>CM066046.1:109874674-114674674 GCA_033557465.1 Ichthyophis bannanicus | reverse complement strand
GCTTGGAATAAACTTCGTTTGTCTATACATCAGGCATCTTCTTTGCCCCTCTTCAAACTCAAGTTAAAAGCTCATTTTTTCACCTCTGCCTTTGGCTCTTGATTTTGCTATTCTCCTTCCTTCCCCTCTTTTATTTCACCTTTCTTTCTTCCTCTTACACTTGTTCTTACCTCTTTCCTTTGTCCTGTCTCTACTGCTCTTGTCTCTTTGCCCTTGTTCTTATCTTTTTTTCTACTCCTTTTCTTGCTTTGTCTTTTTAGATTGTAAACTCTTTTGAGCAGGGACTCTCTTTTTGTGTCTTCATTGTACAGCGCTGCGTGCGCCTGGTAGTGCTTTATAAATGCTTAGTAGTAGTAGTAGTAGGATCACTTCCTGTCACACCAGGTGATGCTCTCCTGTCACGTGACCCCTCTGCTCCATGGCAACAGGGATGCTGCCAGACTGGAGGTGGGACTTCAGGACTATATCCCTGTAGGTCTTGTCTATGTACCTCTCTGTCTTCCTTTTGTCCTCCAAGTCCGCTACTCTAGCCTCCAGAGATCAGACTCGTTCCCTGAGCAAAGAGCTCCTTGCACCTAGTGCACACATAAGACCCCTCACCAACTGGGAGAAAATTATACATATGACACTCAATGCAAAAGACTGGAAAACCCCCATCTTGCTCCTGGACTGCTGTCTGCATCTTAGTTTTAAAGTTGTGTTTAGGTATTTAAGTTCTTTACCTACTAAAGGTTGGTGGGGATACTTATACTATTAAAACTACACCTAATACGTTTATTGTACTTTGTTCACCTGAAGCTTAATTAATCTAAAGTCCTTAATGTATGCCTGATGAGGACAAACAGCTGCACCTGAGGGTGAATATGGCACCTTCTTTGGAGGTATATGCACTTATAAAGCTACAATTATCCTACGGGTGGTTGGGTGGGTGGGTTTTGGGGAGGGAGGGAGTAAAAAGACTTATTAAAAGCTTGCTGTTACACAGTACCTTGTCCTGTGCTTCTAAGATAATCTGTGACCAATTTCTGGAGGAGTCCCACAGCCCTTGCTTGGATAGAAGGAGTCTTAGGGTCTAAATTTAACCAGAAAGCTCCCTGCTGTGTTTTAAATTTAAACTGAAAGCTCTTTGCTGCTACTAGGCCCTGACTGGTTTAACAAATACACTGGGTTCATAGATTAATCAGCTTTAATCTAAAGAATTCCTTTTTCCCCAAGATTTAGAAAAATTCCCAGAAGTAAATACTTACAATTGCAGATCTCTCTACAGAAATAGCAGTCCCCTTTTGTCCTTCAAGACTGAGAATCACAGAACTCTGGTTGAACTATTTATGCCTGTACTTCTGAGGTAAGCTGTGACCAATTTCCTGGGTGATTAACACAGTCCTTGCTTGGATAGAGGGAGTCTTTCAAAATGGCCCTTTGATCTGCCCACCTGGCTTTAACACCTATTTAAAAATTTCATAGGTCTCTTGCCCCCTATGTACATAAGAACATAAGATATGCCATACTGGATCAGACCAAGGTCCATCAAGCCCAGTATCCTTTTTCCAACAGTGGCCAATCTAGATCATACATACCTAGCAGTTTCCCCAAAAGACACAGGTTCCACAATGCTTATACTGGTTCTTTTCAAAGGTCTCTAGAAATAATTTATTGCTCAAAGAATACTGATCCTGTTTTGCCTTTTATGCTAAGTTATATTCTGATTTGATTTAAATTAAAGCTCTTTGCTGCTACTAGGCCCTGACTCAGTATTAAATTTAAACTAGAAGTTCTCTGCTGCTACTAGGTCCAGACTATTAAATTTGCACTTACTATTCTGATCCTTTGACGAGTCATTTCTCGACTAACTACTGCAACACCATCTACACTGGCCTTCCCAACTATGAAATAAAAAGTTGCAAACTGTCCAAAACACTGCCTTCAGATTACTTGCCCATACATCCAAATTACACCTCTGTTAATTCCTTTCCATTGGTTATTAATACATTTCCATATTCATTACAAATTCCTTACCTTTGTTTACAGAGCTTTACACACTGGAATCCTCTCCTATCTCGCTTCTGTAATTATCCTTCACAGCCCTCACCATGTTCCCTCTTTATCCATGATAACCACCTCTTTCTTCCTCCCGTCTCCCAGACCAAATATGAATCCACCAGACAATCCACCTATTACTTTTGCATTCCCAGTCTCTGGAATGATCTTCCCCCAGATCTCTGCCAAGAACCTTCATATCAAAAATTTAGAGCTGGTTTAAAAACCCATTTCTTTCAAATGACTAGATAATGACCAGATAATAGGGGAAAGCCAACAGTTGCCCAAGAGCACATCGTTCGGAAGAATGTATCCTTGAAGGATACTACCAAAAGCAGAGAGGTTCCAAAAAAGAGTAAAGTAGCCCAAATGCCCTTGAGTATGGAGCAGGCGGAGCTTAAAGATTCCAAATTACCCATGCCTACCAATAGCCAGATTAATATGAATAAAATACAGTCTCTAAAATGCTTGTATGCAAATGCTAGAAGTCTAAAAAATAAGATGGGAGAGTTAGAATATATAGCAGTAAATGAGAGGTTAGATATGATTAGAATATCAGAGACATGGTGGAAGGAGGACAACCAGTGGGACAATGTGATACCTGGGTACAAATTATATCGTGATGACAGAGCTGATCAAATTGGTTGGAGGGGTTGCGCTCTATGTTAGAGAGGGCATTGAGTCACAAAGAATTAAAGTATTGCAGGAAACAAAATCTGCTGTAGAATCTCTATGGATTGAAATTCCATGTAAAAAGGAGAAGGCGATGACAGTGGGGGTTTACTATCGACCGCCTGGCCAGAATGAACAGATGGATGATGAAATGCTCAAAGAAATTAGGGAAGCTAACAAGAGTTACAGCACAGTAATAATAATGGGTGATTTTAATTACCCCGGTATCGACTGGGTCACTGTCATGGCAGGACATACTAGGGAAATAAAGTTCCTAGATGAAATAAATGACTTCTTCTTTGAGCAGCTGGTTCATGAACTGACCAGAGGGGAAGCCATATTGGACCTAGTCCTTAGTGGAACACCAGATCTGGTGCAAGAAATAAGGGTGTTGGGGCCACTTGGCAATAGTGATCATAGTATAATCGCGTTTGATTTAATTAGTGGAGGAGGGATGGTAAGGAAATCCACAGTACTACCTTTTAACTTTTGAAAGGGAGACTATGATAAAATGAGGAAAATAGGTAAGAAAAAACTAAAAGGAGCAGTTGCAAAGGTTTAAAGATTTACATCAAGCTTGGGTGTTGTTGAAAAATACTCTCTTGGAAGCCCAGACCAGCTGTATTCCACGCTTTAAGAAAAGTGGAAGGAAGTCCAAAAAACTGCCAGAATAGTTTAAAGGTGAGGTCAGAGAGGCTGTTATTGCCAAAAAAGCATCTTTCAGGAAATGGAAAAAAGAGCCAAATGACGAAAACTGGAAACAGCAAAAGCACTGGCAAGTTAAATGATAAGGCAGGCAAATGGAGAATTTGAGAAGAAGCTTGCTGCGGAAGCAAAAACGTGTAATAAAGACTTTTTCAAGTTCATTCGTAGCAAAAAACCTGTGAGAGAGTCAGTTGGTCCATTAGATGATAGAGGGGTTAAAGGGGCACTAAGAGGCGACAAGGTGATAGCGGAGAGACTGAATGAATTCTTTGCTTCAGTCTTTACTGAGGAAGATGTAGGGATGTTACCCATGACTGAAGTGGTATTTAAAGGTGCGGAAGAATTGAAGGAAATATCGATACATCGGGAAGATGTATTACAACTATATGTTAAACTGAAGAGTAGCAAATCACTTGGACCAGATGATATACATCCAAGGGTGTTGAAAGAACTGAAATATGAGATTCTAGACCTGCTACTAGTTATCTGTGAACTATCATTAAAATCATCTGTAATACCTGAAGATTGGAGGATGGCCAACGTAACGACAATTTTTAAGAAGGGTTCCAGGGGTGATCCGGGAAACTACAGACTGGTGAGCCTGACGTCAGTACTGGGAAAAATGGTAGAAACCATCATAAAGAACAAAATTGCTGAACATGTAGATAGTCATGGCTTAATGGGAGACAGCCAACATGGCTTTAGACAAGGAAGATCTTACTAATCTGTTATGTTTTTTTGAAGGTGTGAATAAACAGGTGGACAAAGGTAAATCGGTTGATATAGTGTATTTGGACTTTCAGAAAGCCTTTGACAAGGTCCCTCATCAGAGACTTTTGGCAAAACTAGAGTAATGGGATAGGAGGCAGTGTACTATTGTGCATAAGGAAATGGTTAAAAGATAGAAAACAGAAGGTAGGGCTAAATGGCCAATTTTCGTAATGGAGAAAGGTGAATAGTGGTGTACCCCAGGGATCTGTGCTGGGTCCGCTGCTTTTTGACATATTCATAAATGACCTGGAAAAGAGAATACCGAGTGAGGTTATCAAATTTGCAGATGACACAAAACTATTTAAAGTTGTTCAAACCCATGATTGGCCGCTGTTGGAAACAGGATACTAGGCTTGATGGACCTTGGTCTGACCCAGTATGGCATATCTTATGTTCTTACATCAGCATTTCTCCACAATGATCTGGAAATTCCCTAGGCTCATCTGCTCTCCCTCCTCCTTCCGCTCTGTCCTATGAATGGCTCTATGATCTTTTAGTATTGTTTTAATGGAGTTCTTTTCATTTTTTCATGGACTGTATGGTAACCTGCTCCTCGCTGGCCTCTTTGTGAATCATCTCTCTCCCCTTTAATCTATTCAAAACTCAGCTGCACTGCTCACTATAAGCATGTCACCACTCTTCTCAAGTTACTTCACTGGCTTCCTATCAGTTTCCACATCCAGTTCAAATGTCTCCTACTGACCTACAAGTGCATTCGTTCTGCAGCTCCTCACTACCTTTCCTTTTGTATTTCACTCTGTAACCCTCCTTGGGAACTCCACTCCTTTGTCAGATATCTTGTATCTATGTCTTTCTCTGCTGCTGCCAACTCCAGACTTTGTTCATTCCATCTTGCTGCACCATATGCCTGGAACAAACTGCCTTAGTCTGTGCAGCGTGCTCTTTCTCTAGCCCTATTCAAATCCAGGCTAAAAATAACACCCCTCTGAAATTGCTTTTGGATACTGATGCTCCTCACTCTCTTGTCCACTTTTTATGTGTCTCTTACCATATCCTATTCCCCAGTTTTGCTATGTTTTTTGACTTGATTGGATTGTAATCTCTAATGAGCAGGAAATATCTTACATCTGTATGTACAGACAGCACTGTGTACACCTTGCAGTGCTATACAAATTAGTAATAGTAGTAATTTTTATGTAAATGGCGCTGATGCCCCGAAGGGTGGTATAGCTAATTTTAATAAAATTATAAGCCATAGAACCATTCAACAAGCCCATCTATCTGTAGGTGATGCACCAAGTTATGAGGGATTTTCTCTGCAGTGCAAAACTTGCAGCATTATTCAAGGCATAGACTCGGTCTCTTAGTCAGTTAAGACCCCTTGGGCAGCAACATAAGAAATTCTCTATGAGGATGATTGCCTCTCTTACATTCTTCATATTGCAATGCAACATGTGCCTTTGAGTCAATGCTGACTCCTGGTGACCCAGCAGCTCCTGGGTGTTCCTGGCACTGCGAACGGAAGTAGATTGCCAGGCCTTTTGTCTGAGACAATGGAGATATAAGTGACTTGCCTAAGGCCAGAAGGAGTGCTAGTGGGAATTGAACCCTGGTCTCTTGGTTACCAAGCCATTGCTCTAATCACTAGGCTACCCCTCCACTATTCTTCATATTACATATAGGCATAACCTCTGGATATTGGGTGGCATAATCAAGAATAGCGAGTGTGTACCAGTTGTCTCGAGTGGTCCTTTCCAGAGGTATTACCAAATCCATGGCAACATTCTCCAAAAGCATTTTAATAATAGACATTGGAACTAAGGAAGCAGGTCAGACCCTGGTAGGCTTAGTTAACGGATATGTAGGGAAGGATTGTCAGTAAAGCTGAACTGTTTATATAACTCTACCGAATAGAATTTGTGCTGATTATTCACTCCCTGCTTTCTCATCCCCTAGAGGACCCCTCCTCCAGCAGAGAACTATGAGCCAGCTGAAGTACTTGTTGGCAATAGGAATGAGATACCACAAACTGTTCATTGACGTCCCCCTTTAAGTTTCCCTTGGCTATCTTTAGCATCAAATCCTTTTTAAGTATAAAGAAAGGTAGCAATAGTCTCTGGGTTCCTAGGCTAGGGACAGGCTTCCCATCTATCATTTGTAATTGTTCCCAGGCAAACTTGAAAGACTCATCTACAACCTGAGCACTCGTAAAGTTCTCTAGGTTACCATACCCAACCCATTGAATGTGACAGCTGAGATCCCTTAACCTGTAAAAACCCTTATGAATGCCTTTGTCCCACAGTTAAAAGTGCATATGCTATTAAAGAGGAGGAAGCAATTCCTACTACATAAACCAGGACTTTTGCAAATTGGAAGTTCTTTTTATTTAAGATTCCCTTGTAAATGTTTGGTGGTATATAAATATGTTCGATATGTTTTTTTTCAACCTATTGACCTTGCTACCTTTATAAATGCTAAGTTATCTACTATGTCTGTGACATAGCAATGCTGTTAAACAACTTCTCAATATTAAGATGCTCAGTGACTACCTTAATTCTTAATTCTTGTGTATTGTTAAGGGTTTCCTTAAGTCATGCTTGGGGTTTCTCCTACCTCAGGTGGTTGTATCCCCTCTCTCACCCACTATGAGATCTTTGGGTTGATTTCCTTTTTTGTATATCTGTATGTTTCTCCATTGTATTTCTTTTCTGTTCGAGATTGTCTTGATGGATTGTATAAAATTCAATAAATAATAAATATAAAAAAGTGCATATTCTATGGAAGTACAGATCTAGGTGAAGCTTTTTTAATGAATAGCTAGTCTAGCTCAAAGGTGGGAAATATTATGAAAAAAATGGGGAGGGGCCCTGAATAGTTGCAAATGTAAACTCATAGCACCGCAGACACAGGAGTGGCCAGGTCTGCTGGCATTAGAAGCCCCAAAGGAGCAGGAAGAAACTGTCGGGTCAAAATCTACTACATGGAAAACTTTATTTAAGTAACTGCAATATTTTTTCTATCCTGTTACTGTATATATGCCTGAAAGAAGAAAGAGTTCTGAGAAATAATAAAGATGACTTTAGTCTTGCAGTTTAAACATATAGGTAAATAACGTATTTCTCTCTTAGGTAGTTCTCCTTCAGGACACTGCAGAAATAAAGATGCACGCTCAGTAAAGCTTAAAATGCCTTCCTGCGAAAAATTGACCAACTCGGAAATATCAAATTGCTCCTGCTTGCAACAGCTGTCAGCTCACGAAACAGGTTACAGTTTCCAGAATACATTGTTTGGAAGTAAACATATGAAAAACATCTATGTTTGAATTGCTGATATGTCTTCTGATTCCTAAGTTTAAAAAAAATCTTGTTTGATTTATATTTTTCAACTTTTCATTGTAAGAAGTAGTCTAAGTTGACCAGAAGTTGCTGTGGGTTAGTTTGCAAATTACCCGACAGACCTTATGTGCATGCTGTATTGCTGGAGTTCCCAAACCTGTTCTAGAAGACGCCTAGCCAGTCAGGTTTTCAGGATATCCACAATGAATATTCTTAAAAGAGATCTGCATACAGAGGAGGCAATGCATGCAAATGTTTTTCATGAATATTCTTTGTGGATATCCTGAAAACCTAAACAGGTTTGGAAACCCCAGTTCTATTGCTAAATGAGCATTACAATGCAAAACTCATATCAGTGAACCTTTGAAATTAATGTATGCGTGCATCCAAAATATATAAGGATAGTAGACTCACGTAAAGATTAACAGAGATAATATTTAGGGCCTGTTATTCAGAATGATTAATGCAGTTAGCAGATCTGACCATGTTAATTGCCCTGATTGGGATATTCAGCAGCACTAATACGGTTAGTGTGCCACTGTGTGTGCCACTACTATGCACCCTGATGTTGGCCATTCTAGGCATGGCACCCTGAGAAAACAGGCAGTGGCTGAATATCACTGCTGCCCAGTTATCCCTCATCAGCGAAAGTTAGGCACATTAAAGGCTGTCCTAACTTTCACTGACTAAGCTAACTATGTAGCGGCTAAACATCGTACAACTGCCTGGTTAGTTTCGGCACTATCCTGCTGACCCAGACATTCAATGCTGGTGGCCGGATATGGCCTCAACATTGAATATCCGAGTCTTACGTTCAGCGGTGACGGCTTGCTGCTACCACTGAGTATTGGGCCCTGACATTATATTTGGACCCTATAAACTGCTTGAGAGGCTCCATGCCCATTTTCTTTTCTCCTGACGTTCCTTCTTTGATGTTCTAGGTATTTTTTCTTTAGGACGACTCTTGTATTTAAAAATGTACCGTATTTTCCGGCATATAAGACAACTTTCTAACCCATGAAAATATGTTCAAAAGTCGGGGGTCGTCTTATACGCCGGTATACGGCGGTATACAGCAACTTTCTGACCTGGACTGGGGAAGCTGACTGACGCTGCTTTCCGGGCTCCTCCCCTCTCCCTGCCAGCCGATTGATTGGCTGCTGTGCTTCAGGGCCTCCGTCTCCAATGTGACTGCTATGGGTGCAGAGGCTGCCGGGTTTTTGGGCTGCCGTGCTCATGTGGTCGAGGTTCAGCATGGGGATCTTTATAGATGTGGTGGCTGCTTCAGGATAGTTTTTAATTTGTGGGTTGTTAGTTTTTCTTTTAGTGTACTGTTAACACGAGTGGTGGCAGTTGGGGGATAGGGGAACGCTGGTGCCAGTTGTGCTGAGGATTGTGGCAAAGTGGTGTTTGCCCTGGGGGGTGGACTTCTCTGCCAGGGCAACTCAACCTGTCAGAGTGCTACTGCGGTCTTCTGGGTCTCTTGGACACGATCTGGAGTCTGTATTTCAGCGGGGCAGCCACCATTTTCTTTTGGCAGGATTCTGGAGCACCCGAGGTAAGAACTGGAAGAGGGGGTAGTCTTATACGGCGAGTATAGGCCAAACCCTATATTTTAACAGGAAAAGTAGGGGGTCGTCTTATACGCCCAGTTGTCTTATACGCCGGAAAATACGGTACTTGTGAATTACTGGCATTGAACTTTATAGCTTTGCCTCTTTACATGATTAAGTTAAATTCCCATAGCTGAAAGTAGTTGGCCCATCCACTTCACTCTCCTGCCGCCTCCTGCCTACTTCAGGGAGATAGGAAGGTTGTGCAGCCACATTGCAGCAGCCGTCTTTTCCCTGGGTATTGGGTTGAAGTTATCAGGTGTCATAGCCATGGTAGAGAACAGCTGAAATTTAAGAATATTTTTTGAGAAGTGCATAGTAAGGAATTGGTTTATTTATTGTTGAAAACAGGTACTGTTTTGTATACTTAAATATATTAAAATGTATTTTACCTTAGTGATATGGATGTCCCCAGCACTTAACTGAAATCAGGTAGAAATCCAATCCTGCCTATGTGGCACTTTTTTTCCAGAATGAAACAGGGAAATTTTCATGCTATCAAAAAGTATATGTATATAATCCACGTGTTTCTTCTGACTAGTCACCATATCTTCCCTAGTAGATGTGCAATACTTAAAAAAAGGCAAATATTTTTTCTGGAAAGGCTGCAAGCAAATGGATGAATATTGTTTCTAGGTCATCAGTTTTATTTATGCGGTATTGAAACCTTCATTAAAATGTTAGGCTGTAATTAGAAGCTCCAGCATAAATCTGACAATGTAGAAAAACTAATTAGGTGTTTAGGTGATCATTCTTGTATTTATCTTGTTTGCTGCAAAATTGTGGTTACATATTAATTTGCATATCTTCATATTAAAACGTATGAAATTATTCATCACAATTGGTATGAGAAATGTTTGAGGCAAAAAGATATTTTCCAGTATAATTTGGCAGTCAGAAAAAGTTTCTGGAACCATGCATTTGTTACCTATAGACACTGGGCAATCAGGGACTAAACACAAGATGCTTTAAGTTTTTAAATATAACGGTGAAATGGGTAGGTAAGTACTAAGCAGTAGCACTATAACCATTGAATATAAACTTGAAATGTTTATCTAATATGAGAAATAGAAGCTTCTTAGGAACAACTTGATTAAGTGCTATCCAGAGCTTCAACTAGAAGAAATGAAAATCACATTCTTAGTACTGACAGAGAAGAAAGAAAGGATCTGACTTGAGAACCAATGACCTGACTGGAAATGGAGTCAGTGAAGCATAAAGAGAGTTCAAGGATTTATAGATGGTCTTTGACATCTGGTAATGATGAATACTTTTTCAGAGGAATTGCCTGTTCACGGCAAGTGAGAGGAATGGCTGTGTCATGTAGCTGACTTCAGTACATGACGCAAAACCTGGTGTAAAAAAGGATTTAAGTATACTGGAGTCTGGGGCCATATATGCCAACACGGATTCCGTGAATCACATGGCATAGAAACCCTTCTCACACTACTCATCAACACCTTATCAAGAGGGATTGACAAAATTGAAAATGGCTTCATCCTCATCTTCCTTGACATCTCAGCAGCTTTTGACTCGGTTAACCATGTACAACTTCTTCACCGTCTTAAAGAAAAGGGAGTCCAGGAATCAGCTTGGGAATGGTGTAGATCCTACCTAACCAACCGCTGGCAACAGGTGCGGATAGGAGCTTCAACCTCTGATCCTTTCCAGCAACAACAGGGTGTACCCCAGGGATCCTCTTTATCAGCTCTTCTATTTAACATATATATCCAACCAATCTGTGAAATTATCAAAACATTTAACGCCTCCAGCTTGATCTACGCAGATGACATACTGATATTCACGCCAATAAAAATTAATGCCCCCGACTTCTCCCCAATTATCGCCTGCTTCAACGCAATTACAGATTGGCTCCTATCCCAGAACCTGCGAATAAACTTCAAGAAAACGGAAGTCCTATTCATAACTAGGAATAAGAAATTCGCCCCACCCGCAACTTTGAAGGTGAGAGATGCGGAATTACCATGTAAATCATCAATTCGCTACCTGGGAGTAACCATCGACCAAGAACTGACCTTCAAAGATCACATAAAGCAGACCGTTAAATCCATTTACTATAAATTGAGAACACTGAAACCCTTAAGACCACTACTCGCCTCCAATGACTTCCGAACAATCTTCCAAGCCCTTATAACACCTCATTTCGACTATGCCAATGTCATCCTGCATGGTCTACCCAAGAGCATCCTCAACCCACTCCAATTGGCGATGAACTCAGCAGCCCGCATCCTCTGCGGTACATCCAGTAGAGACCACATCACCCCCATACTAACAGAGCTTCACTGGTTACCCCTACAAGCCAGGATAACCTACAAAGCACTTCTGCTATCCTTTAAAGCAATCAATCAAATAGCCCCACCTTCCCTCTCATCACTTATTATCAACACCCCCACGAACAGACTGAGAAGATCCGCAGCCGCCAATACCCTTGTCGTACCAAAGGAGTACACTAAATGTAACCAAACAACCAGAGACAGGGCCTTCACCTTATTCGCTCCAACTTGCTGGAATAATCTCCCTCCTCATATCCGATCAATAAAAGACCTCTCTCAATTTAGAAAGGCCCTCAAACACTACCTATTCTGTCATCATCTTTTAGGCCCTAACCCTACACCTCCTCCCCCCATCTCACAAATCACTCACACAGCCTCTGACATTCCAACAACATAGCCATAACAGAACACGAACTAGACGCTCTGCACACCCAAATTTATGACCCAATTTAACTGTAAATTTCCAGATGTAATTTATCTTTCTGTATATAGCTTGTATATAGTTTACCATGTTGTCTCCAAGTTACTGACCCTGTTATAATGTAAGCAAAAGACACTGTTATAATGTAAGCAAAGGACTGTTCTAATGCGAAATTTGTTATCTGTAAACCGCGCTGATACCAAAGAGCGCGGTATATAAAAACTGTAAAATAAATAAATAAATAAATAAAATATATGTATCAATAAAAGTCTGCGAAAAAGACTTGCGTCTCTCTGGAAGAAGGATCCTATCTAAGAGATCATATGTTGAAGTGATGGATGGAAGCCCAGTGATTCAAGCACCTCCTCCTGCAGCTTGGAAACTGAGCATGTCAAAATCGTGACATCACTGGATATAGCCTGCTGGTCTCTCCCATCGGCCCCAGTGTGTCTAGTCTCCATGCAGCAGGAGGACTTAGTGAGCCTAGGTCTGGGCTCACTAGAGGTGCAGTTATAGAATAGTTAGCCTTAGGGGTTAATTAATTTTCAAAGTTTATTTTATTATCTATGGTTGAGTTTTATTTTGGAAGTTATCAATTTAAAAAAAAAAGTGGTGGTTAAAGGCTGGATTGAAACCACTTTATTCTTTGCTCTGCAAGTCTGCTACAGCACCTTAATCTGCCCTCCCTCCTAGTCTGAACGGAGGGAGCTGAGCAGTGCGGTGGTACAAGCTGCCGGTTAGCCCTAGTCTGCCTTGGGGTGTGTTTACCGCAGCAAAGGTCTCAAAGCCCTCGCCTCGATCGCTGCTCACATTTCCCAGTGAGCAGCATCGGGGGTGGCAGGGTCCTGGAGCGGGCTGGGTTAGCAGCAAGTTTGTCTGAGGATGCTCCAGAAGTCGGCAGAGTGGGTGAGTACCCGGAGGGCAAGGGCAGGCGCACAGAATGAGAACCTTGGGGGAGCTGAGGCGGCGGAAAGCAGGCATGGCGGAGGCTCAGGTCTTCTCGCGCTTTTGGCGCTGCAGGGGTAGACTGTGGCCGACTACAGCGCTCGGACGCCTCGCAGGAAGAAAGAGCATTACTTTTCATTTGATTTGGTTTGTACATGTTTGGATTTTGTTTAAAAAAAAAAAAAGTGCCTCGTGTTTCTTCTGTGCAACTTGCTCTTTCCTCCTGGGGTGGCGGAGGGGATCTGAGCAATAGCATAGCAAAGGAGAGCCTTTGACAGGCCGCTACAGTAGCAGCGAACTCGGCAGAGCTGACGCTCAGTGTTCCCTCAGCGGAAGTTGCCGGTTTGTCGGATCAGCACAGCGATGATAATGGCAAGGCTTTCTGTTCAGTCGCAGAAGGTCAGATCACAGTTTCCTCGGCCCTCCGGGCGCTGAGGTAGCATCCCCATTGGTTTTGTGCTTCATTCGGGGATTTGGACCTGACGTGGGGAGCGACGTTGATTTCGGCGGGAACCTAGCGTTTCAGCCGCGCAGCTTCTTTCTTCCCGCGCTTTGTAGTGTCAGCATTTTTTCTTTTTACTTCAAAATGCTTCACATGGTATTAAGTTGGTTACAGACAGCTCCAAAGTAGGTAATTTGGATGTTTCGGTGATAGGCACTTTAGGGCCTTACGGAGCACATACAAAAAAGGCAGAGGTGAACTAGAATTCAAGTCAATATTGTCCAGGTTCCCAAGTAATTTAGTTAAATCTGGACCCGGAGGCGTTTCTCTGTCCCTGTCACCGGTTGTCTTCTTGTCTGGGTCAGTATCTCTGCCCTAGCAGTGGCACTGGATAATGGTAGCGCGGGAGCAGTTCCCTTGCTGGAGAAATGTCTAGGATTTGCCATTAATTCACGGTGAAGGTCCAGAGAAACTGGTTTCTGTGTTCTCTTATGTTTTGCGGGGACAATAATTTGTTACCGGGGAAAAAAATAGTCATTCATTAATTGGGTTTCCATTTGAGGACTTCCTGGATTCCCTTGATTGCAATTTGTTGCTCCAAAGTATACGGTACCTTCGCTTCAAATTTCTATAGACATTTGAACTGAAATGCCGAGGTGTCAAATTAAGAACATAAGAACATAAGATATGCCATACTGGGTCAGACCAAGGTCCATCAAGCCCAGTATTCTGTTTCCCACAGTGGCCAATCTAGGTCATACATACCTAGCAGTTTCCCCAAGGGACACAGGTTCCACAATGCTTGTATTGGTTCAAGCATTGATATCCTGGGTCCCTTCTTAATAATGGTTTATGGACCTTTCCTCCAGGAACTTGTCCAAACCTTTTTTAAACCCAGCTACACTAACAGCCTTTACTACATCCTCCGGTAACAAATTCCAGAGTTTGATTACACGTTGAGTGAAAAAATATTTTCTTTTATTAGCCTTAAATAGTTTACCCTGTAGCTTCATTGCATGTCCCCTAGTCTTTCTATATTCTGATAAGGTAAACAATCGATCTACGTTTACCCGTTCCACTCCGTTCATTAATTTATAGACTTCTTGTTAATGTACAAGTTAAATCTCTGTGGTCTTTCTATTTTGTATAAGTAGCATGATGTCCATCAAAGTGTCGGCTAAGATTTTTTCCCTTCTTCCTGGTTCTTGCGAAATAGCATTTGCGCTAACCTCGATGTGCTAGAGATCTCTGCCATCAGGCTTATGCAATGTGCCTGGCTACTCCATTACAAATACGCTTAAGACCAGCTCTCTGATGCAAATATTTCTCTTCTCAGCCACACTGGTGGCAGAGCGTAGTAATCAAAGCATTGGATGCTTGTTGGTTTAAAAAAATATATATATATATTTTATTAGTTTACTTCTGAATGAGGACATTGGTTTAACTGGAGTGCTGCGCACTCAGACGCAGATGTCTGGGATTCGATTGCTGGACCAATGTCTCTTCCTCTGTCAGGGGCTACTGCAGAGGTACCATTCACAACTCCTGGAGAGAAGGAATCTCGGTCAACACTCAACAGCAAGGTCTAGTGGCCAGACATTGGCGGGGCCTGTAGGGAGCTGTAGCTGGTGCCTTCCAGATGATTAGGGCCAGTGTAATATCTGGGAAGAAGATACAGAATGACAGTGTTATCATCCGATGAACACCAGTTCCGGTTGCGGCAGGTCCATGGAATAACACCTCTTTCTGGTATAGCAATACCACTGCACATAGGAACTTCTAATCTGTCTATGTTTCTTGAATAACCGCTAGGTCAACGGAAAACCCTGGCGGTTCGTGCTACGTTAGATCGCCCTTTACGAATGGGAGTAGTCATACTGGTGGCGGTTGCAGACTATGGTGTGGATCCATACTCCATTTATCTCGTGGTGCCAAAGCAAGATGGAGCCTTGCGCCCTATATTAGATCTAAAAGAGGTCAAGCGGTGTCTTCGGGTACCGCATTTCAGGATGTAAACGTTGCAGTCGATCATTATGGCAGTGCGACAGGGAGAGTACTTGACTTCCCCTCGACCTTACGGAGGCGTACTTGCACATTCCCATCAGAGCAGCTCGTCAAAAGGTTTGAGGTTTACTCTGCCTTGGGGGCACTATTAATTCCAGGCATTGCTTTTGGTCTGGCGACAGCACCGCAAACTTTCACCAAGATTTTGGTAGTGGTAGCGGCGACATTACGCAAGGAGGGGATTCTCGTTCTTACATATCTTGACGATTGCTTAATTCGAGCCAAGTCCGAGGCCAAGAGCATTCAAGTTACGGACACAGTGGTAATGTTTTGCAGAGTCTCGGCTGGGTGGTCAACCCGACCAAAAGCCGCTTAGTACCCTCCCAGGAGCTAGAGTCTCTGGGGGGACGGTTTGACACACAGAGAGGGCAGGTGTTTCTACCAGATTGGCAAGTTCAAGTAATTCGGCAATTGGTGCACAAGTTCAGGGCCACGCCGACTCTATCAGCATGGTCTTAGCACATGCTGGGAACAATGGCGGTGACCCTGGAAGCGGTGCATTGGGGCCAGTTTTCATATGCGGCCTTTGCAGAGAGCGTTGCTTTGCCAGTGGTCACATCAGTCTGATTTGTTGAACAAACGGCTCCCTTGTTACCTCAAGCTCAGGTAATCTCTTCGGTGGGGGCTGCGTCTGAGTTCGCTGAAAGCCAAAATGTCTCTGAAGCAGCCGGAGTGGCTTCCATTAACGAATGCGAGTCTCGTGGGATGGGGTGCCCATTGCGGAGATGGGTTCGCCCAAGGCGAATGGTCCGTTAGAGAGAGCTCTTTGTCAATCAACCGGATGGAGTTGAGAGCAGTCGGTCGAACGCTTCAGGTGTTCGAAGCAACAGTGGCAGGTTGGGCTGTACGAGTGTCGGACAATTATGCGGTGGTGGCCTACATCATTCGACAGGGCAGAACAGGAAGTGCAGCCATGGAAGAGGAAATGGACGCCCTGTTTTCTTGGGAAGAGCATTGGCTGGCAGCGGTCTCGGCAGCGCACATTGCGGGGACAGACAATGTGATGGCTGATTTTCTCAGCAGGGTCCAAGTGGATGCCAGGGAGTGGGAGCTGCATCCGGACTTCTTTACACAGATAGTTCGTCGATGGGGACCGCCAATCATGGATCTAATGGCGACCTTCCAGTCACCGAAGTCGGTTGGTTCTTCAGCAAGCAGCGAGATCGAATGTCGGAAGGCATAGTCGCACCGAGGCATCAGTGGCTGTCGACGAGTCTTCTTTATGTATTCCCTCTGTGGGCGTTAATAGGCCGAATGATTCAGCGGATCGAGGCTCTTCAAGGGAGAGTTCTATTGGTGGCACCAGGCTGGCCAAGGCGTCTTTGGTACGCCGATCTTTTGCCCTTTCGATGGAGAGCCTTGGAGGTTGCCGGTGTCGGCAGATCTATTGGTGCAAGGACCGTTCCACATGCTTCAAGTGGATGGATTCTCGCTTCTGATTTGGCCATGAACAGGGCAAGGCTAAAAAGAAAGGGTTATTTGGCTGCAGTCAAGGCAGCTTTGCTTAGAGCGCGAAAACAGTCCACATCTCCTACATATGTCCGTGTCTGGTATGTATTTGAGGACTGGTGTTCAAGGCGGCAAGTTCGGGCAGCTATGGTTTCCATTACCCTTGTTCTTCAGATTTATGCAAGATGGGTTTGATAAAGGTCTTACAGCCAGTTCCTTAAGAGTTCAGCTAGCAGCTCTTTCATGCTCTCGAGGCACAGTCCAAGGCATTGCTCTAGGCGCTCATGCGGATGTGTGGCGTTTTCTTAAAGCAATAACCAGTCTGCGTCCCTCACGTAGAGTTGTGGTTCCACCGCAGGATCTCAATTGGGTGTTAGGTGCGTTAACCAAAGCTCCCTTTGAGCCGCTGCACCGGGCCTCGGTTAAGGACTTAACCTTAATGACCATGTTTTTGGTTGCCATCGGTTCGGCGAGGCGCATTTCAGAGTTGCAAGCGTTATAAGGTAGGGAACCGTTCTTGTCCTGTTCCAGAGAGAAGGTGGTGTTGCAACCATTTCCTTTCCTTTTCACCTGATTCAACTGGTGTCTCTGCCAGTGCTCGGTTCACTGAAGGGGAGCGGCTTGGACCGAAGCTTGCACCATTTGGGGGTAAAGCAGCTGTTGCGACAATACTTCAAGGTTTTGGAGGTTTTTCGCAAGTTGGACCGTCTATTCGTGTTCGGAGGCATCCGTAAAGGGGGAAGCGACGGTGACGGCTTCCCTTTCAAGGTGAATTAGAGAGGCATTTGCATCAGTTTATCTGCTTCAAGATCATGCGGGGCCGACGGGCTTCTATGCTCATTCTACCAGAGCGCAAGCGACTTTCTGGGCAGAACGCAGTTTGGTTTCCGCCGGAGGAAATCTGTTGGGCGGCCACCTGGTCGTTCCTTCATACTTTTAGTAGGCACTACCGCCTCGATATGGCGGCGGTGAATGATGCCCGTTTCGGGTTGGCAGTGTTACGAGCCGGCTGGAAATGTCCCTCCCAATGATTACTGCTCTGTTACATCCCAGACGTGGAGGACTGAATTGGAGGAACGATAAGGAAATGGAAATTACACTTACCTGGTAATTGTAGTTCCTTGAGTGACGACAGTTCAGTCCTCATTCCCACCCGGGGTGCTATCGTTGGCAGTGGATGGTCTGTTGGAAGAATGGGAAGACTACCAGTAGGGTCTGTTTGTTTGTGGGGTCTGTCCTACTCTGAGTCTTTCTTTTGGTACCTGTTCATTCTTACTCTTTCTTCTTGCTCATGCTGCATATAGCGGGGGGGGGGGGGGAAGGATACAGGAAACATCTGACTGGGGAAGAGTCAGGTTTACATAGTAATGGTTAAAGTTAAGTTGAAGTTAAAGTTCACATGTCAGCTGATTATTTGTTGCTCCTTTGAGTTTGCTTTGTCAATAGTTCACTGGGGCTGATGGGAGAGACCAGCAGGCTATATCCAGTGATGTCATGATTTTGACATGCCCAGTCTCCAAGCTGCAGGAGGAGGTGCACAACCCAGAGGTGGAGGACTGAACTGTCATCACTTAAGGAACTACAATTACCAGATAAGTGTAATTTCCATATGTGCTGTACTGGGTCAGACCAAAGGTCCATCAAGTCTAGTATCCTGTCTCCAACAGCAGCCAATCCAATCCTGTCAGGTTACCAAAAAGTACAGATTCCAAGCTGCTTATCCCAGGAGTAAGCAGTGTATTTCCCTGGACCTCTTTAATAATGGTTTATGGACTTTTCCTCCAGGAACTTGTCCAAAGTTCTTTTAAACCCAGCTACACGAACAGCTTTTCCATATCATCGTGCTAGCCCAGTCCAGATAAGTGGGTTGTGTTCCCCTGCCAGCAGATTGGTGGAGACAAAGAAACAATGAAATGCCTAGGTTTCAATGACATCGCAACAACACAATAACAGCCCCAGGAGACCCATGCCCTGTCAGCTGGGTAAAGATGACACATGATGCATTAGAGCCAACAATGCAAAAAATAGTAAACCTTTCCCTAGCCCATGATTACATGCCAAAATAACTGAAACAGGCTTCTATACGTCCAATTCTAAAATCAGGCTCATTGGACAAACTCCAACCTAGCTCCTACCAACCAATCTAGCCTACCATACATAGCAAAGATGATAGAAAAAAATAGTTCAAAACCAGCTGCAAGACCACTTAGACTCCAATGCCCCACTCTATCCACACAATATGGCTTCAGAATACATCACGGATTTGAAACCCTTATCATAACCCTCTTTGATACTCTTATTAAAGGTATAGAAACACCCAAGAAAACATTCATAATGATATTCCTCGATGTCGCATCAGCATTTGACTCAATTAACCGCAATATACTCTTACCAAGATTGCAACAAATTGGAATTTGTGAAACTGCCCCGAGTTGGTTCATATCATACTTGCAGGACCGCACTCAAAAAGGTAAAAATTGACTAAAACACATCAAAACCCTTTAACCAAAACCAAGGAATCCCTCAGGGATATGCACTGTCTGCACTATTATTTAACATATACCTCCAACCAATCTGCTCTTTCGAAAACAAAGTGGACTACCACATTTATGCTGGCGATATAATGATGTACTTTCCAATCAACAGTCAATGATCAATTCACACATGTAATATGTTGTTACAATAGTCTAAGGTCAAACTAAGCAAACACTAGCACCCCTCCATCTGGCACAAAACACAGTAGCATGTGTAATAATGCAAGCATCTGGATCGGAACAAATCACCTCAACCTTACACAGACTCCACTGGCTCCCCATTGCCAGTAGAAGCAAATACAAGAACCTGGTCATTATATTTAAATTGATCAATAGCATATCACCATCTCACCTTACCAAGCTAATATCCAAAACCCCAGACAGAGAAGGGGATGCGCACAAAACCCCCTATCCACCCCAACTGATTTCTGCAAAACAAAACAAACAACAAGCAACAGAACTTTTTCATATTATGCCCCGACTCTATGGAGCTCCCTCCCACCAACAATAAGAGAAATAAAAGACCTTATGGAATTCAGGAAAAGAATAAAAACACTACTATTTATAGAACACTATGGGTAACCCCACTCGGATTCACTTACTCGCCACCATTGACTCCATTAATAACTGCTCTGTAAATATCCATTGATGATTCAAAATCATCACACTGTAATCTCATAACTACCCTGTAATCAGTTGATGACCGATGGAAACCTTTAAATAATCCATCAAAGTTACCACCTAGCTGCTACACATCCACAGCCAGTTATACTGTAAATAGTTATTACTGTTGTTTACTATTACATGCACAGATGTACTTTTCTATTGTACAAAGTTAACCATATTATATGTAAATGTTCAAGTTCTATTACTTATAAACCGCCTTGATTGCTGGATAAGTCAGTATAAAAGACTTTGAAATAAAGCAATAAATAAATAAATCACTCCCATGCCTCTATCTGCCTCATCCACCAGATGTCTCTAGCAGATGGATTGATCTAAATGCTCGGGAACGACCACCTTGAGGGCTACTCTCTCACTTGAGCATGATGTGGGAGTCTCCATTAGACTACGATCTTTTCAGTAGTCATAGAAGGAGGAAAAATTGGTTCAGCTCTGCGCTCTTATCCTGTTAATGGCCTGTCAAGCAGCCAGAAAATTGGAAAGATCAGGAAGAGTTCAGCAGCCTCACACAACCTCTGCCCCCCCCCCACCCCCGCTCTCTCCCGAAGATTGCAAAAGGCTCTCATCCACCTTAAATGCAGTGCCTGCAAAGCAGAGAAACAGTTTCAGGGGAGTAGAGCTGAGCGCAGCACAGATTCAGGGAGTGAGTACCAAAGCTTGATCTTGTCATTGTCCCTTTTGGGGTTTCCCGATTCTGTCCATCTGGGTCACAATTTGGGGTGGACCGCTGGCAACCATTGATGCAGTGTGGGGGTTTCCTGCCATTTTCTGCATGTGTTAGCAGTGTCCTTTACAATTGTGTGCCTGATCACAAGATCTGTGCGCATGTTCCTACCAAAGCACCCATAGCGTGAGTTGGTCTGTAAGCACCGTTAACACACACCTTTTGGACAGCCATGGCCTTAGTGCATGCTGTTGTGATACTTGCCTTAACTCTTTGTCTTCTTCCAGGAAATGATGTTTGTCCTGTGGCAAGTGAGGTGCTTCATCTCCAGCTTCTGGACTCGACTGTTTTTGCATGGCAGCTTCTAAGTTGTTCCTGGAGGACTTGCACCCCCTCTTCCATCTGGGGGATGCAGTTAGTCCAGCCTTGTGACAGATGACCCTGTGGGTAACAATGTCCAGCTGGCCGGGGTTTCTAGTGATGGTGCTGGGGCCACCCTCCCCCCCCCCCCATCCTCTATGGGCTTGGCTGTGGCTATATCCCCTGGTATAGGGGTCATTTTAGCGAGGAGAGCTTCCGGAATCTGGATTGCCTTCCCAGGAAATAATTTCCTTTTTGCAACAGACCTGGTCTTTCTGGCATGGAAATTCAGACCCTGTGGCCTTTGGGTTCCCCCTGAGCACAGTCGAGTGAGGGCAGACTCGTTCAATTGCCTTTGGCTAAGCATCCCTGGCACAGGTTGTCTCCTGAAGATGGGGATCACCTGGAATCTGTACAAGATTTGGACTATGATTTGGATTCAGATTGCTCTGTTCTGGGATCTGATGTGGACAAAGAAGTACTCTTGCCTTTGGAGGATTGTGAAGAGGCTGGTGTTATCTGCCTGTTCCACAAGGAGGAACTGGTGGCTTTGATTGCCTGGATCTCATCTACCTTGAGTTTGGTGGTTGCTGCAGAGACAGAGCTGGAGCTGAAGGTGCATCTGCTCCTGCAACGGGTGCAGAAATCCACTACTGTCTTCCTGTTCCTGGAGGTGATCAAAGGCATGATTCGATCCACCATTCTTGTGGAAGGCAGATCAGCCTTAATCCTGGACCCATGGCAACTTCTATTCTTCACTTGGTGGTATGTGCAGGCTTGATGTCTTGAGCCCTGCTCCAGTGGATTCAGTCTCTTCTGCCGGATGATACTACCCCTCTTTTGGAGTTGGCTACAGCTTTCCTTTCTGATGCCATGTATGACTTCATCCACCTAGCAGCCTGGGACAGTGCCCTGTCAACAGTGATGCAGCATTGAATTGGCTCCAACAATGGGCAGCAGGCACCTCTTCCAAAGCCCGGATGTCCCAACTGGCTTTTAAAGGGAAGTTATTGTTTGAGGCCAATTTGGAACAAATGGTAAAGGTTCTGGGTGAGATGAAATCTTACCACCTTCTGGAGGACAGGTCCAGGGGTCTTGTGAAGCGGGCAGGAGTCCCCTTTCCTTTAGCCTCTGCCCATGCTTTGCGGGTGTGCTGGTCAGATCCCCAGAGATCTCAGGAATCCTGTCACTACCAGCCTGGAAAGCCTTTCTCCCCCTCTGCTTCTGGATTTTGGATGCATTCTCAGTACTTTCGAGGAGCTCGTGGACCCAGGGATTCGGCCCCCCCTCCCCAGGGGGTTCTTCCCAGACTGTGCAGTGAAGATTTGGGGGCCCATTTGCATTATGCAATAAAGGTTTGGGGGCCTATTCCCTGGTACCTCTGGTTGGAGGCAGGCTTCACCATTTCTTTCTGGAATGGGCCTGGGTCACCAAGGATCACTGGATGCTAGACACCATTCAGTACGGCTATATCCTGGAATGCAAAGAGCCAATTCAGGATGCTTTTCATCCTCCCCTTGTGGGTCTGTGAACAAAAGGGTCTCTGGGGGTCATTGAACAAGTTGCTACTCTTGCAAGGCTGTGGTGCCCGTTCCGCCAGACAGTCGGGGCAAGGGCAGGTATTCCATACATTTTGTGGTCCAAAATACAGACTGATCATTCCGGCTCATTCTGGACCTCAAGAGTATTAATTGAACACTTGTATATCCTGTGCTTCCAGATGGAAATGTTTGTGATCTGTGATTCAAGCGGTGCACTGAGAAGAGTTCCTGGCATCTCTGGATTTGGCTGAGGCATATTTTCATATCTTGATCAGGGAGGATCAGCAAAGATATCTGCATTTTGCCCTGCTTGGCTCTCACTTTCAGTTCATTGCCCTCCTTTTTGGATTCTCCACTGCTCCAAGGACATTCTCCAACATCATGGTGGTGGTGGGTCCGGTGCTATGGCACCATGGGATTTTTGTGCACCCATATCTGAACGACTAGCTCATCAGAGCCCATTTTCTTTCAGAGGCATCTTGGGAAGTGCCTGAGTGGTGGTCTTTTTGGAAGGCCTCGGCTGGGTGATCAGTCGGGGGAAAGGGCTAATTGATACCTTCCCAGTTCCTGGAGTTCCTGGGAACACGTTTCGATACTCAAATGTGCAGAGACTTCCTGCCAGATGAAAAAATTTCACAAGATTGTTGGATTGCCTGTTGCTGCTCGTTCATAGCAGGCTCCCATAAGAACATAAAATATGCCATACTGGGTCAGACCAGGGTCCATCAAGCTCAGTATCCTGTTTCCAACAGTTGCCAATCTAGGTCATACGTACCTAGCAGTTTCCCCAAAAGACACAGGTTCCACAATGCTTGTATTGGGTCAAGCATTGATATCCTGGGTCCCTTCTTAATAATGGTTTATGGACCTTTCCTCCAGTCACTTGTCCAAACATTTTTTAAGCCCAGCTACACTAACAGCCTTTACTACATCCTCCGGAAACAAAGGTTTGATTACACGTTGCGTGAAAAAATATTTTCTTTTATTAGTCTTAAATAGTTTACCCTGTAGCTTCATTGCATGTCCCCTAGTCTTTCTATATTCTGATAACGTAAACAATTGATCTACGTTTACCCATTCCACTCCGTTCATTAATTTATAGACTTCTATCATATCTCCCCTCAGCCGTCTCTTTTCCAGGTTAAAGAGCCCTAACCTTTTTAGCCTTTCTTCATAGGGGTATCCTTCCATCCCTTTTACCATTTTGGTGGCTCTTCTCTGAAACTTTTCTAATAATGCTATATCCTTTTTAAGATATGGCGACCAGAATTGCACACAATATTCAAGGTGCAGTCTCACCATGGAACGATATAGAGGCATTATAATATCCTTTGTTTTATTTTCCATTCCTTTCCTTATGATACCTAGCATTATATTTGCTCTCTTGGCCGCCGCTGCACCCTGGGCTAAGGGTTTTAACATGCTATCCACAATGACGCCTAAATCTTTTTCCTGGGTGGTGGTTTCTAATGTGGAACCTTGCATCGTGTAACCATAGTTTGGGTTGTTCTTCCCTAGGTGCATAAATTTGCACTTGTCCACATTAAATTTCATCTGCCATTTTGATGCCCAGTCTTCTAATTTATCAAGGTCCTCTTGCAATTTTCCACAATCCTCTTTGGGATTCCAAAGTTCAGGATGTTCATATGCAGTTACTCCAACGGTTCTTGCTAACTTGTTGATACCTGAGTTCTCAGGAGTTCAAGCTCAGGCTCCCACTCCCAGTGATGGTGAATGCCAGCCTGCAGTGGTGGCAGTAGCCAAGTCATTTGAGGAAGAGCATGCCGATGAACAATAACTCATGGATCCTCCTGACGATAGATGGCAGTTTCTCAGGCTGGGGTGCCCATTGCCAAGACCTAATGGCCCAGGGCTCTTTGAACCACAGGGAGGCGGTGTGGTTCATCAACTGCTTAGAGGCAAGAGATATCAGATTGGCTCTTCTGCGTTTCCAGACCCTGGTCAAGAGCCAGTTGGTTCGACTGTTGCTGGACAATGCCATGGCAGTGGCTTATGTCAATCGTCAAATCTTGTCAGCTCAGCACATTGCCAGGGTGGGCAGTATGTAAGCGGACTTTCTCAGCCTGCGCTCTCTGGCTCCAGGAGAGTGGGAGGTGAGCTAGGAAGCATTTCAGCTGATTCTGCGCCAATGGGGTCATCCCAAAATGGATCTGATGGCAACCTGTTCAAATGCCAATGTGGGCCATTTCTTCAATTGCCACACAGCGATGGAGTCCGAGGGCATTGATGCCCTGATTGAGCCTTGGCTACATCTATACCTGCTGTATGTGTTTCCTCCATGGCCACTAGTGGGACATGTGATTCTGTGTAAAGAGCGCCACCTACGAAGGATTGTTCTGGTGGCACCAGATTGACTGAGGAAAGCGTTGTTGGGATATTTGATGTGGCTCCTGCAAGTGCCACCTCTTTGCCTCTGTCTCTGGGCCTATTGCATTAGGAACCTATTGTCCTGGAAGACCCGACTCCCTTCTCGGCTAGCGCCTAAAGGCTACCCTCTGGAGGTAGCTTCTACTCTGTTTGGAGCCTGGATGAGGTCGACCAACCTGGCATACATGCAGGTTTGGTGCCTTTTCGAGCAATTGTGCGACACATGGCAGCTTGTCCCTGAGGCAGTCAAGGTACCATCCCTGGTGGTCTTTCTGCAGGAAGGTCTGGAAAAGGGCCTCTCTTAGCTCCTGGAAGGTTCAGGTGGCAACTTTGACCTGCTTCAGTGGTCTGTGGCAGGTAAGTTGCTAGTCTTGCACCCAGATGTTTCGCACTTTCTTCAGGGGGATCTGGAATTTTTGTTTTTGGGTGGGTGGGATCGGGGCCACTGGCCAGCAGGGATTTTTTTTATTGGGCGGGCAGAGATCGGGGCCACTGGGAATTTGGTTTCTGTCAAGAGGTTGGTGTCCCCTGACAGTATTCTGATGGCATCGGGGGCTTTCTCCAATACCTGGATCATCTGAGATGAAGTGTCAAACTTCAGCTCAGATGATACTTTTATTGCTGGCTGGATCTTTACACCTTCCTGAAGCTGGCATGAAGATTCAGTGTTAAAAATCAGTGTAAAAAATTGCAGTAAGTTTCAGCATGGTTTTTTACATTGGATGCAATTACTTATGCAGTGATTTGCATGCCAAGTGTGGTGCAGTTTAGCATGGTTGTTTTTTGGCGTTTTTCCAGTGCTAGCTTGCTTTCTGCATTGGAGAGCAAGCCTAGCATGGGAAAAACGGCAGAAAATGCTATACTGAGATTTTCTGCATCAGCCCGTAAGTCTGCATTTGAGCACTCCTGGGACTCTGAGTATAACTCAATAGTTCTTGGAGAAGAGATCTCCTCAGTTTCCCTCATAGTAACATAGTAACATAGTAAGTGACGGCAGATAAAGACCAGCATGGTCCATCTAGTCTGCCCAGCAAGATGGCAAGAGTAGGTGCACCTGTCGCTCTGTGCAGGCCACCCCTCCCCATGTTTTTGTTTCTGTTTAGGGGTGAACCCACCACTCCATGTAGGACACCCTTATTTGTTCAGATGCTAGATAGTTCAGAAGTTAGATGGTACTGTTTGTTTTGCTTTTATCCTGTTGCTGTAAAGGGATCCACTGTGTTTGTCCCATGCCGTTTTGAATTCCATCACCGTGTTTGCCCTCACCACTTCCATCGGGAGGGCATTCCAAGCATCCACCACCCTTTCAGTGAAGAAATATTTCCTGACATTGCCTTTCAATTTACCACCTTGCAGCTTCATGTTATGCCCTCTAGTTTTACAGCTTCCCCATCTTTGGAAGAGGTTTGTTTGTTCATCATTTCTCTTTAAGTATTTAAAGGTCTGAATCATATCTCCCCTGTCCCTCCTCTCCTCCAAAGTGTACATATTTAGGTCTTCAAGTCTCTTCTCATAAGGCTTCTGACGCAGGCTCCAAATCATTTTGGTCGCCTTTCTCTGAACAGTTTCCAGTCTTTTTACATCTTTTGCAAGATATGGCCTCCAAAACTGAACACAGTATTCCAAGTGAGGCCTCACCAGTGACTTGTACAGTGGCATAAGTACCTCTTCCTTTCTGCTGGTAATCCCTCTTTGAATGCAGCCCAACATCCTCCTGGCTTTTGCCACCGCCTTGTCGCACTGTTTTGCCACCTTGAGATCATCAGAGATAATCACACCAAGGTCTTTCTCCTGAACCGTGCATACCAACCTCTCACCCCCTATTGTGTACTTTTCCCTTGGATTTCTGCTACCCAAGTGCATGACACTGCACTTTTTCACATTAAATCGTAGTTGCCAAGCATTAGACCAGTCTTCCAGCTTTTGTAGATCTTTCCTCATGTTATCCACTCCCTCTGGGGAGTCCACTCTGTTGCAAATTTTTGTGTCATCTGCAAAAAGACAGACTTTTCCATTCAGTCCTTCAGCAATATCACTCACAAATACATTGAACAGTGCCGGGCCCAGGACCGAACCCTGAGGCACCCCGCTAATCACCTTCCTCTCATCCGAATGTGCTCCATGTACCATCACCCTCTGTTGTCTGTCAGTCAACCAATTTCTAATCCAGTTTACTATCTTGGGACCCATCCCCAAGCTACTGAGTTTATTGACAAGCCTCCTATGAGGAACAGTATCAAAGGCTTTGCTGAAATCCAGATAGATGACATCCATTGCATGCCCCAGATCTAGTTCCTTGGTCACCCAATCAAAGAACTCAATCAGATTTGTTTGGCAAGACCGTCCTTCGGTAAAACCATGTTGCCTGGGATCTTGCAACCTGTTGGTTTTGAGAAAGTTCACTATTCGCTCTTTCAGGAGCGCCTCCATTACTTTTCCTGCCACTGAGGTAAGGCTCACGGGCCTGTAATTTGACACTTCTTCCCTGTCACCACTTTTGTGTAGAGGTACAACATTAGCCATTCTCCAGTCCTGAGGAACCACTCCTGTTTCCAAGGATCTGTTGAAGACATCCTTTAACGGTCCTGCAAGAACCTCTCTGAGCTCTTTCAGTATCCTGGGATGTATCCCATCCGGTCCCATGGCTTTGTCCACTTTCAGTTTAGCAAGTTGTTCTAACACCTCATCTTCTGTGAATGGTGTGGTATCTACTTCAGTCCTATTTTTATATTTGGGAGTCACAGCTGGTCCATCTCCAGGATCTTCTTTAGTAAAAACAGAGCAGAAGTATTTGTTTAGCAATTTCGCTTTTTCAGTGTCACTTTCCACGAGTCCTTTCCCAGCACTTCTGAGTCCTGCAATTCCAACTCTGATCTTCTTCCTTTCCTGAATATACCTGAAGAAAGTTTTGTTGCCACCCTTAACATCTTTAGCCATTTTTTCTTCTGCCTTTGATTTTGCTATCCTTATTACTCTTTTAGACTCTTTGAGTTGGATCCTGTATTCATTTCTGTGTTCTTCTGTTTGCAAGCTTTTGAATTTTGAAAAAGCTGTGTTTTTTTGCCTTTATTTGCGCAGCCACCTCTTTGGAAAACCAAATAGGTTTCCTTCTCCTCTTGTTTTTATTTATTTTTCTTACATATTTATCTGTTGCCCCTTTTATTGCCGCCTTTAGTTTAGTCCATTGCAATTCCACTTCCCTTATCTTCTTCCACCCCGTCATCTCCTCCTTTAAGTACTCGGCCATTTTATTGAAGTCAGTGTTTTTGAAGTTTAGGACTTTGAGCTTGCTATGATTGGCCTATACCATGGCTTTTATCTCAAACCACACCGTGTGATGGTCGCTGTTGCTCACAGGGGCACTCACGCAGACATTCGACATGTTATCACTGTTGGTAAGCACTACATCCAGCGTTGAGCTTTCCCTGGTTGGTTCCATCACCATTTGTCTAAGTAATGCATCTTGGAGAGCATCCACAATTTTTTTGCTTCTTTCCAGATGTGCAGAAGGAGTAATCCAATCCACATCAGGTAGATTAAAGTCACCTAATATGATTGCTTCCCCCTTTGCTGCTATCTTGGCAATATCTATAATCAATTCGTTATCTCTCTCTTCAATTTGAGTCGGAGGTCTGTAGACTACAGCAATATGGATGACAGTGCCATCTCCTCTTTCCAACGCAATCCAGAGCGCTTCTTCTTTTCCCCATGTTCCCTGCATTTCAGTAGCTTTAATACTGCTTTTGACATACAAGGCTACTCCTCCTCCTTTTCCATTTTCTCTGTCTCTTCTGAATAGATTATAGCCAGCTATGGCTATATCCCAATCATGCGATTCATTAAACCATGTTTCCGTAACGGCCACGATGTCCAAATCCATTTCCACCATTAGGGCTTCCAGGTCTGGAATTCTTTTGGCTAAGCTTCGAGCATTTGTGCTCATTGCTTTCCAGCATTTACCTGGCTTGTGTGTATTTTGCATTGATTTTATTCTGCCCATTTCTTCCCACTTGTTTTTGATGTGTGGTTTAAGAGTATGGCTGTTTCTGATGTTCTGCTTTTGCAGGGGGTGACATGCAGATGTTGACCTTCCACATCCGTCACCCCCTTTTCCTAGTTTAAATGCATATCCACATACTGCCTGAATTTTTTCACTTAGGTTTCTTTTCCCTGCGACAGAGAGATGTAGTCCATCAGCACAGTATAGTCTCTTGTTGGTCCATCTATTGTCCCAGTTGCCAATAAATCTGAATCCTTCTTGTTTGCACCAGGTCTGGAGCCATGTATTAAAGTTGTTAATGCGATGCAGCCTTTTTGTCCCCTTACCAAGAACAGGTAGAACTTCTGAGAATGCAACAGTGTTAACAATGGGCTTGAGTTTCTCTCCCAGAGATTGGAAGTCCTTTTGGGCTGTAGAGGCACTGTTTCTAGCCAGGTCATTTGTGCCCAAGTGGATAATAACATCTGGTTTGGAGTGCTCACTTTTTGCGCTAAGTATTTCAACAACTTGGTTTGTATTCCTGCTGGCTGAAGAGCCTGGTAGGCACATGACTATCTTCTCTCCTTTGAACTGTGTTCCCAAGTTGGTGCCTCTGATGATGGAATCTCCAAGTAGTAATAGTTTTCTGTTTGGTGAGGTTTTCTTCATATTTGGTGCTTTAGCAGGAGATTGGGCATTGTCTGACTCATTTAAGGGCCCTTCAGTTTCCTTGGGTTGGGCATCCTCATTAGCCAAGGCAGAGAAGGCATTTTGCAGGGATATCTCTTGATGTGTAGGATGTCTCTGCATTACAGGTCGCAATCTTCCGGAACCCACTGTGATCCATTTGTTCCTGGGGTGTTTGATTCTTTGTGGGAGCGGTGGTGGACTTTGTTCAGTTTGTATCCTCGAAGAGGTGCGCTTCATTGCAGCCAGTTCCTCCCTCAGTAGAGAAACTTCTTTATGCATGGCTGCTAGGTCTTTCCTTAGTATAGTCAGTTCTTCATGCATGGCAGCTGACTTTAGGCATATAGGACAAGCTCTTAGGCTCCAAATGATTCCTCTTTGAATGAAAGTACCACAGTTATTGCACTGAATACACGACATGTTGCTTAAGCAGTCCCAGAAGAGGAAGAATAATAAGAAAAGTTGAAGATGTGGGCGTTACCCAAGTTAGGAACGACAGATGGGATGTATGTGACCACTATATAGGCAATGTAGCCCCTGGGGTGGGTGGGGTGAGGGGTAGGGTGGGCGGGAACCTAAGTGTCTCTGGCCAGTAGGCTGTTCCTGAACAGTGGGCACACTTCAAGGGAGTAGGTAAGGGAACCCACCAAGAAGGGCAAATAGATAAATATGTGGAGACAAACAGACAAAAAACTCACAATTTAGCAGCAAATTCAGCAAAAATCACCTTTTGGATGAGCTCAGGAAAGCACTGCTCTTCTCAAGAAGCACAAGGGCAGTCTGAGCAAGCCCACATGCACAACAGGAATGGAGGTTTACAACAATGCCTCAGCAGGGGGGGGGAGGGGCAGTAACTCAGGTAGACTAAGAGAAAGATAGTTTAAAACTCTACAGCAATGGAGGCTGTTCCTGAACAGTGGGCACACAGCAAGGGAGTAGGTAAGGGAACCCACCAAGAAGGGCAAATAGATAGATAAATATGTGGAGACAAACAGACAAAAAACTCACAATTTAGCAGCAAATTCAGCAAAAATCACCTTTTGGATGAGCTCAGGAAAGCACTGCTCTTCTCAAGAAGCACAAGGGCAGTCTGAGCAAGCCCACATGCACAACAGGAATGGAGGTTTACAACAATGCCTCAGCAGGGGGGGGGGGAGGGGCAGTAACTCAGGTAGACTAAGAGAAATCTCACACCTCTTCACAAGTGACGCACAAGGTGATACTTAAGGGTATGTTTACTAAACTGGGCTAAGGTTTAGCACAGGGTTTACAGCATGCCAAGTACAATGCGCTAACCATTAGCATGGAGTCCTGTGGTAAAATCTCACGCTAACCCCTTAGTGCACAATGGGGTGGAACTTGAGCAGTTTGGGGCAAAACGTAGGCAGCCTCAGCACATTGTGATTAGCATGGGTGGCACTGGTGTGTGTGAGCGCAAGTGTTGCCCTTAGCACAGGTGCACTTACCAGGTTAGACTATAAGCTTTTATGAGCAGGGACTGTCTCTTACATGTTTCTGTATTGCACTGAATACGCTTTGTAGCGCTGTACAAATGATTAGTAGTAGTAGGGTGGCAATAAGTGCACCTGGGTGCCAGTTAATTTGGTAACAGGACTGCATCCCACTAACTTCAGGGGGACAAGCCAGGCACACCACCAACATTTAACGCAAGCCACCATGCTAAGTCCAAGCCCCAATCACATGCAAATTGCATGCCCATTAGTAAACATGTACCTTAATTCCCAGTAGAATCCATATGTAACAATCTTGGATTTTTTTGGTGGCAGTATGGACAAATAAAGTCTATGCTGCATGTTTGTTGGGATTGCTCATTTGTGCAGGGGTATTGGGCCAAATGCATCTCATTTATAGAAAATATGACTGAGGTTTGAATGCAGAGGTATAATCTCAGTAAATCTTTAAAATGAAATAAAAATATACATTAAAATGAATTTGCAAGATACTTTATTCATTCAAAATAAATAAATAAATAAATAAAAATGGCATTTTGAGTTAGCATATGATCAGCATAACATTTTCAAATGCTTATTCACTTATTCTTCAGCCAGCGTGAAACTGAACGTCAAAAATATCAGCAAAAAATGAATTATAAAATACAGTAATAGCAATAGACCTCTTATAGAAGAGATTTAAAATGCTAGTTCACGTCTAAATTGTACTAATTGACTCAAAAATACGGTATGGTTGTCTTCAGTTAATGAATCTGCCATCCAAGAGAATGATTGGTATATGATTCTAACAAATAGAATACATTCAACTAGAACTATATCAACTAATTATAAACCATAAAGCACTCTTAACTCTAAGGCAGGTGTTAATTATGATCTCAAACTTGCAAATTTCTTCAGCTTATTAGAATTGTAAGAATATGAACTGCAAATTAATTGCTTCTAGCCATGACCAGTAGACTTTTTTTGTCAAATCTTCAACACACTTTAAGACACCTGGACAGCAGTATAATTTTCTTCACCATACTATTATCTCTTGCTACACGTAACACAATGAAAATTATATGTTGTGACTATTATAGAAAAATGTTCTGTTCTGTAGCCTCTAGCAACATTGTAAGATAATAAAATGTAAGAAGACTAAGGTAGATTTTCAAAAGGTCACTGAGCAGCAGTGATAACCAGTTAAAATTAACTGGTTATCTTTATTTATTCTGTCCTTACTGCATGTAATGGCTTTGTATGCAGTCAAACAGAGCTGATATCTTTAGAGAAATTTTTGGAGGGGGCCATGCCATCCTCAAGACTGAGACCTGCCTGCCGATATTCCCTAGGTAAGAAGGTCATCTCTATGTACGGAGTTCAAAAGGGTCTTGGATTCGAGAAGCAACAGCTGCTGCACCATTCCATGGGCATTTAATACCCTTCAAAAAAGCTGAGTACTAAGTTACACTCTTCAGCGCCCCCAGGGAGAGAGGCTACAATCTGGATTTTTTGGTGGAGAAAATGTTTTCAGAACACTATGTTCACATCCTCTGTAGCATCTTATCAGCTATTCATGGGCATGCTCTTGTGGAACATCATGTGCAACTTTGGTAATTTGTGGACTTTCTCACTCCAGAAAAGGTTGTGCAGTATCAGTCCCTAGTGATTTAGGGGAAGGAGTGTGGAGAATACATTGCCCAAGTGACATATAATTTTAGATGTTGCATCAAGAGACTCCTCCATGAGCATTGCAATGCACACAGAGACTCTCACTTTGGGTCCCAGACGTACAGTCCAATGTGCAGGAGCAGCTTGTTAAGCCATTTCTTTAGAGATAAGGTGCAGGAGACTACCACTCTTATCAAGCAGCACAGTGATACCCTTAGGACTCTCTCCAGACGCACTCCTAACCCAACCTCCTCATTAACTCGGAGGTTCCACAGCTGGGGCAGAGAAGATACTATTGATCTCATAAGCACAGGTATCCTGTTCTCCTCCTGTTCAACCCAGGCTAAAAAGGGATCTCACTCCTGCTATAGGCAGCAGAGGGCCCAAAAGTCCTAGCTTGCTTCCCTGCCAAAACTGGGGACAGGATTATAACTGGCTCTTAGAGAACATAGCCAATACCTCCATCCTAATCCCAGATGGCATACCTCTCAGGGGAGGCTCACCTTCTTTTCAAATCAGTGATCCCTTTTAATCTCTGATAGTTGGATTCTCAGAATAGTCTGGGATGGGTACAGATTATATCTATTTGAGCAACCACCAAATCATCCACCAAGAGGGACGTCATTAGCCTCTCAGAATCAGGAGTTACTTCTTTATAAAATCTCCACCCTTCAGCAAGCTCATGAAGTTGAGCCTGTTCTACCAAGGCAGGAAGGGCAGGGATTTTACTCATGATATTTCCTGAGAACGACAATCGTGGCATTCTGTCATATCCTTGATCTGAGGAATCTGAACATATACTTTGCTCAAGAAAATTTCAGAGTGCTTTCCCTCAGCACCTCACCTCTCTTTCTTCAGAAGGGGATTGGCTATGCTCTCTGGATCTAAAGGATGATTAGCCTCACATTCTGAAACATCCCAATCACAGGAACTATCTGCAGTTCATCATAGGGAATCACCATTACCAGTATTGTGTATTGCCGTTTGGCCTTGCATCTGCATCTTGTGTATTTACCAAGTGTCTCACCATTGTCGCAGCATATCTATGTAGGCCAGGGGTGCATGTGTTTTCCTACCTGAACAATTGTTTGGTCAAGAGCACTACTCAGGAAGGGGTCCAAGAATCCGTGTGCATGGCCATTTGCGTGTTGGAGCTACTAGGGTTCATCATAAATTATCCTAAGTCCATTTTAAGACAGTCACATCAATTAGAATTTATCAGAGTTCTGCTAGACATGACTCACCTGAAAGTCTTTCTCCCATGAGACAGGCTTACCTGTCTGGTGGGGATGGTTGGGGATATCCAGCAAAGTTGGCAGATGTCAGTGAGACACATGTTGAGGATGTTGGATCACATGGCCTCAACAGTTTGTTATACCCTTGGCATCTCTCAAGATTAAGCAGACTCAGTGGACCTTGAGAACACAGTGGATGCAGTCCACCCACAGATTCAGTGACATAATATTTGTCACAGTTCCCTCTACAGGATTTTCTGTCCTTGTGGATGGCCCATTTTAATCTTCCTAAAGGATTACCTTTCCAAATTCCTCCCTATCAGAAACTACTAATGACACGTCCAAACTGGGCTGGAGAACCCATGTAGACAGGTTCCACACTTAGGGAATGTGGCACTCTCAGGAAAGTCTTCACTACAGCAGTTTCCTGAAACTGAGAGCGATTTTGAACACTCTAAAGACTTTCAAACATCAATTGAACAATCAAATTGTGATGATTCAGATGGACAACCAAAAGCTATGTACTACATCAACAAGCAGAGAAGCACCAGGTCATACTACTTATGTTGAAAGACAGTTAGACTGTGGGCGTTTTTTTCGTTTGGACGGGAGCCGTTGTGTGGTAAGAGTAACCTGTCAGGTTCGAGAATGTATGGATTACCCTAAGGAAGCCGTTGGTGTGGTGAAACTATGGCTTGTGTTGATTGAAGGTGATTTCTTCATAGCAGTGTTGATGGTTCCTGGCTCAAGGAGGAGGTTTCCCTGCTGAGTGGTTTTCTATTTTGGATAAAGGCAGAGGATGTTTATCCAGAGTCCGGACATTAATTATTCCGGTTATGTTGGGAGGTCTAATGAAAAGATATGAAGGCATATTTAATGGATCTCCTTGGGGCTGGGTTAATAATATCGTCAATACTAATATAATCGCTGCTATACTGGAGTGATACTCAGTGGAGTTAATGCAAGTTGGTTTCACTACGACATGAGCCACAGTTGGTTCCGATACGAATTGTTGGAACAAGAATGTTAAAAGATTTTTCGATATGGAGCTATTGAAATAAACAGGGTTATATGTAATTTTTGTGAGGTTTTGTGCTTGGTTTTCATTTGTTGTTATTTGTTGTCTTTGTTAAAATGTTTTAGTGATTTTGTTTATTTGTGTGGGGGGTATTTATAGGTAAATGGTTGTGAAACATTGAATATTAGATAGGAATATCGGTGTATTAGCTAGATGCTGTTTATGAAATATTAGAATTTAATACCTTTATGCTGCTTATGATAAGTTATGTTGATGTATGCTTATTTATAAAATATTTAGATGTATGTTTCATAAACATTCACATATTTAATGTATCTTTATTTTTTGAATTTAGTGGAAGTTTATTTGTAGTAAGAATATGATGAATGTGTAATTGTTTAATTTGTTGAGTTATTATATTGCAATGCGTTTTTGATATTTGAACTTTGTCATCTTACATGGGATGACGTTTGGGGCCACTTATTTAGTTGGCAAGAACAATATCCTAACAGACAGCCTGAACTGTGTTCTTCAATCTCACTTATAGACTGCCCTGATATTAAATTGAAGGGTGGTATATTAAATAAGTAAACTTGAAACTTGTATCTTTCAGGAGTCAGGTACCCCTCTCGGTAGATTTGTTTGCACACCTTGGAACAGGCAAGTGCCTCAGTTCTGCTCCAAGGTGGAACAAACAGCAAGCTAGCCTTGGATGCCTTCTTCCTCGATTGGGGGGTGTCTTCTCTAGGCATATCATACAGTGCCTCTGATAGCAAAGATTCTCCTAAAATTCAGGGATGATGGGTTGCATGATCCTCATAGTTCCTCACTGGCCCAGACAACCTTAGTTCTCTTTACTTCTCAAACTATCCTTCAGGAAACCAATTTTGGGATTCACTAATCCTGAATTTGCTGCTTGGCTGGCTAGTGTCCTCTTAGCTTCCAGGAGAGATTCCACTGGGAGATCTCATAAACTTAAGTGAAAAAGGTTTACTATCTGGTGTGAGGGAAAAACCTTAGATCCTTTCTCCTGTCCCACCCAAAACTGCTTGAATACCTCCTACATTTGTCAATAGTCTGACCTGAAGACCAATTCAGAGTACACCTCAGTGCAATTAGTACATACCATCAGCCTATAGAAGGTAAATCCAGGGCTAGCCCCAGTTCAACTGCAAGGTAGTGGGTGCCCTAGGCAAACCTTCAGCCTTACACTCCCCCACTCAAGATTTTGATAATTAAAATCAACAATCTTGATCATCTGAGCACCACCGTTCAAGAAAGAATCATCGAAAAATGCATAATTCTACATAATATTCCAAATGTATGTCATCATAATGTTTTAATAGTAAATTCAAGGGTACACAAAAAAAATAGATGTCCGTGCAACTTAGATGTAGTAAGTTCTGAGAAAAAAACAAAATATGACCTGGGCAGGATTACTGCTACTGAACATTTGTTTAGCGCTACAAGATGTACACAGTGCTGCACAGACACATGTAAAAGACAGTCCCTGCTCATCACAGCTTACAATCTAGTCAAGACAGTCAACATAGTAGCTGTAGACATAGAATACATCTAGGGGGAATGGGAAGGAAACACAAAGAAGATTAGGCGAATCAAGATCCGAAAGTGGCAGCGAAGAGGTGAGATTTCAGCCTGGATTTGAAAAGGGCTAGAGATGAAGCCTGACGTACAGACTCAGGTAGTTTGTTCCAGGCATAAGGAGCAGCAAGGTGAAAGGAGCGAAGTCTAGAGTTAGCAATAGAAGAGAAGGGCACAGATAGAAGCGATTTTCCAGAAGTGAAGTTCCCAAGGAGGGGTGTATGGAGAGATAAGAGAGGAAAAGTAGTGAGGAGCTGCAGAGTGAATGCACTTATAGGTCAGCAGGAGAAGTTTGAACTGGATGTAGAAATGGATAGGTAGCCAATTAAGTGACTTGAGAAGAGGGATAATATGAGCAAGATGAGGATGGTGGAAGATTAGCCGTGCAGCAGGCTGTTGAACAGATTGAAGGGGAGAGAGATGATTCAGAGGGGAGACCAGCAAGGATTAATGGCACCCTCCACTAATATTTGGTTGCAGAACCCTTGGCAGTGATGACAGCCTTCAAACATTTATTGTAGCCATCTATAAATTTTGTACATCTGCTTGCTGGCAGTTTCTCCCACTCTTAACTGCGATTTGTTCCAGTTCATGAATGTTTCCAGTATTCCTTTTACCAGTGGCAGATTTTAGCTCTTTCCAAAGGGTTTTGTTTGGATTGAGATCAGGACTCATTGCTGGCCAGTTTAAAACAGTCCATTTGCTTCTTTTTAACCATTTTTCTGTACTTTGGATGAATGTTTTGGTCATTGCCCTGCTGGAAGATCTGTGACCTTCAACCCAGACTTAGCTTTCTGACACTAGGTAGCACATTTTGCTCCGGAATACCTTGGTAATCCTTTGACTTCATGATTCCTTTAAGACGTTCCAGGCTTCCAGTTCCTGAGGCAGCAAAACATCCTCACAGCTTTATGGAAGCTGCACCTTATTTGACTGTAGAAAGAGTGTGTTTTTATGTCTGTCTTTGAGCGGTTGGGTCCTCCTTGGCCTTCACCCATGAATTCCTTTGTTTAGTGCGCGACGTATGGTGTGAAACCACCACTCCAGATTCAGCCTTAAGCTCTTTGGATGTTGTACGTGATATTTTTCCAACAGTTTGCTAACCTTCAAAGAAATCTTGAATTACGTTTCCTCTTCCCACTATGTCACGGAAGGTTCTTGGCAGTTCCAAACTTTTCAATGCTCCAGAGGACTGGAGAAAGGCACATGTGGTCCCTTTACAAAAAAACAGAAGGATGAGTTGAGAATTACTTTATTTAATTTATTTATTTAGACAGTTTTGTATACCGCCTTGTCCTTCAATCAAAGCGGTCACAACACAATTGGGGGATACATTTAACACGTGGGGATATGAGACACATACACTAATACTTACAAGGAACATGCGCAGTGGAGGGTTAAGTGGCTTGCCCAAGACCACAAGGAGCATCTGTGGGACTAGAAACCCCAGTCCTTCCAGCCCAAGGTTGCTGTCCTCTAGTGGGATTTTGAACCTCCGACCTTCCGGCCTGAAGTACCTTGCCCCAACCACTAGGCTACTCCTCCCCCATTTATGACTGGTTACAGACTGGTTAGTCTGATCTCTGTGCAGGGCCAGCCCAAGGGTTTCTACTGCCCCAGGCAGAAGCCCTGGCCATGCTGCCCCCTCTCATGCTGAGCCATGCCACCATCCCTTGCTGCTGCCAGTACAGCTCAGCAGCAGCGGCAGGCCCTTCATGCCAAAGCACATTTATTTGCACGAGTCAGTATTTTATAACAGTTCATTTACGCATGTATGTGGCATATGTGTGGGGAAAGTCTATAAAATGGCATCCATAAAGCACAGAAAAGAAGCAGTGCTACAAAGCATATGTGTGTTCTTGCACAGACACACACATCAGAAATGGGTAGAAGGAGGGAACATGCATTCTGGAAAACATAGATCAAAAAACATATGTAAGCATGATAGGAACACAGCTTAGCCAACAGTGACAGGCACTACATGATAAGATATGTTTAGGCAGATAGATATAGTACCATGCTGGGCAATGACAAATATGTACAGAGAAATGTTCACATAGTAGTTCTCCTCAACAAAGCATGGCTGGTAAAACAGGTCTTCATACACCTGAGAGTCTTCCATTAGCCAGTGGAACACCATTATGCCCCATTTACTTCTACCTTCTGGTATCCCTGCTCCAGTGCCTGAACTAGGAGCTGTAGCCTCATGAAGTCTGGGATGACATGAAAAACAACAAAAAAAAGAAGACATTCATTAGTGAACAGAGTCCAAAAAGTGAACAGTAATAGTCTAGAGAAAATACAGTATGGAGTGGTCATACTGTTTCAAAAGACAGTATGCTCTGTAGTTGAGGACGTAAAGAGGGATAAGACCGGAAGGTAGATTTTCCTCAGCATTTGCCTTGATGGTATCCCCTTCACTTTAGCTAATGTATATGCTCCTAATGAGGGTCAAGTGAGATTCTTTGCTGCCTTGAAGGTGTCCTTGGCAGAATTTGCAAGGGGATGCGTGGTTCTGAGTGGCAACTGTAACGCATGTATGCTGCCAGCTCTGGACTCCATGAGCACAGGTGCTCTCAGTGGGGGGGGCGGGGCTAGCCAGGCACTTTGAGCTTTGTTAGCAGATTTGGGTCTTTGAGACATTTGGTGGGATACTCATCCTAGGGAATGGGGTTACACATATTACTCGCCTGTCCATCATGTTCATACCAGAATTGACTACTTGCTGCTCGACCAACGCTTATAGGATGGGGGTGGCAGCGGCAGTAGAACATGGTACCATTACGTGGTCAGACCATGCCCCTTGTTGGGTAGATATTTCAGACCCCTTGATCGACTGACCTACATGGGTGTTGCAGGGGAGCATTTTCTACCGAACAGAAGCGGTCCGTATGCATGATCTCTTTATACAGGAGTATTTTAAGCAGAGCTTCTTAGGAGAAGTGGCACTCCCAGTGGTTTGGGATGCCTTTAAGGCAGCAGCCCATGATCACCTTATAGCAGAGGCAGCACATACCAGGAGGAAATGGGTGCAGGAGTCTCAGCAGTTGGAGGCGGAGGCTAACACCTTCAGCTGGAGCAATGCGCACACAAGCTCACGACAGGCCTGGAACCAGTGGGTCTGCCTTGATGAACATGTCCAGCGAGATCTTGATCTTTTACGGCATCGGCTGTGACAAATCTTTTATGAACAGGGAAATAAGGTCGGGCGGTACCTGGCACTGCGCCTTCAGCGGCAACATGCTACTCACATAATATGCAAAATGCGAGATGCAGGTGGAGTCAGGAGAAATTCGGGCGGTGTTTGCAGGTTACCTGGAACATCTGTATGCAGAGGATCTGACCGGCCACGCTCACATTGAGAGTTACCTCCAGAATGGATCTACCGGCATTGCTGGATTCTGAGCGGGAGTCTTTGGAGGCTGAAATAATGGCACAAGAAGTGCAGTTGACCATTGGCCACTTGTCTGTGGGAAGGCCCTGGGGACTGATGGATGCTCCTCTGAATATTACAAAACGTATGTGACCTGTCTGGCTCCTGTCTTGGCTGAACTCTTTAACGACATGCTGGGGGGGTGGCATTACCTCCAACACAGGTGGAGGCAGTGATTGCTGTTATACCTAAGCCAGGTAAACCAAAAAATGAGGTGTCTTCGTAGCGTCCCATCTCACTACTTAATACCAATGTAAAAATCTTGGCTGCTGTGCTGGCTTCTCAGTTAAATCGAGTGCTTCCCTGGTTGGTCCACAGGGACCAGTTGGGGTTTGTACCAGGGCAACAGGTGGCTGACAATATCCACCGGATGCTGCAGGTGATGCATGTGGCTCAAAAGGACCTGCAACTGACGCTCCTAGTGGGGGTTGATGCGGAGAAGGCCTGTGATAGAGTGAGTTGGGATTTTTTGTGGGGAGTATTGGCTAAGATGGGCTTTGGGCCTTACTTTCAAAGGTGGATTCATGGCTTATACCAGGAGCTCTGGGCAAGTGTCTGATTTAATGGGGGCTGATCTGCCAGCTTTAACCTGGGGAGGGGCATGAGGTACAGGTGCCCGCTGTCTCCTTTACTCTTTGTGCTAGTAATGGAGCCTTTGGTGCAGCAATTTCGTGAGACCCCGGAGGTGCAAGGTGTCTGGGTAGGAACTCAGGAATATAAGATTGCACTATTCGCGAATGATATCCTGCTGTCATTGACCAATCCCCTTGTTTCCTTCCCCCAGGCGATGCAACTCTTTGAGGATGTCTAGCTTGTCTCAGGATTTAAGATCAATTACTCAAAATCATAGATCTTGAGCATTGGAGTGGGAGTAGAGGACTGTGCTAGACTGCAGGCGAGCTTCCCCTTCAAGTGGATTGAGAATGCCATTTGTTACCTGGGGGTGCAATTGACAACAAAGCCAGAAGCCTTATATCAAGCTAAATACAGACCATTCCTTCACCAGGTACAGAAAGATTTGGATTTGTGGTCAGGGTTATTGCTCTCATGGTTTGGATGTATTGCGGTGGTCAAGATGGTGGTGGTTCCCCAGTTCTTGTATTTATTTCAGGTGCTTCCCATTCAATTGCAGCTGGGGGCACTGGAGACATAGCAGAATATGCTTTTAAGTTTATTTGTCAGTCATGGTGACCCCAAATTGCACGGCGGGTTCTATATGCCCACCCACCCATGGAGGGAAGGGATGGGAGTCCACAACCTTCGGTGTTATTACGCGGCAGCAGAGTGCCAAGCTGGTGTTGAATAAATGAATCCTGACAATTCCAAGTGCTGGATACAACTTGAGAAAGACTTGGTGGGAAAACCGTGTCTTGGAGAGCAATTATGGCTGCGAGCAAAGCTATGGGCCTTCCCAAGGTCGGGGGAACCCCTATGTTGCACATACTATATGATGCTGGGATTGATATTTTTTGACCCAGGGAGCTTATTTGTCTCCTTTGTCACCCATTGTTTATAATAAAGCCTTTTTGCAGGGTACAACCTCAACCGTATTTCAGCAATGTGGCTGGGTGGGATTGAGTTAAGTGGGGCAGCTGTTTGAGGAAGGTAGGCTGCTCTCATTTTGTGAACTGCAGGAAGTCTTTGTGTTTTATCATGCTCAAATAGCCCACTGGGCAGGCTGTTGTGATATTTAGAAGCAAGTGACTAGAACCGTCACTGATGTGGAGCTTATTTGTGAGGAACACACTACCACTCGGGGGTTGATCGCCACGCTGTACGCTAGCTTGCAAGATCGAGCCTTTGTGGTGTGTGATCCCTCCCCTTTCCAGTACCCGTAGGTAGGGGTTAAGGAGTTTAAGTTCCTTCTTTAAACCAATGTTCTGCTACTTCCTGGAGCAGGGCTCGTAGGGAAATGTAGTTTTACCATCAGTTCAAATGAAGAGTAGTGTGACTCAGAATGTTTGCAAGCAAAAAGGGATTTATTTCCCCTCCCGGGGTTGGACTTCACAAGGATAAAAAGGTAACACAAAATATCTGCTCTTCTGGCAGCAAAAAGGACAAAAATAAGAATAGCTTTCTTCAGCATGAAATAAACATTTTTCTTTCCAGCAGGTTGAAATTCAGCACATGGTTTCATACAGCTCTGTTTCCCTCACAGCCAGCTTGTACTTTCTTCACCATATCTTTCTAACATAAAGATATTCTCTGTTCAGCCCAAGTAATCATACAGTTCATTTCCTTCCTATGAACGTTTAACCAGGCTGGCTCCGTTCCTACACGTTCCCCCACTGAAGCAGAGATTGTTTGCCTGACTCTCTCTGGGGCCGCGCCCTTTTCTCCCACCTTGGGTTTAATGCAGAGCTCTTGGGTTTGACGTAGCTCTAAACATTCATTTTCTCCCTGGTACTCTCCACCGTAGCCCCAACCTTCTGGGTCAATAAACCCCCAATATTTCTGGCAACTCCAGCCCTTAGGCTTACCTGGGGACCTGGCTGTGGAAGTTTTTCTCTGGGGTTTAAAAATACCGGTAGGTTCCCTGCTGAACCTGTGTGAGGCAGTTTCCAAATGCCTTCCTGGCTGCTTGTAATCCCGTGTATGCTTCAGCTGGTCTGGTCTGCTCCTTCGATAGCTCTCAGCCGGAGCCTCGACCTCCCTTCGGCTGGAAACTCTGCCCATCTCCTGACTGGGTGTCTGCTTTCCTCTCTCTCTCCTTCCTCCTCTCTGCCTGCTGGGGCCTCCTTATGAGACAGCCTTCCTGGGTAGGGCCTGGCTCCACCCCCTAGCAGGTGTTCAAACTTTCCCCGTGACTCTTTGCTAAACTGATAGCAGGGGCGTGTTTCCTTCTCTCGTGCCTGGTTTCCCTGACAACTGGTAGCCATGTGCCTTTGTTTACCTTGCAGCCCTGCACTTTCTACCTGGTTTTTAAGCCTTTCTACCGGGCCAGAAGGACTTGCTATGTTACAGGTGGCAGGACATAGGACCCACTGGACTCAGGAACTGCAGATTTCATATACTGACCAGCAATGGGAGCAGATTGAAGGAAGGTAGTGGAAAAGCTTCCTGGCGGTTAATGCACGGGAGACCAACTATAAACTACTCTATGGCTGGTATATGACCTCTCCTGGCTTGCTGGGGTATTCCTGGGAGTATCAGACCTGTGCTGGTGAGGTTATGGTATTCATGGGACTTTGCCTCGTGTCCAAGGTTATTGGAAGTTTTGGGTGGAATGTATGATTGGCCTGGGCATGCCCTGGAACCCGGGGATCTTCCTGTTTGGGCGGTTGATCTCTCGGGCCGGCTCGTCGCAACTGATATTAGTGTGCCACTGTATGAATGCTACCAAATTAAACTTAGCTACAGTTTGGAAGCAGACAGCCCCTCCTGCGTTGACAAGATGGCTAGTGCGTATGTGGGGCATTTATACTATGGAGCGGGGGATGGCGGCAAGGCGGCTGCACAGGCCCCAATTTGAGCAAATTTGGGAGCCTTTTGTGAAACTGTATGGTCGACTGGATAGAATCTGAAGGGGTCAATAAACTACATGGGGGGACCAGACTCTCCCTCTTGGAGGGGTTGTGACAAATGGGGGACCCTATGGAGGTGGAAATGAAGGGGGTGGTAGGGGGAAAGGGGGCTGGGGGGAAGAGGGGGGTTCTGGAGTTCAGCTACATGGATAATTTGGAGTGCCTCTCAAAATAGTGGGGCTGCCTTAGTGCTAGGGAGCAGGGTTATGGCTTTACATTTTATGCTAACGAAAGGTTTTGCGCTCTTGTCTCTATGGTTGTTATAATAATCATACCCCACGTGATGGCTGAAAATAAGTAGAAAGGCAGGACCTCCTCCCAGAAGGAACCATGTTATGCAGATTCTGAGGGAGGGGGGAGTAGGGGAGGGGACAGTGGGAGGGTTTTTTTTTAGTTTGATTATATAGATACACTGTAAAGTTTCAAAAACAACAAAAAAAAAGTTGGCTGTATCATTGCATTCTTACTGTGTTGTGGCTTTGTATTTTGCTGAGTTGCACTGATTTGTATTTCTGTCTTTTGCTACAATAAAGCCTGAAAATTGGAAAAGGTCAGACAGTGGAGCCACTAGAGCTTCCAATCTTTAGGAAACCAATTTGAAGTGTTCCAGACTGACTATTTCAGGTACTGTCAGGTGTGGCATTACCTGCAGCACCTTGTGAAGGGTGTGGTTGGAGTAGAACCCAGACCGGTGGATTTTAGGAAGGAAGACAACTGGCTACAAGGCCTACACAGTGCTGTAAAGACGGTCCCTGCTCACCAGAGCTTACAATCTAATCAAGACAGACAGACAGTACAATAGATGAGAACAAGGAATACAATAGGGAAGAGTAATGAGACAGTCCTGTCAGGTAACACCTCGTCCTCTCAGTCCTGTCAGGTACCACCTCGTCCTCTCCTTCACCCCTGCCCTGTGGTGTCCCTCAAGGTTCTGTATTGGCCCCCTTGCTGTTTAACATTTTTCTGGCCCCTCTTGCTTTACTTATCCAACAGCACGGTATCTCTGCGTATTACTACGCAGATGATATCATTCTTCTCTATCACACTTGCCCTCTCTCTCCTGATATTGGTCCCCTCAATGTCTGTCTCTCCGCTGTTTCTTCCTGGTTTTCTGAAAGCTTTTTGCATGTTAATCTGTCTAAGACTTCTGCCATTTGGTTCACTGCTGGTGCTCCTCTTCCCACTCTTGCACCCTCTCTGTCTGCTGGGTCTATCCCACTTGTTTCTTCTATGCGATATCTTGGTGTCACTTTGGATTCGGCTTTAACGTTCAAGGAGCACGTTTCTTCTATTGTTCAGCGTTCCTTCTATACACTGCACCGACTTCGTGCCATCCGGCCTTTTCTTTCTTTCTCTTCTCTGACGACACTTCTTCTTTCTCTCGTGGTTTCTCGTTTAGACTATTGCAACGCTTCTCTGGCTGGTCTTCCTTTCTCACAGCTTCGTCGTCTTCAACTAGTTCACCATACTGCTGCTCGTCTTCTGACCAATTCTTCCCGTTCTGCTCATATCACTCCTCTTCTTTTTCGTCTACACTGGCTGCCTATCCCTTTCCGTATTCAATATAAGGTTTTGATTTTTGTTCACAAGGCTTTGTACACTGGTGTTCCTCTTTATCTCTCTGATTTGGTGCACTTTCATTGTCCCTCTAGAGCACTTCGGGCGATTCACGCTAACCGTCTTTTTCTTCCACCTCCTTCTAGGGCTCATCTTGAATCAACACGTTCTTCCGCCTTTTTCTTCCTTGGTCCCCGTCTTTGGAATTCACTCCCCCTTGCACTACGTCTCGAGTCGTCCTTTAGCTCTTTCAAGGCTTCCCTCAAAACTCACCTCTTCTGTACTGCTTTTGATCTCCCTTCCCTTCCTGCCCATAGCTGACTGGTCCCTATCTCTGATTTTCTTATTCTACTCTCTGCTGTCTCTTTTATGAATAATTGGCGTTCCTTTCTGTTTCCTCAGTAGCTTCATTTTATTGTACACCGCTGTATGCCTTTTGGTTTAGGCGGTATAAAAAGTTTTATGATAAAGATAAAGGAAAACAAAGGATTAAGATAAAAAAAGTGGCCTGAAAGAGGTGAGCCTTTAGCATGGATTTGAAAAGAGGAAGAGATGAAACCTGACATAAAGATGCAGGTAGTTTGTTCCTGGCATAAGGAGCAGCAAGGTGAAAAGATCAAAGTCTGGAACTGGCTGTTGAAGAGAAGGGCATAGAGAGAAGCAAGCCAGACGAGGAGCGGAGCTCATGAAGAGGAGTGTAGGGAGAGAGAAGAGAAGAAAGGTAGTGAGGAGCAATAGAAAGAATGCACTTATATGTCAGAAGGAGAAGTTTCTATTGGATATGGAAATGGAAGAGAAGCCAATGAAGTGATTTGAGAAGAGGGGTTATATGAGTATATTGGGACTGGAAGAAGATTAGCTGTGCAGCAGAGTTTTGAACAGATTGAAGGGGAGAAAGATGACTTAGGAGGAGGTTGCAATAGTCGAGATGAGAAGTGGCTAAGAGTGCATAAGTGTAGTGTGTTCAGAAGGGAAGGAGCCGAATTTTGATAATGTTGTAAAGAAAGAAACAACAGTTTTTTTGCTATCTGTTGGATATGTGAGAAGGAGGAGAGCGAAGAGTTGAAGATGACTTCAAGGTTGTGGGCTGAGGAAACAGGAAGCAGAAGAGTGTTATCAACAGAGATAGAAAAGGGAGGAAGGGGGGAAGAGGGTTTAGGGGGGGAGGGGAATAAGAAGTTCTGTTTTGGTCATGATCAATTTCAAATGGTGGTGAGACATCAAGGCAGCAATGTCAAATAGGTAGGCAGAGATGTGGGCCTGGAGTGTAAGAGAATTATCAGGTGTAGATAGATCTGAGAGTCATCAGCATAAAAATGATATTGAAAGCCATGGGAGGAGATGAGAGCACCAAGGGGCTGGGTATAGGGAGAGAAAAGGAGAGGGCCTAGAACAGACCCTTGGGATACACCAACTGAGAGAGGGATAGCAATAGAGGAGGAACCACCAAAACAGACACTGAAGAAGTGATGGGAGAGATAAGAAGAGAACCAGGACAGTAATATCAAGTGAGGACAAATTCAAAAGCTATGGGATAAGGTTTTTGGGCCTATAGCCTCTTAAATATAGAAACATGATGACAGAAAAAGACACATGACCTATCTAGTCTGTCCTTCCATATCAACCACTACAACAGTCCCCTTTTTTTCCTTTAGAAATCCTCTGTGTTTGTCCCATGCTTCTTTGAATTCAGATACTGTCATCATCTCTACCACCTCCACTGGGAGACTATTCCATGGATCCTCCACTCTTTCCATGAAGAAATATTTCCATATATCACTCCTGAATCTATCCCCTTTCGCCCTCATCCCATGTCCCCTCGTAGCAGAGCTTGCTTTCAAACAAAAGAGGCTCTCCTCCTGTGCATTTATGCCACGGAGGTATTTAAACGTTTCAATCATATCACTTCTATCCCGCATTTTCTCTAAGGTTTACATATTAAGATCCTTAAGTCTGTCCTCATATGCTTTATAATGAAGGCCACTAACCATTTCAGTAGCCACCCTCTGTACTGACTCAAGCCTGCATATATCCTTTTGAAGGTGCAGTTTCCAGAATTGCACACAATACTCCAAATGAGGTCGCACCAAAGACTTATACAGAGGCACTATCACCTCCTTTCTTCTGCTGGCCATTCCTCTCCCTATGCACCCAAGCATCCTTCTAGATTTTGCTGTCGCCTTTTCTACCTGTTTAGCTACTTTAAGATCATCAGACACAATCACACCTACTGTAGGTCCTGCTCTTCCTTAGTGGATAAAAGTACATCACCCCCTATACTATATTGCTCCCTTGGATTGTTGCAGCCCAAATGCATGACCTTGCATTTTTTAACATTAAATCTCAGCTGCCAAATTCTAGACTATTCTTCAAACTTAGCTAGATCTCTCCTCATGTTATCTACACCTTCCTGGGTATCTACTCTATTGCAGATTTTGGTATCATCCGCAAAGAGGCAAACCTTACCCGACAGCCTTTCCGCTATATCACTAACAAAGATGTTAAAAAGAATCTGATCAAGGACAGATTCCTGGGGCACACTACTGGTAGCCTCCTTCTCCTCTGAGTGAGCTCCATTTACCTGTACCTTTGTCGCCTCCCACTCAACCAATTTCCAACCCAAGCAGTAAATTTAGGGTCCATCCCTAGGGTGCTCGGTTTGTTTATAAGTCGCCTGTGAGGAACAGTGTCAAAGGCTTTACTGAAATCTAAATACACCACATCTAGGGCTCTCCCTCGGTCCAACTCCCTGGTAACCCAGTCAAAGAAATCAATCTGATTTGTCTGACAAGACCTGCCTCTGGTGAATCCATGCTGCCTCAGATCCTGTAATCCGCTGGACTCCAGAAACCTCACTATTTTCTCTTTCAGCAGCGTTTCCAATAATTTACTCACCACCGAAGTTAAACTAACCAGCCTGTAGTTTTCAACCATATCCTTACTTCTGCTTTTGTGTAAAGGGACCACATGAGCCTCTCTCCAGTCCTTTCGCACCACTCCCAACTCCAATAAGGCATTGAAAAGGTCAGTCAGTGGAGCTGCTAGAACGTCCTCAAATTCCTTCAGTATTCTAGGGTGTATCCCATCCGGTCCCATCACTTTGTTTATTTTAATTTTAGCTAGTTTCTCACGAACACAGACTTCTGAAAATTGTTCAAGATGGCCCTCACTTCTGTTCCTGTTTGTGGGGCAAATAATTAATAAGCAAATGGAGGTGGCTTTGCTAAATGGGAAACCAGCAGGAATGAAAGAAGAACAAATTCAGTTGGTATGAATGGGAATGGTGGCCATCAGACTGATAGTATCTAGACACTGGATAGTAGCTAGACACTCGAAATAAATTACCTCATGAGCATGGAGGAGTTTTCTTGTTCATACATCCCATTTTTTTTTCAAGATCTTTAAGAGGCCAGTCTACAATTCCAAAGCTATATGAGAATTCAGGAATTGCCAGCTGATTAACCACTTGTATCTTATTCTGTAATGTTACAGCACTTTTCAATAACTATTTTAATCTCCTGTAATATTCTTTACTGATCTTTTCTCTCAGTAATTTCTGCTTGATTTTTGTTCCTTCCTCTACTCCTAGATATTTATATATGCCTTACTGTTCACAGGCTTCAGTCAGGGAGATGTTTTCCGTTTTGCTCAATTTTCCTCTAAGGAAGGTCATCTTAGCATATTTATAGAGACCAAAAGTCATCCTGATGTCATCTGAGAAGCTTTTTACTACATGGAGTTGTTCTGTTAATTGTTGGTTGCTGGAACTGTAACTCTTCAGGTCATCTACAAATAGTAAGTGTGATGTTACCTATGGGTGTTACCTCCTTTAGGATTCAGGCTAAATCTGAATCCCAGAGTTAACGAGATTACTCATTAGATTAAGTGCCATACGCTCGGGTTAATTTCTCCCGATGGGTTAGTTTTGTGCAGGGCCATACCAAGGGCTGTGTGAGCAGTGCCTCTGCACAGGGCGCAAGCACAGAAGGGGAGGCACTGATATCATCACTGGGCTTTCAAGAAGCTCAGAAAGAGTGAGTTACTGAACATGGCTGGATGGAGCGAGAGCACCAGATTTGTTAGTCATATGGGCAGGGGCGGTGCGGGGCCATGTGCGGAGATTAATTGCGGGGCCTCATTTGCATAAGGAGTATCATTTGCAAAAATATTTGCATAATATTAACATGCACTTTTAGTAAACATGCCTCTTAATGAGTGTCTGGATAAAGAAAGACTAACAGATTTCTACATTACTGTATTGGAGTAACAACCGCCAGGCCCATTAGGAAGTACTATAAACACTGACCATTTAGAATCCATAGCAAATCCACCCTATCATAACAGCACTACCAGGACTCGCAAAGCACCAATTTATTTATTTTATTTATTTAGCTGTATTTATATCCCGCTTTTCACCGGGTCAAGGCGGTCAATTGGGGGATACATTTGACACGAGGGGATATGAGACACATACGTTAATACTTACAGGGAACATGGACAATGGAGGGTTAAGTGGCTTGCCCAAGACCACAAGGAGTGCCTATAGGAGTAGAAATCCCAGTCCTTCCGGCCTGAGATTGCTGTCACCAGGTGGGACTTGAACCCCCGGCCCTCCGACCTGACGTACCTTGTCCTAACCACTAGACCACTCCTCCCTCACCACCAAACCCTACCTATCAAAAGGCAACACTGCAGATATTAAACCAATACATCTTAGAGAATACCAATACATCTCACTGGGGGAAAGAGAACAAGTGGGACTGTCAAACAGAAACTACATGAACAGAATACCTCAGCTCGGTTACGCAGAACATAGACCATCACCACACAAAGAACAAGGGATCACAATTTAGAAATAGGAAGATAATAATTAAACTGGGAACCCCAAAAGTCAAACATGAAATGTACAACACTGGAGAAAAAAACTATAAAGTAATTTCCTCTTGCACTAAACAAAAACACAAAGATGTTAGCAATACACACTTCCCAGACCAGACATATTCTAGTTAATAAATTCAAAATAAAAAGTATTTTTCTACCTTCTGTTTGGGCATTTTATTTTTCAGTTGCAATTGCTCCAGTCACTTTCTTCTGGTTTCTTCGTGTCTTCTGCGAGCTATCCATTTGTCCTTTCTTCTCTTTTAGATGTTTTCCATTCTCTCTATATCTGCTTTAACATACTGATCGTTTCCCTTTTGCTCTTTCCCCCATGTCTTTCCTTATTCCTTTATCATCCACTCAAATTTCGCCCTTCCATTCGCAATCTCCTCTTACTCTCCCAATACCCGGCCCATCGTAGGCTTTTCTTCAACACAAAATATCTTTCTCCTCTCCATTCTCATTCCCCATCCCCATCCCTTCTAGTCCTCCCCCAAAATCAGCTCCCTTATAGTTCTAGACCCACCCAGCATCCGCTCCCTTCTAGTCCCATTCTCCCATGCCCCCACATCAGCCATTTCCAGTCCTATTGTAGCCCATCACCCATTTGCAGTCCAAGCTCCCCTCATCAGCCCATTTCTAGTCCTGTTCCAGCTCCTCATCAGCCCATTTCCAGTCCTAGCCCCACATATGCTCTTTTCCAGTTCCATTCCAGCCCCCCATTCCATTCCATTCCATTCCATTCCATTCCATTCCATTCCAGTTCCATTCCAGCCCCCCATTAGCCAATTTCCAATCCTAGCCCCCTCGTCAGCCCACTTCCAGTCCTATTCCTGCTCTTCATCAGTGCTAGGCAATGCCCTTTAACCTTTCCCAGCATTTGTGGCTTCACAGAAACAGCTGCCAGTGTGAGGGAAAAGGATCTTCACGCTGGCGGTTGTATAGAGGGAGCTGGGGCCTCGCACAGGCTTCCCCGGCTCCCTCTGAAGCCGTCCGGTGTGCCATAATGGTGTTCGTGCAGGGCCCTGTGTGAACAACATTATCGCACAATGGACGGGCCGGCCCTGCATACAGGGTGCATTTCTAGCTTGGTATGGTCCTGATTTTGTGCATACTATGACAGGAACGTCACTTCAAAACTCAGGGTTTGTGAAGTATGATCTCAGTATCTCAAATTTACTGTTAATGCTGAGCATAAAACTTGAATTGTGACAAAGAGAGCCTCCTAGAGTTTGTAAAATGTAACATGTATGGGTAATTTATCAAAGCGTATTTGGATTTTCTTTTTAATCAAGCCTGTGGCATACAACACAGTGGGAAATAATTCAGTATCTTTCTGCCACATTTTCTTCTGACTACATTTCTTGGTATTTGAAGATCTCCCTTTCAATGCGATTCACAAAATAGTTGCTTGGGACAGACACCATCTCTTATCTGTGCATCCTGCCATGATCTTCTTTGACCATATCCATAAGTAGACCTGTTAACCTCTTGTATTTGATTTAATAATAAATCCCTCCTTCTTGTTCTTTCTCCAGCTTACCCAGAGAATGTAGCAACCTTTCTGAGGGGCCTGTAATGTAGGCATGCCACAGCTGATTATATACATGTATTCTCTGTTTAGCAGTGGAGTGAAGTGGTGCCCTCCCTGGAGTTCTATTTAGTGAGGGTAATTTTGTAATAGGAACCATGTATAGCACCTACAGAAACACCTACAGGGGCATCTACTTGTCTTTATTAAGTACTAGCATATGTGGCAGAGAACATACCTTGAAAGTAAGCACAATCACCTACACCTGCTTGAAAGTTGGTGTAAATGAGCAAGCATACTTTCCGCATGCATGTGCATAGATTAAGGTGTTTTATAATCTATGCATGTATGTGCATACTCCACTCGGATCACGCCCGTGATTATGCCTACTGGCCTAGTACATGCCATTGTGCGAACCTTTATGCCAGTCAGTATTTTATAAGAGGTCATTTATGTTCATATATGATCACATACATGCAGGAATGACTTTATAAAATTGTCTCCAGAATGTGCTACCTTCTTACTGACTTTGCATCTCTTTCTTTCTGTTTTGTCTGAGGCATTCTAATTGGCCTTTCTAATCTCGTTCAGTCTTTGTCTTGCATACTACAGCTCTGGGAGGACAAAGAATTGCACAGTGAAGGTGGGAGCATTACCCACAATCTCACCTTCTTCCCACAGTAGCACTGCGACACTGCCAACTTCATTTCCTCCATGAGAAGAGAAGGAAAAGTTAACATTTTGTTTCATTTTTTAATACATGGTTTATATTTTTTAGAATTTCTGTCTTGGATATTCCAGTGACAAAGTTTAGTGATGTGTATGTCAGTGATGGGTCTGAGTACTGAAGCACGAGTGTATTTGTGCAATGCAAGTCCCTGTAGTGTAGTCAAATGACAGTGAATGTGAGGAGAATTATAAATGGTCGGAGAGGGCATGCTTGGTTGATGATATTTTCGGGATGCTTGCCAGTTAGGTAGAGACTGTCAAAGCTGCTTTTCAAAAGATAAGTGCCAGGATGTGCTATAATGATTGTGATACTGTTTCTTTAAACCCCTGAGAAACTAGGACAATAGAATTAGAGAGAGTAAAAGGAAAATGGTTGACATGGGCTGGCTGTCATGGTTTTCTATGAGAGAAGAAATAAAAAAATCTAATTTTCCTTCTACAGAAATTTATGGGAGCTCTGTAGACAAAGACTGCTCAGAATTATTCCTTCTATAAAAATGTAATGTAATGTGTGCCTTTGAATCAATGCTGACTCTTGGCGACCCAGAAACAAGAGTAAACTAGGACAGGGGCCTCAGGGAGGCAAATAAAAGGTATGGCATCAATATTGATAGGAGTTTTCTGGCTAAATTTGGGAATTAACTGGACAAATCTTTATGGTTAAATTTCCTCCTGCTGGTTAGCTAAATTTTGTCTGGGCAAATTGCTGTCTGTACAGAATTTATCCAAATCTGTTCCTGGCATGCAGTTCAACTTTGGCAAGACAGCACTGATATTCAACATCGGCTAGCCAAAATTACCCAGTTAATTCTAGTTGGCCAGATTGCAGGCCTAAGGTTAACCAAAAAACAGTTGCTAAATAAATAACTTTAAAATGGAAGAACATTTTGAGAATCCAGCTGTGGTTGGCTTCAAGGATGACATTCACTATAAAAATGGAATGGATGGCCACCTCATTCATATTTTATTGTATATGTTTGTTGCAACCCCCTTAGATGCGATGAGATGGCTGGGATATATGTATATATTTCTAGCAAAGCATAGAACACAAGAAACAGGACAGCATATACGCCAAACTGTCCAACAATAACTTTTCAGCATGGATGCCCTTCCTAGCCCCAGTTCTCCTAGCTGAAAGCATATTATAGATTCATTTATTTATTTAACTGTGTTTGCTGTACCGTTTTTCTACTTGTCAAAACAGTTTACAGTTAACACTGGTGTGCACAAAAATAATAATGAAAGAAGGTGTACGTAGGTTACATTCAACTTTAACAGTATAGATACATATTGCTGATCATATAGTTTAGGCTACCTTCACCCATAAAGAGTAGAATTTACAGCATTCAATGAGATAATAGAGTGCTAGAGTATTATGTTGACGCCTATGGGGGGTAGCGTGGGGGGATGCTCTGAGCTAGATGGGGGTGGTTTTGGAATGGGCTGGTCTATTTATCTGTGCTGTAGTGCTCTTGGAAGAGGTACGTCTTCAAGTTTTTCCTAAAGTCCTGAAGTGATTGGGTGTTGCGTAATGGGGGGGATTCCAGAGGGTGAGGGCATAGAGTGCAAAGGCTCTTAGGCAAGCATATTGGCTGCTTGTGCAAATCTGTGGTGGTAGGTTATGTGAGTTCTACATACTTTGTCTTCATGACCTATTGGTACTAGGGATGCTGATTAAGGTCTGGATTTTGTTTTGGGCTTTGTAAATAATGGTGAGGATCTTGTGTCTGTTTCTAGAGGCAATAGGTAACCAGTGGAGGGATTTGAGTATGGGTGTGATATGGGTGTGTCTGGAGGCTCCGAAGATGGTGTGTGCTGTGGTGTTTTGAGCAAGCTGGAGTAGTAGGATGGTGTGTTTGGGTAGTCCCTGGTATATAGAGTTGCAATAATTGAAATGGGGTGTGATGGTAGCTTGGCAGACTGAGCGGAAGATTTCTGTGGAGAGGAGGGGATGTAGGTTTCATAGAGTTCTGAGCTTATAATAGACTGTTTTAGTGGTGTTCGGGACATGGGCTTGGAAGTTCATTTGATGATCGAGAATGATGCTGAGGTATCTGACTTGGGTTTTGATCTGCAGATCCATGTTGTCAATTCTGATGGATATGAGTGGCATAAAAGTGGGATCCTGGTGACGTTAAGAATTTCCATCTTGTTGAAGTTGACTGCCAAGTTGCGGAGCTGAAGCCAATTGACTATTTCTTTAAAGCATGTTGTGAGATTTGAGTAGTGAGGAGCAGTTGTGGAGAATGGGGTAAATATCAATCCATTCAAGAGGCTTGCCTTGCACTCCAGTGTCATGGAGTTGGTCCAGCAGCATTTGGTGAAACACAGTGTTGAACGCTGCAGAGATGTCTGCGGAGATGTCTAGAAACAGTAGTATGAAACCGTTGGAGGTTTTTTTGTGTTCCAGTGATCAGTGTTGATGATAAGGGGCTGTAATAGGGGCAAAATCCATGCTGATGTTGGTCTAGAAGCGCATGTTGATCGATGTGTTCTTGAAGATGGATATGGACTGCCTTTTCTATGATTTTAGCCAGGAAGGGTATGCTGGCGATGGGTCTGTAGGAGGCAGGTGGGCTTGGGTTTAGGTTGGGCTTTTTTAGGAGAGGTCTGATGGGGGCCTGCTTTTTTGGGGGGGGGGGGGGAGTCTTGTGCCAATGATGTTTGTAGAATGACTGATATTAGAGGTAGGAAATGTGCCTTTGTGGCTTTTAACCACGAAAGTGGGCAAGGTTCTAGTGGGGTAGTGGTCATATTGATGTGAGAGATTATTGTATCAAGCTCTTTGGGGGGGTATGTCTCTGAAGACCATCCAGTGCTGCGTGGCCTTGTCTGGCGTGGGTAAGATGAGCACGGTGGGTTTGATGGGGTTATGCTTGGCTTGTGAATAGTCTGTCATGTCCTGGGGGTTAAGGCTGTTATCTTGTCGCAGTTGGGTGGGATCCCTGGTGAGGGATTTCACCAGATCAAATAGCTCCATTGGTTTCTTGAGGGCTCAGAGGAGGGTGGTGTTGTAATATTCTTTTGTTGATTTAAAGGTGCTGTTGCAATATGTTTTGAGTTTGTCCAGGTATTTGTTTAGATATTCAAAGTAGGGGAAAGGCATTAGATGGAATTTTTAACACCTCCTTCAAGTACTTTATGAACATATCTGCCCTACTGTAGCTGAACTTTTGGAAAGCTGATGAACCTTAAGGGGCCCTTTTACTAAAGTATGATAAAGGTTTGCGATCACTGCATGTTAACTGTAAAAACAACAAGGGTAAGTGCAAACTCTGTGCGCTTACTTTTTGGGGTATTTCTAGCATGTTCCCATACATTTACACACAGAAAAGTACTTTACCTTTCTACTTCCTTTGCCAGATCCGTGCCATCAGGCCTTTTCTCACCGCCCAAGCACTTACTACACTCCTCCTGTCCCTGGTTATGTCCCGTGTTGATTTTTGTAATTCTATTTTAGCCGGTCTCCCTGTCACTCAGCTTCACCGCCTCCAGCGCATCCAAAACACTGCCACCCATCTCATTTTCCACTCCTCTCCCCGTGATCACGTTACACCCCTGCTCGTTCACCTCCACTGGCTTCCTGTCAAGTCCCGTATCCATTTCAAGGTCCTGACCACTCTTCACCGTGTTCTTTATTCCCACTCCCCTCAGTACCTCGCTGACCTCGTTCATTTTCATTCCTCAGCTCGCTCCCTACGGTCTATGCACCTCAATCGCCTTCATCTTCCTTCTCCTGCTCACGCTCACCTCCAGTCCACCCGTTCCTCTGCTTTCTTTTTCCTTGGCCTTGCACTATGGAACTCTCTCCCCACCTCCATCCTGCTTGAACAGACATTTACCACCTTCAGAATCAAACTCAAAACCCATCTCTTTGCCCTTGCCTTTGACCTCCCTGACCCTTCTGTGTAGCCCATTCCCCCTCTCTTCCCTCTTCTCCTCTCCCCCTTCCTGTCTCGTTGACCGATTCTGCTGATTTGCTTTCCTGTTTTTATTGTAACTTCCTTTCCCTTTTCACAAATATGATTTCTTTATGTTATTGTATCATGTGAACCGCTCTGATGCTTACTGAAGGGCGGTATATTAAGCTCAATAAACATAAACATAAGTACTACCAGCATGGAGGCACTTATTGTCACCTGTTGAGGAGGCAGTAAATGCATCCACACTAACTGCACAAGTGACAAGGTATAGTGAAGTACTGTGTGCTAGCTGCAATGCACAGTACATACCCATTTCCCACCTCTTACTAGGGTATGCAGTTAGCATGTATGTAGCATGCGCTATTCTGCCAGCGCAGTAATGGTTAGAAAGGCTCTGCACTAACAGTTAACTCATGCTAATTTACATGGCCAACTCCTTATTGCATGTTATTAAAAAGGGTCCGCATGGTTCCCTTCCTGTCAGTACTTAGCAAGGCCTTTAATTTGACATGAAGATCTATATTGTCCTTATCCTAAGTGAAAGATTGAGGCAGTATGTGGATGTGCATTTAAACTAGAAAAAGGGGATGATGGATGGAGAAGGACTAGTTCGGGACGTCACTCCCGGCAAATGCAGAACAACATCAGAAACAGCCACACTTTTAAATCACACATCAACGACAAGTGGGAAGAAGTGGGCAGAACAAAATCAATGCAAAATACATACAAGCCAGTTAAATGTGGGAAGCAATGAGCACAAATGCTCGAAGCTTAGCCAGCAAAGTTCCGGACCTGGAAGCCCTAATGGTGGAAATGGACTTGGACATTGTGGCCATTACAGAAACATGGTTTAATGAATCTCATGAATGGGATATAGCTATAGCTGGCTATAATCTATTCAGAAGAGACAGAGAAAGTGGAAAAGGAGGAGGAGTAGCCTTGTATGTCAAAAGCAATATTAAAACTACTGCAATGCAGGAGGCATGGGGAAAAGAAGAAGCGCTCTGGATTGTGTTGAAAAGAGGAGATGACACTGTCATCCATACTGCTGTAGTCTACAGACCTCCGACTCAAATCAAAGAAATAGATAATGAATTGATTATAGATATTGCCAAGATAGCCACAAAGGGAGAAGTGATTATATTCGGTGACTTTAATCTACCCGATGTGGACTGGAGTACTCCTCCTGCGAATCTGGCAAGAAGCAAAACAATTGTGAATGCTTTCCAAGATGCATCACTTAAACAAATGGTGATGGAACCAACCAGGGAAAGCTCAATGCTGATTTTAGTGCTCACCAACGGTGAGAGCGTGTCGAATGTCTGGGTGGGTGCCCCGGTGAGTAGCAGCGATCATCACACGGTGTGGTTTGAGATAAAAGCCAAGGTGCAGTCCAATCATAGCAAGCTCAAAGTCCTAAACTTCAAAAACACTGACTTCAGTAGAATGGCCATGTACCTGAAGGAGGAGTTGACAGGGTAGGAGGGTATAAGGGAAGTGGAATTGCAATGGGCTAAACTAAAGGTGGCAATAAAAGGGGCAACAGATAAATATGTAAGGAAAGTAAATAAAAACAAGAGGAGAAGGAAACCTCTTTGGTTCTCCAAAGACATGGCTGCTCAAATAAAGGCAAAAACATAGCTTTCACAAAATTCAAAAGCTTGCAAACAGAGGAGCACAGTAAGGAATACAGGAGCAAACTAAAAGAGACAAAAATAAAAATAAGGAAAGCAAAATCAAAGGCAGAGGAAAAGATGGCTAAAGATGTGAAGTGTGGCGACAAAACTTTCTTGGGGTATATTCGGAAGAGGAGGAAAATCAGAGATGGAATTGCAGGACTCAGAAGTGCTGGGAACAAATTTGTGGAAAGTGACATTGAAAAAGCAAAATTGCTAAACAAATACTTCTGCTCTGTTTTTACTAAAGGAAATCCTGGAGAAGGACCATCTGTGACTCCCAAATATAAAAATGGGAATGAAGTAGATACCACACCATTCACTGAAGATGATGTATTAGAACAACTTGCAAAACTGAAAGTGGACAAGGCCATGGGGCCGGATGGGATACATCTCAGGATACTGAAAGAGCTCAGAGAGGTTCTTGCAGGGCCGTTAAAGGATGTTTCCAACAGATCCTTGGAAACAGGAGTAGTTCCTCAGGACTGGAGAAGAGCAGATGTGGTACCTCTTCACAAAAGTGGTGACAGGGAAGAAATGACAAACTACAGGCCCGTGAGCCTTACCTCGGTAGTGGGAAAAGTAATGGAGGTGCTTCTGATAAGAGCAAATAGTGGACTTTCTCAAAACTAACAGGTTGCATGATCCGAGGCAACATGGTTTTACCAAAGAATGATCTTGCCAAACAAATCTGATTGAGTTCTTTGACTGGGTGACCAGAGAACTAGATGAGGGGCATGCAATGGATGTCATCTACCTGGATTACAGCAAAGCCTTTGATAATGTTCCTCATAGGAGGCTTATCAGTAAACTCAGTAGTTTGGGGATGGATCCCAAGGTGGTGAACTGGATCAGAAATTGGTTGACTGACAGACGACAGAAGTTGATGATAAATGGAGCTCACTCGGATGAAAGGAGGGTGATTAGCGGGGTGCCCCAGGGTTTGGACCTGGGCCTGGCACTGTTCAATGTATTTGTGAGTGATATTGCTGAAGGACTGCATGGAAAAGTCTGTCTTTTTGCAGATGACGTGAAAATTTGCAACAGAGTGGACTCCCCTGAGGGAGTGGATAACATGAGGAAAGATCTACAAAAGCTGGAAGAATGGTCTAATGCTTGGCAGTTAAGATTTAATGCAAAGAAGTGCAGTGTCATGCACTTGGGGAAGCAGAAATCCAGGTGAAATGTACACAATAGGGGGAGAGAGATTGGTGTGCATGGACCAGGAGAAGGACCTTGATGTGATTATTTCTGCGGATCTCAAGGCGGCAAAACACTGCGACAAGACAGTGGCAAAGTCCAGGAGGATGTTGGGTTGCATACAAAGAGGAATTACCAGCAGAAAGGAAGAGGTGCTAATGCCACTGTATAAGTCACTGGTGAGACCTCACTTGGAATACTGTGTTCAGTTTTGGAGACCATATCTTGCAAAGGATATAAAAAGACCGGAAACTGTTCAGAGGAAGGCGACCAAAATGATTTGGAGCCTGCATCAGAAGCCTTATGAGAAGAGACTTGAAGACCTAAATATGTACACTCTTGTAGGAGAGGAGGGACAGGGTAGATATGATTCAGACCTTTAAAGACTTAAAGAGAAATAATGAACAAACAAACCTCTTCCAAAGACGGGGAAGCTGTAAAACTAGAGGGCATAATATGAAGCTGCAAGGGGGTAAATTGAAAGGCAATGTCAGGAAATACTTTTTCACTGAAAGGGTGGTGGATACTTGGAGTGCCCTCCCGATGGAAGTGTTGGAGGCAAATACAGTGACAGAATTCAAAATGGCATGGGACAGACACAGTGGATCCCTTTACAGCAACAGGATAAAATCAAAATAAACTTAACTAACTAATTTCTCGACATACAGGAGTGTCCTACATGGAGTGGTGGGTTCACCCCTAAAACAAAGACATGGGGAGGGATGGCCTGCATGGAGCGGCAGGTGCACCTACTCTTGCCATCTTACTGGGCAGACTAGATGGACCATACTGGTCTTTATCTGCAGTCATTTACTATGTTAACCATGGAAATATTAAACTCATGACGATTCTTTACCTTTCCATCCAAGCCTACCAAATGTTTCCCATGTTCTTGAGACACCAGTTCCTGAGATTTATGCTTATCACTAGATTCTTGTATTTGAAAGACCAAAACATGCATCTGACCATAAAAAAAATTGCATCTGCTCAACCACTTTGTAAATGATCTCTGGACTGATAACCACAGGCTTAGGAAATACTAATGCAGTGGGTAGCATAGTTACTCAGAAGGATCCATCATCTAGAAAGGGCCAGGAGCCTCAGTGGTTCTTCCCCAACCCCATAAATCCTTATGGCTTAGCCTCCTACAACATTGCCAGCCTTCCTGGTAGCAACAATGAGGCTTTCCATGGGCCCTGTTGTCCTTGCTGGGTGTAGAACAATCCAACTCTACACACATATAAGCATCTTTTTCTCCCACCAGTCACATGTACCTTTCAGCTGACACAGCAAGGGAAGTGCTAACATTGCTAAAAATGATCTCACTACTAGTGATTCTCAATCCTCTGAGCACAATATTGTTTCTAAATATGGTGCAGATGTCAAAAAAACTAGAGCTTTGAGTCCTGGTTCAGGAGGCAGAGGAGAACAAACTGGCTTGATTCACTTGGATGACTAAAAGATCCATTATACTGGCAATGGTTCTCCCCTGGTCATCGGGGGAAGTCTATGCTTTCTTTCATTTTTATCATTATGGAAGATAGGAAAGTCAATTTGACTACAGAATAATGAAGAAGAAAGCATTGTCCAGGAGCTTGTTATAAGCAGTTGTTACTTTTTGCTAACTATCTTAGCCTTCACTTCCTGCAGAATTTTTTCATGATCTGTAGAAAAATATAGTTTTCATATGTAATGAAGCATGCACTCTTCTTAATTATACAATGGAAGGCAACAGCAAAAATTTCCATGCTCAGCAAGTAGCATGGCAAAAAATGATTAATAGTTCCTGGTTCACTATATATCATCACAAGATAAATTCTGCATATGTAGTTAAATTTCCTACCCAGACAGCAGCTTACATAAGAAGGAAAACGTAGTAGTAACATCTACTTCTAAGAACAATTGCTATTAGAAAATTAAAAGGTAAAACAGTAAGACTTGCATACTGGGTTAAACGAAAGGTCCAACAAGTCAGTCCAGGTCACAAGTCTTGGCAGGATCCCAAAAAGTCAATAGATTCCATGTTGCTTACCCAAAGCATAAACAATGAATTTCTTGAAGTTTACCTTAATAATATTTAATGGACTTTTCCTCCATGAACTTGTGCAAGCATTTTTTAAATCGAGTTAAAATCAGAGCTTAATGACGTGCTACTTGAAAAGAGAGGTTTTTCCTGAGTTGTTTTAGATGTACTACTCAATAACTTGGTGTGTCCCATAGGCTTTCTAGTGTTTTTTTTTTTTTTTTTTTAATGTGCGAAGATTTGGTATACCACGCATTTGTTAAGATATACTTCAATTATTATTAAAACCGGTCAGAATCAGAAAATAACAATCCTAAACATGAGATCCTGACAAGGAACCCCGTTATCAAAATTTCTTTTTTGTCGGAGATAGTCGTCAAAGTAAGCGGGGAAGAAACTGCCGCTAACCACTGCGACTGCTCCCTTTTTTTATTATTATTAATTCAAACATTGAAAATTTGTACTTAGCTCATAAGAACTTCAAAGAAGCAGACAAGATGCCAGGTTTCCACCAGGTTGACGACGTGTCACACGTTTCGGGTTAAACATATAAAATTTGTAACCCTGCCTCAGGTCATCTCTCACTGGCTACATAGCTCGAATTCTGCTGCTCTGAATCTTAGAGCAGAATTCCAGCTATGTAGCCAGTGAGAGATGACCTGAGGCAGGGTTACAAATTTTATATGTTTAATCCAAAACGTGTGACACGTCGTCAACCTGGTGGAAACCTGGCATCTTGTCTGCTTCTTTGAAGTTCTTATGAGCTAAGTACAAATTTTCAATGTTTGAATTAATAATAATAAAAAAAGGGAGCAGTCGCAGTGGTTAGCGGCAGTTTCTTCCCCGCTTACTTTGACGACTATCTCCGACAAAAAAGAAATTTTGATAACGGGGTTCCTTGTTGTCAGGATCTCATATTTAGGAAAGATATACTTCAAGGCAATTTACAATGGAGGTTCAGTTATTACAGAGATGTCTAAAAAAGCAAAGATAAGATGTGAGCACAAGACAGAAAGGGGGACCTTTTGAAACAGTAAACAACTTCACGTTTACTCATTCCACTCCACTGTCATATGTCTCCTTAGCCTTCTCTTCTCCGAGCTGAAGAGCTCTAACATCTTTAACCTTATCGCAAAGAGGATTCCGTCCATCCCTTTTGTCATTTTGGTCACCCTTCTCTCTACCTTTTCTAATTTGCTATAAAGATTTTGAGCTATTTTTCACCAACTGTCTCAAAGGCATCTTCTAAAGCCTGTGGTTGATAGTCTAACAGAAATGTTTAAGCCCAAATTTGCATAAGTCATCTAGGTAGGAAAAGAGATGTCCAAGTCTGGACATTCACAATTTGCAGAATATTTTGCAAAAGATTCACTGAATGTACAGTCTTTTCTGAAATACCTATGTGGGAAATACACACGTTGATGGCACATACAGTGGTTACACGTGGGGCTTTGAACATGTAAGTAACAGCATTTACATATGTAGCCAGATGATTTCGCAACCTATGAGGGTGATTTGTAACAGATTGCCTAGATGGCCAGGGCAAGGAGGCACCTATTTTGTGCCTATTTTATAAAGATATGGGCACCTATTCGTCTTTGTAAAAATTGCCCCATAAAATTTGTAGAAATCACAGCTAAAATGAAGCTACGGACATTCACAACTGCTCAGGAACACGTGTAAAAATTTGCATGCAAGGTGCATGTGTAAATCATGATTCTACCCGTGCTCTGCCTAAAATCTGTCCTCGAACACGCCTGCACCTGAGTTGTGTAGCAGTACACATGTTCTTGTGATTGTGCATACCTTTATGCATATACACATATAAAAGGCTTTATAAAATTAGCCCCTATCCATGTAAGTGCCACCATTTATAAAACTGGATGTCCAGGGGGATCCATTTAATGAGCTGAGTTCCAAGACTCTAATTTTCAGGTTTTTGAAGTGGTTTCAAAGACAAGAGAGAACCACAATTGCCCCCTCACTCTTCCAAAGTCTAAATGCAAACTGTGTGTGTTAAGGATATACATGTGTCTGTAACAGTTTTTCTAAAATTGTTACTTAGGGGCCTGTTTGCTAAAGGATTTTCCTATTTTGTGTCTGTGGGGAAAATGCTTAGTAAATAGGGACCTTAGATGCATAGGGCCATTTATACATGTAAACCTATTATTTACACATGCAAATGCCATGCAACCCTTCTAAAATCACCTCCTTAGTCTTCTTATATGGAAACTATTGAGCCTATAGAACTTTGCTAGCATAAACGTTCAAGGTGTATTTCATATCGTCCTGCTAAACCAGTCCAAACAAGTCGTTTGTGTTACCCTACCGGCAGATTGGAAACAAAGAACCAATGAAAAGCCCAAATTTCAATGATATCACTCCCATGCCTCTATCCACTTCAACCACCAGAAGTCTCTTCGTTATTTCTTTGTCTCCAGCAGATAGTGGATTGATTTTCTCCTCTCTGAAGAAAATCTGAAGAATTGAGAGGATAAGTGATTTAAATGCTTGTGAATGACTACCTTGAGTGTGGGACGTGGTAGCTCCACTAGACGCATTCTTTTCGGTAGCCATAGGAGGAGGGAAAATTGGTTCAGCTCCATGCTCTTACCCTGATAAAGGCCTGTTGAGCAGCCAGAATGGAAGGATTGGAAGGATTTAGAAAAGATTGCAGAAGGCTCTCAGAGGAATCTGCCTTCCAGCCACCTTAAATGCAGTGCCTGCAAATAAAAGAAACTATTTCAGGGAAGTAGAGCTCAGCCCAACATGGATTTATGCCTGAGACTCTCAGGGGATGATTTTTTTTTTTTTTTTTTTTACATTCTCTTATATACCGCGCTATTCTGCATCAGTGCGGTTTACATTGAACAAACTGAAATTACATTGAACAGGGCATTATAACTTGATGACCTCGTCATTGTCCTTGTTGCGGGCTCCTGATTCCTTCCATTTGGGGTGCAGTTTGGGGTGAACCACTGGCATCTGTTGGCATAGTGTGGGTGTTTCCTGACATTTTCAACACACATTATTAGCGCTTTTTACTATTGTGAGCCTGCAGGTCATGCAGTCCTAGCATGTATTCTGCCCAAGTGACTCCAATATGCATTCCTATCCAAACACCCGTTTTCCACATTGTTGTGCAAGCACTGTTAACAAATGCCTTATGGCTGCCACAGCCTAAGCATATGCTGCCATTGCACTTGCCTTAACTCTTTGTCTCTTCTTCCAGAAAACATTGTTTGATCTCTGGCAAGTGAGATACGTTTTCTGGACTCTGCTCTTCTTGCATGACAGCTTTGGAATTGTCCCTAGAGAGCCCGTTTCCCCCCCTCTCAGCAGGGGGATGCAGTTGGTCTGACCTTGCCTGTCCCAGGCAGTGGCAGATTGCACTGTAGGTAAGGATGGCTGGAGGTTCCAATGACTAAATTGTGGGGCACTTCCTGTCCTCTAGGCGTTGAGGAGCAGCTATGTCCCCTGTTGTTGGGGAGCCATTTCCCAGAGGAGACCTTCCAGAGTCTGGATTGTCTTCCCTGGAATTCTTTTCCTTTTTACATCAGGTCTAGTCATCTGAAGTGGAAATTCAGAGCCTGCAGCCTCTGGGTTCCCCTGAGTGCAGTCTCTTGAGGGGCAGACTGAGAGTGGAAGCCCTGTTTGATTGCTTATGGCTAAGCGTTCCAAGTTACAGGTGCCCCTGGAGGTGGGGATCAACTATGACCTGGATTCAGATGTCTCTGTTCTGTGCTCTGATGTGGATGAAGAAATACTCTTGCCTTCAGAGGATTGTGAAGAGGCTGGTGTTCCAGAAGGAGGAACTGCCTGCATTGGTTACGAGGTTCCCATCCACCTTGAGCTGGCGGATGTTCCAAGAATGAAGCATGAGCCGAAGATGCAGCCACTCCTGCAATGGGTGCAGAAATCCATTACTATCTTCGCATTTCTGGAGGTGCTCAAGGGCATGAACTGATCAGAGTGGGATTCCCCTGACTCCCCGACTAAGGGGCTAAGAGTGTATAAGAAGATGAACGGTCTCCCAGTGGAGTGCATTGTGTGGTTTAATATTCCCAAGGTGGATGCACAGGTAATGGCAGTTACCAGCAGACCACCATTCCTGTGAAAGGCAGATCAGCCTTAAATGATACTCTGGATCAAAGGTGGATTAGTTGTTTAAGAACCAGTTTGCTACGCCGGCTGCTATTCTTCAGCTAGCAGTGTGTGAAGGCCTAATGTCTTGAACTCTGCTCCAGTGGATTCAGTCTCTCCCACTGGGGATACTACCTCTCTTTTGGAGACAGCTACAGCCTTCCTTGTTAATGCCATTTATGACCTGGTACATTCAGCATCCAGGGATAGTGCTCTGTCAACGGTGACATGGCATTGGATTTAGAAACATAGAAACATGACGGCAGAAAAAAAACACATGGCCTATCCAGTCTTCCCTTCCATATCAACTACAATAGTCCCCTTTTTTCCTTTAGAGATCCTTTGTGTTTGTTCCATGCTTTCTTGAATTCAGATACTGTCCTTGTCTCTACTACCTCCACTGGGAGACTATTCCGCACATCTACCACTCTTTCCATAAAGAAATATTTATGCATATTACTCCTGAGACTATCCCCTTTCACCCTCATCCTATGTCCTCTCGTAGCAGAGCTTGCTTTCAATCAAAAGAGGCTCTCCTCTTGTGCATTTATGCCATGGAGGTATTTAAATTTCTCTATCACATCTCCTCTATCCTGCCTTTCCTCTAACATATAGATCGTTAAGTCTGTCTCCATATGCTTTATAAACAATACTAGGCCTAACCGGAGTTTAACTATGATACTTCATAAAAAACAAAAAACACCACCACTAATTAACCTATTAGTAGCATTAGTAACTTTGCACTAAAAAAAGCTTACAGTACCGTAACGACAGGGGAGCACAGACCTCAGAAAGATCCCCAGATATTCATTGAAAACTTCAAAACCGGAAAACCGGATTCAGTTATTCCCATCAGTATGTTGTGAGATAAGCTTTTCAGTACTGATTGACGGACGGTGGGGGCTGGTAACAGACCGTTGATGTAAAATCTCCCCTGTGAATTACTGAAATCCAGTTTTCCGGTTTTGAAGTTTTCAATGAATATCTGGGGATCTTTCTGAGGTCTGTGCTCCCCTGTCGTTACGGTACTGTAAGCTTTTTTTAGTGCAAAGTTACTAATGCTACTAATAGGTTAATTAGTGGAGTTGTTTTTTGTTTTCCATATGCTTTATAACAAAGACCACTAACCATTTTAATAGCCACCCTCTGTTCATAACCTTTTGAAGGAGTGGTCTTCAGAATTGCACACAATACTCCAAATGAGCTCGCACCAGAGACTTATACAGAGGCACTTCCTTTTTTTCTGCTTGCCATTCCGATCCCTATGCACCCAAGCATCCTTCTGGCTTTTGCCATCACCTTTTCTACCTGTTTAGCCATCAGAAACAATCACACCTAGGTCCCGTTCTTCTTTCATGGACAGAAGTATGTCACCTCCTACACTGTACCGCTCCCTTGGATTTTTGCAGTCCAAATGCATGACTCTGCATTTTTTAGCATTAAATCTCAGCTGCCAAATTCTTGACAGCTTAGCTAGATCCCTCCTCATGTTATCTACTCCTTCCTCATTGTTTATTCTATTGCAGATTTCGGTATCATCCACAGAGGCAAACCTTACCCAACAGCCCTTCCACAATATCATAAACAAAGATGTTAAAAAGAATCGGACCAAGGACTGATCCCTGTGGCACACCACTGGTAACATCTTTCTCCTCAGAATGAGCTCCATTTACTTGTACCCTCTGTTGCTTCCCACTCAACCAATTTCTAACTTAATCAATAATTTTAAGGTTCATCCCTGGGGTGCTCAATTTGTTTATAAATCACCTGTTCAGAGCAGTGTCAAAGGCTTTACTGAAATCTAAGTATACCATATCTAGGGCTCTCCCTCGGTCCAACTCCCTGCTCACCCAGTCAAGGAAGTCAATAAAATTTGTCTGACAAGACCTGCCTCTGATAAACCCATGCTGCCTCGGATCCTGCAATCCATTGGACTCCTGAAACCTCACTATTATCTGTTTTATTAATGTTTCCAATAATTTACTCACCAGAGGTTAGACTAACCAGCCTGTAGTTCTCAACCTCATCCTTACTTCCACTTTTGTGTAAAGGGATCACATGTACCTTCCTCCAGTCCTCTGGGACACACCCGACTCTAAAGACCACTCCTGAATCTAATTTGGTTTCTACACTAATCAGCAGACACATTTGCAAAGCCTGGTTGTCCCATTTGGCTTTTAAAGGGAAGCTTCTTTTTGGGGCCAATTTGGAAAAGGTGGTGAAGGACTTTGGCAAGACAAAATCTTACCGCCTTTCAGAGGACAGGTCCAATGGGCCTATGAAGCAAGCAGGAGTCCCTTCCCCTTCAGCCTTCGCCCACTCTCCATGGGCATGCAGGTCAGATTCCCAGGGCCTTGGGACCCCCATCTCTGCCATCCTGGAAAACCTTTCTCCTCCTTTGCTTCTGGACTTTAGGCTCATTGTCTGTCCTTTCATGAGGACTCTCCTAGGCTGCACAATGAAGTTTTGGGGGCCCATTCCCTGTTTCTCTGGTTGGAGGCAAGCTTTCAGGGTCACCAAGAATTGCTGGGTGCTAGACACCATTCAGTATGGCTATGTCCTGGAATGCAATGAGCCGATCCCTTGTCATTCCCCTTATGTGCTTGCAATCAAAAGGCCCACTGTGTGGACCACCTTAGATAAGTTGCTGCTCTAAAGGCAGTAGTGCCCATTCCCTTGGATTATTGGGGCAAGGGCAGGTCTTCCATCTATTTTGTGGTGCCAAAAAAGGTTAGTTCCTTCTAGCCCACTCTGGACCTTAAGGGTGTCAACGATACTTGTGCATCCTGTGCTTCTGGAAACCTTGTGATCTGTGATTCAGACTTTATGCTGAGGGGCGTTCTGGCATATCTGGATTTGGTCGAGGCATATTTTCATATCCCAGTCAGGGAGAATCAGCAAAGTATCTGCATTTTGCTGTGCTTGGCTCTCACTTTCAGTTCACCGCCCTCCCATTCTCCACTGCCCCATGGACATTCTCCAAGGTCCTGGTAATGGTAGCTGCAGCTCCACAGAGCCAAGGGATTTGTGCGCACCCATATCTGGATGACTGGCTCGTCCAAGCCTGTTCTCTTTCAGAGACTTCTTGGGTAGCGACCTGAGTGGTATCCTTTTTGGAAAGCCTCAGCTAGTTGATCAATCAGGGAAAGAGCCAGTCATTGCCTTTCCGGTCCCTGGAGTTCCTGGTTGAATATTTTGATATTTGGGTGGACAAAGTCTTCCTGCCAGAGGAGAAAGTCAAAGGCTGTTGGATTGCCTGGCGCTGTTCTATTTTCAGCAGGCTCCCAGAGTACAGGATTATTTCAACTCCTCAGATTAATGGTGGCGACAATCAAGATAATGCCATGGGCATGTGTTCATATGCGACCATGCCAGTGGTCTTTGCTGACTTGGTGGTCCCTGAGTTCCCAGCAGTTCGAGCTCAGGCTTCTACTCCCAGTGATGGTGAAGGCCAGCCTGAGTTGGTGGCAGCTGCCTTGTCATCTGTGGAAAGGTGTGCTGCTGGATGATTTCTCATGAATTCTTCTGAAGACAGATGCCAGTCTTACGGTCTGGGTAGCCCATTGCCCTGACAGATGGCCCAGAACCAATGGAACCGCAGGGAAGCAGTGTGGTCCATCAACCAGTACGAGGCAAGAGTCATCAGGTTGGCTCCGAATGGTTTTGAGTGTTTTCAGACAACACCATGATGATAGCTTATGTCAATTGGCAAGGTAGCATGAGGAATGCTGAGGTAAATATAAAAACAAAGAAACATGATGGCAGAAAAAGTCCAGGAAGCCAAAAAACTCCAGATGACACCATCCATGAAGCCATGCATTCACCTCCAGGATGCAGGCTTCTCTGCCTCAGCCTTTATCCTGAATGGGGAGGATTGAAGAGAACACCACCTTCACCCCTATCCCAGAGCCATGAAGTTGCTTTTGATATGCTCAGAGGGATACCTAGCAGTTTCATTTGTGCTGACATGATGAGCAGCATCAGATAGTTGGTAGGCTTGATGAGTCTCGGCAAACTCTTTCTGTTACATTCTCAGATTTTGGCACCTGGCCAACAGCACACCTCTCTAGACATCAAGTCTGGTCAGCTAATGGATGCCTCCGTATCCCTCAGAAGAGAGTCACCAACCACCACTACCCTTCGCTTCTTGGTAGTCACTGATTCTGCAACTTTGGGGTGCTTGAACTCTAGTTCTCTTTCCTGGGATACTTTCACCTCCTCCACTTCCAGGGCTGCATACTGGTTCTGCAGTTCAAGGGCTGGAGGAGTTGGATTGTTGATTCTGCAGGCTCTGGTAACTGATGTCTAACTCTCTTCATTCTGTTGCCTCCCATCTTTACCTCTTCTGTTTGCTTGGGTGGAGAAGAACCTCCTAGCTTTGTCAGCTCAGAACATTGCTGGGGTGGACAATATGGCAGCGGATTTTCTCAGCAGGCGTCCTCTGGATCCAGGAGAGTGGGACTTGAGTCAGGAGGCATTCTAGCTGTTTTTGCATTGCTGGGGTCGCCCTGAGATGGATCTGATGGTGACCCGCTCCATTGTTGAAGTATGCCGCTTTTTCAGTCACCGCTTAGAGACAGAGTCATGGGGCATCGATGCCCTGGCTCAGCCTTGGCCAAGTCAAGGCCAGCTGTATGTGTTTCCTCCGTGGCATCTGGCAGGGCATGTAATTCGGCATATAGAACACCAGCTGGAAAGGATTATTCTAGTGGCACCAGATTGGCTGAGGACAGCATGGTTCAGAGATCTTATGTAGATCCTGCAAGCACTATCTCTTCATTTGCCTCTGTCTCGGGGCCTATTGCATCAGGGACCAGTTGTTCTGGAGGACCTGGTTCCTTTCTTGCTTATGGCTTGGCTCTTTGAAAGGTGATGGTTAGCGTGTAAGGCTACTCTCCAGCAGTGGTTTCCATTCTGCTGAGAGCCTGGAGGAGGTCTACCAACCTGACATATGTGCAGGTCTGGTGCCTCTTTGGATGATGGTGTGGTGCACGCCATCTGGCACCTGAGGCACCAAGGTGCCATCCCTGTTGGTCTCTCATGGGACAGTCTAGAGAAGGGCTTTTCTTTTAGCTCCCTGATGGTTCAGGTGCCAGTTTTGGCCTGATTCAGATGTCTGGTGGCTTATAATCTCTAGCCTTACATTCAGATGTTTCCCACTTTCTTCAGGGGGTTCGTCATCTGCGTCCTCCCCTGTGGTCTGTGATCCCTTCCTGCGACCTGTGTCTGGTGCACTGGGCCCTGATGTCAGAATCCTTTGAGCCGTTGAAACATGCTACTCTGAAGGATTTGATGCTCAAGAGAGTCTTCTTGGTTGCAATTCATTTTGCAAGGCTGAATTCTGAGCTGCAGGCTCTATCTTGCCAAGATCCTTACCTATCTTTTCTGAGGAGGCTGTTTCCAGACAGCCTGGGCTTTCCTTCTGGACTAAGGTGAATTCTCTCTTTCAGGTGAACCAGGTGGTTTGCCTGCCCTCTTTCTCTAAGGAGCAGTGTCGAGGGAAAATAAGGATCTTCGCCTTGTAGATGTCTTTAGGGTGCTTTTCTGGTACTGGGAGGTTACAATTCTTTTCGTAAGTCAGACTATCTTTTTGTGCTGTTTACTGGCCCGCGCAAAGATGACATGACAGTAAGTCTGCTTTGGGGTGCTGGATTAAGGAGGTCATTACCTGGGCATATCTGCTGTGGAACTGGCCAGTTCCAGGGGGTTTGCGTGCTCATTCTACCCAAGCATAAGCGTCCTCATGGGTGGAGCGGAACTCAGTAGCCCCTGTTGATATTTATCGGGTGGCAGTGTGGGCATCACTTTCCACTTTTGTCAAGCACTATCGCTTGGATGTCCATGCGCAGGCAGAAACCGCCTTTGGCTCTAAGGCTTTGTGAGCTGCTGTGTCTTCTTCCCGCCCAGTGAAGTCATAGCTTTGATATGTCCCACATGTCTGGACTGGTTTAGCAGGATGATATGAAAGGTGACATTTTACTTACCAGATGATGTTTTTTTCCTTGAATCCTGCTAGACCAGTCCAGAGCCCACCCCTGGAACTGTATTTGCTCTGTTCATCTGCTGTGGTACCCTTGGGTCTGCTATGATTTCTATACTTGGTTCTGCAGGTCCATCTTCTTTTTTTTTAATTGATTATTTCCATGTAACATACAAAACATATGAAAAAAAAAGACAAGGGAACAGCAGATTCCCTTGAAACTCACAGAAAAACTCACCAAAAAGAAAAAAATAGTAGTCATCTATCCCACATTAAATGGAAATAAAGAGAGAACCATAACAAAATACATTACATAAATCAAAAGAAAAATAAGGCAACAGTTTATCCAATTAAACTTAAACCCAAACATGCTTATCTGCCTACACAGAAATTAAACACTGTTGGCCTTCAAAAAATCCTCAAGTTGTAATAGGTCGAAGCAGTAATGTTTCCCCTGAAAAGTCAAACGTTTACATGGAAATTTTAAAAAGAAAGTAGCTCGTGGCTTCAACTCTAAGAAAGTCTTACACCATAATTGAGTGGGTCTAGAAACATCTGTAAAAACATTAGTCTGCTGACCATAGAACAGCATATCCTTCTTAGGAAAATAGGCTTTCAACACAGAGTTCTCGTCAATCTCAGACACAAAAGTAACCAAAAGAGTAGCTTGTAACAGAATAATATCCAGTGAAGATTCCAAGAACTCTGATAAGTCCAGACTATCTGGAGATACTACTTGATCTAACTCTCTCTCCACTGCCTTGTCAGACTTTTTACCAAGAGGCAAATAATATATATTAGCGATCTTCAATTCAACAGGATTAGAAAAAATAACTTCTTTCAAATATTTATGAAATAAGATCAAAGGAGATAAGCAATGAGTAATAGGAAAATTTAAACATCTCAAATTTTTAGCTCTAGAAAAATTTCTAATAATTCCAACTGACGATGACAATAAAGACTATCTTTAATGAAGGAAGAGGACTCTATTTGCACAGTCGTCATCTGTGTTTCAATTCTGCCAAGACACCTATCCACATTTTCCAACATTTTATCATAGTCTACAAACTTAGCCACAGAGTCTTTCATGAAAGCTGCTAATTGTTGCAAAGTACCAGTCAAAACAGCCTGTGTATGTGATACTACAGCCCAAATATCTTTTAAAGAAATCTCTTTAGAGGCCAAATCTTCCTGCACTCCACCTATAGTAGACACAGAACCACCTTAGGCATAGGAATCGCTGAAGATACATCAGGCCTCATATCAGCAAGAGACGGTGCTGGTGATGGGGCTGAAGGAGACACCTTCCCAGGAGAATCCTCTACCCTCATCAAACGGACAACTGTAGGCAGAAGGGGTTGGATTATTTCCCATTTGGAGCCATGCAAGTAGGAGAGTCAGTACTTAGATGTCGACAGGGGTATAGATACTTCATCCATAGTCTTCCTCACCAAATGTCCAAGCACCCTCTACCTTAGATTACTTAGAAAGAGGTATTGGAGGAACAATCCTCTTCTTCCTTTTTCCTACTGCATAAATAAACTCCCCTGCTCCTGCTTCTGCTCCTTAGGTTCTCCAATGTGGCTCCAAAGGGGCGTGACCTGCCCCTTTAGGCACACCCCTTCGGGTACGTAGCCATGACCGCGTCCCGCGGTTAGGGCTATGGTTTTAAGGGACCTCAGGCAACATAAGCACTGTGCTGGAAGGTGCACCCAGGTTGGGACCAGCTGCTTATAAAGATTTCCCGGTCTCCCACTGACCACGATTAGGGCCACGGATATAAAGGCCCTCAGGTGATGACAGCACTCCGTGCTGGAAGGCGCATGCAGGTCAGGACCAGCTGCTGCTTGTAAAGATCTCCCAGTCTCCCACCGATCACGGTTAGGGCCGTGGTTTTAAAGGCCCTCAGGCAATGCCAGCACTCTGCACAGGTCAGGACCAGCTGCTACTTGTAAAGATCTCCCGGTCTCCCACCAACTGTGGTTAAGGCTGCAGTTGTAAAGGCTCTCAGGCTATGTCAGCACTCTGCACCAGAACGCACACACAGGTTGGTATCAGCTACTGCTTGTAAAAATCTCCTGGTCTCCCCTGCAGGTTCATCTTTTACTGACCACCTTCTGTTCCTTCTTTCCTGTGCATAGTTCTCTACTGGTGATTACTGACTGTTGCTCATGTTGAGGTTGTGTGAGGCTTGCCATGTTCTCCCATATGCTTTGGGACGGATACTGAAGAGACCTCTGGTGGCTGAGGAGGAAAGAGGCATGGGAGTGATGTCATTGAAATCTGGGCTTTTCATTGGTTCTTTGTCTTCACCATTCTGCTGGTAGAGGAACTCAACCCACTTGTCTGGACTGGTCTAGCAGAACTGAAGGAAAGGACATTATCTGGTAAGTAAAATGTCACCTTAATTGTCGACAGAACCCTCATATTGTAAGATAAAATAACTCCTGAGTTTATGGTTATCATAGTCATAAATAATGAGAATATTTTAAAACAAAAAATGCTTTGATATATTGTTTATTAAAAGTGATATATCAAATTTTAAATAAAATATACTAAATTAAGTACTACATGTTTGTAGAATCTGATGGATATCATTCGTTTGCTTGTTTTCCTTGACTTTCCACTGATTTTAGAAAATTTTCCTTCATAGGCCCATTTCAATTTTTTTTTCTTGTTTTGTAAGTCTGCTATTAGGCTGACTATATAATAGCCAATATCTCATTTTAGATATCGCTAACTAATTCGATTTCACATTTATTAACCCAGTTTAAATTTTGTATTTATGATAGGAGTTTTCATACAAAACCATAATAATTTTCACATTGTTAAATATTTGCATATTTCAGATGAATGGATATTTCCTAACAGTTTTCAAAGGGGTTCCAACAAGCAGTCTCTAGACAGCCGGGATTTCTCGTGCATTAATTCTACACCTTATGAAAGAGCTGATAAAATTAATGAAAGTAACAGTGAGATAAGTAATCCCCAGAAAACACATGAAGATGTTTTTACTTACTCCTCAAGACCGCGATCTGTGCCTCATGGAAAATCCCAGAACTCATCGGTAGATGGATATATAATCTCACTGGAATTCAAAGAGGATAGCAAACTAGAAAGAGGAGCTCGCATGGAGGATGACTTTTATGGAAGTGACAGCAGTGAGGTAAGTTATGCTATAAATTTTCCCTTTTATAGTTTATAGTCTATTCACTTGATATACCGCAAATCAAGAACCATAAATATCTAAGTGGTTTACAGTGCAAATAAGGGGTGAACAACAAAACTCAAAGAGGGCTGACAAGGACAGAACAACAAAAGCAGTACTATGTTGCAACAATGAGGATACAAAAGATAAAAGGAGGAAGACATGCCCCAGCTGACACTTTCAAATAGGCCCATAAACCTTACCACTTGGTATTAAGACCTGGGAAAAAGTTTGCCTAAAGTAAAAGGTTTTCAGGGCAATCTTAAATTTTCTGTGCAAGGATTCAAATTGAATGTCCAAAGGCAACACATTCCACAACATAGGAGCAGTGACACTAAAACAGGACTTAAATGTGCACTCCAATCGAACAAAGGAGTACGGTGGAATGACCAGCAAGTTATGCTGGGAGGAGCGGAGCTTGGCCGGGGAGGGAGGGAGGAGGAAGTTATAGGGGACAGTAGCGGAGGCAAGAATGATGGGAAGACCTGAATAATAAGCCTGGTGGGCAAACATAATGATCTTAAAGTGGCGCCAATGATCCTTGTAAGGAGTGACATCACATGGTCAAATCTCTTTGCCCCATGGAAGAGCCTAACAGAGGTGTTTTGTACTAGCTACTACCTCCACAACTGCTTGGAGCTGGGCCTTGATTAATCTAAGGCAGAGTAATACTACTTGCTTTTGTATACTATAATATTTCTGAACTCTAAGGTTATTAAGAAAATATACTAATAAAAAAATCCAACTAAATATTTAAAAATTTCAATCAGCAGTGCTATCAGGTTGTTGTAACTATATCCTTCTACACGATTGTTAAGGTCAAATCACAGAGGGCTATAGACTAAATATACAAGGAGTACCCTCCAAGAAATATTGAGAAAATTGCTGAATGAAGGTATAGACTAATCTATCCTCTTATCAACACACAAAGAATGAGGCAGAAATGCAGGTCTCAGACTCACACTGGCAACGCTATGGAAAAATCCAAAGCCGAATGCCTTCTCGCATCAACGACCTTTAGCAGTTCTTGCTCAATAACAGCATTCAAATAAGCATTGTTTAAACTACAAAACGACATGTTCAATAAGTTTGGTTAATTATTAGAGAAATGTTCTGATGAAGGATTGAAAAGAAAAGAAAAAGACAAAAGTCAAAAAAAATATTTCTTATCCTTGTAATTGAGCAAGAACTGCTAAAGGTCGTTGATGCGAGAAGGCATTCGGCTTTGGATTTTTCCATAGCGTTGCCAGTGTGAGTCTGAGACCTGCATTTTTGCCTCATTCTTTGTGTGTTGATAAGAGGATAGATTAGTCTATACCTTCATTCAGCAATTTTCTCAATATTTCGTGGAGGGTACTCCTTGTATATTTAGACTATATCCTTCTAACCTCTTTATGTCCCAGTGACTTTAATTTTTACCTATTGAATTTGTTTTAAATTTAGAGGACCAATATTCAAAGGCACTTATCTGGTTAGCAGCACTTACTAACTGGATAAGTACGGCTGAGTTTAATATCTGATGACCCCAGCCAGATGGTGCCACTAAATATTATCTCTGACCGCCTCGGCACTATCTAGCTAGTGCTAGGGCAGATCCAGCGCTTACCCAGATAGCAGTGATTTTCAGTGCAGCTATCCGGATATCAGTCTGCAAAACTTTGGATAGCATTTTTGCTGACTGCTGTATCCACATATTAGCAGCAGCCACTATCTGGATACTGCCGCTTAATGTCCGGAATGTGTTTACCAGCATTTGCAAAAAAACACACTGGCCACCACTGGCTGAATATTGATCCCTAAACACCAAAAATATGTAAAAAAAATAGTATATGTGTCATTTTGGAAGCCCTATTCGTGCTTAGAGAAGTCCAAAGCACAGAGACATTCCCAGAGCCATTTTAGAAGCTGGATTTGTGGACGTCCCCAGCGTGAGGATGTTGAAATCTGAATGGGGGTGTGGTGGAGGTATGGCTGGGATGTTTCCAGGAACCTGGATGTTCCCTGCCTGATCTCAGAAACGCCTAGAAACGGCATTGCATCTAAGTTTAGACCTGCTCCAGACACGATCAGACATCTGAAAAATGCTTATTTTGACTGAAAAACATCCAGAGTGTAGAGAAGAAAGCACAATTTCAATGATAGCAGCAGTGGGATTTGAACCCTGAGTTCCCTATTCCTAGCTCACTACTCTAACCATTGGGCTATTCCTAAGTGGCCCCGGTTCTGGAATGTTATTCTGGGGATGCCTGTGTAGATGCTCCCGCAGAGGTCTATATCAGGGATGTCCACGTTTGTGAAATCATGTCTGCACCTGGATGTGCTTGCTTTTTTTTTTCCAGACATTCTGGCACATACGTCCCAGATTGCACTTGGACATCATTTCTAAAACACCCCTCCATCATGTTCCAGTCTTTTGAGTGAGTGTATGTTGCAGCTTGGGCTAATTAATTAAAAAAGATTATTGCATTTATTTGTGTCTAGGGCCAGATTTCCCATTAAGCACAGTACGCATGTGCCTAGGGGGTCCCTGCACTCCACAGGGTGCTGTTGGGCATAGTTATTGACGCCTCTTCTTACTGGCAGAGTCAAAGATGCTGAAGAACCTAGAGATGCATGAAATGTAAAACTGACTCTTTGGGCACCTTTTACTAAAGGGCGCTGTGGTGTTGTACCTAATGCCACAGCATAAACTGCTAGGAGCATGGAAAGCATGTTCCTGGCAGTTACTGTGGTACATGCAGCCCTGCCGTGGCACCAAAAGAGCACTGTGAGGAGTGTATACGAAACTCCCCATCCCTGCAGAGACACTCCCCAGCCAGGCTCTGAACCGGTGAGACATTTTTCCTGTAGGAGCCCAACCACCTGCCCCTTTAAGAAACTAGGCTGGAGAATACCTGGGAAGAGTGTGGCCTGGCCCTAGGGTTTAAACCAGGAAGCGGGAGACCTGGAGGGAGAGAGAGAAGCCCAGGGTTCTGGAGCATACTGTAAAGGAGGGCCTGCTATGGAGGTAGGAAGTTTTAAATTCACTACTGACTGCTCAGACTTGCTCCTGGACTCCTACTCAGTTGGAGAGACTTTTGCTGCGCTATGCTTCCTGAAGTGGGGAAACGTTGGGAAGCAGTTTTTTTGTTTTGAGAAGTGCCATCTGTGCTGGAGCACTAAACAGCTATCCAGCAGAGTAGCCCTGCTGAGAGTGATCAAGGACTGGCTACAGCTAGGGGAGAAGCCTAGGGTGGTTATCTGGATGCTGGTTGCCCAAATAAAATATATTTCTTGAGACCTCTCTTGGCTGTGGAGTCCTGTATCATGCCTTACACTAGCCACATCCTTCACAAGCACGCAATGCCACCTACGGAGATGGTGGTGAGTACACACATGCTATTAGCCCACCATGCAGGTAGTACAGGTGACAGGTTTTGCAATCAGTTGGATGCATGTGTAGAAGGGAGAGAGAAGTCAAAGATGACCCCAAGGTTGCGGGCAGAGGAAACAGGAAGTAGAAGAATGTTATCCACAGAGAAAGAAAAAGGAGGAAGGAGGGAGGTGGGTTAGGGTTCAGTTTCAAACAGTGAGACATCCAGGCAGTGATATCAGATCAGCAGGCAGAGGTTTGGGTCTGGAGTGTCTGAGAAGCATCAGGTATAGAGAGACAGATCTAAGAGTCATCAGTGTAAAAATGGTACTGAAAGCCATGGGAAGACATAAGTGCACCAAGGGACTGGATATAGAGAAAAAGAAGAGTGCTCAGAACAGACCCTTGGGGTATACCAACTGAGAGTGGGATAGCAGTAGAGGAGGAACTACCAGAACAAACACTGAAAGTGTGATGGGAGAGATAAGAAGAGAACCAGGACAGCACATAGCCCCTAAAACCAAGTGAGGACAATGTGTCGAGGAGAAGGTAGTGGTCAACAGTGTCAAAAGCAGCAGAAAGGTCAAGAAGAATGAGACTAAGTAAAGATTCTTGAATTTAGCCAGGAGCAAGTTGCTGGAAACTTTGGCAAGAGCCATCTCAGTAGAGTGTAAGGGACGAAAGTCAAGATTGCAGTGAATCCAGAAGGGCTTGAGAGGAGAGAAATTCAAAGCAATGGTGGATAACTGCATGTTCAAGAAGTTTGGAAATGAAAGAAAGAAGGGTGATGGGTTGATAATTAGAGGAACAAGTAGGGTCAAGTGAAGGTTTCTTGAGGAGCGGCGTGACCACAGCATGCTTGAAGGCTGCTGGGACAGTTGCAGTGGAGAACAATTGGTTGAGAATATGACATGGAAGAGATGACAGAGGAGGAGATGGAGTTAAGGAGATGGGTGGGGATTAGTTCAGAGGAACAGGTAGTGAGTTTAGAAGAGGAAAAAGATGAGTGGTTTCCTCTTCAGAGATCTTAGAAAAGGACAAAAGAGTAGCAGAGATTAAGGGGAAGAGTTGGTATTGAAGAGGGGGGGGGGGGGGATGAAGCCAATCTAGTGGGGAATTGGAGTGTAATCTTGTGGACTTTGTCATGGAAATAGTCAGCTATAGTTTGAGCAGAAAGGGAAGGAGGGGTCAGAGGCAGAGGCACCTTGAGAAGAGAGTTGAGAGTTGAAAAGAGACGGCAAGGGTCAGAGGCAAGAGAGTTAGTCAGATGGACCATAGTAGTTTTGTTTGTCGAGTGCTATGGCTAATTGTAAGAAGGCAAGCATGAATTTGAAGTGAAGAAAATCAGCAAGGGTGCAGGATTTGAGCCAAATGTGCTCAGCTGAGCGAGCATAGGTAGCAGGTAGTCAAAGACATCCAGGGCTGAAGTATAGTATGCCTCACAGAATGTGGCATGGGAGGAGCAAAAGCATCCAGAGCAGAGGAGAGTGCAGTGTTATAGGAAGCTACTGCACCATCAACAGATGATATAATGGAAGAAAGGTGATGAAATAATAGTGGAGAGAGCCAATGGATTGATAGCATGACGATTTCTAAAAAGGTAGGAGAAGACTTGGTGAGATTGAGGCAGGGAGTGATGAAAAGTGAAATTTAGCAGGTGATGGTCAGATAAGGGAAGAACTGAGGTATGGAAATGAGAGGGTAAGCAATTAGAGAAGAAAACAAGGTCAAGGCAGTGACTATGCTGATGAGTGGGGCAGTAGATCAAAGCTGGAGGTTGAATGAGGAGGTAAAGGAAAGGAGCTTAGAAACATTGGGGTCAGAAGAGTTATTAACATTAATATTAAAGTCACCAAGAATAAGGAAGGGGGAAGATGAATCTAGAAAGAAGGAAAGCCTTGAGTCAAAGTTAGAGAGAAAGGAGGAGGTGGACTTGTCTGGGGGTCTATAAATAGCAGCTATCCGGAGAGGTAAGGGATTAAAAAGGCAGATGGAATTGACTTCAAAGGAGGGAAAGGAGTGAGACTGAGGTAGAAGGAGGAGTTGAAATTGGCAGGGAAGGAAAAATAGAAACCCAACACCACCTCCATGGCCAGTGGGACGAGGTGTTTGGGAGAATTGGTAACCGCTGTGACAGAGGACAGTGACTGAAGCTGTGTCATCAGGAAGGAGCCAGATCTCAGTAAGAGCTAGGAAATGGAGAGAATTAGAGATAAACTTGCATTTACCTATGATATCTTTATTAGATATGGAGTATGCGTTCCATAAGGCATGTGAGAAAGGGAGGGAGGAGAGGAAAGAAGAGGGATATGAATGAGATTGGAGCAGTTGCATGAGGAATAGTTTTGGGAGTGAGAGAAAATTCTAGGGGGACCAGGGTTAGGATTAGTATCACCAGAAGAGAGAAGGAGAAGGAGCAGAAAGAGTGCAAGGTAGAGAGGAGATGGCATGACAGAAATGGGACGGCACAGCAGAAACGATGGTGGGTTCTTTCAGAGAGAGAGGAGAAGGATGAATGATGGGAAGAAACAAATGAAGTTCAAGAGCTGAAGAAAGGGTGGAAAACAAGATGGGTAAGGAAATGAGGGTGGTAAAAAGGGGATTATAAGGAGAGTGGGTATGAAGTTGAAGTATGAAGGAAGAGGATAGTAGGAGGAAAAAGTGATGTGGAGCCATAAGAAGAGGTGGTGAGGAGAGTAGTGGACAGAAGAAATTATTGAAGGAAGGTAGAAGGAGGATAGAGGGGAACAGGGAACACCTGGATATAACCGTGATATCAAATTACCTTTTAAGGAGTGGCTGTGTAGGAGGGTGAGGATCTATTAGAGAGAGAGGAGGAGATGAAGGCAAAAGTTTGATACTTAATTGTTTTTACATGTTACCTATCAAAATACAGTTGAAAATTCTTAGATTGTTAATATATTCAGAGAGAAGGTTCAATTATTCTGTTAATCTATTCATTTCTATAGGTTTCTGAAATTTCTATTCTCATCATGAGAGTTTGTTCTCCTCATGAGTGAGTTGATTGCTTCTTAATCATGAAATGGTGGTTTAGGTCAGTGTTTCCCAACCCAGTCCTACGGGGCACACCGGCCAGTCAGGTTTTTGGGATATCCCTAATGACTATGCATGAGATATATATGCATTAGAGATATCCTGCCAACCTGACTGGTTTGTGGCCCTCCAGGGCTGGATTTGGAGACCCCTGCCTTACACCTCTGTCATTTAAGATTGTGAGTGGGCAAGGTGCAGATGTCCTAGACATCGAAAGGGTATATAGAATGTGACACATTCCTCCTCGATTCTCACCACCACCAAAATATTGTCTATTAGACAACTTTTTGGTGGTGGTGAGAATCGAGGAGGAATGTGTCACACTCTATATACCCTTTCGATGTCTAGGACATCTGCACCTTGCCCACTCACAATCTTAAATGACAGAGGTGTAAGGCAGGGGTCTCCAAATCCAGCCCTGGAGGGCCACAAACCAGTCAGGTTGGCAGGATATCTCTAATGCATATATATCTCATGCATAGTCATTAGGGATATCCCGAAAACCTGACTGGCCGGTGTGCCCCGTAGGACTGGGTTGGGAAACACTGGTTTAGGTCAACCAAGATGGTGCCAGTCCTCAGGGCACGAAGGAGAGAAAGTTACAGTTCAGCTGCCCAGGCAAACTAGGAAGGTGCAGGCAGAGAACCTGGAAGACATCCGTTGCTTTAGCGGGCTGTAGGGGTGATTGACGTGCAGGAAGGCTATGAGGTCGCAGCGGGAGCAGCAGATGGATGGGTCGGCAGTTAAGGCCTATCATGAGGTGTCGGCCCAGAGTGATTCCTTCACCAGTTTGACGGATATTCAGTGGCCTTAGGCGAAATGGAAGCCAAGTGGCCAGAGATCCAGTGGAAGAGCCGTGAGAAATGGCAGGAGCTGGTGCTGCAGGGGCTGATGGTGCTCTAGGGTTCCAAATAGCAGCAGCTGTTGTGAGCGAGGTTTCTGTCCTGGTTAGAGTGATTACAGCAGTGATCAGCAGCGCCTCAAGCCACAAGTGCTTTTTAGCAGGTGGCCTGTAAAGTATAGATTAGAGCTGTTGCAGGCTGGTCTGGTGTGGTCTCCTTGGATACTTCTTCACAGAAGAAAGGCATCAAACCAGGTGTACCACAAATTTATTGTGAGTCTGGCAGTAGTTAGCATACGTATCTTTGGTAGGTCAGCATCGCATATACATTTCTAGAATGTTATGTAGAAGGCAAGGCATCAAAAGTGGGGCACAACACAACAAACTGCCAGTGGCATGAACAGCCCAAGAAGATAAAGGAGGAAAACTCTTGCCTTAGCTCCAGTCTCCATCATCAAGAGAGACTGTCACAATGAACATTCATGATATACATTTGTATACAATGAGTGTAATTTTAAATAGGAATCAAATGAATTGGCTTGTGCAAATTTCCCTAAAAGCCAGATCTGTTTGCACCAAACTAGACTTGGTGGCTTCAGCTATCTAGTATCTTTTCCCAAGGAAATGCAAGTATTTACAAGCCATAAAGTTTCTGCCTATTGATTATAGTGTTAGAATATAAGCGATCTTGCTGCTGATTGAACCAAAACTATGAGGTACTAACTAATGCCCATGTACTAGATGCATTATTTGCATACTCATTAGCATTACTACATATTCCCTGATGTGCATGTTAACATGCATGCAAATGACTTAAAATGCAAATATACTCATTAGGCTTAGTACCTCTTAGGCCTAACACAGTCCATCTAATGCTGCAAAGTTACCTACACCTCAAATGTTATAATGAACTTATTAGCCAACTGTGTATTCCATTTTAACTGTGTCTTCTTGGCTCAAACTCCCAGTGGAAGTCCTTTGGTTGGGGCCCATTCGCCAGGTCTTACTCTAACCCCTTGCAATCATGGACCTTGAATCCAGCCACTATTTATTTAAAACACTTATATTCTGCTTTCTCATTTTCCAAAACTATCCAAAGCAGCTTACAGCATTATGAAAACATTCAAATACAACAAACTGTATTCTTTCTGAACTAAAATCCCAAAAAAGCTAGGATCTGATATTCAGCACCGGTGGCTAGCACTCCTACAGTGGCTAGCTGCCGGCGCTGAATCTTAGATCAGAATATTCAATGCTGGGGCCATATCCAGCTACTGTCATTGAATATGTGGGTTGTCCACAGATCCTGGAAGCTAACTGGGCAGTGGCAATACTCAGCCACTGCTTGGTTAGCTTCTGCAGCTAATGTAAGGCCAGTATTTACTGTGCTTTACTTTAGCCATGTGACACTAACTGCACAGCAGCTCAATATTGCTACTGCCTAGTTAGCGAAAGGTACTGCCCCATAATGCCCCAATGCTAATCTGTTAGCTGAATTTCCAGCTAAGTGACATTTATATGGTTTGCAGGTCTGCCAACCATGCAAATGCCTTGGAATATCATGCCCCTAATTCTCACATCCTCCATCTCCCACCTCTTTCCATTAACCATAAAATAAAAAAAACACTATTAACCAGCAACAGATTCTCCATGAGGAGTTATCCTTAAGCAATAACCACAGTTCCCTTCTCTGCAACATCCTCAACCCCAGCCAAATCAGGGAGCATACGATTATACTGAGTATCTTCGGAATGTCAGTCTGTAACATTGCCATTAGACTAGCCCTTCACTCCAATTTTAAACAAGTTTTAGTGCTAGAGTTACTAGCATGCTAATGCTGTTAACACACACTGAGGCTGATATTCCGTTCCAGATATTTTACAACACACAACAACAACAAACGTTACAGTGGTCAGCCATAGGGGGTCATTCCAGAACACAATTAAGGGGTTTGTACGTGCGGGGGGATATTTATGTGCCAAAAATGTCCCCGACCGTATTCTAAAACACTGCTGACATGCACGTCCACGGCACTAGCACGGGGATCTTAGAACATGGCCACAAGGGGTGGAATAGGGGCGTGGTCAGCCGTGGAGATGTATGAAGTGTATTCAGGAAAGGCCCATGTATGTATTAAGTGTTTCCCGGAAATGTCCACGTTGTTCCTGCTGAAACGTGGAAAAAGGCCAGGACTTAGAAAAAATTCTGCTCTTTTCTGAAGAGTGAAGAATGGTTGTGAAAGTATGTTTAAACTGGTGTGATTGCAGTCAGGAAAAACACAAGATGCAGTTGTAAGGTATAGAGAGCAGAGGTGAGGGAATGTTGGATGGTATGGACACATTAATAAACACCCTTACAGAAATATTAGGAAGAGCAATAGTGTTTATTCTGGCTATGCTTAAATGTGCTGTTTGTGCTAAAGGAGTCAATCTAGGGGATCCTAACAATTCTCATGTTCTGAAAAATGGGACAGCTGATGAAGAAATAGTATGGATGTGAGCAGGGAAAGGATTCTTGTTTGGGTAAGAAATGGAGATCATATATTCAGTCCTGGTACCTCATGCTATAATGTTATGTCATAGCTGTTATGTTTAGGTTCAGGGCATCTTTTTGACAGAAATATGTTGTGTCAGAAAGTGAGCGCGCGTGTGTGTGTGTATGAGTGCGTGTGTTTTGAGGAATGCCCGGGATCTGGTATGCTCATCTGCAATGCAGGGGGGACATGAAAGCCTGGCCAGTACCTGAACCGTATAGATGGCTGCAGCATCATCAGGTGCCAGTGTGATTGAGCAGCCATAATCAGAGAGGATTCACAAAGCAGTGTCAGAACATATCCCTGTCAATAATAAGGGCAGTCAACAGTGAAAACACCACTAATGCATGCCCATAATGCACATTTTGTGGGACCAATGGTATTGCTTTTGAGCATGTATTAGTGCTGTGTGCACTGCTGAATGCTCTTATTCTGAGGGTCCCTTATTGCTGACAGGGATATGTTTTGACTTTTAGCCATAGGGAACCTATGCTGATTCCTTCTGGATTATTTCTCATAGGGTACTCTAGTAAGATCTGATATTGTTGGCAGTGTGATAGGGCAGCCATACATCCGCTGTGTCAGGCACTGTGAGACATGACTGATGTTGTGCCAACATTCCTCAGACTGTATCATGTTGCCTACATCCCTTCCCTGGTCTGTATCAATGAGCGCTGCGAGAGTGGTGACATATCTGGAGTCTGGCTACTTGGTGTGATAGCACAGGGATCTCCCCTCCTATGCCCACACAGGCCTTATTAGGGGAGCAGTGCCACAAAGCAGACTGTAGGACGGCAGACAGGGTTGCCCCACAAATAGCGGACGTATATAGACCGACATATGCCACAATGGGACAGATATTGCTGCTGTGACAAATGTCAGTACCCAGATAGGTGGGCCTCAGATGTCATAGCCAGATGGACCTACTACTATTATTACTGATCAGATGAATAGCATTACAAGGCGTACGCAGCACTGCACAGACACACATAAAAGATGGTCCCTTCTCGGTAGAGCTTAGTCTATTCAACACAGACAACACAGCAACTGTGGGCAGGATAGATCCAGGAGAAATGGTCAAGAAACACAAGGGAGCTTAAGCTGATCTGATCCAACAGTGATAATGAAGAGATGAGTGCTCAGCCTAGATTTAAAGGGGCCAGAGACGAAGCCTGATATACAGACTCAGGTAGTTTGTTCCAGGTATAAGGAGCAGCAAGGTGAAAGGAGCGATGTATGAATCTGTCAGTAGAAGAAAAGGGCACAAATAGAAGTAGTCTGACTGAAGAGCAGAGTTCCCAGGGAGGGATGTAGGGAGAGAAACGAGGGGAATGGTAGTGTGGAGCAGCAGAATGAGTGTACTTTTAGGTCATAGGCATTAAAAAGGCATACATTTGTTGATCAGCAATATTATGCATCCTTTGGGAAACTGCAAGGTTAGTTTTGGGTGTCATGCATTAGGAAGGGTCCATCCCTAGTGTAAGAAAACATAACTTTTTACACAATAACAGACTTCTCAGTAAAGCAGAGTTTAGTGTCTTTGCTTGCAAGTAAAGGGTGAGACGCTTCAGTAAGCACTCACACCCAACCTCTGTTTCACAGTTATTCTTATAGCAAATTTGGTAATTAATAATTGTCAGGCTACGTATTATTTAGCCACATGGTCTCTCTTCCCAGAATGCAGACATACAGTAAGGAAGTCAGAAAATCATTACATACATCAGGCTACGTGTTATTTAGCCACGTATCCCTTTTCCCCAGAATGCAGACATACAGTAAAGATGAATCAGCCTTGTACCTCTGCACATGTGACAGGCTACGTATTATTTAACCACGTAGTCTCTCTTCCCAGAATGTAGACATACAGTAAAGGTGAATCAGCCTTGTACCTCTGCACATGTGATAGGCTACGTATTATTTAGCCATGTAGTTTCTCTTCCCAGAATGCAGACATGCAAAATTATATTACAGAATGGTGAATGAATGGAATACAAGCCTTATATTACATTGTAAAAATAACATATCACATTTGTTTATATCAAACCCCTCCCTCTTTCTTTTTAAAGTTTTCTTGTTAATTTTTACATTTACTCCACAGTTCCATAAGAAGCCTCTAACTTAGATAACATTCTTCCTAACTCTCTCTCTTCCCTTTTATCGTCCATTATTAACATTGCACCTTTGTGCACTGGAAATGATACTATCATTTGTTTAGTGCTTACGGTTTCTATCAATCTTTGAGTTAACCCTCCTATACACGGTATTATGCAACACCCCACCGTAATTAATACTCCAATTACAACAAGTACAGAAGTAAATATAGATACTACCACCCCTTTCCATTTCCCAAACCATGACCCAATCATCCAGTGAGAGAGGTATCCGTACCTGAATGTTCTGCCAATTCCTCTGCCAAGGTAGTTAGTCCTTGCAGGACTTTAGTGATCGTACCATCTGGGGCCGTGTTATTGGGGATGAACATACAAAATTTCCCCACCCCCCTAATATCACACATGCCCCCTTTTTCAGCTGCCATTATATCTAAAATCATTCGGTTCTCCCAGGCCATTCTGCTAATGGCGTCCAATTGTTCTGCGATCCCCTTTATTGCATCCCGGGTATAATTGATAATATATATAATTTATCCAATCTACATTTTTGTTTATCGTGATTATCCCTAACAGGGATTCAAATCCAGCTGCAATCTAGTTTTGTGCTTTATACTCATCTGGAAATCCCCAAAGGACTCCTATTGCATTTATATATATCCTGTCATCAAATGAGGCTCCCAAGGTACTCCTCCTTTCCCTTTGTATTTGCCCCTAGTCCTGTTCTGTGAACGCCAAGGTGAAAGGAACTGCCAATTGAACTATTGCACATGTTCCCGACCATAGGGTAGGCAATGTTGGTCTCAACATCCGCCCTCCACAGTACCACCACAGTTCTGCCCTAGGGATTACCAGGTTGGAGTAGTTCTTCTCTTCTTCTTCCATCCCTGTCAGGTTTAGGCTTAGAACACAGGTGTTCAGTTCCTCCACTTCCCTCGTGTAATTCTTCCCCCGCCTGGTGAGACAGGCGGAGTAATTTCCAAACACTGTTGAGAATGTGGGGGGAACTCTTACCTCCTTCAAGTCTGTAGAGGGAAAGAGCAGATTCAACATCTTGCAACTTTCATTTCCCCAAGCCGTTTTTTCCTGATACACAGATATGAAGCATCTTACTCCATTGGGAAACTACAGACGTCAGTACCAGGAAAAATGGTAGAAACCATCATAAAGAATAAAATTACTCAGCATGTAGATAGTCATGGCCTAATGGGAGACAGCCAACATGGCTTTAGACAAGGAAGATCTTGTCTTACTAATCTGTTATGTTTTTTTGAAAGTGTGAATAAACAGGTGGACAAAGGTGTGAGTCAGTTGATAAAGTGTATCTGGACTTTCAGAAAGCCTTTTACAAGGTCCCTCATCAGAGACTTATGGCAAAACTAGAGTGTCATGGGATAGGAGGCAGTGTACTACTGTGGATCAGAAACTGGTTAAAAGATAGAAAGCAGAGGGTAGGGCTAAGTGGCCAATTTTCCCAATGGAGAAAGGTGAATTTTGGTGTACCCCAGTGATCTGTGCTGGTCCACTGCTTTTTGACATATTCATAAATGACCTGGAAAGTGGAATAACGAGTGAGGTTATCAAATTTGCAGATGACACAAAACTATTTAAAGTTGTTAAAACCCAAGAAGATTGTGGAAAATTGCAAGAGGATCTTGATAAATTGGAAGACACGGCATCAAAATGGCAGATGAAATTTAATGTGGACAAGTGCAAAGTTATGCACATAGGGAAGAACAACCCAAACTATGGTTCCTGTTCAGTAATCCAGTTTAGTCCTCCAACATCGGGTAGTGCCCCTCCTCCTGCAGCCGGGAGACTGGACCAATCAAATCTTCTGTAGTATATATGCAGCAGGAGCTCCCAGAAGTCCCCAGTGTGTCCAGTCTCCCTGCAGCTGGAGGACTTCTGTGCCCTTGCTGGGCACGCTAAGTGACATTTGAAGGAGCAACACTAGTTAGTTAGTTCTTTTGGGGTTTATTTCTGGTCCTTTATATTCTATTTCTTTTGCTAGGTAGCTGTATCTTTAAAAAAGAAAAAGACACAGGAGACTTTCTGGGGAAAGCCAGACCTGCCTTGGGCTCCTGCCTTTCTGCCTGGGAATCTCTGAAGCCTGGGTTGAGCTCTCCCCAAGGCTGTTCGGGGAAGAGCCATACCGGCTGCAACATTGCCTGTCACTTGGAGAAGTGGGCTGAGTTCCTTGCTGTTCCCAGAGCTGGTAGGAATTTTCCTTGTTTTAAGCTCTCTGTTCTTTGCTTGGGCAGAGGCTCTGTCGGCTCCCCTGGCTTCCAAATTGCACTTTTTCCTGCTTTTTTTCGCTTGCCCTGTATTAGAGGGTCGTTTTCTTTCTTTTCCATATTATTTGGGTACCTTTGTATTTTCGCGCCGTTTTTTACCGCGGGTGAAAAAGTGCGGCGGCCATTTTGGATTTCTAAAGTGTGCTTTTTAAGGGCACTTTTTAACACTTGCGCACGGGTTCCCCTGGTGTTTTTGGGGTTTCTTTTGCTGGCGATTTTGCTCAGGGCACACCTAGGATTCTGGGGAGTATTTTGTTTACTGTAAAAAAAAAAAAAAAAAAAAAAAAAAAAGTTTTAAATTTAATACTGTGCTGAATTGAATAAGGTTAGTCCCCTTGGTGTGGGCTTCCCTGTTCCTGTTGCCTTATTTTTCCCTGAGAGCAGGTGGCCTGGGCATGGCTGCCAAACCTCAGTGTGTAATTTGTGGCTCCCGCAGAGGTACAATGACTGACTCTGGAATCTGTAAGAGCTGTGCTGCAGTTTCTTCAGAACTGGAGCTGCCTATTGAAATTAAGGAACAGCATGTGCCCGGGGACCCTTCCCTTTCGGGGGACAGTGTCCCTTCACCGAGCATCCTTTCTTCTGGTCTGGGCCCGGCGTCTAATACGTCGGTCCCTGAGCTCCAGCAGGCGGCTATGGTAGCGTCGCCTATAGACTTTTCCCCGGATTTTGTTCTTCTCATGCATCAGGCCTTCCGCTTAAGCCGGTCTGGTCATTCGCCGGAGGCTTGGCCCGCCTCTCTCCCCCCAGCATCCGCGGGGGGGGGTTCAGCGGTCTTCCCAACCCGCGGTCAAGCGGCCCAGGTTGGGGGACCAGGATCAGGGCGCCCTTTGCCTCCCGGATTCCGAGACTGAGGGGGATCCGGATATTGAGGCGGAGGAGTTAGAAGACGGAGAGCTTCCAGAACTGGAAGATCAGGCTCGCATCATTCGGGTGTTTTGAAGGGACGAGCTGGTACCTTTGGTCACGGAGTCTCTCCAAGCACTTAACCTCTCTGCGGTGCGGCCGCTGGAGGAGGAGGGTCTCGAGGATCCTCTCATTCAGGCGGTCAGGGATGCCCAGGTAGTTTTGCCTGTGCACCGAGTAGTTGAGCAGATGATCCATGCGGAATGGGAGCAACCGGAATCCGCTTTGAAAGGGATTCGGACCATGAATCGTCTTTACCCCCTTGCAGACAAGGACAGGGACTTGTTTAAGTCTCCACAGGTGGATGCTGCCGTTTCGGCAGTGACTAAGAAAACCACCATCCCGGTTGAAGGGGCCGCGGCTCTGAGGGATGTTCAGGACAAAAAGGTTGATAATTTGTTGAAGCAAGCCTTCGAGACCAACGCCTTATCGTTACAAGCTTCTATTTGTGGGGCGTGGGTAGCTCGAGCTTGTTTGCGATGGTCGCAGCACCTGCGCTCGGGGTCCGGTATGGACCAACAGGGGCTGTTGGACGTTGCCCGCGTGGAGTCGGGATCGGCCTACTTGGCGGATCTGTGTTATGATTTAATACGCTCCCTAGCTAATAGCATGGCCTCCATGGTAGCGGCACGACGGTCCATCTGGTTGCGCAATTGGGCGGCCGACGGTTCTTCCAAGTCTCGCCTCAGTAAACTACCCTTTAAGGGCAGGTTGTTATTTGGTGAGGCTCTGGATAAGTTGGTGAAGGATCTCGGTGAGTCTAAGGGTGGTCGGCTTCCAGAGGATAAGCCTAAGCTTAATAGGTCGTCCACCTCAGCGCGCGGCCAGTTTCGGGATGCGCGCAGATTTCGTTCTTCCCGGCTGTGGACTTCGCAGCGCGGTCGTTTTGGAACCCGTCATCAAGGGTTTCGTGGTTTCAGAGGAGCGGGAAGGGGCTTCTCCGGAGCCGCCTCTTCCTCGGCCTCTTCCTTTAATCGCAAGCCACAATGAAACGAGGCGGGCTCTAGAGGAAGACCCGGTCATCGGGGGTCGTTTGCGCGACTTTCTTCCTTCTTGGGCCCAAATTACGTCAGATCGGTGGGTGCTGCAGATTATAGAAGAAGGTTATGCCCTAGAGTTTGCGCACCCACTTCCGGATTCGTTTGTTCTGTCTCCCAGCAAGGGAGCTCAAAAGGCGCGGGACATCCGCGTGACCCTGGATCGGCTTCTCTCTCTGGGGGCCGTGGTTCCGGTGCCGCCCTTGGAAAGAGGCGCAGGTCGCTACTCCATCTATTTTGTGGTTCCCAAAAAGGGCGGTTCCCTTCGTCCGATCTTGGATCTCAAAGGCGTGAATCGCGCTCTCAGAGTACCGCACTTTCGCATGGAGACCCTGCGGTCAGTCATCGTAGCGGTGCGTCAAGGGGAATTTTTGACATCCCTCGATCTTACAGAGGCCTATTTACACATTCCCATCCGCCCCTCCCATCAACGGTTTCTCCGCTTTGCGCTCCCGTGGGGCCATTTTCAATTCCGGGCCATGCCGTTCGGACTCACCACGGCTCCCCGCACCTTCACAAAGGTAATGGTTGTAGTCACGGCGGTGTTGCGCAAGGAGGGCATCCTGGTCCATCCATATCTCGACGACTGGTTGATTCGAGCGAAGTCCAGTCGGGAGTGTGTGCAAGTCACGAGCAGGGTGGTGGATCTCCTTCGGTCCCTCGGATGGGTGGTGAACGAATGCAAGAGTTGTCTGTCTCCGTCACAGGATCTCGAGTATCTGGGAGTCCGCTTCGACACAGCAAGGGGCTTGGTGTGCCTTCCGGAGCGACGCGTGCTGGCGTTGCGGGCTCTGGTCCGTCTCTTCCGGGGGATGCCAGCTCCGTCGGCGTGGTGGTACCTGCGGCTCCTCGGCACGATGGCGGCGACCTTGGAGGTGGTGCCTTGGGCGCGCTTCCACATGCGTCCGCTGCAGAGTGCTCTTCTGCGACGTTGGTCCAACCAGTTCGACTCGCTGAACAAGAGATTGCCTTGCCCAAAGACGGTTCGCCGATCCCTCCGGTGGTGGCTCTCCGCCGAGAACCTGTCGCGAGGGATTCCCTTGGAGCCTCCTCTGTGGGTTCCGTTCACGACGGATGCGAGCTTAACCGGCTGGGGGGCTCACTGCTAGTCCCGCTTTGCTCAGGGGGAATGGTCTCCCCTGGAGGCCTCTTGGTCGATCAACCGTCTCGAATTGCGGGCAGTCCGCTAGCCCTGGTGGACCTGGAGACCCTGGTTCTCGGATGGCCGGTGAGAGTCCTGTCGGACAATGCGTCCACTGTAGCTTACATCAATCGCCAAGGGGGTACCGGCAGCGTGGCCCTGGAGGCAGAAGCGGCGGCCTTGTTCAACTGGGTGCAAATTCGCCTTCCAGCAATCTCGGCGGCTCACATTGCGGGCGTAGACAATGTCCAGGCCGATTTTCTCAGCAGAGTGCGGGTGGACCCCGGAGAATGGGAGCTAAACCCACAGGTTTACGCACAAATCGTCCGGCGGTGGGGTCCACCCATCATGGATCTCATGGCGACCTTTCAATCAGCCAAGACAGGGCGCTTCTTCAGCAGGCGAAGGGAGCGCATGTCCGAGGGGCTCGACGCTCTCATTCAGCCGTGGCCAACGTCCGGTCTTCTTTATGTCTTTCCTCCGTGGGCTCTGATCGGCCGGGTCGTACAACGTATCGAGAGCCACCGGGGTCGCGTGTTACTGGTGGCCCCGGATTGGCCCCGGAGGCCCTGGTATGCCGATCTGGTCCGGTTGAGCGACGGCGTTCCTTGGCTCCTGCCCGCTCTACCGGATCTTCTTCTTCAGGGTCCCTTGCGGATGCCCCAAGTGGATCGATTCTCGCTTACGGTTTGGCCATTGAGAGGGCTCGGCTGAAAAGGAAGGGCTACTCCCCCGCGGTGATTTCTACCCTTCTGCGGGCGAGGAAAACGTCCACTTCTCTTACTTACGTTCGGATTTGGAGGATTTTTGAAGACTGGTGCTCCCGGCGGGGAGTCCGGGCGGTGACGGTTTCAGTGCCCGTCGTTTTAAGTTTTCTTCAGGATGGTTTCGATAAGGGCCTTGCGGCTAATTCCCTAAAAGTCCAGCTGGCGGCTATCTTGTGTTACCGCGGCAAGGTTTTGGGTCGTCTGCTCGGGGCTCATCCGGATGTACGCTGATTCCTTACGGCTGTTTTTCATTTGCGGCCCTCCCGCAGAGTTTTCGTTCCTCCTTGGGACTTGAATTTAGTTCTGAGGGCCCTGGTTCGTGAACCTTTTGAGCCCCTGCGCAGGGCGTCTCTGAAAGATCTCACGCTGAAGGCGGTTTTTCTTGTAGCCATCTGTTCGGCACGGCGCATTTCAGATCTGCATGCATTGTCCTGTCGAGAGCCTTTCTTGTCTTTTTCCGCGGATCGGATCGTTCTCCGTCCAGTTCCTTCCTTTCTGCCAAAGGTGGTGTCTCCCTTTCACATGAATCAGGCAGTGTTTCTTCCAGTGCTTTCTTCGCAATCTGTCGGGTCAACGGACAAAGGTCTTCTCCGGCTCGATGTGGGTCGTACGCTCCATCGTTATTTAAAGGTTACCGAGTCTTTTCGGAAATCTGACCGGCTTTTCGTGCTCTTCGGGGGTGCGCGTAAAGGGGAAGCGGCGGCTAAAGCCTCCATTGCTAGATGGCTCAAAGAGGCGATCGCGTCCGCGTATCTGTTGCAACAGCGGTCTGTTCCGGAGGGTCTGAGGGCTCATTCTACTAGGGCTCAGGCGACCTCTTGGGCGGAGTATAGCCTGGTTCCGCCGGCAGATATCTGTAGGGCGGCCACTTGGTCGTCTCTGCATGCTTTCAGTAGACACTATCGCTTAGATGTGTCAGCGGCTCGGGATTCCTGTTTTGGTTCGGCGGTTCTGCGCGCCGGATGGCAAGGTCCCGCCCGGTCTTAACTGCTCTGTTACATCCCGATGTTGGAGGACTAAACTGGATTACCGAACAGGAAATGGAAATTACACTAACCTGGTAATTGTAGTTCCTGGAGGGTCCAGTTTAGTCCTCCTTCCCTCCCGACTATCTGCTAATGTGGTGCGGCGCGCCTTTCCGAACGGTTGATATTAAGACGGTTCCTCTTGCCGTTCGGTCCCTCTGTGGCAGCCGCGTTTTTTGCAGAGGCTCTTCCCTGTCTCGGGGGTTCAGGCAGCTCCTGAACTTCTGGTGGGGAGCGGTGTTTTGATTCCTGAGGCGTCGGTGCCGGCGCAATGCAGTGTTCTGACTTCCTCGTTTGGGGAGGGGGTTGGATATTCCTTGGGGGGGAACAAATTGTTCTTTAATTAGGTCATTTTGTATATTAATCTAATGTGTTGCTTCGTTAAGTATGCTTTGTTACTAGTACACTGGGGACTTCTGGGAGCTCCTGCTGCATATATACTACAGAAGATTTGATTTGTCCAGTCTCCCGGCTGCAGGAGGAGGGGCACTACCCGATGTTGGAGGACTAAACTGTACCCTCCAGGAACTACAATTACCAGGTTAGTGTAATTTCCATTTACACGATGCAAGGTTCCACATTAGGAACCACCACCCAGGCAAAAGATTTAGGCGTCATTGTGGATAACATGTTAAAACCCTCGGCCCAGTGTGCAGCGGCGGCCAAGAGAGCAAATAGAATGCTAGGTATCATAATGAAAGGAATGGAAAATAAAGCAAAAGATATTATAATGCCTCTATATCGTTCCATGGTGAGACCGCACCTTGAATATTGTATGCAATTCTGGTCGCCGTATCTTAAAAAGGATATAGCGATTTTAGAAAAGGTTCAGAGAAGAGCCACCAAAATGGTAAAGGGGATGGAAGGATACTCTTATGAAGAAAGGCTAAAAAGGTTAGGGCTCTTTAACCTCGAAAAGAGACGGCTGAGGTGAGATATGATAGAAGTCTATACATTAATGAACGGAGTGGAACGGGTAAACGTAGATCGATTGTTTACGTTATCAGAATATAGAAAGACTAGGGGACATGCAATGAAGCTACAGGGTAAACTATTTAAGACTAATAAAAGAAAATATTTTTTCACTCAGCGTGTAATCAAACTCTGGAATTTGTTACCGGAGGATGTAGTAAAGGCTGTTAATGTAGTTGGGTTTAAAAAAAGGTTTGGACAAGTTCCTGGAGGAAAGGTCCATAAACCATTATTAAGAAGGGACCCAGGATATCAATTGCTACGCATGTGCCTCCGGGAGGCCCATTGCACAGGTTGTGCCCTTACCCTTGAGGTGGGATACAGATCCCATAAGAACATAAGATATGCCATATTGGGTCAGACCAAGGTCCATCAAGCCCAGAATCCTGTTTCCAACAGTGGCCAATCGAGGTCATATGTACCTAGCAGTTTCCCCAAAAGACACAGATTCCACAACGCTTGTATTGGGTCAAGCATTGATATCCTGGGTCCCTTTTTTTAAAAAAAATTTTATTTATGCAATTTTACAATAACAATCAAGCAAAGCTTGTACAGAAATACACCACTGCGCACAAAGGAAAACAAAAAAAAAGAAATTCCACAAAATCACCAATAATTAATAAAAGGAAAAAGTTTTCTTGTACACAGGGTTATGTAGTCCACACAACATATGGGGGGGAAGTAAGGAAAGCAGTGAAATGAGGCCAGGTAAAGCCTCTCACCATATCCAGGAAAAATAAATAAAATACTAATATCAAGAGGAAGGCACGGATCAGAGCATATTACATATAACGATCAATAAGGTGAAGAGGTCAGCAAATGAGAAGATACAAACATGGATAAGTCCTCCGGCTGAAGAAAAACATACTTATTATCCCTAAAATAAACAATACATTTACAAGGAAATCGAAGTAAGATTCTACTGTCAGTCCACTGTTGGAGCCCTCCGTCACTGAAAAATGAGGCCGTTGAACTCAATGGGACACGTCTCCCCGTCCTCAGGGCCGGGGGTCTCCTCCAGCAATGACACAATCCCGGATGGCCCCCAATCTATAAGAAAGCATAACTTTTTACACAATTACAGACTTCTCAGTAAAGCAGAGTTTAATGTCTACGCTTCAGTAAGCACTCACACTCAACCTCTGTTTCACAGTTATTTTTATAGCAAATTTGGTAATTAATAATTGTCAGGCTACATATTATTTAGCCACATGGTCTCTCTTCCGAGAATGCAGACATACAGTAAGGAAGTCAGAAAATCATTACATACATCAGGCTACGTATTATTTAGCCACATATCCCTTTTTCCCAGAATGCAGACATACAGTAAAGATGAATCAGCTTTGTACCTCTACACATGTGACAGGCTACGTATTATTTAACCACGTAGTCTCTCTTCCCAGAATGCAGGCATACAGTAAAGGTGAATCAGCCTTGTACCTCTGCACATGTGATAGGCTATGTATTATTTAGCCACGTAGGCTGTCTTCCCAGAATGCAGACATACAAAATTATATTACAGAATGGTGAATGAATGGAATACAAGCCTTATATTACATTGTAAAAATAACATATCACATTTGTTTATATCACTAGCAGTTGAAAGCATGTTTGTAGAGATGACCAAGGCAGGAATCCCTGGGGCCGTTTCCAAATGCCAAGTACTATGTCATGCAAAATATGTCCTGACATACATGTTCATACTTACATTCTCTTATACCATATTAGGGTGCACTGGGGTTACCTAGCACCTTTCAGGGCATATGGAGGACTGGTGTATGGTCTAGGTTGCAACAACTGTCACTTGTCATTGGTATATCTGTGTAGTTTGCATCAGCAAACAACTGTTCCAACTCATCCTGCTAGACCAGTCTACACAAGTGATTATGTCCCCCTGCCAACAGATGTTGGAAACAGGGAAGTACCAAAGGCTTCTGGGAACTTGCCCTGGTAGATATAACCATACCCCTAGGGGTCATCTTCAGTATTTCTCTGTCTCCAGCAGATGTGGATGCATTTTTGTCTCCTGGCAGTCATCAAGAGGGTTCCCTCTCAGCAGTTTCTTGCCTCCGTTCATTCAGCATCAGCCTAAGAATACACAATGAGGTGTTTTCTGAAGCCCTTGTCCCAGTGCTGATATCACCCCCTGACCACAAGGGTCAGTCAGGTGGTGAGACTAAGAAGAGGGAGGGCCCCGGGTCATGGGGACTCGTTGAGCCTGCAGCGGGAAGCCATCTATTCTCTTCACAGGCAAGAAGTTTTATTTCTTTTACACGACGGTCAAACGACCCCGGGAAAACTAACCGCATGGCAGGCTCTTCAACACAATGGTTGAACAGCCCCATGGAGGCTAACTTCCTGACAGACTCTCCTTTTGACAGCGGCACAGTGAGTTTTCATCCCCCCTCCCCGACCCTCCAGACCTCAGGGGATGCTGCTGACAGATTTTCGGTGAGTCGGGGAGAGAGCAGTATCTTCGCTGCATCCCGCTGGATTTCCTCCTTCCTCAGCACTGCTTGGAGAGGTGCGGCAGCCATTTTTCCCCTATAGCAGCAAGCGCGCCAATACCGCGTGTCTATAGAAAAATGGCAGTGGCTTGTTTGGTGGTGGCAAACTGCAGCACATTCGGCTCTGTTTAGATCCCGATGCCTTCAGCTTCAGGCCTCCTCCGTTGTATCACATGCCGGCGCAAATATGAAACAAGAGCCAAAACCCAGAATTACAAGAGCCACTCAAACGTTTTCTGGACCTGATGCAGGACCAGTTGAGCGGTCTGAAATGTGGCACGTTGTTGTTGTCAGTTGACAGTGTTCGGCATAGAAACATGACGACAGAAAAAGACCACATGGCCTATCTAGTCTGTCCTTCCATAATAACTACAACAGTCCCCTTTTTACCTTTACAGATCCTCTGTGTTTGTCCCATGCTTTTTTGAATTCAGTTACTGTCCTCATCTCTACCACCTCCACTGGGAGACTATTCCACGGATCCACTACTCTTTCCGTAAAGAAATATTTCCACATATCACTCCTGAATCTATCTCCCTTCACCCTCCTCCCATGTTCCCTCGTAGCAGAACTTGCTTTCAATTGAAAGAGGCTCTCTCCCTGAACATTTATGCCACGGAGGTATTTAAACATCTCAATCATATCACCTCTATCCCGCCTTTCCTCTAAGGTGTACATATTAAGATCCTTCAGTCTGTCCTCATTTGCTTTATAATGAAGACCACTAATCATTTTATGCATATGATCAGATAAGTAATAATGTAATTCTGGGTTTTGGCTCTTGTTTCACAGAATTCAAATTAAAAATTAAAAGGGGCATCTACAGCGAGGAGGCAGTCAGTTTTACCATCCTCCTTTTGATTGAAGCCCCGAAAAATAAAAATAGATGTATAGTTTATTTGGTGATATTTCTATTAGGATTGGAACCGTTTTGTGAGGATTACTGGCCATTTGGTTGCCAAATCCATTCAAGGGTTATTTTGGTTAGGTGTATTAAGTTATCCTTATTAATAACTAGGCGTCATTGCATAAAATGAGGCTTGCAACAAAATAATAAGCATCAACATCTTAGCATGCACTAATGTGGTAGCACACATTAGTAATGCTAGCTGTAAGTTTCCATCTATCTAGAAACAGCCCAGTGCAGCACAGCAGACTGCCAAGCTCTCCTTTCAAAGTCCCTTTCAATATGACTTAGCCCCCTTCTTGAAGAACTGCCTATAGAATTTGAGAGGATACTTCAATCTCCATGTTTTTAAATTATGGCTCTTCTGCTTGGACAAATAAATAGAGTATTAATGTAGATATAGCTTAACTAGAAATGAAAATAAAATGATCAGTTAATTTTACATGAAATAATGCCATGAAATTAGTTTACACGTTTTTTTTCTAGGATCGTGCTAAGTAATGCCAGCACTTTTCATGTTCAGAAGCATCAGTCCACTAATATGCAGACCAATTGTTTCCAGGTGCCATTTTAAAGGGGCCGGTGACTGCTAAAGGATGCACAGAGCAAGACCCCCCAACCCCTCAAAGACCCCCTTCCAGGCCCAGCCAAGCCTCTCACCCCCCTGAAGTCACCCTGCAAACCCTCTCCCCTCACACTCAGTTTTAAGAGTCATTTTCTGTATGTAAAAAATTGCCCCATTTTGTAACATCGGCATATCTGTTCTGTATTACAAGTGGCTGTTGATTAGAGATTTTAAATGTTTTCTTTACCTGATGTTGCCAGTTCTCCTTTGGAAACTCAAAGCACAGATTGCTCAAGATTCTTATTTGCTTTGTGAAATTTTAGATCAAACCCCTGATGTACTCTGTAGCTGGGAGCCAAGAACTATACATTTTCTTACAATCCCCATTGATTGTTTTCCAAATTAGATTACGTTCTAGTTTCTAATGCTATATTGAAAAGAGTGTTTCAGATCATGCTCTTGTTATCGTTGGTATTGGCCAGCCTTATCGAGATTGCAAATCTTTTAAGTAGTAGCTTAGTTTCCTACTATACAGTGGCAAACAGTTACCTGCATTTTAAAAGTTCTACAAACAGTTCACTGCCTACAGATAATCGAAGTGACGAAATGCAAAACGAATTGACGTATAAAGCTGTTTAAAACTAAGAACATTTATTGACAAAAATTCTGACCAAAGAAAATTTTAAATTTTAGCTTCTATGTGGGAATGAGAATTCCTCTTACAGTTTAAAGCCTATGTACATAAATAAGTGCTTATAAAATTGCCCATGAGTATTCCTTCATAGAAGCATGCTCTGTTGATGCATTCCCAGGAAGATGCTGAGTGGAGCTTGGATGGAGCTGGGGTGGGTTGTGAGATATAACTGTATGTTTTAAAATATGCACTTATCTGTGAAAACATAGGCAGAAATATATGTCTACCTCAGAGCAGGTATAACTTTGTACATGTGCTTTAGGCAGGGCCGGATTTACCTATACGCCATGTACGCCATGGCGTAGGGCCCACAGCCGGCAGGGGCCCACAAAAAAAGAACCAGGTAATTTTTTTTTTACTCAATTAAAAAAAAAACCTGGTGGCTGCCGCCGCGGGGCCCCCTCTGCTGCCGCGGGGGCCCCGTCTACAAGGTGAAGCGGTGCGGTGCGGTGCGGTGCGGTGCGGTGCGGTCGGGTCTCTCCCTCCCTCCCTGCAGGCTGCGAGAGACGCGAAGATAGAGCGTCTCCTCGCGTCTGTGTTAAGCCCGCAGGGGCTGATGGGATTTCCCATCAGCCCCTGCCGGCTTAACACAGACGCGAGGAGACGCTCTATCTTCGCGTCTCTCGCAGCCTGCAGGGAGGGAGGGAGAGACCCGACCGCACCGCACCGCACCGCACCGCTTCAGCTTGTAGACGGGGCCCCCGCGGCAGCAGAGGGGGCCCCGCGGCGGCAGCCACCAGGTTTTTTTTAAATTACATTTTTCGTTAGGGCGGGGGGGGGGGGGGAGGGAGGGGTAGGACTGGTAATGGGCTATGGGGGGGGTAGGGCTGGTAATGGGCTATTGGGGGGCTGGGGCTGGAAATGGGCGGGGCTGGGCGGGGCTGGGCTGGGCTGGGCTGGGCTGGGCTGGGGGGGGTTAAGGCTAGAGGTGGGCTGATGGGGTTAGGACTGGTAATGGACTGTGGGCTGTTGGGGGGGGCTTAGAACTGGCAATGGGCTTTAGGGGGGGGTTAAGACTGGTAATGGGCTGTGGGCTGATGGGGCTGTCTGGTAATGGGCTATGGGGGGGGCTAGTACTGGAAATGGCCGGGGGGGTTAAGACTGGAGGTGGGATGAGGGGGTTAGGACTGGTAATGGGCTGTTGGGGGGGGTTAGAACTGGTAATGGGCTTTGGGGGGGTTAAGACTGGTAATGGGCTGTGGGCTGATGGGGGTTGTCTGGTAATGGGCTATGGGGGGCTAGGACTGGAAATGGGCTGGGGGGTTAAAACTGGAGGTGGGATGATGGGATTAGGACTGGTAATGGGCTGATGGGGGGGGGTAGGACTGGCAATGGGCTATGGGGGGCTGACTGGAAATGGGTTGATGGGGTTAGGACTGGAAGTGGGCTGATGGGGGGTTAGGACTGGTAATGGGTGATATGGGGGGCTTAAACTGAAAATGGGGTGCTGGGGTGTTAAGGACTGAAACTGGGGTGATGGGGGGTTAAGGACTGTAAGTGGGGTGATGGGGGGGCTAGGACTGGTATTGGGTTGGGGGGTTGCTAGGACTGGAAATGGGCTGATGGATGGCTAGGACTGGAAATGGGCTGATGCAGGGACTAGAAGGGAATGGATGCTGGGTGAGGCTGGAACTAGAAGGGAGCTGATGTTGGGGGAGGATTAGAATGGGATGGGGCTGGAAGAGTAAAATGGAGAAGGGAAAAATATTTTGTGTGGGAGGGATAAAAAATCTACAATTGGCCGGGTATTGGGAGAGTAAGTGGGGATTGAGGATGGAGGGGTAAAATTTGAGTGGATGAAATAGGAATGAGGAAAGAGCAAAAGGAGAAAGATTAGTATGTTAAAGCAGATGTAGAGAGAGAATGGAAAAAAATCTAGAAGAGAGAAGAAAGGACAAATGGACAGCAGACGATGGAGAGTTAGCAGAAGACACGAAGAAACCAGAAGAAAGTGGCTGGAGCAATTGCAGCTGAAAAAAATGCACAAAAGGTAGAAAAATATCTCTTTATTTTGAATTTATTAATTGGAATATGTCAGCTCTGGTAAATGTGCATCATTAACATCTGCGCTTTGTTTAGTACAAGAGCAAATTAATGTATAGTTTTATTTCTACAGTGTTGTACATTCCAAGTTTGGCTTTTGGGATTCCCAGTTTAATTATTGTCTTCCTATTTCTAAATTGTGATTACTTGTTTGGTGATGGTCTATGTTCTGCATGTGTAACTGAGCTGAGGTGTTCTGTTTATATAATTCCTATTTGACATTGCCACTTGTTCTCTTTCCCCAGTAGGTCATGTATTGTTGTTCTCTGAAATGTATTGGTTTAATATTTGCAGTGTTGCCTTTTGATTGGTAGAGTATGGTGCTTTGTGAGTCCTGGTAGTGCTGTTAGGATACGGCGGGTTTACTATGGGCAGTGTTTGTAGTAGTTCCTAATGTGTCTGGCAGTTGGCACTGGATTATAGTAATGTAGAAATCTTTTAGTCTTTCTTTATCCATACACTCATTAAGAGGCACGTTTACTAAAAGTTAGTATATGGTAACATTATGCAAATATTTATGCAAATGAGGCCCCTTATGCAAATGAGGTCCGCACCCCCCTTGGGCCGCCCCTGCTGGGGGCCCACAATTTTTGTTGGCGTAGGGCCTCACTCAAGGTAAATCCGGCCCTGGCTTTAGGAGAGGCACAATTGTTCTCTTTATAAAATAGATGCAACATATGCACTTAGGGGCCTTCACAGCCTAGGCATTTGTTATGAAATTAGCCTCATTATAGACAATAGGCTGTATTCATTATCCTAGGCTTCTCTTCCCAGGCTGAGTATATTTCCTTTACTAAGAAGAATGGAGGCTTCCTACAGATGTGGAAAAAGTATCAACTTCCCTTTTTGGGAAAGATATGTATTTAAAGTATCTAAACTACCCAAATACACGTTACCAGCACTACAGAGTAGGCAAGATTTACAAGATTTATTTATTTACAGACTTTTCTATACCGCACTATTCGACATCAGTGCGGTTTACATGAAACAGAAACTTATACGGTGCAGGGGACTGTTCCATATTTACAATTTAGGAAGTACTATTTTTTGACTAGGCTCTACAGTGAGAATTAATATAAAAAGAGGCATTAAATTTCTCAACTTTAAGCTACATGGCCTGTGTCTAGAGTGGCAAAATTCCTGCCCCTTTTCCTCACCAATTTTACCAGGACTTCCAATTCCATTTCTCCATGCACTATCTCCTCCTAGCTCCCCTTTCCCTCCTCCCTGCTCTCCCCCCCTATGCTGATCTCTGATTTTATTTCTCAGCCCCCATCCTCTGCAGACCTCCGTCTCTGATCTGTAATACTGACACAACTGTCTCTTCTTTATATATCTCTTTTCCATCAACAATATGCTTTCATTCCTTTCTCTCACTCTCTTCCTTTTTTTTTCTTCATAGCCTTCTTCATACCTTTCCTCTTTTTATCCTTTCTATTTGGTCCCCAAATTCCTCCTGCTCCCTTTCCCAGTTTTGTCCTACTCTCTCCCTTTCTTTTGTCCACTCTCACCATCTCCATCCCCTTTACTCCTCCACTCCTGTATTTCCAGCTCCTCCTTACTATATCCTGCACACTAGTTTGGTTTTTAGGGATTCAGAAGCAAAGGATCTCAGCCCTCCATCTCTTATCCTTCTACATCTCTGCCATCCCACTCCCTCCTAGCCCTGCCAACTCTCAGCTCTGTTACTGCCATCCCAGTTTTGTCTTACTTTCTAGTCTTTACTCATCCATCTCCCCCACCCCCCAGCCTCTGGCCTTTTTTTCTCCAAGTCGTGAGTTTCTCTTTTCTAAGCACAACTTTCTCTCTTCCTCCATTTCTCATCACCTCAACTTCTCCTTTTCACCCACCAATCCTTTCCTTTGCAAACGCCTCTTAGCCCCCAGCTCACTTCTTCTTAGCTCCACCAGCCTAGTTCTCTCACCTCTCTTAGCCCAGCTTGGTCTTGCCAGCTTCATCCCAACTTTATAACTCTCCATCTCTTTCCTCATTTCTCTTTGACAGCTGCTCAGCTATTATCTTACAAAATGCAAACCCTCAAAGGTAATCACAAATAAATCAATATTATGAATGAAAACCCCCCGTATCAATGTAGATTCATATAATATTTTTGTCAGATCCGCAATCAGGAGAGGACAATGTCTCTCTCATAACACTGCCACTTCCTTTTTACTCATTCATATTCTGAAGAAAAATAATAAACGTATCTGTTGTACAATGACAAGGCCAGTTCATTAGCAAGTTCAATTGGCTGTAATCCCCACACATGATGTGCACGTTTTGGGCTGCAAAACCAGCTCTGCTTCAGATGCTGTGGGACAGCGAAAGGCTGTTCCAAAACTTTCACCGAAAGATGCCAAAAACCTAAAAGCCACCTCCACTTATTCACATATGAATATCTGCTTTGCTAGGCATTGGCTGATCGAATAACACGTCAATCTTCAGAACCACCAATCAAGCAAGGGAAACCCCCATAGATTTGGGGATGCCCTCACTCAATTGGATAAGAGCTAGGACAAACTCGGCCAATCAGTTTCCAAATTCAAACCCTTTGGGGTAATGGTGTCCAGCTTAAATACCCAACTTTGTTCTATCTATTGTAACTTATTCAATCTGTCACCGCCTCTAGGATCCGGGGTGCAGACAAGGAAGAAGCAGTGGTTGTTCAAACCTTGGACAATTATTACAATGCTCTACAGGCACAACTTCGGGATGACCGGTATTATCAACTACTTCTGGAGGATCCTACTTTTTTGTTATCAGGCTTTGTAAGGGATCTCACTACAGCTGCTTGCTGGCAGGGTGGATTACTGAGAAGGAGAGAGTGTTCCTTTGTGTCTCTGACACTAAGATTCCTACCATTTACACGGTCCCCAAAGTGCATAAATCTTTGGTAGACACGCCTGGGAGACCTATTGTGTCTTGTAGGGGAGTTGGTTTTAGAGCCCCTATCTAAGTTCCGTGATAATTTTTTGAAGCAGGAGGCTGTGCAAGTGCAGTCTTATATTCGTGACTCATCACAGTTTCTATTTCAGCTGTCACAATTGCAGGAATCAATGGAGTATGTGATATTAGTGATGCTTGATGTAGATGCCCTCTACACCAACACTAATCAGGATGAGGCTCTTCATTTACTTGATTCTTCCTTCATTTTGGCTCCATTCTGCATTTCTAGGTCATTTTTGTTGAATTTAATTTGGTTGGTATTGTCTCATTTTTTTATGATGGGTCTTTTTTTGTACAGACTTTTGGAATAGCTATGGGGGTCACCGTTGCCCCCTCCATAGTGGCATTATACAGGGTGGTCCAAAAGAAGTGAGAACATGTCGTAGCATATAAGTTATTTAAACTTTCCAAAAGACAGATGTAAACAATTGACAAATTTTTTAAAAAAAGATGGCGACCAGAAATTGTTGAAGTAAAGACGTTATATAGCTAAAAAAGGTAAATAAGCAAACTATTTAAACTTTTAATTTACGAGATGTTCTGAATTTTTTTGGGCCACCCTGTATATGGCTGAAATGGAGAAGACAGCCATATATGTCTCTGCTTGGTTTAGACATGTGTTCTTTTGGCATTGCTATTTGGACGGCATTTTCTTTCTTTGGAAGGCATCCATGGAGGAGCTTCAAGGTTTCCTCCATTGGTTGAATATGTGATGAGGAAGTTCATAGTGAGCCTATGGAAATAGGAGAAACTAAGGATTTTACCTTTAAGAAAAGTGACATCCCTGAAGTGCACAGGTTTCAGCGTTTCCCTAGAGAAAGCAAGCACAGGGAATCTGAACTTGGGCTGCCACACCCAAGCTCCTGACGTAGTTGCAGGCTTGGAAGATGATTATATGCACCTGTCTAGAGAGAGAGAGAGACACGGCCCAAGAGGCAGAGATGTAAACCAAGGCTAGAGAGAGTGGAAGGAGGAGTCAGATCCACAGTGGAGAGAGGAGCCACACCCACAGTGGAGAGGAGAGTCACACCCACAGTGGAGAGGAGAGTCACACCCACAGCCAGAAGGAGGATCACACCTAGTGCTGAGGAGACAGCCGGGGAGGAAACAAGAAGGCCGTGGAGAGAGCCTGGTAGGAGAGAGACAAGGAGAGGAGTGCTCAGAGAGAGTGCACAGGGAAAGCTTCAAACCCCAGTTCCTGTTGAAAGGATTCAGAGAGTTCAGAGCTGGAAGCCCAGGACTCAGCCCAAGAGTTCACAGAGCCCAGTCTGGAACAGGAATCCGTGGCAGAGCTCCAGAGAGGAACACAGGCAAGTAAGCCAGGGATTGTTTCCCAGAAGCTGGAGGGAGACAGGTGAGCACAGCCAAGGGGAAGTGTCCACAGCCTCACAGATAACGTTGCCTTACCGGGGAGAGCTGTACTCCAGAGAAACGCAGGGTTCCTTAGAGAGGGTTTACCCTGGGACGTCTGTTGAAGCTTCAGAGCAGGGCACTGCATTACCGGAGCTAGAGGGAATGCAGGTGGACCTCATTGAGCAAGATTCTATGCAGCCAGAGGAGCTCATGGACTGTACACTGTGTAAAGCTGTTAGTGTTGAGCCTCTCAACTAAGAAATAGCTAAGAAGATAAGTCTCCTGAAAAACTGAGTAAGGAAGCCTAGCCATAAGCAGAAGGTAGCAGCCTGCTCTTGTTAAGAGGAGAATACTTATTGCTTCTGTATTTGAGTGCCGAATGAAGACAAAGGTAAAAGAAGGTATTTTACTTTGGCTGAATGAAGAAGCTATGTTTTTTGTTATCTGTTATTTTGAAGCACTTGCATAAAAGAAAGGACTGTGAAGCTAATACAGCCCAGTTTGTAAATGACCTGGAGCGAATACCTGGAAAAGTATCCTATTACAACATGCTTGAACTTTGTTTGCGTTTTGGGGAAATAAACTTTGTCATTTTTGCCTACACTCTCGGTGCATAACTACACTTCCTATTAGAAAACTAGAACTACTATCCCCAGCATCCTTCACTGGAGAACAAAGTATTCTGTTTAAGCTTTTACAAGGGAAGTTAATGGCATCCCTATCCCTCTAAGCCCTAGGCGGAGGGCTAGGGCATGACAAATACCATCAAGATGAACATGCAGTTTACTGCTCACGTCCACACTCAGACTATTGATTTTTCATACATCAGAATAAACAAGAACGGGGGCCAACTGCATACTACGTTGTTTAGGAAGCTGGTACAGTGCAACAGTTTATTGCACTATCAGAGTCACCATCCGGGACCTTTACATAGGGGCCTTCCTTTCGGACAATTTTTATGGCGTTGCTGCATTTGTTTTATGTTGGAAGATTTTTGCAACCAAGCATTGACATTGAAGGATTGGATATTGGCACGTGGCTATCCAGAGCATATTATTAAGAGAGCTTATATCCGGGCCCATTACACATATCATGAATGGCTGCTATAGGAGGAAGCCACTTCATGTTCCACAGGCTGTGATAACATTGTTGGCATCCTTCCCTTCATGCAGAATATGGCTCAAGTGATAGGTTTCTTGAGAAAACATTGGGTGATCTTGCAGCTATATCCTTGTTTTGATAAAACTTTGATTAAAGCACATACCAGGGGCTCGAATATCAGGGATAAATTGGTGAGATCTGCTCTATTGAGGGACCGCCCAGTCAGCGGTGAGACGGATGCGGGGCATTTTGCCTGCAAGGGTTGTTCTTTTTGTTATATAACAATGAAGGAGGCCATCTGGGAAGATCCTGGGAGCTGTCGTACTTTTCTTATGAGGTGGCACACCACTTGTCTGTCTAGCTATGTGGTATATGCAATACGTTGCCTGTGCAAATTGTTATATATTGGTCGCACTGTCAAATTGTGCTTGGGAGAACATTCATCTCACATTAGAATGGCTGACCACTCTGCTCCACTTGTGGAACACTGCCTCACTATGCAACACACGTTCGATGATCTGTGGTGGTGGATCATGTCCCTAATGATCCTCAGGGCCATGACAGATTGAATAAGTTACAATGGATAGAACAAAGTTGGATATTTAAGCTGGACACTGTTACTCAAAAGGGTTTGGAAATTGATTGGCTGAGTTTGTTCTAGCTCTTATCCAATTGAGTGAAGGCATCCCCAATGTTGTGGGGGTTTCCCTTGCTTGATTGGTGGTTCTGAAGATTGACATGTTGTTCGGTCAACCAATGTCTAGGAAGAGCAGACATTCATATGTGGATGTTTGGGCGACCTTTAGGTTTTTGGCGACTTTCAGTGAAAGTTTTGGAACAGGCTTTCGCTGTCCTGTGGCACCTGAAGCAGGGCTTGTTTTGCAGCCCGAAAAGTGCACATCATGAGCAGAGATTACAGCCAACAAATTGGACTTGTTAATAAACTGGACGTGTCATGGTACAACAGATAAGTTTGTTGTTTTTCTTTGAAACTATGAATGAGTAAAAAGGATGTGGCAGTCCTTCGAGAGATACATGTCCTCTCCTGATTGCGGATCCGATAAAAATATTATATAAATCTGCCTTGATCCGGGGGGGAGTGGGGTGTCTTTAATAATATTGCTCAGCTGTTACCAGCTATCATTGTCCATTCTTCTAGCCCTAAATCCTGTATCCTCTTCCCAACCTAATCTCCCACTTTAACTCCTCTCGGTTTATCTGACTTCTATTGGTTAGTATCAGCAGGGCAATGCTTGGGCCGAGAGGCTGTTGCTGAAGAGGTGGGGATGGCAAATATTATCCTCACCTCATGGCACTTGCAGTAGAAGTATTTCCAGCAGAACCTTCCATTTCGTCTCCCTGGAATGGTAGGGTTGTCAGCCCCCTCCAGCAGCTGAGGACTGAACAACAGAGTTTTGCTGACAGCCTATTCAGCTCCCCCTGGTGCCAGAGACTCAGTCGTTCAGTACTCAGCAGCTAGGAAGGACGTGTGGCTGACAGGCTCCCGTTTCAGGAAAGGCCAGAAGAGACGAATTGGAAACTAATAATAATACTGAGCAGAAAAAAAAAAGAGGGTCACAAAAGGACATAAATGGAGGTCCTGGCTGGTCCTAGCAGGGCTGTAAGTCCAGGTGTGGATAGTAAAGTAATGGGGCAGCAGAGGCAGAGCCTGCCTCGCTTTTCATGGTATCGCCGTTCCTGCCCGGGGGGGATAAGTGCCTGGGAGCCCCATTGCACAACCCTCTGCCTCCGGACCCACTTCAGATCTCTCTGAGAGTGGGAGCGTTTGAGAGCTACAAAGGCAGCCGGCTCGTTCAGGTAGGAGCAGAGGTTTCCGCAGTGATTTGCTTGATGTTGGGTTCGTGGCCAGAGGGGCTTTGCGGACGGTTTTCTTCTCCACGCGCATGCTGCCTGTTTCGGCGGCGTGCACGCAGTGTGGAGGTTGCCGAGGGTTAGGGGGCCAGGGCTGTGCCGTACCTGTTTTCATCGTGGCAGCAGGTCTCAGAGGCTCCTGGAATCAGCAATGGAGGAGAAGGCAACGTCGGGGGGAGTTTTTGGTGAGGCCTCAGGCTGCAGAGAAGGCGGGAACGGCGGCCATGATGCAACAGGCTGCCGTGTCTCCCGCGATACAGGACAAGCCGGGAAAGAGGAAATCGAAGACGAAGAAGCCTTCCTTGGGCCCAGTTTCCTCTCAATCGAAGGCCTCGGAGATCGAGGGCTCGATGGAGGCTTTATTCTCAGCTGATTTTATCCTGGGGATGCACAAAGCGTATTGTATGAAGATGGATCAGTCTCGAGGCAGGAGTGAGCCTTCTCAGGTGGTGAGCTCTCAGGCGGCAGGTGTTGGTTCAGGAGATCAGGGTAAGGGGTCCTCTGCGCATGCCTTGGACTTGGGAGGGGGGTCCTGACCCTTTCAGTCAGCAGGCAATGGAGTCCAGGGAGACGGAGGAGTTTGAAACTCTGTCAGACTCGGTGTTGGATCCCTGGGCTGTGGAGTTGGAGGAAGGTGAGCTGTTGACAGGCGATGACCCGAATGTCTTCAGGGTAGTTTGGAAGGAGGAGCTGGGAGCTCTTATTGCCCAGTCTTTGGCGGCTCTTAATATCATCCTTCCAGCGGCTCCAGAAGAACCGCTGGAGGATCCTCTACTTCAGGGATTTAAAACGGAGCAGAAATGTTTTCCAGTCCACAGAGTGATCAAGCAGATAGTGGAGTCCGAATGGGAGTGCCCGGAGGCTACGTTAAGGGGTAGCTGGGCCATCGGATGTCTCTACCTGGTGCCGCAGATGGAAAAAGACCTGTTGCGGATGCCCAAGGTCGATGCGTTGGTTTTGGCCGTGACTAAAAAGACTACCATCCCAGTGGAGGGGGAAGCGGCCCTCAAAGATCTCCAGGACCGTAAGTTGGAAATGATTCTGAAGAAGGCCTTTGACTCGTTTGCGCTATCTCTGCAGGCTTCGATCTGTGGGGCCTATGTGTCCAGAGCGTCTATTCGTTGGCTCCAGGGTGATGGTTTGCAGGAAAGCGAAGAGAGCTCTTCGCCGGAGGGAGTGAAATTGGAGTCGGCGGTGGCATATTTGGCGGATGCCTTTTATGATTTGGTTAGAATTTCAGCTAAGTCCATAGCGTCCATCATTGCTGCTCGGCGCTTCCTCTGGCTGAGGAATTGGGCGGCGGATGCATCTTCAAAGGCTCGTCTAAGTAAGCTCCCATATAAGGGCAAGCTGCTCTTTGGGGAAGCTTTGGAAACGATTGTAAAGGACCACCAGAGGATCGCCCGAAGGCACCCAGGCCGGGAGGCATGCAGAGAGGACAAGGCAGAGATTTTCAGAGATTTAGAGCATTTCACTTTGCTCCCTATCAGAGAGGGCGCTTTCAGACCAGGGGGCAGCTCTTTCGTGGAGCGCAGGGATTCGGTAGGGGGTATTTCTCCCCTCAGCAGAATCCCTCCAAAAAGCCACAATGAAGGACGGAGGGCCCAGGCGGAGGTTCCCATAGGGGGATGTTTGCAGGAGTTTTTCTCCGTCTGGGCCGCGGTGACAATGGACCGCTGGGTGCTAGAGATTATCAGCGAAGGTTATGCGCTAGAATTCGCTCAGCCACTGAAGGAAATTTTTATGCAGTCTCCTTGCAGATCACAAATGAAGAGAGAGGCTGTAAACGACACTTTGCAGCGGTTGCTGGCCCTGCAAGCGGTGGTTCCGGCGCCGCAAGGGCAGTGTGGATTAGACCGATACTCGATTTATTTCATTGTCCCCAAAAAGGAGGGAACTTTTCGGCCCATTCTAGATTTAAAGCATGTGAATTGCTGGTTATGGGTACCGCATTTCTGGATGGAGACATTGAAATCAGTTATAAGAGTGGTGAAGCCGGGAGAAGTGCTCTCTTCCATAGATCTCACAGAGGCTTATCTGAATATCCCTATCAGGCCAGAGCATCAGAGATTTCTGCACTTTGCCATTTGCATGGGACATTTTCAGTTCAGGGCGATGCCTTTTGGGCTGGCCACGGCGCCGCGCACATTCACAAAGGTGATGGTGGTGGTAGCGTCAGCATTGCGCAAGGAAGGAATTTGAGTACATCCCTACCTCGTCGACTGGTTAATCCGGGCAGGTTCTGAGGAGGAATCGAGGCGAGTAGTGGAGTTCCTGGAAGGTCTTGGTTGGGTAGTAAACCAGACCAAGAGTCCGTTGCAGCCGGTAACACGGTTGGTGTATCTCAGGGCCTTGTTTGATACGGTAGCCAGAATGGTATTCCTACCAGAGGAAAGAGTACAGAAGATTGTGAGGCAGGTGCGAGCGTTCTTGAGCATGAAAACCCCAACGGTGTGGCGCTACTTACAGCTGCTAGGTTCCATGGCAGCGGCCTTGGAGCGGGTACCGTGGGCGCTGGCTAATATGCGACCACTTCAACGGGCTCTGCTGTCCAGGTGGTCACCGCAAGAGCATCCTTTGTCTCGTCAGCTGGTATGTCCAGAGGAAGTCAGAGACAGTTTGGATTGGTGGCTGGAGCCCAGTCATCTTCAAGCCGGCATTCCACTAGAACAGCCGGATTGGGTGTTGGTCACCACGGATGCCAGCCTGTTGGGCTGGGGAGCTCATTGCCTTCCTCAGGTGGCACAAGGGTGCTGGTCAGCGGAGGAGACGCAATGGTCGATCAGTCGCCTAGAGCTGAGGGCAGTATGTTTGGCACGGCACGCCTTTCAGCATCTGGTGATGGGGAAGACGGTTCGAGTTTTCTCCGACAATGCGGTTGCGGTGTCTTATGTCAACAGGCAGGGAGGAACAGGCAGTGCGGCATTGCTGGACGAGAGTCAGCTGTTTCGCTGGGCGGCGAATCAGTTGGTAGCCATATCGGCAGCGCATGTAGCAGGAAAGGACAATGTGCAGGCCGACTTTCACAGTCGCCATACCTTGGATCCGGGGGAGTGGGAGCTGAACACGGCGGTCTTCCACGACATTACGGTGTGGTGGGGACAGCCGGTCATGGATTTGATGGCCACTCTTGCCAATTCCAAGGCGACACGTTTTTTCAGCAGGCGCAGGGAGCATATGTCCAAGGGTCTAGATGGACTGGTGCAGCCATGGCCGTCGGAGGGGCTGCTATATGTGTTTCTGCCTTAATTTAATTTAATTTAATTAACAGGTTATTTATATACCGCTCCTTCCATTTGATCAGGTGCGGTTTCCATATAACAACATTAAACAGGGTGATCTGTTTTTACATATAACAAGTTTAAAGTTAGGTAATTACAGTTAACAAATAGCAATTAACAAATAACAATAGTGAACTATGTACAATTAACTATATACATTTTTATTTTATTTTTTTTTTTTTTTACATTTTCTTAATCACTTCGTCTTAGGTTACAGCGCTTCATTCTTTTGTTGAAATAGTGTATTACCCTGTGTCTGATTATCCTTTATCTAGCTGGGAGGTGAGAGAAGAGCTGGTCATAGAACCATAATGCTTTGTAAATAAGTGTGTTTTGAGTTTTTTTCTGAACTCCATTATATCAGGTAGTTGTCTTAATTCTATTGGGATTGTGTTCCACAGGATGGGGGCTGCATGTGAGAAGGCTTTCTTGTTTGTGGATTTATTGGCTCTAATGAATTCTTTTGGTGGTGTTAATTTATTTAATTGGTCTCTCCTTTGGAGATTATGTGTAGGTTCTATTTTGATGAGGTTATTTATGGACAGGGGTGCTGTTTTTGTTATAGCTTTGTAGGTAGTTAAGATAGTTTTGTATTCAATACGGCTTTGAATCGGGAGCCAGTGTAGATATTCTAATATTGGGGTTATGTGTTGGAAAGGTGGGGCCTTCGTAATGGTCCTTGCTGCGGCATTTTGTGCTAATTGAAGTTTTTTTATGGCTTCCTTAGTTACGCCAAGTAGGATTTGATTTGCGAAATCGAAATGTGGGGTTATGATTGCTTGTATGACGCGTTGAAAATCCTGTAGGTGCATTAGTGGGCGGAGTTGCTTTAATATTTTTAGTTTAAAGTAAACTTTTTTTGATATGTTTCTTACATGGGTGTCCATGCTGAGATGTTTGTCCAGAATAACACCTAGGTAGCGTATTTCAGATTTTAGTGTGATATTATTATTTTGCAACGTAATATGAGAAGGGGGAATGAATGTTGTACATTTAGTTACTATTAGGGCTTCTGTTTTTGAGTGATTGATGTACAGATTGTTTTCATTTAGCCAGGTGTTGATTTCAGTGAGGCAGTCGTTAATGAGTTGTATAGGGATATTTGGGATTTTGAATGGGACATACATCATTATGTCATCCGCGTACAGATGATAGAGGACATTGAATTTTTTAAATATTTTGCATATGTGTTTTAAATATATGTTAAAAAGTAACGCGGATAGTGCTGAGCCTTGTGGAAGGCCTAGTTCTTGTTTGTATGTATTTGATGTGAGATTTCCGATTTGTACCGTTTGAGATCGGTCTGTTAGATAAGAAGTAAACCATTTTAGAACAGTGGATTTTATACCTATTTGTTTAAGTTTATTAATCATTGTTGAATGGTGAACACTGTCGAAGGCTGCAGAAACATCAATGAATATGAGTAAGAATGCTTGTTTGGGTTTGTCTATTCCCCTCACAAGTGTGTCGATTAGCACGGTTAGGAGTGAATCTACTCCGTGTCTGGGGCGGAACCCGTATTGCTGGTCATCAAGTGGGGCTGAGCTATCTATGAATTCTTGTGTTTGAATTTGTACGGTTTTTTCAATTAATTTGGCCATGAACGGAATACTCGATATGGGTCTGTAAGAGTTAGGTGATGATTTGTCAAGGGTAGTGTTTTTTAGGATTGGGCGGATCTGTGCGTGTTTTAGTGTAGGGGGTAGGTATCCGTTTTTTAGGGAGAGGTTTATTATTGGGAGGATAAACTGAGATAATACAGATAAAGAGTTCGTTATCCAGGTTACTGGACATGGGTCAAGTAGTGAGGTTGTAGTATTTATGTTTGTGATGATGGATTTGAGCTCTACCTTGGTTAAGGGTTGAAATACAGACCATTCATCTGAGTTAGGTATTTGAGAATTGTCTACCGGTTTAGGTAGTAGGGGATGGTGCTTTGTCTTGTTCATGTAGTAATTTGCCAGTGTCTGTGGGGTTATGTCTGTGATTTCATTGCTGGAATTGTGATTATTATTAGTCAACTTTTGGACTATTGAGAAAAGTTCTCTAGGTCTATTTATTGCGTTGTTTATGATGGAGGTGTGGTAATTTTTCTTGGCATTGTTTATAGCGTCTTTATACTTGTTAAGTAGCGTGAGGTATGATTCCTTTGTAATTGTGTTTTTATTTTTCCTCCATTTATGTTCAGCTTTTCTTAAATTTTTTTTCATTAGCTTTAGATCTTTATTGTACCAGGGGGTTTGGCTGTTTTTAGCGTGTGTGTTTTTCTTAGTTATTTGTTTTTTAACTGCAGCGTTGGTGATAGTTTTGTGCCAGTTCATTACTGCTGTATCTAGGTTTAGTGGTGGGGTTGATAAATTGGGGATTATTAGGTCAAGGAATTCTTCTTCATTGTATTTTTTAAATCTTGAGGTAGGTGCAGTAGTTGGTATTCGTTTAACTGTTGTGTTATTTATTGTGATATTAAAATTGATAAGGTAATGATCTGACCATGGGGTCATTGTGCACTTGAGGGATGTTGGGTTATAGAGTTGGTAGAGTGCTTTAGGTAGGAATACCATGTCAAGGATACTACCTTTTTCATGCGTACTGGTGTTTATTATTTGGTGAAAATCCATGTCTATTGTTGATTCTAAGAAGAGGGAGGCATGTGCAGCAGGTAATGAGGGGATATTAAAGTCTCCGAGCATTATGATTGGATTTTGCTCAGTGGAGGAACTTAAATAGTCAATTAGAGAGTCTAATTTCTCTGACTGTTTGTCTGGAGGCCTGTAAATTAGGCAAATTGTTATGTTGCCAATTTTCACAATGAGGGTGTCTATGTTGGTGTGTAGGTTCGATGTTAGTTTTTTGGCTTTTAGTTCTTTTTTTGACATTATTAGTACTCCACCACCTTTTTTGTGAGTTCTATGTGTGTAGAAGATGTCATAGTTATTGTTGTTTAGTTGATTTAGGTAAACGTTGTCACCTGAGCCGATGCACAGTCGGGTCATCAGGAGGATAGCCCTTCACGGAGGAAAGGTAATTCTGATAGCGCCGGATTGGCCAAGGAGGCCTTGGTATGCGGATCTGGTACGACTTCTCGTGGAACGACGTTGGAGGCTTCCAGATCTACTCAATTTGCTGAGTCAGGGTCCCGTTTTAATGCCGCAGGTGGATTGGTTCTCACTTACGGCTTGGCTCTTGAAAGGGCAAGGTTGCGGCGTAAGGGATACTCAGCGTCCATAATAGATATGATGTTACATTCTAAGAAGAAGTCAACAGCTTTTGCGTATGTGCGGGTTTGGCGCATTTTTGAAGATTGGTGTGCAGACAGAGGCCCTTTTTGGCGTCTATACCAGACGTATTGCTGTTTCTGCAGGGAGGGCTAGAGAAGGGTCTAGCCCTCAGTTCACTTAGAGTTCACTGGCAGCTCTAGCTTGCTATAGTGGTCTGGTGCGAGGGGCGGTCTTGACCACGCATCCGGATGTTCTGCGTTTCCTCAGGGCGGCAAAGAATGTTAGGCCACCGTGGCAACCAGTGGTGCCGGCCTGGGACTTAAACTTGGTTCTGGAAGCATTAGCGAAGTTTCCCTTTGAACCGACAGGATCGGTAAGTTTGAAAGAGCTGTTTGGAAGACGGCTTTTCTGGTAGCGCTGTGTTCGGTGAGACGAATTTCCGATCTACAAGCGCTCTCGTGTCGGGAGCCATACATTCAGTTTTCGGCAGAGAAGGTGGTGCTTCGGCCGGTGCCACCTTTTCTGCCGAAGGTGGTTTCTGGTTTTCATCTAAATCAGCCAATTTCTCTGCCGACATTTCCTGGTTTGGGAAAATTGGAGAGGAATCGGGCCCTTAGGAAGTTAGATCTGGCTAGGGTGCTCAGTAGATACTTCAGGAGGACGGAGTCATTTCGACGAACTAACGGATAGGCTGTTTGTGATTTTTGGAGGACCGCAGAAGGGGGAGGCGGCTTCCAAGGCTTCAATTGCCCGTTGGGTGAAACAGGCTATTGGAGCAGACTATTCGGCGCAGGGGAAGTCTCCTCCCGATGGTATCAGGGCTCATTCTACTTGAGCTCAGGTGACTTCATGGGCAGAACTCGCTTTCGTTCCGCCGGTGGATATCTGTAGAGCGGCAACGTGGTCGTCTCTGCATACCTTTGCAAAACATTATCGGTTGGATGTTCAGGCTAGAGGGGACGCAAATGTTGGGGCCTCAGCCATATTGGCGGGGCTTGCTGGTCCCTCCCAGTTTTAGGTACTGATCTGGTACTTCCCTACCATTTCTGGACTGGCCTGGAGAGACGAAATGGAAGGAGAAATTAGGCCTTACCTGCTAATTGTCTTTCCTTGAGTTCTCTCTGGGCCAGTCCAGGGCCTTCCCCGTTCATTTGCGAGCGACAGAGATAACATTCGTTTAAGAATTTTTCGGAGGGATTAGGGAGAAAAGATGGTTTCTGGAGTAGTTTACCAGACTGGATTTCCGGGAAATTGTCGAGGACTGCTCTGCCTGAGCTTCTCCCTTCCTGAAGGGGAGGGAGAGGGGGGTGGAGTTTGTTCCCGTTTAAAAAAACAAAACAAAACAAACAAAAGGAAATATGAGGAAGTGAATTTTGAAAAAAAAAATAAGTTGGCATAGCCAGAGGCTGGAAGTATGAATTGATAGGGTAGCTGCTTTGTCAATAGAAGACTGAGTCTCTGGCACCAGGGGGAGCTGGATAGGCTGTCAGCAAGACTCTGTTGTTCAGTCCTCAGCTGCTGGAGGGGGCTGACAACCCTACTGTTCCTGGACTGGCCCGGAGAGAACTCAAGGAAAGACAATTAGCAGGTAAGGCCTAATTTCTCCTTCCTTCCATACTCTATATAACATGAAAAAAAATTAGGGAAATAGCAGACATTCTATAGCTTGCATGGGAATAGCTTCAGTAAGAGCATGCTCCCTGTCTCACAGGTGCTTCCTTTCCTTTTCAGAATATAAGTGGAGGAGATGGGGAGGAAGAACAACAGGAACAGTGAGCATGCGTTTACATAAGAACATAAGAAATGCCATACTGGTCAGACCAAGGTTCATCAAGCCCAGTATTCTGTTTCCGACAGTGGCCAATCCAGGTCACAAGTACTTAGTAGTTTCCCTAAAAGACACACAGATTCCATAATGCTTGTATTGCTACAAGCAGTGGATTACCTGGGTCCTCTTTAATAATGGTTTATGGACCATTCCTCCAGGAACTTGTCCAAACCTTTCTTAAACCCAGCCACACTAACAGCTTTTACATCCTCCAGTAACAAATTCCAGAGTTTGATTATGCGTTGAGTGAAAAAATAATTTTTTTTATTAGTCTTAAACAGGTTACACTGCAGCTTCATTGCATGTCCCCTAGTCTTTCTACTGTGTGATGCCGTAAAGAATCGATCTATGTTTACCCGTTCCACTCCATCCATTAATTTATTGACCTCTATCATATCTCCCCTCAGCCATCTCTTTTCCAGGTTGAAAAGCCCTAACCTTTTAAGTCTCTCCTCATAGGGGTATCCTTTCATCCCTTTACCATTTTGGTGATTCTTCTCTGTACCTTTTGTTATTCCGCTATATCCTTTTTAAGATACGGCGACCAGAATTGCAATCTCACCATTGAATGATATAGAGGCATTATAATGCTGTTGTCCGTCCCATTCAGAAATCACACACTTCCGACCCTACTATCCTCTCTAATTGGCGCCCTATCTCTAACCTCTGTTTTCTCTCAAAGCTTCTTGAAAAACTTGTCTTTCACCAACTCTCCTCCCACTTCAAATCCTCTCTTACCCTCCATCCTCGGCAATCCGGTTTCCGCTCTGGCCACAGCACAGAATCTATTCTTCTCTCCCTTCTTAATGAACTTCACTATGCGCACGATCACGGACTTATTTCTCTTGTTGTTTCTCTTGATCTTTCTGCAGCTTTTGACTTGGTGGATCATCGCACCCTTCTTGCTCGTCTTCACGACGCTGGTGTTTCAGGTACTGTTCTTCGGTGGTTTCACTCTTTTCTTTTCAACCGCTCTTTCACTGTTGTTTCTGGGTCCTCTTCCTCTGCCCCAACCCCTCTTTCTTGCGGTGTACCCCAGGGCTCCGTTCTTGCCCCACTTCTTTTCAACGTCTTTCTGGCTCCCCTTGCCCTTGTTGTCCAGCAATTTGGTATCTCCGCTTATTATTACGCGGATGATATTCTTTTCTTACTCCACACTGACTCTCTTAATCCGGACATCTCACCTCTTAACTCTTGTCTTTCTGCTGTTGCTTCCTGGTTCTCCTCTAACTATCTTCATGTTAACCCTTCTAAGTCGTTTGCCACTTGGTTCACACTAGGGAGCACCTCACCCACATGTGCCCCGATCCTCTCTTCCCAGCCTATTCCCTTGGTTTCTTCTTTTCGTTATCTCGGTGTGGTCCTCGACTCTTCTCTTTCCTTCAGGGAACACATTTCTTCAGTTGTCCAGCGGTCTTTTCTCTCTCTTAAACAACTACGAGCTGTTCGTCCTTTTCTTTCTCCTCCTGCTTTAGCCACACTTCTGCTTTCTTTAGTTATATCCAGGCTCGACTATTGCAATGTCGTCCTGGCAGGTCTCCCAAAGTCCCAAATTGCTCGAATCCAGCGTATTCAGAATACCGCAGTTCGTCTCTTAACTCACGCCTCCCAGTACGATCACGTCACCCCTCTCCTCCTGCAACAACACTGGTTACCGGTACCCTTTCGTATCCACTATAAGATTCTTGTTTTCGTTCACCAGGGCCCTCTTCACAGGTGTTCCTCTCTATCTTGCCGATCAGGTTCACTTTCACACCCCCCACCGTTCCCTTCGTTCCATTCATCTTAATCGTATGTTCCTTCCCCCCCCCCCCCGCACATGCCCATCTGGAATCCATTCGTTCTTCCGCTTTTTATTTCTTGGGTCCACAACTCTGGAATTCACTCCCTCTTTCCCTCCGCTCTGAAACATCTCACCAGCACTTTAAAACAAAGCTAAAAACCCACTTATTCACCACGGCATTTAACCTCCCCCCATAGCCTTGCCCTCTTGTCTGCTTTTCTTTCTTGCTCTCTTTCTGACCTACCCTTGTTATCGTGTTTTCATTTTATTTGTTTTGTATTTTTCTCCTCTTTACTGTTTTTAATGATGGCGTTCTTTTCCTATTTATGCAGCCATGTAATTTTAATTGTAAACCACCCGGATGCCTATTTTGGTGTGGGCGGTATATCAAATTTTAATTAAACATAAACATAATATCCTTTGTTTTAGTCTCCATTCCTTTCCTTATGTTACCTAGCATTCTATTTGCTCTCTTGGCCACCGCTGCACACTGGGCGGAGGGTTTCAACATGTTATCCACAATGACGCCTAAATCATTTTCCTGGGTGCACACTGGGAGGAGGGTTTCAACATGTTATCCATGATGATGCCTAAATCTTTTTCCTGGGTGATGGTTCCTAATGTGGAATCTTGCATCGTGTAACCATAGTTTGAGTTTTTCTTTCCTAGGTACATAACTTTGCACTTGTCCACATTAAATTTCATCTGCCATTTGAATGTCCAGTCTTCCAATTTATCAAGATCCTCTTGCAATTTTTCACAATCCTCTTAGGTTTTAACAACTTTGAATAATTTTGTGTCAGCTGCAAATTTGGCTACCTCACTCGTTATTCCCATTTCCAGGTCATTTACGAATATGTTAAAAAAACAACAGACACAGCACAGATCCCTGGGGTACTCCACTATTCACCTTTTTCCATAGGGAAAATTGGCCATTCAGCCCTACCCTTTGCTTTCTATCTTTTAACCAGTTCCTGATCCACAATAGTACACTACCTCCTATCCCATGACTTTTTAAGTTTGCCAAGAGTCTCTCATGAGGGGCCTGTCAAAGCCTTTCTGGAAATCCAGATATACTATATCGACCAGCTCACCTTTTTGTCTACCTGTTTGTTCACACCTTCAAAAAAAATATAACAGATTAGTAAGACAAGACCTTCCTTGGCTAAAGCCATGTTGGCTTTCTCCCATTAAACCGTGACTATCTACATGTTCAGTAATTTTGTTCTTTACCAGTCTGCAGTTTCCCGGATCACCCCTGGAACCCTTTTTAAAAATTGACGTTAACTTTATAAAAGTTATTCTCACACTGCTATGGCAGATGAAGCGTAGATGGAGAGAGAGGAAGAGATCGTCAGTAGCCCTGCACCACTATGCATCTGTCACTGCCCATGGGGTTTCCTGAAGCTTTCGTGCCCTCCCTATGCCCTCCAACTATATTGCAGGGGCATCACTTCTTTCCCTGGTTTAAAAGGCAGATTTCTGATTTACATTCTGAAGATTATGCAACGTATACATAGAAAATTGATCCTACTTGCTCTGAGTGGGTAGCCCTCAAGAGTCATTAGAATGATATTTTTAAAATTACAGTCCAGCAAGAATAATCAGTTTTATGTACCAAGAAATTATTGTCCAAATGCCCATCTGCATATCCTCTTAAGAAATATAGCACAGAAGTAAAAGTGCTGAGTCCTCAGGGAAATTTCTCTCATCTTCGGTATACATATGCTATGCTACAGTTAATCAGCCAAGCTTTATTGATGAGCTTAACATCATTTCATGGCTGAATATTGAGCAAACAAATGATTCTAAACCCCAAGGATATTGAAGATCTTTAGATTTAAAAAAAAACCCATTCAGTTAACTCCTGAAAGTAATGGATAGGTATCTACAGAAAAAAAGAATCCATACTTCAGCTATGGAAAAATAATGCTTTCAATTTTGAATTTTCATTTTACATAAATAATGTGGCATTTTAATAATTTACCAGATTATCAAAGCCATTTTATAATCATTAAGGTCCTCATAAATCCATTAAGTAGCAAAAAAAACCAAAACATTTTTTATTTCAGCTGTTTTTCTTGGGGGCAATGTCTCTACATGGGTTAGTTTTACGCCTAAAACAACATGACAGTAATGAATCTCATTACTAGGCCAGGATATGCAAAATATGATTTCAGTCTCTCAAATTTACTGATAACACTTGCTAAAGTAACATACAAACATAGAAAATAGTGGCAGATAAAATAAAGTTTAGTTTGGTTTGCTTAAGTGTTTGCTATGCTGCCCTTCATGCATGCATTTCAAAACAGTTTACAAAAATATTTCTATGGGGGAACACTATAATGAAATACAGTACAGTCGGTGAACTTTTAATTTCTGTTTGTTCATGAGGAATGCCTATTAACTCAACTATTATTCAGGTATATGCACCAACAACTGATGCAGGAGAGGATGCAGTTGATCAGTTTTATGAACACGTTCAAGCTGAAATTGGCAGAGAATGCAAACAAAATACACAGATTCTCATGGGCGACTGGAATGCAAAAATTGGGAAAAAAGGCGGCAAAATGGTTGAAAAATATGAGCTTGACAAAAGAAATTAAACCGGAGAAAGACTGGTAGAACTCACTCGTCACTCCGCTTTCTTTTTTCTTGGCCCCGCATTCTGGAACTCCCTGCCTTCTACACTCTGCCTTGAAGCATCTTATCAAAAATTCAAAGCATACTTGAAAACTCACTTGTTCCATCTGGCCTTTGACATTCTACATACTAGTCTACATTAACCTTTTGACTATTTCAACTGTCATGCTTTTGCTCCTTAGTTTACTGTTCTGACTGTCCTTCCTCTGTCCTATTGATATATGGTGTTCCTTTCTACTTTCTAGCCTTTCGGCTTTGTTATTACTTTTGTAAACCGCCCTGATGCTACGGCCTGGGCAGTATATCAAATGTATAGATAAAGATAAAGAACTCTGCAAAACCAGCAATCTAGGCATCTCGAATACCACCTTCCAGTAACACAAGCAGCGACTGTACACATGGACTTCACCCAATGGATTGTACAAAAATCAAATTGACAATATCTATGGAAGTCAATGATAGAAAAGCTCAATCACATCAACAAAGACAAAACCTGGAGATGACTATGATGCAGATCACCAGCTATTAGTTTGCAGACACAAACTGAAAAAGAGCAAGCCACTCATGAATGTAGCAATTCTGATCTTACATAGAAACATGATGACAGAAAAAGACCACATGGCCTATCTAGTCTGGCCTTCCATATCAACTACAACAGTCCACGTTTTACCTTTAGAGATCCTCTGTGTTGGTCCCATGCTTTTTTGAATTCAGTTACTGTCCTCATCTCTACCACCTCCACTGGGAGACTATTCCATGGATCCACTACTCTTTCTGTAAAGAAATATTTCCGCATATCACTCCTGAATCTATCTCCTTTCACCCTCATCCCATGTCTTGAAAATATACCACCGAAATTTTAAAGACTGCCTGCAAAATCAATTCACCACTTTGGATTCAAATCACAGAGCACCAGAACTGTGGGATGACATCAATAAAGTTGTGCTTGAAGAAACTGAAAAGTATCTGAAAAAAGGTGAAAAAGCAAAAATGGCCAAAATGGATGGCTGAAGAAACTCTGAAAATTGCTTAGAAATGCAGAGAAGCTAAAGCCAGAGGAGAAAGACAGGTAATCGGGGAAAATCAACAGAGATTTCCAATGTGCAGCATGATGAGACAAAGTAGTACTACAGTGATGTATGCAAGGAAATAAAATCAGAAGTTGTCAGAGGAAGAACAAAATCAGCTTTTTTAAAGCTATGAGAGTTAAAAAGAAAATTCCAGACTCTAATTGGAATGCTAAAACATCAAGAATCCGTGTTGAATGATGCTGAGAAGATAAAAACAAAAAAGGTGGAAAGAATACACAGAGTCATACCATAAAGATCAAGTTTATCAACTGCCAGTTTAACCTGTACCTTACGATCAGGAACCGTTGGTGATGCAAGAAGTCGTCAAAGCAGCATTGATAGCATTATGAAGAACAAGGCATTGATGGCATTTCCATAGAAGCATAACAGAAATCAGATAAGAACATACTGGGTCAGACCAAGGTCCATCAAGCCTAATGTGGAACCTTGCATTGTGTAACCATAGTTTGGGTTGTTCTTCCCTAGGTGCATAACTTTGCACTTGTCCACATTAAATTTCATCTGCCATTTTGATGCCCAGTCTTCCAATTTATCAAGAACCTCTTGCAATTTTCCACAATCCTCTTGGATTTTAACAACTTTAAATAATTTTGTGTCATCTGCAAATTTGATAACCTCACTCATTATTCCACTTTCCAGGTCATTTATGAATATGTCAAAAAGCAGCGGACCCAGCACAGATCCCTGGGGTACACCACTATTCACCTTTCTCCATTGGGAAAATTGGCCATTTAGCCCAACCCTCTGCTTTCTATCTTTTAACCAGTTCCTGATCCACAGTAGTACACTGCCTCCTATCCCATGACTCTTTAGTTTTGCCAAAAGTCTCTGATGAGGGACCTTGTCAAAGGCTTTCTGAAAGTCTAGATACACTATATCAACCGACTCACCTTTGTCCACCGGTTTATTCACACTTTAAAAAAAAAACATAACAGATTAGTAAGACAACATCTTCCTTGTCTAAAGCCATGTTGGCTGTCTCCCATTAGGCCATGACTATCTACATGCTGAGTAATTTTATTCTTTATGATGGTTTCTACCATTTTTCCCGGTACTGACGTGAGGCTCACCGGTCTGTAGTTTCCCGGATCACCCCTGGAACCCTTTTTAAAAATTGGTGTTACATTGGCGATCCTCCAGTCTTCAGGTATTAGAGATGATTTTAATGATAGTTCAAAGATTACTAATAGCAGGTCTACAATCTCATATTTCAGTTCTTTCAACACCGTTGGATGTATACTGTGATAAGGAAGCTTATCATAGCTCAGGAAGGAGCTATAGAAAAGGTGAAGTGACTCTGAACAAGCAACCTGTCAGTGCTGGTAGAAATGAGAAAACAGAATTTTGCCATAAAAGACTACCAGTCCCAGAATGCACCAGGTTTCCAACAGCCATGAGAGGAGCTGAAGTGAGAAAACGTGTGTTCAATCAGGAGGGCTATGAGGTAATCCCTAAGCACTCATCTCAAAGGGCAGGGCCTGATTCAGCACAGCTGCGCTGTATTAGGGAGGAGCACTCATCTAAGCAGAATAAGAGTAGAGTTTATTCTACAGATGACCAGCTTCATGATCACCTTGGATATTCAGAGAATTGTCCTCAGTATCCTGAGAATCAGCTTGAGTTTGATCATCAGTTTCATCTGAAGGATCAGCAGAAGCAGAAGCCAAACCGGACGGATAGAGAAGGAAAGAAACCCTCTGGAAGGAAGAGGAGAAAAGCCTTTGAGAGGTCTAGAAGAGTCCAAGGCAGTACGTATACTGGGAGGTATTCCAAGGGCCAGCATAGACCATTGGACTGGGGAAAGCCAGAAGAATGGTGCTGCAGAACAAGGAATCACCAGAGGCTACCTGTGAGGGAGACGACTGCACGTGGAAGGGACTCTAAGACCTATGCCAGAAGGTATGTGAAGAGAGATCCACTGTCCAGGGATCAGGACTGGAAGGCTGGACATAAGAACTGGACTACATACTGGCCAGGGTATATAGAGAGGAACTATAGCAACAATGGAAGCTCAGGTATGAACATTGATCTATGCCCTAGCTATAACCTTGGAAGACAGCAGGGAAATAAGTGTTCTCCTGAAAGTGCTCCATTGAAAGATTCATCTGTGCCAATTCATGATAGTGACCCTATGCTTGTTGATGAAGGGGAAATAATAGCAGATCAAGATATTGTTTATATGGACTGCTCTCTATCCAAACTCCATTGGTAACTTTCTGTGATAAAGCACAGCAGCCATCACAAAGAAAATATAAATTTGTTCTTTATTCCACTAAGAAAAGCTCCTGAAGCAGGATTTGACTCACACAGTAGAAAACCTGCCAGCTAAAGGGTTTCAGCTGGATAACTGATAGCAATTGAGCTGCACCTAATTGCTTGTGAGCTAGGAGAGAATTACTTCTGGATCTGTGTGGAAAGTAATCAGAAGTTAACCTTACAAGAACAGTTTATTTCTTTCTTTGTGGCTTTTCGTTTGTTAGAGATATGCTAAGAAAACATTAGCTAATTGCATGACAAGTTTGAAGGTTGTTTTCCTGATTTTGATTTTTGACTTTGTTTTACCAAGTTAAACACTGCAAGCAAGTAACCTAATTTATGTGCTACCAAGCATATCTGTGCTGGGAGAAATAACCCCATAAATAAAGAAGTATCTTATTGGCTTTAACACTTGTGCACAACTAAATTATTGTCAGCAGCTGTGTCTGGTGTGAATGAACTACATTACCCACAATACCTTGCAAAAATCATATAAATATATGCATTGTCAAGACTGTGAAGATTCTCACCCAGGCAGCCGTCTGACAATACCACCCGGCCCAGGTGATTTGCTACTCTTCAGTTTATCTAATAGTTGTAATACATCTTCCCGATGTATCGATATTTCTTTCAATTCTTCCGCACCTTTAAATACAACTTCAGTCATGGGTAACATCCCTACATCTTCCTCAGTAAAGACCGAAGCAAAGAATTCATTCAGTCTCTCCGCTATCGCCTTGTCGCCTCTTAGTGCCCCTTTAACTCCTCTATCATCTAATGGACCAACTGACTCTCTCACAGGTTTTTTGCTACGAATTGTGATACCGCAAGCCCTCTGATGCAAGAAAGGAAACTTTTAAATCTTGAAAAAAACAGGATTTGCCTGCAATTACGAGAAGGGACACATAGAGGGAGCAGGAGAACAAACCTGAAAGTGGAAGAACCACACCTCTATGGGCAGGACTCAGAAGCAGCTGCTCTGGATTTAAGTAGGAACAGAGCACTGCAAGGGGGAGAGCCAAGAGAGAGAGAGCCGAGAGAGCCAAGAGAGGCAAAGGTGCCAGGAAGGCAGTCAAGAGAGCCAGAAAGGCAACAGAGAAACCCCGAAGGGAAGAACCCAGAGGAGAAGCACAGGAGGAGGCAAGGAGCTTGGCAGAGACCTTCATGTGGAGAACAGGAGGCAGTGCCAAGGGAAGCTCCAGAGGCCAGACTCAGAGACCGAGGTGAGGTCACTGACAAACCCAGCAGAGCTAAAGGAAAGGAAGCTACTGGGAGAGCAGGCCTAGAGAAAGGCCATACACAACTTCAAGGGGCAGTATCACGGACTGCAGCCAAGGAAGGAAGTGCTTATTCCTCCGGTTGGAGAAGAAACCTTCAAGAGAAAAAAGGTACTTTTAAAAGCTTTTACAAAAGTAACTTGAAAGATAAAGGAAAAGTTCATAGCCTTGAGAGAAAGGATATACCTGGAGCACAAAACTCTCAGACTAGGCCTCAAGCCTTTTTCAAGAAGCCTAGAGAGGAACAAAGGGCTAGTTTTTATCTGGACAATAAGGACTGTTTTAAACCAGATATAACTGATAAGTTTTACAGGAAAAAGTTTAATGTTGCCAGAGAATGGAAGGAGCAAACTTTTAGTCCTGAAACGACAGCAAGCCCAGGGAGATATACTAGACCTAAAAGCCGACGCCCCAAACTCCCAAGCCAGCACTGGGATACAGTATGGCATGCTTTTAGGAAACCAGGTTTTAATATCCAAGAGATCTCAGAGACCTCAGTTTCAGATCCCATAGACATGGAATGGCTGCCAGGGGAATCTGAGAGCACTGAAGATATAGAACCAATGGAATGTGACTTTTGCACAAGAAGATATCTTTGAGTAAAAGGCAAACAAATCTAAAGTGTGCAAACTGTACTGGAAAGTTTATGCTTTAAGTTGGTGAAGGAACCATGTTATTTTGAGTGTTTTGCTGACTCACGTTTTGATGCAACTGAATTTATGTTCTGTTACTCATTACCTCATATTTTGAATTTCTTCATGCGAAAAGGGGAAATAAAAGCCTTTTTGTACCCTACACTTGGCAAGAGTTACTTTTTTAGGTTGTTGACCCTGAGGCTGACAATGTGACCTGCTATCCCATTGACCCTCACAACAGATCAACCCTGAACCTTTTAATTCTTATGAGCTCCCCAGCCCCTGTGGAACCACTACGCCGTCACTAGAGGGGGCTGCGGGGGACAGAATGTACTTGAAAAAATCTTTATTTCGCGTTTTTGCTTCCGCAGCAAGCTTCTTCTCAAATTCTCCCTTTGCCTGCTTTATCAATGCCTTGCATTTGACCTGCCAGTGCTTGTGCTGTTTCCAGGTTTCATCGTTTGGCTCTCTTTTCCATTTCCTGAAAGATGCTTTTTTGGCAACAGCCGCCTCTCTGACCTCACCTTTAAACCATGCTGGCAGTTTTTTGGACTTCCTTCCACTTTTCTTAAAGCGTGGAATACAGCTGGTCTGGGCTTCCAAGATAATATTTTTCAACAACACCCAAACTTGATGTAAGTCTTTAACCTTTGCAACTGCTCCTTTTAGTTTTTTCTTAACTATTTTCCTCATTTTATCATAGTCTCCCTTTCGAAAGTTAAAAGGTAGTACTGTGGATTTCCTTACTATCCCTCCTCCACTAATTAAATCAAAGGCGATCATGCTATGATCACTATTGCCAAGTGGACCCAACACCCTTATCTCTTGCACTAGATCTGGTGTTCCACTAAGGACTAGGTCTAATATGGCTTCCCCTGTGGTCGGTTCATGAACCAGCTGCTCCAAGAAGCAGTCATTTATTTCATCTAGGAACTTTATCTCCTTAGCATGTCCTGCCATGACACTGACCCAGTTGATACCGGGGTAATTGAAATCACCCATTATTATTACCACGCTGTAACTTTTGTTAGCTTCCTTGATTTCTTTGAGCATTTCATCATCCATTTGTTCATTCTGGCCAGGCGGTCGATAGTACACCCCCCTCCCCCCCCCCCCCTGCCATTGCCTTCCCCTTTTTCATGGAATTTCAATCCATAGAGATTCTACAGCAAATTTTGTTTCCTGCAAAACTTTAATCCTTTCTGACTCAATGCCCTCTCTAACATAGAGCACAACCCCTCCACCAATTTGATCACCTCTATCATTACGATATAGTTTGTACCCAGGTATCACAGTGTCCCACTGGTTGTCCTCCTTCCACCATGTCTCTGATATTCCATTCATATCTAACCTCTCATTTAGTGCTATGTATTCTAACTCTCCCATCTTATTTTTTAGACTTCTAGCATTTGCATACAAGCATTTTAGAGACTGTATTTTATTCATATTAATTTGGCTATTGGTAGACATGGGTAATTTGGGATCTTTAAGCTCTGTCTGCTCCATACTCGAGGACATTTGGGCTACTTTATTCTTTTTTGGAACCTCTCTGCTTTTGGTAGTATCCTTTAAGGATACATTCTTCTGAACCATCCGCTCTTGGGCGACTGTCGGCTTTCCCCTATTATCTAGTTTAAAAACTGCTCTATCTCCTTTTTAAAGGTTAATGCCAGCAGCCTGGTTCCATCCTGGTTAAGGTGAAGCCCATCCCTTCGGAAAAGCCCCTCCTTTCCCCAGAATGTTCCTCAGTTCCTAACAAATCCAAACCCCCTCATCTCTGCACCATTGTCTCATCCACGCATTGAGACTCCAGAGCTCTGCCTGCCTTTTGGGCCCTGCACATGGAACGGGAAGCATTTTGGAGAATGCTACCCTGGAAGTTCTGGATTTCAACTTCCTACCTAAAAGCCTAAATTTAGCCTCCAGAACCTCCCTACCACATTTTCCTATGTCATTGGTACCGACATGTACCAAGACAGCAGACTCCTCCCCAGCACTATCTAAGACCTTATCTAGGTGGCGTGTGAGGTCCGCTACCTTCGCACCAGGCAGGCATGTTACCAGGCGATCCTCATGTCCACCAGCCACCCAGCTATCTACATGCCTAATGATCGAATCACCAACTATAACGGCTGTCCTAACCCTTCCCTCATGGGCACATGGCCCTGGAGAAACTTCCTCGGTGCGAGAGGGTTTTACAACACCTGGAGGACAGGTCCTAGTTACAGGATCACTTTCTGCCACACCAGGGTGATGCTCTCCTGTCACGTGACCTCTCTCCTCCATGGCAACAGGGATGCTGCCAGACTGGAGGTGAGACTTCAGGACTATATCCCTGTAGGTCTCATCTGTGTACCTCTCTGTCTTTCTTATGTTTTCTAAGTCTGTTACTCTAGCCTCTAGAGAACGGACTTGTTCCCTGAGAGCAAAGATCTCCTTGCACCTAGTGCACACGTAAGACCTCTCACCAACTGGGAGAAAATCATACATGTGACACTCAATGCAAAAGACTGGAAAGCCCCCATCTCGCTGCTGGACTGCTGTCTGCATCTTAGTTTTTAGTTTTTGTTTAGACCTTTAAGTTCTTTACTTACTAAGGGTTGCTATGGATATTTATACCAATAAAACTGTATCTAATACGTTTAATATACCTTGTTCACCTGAAGCTTAATTGATCTCAGGTCCTTAGTGTATGACTGATTTGGGTAGCGAGCTTCACCTGAGAGCACCTCCTGTCTTTTAAGATGTGTAAGTACCTATAAAGCTACGATTATCCAGGGGTGGGTGGGTGTGGGGAGGGAGGGAGGAAAATAACACTTATTAAAAGAGGGCTGCTACACAGTACCCTGTCCTGTGCTGCTGAGGTAAGCTATATTCTTATTTGATTTAAATTATAGCTCTTTGCTGCTGCTAGGCTATAACTTATTATGAAATTTAAACTACAAGCTCTCTGCTGGGTTCTAAATTTAACCAGAAAGCTCTCTTCTGTGTTTTAAATGTAAACTAAAAGTACTTTGCTGATACTAGGCCCTGAGTGACTATTAAATGTAAACTACAGCTCTCTGCTGGGTTCCAAATTTAACCAGAAAGCTCTCTTCTGTGTTTTAAATGTAAACTAAAAGTACTTTGCTGATACTAGGCCCTGAGTGACTATTAAATTAAAACTACAAGCTCTCTGCTGGGTATGAAATGTAACCAGAAAGTTCTCTTCTGTGTTTTAAATTTAAACTTAAACTGCTGCTACTAGGCCCTGACTGATTTAACAAAAAATAGTGGGTTCACAGATTAAATAGCTTTAATAGAAAGAATTCCTTTCAGAAAATTCCCAGAAGTATATACTCACAATTGCAGATCTCTCTCCAGAAGTAACAGTCCCCTTTTCTAGTCTTTCAAGATGCATCTGTTATAATGCTTACAAGGCTCTGCCAGGAAATTTGGAATACAACATTGCAGCAAACAGACTAGAAAAGATCTGTGTTACCAACATGTGAGGTGAACACCAATACTGAAGAAAGATGATCTGACTCACTGTGGAAATTAGTGCGCAATTACTCGGATCCCACTTGCTAGGAAGATTCTACTCAAGATCATTTAGTAGCGACTACAACTATATCTGGAACTGACCAAAGTGCAAGCTGGATTCAGAAAAGGGCAAGGAACAAGAGAAATCGTTATAAATGTGAGATGGCTCCTTGAAAAGACAAAAGAATGCAAAAAGGATATCTACATGGGTTTCATTGACTACAGCAAGGTCTTTGCATAAATGATGAAAAACTCTGAGCCACAGTAAGAAGCATGCTTATGCCAGAATACCTCATAGTTCTTACACACAGTGTTTGCATTGATTAAGAAGCAACAGTTCAAGTGGAACAAGGAGAAACAAAATGGTTTAAAAATGGTGAAGGTGTACAACAAGGCTGCATGATTTCCCCATACCTGTTCAATTTTTATGTAGAACAAATCAGAGAAGCAGGACTGTGTGAAGACAATCAAGGTGTGAAAATGGATGGAATATTCATTAATAACCTTCGCTATGCTGATGATACTACATTAATGGCTGAAAGTGAAGACAATCTATCAATCAAAAAGACTCACTCCACTGAAACACAACTTGTTTCCTAATTGTAACATCAAAATGATTCTTTCTATTCTATTCACAAAAATATGCAACCGTAGAACGTGGTCGGCAAGGTCTCAGCAACCACGGGCAGAGGCAAATACAATCGAGACACAAGTCAAGATCTTACTGCCAAACATAAGCCCATTAACATCAAGGACCAATTGCCACCACCACCACTTGCATTTTCACAATTTCTAAAGCAGACTGCAGCCAAACCCGAAATAAAAACATTTAGCTTATAAAGATCATGGGAATTGACCACAGGCTGCTGCCCCGACGTCACCATAGAGCTCACATACGTCTCGCGAAAAATATCGCTGCATCAGGGGAAATTACTACAAAACAAAAAACAAACATTCAAAATTAACCTTATCTTTTAAAACCAGAAACAAACAAACCCAGCACCAGCACACTTAAACCATTAAAACAGGAGAATGCCACTTACTTTGGATGGCAGCCAAACCAGCACTTCAACATTGCTTCCAAAAAACGCCGCGCATGCTCTCATCACAAAAGATCACCGCACTCCCAAAAGTACCCTACTGCTGACACCAAAGACTTCCCCAAACAGAACTCCACCCCCCTCTCTTAAAGACATACCGCCCAGTCAATCCGAAGATTTAAGCCACCCGGAGCTACAGTATTTAACCGAAAAATACACTTCTGCTCACAAACTAATAGAGACTGTTCCCTGCTCTTCCCGTCTCTCCCAGACAATACCTGATCTAAACAGAAACACCGTAAATCACAAAACTGGTGTTTAAATTCCAAACAATGTGGAACCAGGGGAGCCTCACGAACTGAGCATTTGAGTCTACTTTTATGCTCAGTTATACGCTTGCGAAGCGCTCTACACGTACTTCCTACATACAAAAGACCACAGGGGCATAAAACCCCATAAACAACAAAAGTGGAATCACAAGAAGTCCGATGTCTGAACTTGTGTTGTACTCCATGATATTCAAAATGCGAGAGCTCACTGGATACCTCGCAAATGGAACAATGCCCACAAGGACTATGGCCCCATGCCTGATCATCATCATCAGAGACTGAACGTAAAACAGAAGGACTTAATATTTCCCGCAAATTGCGTTGGCGCCGCCAGACGCAACGGACCTTCTTATCCACTAATCCTGGAAGGGTATGTAACACCCCTGTGTGTATCCACACAATCCGCTGTATAGGGAAACTAAAGTGAAGACAATCTAAACATCCTTGATGGAGAAGAACTAGAAATAGTGTTGTTGTTAAGTGCCGTCGAGTCAATCTTGACTCCTGGCGACCCTCTGAATAATTGATCTAAACTTTGTTCGGTCTTCAGCCAAGCAGCCCATTGTTGATAGAGTGGTATCCATAGCTGCTGTTACTGTATTGATCCATTTCATTGCCAGCCTTCCTCTTTTACAGTGACCTTTTACCTTGCCAAACATTATGGGGGTTATTCTGAGACAAGAATAGCGGGGATCGACAGCCTGACGTGTCGTCCATCCCCGCTATCCGTGGCTTCTCCTGTCCCCCCAAATAACTTCCCCCGCCGTTTGTGCAGGGAAGTTAGCTGGGGGTAGGGAATGGGCGGCCTGAGGCCGGGAGTGGGTGGGCGGTGGGCGGTCACTGGCCTTGGACGTTCAGGGCCGATTCTAATGTTGGCCCTGTACATCTGGGGCCAACGAAATGTCTGGGGAAGTTATTCCATCTCCAAGGTGGAATAACTTTCCTGGATGGTTTTTTTTTTTAAGCTGCTGGGGTGCGGATGGGGCAGGGAGGGCAAGGGTTTATTCTCTGCAACCTGACCCTGGCCTTGGGAGGCCAGATCGGGGGTCGAGCTGTGGCGAATAAACACTTTAACTGGGTGGCTGGCATCGTGGCTTTTAAATGGAGCCACGGTGCCATGGCAACGCGGCTCCATTTAAAAGCCCTGACTGAGTTAGTCGAGCTACTAATGTACATACAGTCCGGGACTGAATTGCAGTCCTGGCGTGCATGTACATGCTTGTTTGCGATTCTGATCATGTGGGGCTAGACGTGTCCCGCGGGATCAGAATCGTGATCCCCTCTATGTGTCCGGTTCAGACCGGACACACACAGGGGATCTACGTCTGGGACAGAATTGGGCCCTATGTCTTTCTCTAGTGATCTTTCTCTTCGCATGATGTGTCCAAAGTATGAAAGTCAAAGTCTTGTCAGCTGAGCTGCTAAGGAAAGCTTAGGTTCAATCTCCTCTAGTACTGACTGCTTTGTCCTTCGGGCAGTCCATAATATACACAGTATTTGTTGCCAGCACCATAATTCAAAGGCATCAATTTTCTTCCTATCTATCTTTTTCACTGTCCAACTTTTGCATCCATATGATGTTATTGAAAATTCCATGGCCTAGACAAGTCAAATCTTTGCTCTTGAGAATCTTGTCTAGGTCCTTCATAGCCATCCTGCCAAGAGCAATTCGTCTTCGGATTTCTTGACTGCTAGTCCTTTCTTTATTGATTGTTGATCCAAGTAAGTTAAAGTTGTCAACTATTTACATTTTTTCTCCATCAATGCTAAACTTATTGATTTTGCCAGTTCTCAGGATCTTTGTCTTCTTAACGTTAAGGTGCAGACCCATTTTAAGACTATGTTCCTTGATCTTGAGAAGCAAATGTTTCAGATCGTCTTCACTTTCAGCTAGTAATGTGGTATCATCAGCAATCTTCACACCTCGGTTGCCTTCATACAGTCCTGCTTCTCTGATGATTTGTTCTGCATATAAATTAAAGAGACAGGGGAAACGTATGTAGCCTTGTTGTATACCTTTGCTGATTTTAAACCATTCTTTTCTCTTAGTTCCGTTCGGACTGTTGCTTCTTAATCAATATAAAGGTTATGCAAGAGAACTATTATGTGTTTTGGTATACACATGCTCCTTAATGTCACCCAGAGTTTCTCATGGTTTTCATAGTCAAAAGCCTTGCTGTAGTCAATAAAACACATTTGGATATCCTTTTGGTATTCTTTTGTCTTTTCAAGGATCCATCTCACATCCACAATGATGTCTCTCATTCCTCGCCTTTTCCTGAACCGTGCTTGCACTTCAGGCAGTTCTCGTTCCAGGTATGGCTGTAGTCTCTGCTGAATGATCTTGAGTAGAATCTTTCTGGCATTTGAGATCAGAACGATTGTGCGATAATTTCCGCAGTCTGTTGGGTCACTTTTCTTCAGTATTGGTATAAACACAGATCTTTTCCAATCAGTTGGCCATGAATTTGTCTTTCAAATTTCCTGGCAGAGCTTCACCCCTAGCACTGCCAACAAACCACATCTTCCTGAACGCAACATCCTACCCATGCATAACTCTGTATCTAAGGCTGAAAATAGATAGCTACCAGCCCTTCATGGCTTTAAGAGTAAGCATCAACTTGTACCTAATCCTTTACTCTTTTGTTACCCAGTGTAATGATTTCAGCATTGAAGAGACATGGCCATATCTATGCAGGCTGCCTTATATATGAGTGGCTGTATTTTGTAACAGTTAAAGATGCTGAATATCCTGCTTGAGCAAGCCACAGTAGGCTACATTAGAGCAGCTCAACTTAGACTGGATCAATGCATGAGTCACTATTGTCAGATCAAGTCATGTTCGTTCAGGGTGTAGTTGACTGTATCAGCAACCTCCACAAAATCAAACTAACCAATCAATCCAGAAATCTGTGGTCTCATAAACAACATTGGGTCAAGCATCACTCCTAAATTCCTTATCTTTTATGCCCATGGCATCCTTACTCCCATCAATTCTAGCTGATCCACCCCTCTACTTATCCACAATGCCTCTGATTTCCCTACAGTCAGGTGAAGCTGATGCCTCTTTAGCCAGTTCCCAACCTTCTTTTAAAGTCCATTCAGGACTTCCAACTGCTGTCCTCCCTCTTTATGCATAGGAAATAAGAATCAAATGTCATCCATTTAAAGATAGTATCACACACCAGATGTCTTAAAAAGCATGGACAAAGGCTGCATATAACACCTATAATAATAACCTCTTTTCATTTCAAGTTGAGCTCTCTGGTACTCAAACCCTGAGCTCCAAGGTATTTATACAGAGTTTAGCATTGGTCCCCAGATAGGGCTCAAAGCAGAAACCTTGCATTAGAGTCATGTGCTATAACTCTGTTTGTTTTTCTAATGCAAGCTTAATGCAAAAAATGTTGCTGCTAAATGTAGCTAAAAAATATGCAAAATAGCTGTGCAAAAAATTACGTAAAAGAAGGAAGAGCACGACAAACACATGCACACACAGGTTTGTGCTAGCTGCAGCCAGGACCAAAAGAGTCATTTGAAGTGAAGTGTGATACTTCACTTCAGATGATTCAAACAAGCCTAGGACCACGATCCCCTGGCAACATTTCAGTTTGATTCCCCTGCCTCCAACAGTCCCTGACCCCCTCTCTCAAAAAAATTTTAATAGTGGCCTCTACCCTCCACCTTCTTAAAGTAGTTTTGGAGAAGGTGTTCCTCACTTCCACATAACATACAGAGCCCTAATGCACAGCCATAAAGTCTGTCTTCTAGGAAAAGCTTAGCAACACCAATCTGCATGGGTTCTTCAGCTGCAGTTATGAACACTGAAACTACAACAGGGGATGGAGCAGTAGGTATTATCCAGGTACTACTAATAATAATAATTGTTAGGCTTATAGAACCTGGCTTTTCTACCTTCCACTCTGTCTACAGTTTATCTGGATATTAAGTTGAATCAGACCATCTAATGTATTCAGAGGATTAAATATATACAATATTCCTTTCTGGATAGCTTCTGTCGGCTCTATATTGTTTCATCAAACACCATGAGTTCTACTTTCTGTAGGGGCACCACTGCCTAAATTCTGCAGCATATCTGAAAAAAGGAATCTAAAGTAGCAATTTCTGGACTCCTTTGTTCATGTAAATCAAGAGCCCAGGGCTGAAGACCATCCTGCGAAAGGGACACTAGAAATCTATTTCATTTGGCCCGTAAGGTATGAGAGGCTTCATAGAAAAATGAAATCTACAATTGCTGACAAAATTATAAAAAAGTACACCTATCCCCAAAAGAACAGTTGGGAAAGGGTATCTTGGCATCTTCGACAGTTACAGAGATCACAGTTGCTTGGTAATGAAAGCGACCGTCTAGCCAAAACATGAAATACTGGTAACCAGGAAATGGCATAAATGTCATCAGTAGTACATGCTGTTATGCAATAGCATGCACTATTGCTCAGTTGTGCTCACTGCTGCAAAAGAGTAAACACTATTTCTCAGTAGTGTGTGCTGTTACACAATAGTGCACACTATTGAGGGAAACTGGTACGAGACAAAATTAAAAAATGAAAATGAAACTAAATGAAAGGTTTTGGCCTAGTGATGGTACAGATTGTGTGAATAGATACAAGTGGTGGTTATCTGACCAGAGATACAGTATCAGATAAGTTCCTTTGCTAGTCTGTAATTGCCATTTCCCTCATAGTTATTATTTGAGGTTCATCTGCAGAAGGTGGCTAAACAGCTGATGGACCAGGAACAGCAGCAGCAAGAACATCGCCAAGATTTATAATAGCCCTTTTATAATGTCTTGACCACAAAACAACTCTGCAGGAAACACCAGGGGGCCCTTGCCTAAGTTGTACATAGTCACCTATAACAACTTCCTTTCCCTTTGGGTTGGTCTCTCTGGTAATCAGAAGTTGCCAGGACTTAAAAGATTAGCCCCAAGCTGTTCAGAGTTTAGCATGATTTGCCAGATGTTACCAGGCTGGGGAAGAACATAGGTCATGAACTTGGTCAAACAAGCCAAAACACACTAACAGTGAATCAGGAACCATAAGCCTACAGCACCTGTTGTTCCCAGGCAATCACCCATCCAGGTACTAACTAGGCCAAGCCCTATTTAGTTTCCAAGAACAGACAAGAGTGGTCAGACACAGGGTAGAGTGACTGTTTTGTTTTTTAGAGCAATCAAGTCAGTGCTGACTCCTGCAATTCAGCTGCCACTGGGCTTTCTTGGAAATATATTACTGGAAGTAGAATGCCAGGTTTTTTCTTCCAAGGCAGTGGAGGATAAAGTGACTTGCCCAAGGTCACAAGGAGCACTAGTGGGACTTGAACCCTTGATCTTCTGTGTACTAGGCAGTTGCTCTAACCACTGGGCTACTCCTCCAGAGAGTTGCTGTAGGCTAAGAAAAAAAAAGTAACAGAAGGCAACAGAAGTAGCAGTACACCCAGGAATTTTCATAAGAGACCTATGAAAATGCAAAGCAGAATGAGAGTTCTTGGATTTAAATCACTTCAAAGAACCAATTGGAGCAAGTTACATCATTAGGATGCTACTTGCAGTGGCTTAAAAGAGCGGAGGGACATAGAAACAGAAAAATGATGACAGAAAAAGACCACATGGCCTATCTACTCTGTTCTTCCATAACAACAACTACAACAGCCCCCTTTTTTCCTTTAGAGATCCTCTATGTTTGTCCCATGCTTTTTTGAATTCAGATACTGTCCTTATATCTACCACCTCCACTGGGAGACTATTCCACGGATCCACCACTCTTTCTGTAAAGAAATATTTCCGTATATCACTCCTGAATCTATCCCCTTTCACCCACGTCCCATGTCCTCTCGTAGCAGAACTTGCTTTCAATCGAAAGAGGCTCTCTCCCTGTGCATTTATGCCACGGAGGTATTTAAAAGTCTCAATCATATCACCTCTATCCCGCCTTTCCTCTAAGATGTACATATTAAGATCCTTAAGTCTGTCCTCATATGCTTTATAATGAAGACCACTAACCATTTTAGTAGCCACCCTCTTTACTGACTCCATCCTGTTTATATCCTTTTGAAGGTATGGTCTCCAGAATTTCACACTATACTCCAAATGAGGTTGCACCAAAGACTTATACAGAGGCACTATCAGCTCCTTTTTTCTGCTAGCCATTCCTCTCCGCAGGGCCGGCCCGTCCATTGAGCAAGAATGTTTTTTGCACAGGGCCCCACGTTTCAGGGGGCCCCACGCAAAAAACATTCATTAGCCCAAGTACATTTAAAAAAAAATACCGGCTGCTGCTGCTGCCGCCGTGGCAGTGGCAGAATCAAACGTCAACGCTGCGGGGCCCCGACTGCCCGGCAGAACCTCCCTCGAGCATCAGCTCCCGAATCCCTCCCAAAGTGCGGGCTTTCAGAGCCACGAGAGCTTCTCTGACCTCTCGCGGCTCTGTTAATCCCGTCGGGGCTGATGGGAACCAAAGGCTTTACTGAAATCTCCGCCATACATGAGAATGGCATTCTGGATACAAGTATCTGACAGTTTTCAGGGATTCCTGAATGACTTCAGAATCTTTTTGTTATTAAGTTCCATCAAGTTGATATTTGTTTTTTTATTTATTTATTAGCATTTTGCTCACACCTTTCCAATGGTAGTTCAAGGAGAGTTACATTCAAGTACATACGTAGTTATTTCCCTGTCCCCAGAGGGCTTACAATCTAAGTCTGTACCTGAGGCGATGTTGACTCATGGTGACCTTGTGGATAGTTGTCCTAAACTGTGTTCAATCTGAATTCAGTTGGCTAAATGTTGATAGAGTGGCATCCATAGCTGTTGTTATTGTATTGATCCATCACATTACCAGGCTTCTTCTTTTGTGATGACTTTTAACTTTCCCAAGTATAAAGTTTTTCTCTAATGATCTTTCTCTTCACATGAGTCCAAAGTATGAAAGTCAGAATCTTGTTTAAGATTCCAGGGAAAGCTTAGATTTGATCTCCTTCAGTACCAATTGTTATGTTCAAGTGCCCATTTTAAACTTTTCTTGCATGTATTGTCATGTTGAGTGTCTTAGTTGAGGAGGTTACTTTTATACCGCGCTATTCGACATCATTGTGGTTTACATGAAACAGAAACTTGTACGGTGCAGGGGACTGTTCCGTATTTACATTAAACAGGTGCTTAAAACTTGGATAAACTGGGTTAACTATTTACATATAGGCTTCAATAGATGGTCTTTGACCATTTTGCGAGATACAAATGTTTTTTAAATTAAATAAATAAGTACATTGATTTCTAAGCGATAAACAAACTATGTATTCTTTCTCAGATCAGAAGCAGGTTGTTTATAGTTTTAATCTTTGTTGCATTTCATGTTTGCATGTTTCAATCACAGCTCACTCAGTTTCATACATAACAGCTGTAGTTTTTCAAAATCTGTTTATATATGGATTATAAAATGAAGATATGGAATAGATAGTGGTGGCCTGCAGGATGTAAGTACCAGATGCAGTGTAACTTCTCAGTATCAGAAATATTGTGGGAAACAGTCCCTTCGAAAGTGGGTGCTCATGACTTTGCATCTGCTATTTGTGCAGGTGGCCAAGTGGGAGAAAACTAACATGGCTGCTTTGGGAAATCCCATGTTTGCACACGGCTTTACTCCCTCCAGTTTAAAAGCACCCCCAGGATCGCCTCCTTTCAAGACAACTAAAAGTACTGACGATGAAAGAGGCTTGCTACATTTTGCCATTATAAAATATTTGCATCTTAGTAGATACATACTTTCTCATTTATCTTCCACCTATGAAGGAGATGCAGCCCCATCTCTTTACTGTAGCAGACGTTTCAGGCTATTATTGCTGGTCTGAAATAAACAAAAAATCAATCAGTAGAGGACTAATGCCTACAGATATATTATACTTCAGGACCACATTCCATGGACACAAACATAATACAATAAATAGCAAGCCATCAAAATACAATAAAGCAGCAATAGCTTGGGGTATAAGGAAAATTAAAAATATAAAAATCCTTCCCAGTGCCATTTCATGTGCTAAGAGCTCTCTCTGCTTTCTTCACAGCCTTTTATCTTAGGTTTTACGTTATTTGACTAAAGTGATTTCACACTGACTTTTTTTTAATATACATATTAAATTTTCTCTGTATTGCACATGTCACTCACACATAAATAAATGACCTCATTTGAAGAAAGGAGAGCAAAAGAACAAAGACCAAGAATTGCTCAACTAAAAATAATTGACCCCACTAAATGTATAAAAGTCCCCAATCCATGACTTCAGTGGTAATATCCAGATGGAGGCAACAAAAACTTCTCTAAATACCCCAGCACTATTCTGTGACAGAGCAAAAGCTTTCCATCCAACTATACTGATAGTTGGATGGAAAGCTGGATAGTTGGATACATGTCAAGAATGCTGAGTTGAAGACAAAATCCACAATTCGCTATCTTGGCATTACACTTGACCAACGGCTCGACTTCTCTGCACATGTGAAAAGCACCACAAAAGCAATATACCACAAGATCCGGACACTACGTCATCTCCGCCCCTTACTTGACTTCACCGACTAGCGAACAATCTTCCAAGCCCTGGTACTCCCACATCTTGACTTTGCTAATATCATTCTCCACGGACTTCCTCAGTCAACACTAAGCCCGCTCCGTCTCGCCATGAACTCAGCTGCGAGGGTACTTGTAGGATTATCGAGGTCAGACCACATAACGCCAGTCCTGATGAACCTCTACTGGCTTCCTTGCAGGCTAGAACTCAATACAAGACTCTAGTCCTGACATTCAAAGCCCTAAAGAACCAACCTCCCACGCCCATCAGTAAACTTATCCACAGCACGCCAGCCAACAGAAATAGGAGATCCACATTGATGAACACTCTTGAAGTGCCTAAGATCCTGACAAAATGCTCAAAGACAACAGCCAGTAGGGTCTTCTCCATATTTGCACCCAGGGCCTGAAATGCCCTCCCTACCGAAATCCGAGCCATCTCGAACTTATCGCTATTTAGAAAAGCCCTCAAACACCACCTCTTCCTAAAACATTACCCGGAAGCTAATTCTGGAAAACACACAGCCATTACCCCTCCCCACCCAAACCACCCCATAGCTCAGCCCCCCAAAGAGAATGGTTAGTCAGCTCCTCCCCGTTCCCCCCTGACTCTTGAACTTATACCCCTACATGTCTCTGATAAAGTTCCTTATATAAAAATGTACTATATTTTGTAAATAGTTAAATTGATAAAGTTCTTCATATATAAATGTACTAAATTTTGTAAATAGTTCCCCCTGCTTACCTCCAGGTTTTAACTACCCTGTTCATTGTAAGCTCAATGTTCCTGTGGCATTGTAATATGTTTTGTTCAACTGTACACCGCACTGATTATAATAGCGCGGTATATAAGAAATATAAATAAATAGCGGTGATATTCATTCTTTATCCATATACAGTAGTTGTTCATTCTAAATTAAACTGCTTAGCTATACGTATAAAGGCGTGGATCCCGATTCCCAGAGGGGTACATCCGGGCCATCCAGACATCTCCGATGAAGATGGCCCTGTCAGGACCCATTTCTGGACCGCAGGAACTAAATGTTCCTGCTGAACACAGAATCGGGCCCATGGAAGGCCCAGAGTGCCCCTGCTACCTGCGGAGACGTCCTTCCCATAGACACCCCTGACCCCCATGGCTTAGGACCCCACTTCCCCGCTGCCTGACCCACGGCTGGCCAGCCGGGGCCTGGATCTAGATTGTAAGCTCTGATGAGCAGGGACTGTCTCTTACATGTCTGTGCAACACCGCGTATGACTTGTAGTGCTATACAAATGCTCAGTAGTAGATAGTCTGGGGGCCAAAGTATTATAAAATTGACAGACTTTCAATAACAATTTGCTGTGAAATGCAGGTAAAAAGATTATAGTCTCTATAATAATATGATTGAATGACAATAGTAGGGCGATATCATAGTCCAGGCTAGCATTGAGTATCCGCCGTTGCCGCACATGCCCTGGAGCTGCGGAGGCTAACTGTGTAGCGGTGATATTACACCGAAACTAGGCAAGCCAAGAGCTGGCCTATTTTCAGCTGCGGATCGCTAACCGGGTAGCTGCAATATTGCACCACTACCCGGTTAGCAGCAGTCTCTGCCTCAGCTCCACTCCGGAATGCCACCAACACATCCCAATGCTAATCGCAGAGCATCGGGGCGTGTAACGGGCTTTGTAGGGGATATTCAATGGCACTAACCATGTAAGTGCTGTTGGATATCCCAATTTAGGGCTTTTACATGTAAATGCCCTTCACAGGTCTGCGACTAAAAAGCTGTTTGATTATTTTCATCTAATTTCCATGTATTTTGGTGTGCTGAAAACAAATAAAATATTGAAAAAAATCCTAGACGTCATGATTTGCCACAACATGCAAAATTGTCTTCAAATTTATCAAATTTTTTCAAATTACTATTAATTAATTCAAATTGCTATTAATTAATTCACATAAGTGCATTTAAGATATAAAATGCCAAAAAAAACCTTAAAGGAGTTCTCCGAGTAATGTAAAAAAAAATAGCACTGTAAATCTGATGGTCAGCAATATATACATAAGCTAAGCAAGTTTTAAGTCCGTGCTTCTAATGGTAGAAGGGGTTAATCTTTCCTGAAGAATCCAGTGGGAGGAAGACACAGGGCAGATAGCAGCAGCTCCGGTCAGTGCAGGGGGGCGTGGCCAGCACTGTGACATCTCGTGTACAGACACAGAGCTGCTCTCTCCTGCATGTCACACTTGTGCATGAATCATCATCAGGTTCTTGGTTCTAGGCTGTTCACACTTTTTCATCGCAATTCGTGTTAGCTCGTCATTCTTCAACCGTTATGTTATGGCTCCGCGAAAGTGTATTAATTCGCCAGACATTTTCTGTTTCATCTGTGGCGAACATACAGTGTTGAAGCAACAGCAGAATATTACAGACTTTGTGAAAAAAGTATACTTTGCATACTTTGGACTAAAAATTGGAGATCAAGATAAAGTCTGGGCGCCTCATAAAGTGTGCAAATGGTGTATTGAGGACCTCCGAAACTGGTTCAAGGGTAAGAAAAAATCTTTCCGTTATGGGATTCCTATGGTATGGCGAGAGCAAAAGAACCATAGTGACGACTGTTACTTTTGTTCATGCGATGTGAAAGGATTTAATTCCAAATGGAAGCATTCCATTTCATACCCCAATCTTCACTCGGCAATTCGTCCCATCCCCCATGGCACAGATATACCAGTACCCAAGCCCCCTGCTACCTTGGAAGAGATACCTAGCTCCGATGAAGGTGAAGTCATACCTGAACCAGATGACGAATCAAGTTCTGACTTTGAAGATGATACAAGACCAAAATTGTTTTCTCAGGAGGAGATGAATGATTTGGTAAGAGACTTGAATCTTCCTAAAGATGCCGCTGAGTTACTCGGATCAAGGCTGAAAAGCAGGAATTTATTGTTGCCAAGAGTGTCATCTTCATGGTTCAGACATCGTGAAAAGGAGTTCGTTCCTTACTTCGCCCAGGAAGACAAGTTGGTTTATTGCATCGATGTCGAAAGTCTGATGGTCAATTTAAAATCCAATATGATTCAGAACAATGGCGTCTTTTTATAGATTCTTCAAAATGAAGTCTCAAAGCAGTTTTACTCCACAACGGTTTTTACGCTTCCATACCTGTAGGTCATTCCGTACACTTGAAGGAAACCTATGGGAACTTGGAATTGGTTCTTCGTAAACTTAAATATGAAGACCATGGTTGGCAAGTGTGTGGGGACTTGAAGGTCTTGTGCATGCTGCTCGGGCAACAAGCTGGGTATACCAAATATCCTTGTTTTCTGTGTCTATGGGACAGTCGAGACTGACAAAATCACTGGACCAAGAAGAGTTGGCAGCCGAGGGTGCTAACAGTCGGTGAAAAAAATGTCCTCCAAGAAACTTTGGTACCTTCCCATAAAGTTCTTCTACCACCTCTCCACATAAAATTGGGATTGATGAAGCAATTCGTAGAATCACTTCCAAGTGATGGAGAATGCTTCAAATACTTGGTCACCAAGTTTCCAGGCCTGTCGGAGGCAAAATTGAAGTGTGTTCGTCGGACCAGACATTAGAAGGCTTATAGTTGATCAAGAGTTTGTCAGTACCATGACGGATCCTCAAAAAGAAGGGTGGATTGCATTTAAAGAAGTCGTACAGAAATTTTTAGGCAATAACAAAGATCCTCACTACAAAAAGATTGTCGGACGAATGCTGAAAGCATTTCAAGCTTTAGGTTGCCTGATGAGTTTGAAAGTGCATTTCCTCCAGTCCCACCTTGACTACTTTCCTGAAAATTTGGGAGCTGTGAGTGAGGAACAAGGTGAACGATTCCACCAAGACATTAAAGAGATGGAAAGGAGATACCAGGGAAAATGGAGCATTACAATGATGGCAGACTACTGTTTAATGCTTCAGAGAGACATTCCAGATGCTACTCACAAGCGTAAATGCACCAAGAGGAGCCTCACAAGGAAGAAAAATCGAGTTTAATGTGTGTAGGTGAGCTCATTTCAGTTCAAAAAAGGATTTTCATGAAAATATTGTAATAAAACTTTAATTTTATAAGTCTATTTCCATTTATTTTGAGGTATTGCCTTATTTAACATAGTTACCTAAATTGTCAGGAAACGTGATGTCCTATGACAAAATGGAGGTCATTTTCGGATTCAGCGCACCAAAAAACATAAAGATTACTTGGAATAACCAAAACAGCTTTCGAAAAAAAAAATTTTGCAGACCTGTGTAATGGACCCTATATTGCTATCAATCAGAATTTTCAAGGGAAGGGATCATGACCTTTTTCAGTTTTTCTTCTAATGAAGGCTTTTGAACAAAGTGTAAAGTTTTCAGGCACCATGTATAAATCATTAGTCAAACAAGTTGGCATTGCACACATCTTTATTTATGTTCTCTGTTTTATGATTAATTTACTCTATTTAGGGAGGGTAGTTTTCACAGCCAGTTTAGCAAATAAAATGCTATTTTGTGAAAATGGACTATATGAAAATTGCCCACCCCTCTAGGAGTTCATCTAGGTATTAATTGGGACAGGACTGGTACATGGTTTGAAACTATTCACCTACAGTGCAGTACTTCTGAATTTTCAAAGATGTACATATACCTTTTGTTGGAAAATGTTCCCTAGGTAATTTTCAAAGTGAAAGTATGGATGTGCTTTTACTTTCAAATTAGCGCAAAGTCCATTGGTAAAAAATACCTCTGGACTTTACAGATGTGCAGCCAATCTTAAAATTAACCTTTGTTTTACCTGAGCCGACTGGTTTTTAAAATTGCCCAATTGAAGGGGAGAAAGATAATTTCTCGTATTTCTTTCCAGTCAAAAATAATGGTGTTCTTTTCATGATTTTTATTTGGTTTGTAATGGGGAAGATCCGTCCCTTGCCATGCAGTCAGAGGAAACTGAGGAAAGTAGGTCAGATTCTGACAGCCAAGTAAAGCACATGGCTACTGGTTGCCAGGGGAGATATAAACAAACCCAGCCAGGAGTGCAGCAGCCCCGCCCAAGTTGCAAACAATCCCCGTGCCCTGAGTGTAATAGGATTCACCTGGGTGGGGGAGGAACGAAGCTAAGCCCTAAGGCTGATAAAAAGCACTCATTAGAAAGCAGTGAGAGGTCTGGAGTAGGAGTTGGAAGCAGTTCTGGAAGGAGAGCTGAAAGGGGAACTGAAACGGGAACTGGAAGGAGAGCCATTAGAAGGACTGGTAGCAGAGAGGCTGAGAGTGATTTAAGCAGCCCTGAGAACCGACCAGGAAAAGCTTCAGCTGAAAAGGTACAGAGAACTCAAACCCAAAGACTACAGGAAAGCTACTCTCAGTTAAAGCCTGGTGTTGAAGGTAACTGGAGAGAAAAGTTACGCAGAAAGTCAGTTTGGGTGTGCCCAGAAGCTCGGGTGAGAGGAAGGTACAAATCTCTAGACTCTGCTGATATTGAAGAAGCACTGCCAAGTAAACTTTACAGGCAAAAGCCAGAAAGTGGTTTCTGTAAAAGAAACAGGGAGAAAACAAAGAACGTAGAATCACTTTGCTGAGTTGGATGTATAAAGCTGTAGGAATAGCATTGAGAAGCAAAGTGAGCATTGCTGCCTTTGAAAAGAAACGTTTATTGATTCCTGTGTTAAAGGACTGTATAGTGAAAGCTGGAAGAAAAAGGAGTTATTTTTCTTCAGTTCCTGATTTACTTTTCTTTGTACCAGACGCATGGTTATTTTGTCCTAAGTTCTTTGTGCTTACCAAACCCCGGGACGGGGAAATAAAACCTCATTTTTGACCTTACCACTTTTGTTACTTCTATTCCTCTGCTTGGGGAGTGTTTGGGACTTCATTACCCAGAGGGTGTGTACTACTACGCCTGCACTACCCCCACTTCCTGGCTCAGGATAGTCACCAGCCTGACCATCTCTGCGTGCCCTAGGACCCAGGGTAGGCCACTGGTGACAGGTTTTATTTTTTATTTTATTGTAAACTGCATAGCTTGAATACAGATCTGCAGTATATCAAATAAATACAAACATAAACATGTATGTACAGCAAAAAATAATAAATTCATTCATTTAAAATTTTTTTGCTTTGGAAATTTAGGATAGTTCCATTGATTTCACCAGATGCACCCCAAGCTCTAAAGCCGGATACAGCAGATTGGAATCATCTCTACCTGAGGACTCAGAGAGGACTCGGAGGAGTTATGAATGTAAGTCTTCTGGAGGATCTGTTAAAGATGGCCAAAATGAAGTCATATCATCAAAGTCTCAGACTTTACATTTGAAAAAAGTAGATACAGACAACATTCAGAAAAACTTGATGCCGACCCCCAGTCTTTCTCCTACTGGAAGCTGGCCTGAATTCTCCAAGGAGATTCCAAGCACTTTCAAAGCACTGAAAGATATACCTGTCATACAGATAAGAACATCATTGAATAAAAAGTCTGTGAAGGAAATCCCAAAAGAAGATACAAGACTAACTGATGATCCAAATGTAAGTGATTGCCGGCTTTGGGCTTGTTTGATTTATGTTTTGACCTTTACATAGCTCCCTAAATCAGAACATTTTGCAGTAAATTACCTACAAGCTTACTGAGTCCCTGCCCCAAAGAGCATCCAGTTTGTAAATCATTTATGTTTAAAGCATTATTCCCTCTAGTCCCCCAGACCCTATATAGTAGCTGAGGTAATGGGAAATGGAGAGGTCAATTTTGAAGTCTGTTATCTCCAGGAACAAGCAGGAATGTAGTCTTCACATATGGGTATCATCGGTACCGATGGAGCCTGCACAGGAACACTCCCCAGCGTCCAATAGGAAAGCTTTTGGGAGCATCCCACAGTGCCTGCGTGCTGCCTTCCCGACTTTCCAACTCTCCCTCTTCAGTTTTTCGTTTTCCGCAGAGCCGACAGGATGCATATCCTGTCACTGCAGAAAAATGTATCCTTATTCTTTTGTTTTTTGTGGTCGCATCTGCCTTCATTCGATGCCTACTGATACCGCCGGTTCTCTTTTCTTCTTTTTCAAAAATAAACTAGCTTTCTAAAAGATTTTTCTTTCAGGGGCCTTTCCCCTCCCAGGACTAGACGCCATTTTGGGCACTAGACCCATTTTTCTTCAAACATGGAGAAACCAGCTAGTGGTTTCAAGAAATGTTCTAAATGTGGCGGTACCATATCCATCACCGACACCCATGAATGGTATCTTAAGTGTTTAGGTCCTGACCATGCTCCATCGGAGTGTCTCTCCTGCAGAAAGATGACCAAGAGGGGCCTGCAGAATAGAGCTGCAAACTCGGTACCCTTTTTGCCGCAGATACGATGTCAGTTGCATTGACGTCTTCCAGGGCATCATCTTCCTCCCATGGATCTCAGGTAGCTAAACTTAAGTCTTCTAAGACTGGCCGGTCCTCAAAGGGTAGATCTCCTTCCAAGTATCGAGATGCCACTGGCGCTGCCCTCGAGGAAAGTTCGCCGGCAAAACAGCCCCAGCGGGAGGCCTCAGTCTCCAAAGCATTAACAGGGCTCTGGAATGTTCCAGAGGCTTCCACCTCTGCAGAACTACTGGTGCCATGTTCAGGGGTCGTGGCCGCTTCCACCGGTACCGACACCCAGGCATCAGCAGGAGCGATGGATCACAGAATCCTCGCTATCGAACGCAGTCTAGCGGCCCTCTTAGCAGCTTCAGTACCGCTAAGACAGCTACAGACGGTTCCACAAGTATCGATACTGACACCGGTACCGGTACCGAGTGCCTAGGTGGGTATACTTCCCCCCCATGCCGAGCCTTGAGTCTATCTCAGATATCGACGGATCGGTACCGAGACACCCCGATACCAACTTCAAGCAATACCGGTACCGTGCATTGCCAGAACACCCGACACAGAGATACTTCGAATCATCCGATTCTGATGACTCTGCTGGTACTAGAGCTATCCTTCCAGAGGATCCATCTCCTTCTCCTTAATGCAGAACGTCTCTTCCAGAAGACATGTCCTTCTAGGATTTTATACGTGATTTAGCTCGGGGTCTTGCAATCACGGTGACTCCAGAGAAGGAACCCAGAGCAGAAAAATTAGAAATTCTTCAGTACCCTAAGGCTCCTAAAGAGGCAGCTACTCTGCACATTCACAGAATCTTGCATGATATGCTAACAATGTGAGAAACTCCTTTAACGGTGTCTCCACACTCTCGATGACTCGATAACATGAACCGAGTTACAAGCTGTCCTGGTTTTCAAAAGACTCAGTTACCACACCATTCAATGGTAGTGGAATTGGCGATGCATAGGATTAAGAGTGCTAAAACACATTCTTCCAATCCTCCGGGCCATGAGTCTAGGACGCTCGATGCCTTTGGGCGTTGATGTTTCCAATCCTCCATGTTGGCAGCCAGGATTAGCTCCTACATTCTCTATATGGGAATGTTCCTCAAAGAAGTTACAGGTGACTTGTAGCTCATGAGCCCTCTTCTCCCTGAGTTAAAAAGGGGGGAATTCCTCACTCTGGTCAAACATGCCCAGGATGTGTCTAAATTTGTAAACTGTGCAACCTTTGATTGCTTTGAATGCATTAGCAGAACCTCTGCTATTTCCATTGGTGCACATTGTATTGCCTGGCTTTAGGCATCAGACTTAGAACAATGGGTGCAAGATAAACTGGGAAACATTCCTTGCACAGTAGAAAATCTCTTTGGCAAGGATTGGCAAGACAAGGCAAATCAGATTAAATCTGAAAATACTACCTTGAACAAACTATCCAAGTCTACAGCCAACCCAGCAAAGAAAAGGTCAGTCAAGAAACCCTTTTTCAACAAGAAAAAGAAATTTTACCCATCTTACACCCATCAGGGACACTGCCCAGTTCATGTTCCCCAGAGAGGGCAACAACAGAACAGATAGCAGAGGAAGCCACAAGTTCCAAGAGCTCAACCGGCTCAACAGACTCAGCCTCCTCAGGGGCTTTGACTCCTTACTAGAGAACTTAGTCTTTCTGCCCCTGAAAGGTCCAGAACCCCTTACAATCCAGGGCAGGTTATGCCATTTTGCCAGAAGATGACAATAAATAACATCAGAAAGCTGGAACCTGTCCATTGTACGAGAGGGGTACAGGCTTCATTTTCACAGCATGACCCCTCCCACAGTTATAAGACAGTTCAATTCTCAGGTCCCTGACACCAATCTCTTGGGTCAGGAGGTCGCATCACTTCTTGCTCAAGGAGCAATAGAAGAGGTACCCATACCCCAATAGGGTATGGGGTTCTACTCCCCCTACTTTCTCATCCCAAAGAAAACAGGGGGACACAGGCCTATACTAGACCTCAGAGAATTAAACAAGTATCTGTTCTGGGAAAAATTCAAAATGATCTCCCTCGGAGCACTCTGTCATACCTTCAGAGTCAGGACTGGCTATGTTCTCTAGATCTAAAGGATGCATATACGCATATTCTCATCCATGCAGATCACAGGAAATTCCTTCAATTCCTTTTCCAGGGAAGACACTTCCAATACAGGGTTCTTCCTTTCGGTCTGGCTTCTACCCCAAGAGTCTTCACAAAATGCATGGCAGTAATTTCAGCATTCCTGAGAACTCTAAGAATATTCGTCATCTCCAGGAACAAGCAGGAATGAGTCCTCACATATGGGTACGTCGGTACCGACGGAGCCTGCGCGGGAACGCTCCCCAGCTTCCCAAAAAGGAAAGCTTTTGGGAGCATCCCACAGCACCTGCGCGCTGCCTTCCCGCCTTTCCTAACCAACTCTCCTCAGTTCTTCTTTTCCGCGGAGCCAGCAGGTCGTGTTCCTGTCACCGCTGAAGAAGTTCTTTATTTTAATTTATTTCTTTGGTCACGTGTCTGCCTTCCCCGACGCCGGTCCGGTACCGCCGGTCTTTTCTTTCTTTCTAAAAAAAAAAATATTTTTTTTTTCCTCACTTGGTGTATTTTTCTTCTTAGGCCTCCAGGCCCAAAAGAAACTTTTCCCTCATGGAAAAACCAGCCTCCGGGTTCAAAAAATGCACTAAGTGTAGCGGTACAATTTCTGTTACAGATACCCATGAATGGTGTCTTAAATGTTTGGGTCCTGAACACTCCATTCCGGATTGCCAGTCCTGCTCTTTAATGTCTAAACGAGGGTTACAGAACCGAGCAGCCAAGCTCCATGTGCTGTTTCCCACGGATGCACCGGCAGTGGCATCGACATCTTCCAGGTCTTCCTCTCCCGATGGGTCTCAGGTAACCAAACATAATCCTAGCAGGTCCTTGAAGGGCAAATCTCCCTCTAAGCATCGAGATGCCTCCGGGCTTGCCCTCGAGGATCCTGCCCCAGCCAAACAACCCCGGCGGGAAGCTCCGGCTTCCAAAGCTCCTCCTATGGGGTTACAGGTTGACATCGATGGCACGGCCTCGACCGATCACCTGTTAGACTGCTCTGGGGTACCGGCTCAATCTCCCGGTACCGACATCCAGGCAGTCATGGCGTCCATGGATCACACTGTTCAATCCATGCAGCAGGCTATAATGGCTTTTATTAAAGCTGCGACGCCGACGGTACCAGTACCAGCACCGATACCGGTACCGACTGCATCGACATCGGCCAGGATACCGACTCAGGTTCCTTGTCCAGGGCTATTTCTCGGTACCGATCCGGTACCGGGTACGCCCAATGTCAGTACCGATCGATCATTGGAAGGGGACAGACGATTCCTCTGATGATTCTGATTCATCAGATGAGTCTCCTGAAGTATCCATTACCCTTCCTGAGGAGCCTACTTCTCCAAAAAGGAGAATGTCTCCTCCAGAGGATATGTCCTTTCAAGACTTCATAATAGAAGTGGCTAAAGGACTCTCTATTTCAGTAACCTCTGAAACAGAGCCTAGAGCAAAAAAATTAGATATTTTAGGATACTCTAAGGCTCCCAGAGAGGCAGTCACCTTGCCAATTCATGAAATTCTTCATGAACATATGATTGACTTATGGGAGACTCCTCTCACCCTTTCTCCTCATTCTCGCAGATTGGACACTATGTACCGTGTCCCTCCTTGTCCTGGATTTCAGAAAACTCAGCTTCCTCACCACTCCATTGTGGTGCAGTCAGCTATGAAAAGGATAAAGAGTACCAAAAGACACTCTTCTGCTCCTCCAGGAAGAGAATGCAGGACCTTGGATGCTTTTGGTAGGAAAATCTTCCAAGCCAGCATGCTTATTGCCAGAATCAACTCATATAGCCTTTATATGGGTATGTTTCTAAAGGAAGTTGCACAAAAGCTGCACAACTTTCTCCCTTTTATTCCAGAGGATAGAAGGGATGACTTCCTCCTTTGGCTTAAGCATACTCAAGACATTTCAAAAAGCCTTTTTACAAAAGGAGCAGATTTCCTTCCACTTCTGGCCAACATTCTTCTACAGGTCGCTTTGCTACTAAGCGTCAGCAACCTAAACAGGCCAGGCCTAAACCTGCAGGGGCTGCTACAACCCAGCAGTCCCAACCCCCTCAGGGTTTCTGACTTGATACTAGAGAACTTAACCTTTCTGGCTCTACAACAGCCAGAACCTCTCACCATTCCAGGAAGGTTAGCTCATTTTGCTCCCAGATGGGAGCAAATCACATCAGAGCAGTGGACCCTGTCCATCATAAGAGAAGGCTACAAACTTCATTTCTCAGACCTTCCTCCCTACACCATGGTGAGACACTTCAATTCTCCCACATCTCTCCTCGACCTTCTGGATCAGGAGGTGACTACCCTTCTGGTCCAGAGGGCCATAGAAGAAGTTCCTCTTCTTCAACAGGGGTCAGGGTTTTACTCCCCCTATTTTCTCATTCCAAAGAAAACAGGGGGATACAGACCCATTCTAGATCTCAGAGAATTGAACAAATTCCTATGCAAGGAGAAGTTCAAGATGCTTTCTCTAGGCACTCTCCTTCCATACCTGCAGAGTCAGGATTGGCTTTGTTCTCTAGATCTCAAGGATGCGTACACTCATGTCCTCATCCATCCATCTCACAAAAAATTCCTACGTTTTCTGTTCCAGGGAAAACATTACCAATACAGAGTCCTTCCTTTCGGTCTGGCCTCTGCTCCAAGAGTGTTCACCAAATGCATGGCAATAGTTGCTGCATTTCTACGCACTCTGGGAATATTTGTCTTCCCATATCTGGACGACTGGCTCATCCGAGCTCCAACCCAATCGGAGGCTCAGATCTCCCTGAACCGCACCAGGCGCATTCTGCAATACCTGGGACTTGTGGTAAACCTCCCAAAGTCCCAGCTCACCCCTACTCAGTCCCTTGAATTCATAGGGGCCTAGTTGGACACCACTTCTGCAAGGGCCTACCTTCCTCAGGCCCGTTGTCAACGTCTAGTGCAGTTAGCCTCCCAGATTCAGTCAAAGAGCCACTTAACTGCCAGGGAGATGCTACAGCTGCTAGGCCATATGGCTTCCACAGTACATGTGGTACCCTATGCTCGCCTACACATGAGAGCAGCTCAATGGACTTTGTCCACCCAGTGGACTCAAGCTTCAGGAGCTCTCTCAGACCAAATAGCAACCTCCAAACGTCTCTTTTGGTCTCTCCAATGGTGGATGTCCACTCAAAATCTGTTGCTGGGGTCCCCCTTCCAACCTTTGTTGCCCCAGGCAACCCTCACAACAGATGCCTCCCAAACAGGTTGGGGAGCTCATCTACAAGACCTCTCCACCCAAGGCACTTGGTCCCCTCAGGAGACCTCTCTTCATATCAACCACTTGGAACTTTGAGCAGTGTTCCTAGCTCTCAAGGTCTTTCATACCCTCCTCAGCTGCAAGACAGTCCTCATTCATACGAACAATCAAGTAGCCATGTTTTACATAAACAAGCAAGGAGGAACTGGCTCTCTGTCGCTTTGCAACGAAGCTCTAAGATTGTGGGCCTTCGCCAGAGAGCATCAAATCCATCTCCTGGCAGTATACCTCCCAGGAATCCAAAACTCTTGGGCAGACAAACTCAGTCGAGTTCTGCTTCCACACGAATGGTCCCTGCACATGGATCAGGTACTCAGAATCTTCCAGGAATGGGGAACCCCGGACATAGACCTCTTTGCAAGTCCGTGGAATGCCAAACTTCCCCGGTTCTGTTCCAGAATTCCGTGTCTGGGAGTTCAGGCCAAGGATGCCTTCCTCCTTCATTGGGGTCAGGGCTTCCTGTATGCCTTTCCACCCATTCCTTTGATTCCCAAGACTCTGTTCAAACCCCAGAGGGATCAAGGATCTATGATCCTCATAGCTCCACGCTGGCCACGCCAAGTGTGGTACCCTCTACTTCTGCATCTCTCCCAAGCCCCCTCCCTGGACTTGGGAACTGCGCCAGACCTTCTGTCCCAGGAGGAAGGGACTTTGTGGCATCCAAATCCCAAGTCCCTTCACCTCAGAGCTTGGTTACTGAAGGCCTAGACCTTCAATCTTTCTCAGCAAGTGAAGGATATCCTCCATGCTTCCAGAAAACCTTCCACTAGGCGTTCCTATGCTTTTAAGTGGAAAAGATTTTCCATTTGGTGTGCTCAAAAGGGTCTTGACCCTCTGGCACTTCCTGTGAATTCTCTATTGGAATATCTCCTGCATCTCTCCAATGCAGGCCTTAAAACGAATTCAGTAAGGGTCCATTTGAGTGCTATTGCAGCATCCCTTAAGCCTCTCAATGGACAACCTATTTCCTCTCATCCTCTTATTGCAAGATTCATGAGAGGCCTAACTTTAACAAAACCTCCCATTCGACCTCCTCCGGTGGCATGGGACTTAAACTTGGTTCTTGGTCAGCTTATGATGCCACCTTTTGAACCCTTAGCCACTACCTCCTTGAAATTTCTTTCCTGGAAGGTTATTTTCCTTATTGCAGTCACTTCTGCTCGCCGCATCAGTGAACTGCAGGCCTTAGTGGCTAATCCACCTTATACAAGGTTCCATCATGATAAGGTAGTCCTTATGACAAATCCTCACTTTATGCCTAAAGTGGTCTCACCTTTTCATCTTAATCAAGAGGTATATTTACCTGTCTTTTTTCCAGCTCCTCATGCATCCAGTGCAGAGAGGAACCTTCATACTCTAGATTGTAAAAGAGCTCTTGCTTTTTACTTACACAGGACACAGCAACATAGAAAGTCTTCCCAGCTTTTTGTTGCTTTTGATCCTTCTCATTTAGGACTTCCAGTCTCTAAGAGAACACTGTCCAATTGGATTGCTCAGTGTATTTCTTTTGCTTACCAGAGTAAGAACCTTTCTCTGGAGGGCCATGTCACACCTCACAATGTGAGGACCATGGCCACCTCTATGGCTCATCTTCATTCTGTGTCCATCGACCAGATCTGTCGAGCAGCCACCTGGGCCTCGGTTCATACCTTCACAGCCCATTACTGTTTGGACAAGGACTCCCGCCGGGATGCCTTGTTTGGTCTGGCTGTCCTCAGACACCTGTTCCATTCTTGAACAACTCCTGCCCTCCTTCCCTGAATGGATGCCTGAGATCCATAGGAAGACGAGGAACCCTTCAGGGTCTCATACCCTTGGGGATCTCCCAGGCATCTTAGCTAGGGAGTCCCCATATGTGAGGACTCTTTCCTGCTTGTTCCTGGAGATAGCACAGTTACTTACCTGTAACAGGTGATCTCTGGGAACAGCAGGAATTAGTCCTCACAACCCTCCCACCTCCCCTAGGAGTTGTATCTCTCTCTGTCTTTCCTTTCCTCTCTCTCTCTATTGTCTCAGCTTTAAACTCGAACTGAGGAGAGCTGGTTAGGAAAGGCGGGAAGGCAGCGCGCAGGCGCTGTGGGATGCTCCCAAAAGCTTTCCTTTTTGGGAAGCTGGGGAGCGTTCCCGCGCAGGCTCCGTCGGTACCGACGTACCCATATGTGAGGACTAATTCCTGCTGTTCCCAGAGAACACCTGTTACAGGTAAGTAACTGTGCTTTCCCCTACTTAGACGACTGGCTCATTCGAGCATCAATAGCTCCAGAAGTCAGCTTCATTCTTTCTCGCACTATGCAAATCCTTCAATACTTGGGACTGGTCATAGACCTCCCAAAATCTCATCTCACCCCTTCTCAGTCTCTAGAATTCATAGGGGCTCATCTAGACACAAGGCAGTCAAAGGCTTTCCTGCCGCAGCCACGTTGTCTTTGTATAGTACAGCTGGCCTCCCAAGCAGCTATGAAGGTCTTCCTGGCTGCTCGGGAGATGCTTCAGCTTCTGGGGCATATGGCATCCATGGTTCATGTGGTTCCCTATGCGAGCAGCCCAGTGGACCCTATCCTCTCAGTGGACACAGGCCTCTGGTCAGCTAACAGACAAAATCAGAAACTCCACATGTCTCATTTTGTCCCTGCAATGGTGGCAGTCACTGGAAAACCTTCTCGTGGGTTCTTCTTTCCAGCAGCCTCTATGCTAAACCACCCTAACAACAGATGCGTCCAAGTTGGGTTGGGGGGCTCACTTGCACGATCTATCAACTCAGGGTCTCTGGACCCCACAGGAGGCTTGTCTTCACATAAACCTCCTAGAGCTCAGAGCCATTTTCCATGCTGTCCGAGTTTTTCAGGCCCATCTCAGCTACAAGACAGTTCTGGTCCAGACCGACAATCAAGTAGCCATGTTCTATGTGAACAAGCAGGGCGGAACAGGCTCTCTGTCGTTATGCAACGAAGCCTTGTGACTATGGGCCCTCGCCAGAGAGCTTCAAATCCACCTTCTAGTGGTATATCTTCTGGGCATTCAAAATCTTTGGGCAGACAAACTCAGTCGAATACTGCTGCCACACGAATGGTCTCTGCACTCAGACCAGCTTGCTCGAGTGTTTCGAATCTGGGGAACGCCAGATATAGACCTCTTTGCAAGTCCATAGAATGCCAAACTTCCCCAATTCTGTTCCAGAATTCCGGCTCAAAACTGTCAGACAAGGGATGCTTTCCTCCTACATTGGGGTCGGGACTTCCTCTATGCCTTCCCACCCACTCCCCTCATTCCCAAAACTTTGTTCAAGCTTCAGAGAGAAAGAGGTCATATGATACTCATAGCTCCACGTTGGCCACGGCAGACGTGGTATCCTCTGCTTCTGCGTCTCTCTCAAGCCACACCTCTGGAGTTGGGATGTGCTCCAGATCTTCTTTCCCAGGAAAACGGGACACTATTGCACCCGAATCCCCAGTCCCTGCACCTCAGGGCCTGGTTACTGAAAGCCTAGGATTCCCGGATATCAACCTATCTTAACAGGTAAAGGATATCCTTATGGCTTCCAGGAAGCCTTCCACAAGGCGATCCTACACCTTTAAGTGGAAGAGATTCTCTGTATGGTGTTCTCGCTTCTGGAGTATCTGCTCCATCTATCAGTTTCTGGTCTTAAGACCAATTCAGTAAGAGTCCATCTTAGTGCCATTGCTGCTTTTCGCGAACCTCTAGATGGACAACCTATTTCCTCTCATCCACTCATAGTGAGATTTATGAGAGGTTTACTTTTAACAAAACCTCCCATTAAGCCACCGCTGGTGGCATGGGATCTGAATCTTGTTCTCGGGCAGCTCATGAAACTGTCCTTTGAGCCTTTAGCCACTACAGCTCTAAAGTTCCTTTCTTGGAAGGTAATCTTCTTAGTTGCCCTCACTTCTTCAAGACACATCAGTGAGCTACAGGCTTTAGTGGCGGATCCTCCTTATACAAGATTTCACCATGATAAGGTAGTTCTTAGGATTCATCCTCCCTTTATGCCAAAGGTGGTTTCGCCTTTTCATTTAAACCAAGCGGTTTACCTTCCTGTATTCTTCCCTAGGCCTCATGCCTCTAATGCAGAAAGGAACCTTCATACCTTAGATCTGTGAAAGAGCTTTAGCTTTTTACCTTCAAAGAACTAAGCAACATAGAAAATCTTCTCAGCTTTTTGTTGCTTTTGATTCTAGTCGTTTGGGACTTCCAGTTTCCAAAAGAACTCTCTCTAGGTGGATTGAAAATTGCATATACTTTGCATATGAGAGTAAGGGACTTTCTCTTGAAGGTCATGCCACAGCTCACAATGTGAGAGCAATGGCAGCCTCAATGGCTAACCTTCGTTCTGTGTCCATTGATAACATCTGTAGAGCAGCCACTTGGGCTTCGGTACACACCTTTAAAGCCCACTATTGCTTAGACAAGGACTCCCGTCAGGATGCCTCGTTTGGCCAGGCTGTGCTCCAGTATCTCTTTCAGACTTAGTAAAGCTCCTACCTGCCGTCCCGGGTTTCGATGCCAGAGATTCATGGGAGGAAGCATAACCCATCTCAACTTGGGTTCGCAGCTTGCTGGGGTCATCCCCCTGGCATCTCTCAGCTGGGGAGTCACCATATGTGAAGACTATATTCCTGCTTGTTCCTGGAGATAGTGTAGTTACTCACCTGTAACAGGTGATCTTCGGGAACAGCAGGAATAAGTCTTCACAATCCACCCACCTTCCCTAGGAGTTGTCTCTATCTCTCTCTCTTTGTATCCTTCTATCCTTTTGTCTCAGCTATAAACTCAACTGAAGAGGGAGAGTTGGAAAGGTGGGAACGCAGCACGCAGGCGCTGTGGGATGCTCCCAAAAGCTTTCCTATTGGATGCTGGGGAGCGTTCCCGCGCAGGCTCCGTCGGTACCGACGATACCCATATGTGAAGACTTATTTCTGCAGTTCCCGGAGATCACCTGTTACAAGTGAGTAACTACGCTTTCCATGGCTAAAACACTTTTACCCATATTAATCTACTTTATAAAAATTGCCCGTCATCAATGTGGTTAAAAAGATACACATTGCTCTAATACATGTATTTTTGTCTGCATGTGTTTAGGCCAGGGGAGCAAAATGATGTACATAGATTGAATTTTCAAATCTATGTACATTATATTCATTTAGAGTCTGATATTCAAAGGGAGTTGCATGGTTAGCCATACCTGTGTTACTCCCTATCTCCAGGAACAAGCAGGAATGTAGTCTTCACATATGGGTACCATCGGCACCGACGGAGCCTGCGCGGAAACGCTTCCCAGCGTCCCAAAAGGAAAGTTTTTGGGAGCATCCCACCATGCATGCGTGCTGCCTTCCCGCCCAACTACCTCTCTCACTTCAGTTCTTCGTTTTCCATGGAGCCGACAGGACGTGTCCCCTGTCACCGCAGAAAATCTTCTCTTATTTTTATATTTTTTGTGGTTGCGTCTGCCTTACGTTGACACCTACTGCTACCACCAGTGCTTTTCTTTTCTTTCTTCTAAAAATATTTCATTTTTAGTGCTTTTCTCAGGGATTTTTTCCCTGCTCTGGTGCTTGGCGCCATTTTGGGCATTAGGCCCTCTTTTCCCGTACCATGGAAAAACCAGCCACTGGTTTTAACAAATGTTCAAAATATGGCGCTACAATTTCTATTACCGACACCCATGACTGGTGTCTTAAATGTTTAGGTCCTGACCATTGCCCTGCGGAGTGTCTCTCCTATAGGAAGTTGACTAAAAGAAGTTTTCAGAATCGAGCGAATCAACTCGGTGCCCTTTTTGCTTCAGACACGATGTCTGTAGCATCAATGTCTTCCAGGGCTTCTACTTCTTCGCAGGGATCTCAGGTAACTAAACACAAGTCTTCTAAGACTAGCCGGTCCTCGAAGGGTAGATCTACATCTAAACATCGAGATGCCATTGGCGTTGCCCTCGAGGATACTTCGCCAGCAGAACAGCCCCGGCGGGAGTCTTCGGGCTTCAAAGCTTTATCGGGGCTCGAGGATGTTCCCGAGGCCTCGGCCTCGATGGAACTACTAGTACCATGCTCGGGGGTTGTGGCCGCTACCACCGGTACCGACACCTTGGCATCGGCAGTGGACAAAAGACTCCTCGCTATCGAACGCAGTCTAGTGACTCTTTTGGCTACTTCGATACTGCTAAGGTCGCTGCAGACGGTTCCGCAGGCACCGGTACTGATGCCGGTTACCAGTGCCAGTGCCCTCGGTACCTGCTTCAACAGGCATGCTTCCTCCGTTGCCGAGTTTGGAATCTCTCTCCAGCATGGGGGATCAGGTACCGACTCATTACGGTACCGACATCGAGCGGTACCGATGCCATCTGCTTCGGGAGAACCCAGTGCTTCCTCCTCTTGAGTCTTCCGATTCCGATGACTCGGATGATTCCACTGGTACCAGAGCTGAACTTTTACAAGATTCAACTCCTTCTCCTCAACGCAGAATGTCCCCTCCTGAGGATATGTCTTTTCATGATTTTATATGTGATATGGCAAAGGGTCTTGCCATTACAGTAGTACCAGAAAAGGAGCCTAGGGCAGAAGAATTACGAATTCTTCAATATCCTTTGGCTCCGAAGGAGGCAGCTATGCTTCCTATACACCAGATCTTACATGATCTAATGTTAAGAATGTGGGAAGCTCCTTTAACAGTATCTCCACATTCTAGACGTCTTGACACTATGTATCAAGTACCACCTTGCCCAGGGTTTCAGAAGACTCAATTATCACATCATTCTATGGTGGTAGAGTCCGCCATGAGGCGGATTAAGAGTGCTAAACGACACTCTTCCAATCCACCGGGTCGAGAGTCTAGAACACTGTATGCCTTTGGTCGTCGATGTTTTCAGTCCTCCATGCTATCAGCAAGAATCAGTTCCTATATATTATACATGGGAATGTTTCTTGAGCAGGTTACAAAAGACTTGGAGCTTTTGAACCCTTTTCTTCAAGAGGATAAATGGATAGATTATTATTTGACTGGTCAAACACGCTCAAAATGTGTCTAAGTTTATGAATCGTGCTACCTTTGACTGTTTTGAATGTATTAGCAGAACCTCAGCTATATCCATAGGAGCACATCGTATTGCCTGGCTCCAAGCTTCAGACTTGGAGGAATGTGTGCAAGATAAGCTGGGTAACATTCCTTGCACAGGAGAAAATCTTTTTGGCAGGATTGGCAGCTTAAAGCTAATGAAATTGGCACTGATAATACAACTTTAGACAGGTTGTCAAAATCTACAGCTAACCCAGCCAAGAAAAAGTTTTTTCAAAAAACCTTTTTTCTCTAAGAAGAAGAAATTCTATTCATCTTCCACCCAGCAAACACATGTTCCCCAGAAGGGGCAACAACAAACTAGACAAAGAACGACTCAAGCTCAGAAGGCTCAGCAGACCCAGCCTCCTCAGGGTCTTTGACTGTTGTCTAGAGAACTTAGCCATTCTTCCTGTTCTAAGCCCAGAACCTTAAAATATTCCAGGCCGTATTTGCCATTTTTCCAAAAGATGGCAACAAATCACTTCAGAAAATTGGACTCTATCTATTGTGAGTCTGGGATTCAAGCTCCATTTCCTCAGCTTGCCCTCATCCATGCTAATAAAACAGTTCAAATCTCAACCACCGGTCTCAGACCTGTTGTGGCAAGAGGTCACCACTCTTCTGGCTCAAGGGGCTATAGAAGAGGTTCCAAAGTGCCAGCAGGGCACAGGATTCTATTCCCCCTATTTTCTCATTCCAAAGAAGTCAGGGGACTAAGGCCAATCCTGGACCTCAGAGAACTGAACAAATATTTAGTCCGAGAGAGATTCAAGATGATCTCCCTCGGCACTCTTCTTCCATACCTTCACGATCAAGATTGGCTATGTTCTCTAGATTTAAGGGATGCTTACATGCATATCCTTATTCATGCAGATCACAGAAAATTCCTTCGATTCCTAGTCAGGGGAAGACATTTTCAATACAGGGTCCTTCCTTTCGGGCTGGCTTCTGCTCCAAGGGTCTTCACAAAACGCACGGCAGTAGTAACAGCATTTATGAGGACTCTGGGAATTTTTGTCTTCCCTTACTTAGACGATTGGCTCATCCGAGCACCGTCAGCTCTAGAGGCAAGTCATGCTCTTTCCCGAGCAATACACATACTACAGTACTTGGGATGGATCATAAACCTTCCAAAGTCCCAGCTCACCCCATCTCAATCCCTCGAGTTTATAGGGGCTCACTTGGACACACATCAGTCAAAGGCTTTCCTGCCTCAGCCTCGTTGTCTGTACATCATCGAACTAGCACCTCAAGCAGTGCTACAAACCTTCCTCACTTCGACAGATGCTTAGACTTCTAGGACATATGACATTCACAGTCCATGTGATTCCTTATGCACGCCTTCATATGTGAGCGGCCCAGTGGACCTTAGCTTCCCAATGGTCCCAGGCCTCAGGATGCCTGTCAGACAAGATCAGAGTTACCACACGCCTGATTGCGTCTCTGCATTGGTGGCAATCTCTGAAAAACCTTACAGTAGGCTCTCTTTTCAGCAACCCCTACCTCAGGCTGTACTGATGACAGATGCATCCAAGGTGGGTTGGGGAGCCCACTTGGGTGATCTGTCTACCCAGGGTCTCTGGACCCCACAGGAGGCTTCTCTTCAAATAAACCTCCTAGAACTAAGGGCCATTTCCAATGCTATTCGAGTCTTTTGCTTTCATCTCGTAAGCAAAACAGTTCTGGTGCAAACCGACAATCAAGTGGCCATGTTTTACCTAAACAAACAAGGCGGAACAGGCTCTCTGCAATTATGCAACAAAGCTTTGCAACTGTGGGCCTTTGCCAGAGAGCATCACATTCTTGTGTTGGCAGTATACCTTCCAGGCATTCAAAACGTTTGTGCGGACAGGCTCAGTCGAGTCCTATTGCCACACGAGTGGTCTCTCCACTCATATCAACTTGCCCAAGTGTTTCAAGTCTGGGGAACACCAGACATAGACCTCTTTGCAAGTCTACAATACTGTTCCAGACTCCCAGCTCAAAATTGTCAGGCGAGGGATGCATTCCTGCTCCATTGGGGCCAGGATTTTCTCTATGCCTTCCCACCCAATTCCCCTGATCCCCAAAACCTTATTCAAATTCCAGAGAGGCAGAGGTCGCATGATACTCCTAGCTCCCTGCTGGCCAAGACAAACATGGTATCCTCTTCTCTTAGGTCTCTCTCGAGCCACTCCTCTGGAGTTGGGGAGTGCTCAGGATCTTCTGTCCCAGAACAACGGATCCCTACTGCACCCCAATCCCCAGTCCCTTCATCTCAAGGCCTGGCTACTCAAGGCATAGAACTTCAAGATCTAGGCCTTTCACAACAAGCGAAGGATATTCTTCTGGCTTCCAGAAAACCTTCCACAAGGCGTTCTTACGCTTTTAAGTGGAAGAGGTTCTCAATCTGGTGTTCCCAGAGGGGACTTAATCCCCTCTTGGTACCGGTAGAGTCCCTTCTGGACTATCTCCTTCACTTATCAGCTTCTGGTCTCAAGACCAATTCTGTTAGGGTCCATCTTAGTGCTATTGCTGCATCTCATAAACCCTTTGATGGACAACCAATTTCCTCTCATCCTCTTGTTTCAAGATTTATGAGGGGTCTCCTTTTAACTAAACCTCCCATCAAACCATCTCCGGTGGCATGGGATCTTAATCTTGTTCTGGGTCAACTCATGAAGCCTCCCTTTGAACCTTTAGCGACTTAGGCGCTAAAGTTTCTTTCTTGGAAAGTCATTTTCCTAATTGCTATCACTTCTGCAAGATGCATTAGTGAACTGCACGACGCATTAGTGAATTGCAAGCTTTAGTGGCTGACCCGTCTTATATGAGGTTCCATCATGACAAAGTAGTCTTGAGGACTCATCCTCATTTTATGCCAAAGGTGATATCATCTTTTCATTTAAACCAGTCGGTTTATCTCCCAGTCTTCTTTCCTAGTCTCCTCCAGCGCGGAAAGAAATCTTCATACCTTAGATTGTAAGCGGGCTCTGGCTTTTTATCTTCACAGAACTCGGCCATTTAAAAAGTCTTCTCAACTTTTTCTGGCTTTTTGACTCTAGTCATTTAGGACTTTCAGTCACTAAGAGAACTCTCTCTAAGTGGATTGCAGACTGTATTTCCTTTACCTAACAGAATAAAGGAATCCTTCTTGAAGGTCATGTCATGGCTCATAATGTCAGAGCCATGGCATCCTCAACAGCTAATCTTCATTCAGTTGCTATTGATGAGATCTGAAAAGCAGCAACTTGGGCTTCTGTACATATTTTCACTGCCCACTATTGTTTAGACAAGGACTCCCTTGTTCGGTCAGGCTGTTCTCCAGCATCTCTTCCATTCCTAGATCAACTCCTTCCCACCATCCACTCTTGGATGCCTGAGGTCCCTGGGAGGAAGCATGGCCCATCTTACTTAGATCCGCAACATCTGGGGTCATCCCTAGGCATTTTTAGCTGGGGAGTCCCCATATGTGAAGACTAAATTCCTGCTTGTTCCTGGAGATAGCATAGTTACTCACCTCTAACAGGTGATCTCTGGGAACAGCAGGAATAAGTCTTCACAACCCACCCACCTCCCCTAGGAGTTGTCTTTCTCTTTCTTTCTATTTTTCTTCTACGTCTCTCCTTTGGTCTCAGCTTTCAACTCAACTGAAGTGAGAGAGGTAGTTGGGCGGGAAGGCAGCATGCATGTGTGGTGGGATGCTCCCAAAAGCTTTCCTTTTGGGACGCTGGGGAGCGTTCCCACGCAGGCTCCATCGGTGCCGACGGTACCCATATGTGAAGACTTATTCCTGCTGTTCCCGGAGATCACCTGTTACAGGTGAGTAACTACGCTTTATTCAATAGATTCAGCGGCACTAACACAGTTAGTGCTGCTGAATATCTACAGGTGTCACTGCTGCACACCCCACTGCTAACTGGTTAGCATCAGGGTATTCCGGGATCAGCACCTAGCCAAACCCGGGCAGCAGCGATCAGCTGCTTGCCCGGTTATAGCTATATGACAAAATTAAGGCGCTGTTAAAGCTGACTTAATTTTCACCGTAGGAGCTGAACATTACCACTGCCCGGTTAGCTTCCTGCAAATCTGGGCAACCCATATATTCAATGCCAGGGACGGATATAACCCTGGCATTGAATAATCCAAGTTTAAAATTTGGCAGTGGCAGCTAGCTGTGTTATATTGGCTCACCACCACTGAATATCGGGCCCTGAAATTTTTGCCTACACAGAAAACAGACACAGAGGTTGTACATTTTACATATGTGGTAATCAAAGAAGTGGCAGATGGAGTGGAGACCGTAGAAAGCAAGTTTAGATCCTGGAAAACAGAAACCAGAGGCTGGCATCAACATGATTAGAGAATAAAATGGCCAGACAACAAAGAAAGAAAAAGTAATTTTATTTTTAATTTAGTGATTAGAATATGTCAGTCTTTGGAATTTATAATTTGCACAGTACAGTGGCATCTACTTCTCTGTACTGCATACAGAGTCCAGCTTCTTGGGGTTTATTGTTTATTACATTTGATATAATGTTCTTTGTTCACAAATAGACAAAGCAGTTTACAATAAAAATATAATCAAGTTAAGAAAGGAACTCCAGTTTTACAGGAAAGCTAAACTACTAACAATACAACACAGATAAGTAGAGAATAGACCACGATAAGTAGAGAATAAACAGTGATACAGAGACATCTGGTGACACAGAGACATGTAATGCAGTCTTGTCACAATGGATTCCTAGTCTGCCCCAGCTCCAAATGCTTGATTAAATAGATATGTTTTAATAAAGCTTTGAATGTCTTAAAATCAGGTTCTAGGCAGATAGAGGGGCCCCCCCACAGGAGAGGGGCATTGAAGAAAAATGTAGAGTTATGATTTGACTCCAATTTAGCCCTAGTGGTCAATGGTATAACCAAACTGTTCCCGTGTAATGAGCGTTGACAGCAAGGGTTGGGGGGAGAGCCTTCAGAGTTATAAGAGCTGACAGGTAGGTAGGAGCTAAATTGTGGAAGGCCTTATGAGTCAAAGAAAGAACTTTGTACTGAATACAAAAGAGGATGGAGAGCCAATGGTGTTGGATAAATAGAGGGATTTCATGATCATATTTCATAGCTCATGAGAGAACATGTACTGCTGTATTTTGGATTGATTGGAGCTTCTTTAAGTAATAGACAGGAAGACCAGCATACGTAATGTTACAATAATCAAGACAGGTTATAACAGTGGAAGGATGGGGATCTGTGCAACAGGGTCTAGAATAGAGCTAGAAAACGGCGAAGCACCGCAGAGGCAGACTTGGTCAACTGAGTAATTTGTGCAGAAAATCATAGGTCTGAGCCAATAAAGATGCTCAAGTTCTTGAAGGAGTGTTTAAGAGACAAGGTTCCACATACCCACCCACCACTGCAATCAGAACACCAGCAGAGCTACTGCCTTTCTCAGGACACCAGCGAGACGATTTTGGCCCTTTGTTAAAGAAGAAATACTGGAGAAGGTCCTTTCACTCCTCAATAACACAGCCCATGGACTAGATGAAATGATATCTAATTGGGATGACAGCCTCAATTCCATCTTCCACCTCCCAGCCATGAACAAAAAACCAAGAAAACGAGAGCATGCAGCATGGTACTCCAAAGAGCTACGATCATCACTCCTCCACCTGCGCAAGCTCGAGAGACGATGGCACCGATCACGATCCACCGAAGCACACTGTGCATATAGCTTGCACCTAAAAAAAATATCTCAAAGAAATAATGGAGAGAAGGAAGCCATTCTATACAGACCTCCTGAAGCGTTCAATAAGTAGGCCACATGACTTATTCAATATTGTAAAGACTTTAGCAAGAGAACCAACACAGACCAACCACACGTGCTACAACCGCAGACCTACTCTGACTATCTACAATCAAAAATGATCCTCACTGACAAGAGCACAAACCCCACAAGCCACACTCCATTACATAAGCCGCCACAGCCAACACCACTGTCCAATTTCAACAATATATCAAACAAAGAGATTGAAGACACCATTGCCTCCATCAACCCCACCACTGCACCCAATGACCCCTGTCCAGCGCTATGGATAAGAGAACTGCGTTGTGACTTAAGCCAGTTCCTGAGCAACATTTTGAATCAATCACTATCAACGGGATCCTTCCCACAGAGATTAAAACACACATCCATCAGGCCGCTATTGAAAAACAACAGACTGGCCCCATCAAAAGTTGAATCCTACAGACCGATTTCAAGCATCCCACTGCTTGCCAAAATAATTGAAAAGGTAGTCCAACGCCAAATCCAACATCATATCAATACCAAAGCCCCACTGGATCCGTCCCAACATGTCTTCAGGGAAGCACATGGTGTTGAAACCCTCCTCACCACCCTTTTCAATAACTTAATCTCCGGAATTGATAATGTCCGACAAGGTTTTGCCCTCATTTTCATGGATATTGCAGTAGCTTTTGACTCTGTGAGCCATGAGATACTCATAGAACGTCTCAAGGAAAAAGGGATACAAGGCACTGCTCTAAACTGGTGCAAATCCTACTTGTCCAACAGATGGCAACACGTGAGGACTGGCTGGAAAAAATCGTATCACTAAAGCTGTTGCCCCCATTACAGCTTCTGCCTCTGTCCAGACAGAGGTCCCAATGCCAGTTGAAGGACCGGTTCCATGTGCAGGGTGCCTGCATGCTGAAGCTCTGAGGAAACAAGTGGAGGAACTCAGAGAGGAGGTGGCGAGGCTGAGGAGCATTCAAGACAGTGAGAAGTACATTGATGAGATGCTTCTTGAAACTTTCAAGCTCTCTAGCAGAGGAGAAGATGGTTGCCACGAAAATGACGAAGGTTGGACACAAGTTACCAGGGCCTGCAGAATCACCCATCCAACTTCTGCAGCCCTTGAATTGGAGAACCATTATGCAGCCCTGGAAGTGGAGGAGGTGAAAGTATCCCTAGAAAGGAAAGAACCAGAGCTCAAGTACCCCAAAGTTGCAGAATCAGTGACCACAAGGAAGCGAAGGGTAGTGGTGGTTGGTGACTCTCTGAGGGGTACTAAGGCGTCCATCTGCTGACCAGACTTGATGTCCAGAGAGGTATGCTGCCTGCCTGGTGCCAAAATCCAAGATGTTACGGAGAGTTTGCCGAGACTCATCAAGCCCACTGACTATTACCCAATGTTGCTAATCCATGTCGGAACAAATGATACTGCCAGGTATCCCTCTGAGTGTATCAAAAGTGACTGCAATGATGATCCAGCTTTTCAAGATGGACACAAATGTAAAGGGACCACAGGTCCCTCTTATGACATTCTGAAAATTCCCAGTGGTTTAGTGGCTACTATAAGCCTTTCCTAGAATCATGCTGGCAAAAAGTGGGAAAAATGCAACTCTGGTGTTAGCTCCTCTCCTTTGGAAGCCCTTTCCTTTACAAAAAGTTTCTAAAGGCCTTGTAAACCCCATCACTCTCTGCCCCCTCCAAATTTACCCCAGAGTTGTGAGGGTTATTGAGGGCAGGAGCTTCAAGGAAAGGAAAGTGTTGAAGATTCTGCCAAAGAAAGGAAACAAAAGCATCTTGAATACAATGAGATGATAGATCCAAGGAAACACTGGTTTACCAAATGAACTTGTTAGACAGATATGTGATCTGTTTATTTGACTGGATGACAGAAAATTAGATTAGAGCCATGTGGTATACATGGATTTCAGCTAAGCTTTGGATACTGTCTTGCATTGGAGCCTCATACATAAAGTGAGCAAACCTCAAGGTGGAGCCCAGATTAGAAAAAGACAGTGATAGACAACGGAGGATGCTGATAAATGGGATTCGGTCTGAGGATAAGAAGATGATTAGTTTATTTCCTAAGAATCTGTGCCAGGGCCAAGTCTGTTAAATGCCTTTGTGAGTGATCTTGCAGAGGTCTTTATAAGAAAGGTTTGCATTTTTGCAGATGGGACTACAATTTGCTGCAAAGTAGACATCCTTTGAGGAGGTAGATAGAATGAGACATGATCTAAAAAAAAACGAGGCATGATCAAGTGTTTGGCAGTTCAGATTAAAGGAAAAGAAATACAATTTATAACTGTTGATCAAAGGTGTAACCACTGTAAATAAAAGGACATTAGTGAATACACTGGAACTGTTGTAGCGATCCATCCGTTATAATCTTTACACACCAAAAAATTGTTTTATGTATATACAGTAGTAATTAGAAGAATCTTTAATAAATATTATAAATAGACGAATAATTTCTTAGCATGGAAAACAAATATGCAATCTCTTCTTATTCTCCAACATAGTTCATAGTTCATTAATATAGCTACATCAGGACTACGGAGTTAACCTTAATCTTAAAATGGCAGCAATCTAGAGGTAATATCACGTGTACTGTCGGTAGAAGACTTAAAGCTGTATAGTCCCAATAATCAGCACACAATAACTTTGTGTAGTAAAAGTTTTTCAAATGACATCAGGATGACATTTGGCCTGAATAAATGTGCTAAGGCATCCTTCCTTAGAGGATAATTGAGCAAAATTTTGAAAACATCTTTCTAACTGATGACTGTGACATAAGAACTTGAACACAAAGGTGTATATAATTATCTAGGAAAAGAGCTAGCAATCCAGCAAAAATTACTGAGAGGAAAGGTTAGCAAAGAATATCACAGGAGATTAAAACTGATACTGAAAAGTGCTTTAACATCAGGGAATAAGAAATAAGATATAAGATATCAATCACCTTGCAATTTCCTTACTCTCATACAACTTTGGAATTGCGGTCTGGCCTCTTCATTATCTTGAAAACCTAGTGTACGCACAAGAAAATGCCTCCATGCCCTCAAAATAATCTAAAAGAATCAGTATATGCCAAGGCTGTGCATTCTGTAAGGTAGAGCTGAAAATGGTCATAAGAACATAAGATATGCCATACTCGGTCAGACCAAGAGTCCATCAAGCCCCGTATCCTGTTTCCAACAATGGCCAATCCAGATCACAAGTAGTATCTGTCAGGTTCCCAAAAGGTACACAGTGTTCCATGCTGCTTGTCCAACGAGTAAGCAGTGGATTTCCCCGGTCCTCTTTAATAATGGTTTATTGACTTTTCCTCCAGAAGCTATGCTAACAGCTTTTACTACATCCTCTGGTAACGAATTCCAGAGTTTGATTACGCGTTGAGTGAAAAAATATTTTCTCTGATTAGTCTTAAATGTGCTACATTGTAACTTCATTAGTATATGGTGATCAGAATTGCACACAGTATTCAAGGTGTGGTTGCACCATTGAGCAATAGAGGCATTCATTATTTATTTATTTAACACGTTTTCTATACCACCTTATCTTGTATTCAAAGCATTATAATATCTTTAGTTTTATTCTCCATTCCTTTTTTATGAATCCTAGCATTCATCTCATAGCTGGCTGCAAAAACCTAATGGGAGAATTTTTCTACAGAAAGGAAGGTAGCACATCTCATTCATTGGAATCTTTGTAAACATTACAACATTGCTGTACTGGAAAAGCATTAGGATTATGACCCAGATCTGCAATTTGAAACCTGGTGGCAGTAGGGCAGGAGCGAAGAGGGATTACTCATGCCCCATCCACTAGACATTAGGGTATACGGATTTGGGGGGGGGGGGGGAGATCAGAGGGAATTTTGACAATTGTGGTTGGGGATCCAGAAGGGTGAGAGGGTTTTTTGAGAGGACTGGGTAGGGATCAGGGGGAACAGTAGAGTTTACTTCTCATCTGTGATGCCACGGGATGCTTTGGACGGATTAGGGCAGCATCAGGTGCTATGTTACAGGCATCCACAGATAGTGTGAATACAGTTATGCTATCTCCCGATGCATATAACATGGAACTCATGCGGTAAGTGTCTGCCCTGTGCAGTAAATGCAGGGCATATGCTGGGCATGCCCTTTCATTTATCACACAAGCTTAGCACCTAGTGCACTTCAAGGTATGTTAAGTGCAAAACCTTACTGCACTTTAGTAAACAGGTCACATAGGGAATAGAATAGACAAAGGAGTGGGAGGCATGTCCAGCTGTGACCTCTGGATGGTCCAACTACACAGCGTCTGAGGAGACCAAGACTCAATCTGGTTTAACAAGAAATCACTTATACCATACATCCATCTTCTGTATTTGTTTCACAAAAAACACACTTAGAGCTTTAACCCAATGCAAGATGTCAAAAATCAAGAACACAGATATCCATGGTTTAAGCTCAGAATAACCAGAAATTAGAGAAACTGGCTTGAAGTGGCTAGCTTGTGGTTAGCTAATGCTTAAAATGCGGAGTTGCCTTGCGTCTGCAAGGCACATAATGAGCTCGATTTTATAATGGACATGCAGAAAGGTATGCGCACAAATTCCTAGTTTCAAGGATTTACAAATTCCTAGTTTCAAGGATTTAAGCACGTGCTTTAGGCGGTTGCCATTCTGTAAGTGTACATTGTCGCGTACCGCCCCCGGTGGCCAGTGGTCATAGGGGTAGGTTGGACACAAAGATATTTTTATATGAGAGGAGGTTCCTTTAAGAGCCAGGTGCAGCCCGGTCTTAGTAGTTCAGTTCCTATTAAGAAGTAAATTGTGAATGCAGAATGGAGGGATAACATAGGCTTTTATTTCCCTTTACGCAAAAGATTCAGGTGGGTCACAACATAGAGGAAAATGTCCTTTACTTCAGGAATTAAACAAACTCTTGGTAAAGAAAAACTGTTAGGGTTCACAGTTGCAACAAGGATTAATTAAAGCTTCCTAGAGTAACTCAACCGTTTCAATACTCTTCTTCCTTTTAGCATACAAGTAACACTCTGGAGGCAGTATATATTATTTACAAGTCTAGCAGTGATTCTAAACTGCAGGTGACGCATAGAGAACAGTCCATCTCCTCTTGAGACAGAAGACTAGGCTCCACAAATTCCACTTGCATCGGCTCTGAGTCAGAGTTATCCCTTTCTGTATCTGAGGTTTCTCTGGCTATTGTTTCTGGCCTGTCGCTATTCTTATTCTCTGGGTGTTTGTAGAGTTCTTCTAAAGTTTGCCAGTGAGCGTGGCCTACCTTTGTGCTTTTACCATCTGGGTTATACAAGGTAGATTTACTTTCCTTTCTTGTAAGACGAGCATTGCTTTTAAAAGGGCACGTATAAGATGAGCTTTTTCTCATAAAAACAGAGTCAGCATACCTTGGCTTCCAGCAGCATGTAGAACAGGAACTTTCTCCTTCTAGTAGTTCTCCAGGGCTGCAATCCTCATGCCAGTCTTTTCCCTGAAAGCTCTTGTTACCTTTCAGTCTGGTCACTGGTTCCTCCGGTAAGCGCAGGCCTCTTTCCAAGCCTAGCTTCTGGCTTCTTCCTTCAGCACTGCTCTGCTTCCCAAAGTGACTGTTCCTTTGCTCAGCATTGCTTTCCCCTTCACTCCTAGGGCTTAGCTCAGTGCTCCTGGTGCTTCCTTCTTCTTGGCCCTTGCTCGTGGTGCATTTCTCTCGCACGGCTTTGCTCCTGGTGCTTCTCTCTGGTCCACCTCTACCTCCACTCCCTTTCCAGTCTCCAGCCTCTTGCTTATAAAGCTCTCCTGTGTTTGAGCTTTCTGGGCTGCTTGTCAGGTGGTGTCGATTAGCTAGGTGTGTCCAGTCAGCCTCTGTGAGTGCACGGCTGCTCCCTCTAGCTGCTCTGTATGGGAATTGCATCCCGTGCACCTATTTTATATTATGAAAAACAGCTTCTTTTCTTGCATCTTTGCTTCCATCAGCTCCTGCTGCATGACAGCATGTAAGTCCCATCGTGTATACTTCTAGTTTGAATGTGCACAGGAGTGGAGCTTGGGCAGAGCCTAAATTTACATACATAAATTGTTCAGAAATGCACGTAAGTTATAATATGTTATAATCTCATTACAGGCATTTACACCTTAACTACCACAACTAGATTGAGACACATCTTTATGCTCCTATTTTATAAAGTAAACTATGCGCATATATCATTTTACAAAATAAGCCCCAAATTCATGCATGGCAATATGTGTTAACTGCTCAGGAGTTCATAAAATTATCCTCCATATGTGGACTTTGAAATAAAAGAATATCTGCATCTATGAAGCGGTTGCCATCCCTGGACTCTGTCTGTCTGGATTTTCCAAGTACTCCGTTCACTGCCAGTCCTTCCTCGTTTTACCCTTGAGCTCGTACATCAAAACAGTTAGTATCAGTCCAAGATCATGCGCTGAACACTGGGCAAGACTGGAGCACCCAACCCTTCCTGGCCCTCTACAGCCTCTAGGCTCACCCCAAGAAAAGCATCACTATCTTCTTCCTTTAGTCCAAACTAACAAAGTCCATCCAAGTCCTTAATAAGCATCTGTTTAATGCAGTCCAGAATCTCTACAGTTTAAAATAATCAAAAGAATAGCAGAAGGAGGAAGTTGGATCCCTGGGCTTGCCTGCCAATGTCCCTTGTAGCTCTGGGCTCTGCTGCCATACCAGGCTACTACCACCCACTGACAGGTGCGTCCAACAACAAAAAGGTTCCCTTTCTCATTCAGGTAATCAATCTTCAGAAAAAGATCCCAAGAATTGCAGACATCCACCTTTATATTTGGTTTGTGCAGTCCAGTGTGAAACTCTTCCCACTTCAGCCACCTGGCAGAGACTGTCTGGTTTCTGCCTTTCCTTTTTATAGAGCTCATAGCTCATCCTCTTGTCTCTCCTTTGGTTCTGCAGTTGTAATGACAGGATATACCACCACCCCCTCCCCCCCCCACAGCATCTTAATGAACTGTTATGTAACCCTTAAGCCTGGAATAGACAGAGGGTTGCAGTGTCTCAGTAAGCCCAGTAGATTCTTGGAGGAATCCCCTGATCTTCAAAGAAGATGGAGTTGCCTCGAAATCATGATTCTACCTTCAGAAGGTTACTACAAATGAGGTGAGCCGACAGTCACAGCAAGCCAAAAAAAAACCAGACAGGTTGATTTAAAAATAGCCACTCAGGGAGGTCACGTGATGTGGTGAGCCCGGGAGGTTGCGTCTCTCTTGAGCTCCGGGATCCCCTGCTCCGAACCGGCGAAATTGTGCCTCTTTGAGTGGCACAAGAACGAAAAATCTACTCCCCTGTAAGTGCAGAAGACCCGAGGAGCCAGTACTGACCTGCCAGGAGAGGATGGCAACCGCAGCGAGGACCGCGAGGAGGGAAAAGGACCGCGTGGTGGGAGCTCAAAAAATGGCGGAGTCATCCCCGGTCCCGGGGGTCTCACCCGCAGCGTCCCCAATGGTCTCCATGGAAGATATCTCGGCGGCGGCTTCGGGCGCACTGGCTGCACAATTTGAAACCCTGCGCAGCAAACTAGATGAAGTGCAAGCCTCAGTGGATGCGGTCGGCGTTCGAATGCAGCAGGCGGAGGCCCGCATCTCGCATACAGAGGAGGAAGTAGAGAGGCTTGTTCAGGAGCTGGTGCAGGTACGCTCCATCCAGAGGGCCCAGGAGGAGAAAGTGGAGGATCTTGAAAATCGTTCAAGGCATAGCAACCTGCGTTTTTTGGGGATTCCTTGGTCGATTGGAGACAAAGATCTTAGACTTTATCTAGAGTCTCTCTCTGCCTCTTTGATGGGAGGAGAGGGGGAGACCCCCCAAGTGGTCATTGGGCCTACTCTGTGTGCTCTTTCAAAGAAGTCTAACGATCCCAGGCCTAGGGAAGTGCTGGCGAAATACCTACAATATCAGCATAAGGAAGCCGTCCTACGGGAGGCTCGGAGATGTGGGATAATTGAAAGAGACAATGCTAAAATCCGAATTACACAAAATTTCTCTGGAGCAGTAAGCCAGCGTAGAAGGGCTTATGCGCCTTTATGCCAGAGGCTTATAGCAGCTAACATCAAGTTTTCGGTGCAGTACCCAGCGCGTTTGCATGTGGTCCATGAGGGGAAACATCGGATATTCGGCTCAGCGGAGGAGGCCGTGCCCTACGTGGATCAGCTGGAGAGGCAGGTCTTACGCCTAGGAGATTCGCCTGCAAGAACGCCGTGAGACTGTTGGGAAGGGCGCTCCTGGTTCGGAGTATGGCGTATGAAGGAGAGACCCTGTAGGTGACTGAAAGCCTGGTAATGCTGTCTCATTTCCCTGATAAGGCCCCTGGGCCTAAGGACTATGGGACACATGGAGGTCCATAAAAGAGTGGTCTTGGGGGGTAGAAAGGTCACCCTTAATAATGGTAATGTACCTAATACAGTGAGTACTGTTGGGGTGTCACAAATGCTGTTTTATAAGTTGTACAGGCCTTCTAGCCTTGGGAGCACTGCTTATGGGGAGGGCTGTTGCAGTTCTGTATGAGGGGGCAAAAATGTGTCTTATGCATTGTTAAAACACTTAGTCTGGCAATACATGTTGGGGTGACGGGGATTGTGTGCCTATACCTTGGTTTGCCTATTACAGGGGGGCTGTGGAAGGGGGGGGGAAACACTTTGAGTGGAGGGCGGGGGGGATCCCGGTCACATCCCATGTGGCAGGGTAGAGGAGGAGAGCAAAGGTGTGGGTAGAGGGCAGTGGGATGGAAGGGGTGGGATAGGCCGGGGGGGGGGGGTGGTAGGCTGGGTGGAGAGGGAGGAAGGGTTGGGGTACGGGCTGCTACAGGGAGACAGAGGAATGCGGGCATCTAGGGGGGGATAGTTGCATACAAGGCACCCAAGAGGGCCAATTAATAACTTTTGAAAGTGTATCCGCAGAGAGGCCTCAGGCTGGGGGGGCCTTCTCCACCAAAATGAAAACTATGCTGATGATATGGCTTGACGCCCTATTGACATCTGAAGATAATTTCTTGGAATGTCTGCGGGTTGGGTAGCCCGGTGAAGAGATATAAAATTTTGAAGGCTCTCGCCGGCAGCAGTGCGATATAGCGCTACTACAAAAAACCCACCAGACAGCCGAAGAGCACAGTAAATTGTGTAGGGATTGGGTGGGCCAGGTATGGGGAGCCCCGGCGGTAGGTAAAAAAGGAGGAGTGGCCATTTTATTTCACAAACGAGTCCGCTTTGTCCTGGACACTGTGATAAGGAAGCTTATCATAGCTCAGGAAGGAGCTATAGAAAAGGTGAAGTGACTCTGAACAAGCAACCTGTCAGTTCTGGTAGAAATAAGAAAACAGAATTTTCCCATAAAAGACTACCAGTCCCAGAATGCACCAGGTTTCCAACAGCCATTAGAGGAGCTGAAGTGGGGAAACGTGTGTTCAATCAGGAGGGCTATGAGGTAATCCCTAAGCACTCATCTCAAAGGGCAGGGCCTGATTCAGCACAGCTGCGCTGTGTTAGGGAGGATCACTCATCTAAGCAGAATAAGAGTAGAGTTTATTCTACAGATGACCATCTTCATGATCACCTTGGATATCCAGAGAATTGTCCTCAGTATCCTGAGAATCAGCGTGAGTTTGATCATCAGTTTCATCTGAAGGATTATCAGAAGCAGAAGCCAAACCGGACGGACAGAGAGGGAAAGAGACCCTTTGGAAGAAGGAAGAGAAAAGCCTTTGAGAGGTCTAGAAGAGTCCAAAGCAGTACGTATACTGGGAGGTATTCCAAGGGCCAGCATACACCATTGGACTGGGGAAAGCCAGAGGAATGGTGCTGCAGAGCTAGGAATCACCAGAGGCTACCTGTGAGGGAGACGGCTGCACGTGGAAGGGACCCTAAGACCTGTGCCAGAAGGTATGTGAAGAGAGATCCAGTGTCCAGGGATCTGGATTGGAAGGCTGGACATAAGAACTGGACTACATACTGGCCAGGCTATATAGAGAGGAACTCTAGCAGCAATGGAAGCTCAGGTATGAACACTGATCTATGCCCTAGCTATAACCTTGAAAGACAGCAGGGAAACAAGTATTCTCCTGAAAATGCTCCATTGAGAGATTCATCTGTGCCAATCCATGATATTGAACCCATGCTTGTTGAACAAGGGGGAATAATAGCAGATGAGGATCCTGTTTATATGGACTGCTCTCTATCTAAACTCCGTTGGTAACTTTCTGTTATAAAGTACAGCAACCATCACAAAGAAATACAAATTTGTTCTTTAATCTACTCAGAAAAGCTCCTGAAGCAGGATTTGACCCACACAGTGGAAGGCAAGCCAGCTAAGGGGTTTCAGCTGGTAACTGCTAGCAATTAAGCCTTACCTAATTGCTTGTGAGCTAGGAGAGAATCACTTCTGTATCTATGTGGGAAGTAATCAGAAGTTAACCTGAAAAGAACAGTTTGTTTCTTGCTTTGTGACTTTTCATTTGTTGTTTTTCCTGATTTTAACTTTGTTTTTCCAAGTTAACACTGAAAGCAAGTTACCTAATTTATGTGCTACCAAGCATATCTGTGTTGGGAGAAATAACCCCATAAATAAATATCTTATTGGCTTTACCCAAGAGCACAACTAAATTATTGTCAGCAGCTGTGTCTGGTGTGAATGAACTACATTGCCCACAATACCTTGCAAATCATATAGATATATGCACTTGACAAGACTGTGAAGATTCTCACCCAGGCAGCCGTCTGACAACACGGAAGTTGCTGATCCTAACGGGCGCTTTGTACTGTTGCAAGGAATATTAGAGGATAGGAAGGTAATTTTGGGGGATCTGTATAGCCCCAATGTCTTAGATCAGGATTTATATCATTGTTTGGCAGCGAAAGTGGAACAGTTGGCGGAACTCCCGTTGAGCCTCGGAGGGGATTTTAATGGGGTTTTTGAGGTCGATATGGATACTTCTAGAGGGGCGGGATCGCGGGAGAGAACCCTGACGGCCCAGATGCTGCATAGGTTTCGGACTAGATTGGGGCTAGTAGACCCTTGGCGATGGGATTTTACCCATCAGTCAAGGGCCCACGGTACCAGTGCGCGGATAGATTATCTTTTGATATCAGAAAGCCTTTTTGCGTCAATAGGCGAAGCACAAATTGACCCTACGGAGATTTCCGATCATGCCCTGATCTGGTTAGATTTGCATTGGGGTGGGAGGGGTCCCGACTCCACTCGCATTTGGCGGTTTCCCATAGAGTTGTATAAAGATACTCAGTTTACTCAATTTCTTCACCAACGTTGGCGGGACTTTGAGGTGACGCACCAAGGCCATCAGGATGACCCGGAATTGATGTGGGAGACCGCCAAAGTGGTGTTGAGAGGTGACATAATTGGGTATGTGGCATGGAGGCGGCGGTTGATGGCAGAGCAAATAATCAGATTAGAACAACGAGTAACACAGGAGAGGCGTGCTAGTGGACTCCGCCCCACGATGCAGAATAAGAAGAGATTATGGGAAACTCAAACGGTTTTAAATGAGCTCCTGCATCAGAGAGCAAAGAAATCGATGTTGTACTACCGATACAAGCTATACTGTTTTGGAGACAAGCCAGGGAAATGATTGGGTCGATGTCTGAGGGGCTCAAGGGGAGGGAAATTAGTGGCGGCCGTTCAGGATGCCCGGGGGGTTCTTCGGAAAGGCCGGGGGGAAATAGCGGCGGTTTTTCAAGATTTTTTTAAGAAGTTATATACCGCGGGGGAGGAGTCTCCCAGTAAAATGGAGCAATATTTGCAGGCTATTACCCTGCCCAAATTGAGTAGTGAACAGAGTGCGCGTCTGGGGCAGCCTATTACTCTCCAGGAGGTGCAACAAGTTATCTCGACGGCGAGTGATTATAAGTCGCCGGGCCCAGATGGGTTCGGGGCTGAATTCTATAAACTTTTATCGGAGATGTTGAGTCCCTTATTAGTAGCTATGTTTTGTCAGAGAAGGGAGACAGGCACCATTCGCTGGGGTGGCAACCAGGCACATATTGTGCTGATACCTAAGCCGGGAAAGGACTTGACTTTGGCGGCTTCCTATAGACCTATCTCTTTGCTGAATTTTGATTCGAAGTTGATGGCCAAAATATTTATTTATTTATTTATTTAAACAGGTTTTATATCCCGCCTTTTCCTTCAATCAAAGCGGTCACAGTACAATACAATACATTACAATACAAGGTTGAACAGAGGTGAGGGAAACATGTACCACTCTTCATTACATCAGAGCAGTAGTTAATGGGATTACATAACACATGTACTACTCTACCTTACAACAGGGATTACATAACAAGTTTTGTATCCAGCCTTTTCCTTAAATCAAAGTGGTTAATACAGCACAAGTTACACAAAGAGGTAGGGAAACAAGCATCAGATTGTCAGAACATAGACGCATACATAGGGAAATAGAGTACATACCTTACGTTACAATTAACTACACAAAGCAAAACAACAAACAGAACCAACATAGATCAGCCGTTTCCTTGGTACCCCACGGTCCTACACCTAAGGGCAAATATTGGCTGATCGGCTAGCAGAAGTACTGGGAGAATTAGTACATGATTCCCAAGTAGGTTTTGTTAGGGGAAGGTATGCGGTACGTAATCTGTGCAAAATCCTAACTTCGCTGGAGTGGGTGCATGAGCAGCACCTGCAGTCGCTTTTAGTCAGCTTTGACGCTGAAAAAGTATTTGATCGGGTCAATTTGGGTTACCTGCAATATTTGCTCCCATTGTATGGCTTGGGGCCGTCTTTTTGTGTAATGGTGAAGATCCTCTACGTGAACCCGACGGCTAGGGTTTTATGTAATGGCGTGCTGTCAGAGTCTTTTCCACTGGAAAGAGGTACAACACAGGGCTGTCCTCTCTCCCCGCTATTGTTTGTTCTGTCGTTAGATCCCTTAATGCAGAGGATAGAGCTCGATAATAGAATCTGTGGAGTGCGTATCGGATCACAAGGGTTTAAGGTTTCAGCTTTCGCAAGCGACCTTTTGGTACATGTGCTGGATCCTCGGGAGTCCTTACCTCGCTTGTTGGCGGAATTTTCAAATTTTGGTAGCTTTGCCGGACTCCGTATTAACGCAGATAAGTCCGAGGCCCTAGATGTCTCAGGTCAACTTCAGGGGCGATGGGGGGGGCCTTTCCGTTGAAATGGGCTATTAATCAATTTGTATATTTGGGTATTGTTTTGACTCGGCTGCCACAAGAGTTATATGCCTGTAACCTTGAGAAAATTATGTCTCGGTTGCGGCTGCAGCTGAGAGCCTGGAATCCTCTTCCGTTATCTTTGCTGGGAAGAGTGGCGGCGGTAAAAATGGTAGTCCTACCGCGGATTTTATTTTGGTTGCAGACTCTACCAGTATGGCTGCTGCGTAGGGACTTACGCCTTATAGAGAAGGAAATACAAAGGTTTTTGTGGAAAGGGGCTAAAGCTCATATACCGTTAGTTCGTTTGATGGGCCGATGGAAGACAGGCGGCGTTGGACTTCCTGATCTTTGGCTATACGCGTTGGCCTGTCAGGCGCGACATCTTGGTGATTGGTTAGGGGGGATGAAACTTATACATCCAGGGCCTTAGAAGAAGCTTTGGTAGCCCCTCACACGGTATTAGCAGTTTTACATATGGAGAGTAATCGGCTGCCTGTCGATATCAGGCGGAGCAGACTGATAAATTTGATGCGACGTACGTGGAGACAATTGAACGTATAATGGAAACGGCGCTGGACAGTATCGAGTTGGTTACCATTGCAAGGCAATGCGTGCTTTTCCCCAGGCTCCGAGACCAGTGTGTTTCGAATTTGGAATGAGAAGGGAATCCGGAATATTGGGCACGTTGTGGATATATCTGGGAAGTGCAAACCGTTCTCTGTGTTATCAGTAGAGTATGATCTGCGGCCGAACCATTTCTTTGCTTATATGCAGTTGGCCCATTATGTGGCTGGTTTGCCGGTAGAGGAGCTTATGGTTGAAAGATCAGCGCAGATTTTAGAATTTTTTGACCTGGGGGGGGATAGTTCCCCGTCTATAGCTCGGCTGAAGGCTCAGCTAGAGTGCTATGGAGTTAAACCAGAGTATGGGGGTGTGGAGAGGGCGTGGGCGCTAGAATTGCGCCGGGAGGTGCCACCTGGCTCTATCCTGCGGACTCTAGGACGGATCACGGACCTGGCGGAAGGGGCGCGCTGGAGAGAAATCCAATTTAAGTGCATAACTCGGGCGCATTTCTCATCGAGGAGAGCTCTGCATAGTCATCTTACTGTGGACGGGAGCTGCCCCAGATGCGCGGAGTCATTGGCTAACTTGTTACACATGTGGTGGGAATGTAAGTGCATTAGGTCATATTGGACACGGATCAGCAACTGGCTAGCGGGGATGCTACACCAGCGGATACCTTGGACGGGCTCATTTGTGGTCCTGGATCAACTGAACCAGGATCTCCCTAGGGGGAGGTGGGTACGGCGGTGGGTGCGCAAGGCATGCCTGGTGGGAAAAGGCCCAATCCTTCACAGATGGCGAGAGCCGAATCCACCGTCCTTTTGGGAGTGGCGCAATAGTTTTCACCAACTGATGTTAGTAGAGCGATGGAGGGCTAGGGGTAACCCGCAGAAATGGTCCACTTTCATGTTGCTGTGGGAGCCTTATATTCAAAACTTGGGCCCACGGTGCCGTAATGAAATATTGCATGTGGGACATTAGGGTAGGGTACTGCTAAGCTGACTAATAGTGAGAAGGGTGGAGGGGAGTGAAAGAGGGGGTGTGACTGTGGCGACTGGGCAGGGGAGGGGGGAAGGGAGGGGGGTAGAGTATAAAATATACAAAAAATCTTGCCATTGTTATGTTTGGTTGTATTTTGATGTTAGTTCATGCCTGTATTGGTCATTTGCCCCCTGCCAAGGATAAGAGTACACCTTGGTAGGAGGATTGTTGTTGTTGGATGATGTTGGCATGTATTGCTAATTGATAAATAAAGTTATAAAAGAAAATAGCCACTCAGGAAGAAGCTATCTCTGTGAAAAGTGGAACTGGACAGTATCCATTTAAAAATAAGTTGGGCAAGCTTAGAAGAACACTGTGTAGCTGGGACAATGGCTGGGCAATGACATTTCTATAAGGCAGGATTTGCAGCAAGTTTGTCATTGGATGATCGTTGGAACTACACCCCCCCCCCCCCCCAACCAACAAGGCCCCATTGTCATACATAATACTCCTGCAAACTATTTATAAAACTGTGTGTATGAAGAAAGGGTCTATGATATGCTGACCAATACCAGAAGACCTCACACAGAACTCAAGAGGGGAAGCTCCATGGAGTCTACAAATTTCATAGCTGGACCTGTTGAGACCTGACCATGTTGCCTAATTAGCAGGGTAGATGCCTAAAATTAGAGGGTACCATGAGTGCCAGTTGGAATCCAATTCATTTCCATTATTTCTATGCCACTATGCCAGTTATAATTATTGCTTATTGTAGTCATTGGTTTATTTGGCCATAATAAATATCCATGAGAATAAACCAAGTCTATTTGCCTATTGTATAAGGTTGTGTAGTGGAAGGTAATTCCCACTACATCATAATATTCTGTTTGTATGTTTCAGAGTATCGCCATCCTAACTAAAGAAATTATCATGGATTGTAGTGTTTCAATAAGCCAAAATGAAGCAGATCTATGACTTTTCAGTATTGGACAATATTAGAGTAAAACGTTACCTAAAAACACTGCCAAATATTGAAACACTGTGATTGGCATTTTTTTTAAATTCCAACACTGGCATTTAAAAAACTATTCTGGATATTCAGCACCACTACTCAGACTGCAAGTTGTACTGAATATCCAAATAATGCCAAGGTGGTCTGGAAAGATAGTGGTATTGTCTGGATAGTCCCACGAATATCCACAGATAGTGCTGCCATGCAAAAGTGGATAACATACACATTATCTGTGTATTTGCTTCTGAATATTGGGCTGGCTGATAATCCCATGAAACAAAAGATTGAGAATGATCCTTAAGAAACTCTTAATGAAGTTGATTTTATGATTTTCTAACTACTTTGTAAACTTCAAAGACTTGACTTGCTTGCAATGTTTTATTCATGGTTTAATAGAGTTCTCTATTATTAACTTCAAATATTTTTTAATTAGTAAAGAAGTGCAGCCCTTTGGGTAATGTTGCAAACATGTAGATAGCTAGTAATTAAACGTTTCCGCACGTATAGCTACACTCAAGCAACTCTGAATAAATCATTTGAACCCATCAGAATACAAATATTATTCCAAACATCTTTAAACATAGAAAATATCCAAATCTGACCAGTTTTGTGAATCTAGATAAATAGATTAAAAGCATTTGTCTTATAAAGGCTGGTAATCAGCAATGTGATTGTTCACATTTGCAGTCTAGTAAAGATCCGTCAGATAAAGTTCAGCTTCCTAGGATCAGTGTTAAGCAAGATGACAAATTCCTAGAAAAACAGCTTACTAAAGAGCTGACACCAACCTTAACCATCCATGGGAAAATCGAGGCAGGTTATAGGTCATAGTTCTCTGGAGTAGGTTTTCCATGTCTGTCTTCCTTTTCACAGCTGTTTCAGTGTTAGAATGCTTCCTAGTCTGTTTCATCTATTTGGCACATAGTTGGGTGATTCATTTAAGTGTGTATGGGCACTGAGCTGCAAGAACTAAATCACATATGCAAGAGTTCTTGCTAATCGCCATATTAACAAGAACTTCCTTTGCTAATTTTTGCATAAGAAGGGTTGGAGAAAGTAGAATTAAAATAGTATCACAATTATCAGGAAAGGGCACATATAAGAGGCTGATAATTGACTCCTAGCTGGGTTTTTGTAAATAACTGAGGTCCAACAAAGCTGGCCAGTCTTAACTAGAGCTCTGTAGTTTAAGTCAGTGGCTCTCCCTGTTGAACTCTCTGCTACCCCTTGCTGAATGCCTTCCAGCTAGCTCACCTGTTCTTTTTTTTTTTTTTTTGAGTTTGCCTTCAGATATTCTCTTGATTAGACCAGCAAGAATCAAGCAAAATTGTGTGGATTATGTAGGTTCATCCTTGTGCCTTGATAGTATAAGAGTTCTGCCTGGACTTAATTAAACCTAGCGTATGACTTTGGGAAACTGGGAATCGCTCCTTCCCCATGTGGATCTTAGCAATTACGTAAGATTAGAGGAAGGCAATGAGGTAAGCCATGGGGAAGCCCCAGGGGGTGGTCTTTTTAAAAATTCTGTGGGATCTATGTTAATGGCATTCTTCAGAGGTTGTGTTGATTGGAGCTTCTGGCCTGCCTGAAAATCATGCCATTTGCCTTTGATATGATTAAATGTCTGAGACAGAGCTGAATATAACCTCCAGAAGTCCTGCATACAGATCCTAGCCAGTAGGTGAAGATTGTGACTGGACATTGTGCTGGTGAGCCCATTGTGGGAAAAGTCATATGGCCCCACTGCAAGAAGCAGATATATTTTCAATCCCCAGTATGCTGGCCACCCCTCTCTCATTGAGCTGCAAGATTGCTCTCAGGGAGGCTTCTTTGCTATCTGTGATGCCAAGATCTGCGTCAATGGCTGGAACTCCTAGATAGAGATTGCTCATTCTTACAGGAATGTATAATTGAAGAGTCATGAGTGATGAGACTTTGGTCCTGGGAATGCCATTTGAGAGGTCTGGAGATCACAAAGAAACAGAAGTTAAATCTGGGGGGAGACAGACCTCACTGCTGACATGAACTGCAAGTTCAAAGATGATCACCGTAAGCACCACAGAAGAAAGTGAGATATCCACAGCATTTGCTGCAATTTTCATCAACCACAGGAACTGTATATCCTTTCCAACTCCCAGTCAATGTTCATGGGGGGAGGAGGGGTTTTGCAACAGGGCTGATACCATGCAATCATGGGCACTGCAGGTAATATTCATCATCAGCAGTCATCATTTTAATTTACACTCCAGCCAGAGTTAAAATTATTACATATATTCAATGCCACTGCTTCTAAAGTTCAGGATGAGTTATATTTAAGTCCAATGGGTATTTTTCCAGGCACTAGAGATCTTACAATTTACTTTAGTCCTGAGGTAATGTAGGGTTAAGTGACTTGCTTAAGATCACCAGGAATGGCAATGGGATTCAAACTTGGCCTACCTGTTTTTCAGCCTTGATCTCTATATTTAGTAATGGATAGCTTAGCCATATAATGATTGAATGTTGCTGCTAAACATCAAATTTTTGGTTAATATCCTCACTCCATCTTTCTGCCATCCCTTCACTATGGGGGTCAATCCAGAACATGAATAAGGGGTTTGTACATCTGGTGGGGACATTTTATCTGCCAAAAACATCCCTGACCATATTCTGAAACACTGCTGATGTGCACATCCATGGCGCTAGCATAGGGATCATAGATGGGGGCAGGAAGGGGTGGGACAGAGGTGTGGTCAGCTGTGAAGACATATAAAGCGCATTCAGGAAAGGCCCTTGTAAGTTTTAAGTGTTTCCTGCAGATGTCCACATGGAATGAGGGCAGGACTTAGAAAATATTCTACTATGCTCTTCAATGTGTCCCATATTGAAGAACGATTGTGACAATTATATTTTAAACTGTTGTGTCTGCAGTCTGGAAGAACAGAAGATGTAGTTGTAAAGAACAGAAAGCAGAGGTGAGGGAAGGTTATAGGGTAATGAAACATTGATAAACACCCCTAGAGACATATTAAGAAGAGCAATTGTGTTTATACTAGCTATGCTGACAATTGCTGTTTGTGCTGAAGGAGCAAAGCTAAGGTTCCCTAACATTTCCTATGTTCTGTAAACTGGGACTGGTATTGTAGAGATAGTATGTGAGTGAGTAGGGCAAAGATTCTGGTTTTGGTGACAAACGCTATTATACCAGCTGTTGTTTATAGGTGCAGGGAGTCTTTTTGGCAGCTGTATGTTTATTGTGACTGCGTGTTTATGTGTGTGTGTGGTTTGAGAGTTGCATGGAAGGATCTGGTGTGCTCATCCGCAGTTCTGGGGGGACATGAATTTCTGGCCAGTACCTGCACTGTAGGGGTGACTGCAGTGTCACCAGGTGCCAGTGTGATGGGGCAGCCAGACATCAGCAGTGCCAGACACTGGGAGACATGACTGATGTTGTGCCAACATCCTTCAGATTGTGTTATGAGGCTTACATCTTTCCCCAGTCCAGGATATATGCAAGCTGCGAGACTGGTGATATATCTGGAGGCTGGCTACCTGGGTATGATGGTACAGGGATCCCCCCACCCATGCCCACACAGGCCTGATCAGGGGAGCAGTGCCACAAAGCAGACTCTGGGAAAGCAGACAGGGTTACCCCACCGATAGCAGATGTATACAGACTATCATCACCATGATGGGACAGGTGCTGCTGTGAGAAATGCCAGTACCCAGATAAGTGGGAATCAGATGCTATAGCCAGAAGGCCATACTACTAATACTACTGATCATTTGTATAGTGCTACAAGACTCTGCACAGACACATGTAAAGATGGTCCCTGCTCAGCAGAGCTTAAAATCTAGTCAGGACAGACAACACAGCAGCTGTGGACAGGAAACATTTAGGGGGAATGGTAAAGAGACACAAGGGAGATTAGGCAGATCAGATCCCAAAGTAGCAAGGAAGAGGAGAGGGTTCAGCCTGGATTTAAGAAGGGCCAGAGGTGAAGCCTTCCACTTCGGCTTTCATACTTTGAACATATCATGCGAAGAGAGATCATTGAAGAAAGACATAATGCTTGACAAGGTAGAAGGTCACCATAAAAGAGGAAGGCCAGCAATGTGATGGATCGATACAATAACAGCAGCTATGGATACCACTCTATCAACAATGAGCCACTTGGTTGAAGACCGAACAAAGTTTAGGTCAACTATCCAGAGGGTTGTCAGGAATCGACACCGACTCAACGGCACTTAACAACAACAACAGAGAAGAAACCTGATGTACAGACTCAGATAGTTTGTTCCAGGCATAGGGAGAAGCAAGGTGAAAGGAAAGTCTGGAGTTGGCAGTGAAAGAGAAGGGCACAGATAGAAGCGATCTGCCAGAAGAGCGGAGTTCCCGAGGAGGGGTGTAGGGAGAGATAAGAGAGGAACAGTAGTGTGGAGCAGCAGAATGAGTGCACTGGCATGAAAAGGGCATACCTTTGTTGCTCATCATTATTATGCATCCTTTGGGGAACTGCAATGTAAGTTTTGGGTTTTGTGCACTTGGTATGGGTCCATCCTTAGTTTAAAGCCTGTTTATAGAGATGACCAAGGCAGGGATCACTGGGGCCGTTTTCTCATGCCAAGTACTATTTGATGCAAGGTATGTCCTGACATACATTCATATTTATATTCTCTTATACCATATTAGGGTGCACTGGGATGACCTAGCACTTTTAAGGGCCTGAGGAGGACTAGTATATGGTCAGGGTTGCAGCAGCAGTCATTTGTCATTGATATTTATGTCTAGTTTGCATCAGAAAACTACTGTCAGTGTGAAGAGCAGCTTAGGAGATGCACGTTTTACTGAGAAGGCGTGGTGTCTGCAGATACATCCCGAAGACGGGTAGGATCCAAAATGCTCAACTTTTCAGAATATAATGGGTGCGGGGATGTCCAAAACATTTACCTGTGTCCCATCATATTGGCGGGGGACACGTTTCTCCATTATATCGCATGGCCCATGCACGGGTCTCGTGCCAGATGTGTGCATGGGCCAGCTGAATAGCGCTTTGCCCGTGCTGTGCCAGACACATCTATCTCCCCGATTCCGGACCTGCGGGCACGTCTAGACATGCAAATGCGGAATTAGTTTCAAACGGTGCACGCTTTCCATTTAGACTCCCTATTACAATAATACGTACAACTTAAATGAATAATCATTCCATTCCAATGCATCAATACCCCACTTGTATATAGTTAAAATTGAGTTAGAAACAGTACTTCAGTTTAAATTGTTACACAATCTGTGTTAGTTGATTTATTGAACTATTCCGCATAGTTTTTACATACACTTTGTTGTTCAAGTTAAGATGTTCATTGTAAAAAGTTATAACTGTTCTATGTAAAACAAGATCTGCATTGTTAATTGTTGTTAAATGTACACCGCAACTGATCGCTGGAAGATGCGGTATATAAATAAGTGTTAAATAAAATAAATAAATAAATAAATAAATAAATAAACATGCATGTTATGGAATTGGGCTGCACATGGATAGTGCTTGAACAGACGTATCTTTAGCCTGACACTATCCATATATAAGGAACTTATCTAGTCAATATTTTTAAAAAACTTAGATGTTCTATGCTGCTCTGAACATCTTACATGGTGTTTTTCTTTTTTAATACGGCAGCTAGGGTGGTCCACTGCCATAGGGGAAAAAATAAAAGTAGGACTTTCTTTGCTCCCTGGCCTGATTCTGGTTCCATTTATGTAGAAAACAATGTGTGCAAAGTTTGAAGCCAATCAAATAATATTTAGGGGTGGCTCAAGGTCCCTATCTATCAGGCCCCTGGATCCCCCCCAGGGTTCGTCAGACCACTGGGTATTATCCGCCAAGCACTCAATGTGGTCCAGATGCTAGTAAGGACTTTGACGATGTGGGGAACATCTTACGGTGTTGCGAGACAACACCCAGAAGGAACTGGAGTTGCTCTTCTTTTGTGGTGTGTCAGCCGTTGAACTCCTCAATGAGTTTGACCCCTCGCTCAGCCACATCGTTGATCACTGGAAGATTTTTTACTTTCTTCAGACCGTCTTTGAATGATGCATTCTCTTCCCAGTCTTCTGGGTCTGCATTAAGAAAATCACTGTTGATGTCAAGGTGTTTCAGGAAACGGATTGACTTGCGAGTTGCAAAAGATTCAAGTGGTGGAATCATGGAACTTTTCAATTCGACCCGCTTTGGGGGATCTTCGTCTTTGTCATCATCCTCATCGCTTTCATCTGATTCTGCCAGGATCATGGCCGACACTATGGCCCGCTTTGTCGGTGCTGAAACAGCTTCATCGAACAGTGACAGTGCCACAAGCTCCTCTGACACATACCACAGATGCTGTTGCAGTTTGTCTCTGGCCGCTTTTCCAACACGGTCATTGTGGTAAGAGTGTAGTTTCTTCAGCATCTCCAAATCTGTTCGAGGAGCAACTGCAGCATCAGGGGCAGAAAACCAGGCTTCCACATGAATCAGGATGGAGAAAATGCTCACATCACGAACACAGGACTCCTCCCGTTGGGTAAGATCTTTGAGTTGTCCTCGGAACATCCAAATCTTGAGACAGTACAAGACTTTTGCCATCCATCTGGCATGATGGAAAGCTCCGGGTTTCTTGAAATTGAAACTAGGAAGATTCCCTCCAAGGCAGACAATCGTTAACTCCAAGAATTCCAGGTAATCATCTCAGTGATTGCCCTGTGCCAACTTGGATTCCGCAAACTTCATGATGCGATCCCTGTCAGGTTGCAGCACCTCCAAGTCTTTTCCAGTTTGATAGTTGGACTTGTCAAGGGAGCCCCAATTCTTTTGGAACCGGCGAAAGAGTTGGACATCGGGACCCGATGAAGCTCCAGAGCATGTAGAGAATACTGCACCAAGAATTATTTCGTAAATGTGATGGCGGCATGCCAAATGAAGGACTGTGCGACGGAGTCTCTGTTCTAGAAGAATGCACGCTCCTGATCGATGTCCCGTGTTCGATGCAGTTGTATCAAAGCAGAAGCCTGCAACCTTTTCATCCAAACACCATTCCTGTAACAGTTCATAAACTGCTGCAGCTTGATTCTCGCCCGTTCCTGATGTCAGTTTTGGTACATCAAGAAATTGTGTTTCTCCAGTGGAGACAGCCATTATCAAAACTGGAAGGCGGTCAACGGATGTGGTTGAACAGAGGAGAGATGGCAATAACTTGCTATCCCAATGCACAATGCATGTTTTGCCTTCGGCTTTGAATGCGTTGTGCAGGTCCGTCCATTGTTGCTGACGGTGCTTTTCTCTATGGCGCTTGACGCTGGAGCGGCTGATATTGAGCTCCCCAGGATAATGTCCCAGACTTCTGGCGGTTTCAGCTACCACAAACAGAGCATTGCGATCCGTTGTCCCTGTCCGATCCAGGGCTGCTGTAAGCTCTGGGGTCCAGACATTGTTAGGTCGATACTGCTTCGTTTGTGGAGTTGCTTTCTTCTGTCCGTTATTTGAATCCGTAGATGTCGACGAGTCTTCACCTGACTCTGCTGAGGAAGAAGATCCTTCCAGCTGAACTTGGCTTGTAGTTGCCTCGGCTTCGGCAACATGTTTTTGTCTGCGCCTTTTCAGTTCTTCTTCTCGCTGTTGCGATCTTGCTTCCGTGTTGGCCAGTTTCTTGTCAATCGCGCACATTGAGCCGCGGCGCCCTGGTTCTCGTTGCGCTATTAAGAATTCTTTGTCTTCTTGAATATGAATTAAAGACATTGCATTGGCATGCGCCACATCAAATAGGTTTTTCATTGCAACCTGGAATTCTTTTTCATTTGCCTTTTGTTTCCCTCCTCTCCCTTTGTTTTTCTTTAAAAGTTTCCACTGATTGAACAATTTCTTTACTTTTTCTTGAATTTTGTCATTTCTTTGAACAGGAAGCCTGGCCTTTTCCCAGTAAGCTTCTACTTCACTTGTTACAATAGATGCACTTTCACTAACGCCTTTGTTTAATGTCATATGGTGATGTAAAAATACACTTAACACTTGCTCCTTGCTGGGGAGCTTGGCCCCCAGAATTGTGGTGGACATTTCTTCAATGAGATAAAAACCACGTTTTTTCGCCATCTGAAAAGAATAAAGATACAAAGATAATAGTACAATGTCTTTGCCACCTCTCAGAGACGAGATTAGTTCAAATATGACGCAATCAAATGTAATCAGCGTGGAACTGAGTGGATGATACAAGATGATGCAACATTTCGTCATCTGCTCCCAGGGGGAAATCTCAAGACTTGTTGAGCCACCCCTAAATATTATTTGATTGGCTTCAAACTTTGTACACAGTGTTGTCTACCTAAAAGGAACCAGAATCAGGCCAGGGAGCAAAGGAATTCAGGAATTCATTTTTATGGACCACCCTAACGGCAGCGTTATGCATAAAGCAGAATTTCAATATTCTGCTATATATAAAATGCTATATCTAGAGTGGGGAGGGCAGTGTTGTTGCATTTCAGGGATGAGGCCACAAATCTGTATAAATTATACATATGAGCACTGATATTCTGCCCCTGTACATGTATAGCTTATGCGTTTGGCTTGAACATGACAAATTCAGGTAGAACTTGGGGTGTCTGAGCCAAACATATAACTTATACTGTACGTATAAGCCATGATATCCAGATATTCTACATGTACATATATGTACCCTATTTTCCGGCATATAAGACGACTGGGCGTATAAGACGACCCCCTACTTTTCCTGTTAAAATATAGGGTTTGGCCTATACTCGCCGTATAAGACTACCCCTCTTCCAGTTCTTACCTCGGGTGCTCCAGAATCCTGCCAAAAGAAAATGGTGGCTGCCCCGCTGAAATACAGACTCCAGATCATGTCCAAGAGACCCAGAAGACCACAGTAGCACTCTGACAGGTTGCGTTGCCCTGGCAGAGTAGTCCACCCCCCAGGGCAAACACCACTTTGCCACAATCCTCAGCACAACCGGCACCAGCGTTCCCCTATCCCCCAACTGCCACCGCTCGTGTTAACAGTACACTAAAAGAAAAACTAACAACCCACAAATTAAAAACTATCCTGAAGCAGCCACCACATCTATAAAGATCCCCATGCTGAACCTCGACCACATGAGCACGGTAGCCCGAAAACCCGGCAGCCTCTGCACCCATAGCAGTCACATTGGAGACGGAGGCCCTGAAGCACAGCAGCCAATCAATCGGCTGGCAGGGAGAGGGGAGGAGCCTGGGATGCAGCGTCAGTCAGCTTCCCCAGTCTAGGTCAGAAAGTTGCTGTATACCGCCGTATACCGGCGTATAAGACGACCCCCGACTTTTGAGCATATTTTCATGGGTTAGAAAGTCGTCTTATACGCCAGAAAATACGGTATACTTGTATGTATAATTTATACTTTTATTTTCAGCAGCACTTGCTATGTATAGTGCCACTGAATATAGGAATAACTTGAAAGGTCTAAATTAAACCTTTCAAATTATTATCAAGACATTTATTGAATATTTATTTAAAAGCTATTTTATACCGCTTTATCATTTCAATCAAAGCGGTTTACATTGTAACTTAAACTTGGTAATGTACATTAAACAGGGACATTGATAACTTGGAATTTTCTGAGGCAATGGAGGGTTAAGTGATTTGCCCAAGGCCGCAATGAGTGCTAGTGGGACTTGAACCCTGGTCTCTAACCATTTGGCTATTCCTTCACTCCATATTGACTTCTATATGTTTACTGTCCTCCCGTAAATATAAAACTTCCTTTGAAATGTGACCCCTAGATGTCATGTTGGAGAACTACTGGAACCTCTTTCACAATTTTCCCAGTCTTTACTGAGGAGTGGAAAACCTGACCCAAGAATCATACTGAGATCCTCCACAGTGCAGTGTACAGTACAGCCTCTGAGCCACCAACCCAGTCATTTGTGCAATTTTTCTGTTTCTCTCTTTCATTTATGTGGTGAATTTACAATTCTCATCAAGAAGATGAATCAGCAATTAAAGCATGTGTGAGCAGAAAAAAGGAAAGAATGAGAGAGAAAATATATTTAAAGTAACATAAGCCAACGCGTTATATTCTTCTCTGTCTAACCCTCTGCATAAGGAAGATCTAATTGAAACCTAACAAGCTAAATAGTAAACAATTTAATAAAGAAATACTGTATTACATAGGCAGTAGCTGCCTATCTAAGATATTCACATGATATACTGTGATAATAAATTTGCATTATAGAAAATATGGGCCCGATTCTGGAATGTGGGTTGCAGGGCTGCACATTCCAGTGGGGCTGCACGTTCCAGCGGGACGTGTAGTCCCTCAAGCTGTCTGGGCCCGATTCCCCCTCCGGCTCTTCCTGTATGTCTTGAATAGCAAGATGGGGAGAGCCGGCGGGGAGTGGGAGGTGGCAAGATCTGGGAGGAGTGGGGGCGGGACAGCCCAGCAGGACGTAAGGGCCGATTTAGGTCTCGGCCCTGTATGTCCTGTCGGGTCAAAGGGGATGTGCTGCTTATTCCACCGCAAAGGTGGAATAAGGAACACTGACCCTGCAGTTGGGCCCGGCGAACCCCCCAGGGCTAGGTGTGGGGGGATCCCCGCCGCTGCCCGACCCAGGTCCCGGCAAGCGAGCCGTGGGTTGGGCAGAGGGGAAGAGGGGGGGCCGAAGCCGTGGGAGTCGGGGGCGCTTGCAGGGAGGATGTCCCCACCGGCGACAGGGGCATGCCGGGCCATCCTAGAGTCTGATTCTTGGCAACATAGGATCGTTTTGTTCCCATGGTCCAGAATTGGGTTCTAACTGGCCCATCTACCTCGGGGCTGTCTGGACAGCCCAGATGTGCCCCTACGTGAATCGGGCTCATATCTTCAAACCCACTTCTCTAAGCATAGATATTCCCCATCACTATCCTAAATGAAATCTGTGCATGAAGAAATGATCTGAAGAGCTTGGTTTCCAAAAAGATATATTTATTTTGGGAATTCTTAATTAAACAGGAACAAGAAAAATGTAGGAAATTTTCTAAAAATAATCAGGGGGATATTTAACTGTGGCGACTGTTGCTTCTAAAGTGGCTAGTCATTGCCGCTGAGCTGTGCCCCAGATATTCGATGCTGGGTCTATATCTGGCCACCAGCATAGAATATCCCGGTTGGCTGGATGGCGCCCCAGCTAAGTGGGCAGCAGTTGTATTCAGCTCTGCCCAATTAGCTAAAGCAGCGAAAGTTAGGCGAGCCTTTCAAATGCCTAACTTTCACTGCTTTGGGTTAACTGGCTAGTAGCTGAATATCACTTCTAGACAGTTATCCCCAGGTGCCATATCCGCTCTGTCTCTGGAACCCCTTGAAGCTAGCCAGCTACCATTGGGGCGTTTAGTGACGGCACATGGGGATATTTAACGGTACTAACCATGTTAGTGCTGCTGAATATCCCGCTAAGCTCTATTCAGCAGGTTTGCAGGTCTGCAAACCACCTATATGGCTTTGAATATCTCTTTCATTGCTTCCTGGCACATAGCCAGAAACATTATGCTTCTACTTTGCATTACCTTAGAAATATCTTGAAATACGCAACTCTTACAGTCCAAAAAAATGAATACTCATATACAGAAAATACAGTTTCAGCACCCAGTTGCTTTTGGCTCAAAAGAAGAGTAGCCAGTTTAATAACATCTGATATTTTCTCTCCAAATGATATTTCCAGTGTTTGAGTAAGATTTAAATTATGTAAGGCAATATCAATAATTCTCTTCTACCCAGTAGACATTCCAGAAGAAATTACAACTTTCTCACTGGCAAGGCCCACCTGTGATATAGCTCTCATCAAAGTGGGCCCTCTGCCAACATAGCTCCTAGGTAATAAACTTTCCATAGAGCTTTATTCTGACTGGAAATCATAACAGCACAATATCTCTGGGCTGGGCTGTCCAGTCCAATGCGGGTCCAGGGCTCCCATGCAACCCCTCTAGGAACTCTCTCCTTAGCCAGCACATCAGTAGCCATGATCAATAATTTGGGCCTCTAGGTACTTCTTAGAGCAGGTAGGATTGCTATTTGATTGCCTGAGTGAAGTATTAGCATTCAGCATTGGATGCACTCCTCCACCTTCACATGAAGAAAGACTTCTGATGAGCCTGCTTCCCCTTTAAGACAAATCTTTTCATCAAAGTTTGAAAGGGACTAGAGGACTCTATAGGGCAGGGCTTTCCATCTCCAGTCCTGGAGGGCCGCAAACCAGTCATATTTTCAGGATGTCCCTAATGAATATGCATGAGATAAATTTGAATACAAGGGGCAGCACATGCAAATATATCTCATGCATATTCATTAGGGACATCCTGAAAACCTGACTGATTTGCAATCTTCCAGGACTGGAGTTGGAGACTCCTGCTATAAGTAAACTCCAACTTCCCCTATACACTTAACCATTTTTTAGAAAATTTGAAGCGGTAAGTAAGAAAAACTTCTAGGACAATTTGAACTCTCATTCCTTGCCATCCTGACCTCATCCCCATACAAAATGTTTTGTTGCATAAAGACCACTTTGTTTGATTCTTTTCCATGTTGCTTAGCACTCCTTTAGATTTTGTGTTATGTATTTTATATTATGCCAGTAGCACTCACCCCTACTTCATTTTTATCATCGAGGTTTGGAATCTGCTGGAGTGGAGGAGTAGCCTAATTGTTAAGAACACTGGCTTGGGATCCCAGAGACCAGGGTTTGATTCCCACTAGCACTCCTTGTAGCCTTGGGCAAGTCACTTAACCCTCCATTGCCTCAGAAGAATCCAAGTTGTCAATATCCCTGTTTAATGTACATTAACAAGTTTAAGTTTCAATGTAAACCGTTTTGATTGAAATGATAAAGCGGTATATAAAACCTGTTAAATAAATACATTTAGAAGAAATAGTTTAATATACCGTCCTTGAAAAAACACAGCTATACATCTTGAATCTCTCTGAATTTGCTACTTAAGTAGCTCAGTAAAATATTTATGAATTGAATTGTCTTGATGTCTTCTCTTGGGTGTTGGATCCCGGTTCTGATCCTTGGTCTAGAGTTGGAGTATGCTGCGGAGGCAGCATTGTCAGTCCTCATTGGAAATAACAGCTAATATAGTCATATTCCTGGGTTATTTTCAGCCTGTGGCATTGTGTTTGTGTTACTAAATTATTTATAATTTTCTACAACTGGGGAATAAGGAAATGTATAGTTAAAGCCAGGTTAGGAGATGGAATTTAAGCGGAGAATAGTAACATAACTGGCTATATTTTGGAACATTTTCATCCCAGCTTATACCCTCCTGTATTCTCTGATAGGATAACATCAGAGAAGGTAGTTTTGAAAAGCATTTCCATAGGTAAAAGTGTTTATCATAGAAATAACATTTTATATAATTGCCTGCTCGATATGCAGGTAAACGTATGTGCAGAGAGCCTATATACATCTAAGTTTACATAGACTGAGTGTAGATCGATTGTTTACGTTATCAGCATATAGAAAGACTAGGGGACATGCAATGAAGCTACAGGGTAAACTATTTAAGACTAATAAGAGGAAATATTTTTTCACTCAACGTGTAATCAAACTCTGGAATTTGTTACCGGAGGATGTAGTAAAGGCTGTTAGTGTAGCTGGGTTTAAAAAATGTTTGGACAAGTTCCTGGAGGAAAGGTCCATAAACCATTATTAAAAAGGGACCCAGGATACAAGCATTGTAGAACCTGTGTCTTTTGGGGAAACTGCTAGGGACGTATGATCTAGATTGGCCACTGTTAGAAACAGGATACTGGGCTTGATGGACCTTGGTCTGACCCAGTATGGCATATCTTATGTTCTTATGTTCTTACGTGAATTGGATCATTTTAATTCCTTTTTGACAACATATAATCATAGTATTACTTTCTTTAACTTTTAAATGTACTTTGATTTCTATTAGGCATACAACTGGAGAAATAATCAATGTAGCAAAATGAGTGCATCGGAACTTCAGATGTTGGCTAGCATGAGGAGACAACAATGTGAAGAACTAGAGGATGATGAGACATCACACTGCCTGAGTGCATCTCAGATCGATAATTGCAATGTCAACATAAGCACAAGCAGTGATGATACAACCACTTGGAATTCCTGTCTGCCACTAGTGAGTCCAAATTAAAATGGCCTATTTGGGTTAACCATTGCCTTGTTCAGTATGAGTCAAAGCAATGTTGGTGTGGTATATTGCCTCACTGGAGCACCTGTAGGATTTTTATTGCACACAGTGATGGACTATAAACTGTCCGTTCCTTAGCGTCCCTCTAGTCCAGTCCCGGAACCATAGAGTTTAGAATCTCCTCCAGCAGCTTTGGAGACTGAAAGATGTCATCGCTTTGATGTCACCAGCATAATTAGGCAAGGATTGCCCCCTTCCTCCAGTACTTTCAGTCTCCAAGCAGCTAGAGGAGGTTCTGAGCCTGGGGCTGGGCTCAGTTGACACAAAATAAGCAGAGCTAGCATTATAGATGTAGCTTTTAAATTTAAATTTAATTTTAATTTAATATTGATTTAGTAGTGATTGGAGATTTCGGGTGTTTCCTTTGTAGATGGTGTGCTGCTGCTGGAAGGTGTTCCGTTGAGTTGCTCTGCCTGGCTCCTTCCCCTCTCTCCTCCCCTCCCTCCCTCTCTCCCCCCTCCCCTCCCTATCTCCCCCCTCTTTTCTCTTCTTCCCCATCGCTGCAACGAGCAGTAGAGGGTAGATGAGGAGATCTTAGCCTCCCTGCTCCCGAACCCGCAACGGAGGGTGAGGAGCAGGTGGTAGGCTGGGCCGCAGCGCCGAAGATAGCCTCAGGGGACACGAGGTGCTTCATAGCACCGGAGCTGAAGCCGCAGTCCGGCTGTGCTCCGACGCTGGTGTGCCGGCTCGCAGCACTGTCATAGAGGGGGCAGAGCGGTGAGTCTTGATAGCGGCTAGCCGCATTTTTTGCTTCCTTTGGAGGAGGGGGAAGTTCACAGGCCGAGGTGGGAAGAGGTGTTGATTTGGAGCGGCTAGGTCAGCCGTGTGAGAAACGCGGCGGTGGCCATTTTTGGGAGCCGCGATTTCAGCAGCGCTTTTACATTTTGGGCTGTAGCCCCATCTGAGAGCTTCATTTGTAGGTGGAGGCAATGAACCTTGCCTGGTGGTGAGGAGCTGTTTTCCGTTTTTGAAAAAAAGAAGAAAAAAGAGAGATAAGGTTTGTAGGAAGCTCGGAGCCATTCTTTCCTCTTCTGTACTGAAAAGAGGAAGGTTGTATACAGTTCCTAATATCCCTCGGTGGGAGAAGGTTCCATAGAGGGGTTTTAGGATCCAGCGGTTGGTTTTTTGGTTAGTCTGGTTTCAGGAGGATTATGCCCGCAAAATCGCGTTGTTTTGTGTGTGGCATGAAGCGCGGCGCGGTGCTGGACTCAGGTGTGTGTTATCATAGAGCAGGAGCTAATAAAAGTGAGGATATAGGAAAAGAAGCTGTCTGTCCCAAAACAAATGAGGTGCAGAGAATGCAATTGTCTAGCAAAACAGTTAGAGGGAGCAAGCGTGCACTTACAGAGGCTGAGTGGACACACCTAGCTAATCAGCAGCACCTGAGAACTAGCCCGGGAAGCTCAAAGGCAGAAGACCTTTATAAGCAAGTGGCTGGAGACAGAAGGCAGAGCAGCACCAGAAGGCAGAGCAGCACCGGAGAGCAGAGCACTGCTGAGAAACAGAGCAGTGGAACCAGGACTAGTGGCACGGCTGCAGGAACTGGAAGAGAACCAGAAGGTCCCAGGGAGAAAGACAGACGGAGGAGAGTCAGTCCTGTGGAAGTCGTGGTAGCCAGAAACTCCAGAGGTAAAGAGCTAAGAAGCAGGAAGCCAGGCTTGGAGAGAGGCCTACGCTTGCCAGAAAGCCCAGAGACCAGATTGAAAGGTACCAGAAGCTTTCAAGAGAAAGATTGCCAGAGAGACTGGGTCCTAAGGGAAATACCTGAGGAGGACACTTCCAGCTATGCTTATTACAGGAAACCAAGGTATGATGATTCTTTATTCATGAAGAAAGGCTCAGCTGCCAGAAGCCCTTATAAAACAGATGCCCGGTTTAAAGGAAGAGAAAGCAGGCCAGAGTTTCACCAACCAAGATATAGAGGCTATAAAACAGGCCATGCTCATTTAAGAACCTTAGAACACTTGTATGGAAAACAAGGGAACAGAAATAGGGACTGGCCAGTGATAACAGCCAGAGAAGGCCCCAGCTCAGAAGAAGATAATAGTGATTTAGAACCGATGCAAGTGGAGCTCATAGACCCTATTCCCTCATCTCAGGAGGAATCGATGGATTGTTCCATGTGTGTTGGGGGTAGTTTGGAATCACTGCCGGAACTGTGAGCCTTACAGATATTACCTTAAGAAGTTTTCATATTTGTGCTGATTGAAAGAAGAATGTTCAGACATGTAATTTACTCCAATGTTGAAAGAATCATTGGTTAAATTCCTTTCCACAACTGTAAAGATTATAGCAGTTTACTTTGTACCTTGAGTTTGGTTTATGCCTGAAAAGAAGGACTTTCTTTAATTTTTGTAGCCCAACGAATCTTTTTGTGAAAAGGGAAATAAAAGCCTTATTCTCCCTCCACTTTGGCTTACATGACTTATTTGCACCAGGAGCAGGACTACATAGACCAGGCTGCATCTGGCCTTAAAGAACCCTCCTCTCCTAAAATTAACTATATGCCCAACCTCCCTGTTCAGCCACCGGCCACCGGGGGAAGGTTGGCGACAGTGTGCAAGCTGCACCCTGGAGGCGTCGGTTGTGAATAAGGCACTGGAGTGGTCCTCGGAAGGCTTGGGGACCATTCCTTCAGATGGGGGGGAGGCTCTGCCTCCGGCTTTGGATCCCGCGGAGCCAGGAGCGGGGCCTTCCTCGGGGGAAGGAGCTTCTCGGTCTCTGGGAATGTCCCAGGCAGGGCATGCTCCGGTGATTCCACCGAATTTCTTTTCCCTTATGCAGCAGGCTTTTGCCCTGCTGCAGCCTGTGTTGTCAGTTCCATCTCAAGGGGCGCTAAGGTGGAAGCGGCCGGAGTCTTGTGACCGGTCTGTGGAGGACGAGACCCCAGCCAAGAGAAGCAAGGTGGCGGGGAAGAGAATCCGCTGTCTCCGCAGGAGGAGAACCTAGGGGCGGTAGACGCGGAGCTGGCGGAGATCTCGGAAGACGAATTAGAGGAGGGGGAGTTCCTGACTCGGAGCAGCAAAGTAGAATAGTCAGCCTTGATTACCGAGCCTCTGAAAATGCTGAACATGCCCTCGGGGGGGGGGGGGGTGGCAGCAGAGGAAGCGTTGGAGGATCCGCTGTTGCAGGCGGTTCGAACGTCTCAGTGAGTTTTTCCAGTTCATAGAATTTTTCAAAATATGATTCAGGAAGAATGGGACGTGCCAGAGTCGGCCCTGAGAGGTTGAAGGGCCTTAGCTCGCCTTTATCCGCTTTCGGATCAGGATAGAGAACTTTTTCACTCTCCAAAAGTAGATGCGGCAGTATCAGCGTTGACTAAGAAAACGACGATTCCAGTTGAGGGTGCCACGGCATTGAAGGATGTGCAAGATAGGAAGTTGGATACCTTGCTGAAACAGGTTTTCGATATCAGTGCCCTCTCAATGCAGGCCTCGATAGTGGGGGTGTGGGTGGCGAGAGGCTGCTTGAGGTGGTCTCAGAGGTTGCAGGGGGACTCCTCGGATGGGCTGTTGGAGGAAGTAGCGCGGCTGGAGTTCGGTACCGCTTATTTAGCGGACATTCATTATGACCTTATCCGGAGTCTGGCGAAGAGCATGACGTCTGTGGTGGCAGCACGCCGGTATCTCTGGTTGCGAAACTAGTCAGCGGACGGTTCATCTAAGGCTCGCCTCAGCAAGCTTCCATTTCGAGGGAAGCTGTTGTTTGGGGAGGATTTGGAAAAGTTGGTCAAGGATCTCAGAGAGTCTAAGGGGGGCCGTCTTTCGGAGGATAAGCCTAAACAGGCCCGGAGTACTCCGGGGTCCCGGGGAGCGCAGAGAGAGTTTCGTAGGTTTCGGTCCTCTCGCTTTGGACAGCCTCAGCGTGGGAGATTTCCAGCGCGAGCCCAGGGATTTCGAGGTTTCCGGGGAGCAGGCAGGGGTTTTGCGCCCTTCCAGTCCTCAGGTGTTAAGAAGTCGCAATGAGATGAGGCGGACTCAGGCGGGGGAGGTACCCGTGGGAGGACGTTTGCGGGAGTTTTACCCTGCCTGGGTCCGGATTACGTCAGACCTGTGGGTCTTGGAAGTCATTCGAGAGGGTTATGCACTCAAGTTACATCGACCCGTGTTAGATTCCTTTGTCCAATCGACCTGCTGTGCACCGCACAAGGTTTGAGCGGTCTCAGACACGCTGCAGCGGCTGCTGCAGCTCAAGGCAGTGGTGCCCGTTCCATCGGATCAGTGCGGGTGAGGTCGATACTCCATCTATTTTGTGGTTCCAAAGAAAGAAGGCACATTTCTGCCGATTCTGGATTTAAAGAGGGTGAATCGGTGTCTACAGGTCGCACATTTTCGGATGGAAACGTTACGGTCAGTTATTGCGGAGGTCAGAGCGGGAGAATTCCTGACATCTTTGGACTTTACGGAAGCGTATTTCCATATTCCGGTGCGGCAGGAACATCAATGGTTCCTCCGATTTGCGTTACCGATTGGTCATTTTCAGTTTCAAGCTCTGCCCTTCGGCTTGGCGACAGCGCCTCGGACGTTCACCAAGATCATGGTGGTGGTGGCGGCAGCACTCCGCAAGGAAGGGGTGCTAGTGCATCCGTACTTGGACGATTGGCTGATTCGAGCAAAGTCAAGAGAGGAAAGTACTGCGGCTACCGCCCGGGTGGTGCAAATATTGCAGAGCCTCAGCTGGGTAGTCAATTTTGCAAAGAGCAAATTGGTTCCCTCGCAGTCCCTGGAGTATTTGGGGGCGCGTTTCGAAACGAAGCGGGCGGCGGTGTTTCTCCCAGACCAGCGAGCACAAGGGTTGCGGGAGCTCGTGAAGGCTTTTCTGACACAAAGGGCGCCGACGGCGTGGCAGTATCTGCAAGTGCTCGGGACTATGGCAGCCACAATCGAGGTGGTGCCGTGGGCCAGGGCTCATATGCGACCATTGCAGAGCGCCCTGCTCCGGCGTTGGTCTCATCAGAGGGATGCGTTGTCTCAGCGGCTGGTTTGTCCTCAAGAGATGCGTCGGGAGCTTCTCTGGTGGTTACGGCCGGGAAGCTTGGAAGCGGGCGTGCCTCTGGAGCCTCCGACCTGGAGACTGTTAACGACAGATGCAAGTCTGCTTGGGTGGGGGGCAAATTGCGAGGGAAGATTTGCCCAGGGGCAGTGGTTGCTGGAGGAAAAGGAATGGTCCATCAACAGATTGGAGCTGAGGGCTGTGTTGTTGGCCCTTCGGGAGTTTCAGGAGTGCTTACGTCAGGCGGCGGTACGGGTACTTTCCGACAATGCGACGACCGTGGCCTACATCAATCGGCAAGGTGACACGGGCAGTGTGGCGCTGGAAAGCGAGGCGAGTCAGCTATTGAGTTGGGCCAAACGAAATCTGAGTGGTCTGTCGGCACAGCATGTGGCCGGAGTGGACAATGTCGAAGCGGATTTCCTCAGTCGACGCAGAGTGGACCCGGGGGAGTGGGTTCTTCACCCGGAGGTATTTGCGCTGCTAGTGCGGTGATGGGGGATTCCACTAATGGATCTAATGGTGACCTTCGAGTCCACGAGGGTAGCGCAGTTCTTCAGCAGGCGGCGTGAACGAATGTCGGAGGGTCTCAATGCGTTAGCACAGAGGTGGCCAGAAGGGGGGCTGCTCTATGTGTTTCCGCCTTGGGCTCTCATAGGCTGGGTAGTGCAGCACATAGAAAGGCATCGCGGGCTGGTGGTTCTGGTAGCGCCCGACTGGCCCAGAAGACCGTGGTATGCAGATTTGGTGTGCCTGCTGGTGGACAGGCCGTGGAAGCTTCCACAGCAGGAGGATCTCTTGCTTCAGGGGCCATTACGCATGCCCCAAGTGAGTCGATTCTCGCTTATGGCATGGCTCTTGAGAGGACAAGGATGACAGCCAAAGGTTATTCCGCTGCAGTCATTTCTACTTTGCTGAAGGCGAGAAGGCGCTCCACTTCGTTGGCATACATTCAAGTTTGGCGCATTTTTGAAGCTTGGTGTGCGGAGCGCAGTCTACGGCCTTTGAAGACCTCGGTGTCACAGGTTCTTTCATTTTTTGCAGGATGGCGTAGAGAAGGGGCTGGCGGCTAGTTCCTTGCGCGTGCAGCTCGCAGCCATCTCCTGTTACCGGGGAAGGATTCAGGGTCAGCTGCTAGGGTCTCACGGCGATGTTCGGCGGTTTTTGCGGGCTGTGTTGCTCATGCGGCCTCCGAGGCGAAGTTCAGTGCCTCCATGGAATCTGAATTTGGTGTTGGAGGCATTAAGCAGGGCGCCATTTGAACCGTTGGGCAGGGCCTCGCTGAAGGATCTGACGTTGAAGACAATTTTCCTGGTGGCAATTTGCTCCGTGAGAAGGATTTTGGAGTTACAGGCTTTATCCTGTAAGGAGCCGTATTTGTCCTTTTTCAATCACAAGGTCGTTTTGCGTACGGTTCCAGCGTTCTTGCCAAAGGTGGTTTTGATGTTTCATGTTAACCAGGTAGTGTCGCTTCCAGTGTTTTCAGAAGAAATGAAGGCGGAGTCGGGAGGCAGGCTGCGTTTTCTTGATGTTCGGTGTGTGCTTAGAAGATACCTCCGCAGGACCGCGTCCTTTCAGAATTCAGACAGGTTGTTTGTGTCCTTTGGGGGGCCACGGAAAGGAGAGGCAGCGGCAAAGTCGTCTATTTCTCGATGGTTGAAGGAGGCAATTGCATCGGCATACCTGCTGAAGGGTAAGGTGGTTCCGCAGGGCCTACGGGCTCATTCGACTAGGGTGCAGGCGGCATCCTGGGCAGAATTCAGTTCGGTTCCGGTGGGGGACATTTGTCGGGCGGTGACTTGGTCGTCGTTGCACTCGTTTGCGAAACACTATAGGTTAGATGTGCAAGCGGCAGAGGATGGGCGTTTTGGCTCAGCGGTACTTCAGGATGGGCTTGCAGGGCCCTCCCGTTGATATTCACTGCTCTGTTACATCCTCTATGGTTCTGGGACTGGACTAGAGGGACGCTAAGGAAGAGGAAATTAGACTTACCTGCTAATTGTTGTTCCTTAAGGAACTCTAGTCCAGTCCCGGATCCCACCCGGGGTTGGCAAGGGTTGATCAGCCTGAAGTTCTTATGGGGGATGGTGGATGGGGTCCTCGGTAAGGCAAAGAGTAAATCTGCAGAGGGAGCCCATTCACAGCAGTGCTTAGCTGGTATTGTTTAAAAAAAAAAAAAAGAAGGGGAAAGTTTTTCTGTATAAAGTTTCATAAGTTTGTCTGTTAATTGCATTATTATTTTAACTACTTATTTTAGTGCAACAAAAGATGCAGTTATATATTTTCTATACACTGGTAGACTGATACTTAACCAACAAGGGGGTAATTTTATTTTTAAAAAAAAGTGAAAATGTGGAACAGTGTTAAGATGACTTTTATAAAATGGCCCGGGGGTAAATGTGCATAAAAGTAAGTACTCTGAAAACATAGCATCTCATTTTGAGTGATGTATGGATAGGCACTCCCAGGGGTAGAATATAGGCGGAGCTGGGATGGGATCAGCATTTAGGCTTGTGTTTTATAAAATACATGCATATGCACTGATTTTTACGGACCATACATGCACAAACCTTCACCTGCTTTGTGTGGGAGTTTCAGGGTGGCAATGCGCATAGAAGCATATGCTGCCTGCAGAAAATAGGAACAGCATATGTGCCTCCTTTAAAGCGCCTCTATACCTTACGTGGGTCCCCTTTGCTTTTATGTGGTGGATTGCCTTTAAAACTGTGACATTCAATTTTGAATACTCTACCTATATAATATGCATTCTGATGTGCACTATTAAAACAAATTATCACAGGTACACTACCAAAAAACTGCCTCCAGTTTTGCAACTGATTCCTATAGATTTTGGGGTGCTGAATCCAGGAAAAATAGCCAAAATGTTCCATCACATCACGTTTTCTTGCAAAATTAGATTTCTTACCCATATAAGGAATGTTCACATAATTTCTTTTTAGCTGACTGCAGTTTATTTTCTTGGCCCAAAATAGAGTTTGTAATGGTTAACTAACTAGAAACACTCCCTCATGATATTTTAGAGTGTTTTGTATTCATTTTATACATTAACAGGACAATTGGGAGGCGGGGGGCTAAATCCAGTACTCGCGCTGGCGCATGTTCTTTCCTGTTCGCCTCGCCTCGTTCGCTCGCTTGCTCAAACACGGTGGTTGCGACATGAACGTTCCTGTCAAATTTCAGTTTCTTGCAAGTTCATTATTACCTTTTCTTTGCTCAGTCGTAATCCAGCTTTATTCCGAAGTGGTTCACTACAGTTGTAGTTTGCAGTGCTGTGTATTTGTGATGGCTCACAGAGCCAGAGGTTGCGTCAACTCTCCGGACAGTTTTTGTTTTATTTGTGGGGAATATACCGTAAAAAAGCGGCAGAGGAACATTTCTGCATTTATTAAAAAAGTATATTTCGCCTATTTCGGTTTGAAGTTAGGCGATCAAGACAAACCGTGGGCTCCTCACAAAGTGTGCAAGACATGTGAGGAAGATCTACGCTTATGGATGAAAGGTAAAAAACAAGCATTTCGTTTCGGAATACCTATGATGTGGCGTGAACAAAGAGACCACAGCAGTGACTGCTATTTTTGCTCTTGCATTGTGAAGGGATACAACTTAAAAAATAAGAACGTAATAAGTTACCCCAACCTTCCCTCAGCAATTAGGCCTATGCCTCATAGCAATGAAGTACCTGTGCCTGAACCACCAAAATCTTTGGATCATATTTGTGTGGACGGTTCTGATCATGATGAGACTCATCAGATGGCTTTTCCCGATGAGTCCAGTACTTCCGAGTTGAAAACTGAACCAGATCCGAAACCTGAACTTTTCTCTCAAGCTGAATTGAATGATTTAGTCCGGGATTTAGGACTCCCAAAAGATGCTGCCCAACTGCTTGGTTCTCGGCTTAAACAGAAAAATCTATTGTCACCAGGAACAACTTTTTATTGGTACCGCAACCGCGAGACACAATTTTTGAAGTATTTCAGCAAAGAGGAAGATTTGGTATTTTGCAACGATATATACAGAGTGATGGAAAAGTTTAAACTCAAGTATGATCCTGTTGAATGGCGGCTGTTCATTGATTCGTCAAAAGACAGCATAAAAGGTGTTCTTCTTCATAATGGCAACACATTCGCTTCAGTTCCTATTGCTCACTCTGTTATTCTCCAAGAAAAATACGAGAATTTGGCCCTGATTCTTCAGAAGATTCGTTATGATGAGCATAAGTGGATGATTTGTGGAGACTTTAAAATTCTATCCATGCTATTAGGGCAGCAATCCGGTTTCACCAAATATCCCTGCTTCCTTTGCTTGTGGGATAGCCGGGCCCGCGACCTACACTGGGGGAAAAAAGACTGGCCAATTCGGGAGTATTTGAGACCCGGTGAGAAAAATGTTCTTCATGAGAGCTTGGTACCTCGTGATAAAATTCTATTACCACCTCTCCACATTAAGTTGGGTCTCATTAAGCAATTCATCAAGTCCCTTCCAAAAGATGGTGAGTGCTTTCGGTACCTTTGCTCAAAGTTCCCCCGACTTTCTGAAGCAAAGCTAAAGGAAGGAGTGTTTGTTGGCCCTGATATAAGGAAACTCATTTCAGATGGAGCATTCGCTGAAACGATGTCTGAGAAGGAAAAAGAAGCCTGGGATTCCTTCAAGGATGTTGTTCTCAAATTCTTGGGGAACAGGCGGGATGAGAACTATAAGGATATTGTTGCCAGGATGCTCAATGCCTTCAAAGAACAAGGCTGTAACATGAGCCTGAAAGTCCATTTCTTGCACTCCCATGTGAACTACTTTCCCAAAAACTTGGGGGCGTACAGTGAAGAACAAGGTGAAAGGTTTCACCGGGACATCAAGGACGCAGAGAGAAGGTACCAAGGAAGATGGAACACCACTATGATGGCTGATTTCTGCTGGTTGCTGCTGCGGGAAACCCCAGATGAAAAATACGCCAAGCAGCGCACCAAGAGAAGCATTCGGGGGAAGAAGAAACGGGCCCACCAGGAGATTGATTGACCCAAGAATGACTTTAAAATCTAAACTGTGTTGAAAAATATCGTGTTTTTACTAAACTTTGAAATAAAAATTTGCTATTTATTACCACAGTGTCGGATCTCATTTATTAGAATTTTATTTTCACACCATCGGGTGTTTGTCTTCATGTATTGCAATGGTGCGGTTTGCGTTTTCTATTCTTACATACATACCTGTACAACATTTTTTGCACATTTCTTTGCTTTGCTTTGTGTCTAACCTCGCTCTTATATGCTCAATGTTTGTGCACATGTATCTGGCTGTTTTAAGTGCAGACAATTTTGCTACCATCACAGTGTGTTTTGTTGACATTACTCTATTCTTATGTGCTGCCTTGTTACAATTTTCTTTATTCTTATTTGAATAACTACTAAACAATTAGTATAAAGAATTCATCCAAGAAACTTTTATCTCGATCGCACTCAATCTGAAACGTTCACCTCAAACTGCTAACCCAATGTAGCAAAAAATCTGTACGTGATGGAGCAAATTGGTTACCAGATTTGGATTCAGCGCACCAAAAAACGTAAAAATCAATCGAAACATTAGAGGCAGTTTAAAAAAAATTTTTTTTAGTGTACCTGTGTTATGGGTGAATATCAGATGATGACACTGTAGCGGCGGAACGCCACCAAACAAATTACACCAGGAGTCTTTATCAAGGTTCAAGCCAATATATTGTGCACAAGGCAGTCTAAAAGTGACAGAGCCCCGCTTTAGCGAAACATGTTCGTTTTATACAGTTTAAACATTTTGATACATGAAAACATTCTATTGGTCTCATGCTAATTTCTACAAACTTTCTATTGGTCTGACATTTCCCTGAATTTGACCAATCAGGGTCTATGCCCTTTGCTCCGCTTTCTCCAACTAGCTGAACAATGGTTTGGTTCAAACCTGGTTACTTTTCTTCATCAAGGTCATATCTAGCTCCTAAAATGTGTAAGTAACAATTCTGGAGTAACGATTTAACATACAGGCATTGTATTCACTTTGTGCAAACTTTGCAATAGCAGCATTTCATTCTAAAGCAGCATTTAATTTTGTCTTTTAATTTTATGTCTCAGCACTACTGAAATACAGGCTTGGTTCTTAGGCCTGTCATTTTCAGGTTCAGGCTTATGGCCTAGTCTATAGGTCTTGGCTACCACATTCCCCCCTTTGATTATTCTCACCCTGAATGTTAAGATGGGTGAGAAACAAATCACTTGTGGCTTGCAAACATTCTTCTTCTGAGTTGGTGGCAATCAGCAAATCATCTACATATTGAAGAAGAATTCTCTCTCCTGGGACAACTGGATAACTTGATAAATCCTTGCTGAGTGAAGTACTGAAGATTGTTGGTGAATTTTTGAATCCTTGTGGTAATCTTGTCCAGGTAAGTTGGCCTCCTCTTCCTGTTGTTGGATCTCTCCATTCAAATGCAAATAAAAGCTGACTGGCAGGGGCAAGCCGTATACAGAAGAAAGCATCCTTTAAATCTAGAACAGTGAAGTGAGTGGCTTCAGTATGAATTAATCCCAGCAGTGTGTATGGATTCGGTACTACTGGATGTATAGTTTCAATTGCATCATTGACTCTTCTCAAATCTTGTACTGGTCTGTAATCTCCTCCAGGTTTCTTGATTGGAAGTAAAGGAGTATTCCATGATGATTGGCATTCTTTAAGTAATCCATGTTTCAATAATCTCTTCAAATGGATATGTATTCCTTCTATTGCTGGTCGTGGAAGAGGATATTGCTTCACATGCACAGGTTCTGCTCCTGATTTGAGAGTTACAAGAATTGGGGCTATATTCTTTGCTAGGCCAGGTGGATTATCTTCTGCCCATACTCCAGGTGGTGCTGAAATTTCAATAGGAATAGTTGCTTTCTTGACAGGAAAAATGCTGTAGAATCTCCATTCTTCTTCTCGTGGAACTGTTAGTGCCATTAATCCTGCAGGTTTAGGATTTGCGTTTACAGACATTTGCATTTCTCCTTCAGTGAAAGTTATCTGTGCCTGCAGTTTAGCAAGCATGTCTCAACCTAAAAGTGGAATAGGGCATTCTGGTATATATAAAAATTGATGTGTTATCTTTTGTCCTCCTAATTCACACATGCGATTCTTTAAAAATGGTTTAGTTGCTTTTGTCCCGGTGGCTCCAACAATAGTGACAGTTCGTTTAGATAAAGGGGCTACTGGTTTTGCTACTACTGAATGTTCAGCTCCTGTATCTATCATAAAGTTCATGTATTGATCCCCTATCTTCATGCAGACCATAGGCTCTTGGGGACCTAGAGTAAACTCAGAGCCCGGTCTGTCCTAATCTTCATCACTATTGTATTCTGCTTCTGCCACTGCAACTCCTTCAATAGCTCCTTCTCTTTTTTGCTGAAATTGCATACGACCTGTTCCTGCTTGATTCTGGTTACGCCCTCTTCCTCTCCAGCTCCCTCCTCCCCTCTGTGAGGCAGGGTCTCTCTGCGGGGATTCATTTCTCCAGTGCCCCTCCTCCTTGCAATAGGCACATTGGTTCTCACCTAGTGGGGGTAGGCTATTTCCTCGACTCCTCCCACGCCCTCTCATTCTTCTGTTGGAAAAACGTTTCCCTCACCGTTCTACCAAAGCTGTGGCTAAAAGATCTGCTTTCTTTTTCATTTTTCGTTCACTTTCTCTCTCTCTTTCATTATCACGATTTATAAATACTTTTTGAGCAACTTCCATTAATTGCGCTGTATTCATGCCTGCAAAGCCATCCATTTTCTGCAATTTTCGTTTAATATCCCCTTGGGATTGGCTTACAAAAGCTGCGTTTACCATGCGCAAATTCTCCATAGCTGCTGGATCATATGGGGTATACAGTCTATATGCTTCAGATAATCGCTCATAAAAAGCTGCAGGACTTTCAGTTGGACTTTGTATTACTTCTGCTACTTTTCCAATATTCATTGCTTTTTGGCCTCCCTTTCTTAGGCCTTGTAATAGGGCTTGGCGAAACTGTGTTAAAGCTCTCGCCCCCCTTTCACTATTTGGATCCCATCCAGGATCTTCGTTTGGAAAAGCTGCGGCTGCTGCTTGCTGAGGATTTAAATCTGCTCTTTCAACAAAGTTTTCTTCTAGCCACTTAGTGGATGCCTGCACAATTCTTACTCTTTCTTCAGTAGTAAATAGAGTAGACAAGAGCTGACGACAATCTGACCAGGTAGGCTGGTGCGTTTGCATAATACTGCTCATTAATTCAGTTAAATCTTGAGGCTTGCTAGTATAGGATGCATAATGTGTTTTCCAATTTAACAAGTCAGTTGTAGAAAATGGTACGTAAATCAGGCTGGTAGGTCCTAAAGCCATCTGTCCCTGATCGTCCCTGATAGGCAGGCCAGGTACCTGACGTAGGGGCATTACTTTTTTACTGGCACCGCCAATACTTCTTAAATCGTATGTTTTCTGAGAAAAACGTTCTATAGCTGCAGGAGATTCTATACTTGTGGATGATTCTGCACTTTCAGTTTCATCAGTAGTTTGTCTCCCCGAAGTGCTAGGACTTTGCTTAGGGCTTTCAATCGGGGAAGTCTGCCCTTCCCCCAGCTGCAGAGGCGGCACATTTATATTAACTTCAGGACTAGGCAGTGCTAGTGTAACAGAATGCTGCAGTGATCGTGTTAGAATATCTGGGGACTGGGGCAGAGTATATAGGCAATCCCCCCTTCCCGAGTTTCTGTTCAGCTTTCTCTAATCCTTTTGCTAGCATAATTCTTCTTAACTCATAATACTGCCTTATCCAGGGTGGCTGCTTCTCACAAATATCTAACCAAGAGTCTATGTAAGGAAACTGATCTGGATAACGTTCTCTCACACTCTTATGCACAGAAGAAATAATTCTCACATTGAAAGTGCCCTCACGGGGCCATGCATTGTTTATTAGCGGCCACTCTCTTTCACACAGCACAGCCATTCTATTAGGAGACATTGTAATACCATAATCCCCAGTAAACCCTTTATTAAAGTTCTTGATCACGATTTCTAGCAGAGTTTGCGTGGACTCCATCCCACCCATTTTACGTGTAATGTGGTGCGTCTGTACTACGTAATCACGTACAACAAATTATTACTTCAAACAGTAGGAGAGGGAGGTCGAACTGTAGGGTAAGGGGTCCTCACAGCTCTGGAGACAGATAGGGACACAAACACCAATCACTTCCTCCGTTTCGCGACCTAGACGCGGTCGCCCGGCCAGGAACTGCGCTAGTCCGGAGTCCACTCTCGCTCGGCCTTTTCAAGACTTCTCACTCACACATCTCACACACAAACACAATTGCATTTCCCAAAAGCACAATCCTGACTATCTAGGCTTACCAAAATTTTTTACCATTACTGTTAATCATGATTTTTTTACCAGAAGGAGTCAGTGGTTTCCTCTTGCGCTCTTAATAGCCTTTATAAGAGTACTCGGACCGCTCCGGACGTGAGCAGTGTCCTTTTACCATTTTTCCCATTACCATATGGTTCCAGGTTCCAGTACTGTCTGACTTAATAATACAAAAACTCTATACTCACCCAGACCGGTACCCGTCCCCAAGCCAGCGTATGGGTTGAAGCCTGGACTCCCCTCCTCGGGTTCGAAGGTGTTGGCCTAGCCGGACCCAACGCCCGCCGAGGCTAGAACCCTCTCCGATTCAATGGACCGGTTGGCGCCTGAGAATTCACACGTCGGTCAGACGCAGTCCCAACCAGGCCAAACCTTGAGGCGAATTTCGTGGTAAATCAGTTTCACCACTCTCCACCACCACACCTTCCCGGCCAACGCACCAAGAATATGTAGCGGCGGAACGCCACCAAACAAATTACACCAGGAGTCTTTATCAAGGTTCAAGCCAATATATTGTGCACAAGGCAGTCTAAAAGTGACAGAGCCCCGCTTTAGCGGAAACATGTTCATTTTATACAGTTTAAACATTTTGATACATGAAAACATTCTATTGGTCTCATGCTAATTTCTACAAACTTTCTATTGGTCTGACATTTCCCTGAATTTGACCAATCAGGGTCTATGCCCTTTGCTCCGCTTTCTCCAACTAGCTGAACAATGGTTTGGTTCAAACCTGGTTACTTTTCTTCATCAAGGTCATATCTAGCTCCTAAAATGTGTAAGTAACAATTCTGGAGTAACGATTTAACATACAGGCATTGTATTCACTTTGTGCAAACTTTGCAATAGCAGCATTTCATTCTAAAGCAGCATTTAATTTTGTCTTTTAATTTTATGTCTCAGCACTACTGAAATCCAGGCTTGGTTCTTAGGCCTGTCATTTTTCAGGTTCAGGCTTATGGCCTAGTCTATAGGTCTTGGCTACCACAACACTTAGTGGATATTTTATATGCCAGCCACAGCATTTCCCTTTTCCTTCATTTACAAACTCATGTATGTCTGTGGGGGAACTGGGTGTGGACAGACATGTTAATCTGTCTTGCTAGGATAGCAGGGGCTGCGGAGCTCCTCTGTGAGTGACTTCATGTGTATATTTTTCTCTATTTTCAGTCTTTTTATGGCAGGGGTATGTGGGTGTGGATGTGGGTGTGTGTAGGTGGAGTGAAGGGCTGTGTGTGTGTGCATCATGGGTAGAGGGAGATTAGGTTGGAGGGGTGTTTGTGAGAGAGATGGTGGAGGTGAGGATCGGAGGCTACGTGTGTGCATGCATGAGAAGGTGGGAATGTGAGGGGATGACCATGCATGGGTGAAGAGGTAAGGAGCTGGGGAGAGAGTGTGTTCCTCTTGGAGTACAGGTATTCTGGCCCCCTTCTCCCATGCACTTGAATTCTCAATCTCCCACCCTCTTTTACTTTCTTCCCTTCCACCCTTTCCTCCATTCTCTTTTTCTCTTTCCTTCAGGACCCATCCCTTTGCACTCTGGCCCTGCCCTTCCTCCTTTCCCCCCTCTGGCTTCTAACCTTTTTATTTATTTATTTATTTACTGCATAGCGTCCTTGCAGGCAGGCATCACCACTGTCATGGCCTTGCTCAGTTTCTCTGCTAGTGGGGGATAGTGTCCCCACCAGCATGCACCACCATTTTTGGTCATAGCTGTGACCTTGCCGCATTCCTCTACAAATGGAGGATGCAATTCCCACCATCAGACACTACTCCTTTTGGTTCATGCCCCCCTCACCTTCTATTGCCAAGAAGGAATGTGGTCTCACCACAAATGCAAACAAGCCTATGCAAACAGATGCCAAATAGACAGGACGACTGTGCCCTCCCTAATAGACATTATTACTTGAGCAAAACTTGCCTAAAAAGTACATATATTCAGTGCTGCAATATGCATTGGACATGCTGAATATATGTATTCACCGCTGATTGTCAGCTGCTATACATGTGGAAGATAAATTTGTAACAGGGTAACACGGTAAAGAGGCCAAGTAGATACCTGCTTAGGTGCTATTTTACAAAGACACACAGGTGCTTATGGGGTCTATTCTGTATTGCGAATAGCGGAGATGGATGTTATCCCTGCTATTTGCCCCCCTTCCATCCCCGGCAAAAGCCTCCCCATACGAACAAGGAGTTTGTACAGGGAGGCTTAGATGGGAGTGGGAGGGGGCATTGCAGAGGGGAGTGAGGGTGGACAGTGGGCAGTCCGCAACCCCAGATGAACAGGGCCGATTCTGAAGTCGGCCCTGTACATCTGGGGCCTCGGATCTAGACAGGGGACTTATTCCACCTCGGAAGTGGAATATTACCCCTGGACATCAGGGGACGGCAGGCCCGGGTGTGGCAGAGAGGTGAGTTGCAGGGGGATCCCCACAGCCTGACCCTGGCCATGGAAGGGCAGATCGGGGGTCAGGCTGCGGGGAAAGAAAATTGTGGTCAATGGTTGGGGATCGCGGCTCCTGAATGGAGCCGTAGTGCCATGGCAACAGGATGCCATGGCACTGTGGCTCCATTCGGATGAAAGGAAGGTGATTAGCGGGGTGCCCCAGGGTTCGGTCCTGGGCCCGGCACTGTTCAATGTATTTGTGAGTGATACTGCTGAAGGACTGAATGGAAAAGTCTGTCTTTTTGCAGATGACACAAAAATTTGCAAGAGTGGACTCCCCCGAGGGAGTGGATAACATGAGGAAAGATCTACAAAAGCTGGAAGAATGGTCTAATTCTTGGCAACTACGATTTAATGCGAAAAGGTGCAGTGTCATGCACTTGGGTAGCAGAAATCCAAGGGAAATGTACGCGATAGGGGGTGAGAGGTTGGTGTGCACGGTTCAGGAGAAAGACCTTGGTGTGATTATCTCTGATGTTCTCAAGGTGGCAAAACAGTTTGACAAGGCGCTGGCAAAAGCCAGGAGGATGTTGGGCTGCAAAGAGGGATTACCAGCAGAAAGGAAGAGGTACTTATGCCACTGTACAAATCACTGGTGAGGCATCATTTGGAATACTGTGTTCAGTTTTGGAGACCATATCTTGCAAAATATGTAAAAAGACTGGAAACTGTTCAGAGGAAGGCGACCAAAATGATTTGGAGCCTACATCAGAAGCCTTATGAGAAGAGACTTGAAGACCTAAATATGTACACTTTGGAGGAGAGGAGGGACAGGGGAGATATGATTCAGACCTTTAAATACTTAAAGAGAAATGATGAACAAACAAACCTCTTCAAAAGACCGGAAAGCTGTAAAACTAGAGGGCATAACATGAAGCTGCAAGGTGGTAAATTGAAAGGCAATGTCAGGAAATATTTTTTCACTGAAAGGGTGGTAGATGCTTGGAATGCCCTCCTGATTGAAGTGGTGGGGGCAAACATGGTGACGGAATTCAAAACGGCATGGGACAAACACAGTGGATCCCTTTACAGCAACAGGATGAAAACAAAATAAACGGAAACATGTAACTTCTGAACCATCTAACGTCTCAACAAATAGGGGTGTCCTACATGAAATGGTGGGTTCACCCCTAAACAAAGACATGGAGAGGGGTGGCCTGCACCTACTCTTGCCATCTTGCTGGGCAGACTAGATGGACCATGCTGGTCTTTATCTGCCATCATCTACTATGTTACTATGTTAGTTAATTGAAGTTTTGGGACTACCTGGAGACTCTTGTGCTCCTATTAATAAGGCCTATTTTCTACCCAAAGGAAAAGAGACATTTTCAGCTGTTTCTATTCATGTATCTGCTTTGTTGGAAGTTTCATTTAGAAGTATGTCTACTAAGCCGGGCTAATAGTTAACCCAGGATTCCTGCAGCTAGGTTCCATGTTATTAAATGGGACCTAAGAACATAAGATATGCCAAACTGGGTCAGACCCAAGGTCCATCAAGCCCAGTATCCTGTTTCCAACAGTGGCCAATCTAGGTCACAAGTACCTAGCAGTTTCCCCAAAAGACACACAGATTCCACAATGCTTGTATTGGGGCAAGTGGTGGATTTCCCGGATCCCCTTCAAATGGTTTATAGACCTTTCCTCCAGGAACTTGTCCAAACCTTTTTTAAACCCAGCTACACTAACAGCTTTTACTACATCCTCCAGTAACGAATTCCAGAGTTTGATTATGCATTGGGTAAAAAAATATTTTCTCTTATTAGTCTTAAATGGGTTACACTGTAGCTTCATTGCATGTCCCCTAGTCTTTCTACATTTTGATGGCGTAAACAATCGATCTGTGTTTACCCGTTCCACTCCATTCATTAATTTATAGACCTGTATCATATCTCCCCTAGTTGCAGTTAGCCCGGGTTAACTGTTAGGTCGACTTAGTAGACATACCTTGTAGTAATATCCAGGACCATGCAACCCTGTTAGTCAGTTTTATATTCAAACTTGTTCTGTCTTGCATGCTGAAGTTATACTTTAAGAAAATCACTGTTTCCTTCTGTGATCAGCCCATTCAGCTTTATCCAGATTTTGCAAGAGCTACCCAAGAAAGAAGAAAACGTCTTCTTGCTCTAAGGCCAGATGCTCTGGCTCTTGCGGCAACATTCCAGCTTAGATATCCTTGCAAGTGCATAATCGGTTATTTGAATATAAGATATATGTTCATTGTACCTGAACAATTAAGAACTTTAATGGATATGAAAAAGTTGACTAGGGGCCATCTCATTTAGAGGAGATTTCAAATATTGTCCGCTTAATGCCTGATTTTCTCCATAGCTAAATATTTTCTTAAATTATTCACTGTATTTCTCTCCCTCCACTCCCTATTATTTTTGTGGTCTAAAGTATTAAATATTTTGGTTATGTGTACTCCTGTGTTTTTCCTGTGATATTTTCCTGGCATGTTAATATCTCTGTTTCTTATGCAAGTGGATGCTTGTAATTATTCAGTAATTTTAATACTGTTTAAAAAACATTACCCCCATGGTGGCTGTATTCACCACTATAGGGGTCATTTTGGTAGCCTTACTTGTTCTCTGAATGCACAAAACTGGACATAGAGACGCCCTTCTAAAGTTCTCCACCACATGGGTATCCTAGGCTTTTTACTTTAGATCCATTATGTTTTGAGCAAATAAAATAAGTTCATTACTGTAAATAGATCACAATCCTCTTTATAACCCCTTGTTAGGTTTTTGGCTGTCCTCATATGCTTTATAATAAAGACATAAAACAGGATGGAGTCGGTGTAGAGGGTGGCTATAAAATGGTTAGTGGTGTTTGTTATAAAGCATATGAGGACAGACTTAAAGATCTTAATATGTATACTGTCACCCGGTTGCCGGTGACACAAAGAATATACGCCACTAGGTAGCGCTGTTAAAGAACAAAGAGTCCAAGTGTAGGGTAATAAAGGCTTTTATTCCCCGTTTAAAGCAAGGTTCAACTAAGAGATATTTTAGATAACAGAAACAGTCCTTTGTTTCAAAAGGTACCAATATTCACTGGCTAGTTAACTGTTACTTCACAGTTTAAAGCAGGTTTTCTTCAAAGTAATATTCAGTATAATAAACATCAAATTATACTTCATTTATTCTTCTGTGGAGCATACACACTTTGGAGCATAGGCAGTGCACCAATCACATTCCATTTCCTCAGGCAAAGGTGAGGGAATAGTGCTGGGAGAATCCACTTCCATCAATTCATCTCCCCTATACGGATTCAAAGGGCTTCCACTGTCCCTGTCTATTTCAGCATGGTAATCTACTACTTGGGAGTTTGGCTTCACATAACCAGGGACTCTTAAGGCTGGCGGTAGTTTAGTGAACCAGTCTGCACTCTTGTTTCCCTTAGGAGGAATCCTTCTTTTAGCAAAGCTTTTAGCAGTACAATCATTACAGTTAATGTTCAATGCCTCATACCTGGGCTCACTGAGTAAAAACTTCCGTTGCTTATAAAAATGCTTTTCCCTCTGAATAGGTGAAACTGGGCAATGATCCTCTAGAGATAAGCTTCTGTCAGAACCTCCCTCTCTGGTTCTTAGCTTTCTTCTCTCTAGGTTACAAACAGGCAGAGTATAGGAACTAGGCGTGGCAGAGCCTCTCACCTTGGAGCAACTTCCACCAAACTCCCCTTGTACAACAGGTCCAGTTTGGGCTTTCTGGCTTCCCACCTTGTGAGGTCTGTTTCTCCTCCAGCTTCCAGCTTGGCTTCTTCCACAGCAATCAGGCTTATGTCCTTGATAGCCTCCAGGCTCCTCTGCTGTTTCTCCTTCTAGTCCAGCTCCAGTTCCTTCTTCCTCTTTCTCCTCCTTCCTCAGCTCCTGCTGTGTCCACTGCCTTCTCTTCCACTGCTGCTTATGCCACTCCTCTCCAGAAGCATTCTGCTCTGGCTTATAAAGTGAACCGTTACTGCTGACTTCCTGGTTCCCTTTCAGCTGCAGGTCATCAGTGAGCTTAGGTTCATTAAGACCAGTATGTCTGTTCCTGCTCCCTCTAGCTGTGCCTGGAGGTAACTGCACATCTAGTTCTTCTAAAACAGGATTTCTTTTCTTAAAACCAACTTTATTAGTGCCCGCATCATGACAATACATTAGAGGAAAGGCGGGATAGAGGAGATATGGTAGAGACATTTAAATACTTCCGTAGCATAAATGCACAAGAGGAGAGTCTCTTTCGATTGAAAGGAATCTCTGGTGCGAAGGAACATAGGATGAGGTTGAAAGGGATAGACTCAGGAGTAATATGCAGAAATATTTTTTTAAGGAAAGAGTGGTAGATGTGTGGAATAGTCTCCCAGTAGAGGTAGTAGAGATGAGGACATCTAGAGTAGTGCCCCATCCTAGTAATTCGGATCAAACCTACATTACTAGCTTGGGGCTTAATAAACATGTCCCTAATCTTTCAATATTCTTTAGATATGCAAATTTTTAACTTAAACCTAATTGGGTGAAGGAAATTCCCTCCTCTTTATAGATGCATGTCTGCCGAATTTAAATTTTTATCAAGTAGATCAGCTAGGGGTATTTTATTATATTTATTTATTTATTTATAAGCTTTTATATTCTGCCTGGTGCAAGTGCGATCTAGGTGGTGTACTTTCAGGTACGGTACATATTTTACACTGTTATCATGTCATCACTTATATTGTTCCTTGTAATTCGATGTTCCATGTAAAACAGACCCGATCTGTACAGTTCTTGTTCTCTATAAACCGCAACTGATCTATGGAAGGTGCGGTATATAAATGATTGTTTAAATAAATAAATAAATAAATATTTCCCTTGTCCCCGAAGGGCTCACAATCTATGTTTTTGTACCCAAGGCAATGGAAAGTTAAGTGGCTTGCCCAAGGCCACAAGGAGCGCCTGTGAGACTAGAAACCCCAGTCCCTCTGGCCTGAGGTTGCTGGCCTTCATAAAGATATTCATACCATGGAGATGCTCCACTGGGGACTCCTTTTCGTGGCAACTGTTCTACCTTATAACACCTCTCAGCTATGCCCCCACTGTCTACATCTTCCTCTAATGAACTAGCATAACCCATTTTCACAGAAGTTTCTACTATTGAATGAGTTTCATATCCATTGTCAGGCAACTACACCAAGTCTGACTTTCTTCTCATAGACAGAAATTGAGGAAATCTTTGTAAATTAGGTTTTTGGGATTTGGAGATGAAGTCTCTAAGAGCTAAAATATTGGTTAGTGCTTCTGAATTCCAGAGACTGGTGTTTCTTGTTGTAATAAAAATTCAAAATAGACCAAAGAATTCCTTTTAAATTGTATTCTAAAATGTTAAAGAGAGTATGTTAAAGTGTGAATGAGTCTAAAGATTTGACATTATCAGTATCCTACTAAAAACTATATTGCAAAGGATAAATAGAATAAGATATTATCCTACTAAAAAAGATTTTTATTGGGCTTTCTTCGCCAAACTTCACCCAGTTTTAGCTAGATGACTTTAACAGTCCATTTTACTCTTCATTATAATTATTTTATCCAAACAAATTTTTCCAATCCTCTGTTATCATTCATCAATGCAGGGGATTTCAACCCAGTCCTCGGAGAACCCTAGGCCTGTCAGGTTTTCAGGATTCCCACAATGAATATACATAAGATAGATTTGCATACAATGAAGGCAGAACTTGCATATCTATCTCATGCATATTCATTGTGGGAATCCTGAAAACCCTAATGGCCTAGAGTTCCCCGAGGACTGGAGTTGGGAACCTCTGCATCAATGAGTAATCCCCGACACAACGTTGCAATCAGTATATATATATATTCTTCACATTGGATAACTTATATCCGATTATGGAAGCGATTACTGGATGACATTTTTATTATTTGGATGGGAACCCATACATTATTGGTAGTTTTTGTATAATAGTTAAATGGGTACAAATCAAATCTAAAATTTCAAAGCACCATTTCTTGTCAAACAGTGGCGTTTTTAGATGTGATGATCATAAAACAAGATAAGAAATTGGTAACACTTTATTGAAAAGAGATCGAAAGAAATAACTTTTTAAAATGTGCCAGTCATCACCCATTTTGGTTAAAAGCCAGCCTTCCAGCGAGCCAATTCCTGCAGATACGAAAAATTTTAAGATTCAAACAAAGGAATTGGAAAAAACAATTTGTACAATGGAATTTTCCCAGCATAGTGATTAAGAAAGCCTATTTGAGGGCATTATTTGCTCAGTGGCAACTGCTCCTTCAATACAAGACACAGAATAACACAGAAAGATTAGTTTGTGTGATTCCATATTCGGTTTGAGCTTGCAAGGTGGCAGTGATTATATTAAAACATTGGGACATTTTAACATCTCACTTCTGTTTCACTGGATGGCCTATTATAGCCTACATAAGGGGGGGGGGGAAATATAGGTAATTTTGTTTCAAAATCCATGGCGTGGCAGGATTTACCTGCAACAGAGGATTTGACAGTACATTTGAAATGCGATAATTGTGATGTGATACCACTCTAGATCTGGTTTGGGAATATCCCAATGTGAAGAAAGTGATTCAGGTAAATGACAGGACTTCCTGCTTAATAACACTTGTAGTTTATATTATAATTTGCTCCTCTAATAAAACCTGTGTTAGCACAGCAAAAAGATTGATTAAAACCAGATTATAGAAACATCGATCCAGGGTTGCAGATTCAGTTGCAGCCCTGATTGTTGAACATTGTTTGCAGTTAAATCATGATTTCCAGGAATTACAATGGAGAGTAATCGATCAAGTCTCCGTAACAGAGACAGCAATCGGGAGGCTCATCTAAACTATAAGGAACAATTATGGATTTTCTTTTTACAGACAGTAGGACCTAAATGGATAAATGCAAAATTGGAATGGTATTCATTTTGAGAGATGGAGCCTTAGCCTTAAGCAAGAATAAAAAACAAAACGCTGTAGCCATTTTGAGAAAGCCAAATGAAAGCACCAGTATATGCATGGCAGAAGCTATGGAAGCTCCCTGAGGTCCAGAAAGAATTGAGAAATGAATGGAAGAAAGGCTTTTAACAGATAATTGAATTAGGTTGTTCCCCTGAAGCAGAACTGATAAATTAATAATTTGTTCGAAATGCAACATTGTGTCGTGGATTACTCATTGATAAAAGATAACATTGGATTGGAAAAATTTGTTTGGATAAAATAATTATAATAAAGAGTAACATGGACTGTTAAAGTCATCTAGCTAAAACTGAACTAGGGTTGGCAAAGAAAATCTGACACTTTTTTTTTAGTAGCATAATATAATATTCTATACATAGAGGAATATTTCTAGTAGGGTTCTTTTTTTTAAGTGCCATCAATTCAATGCTGACTCCTGCAGCCCCTGGGTTTTCTTGGCAAAGTATGACCAGAAGTAGATTGCCAGGACTTTTCTTCCAAGGGTAAAGTGACTTGCCCAAGTTATTATTCTGAAAACAGTTATTGGTTTTGAAATATGTAGACAATTTGCACTAATCTGATGAAAGGAATTTTACTCATAAAAATTAGCAAAAAATATATTTAGAAATTACAATAAAAAGCTATCATGTTCTTACTTTTGTCTGTATATTTGTCCTTCTAATTATCAATCTCTCTCTCTTCCCTTCATTTCTAAACTTCTGTTCTCCGCTATTGCCTTGAATTTCTCTTCTCTCAAGCACTTCTGGATCCACTACAATCTAGCTTTCGTCCTTACATTCTACTGAGACGGCTCTTGCCAAAATTTCCAGTGACTTGCTCCTGGCTAAATCCAGGGGCCTTTACCCAGTTCTAATTCTTCTTGATCTTTCTGCTGCTTTTGACACTATTGTGGATCCTTTTATAGCAACAGGATAAAATCAAAATAATCTTAACTATCTCTTATATCACAACAAATAGGAGTGACCTGCACGGAGCAGTGGCTACGCATCTTAACAAATGCATGTGGAGGGGTGACTTGCACGGAGCGGCAGCTGCACCTACTCTTGCCTCCTTGCTGGGCAGACTAGATGGACCATGCTGGTCTTTATCTGCAATCATATACTATGTTACTATGTTACCTTCACCTTGACACTTGTCCTCACTTGGTTTTAGAGGCTCTGTGCTGTCCTGGTTCTCTTCTATCTCTAGAATGAACCTCAATACCATCTTAGTACCCGACACAATCAGAAAATCAAAATCAAAACAGATAACAAGTGAAAGTGCTTTCTCCTATGTTGCACCAATACAATGGAACAATCTTCCAGTTCAGCTTAGGGAGATTAAAGACCTCCAAGCTTTTCGAAAGGACTTGAAAACATACTTATTTATACAGTACTATTATAACCTAGACCATCCTGTTGAAAAAAACACGCAGTCCCAGTCTGACCACCCAACCTAACACCCTACCTATAAAACCTTAGCCCTACCCTACTTCAGCTAAGACAATATATTTCTCACGCCTCGCACATATGTAGTATATACCTCGCTACCTTCTGGAGCCCCAATGACTCTAACTGTAAATAGTTGCTATGTTCAATCACAGTTGTGTAAATAGTTCCAAGTTCAACTAAGTCCAACTGTTTGTTGTAATGTTATATTGTTCAGAACGTTCAATGTATGGTTCCTTGTTACTTTTGTTCAATGTAAACCCGCCCCTGATCTCTGGAAGGGGCGGTATATAAAAGTTTATAAATAAATAAATCTCTCCCCTCGCTCTTTCAGTGTTTGTTCTGGTGGTCTTCCTCTTCTGCTATCCCACTCTCAATTGGTGTACCACAAGGGCCTGTCCTGAGCCCTCTCTTTTTCTCTCTCTCTATACCCAGTCCCTTGGTATTCTCATCTTCTCCCATGGTGTTCTGTACTGTTTTTATGCTGATGATTCTCAGATCTGTCTCTCTACATGTGATATTTCTCCAACACTCCAGGCTCGAATCTCTTCCTGCCTATCTGACATCGCTGCCTGGATGTCTCACTGCCATTTGAAATGGAACATGGCCAAAACCAAACTTCTTATTTTTCCCCCTAAATCCACCTCCCCCTTCCTCCTTTCTCTATCTCTGTGGACAACACTCTTCTACTTCTTATTTATTTATTTGGGTTTATACCGCACTATTCAAGATCAGCACGGTTTACAGGGTAACAACATCATACATGGAACATTTTACTTTTAAGATATTACATTTAACATATTGAACATATGAGCATGTGAACAAGGTATATACAGTTAATTATTTACATTGGTAGATCAAAAGATCATTCACAGTGGCTATAATACCGGAGAACTATTTACTTCTTCTTCCCTCAGTCCACAACCTTGGTGTCATCTTTGACTCCTCCCTTTCCTTCTCTATAGACATCCAATTCATTGCTGAAACCTGCCATTTCTTTCTCTGTAACATTAGCAGAATTCACCCCTTCCTTTCTGAACATACTACTAAGCCACTTATCCATTCTCTAGTCACCTCCTGTCTAGACTATAGCAACCTCCTCCTTGCTGGTCTCCCGCTGTTCAGAACTCAGCTGCACAACTAATCTTCTGCACAACTAATCTTCGATATACTCATATAACCCCTCTTCTCAAGTCACGTCATTGGCGTCCCTTCCGTTCTGTATCCAATTTAAACTTCTCCTTCTGATCTACAAATGCATTCATTCTACGGCTCCTTACTACCTTTCCTCTCTCCTCTCTCCATACACTCCTCCTTGTGAATTCTGCTCCTCTACCGGCTTGCTTCTTTCTATGCCCTTTTCGTCCTCTGCCAACTCCAAACTTCGATCCTTTCACCTTGCTGTTCCCTATGCCTGGAACAAACTACCTGACTCTGTGTGCCAGGCTTCATCTCTGTGCCTTTTCATATCCACATTAAAAACTCACCTCTTTGAGGCTGCGTTTGGATCCTGATCCCTTGTTCTCTTATATGTCTCCTTTCTCTTCCCTGTTTGTACCTTTATTCTCAGCTACAGTATTGTCTGTCTTGATTAAATTGTAAACTCTTACGAACAGGGACAGTCTATTTTGCATTTCTCTGTGCAGCACTGCATGCACCTTGTAGCGCTATATAAATGATTAATATCTTTATTTTTATTTTGTCGCTTGATATACCGCCCAGACACACGCATCAGGGTGGTGTAGCAGTAGTAGTAATTAATATGGAAATCACATTGCTTCTTCAAACATGAATACTAGATCACTTAGGGGCATGTTTACTAAACACCGTTGCTGTGCGGGTTCCCGTTAGTGTGCTGGTGCCATATAAGGAGTGGGCGGGCCAGGCAGAAAAAAGAAAAAAACCGGACCGTACGTGTGTGCGTCGCGCAAATGTGCGGGGCCCACATTAGCGCGTGGGAAGGCTAAGTGGGGCGCTGCTGCGTAACCAAACAACAGAGCCGTAGTACAACGGTGAAGACACTGACCTATGGTGCAGGGGCCAGGGGTTCAAACCCCCATTGCGCTCAATGAAAAAGACCAGCTGAGGCATCAACTTTTATGGGCAAAAGTGGTGTAGGAGGTATATTGATTATGGGCGGCAGAAGGCGGCGCACTCTTTTTTTATACGGCATGAGGCGGCGCACTGTTCATTGTGGGCGGCAGATGGCGGCGCGCTGATAAAATGGGGCAACAGAAGGCGGCGAGCCTGTGGGCAGAAGGCGTCGCGCTGATGTGTGAGGGGGCAGCCCAATAGTGGGAGGGATAAGTGGCGCGCTGATGTGCAAATAGCAGGAATGGAGCCATAGCACAATGGTTAAGACACTGACCACTCGTGCAGGCATCATGGGTTCAATTCCCCACAGTGCCCATTGAAGACAGCTGGCTGAGGCATTATTTTAAGGGGCATGCCCATGTTGGGCGGCATAAGGCGGCGCGCTGTTAATGTTACGCGGCAGAAGGCGGCGCACTGCTAATTTTGTGCGCCACAAGACGGCGCGCCGATGGCTACAAGGCTGCGCGCTGCTGCTCAAGCACAGGAACAGAGCCACAGCACAATGGTTGTGACACTGACCAATGGTGCAGGGACCAGGGGTTCAATCCCTCACAATGCCCATTGAAAAAGACTAGCAGAGGCAGTATGTTTTATGTTGTGGAGTGCTGTAGTAGGCCCACTAATTTTATTTTGTGATAACAACTAGAAAACGCATGCTCACAGCATGTTAACATAAGGCAGCCCATAAGGCACATGTGACAGTGCACCGTCCGCCAAGGCACCCTAGAATGTCCCCTATAGGGCAGCATGTATGTTGCGACACAGGATAATGTATAGTGCACCCTATATGGATGGCAACCATAAAGTGCCGTATACGGCGCCCCATAAAGCGCCCTCAGAGGCACCTTATGGGTACAGTACGCTCAGGGTGTTATTGCTGGCAGCAACATATGTACAGTAAATTAAAAAGATGCTGTGGACACCCCTATCACAGAACCCCACTGTGGGTTTGAACCCATGACCTCTGGCTGCACAGGGAGTGATGTAACCATTGGGCTACAACTCCATAGCTGTAAGCAAGCCCCGGCTGGCTGCAGATAGCCTGCACGTCACCTCACAGACAGTCTGCCGGTGTAAACAGGATAGGGTTAGGCCACACGTACCCATGATGCACTGCACATGCAAATTAGCTGTCCACAGATGGACACAAGATGGGTAATGCACCCCCACAGCACCTCGGCCCTGTTGGGGGGAGTGACCGGGTGCACCCACACAGCACCTCAGCCTGGTAGGGGGCACTGACTGGGTGTTTTACTGGCACAGAGTAGCTACACACCGTTACATCGTGTGGGTTCTGTGCTCACCCTGAGTGTGCAATGAGGCGCCCAGGACCAGGTCCACAACACCTTCCATGGCTGATGGAGGCCAAGCGGGAGTTTCAAAGCAGTGTTAATGTGTAAGATAGCTAGTTTCTGCACAAACACCATGGATATCCCAGTCAGGCTCAGCACCCCCTGGGAACCCCCACCAGGGCTCCCCCCCCCCCAGCAGCAAACATGGTCCCCCATCAAGAGATCCACACTGTACCTCCCTGCAAAGGTGGCAGCAGAGGGCAACATCAACCCCAGTCCTGCTGAGGAATGAACACCACCCCCACCCCACACACAACCACAACACAATAGCAGACAGACATAGGACCAGGATAAGGTAAGCTGCACCCCACCACCAGATATTCCCCTGCAGCAAGCCAACAGCCACTGCACCCTGCAAGCCATTCCAGCAAGACACATACCAGCTACCACATGAGAGAAATACTGCATAGCACTATGGGGGTGCCTAGCCATGCTGTGGTCACTGCACAGTCAGGGTGAGTGTGATCTCCCAGAAGGACATGCTTTGGCCACCCTGTCTGTGTAGGTGGTGGCCAGACACTACAATGTCCCTGCCAGTGCCCTATGCCCGGTGCAGATGCATCCTGGCCAGGCTACCCTGTCCTGGCTATACCCATGGTACCTTGCACCTCATTATGCACATTGGCAGGCCAATACTGGCAACAGTGCTGGCAGTGTGGGCTGTGGAAGGGGCTTGCAGCCAACACCCACTGTATAGCCAGACACACACTTCCACACCTATGCCATCATGGTGCTACTATTGAGGAAGTAATTAGCCTTGCCCACCAAACCGGTCCTGAGCACGGCAAGGCATGGATATGGTACGCAGTACAGCTGGGGGTCACTCCCCAGGGTGGTAAACACCGTCAGAGGCCAGGCCTGGAGCACGCACCGCAAACACCTAACAGATTGTTCGGATGGGGTCAACTAGCAGTATGTGCGTAACGTATGGATATCTAGCTGCCTGTGCTCCTAGCAAACGTCTCAGAGCTGTGTACCATATACCTCAGGTGTAGGGTGACATTGGTAAGTTATGCAAGTGCTAGTTTTGGGAGATGCATGCAGGGTCCAATGGTCTGCCTCTCCAGGAGACATTGGCCAATGAGGCCTGTGGGTGTGGGTGTGTCTGCCCTTGATGGCTGCTGCTTTACGGCACAGATTCCCAACTCCAGTCCAGGTTTGCATCACACTGTTCTGGTTTTCCTGCTGTCCCTCATGGATATGCATGAGCTACATCTACATACCATGGGTGTGGTGCATAGATATACAGCACAGGCATTTGTATGAGTGGCATCATGGAACCTGACTGGTGTGTGCCCCACCAGGACTGCATTTGGGTGATTCTGCTCTGGGTACTGGCCCTGTTCATGGTGTCTTTGCTCAGTGGGGTAAAAGATAGACGTATTGCCATTGCATATGTCCAAGCCAGGAAAGGTGTGCCCTTACTATCACTGTTTACTTGGGGGAAAAATATGTGGGCAAGATTGGCAGTTGCCCCAGTTGGGCTTTGAACCTGTGACCTTCTGCTCTTGCATGCAGTGTCTGCGTGCACTGCACCACTGTGTAGCCACAGATTGGGTGGATTCCCTGGCATGTCCATGACTGTGGATCCGGCAGGGCCTGTCTGTTGCAGTATGTTGCAGTGGATGGTGGCAGCCTGCACATGGCTAGCTAGGCCTCTGTCTTCTGTCGCTAGCAGCCACTGCCCCCTGCACCACATGTACTCGTCCGCCAACATGCTGGCATGAGCTCCTCCCATAAAAAGCAGGTGCCCTGATTGGAATGTGGCAGTACGGGACTGCATTTGGGGTACTTGGCTGTGGGTAATGCCCATTGTTGTGGTGTGTGTGCGTTGTTGGGTAAAATATAGGTGTTTTCCCCATGCTTATGTCACCTGCAATACAGGGGTGTCTGCGCTATCTGTGTTTAGTGGTGGGTAAAATATAGGGACTGGGCTGGCAAGTGCCCCAGCTGGGCTTTGAACCTCTGGTCCTAGAGGTACTGACTTTGTCCGCTGCACCACACTATGGCCACAGAGACAGTGCAGCCCCTGGAGGTAGTAAGCCTGGCAGGATGGAGTCACAAACCCTGCTCTACGCAATTTTACTGTGGGCATATGCACCCTGTCTGGTGACAAACGTGCACATCAACCACGGAAATGACCACGGGAACTGGGGGAAACAATATCACCACGCTGGGCAACAGTGATATTAATGGGCAACCATAGCAAACACTCCCAGGACAGCTCCACAACAGGAAATGTTGTTTGGAAGAGTCTCCGCTCCGTAAACCCTTCCAAAATTCATTTCTTTTTCTGGAGCTTTGTTGGGTGTGTTTTCTGTATTTGCCCATCACTATCACTGTTCCCCAGCTGAATTACTATTTTTAATAGTTCTGTTGTGGTCATTTCCTATTTTTATGTGCACTTTTGTGCTGTGCACATGTATCACACTGCTCACGTTTTTCTGGTTTCCCCGGTTTTCCTGTACATTGCTGACGGAAATGGTTTCTCTTCCCTTTAAATGCTTTCTACCGTGAGTGTTTCACTCGCGGTAGTTTTTACATGCAAATTCGGGCCCGATACTGTGCGGGGACCCTCTCCCCTCCCACTCTCCACCCATTGACCCCGTCCCTCCGCCCCTCCGGAGCCTTCCTCCGCCCTCCTTTAGCCGTTCCACGCCTCTATCGGACATTTGCGGGCCCGCACTTGTACGGGGCCTGTTGGTGTGCCGCGTACCTGTGCGGGGGTGACACGCACGTGTGCGGGGCGTTTATGCGCGTTTCAGTGGTGCGTTGCCGTGCGCTATTTTGCGGCGCGCAAATTTGCGGACTTTAGTAAACATGCCCCTTAGGGTTACATTTGTTTGACAATAGCATTGCAATATGGTATCCGCATTTCTTCAGTTCCTATGATGATTCTCCATAAAAATACTCATTGGCCACATTTATATATTGCTGATATGATATTTTAAAAAAATGTCAAATTCTAAAAATGTTATGTTCATTTATGTAGCATATAGTCATCTCCCATTTACATATGTGGTGACAATAGTCAAAATGCTGTGTATCTGTGGGATGTTACCAAAATAGGTAACAAAAACATATGTGTGAGCAACATCAGTTATACTTGATTTTTCATTAATGTATGCATAGCAATTTGTGTTTCACTTCAATGACAAGCATATGCGACGTGTCTAATGTCAACACTTCTGTCCCTTGAACAGCTGGAATGTTTGACAAAAATATCTTTTCAAAATCACAGTCTTCAATTTACGTCTTTTTTTGCTCAGCCATAAATTAAGAATTACCAGGACTCTTTTAGCACTTTAGGGTTTGAAAATGACTTCTTTTGTCACATCAATATACAAGTGGCATGCATAAAAACATAAGATATGCCATACTGGGTCAGATCAAGGCCAATTTTGGTTAAAAGCTAGCCTTCCAGAGAACCAGTTAACATAAGAACATAAGAAGTGCCATTCTGGGTTGGACCAAGATCCATCAAACCTAGTATCCTGTCTCCAACAGCGGCCAATCCAGGTGACAGGTATCGGTCAGGTTCCCAAAAGGTAGACAGATTCCATGCTGCTTATTCCATGGTAAGCAGTGGATTTCCCCTGTCCATTTTAAAAATGGTTTATGGACTTTTCCTTCAGAAACTTGCCCAAACCTCTTTTAAATCCAGCTCCACTAACAGTTTTAACTACATCCTCTGGCAACGAATTTCAATGAAATCTTCACTTCATGCTTCTAAACCATGAAATTCATCAAGCATCTAACATAATATAATGAAGATAGTGTAATTGCTTTTTTGTCTTTTGGCTGATATACTGATGGGCCCTTTTACTGAAGTGCGCTAAGCAGTTAGCTCATGAATTAACTTGCATAAGAGTTACAATGCAGGCAGAACAATTAGTGAATGTTAATTAATATACTAACTGCTGAGATGGGATGGGATAGGGAATGGATGGGTTAAGAGTAAGTTAGGGTGTAGATTGCCTGTGCAGTTAGTGTATTTACGGCTGCTAATAGCATGGATGCACTCATTGCCTCCTGAAGAGGAGACAGTAAGTGCATCTGTGCTGTTAGCATGCAGGTACCGTGACCCACTATTATTATTATCTCCCCTAATCAGCATCTACCAACCCCCTGCCACTTATTGGGGATGAGTTAGTCGGGCTGTAGGATTGATGCCTATACACACCATCCCCTCTGAGCCCCTTTAGATAAAATGGCTGCTCTGACCTCTAGTGGTAATCTCATGCTGCCGAATAAGGTAGTGCACCATTGGCAGTTTGACCCCTAGTGGTAGTACTGCAAGACTAGCCATTTTCCTTCCAGATTCTGAGGGGATGGGAGCATCCATGAATTGCCCATGCTCCCTCTCCCTACTAACACAACAGGGACACCCCCAGTAAAGGCCAGGGGTTGGGGGAGATTAGTAGATGCTGATCAGAGGAGATAAGGTTTCATTTTACAGTAGTGGGTTGTAATAACTTCATGCCATTAGCATGATAAATGCATCTGTGCAATCTGCCAATGCATTTAAAGTGTGGTACATGTCTACCCTGTGTGGTAACTTCGGGACCAATGCAGGTCACACTCCCCAACAGTTACCCCTTAAGGTGGGTAGTTACTAAAATGCATTACAGGAATAATGCACATTATTTGCCCCTTAGCACACTTTAACGGGCAATAGCATGCATTATTTTACTGTGATACATAATTTGGTACCATAGCACAAATTAAATACTAATGAGATGTATTAGAATGTGGACTCGGGGGGGGGGGGGACTAGAATGTTGCCTGTTAGCTATGGCTGGGGGTGGGGAGATCCCCCAACTGCACACCTATTCTCTAGAGGCCAGCCCCTTTATGACTGTGGCCTAGAGAATTAGGCTACTTGTTAGTGACTTAATGTTCCTGGCCAGGAAAAATAAAGCTAGCTTTGAGACAGTATTATTTTTCCAACAACAAACTGTGTTATTCCTCTACTGCGAGAGTCACTAAGTTACATTTCTTGTAGACTTTTCTCTGCATAATTTTATTCAAAACAATAGGTAATGAACTGCTGTGCTGCAAAATATTGCAAAGCAACTCACTAATAATTAGCAATAGCCAAACTACATTGAAGATCATATTTATAAAGCCCCCCCCCCCACCAAAACAAAAACCAACACACTACTGAGATGTAATAATTTTTGCAAAAACCTTTACGGCAAAATTTTGTATGTTCTTTCTCTACAGGATTCATTTACATGTAAATACCACTTGAAAGCAGCATGGGGAAAATTGCAAATAGTGCATTACTGGATTATAACAAATCTGCACGTAGGGTTTTGTGGATAAATTTTTATAGAGTCTCTATATGGAAGCATTTCCAAATTTGAAAATATTTTTAAAGGGTTTTAGCAAGCTATATTGCACTGGTTGAAAACTGTCCCCTTCTAAGGAGGGATAAGAACATAAGGGGGTATGTTTACTAAAGTACTGCAGATAGCATGGGGTTCTACTGCATCAGAGGTAAAGCGGCCATGGTAAAAGCATGGGGCGAGGCTGTGACAGATAAGTAATGCTGCTAGAGATGTTTGTGAATATGAGTAGCTCAGGGTGGAGATCGTGGTGTTGAGTTGTTCTCTGAGCTTGGTAGCTTGATTGCAGACGTTTCATATCCTTATGAGGAGATATCATCAATGCGGGGATATCAGAGTAGTAATATGCTTGAATGCTTGCCTTGTGTTTATATTGAGTTCTGTGGGGTGTTGGCTGATGTGGAGCGCTTTGGTTGTGTGACACGGAGGATCTGCCCTGTGCCTTTAAAACACAGAAAGCTGCTGGGTTTAGCTCAGATTCTGACAGGCAGGGAGATCAAAAGCTTCCCAGTTACCATAGGCAACCAAAACAGACTGAGACACGAGGTCTGAAGGCACGCCTAGCTAGCAAACACTCCCCAGTTAATCAGGAAAACAGTTTTCACATGGGCAAGAAAACGCCCCTAAGCCTGTATAAAAAACGTCCAAAGCAAACAGAGTTAGACCTGAGAGACCAGAGAGATCAGGGAGATCTCGGAGAGCAGGAAGTTCACGAGGAACAGAAAGCTGCAGAAGTTTGGCAAGTAAGAGGAAACTTGCAGGTCTCAGACGGAGGTTCAGAATACTCCTATGCTGACTCTGATTTACCTGAGCCTTGGAGCAGAAAGCCAAGGAGGAGTTTGCAAAGGGAAACAAAGCTACCTGCAACAAGAGGGATTAGATACAGGAAACACTCACCTCTGACGCAGTGTGATTTTCCCAGGCACAGAGCTCAGTGGAAGGAACGTGAGGCAGCTGGTAAGAAGCCATATATAATTGAAAAGCAGAGCTGCTTGAAATACTTGCAACCCTGTGAGAGGGAAAGTAATTCAGTTGAAGACATTTGTATGAGTGATGAGGGTGAATGTATGTCTCTAAAACCCGAGATCACAGGAAGCGCGAGAGTATGATGACACAGATGCTTGGTCCAACAGATTTTATTAAATTCCCCAACGCGTTTCGGCTTACGCCATCCTCAGGGGGACTTAAACATGAATAAAAACATAAATAAAAACACATATATTAGATTAATAATCATAATGCATAATATTGTATAAAAGCGACCCAGGCATGGTAGAAACACATGAAAATATATTTAAAAATAAATAACAATTAAAAATACCAATTATAAACATTTCCCACCACATTAAACCTATGAACATATAGAGGGATAAAAATAAATAAATAAATACATTCATTATAAATTATTAATAGTCAGACTTTTAGGGTAAAACATATATATATATAATGTAATAAATCAATATCAAATCAGATACCAAGGGTTACACAAAATATTTTAAAATTAAAACTAAAAAAGGATTATTGCAGAATAACATTTAAATTGATAACATTAAAAAGTAACAATGATAAGAAAGGAAAAGAAAAGACGCAGGGCAAAGGAGACTACTCACTAAGAAATGCACAAAGGTGCTGGAATCAATGTGGTCTTCTGCTGATTTGACCACTGTATCATAGAAAAAATATAAGTTGTAAATTATTATACATAAAAAGTAAAAGGAGGACATCCAAGGATCTAGAGATAATTCTTAAAACAAAATACCTGTTAAGACTGTATAGCCCAAGTTGTGTGCTGGACGGATTAAATACACTCAAAGAGGAATACTGAAAAACAACATTGTGGAAGTGGTCACTCTGTATTCTATTAACAAACCAGACATAGGTAACTACTATACTCAAATGTAAATAAAATTGAGAACAAGGGAAATTTAAAAACCAGGAGAATTAATCCGCTCAAAACAAGTAGACTTCATTCTAAAAACTGTGCCATAAGAACACCACTTTTCCCGCCAAATCGGCTGGAGCTTATCTCTACTGTACGCTGCCCGAAAAACAGTAAAAATGCTATGTGGCTTACCCAAGGGGATTATATAAAGGATACTTATAAATATGTGCCAGATAGCTCACAAAAGAAAAACTCACAAAAGAACGCTCCTTTCCGGCCAAATCAGCTGGAGCTTATCTCTACTGTGCACTGCCCGAAAAACGGTAAAAACGCTATGTGACTTTACCCAAAGGGAAATATATGAAAGATACATATAAATATGTGCCTGATGGCTCACAAAAGAAAAAGAAATGGTTAATCCTATATCGCAGTGTGCCTCGGCATGAGGGCCGATACAAGGAAAATGCTCTGTTATATTGAAACTTCTAAGTCTGATCTTAGAACATGATAATAAAGATGTGCAAGAATAAAGATACACTCATGACTGCGCCTGTATGACTACCTAAGAAGGTGAAGGAAAAATAAACCCGATGTACTTACGATAGGCAGCAAGAGCTGTCACACAATGTGTCCCTCTAAAACGAGCAACCGGCTTCCTTGTGTGTTGCACTTTAAAAACGCTACTGTTCCCGCCAAAATGGGCGGAGCCTATCTTGACCATCCGCTGTCAAGAGGAGAGTAAAAATTATAACATTCTATGTGACTGCTTTATAAAACCATGCTGTGATTACATGTTAATATTGTAAATATGCCAAATGTATTATTTTTAGCGATATTTGCGATGTTTGCAAAGAAAAAGAAGGGAGAAACGAAGGGGACCTAAATCTTTGCCGCAGTAACGCTAGCCAATGCAGATGAGAATAGTTTCTTTGAAACTCTTTATTTCAAGCCTCAAAACTTCATGGAAGAGGGGGGAATTTCTAAAAAAAGGGGGGTACTTAGGGGACATTGAGGACTAAAACATCGTTTATATTGCTTAGAGATTATGCAAGAAAACATTTTAAGCCCATATTGAAAATATATATATATATATCTCATGTATATAGTTTAACCCGGTTCTCCAAGTTGGTACTCCTGTTCGATGTAAACCAAACAGCTTGTTGTTATGGTCTTTATGTTATAATGTAAACCGCGCTGATGCCGAATAGTGTGGTATATAAGAACTTGTAATTAATAAATAAATATATATATATTTTTGTGTATATAATTTTAATTATATAATTTAATAATTTCTATGATTCATGGGAACCACCTCAAATTAAACAATAAAATTGAATAAAAATAAAAATGAATTTAAAATTAAAACAAAATGTTAGTAAGACATATCCAAAATAAATTATTAAAACCATTTAAAATATTTGAATGAATTTTAATATCCAAATTGTATAGAAAGGAGATAGAAATAAAAAATCACAAAAATAAAAATATAAAAATATAATATAATATAATATAATTATTGTAATTGGGAGTGATCATCCTAACGTGCAAAAGACCCATTTGAAGCACATATTAGCAAATAAAAACCTCAATGATTTTTAAGAGCTACCACAAATAAACGAATAATAAATTAAATAAAAACAAATATGATCGTATATTGGCATATCCAAATTACAATATTATAAAGAAAAAGAAAAATAATAAAAAATCAATATTGAGTATTGGATTAAAAAGATTAAAAGGGGGTGTTAAAACAAAAAATGAATTAAACCCACTAAAATTTAAATAATAAATAATAATATATAATATATAAAATATAATAATCAAAACACTCTTCATAAAATAAAGTAATAAAAATAATAAAAATAATAAATAAAAATATAAATATAAATAATAAAAAATAAAAATAAATAAAATAAAAAAATAAAAAATAAAATATAATATAAAAATTAAAAAAATTAAAAAAATTAAAAAAAATAAGTATATATATAAAAATAAAAATTAAAAATAAATAATCATTAATTAATAATTATCAATAATTATTATTTAAAAATTAAAAATCAAAAATCGTAAGAAGTTGTCACTGGACTTAAATGCATAAAATCATATAACGCAAAGGAATATGTAAATATTTTATTATTATTATTAAAGAAATACTGACAAGTCTGTGTCCTGATTCAATCCATTAGGCTCCTGTGGTTCCAACAATCTACATGCTCCCTAAAATCCATAAATCACTAAATAACCCACCAGGTCATCCGATAGTATCCGCCATCGGGTCACTTCTAGAACCCCTATCCAAGTTCCTAGATGTCTTTCTGAGACCCTTTGTTAGCAAAACAGCATCCTATGTACGAGATTCCAGTCATGTGATTAACATTTTACAAGATTTTCCAATGTACCACAATGAGCTAATATTAGCCACATTAGACATCAATTCCCTATATACAAACATACCGCAAAAAGATGCCATAGAGGTTATAGCTAATACTTTAATTCAGAGGGATAAGCCCGTACGTACACCGACATTTTTTCTTACACAGCTTGCATCTATTGCTATGAGTGAGAATTATTTTTCGTTTAAAGGTGTTTTTTATAAGCAGATTAAGGGTGTAGCTATGGGCTGGGCTCCTCCATGGCCCCCGATGTTGCCAACCTTTATGTGGCAGATTTTGAAGACAAACTCTTGAAGTTTCATCCATTTAAACATAATATACGTATGTGGAAGAGATATATCGACGATGTTCTACTGATATGGGAGGGGACTGAATCCACACTTCTTGATTTTTTCAATTGGCTGAATACTCTGGATTCTAACCTACAATTTGAGGGGACATTCAGTTTAACAGAAATAGCATATCTCGACATTAAGATTAAGAAGGGCAATAATGGTTTTCAGACGGAACTGTACCGCAAATCCACAGATAGGAACAAGTTATTACAGTACAGCAGTTTTCACACCACGTCGTTAAAATACAATTTGCCCACTAGTCAGTTCCTGAGAATTAGGAGATTGTGTACCACACACACTGATTTTGAGAAGCATGCACGTGATATGCAAGATAGGTTCAAACAACGAGGGTATCCCAAACAGTGCATCAAGCAAGCGTACTGCAGGGCTAGCAATACCGATCGATCAACACTGTTGCAACAGAAACAACGTCCTAAAACAGAAAAGGTGATATGCTCTCTTACCTTTAGTAATTATACCAAGGAGATTACTAGTATACTTAAACACTATTGGGATTTACTGGCGTCACTACCAACTTTTGCGACTAAGAAGGTTATGGTGGCTCATAAACGCAGTCCCAATTTATCTAATATTCTGGTTTCATCTGCCCTGACATATCATAAACCACCCCCAAAGGTGAAGGGACATTTTAAGTGTGGCAGATGTTCTGTATGCTCCCACACGATTATATGCAAAGAGATTTTTGTCCACCCGATATCTCAACATTAAGTTTAATTTAGGAGGGAGGAGTAGCCTAGTGGTTAGGGCAAGGTACTTCAGGCCGGAAGGTCGGGGGTTCAAATCCCACTAGAGGACAGCAACCTTGGGCCGGAAGGACTGGGGTTTCTAGTCCCACAGATGCTCCTTGTGGTCTTGGGTAAGCCACTTAACCCTCCATTGCCCATGTTCCCTGTAAGTATTAGTGTATGTGTCTCATATCCCCATGTGGTAAATGTATCCCCCGATTGTGTTGTGACCGCTTTGATTGAAGGATAAGGCGGTATACAAATCTGTCTAAATAAATAAATAAATAAATAAATAAAGTTTATATACAGAATTTTTCTAATTGCAGGACAGAAAAAGTTATTTATATCATCCTTTGCCCCTGCAATCTTCTTTATGTTGGAAAAACGAAACGTCAGATACGGACCAGAATCATTGAACATAGGAGCTGTATACAAAGAGGCGTTTTAGATAAGCCATTAGTGTCACATTGGCAAGAATACAAACACACCGTCGGCGACTTGAAATATTTAGTTTTAAAAACAGTAGTCCCAAATTGGAGAGGGGGAGATGTGGATAAACTTTTGTTAAAACTGGAGCAGCGCTATATATATGAACTCAACACCCTGGAGCCTAATGGATTGAATCAGGAGACAGACTTGTCAGTATTTCTTTAATAATAATAATAAAATATTTACATATTCCTTTGCGTTATATGATTTTATGCATTTAAGTCCAGTGACAACTTCTTACGATTTTTTATTTTTAATTTTTAAATAATAATTATTGATTAATAATTATTAATTAATAATTATTTATTTTTAATTTTTATTTATATATATATATATATATATATATATATATATACATATATATATTTTTTATTTATTTATTTATTTTTTTTAATTTTTAAAAATGTTTTTAATTTTTATATTATATTTTATTTTTAATTTTTTATTATTATTATTTTTATTTTTATTTATATTTATTATTTTTATTACTTTATTTTATGAAGAGTGTTTTGATTATTATATTTTATATATTATATATTATTATTTATTATTTAAATTTTAGTGGGTTTAATTCATTTTTTGTTTTAACACCCCTTTTTAATCTTTTTAATCCAATACTCAATATTGATTTTTTATTATTTTTATTTTTATTTATAATATTGTAATTTGGATATGCCAATATACAATCATATTTGTTTTTATTTAATTTATTATTCGTTTATTTGTGGTAGCTCTTAAAAATCATCGAGGTTTTTATTTGCTAATATGTGCTTCAAATGGGTCTTTTGCACGTTAGGATGATCACTCCCAATTACAATAATTATATTATATTATATTTTTATTTTTGTGATTTTTTATTTCTATCTCCTTTCTATACAATTTGGATATTAAAATTCATTCAAATATTTTAAATGGTTTTAATAATTTATTTTGGATATGTCTTACTAACATTTTGTTTTTAATTTTAAATTCATTTTTATTTTTATTCAATTTTATTGTTTAATTTTTATTGTTTAATTTGAGGTGGTTCCCATGAATCATAGAAATTATTAAATTATATAATTAAAATTATATACACAAAAATATATATATATATATTTTTTCAATATGGGCTTAAAATGTTTTCTTGCATAATCTCTAAGCAATATAAACGATGTTTTAGCCCTCAATGTCCCCTAAGTACCCCCCCTTTTTTTAGAAATTCCCCCCTCTTCCATGAAGTTTTGAGGCTTGAAATAAAGAGTTTCAAAGAAACTATTCTCATCTGCATTGGCTAGCGTTACTGCGGCAAAGATTTAGGTCCCCTTCGTTTCTCCCTTCTTTTTCTTTGCAAACATCGCAAATATCGCTAAAAATAATACATTTGGCATATTTACAATATTAACATGTAATCACAGCATGGTTTTATAAAGCAGTCACATAGAATGTTATAATTTTTACTCTCCTCTTGACAGCGGATGGTCAAGATAGGCTCCGCCCATTTTGGCGGGAACAGTAGCGTTTTTAAAGTGCAACACACAAGGAAGCCGGTTGCTCGTTTTAGAGGGACACATTGTGTGACAGCTCTTGCTGCCTATCGTAAGTACATCGGGTTTATTTTTCCTTCACCTTCTTAGGTAGTCATACAGGCGCAGTAATGAGTGTATCTTTATTCTTGCACATCTTTATTATCATGTTCTAAGATCAGACTTAGGAGTTTCAATATAACAGAGCATTTTCCTTGTATCGGCCCTCATGCCGAGGCACACTGCGATATAGGATTAACCATTTCTTTTTCTTTTTCTTTTGTGAGCCATCAGGCACATATTTATATGTATCTTTCATATATTTCCCTTTGGGTAAAGCCACATAGCGTTTTTACCGTTTTTCGGGCAGTGCACAGTAGAGATAAGCTCCAGCTGATTTGGCCGGAAAGGAGCGTTCTTTTGTGAGTTTTTCTTTTGTGAGCTATCTGGCACATATTTATAAGTATCCTTTATATAATCCCCTTGGGTAAGCCACATAGCATTTTTACTGTTTTTTGGGCAGCGTACAGTAGAGATAAGCTCCAGCCGATTTGGCGGGAAAAGTGGTGTTCTTATGGCACAGTTTTTAGAATGAAGTCTACTTGTTTTGAGCGGATTAATTCTCCTGGTTTTTAAATTTCCCTTGTTCTCAATTTTATTTACATTTGAGTATAGTAGTTACCTATGTCTGGTTTGTTAATAGAATACAGAGTGACCACTTCCACAATGTTGTTTTTCAGTATTCCTCTTTGAGTGTATTTAATCCGTCCAGCACACAACTTGGGCTATACAGTCTTAACAGGTATTTTGTTTTAAGAATTATCTCTAGATCCTTGGATGTCCTCCTTTTACTTTTTATGTATAATAATTTACAACTTATATTTTTTCTATGATACAGTGGTCAAATCAGCAGAAGACCACATTGATTCCAGCACCTTTGTGCATTTCTTAGTGAGTAGTCTCCTTTGCCCTGCGTCTTTTCTTTTCCTTTCTTATCATTGTTACTTTTTAATGTTATCAATTTAAATGTTATTCTGCAATAATCCTTTTTTAGTTTTAATTTTAAAATATTTTGTGTAACCCTTGGTATCTGATTTGATATTGATTTATTACATTATATATATATATATATATATATATATATATGTTTTACCCTAAAAGTCTGACTATTAATAATTTATAATGAATGTATTTATTTATTTATTTATTTATTTTTATCCCTCTATATGTTCATAGGTTTAATGTGGTGGGAAATGTTTATAATTGGTATTTTTAATTGTTATTTATTTTTAAATATATTTTCATGTGTTTCTACCATGCCTGGGTCGCTTTTATACAATATTATGCATTATGATTATTAATCTAATATATGTGTTTTTATTTATGTTTTTATTCATGTTTAAGTCCCCCTGAGGAAGGCGTAAGCCGAAACACGTTGGGGAATTTAATAAAATCTGTTGGACCAAGCATCTGTGTCATCATACTCTCTCGCTTCCTGTGATCTCTGGCTTGTACTGCGAGAGCTGCTGTGCTCTCCTTTTGCTCTGTCTCTAAAACCCTGCAGAAGACTTCCAAGAGAAAAGTCTGTCAGGACCAGAACAGGACAGTGTTATGATCTAATGCCAGGCACAAGAGGTAGGAGATTGAAAAGCTACAAAGAGAAAGCAGGTTTAAACAGAGCTGTTTCTCCGTCCTGCTTTTACAAGCTGTCTGATAACTACCTGCCTTATTGTGGAGAGGGCTGTGATGAGAGTTCAGAGACTGATTTGAGGAGGTTTCAAACTTTCTGCCCTCGAGAAAATAATGTGGTTGAAGAACCAATGATTACAGAACCAAGTAGCTTAAATCCCTGTATTGAGGACATGGATTGCTCTTTGTTAATGGCTGATATAAGTTTGCTGTGCTAGCTAAAGACAAGAGTGCCTTGTAGAGAGCTGAATGAGCACAGAAGAGACTGTCAGCATTTTCATTTGGATTCTGTTTATTATTATTCCTGTTTTTGTTCAAGCGAGAAGCTGTGTTTTGTTTTCACCTTCAGTTTTGCCAGAAGCATGGCTACCTTTTGAGTTCTTGTGTTTTGTACTGTTTTTGAAAATCCAAACCCCGGGAGGGGAATAAAATCCTTCTTAAACCTGACCACTCAGTCTCAACTACTCCTTTTCATAAAGAAAGGTCAGGCCCAGCAGTGTGACTGGCTGCCTACGCCTCAGTCCAGCCACTGCTGGTGACAGTTGGTTGGATTGAATGGATGCTTCTGAGTTAGTTGATGTGGGATGTTCTGTTTAGTTGGTTCGAATGTGTGGGCGTCAATGTTCTGGTTGATTGGTTTCTCTGGAGATTGTTGTGTGGACGGTGTCTCTGGTTGTGTGGATTGGTTTCTCTGGTTGTGTGGATGTTGTTTTTGAGGGAGGGTGAGGGTAAGGGAGGATGAACCGTTGGGGTGTTCCTTCGGTCTGGTGGTTGGAGTTCTTGGGCTGTAGGTATCTGGGGATGAAGTTCCATGGATATGCATTGCTAGGGTCTTGTATAGGTGTTTTTCTTCTTCTAATTTGGCTTCCACTCTTCTGAATAGCGTTTTTTCACAACTTTATGGCATTTTGGGTGGTTGCTGTGTAAGTTCAGAATCTGATCTGTGTGGGTTGCTTTTCTATAGACTGATATGTGGAGCTCACCAGTGTTGGTCCTTGTTATGAAGACATCTAGGAATGGGAGTTTGTCTTTTGCTGTCTCCATGATGAACTGGATGTCCTCAAACACTGTTGAGTAGCTGGAATGTTTCTTTGATTTGGTTGCATTTTATTATCACAAAGGTGTGCATATGGAGAGGAATGGCTAGCAGAAAAAAGGAGCTGATAGTGCCTCTGTATAAGTCTTTGGTGCAACCTCATTTGGAGTACAGTGTACAATTCTGGAGACCGCACCTTCAAAAGGATATAAACAGGATGGAGTCAGTACAGAGGGTGGCTACTAAAATGGTTAGTGGTCTTCATTATAAAGCAAATGAGGACAGACTGAAGGATCTAAATATGTACACCTTAGAGGAAAGGCAGGATAGAGGTGATATGATTGAGATGTTTAACCCTGGGAGTACCGATGGGGTCAAAAGTGACCCCATTGCAAGTTTCACAATGCGTATCTCGGAAACTAGTTGTTCAAGAATGCAATCTTTTTATGACTTTTCACATGTCAATATTCTCTTTATATTGCACCATGAGAGGAATAATTTTCATCCGCTAGGTGACGCTAGTGATGAATTGCAGCACAGAGTACCAGTGGGGTCATTTTTGAACCCAGTTGCTTACGTCCGGTTTGGATCGTGATAGAATTTGCAGTTTTGTGAATTTTTTGATCTGACAAAGGTATTTATCATTAATTATGTATCATTTATTTTTTGTACTCTTATTTTATGAAAATTACACATTTTCTGTAATTGATATCATACGTTCTCTCATTATTTCCGATGAAATCGAAAAGCTTTCAGCTCATTTATCACAATTATTGTACACCTATAGTAAAACTGATTTGCATTTTATTCAACTTGATCTTTGTTTATTTATTTTAGGTTATTGTTTATGATGTCAAAACAAAAGTATTCAGCTGCCCAAGTAAGAGAAATATTGCAACGAGATGCTGACAGTGACGGCTCTGAGTCGTCTGATGATGCAGCATATTCAGCAAGCGAAGAAGCATATCAGCCAAGTTTGGACAATAAATCTGATGATGACAGTCATGATTCAGATGGCGACAGCAGTTGGTCGCCAAGTGAATGTGAGACTGATGTTGAGCCGGTAACATCGCCTACAGCAAAGAGTCAAGTTACAGGTCCGAGGCAAAGGTCGAGGCTGTGCTGGATGGGGAAGAAGGCAGGAGTCCTCGGTGTCAGTATCATCTGTGAGGAATCTTAGTTGTAGTCGTAGAGGAGCTAAGAGGTCATCAACTATAAGCACAAATGTTGCCATTGAAGCCTATGTATCTAAGGATGCCACATCATGGAACAGGAAACCTATAAAAGCAAGCTGCTGGAAGATATGCCAGAGCTAATGTCATGCCCGTACAACAAGGTCCTACAAGGTATGCTGTACAAAATGTTGATGGCCCTTTCGCAGCATTCCACTTGTTCATGAGGAAGAACTTATTGAATGAAATCATGATGTGGACGAGCAAACAAGGAAGACACATTTATGACGACACCTGGAGAGATTAGACAGACAGAGAATTTCAACATTTTCTTGGACTTCTGATCCTCTCAGGCATGTACAAGTCACAAAATGAATCCATAGTTCAGTTGTGGAACCTTGAAGATGGTCGTTCTGTTTTCAGCAAAAATATGGACCATAACCGTTTTCAGCAAATTTCTTGTGCTCTCAGATTTGATGATGCAACCAACAGACGTGAACAACGAGGTGTGGATAAGCTTGCTCCAATCAGATACGTTTTTGATACCTGGGAAGCAACTCTAAGTGACGTCTTTGTTCTGGTGAAAATGTTACCGTGGATGAGCAACTGCTTACATTTCGTGGCCATGTTCCATTCAGACAATATATTCCCAGCAAACCTGGGAAATATGGCATAAAGCTATGGATGTTGTGTGACAGTGCAACGTCATATGTTCTGCATCTTCAGTTATATACAGGAAGGGAACTCGGACAAAACAGGGAACAGAATCAGGGTGCAAGGGTTGTGCTGCAACTCACTGAAGGATTGACGCGATCTGGCAGAAATGTTACTGTTGACAATTTCTTCTGCAGTTTATCCCTGTCATGGAAATTGCTAGAAAAACAAATGACACTTTTGGGGACAATTTGAAAGAACAGAAAATAATTATCTTCAGAATTTGTAACAGCAAAGGGCCGAGAGGTATTCACTTCACTGTTTGCCTTTCGCAATGACGCCACTCTGGTTTCCTATTGCCCGAAGAAAGGAAAAGTGGTTGTTGTTCTGAGCAGTTTGCATGGTCAAGAAGAAGTAGATAACACACATCCAGACAAAAAACCATGCATGATCTTGGACTATAATTCTAGTAAAGGTGGAGTAGATACGGCAAATCAAATGTTGCGCATGTATACTACAAAACAAATGACAAGACGCTGGCCGGTGACAATCTTCTACAACATGTTGGACATCAGTGCTTTGAACGCCTTCATTGTTTGGATGTCACTAAATCCAGAATGGCAGTCCAAGTCAAAGCACAGACGTTGTCTATTCCTCTTGGAATTAGGAAAGCAGCTGCTTCAGAGTAATTGCAGCGAGACTTCTTCCAGCATTGAAGAAGCCAGTGATGCTGTTTGCAATGTCGGGATCCCAAAGAAAAGGGCAAGGGGTCACTGCTGTTCCAGAGAAAAAGACAAGAAAAGCAACATAGTTTGCACCTCCTGCAAGCACAATGTTTGCAAAGAACATTCAGAAATTGTCTGTGTCTCATGCAAATGACTGTAGTACTTTACTGTGTTCATCAAGTGCATGCAAAAACTGCTTTCATGGCAACTCTTCTTCATGTGATTTTATGATAAAGCATTAAATTTCAAAACATTTAACCTTCATATAAGAAATAATTAATTCGGAATAATATTTTGTCTGTTTAGTTTAAATTTTTCATGGTTAACAATTAAAATTCATCGTGGGGTCATTTATGACCCCAACGGTATTCAGTGTGTGCAGAAAATCTTGGTAATTCCAGGGTTAAAAACCTCTGTGGCATAAATGCACAGGGGAAGAGCCTCTTTCGATTGAAAGCAAGTTCTGCTACGAGGGGACATGGGACGAGGGTAAAGTGGGATAGATTCAGGAGTGATATGCCAAAATATTTCTTTACGGAAAGAGTGGTGGATCCATGGAATAGTCTCCCAGTGGAGGTGATAGAGATGAGGACAGTATCTGAATTCAAACAAGCATTGGACAAACACAGAGGATCTCTAAAGGAAAAAAGGGGACTGTTCTAGATGTTGATATGGAAGGACAGACTAGATAGGCCATATGGTCTTTTTCTGTTGTCATTTTTCTATGTTTCTATCAAAGTAGCATACCCATAGTTTTGGGTTTACCTGTGGGAGTATGATGCTTTCGAGTTTTTGCATTACGATCTCTGTGATTAGGCTGGATATGGGGGAAACCCATTGGCGATTCTTTCAGTTGTTCATAGACTTGTCCGTCAAACTCAAAGTAGGTTGATAAGCACAGTTCAAGGAGTTCACATATGCTTTGGGTTGTGAGCGACCCTATTTGCATTTTGCAGTTTTTAAGTGGGTCTGCAGGAGTGGAGGAGTTGTCTAGTGGTTGGGGCAAGGTACTTCAGGCCGGAAGGTCGGTGGTTCAAATCCCACTAGAGGACAGCAACCTTGGGCCGGAAGGACTGGGGTTTCTAGTCCCACAGATGCTCCTTGTGGTCTTGGGCAAGCCACTTAACCCTCCATAGCCCATGTTTCCTGTAAAAATAGTTATCTCCAAGTTATAATGCCCTGTTCAATGTAATTTCAGTTTGTTCAATGTAAACCGCACTGATGCTGAATAGCGCGGTATATAAGAGAATGTAAATAAATAAATAAATTATGTTGATTGCTAGTTTTTGTGATTTGGTTTGATTGTTTGAGTTTCTTTAAGGTTTTATTGATCTGGTTTATGAGCTTCACAGTTGGGTCATTGTTGATGAGTTGGTAAATCGATGTGTCTTGCAGCAGTTGCTTTGCTTTCAATATGTATTCTGCCTGGTCTAGTATTATTACTACTACTAATCATTTATAAAGCACTACAAGGCATTTGCAGTGCTGCACAGACATAGATAGATATGATTCCTGCTCTTGAGAGCCTTACGAGGTCTGTCCCAAAAGCAATGAGAATGATTTTTTTGTGCAGTGCAGAAAGGCAAGGAAACAAAAATGGGGAATGAGGCAGGTGAAGGGGGAAGCCAGGTATAGAGTTTGACCTTCCTCAGTTGAGTCCGCACCTTTGTAGCAATCAGTACATTAGCAAAGTGCATAGTAGTTTTTGTGTCTTGTCACGGGCGAAAATGCAGAGGAGTCTGGAGCAGCGTTATGTGATCAACTTCTGCACGAAACTCAGAAAATCTGGTTCCGAAACGTTGCAGTTGTTGAGGACAGCTTATGGGGATGCTGTTTTGTCTTCAGCCCAAGTCTTCAGATGGCACAAGGCTTTTAAGGACAGAAGGGAGAGCGTTGAGGATGAATAGCATGCAGGGCATCCTTCAACTTCAAGAACTGAGAACAATGTGGCTAGTGTGAAGGCTGTTCTGAATAGGGATCAACTTTGAATGTTCGGTTAATCGTAGAGGAGGTAGGACTACCGAAAACGGACATCCATTGAATCATTACGGAAGATCTACATGAGTAAAATTTGTGTGAAACTGGTCCCAAAGAATTTGTCCATGTGTTGGTTTCTTGGAAACTTTTGGATGGTGTGACAAATGAGCCCAACTTTCTGCAGCCAGTGATAACCGGAGATGAAACTTGGGTGTTCGAGTACGATTCCACAACCAAAAGACAGAGTTCAGAGTGGCACACTTCCCAGTCACCTCGACCAAAGTAGGCCCGAATGAGCAAATCAAGAGTGAAATCATGCTCATCATTTTTATTTATTCAAAGAGAGTTGTTCACAAGGAGTGTGCCCCCGGACAGACTATGAATCAAACATTTTACCTACAGGTACTCGAGCGTTTGAGAAACAGAGTTGTGCGCGTCTGCCGTGAAATTGCAAACACGTGGTTGCTTCACCACGACAATACACCAAATCACACATCATTCACTATGAGGGAATTTTTGGCTCACAATAATATCACAATGCTTCCCCACCCACCGTACAGCTCTGACTTGGCTCCATGCGATTTCTTTTTATTCTCCAAGCTCAAAACCCACCTCAAAGGACATCATTTTGGGACAGTTGAAAACGTCCAGGCAGCTGCACGAGGGCTTTGAACATCATCTCAAGTGAAGACTTCCTCCACTGCTGTGAAGAGTGGCAGCAACGCTGGAATCGCTGTATTCGATTACAAGGAGCCTATTTTGAAGGGGATAGCAATAAATAAATATGCTAACAATGCCAAGAGAATTAACAAGATGCACCTCGGCAACTGCAAACAGGGCCTTCAGACTCTGCACCCCAAGACTCTGGAACTCCTTACCAACGAGCATCAGGACAATCACCAACCTAATCCAGTTTAGGAAGGCCCTTAAACACTTCCTTTTCCTCAAATATTTCCCAGAGAACAATGAATCACATCCCCACTCAATTACTTACAACTGTTCCAACACACTTTGTCAGCCAGGGACCACACCATGCAAGGAGTCCTTGACCATTAAATCTCATTCTATGTTTTTCTATGACACCATTTTGTAAATAGTTATCTTTGGTTATCCAAGTTGGTTCTCCTGTTAATTGTAAACTCAGACTTATGCACCCTGTCTGATTGTTATGTTCCATGTAAACCGCGCTGATGCTGAACATTGCGGTATAGAAGAAATTGTAAATAAATAAATAAATAAACTTTAATTGCATGTATATTCAATAAAAAAAAATCTTTTAAATCATTCTCATTTCTTTTGGGACAGACCTCGTACAATCTAATTAAAACAGACAAGACAAAGGATAAGAATAAGGGAAAAGGAGGGTAAGGAGACACAAGGAAAAAGGGGTCAGGATCCAAAAGCAGCTTTAAAGAGGTGAGCCTTTAACATGGACTTGAAAAGGGGCATATTGTCATGCGTTCTTTGTCGGCAGGGAAGCTAATGATGGTGTGTTTTTTCTTTGCCTGTTTTTCTTGTTTTGAAAATGCATTGGCATTGTGGTTCCATTTGAGAGCTGGGATGATGGTTTGACGTATTTGTTGTTGGGCTTCTTCATCAAGTTTGTTGGATTTGAGGAGACTTTCTAGGCTGCCCAGAATTCTGTTCTATTGCGTTGTGGAGGTTGAAATTGAACCCTTTTATGAGGATTTGTTTTTCGTGGGTTTTGAGTGATCAGTTGAACAGGTTTCTTATCCATTGTTCTTCATTGCTGTGGCTGTCATTGCGGGTTAGGCTGGATAGCTTGTTCTGTAGTGTGATGTGTTTTCTTTCTCTTGTTTTCATTGCTCTGCATTCTATTGCTGAGTCCAGGTCGAGGGTGAGTTGTGGTCCTATTGTTTTCATGCATTCGGACTTCTTTGTGGCCATGTTTGTTTCATATTTCCTGAGGCAGTTGTGGACATTGGATATCATCAAGTGGATTATCCATTGGTCGTTGGCACTAGGCATGTAGTAGCAACTGCATGTCAGGTGTGCATGTGCACTGTGAAGGCGCATGCTATGTGTGCCCTGCATTTGTGTGTGACACCCCTAGACAGAAGTACTTCATTGGAGCCCCATAACCATACTATGTGGAAGGTGGGAGCACATATCCCCATGACTCGGAAACAAAGCAGTGCCACCCCCATCAACATGTGAGGAAGTGCCCACCACAGAAAACAGAACAATACATGGCCTCCAATCCCACCAACAGAGCACAGTACAAGTAGCCAGTGATGGATAGAGAAGGCTGACTAGGAAATATGTGTGCCCTGCCGCACAGCAAAAATATATGGGCTAAAGTACAAAGGGGCAGGGCATGCAAATCAGTGAAGCAAACCCATAGATAGAAATTGAGCTGAAGCCACATCTGTGGGAGTCAGGGCACAAATGCTGGATCCACATATGCAGTGGGGGGCCCTTTCTGGAGACGGTCGTATCACAGCAATGCCCAGCATGTGGGATCAGAACATGTGACTCTCACACGGAGTCACCTAGAGTGCTTGACAACCTAGGCTTCCCTGAGCAGGTGACCAGGTCTCTAGTGTGGGAAGGGGAGTTTGGGATTCTTCCCTGTTGCTCCCCCCTCATACACCTGCACTGAGCCTTTGCTAGGGAGGAATGTAGACTCCCCTTGTGTGTGAAGGGGGTGGCACCATGGCCTGATGCACAGATCAACTACTCCAACACAGAGACCACAGATATGGTGTGCATCTGGCACCCCTCCCACCTATAGAGGCACAGGCTATCCAGACGCAGCCTGTAGGAGAGCCATCCCACAAACAAGTAGTGGTCCTGCGGGAGGCACTACACAGTAGCCACCCATATTCCTAACATGTCAAGAGTTCTGAGGACACACCACAGTACAACCTACAAACCATTATAAAGAAGGATGCCTCCCACTTGAGCTACAGCCCAAGCACACCAACTCTCAGGATGCTCAGAGCTCCCAAACCCTATGGAGCCAGTATATGCTCCCAAGGTAGGAGGAACACCTCATCCCCTCTGTAACATGCCAGGTTGGGGGAGGTAAGGTGGATATTGACCAGGGAGGTTCAATAGAGCTAGCCTTCCCTTAGTGGTATAAATGTAAGCCTGTTTTCTGAACCAGTAGGCCACAGACATGCCCTCCTGTGGTCAGAGTGAGTCGTTAGTGTCCCAGGAAACAGCCCGTGGCACCAGCATGTCTCTCCAGGTGCACATATGCATTGATACATTCCCCCGCCCCCCCCCCTCTCCCAAGCAGAAGAGATGGTGATTGGACTGCACATTTTTGCATCAGACCAACATTTTGCCAGAATTGCAACACCTCATTTGTATGCCATGCCCACAGCTTTGTTCAGCCATCTCCAACCTGATGGAGTGGCCCACTTTGTTAGACTCACGGAGCACATATCCTATCTCACAATCTTCTCATCACAGCAGCTGCCCTCTCACATCTTATTAGTGCATATACAGACCTGTACATCATACTTTTCCAGACTACTGTTTGTTTTTAGGCATATGTGTGTACACTCACCCAGCAGGTACAGTCCTCTGGTATTTGTGACTGTCAAGGTCATTTGTTTTGCTGTCCTGAAGTTGAACATTGATGCCCCCGATTGCCATTGCCCTAAGCAACCAACTGATTTGCTTCCAAACAGTATCAGCCATGAGTATCTTGCGTATCCTCTATGTGAGATGGCTCTGGGCCATTACCTGTATGGGGATTGCATCCATACAGTGCATTCATATCACTCTGGCATTATTGGTGCCCTCACTAGTGGCATCTTTCGTGATCTGCAGTGCCACTAGCATGTCTGCGGTAGCTGCTCATGTCTGTTCCCGTTCACTATCCACCCTAACTGCACCCCTACCCTGCCTTTTTGTACAATACTCCAGTAAGCGCAGCATTTTTAGTGCCCCTGCCTTTTGGCTGTATGCTCCCGAGCTGGGACACATGCTATTCAGATGCTGGAATCTCTGTGCTTCCAGCTACCGTGCTTTAGAAAATATGCTCCATAGTCTAAGAACTGTTCACTAGGCATATGCATGAGTCAGGAATTGGCAATTAAGTCATGTAGTAGATCTGAAAAAGAGATTTTCTATCCACCTACTAAGAAGTGCAAAAATTATCTGATGCTCTCTGACAGTAAGAAGATGAATAAAAAGCAAAGAAAAGCATTCATTTTTAGTTAAAGTAGGATTGCAATCTATATCCTTTTTAATCTGCTTCTTTATTCACGTTTTCATTATGTATAAATATTTTTGATGTGCAGCAACACTGTAGCATGGTACATAAATATTTAATGGCTTGCTTATATCAGTCAAAGTTTACTGATTAGAAATTTGACTGACTGAATAAGAATGTAATTTATAATTGTCTATTTCTGAAAGGTCTAGGCAACTATAGCTTACTTTCTTTTGGTAGTATACATTGTACCATCTACTCAAAGTAACCTGATTGACTATCCAGGGCCTTTTACTTAGTTAATATATACTATGGGGTCTATTCTGAACCATGAATCCCCACTATTCGTCTGCCTTTCCTGTCCTGCCAAGCCTTCCCCGTACAAACCCCTGTTCATACGGGAACTTGGACAGGGCAGGAAAGGGGCGGCATGGAGACGGGGCGGGCAGTGGGTGGTCTGCGGCCCTGGACATACAGGGTCGATTCTGATGTCAGCCCCTTATTGCCGGGGCCAGCAGAGTAGATGGGGACTTATTCCACCTCTGAGGTGGAATACGTTCCCCTAGATGGGAGGGTACGGCAGGCCTGGGGTGCATCAAAGGGTGGGTAGGCCACAGAAGATTCCCCGCAGCCTGACCCTGGCCTTAGGAGGCCATATTGGGGGTCGGGCTGTGAGGAATGAAGCCAGTTGGCAACGGCCGGGGTGCCGTGGCTCCATTCAGGAGCACTGACTGAGTTAGCTGGATAGGTGCCTGTACGTGCAGGCCACCCGTAATCCTGTCCGGGCCTGCAGTACAAGGTTAGATGGACGCACAGAGGCTGGGATGTCCACCACGGAATAGGCCTCTACCTCTGCACAGAACAGTGAGGAATAAGTATCTTTACTCATTCAAGACTGACATACATTTGAATTAGTGTGTATAATAAGACCAAAAAGCTCCCCTTTCTATTTAGTACCTTAAATTGTCAAAATTATATCTATAATGTAAATTTGTAAAGTTGGTTTGCTGCATAGATCGAATAGGATAAAGAAAAAGAAAATGGAAATTAAGGTCCTGAATTGTCAACAAGTTTTTGTCTATGTGCTATTGATGAAAAGGGTTATTAAAGGTGTAAAAGTACAGTCAAATATAAAACAAAAAGAGAAGCAAAAAATTACCTCACGACAAAGTCACTAAATGCAAAAATGTAAACAAGTGAGTTTCAGCAGAAATCCACATTTTAAAAAAAAAGAGCAGTCTATTTATTTAACAGCTTTTCTATATCGCTTTATCCTATGGTCAAAGAGGTTTACATCAAAACGGAACTCAATACATTGTAAAAGGATAATGAACTTGGAGAAAACTTAAATAATGAGGGATCAAGAAAAATTAGAGAGAAAGGGGAAATTGGGGGTAATAGGGTGATTTAGTTAATGGGGAGGGGTAGGGGGACAGAGGGTGTTGTGAGATGGGATTATGTCCTGTCATCTGCGAAATAGTCTGTAAATAGGTTAGTCTTGAGAGCTTTTCTGAATGTTAGTAGGTCCTTTGTGGCTCTGAGTTTGCATGGGATTGAGTTCCAGAGGGAGGGTGCATATAGAGAGAAGGCTCACTTTCAAACTTATCAATAACATCTCCCCGTCCTTATCAAACCTCCTTCATACTCAACCAGATACCAGATCCCGCAGGCAAAATGCTATCCACTCGCTTGTAACCCTGCACTCTATCCGCAAAACAAAACAGACCACGAGCTCCAGAGCCTTCATATATTTCACCCCCAGTCTCTGAAACGCCCTCCCACTACCGTTACGATCGATCAAAGACCTCCAAACATTTAGGAGAGAACTTAAAACTTACCTCTTCCTTGCACACTATGGAAACACAAACAGACCATTCCTCACAAGCAATATCACAACACACCCCCTGAGAGACACGCACATTCCACATCCTCAGACTCAAAGAAAATCATCATAATCAGAGATTATGTACATAATTTATTAGCTTCTTGTTTTAAGCAAAATGTAAATTGTTATGTTATCTGTAATTACAAAGTTTACTATGTAAAAAGTTATATCACTGTTTTATGTAAAATATTCTGTTGTTTGTAATATGCCACTGATCTTTGGAAGGGGTGGTATAAAAGAATATAATAAATAAATAAATGTGGTAGTGCTGGATCTGGTGCTTAGGGTGTTCTGGGAACCAGTTCGTCTTGAGCAGTTGTCTTTAGTCTTGTATATTAGTGTTTGAAGGTGGGTGGATAATAGGCCATTGAGGACCTTGAAGATTTAAATTTAAATGGATTTAAATTTCATGCATTCAATGATGGGTAGCCAGTGTAGCTGTTTGAGTAAGGGAGTAATGTGTTCAGTTCTGTGTGCATCTAATATATTGGTATCATAAAAATGTACTAGCCATGCTATCACTTTATAGCATATTATACACAAAAGTACAATCATTTATCAATTAAACTATACCAGCATTACATGCCGTGATCATATCTCATCCTTCTCCTTCCCTCCCCCTCCTTCCTCCCCTCTCCAGTATGAATGCACTAGTACTTCCTGTTATGAATTGACATTCTCTTTTTATCTTTGATTTTAACTTGCTTAAATTTGTACACCGCCCTGTTGCAGCGTGAAGAGCGATCTATCAAGCCCAATAAACATATTTATTTCAGAAATCATGCATGTTAAACATTAATAAGTCTATATATAAATGAATTAACTTGTCAACAGATTGTTGAAAGAGTACACCAAATGATACACAAAGCTAATCCCAGTATTGATAGTATTTTGGTACTAGGTGTTAATTCAGAGGCTTTTTAAAACCAATTTCCTCTTATATAAACAACAGAAACCAGCATAGATATTTTATACTTCATGTCTCCAGACCAAATGTTGTAAAGAATGAGAAACAAACCATGATAGTGTGAACACATGCTAAATCTTCTAGTGGCTGCACTTCACAAGGAGAGACAGAATGAATTCTTTGCTTTGGTCTTTACTGAGGAAGATGTAGGGATATTACCCATGTCTGAAATGGTATTTAAAGGTGATGCTGCAGAAGAACTGAAAGAAATATCGATACACCAGGAAGATGTATTACAACTATTTGATAAACTGAAGAGTTGCAAATCACCTGGACCGGACAGTATACATTCAAGAGTGTTGAAAGAATGAAATATGAGATTGCAAACCTACTATTAGTAATCTGTGAACTATCATTCAAATCATCTGTAATACCTGAAGATTGGAGGATGGCCAATGTAACGCCAATTTTTAAAAAGGGTTTCAGGGGTGATCTGGAAAATTACAGACTGGCGAGCCTGATGTAAGTACTAGGAAACATAGTAGAAACCATTATAAAAAACAAAATTACTGAACATGTAGATAGTCATTGCTTAATGGGAGACAGCCAACATGGCTTTAGTCAAGGAAGGTCTTGTCTTACTAATCTGTTGTTTTTTGAAGGTCTGAATAAACAGGTAGACAAAGGTGAGTCGGTTAATATAGTGTATCTGGATTTTCAGAAAGCCTTTGACAAGATCCCTCATGAGAGATTCTTGGTGAAATTAAAAAGTCATGGGATAGGAGGCAGTGTACTATTGTGGATCAGGAACTAGTTAAAAGAGAAAACAGAGGGTAGAGCTAAATGGCCGATTTTCCCAATGGAGAAAGGTAAATAGTGGAGTACCCTAGGGATCTGTGCTGGGTCTGCTGCTTTTTAACATATTCGTAAATGACCTGGTAAGGGGAATAGCGAATGAGGTAATCAAATTTGTAGATGACACAAAATTATTCAAAGTTGTTAAAACCCATGAGGATTGTGAAAAATTGCAAGAGGACCTTGATAAATTGGAAGACTGGGCTTCCAAATGGCAGATGAAATTTTATGTGGACAAATACAAAGTTTTGCACCTAGGAAAGAACAACCCAAACTATGATTACACGATGCAAGGTTCTACATTTGAAACCACACCCAGGAAAAAGATTTAGGCGTCATCGTAGATAACATGTTGAAACCCTCTGCCCAGTGTGTAGTGGCATCCAAGAAAGCAAATAGAATGCCAGGAATCATTAAGGAAAGGAATGGCCTCTGTATCGTTCCATGGTGCTACCACACCTTGAATATTGTGTGCAATTCTGGTCGCTGTATCTTAAAAAGGATATAGCATTATTAGAACAGGTATAGAGAAGAGCCACCAAAATGGTAAAGGGAATGGAAGGATACCCTATGAAGAGAGGCTAAAAAGATTAGGGCTCTTCAACCTGAAAAAGAGACGGCTGAGGGGAGATATAATAGAGGTCTATAAATTAATGAATGGAGTGGAATGGATAAAAGTAGATCAATTGTTTACACCATCAAAATATAAAATGACTAGGGGACATGCAATGAAACTACAGTGTAACCTATTTAAGACCAGTAAGAGAGAATATTTTTTCACTCAACGTGTAATCAAACTCTGGAATTCGTTACCGGAGGATGTAGTAAAAGCTGTTAGTGTAGCCGGGTTTAAAAAAGGTTTGGACAAGTTCCTGGAGGAAAGGTCCATAAACCATTATTAAAGGGGACCCGGGAGATCCACTGCTTGCCCCAATACAAGCATTGTGGATGGAACTTGTTTCTTTTGGGGGAACTGCTTGGTACTATATTGGCCACTGTTGGAAACAGGATACTGGGCTTGATGGACCTTGGATCTGACCCAGTATGGCATATCTTATGTTCTTAAACAAAGCCAAAAGCTGGAATAATATAAAATATTAACAATCACCCCAAAAACTGAATTAAAGAAAAACAGTTAAATTAATCTCGGTGTTTTTAAACCATATGGATGTAGAGTAGGGTGTACACAGAACAAAATGATTTTGGTACATTGGAACTCTTTATCTCCAGGAACAAGCAGGAAGTCAGTCTTCACATATGGATGACGTCAGCACCAAAGGTGCCCAGTGGGAACACTCCCCAGCAACCAGTAGGAAAGCTTTTGGGAGCGTTCCTCCACACATGCATGACTGCCTTCCTGCCTTCACTCCTGGTCTCCTCAGTCGTCTTTTTTCCACAGAGCCATCAGGACCTCGTCCCTGCCAGCCAACTTCTTAGTTTTCTTGTGATACCTTTGAGTACTTTACTTTTTTGCCTTCCCGTCGTGATTTGATTTCCCATCGACTCCGCTCCCATTCTCATTTTTCTTTTCTTATTTTATATATTTTTTCTTTCATTTTTTCTTGTATCTCGTCAGGCTTAAGGCTTACGGCTTTACTGTACACCATCGTGCAATTGGACTTTGCCTCAGTCCTTTTCCCAGAAATAGAAAAGCCCCACAGTGATTTTAAAAAATGTTCAAAGTGTGCTAGCACCATTTCCATCACCGACGAGCATAGCTGATGCCTCAAGTGTTTAGGCCCATATCACAATGTAGATTCCTGCCCCTTCTGTCGCCACATGACTGTCAGAGTAGGAAGAATCAGGATAAACAGAAGGCTAAGCTGTTTCCAACAGACTCAACTCCTTCGGTGAACTCCTTGGGAGCATCGACTCCATCTAAGTACTCCCATACCTCTAGATCGCCACTTAGTCAAAAGAACAAGCATCTGAGTCTCCAGTTCAAAAAAAGAAAAAGACATCGATAGCATCAAGATCATCAACCTCGAGGTCGGTGTCTGCATTCGACACTGAGCATAGACATCATCGCTGTCACTCCTCTCACTCCGATGCAGACCGGCCAGCGAAGCAGCCCTGGCGGGAGACCTCACCCTCCAAAGCCATAAAGGGGTTTCATGGATGCCCCCGAGGTACATTCCTCTGCGGTCCCTCCGATACCAGCATCAGGTGTTGTAGCCCACACAATTAGGTACAGAGCCACTCCTCTCCAGGTACTGATGCTCAATGACCGGGTCATCACCATTGAAAAGAGCATCGCTGAGCTCCTGGCAGTAGTGACACTGTTGGCATAGGATATGGCTATCAGCACCGGTTCCTCCACCACCGGCAGCCACAGAGACCCTCTCAATACCCTTCCACAGGCATCACTCGTGTCATATCGGGCCATTGAGCAACCAGTACCAAGGTCTCTGGTACTACTGCTCTCGATACCCTCAACATCTAAACACACTGAACACTGGAGTTATAGGGGGCCTCATAAGGATTATTTTGATTTCCTCCCAGACTCTGATTCAGCACTGGAGACCTCCGACTCCAAATCCATTGATTCCAATAACATTAGGGGTGTGCCATCAGATCCATCGCTTCCCTATGAGCGTTGGAAGTCCCCCCCTAAGGACATGTCCTTTGAAGATTTTATTAAGGACATGGTGGCTGCCCTGGAGGTATCGGTGGCTACAGAGACAGAACCCAGGGCAGAGGAACTGCACATTCTCCTGTATCCATCGGCACCGAAGGAAGCGGCAACTCTCCTGATGCATAACATCTTGAGAAACTTGATGGCTCGAATGGGGGAATCTCCCATGTCAATTCCTGCAGTTTCTAAGAGGCTGGATACTCTTTACAGAGTTCCTCCTTTTCCAGGGTTTCAAAAATCTCAGCTCCCTCACCGCTTTTTGATAGTTGAGTCTGCCATGAGAAGAATTAAAAGTCAAAAGAATCACTCCTCGGTTTCTCTTGTAAGGGAGTCCACAACCCTCGATGCCTTTGGGAGAAAGGCCTTCCAAGCAACAGTCTTAGCTTCCAGAAGAGATTCTTACATGCTATATATGGACATGTTCTTTAGAGATGTCTTGAGCGATCTAGCAGAATTTACCACCTTGTTGCCTCCTGAGAAACAGGCAGCTCATCAGGTTTTAATCACACATGCCCAGAACACTTCAAAATTTCTAACAAGGGCAGCCTTTGATGCCTTTGAGGCCAATAGAAGGGTGGCTGCAGCCTGCATTGGAGCTAGATGAACAGCCTGGCTTCAGGCATCTGACCTGGAACAATGTGTCCAAGATAAGTTAATTAACATTCCATGCAATGGTGAGAACCTTTTTGGCCAGAGGTGGAGGGAAAAGGCAGGTGAGATAGACAGATGACCTCACCATGAAGAGGCTTTCTAGAAAGACTGCAGATCCTTCTAAAAAGAAGACTGCTTCCAAGAAACCCTTCTTCCCAAAGAAGAAATGTTACTATGTACCCTATCATTCCTATTTATCCTAGTCTGCTCCACAACAACAGAGACAGCAGGGTCAAAAACAACCCAGGAAACCCAAGGTTACCAAGCCACAACCTTCTCCTCCTACTCAACCATCTCAGAGTTTTGACTCCTTTTTGGGGAGCATGGCCAATCCTCCGAGGATCCCAGGGAGACTACTGAATTTCGCACACCGCTGGAGCAACTTCACCTCAGAAGCCAGGGTCTGCAGTTGAAATTCAAAGATTTTCCACCCACTCATTTTGTAGGCCAACCCTCCTTAGATCTCCATCAAATCATCTTGTTACAACAGGAGATCCACTCTCTACTACTTCAGGGGGCAATAGAGAAAGTACCTCTCTCTCAACAAGGCCTGGGGTTCTACTCGCCATACTTTCTTATCCCAAAGAAAATGGGAGGCCACATACCTATACAGATCTCTGAAATCTCAACAAATTCCTGGTCAAGGAAAAATTCAAAATGATTTCTCTGGGTACCCTTCTTCCTTACCTTCAACCGAACAATTGGCTTTGCTCCTTAGACCTAAAGGATGCTTATACACACATCCTCATCCACTCAGATTACAGAAAGTTCCTCAGATTTGTTTTCCAGAACAATCATTACCAGTATCGAGTCCTTCCCTTCAGGTTAGCCTCGGCACCCAGAGTGTTCACAAAGAGTCTGGCTGTGGTCGCAGCCTATCTTTGAACTTTGGGAATCTTTCTGTTCCCCTAGTTAGACAATTGGCTGCTATGGGCAGATACCACTCAAGCAGTCATTGCTACCCTCAAAAAGACCATCCACGTCTTACAGGAGTTAGGGTTTGTCATAAAATATACAAAATCACACCTCTCTCCAACTCAAAATCTAGAGTTCATAGGAGCTTGTCTAGACACGCTCCAAGCCCGAGCTTTTCTGCCAGACAACAGATGTGCCAAACTAATGACCTTGGCCTCACAAGTCCAACAACAAACATCAATAACAGCCAGAACATTCCTAAGCCATCTAGGCCACATGGCCTCCATGGTCCATGTCGTCCCATACCCCCGTCTAAACATGAGACTCCCTTACAGCAGTGGAAGCGGTCCACAGACCACCTCTCAGACTCCATCATCATCACTCCTCAGATGAAGCCAGCCCTTCAGTTGTGGTGCGAAGCACACATCCTCCTCGTAGAGTTACCTTTTCAAAGGTCTGTACCACAGTGTACCCTGACGACCGATGCATCAACACTAGGTTGGGGGCTCACCTGAAGGGTCTTACGACCCATGGTCTATGGACTACACAAGAGAATCTCCTACACATCAATCTCCTTGAACTCACAGCAATCTTTAACGCCATCTGAGTCTTCTCTGCCCAACTCAGGGACTGCTCAGAACTCATCCAGACGGACAACCAAGTAGCCATGTTTTATATAAACAAACAGGGAGGGACAGGTCCTCTCCCCTTATGCAGCTAGGCCATCCAGTTGTGGAATTGGGCAATCTCTCGGGGAACTCACCTCCATGCAGTATACCTTCCAGGAACAGAATTCCTTAGCTGACAGACTCAATCGCATTCTCTATCCACATGAGCGGCAGCTGGAACCTCAAGTAGCACAACACTTGTTCCATCTTTGAGGGAGGCCGATAATTGACTTCTTTGCTTCTCTTGCAAATGCTCAACTACCTTGTTTCTTCTCGAGGATCCCGTCCCCTCACAGGGAGAGCTCGGATGCATTTCTCCTCCACTGGGGACATAATCTTTTCTATGCTTTTCCTCCTTTTCCCCTCATAGCAAAGACACTATTCAAGCTTCGGGCCAACAGGGGAATGATGATCCTCATTGCCCTTTACTGGCCCAGGCAACCGTGATTTCCTCTGCTTCTTCAACTAGCTCGGAAACCTCCCCTCAACCTTGGTTACTCTCCTCACCTTCGGGAACAGGGGACCCTCCTGCACCCCAAACTCAAGATATTTCACTTGACAGCCTGTCTCCTAAGCAGGTAGTCCTCTCACACCTAGGACTCCAAGAATAGGTTTTACAGGTTCTCCTATCTTCCATAAAAGATTCCACCAGACGTTCTTACGCTTTCAAATGGCGCAGATTTGGATCTACTTCTATACCTGCTCCACTTGTACTCCTCTGGCCTCAAGACCAACTCGGTGAAGGTACATTTATCTGCCATTGCGGCCTCTCACCATACTTTGGAAAACTGGCCTATCTCCACACATCCCTTCATGGCCAGATTCATGAGAGGTCTACTCCTGACCAAACCGCATCTCCTCCCACCACCCACAGCTTGGGATTTAAATGTTGTTCTTGCACAGCTCATGTGCAGTCCTTTTGAACCCCTGGCATCAGCTTCTTTAAAATTGTTATCATGGAAAGTTCCTTCTCTCATTGCAGTAACCTCTTCCCATAGGATCATCGAACTGCAAGCTTTGGTAGACTGTGTTTCATATACTACATTCCACTACGATAAGGTAGTCCTTCGGATGCATCCTAAGTTCTTTCCAAAGATCGTCACCTCCTTCCACCTTAACCAATCATCTCACTCCCAACTTTCTTTCCAAGACCTCATAGTTCCCCTGCTGAGGCTAGACTACATACATTGGATTGTAAAAGAGCAGGGAGGCGTGGTCTAGTGGTTAGGACAAGGTACTTCAGGCCGGAGGGTCGGGGGTTCAAGTCCCACCTGGGGACAGCAATCTCAGGCTGGAGGGATTGGGATTTCTAGTCCTATAGGCACTCCTTGTGGTCTTGGGCAAGCCACTTAACCCTCCAATGCCCATGTTCCCTGTATGTATTAGTGTGTGTGTCTCATACCCCCTTGTGTTAAATGTATCCCCCAATTGACCGCTTTGACCCAGTGAAAAGCAGGATATAAATACAGCTAAATAAATACAGCTAAATAAATAAATAAATACCTTGTCTGTACTAAGGCTCATCACCAATCCTCTCAGCTATTTGTCTCCTTTGACCAAAGTAATCTGGGGCTACCAATTTCCAAAAGAACAATTTCTAACTGACTAGCAGACTGCATATCTTTCACTTACACACAAGCTGGTCTATCTCTTCAGCACCATGTCACTGCCCATAATATCCAGGCCATGGCTACCACTGTAGCTAACCTTTGTTCCGTCCCTATTTCGGAAATCTGTCAAGCAGCTACTAGTCTTCACTTCATATCTTTGCAGTACACTATTGCCTGGACATGGACTCCAGAAGTGATGCTCAATTCAATCAATCTGTTCTACGTAATCTTTTTCAAATTTAGACAATTTCTCTCTTTAGACTACCTTGCAAGGAGTGCTCCGAATGAGCTGAGTCTGTTCGATCCTTGCTGCAACCTCTGGATGCTCCAGGACTCTTCTCTCGCTCAGCAATCAGTGGCTAGGGAGTCCTATATGTGAAGACTGGCTTCCTGCTTGTTCCTGGAGATAGCATAGTTATTCACCTGTAACGGGTGATCTCCGGGAACAGCAGGACTCAGTCTTCACAACCCACCCACCTCCCCTTCAAGTTATCCCAGTTTTTCTTTTTAATCTCAATTTGTCTCCACTATACACCTGACTGAGGAAGCAGAAGTGAGGGTGGGAAGGCAGCCATGCATGTGTGGAGGAACGCTCCCAAAACTTTCCTATTGGATGCTGGAGAAGGTTCCCATGCCGGGCTCTGTTGGTGCCGACGTCACCTATATGTGAAGACTGATTCCTGCTGTTCCCGGAGATCACCCATTATAGGTGAGTAACTACGCTTTCCTAGTTTTCAGACTTTTGGTTTGGTCTGTTTCACACATTCATTTTAATATGTCTTTAATATGTTAGAACTTTTTAACTCATACTAAGAGGGTCTTTTGCTAATGATCACTAGTTGGCAGTTTGTGTTCTAGCACACTCTGAAGGCGCACTGGGACAGGCGTTGCCAGCTAGCACAGCACAGGATGATTTGCACACTAACCTTGCAACCATGTTAGGGTTGTGAGTGGACGTGGTATGCTCAGTTCAGTTAGTGTGAGTTCACCTAACGCTGCCTCAATAGGTGTAGTTAAGTGCACCTGTGCTATTGCAGCATGTGTTAGGAGAAAGGGATTCCCGTTAACTGACAGGAAAATGCCCGCCCCCTCCCCCCCCAGACAGTTAACACAGTGGTGTTGCACTATGGTTTCAGTGCTTTTGGCATGTTAGGTTCAACAGCTTAGCGCCTTTTAGCAAAAGACCCCTAATTATCAACATATTTTACTTTCTAGGATAACATGCATTAAATCAATTTTAGTATGCCACATTAGCACAGAGTGCATCGTGTTAACTACCGGGAACATGCTTTCCATGCCCCCGACAGTTAACGTCGTGGTATTGCAGCTAATAAGCATTTTTCTGGCAGTTAACGTGGAGCCCTTTCTCCTAACACATGCTGTTTGGTGGTTCAGCTCATTAGGTGCAACACCATAGCGCCCTCTAGTAAAACGGCCCCATCGTGTCCTGAATTTGGTATGGAATTTTACATGAAATTGGAACTGTACTTTTCAGTTTACAATATTATTTTTTCATCTGTTTATTGAAATGCTACAGCATATTATTGATTGCATCTACAATTTACCTACAGTGATATAGTTCTGTGGCAACTCAGGATAGCGTATAGACAAAGAAGAATCCATGAAATGTATTAGTCAAAATCATAAAAATATGACTTGGCTGTTATCAGTCTTGAAAAGCTGACAGTTACATATTTTTTGTAAAACAGATTTAAGACAATAACATATTTATTGACAATTAAACTACTGATCTTAACACAATGCTATGATTTGGTTTACATTATTACTCATTTTTTCTGTTAGAACTGCTATTACCAGACAATACTTACTTTTTTGGGGGGGGGGGGGGGGTGCATGTTGTTTAAATTGCTAAGAATTTGCAACCCTGTGTATAAAATACTGCAATGGCACCACCACATGGCTGTTAGAGGTAGCTTCATCTATTTTTCTATAGTACATCAGATACTTTCAAATGAAGTAAGCCTTAGTTTGTCTGTATCTGAGTAGCGTAGAAGTCCACTAATCATATTAGTCCTACAAAAACTGGCATACTTGGTTATGATGCCATTAAAAAGACAAAAAATGTCACAGTACATGAGCTATCAAGGTCTTTTTTTGCAGATATATCCAAGTGCAATTATTAAACTAGTGTTTTTGCTCCTGTATATATAATTATGATATATATTTCTCATAACATGCATGTTTACTAAGTTAATAGTGTTCTGTGCTTTACAAGCAGTGTTTGAAAAGTACACATGATGATTTATAATACCAGCCGCATATCCGTTCAAACCTTTACTGATAAGCCATGTTTTTTACTAAAGAAGTGCCTAAGGGGCATGTTTACTAATGTGCGCTGTTAGTGCAAGGTTTGCCACACGGTAAGTTCGCCACATAGCAAGCACACCGTGCTAACAGTGCATGGTCCTGCACTAACTTGGTAGATGGGTGGGTTAGGGACAGAATATGGGTGTGAATGCATCACAGTTAGTGCAGGAATTTTGGGAGTGTGCTAACCGTGAATGTTCTTGTTAGCTGGGTGTATTTAACACCATCTCAATGGATAGTGTTAAATCTCCAGGAACAAGCAGGAATGTAGTCTTCACATATGGGTATCGTTGGTACCGATGGAGCCTGCGCGGCAACACTCCCCAGCATCCAAAAGGAAAGCTTATGGGAGCATCCCATAGCGCCTGCGTGCTACCTTACCACCTTTCCCAACTGTCCCTCTCCAGTTCTTCCTTTTCCGCGGAGGCGACAGGTCGCACATCCTGTCACCGCAGAAAATAATTCCCTTCTATTCTTCTTTTTTGTGGTCGCGTCTACCTTCCTTCGACGCTACACCGGTACCGCCGGTTCTTCTTTCTTTTTTTTTCCAAAAAAAACCAAAAAACTTTTCTTCTGGAGTCTTTTCCAGTTATTTTCTCCTCAGGTGCCACACGCCATTTTGGGCACTAGGCCCAACTTTTTCTTTTAAAATGGAAAAATCCGCTTCAGGTTTTAAAAAGTGTTACAAGTGTGGTGGTACCATGTCCGTCACCGACACCCATGAATGGTGCCTCAAATGTTTAGGTCCTGACCACTCTATTTCAGAGTGTGTTGCCTGTGAGATGATGTCGAAAAAGGGCCAGCAGAACCGAGCTGCTAAACTTAGCACCCTTTTTCCCTCCGATGCAGCCTCTGTGGCATCGACGTCTTCCAGGGCTTCGTCTTCCTCCCATGGATCTCAGGTAACTAAACATAAATCTAGCTGGTCCTCAAAGGGTAGATCTCCCTCTAAGCATCGAGATGCCTCTGGCGTTGCCCTTGAGGGACTTTCACCGGCAAAATTGCCCCGGTGGGAGGCTTCAGCTTCCAAAGCACTAACGGGGCTCCAGGATGTTCGAGGCCTCAACCTTGGCAGAACTACTGGTGCAATGCTCTGGGGTACCGGCTGCTTCATCCGGTACCGATACCCAAGCATCGGTAGCATCGATAGACCAGAGATTCTTGGCTATTGAACGCAGTCTGGCGGCTCTTCTCACAGCCTCAAAGCCCCTGAAACCGCTTCAGACAATTCAACTGGTACCGGCACCGACTCCGGTACCGGTACCGATTGCATCGACATCGGCAGGTATTCTACTGGGACCGAGTCATGCTTATCCATCCGGTATCGACAAGTCGGTACCGGACCCCTCCGATGCCGACTTCGATCGGTACCGGTACTGTGCCTTGCACGATCACCCGGATCGGAGATACTTTGAATTCTCGGATGAGTCTGAAGACTCTGAAAGCTCTGACGATACCAGAGTACTTCTTCCTGAGGATTCTTCTTCTCCTCAGCATAGGATGTCTCCACCAGAGGATATGTCCTTTCAGGATTTTATCCAAGATGTGGCTCGAGGTCGTTCCATCACAGTGGCTCCTGAAAAAGAGCCTAGGGCAAAAGAATTAGAAATCCTACAATACCCTAAAGCTCCCAAGGAGGCAGCTACCTTACTTATTCATGAGATCTTGCATGATCTCATGTTAAGGAAGTGGGAAACACCTCTAACCACATCTCCTCACTCTCGAAGACTCGACACCATGTAACGAGTTCCTCCTTGTCCTGGGTTTCAGAAGACTCAGCTACCACACCATTCCATGGTGGTGGAATCAGCTATGAGAAGGATCAAGAGTGCAAAAAGGCATGCATCTAATCCTCCAGGACGTGAGTGTAGGACTCTTGACGCCTTTGGACGTCGAACCTTCCAGGCTTTCATGCTTTCTGCTAGGATCAGTTCCTATATATTATATATGGGAATGTTCCTTAAGGAGGTCACAGGAGATTTAGAGCTTATGAGCCCTCTCCTTCCTGATGATAAGTGGCAGGATTACCTCGCCCTTGTCAAACATGCTCAGGATGTTTCCAAGTTTGTGAATCGTGCAGCCTTTGACTGCTTTGAGTGCATAAGCACAACCTCTGCTATTGCCATAGGTGCACGTAGGATTGCCTGGCTCCAGGCATCTGACTTGGAAATTTGGGTACAGGATAAACTAGGGAATATTCCTTGCACAGGAGAGAATCTCTTTGGCAAGAATTGGCAGGAAAAAGCTAATGAGATAGATGCTGACAATATCACTTTGGATAGATTGTCCAAATCTAAGCTGATCCTGCAAGGAAAAAATCCTACAAGAAACCATTCTTCAGTAAGTAGAAGAAGTTTTACCCCTCCTATACCCAGCAGGGGCATCACTTTGGTCAGTCTGCCCAAAAGGGACAGCAGCAACAACCTAGGCAAAGAAAAACAAAAGCTGCTAAGCCTCAACTGGCTCAGCAAACTCAGCCTCCACAGGGGCTTTGACTCCTATCTAGAGAACTTTGCCTTCCTGGCTCTGAACGGACCAGAACCCTCCACCATACCAGGAAGGTTATGTCATTTTGCCCCCAGATGGGGTCAGATAACAGCAGAAAATTGGACTGTCTATTGTAAGAGAGGGGTACAAGCTTCATTTTCTCAGCATGCCCTCTCCTACAATGGTAAGACAGTTCAATTCTCAGACCTCTCTCAACGGCCAGTTAGGTCAAGAGGTCTCTGTGCTTCTTGCCCAAGGGGCAATAGAAGAGGTACCCATTCCCCAATGGGGTACAGGGTTTTACTCCCCTAATTTCCTTATTCCAAAGAAAACAGAAGGACACAGACCCATCTTAGACCTCAGAGAATTGAACAAATTCCTGTTCAAAGAGAAGTTCAAAATGATTTCTCTAGGAACTCTGCTGCCATACCTTCAGAGTCAGGATTGGCTTTGTTCTCTAGATCTCAAGGATGTGTACACTCATGTTCTCATCCATCCAACTCATTGAAAGTTCCTTGGCTTTCTATTTCAAGGGAAGCACTACCAATACAGGGTTCTTCCTTTTGGCTTGGCCTCTGCACCAAGGGTGTTCACAAAATACATGGCTGTGGTGGCAGCATTTCTCCGCACCCTAGGAATATTTGTCTTCCCTTACTTAGACGACTAGCTCATTCGAGCCCCTTCAGAGCCAGAGGCCGGGGTTGCTCTCTCTCGCACAATGCGCATCCTTCAGTATTTGGAACTTGTCATAAACTTCCCAAAATCCATCCTTGCTCCCATTCAGTCCCTGGAGTTTATAGGAGCTCTGCTGGATACCAGACAGACAAGGGCCTACCTTCCACAGCCCCGCTGCCTTCGCATTGTGCAGTTAGCTTCCCAAGCAGTGCTAAAACCTCACCTCACTGCTCGGGAAATGTTACAGTTGCTAGGCCACATGGCATCCACCGTGCATGTGGTTCCTTATGCTTGCCTTCATATGAGGGCAGCCCAGTGGACTTTATCCACTCAGTGGACTCAGGCGTCAGGTTGCCTGTCAGACAAAATAGCAAACTCAGATCGCCTTATTTTGTCCCTCCAATGGTGGCAGTCACCCCAAAACATTTTGGTGGGGTCTCTTTTTCAGCAACCCCCACCCCAAGCCACTTTAACAACAGATGCCTCACAGGTGGGTTGGGGAGCCCACCTGCAAGGCTTCTGTACCCAAGGTACCTGGACTCCACAGGAGGCCTATCTACATATCAATCTCCTGGAACTCAGAGCAATAGTTAGTGCACATTAGGGACTTTGAGCCTAATATTCAGCAGTGACTGTTAGCTCGTTTACAGCGGCTAGCAGTTGCCGCTGATCAACCCGGATATTCAAATCAAATCCGACACTAGTCCCGATAATTATTATATTTTTTATTTTCAAATTTTCTATTTTCTTTTCTTTTGATTTTCATCGTGGTTTTCACTGCTAAACTAGGCCTCTAGGCCTCCATAGCCTTATTTTCCATCTCGAAGACAACTTTTTAAGGCATGAAAAAGCCTCAGCGGTTTCAAAAAATGTACTAAGTGTGCCGGTACCATCTCAGCCACATATAAACATGACTAGTGTCTAAAATGTTTGGGTCCTGAACATCAGCCAAATCTTGTCCTTTGTGCCAATAAATGACAAAGAGAAGCCTCAAGAACCAAGCTAGACAGTTTGGATCATTATTTGCCTCTGACTCGGTTTCAGTGGCTTCCACTTCATCAGGGGCATCAATTTCCTCTGATGGGTTTCAGGTTTCTTCAAAGTCCAAACACAAAAATAAGTCAAAGTCTCTGGCCATTCCCAAATCCTCGGCATCAGCGTCGAAGACCAATACCAAGGCCAGAGAGAAGTCCCAGCATAAGCATCGTGACTCCCCTGGAGGTGCTTCCAAAGCAGACCAGACAGCCAAACAGCTCTGGCGGGAGGATCTGTCCTCCAAAGCACAAGTGGGGCTCTAGGACACTCCCGAGGCATCGATTCCATGTTCTGGAATGGTGGCTCTGAGCTCCGTAGGTGAATCCATCCAGACATTGGCCATCTCTCTAGGACAACGCATGCTGGCTTTTGAGAGGAGTTTGGCAGCACTCCTGACAGCCTCGGTACCGATAACATTGAGAGCTTCAGGAGTGAAAGCTTCGGCACAGAGTCTACAGTCAGACATATCGGGCCCAATGCTGGCAACGTCGGAACCCCCGACGTAAATACCTTCATTGGAACCGATCGATACCACCAGTATCCAATAGACTCAAACCACCATGGCTCTCGGTTCCAATACATCTGAGTATCAGTATCGGCATCGACCTTCGACGTCCATGAAGCATCAAGGTCGAACCCAAGACCGCCGATACTTTGAGTTCTTACCAGACTGTTCCAGTTCTTCAGAATTTGATGGGAGGTCGCTCAATTTTCGAGAACTTCCAGGTATCCCTTCCGACTCTTCACCACCTCAGGAACGGCATCGATCCCCACCAGAAGATATGGCCTTTCAGGACTTCATACGTAACATAACAGCAGGGCTCGCCATCACAGTAGCCTTGGAAAAGGAACTGAGGGCAGAGGAACTGGAGTTACTCCAATACCCTCTCATGCCCAAGGAGGCAGCTACATTATCAGTGCATCGCATCCTACAGGATCTTATGCTCTGCATGTGGGAGCCCCCACTCACCATTCCGCCTGTCAGCAAGAGATCGATACCATGTACCGAGTACCAGAGTGACCAGGCTTCCAAAAACCTCAGCTCCCCCATCACTCAATGTTACTGCTACTACTACTGCTACACCAATGATGGTGGAATCTGCGATGCACCAATGATGGTGGAATCAGTGATGCACCAAATAAAGAGTTCTAAGAACTATTCATCCATGCCACCTGGCAGAGACACTCAATATCTTTGGGCGTTGATGCATCCAAGCATGCATGTTGGCCTCCAAAATCAACTCTTACATGCTGTACATGGGTATGTTTCTGAAGGATGTCACTAGAGATCTGGAAACTTTCAGCCCCCTGCTTCTTGAGGATAAGCGGAGTGTATTCCAAACACTCATCAAGCAAAGCCACAATAGTTCTAAGTTTCTTACCAAGGCCTCTTTTGATGCCTTCGAATCAACAAGCAGAGCTTCAGCAACTTTTGTAGTGGTTGATATGGAAGGACAGACTAGATAGGCCATGTGGTCTTTTTCTGTCGTCATGTTTCTATGCATTAGAGCTCACAGAATAGCCTGGTTACAGGCATCAGATCTCCAGCAATGGGTCAAGGATAAACTGGCCAATATTCCATGTACTGGAGAAAACCTTTTTGGCAAAGATTGGAGGGAAAAAGCAGGGGATATTGAAAAGGATGATCTCACCCTAAAACACCTTTTCAGGAAAACAGCTAACCCGTCTAAGAGGAAGGCTCTTCCCAAGAAATCTTTCGATTCTAAAAAGAAGAGATACTATTCTTCTTACCCATCTCCTGCTGCCTATCAGCCTCAGCAGAAGCAGCAGGGCTCTTGCCAACCCAAGAAGCCCAAGGCTCCTAAGCCTCAACCAGCTGCACAGGCACAACCTACACCTGGTTTTTGACTCCTTCCTAAACTGCATTGCCAGTCTGCCCTTGGAGGGCCCCCAGCCCCTCCATATAGCAGGCAGACTTTGTCACTATGCTCACAGGTGGCACCTCATAACATCAGAGCAGTGGATACTCCAGATTACCCAAAGGGGTTATCAGCTTCACTTCAAAACCTTACCCCACACCAGCTTCACATGGGAATATCCCACACAACTCCTTCAAGGCACTCTCTTTTTTTTTTTTAATTCTTTATTTATGAAGATACCTTTTACATAGTCATAATATATACATTATTACAACCCATAATACAGCAATATATCAAAAAAGAAAAAATATATTAGCAAACAATTACAGAAGCAGACCACGTCTCGGGGAAAGTCTTAATAAAATGAGGAAAATATACTAAGCAAACAAGGCAAGACCACAAGGGCCTTAGCCAACTTTACCGGGCGAGCATCTATACCGTCTACCCACACTGGTCATGAAGTACTATGAACCTTTTCCCGTTCAATAAGCCATTTCTCCAGATCAGATGAGGAAAGAAAGACAAATTTATCATAATGTAATGAAACACAGCATTTACATGGGTATTTTAAGAAGAATGTGGCCTCCAAAGCCAGTACCCTAGGTTTTAACAAAAGAAAAGATTTCCTTCGTAATTGTGTAGCACGTGATACATCTGGAAATAGCAATACCTTATCACCACAGAACTGGAACTCCTTCCTCCTAAAGTAAGACTTCAGAATAGAAATCTTATCCTCTTCAGAGGAAAGAGTAACCAGCAAAGTGGCCCTAGTTGTAATCACATCCTAAGTGTCTTCTAGAAAAGCTGTTAAATTAAATTCCCCTTTCTCTGAAATCGGTAACTCCTCCTTATCCTCAGGACTGAGGGAAACATTAGGAAAAAGGTAATAGCATTTAATCAGAGAACAAGAATCAGCCTGAGGACAAAGAAGAGTATCCTTCAGATATTTCCTAAAGAGTACTAAAGGAGACAACATAGAACAAATAGGAAAATTCAACACACGCAAGTTCATTTTACGAGCTAAGTTTTCCATATTTTCCAGTTTCTGATGCAAACGAAAACTATCTTTGGCATGAGCTGCTGCAAAATCAGTAAACTTAGCTACTTGAGGCTCCAGTTTCGCCAGAGCTGAGCCGCAGGCTCCAATCTGCGAATCTAGAGATTGAAATTTTTGGATAGAGTTCCTTGTAAATTGACATAACTTAGGAACAGTCTCAGATAACATATGTTCAGTACGAGAAACAACCGTCCAAATATCTGATAAGGAAATAGTGGAAGCGGACGGCAAGGTAGCTGAAGGGGGAGAGCGACTCCATGAAACCTCTTTGGGAAACACACTTTGCAAAGCCGTAACAGGAGAAGCTGCCCCAGACAGCTCAAGAAAACCAGGGGGAAGCGGGGGAGTACGCTCAATAGAGCTTAAGCTCGCACCTTCTGCGGCAGGATTAGGAGGCGCAGTACCTGGGGTAGCGGGTCGCGGCGTGGAAACCAAGTGCTTCTCGATTGCCCCTGCTTGAGAATCCTTGGCCGGAGGCTTCTTCTTGCGCTTGCCGCCTGGCATACCGCCCCTCCTCAGCTTACACCCGCTGGCTCCAAACTGGCTCCAAAGGGGCTCACAAGGGGCCAATGCAAACTCCTTTGAAACGCACCCCTTAGATAACGCGCCGACGGCTGGCGCCGTACATAACGAGATATAAGGGGACCTGATGATGACGTCAGCCGAGTGCCCGCAGAACCGCCAGCCGCAGAACCAGCCTCCTCTCCTCCACTGAATCCGGACGGCAGATGAAGACACTCCCAAAAGGAAACAGCAAGGCAAGGGCTTTAACAGGACCTGGTGATGACGTCAGCCGAGTGCCCGCAGAACCGCCAGCCGCAGAACCAGCCTCCTCTCCTCCATTGAATCCGGACAGCAGATGAAGACGCTCCCAAAAGGAAACAGCAAGGCAAGGGCTTTAACAGGACCTGGTGATGACGTCAGCCGAGTGCCTGCAGAACCGCCAGCCGCAGAACCAGCCTCCTCTCCTCCACTGAATCCGGACGGCAGATGAAGACGCTCCCCCCTTCAAAGCACTCTCATAAAAGAAGAGGTGTCCATCCTGTTGTCCCCGGGTGCCATAGAAAGAGTTCCTCCTCCTCAAGAAAAGATAGGCTTCTACTCTCCATTATTTTCTCATTCCAAAGAAAACAGGAGGATTCAGGCCCATCTTGGATCTCAGAAACGTAAACAAATTCATGGTCTAAGAGACATTCAAAATGATTTCCCTAGGAACTCTTCTACCATACCTCCAGAGACACAATTGCCTGTATTCTCTAGACCTAAAAGAGGCGTACACATATTTACTGATACATCCCTTGCACAGACAGTATCTACATTTTATGTTTCAAGGAAACAATTATCAATACCAAGATCTCCCCTTCAGTCTAGCCTGTGCGCCAAGGGTCTTCACAAAATGCATAGTAGTCATTGCTGTCTACCTAAGCACCAAGACATATTCATACCCCATCCTGAACAGAGACTGGAATACATTCGACACAACCTCAAAAGAAGAAATATCCTCCACCATCTCCTGCTTGAACACCACCACCTCCCCGCTGGATCCCTGTCCTACCGACTGGATAAAGAAAACCAAAGAAGACCTCAGTGCACCACTAACCCACATCGTAAACGAATCCTTTACCCAAGGACACATGCCAGACGCCCTCAAGACCACAATCATTCGACCAACCCTAAAAAAGCAAAACCTAGATCCCCTAGACCCCACCTCCTACAGACCCGTAGCGAGCCTCCCACTCACTGCAAAGATAATCGAGAAGATAGTACAACGTCAGCTTCAAGAACACCTAGACGTCAACAACATACTGGACCCACAGCAACACGGATTCCGACCATTACATGGGGTCGAGACCTTCATGACCACGCTGATGAACACCCTTATCATAGGAACCCAAGAGAAACACTCAGGATACATCCTAATTTTCCTGGATATATCAGCGGCCTTCGACACCATCTCCCATAACACCCTTATCCACAGACTCCAAACAATTGGGATCAAAGATACTGTACTCCAATGGTTCAGGTCCTATCTAACCAACCGACAGCAACTGATCTGCACCAAAACCTCAATCTTACCCCTCTTCCAGCAACATCAAGGAGTACCTCAAGGATCCACATTATCAGCCATGCTTTTCAACATCTACCTCCGTCCACTCTGTTCAGTCATACGCACTCACAATGTCAACTTCCACATATACGCCGAAGATATAATGCTCTACGCCCCAATTACAACCACAGACCCAAAAAATGACCAGCTATCAACCTGCTTCACCGACTTATCCACCTGGCTACAAGAGAACAACTTATCCATTAACATAAAGAAGACCGAAGCTCTTATAGTGACAAAAGACCCAGACTTCAAACCACCCACTCACCTCACCATGGGAACCACGCAAATTCAAATACAACCACACATAAGATATCTCGGCATTATCATTGACCAAGTCCTAACCCTTAAGCAGCAAATCAACAAGACCACTAGAACTGTATTCCACAAGGCAAAAACGGTACAACGTCTCCGACCTCTCCTTGAACCGCAGGACTTCAGGACAGTAATGCAAGCTCTGACACTCCCTCATCTGGACTACTGCAACATAATCTACCATGGCCTACCTGCCACACAAACCAATCCCCTCCGAACTGCCCTAAACACCACAGCGAGAATAATGCAAAGAAACGGGACCACATCACCCCAATTCTGAGAGACCTTCATATTCTCCCCATCGAAGCAAGAATCAAGTACAAAGCTCTTCTACTCACCCACAAAACCATCCACCAAACACAAGGCACCCCACTCCGCACTCTACTGCCTCGTCCAACCCACAGCAGAACAACCAGACAATCCTCCAACAGCTCCATTACCGTCCCCCACAAAAGGACCAAGGCAACACAACGGACCTGCAACAGAGCCTTTGAACTCTATGCCCCATCCCTCTGGAATACCAAACCACATCAGGAACAACGGTGATCTCCCATCATTCAAAAAGCAGCTAAAAATCGTCCTATTCCAAGAACATCTCTGAATAGGAATCCCCCCTATTTCTCTTCAAGAACCCAGACCAGTAACTGTGCTATCCTGTCAGTCTCTATGTTCATCCCAAAATCATCAATGTTGAGCCCCCGGTGATGGCCCCCCCCCCCCACTATTGATCCCCCCCCCCTTGTTATATGTCCCACCGCTTTGACCCGGTGAAAAGCGGGATATAAATACAGTTAAATAAATAAATATTTGTCTTTCCTTATTTAGATGATTGGCTGATCAGGGGAGACTCCCCTCAAGAGGTAAAACTCTCCCTTCATCGTACCATGATGGTACTCCAACATTGGGCTTTGTCATAAACATTCCAAAGTCTCACCTCGCTCCTGCCCAAAGACTGGAATTCATTGGAACATTTAGACACTCAAAAGGCTCGAGCTTTCCTCCCACAGGATCACTGTGCCCATCTCATCGAGCTAGCAAAACGTGTATAGAAGCAAAGCCAAACAACAACTCGAGAGATGCTACGGCTATTAGGACACATGGCCTCCACGTTCCATATCCATATCCACGTTCGATATCCATGGCACTCCTTGTGACCTTGGGCAAGTCACTTTACCCTCCATTGCCTCAGAAAAATCCAAGTTATCAATGTCACTGTTTAATGTACATTACCAAGTTGAAGTTACAATGTTAACCGCTTTGATTGAAATGATAAAGTGGTATAAAAAAACTTGTTAATAAATAAATAAATAAAATATCATCCCCTACTCTCGATTACACATGTGACAAGCACAATGGACTCTGTCTTCTCAATGGACACAAGCAAAGGGGCATCTCAGAGACAAGATCCACATCACTCCTCAACTAACCAAGTCCCTTCGATAGTGGTGTTCCCCACAAAACCTATTCATCTGGTCACCTTTTCAGATGCCTCCACCTCGATGCACCATGATGAGGGATGCTTCCAAGCTGGGTTGGGGGGTACATCTGAATGATCTGACCACACACTGTCTATGGACACCGCAGGAATCTGCCCTGCAGATCAAACTGCTAGAAGTACGGGCAATGACAAATGCTCTTTGGATTTTTCAACCCCAACTTTCAGGGCAACCTCTTCTATTCAGGACAAACAACCAAGTTGAGCTGTTCTACATGAACAAACGGGGGGGGGGGCAACAGGATCCTGGCCCCTCTGCAAGGAAGCGATTTGCCTATGGTCCTTTACCATCTCTCACCGCATGCACCTCAGAGCGGTGTACCTCACTGACTTTGACCGACCAGAGCGGGCAAACTCAATGTCCTAGAAGACAGGCTAAGTCATATCCTTCATCCACACAAATGGACCTGGCATTGGGAAACAGCTGCTTGGATCTTCCAAATGTGGGGAACCCAATCATAGATCTTTTTGCCACTCTGCAAAGCACACAGCTTCCACTCTTCTGCTCCAGGGTTCCATTGCTCCATCGACAGGCCCCCTGGGTGACTTCCTTCTCCACTGGGGACACGGACTGCTCTATGTATTCCCTCCCATCCCTTTGATACCCAAGATGCTGTTCAAACTGCAGGTCGACGGGGGCTCGATGATTCTCATAGCCCCCTTCTGGCCCCATCAACTGTGGATTCCTCTGTCGCCTTGTGCAGACTCAGCCACTCAACCTGGAATGTGCACCCGACTTCCTCTCTCAGGACCATGGGACACTCCTCCATCCCAATCTTCACTCCCCACACTTTACAGCATGCCTACTGAAAGGCTAGTGCTCACCAACCTCGACTGACCACAGGCGGTCAAGGATGTCCTTCTTGTATCACATAAGGATTCCACTAGGCGATCTTATGTCTTCAACTGGCATAGGTTTGCCCTCTGGTGCTCCCCAAAGAACATTGACCCCTTTTCTTGCCTGGTGGAGTCACTTCTACAATATCTCCTCCACTTATCCTTGACAGGTGTTAAGACTTACTCATTGAGAATAAACCTTAGTGCCATTGTGGCCTCTCACAGACCAGTGGATGGGACAGTCTATCTCCTCACACCCTTTAGTAGCACACCTCATGTGGAGACTCCTGCTATCCAAGCTACCCATTAAGCTGCCTCTGGTGGCCTGGAATCTGAATGTGGTTCTGGTGCAACTTTTAAAGCCATGTTTCAAACTCTTAGCCACCACTTCACTGAAGTTTCTGTCTTGGAAGGTCATCTTCCTTATTGCCCTCATTTCAACTTGCCGCATCAGTGAGCTGCAAGTATTAGTAGAGAATCCCCCCTATACTCTGTTCCGCCATGACAAGGTGGTCCTCCTTCCCATCCACACTTCCTCCCAAAGGTAGTTTCATCTTTCCATCTAAACCAGTCTGTAATCCTCCCAATTTTCTTACCTAGACTACATGCGTCTCAGGCTGAAGCAGGCTATACACTTTAGACTGCATGCAAGCGTTGGCCTACTATTTGGATAGAACTGAAGATCACAGAAGAGTCTCTCAATTATTCATTCCTTTGAACCTAGTCATCTGGGTCTACCAGTGACGAAACATACTTTAGCCAGATGGACAGCAGATTGCATTTCTTTTGTTTATGCACAAGCAGGACTCTCTTTGGAGGGTCATGTCACTGCTCATAATGTGTGGACTATGGCAGCCTCTGTAGCCAATCTCCATTCAGTATCCATTGAGGAGATCTGCCAGGCAGCTACCTGGTCCTCCATTCATACTTTTGCTGCACATTACTGTCTAGACAGAGACTTCCGTCATGACGCTATCTTTGGCCAAGCTGTACTCCAGCACCTTTTTGTGACTTCAACTCAACTCCTACCCTCCATCCCAGACTTCTACAAGATAGCAGGCTATCACTGGGAGAGTATTGCCTCCTGAAATCAAGTCCAATAGCCCACAATTCTTCCAGACTCTTTGCACTGCCCTCCCCCCTATACTAGTCTGGTACCTGGGAGCTAGTGAGTCCCATATGTGAAGACTGCATTCCTGCTTGTTCCTGGCAATAGTATGGTTACTCACCTGTAACAGATGATCTCTGGGAACAGTAAGAATTATTTTTCACAACCCATCATTTTGCTATTCTTCTCAGCTACAAACTCAACTGAGGAGAGGAATTGGGAAAGTGGGAAGGCAGGCACGCAGGCGCAGTGGAGTGCTCCCAAAGGCTTTCCTATTGGACGCTGGGGAGCGTTCCTATGCGGGTTCTGTTTGTGACATTCACCCGTATGTGAAGACTGATTCCTGCTGTTCCCAGAGATCATTTGTTACAGGTGAGTAACTGTACTTTATTCCTGCCTTATTGCTGCCCATGTGGAAAGTGGCAGATCTGACACCTAGCAATAATCTTGTAGTACTACTGCTAGAAGTTATTCTGCTGTTAAGTTATTATGCAAGCTAAGAAATTTGATCATACGACACCATTACTCAACAGACTTCCTCAATCTCGATCAAAATTTTGATTATAGCTTTCTGGGCAACCATGAAGCTGTACTAAGGTTTATTGCTAATCTCATTGCTCCATATAATCCACCTTGTTCACTAAGATTGGCCCAGCATTCTCTTGTCTGTCTAACGAACAAAATTCTTCTTCATTGCGCCCTCTCATTATAGTGCTATGTGTCTTTGAGGTCCAAGCTAGAATACCAGTATTTAAAAACTGGCCTCAAAATGTGGCTTTTTATCCTTTGATTTGGGGAAGAATAGTAGTTTCCTGTGAGGACTCTGGACTCTGCCTTGATTTGCAGGGCCTCTGCTTGCCTAGTTGCACAGTGGTCAATGGGATCTATCTGCCTTGTTCTCTTCCCCTCACTCCTCCTGGTGCCAGTCTTTGCATTCTGATACTAAAAATTTGCTCTTATAGCTTTCTGCCCTCTGGCTTATTAAAATTGTAAACCAATTTGATATCAATGTAGAGAATTTAGAAAATCTAAATACAGTAAATAAATAAAAATCTCCAGGAACAAGCAGGAATTTAGTCTTCACATATGGGTATCGTTGGTACCGACGAAGCCTGCGTGGGAACGCTCCCCAGCGTCCAATAGGAACGCTTTTGGGAGCATCCCTCAGCTCATGTGCGCTGCCTTTCCAAGTCTCCCTCTTCAGTTCTTCGTTTTCTGCGGAGCCAACAGGACGCATATCCTGTCACCGCAGAAAATTTATTTTTTAAACTTGCTTTTTTGTGGTCGCGTCTGCCTCTGCACGACACCTACCGGTACCACCGGTTCCTTTTTCTTCTTTTCAAAAAAAAAAAAAAACAAATAAAAAATATATATATATATACTTCTAAACTGTTTCTCTTCAGAAACTTTTTTTTCTTTTTGGTGTTAGGCGCCATTTTGGGCATTAGGCCCCATTTTTTCTAAAAAGATGGAAAAACCAGCTAGTGCTTTTAAAAAATGTACTAAGTATGGCAGTACCATCTCCATCACCGACACCCATGACTGGTGTCTAAAATGTTTAGACCCTGACCATTCTCCATCTGAGTGTCTCGTATGTGGATAACTAAAAGAGGAAGACAGAACCAAGCTGCAAAGCTCGGTACCCTCTTTTCTTCGGATGCCAGGTCCATTGCATCGACATCTTCAAGAGCCTTGTCTTCCTCCCATGGATCTCAGGTAACTAAACATAAGAGCCGGTCCTCAAAGGGTAGCTCTCCTTCCAAGCATCGAGAGGCCATTGGCATTGCCCCTGAGGAAACTACACTGGCAAAACAGCCCTGGCGGGAGGCTTCGGCCTCCAAATCAACGGGATTCCAGGATGTTCTTGAGGCTCCGACCTCAGCAGAACTACTGGGGCCATGCTGAGGGATTCCGGACGCTTTTACCGGTACCAATACCCAGGCATCGGCAGCATCAATAGACCAGAGATTCCTTGCTATCGAACGCAGTCTTGCAGCTCTCCTTACAGCTGCAGTACCATTGACACAGGCGGTTCAACGGGCACCGGTACCGATGCCGGTACCAGCACCAGTACAGATATCGGTACCAGCACCGACGGTACCAGCCCCGGTGGGAATTCTTCCCATGCTGACTTTTTCTGGCATCGACAGATCGGTACCTGACCAACTCGGTACCGACTTCGATCAATACCGAGACCATGCTTTGCATGAACATCAGGATCAGAGATACTTCGAATCCTCCGATTCAGATGACTCTGATAATTCTGCCGGTACCAGAGTGTTTCTCCCGGAAGACTCCTCCTCCCCAACGCAGAATGTCTCCTCCAGAAGACATGTCTTTTCAGGATTTTATTCGTGATGTGGCCCGAGGCCTTTCAATCACGGTAGCTCCTGAAAAAGAACCTAGAGCAAAGGAATTGGAAATTCTCCAATACCCTAAGGCTCCCAAGGAGGCAGCCACTCTGCCCATTCATGAAATTCTTCATGATTTGATGCTCAGAATGTGGCAGATACTTTTGACCACATCTCATTCTAGGAGACTCGATACCATGTATCGAGTTCCACCATGTCCTGGTTTTCAAAAGACTCAGCTGCCACACCATTCAATGGTAGTGGAGTCAGCCATGCGTAGGATGAAAAGTGCAAAAAGACATGCATCCAATCCTCCAGGTCATAAATGCAGGACTCTTGACGCTTTTGGACGTCAAACATTTCAGGCTTCCATGCTTTCAGCTAGGATCAGATCATATATTTTATATATGGGAATGTTCTTCAAAGAGGTCACAGGAGATTTGGAGCTTATGAGCCCCCTTCTCCCTGATGACAAACAACAAGACTTCCTTACTCTTGTCAAGTATGCTCAAGATGTCTCCAAGTTTGTAAATCGTGCAGCCTTTGACTGCTTTGAATGCATCAGCAGAACGTCTGCTATTGCCATTGGTGCACGTCGGATTGCCTGGCTTCAGGCATCAGACTTGGAGATTTGGGTACAGGATAAATTGGGAAACATCCCTTACACAGGAGAAAACCTCTTTGGCAAGAATTGGCAGGAAAAGGCTAATGAGATAGATGCTGACAATATCACTTTAGATAGATTGTAAAAATCTAAAGCCACTCCAGCCAAAAAGAAACCCTATAAAAAACCCTTTTTCAGCAAAAAGAGGAAGTTTTATCCGTCCTATACCCAGCAAAGGCAAGCTCAGAGTCAAGTTGCCCAGAAAGGTCAACAACAACAATCCAGACAAAAGAAGCCAAAAGGCCTTAGAGCTCAACCAGCTCCATAGGCCCAGCCTCCTCAAGGGCTTTGACTCCTTCATAGAGAACTTAGCCTTCCTGCCTCTGAAAGGTCCAGAACCCCTAAACATTTCAGGCAGGTTGTGTCATTTTGCCAACAGATGGCACCAAATAAAAGCAGAAAATTAGGGGAGAGGGGTACAAGCTTCATTTTCACAGTATGCCCCCTCTTACAATCGTAAGACAGTTCAATTCCCAAACCTCTACAGACAATCTACTGGATCGATAGGTCTCAACACTCCTTGCTCAAGGAGCAATAGAAGAGGTGCCCATTCTTCAACAAGGTACAGGGTTCTACTCCCCCTATTTTCTTATTCCAAAGAAAACAGGAGGACACAGACCCATTCTAGATCTCAGAGAATTGAACAAATATCTGTTCCGAGAAAAGTTCAAAATGATTTCTCTGGGAAATCTTCTGCCATACCTTCAAAGTCAGGATTGGCTTTGTTCTCTAGATCTAAAGGATGCATATACTCACATTCTGATCCATCCAGATCACAGGAAATTCTTACGATTCCTTTTCAAGGGAAAACATTTCCAGTACAGGGTTCTTCCCTTTGGTCTGGCTTCGGCACCAAGAGCTTTCACGAAATGCATGGCAGTAGTAGCTGCATTTCTGCAAACCCTAGGGATATTTGTCTTTCCTTACTTAGACGACTGGCTCATTCGAGCCCCCACGGTTACAGAAGCCAGCTCTGCACTGTCTCGCACAATGTGAATCCTCCAATACTTGGGATTGGTCATAAACCTCCCAAAATCAAACTTGCTCCATATCTCAGTCCCTGGAGTTCATAGGAGCTCACTTAGATACCAGACAGTCAAGGGCTTTTCTCCCACAACGCCGCTGTCTTTGCATAGTGCAGCTAGCTTCTCAAGCAGCAGTGAAGTCCTCCCCAACTGCTCAAGAACTACTACAGCTATTGGAACAGATGGCATACACGGGTCATGTGGTTCCCTATGCTTGCCTTCATATGCGAGCAGCCCAGTGGACCCTATCCACACAGTGGACACAGGCCACAGGACATTTGTCGGACAAGATATCAAACTCACAACGATTGATTTTGTCCCTCCAATGGTGGCAATCACTGGAAAATCTTCTAGTGGGGTCTTCTTTCCAACAACCCCCATTCCAGGCCACCCTAACAACAGTTGCATCACAGGTGGGATGGGGAGCACACATGCATCATCTCTCTACCCAGGGTACCTGGACTCCACAGGAGGCTTATCTTCACATAAACCTCCTGGAACTCAGAGCAATCTATCTAGCTCTTCGAGTATTCCATGGCCAGCTCAGCTACAAGACAGTCCTAGTCCAAACGGACAATCAAGTAGCTATGTTCTATGTGAACAAGCAGGGAGGAACAGGCTCTCTGTCGTTATGCAACAAAGCTTTATGACTATGGGCCCTCGCCAGAGAGCATCAAATTCAACTTCTCATGGTATATCTTCAAGGCATTCAAAACCTTTGGGCAGACAAACTCAGCCGAGTACTGCTGCCTCACAAATGGTCTCTCCACCCTAGACCAGGTGGCCAAGATATTTCAGATCATGGACCTATTTGCAAGTCCACTGAATGCCAAACTTCCCCGGTTCTGTTCCAGAATTCCGACTCAAAATTGCCAGGCAAGGGATGCCTTCCTTCTTCACTGGGGTCATGACTTCCTTTATGCCTTCCCACCCTTTCCCCCTCATCCCCAAAACACTTCAAGCTTCAGAGAGACAGAGGTCATATGATCCTTATAGCGCCACATTGGCCAAGCCAAACGTGGTATCCCCTGCTTCTACATCTCTCTCAAGCTGCACCTCTGGAGTTAGGCTATGCTCCAGATCTCCTCTCCCAAGAGAACGGGATGCTATGGCACCAGAATCCCCAGTCCCTGCATCTCAGGGCCTGGTTGCTGAAAGCTTAGACCTTCAGGATCTCAACCTTTCCCAACAGGTAAAGGATATCCTTCAGGCTTCTAGAAAACCTTCCACAAGACGCTCTTACACCTTCAAGTGGAAACGTTTTACTATATGGTGTTCACAGAAGGGGTTAAACCCCCTTATGATACCTTTGGAATCTATACTAGAGTATCTACTTCATTTATCAAATTCTGGTCTAAAGACCAATTCAGTAAGAGTCCATCTTAGTGCAATTGCAGCTTCCTATAAGCCTCTAAATGGACAACCAATTTCCCCTCATTCACTCATATCAAGATTTATGAGAGGTCTTCTATTAACAAAGCCTCCCATCAGGCTACCACCAGTGGCATGGGATTTAAACCTAGTTCTCGGGCAGCTCATGAAACCGCCTTTTGAATCTTTAGCCACTACAACCCTAAAGCTTTTGTCCTGGAAGGTCATCTTCCTAATTGCAATCACCTCTGCACGTCACATTAGTGAATTGCAAGCTTTAGTGGCTGATCCTCCTTATACTAGGTTTCACCATGGTAAGGTTGTTCTCAGAACTCATCCACACTTTATGCCAAAGGTGATTTCGCCTTTTCATTTAAATCAATCAATTTATCTTCCTGTATTCTTTCCGAGGCCTCATGCCTCTAATACTTTGGATTGTAAAAGAGCCTTGGCTTTTTACCTACAAAGAACACAGCAACATAGAAAGTCTTCTCAACTTTTTATTGTTTTTCATTCTAGTCATTTGGGACTTCCAGTCTCCAAGAGAACTCTATCCAAATGGATTGCACAATGCATATCCTTTGCTTATGAGAGTAAGAGTCTTCCTCTTCTAGGCCATGTCACAGCTCATAATGTGAGAGCCATGGCAGCCTCTATGGCTAACCTTCACTCTGTATCTATTGATGACATTTGTCGAGCAGCCACCTGGGCTTCAGTACACATCTTTACAGCCCACTACTGCCTAGATAAAGCCTCCCGTCGGGATGCCTTCTTTGGCCAAGCTGTTCTTCAAAATCTCTTTCAGACCTAATTCAACTCCTACCCACCAACCCTGGTGGGATGCCAGAGATCCATGGGAGAAAGCATGGCCCACCTCACTATAGGTGGCAGCTTCCTGGGGCCATCTCCCCGGCATCTTCAGCTAGGGAGTCCCCATATGTGAAGACTACATTCCTGCTTGTTCCTGGAGATAGCGTAGTTACTCACCTGTAACAGGTGATCTCCGGGAACAGCAGGAATTTAGTCTTCACAACCCACCAACCTCCCTATCTCTCTGTCTCTTTCCTCTCTCCCTCTATCCTTTCACTCAGCTACAAACTTAACTGAAGAGGGACAGTTGGAAAGGTGGGAAGGCAGCGCGCATGTGCTGAGGGATACTCCCAAAAGCGTTCCTATTGGACACTGGGGAGCGTTCCCGCGCAGGCTCTGTCAGTACTGACGATACCCCTATGTGAAGACTAAATTCCTGCTGTTCCCGGAGATCACCTGTTACAGGTGAGTAACTACGCTTTAACTTCTCTTTGAGAAACCAAGATCTACTACATATCAATGCCTATTGGCCATATTCAAGATGGCCCCTGGCAAACATTTCTATTGCACTGGCTAAACTGAATAATGAAGGGATAAAAATGAAAGGGAAACTTCATTAATTGTGAATAAAGGCTCATAATGTAATTGATGCAATAGCATTCAGTTCTGATCAAGCTGAAAATGAGCAAAAGAAATTATGGGGTATAATAATATTATTAGCCCAAATGTTATACCTGATAGTTATCAGATATTGCCACATAAACAAAATATTAGACTTTAATACGGATAAAAACAACTGGATAAACATACTGCCACATAAGATGTAATATAATTACATACATAATAATCAGTTCTTATATTAATATTTAAATTGGAATTTGAACAATTTATATGCATGGAGGCACATTCTGGCTCCCGCATGTCTGGCCGCATTGGCCATGCAAAACCCATACATGCGAGAGATGGACCCGATTCTGCTACCGTGGGGCCTGGACGTACCTGCGACGGCAGAATCAGGGACTTGGACATCTGGGCACGCCCCGTATGCCAATGAGATAGGCATATGGAGAACTGCCCTTCCCAATTGCAGGATGCCATGGCTGGGGCACGGAAGCTGTGGCGTTCTGGTGCCATGGCAATGAGCCATCTAGCTGATGTCTCGGAATGCCAGTGCCCTTATCCGCCTCTGCAGGCTGTGATCCTGCCAGCACCGGAGGCCCCCATGTGCTAGATTGCAGTTGTAGGGGCACAGTGTGGCCAGCTGCATGGTATGCGTGGCTGTGTGGCACCATGCATTGAGGACCCCCGGGGCTTATTCCACCATCAGGGTGGAATAAGCTGGGTGTCCATCTAGCTGCCGGGGGATGTACAGAGGCCTGTCCTCAATAGCCTCTGTACGTCCTGGCACCTTGCCCCATCCCCACTCCATCCCTGCTCCGCCCTCTCCTGCCCACGTCCAGCGCTCCCCGCACAAGTGCTGTGTATGTGTGGGAAGTACTGGAACCGGAATCGTGCTCCAAGACTGAGTGCGGGTTCGACGTCCAACACCACTATCCGCTGTTGAGAATGACCACCATAGCCTGAAGAAAAATTAGTCTACAAATGTTCTTTTACATGCTGTTTGCTGAAAATTATATACAATTAGAACCTAAATACATTTTTAATCCTGCTGCAATGGCAGGCATCTTGGAAATCTAATGCTGTTGTTAAGTGCCGTCGAGTTGGAGTCGACTCATGGCGACCCTCTGGATAGCTATCCTAAATTGTGTTTGGTCTTCAGTCAGGCGGCTCATTGTTGACAGACTGGTACCCGTAGCTGCTGTTGTTGTATCGATCCATCTCATTGCTGGCCTTCCTTTTTTGCGTTGACCTTCTATCTTGCCAAGCATGATGTCTTTCTCTAATGATCTCTCTCTTCGCATGATGTGTCCAAATTATGAAAGTCGAAGTCTTGTCCTCTGAGCTTCTAAAGAAAGATTAGGTTTGATCTCCTCTAGTACCGACTGGTTTGTTCTTCGGGCAGTCCATGGTATACACAGTATTCGCTGCCAGCACCATAATTCAAAGGCATCAATTTTCTTCCTGTCTATCTTTTTCACTGTCCAGTTTTCACATCCATACGATGTTATTGAAAATACCATGGCTTGAACAAGTCGAATCTTTGTATGGAGAGAGACATCTCTGCTCTTGAGAATTTTATCTAGGTCTTTCATAGCCATTCTGCCAAGAGCAATGCATCGTCTGATTTCTTGACTGCTTGTTGCTTCTTTATTGATAGTTGATCCAAGTAGGTTAAAGTTGTTCACGATTTCAATTTTGGAAATCTAATACATATATTGAATATTAAAAATAACTCTAATATCCAGAAAGATATGCCTGAGAGATTCTTTTCAGCATATTGAAATTATCTTTGCAAAGTCATTTTCTCACTGTTGTTTCTTTTGTTTTTCACAGCCTATCAGTCAGGGACATCACTATCAGAATGAAATGCACCCACTTTCTCATTCCGACCCACGGTAAGGTGCTATTTATAGCTCTGACCACAGAACTGTTAGAATGTTTAAAGATTAAATCAATGAAAATCACATTTAATCTTAACTCTTCATTTCAACTAATGTGCTCCTAATAACATTTTTTTCATCTGTTCTTTACAGCTATATGAACTATGTTTTGTGCAAGCTTCTTTGGTTTCACTTCTGTTTTATGTATATTTTTTATTTTTGCAAGGGAGAAATTGGGCAACATATTTAAGGAAGTAAGCATTAAGGAGTCGTATAAAATAAAGCTCTAATATTCATTTTCAGATTTTGAAAACTATCTTCTATTTATTTATTTATTTATTATTTATTTACAGTCTCTTATATACCGCACTATTCGGCATCAGCGCGGTTTACATGGAACAAAAATGCTCAGTACAGTTAACATGTAAGAGTTTACAGATAACAGGGCAAGTAACTTGGATAACAGGGGTAAACTATTTACAGCATTTGCTACATAAACTTGTATAACAGTGGCAAACTATTTACAAATATTGCTACATAAAGTCGTATGATCATGAATACCATAGAAACAAATGCACCACTAAGGGTTAGGGAATCTTTCTTAGCATGTTGTTGGGAAACCATATAATTGCTTAGCGGGTTGCATCTCTGTCTCAGTAACAATTTACTTCTTTCCAGATTTGTAGTGTTCCTTCTGCAAATCTGGAAAGAAGTAAAAAAAATTGTGGATGCATTCCAAGATACGTTACTTAAACAAATGGTGATGGAACCGACCAGGGAGAGCTCCGTGCTGGATTTAGTGCTCACCAATGGAGATAGCGTGTCGAATATCCAGGTGGGTGCCCATGTGAGCAGCAGCAATCATCACACGGTGTGGTTTGAGATAAAGCCAAGGTGGAATCCAATCACTGCAAGCTCAAAGTCCTAGACTTTAAAAATTCTGACTTCAGTAAAATGGCTAAGTACCTGAAGGAGGAGTTGGTAGTGTGGGAGGGGATAAGGGAAGTGGAATTGCAATAAAAGGTGCAACAGATACATATGTAAGGAAAGTAAATAAAAGCAAGAGGAAAAGGAAACCTATTTGGTTCTCCAAAGAAGTGGCTGCACAAATAAAGGCAAAAAATGCAGCTTTCACAAAATTCAGAAGCTCGCAAACAGAGGAACACAGAAAAGAATACAAGATCAAACTAAAAGAGACAAAAAGAGAAATAAGGATAGCAAAATCAAAGGCAGAAGCAAAGATGGCTAAAGATGTGAAGTGTGGCAACAAAACGTTTTTCATGTATATTCGGGAGAGGAGGAAAATCAGAGGTGGAATTACAGGACTCAAAAGTGCTGGGAATGGATTCATGGAAAGTGACATTGAAAAAGCGAAAATGCTAAACAAATACTTCTGCTCTGTTTTCACTAAAGAAAATCCTGGAGAAGGTACACCTGTGATTGACAAATAAACAAATGGGAATGGAGTAGATATCACACCATTCACAAAAGATGATGTGTTAGAACAGCTTGCAAAAGTGAAAGTGGACAAGACTATGGGATCAGATGGAATACATCTTAGGATACCAAAAGAGCTCAGAGAGGTTCTTGCAGGGACTTTAAAGGATGTTTTTAATAGATCATTGGAGACAGGAGACGTTCCACAGGGCTGGAGAAGGGCTGATGTGGTACCTCTCCACAAAAGTGATAATAGGGAAGAAGTGTCAAACTACAGACCAGTAAGCCTTACCTTGGTGGTGGGAGAAGTAATGGAGGCACTCCTGAAAGAGCAAATAGTGGACTTCCTCGAAACCAACAGGTTGCATGATCTGAGGCAACATGGTTTTACTAAAGGACGATCTTGCCAAACAAATCTGATTGAGTTCTTTTACTGCGTGACCAGAGAACTATATCAAGGGCATGCGATGGATGCGATCTATCTAGATTTCAGCAAGGCCTTTGATACTGTTCCTTATAAGAGGCTTATCAATAAACTCAATAGCTTGGTTATGGATCCCAAGATAGAGAACTGGACCAGAAATTAGTTGACTGACAGACAACAGAAGGTGATGGTAAACGGAATCTACTTGGATGAAAGGAAGATGATTAGCGGTGTGCCCCAGGGTTTGGTACTGGGACCGGTACTATCCAATATATTCGTGAGTGATATTGCCAAAGGGCTGAATGGAAAAGTCTGTCTTTTTGCAGATGACACCAAACTTTGCAACAGATTGGACTCCCCTGAGGGAGTGGAAAACATGAGGAAAGATCTACAAAAGCTGGAAGAATGGTCTAATGCTTGGCAGTTAAACATTTAATGTGAAGACGTGCAGTGTCATGCACTTGGGAAGCAAAAATCCAAGGGAATTGTATGCGATAGGGGGCATGAGATTGGTGTGCACTGACCAGGAGAAGGATCTCGGAGTGATTGTTTCTGGCGATCTCAAGGTGGCAAAACAGTGTGACAAGGCAGTGGCAAAACCAGAAAGATTCTGGGTTGCATACAGAGAGGAATTACCAGCAGAAAGGAAGAAGTACTAATGCCACTGTACAAGCCTCTGGTGAGGACTCACTTGGAATATTGTGTTCAGTTTTGGAGACCGTATCTCGCAAAGGATATAAAAAGTCTGGAAGCAGTTCAGAGGAAGGCAACCAAAATGATTTGGAGCCTGCATCAGAAGACTTATGAGAAGAGACTTGAAGACCTAAATATGTACACTCTGGAGGAGAGGAGGGACAGAGGAGATATGATTCAGACCTTTAAATACTTAAAGAGTATTAATTGGCAAACAAACCTCTTCCAAAGACGGGGAAGCTGTAAAAACTAGAGGGCATAACATGAAGCTGCAAGGTGGTAAACTGAAAGGCAATGTCAGAAAATACTTTTTCACTGAAAGGGTGGTGGATGCTTGGAATTCCCTCCTGATGGAAGTGGTGGGGACAAACACAGTGACAGAATTCAAAATGGCATAGGACAGACACAGTGGATCCCTTTATAGTAACAGGATAAAATCAAAATAAGCATAACTATCTCTTATATCTGAACAAATAGGGATGACCTTCACTGAGCGGTGGGTATACCCCTAAACAAAGGCATGGGGAGGGTGACCTGCACGGAGCAGCAAATGCACCTACTCTTGCCGCCTTGCTGGGCAGACTAGATGGACCATGTTGGTCTTTATCTCCCGTCATATACTATGTTACTATGTAACAAAGACCTCTTTCCTGTTCAGCTCTACCACTACTATTACTTGTTGGGCATGTGTACTAAAGATTAACGCGCATTAAGTACTGCGGTGGCCCATGGAAATGAATGGGCAGTGGCAGCACTTAACATGCATTAACTTTACTTAATGTGCATTAACATTTAGTAAACATGCCCCATAGTTTCCAAAGTGCTACCAGGTCATGCAGCATTATAAAAATTCATAAGAGAGTCAGTCTCTGTTCCATAGAATTTAGTCTGATCACATCACAATATTTGGGACGCTTAGGTGTGAAAGTGGTTATGCAACAAAAGAAGAGAAGGTGGATGAGACCAGAGTGGCACACGTATTGAAGAAGAGACGGAGTGTAATAGGAGCATGCCCTTGCCCTCCTGTAGTCCACCAATTAAGCTAAAGAGATTTATTTAGGAGGAGAGGAGCAACAGCTTCAGCTTTCAGTGCAACCATAAAAGAGCATGTGTCAGGTCCCATCTCTACAGAGAAGCAAAGGAAAGCAGAGATGGTGCAGAATAGGGACAGGATAGAAGCAGCTGCTAAAGCCAACAGAGCAGAGCAGTAGATATGCCCTGTTTTCTGCTGAGAAATATACACAGATGGTTTTTGGTAGATGCAGAATCTGATGAATCCTCTTGGACAGGATTTGCATCCAAATGATAAGATAGTGAAGGTTTCATGGCTGAAGAGTATCTTGAAGATCTTGCTGTTAGTGTGCTAATTGGCAAGGCAGTAGGAAGTGATATTGGAACTGCCAAAGCTAAGAGAATCCCACAAATAGAGCAGAAAATGCTGCCTCCCCTTCAACTAGGGTTGCCAACTAGCTGTAGATGCACCCAACAGGCTTGATCCAGTTCTGAGTTTACCCCATTTCATGTAGTTCTGATTTCTCTATTTTACTCCATTAGAAAAGCAAGATTACAAGTCCTTACATGCAGTGGGGAAAACCCAAGACTGGATCAAGCCTGTTGAGCACCTCTGGAGCCAGTTGGCAACCCTACCTTCAACCCACTCCCACTCCATCATCATAGCACATTCTCTGTTCTCTATCTCGATTCCACAACATCTCATGTGAAGTAGTCCATGAATACTTTCCCCAGCCCAAGGGGATCTTCACTACAGGTTCCTCTGCTGGGATAAAAGTGTCTGGACTCTAATATGAAAGCTGATCTCACCCTATCCCCACAGCCTTTGCTCATGCACCCTGTTAGAATGTGTCCCAGCCTATGGTGATACTATGTTAACATCCTTCCGATGTATTAGGACCTTCCAGCCACTCTGGGTGCTGTATTGTCCCTATTCCGGTGTTCCTGTGTCTCCAAGCTAATGTTATTGCTGCTTTCACCCACTTAAACTGCCTAGGGGGTGAAAGCAGCCAAAACATTAGCTTGAAGTGTTGTTACTGCTTTACCACTCTTCCAGTGTCTTGGCGTCTTCCTGCCAATGTTGACTCCTCTCAAGGTGCCTTGGTATTTCTCACAGAGATTGGTTCTGCTTTCCCCTCTTCAACTACTTTGGGGTGTTCATTTCATTCTTTGTGCTGCTTTGCCCTTCTGATGGTGGTTTCATCTTCCTGCCACAGTTTGTGTCCTTTGCCCCTCTTATGGAGCTGTGGGGCTGTTTGTGACACTCTTGATAGCTTGTAGTGTTTTTGCGTCTGCTACAGATACTTTCCAGCAGGTTTGAAGCTGATTTCATTTAAAATGGATAGAAAGCCCAACTGTTACATTTTAAATTGGCTTTCCCCATAGACAAGCAAGGCAAATGCATGAATTATTCAGTGTATGAAGACTAAGACATGGTCCAGGGATGAATACTAAACGGCACAAGAATTTTTGATGCATATACCTCTAGAAACTGCAGATAATGATATGTCAGGTTACTCGGTTGGCATTGCACAATGGTTTCATACTTACTTCAAAGTATAAATGTTTTAATAAATCACATCTGGGAATATCAACTTTATTTGTCTGACAGTTCGTAATACTTTATAGAATCCTGTGGGCAGTTTGATTGTTTCTGCAAATGAGTCATTACCTGTTCTTCTGTTAGTTTATTTTGACAAGTTTCTAAAGATTTTTGTGTCTCATGTGGCCTCCTATATTCATGATATCAGTCATTTTATAAATTTGTTTAAATTATTATGTGTCGGTAGTGGAAATAAAATTTTGGGGCCCGATATTCCAAGGCATTTACACGGTTTACAGACCGGGATATTCAGCAGCACAAACACAATTAGTGCCTCTGAGTATCCCCAATTAATGCTGCTACATACCTCAATGCTAATTGCTTAGTATCAGGGCATTCCAAGGAGTGGCCTAGTGGTTGGAGCAAGGTACTTCAGGCCGGAAGGTCGGGGGTTCAAATCCCACTAGAGAACAGCAACCTTGGGCCGGAAGGACTGGGGTTTCTAGTCCCAAAGGTGCTCCTTTTGGTCTTGGGCAAGCCTCTTAACCCTCCATAGCCCATGTTCCCTGTAAAATAGTTATCTCCAAGTTATAATGCCCTGTTCAATGTAATTTCAATTTGTTCAATGTAAACCGCACTGATGCAGAATAGCGCGGTATATAAGAGAATGTAAATAAATAAAATAAATAAATAAATTCCGGGGGTGGCACCAGTTGCTAACTGGGTAGCGACGATATTGCACCACTGTCCAGTTAGCACCCAAGGATAAAAGATAGGCTAGCTTTTGCTGTGCCTGTCTTTACCCATGGGAGTTAACTGGGGAGCGACTCAATATTGCCGCTGGCTGGATAGCTTCTGTGGGCTTGTGGGCTGTGCGGTGACCCCAGATATTCAATGCTAGGGTCGCACATGACCCCAGCAGTGAATATCCGGTGTTAAAGTTCTGCGGTGACGGCTCTGCGCCATAGCAGCGCATAGCCATCCCAAAAGAATATCGGGCCCTTGGACACCAGTTCATTGTACACAAGAATACCACAAGAATAAACATTAGATGTTTTGGTGAAGCTCTTGGAGGGAGGTGGAAGACTACATAAGGTATCAATCTCCTTCATCATGAAATTGATATCACTAGTTGTTAAGAAAAATTATTTTACTTCTGATCATCAATTTAGTTACAGAATTATGGCATAACCATGTGTGCCACCATGGCTAGATCTTTAATAGATTTGTTCATGATCAATTTTGAGTTACATGGTTGGATTTTTTACCATTTGTGAAAAGTATTGTGCTTTTGGAAGAGATTCATGAACTGTGCTTTTGTTGTGGCGAAGCACAGTGGATCAGTTATTTAATTTTCATAAGTGATAAGTTCATACCATGACTAGAATAAATATACTGTGAGCTACAATAATACAAATACTGTTTTTTGGATGTCTGTGCACATTTGAACTTATCAGGGGTCTTATTTAAATATAGAATACAAGAAATTTGTATGCTGGTCACAAAGTTATTGAGCTCATCAAATTCATGGGATTTGCAGGACGAAGCAATTACATATATGTTTTGATTCTCTTATTCTCACTGAGGATTGTGGGAACATTCTGAGAATACTGAAGGATGTGGAGTATACTTCCATTTGGTTTGTGATAAGTCCTTGAGGTTTACTTATGCAAAGAACCAAAATCTGAAAGAATGTATGTCTTTCCTTTTTGAAAGATAGGATTTTCAGGACTTCCATCAGTGCATGGACAACGAATAACAGGATATTTTAAATGTGGACATTAACATGTATGTGTATTAATTTTGCTGATGAAAGAAGTAATAAATCCATTTACCAAAAGAAAATGGTCATTACATCTTTTTACCAACTGTAATTCAAATTAGTTGATTTATTTTGTGTGAGTTCAAAACTTTTATGTGGAAAACCCCATTCTCCCCTCATGGATCAGAGTGGCAGTACAGAAGAGCTATTTAAAGAAATAATGTATAGCTGCTCTGATTGTATCTCATTACATAAAGATGAATTATACATTTGAAGCCCTACATTTGAGTATTATTGGTGATGGGAGGAGACAGATAACCAACTCAAAGCACTGGAACTTAAACTGCGAGCACCTGAGCCAGTGAAACTGATTTCTGCTAGATCAGAAAGTTGTATTAATGAAGGACCTTTTGAGATTGTTTGTTTGGATGGTTTGAATGTTTGTATCTCTTTATGAATGCAGTATTTTAATTGGCTATTGGGGACATGCTAGTCATTGGTGAACCTAATCCATTGAAATTGTGATGTGTGGAATAGAATTAGTTAGTGAACACCAATACTTAACAATTCCTGATTGTCACTGAGTGTGGGCCATTTATCATTGCAAGAAGTCTACATGTTGCACAGCTATTTAGTTTTCTTTTTTGTTTTTATATGTTTGTTTATATATAGTTATGATGTCAATTAAAGATTTTGTTTTCTTTCTTATGCTAAGGTCTCATTTGGTCCTAGCAGAAAATGTTTTGAAATCATCCCTGAAACAGCTTTGGGCAAATGAGGGACAAATGGTACAAAATACATGGACAATATGCATAGTTCTCTTTAAGTGTCCGTGTATTTTTTTTATTTCCCCCACAATGTGTAACACTTTGCTTCATATTTCATTCTTCTTTAACTAGCAGCTGTGGAGGCTGCAATTGGAAAAGAAATTAGTCAACCTATATCAGTAACTATTGGCACACGTTTCATTCTGCACAATACAGTACTGTGATTTAGATTGCTTTAAAGCTGAGAGATAAGACGTAGCACACACATAGAAAGTTTAAATATTTATATGAGAGGTGGACATTTAATCCTTTATATTAATGTGATTAATTCATTAAAAGTTTAATGAGCATAAAAAATTTTAACACGTTAAGGCCGGGGTCTCCAACCTATGGCTCACGCCTCCGACTCTTTTCCCAGTCCTCCACCACAGTCCAGTATCTCCCCCTCCCTTCTCCCGCAGTCCTTTCACTTGCCTTTAAATTTCAGCATTCCCTGGCAGTGGTAGTGATTTACAAAGACTAACTCTCACTGGTCCTGGAGCTTTCCCTCTGCCACATCCTGTCCCCTCTGACTTAACTTCCTGTTTCTGGCAGGGGTGGGACATGGTAGACGGAAGGGTTTAGAGCCATGAGAGGCAGCATTTGTAAATTGCTACTGCTAGCAGGCAACACTGAAGGTTAAAGGCAAGTGAAAGGACCGTGGAGAAGGGGAGGGGGGTACGATGCTGGATCATGGGAGATAGTATGAAAAGAAAGCTGCAGAACTACAGAGATGGAAGGAAGAGAGAAAGGGAAATGTTTGACCCATGGAGAAGGAGAGGGAATGGGGAGAGAGAGGGAGAGGTGATGGACCGTATGGAGAGAGAGGTTGAGAAAGGAGATGCAGGACCTTGGAGATGAGCCCTTTAAATTGTTTGTGATTGATCACACAATAAAAGATTGTAATCGCAATTGATCTTGTGATAAAAATTTTAATCTATGCTCACCTCTGTTTTAAATATAAATTATGAAAACTCTCACTGACGTCTTTTTTTTTTAAAGTATTGTCTATGAAATAGCTACTTTGTCTTTATTACATTGATATGTAAACACAGAGAGGGGATATTCAAAGGCATTTACATGATGTAAATGCTGCTTAGTGGGCTATTCAGCAGCACTAACACGGTTAGTGCCGCTGGATATTCACGGGTGCTGCGGCTACACACGCTGATGTTACACGGAGTGTGTCATGGGCATTCTGGGGCGGAGTGGAGATAGCACCCTTCGCTAACCGGACACTGGCATTACTGGTTCCCCTGTAATCTTCTACTAGTTCACTGTACACCAAGAATCCTTTTGAATTGTTATACTAGTTTTTGTATTTTAATGTTAATGGGTTATTTGTATTGCTTACTGTTCCATGTAATATTATGTTACTGTTACCTATAAACCGTGTTGATCTTTGGAAATGCGATATATAAACTTTTCAAATAAATAAATTGGCAGTATTGAGCCTCTGCCTACTTAACAACCCACGAGTAACGATAGCCGTGGGAAAAGCTGCCCTATCTTTACCTGTGGGAGCTAAGCAGGCAGTGGTTCAATATCACCGCTGCCTAGTTAGCTTCCAGGCCATGTGGCAACCCGGATAGTCAATGCCAGTGACCAGATATGGCCCCAGCATTGAATATCTGGGGTTAAACTTCAGCGGCGATGGCTATGCGCTTTATAAGTGCTTGCTGCCGCCACTGAATATCCCTCCCAGAGAGTGTACCTTTAGTTAGACCAGTAGAACAGAATACCAAGGTAGCAGCTTTAGGAGGTCATTTTAGAGCAATCATGAGAAATTTACACATGTGAATGGTATACATATGTAAAGGTTGCAGTTTACACATGTACAGGCTGTGGAATGTGTATATTTGAAGGATATATGCTCTAGGCATGGTTTGCGTGGTCCATGTAGGGCCCATATTATCTGCTTAAACTACTAAACCCCAGTGAGAGCAATATTCGGCGGCATTATCTGGATAGTGCCACCCAGAAAGTGCTGGGTTGGTCCCTGGGTGGAACTGGAGATTTTCAGCGACTATCCAGTTAAGTTTTGTGGATAAAGTTATGACAGCAAAAAGGCAATCCCAACTTTATCCACAAAGGCTATTCAGATGGCGGCTGAATATTTCTGCTATCCGTTTAGGGCCACTGGTGACCTATTTATAAGTGGGTTCCTTATCGTGCCTCCAGTCCAGTCCCACACCACTGGGTAGTGCACCCCCTCCAGCAGCTTGGAGACTAAGCACGTCCAGAACTGAAGACACCAATACTAATACAGCTGACACTGCCCACACCAGCACTAGTATGCTCAGTCTCCAAGCAGCTGGAGATAGTGAGCCAGGGTGCAGGGCTCACTAAGGAGCAAATAAGGAGTTAGTTAGGGTTTCTTTATCTTGGTGTTTTATTTCCTTTGTCTTTTATTTGTTGCTTTGCTGTTAAAGTTTAAAAATATATATATATATTGTCATGCCCTAGCCCTCCACCTCAGGCTAAGCGGGTTAGGGTTGCCATTATGTTCTCCTTATAGAAGGTGGGATAAACTATTTTGCTCCAGCTAAGACTGCTGGGAATGGTAGTTCTTTTGCCTTCTAAGAAGAAATAGTTGTGAAACCAGTGGTAAAGGCAAAGATGACAAAATGTATTCCCCAAACAAAAGGTTCTATGCAGGTTGCATCAGGATAATTCTTCAGTTGTTCGCTCAAGGTTATTTACCCAAGTATGCTGGCTGAGCTTCACATTCTTTACTCAAAAGTGCAACTGCTTAACAGATAAAGAAAAACATAGTAGCTTCCTTCAACAAAGAAAAATATTCTCTTTTCCTTTGTCTTCCCTCAGATCTCCAATATACACTAGCAAAGGGATTCAATGTCATCAGCTAAAAAAAACGTACAGTCCATAGGTACTTCAGATGATAATGAATCATTCTCATTACAGTCCACTTGCATTTCCTCCAACTCCTGAACTGCAGTGTTTTGCTTCAAGCTACTATCATATGTCTTAGGGTAACTCCTCCCTAAGGGGTTCTGTGTCTCCTTTGAGCACAGCTCTATGTGATAGGGATTACAAGTACCTGAGGTTGTGGAGACTCCTCTCTGGCTCTGTTCAGCAATCTCTCCCTTCCCCCCCTCCTCCCTTCCCTCCCCCCTCTCCCCCCCCCTTTCTCCCCCTTTCCCCCCCTCTCCCCCTCTTCCCCCCCTCCCCCCCTTCTCCCTCCCTCCCCCCCTTCCCCTCCTTCCCCATCCATTTCCTCCTTCCTTTCTCCCCTTACCTCCCCTTCCCCCCCCTTCCCCCCTTTCCCCCCTCCTCTCCCCTCTCTCCTCTTTCCTTTCCCCCCTTCCCTTCCCCCTCCTTCCCCTGCTCCCTTCCCCCTTTCCCCTCCTTCCTCTTTCCTTCCTCCTCCCCTCCCTCCCTCCTTCCCCTCCTTCTCCTCCTCCCATTACCACCCCTTCTCCCTGTCCTCACCTTTCCCTCCCCTCCTCCCTCCCTCCCTTTGTCCCATATCATATAACAAGTTTGTTATCATATATTTTTGAATATACATTATTTTATTTGAACATTTATTGTTTATCTATTCCGTGATTCCACCCTGTTTTTCTTCGTTCATTATAGATGTATGTTTTTTAAAAAATTTTTGGATTTGTGAGCACATGTACATGAATACGTTTTTTATGTATTTATTTATAATATTGGTCCAATATCATAGGCAAATATGTTTTTAATATTTTTAATATATTTATATGTTTTATATGTTGTATGTCATTTAGCTGTGTGCCCCCTGAAGAAGGCTACGGCTGAAACGCGTAGGGGTTAATAAAAATTCGTTTACACCCACCGACGACTCTTGCCCTTTGTTGCTTTCCTGTGTTTCCTGCAAGAGCAGCTGTTCCCCCTTGTTTTTCAAAGGCAAAGATGACAAAATTTATTCCCCAAACAAAAGGTTCTATGCATCAGGATAATTCTTCAGTTGTTCGCTCAAGGTTATTTACCCAAGTATGCTGGCTGAGCTTCACACTCTTTACTCAAAAGTGCAACTGCTTAACAGATAAAGAAAAACATAGCAGCTTCCTTCAACAAAGAAAAATATTCTCTTTTCCTTTGTCTTCCCTCAGCTCTCCAATATACACTAGCAAAGGGATTCAATGTCATCAGCTAAACACAACGTACAGTCCATAGGTACTTCAGATGATAATGAATCATTCTCATTACAGTCCACTTGCATTTCCTCCAACTCTTGAACTGCAGTGTTTTGCTTCAAGCTACTATCATACGTCTTAGGGTAACTCCTCCCTAAGGGGTTCTGTGTCTCCTTTGAGCACAGCTCTATGTGATAGGGATTACAGGTACCTGAGGTTGGGGAGACTCCTCTCTGGCTCTGTTCAGCAATCTCTCTCCAGCTATGGGGAAGCAGTCTCTGGTTCCCTTGTTGGAGTTCCTCCCTGGAGCTCTGCCCCAGTTACCTGTTCCAGGCTAGGCTTTGCAGACTCTTGGACTGAGTCCTGGGCTCCCACCTCTGAACTCTCTGAACCTTTCTATCCGGCACTGGGGTTTGAAGGTTTCTCTTCTCCCCTTCAGCTCTGATTGCTTCACCTCCACTTCTCCAGCTGTGTCTCCTCCTGTGTTCCCTCTCGTGTGCTGTCGTCGTTGTTCTGCTGTCTCTTCGTTGTTCTCGTCGTGCTCCTCGTAGTCCTTCTCCTCCTGCTTCTCCTCCTCCTGACTCTCTCTCTAGCCAGGGTTTATATTCCCTCTCTCTGAGCCGTGTCTCTGCCTCTCTGGACAGGTGTCTGTAATTAGGTTCCAAGCTTGCTACTATGTCAGCAGAGCTTGGGTGTGGCAGCCTAGCTTCAGTTTCTCTGTGCTTGCTTTCTTTTGGCAAACGCTGAAACATGTGTACTGCAGGGATGTTACGTCTCTTAAAGGTAAAATCATTCTTTTCTTCTACTTCCATATGCTCACTAGAGGCTTCCTCATCACAATATATATATTGTCAGACGGCTGCCTGGGTGAGAATCTTCACAGTCTTGACAATGCATATATTTATATGATTTTTGCAAGGTATTGTGGGTAATGTAGTTCATTCACACCAGACACAGCTGCTGACAATAATTTAGTTGTGCACAAGTGTTAAAGCCAATAAGATACTTCTTTATTTATGGGGTTATTTCTCCCAGCACAGATATGCTTGGTAGCACATAAATTAGATTACTTGCTTGCAGTGTTTAACTTGGTAAAACAAAGTCAAAAATCAAAATCAGGAAAACAACCTTCAAACTTGTCAGGCAATTAGCTAATGTTTTCTTAGCATATCTCTAACAAACGAAAAGCCACAAAGAAAGAAATAAACTGTTCTTGTAAGGTTAACTTCTGATTACTTTCCACACAGATCCAGAAGTAATTCTCTCCTAGCTCACAAGCAATTAGGTGCAGCTCAATTGCTATCAGTTATCCAGCTGAAACCCTTTAGCAGGCTGGCTTTCTACTGTGTGAGTCAAATCCTGCTTCAGGAGCTTTTCTTAGTGGAATAAAGAACAAATTTATATTTTCTTTGTGATGGCTGCTGTGCTTTATCACAGAAAGTTACCAACGGAGTTTGGATAGAGAGCAGTCCATATAAACAATATTTTGATCTGCTATTATTTCCCCTTCATCAACAAGCATAGGATCACTATCATGAATTGGCACAGATGAATCTTTCAATGGAGCACTTTCAGGAGAACACTTATTTCCCTGCTGTCTTTCAAGGTTATAGCTAGGGCATAGATCAATGTTCATACCTGAGCTTCTATTGTTGCTATAGTTCCTCTCTATATAGCCTGGCCAGTATGTAGTCCAGTTCTTATGTCCAGCCTTCCAGTCCTGATCCCTGGACACTGGATCTCTCTTCACATACCTTCTGGCATAGGTCTTAGAGTCCCTTCCACGTGCAGCCATCTCCCTCACAGGTAGCCTCTGGTGATTCCTTGTTCTGCAGCACCATTCCTCTGGCTTTCCCCAGTCCAATGGTCTATGCTGGCCCTTGGAATACCTCCCAGTATACGTACTGCCTTGGACTCTTCTAGACCTCTCAAAGGCTTTTCTCCTCTTCCTTCCAGAGGGTTTCTTTCCTTCTCTATCCGTCCGGTTTGGCTTCTGCTTCTGTTGATCCTTCAGATGAAACTGATGATCCTTCTCTGTATATCCAAGGTGATCCTGAAGATGCTCATCTGTAGAATAAACTCTACTCTTATTCTGCTTAGATGAGTGATCCTCCCTAACACAGCGCAGCTGTGCTGAATCAGGCCTTGCCCTTTGAGATGAGTGTTCCATCCTAGCACAGCGCAGCTGTGCTGTATCAAGCCCTGCCCTTTGCAATGAGTGCTTGGGGATTACCTCATAGCCCTTTTGATTGAACACACGTTTTCTCACTTCAGCTCCTCTCATGGCTGTTGGAAACCTGGTGCATTCTGGGACTGGTAGTCTTTTATGGCAAAATTCTGTTTTCTCATTTCTACCAGCACTGACAGGTTGCTTGTTCAGAGACACTTCACCTTTTCTATAGCCCCTTCCTGAGCTATGATAAGCTTCCTTATCACAATATATATATATATATATATATATATATATATATACACAAGAAGGAGCAAGCAGAAGAGCAGCAGCAAACCCTGGTTGAGGAGGATCTCTGGCAGCCCTATTCTCTCTCCTTTCTCCCCCCCCCCCCCCGGCGTATCCGTGGGGGGGATGTTGAGGCACCTGGTGGTATCCCGGGGTTTGGCGACTCCCGATCCCGTGATTGGGTGAGGAGCTGCCATTTTTTGAGCTGCAGCAATTTCAGAGGGATGGTTCCTGCTCTGCCTCCTCAGCGCTGAAGCCCTTAAAAGGCTGAGCACGAGTTCTGTGTTTCCCCCGCCAGAGTTCCCATGGCCAGCCAGTGTTCTGTGACAGCTCTCCTCATGTCGGTGCCAGTCAAAGCAGGTACGTCGGGGAGAGTTTTTGTGTTTTTCACCGCGCTGTGAGGGGAAAAAGGCCCGATGCCGCATGGTGCCAGTGGTTGTTGCTGCTGCTGTGAAGCACAGGAAAACAAGCGGAGTTGTTTTTTTCCCCGCATTGTTTTGCACTCATCGTGGAGAGAGAGATAGCCCGTCCAGCCATTTCTTTAAGGGTCGTTTGCCCAGCAGGGCTCCTAGGGGGCTTGCCTTCCAGGGCTGATTTTTTTAATCGGGCCTGAAAGAAAAAAAAAGAAAAAGAGAGAGAGCAGACCCTGGATGATTCGGTCTGTCAGAGGGCTTCAGGGTGGTAGAGCTGCAGGTTGGAATTAGGTGCAATCTCTTCCTTACTGGTGAGTGGCCCTAGGTAGGTTGAGTCTAGGAACAGCGGCCTGCCTTCTATGCCGGTGCGTCTGCAGTGCTTAGTCTGTGGATCCCGGCATGGGACGGTGTCCGAGACAGGGGTCTGCCGTGGCTGTACAGCAGAGGCTATGAGTATGGAGCAGGCGCTGCAGGACAAGCCATGTGAGCCTATGGACCTATCAGCACAGGAGGTTCAAATCTCTATGGAGCCTTCTCCTCCCGCACTGGAAATGTCTTCTGCGCTTCCTGGGCCCTCGACCTCCGAGGGTCTTGGGGTTGGGGGGCTTCTGGGAGAGTTCTTCCCCATGTTTGTGCTATTAGGCCTTTCACTTGCACCAGCAGGGCACAGCGGAGGTTTCCTGTCCCGCGGCAGCCGGTGTGAAGCGCATTTCCATGGAGAAGAGGGATGACATTCTGGAACTGCTTGCCAGGAAGGTCCGGTCTTTGGTAGGTGGGCCAGAGCAGTCTCCGCTGTCGGAGGCTGGTGACTGGGAGCTGGAACCGGAGTTTGAGGGCAAGGAGCTCAAAGAAGGAGAGATCTTGGAGCCGGAAGATCAGGCTCGGGTGGTCCGAGTCTTTCGGCGGGAGGAATTGCCGGCACTGATCGCAGAATCGCTTAAGGCACTTAATTTGCCGGCTAGCCTGCCTGCTGAGGAGGAAAGTCTAGAGGATCCTCTCATACAGGCGGTGCGAAAGACGCAGTCGATCTTTCCGGTGCACAGGGTGGTCAAGCAGATGATTCAGGATGAGTATGGACTTGTCCGAGGCGGGTTTGAAGGGGTTCAGGGCCATGTTGCGCCTCTACCTTCTATCTGAGCAGGAGCATGAAATGTTTAGATCTCCACTGGTGGATGTGGTGGTGTCTGCGGTTACGAAGAAGACCACCATCCCGGTGGAGGGAAGTGCAGCATTGAAGGATGCACAGGATAGGAAGCTAGACATGCTGTTGAAGCAGGCCTTTTTTTTTTTTTTATTATATCATAAATGCAATCCTAATACATAGTTCAAAAGAAATACACAGTCTGAGATGAATCAATACAAAGAAATATCAACAATCAAACTAAACTCAATACTGTGTAACAGCCCACATCATGGAGAAGACAGCTTAAAGGTACCTGGGAAAATTCTTAATAAAGGCTACAACCACCTAACAAAATAATCGTATCATTAAAGAAAGATAAAAGAAGCGAATTCAGGCTTGGAGGGACAACAGGAGCGCATCTAGTTGAGATGATTCAACAAAAACATAATCTATACCCTGAATAGTAACTAAGCATTTACAAGGAAACCGAAGAAAGAAGGTCCCCCCTGCAACCAAAACACGAGGTTTAAGCTGGAGGAAGGACTTCCTCCTCAGTTGAGTATAACGGGAAACATCAGGGAAGATAAACATTCTTAATCCATAAAAATCAACATTCTTTTTCAGAAAAAAAGCTTTCATAATTTTTGCCTTGTCAGAGAAATTTACCAAAGTAATTACTAAAGTGGCACGCGTAGAAATCAAAGCCTGAGAATTTTCAAGAAAATCAGTCAAATTTAAATCACTTTGTACTTCTGATGGAGCCACATCCTTGTTCGAGGAAGTCTCCCGACTTGGCAAATAAGAATGTGAAAGCAAAATAAAATCAGCATCTGGCATCAATAAAACATCTTTGCAGTACTGCCTAAATAAAAGAAGAGGTGTCATAAAACGAGTCTTAGGAAAATTTAGAATACGAAGATTATTCGCACGAGACTTATTTTCCAATAACTCTACCTGTTTATACAAAAGTAGCGTATCTTTTAAAGAGGAGGCGCTCGCCGATTGAAAAACACCGGCTTGAGCCTCCAATTTATCAACCCGCGTAGACAGACTCCCAACCGTTGAGCTCAGAGTATGTACCTTGTGCACAACCTGTTGGGAGAAAGCAGACGTTTGATCCATAAATTTAGTTAATAACAAGTTAGTGGCAGAGACTTGTTTCCAAATATCCAATAAAGAAACATTTGTAGGATCAACTACAGAAGAAGAGGAGGAAAAATCCTCCAATTTGATAGCCAGAATAGGAGTTAAAGAAGAAACCTTACTAATAGTATTAAGAGAACTGTCACAAACAGCGCCCTCTTCCTCCTCTGAGGCAGAAGCCTCAGAGGAAAAGGTGTCCAAATCCACCACCTGAGTGCCAGCGGGATTAGGAGGAGGAGTCCTTTCGATGGTACTCAGGGAAGCTCCAGAGGCAGGCGAGGAGGAGGAAGCAGGAACTGATGAAACAAGCTTATGTTTAGAAACCACATGCTGGTCCATCGGACCAACCACTGCTTTAGAACCTGAATCGTTATCAGAAAGTTTTTTCAAAGACTTACTTTTCCTCTTAAAATGACCTCTGGGCATTCCCTCAGTGGCTAGAGCTTCGAGGCTCCGAAGTAGCACCGAAGGGGCACCAAAGGGGCGTACCCCCTTTGGTCACGCCCCCTTCGGGCACGCGACCGCGGCCGTGAAAGGCAGTTGGCTTTTAACTGTTGCAGTTCCCCGATGATAGAAAGGGTAGGAGGAGCTTCACCTGCAAACACTTCAGCTGGAAACAAAGTTGACTGCCAAGCCCTGATATCCTGGCTGCTGCTTCTCAGCTCCTCTGAGAGCAGCTGGCTTTTAACTGTTGCAGTTCCCCGATGAAAGAAAGGGTAGGAGGAGCTTCACCTGCAAACACTTCAGCTGGAAACAAAGTTGACTGCCAAGCCCTGATATCCTGGCTGCTGCTTCTCCGAAGCAGGCATTTGAAGTCAATGCTCTGTCTATGCAGTCCTCCATTTGTGGTGCCTAGGCGGCGAGGGCCTGTATGCAGTGGTCATGGTGCCTGCAGCAGATCAAGGACTCCGCACCGGAGCAGGTGGTGGAGGTCGCCAAGATGGAGTCGCGGGCAGCTTATCTCTCTGACATCCACTATGACCTCATTCGCGGTCTCCCAAAAAGTATGCTGTCGGTAGTAGCAGCCTGTCGCTATCTCTGGCTGTGCAATTGGGCAGCAGACAGCTCTTCCAAGTCGCTTAGCAAGCTTCCCTTCAAAGGAAAACTTCTGTTTGGGGAAGACCTGGATAAGTTGGTGAAGGATCTGGGGGAATCAAAGGGAGGACGCTTCCTGGAGGACAAGCCGAAGCAGAGCCGCTGTGCCTCTGCTTCTCGGGGCCAGACTCGGGATTTTCGGCGTTTTCATATCTCCCATCTGGGTTCCTTCCAGAGGGGTAGATTTCTTGCCCGAGGGCAGGGGTTTCGGGGCTTTTGAGGGGCAGGCCGAGGTTTCGCTGCAGCCTCTTCCTTGGGTTTTAAAAAGCCTCAATGAAGCAAGGGGGGCCCAGGCAGGGGTTCAACCTGTGGGGAGTCGGCTATGGGAGTTTTACGCTGCTTGAGTCCAGATCACGTTCAACCAGTGGGTCCTGGAGATAATCCGCGAAGGCTATGACCTCGAGTTGGCGTGGCCAGTGGGCAAGGTGACTAAAGTCAGGGACTCTCTGGCTCGGCTGCTCCAGCTCAGGGCAGTGGTGCCTGTTCCCCGGGATCAGTACGGTTGTTGTTGTTGATACTCCATCAATTTGGTGGTTCTCAAAAAAGAAGGCACCTTTCACCCTATCCTGAAACTCAAGCGTGTGAACCGCTGCTTGCAGGTTCCGCATTTTCGCATGAAAACTTTGAGGTCCGTCATCATGGCAGTGAGGGAAGGGGAGTTTCTCACATCCCTCGATCTCACCGAGGCGTACCTTCACATTGCCATCAGGCCAGAGCATCAGCAATTCCTTCAGTTTGCGGTACCAATGGGACACTTCCAGTTTCAGGCCTTGCCGTTTGGTCTGGCAACGGCTTCTCACACCTTCACTAAGATCATGATGGTGGTAGCCACGGTGCTTCTAAAGGAAGGGGTGCTGGTGCACCCCTACCTCGACAATTGGTTGATTTGAGTGAAATCCAGGGAGGAGAGCCTGCGGGTTACGTCGCAGGTGGTGCAGCTCCTAGAGAGTTTCGGCTGGGTGGTCAACTGGGCCAGGAGCCACTTTGTAGTATCTGGGAGCTCGCTTTGACACCCAGGCAGGGAGAGTCTTCCTGCCAGAGCAGCGGGCCCAGGGGCTCCGGCGGTTGGTGCGCGAGTTTCTGCACCGTCCAGAGCCGACAGCATGGCAGTACCTGCAACTGTTAGGAACCATGGCAGCTATGTTAGAGTTGGTACCATGGGCGAGAACGCACATGCAGCCTTTACAGCGGGCCTTGCTCTGGCGGTGTCGCACCAGTCAGATCCGCTGTCACGGCGGCTCCTGTGTCCTCGAGGTGTTCCTGGGGCACTTCACTGGTGGCTATATCCAGAACACTTGTTGGAGGGCATGCTGCTCGAGCCTCCCCAGTGGACCCAGCTTGTCAGGCTGAGGGGGGCCACTACGAGGGGCAGTTTGCTAATGGGAGCTGGAACGGGCAAGAGACTGGTTGGTCGATCAATAGACTGGAGCTGCAGGCAGTAGCCCGAGCGCTCAGTACCTTCGAGTTGCAGGTGCGCAGAAAGGCAGTAAGTGTCCTATCTGCCAATGCGACCACAGTGGCCTATGTAAACCGACAGAGGGGTACCGGCAGCACAGATTTGTAGGAAGAAGCGGAGCTGTTGTTCAGCTGGGTAGAGCCTTGTCTCCAGGCCCTGTCGGTGGCTCACATGGCAGGCGCCGACAACATGACAACAGATTATCTCATCCAAGTCCAGGTGGACCCCAGGGAATGGGAGATCCACGGAGGACTTTGCGCAGGTGGTGCGCCGGTGGGGTCACTGGTCATGGATCTGTTGGCAATGGTCAAGAATATCAAGGTGAGCCATTTCTTCATCAGAAAACAAGAAAGGATGTCCGAGGGTTTAGATGCGCTACTGCAGCGTTGACCCACTGAGAGCCTTCTTTGTCTTTCCCCCTTGGGCTCTCATAGGCCGGGTGGTGCAGAGGATCGAGGTGCACCGGGGGGCGAGTCATTCTGATTGCTCCGGACTGACCGTGGCGCCCTTGGTATGCTGACTTGACTGACGCAGGGACCAGTGCGCATGCCTCAGGTGGATCGGTTCTTATTTATTTATTTTATTTAACACTTATTTATATACCGCATCTTCCAGCGATCAGTTGCGGTGTACAATTAACAACAGTTAACAATGCAGAGCTTGTTTTACATGGAACTGCTTGGGTATTGAGAGGGTGAGGTTGAGAAAGAAGAGGTATTCAGGTCCAGTTATTTCAACCTTTTTGAAGGTGCAGAAGAGATCTACTTCGCTTGCCTACATTCGTGTCTGGCGTATTTTTGAGGCTTGGTATGCGGAGCGGCACACTCGGCCTGCTGCAGCTTCCATTCCGGAGGTTTTGGCCTTTTTACAGGATGGTTTTGAGAAAGGCCTGGCAGCTGGTTTTTCGCGTGTACAGCTGGCGGTGATTGTATGTTATTGTGGTAAAGTCCACAAGTTCCCTCTGGGGTCCCATCCGGATGTCTGCCATTTTCTCCGGGCAGTGGCTCAACTTCACTCTCCACAGTGAGCAGTGGTTCCATCATGGAATCTCAATCTGGTTTTGATGGCTTTGACGAAAGAGCCTTTTGAACCATTGAGCTGGGCTTCGCTGAAAGACTTAACGTTGAAGACCGATTTTCTGGTGGCAATTTGCTCGTGCACAGGATCTCAGAGCTGCAGGCTTTGTCATGCCGGGAGCCTTTCCTTTCCTTCTCTCAGGAGAAGGTAGTCTTGAGGCCTGTTCCTTCCTTTCTCCCTAAGGTGGTGTCGGCTTGTCATGTGAATCAGCCCGTCTCCTTGCCGGTGTTGGGGAGGGTGGGAGATGGTGCCGTCAGCCTCAGTCTGCACAGGCTGGATGTTTGCAGGTCCCTCAAGCGATATTTGATGGAGACAGCGTCGTTTCACAAGTCGGATCACTTGTTTGTGCTTTTTGGGGGTCCATGCAAAGGTGAAGCGGTGGCAAAAGCTTCCATTTCTAGGTGGATTCTGGAGGTGATCGCTTCAGCGTATCTCCTTCACGGGCGTCAGGTGCCAGTGGGGTTGCGCGCCCATTCCACTAGGGCACAGGTTGCATCCTGGGCTGAATTTAGTCTGGTGCCTCTAGTAGAGATTTGCAGGGTGGCCATTTGGTCTTCCCTGCATACCTTTAGTAAACATTATCACTTAGATGTCCAGGCAGCAAAGGAGGCCTGTTTCGGGTCGGCAGTTCTGCGTGCCAGTCTTGCGGGTCCCTCTCATTAGCACGTTTCCTGCTCTGTTACATCCCAGAGGTGCGGGACTGGACTGGAGAGACGATAAGGAAAGTGAAATTAGACTTAACTGTTAATTGTTGTTCCTTGAGGAACTCCAGTCAAGCCCCAGATCCACCCATGTTGTGTCTGGGGTTTCATCCTCAGGGGTAGACAGGGGATTTGTTTTTCTTCCTGGCCATCTGTCGGCTTTCGGGGTTCCCTCAAGTCAGCCTCTATCTATCTCTCTCCTCCGGGGGAGGGCTGTGGGTTCCTCCTCTAGGGTTGGGGGGGTAAGTTCCTGTTACTTCAGTTTTGATATAGTTTAGTCATTTCTCTTGTTTAACTACTTATTTGTTGAGCCTGTGAGTCTGCTTTGTCAATAGGTACTGGGAGCTGGTGGGCAGTGCCAGCGGTAGTAGTACTGGTATCTTCAGTTCTGAACATGCTCAGTCTCCAAGCTGCTGGAGGGGGTGCACTACCCAGAGGTGCGGGATTGGACTGGAGTTCCTTGAGGAACAACAATTAGCAGGTAAGTCTAATTTCGCTTTATAACCCAGAATTAGGAAACCTAAGGAAAAGATCAAAGATCTCAAACTCTTTTTTTCTGGAGGATAACTTACTAAAAGAAATCACCCAACTTGAAACAAAAACTTGTAAGGGGTATTCTCCAGGAACAAGCAGGAAGTCAGTCCTCACATATGGGTGACGTTGGCGCCGATGGAGCCCTCGCACGGAGCATTTCCCCAGCTTTCATAGAAAGCCTTTGGGATTGCACCACGCATGCATGGTCCCCTTCCCGCCCAAGGGTGCCATCTTACTCAGTCTTCTTTTTTCCACAGAGCCCAACGGACGTTGTCCTATTTTCACCGTGAAAAAAGTTGATAAAGTTGAAAATGACTTCAGCTTACCGGTTCAACCCTGGTTCCCCTTCCCGCCTTCGGCTCGGTACACCGGTATCGAGTCCGGCAGTATTTTTTCATTTTTGTCCTTCATGATTAGCATTCATGCTCTTTTTATTTTTCACTGGCAGCCCGGTCGTTCGACCTCACAGGGGCCCTTTTTCCCCCGATGGCTGCCAGCGGGTTTAAGAAGTATGATCGTCGTAAAAAGTTAGTGACTCTCACCGACACACACGACTGCTGCCTCCGATGCCTCGGACCCGACCATGACCCGGTGGTCTGTGGACCATGTGGCAAGATGTCTTTGAAGAGCAGGCAGCACCAGCGTGAAAGGCTTTTTCCCGAGTCCGCATCCGTCCGAGCCCGGACTTCGTCAGAAACCTCGACATCTTGGGAGTCGGAGCCCGAGCACCGTTGTGGGTCTTCTGAGTGAGGGTCTCCCTCCAGAGAACACTGGAGGAAGAAAAAACTTGTGAGGGCGGCATCGCTGGATGCCTCTGATTGGCCTGGGCCCTCGGGTTCCAGGCCGCGGAGCCAGGATCGCCACCCTGGATCCTCGGAGTCGGAGAAGCCGGCCAAACAACCTCGCAGGGAGCCGGAGACATCGGACAAGGTAATTTCTGTTGTCCTCATGGACTCTTCTCTGGGAGAACCGGCATCGGGACATGAGCCGGGAGCTACGGAGCCTTCTGAGCTCTGTCTCAGGATGGCGACCCTGGAGAGCAGCATTTATTTATTTATTTATTTTATTTAGACAGTTTTTGTATACCGCCTTATCCTTCAATCAAAGCGGTCACAACACAATTGGGGGATACATTTAACACGTGGGGATATGAGACACATACACTAATACTTACAGGGAACATGGGCAATGGAGGGTTAAGTGGCTTGCCCAAGACCACAAGGAGCATCTGTGGGACTAGAAACCCCAGTCCTTCCGGCCCAAGGTTGCTGTCCTCTAGTGGGATTTGAACCCCCGACCTTCCGGCCTGAAGTACCTTGCTCCAACCACTAGGCTACTCCTCCCTCAAGCCTTCATGGAGCAGCAGTGGGTGCTGATGGCTGGTCTCACCGGTCCATCCGCCCCGACCACCGGGACGTCGAAGTCGACCCCGGAGGCCGAGCTGATCCTCGAGTCGATCAGGTCTCGAGCCGATCCTCGGCCAAGGTCCCCCTTGACCTCCTGTTCGGGACTGAGGTTGTCAACATCAGTGCTGGAGCCCATCAAGTCCTCCTCGGAGGACTCAGTGTGGGAGACAGAGGAGGAAGACTCCCCAGACACCCACCGAACCCGGTGTATCCCATCGGACTCAGAACCTCGGAGAAGGTCCCCTTAGAGGACACCAGGTTCTCGGACTTCATAAGGGACATGGCCAAGGCTTTGGCATTCCCTGCAGATGCCTAGGAGCTCGAGACCCTCCAGTATGACTTTCCCCCGAGGGAAGCCCTTACTGTACCGGTGCCTCCGATGTTGGAACGGCCGATGCTCCTCATGTGGGAGTCCCCGGCCTAGATGCTGGTACTCAGCAAGCGGATCGATTCAATCTATCGAGTCCGTAAGAGCCCTGGGTTCCAGAAGGCGCAGCTGCTGCACAACTCCATGGTTGTGGAATCGGCCATGCAATGGCTGAAAAGCCAAAAAACGCACTCCTTGGTGCCTCCCGGCAGGGAGGCCCAGAACCAGGATGCCCTCGGCAGAAAGTGCTACCAGGGCTCGTGGCTCTCATGCCTTGTCCAAACCTACCAGCTGTACATGGGCATGTACTTGCGGGACCTGGCAAAGGAGATTGCCGGGTTCTCAGCTGGCCTCTCCGTGGAACCCTTGCAGCGCTTCAAAGCCTTGTCCACGGGATCCGAGAGTGCTCGAAGTTCATGTCTCGAGCACCTTACGACGGCTTTGAAGCTTCGGCCCAAGTAGCCACGGCCGGCATTGGTGCATGCCGTTGGGCCTGGCTCATGTCGTCGGACCTGGAGCCATGGGTTCAGGACAAGTTGGTCGATGTCCCGTGCCGAGGTGACGATGCCTGGGTTTTGCAAATAGTCCAAAAGGTCTATTTACTTCATTTCAACCAGGTGCCCACCTCTTTTTTCCCAGGAGAGCCTCTCAGGCCCCCTCTTCACAGGAACCTCCTCTTGAAGGAGTTAGCAGGTCTCCTAAGGGATCAGACGGTGGAACTGGTGCCCCACCACCTGCAGGGGCAAGGCTTCTACTCCAGGTATTTCCTCATTCCAAAAAGAACAGGAGGCCTTCGCCCCATCCTAGACTTGCGCAATCTGAACAAGTTCCTGGTGAGGGAAAAGTTCAAGATGCTTTCCCTTGGGCTCCTACTGCCTTACCTCCACCAGGGAGACTGGCTATGCTCCTTAGACCTAAAGGATGCTTATACGCACATCCTCATACACCCAGACCACAGACAATATCCAGACCACAGACAATATCTCAGGTTTGTGGTTGGAGGAAACCACTTCCAGTACAAGGTGCTTCCCTTTGGCCCAGCTTCTGCTCCCAGAGTATTCAGCAAATGCCTAGCAGTGGTAGCAGCCTTCCTCAGAAGCCAAGGAGTCTTTGTCTTTCCCTACCTAGACGACTGGCTAATCAGAGGCCAATCGGCACAGGAGGCACAGTAGGCTGCTGCTCGCACAGTCACCCTGCTCCAACACCTAGGGTTTGTTGTAAATCACGCAAAGTCCACTTTACTCCCCACCCAGAACTTGGAGTTCATAGGGGCAAGACTGAACACCCTTCAGGCAAGGACTTACCTACCGCTGGACAGGGCGCGGCGGTTGCTGGCCTTGGTACAACAGGTCAAGCACAGACCTCATGTCTCAGCAAGGGTTTTCTTACGCCTCCTGGGCCACATAGCCTCCATGGTACATGTGACTCCATATGCTCGATTACACATGCGTACAGCTCACTGGTGCCTCAGAGACCAGTGGCCACAAGCCACAGGCCACCTCAGAGACAAGGTAGCGACATCTAAGCAACTGGTGAAATCCTTGCTATGGTGGCTTCACCCACCCAATCTGCTACAGGGAGTATCATTCCAACCTCCCTCCCACACCAGAGTGCTGACGACAGATGCCTCCTTGCTGGGCTAGAGAGCCCATTGCCAAGGGTCATGCACGTGGGGTCTGTGGTCCTCACAAGAGGCCACACTTCAAATCAACCTTCTAGAGCTTCGGACCATCCGCCTAGCTCTTCAAACCTTCTGTCATCTTCTTTCACATCAGTCTGTACTGATACAGACAGACAACCAAGTGGCAATGTTCTACATCAACAAACAGGGAGGCACAGGTTCTTGCATCCTATGCCAGCAAACTCTGGACCTCTGCTCTTTTGCAATTGGACACCACATGTCTCTAAAGACGGTTTATCTGCCATGTCAGGAGAACCTCCTGACCGACAAGCTGAGCAGGATTCTCCAGCCTCACAAGTGGCAACTGAACCGGGATGTGGCCCAGCAGATCTTCAACCGCTGGGGTCTCCAATCCATGGATCTCTTTGCCAGTACGCAAAACCACCAGTTGCCCAAGTTCTGCTTGAGGCAGTTGCATCCGCTGAAGGTGGCGGCAGATGCTTTCCTGATCTCGTGGGCACAGGGCCTTTTTTGTGCGTTCCCCCCCCCCCCACACCCCTGGTGGCCCGCAGTCTGTTCAAGATTCTTCGGGACAAGGCCTCTGTCATCCTGGTAGCCCCCAGGTGGCCCCGACAACCTTGGTTCCCTCTTCTCCTTCAGCTGGTGGGGGAAACTCCACTCCCCCTGGGGGTGCAGCCCGACCTCCTAACCCAGGAACAGGGTTCCTTATTGCACCCCAACCTCAGATCCCTGAACTTAATGGCATGGCTGCTGAGAGGGTAGTACTTGCCCCTCTATTCCTACCCAAGGATGTTGAGGAGGTGTTGCTGGCCTCCAGGAGGCAATTCACTAGAAAATCCTATGCGTTCAAGTGGCATAGGTTTGAGGTGTGGTGTAACCAACATAACGAGAACCCTTTCACTTGCCAAGTACCTCTGGTATTGCAGTACTTACTCCACCTCTCAGAGTTGGCCCTCAAGTCTAATTCTGTCAGGGTCCACCTGAGTGCGTTATCAGCCAACCACTCTCCAGTGGACGGATAACCTCTTTCAGCTCACCCTTTGGTATCCCGATTCCTCAGAGGCCTCCTACTCTTGAAGCCTCCGATTCGCCCACCGGCAACAGAGTGGGACTTAAATGTGGTCTTGCAGCAGCTTACTTGCCCACCTTTTGAACCAATGTCCACATGTCATCTATGCTTCCTCTCCTGGAAAGCACTATTTCTGGTGGCACTAACGTCTGTTCGATGTGTGAGTGAGTTGCAAGCTTTAGTATCAGATAGGCCGTATACATGGTTTTATGAAAACAGGGTGGTCCTACGCACTCATCCCAAGTTCCTTCCAAAAGTGGTTTCCTCGTTTCACCTCAACCAAGAGGTGGTTCTTCCAACCTTCTTTCCCAGGCCACATACCAGCAGGGCAGAAGCGGTCCTGCATGCCCTGGACTGTAAGAGGGCGTTAGCCTTCTACTTGGAGCGTACGCGGGGGCATCGAAGAGCTTCCCAGCTCTTCGTCTCTTATGACCTTAGTAAACTGGGTCTACCTGTCTCCAAGCATACGTTATCCACCTCGGTGGCAGACTGCATCGCCTGGCCGTACAGGGCAGCTCACCTCCCGCTGCAGGGCCGAATCACGGCCCACTCTGTCAGGCTAAGGCCGCATCAGTGGCTAACCACCGCTCTGTTCCGTTGGCAGACATCTGCCGGGCCGCAACTTGGTCTTCAAGCCAGATTTTTGCAGCCCATTACTGCCTGGAGAGAGAGTCCCGGCGGGACAGTGTTTTCGGTCAGGCGGTACTCTGTAACCTATTCGAGGTTTAGGCAACTCCTACCCTCTGACCCTTTGGTGTCAGGCTACCATGGGGGTTGCATTCTCTGAGAAAAATCCTATCACTGCTGCTGAGGCTCTTCTAGAGGGAGCCATTTTTCAGCTATGGGTTCTCGGTAGCCTATAGCTAGGGAGTCCCATATGTGAGGACTGACTTCCTGCTTGTTCCTGGAGAAAGCGTAGTTACTCACCTGTAACAAGTGTTCTCCAGGGACAGCAGGAATCAGTCCTCACGACCCTCCCTCCTCCTCTGGAGTTGCAGTCCTTTCATTGGATTTTTATCATTTTTTGTGCCGTCTTTTAGCTATGTCATCAGACTGAGCAAGATGGCATCCTTGGGCAGGAAGAGGACCGTGCATGCGTGGTGCAATCCCAAAGGCTTTCTATGAAAGCTGGGGAATTGCTCCACGCGAGGGCTCCGTCGGTGTTGATGTCACCCATATGTGAGGACTGATTCCTACTGTCCCTGGATAACACCTGTTACAAGTGAGTAACTACGCTAACTCGTAACAGAATCCCAAATGGAAGAAAATGGCACAAAACCCTGCAAAAATGCACTGTGTAAGTTATGCCAACACACAGGACCGTACCTAGCCCTGTGCGAGTAGTGCGGCTGCACAGGGGCAAAGGCTTAAGGGGTGCATTTCAGGTGTCTGCCGCTGCCACTTGTTCTTCTCTCAGCGGTGGCAGACAACAGCAGACAGCTGAAATGTGCACCTTAAGCCTTCTCGTGGCACTCTAAGGATGTCTTGCCCCTCCCTCCTCTGACACAACATCAGAGCAGGGAGGGACAGATCTGCTTAGAGTGCCGGCAACTTGCACATCAGGCATGCCTCTTCTCTCCCGCTGCCGTCCAGAAAGTGGCTGGATGGATGTGCAGGGAGAGGAGGGGCATGCGCCCAATATGCAAGTCGTACAGGACACGATTCACGCTCAGTACGGCCCTGCCAACACATGTCCCAGGACCCTGTAACTACCCACATAGGAAAGACATTCAGCATAAAAGGCTTACATTCATGCACCTCTATAAATGTTGTATATATATATGATCCAGTGCAAGAGATGCAAAGAGTGGTGCTACACTGGGGAAACGAGCATAAAACTGAGGACATGCTTCATGCTTCAAGCTTCACAGACACAACATAAACTGATACCAAGAAAAACAGCCCAGTAGATGAACACCTCTCAGATGAATACACTTCCTTAATGATCTCAAAGTCCTGAAAAGAAACTTCAAGCGCGTACATGAAAGGAAAACATTTGAATTTGAAATTAAAATGATCAAACATTTCTACACTGACTAAAAAGGACTCAGTAGAGACATTGGCTTTTGTACCCATAGCTAGACGTAAAATATTGAAATGCAGAGGGTCACTATCTCCTCAGCTGTCTTTCACTGTACTTTAATGACAGATGCGGACTGCTTAAGTTCGGACAGGACCTATATGCTGTAAATTGTCACTGTATTCCATACTTTACTTTGATATTTAATGACATAAACAGACAACCTGGAATCTAGATGAGTTTGCACTATTTAAACTCAGTATAATGTAGGGCTGGCACTACAATTAGGTGAACTAGGCAGTTGCCTAGAGCACTTGCTCTCCAGGGCTGCCTGTTGCTGCTGCCGCTGCCATCCCTGGAGCCTACCTAGTCATTAGAGTTCCTTGGTATGTGGTTCTTCACTGCCTGAGAAGCGGGCAAAAAAGCTACATTCTCAGCTGAAGGTGTTTCAGAGACTGTAGCTTCCCAAGACCTGCAACTACCTCCAGCTCGTACGGTCGATGGTGGTGATGATCAAGATGGTCCCCTGGGTATGAGTGCATCTGCATCCACTGCAAAGATTTCCTGCTGTCTGGGCTTCAAAAGGCTTTAACATTAGCTCCCTCTCTCCTATTGGTGGCAGCCAGCATGAAATGGTGAGAAAGCCTGCTCATCTGCTGAAAGACCTACCCCTGGGGCTGGGGAGCTCATTGCCAAGAGAAGACTGCCCAGTGTCACTGGAGCAAGCAGGAGGTAGCTTAGGACCATTCACTTGACACTCCTCTGTTTCCTCCGTCTCTGTAACATAGTCTGAGATAAGCAGTGTGGATGATCTCGGATAATGCCACGGCAGTAGTCTATGTCAACGGGTGAGAGGGCATGAAGAGTTCCGGAGTCTCCCTGGAAAATAACCCTTCTGCTCCCTTGGGTGGAGCAGAATCTTCTGGCCCTCTCAGTGCAGCATATTGCAAAGGTGGGCAGTGTGTAAGCTGATTTTCTCATTCATCACTCCCCCAATCCCAGGGAGTGGGTCTTGAGCTGATTGGCATGCCAGAGGATCCTGGACAGGTGTGGTCACCCAAAGTGGGTTTGGTGGCTACCTGGGCCAGTGCTAAGGTATACAGGTTATTGAGCCACCCAGAGAGGTGGGCTTCAAGGGTGTGGTTGCCCTACTTCAATGGCAACTTATAAACAAATGAAGCACCCTTGGAATGAACACTAAAGTATTGTTTGGGTTAGAAATTGGTTGAGTGGGAGGCGACAAAAGGTATAGGTAAATGGAGTTCACTCAGAGGAGAAGGAGGTTACCAGTGGAGTGCTGCAGGGATCTGTCCTTGGTCCAATTTTTTTTAACATCTTTGTTAGTGATATTGCGTTAGGGTTGTCAGGTAAGGTTTGCCTCTTTGCGTAATATACTAAAATCTGCAACAGAGAAGGTATAGATAACACGAGGAGGGATCTAGCTAAGCTTGAAGAATGGTCTAGAATTTGGCAGCTGAGATTTAATGCTACAAAAAATAGGGTCCTGCATTTGGGCTGCAACAATTCAAGGGAGTGGTACCGTATAAGGGGAGGCGTACTGTCCACAAAAGAAGAACGGGACCTAGGCATGATTGTGTATGATGATCTCAAAGTAGCTAAACAGGTAGAAAAGATGATGGTGAAAGCTAAAAGGATGCTTGGGTGCATAGGGAGAGGAATGGCCAGCAGAGGAAAGGAGGTGATAGTGCCTCTGTATAAGTCTTTGGTGCAACCTCATTTGGAGCATTATGTGCAATTATGGAGACCGCACATTCAAAAGGATATAAACAGGTTGGAGTTGGTGCAGAGGGTGGCTACTAAAATGGTTAGTGGTCTTCATTATAAAGCATATGAGGACAGACTTAAGGACCTTAATATGAATACTTTAGAGGAAAGGCGGGACAGAGGTGATATGAATGAGATGTTTAAATACCTCTGTGGCATAAATGCACAGGAGGAGAGCTTCTTTCAATTGAAAGCAAGCTCTGTTACGAGAGGCCCTAGGATGAGGATGAAAGGGGTTAAACTCAGGAGTAATATGCGTAAATATTTCTTTATGTAACGAGTGGTAGATGTGTGGCATAGTCTTCCAGTGCAGGAGATAGAGATGAGGACAGTGTCTAAATTCAAAAAAGCATGGGACAAACACAGAGGCTCTCTAAAGGAAAAAAGGGGACTCTTGTAGTGGATGATATGGAAGGACAGACTAGATAAGCCATGTGGTCTTTTTCTGCCATCATGTTTCTATGTTTCTCTTTCTGGATTTTTCTGTCTCCACCTCTGCTGGTAGGGGAACACTACCCACTTGTCTGGACTGGTCAGCAAGACTCAAGGAAAGGACATTATCCGGTAAGTAAAATGTCATCTTATTTATTATGTATTTTAAAAGCTTGTATAACACCTTATCGGCATGTCATCCAAAGTGATTTGCGTAAAATAGATAAATCTACTGGCAAATTATTCAAAACAAAATCAATTGAAAAAGAACATCACTACCAACCCCTCTCTCCCAGCTACAAAAGATCACCCCTTTTCCATTCCCAAAGTCCTGACATCCACCCCACTGAGCCTCCCCTTTCTGACCATTACCAGGTGTTTCCCTGGTGGCTAGGGTGGGACAGGAGCAATCTCTGGATGCTTATGCCCCATCTGCACTTGGGCTCAAAATGGCTCTTTTGACCCCCTAGCAGTAGTCTTGTGGTACTACCTCTAGGAGTCAAGCAAATACTGCAAGACTACCGCTTGGGGGTGAGAGACATCATTTTGAACCTGGGTACCAATAAGGCAGGGATATCTGGTGATCACTTTTTCCCCTTGCCTCTCCCAGCCACCAGGGAAATCTTCAATAAGAGCTGTGAAAGATCGAGGAAGTTTATGGTGGAAATCAGGAGGTTTTAGGAGTTGAGTGGGAGGTTCAGAAGGTGATTTTGTGTTACCAGGGGAGTTGGGGGTAATGTACTGCTGGAGGGGGTGGTTGAGGTGAGTTACTTTCTCCCACCATTGACCCCTTTAAGAGATAACCAGGCATGACTTGGGGCCTGCTATTTGTGTTCCTGACTGCAGCAATGGCAGTTAGTAAGATTGGGATTCTCTTTTTTGACTGCTGGCAAATATCCATGGCTTTGCCAGAGCCATCCTAGCTTTTACAAAAGGCTACATATTCAGCAGAGCCTATGGTAAAATACAGGGAAACTGAACACATTTCCAATTTGGACATCTCAGTTCTAGTGTTGGCAACTCATCTAAAATGGTCCTTCACATTTAACATAGAACATAAACAACCCACTGAATCCCAACTAAAGTACTTTAAAAGTGTAACCAATATTCAAAAGCACTTATCCAAGTAGCAGCTGTTGCTAGGGTGTGGGGCGCTGGCTAGGGCTATCCATTGATATTCAGTGGCAGTATTCTCAAAGTGGCGCCGATTATCTCATAGACTACATCAGCACTATCTAGACAGAGCAGCTAATTATTATTCAGATAGCAGTAATATTCAGTGCCGCTAGCTGAATAACATAAAAAAAGCTATCCGAGTTTATCCAGAAAATTATCCAGTAGATAATGTCGCTGGTCACTGCTCTGTCTAGATATCAGTGCCAGCCACTATTTGCATATTAGAATTGAATATCCTGATTTTTATTAACTATTTGCAGCCAGTGTTTAAAATTTCAACCTTTAGTTGTGCCCTACTCCCCCAAGACCTTAAGTTGTTTCCTAAAATGTAAAACCTTCCCTATGCTGAAGGGAGAAGCTTATTCCAAATTTTTAGCACAAGTGTGTATGTACGTTCCCTTTGAGAACTATTACAAAATCTGTGGGTAAATGTACCTGTGGGCATTATAGCTACCCACATTGTTTTGAAAATTGCCACCTAAAAATTTAAATTGCTTATGCTACAGGAAGTTATTTCATTTACATTAATAGTCCTTGGACCTATATATTTTGGGGGTTGGCTGTAATACTGTGATCATGGAAATAAGGACAAGTCAACTTTTGCGATATTTTATAAATTTGCTTCTGATTTTCTAAATCTCAGTGCAAGCAAAAAAGAAAGTTCCAGTAAGACATACAGTAAATGAAGATATTATGTATTAGGGATGGAATGAATTTGTCACTTTGATGAATTGCAAGGCAAAGAACAGATTAACAGATTACTCATAGTCAGTGTGGCTCACTGTGAAAAATGTGCAGGAAATGATAAGTGCTGGTTTGTGCTGATTTAATGATATTTTTAAAGTAGAATAACAGTTTTGGAGTGCAATATAATATGGTATTTTTCTCGTTTCTTTCTTTTGGTGTTAGGGGCTCCAATGTTTCCATAGCTTCCTCTTAATTCACTTGACCCAGACTGATGATTGCTACAGATAATCTCACATACCCCTTCCCCCCAAAAATTAAGATTTTAAGGCTTTTCCTGGTTTTCCTTTTTATTTTTTTTCACAAGCAGCATGAATGTCTTGGTGCTAGTTCCTGCCTCTTATTGACAACCCCATCCTCTCTGTTCCCTTCAAAGGATGAGAAGGTCACTACCATTTACTCCATTGTTCTCTTGGCCAGTATTGGATATTCTAAAGTACAAAAGAGCAAACTAATAAGGCAATTTTAGCTAAATCAATTCTAAGTATCAGTATTCTTTCAACCTTTGCTAGTTTTCACAGAATTTTCACCATCAATGATGCCTAGCTTCAGACACTGAAACCAGTGTACTAAAGTGCGCTCGCTTCTCAAGATAGAAAAATAGAAACAAATAGTGCATATAATTACATTTGTGAAATTGTGTGCATGCTGTTTGCCATTTTTATGCATCTATTTTAACAAATAATTATTTTTGACTGATGCAAAGCAGCTTATTAACTATGAATGCACAGTTAAGCTGTGCATAAAAAGCAGTTCATAAATGCAGTATCAAAAATGTAACTACATCTAGACCTGTAGCTAGTTATTCCAGAAAGACAGTAGAAAATGAATGTATGTTGCTCTGTTGCAGGATGTATTTGCATATAACTCTCAATGGCAAAATAGATGCTATTTATTAAAGTTTGCATGAAGTCCATTGTTTGCTGTTGAAACCAAATCCTGCAAAACATAACCTTTGAACCATTTAGTAACCTCTTCCAATCCTGAATTTTCATTTTATTTATTTAAAAGCACTTAATATCTGACAATCCTTAAGGTTTTTTGATGGAGTATAGAAAACATGAGGAAAAAACTAAATATAAATATATATATATAAAAGCAAACAACAACAAAACACAAAGGGGCATGTTTACTAAAGTGCACTAACTGTTAATAGGGTGTGATGCACACTAAGGGTGATACACTAACAGCCCAAAGCCCCATGCTAAAAACCCTGTGCTAACCAATTAGCACACAATTGGGTGGGAGGTAGGCAGGATAGAAACATAGAAATATGACGACAGAAAGAGACCACATGGCCTATCTAGTCTGTCCTTCCATATCAACAACTACAACAGTCCCCTTTTTTCCTTTAGAGATCCTCTGTGTTTGTTCCATGCTTTTTTGAATTCAGTTACTGTCCTCATCTCTACCACCTCCACTGGGAGACTATTCCACGGATCCACCACTCTTTCCGTAAAGAAATATTTCCGCATATCACTCCTGAATCTATTCCCCATCACCCTCATCCCATGTCCCCTCGTAGCAGAACTTGCTTTCAATTGAAAGAGGCTCTCCCCCTGAACATTCATGCCACGGAGGTATTTAAACATGTCAATCATATCACCTCTATCCCGCCCTTCCTCTAAGGTGTACATATTAAGATCCTTAAGTCTGTCCTCATATGCTTTATAGTGAAGACCACTAACTATTTTAGTAGCCACCCTCTGCACCGATTCCATTCTATTCACATCCTTTTGAAGGTGCGGTCTCCAGAATTGCACACTATACTCCAAATAGGATAGGGGGCATAACAAAGGCATTGATGGCACATCGCAGTTAGTGCAGGCGTTTTAGACATGTGCTAACCATGCCTGTTGCCATTAGCATGAATGCATTAAAGACGCTTCAGTGGGTGGCGTTAAGTGTACCTGTGTGCTGGTTAATGCAGTGCTGTATTTTTTTAGCATCATGCTATTGGGAGAGAGACGAATGCACAAACCCCAGAAATCAGCATGAGCCTCCTCACTAATTTGGCGGCACAATCGAACGCTATTGATGCACACTTTAGTAAATATGCCCCAAAATATTATTAAAATTCCAAAAAATGATAAAAACAAAGGGAAGATATGTTAGAGGTCTATAAAATAATGTATAGAGTGGAAGGGTAAACATAGATTGGTTGTTTACGTCTTCAAAAAGTAGGAAGACTACAGGACATGCAATAATGCTACACTGTAGCACATTTAAGACAAATCTGAGAAAATATTTTTTCACTCAACACGTATACAAACTCTGGAATTCGTTGCCAGAAAATTTAGTAAAAGCTGTTAGTGTAACTGTGTATAAAAGAGGTTTGAACGAGTAACTGGAGGAAAAGTCTGTAAGCTATTATTAAAATGGACCGGGGAAATCCACTGCTTACCCCTGGGACAAGCAGCATGGAATCTGCATATTTTATGGGAACCTGCCAGGTACTTGTGACCTAGATTGGCTATTCTTGGAAAAAGGGCTTGATGGACCCTTGGTCTAACCCAGTATGTAAAATCTTCTTTTCTAAGGGGTTGATATTCAATGGCCAGCACTTTTAAAGCAGCTGACCATCAGCATTTTAACTTAAACCCTGATATTCAATGCCAGGGTTATACCCGGCCATCATGCATTGAATATCCAGGTTATCCGGTTGGCGATTTAAATAACTGGTTATCTGTAATAATCAGTTGATAACTGGATATCCTTAACCAGCTAAAGTTAGGCCAGCTTTATATCTGCCTAACTTTACCCAGTTAAGGATAACCACTTGTCAACTGAATATCACAGATAACCAATTACCTTTGAGTGCCGCTCTGATGCTAGCCAGTTAGCATTGGGGCATTTAGATGGGCTAGGAGGGGATATTCAGTGGCACTATCCATGTACTGTAGGTGCCGCTGAATAACCCAGTGAGCGGTATTTATGCGGTTAGCAGATCTACAAACCATGTAAATGCCTTTGACTATCTCCTCCAAAATCTCAGAAACAGAATTAAAAGTAAATGTAAAATAAAGTGTGCCTTCACTCTTTATTCATTTAACAAAACCATTCTATAGGCAAGCCTCAATAGGTGAGACATTCCATAATGTTGGACCGCAAAGTAAAATAGAATGACAATGGGCCTCTGCTCTGATCACTTGCTTCACAGTAATTGCTATCCCTCAGATCGTAATAATCATCTTTGTATGTAGGCACAATGATCAATTTCAAGTAGCATATGGTTGTACCAGATATATTCTTAAAGATCAACCACACTATTTTAAAACTGATATGCTAAAGAGCAAGAAACAAGTATAATAATAGCAGTACAGGTGGAATATGATTATGTTGCTTGGTTACTGAAAGAAGCCTGGCTGCAACATTCTAAGCAACTTGGAGAAGCTTAACAAAGAAGCTGGTAAGCCAATGTAGACAGAATTACAGTAATCGATGGAGGATAATGCCATGGCTTGCAGTACTGCTCTAAAGCATCAGGTTCCAAAAAAGTCTTCAAACGATATATACTATAAAAGATGCAGCTTCTCATAACAAAAGTATAGAGTGCAGCTTTCATAGTGGCCTGGGAACCTGAAAAACCAAGATTCAAGTCTTTTCTTGTGGACTTGATCAAGTCACTTAACCCTGCAATACCTCAGGAGCAATCTTAGAATGTGAGCCTTCAGGGGACAGGGAAATACCCACCGAACCAGAATGCAATGCACCTTGATCTTTATGCTTTATGCTACTCTCAGCACCTCCTTCTCCCTTATGTGTCTTGTCCTGTCAGTTTTGTGTGTTATGTCTCCTTCTGTTCTATTTTCCTGATTTTTTGATGTTTATATTGTACACCACTTTGCTGTTTTGAAAAAGTGATATAGCAAACTGTAATAAACCATAAAATATTGCTGGAAAGGTGTGATCTAAATACAAATAACTGAATGTAACTTACCTTGAGTTACTACTAGATGGGTGTTGGCTACATACAAAATAGACAAACTAGTATCTAGAGCACTTAGGCTATGTGCTTCAACAATAAATGGCATATCAACATCATCTATCCTCGTCTATATTCCATATAGCTTTGTGCCTTCTCCCCTTGTCTATCATATTGTTAATAGCAGGATTGGCCCAACCATTAGGCAAACTAGGTGGTCGCCTAGAGTGGCAGCATCTGGGGTGTGGCAAAGAGCAAGAAATTCAAAGCTAAACAATAGATTTTGACAGCCAGGTGGGGCATAAAGCTTAAGGTTTGCCTAGAGTGCCAACACCTTGATCCAACTCAGGAGCCGGCTCTAGTTAACAGGCAGCATAGTGAGCTCTCCATGTTTGTATTTTCCTCCAAAATGTTCTTTTGTTCATAAGAAGTGATAACACAAAGTAATCAGCTTACATTTGCTGCCACCCCTTCCCCCACCCTTTCAGTTTGAAAATGGTCAATATATGATTTGAACTTGCACCTAAAATCTTTTCTACTTTTGCAGAAAGATGTAAGCCATCACTACAATATAGCCTTATCTCCAGGAACAAGCAGGAATGTAGTCTTCAAATATGGGTATCTTCGGTACCGACGGATCCTGCGCGGGAACGCTTTTGGGAGCATCCCTCAGCACATGCGCGCTGCCTTCTCGCCTTTCCAACTGTACCTCTTCAGTTCTTCATTTTCCGCGGAGCCGGCAGGTCACATACCCTGTCACCACAGAAAATTTCTTCTTTAAACTTGTTTTTCTTGTGGTCACGCCTGCCTTCGCTCGACGCCTACCAGTACCGCCGGTTCTCTTTTCTTCTTCTTTTAAAAAAGTTAATAAGTATATATATACTTCTGAAGTGTTTCTCTTCAGAAACATTTTCTTTTTGGTGCTAGGCGCCATTTGGGCATTAGGCCCCATTTTCCTGAAAAATGGAAAAACCAGCTAGTGGTTTTAAAAAATGTACTAAGTGTGGCGGTACCATTTCCGTCACTGACACCCATGACCGGTGTCTCAAATGTTTAGGCCCTGACCATTCTCCATCGGAGTGTTCCTCTTGTATGGAGATGACTAAAAGAGGAAGACAGAACCGGGCTGCAAAGCTCGGTACCCTCTTTTCTTCAGATGCGATGTCCATTGCATCGACGTCTTCCAGAGCCTCATCTTCCTCCCATGGATCTCAGGTAACTAAACATAAGAGGTAGATCTCCTTCTAAGCATCGAGAGGCCATTGGCATTGCCCTTGAGGAAACTATACCGGTAAAACAGCCCTGGCGGGAAGCTTTGGCCTCCAAAGCACTAACGGGGCTCCAGGATGTTCTCGAGGCCTCGACCTCAGCAGAACTACTGGTGCCATGTTCAGGGGTTCTGGCCGCTTCTACTGGTACCGACACCCAGGCATCGGCAGCATCAATAGACCAAAGATTCCTCGCTGTCGAACGCAGTCTTGCAGCTCTCCTTACAGCTGCGGTACCGTTGACACCGCTACCGACGGTTCAGTGGGCACCGACACCGATACCGATGCCAGTACCGATACCGGTACCAGCACCGACGATACCAGCCCTGGTGGGAATTCTGCCCATGCCGACTTTTTTGGGCATCGACAGATCGGTACCGGACCAACTCAGTAACGACTTCGATCGATACCGATACCGTGCTTTGCATGAACATCGGGATCAAAGATGCTTCGAATTGTCTGATTCCGATGACTCAGATAACTCGGTTGGTACCAGAGTACTTCTTCCGGAAGACTCCTCTTCTCCTCAACGCAGAATGTCTCCTCTGGAGGACATGTCTTTTCAGGATTTTATTTGTGATGTGGCCCAAGGCCTATCAATCACGGTAGCTCCTGAAAAAGAACCTAGAGCAAAGGAATTGGAAATACTCCAATACCCTAAGGCTCCCAAAGAGGCAGATACCCGGGTGCCCATTCATAAAATTCTTCATGATTTGATGCTCAAAATGTGGGAAACACCTCTGACCGCATCTCTTCACTCTAGGAGACTCAATACCATGTATCGAGTTCCACCATGTCCTGGTTTTCAAAAGACTCAGCTGCCACACCATTCAATGGTAGTGGAATCACCCATGCGTAGGATGAAAAGTGCAAAAAGACATGCATCCAATCCTCCAGGTTGTGAATGCAGGACTCTTGATGCCTTTGGGCGTAGAACATTTCAGGCTTCCATGCTTTCAGCAAGGATCAGCTCATATATTTTATATATGGGAATGTTCCTCAAAGAAGCCACAGGAGACTTGGAGTTTGTGAGCCCCCTTCTCCCTGATGACAAATGACAAGACTTCCTTACTCTTGTCAAGCATGCTCAAGACGTTTCCAAGGTTGTAAATTGTGCAGCCTTTGACTGCTTTGAATGCATCAGCAGAACGTCTGCTATTGCCATTGGTGCACGCCGGATTGCCTGGCTTCAGGCATCAGACTTCGAGACTTGGGTACAGGACAAATTAGGAAACATTCCTTGCACGGGAGAAAACCTCTTTGGCAAGAATTGGCAGGAAAAGGCTAATGAGACATAAGAACATAAGACATGCCATACTGGGTCAGACCGAGGTCCATCAAGCCCAGTATCCTGTTTCCAACAGTGGCCAATCTAGGTCATACATACCTAGCAATATCCCCAAAAGACACAGGTTCCACAATGCTTGTACTGGGTCAAGCATTGATATCCTGGGTCCCTTTTTAATAGTGGTTTATGGACCTTTCCTCCAGGAACTTGTCCAAACCTTTTTTAAACCCAGCTATACTAACAGCCCTTACTACATCCTCCGGTAACATATTCCAGAGTTTGATTACACGTTGAGTGAAAAAATATTTTCTCTTATTTGTCTTAAATAGTTTACCCTGTAGCTTCATTACATGTCCCCTAGTCTTTCTATACTCTGATAGCGTAAACAATTGATCCACATTTATCCGTTCCACTCCATTCATTAATTTATAGACCTCTATCATATCTCCCCTCAGCCGTCTCTTCTCCAGGCTAAAGAGCCCTAACCTTCTTAGCCTCTCTTCATAGGAGTAGCCTTCCATCCCCTTCACCAATTTAGTGGCTCTTCTCTGTACTTTTTCTAATAACGCTATGTCCTTTTTAAGATACGGTGACCAGAATTGCACACAATATTCAAGGTGCGGTCGTACCATGGAGCGATACAGAGGCTTTATAACATCCTTTGTTTTATTCTCCATCCCTTTCCTTATGATACCTACATTCTATTTGCTTTCTTGGCCGCCGCTGCACACTGGGCGGAGGGTTTTAACATGTTATCCACGATGACTCCTAAATCTTTTTCCTGGGTGGTGGTTTCTAATGTGGAGCCTTGCATCGTGTAACTATAGTGTGGGTTGTTCTTTCCTAGGTGCATAACTTTGCACTTGTCCACATTAAATTTCATCTGCCATTTGGATGCCCAGTCTTCCAATTTATCCAGATCCTCCTGCAGTTTTCCACAATCCTCTTGGGTTTTAACAACTTTAAACAGTTTTGTGTCATCTGCAAATTTGATAACCTCACTAGTTATTCCCTTTTCCAGGTCATTTATGAATATGTCAAAAAGTAGCAGACCCAGTACAGATCCCTGGGGTACTCCACTATTCACCTTTTTCCATTGGGAATATTGGCCATTTAGCCCTACCCTCTGCTTTCTATCTTTTAACCAGTTCCCGATCCACAATAGTACACTGCCTCCTATCCCATGACTTTTTAGCTTCGCCAAAAGTCTCTGATGGGGGACTTTGTCAAAAGCTTTCTGAAAGTCCAGATACACTATATCAACCGACTCACCTTTGTCTACCTGTTTATGCACACCTTCAAAAAAACATATCAGATTAGTAAGACAAGATCTTCATTGTCTAAAGCCATGTTGGCTGTCTCCCATTAGGCCATGACTATCTACATGCTGTGTAATTTTGTTCTTTATGATGGTTTCTACCATTTTCCCTGGTACTGACGTCAGGCTCACCGGTCTGTAATTTCCCGGGTCACCCCTGGAACCCTTTTTAAAAATTGGTGTTACGTTGGCGACCCTCCAATCTTCAGGTATTACAGATGATTTTAATGAAAGTTCACAGATTACCAATAGCAGGTCTGCAATCTCATATTTCAGTTCTTTCAACACTCTGGGATGTATACCATCCGGTCCAGGTGATTTGCTACTATTCAGTTTATCAAATAGTTGTAATATATCTTCCCGGTGTAGCGATATTTCTCTCAATTCCTCTGCAGTATCACCTTTAAATACCACTTCAGTCTTGGGTAACATCCCTACATCTTCCTCAGTAAAGACCGAAGCAAAGAATTCAGTCTCTCTGCTATAGCCTTGTTTCCTCTTACTGCCCCTTTTACCCCTCTATCATCTAATGGTCCAATTGACTCTCTCACAGGTCTTTTGCTACGAATGTACTTGAAAAAGTCTTTATTTCGTGTTTTTGCTTCCGTAGCAAGTTTCTTCTCAAATTCCCGCTTTGCCTGCCTTATCAATGCTTTGCATTTAACTTGCCAGTGCTTGTGCTGTTTCCAGTTTTCATCATTTGGCTCTTTTTTCCATTTCCTGAAGGTTGCTTTTTTGGCAGCAACAGCCTCTCTGACCTCACCTTTAAACCATGCTGGCAGTTTTTTGGACTTTCTTCCACTTTTCCTAATGCGTGGAATACAGCTGGTCTGGGCTTCGAGGATAGTATTTTTAAATAACACCCAAGCTTGCTGTAAGTCTTTAACCTTTGGAACCGCTCCTTTTAGTTTTTTCCTAACTATATTCCTCATTCTATCATAGTCTACCTTTTGAAAGTTAAAAGGTAGTACTGTGGATGCCTTTACTATCTGTCCTCCACTAATTAAATCAAACATGATCATACTATGATCACTATTGCCATGTGGTCCCAACACCCTTATTTCTTGCACCAGATCTGGCGTTCCACTAAGGACTAGGTCCAGTATGGCTTCCCCTCTGGTTGGTTCATGAACCAGCTGCTCCAAGAAGCAGTCATTTATTCCATCTAGAAACTTTATCTCTTTAGCTTGTCCTGCTGTGACACTGACCCAGTCGATACCGGGGTAATTGAAATCACCCATTATTACTACTCTGTTGTGACTTTTGTTAGCTTCCCAAACCTCTCCAGACAGATTGTCAAAATCTACAGCCACTCCATCCAAAAAGAAACCTTATAAAAAAAACCCTTTTTCAGCAAAAAGAGGAAGTTTTATCCATCCTATACCCAGCAAGGGCAAGCTCAGGGTCAAGTTGCCGAGAAGGGACAACAGCAACAATCCAGACAAAAGAAGCCAAAAGGCCTGAGAGCTCAACCAGCTCCACAGGTTCAGCCCCCTCAAGGGCTTTGACTCCTTCCTAGAGAGCTTACCTCTCCTGCCTCTGAAGGGTCCAGAACCCCTAAACATTCTAGGCAGGTTGTGTCATTTTGTCAACAGATGGCACCAAATAACAGCAGAAAATTGGACTCTCTCCATTGTAGGGGAGGGGTACAAACTTCATTTTCACATCATGCCCCCTCCTACAATCGTAAGACAGTTCAATTCCCAAACCTCTCCAGACAATCTACTGGATCAAGAGGTCTCAACACTCCTTGCTCAGGAATCAATAGAGGAAGTACCCATTCCCCAAGAGGGTACAGGGTTGTACTCCCCCTATTTTCTTTTTCCAAAGAAAACAAGAGGACACAGACCCATTCTAGACCTCAGAGAATTGAACAAATATCTGTTCTGAGAAAAGTTCAAAATGATTTCTCTGGGAACTCTTCTGCCATACCTTCAAAGTCAGGATTGGCTTTGCTCTCTAGATCTAAAGGATGCATATACTCATATTCTGATCCATTCAGATCACAGGAAATTCTTATGATTCCTTTTCAAGGGAATACACCTCCAATACAGGGTTCTTCCTTTTGGTCTGGCTTCAGCACCAAGAGTATTCACGAAATGCATGGCAGTAGTAGCTGCATTCCTGTGAACCCTAGGGATCTTCGTCTTCCCTTACTTGGATGACTGGCTCATTCAAGCCCCCACAATTCCAGAAGCCAGCTCTGCACTGTCTCGCACAATGCAAATTCTCCAATACTTGGGATTGGTCATAAACTTCCCAAAATCCCAACTTGTTCCTTCTCAGACCCTGGAGTTCATAGGAGCTTGTTTAGATACCAGACAGTTGAGGGCTTTCCTCCCACAGCCCCGCTGTCTTCACAAAGTGCAACTAGCTTCTCAAGCAGCGGGAAAGCCCTCCCTAACTGCTCAAGAACTGCTGCAATTACTGGAACATATGGCATCCACAGTTCATGTAGTCCCCTATGCTCGCCTCCACATGCGAGCAGCCCAGTAGACCCTATCCACACAGTGGACACAAGCCACAGGACGTCTGTCGGACAAGATATCAAACTCACAACGACTGATCTTGTCCCTGCAATGGTGGCAATCACTGGAGAATCTATTAGTGGGGTCTTCTTTCCAACAACCCCCATTCCAGGCCACCCTAACAACAGATGCATCACAGGTGGGATGGGGAGCACACCTGCATCATCTCTCCACCCAGGGTACCTGGACTCCACAGGAGGCTTGTCTTCACATAAACTTCCTAGAACTCAGAGCAATCTATCTAGCTCTTCAAGTATTCCATGCCCAGCTCAGCTACAAGACAGTCCTAGTCCAAACGGACAATCAAGTAGCCATGTTCTATGTGAACAAGCAGGGCGGAACAGGCTCTCTGTCGTTATGCAACGAAGCTTTACGACTATGAGCATCAAATTCACCTTCTCGTGGTATATCTTCCAGACATTCAAAACCTTTGGGCAGACAAACTCAGCCGAGTAATGCTGCCTCACGAATGGTCTCTCCACCTAGACCAGGTGATAAGGATATTTCAAATCTGGGGAACCCCAGACATAGACCTCTTTGCAAGTCCACTGAATGCCAAACTTCCCCGGTTCTGTTCCAGAATTCTGGCTCACAATTGCCAGGCAAGAGACGCCTTCCTCCTTCACTGGGGTCAGGACTTCCTCTATGCCTTCCTACCCATTCCCCTCATCCCCAAAACACTCTTCAAGCTTCAGAGAGACACAGGTCATATGATCCTCATAGCGCCATGGTGGCCACGACAAACATGGTATCCCCTACTTCTACATCTCTCTCAAGCTGCACCTCTGGAGTTAGGGTGAGCTCCAGATCTTCTCTCCCAAGAGAACGGGATGCTATGGCACCCGAATCCCCAGTCCCTGCATCTCAGGGCCTGGTTGCTGAAAGCCTAGATCTGCAGGATCTTAATCTTTCCCAACAGGTAAAGGATGTCCTTCAGGCTTCCAGAAAACCTTCCACAAGACGTTCTTACGCCTTCAAGTGGAAACGTTTTACTATATGGTGTTCTCAAAAGGGCTTAAACCCCCTTGTGGAATCGGTACTAGAGTACCTACTTCATTCATCAAATTCTGGTCTAAAGACAAATTCAGTAAGAGTTCATCTGAGTGCAATTGTAGCTTCCTATAAGCCTCTAAATGGACAGCCAATTTCCTCTCATCCACTCACAGCAAGATTCATGAGAGGTCTTCTATTAACAAAGCCTCCCATCAAGCCACCACCAGTGCCATGAGATTTAAATCTAGTTCTCGGACAGCTCATGAAACCGCCCTTTGAACCTTTAGCCACTACAACCCTAAAGTTTTTATCCTGGAAGGTCATCTTCCTAATTGCAATCACCTCCGTACGTCACATTAGTGAATTGCAAGCTTTAGTGACTGATCCCCCTTATACAAGGTTTCACCATGATAAGGTTGTTCTCAGAACTCATCCACATTTTATGCCAAAGGTGGTTTCTCCTTTTCATTTGAATCAATCGATTTTACCTTCCTGTATTCTTTCCGAGGCCGTATGCCTCTAATGCAGAAAGGAGCCTTCATACTTTGGACTGTAAAAGAGCCTTGGCTTTTTACCTACGAAGAATACAGCAACATAGAAAGTCTTCTCAACTTTTTGTTGCTTTTGATAGTAGTCATTTGGGACTTCCAGTCTCTAAAAGAACTCTATCTAAATGGATTGTACAATGCATATCCTTTACTTATGAGAGTAAGAGTTTTCCTCTTCAAGGCTTTGTCACAGCACATAATGTGAGAGCCATGGCAGCCTCTATGGCTAACCTTCACACTGTGTCTATCGATGACATCTGTCGAGCAGCCACCTGGGCTTCAGTGCACACCTTCACAGCCCACTACTGCCTAGATAAAGCCTCCTGTCGGGATGCCTTCTTTGGCCAGGCTGGTCTTCAACATCTCTTTCAGACTTAATTCAACTCCTACCCACCAACCCTGGTAGGATGCTAGAGATCCATGGGAGGAAGCATGGCCCACCTCACTATAGGTGGCAGCTTCCTGGGGCCATCTCCCCGGCATCTTCAGCTAGGGTGTCCCCATATGTGAAGACTACATTCTTGCTTGTTCCTGGAGATAGCGTAGTTACTCACCTGTAACAGGTGATCTCCGGGAACAGCAGGAATTTAGTCTTCACAACCCACCCATCTCCCTATCTCTCTATCTCTCTGTCTCTTTCCTCTCTCCCTCTATCCTTTCATTCAGCTACAAACCTAACTAAAGAGGGACAGTTGGAAAGGTGGGAAGGCAGCGTGCATGTGCTGAGGGATGCTCCCAAAAGCGTTCCTATTGGATGCTGGGGAGCGTTCCCGCGCAGGCTCCGTCGGTACCGACGATACCCATATGTGAAGACTAAATTCCTGCTGTTCCCGGAGATCACCTGTTACAGGTGAGTAACTACGCTTTATTGTTTTACATATGGTCTTAGTTCATTGACAACAGTGTCTCCTTTGCCCACAACTGACCCAGCAAATCTGCTCATTCTCTAAAAAAAAATTATGAAAACCATGCGGTTGCACCATGGAATGATACAGAAGCATTATAATATCCTTTGTTTTATTCTCCATTCCTTTTCTTATGATTCCTAGCTTTCTATTTAGTTTCTTAGATGCCACTGCACACTGGACAGAGGGTTTCAATGTAATATCCATGATGATGCCTAAATCCTTTTCCTGGGTGGTTGTTCCTAATGTGGAACCTTGCATTATGTAACCGTACTTTGGGTTATGAATGTGACAGTTCTTTTGACAACTCTAATGCAAAGCGTGAAAAATGCACATACCAAGTAAAAAAAAAATATTCCCATATAATTTATCATATAAATGTAATGCAGATAATTCATATTAGCATTTTTATGAATATGTATCAAAACTCCTGAAGTTTAACTAATCACATTCCCAATTTCATAGCATTTCTTATCAAGAAAGCTGTAGATAGGTCCTTGTATGCTGATTATATTGATTACGGCTGGCGGCCTTGAAAGCAGAAAGAAAGCAAATGTTTCTAATTAATCAGAAAATGCCTGATTAGGTTTTTTTCTGTACTCAGGAAATAAATTGGTTGCATCCTAAAGAAATTTTCTGCAAAATATTTTTGTTGCTTCTTTCAATATAAAATGAAAGAGAAATTAGATATTTCTGTTGTCCATCTTGTTCAATATTCTGATATTCAGTAGAATATATGTAGGCATCCATCATTTTTTAAATTCTGACAAATTTGATGGACATGTGATGCTTTTAGAGTAGTGACCAGGAGCTTCATTTTGATCCCATCACTTCCTCACTTTATTGCCTTTTTTTACTCTATGGATTGCTTATTTTCTGGAACAAATAGAAAGTGAGAAACAGAGAACATGACGGTAGAAAAAGACCATATGGCCTATCTAATCTGCCCATTAACACCAACTGCTAAGCTCTACAATCCCTTCCTCTCATTCTGAGATCCTTTGTGCTTATCCCATACTTTCTTGAATTCATATCCCATCCTTGCCTCCATCACCTAAACAAATCTTTGCATTTGCAACCTCCACTGTCTCTCTCTCAACTTGTTGGCTGAACAAAACTTAATCGTTACAGACACAGGACCCGATATTGATTTGGGCAGGCTATGTGCCTCTACAGTGCATAGTCCTGCCCGCCGATCCTTAACCCCGGATATTTAATGCCGGGGTCATATGCGGCCACGACATCATATGCGGCCCCGACATTGAATATCCGGGGATTGCCGCAAAATTCGGAAGCCACAGTAGCTAACTGGGCAGCACCGATATTGCATGCTGCCTGGTTAGCTCCTGCACCTAAAAGATAGTCGAGGGTTTTCCTTGCCTATCTTTAAGTCATACATCACTAACAGGGCAGCATGTAATATCGCTGCAGCCTGGTTAGCGCTGGTCGCTGCCTCTGCTCCATCCCAGAACGCCCCGACACGCCCTAATGCTAACCGGATATCATTGGGGTGTGTAGGGGAGTTAGGAGGGGATATTCAACGGCACTAACCATGTACCATTGAATATTCCCATTTATGGCATTTACACGGTTTACTGGGCTGTGAACCGTGTAAATGCCTTTCGAATATCAGGCCTGCAGAATTTAAGACATTCCTACAACATAGCTCTAGTCGCCAACCTAGCTTAACTTGTTGAGTTATATTCAATGTTGCTGACACATTCAATCAAATAAACTCACTTGCTATGTGCTATACTACTCAATATGGCCCCCTCAGTCTATTGAGCCATGTGCTTCTCTACCTAGGGTTGTAATTTGTCTATTAAGAGCCAGTACACCACTGTATTTTTGTATTTGGTTTCCCTGATCTTCTGTACCTCAGGGAATAGAAAATCCATGGCTTTTGGCTAATATGCCTTTCATTTAAGATTCTGTCAAAATAGACATAAAGGAAAAGTTCCAGGAGGAAAAAAGGGTGGGCTGTATGGCTGTTCTCCAGGACCAAGCAGGAAGTCAGTCCTCACATATGGGTGACGTCGGCGCCGACAGAGCCCCCGTGTGGAGCATTTCCCCAGCTTTCAAAGAAAGCCTTTGGGAATGCAGCGTGCCTGCGTGGTCCCCTTCCTGTCCAAGGGTGCCATCTTGCTCAGTCTTTCTTTTTCTGCGGAGCCTGATGGACGTGAGTTTGTGTCACCCGGAAAAAGTTGATTTTTTTTCTGCAATTTTTCGCGTTGTCTTATCCGGTTTGACTCCGGTTCCCCTTCCCGCCTGGGCTCGGTACACTGGTATCGAGTCCGGAGTTGTGTTTTCTGGTTTTTGTCCTTTGTGACTAGTGTTCGCGCTCTTTTTGTGTTTTCACTGGCAGCCCGGTCTTTTGACCTTGCAGGGGCCCTTTTTCTCTCGATGGCTGCCAGCGGGTTCAGAAAGTGTGATCGGTGTAAGAAACGTATGTCTCTCACCGACATACGTGACTGCTGTCTCCGATGCCTCGGGCCCGACCATGACCCGCTGGCCTGTGGCCCGTGCAGCAAGATGTCGTCAAAGGCGCTTCGGAGCCGTCAGCATCAACGTGAGAGAATTTTCACTGACTCCGCATCCGGCCGGGCCCGGACTTCGTCAGAGGCCTCGACATCTCGGGAGTCCGACCCCGAGCCCAATCGGGGGTCCTCTGAAAGGGAGTCTCCCTCCCGGGAGCACAGAAGGAAGAAAAAGCTTGCGAGGGCGTCATCAGTGGAAGCTCCTGGTTCCTCAAGGGCCAGGTCGCGTAGCCCTGACCGCCCCCCCGGGCTCTCGGAGTCTGAGAGGCCGTCCAAGTTACCCCGTGTGGAGCCGGAGTCCCCGAGTCATGTAAGTGCAGTTGTCCTCGTGGACTCTCCTCCGGGGGAACCGACGTCGGGCCCAACGCCGTCGGGGCCTGCTGAGTCTCCTGAGCTTGGACTCAGGTTGATGGCCTTGGAGAGCAGCTTGGCTGCCTTCATTGAACTATTGCAAAAACAATTGCTCCAATTCAAATGCAAAAGATACTGAGAGTGTTAAGGAAAAGGGTCTCAGAATGAATGAGGAAGAGTCTTGTCAGACTACATTACATTGTAAGCCTGAGGACTCTCTATCCCCTTCTTTACATCAAGGACCCATGTATTCCTCATGCCATAATAAAATATACTTATAAATGCAGACACTATTTCACTCTGCAACGACACTTTTTTAAAATGCCACCAGAACTAAGCTGAATGGAGAATCCCGACTCTATAACTTGATAATAAGAGTCAAAAAGACTTATCTGAAAAAATAGTTGAGGGCAGGAAAAATCTCCCAGCTCCTGACGCAAATTCTAAGCGCTGTTGCATTTCACCGCCAATGCGGCTTCTTCGGGGGAGTTCAGCGTGCAGCATGCAGCGATTGATCTGCTTTATTCATGCTGAAAATCAAGATGAAAATTTCAGTATCATATATGCTCACTTTCTAAATTTCAAACATTCTCCATACACAAAGACCAACTCCAAATTTTCACCGCAGGAACATACCTTGAAGCACACCTTACTAAGCTGAACTGAAGCAAAAAAACGCCGCACATGCGTGAAGAACCAAACTAGGTTCTTTCTTATAAGCTGACAATGTGACTCTACCTATGGCCATTCTACCAATCCGCCATGCCGCAAGTGCTAGCAGTTAAAAAACTACCTAGATATGCAAATTAAAAACTGAAAAGAGACGGCAGATTGTATTAACTTTATAGGATCTTCAGATACAAACCGCCCAGTCTATTTGGGAATTGAGACCACCTGGAGAAATGGACTGTAATCGATAGATCCGACGTTGTTCACATATTAACAAACTTTGATCCCGTGTCTTGCCTGAAAAACCAGCCAATACTTGATCAATACAAAAACATCGAAGTTGGTCAAATTGATGATGAAAAGAAAGACAATGAGCCACCAGCGGTGCTTCCATGTTCTTACAACGTAAACGACTTTGATGTTCGTTGATTCTTATTCGTAAGGATCTGATGGTTTTACCTATGTAAAGCAGTTGACAAGGACATTGGATCGCATATACGACATATGTGGAGGCACAATCTGTGTGCCTCTAAAATATATTTCAACCCCTGGTAAGAAAATTCTGTAATTTCTAAGGTCATGTTGCAAATATTACATACTCCACATTTCGTGTGGCCACACAGAGCATCTCTCTCTACAATAGGCAATGGTCTGAGCTCTGTAGGACTCAAAAGCTCCTTTAAATTTTTGTTCCTCTGCCATACACAGCGAATGGATTTATCCTCCAATTCAGAAATATGATGAAGCACATTGCTGTGCCGATTCCAAATTTTTTTAAGGGAATGGCTAAGCGGTGAAAACCTTGTAATAAAATTTACTTGATTGTCAGTTATTTCATTCTTACGCCTCTCCATCAGCAGTAAATCCCGATTATTAAACAGAGCCCGGGTGTATGCCTGTTTGACAACTGGGGTAGGATAACCCCTATATTGAAAAATTTTTTGCAACTGTTTGGACTGTAATTTGAAATCTGCTAATTCGGAGCAGTTCCGCCGAAAACGGAGGAACTGCGAAAAGGGGAGGCTATTTTTTAGCTGAATTGGATGGGCACTACGATAGTGCAACAGGGCATTTTTGGCAACTTCCTTCTTGTAAACCAGTCACCCAGCTGCTCACTCCTTTCCAAACCTCCACATCTAGGTAGGTGATTCTCTGTGAATCACAAGTACTAGTGAAACGAATATGTGAATCCTGTTGATTTAGCCATTGACAGAAAGTATTTAAAAGATTATCTGATGCTGTCCAAAGCATGAAGATATCGTCTATGTAACAGCCCCAAAAGGGGATATACTGCCAAAACTGAGATGGATACAACCACTTTCGCTCAAATTCCCCCATATAAAGATTAGCTATGGAGGGAGCACATGTGGCCCCTATCGCAACGCCTGCTGTTTGCTGATAAAGCACTCTCAAAAATGAAAAAATTATGGAAAAGAACCAACTCAGTAGTGATTTCCAAAAAAGCTGCAAATCAGACAAATCTCCTCTATTCTGTAGAGACGTAAGTACACAAGAAAGCGCTTCAGTTTGAGGAATACTCGTATACAGTGACACAACATCTAACGTGACTAGAAATACTGTTCGATCAGTAGCCAACCGAGCATGTTGCGATAGCAGTTGCAAAAAATGCGTCGTGTCTCTGATATAAGACGGAATGGTGGCCAATAAAGTTCTCAAGAAAGAGTCCAAAAAAGTGGACAGCGGCTCCAACAGGGTCCCCTTCGTTGAAACTATTGGGCGGCCAGGGGGATTGTCCAGCCGCTTGTGGATTTTTGGCACCAAGCAAAATTTTGCAAAAGAGGGGCTCATAACATTGAGATATCTCCATTCCTTCTTTGATAAGATTTTGTCTTGTAAAGCTTGCGTCGTCAAAACTTTAACAGCTTCTTGCAATCGTGGAGTAGGATCCTGCTCCATAATGACATAGGTGTGAATGTCAGACAGTTGACGCTGAGCTTCAAAAAGATATTGTTCACGATCTTGGATCACAATAGCTCCTCCTTTGTCTGCTCTACGAATCTCCAGTTCAGTCCTAGAAAGTAACGTATGAAGAGCCATCCTTTCAGCCTTTGAAAGAGTATCCTGAACACGACGGGTATTCTGTTCCAATTGATGTACATCCTTGAGAACCAGATCTTTATATAAAAGCAAAGATGCATGGACCTGACCTGGAGGATTCCAAGAAGAGATTAAAGGCAAAGGCACTCAACCCGGTGCAGGAGTATTTATTGTCAGAAGTGCTGGTGGAATTGAAGCTCTTGAAGCAAAATATATTTTCAAATTTAATTTGCGAATAAAGCATTCAAAATCTAGACGAAACTGAAATCCATCATGCTGAATACTGGGAACATAGGAGAGACCCTTATTTAAAAGATCAAGTTGATCCGTGGTAAGTTGTACAGAAGAAATATTAATCACAAGTGAATTCTCTCCAGCCACTGGACTCATGCCTTGCATCAGGTCTTGTGTCGAGGTGATACTCTGTTCTGTGTTTTGGGTTTTTCTTTTCCTTTGGTTTTCTTGTATTTGGAAACGGCCTCTCCGTCGTCTAAAAAATCAGCCTTTGTGCTTTTATTAGAATCACTAGAATAAGAATCATCGGAATGATTATCAAATTCCACTCGTTTCCGCTGTGATTTTTCTCTTCTCTTCTGATTCATCCACGGGTAAACGTAACCCGTGGTATAGTCGGCATGATCTTGTGCTAATTTCTTTAATTTAGTCTTTTTAGTATCTTCCCGGATTTTCTCTACTTGTATTTTCTGCTCTTCCATATGCTGTGAGAAGGCTTCCAAAGGTACTACTCTTTTCAGATTGGTAAGATGTTCTTCTGCCTCTGTTTTCAGAGTCTCCACTGTGGATTTTGTTGCTTCAACTATCAAAACCATCAAGTCCCTGGAACACTTGGTAACACTCTCAGTATCTTTTGCATTTGAATTGGAGCAATTGTTTTTGCAATAGTTTCTATACCGTTTTGCTTTTTTGTCTGGTACATCAATGGAAGGGGCATGGAAAGAAACGTTGAGTTTCACAGAAGCTTACATTTCAGACATATGCAAAGATCCCACACCGTTTTCTACAGGAGAGTTCACTGCAGAAAGTGGAGAGGTGGTTGATAGGGATTTAGTCCTAAAATTAGAAAAACGGATAACTAAATTAGAACTACACCACTTCTCTTTGATAGAATATCTTCATCGTCAACAAGTACCCCGAGGACTACGGGTTTACAAAAATGTATCAATACTGATTCTCTATTTGTAACAAAATGGAATCAGATCCTTACCAAGTGTTCCAGGGGACCCTGTTGGAGCCACTGTCCACTTTTTTGGACTCTTTCTTGAGACCTTTCTGGCCACCATTCCGTCTTATATCAGAGACATGACGAATTTTTTGCAACTGCTATCGCAACATGCTCGGTTGGCTACTGATCGAACAGTATTTCTAGTCACGTTAGATGTTGTGTCACTGTATACGAGTATTCCTCAAACTGAAGCGCTTTCTTGTGTACTTACGTCTCTATGGAATAGAGGAGATTTGTCTGATTTGCAGCTATCCTTTTTGGAAAACATCACTGAGTTGGTTCTTTTCCATAATTTTTTCATTTTTGAGAAAGTGCTTTATCAGCAAACAGCAGGCGTTGCGATGGGGGCCATATGAGCCCCCTCCATAGCTAATCTTTATATGGGGGAATTTGAGAGAAAGTGGTTGTATCCATCTCAGTTTTGGCAGTATATCCCCTTTTGGGGCCGTTATATAGACAATATCTTCATGCTTTGGACAGCATCAGAAAATCTTTTAAATACTTTCTGTCAATGGCTAAATCAACAGGATTCACATATTCGTTTCACTAGTACTTGTGATTCACAGAGAATCACCTACCTAGATGTGGAGGTTTGAAAAGGAGTGAGCAGCTGGGTGACTTTGGTTTACAAGAAGGAAGTTGCCAAAAATGCCCTGTTGCACTATCGTAGTGCCCATCCAATTCAGCTAAAAAATAGCCTCCCCTTTTCGCAGTTCCTCCGTTTTCGGCGGAACTGCTCCGAATTAGCAGATTTCAAATTACAGTCCAAACAGTTGCAAAAAATTTTTCAATATAGGGGTTATCCTACCCCAGTTGTCAAACAGGCATACACCCGGGCTCTGTTTAATAATCGGGATTTACTGCTGATGGAGAGGCGTAAGAATGAAATAACTGACAATCAAGTAAATTTTATTACGAGGTTTTCACCGCTTAGCCATTCCCTTAAAAAAATTTTGAATCGGCACAGCAATGTGCTTCATCTTATTTCTGAATTGGAGGATAAACCATTCGCTGTGTATGGCAGAGGAACAAAAATTTAAAGGAGCTTTTGAGTCCTACAGAGCTCAGACCATTGCCTATTGTAGAGAGAGATGCTCTGTGTGGCCACACGAAATGTGAAGACTGTAATATTTGCAACATGACCTTAGAAATTACAGAATTTTCTTACCAGGGGTTGAAATATATTTTAAAGAGGCACACAGATTGTGCCTCCACATATGTCGTATATACGATCCAATGTCCTTGTCAACTGCTTTACATAGGTAAAACCATCAGATCCTTACGAATAAGAATCAACGAACATCAAAGTCGTTTACGTTGTAAGAACATGGAAGTGCCGCTGGTGGCTCATTGTCTTTCTTTTCATCATCAATTTGACCAACTTCGATGTTTTTGTATTGATCAAGTATTGGCTGGTTTTGCAGGCAAGACACGGGATCAAAGTTTGTTAATATGTGAACAACGCTGGATCTATCGATTACAGTCCATTTCTCCAGGTGGTCTCAATTCCCAAATAGACTGGGCGGTTTGTGTCTGAAGATCCTATAAAGTTAATACAATCTGCCGTCTCTATTCAGTTTTTAATTTGCATATCTAGGTAGTTTTTTAACTGCTAGCACTTGCGGCATGGCGGATTGGTAGAATGGCCATAGGTAGAGTCACATTGTCAGCTTATAAGAAAGAACCTAGTTTGGTTCTTCACGCATGCGCGGCGTTTTTTTGCTTCAGTTGAGCTTAGTAAGGTGTGCTTCAAGGTATGTTCCTGCGGTGAAAATTTGGAGTGGGTCTTTGTGTATGGAGAATGTTTGAAATTTAGAAAGTGAGCATATATGATACTGAAATTTTCATCTTGATTTTCAGCATGAATAAAGCAGATCAATCGCTGCATGCTGCACACTGAATTCCCCCGAAGAAGCCGCATTGGCGGTGAGACGCAACAGCGCTTAGAATTTGCGTCGGGAGCTGGGAGATTTATCCTGACCTCAACTATTTTTTCAGATAAGTCTTTTTGACTCTTATTATCAAGTTATAGAGTCAGGATTCTCCATTCAGCTTAGTTCTGGTGGCATTTTAAAAAAGTGCCGTTGCAGAGTGAAATAGTGTCTGCATTTATAAGTATATTTTATTATAGCATGAGGAATACATGGGTCCTTGATGTAAAGAAGGGGATAGAGAGTCCTCAGGCTTACAATGTAATGTAGTCTGACAAGACTCTTCCTCATTCATTCTGAGACCCTTTTCCTTAACACTCTCAGTATCTTTTGCATTTGAACTGGAGCAATTGTTTTTGCAATAGTTTCTATACTGCTCTATAAACCCCGTTTTGCTTTTTTGCCTTCATGGAACAGCAGCGGGTGCTGATCGCCAGTCTGACCAGTGCATCTACCCCGACCACCGGGACCTCGACGTCTAAGTCGCCCCGGAGACTGGGCCGATCCTCGAGTAGATGAAGTCTCGAGTCGATCCTCGGTCAAGGTCCCCCTCGACCTCCAGTGCAGGGCCGAGGTCATTGACGCCAATACCCTCTGCGTCGGGGTGGGTGGCACTGAGGCCCGCATGGCCAGAGCTGCTCAATTCCTCCTCGGAGGAGTCGGAGTGGGAGACGGAGGACGAGGAGTCCCTGGACACCTTCCGGACCTGGTGCATCCCTTCGGACTCACCGGAGTCCGAGCCTCGGAGACCGTCCCCCCCGGAGGATACCCGGTTCTTGGATTTCGTAAGGGATATGGCCAAGGCCTTGGCCTTCCCTGCAGACGCCGAGGAGGAGTCTCGAGCCAAGGAGCTCGATGCCCTCCAGTATGATTTTCCTCCGAAGGAAGCCTTTACTGTACCGGTTCCTCCCATGCTGAACGGCTGCTCTTCTGTATGTGGGAGGCACCGGCCTCGACGCCGGTTCTTAGCAAAAGTGTCGATTCCATTTATCGAGTCCGTAAGAGCACTGGGTTCCAAAAGGCGCAGGTACCGCACCACTCCATGGTTGTGGAATTGGCCATGCACCGTCTGAAGAGTCAGAAGATGCACTCCTTGGTGCCCCCCGGCCGGGAGGCCCGGAACCTGGATGCCCTCGGTAGAAAGTGCTTCCAGGGCTCTGTGCTATCTTGCCGTGTCCAGACCTACCAGCTGTACCTCCGAGACCTGGCAAAGGAGATTGCCGGGTTCTCAGCTGGCCTCTCTGAGGAACCTTTGCAGAGGTTCAAGGTTTTGTCAACAGGGATTCGAGAGTGCTCAAAGTTTATCTCTCGAGCAGCCTATGATGGCTTTGAGGCTTCGGCGCATGCTGTCAGGCCTGGCTACAGTCATCAGACCTGGAGCCATGGGTACAGGACAAGTTGGTTGATGCCCCCTGCCGAGGTGAAAACCTTTCGGTAAGCCCATGACGGAAAAGGCTGCAGAAATCGAGACTAAGACTCTCACCAGGACAAGGCTGTCCAGGAAGACTTCTGCCCCTTCTTAGAAAAAGAAGGGCTCGGGAAAGAAGCCTTTTTTCCTGAGGAAGGGTGCTGTCTACAAATCCTACCCTCAATATAAGGCCTCTCCAGCTCCCCAACAGGGCCAGCAGGCCAAGGGGCAGGGGCATAGGCCCCGTAGGCAGAAGACCCCCAAGCCGCCAGCTCCGGCTCCTGCACAGCAGGGAGCGGGGTTTTGACTCCCACAGCATAGTCTCTTCTCCACAGCTGGCTCCACTCAGCACAGGAGGTCGGATGACCCTGTATGCCTACAGGTGGCCAGCCATCACAGGGGATACCTGGGTCCTCAGCATAGTCCAAAAGGGCTATTTGCTCCACTTCCACCAGATACCCCCCTCCTACTTTCCAGGGGAGCCTCCAGGACTCCCTCTGCACAGAAACCTTCTCCTTCAGGAGTTGGCAAGTCTTCTAAAGTAACAGGCGGTGGAACCGGTGCCTCACCACCTGAAAGGGCAAGGCTTCTACTCCAGGTACTTTCTGGTACCTAAAAGGACAGGAGGCCTCCGACCTATCCTAGACTTGCAAAACCTAAACAAGTTTCTGGAGAGGGAAAAGTTCAAGATGCTTACCCTTGGGATACTGCTGCCTTACCTCCAGCAGGGAGATTGGCTATGCTCCTTAGACCTAAAGGATGCTTATACTCACATTCTCATCCATCCAGACTACAGACAATATCTCAGATTTGTGGTGGAAGGAAACCATTTCCAGTACAGAGTACTTCCCTTTGGCCTAACTTCTGCCCACAGGGTTTTCACCAAATGCCTGGCGGTGGTGGCGGCCTATCTCAGGAATCAGGGAATTATTGTCTTCCCATACCTGGACGACTGGCTCATCAGGGGCCAGTCTCTTCAGGAGGCCAGACAAGCCACTCTTCGCACTGTCTCTCTTCTTCAGCATCTGGGCTTTGTCATAAACTACGCAAAGTCCACTTTGCTTCCCTCACAGAACCTAGAGTTTATAGGGGCAAGATTAGATACTCTGCAGGCAAGAGCTTACTTGCCCGAGGACAGGGCCCACAGATTGATGGACTTGGCCAACCAGTTCCAAAGCAATTCTCAGGTTTCCGCCAGGCAATTCCTGCGACTCCTGGGCCACATGGCATCCACGGTGCATGTGACTCCGAATGCCCGTCTGCACATGCGGGCTGCTCAGTGGTGCCTCAGAGCTCAGTGGGCGCAGGACACTGGCGACCTCCGAGACAGAGTAAAGGTGTCCAAACCACTTTTGGACTCCCTGCAGTGGTGGTTACATCTCCCAAACCTTCTCAGGGGGGGGGGGGTACCTTTTCAGGCCCCAGCACACACAAGGATGCTGACGACCGATGCTTCCTTAAAGGGCTGGGGTGCACATTGCCAGGGCACGTGCACTCAAGGCCTCTGGTCTCCTTGGGAGGCCACACAGCAGATCAATCTTTAGGAGCTACAAGCAATCCACTTAGCTCTACAGACTTTTTCTCAGGCCCTCTCTCACCAGTCTGTCTTAGTTCAGACAGACAATCAGGTGGCAATGTTCTATGTGAACAAGCAAGGGGGCACAGGGTCCAGACTCCTATGTCAGGAGGTGCAGGCCCTTTGCTCCTTTGCAGTCTAACAAGGCATGTTTCTCAAAGCAGGTATCTACCTGGTCAGGAGAACTTGGCAGACAAACTAAGCAGGATTCTCCAGCCTCACGAATGGCAGTTGCATCCACTGGTGGTCCAGCAGATCTTTCTACGATGGGGACATCCATCCATCGATCTCTTTGCAAGTCCACTGAACCGTTAGCTGCCCACGTTTTGCTCCAGACAGCCGCATCCCCTGAGAATGGCAGCAGATGTGTTTCTGATCTCTTGGTCTACGGGCCTCCTGTATGCGTTTCCTCCCATGCCCTTGGTGGCCTGAACTCTGTTCAAGATCCTACGGGACAAGGCCTCGCTGATTCTGGTAGCCCCCAGATGGCCGAGGCAGCCGTGGTTTCCACTTCATCTGCAGTTGGCAGTGGAAACTCCATTCCCTCTGGGTTTGCAACCCGATCTCCTGTCTCAGGATCAGGGTTCCCTTTTGCACCCCAATCTCAGATCCCTCAATCTGATGGCCTGGCTGCTGAAAGGATAGTGCTAGCTCCCTTGCTTCTACCTAGGGACATTGAGGAAGTGGTCTTGGCCTCTAGGATGCATTCCACCAGAAAGTCCTATGCCCTCAAGTGGCATAGGTTTTCATTATGGTGTGCTCAGCATAATGAAGATCCTTTCTCTTGCCTTGTGCCAGTAGTACTACAATACCTACTTCACCTGTCAGACCTGGGCCTTAAGTCCAACTCTGTTCGGGTCCACCTCAGTGCTCTCTCAGCACACCACTAACCGGTGGAGGGGCAGTCTGTGTCGGTTCACCCCTTGGTGTCCCGCTTCCTCAGAGGCCTGCTTTTGCTCAAGCCTCCGATTCATCCACCTGCCACTGAGTGGGATTTGAATGTGGTCTTGCAACAACTTACTCGCCCACCGTTTGAGCCGATGGCTACTTGTCATCTACGCTGCCTTTCTTGGAAGGCTCTCTTCCTGGTAGCTCTTACTATGGCTAAACTGGGGTTGCCTGTCTCCAAGCGTAAGTTGTCCACTTGGGTAGCAGATTGTATCACCTGGGCGTACAAGGCAGCCGGCCTCTCCTTGCAGGGTCGAGTCACGGCCCACTGTGTCAGGGCGAAGGCCGCGTCAGTAGCTCATCTCCGCTCTGTTCCGTTGGCAGACATCTGCTGGGCCGCTACTTGGTCTTCAAGCCAAACGTTTGCAGCCCACTACTGCCTCGAGAGAGTCCCGAAGGGACAGTGCTTTTGGACAGGCGGTACTCCGTAATCTCTTTGAGGTTTAGGCAACTCCTACCCTCTGGCCCTTGTGTTGGGCTACTGTACGGGGGCGTTCTCAGAGGATATTCTTATCACGGATGCTGAGGCTCTTAAGAGGGAGCCATTTTTTCAGCTTTGGGTTCCCGGTAGAAAGAGTCCTGGAGAAAGAGCAATTACTCACCTGGAACAGGTGTTCTCCAGGAGCAGCAGGAATCAGTCCTCACGACCCTCCCTCCTCCCCTGGAGTTGCAGTCATATACTTTATTTTGTTTTTTTGCTGTCTTTTAGCTATGTCATCAGACTGAGCAAGATGGCACCCTTGGGCGGGAAGGGGACCGCGCAGGCGCGCTGCATTCCCAAAGGCTTTCTTTGAAAGCTGGGGAAATGCTCCGCACGGGGGCTCTGTCGGCGCCGACGTCACCCATATGTGAGGACTGATTCCTGCTGCTCCTGGAGAACACCTGTTACAGGTGAGTAACTACTCTTACTGAGTTCTCATAATTTTCCTTTCTCTGATGACAAGCAGGCTCAATGAACTGACACAATCCACCCTTTTCTTTTGAACCAAGCATGTGAAGTAAACCCTCCCCCTACCCTCTGTCCTGTAGGGGGCACAATATCTAATATAAATAAGTCCTGGTGAGCTATAGGCCTTCATGACTTTTAGGATGTGCAGTTTGGAAGGAATTTCGACAATTAAATCTATAGCATTCCCTGACAATCCTTACATTCCATTTATTTGAGATAACAGATGATCAATGGTTTGTAAAATGTATTCAGAGAGCATATATTGCAAATAAGGAACTGTAATTTCCTAAGTATTATAATTGACCCAAGCAAGTATTCATTCAGAAGGAGGAATGAGACAATAATCAAACTTTTTAAAATCTCATTTCAGTTGGTACCGATTCCCTGTAAAGTTGTCTCACGTAATATATATGCATACTCCTGTGTGTGACACAGAACAAATTACTGCACTGCTTTTCAAATCAATTGCATTTAGTTTAACTTCCTGCACTTTTATTAAGTCTTTAATTATGTGAATTTGGCTTTTGATATCAGCGAAATCTCTTTATAATTATGCTCCATTTAAAATGCTTCATTCAATTTCCTATACTTTTAGAACTTTTTGAAATATTTAAAATACCTTTCAATTGATTTTTCAGTTAACATTCAAATACAATTTATTTTACTAAAAGATACTTGTAGAAGAGGCATATTGCTTCTCTGAGTAAAAACAAGACTTTCATAAAGGGGAAGACTAGGTCAATTACATATTTGTTTGATGGTTCCTTAGTGCAAACATGTTGTTCAACTTTCTCTTAACTAACATCATGACTTCTTTCTGATTTTTGAGGCATGTTTCCTAAAGTGTGGTAACAGTTACTGTGCAATAAATCCTGCACTAAAACAGCCGCCGTAGTAAAAATCCCATGGTAACAGATTCACACAGTTATGGGCAGGGAAGGGGGTTTGGGGCGCGGCATTGACATTGACTGCACCATTAACTCGTGATAACTGTGCTTTGTGCTGTTAGCATGCATGCATGCACTTACCACCGCCACGGTTTGGCATGACAGAGTCCTCCGACCTGCGCTGACTGCACAGGGACATAACAGCAATATTCCCATCAGTCTGAGGGTCTTACCTGGCCCCTGTTCTAATTTTTGTCTAATACCACATGCTAACGGATGATCCCTTAGCGCACTTTAATAAACATGCCCTTTGTGCTCTAGGCAAAGACAAACCTATTTTTTTTACTACTTTAACTCAATTGATTTGAGCAGCAGGTATAACCCTAAACAAAGGCAGAGAAGGGGTAACCTGCATGAAGCGGCGGGTACAACTCTCGCTGCCTCACTGGGCAGACTAGATGGAGCAGGCAGGTCTTTATCTGCCATCATTTACTTATATTACTATAAACTGGTTTTGTCCTGGTTTCTGTTTTCATGTCATCATATGGTGAAGATGGCCAAACCATTAGATTAGGTTGTGTGAGATTTAAGTAAATTATATAAACTTGATGTTTGAATATAGGTGTCTGCAATTATGCAGAACTGTCAACTATAACAGTCTAATTTTTGAATGTGTATAGTGGAGGAAAGGTCCATAAACCATTATTAAAGGGGACCCGGGATATCCACTGCTTGCCCCAGTACAAGCACTGTGGAACCTGTGTGTCTTTTGGGGAGACTGCTGGGTACTTGTGACCTAGATTGGCCACTGTTGGAAACAGGATACTGGGCTTGATGGACCTTGATCTGATCCAGTATGGCATAGCTTATGTTCTTATGTGCCATCTATCTTTCTGGAAATTTGAAAACATTAGTGAACTATGCAGGTTATAGTTTTAAGAAAAAAAGACTTCTTCAAACAGTACAGTAACAATGTTGAGTTTTATTAGATGAACTCTAAATTCCTGGCATAACTTAGATGGTTTGAAACTTGGTCAAGGCTAGGGATTGAATTGAGTTTTTAAAAGGATGGTTATTTCTAGTGCAGTGTTTCTCAACTTTTTAAGTAGCAAGTAGCCCCACACTTCATAAAATCAGCATAGATGCCTCCAGCAAAGAGGTGTGAACTGACTGCTGAGCAAAGTGTGGCATACCAAAAGCTTATATCAGTTCTGAGAAGAGAAGAGAAGAGGGCTGCCCTGGGCAAGAGAAGATAGACAAGGAAAGGAAGAAATATGAAAGAAGGGTATAGTGGCTTATTTTGTGAGGGGTGGAAGGTTCTTGTTCCTTTCAAAATCAACAGAAGTATAGCATTCCCAACACATCTTATGCCTGTTGACCCACGTTCCCCCCCCCCCCCCACACACACATTCACTAAAACAAGGGTTCAGCAACCTCCATATGACAGCTCTGAACGCCACAAAAAACAGAACCACCAGTTTCCTACCCACCCAGATCATTCACTTTGCACATTGTGCCAAGCATATTTACTCTCTCTCGCTCTCCCATCCTCTCCTGCCCTTCTTTAGCAGTATCTTTTCCCCTGAACACTGTGCACAGTAGTATGACCAATTCTCTCCCTCAGTCTTCTACCTCCTACTTGCCATCCCTTTCTCTTGCACTCCCCTCTACCCCCCTCCCCTCACTTCAGTCCTCTCTCTGCCACCCATCACCAGTATCTCCTTCACTAATCCTCTTCCTCTGCCCACATGGTGCTTAGCAGCTCCCTATTATTCCTTTTTCTTTCGCTCACAACTCTTTCTTCACTCTCCTGCCCAGCGCCGTACCTAGCTGTGCAAGGGCTGCGGCTGTACAGGGCACAAAAAAATAGGGGCATATTTGAGGTTGCCGCCCTCAGCTCCTCCCATGCTGCCAGATCCTTCCCTCCTCTGACGTATGCCCGTATCAGAGGAGGAAGGGACCAGACCAGTCATTCAAGTACGTAGTTGCAAAGACCCATGTTTGAATGGCTGGTCTAGTCCCGCCCTCCTCTGACGCGGGCATAAGTCAGAGGAGGGATGGATCAGAGATGCAGGCAAGCGTAGAGTCGGGAAGACCCACGTTTTCCCCCCCCCCCCAATCTGATGTCTGCCCAACTGCCGCCATCACCCCCCACTGCCCCAAGAAAACATAAAAAATGGCAGCAGGGCAAGGGCAGGCAGTGCGGGGAGCCAGCTGGACATGGAGTTGTTGGGTAAAGCACAATGGAGAGATGCTGGGCAAATGGCAAACTTGTGATGATTGGGGCAGGGAGAGTGTGCCAGATATGGAAGTCACACAATGTGCATTTATGGCAGCATCCCTGTTGCCATGGAGGAGAGAGGTCACGTGACAGGAGAGCATCACCCTGGTGTGGCAGGAAGTAATCCGGTAACTAGGACCTGTCCTACAGGTGATGTAAAACCCTCTCACACCAAGGAAGTTTCTCCAGGGCCATGTGCCCATGAGGGAAGGGTTGGGACAGCCGTTATAGTTGGTGATTCGATCATTAGGCATGTAGATAACTGGGTGGCTGGTGGACGTGAGGATCACCTGGTAACATGCCTGCCTGGTGCGAAGGTAGGGAACCTCATGCGCCACCTAGATAAGGTCTTAGATAGTGCTGGGGAGGAGTCTGCTGTTTTGGTACATGTCTGTACCAATGACATAGGAAAATGTGGTAGGGAGGTTCTGGAGGCTAAATTTAGGCTTTTAGGTAGGAAGTTGAAATCCAGAACTTCCAGGGTAGCATTCTTCGAAATGCTTCCCGTTCCACGTGCAGGACCCAAAAGGCAGGCAGAGCTCTGGAGTCTCAATGCGTGGATGAGACAATGGTGCAAAGATGAAAGGTTTGGATTTGATAGGAACTGGGGAACATTCTGGGGAAAGGAGGGGCTCTTCCAAAGGGATGGGCTTCACCTTAACCGGGCTGGAACCAGGCTGCTGGCATTAACCTTTAAAAAGGAGATAGAGCAGCTTTTAAACTAGATAATAGGGGAAAGCCAACAGTCGCCCAAGAGCGGATGGTTCGGGAGAATGTATCCTTGAAGGATACTACCAAAAGCAGAGAGGTTCCAAAAAAGAGTAAAGTAGCCCAAATGCCCTCGAGTATGGAGCAGACAGAGCTTAAAGATCCCAAATTACCCATGTCTACCAATAGCCAAATTAATATGAATAAAATACAGTCTCTAAAATGCTTGTATGCAAATGCTAGAAGTCTAAAAAATAAGATGGGAGAGTTAGAATATATAGCACTAAATGAGAGGTTAGATATGATTGGAATATCAGAGACATGGTGGAAGGAGGACAACCAGTGGGACACTGTGATACCTGGGTACAAACTATATCGTAATGATAGAGGTGATCAAATTGGTGGAGGGGTTGCGCTCTATGTTAGAGAGGGCATAGAGTCAGAAAGGAATAAAGTTTTGCAGGAAACTAAATTTGCTGTAGAATCTCTATGGATTGAAATTCCATGTAAAAAGGGGAAGGCGATGGCAGTGGGGGTGTACTATCGACCGCCTGGCCAGAATGAACAAATGGATGTTGAAATGCTCAAAGAAATCAAGGAAGATAACAAAAGTTACAGCGCGGTAATAATAATGGGTGATTTCAATTACCCCGGTATTGACTGGGTCAGTGTCACGGCAGGACATGCTAGGGAAATAAAGTTCCTAGATGACATAAATGACTGCTTCTTGGAGCAGCTGGTTCATGAGCCGACCAGAGGGGAAGCCATATTAGACCTAGTCCTTAGCGGAACACCAGATCTAGTGCAAGAGATAGGGTGTTGGGGCCACTTGGCAATAGTGATCATAGCATGATCGTCTTTGATTTAATTAGTGGAGGAGGGATAGTAAGGAAATCCACAGTACTACCTTTTAACTTTCGAAAGGGAGACTATGAGAAAATGAGGAAAATAGTTAAGAAAAAACTAAAAGGAGCAGTTGCAAAGGTTAAAGACTTACATCAAGCTTGGGTGTTGTTGAAAAATACTATCTTGGAAGCCCAGACAAGCTGTATTCCACGCTTTAAGAAAAATGGAAGGAAGTCCAAAAAACTGCCAGCATGGTTTAAAGGTGAGGTCAGAGAGGCTGTTGCCAAAAAGGCATCTTTCAGGAAATGGAAAAAAGAGCCAAACGACGAAACCTTGAAACAGCATAAGCACTGGCAGGTCAAATGCAAGGCATTGATAAAGCAGGCAAAGGGAGAATTTGAGAAGAAGCTTGCTGCGGAAGCAAAAACGCGAAATAAAGATTTTTTCAAGTATATTCGTAGCACAAAACCTGTGAGAGAGTCATTTGGTCCATTAGATGATAGGTCTCAGCCCTAACCAGAGCACAAGGAAGATGATTCAGACTGCACTAAGAGGTGACAAGGCGATAGCGGAGAGACTGAATGAATTCTTTGCTTCGGTCTTTACTGAGGAAGATGTAGGGATGTTACCCATGACTGAAGTGGTATTTAAAGGTGCAGAAGAATTGAAGGAAATATCGATACATCGGTAAGATGTATTACAACTATTAGATAAATTGAAGTGTAGCAAATCACCTGGGCCGGATGGTATACATCCAAGGGTGTTGAAAGAACTGAAATATGAGATTGTATACCTGCTATTAGTAATCTTTGAACTATCATTAAAATCATCTCTAATACCTGAAGATTGGAGGATCGCCAATGTAACACCAAATTTTTAAAAAGGGTTCGAGGGGTGATCTGGGAAACTACAGACCGGTGAGCCTCACGTCAGTACTGGGAAAAATGGTAGAAACCATCATAAAGAATAAAATTACTCAGCATGTAGATAGTCATGGCCTAATGGGAGACAGCCAATGTGGCTTTAGATAAGGAAGATCTTGTCTTACTAATCTGTTATGTTTTTTTGAAAGTGTGAATAAACAGGTGAACAAAGGTGAGTCGGTTGATATAGTGTATCTGGGCTTTCAGAAAGCCTTTGACAAGGTCCCTCATCAGAGACTTTTGGCAAAACTAAAGAGTCATGGGATAGGAGGCAGTGTACTACTGTGGATCAGGAACTGGTTAAAAGATAGAAAGCAGAGGGTTGGGCTAAATGGCCAATTTTCCCAATGGAGAAAGGTGAATAGTGATGTACCCCAGGGATCTCTGCTGGGTCCGCTGCTTTTTGACATTCATAAATGACCTGGAAAGTGGAATAATGAGTGAGGTTATCAAATTTGCAGATGTCACAAAACTATTTAAAGTTGTTAAAACCCAAGAGGATTGTGGAAAATTGCAAGAGGATCTTGATAAATTGGAAGACTGGGCATCAAATTGGCAGATGAAATTTAATGTGGACAAGTGCAAAGTTATGCACCTAGGGAAGAGCAACCCAAACTATGGTTACACAATGCAAGGTTCCACATTAGGAACCACCACCCAGGAAAAAGATTTAGGTGTCATTGTGAATAACATGTTAAAACCCTCGGCCCAGTGTGCAGTGGCAGCCAAGAGAGCAAATAGAATGCTAGGTATGATAAGGAAAGGAATGGAAAATAAAACAAAAGATATTATAATGCCTCTATACCGTTCCATGGTGAGACCGCACCTTGAATATTGTGTGCAATTCTGGTCGCCGTATCTTAAAAAGGATATAGCGTTATTAGAAAAGGTTCAGAGAAGAGCCACCAAAATGGTAAAGGGGATGGAAGGATACTCCTATGAAGAAAGGCTAAAAAGGTTAGGGCTCTTTAACCTGGAAAAGAGATGGCTGAGGCGAGATATGATAGAAGTCTATAAATTAATAAACGGAGTGGAACGGGTAAACGTAGATCGATTGTTTACCTTATCAGAATATAGAAAGACTAGGGGACATGCAATGAAGCTACAGGGTAAACTATTTAAGACTAATAAAAGAAAATATTTCTTCACTCAACGTGTAATCAAACTCTGGAATTTGTTACCGGAGGATGTAGTAAAGGCTGTTAGTGTAGCTGGGTTTAAAAAAGGTTTGGACAAGTTCCTGGAGGAAAGGTCCATAAACCATTATTAAAAGGGACCCGGGATATCACTGCTTGACCCAATACAAGCATTGAGGAACCTGTGTCTTTTGGGGAAACTGCTAGGTACGTATGACCTAGATTGGCCACTGTTGGAAACAGGATACTGGGCTTGATGGACTTGGTCTGACCCAGTATGGCATATCTTATGTTCTTATGTACTTATGCATTTATGGCTTGGTACAGCCCTGCTCCTTCCCACCACTCCCCTACCCAGCATCAGTGTCCTCGGCTCAACCTTCCTTTTCCCCATCATGTCCCTTTCCATCACTCTTTCCCAACAGCTGATCAGTGACACAAAAAATGTTTCCTATCTGTGTCCTTTCCCCCTCCTCTGTCTCCCAAGCACATGGTGGAGGAGAAGGCTTCAGCAACAGTGGAGTATAGGAAGACTAGATAACTTAAACATCAAAAGCAGAGAAAGGGAGAGAAAGAGAATCACAGCAAGTTCACCTTCAGCAGCAATAGGGGAGAAAACTTAAAAGCAGGCCAAATGACCATTGCTTTAGTAACTGTAGCAAAAGAGGCACAAAGCGACCTGGCAGCTATGAAGCACAAGACAGCAGTGGAGATGAGTGAAACAGTTCTGCCCCCTATATACATTTCCTGCTTCCTGCATCAGGCACATCTCTGTGGCTGCTATTGCTGCCTTGCACTGGCTGCTCACTGTAGCCAGGCAGAGGAAAATAGGGCCGAAAAGGGGGAATGCTGATATATACCCCCTGTATGCGGCTCATGAGTCACTATGGGTATGCAGGGCCGTACTGAGCTAGTGTAGCAGCAAAGCGCAGACAAACCAATGATACCAGGAGTCTGTTCAGAAGGTCCAAATCATTTATTTGTGCACAAGTCTCAAGCAAGTCAATTTCAAAATGGCTGAGCAAAGTTTTCTAGCATTACAACAACTTTTATAGACTTCTGTTCCATTCTAGGTATAGAAAAACATTTCATTGGTCCCGGTACTCTCCCGTAGGATGTGCAATTCCTATGTGCCTCTCCATAGGCTTCATTTACAGGTCAAGCTAGTTAGGCCTGCCTGCTTATGTCAGACACCGTGGATCACAGGCCTGCACCTGCCACACTAGAATTGTGCCCTGTGCAACTTGCATATCAGGCACATGCCCCTCCTCCTCCCCATACCTCCATCCAGCTGCTGCCTGCTCTTGCCCTGCTGCTGCCACCCTCTGTTTTCTCCACGGTGGCGCCGGCAGCAGGGAAAGTGCAGAAAGCAGGTGGATGGAGGTGGAGGAGGGGCGCGCGTCCGATCTGCAAGTCACCAGCACTTTAAGCAGATCTGTGCTTCCCTGCTCTGTCATCGCATTAGAGGAGGGAAGGACTGACCTGCTTAAAGTGCCGTAAAAAGGCCTAGGGGGTGCATTTTGGCTATCTGCTGTTGCCCTGCTGCCGCTGAGAGAAGAAAAAGTGGCGGCGGCAGGGCAACAGCAGGCAGCCGAAATGCGTCCCCCAAGCCTTTGCGCTCTGTGCAGCTGCACCCCTCGCACAGGCCTAGGTGGTACGGTCCTGTGGGTATGCATACTGTAAGTTGAGAAACCCTAGGATTAATATTGAGCCCGTGGCAGTCAGCAGTTTTTTAAATGCTAGCTGCCTTGGGTAAAAAAATTCAGATATGTAGTGGCATTATCTGGATAGCGGCTGCTGCTGACTATCCGTATAGAGCAGTGAGGTGCCAACACTGTCTGAATAGCAGTGATATTAGCCACTATCCAGAGTGAGGCCAATTCCATTCAGGCCTTCCAGCCCCCTGTGCGGCCGATCAGAAGTGGGATGCCCACAGATAGACCCAATTCTGATCCTGCGGGGGCTAGACGTGCCCGCAGGATCAGAATCTGGTGTATGGGCTGGAGGTGCAGGCTGGGCCCCGATTCTGATCATCCTGTACACCCAGCCACATGCCCAACTACCTCAGCCATGCTCCTGAATGGAGCCACAGTGCCATGGCGTCCCATCGCCATTGCACCGCTGCTCCATTCAGGAGCTGCAAATGCTGGCCACCACCAAAATCTTTCTTTCCCACAGCTGGACCCTCAATCTGGCCTCCCATGGCCAGGGTCTGACTGCAGGGAACTTACTGCACCCTCCCTACCTGTTTTGCAGGCCCGGCAGGATCATCCCCCGATGTCCAGGAGAATTTATTCCACCTGTGCGGTGGAATAAGTCCCCCGTCTAAGTTCACAGCCCTGGACAGACAGGGCCGACTTCTGAATCGGCCCTTTGTCCAGGGTCATGGCCCGCCCATGCCCTGTCCTTGCTCCACCTCCAAAACACCATCTCCCGCCTCAGTCTAGGTCTCCCCGTACAAACACACTGGGAGGCTTTTGCCGGGGCCAGCATGGGAGGGAATTGCGGGGATGGACATCCCAACAGGTCGTCCATCCCCGTTATTCACGGGATAGAATGGCCCCCATTGTGTTTAGGATAGCTTTTTTGCTGGCTCAAGTTATCCAGATGGCAGTGATGAAAATCACCTCTACCCAGATAACAAGTCTTTGCCCCGGTTCTGTCCCCAGATCACCCTAGCACTAACCAGGTAGTCTGTGGAGATACTCAGCAGCACTATCCGGATAGTGCCACTGAGTCTATCTGGTTAACAGTTGCTGCTAACCAGCTAAGTCCTTTTAAGTATTTGTATTATTTATATTTAGCTCACGCCTTTCCAGTGCTATTGATATACCCTCCCCCATTCCAGAGGACAGCTCCATAGCCAAATAGCCTTAGGTGTCTCCACAGTAACTATTTGGGATCTGATGGGTATTTCTAAGTGAACTGGATTGACCACTGTCAGAGACAAGATGCTGGGCTCAATGTACCATTAATCTGATCCAGCTTGGTACTTTTTATGCCTTTATTGAGACTTAGTAAAGCAATAGAACTTTATTCATGATTAGCTATGAACTAATATTTTATAATGTTTTTCTTATGATTTGCAGAGACTGGTTAAATGTGTTTAGTCCTCCTATTATTCCTCCAAGTCAACAGCTAGCTGAGCATATGGACCTCTCTGCAAAACAAAAACAAATAACCAATCAAAATATCTGCACACAAGGTAGGACGTTTTTATCTATGGTAGTATCTTGCATATGTGATCCGTAAGTAGGAAAATGTATAATGATACAGCTACATCCTCATAAAAAGTGTTAATCCAGTGATTATGAGCCAATCACAATATTTGGACTTGGGCAATAATGTTTATCACTATGGCAGAACTGGTTATAGATATAGGGGGTCATTCTGAGCAGCGTTTAGTGGGGATGAACATCCAGTTTGGACATACATCCCTGCTAAATGCTTGGGCTCAATGCCAGATCCAGAGCTCCCTGCATGTACAGCAGAGATGTGCAGGGAGCTTTGGAGGGGGACGGGAGAGGGTGAGCTGGAGGAGGAGCATGGGTGGGTTGGAGGTGGGACCCTGACCCTGGATGTACAGGGCCAATTCCAGCTGCAGCACTGTATGTCTGGGATTCCTGAGGTAGATGGCGGACTTATTCTACCTCAAAGGTGTTCTCCCTGGGACTGGCAATCGGCACAGGTGGACCCCCCTCTCACGAAGTGAGTGCAGAAGGAGGATCCCTGCAGCCTGATCCCAGCCTTGGCAGGCCCAACTGGGGGTCAGGTGGTGGGGAACAGGTATTTTAAATTGCTTGCGGCAGATCAGGTCTCCATGGCACCAGTCTCCATGCAGGAGCATAGAGCGGCCTAAATGGGGGGTTTCCTAGGCATGCAGCGGCACAGAATCAGGGCATATCCAGGCCCTCTGCACCCGATTCTGCTCCCATGGGAACTCCCATGGGTGCAGATCCGGCCCATCCATATTTTGGACGTCAAGGATGGGCCCTGCTCAGAACTGGCCTTTTAGAAGCCATTTCTGATCGGGGCACATCCGAGTCATCCGGATGTCCAAAATCTGGACGGCCCGGATATGCATCCGATTCTGCTCGCACAGGGGCTAGACGGCCCCACGAGAACAGATTCGGGGCATAGGGCCTGGACGTCCCGGATGTGCCCTGATTCTACCCTGATAGACATCGCACAGATTCCCTGGCTAGTTCAGCCTGGCTCCTGCATGGAGCCACGGTGCAGTGACGTCCCGTCGCCATGCCACCGTGGCTCCATACAGGAGCCCTGATCACCCACGCAACAGCAAAATGCCATTTGCTCCACCACCTGACCCCCAATCAGGCCTTCCAGGGCTGGGGTCGGGCTGTGGGGGAACTCCCTGTCCCTCTTACCTCCTCGGTGGTCCCGGGCTGGATGACCGCTGGCATCGGGGTGGACTTATTCCATCTCCGAGGTGGAATAAGTCCCCCGTCTAGATAATCCAGGCTGGATGTACAGAGCCATCACCAGAATCGGCCCTGTACATCCGGTGTCAGGGTCACGTCTCTGCCCCCCCCCCACTCCTCCTCCCGAATGCCCCCTCCCGCCCTGGTACAGCGCTCCCTGCACATTTCGGCTGTATGTGTGAGGAGCTCTATGTTAGGAATTGCAGCCAGACATTTAGCAGGAATTATATGTCCAACTGGAACATATATCCCCGCTAAACGTGGGTCATAATGACCCCCATAGTGTTTCCTATGAGGATCTGCCAAAATAAGGCAAAACCAACTTCCACTCAATAAGCAGGACTGCATGTAAAAAGGAAGAAATAGAAAACTCATACAAAAATCAACAAGGAATGTTTCACAAAAAATATACTACCTCAGTAACAATAATAGGAAGTCTCAGATTCAAAGAAAAGACTTTATTTTTCTATTTAGAACATCTAGATCCCACTTTTCTATTTTCCAAAATGTCCAAAGCTGTATACAACACTATACAAACATTAAAATATAACAAAATAAACTAAAATCCATGAAAACCTGATACACATGGTCCTCTTGTACTTCTTTCCATTGACCACAGACACAAAAAAACAGCACAAACTAGCAAAAGATCGATTCCCTCTGTCATCCACAACTTATTTAGGAAAGACCTATCATTAAGATCATTTATGATACCTGAAGACTGGAGATTGTCCAGCATAATGCGAGTTTTTAAAAAGGGTTCCCTTTCTGGGAAAACACAAAATTACTGAACACATAGCCATGACGCAATGGGACAAAGACAGCATGGATTTAGCCAAGCAAAGTCTTGTCTCACTAACCTGCTATGTTTTTGGAAGTCATGAATAAGTATGTGGATAAAGATGAGCCATTTAATATAGTATATCCGTATCTGTATTTTGAGAAAGCCTTTGACAAAGTCCATCTCGAGGCATTCTGTGAGAAATTAGACATCCATGGGCTAGGAGGCAATGTCCTATTATGGATTAAGAAGTGTGGAAGCCGTGTTAGTCCACTGTAATAGTAGTTAAATAAAAAAGGAAAATAAGGTGGTACTTCCAATAAAAAAGTATCGCCTTATTTTCCTTTTTTATTTACAGTAACTACTATTATGGATTGGGAGCTGGTTAAAAGATATTAAACAGAGAAGAGGGTTAAATGGTCAGTTCTCAATGGAAAATGTAAATAATGAAGTACTGCAGGGATCTGTACTGGGATCAGTGCTTTTTATTTATTTATTTATTTAACAGGTTTGTTTGTTTTTTATACCGCTTTATCATTTCAGTCAATGCGGTTTACATTGTAACTTAAACTTGGTAATGTACATTAAACAAAGAAATTGATAACTTGGATTTTTCTGAGACAGTGGAGGGTTAATTGACTTGCCCAAGGCCACAAGGAGTGTTAGTGAGAATCAAGCCCTGGTCTCTTGACTCCCAGGCCAATGCATTTTAACATATGCATTAGATGTGAGCATTTAAGGTACTATTAAATATATTAACTTGGGCCTTGACAAAATGACTTAACCCTCCACTGCCTCAGATTGGGGGCAGGAGAATGCCTATTGTACCTGAATGTAACTCACCTTGAACTATTACTGGAAAGGCCTGAGCTAAATAGTACTAAATAAATAAACAAACTAGTTAAAATTCTAATGCAATTAAATTTTTTTAGCATAGTTTAACATTTCTACTGCATGATTAAAATGTTGCACTAAATAAACAGCAATAGATGCATTAAAGGAATCATCAGTACTTGTGCCATAGCCTATGCTAACTGGCAGCCATTGTTAATCCTTTTGCTTTTGATATTGTTTTGTGTCAAACAGGAGGTCTTTTATTAAAAGGTGCTAGTTGGCAGTGCACTAAAGGCATTATGGTCTAGAATTTGGTAGCTAAGATTTAATGCTAAAAAATGCAGGGTCATGCATTTGCACGGCAAAAATCCAGCTCCTGTGCTAACTGTGCAACCCACATTAGGGTCATGAGTGGGCAGGTTAGGGGCAGAGAGTAGGCATGATGAGCTCAGAGCAGTTAGAGCTGGGTTCACACTGTGCATGAATTGCATAAGTGCGGGTTCATCTGTCACCTCAATGTGACCCAAGTTAGGGGAAAGTGCTCAGTTCACTGCTGGGGAAATACTTTCAGCCTAACACAACAGTTTCAGTATGTTTGGCACATTATATGCAACACTCCAGTGCCCTTTAGTAAAAAAAATCTCTTGGTTTTCAAAATGAATTTTGAAATTTTATTTTTCGACAAATGGTAACAGATTTGTTGTATGGACAATTTCTTTGAAAAATGAAAGTATGGCAGTGTGTAAGTACTACAGGAAAGAATTCAAACACCATTACAGTCTCACAATGTTACATTGTCATCTGAAGTCTAAGCATTTATTTTCTCTTCTTTGGAATAAACCTAGTGAAATTGTTTTTTCTCCAGGACCAAGCAGGAAGTCAGTCCTCACATATGTGTGTCATCGGCGCCGATGAAGCCCCAGCGGAGGATTTCCCCAGCTTTCTATGAAAGCCTTTGGGAATGCAGGCACGCATGCGCGGTTACCTTCCCGCCTAAAGGTGCCATCTTACCTCAGTCTCTTTTTTTCCATGAAGCCCACCAGACGTGTGTCCAGATTTCCCGGTTAAACTTAGATTTTTTAGCGATTTTTGCTATTTTTTCTCCTGGTTCGACGCCGGTTCCCCTCCTGCCGGGTTCGGTACACCGGTATCGAGCCCGATTCTTCTTTTTCGGTTTTTGCCCTTCGAGGCTGGCGTTCGCGCCCTTTTTTCCATTTTTCCCTGGAAGGCCGGTCCTTTGACCTCGCGGGGACTCTTTTTTCCCCGATGGCTTCCAGCAGTTTTAAGAAGTGTGATCGGTGTAAGAAACTAATGTCTCTCACCGACACACACGACTGCTGCCTTCGATGCCTCAGCCCCGACCACGATCCTAAGTCGTGCGGGTCCTGTGGAAAGATGTCTTCCAAGGCACTACGAAGTCCCCAGCAGCAAAAGGAAAGGCTTTTCTCGGACTCAGCCTCCGGCCGGGCCCAGACCTCGTCTGAGGCTTCGACATCTCGGGATTCCAATCCCGAGCGCTGTCGAAGCTCCTCGGACAGGGGGTCCCCCGACCGGGAAGGCAAGAGGAAGAAATGGCTCGCGAGGGCATCTTTGGAGGAGGTCCCTGGCCCCGACCGTCGCCCTGGGCCCGTGGAACCAGAGAAGCCTGCCAAAGTTCCTCGTGTGGAGCCGGAGTCTGCTGGACATGTAAGCCCTGTAGTCCTCGTGGACTCTCCTCCCAGGGAGCCGACGATGGGCCCGGCACCGCCGGGGCCCGAGTCGGTGGCTGCTGTGTCTCCCGAGCTGGGTCTCAGGATGATGGCCAGCCTGTCTGGCGCATCTGCCCCGACCACCGGGACATCGACGTCGAAGTCGACCCCGGAGACCGAGCCGATACTCGAGTCCATCGTGGCTCGGAGTCGACCTCGGTCACGGTCTCCCTCGACCTCCCATTAGGGACCGAGGGCGTCGACGCCGGTGCTTCCGGCGTCGGGGCGGGTGCTCCAGGGCCCCGCGGGGTCAGACCCCGACTCTTCCTCGGACGAGTCGGCTTGGGAGACGGACGATGAGGAGTCTCCTGATACCTTCAAGACTCGGTGCGTCCCTTTGGACTCACTGCAGTCTGAGCCCCGGAGTAGGTCCCCTCCGGAGGACACCCGGTTCTCGGAGTTCGTCCGGGATATGGCCACTGCCTTGGCTTTTTCAGCAGACCTCATTGGCTTTAAAAATAATGTCAAGCCTATCAAACCAAAAGAATTTAAAAGCATACCTTGATAAATTACCTATATATGTTATATCTTATGAACTCCAGAAGGATGCTCTCTTTGGCATGACTACACTGAGCGTTAGCAGCAAATTTGAGAGACTGAGATCATACTTCGCATGACTGTCATGGTATGCGCAAACCTAACACATTTGGAGAAATTGCCCCAAAAGCAATACATTAAAGGGCTCTATAGCACACTGGATTGCAAAGGACTGCAGGCTGTACAGTGTTATGAGTGTGCAAGACATACAAGGGTAGCATCCTTTGACATCACTTACAAAATGCCACCAAGAAGAACAGTTTAAAAAAAATTATAGAACTGTTCAAAAGGAAAAAAGCAGAGAAATTAGCAGAGGCTACCTATGGCAATAGTTGTAGAAGTTACAGATCTGTGTATTGTGTATTTTGTTTTGCAACGCTGTCTCGTGTCACTTTGAGAGCCTTAGATGTGGTGTACTTAGATTTCAGTAAAGCCTTTGACACCATTCTGCACAGGTGACTTATAACAAACTGATCACCCTAGAGAGAGACCCTATAGAAATTGGTTGAGTGGGAGGCAGCAAAGGGTACAGGTAAACAGAGCTCACTCTGAGGAGAAGGAGGTTACCAGTGGTATGCTGCAGGGATCTGTCCTTGGTCTGATTCATTTTTAACATCTTTTTTGTGATATTACAGAAAAGCTGTCGGGTAAGGTTTGCCTATTTGCAATGATACCAAAATCTGCAATAGAGTAGACACCTAGGAAGGAGTAGATAAGATGAGGAGAGATCTAGCTAAACTTGAAGAATGGTCTAGAATTTGATAGCTGAGATTTAATGCTAAAAAAAGCAGGGTCATGCATTTGGGCCGAAAAATCCAAGGGAGCAGCAGAGTGAAGTACTTCTGTCTACAAAAGAAGAGCGGGACCTGGGCGTGATTGTGTCTCACGATCTTAAAGTAGCTAAACAGGTAGAAAGGGTGACGGTGAAAGCCAGAAGAAGGTTTGGGTGCATAAGGAGAGGAATGGCCAGCAGAAAAAGGGAGGTGACAATGCCTCTGTATAAGTCTCTGGTGTGACCTCATTTGAAGTATTGTGTGCAATTCTGGAGACCGCACCTTCAAAAGGATATAAACAGGTAGGAGTCGGTACAGAGGGTGATTACTAAAATGGTTAGTGGTCTTCATTATAAAGCATAAGAGGACAGACTTAAAGATATTAATATGTATACTTTAGAGGAAAGGCGGGATAGAGGAGATATGATAGAGACATCTAAATACCTCCATGGCATAAATGCACAGTCGGAGAGTCTTGATTGAAAGCAAGCTCTGCTACAAGGAGACATAGGATGAGGGTGAAAAGGGATAGACTCAGGGGTAATATGCAGAAATATTTCTTTACGGAAAGGGTGATAAATGTTTAGAAGAAGTCTCGCAGTGGAGGTAGTAGAGACGAGGACAGTATGGGTCCGATTCTGTGCCACGAATAGCGGGGATGGACGTCCCCGCTATTTGTGCCTTCCCTCACCGCATCTGTCTTCTCCACTGGTTATGCAGGGAAGTTAGACGGGGTGGGGAAGGGACGGCTCGGGTGTCTGGGCGGTCACCAGCCCTGGACGTACAAAACCGAATCTAATGTCGGCCCATACGTCCAAGGCTGGCGATATGTGCGGGAAAGTTATTTCACCTCCAAGGTGGAATAACGTTCCTGGGCTTGTTTGTTTTGCAATGCCGGGGCACGAATGGGGCAGGGGGGCCAGAGGACATTCCCCACAGCCCGACCCTGGCCTTAGGAGACCAGATCGGGGATCAGGCTGTGAGGAATAAGCTTTTTTCTCCAGCGGCTGGCATCGTGGCTCTTCAATGGAGCTGTGCTGCCATGGCAACTTGACGCCATGGCACCACAGCTCCATTGAAGAGCTTTGACTGAGTTAGCTGGGTACAGTCCTGTATGTGCAGGCTGGACTGAATCACAGTCCCAGCCTGCATGTACAGAACTGTTTGTGATTCTGATCCCGCGGGGCTAGAAGTGCCCTGCGGGATCAGAATTGCGATCCCCTCTGTACATCCGGTTCAGACGGGACGTACAGAGGGGATCTACATCTGAAACGGAATGAGCCCTTATCTGAGTTCAAAAAAGCATGGGTCAAACACAGAGGATCTCTAAAGGTAAAAAGGGGACTATGGTAGTTGATATGAAGGAACAGACTAGATAAGGCATGTGGTCTTTTTCTGCTGTCATGTTTCTATGTTTCTAAATATCCATACTCATTAATTAAAAACAATAAAATAAAAAATACAATCTAGCAAATGATAAAAATTATACCACATAACAACAAACAACTCGAGTTTATGAAAGGTCAATAAATTCTGTCCTTTTTAAGATCATTAGGAACTGTATTCCAGAGTTTTAGTCCTACTATTGAGAACATATGGGCAGGTATTGCCATTAGATGGACCATGTATTTCTTTGGACACTCCAGCTGAGTAGTGTGCTGTGAGCATAACTCACACAAAGGGACATGCCATGTTAGAAGTGATTGTAACTTAGAGTGCAGAGATATAAAAATTAATGTTAATAACTTGATTTGTGTGTGAAATTGGATTAGTAACCAATATAATTTCATTAGAGAAGGAGTGATATGATCATAAGGTCTAACATTTATAATTACTTGTGCAATTGCATTCCGCAACAGTTGTAATGGCTTTCAAGCACAGTATTTGGAGACCAACATAAATAAAATTACACTAATTTAAATAATAGTACCATTGCATAAACTGTGGAGCAAAAATTTTCAGGTGATAAAAAAAAGGCACAGTCTATGCAACATACAAAGTCTGAAACAAGTTGAACGCACAACTTCTAGAATTTGTATGCACAAGAAAAGTTGGAAATTAAATTGTGCTCCCAAAAAACTGAACCTGGATTTACTGGTATAGAAAAATTATTCAACACTACTACTTCTGGAAAATTAAAACCCACTAACCCTTGTCCCTGGCTTTCTTCTACAACCTGCTATCTACGCTTCTGTACCTGCTCTTTCAAATGCAGTTGGTTCAAATCACGCTCCCACTCTGATTTCCTTAACTTTAAATTCATGCTCACTTATTTTAATTCTCACATCTCACTCGCAAACAAAACTATTTTATCCACCTGACTGACTCTTTGTCTTCTAACCCCCGCTGTCTGTTCTCTACTCTCAATTCTCTACTTAAGGCTCCTTCCCCTTCAATTCCGCCCTCCCTCATAGCTCAAACCCTCGCCGCCTTCTTCCGTGATAAAATCAGTAAGATTACCCTCCAGTTCCCTGCTATTCCTTTCTTTCTTTCTTTTTATTTTCTTTACATTCTCTTATATACCGCGCTATTCTGCATCAGTGCGGTTTACATTGAACAAACTGAAATTATATTGAACAGGGCATTATAACTTGGAGATAACTATTTTACAGGGAACATGGGCTATGGAGGGTTAATTGGCTTACCCAAGACCACAAGGAGCACCTGTGGGACTAGAAACCCCAGTCCTTCCGGCCCAAGGTTGCTGTCCTCTACTGGGATTTGAACCCCTGACCTTCCGGCCTGAAGTACCTTGCCCCAACCACTAGGCCACTCCACTCCACTCCTTATAATGCTCTTCCCCCACTTCTGTTTCAACCTTTTTCCTCATCCCTCTCTTCCTGTCCTACTATCTCTGATGAGGAAACCTTACTCTGTTTTCATCTGCTAATCCGACTACTTGCTCCTCTGATCTCATCCCCACTAATCTCCTCAACTTTATATCCTCCTCAGTTATCCCTGACATTTCTCATATTATCAACCTTCTCTGTCCACTACCATCTTCCATGCTGCCTATACAGTAAGCATGCTTTTATCACTCCTCTTCTCAAAAAACCCTCCCTTGACCCTACCGTGACCTCTAGCTAGCGTCCCTTCTCCCCTTTATCTCCAAACTCATTGAGCGTGCTGTTCTTTCTTGCTGTTTTGTTTTTCTCTCCACTCATTCCCTCATTGATCCTTTCCAATCTGGCTACCGCCCTCTTCATTCCACTGAAACGGCCCTTGCCAAGGTCTCCAGTGACTTATAGCAAGATCTATTCTTGACCTTTCTGCTGCCTTTGATACTGTTTACCACTCTCTTCTCCTCACAACATAATCCTCTCTTGGTTTTAGAGACTCTGTCCTGTCTTGGTTCTCTTCCTATCTCTCTAAATGCTCCTTTAGTGTTTGTTCTCAAGGTGCTTCTTCCTGTGCTATCCCTTTCTCAGTTTGTGTTCCCCAGGGGTCTGTTCTTGGCCCTCTCTTCTTCTCCCTTGGTTCCCTTATCTCATCCTTTGGCTTTCAGTATCACTTTTATGTGGATGACTCTCAAGTTTATATTTATTTATTTATTTATTTATTTACATTCTCTTATATACCGCGCTATTCTGCATCAGTGCAGTTTACATTGAACAAACTGAAATTACATTGAACAGGGCATTATAACTTGGAGATAACTATTTTACAGGGAAACATGGGCTATGGAGGGTTAAGTGGCTTGCCCAAGACCACAAGGAGCACCTGTGGGACTAGAAACCCCAGTCCTTCCGGCCCAAGGTTGCTGTCCTCTAGTGGGATTTGAACCCCCGACCTTCCGGCCTGAAGTACCTTGTCCCAACCACTAGGCCACTCTACCTGACCTTTCTCCTTCTCTCCAGGCACATATCTCCCCGCCTGTTTATCTAACATCACTGCCTGGATGTCTCAGCTCTGTTTAAAATTGAACATGGCCAAAACTGAATTTCTTTTTTCCCCCCTAATCCATCCTCTATCCTTCCTCCTTTCTCCATCACTGTTGATAACGCTCCTATTCTTCCTGTTTCCTCTGCTCGTAACCTTAGGGTCATTTTCGACTCCTCTCTATCAGTCTCCTCTCATATTCAGCAAATTACTAAGTCTTGTCGCTTCTTTCTCTTCAACATTAACAAGATTCGTCCCTTCCTCTCTGCTTCCACTGTTAAGACTCTTATTTGCTTCCTTATTACTTCCCATCTTGACTATTGCAACCTCCTCCTTACTGGTTTCCCTCAGTTTTATCTTTTCCCTCTACAATCTATTCAAAACTCTGCTGCGCAGTTAATTCTCTACCAGCCACGTTACACTCACATTATTCCTCTTTTAAAGTCCCTTCACTGGCTCCCTAGCCACTCTCGCATTAGGTTCGAGCTACTTATCTTGATACATAAATGCATTCTCTCTGCTACCCCTCCTTACCTTTCCTCTCTCCCTATACACCCTCCTCGTGATCTCCATTCCTCTTCTGCCTTCCTTCTCTCTATCCCACTTTTTTCTTCGGCAAACTCCAGGCTTTGTTCCTTTAACCTTGCTGCTCCGCTTGCCTAGAACAACCTTCCCCTGTCCTTGCGTCAAATCTCCTCCTTCACCCTCTTCAAGTCCAAGCTCAATACTCACCTCTTTGAGGCTGCTTTTGATTCATAATTCCCTTCCCTTGTGTTTCAGCTCCTTATTCCTATTGTATTATTTTGTCTGGTATGTTCATTTTTTAGATTGTAAGTTCTTTGAGCAGGGACAGTCTACTTATGTATCTGTACAGTGCTGCATACGATTGGTAGCATTATATAAATGCTTAATACTAATAATAATAACATATAAACTTATAAGGGCCTCAGACTTGGTCATATTTGACATTGTTATTTTGTGTTAGCCAGGATTTTATTTTGGAAAACTGAGCTATCACATCTAATGAGCTTCTGCTTTATCAGCTTTAAATGGAGTCCATAGGGCAGTGGCCAGCCACATTTGGGGGCTGATTCTATAAAGAGCTCATGGAAAGTTACGTTCTATTTATGCAAGTTGAGTGCCTATTCTACAAGTGTTACATGCAGGGGCAGCCCAAGGGGGTGTGGGGCCATGTACGGAGACTCGGTGCGGGGCCTCATTTGCATAAATATTTGCATAATGTTACCATACACTAACTTTTCGTAAACAAGCCTCTTAATGAGTGTATGGATAAAGAAAGACTAAAAGATTTCTACATTACTATAATCCAGTGCCAACCGCCAGGCACATTAGGAACTACTACAAACACTGCCCATTTAGAACCCATAGCAAACCCGCTGTATCCTAACAGCACTACCAGGACTCACAAAGCACCATACTCTACCTATCAAAAGGCAACACTGCAAATATTAAACCAATACATTTCAGAGAATAACAATACATGACCTACTGGGGAAAGAGAACAAGTTGCAATGTCAAATAGGAATTACATAAACAGAATACCTCAGCTCAGTTACACATAGACCATCACCAAACAAGGAATCACAATTTAGAAACAGGAAGACAAACTGGGAACCCCAAAAGCCAAACTTGGAATCTACAACATTGTAGAAATAAAACTATAAATTAATTTCCTCTTGTACTAAACAAAGCACAGACGTTAATGATGCACATTTCCCAGAGCTGACACATTCCAGTTAATAAATTCAAAATAAAGAGATATTTTTCTACCTTTTGTGCATTTTTTTTCAGTTGCAATTGCTCCAGCCGCTTTCTTCTGGTTTCTTCGTGTCTTCTGCTAACTCTCCATCGTCTGCTGTCCATTTGTCCTTTCTTCTCTCTTCTAGTTTTTTTTTCCATTCTCTCTCTACATCTGCTTTAACATACTAATCTTTCTCCTTTTGCTCTTTCCTCATTCCTATTTCATCCACTCAAATTTTACCCCTCCATCCTCAATCCCCACTTACTCTCCCAATACCCGGCCAATTGTAGATTTGTCTTCCCTCCCACACAAAATATTTTTCCCCTCTCCATTTCACTCTCCCAGCTCCATCCCATTCTGATCCTCCCCCAACATCAGCTCGCTTCTAGTTCCAGCCCCACCCAGCATCCGCTCCCTTCTAGTCCCCGCATCAGCACATTTCCAGTCCTAGCCTCCCATCAGCCCATTTCCAATCCTATCCTAGCCACGCCATCAGCCCATTTCCAGTCCTAGCTCCCCCATCTATTTGCAGTTCTATCCGAGTCCCTCCATCAGCTCATTTCCGATCCCAGCCCCCCATCAGCCCATTTCTAGTCCTTTCCTAGCCCCACCATCAGTACATGTCAAATCCTAGCTCCCCTCCACTCAGCCCATTTCCAGTCCAAGCCCCGTCCCCATCATCTATTTGCAGTTCAAGCCCCCCCTCCACTCAGCCCATTACCAATCCTAGCACCCCCCAATAGCCCATTACCAGTCCTAAGCCCTCCCATCAGCCCACTTCCAGTCCTAACTCCCCCATCTCCCCATTTTCAGTCTTAGCCCCCCCATAGCCCATTACCAGTCCTAACCCCCCTTCAGCCCACTTCCAGTCCTAAGCCCCCCATCAGCTCACTTCCAGTCCTAATTCCCCCATCACCCTATTTTCAGTCTTAGCCCCCCCATAGCCCATTACCAGTCCTAACCCCCCATAAACCCACTTCCAGTCCTAAGCCCCCCATCAGCCCACTTCCAGTCCTAACCACCCCATCACCCCATTTTCAGTCTTAGCCCCCCCCATAGCCCATTACCAGTCCTAACCCCCCATAGCCCATTACCAGTTCTAACCCCCTCCCCCCCATCAGTCCAGGTAGATTAAAAAAAACAAAAAAACCGTCTGCTGGTGCTGCTGCCACCGTGGCAGCAGCAGAATCAAGCATCCCGCGGGGCCCCCCTGCCTGGCAGAGCCCTCCCTGCAGCATCAGCTCCCTCAGTGTGGGCTTTTCAGAGCCGCGAAGGGAGAGTTTCCCTTTCTCGTGGCTCTGTTAGGCCTGCCAGGGCTGATGTGAAACTGTTTCCCATCAGCCCCGGCGGGATTAACATAACCGCGAGAGAGAAACTCTCCCTTCGCAGCTCTGAAAGCCGACGCTGAGGGAGCTGATGCTGCAGGGAAAGCTCTGCCGGGCAGGGGGGGCCCCGCGGGACACTTGATTCTGCCGCTGCCGCAGCGGCAGCTGGTTTGTTTGTTTTTTTTTAATCTACCTGAGCTGATGCAGAATGTTATTTGGGCGGGGCCCCCTGAAACGCGGGGCCCTGTGTAAACAACATTCTTGCTCAATGGACGGGCCGGCCCTGGTTACATGTGCAGTGGACCCTTACATGCCTGCTTTAGGCGGGCACTATTCTATAGGCGTGTGTGTAAGTCCCATCATACTGTATGTACTTTGGGTGTGCACAGGAGCATTGGTACACCCTTAAAGTACACTTGTACTTTACTTTATAGAACAGGCCTCACATACGAGCATGCATGGTAACACACATTAACTATGCGGGGGTTTATAGAATTACTCTCATAATGTGTAGTCTGCTTTGCTTAATCACAGCATGTCACAGAAGGGCACAGGTTAAGTAAAACTGAAAATAAAGTAGAACCTTGTGGGAAACCACACTCCATAGCGTATCATTTTGAAACGTTCATACCAACAGATGCACGCTGAAATCGATTAGTCAAAAAAGAAGTGAACTTTTTCAGTATCGCTAGACCAATATCAATTAGTGCCAATCTAGAGAGTAAAACTTCATGAATAGCCATATCAAATATAGTTTTAATATCAAGAAATATCAAAAGATAGGCTCTGCCAGATTTATCAAACATATGCAATATAGTAGCAAATAATAAGTTTCAGAACCATGCCTAGATGAAATCCATGCTGATGAAAAGCAAAGATGTTATGCTTATCAATATATTCTTGAACAGGAAGCCTCACAATTTCTTCTAAAATTTTTCATAAAATGGTAAGAAATGAAATCGGTCAAAAATTATTACCATCTTTTGGATCAGCTCAGAACATGAAGACGTAGGGTGTAAAGACAGTGTTGATGCTGAAATTTCATGCTATAGATCAGAACCAGTCTTGTATGGAGAAAGTAAAATTTGAGACTGGTGGAAATGCCAGACTTCAGAATAGCCTACCTTATCTCTGTTAGTCTGAATGTATTTAAATTTAATCTAATTTAAAATGGAAATTACAGCCTGTTTTATAAAAAAAATATTCAAAGTGGCTTACATTAAGTATCTAAAACCCATAAATAAAATGTTAAAAATTTACAATAAAATTCAAATATGCTTTACTAACAATTTTTCCTAACACAACCTGTTCTGGTACAATCCCCTTTAACCATCAAGTATTATACTCTATATCAGGAACACCCTTGCCAACAGTACCATGTGAAAGTTTGTTTTCTGTCTGGTCACATATTAAGCAAACGCAGAGTGCGCTTTCTCCAGAAATTGCTAACAAACTGTTACTTTTGCAAAACTGGTTGAACTGTGAATGGGGTTCTAAAGGAACTTGGAGATATTATTGGAAAATATGTTATAAAAATCAAAATGTGCTAATAACATAGCACACTTCCATTCATAAATAGGTTGAATCTGGCATTATTTATAAATTATAACGCTATTTGTAACATTTAGGATTTTATTTAAAAGAGCTATTTGTGCTTTGAATATCTGCAAATGAGCATGCAGACATCCAAATCACAGAGACATCTCTGGAGGCATTTTAGAAACTGGCTTCAGAGACGGCCCCAATGCAAGGAGGTCAAAGCCGTGACAGAGGCATGGTGGAGGTTTATGTTTGTTTATTGGTTCTTGATATTGTGATAGGGCTGAAGCCATTGAAAGCAAAAACTTAGAAAAAAACGCTGTTCCTTACAAAGCAGCTAACGTGCAGAAGATGCAGTTCCCTTGCAGAGCAGCTAGAGGGAGCAGGCATGAACCTACAGAGGCTGAGCTAACACACCCGGGTACTGATTGTGCAGGAGCTAATCAGCTCCACCTGAGGGGTAGCCCGGGAAACTCAAAAGTAAAAGGCCTTTATAAGCAGAGGGCCAGCTCAGAAGGAAAGAGAGAGGAAGGAACCTCGGAAGGGAGCTCAGGAGGGAGCTCAGAAGGGAGCTCAGAGGAGAGCTCAGAAAGAGAGAGAGAAAGGAGCAGATCCAAAAGAGCTGGAGTGAGACAGAGACCTGGGAGAGACAGACTGGAAAGAGATCTGCTTGGAAGAAATCCCAAAGGCAGAGAGCTCAGAAGGAGAGAGCCCAGCCGGGAGAGAGGCCTCTGCTCACCAGGAGGGTCTGAAACAGGATTAAAAGGTACTGGAAGAAAAAGTACTGACAGGAGATTCACTTATACTAAGAAGCCAGGAAGCCTGGAATCTTTACAGGGTCTTCCCAAGCTACAGAGGGGACAGACAGTACCCAGGAGGCTTCCAGAGGGAGTCTGCAAAGGAGACCGTGGCAAGAGAGAGGTGCCTGAGTGGGCAAGTAACAGACGCCCTGACTTCACGAAGCCAAGGTACGGTGACTATTTTTCCCAAAGAAAGGCCCAGCTCCTAGAACGTCTTTAAAACCAGATAATCAGTCTAAGAGAAAAGGAAGCGGGCAGGAGTCCTTTAAGCCATCACGTAGGGGCATAGGGACAAACCCTGCTATTTACCTGAAAGCCCTAGAACAGCCTAGCTGGAAGCTAGGGAGAAGAAGTACTGACTTTCAAACCACAGCAGCCAGGGAAAGATCAAGTACAGAGGGAGGCACAAATGAACCAGAGCCCATGCAGGTGGAGCCTGTGGACTCAGTTACATTGTCTCAGGAAGAAGTAATGGACTGCTCGGTTTGTGTCGCAGGGAGTTTTGAGTCACTCCCCGAGCTGTAACTTATTTAGACAAGCTCTGATATTGTTTTTGTTCATGTTGAGCGAAAGAGAAAAAGCTCACTAATTGTACTTTGCTCTGAAGTTTGGAAAACCCTGTGTTGTTTTTGCAAGAAGCTGTGAAGTATGTAACAGTTCACTTGTTTAACTATGCTTTGGTAAAAACCCTGACAAAGAAGGAGAACCCTTTATTTTCTGTTACCTAGCGAACCTCAGTGCTTGAAAGGGGAAATAAAAGCCTTATTTACCCTCCATTCTGGTCTACACAACTTATTCCTATAAGGAGGAGGACTACAAAGACCAGGGTGCACCTGGCCTCCAAAAGTCTCTTACCTCTATAAATAATAAATATGCTCAACCTGCCCTTGCAGCCACTGGCCACCAGGGGGGGTTGATGACAATATACCGCCCTTTATGACATCAAGGAGGTTTACAATCAAAATAGCCTAGTAGTACAATCAAAATGGCCAAAGTAACCTAGTGGTTAGAGCACTGGCTTGGGAACCCAGAGACCAGGGTTCGATTCCCACTAGCACTCCTTGTGGCCTTGGGCAAGTCACTTAACCCTCCATTGCTAAAGAAAAATCCAAGTTATTAATGTCCCTGTTTAATGTATGTTTACCGAGTTTAAGTTACAATGTAAACCGCTTTGATTGAAATGATGAAGCGGTATAAGAAAGCTGTTAAAGAAAGAAACAGCACGAGGCCAGAAAAAGGAAATGAACTCCAAAAATTTGACAGTAAAGAGAGGTTATACAATCAAATCAGACAGGACGTAGAGAGCAGATCAACAATACATAAATATAGCCAGGTCAACGAACTGAATCTGAATCTGGGAGATTGTGAACAGAGGAAAAAAGATGTGTTTTGAGTTGGGCCTTAAACCTGGAATAGTTCTGTTCTAGTCGGAGTGAGGTGGGCAGGGAATTCCAAAGGGCAGGACCAAGGAAGAAAAAGGCTGAGTGCTGGGTGGATTGGAGGTGTGCACGTGACGGAGGCGATAGGTGCAAACGGTTATGTGGCGTGAATGAAGACTGCGTGTTGGGACATGAAAGTGCAAGAGGTCAGCAAGATACTGCAGCGTGTGAATATTGATAACCTGATGTACCAGAATAAGAATCTTATAACGGATGCGGAAATCAATAGGGAGCCAATGAAGATGAATTAATAGAGGGGTGACGTGATCTCTGAGGGAAGAATGGGTTAGAATCCTAGCTGCGGTGTTCTGTATGAGCTGGAGGCAATGGAGCTGTGTGTGAGTGATACCTGCAAGAGCGGAATTACAGAAGTCAAGGCGAGACATAACTGTGGACAGAGTGAGCATGGTCAGGGCAGAGGGAGAAAGGAAAGGATGGATAGATTGTATTTGACATAGAAAATAGTAAGACTTCTTAGTGAGTTGTGAAATATGATCTCTCAGGGTCAGATTGGAGTCCAACAGTACTCCCAGGCAAGGTTCCTTCTAAGCTGCGCTGGGTCCTCCGCCGGCATTCCTGCCGGGGGGGGGGGGAATTCAGCGCAATCGACGCTCCACCCCTCCCCCCACCAGCGGGAATGCCGACGGAGGACCTGGTGCGGCTTAAAGAGAACAGTGGCTGCGGCATGTGTTAGACTCAACTCTACTGTTGGGACTAACACATGCTGCAGCCAATGTTCTCTTTAAGCCGCACCGGGTCCTCTATCGCCATTCCCACCGGTGGGGGAAAGGGCAGAGCATTGATCACACTGCATTCCACCCCCCCCCCCCCTGCAGGAATGCCGGCGGAGGACCCAGCACAGCTTAGAGGGAACATTGCTTCTAGGTGCCGGAAAGATGGGACAGTGGGGATTGGAGTATTTCCAAGGAAGGGGGTGATAGTAGGGCAGGGGCTCCCGAAAGTGAACTAGGTGGAGGATGTCTTGGCCAAGTTAAGATGGAGGCAGTTACTAGCTAGCCTGTCAGCAACTCTTGAGAGACAGGAATTTAGAGATACCATGTCATGCTGCAGGGAGTTGGTGTGGTGAAGAATGACAATGTTGTCAGCATAGTGAAAAGTGGAGAGTCCGGACTGCTGAATTTGGAGAGCGAGAGGTGCCAAGAAAAGGTTAAACAGAAGAGGAGCCAAGACTGAGCCTTGGGGGACACCACAGTGAAGAGGGACAGGATCTGAAAAGGACTGGGGGGCTAGCAGAGGAAACCACAGAGAACGTGCGGGAGGAGAGAAAGGAAAAGAACCATCGATAGATGGAACTGTGGAGCCCAGCGTCTCGAAGGCATGAGAGCAAAAGTGAATGATCAATAAGATCGAAGGCTGCCGAGCGATCTAAAGAAACCGCCACCGAGATATCACCCTTGTCATGTGTGGAATGGAGTTCATTGAGAAATGCTAATAGGACTGTTTCAACACTGTGACCTTGATGAAAACCCGATTGGCGAGGGTGAAAAAAGTTTATAGAGTTGAGATGATCGAAAAGTTGGGTGAAAACTGTCTTCTCAAGAATTTTAGCAAGGAAAGGGAGGTTAGATACAGGGTGATAGTGTGCTGGGACCAGGGGGTCAAGGGAGGGTTTCTTTAAGCGAGGACAAACCAAGGCATGTTTCCACAGTGAGGGAAAGATTCCGGAGGAGAGGCAGGAATTGATCATAGAAAGGATAGGGGGCACAAGAGCAAGAGAAGGTTTGAGAAGCCAATTGGAAGGAATTGGGTCCAGCGAGCAGGTGGTTTTGCGAGCTGAGGAGATGAGCTTCATAAGTTCTGAAGTGGTGATCAGATGAAAAGTGGACCAGACATGAGAAAGAGGGAGTGGGGAAGAGGGAGATGGTGGGGGAGGGAGGATAAGAGAGGGGGACAGAAGTAATGCCCATAAGTCAAGAATCTTAGTGGCAAAAAAGGAGGCCAGCTGGGAGGGAGAGGCGATTGGAGGGGGAGAGCTGAAGAAGAGTTGGAGCGAAGAGAAGTGAGAGATGTAAGGATAGAGAAGAGCTGCCGGGAAGGATTAGGAGCAGTGGAGATATGATTGGAGTAGTAAGCCAGTTTGGACTGGTGGACAGAGGAGCGATATTGACGATGCTGATCACGAAAGAAATCCAGCATGCATTAAGTACGAAATTTGTGCCAATTACGTTCAGCACGGCAAAGATGGGTGCGTAAAAGACGAAGTCGGGGGTGATACCAAGGCTGGTGAGTAGAGGAGCATCAGGGAGGTCGTGGTTGAAGTGGGGCAGCCTGTTCAAGAGTGGAGGAAAGACTGGAAGTCCAAAGTGAAACCTGTGAGTCTGGGGAGAGAGATCATCTGGAAGGAGTTGGTTCGCTGGTGGAAAATGTTGTAGCATGAGTGGGGTGATATGACGACTCAAGAGACAGGAGGTGATGGGGGTCGTGGAAGGAGGGAGCAGGCAAGCGGCGCACCTGCAGGCAGGAAAATCCAAAACAAAAGTCAGACAGGAGTGAGCTGTCCATGGAAGGGATCTTACTGAGAGTTGAGAAATCTGTAAAGAGGAGGGAAGCGGAGTAATTACCAGATCCAAGATGTGACCGGCCACGTGAATGGGGGAGAGCATGTGTTGTTTGAGAGATAGATCGTGGAGGAGGGTAGTGAAAGAGATATCCCTAGATGAGGAGGGAGAGTCATAGTGAATATTGAAATCTCCTACAATAACCAGATGAGGAAATTGAAGGGGAAGGTCTGAGAGAGTGCGGGTAAGAGCATCCCAGAGGTGGGAATGTAGGGCGGGTGGAAAGTAGAGAACTAAGAAGTAAAGGGGAGGAGAGGTCTGAAGGCAAAGGAGAAGGGACTCAGCATAATGAAGTGAGGGGAAGAAAATTTGGGAAACAGGGAAAGTAGACCGAAAAAGGGCGGCAACACCCCCACCAGTGCGGCCAACGCAAGGAACGGAAAAGGCAGAGAATCCAGGGGTAGACATCTGGTGATGAGTGGGTTTTCGCCATCCTTGATCCATGTTTCGGTCAGACAGAGAAGATCTAGCCTGATTTCAGAAATGCCCTGCACAGCCCGAGCTGCATCAAAGGTTATACCAGCTCCAGGCTTGAATAGGCATAGGAAAGTGCTTGTTTTTGCTGGCTAAATATCCAGAGGGTGTAGAGAAGAAAGTACACTCATATCCCCTATATTTTCTACGTTGACAATGAACACTGATGGAGAATGAGGGCTCTTGTTTTCATTTGCCATGCCAGTGAACATCCCTGTATGCAAAGTAGCATGTGATAGATGTCCCCACCTCAGGTTTTTGTAACGGGGATGTCTATGTGGATGCTGGAGTGGGCATCCATGTCGGGGACATTTATGTTTCTATAATCAAGTCAAAAAATAATATTCCCAGTGTTTTTCCTCATTTTTTGCCTTAGATGTCCCAAACTGCACCTGGCGCCCTTTCTAAAATGCCTCTTTTAATAATTATTGGTTTTTCTAATAATATCATTAATATAGCAGGTTAAACATTTAACAGAATTCAGTTATTCAAAGTTGTTAAATGACATTCAGATTGTGAGAAAGTGCCGCTGGACCTTAAGAGAATGGGCATCCAAATGGCAGATGAATTTGAATGGGGAAGAAGACCCAAAATTATAGCAACATTATACTAGGTTCCACATTAGGAATTACCACTCAGGAAAAGAATCGGGGCCTCATCATCGACAATACGTTGAAATCTTTTGCTTAATGTATTGTGGTGGCATAAGAAGCAAACAATTTTAGGAATTATTAGAAAAGTATTAGAGAATAAAACAAATAAACACAGAAACATGACGACAGAAAAAGAGCACATGGCCTATCTAGTCTGTCCTTCCATATCAACCATTACAACAGTCAACTTTTTTCCTTTAGAGATCCCCTATGTTTGTCCCATGCTTCTTTGAATTCAGATATTGTCCTCTTCTCTACCACCACTGGGAGACTATTCCACCACTCATCCATAAAGAAATATTTCCGCTTATTAATCCTGAATCTATCCCCTTTCACCCTCATCTTATGTCCCCTCATAGCAGAGATTGCTTTCAATTAAAAGAGCTCTCCTCCTGTGTATTTATGCCACGGAGGTATTTAAACATCTCAATCATATCACCTCTATTCCCCATTTCTTCTAAGGTGTACATATTGTGACGCTCGCACCCCTACCAGGCGGCCGCCTAGTAGGGACGGGTGATCACCTCTTCTATTTCCTAGGGTTGTAGTTGTGTAAGGAATGATGAGGCCGAGTGGTTTATAAAGCGCACAGGAATTTATTCAGCTTCCTTGCAGGTAAGTGGATACAATTTCTCCCAAACACATGCACTCTCCAGACAAAAGAAAATAGTGGATACTTCTCCAGTAACAAATGTCCAAAACAAAACCACAGTGAATTCAAATATCAAGTGTTTCTGGCTCACACTAATTTACCTTAGTGCAGGCATCACATTCCATCTCTGAGACATTTGAATTTACCTCAGCCTCCTTGGCTTCAATGTCCATACTCTCAGCTGAGCTGTAGCAGGGTTCTGCTAGGTACCGCTCAGGAACTTTCTGCTTTAGACTTTTTAACAGGTTAAACAACCTCTCCCACTTTCTTGCCTTCCCTGCTCTAGGCAGGTCTCCTATGGGTTGCTCTTGCTTAACCTTCCTGGTACAACATTTCTTTTTGTGCTGTGTTATCTGTGGTATAACAGTTTCATCAGAGTCAGAAGAATAAACATACTTAGAAGGCCTTGCTGCCTCCCTTCTCCTACCTTGGGCTTCTTGTGCAATATTCTCCTGGTTAGAGCTTTGGCCAGTCAGGACTCCCTCTGCCTCAGCGTAGGGCAGAGACCTGTGGTAACACTTTCCCACTCTCTTGTTAGGGTAGGTGGTTCTCCCCCTGGAACCTTCCCTATATCCTCGGTGGCTACTGCGCTGAGTATGGTGGCTTCCTTTGTACCTTCTCTGGCTGTCTTTATAGCGGTTCCCTTTTCTGCTGCTCCTTTTGGCTACAGGGCTGTTCCCTCTGTACCTTCTGGAACCAGGACTGGAACCTGAGCTGCAACTCCCACTTAGGCCTGGACTGCAACTCCGACAACAACTGCCACTGCAACTGGAACTGTATCTCCAATCATGCTTTTCCCCATGCTTCCAACCAGCACTTGAACCAACTCCTGAATCAGCTCTCCAACCATGCTTCCAACCGCACTCTGAACCACCTCTTGAACCAGGCCTCCAACCAACTCTATCTCTAGTGTTTGTTTGCTCCCTTTCAAACACTGAGGAGGGCAACTCCCTTCCTGGCTCCGCCCTTCTGTACCTCCCACTCCTGTCTGTGGCTGACCTGGAGTGTGGGCGTGACTTCCAGCTAGGTCTGCCCTCTAGGTTTCTCTCCAGGTTCCTGCTGTGGACTATGTGATCCTGTGTGCCCATCCCCCGCAAAGAGGAAAAATTCTTCCTTTTTTCACTTTTCCCTGGCTGGGCTGCACTCTCCTTATCACAATATTAAGATCCTTAAGTCTATCCTCATATGCTTTATAATGAAGACCACTAACCATTTTAGTAGCCACCCTCTGTACTGACTCCAGCCTGTTTATAACCCTTTGAAGGTGTGGTCTCCAGAATTGCACACGATACTCCAAATGAGATCGCACCAAAGACTTATACAGAGGCACTATCACCTCCTTTCTTCTGCTGGCCATTCCTCTCCCTGTGCATCCAACCATCCTTCTAGCTTTTGCTGTTGCCTTTTCTACCTGTTTAGTTATTTTAAGATCATCAGACACAATCATGACTAGGCCCCGCTCTTCTTTACTGGACAAAAGCACTTCACCCTCTATACTATATTGCTCCCTTGGATTGCTGCAGCCCAAATGCACGACCTTGCATTTTTTAACATTAAATCTCAGCTGCCAAATTCTAGACCATTCTTCAAGCTTAGCTAGATCCCTCCTCATGTTATCTACACCTTCCTGGGTGTCTACTCTATTGCAGATTTTGGTATCATCTGCAAAGAGGCAAACCTTACCTGACAGCCCTTCCACTATATCACTAACAAAGATGTTAAAAAGAATCAGACCAAAGACAGATCCTGTGGGCACACCACTGGTAACCTCCTTCTCCTCAGAGCGAGTTCCATTTATCTGTACCCTTTGTCACCTCCCAGTCAACCAATTCCTAACCCAAGCAGTAACTTTAGGGTCCATCCCTTGGGTGCTCAGTTTGTTTATAAGTTGTCTATGTGGAACGGTGTCAAAGGCTTTACTGAAATCCAAATGCACCACATCTAGGGCTCTCCCTCGGTCCAACTCCCTGGTCACCCAGTCAAAGAAATCAATCAGATTTGTCTGACAAGACCTGCCTCTGGTGAGTCCATGCTGCCTTGGATCCTCTAATCCGCTGGACTCCAAAAACCTCACTATTTTATTGTATTTATTTATTTATTTATAGCTTTTTTATACCGCGCTATTTGACATCAGTGCGGTTTACAATTAACAATTTTGTACAGGGCAGGGGAGATGCCTTGTGCTTACATTGAACAGGACATGATAACTTGGAATCATAACATTAACTATATACATCCAGACAAATAAGAGAATATTAGTGATACTTTACATTATGAAAGCTGATGGGTAGTCGTGTTGGTGCTGGGTGTAGGGGTGCAGTTGGATTATGAGAAGTACAATAGGAATAAATGATGTTTAATGGCTTTCCTAAATTGTGTGAGATCTCTGATTGATCTGATATTGGATGGAAGATAAATTCCAACATCTTGGCGCGTAGAAGGTGAATGCTCTGTTTCTAGTTGATTGCGTGCATTTCGTCGCTTCAATCGGGATTGCTAGTGTGTTGGTGCCTATTGACCTTCTTGACCTATTGTTGGTGGGGTGGGTAATGAGTGTAGTGAGGGATGAGGGGGATATCCCATTGATGGCTTTAAATGTGATGAGTAATGCTTTGTAGGAGATTCTGCATCTTATTGGAAGCAAGTGAAGGTCCTTTAAAGTAGGGGTTATATGGTCTCTTCTGGATACTCCACAAAGGACACGTGCAGCGGCATTCATCGCAAGCTGTAACGGGTTTAGGGCACTTTTGGGGAGCCCGTGCAGAATGATGTTTGCATAGTCGAAGTGTGGAATTATCAGAGCTTGGAAAACTGTTCGGTAGTCTTCATGTGCCAGCATTGGTCTTAGGTGCCGTAACATCTTAATCTTATAATATATAGCCTTGACGGTGTTGCTTATATGGGCTTTAAAGTCTAGACGTTGATCAAGTGTAACACCCAGGTAGCGTATCGTAGACTTACTTGGGAGTTTTGCATCTCTGACCTTTAATGATTCAGGTGGGGAAAAGTTTGTGATGATGAATTTTCTCTTTCAGCAGCGCTTCCAATAATTTACTCACCACTGAAGTTAAACTAACCGGCCTGTAGTTTTCAATCACATCCTTACTTCTGCTTTTGTGTAAAGGGACCACATGTGCTTCTCTCCAGTCCTTTGGCACCACTCCTAATTATAGTGAGGCATTAAAACGGTCAGTCAGTGGAGCTGCTAGAATGTCCCCAAATTCCTTCAGTATTCTAGGGTGTATCCCATCTGGTCTCATCGCTTTGTCTTATTTAAGTTTAGCTAGTTTCTCACAAACACAGTCTTCTGAAAAATTTTCAAGATGCCCCTCCCTTCTGTTCCTATTTGTGGGTGTTTTCCGAGGTCCTGCTCCTGGTTCTTCATCTGTGAACACAGAACATAAATATTTGTTAAGCAATTCCACTTTATCCTCATCAGCTTCTAGATATTCCTCCCCTTCACCCTTGAGTCTAACGATACCACTTTTACCCTTCCTCTTCTCTCTAACATATCTGAAAAATGTCTTATCTTCCCATTTTATTGCATTGGCTATTTCTCCTCTTTTTTGAATCTTTGCTTTCCTGAATACTTTGCTAGCTTCTCTGAGTTTTTCCAAATATAAATGCCTGTCTTCCTCTCTCTGTGACCTCTTGTATTTCATGAAGGCCTCCCTCTTTTTCTTCACCTTTTCAGCAACTTCTTTCAAAATTCCTAGCGGTCTCCTTTTCCTTTTACCTTTATTTATCATTTTAACAAAAGGTTGGTTGCCCTTAAAATATCCCCTTTCAGTTTTGCCCACTGTTTTTCTACATCCGTCTGCTGTTCCCATCCCGCTAACGACTCCCTGAGGTATTGGCCCATCTTGGCAAAGTTAGTTTCCTAAAGTCTAAGACCCTTGTTTTTGAATGGACTTTAGCAGCCCTAGTCCTAATACTGAATGACACTATCTGGTGATCACTGGATGCAAAATGATCTCCCACTATAACATCAGAAACACTTTCACCATTGGTAAGCACCAAGTCCAGTATGGCCCCTTCATGTGTGGGTTCTGTTACCAGTTGCCTTAATATTTCTCCCTGTAGAGTATCCAGTATCTCTTTACTCCTTTTACCCATTTCTATAAAGATATTTAATGTTTCACTTACCTGAGGGCTTTCACCTACCTGGGGGCTTTCTTCATCCATCCCCAACGAATCTAGTTTTAAAGCCCTCTTTAGTAGATTAGCCAGTCTGCTACTGAAGACATGTCGACCTTTTTTGGACAGATGGATACCATCTCTGCTCTGCTACCCTTGGAACAGCATCCCATGGTCCAGGAAACCAAAACACTCTCGATGACATCATCCACGCAGCCATGCATTCATCTCCAGGATGCAAGCTTCTCTGCCGTGGCCTTTACCCTCAACAGGGAGGATTGAAAAGAACACCACCTGCACCTCTGTCTGCTTCACCCTCTGTCCCAGAGCCATGAAGTCACTTTTGATGTGCTCAGAGGGATACCTGGCAGTATCATTTGTGCCGTCATGGATTAGCAACATTGGGTAATAGTCTGTGGGCTTGATGAGTCTCAGCAAACTCTCTGTAACATCTCAAATTTTGGCACCTGGCAGACAGCATACCTCTCTGGACATCAAGTCTGGTCGGCAGATGGACATCTCGCACCTCAGAACCCCTCAGAAGGAGTCACCAACCACCACTACCCTTGGCTTCCTTGTGGTCATTGATTCTGTAACTTTGGGGTGCTCGAGCTCTGGTTCTTCCCTTTCCAGGGATGCTTTCTTCTCCTCAACTTCCAGAGCTGCATAATGGTTCTTCAATTCAAGGGCTGGAGAAGTTGAATTGGTGATTCTGCAGGCCCTGGTGACTTGTGTCCAACCTTTGTCATTCTGTAGGCTCCTATCTTCTCCTCTGCTGGAGAGCTTTGATATTGCAAGAAGCATCTCATCAATGTACTTCTCCCTGTCTTGAATGCTCCTCAGCCTCTCCACTTCCTCTTTGAGTTCCTCCACTTGTTTCCTGAGAGCTTCAGCATGCAGGCATTCTGCAAATGGAACCAATCCTTCCGCTGGCATTAGGACCTCTGTCTGGACAGAGGCAGAAGCTGTAACGGGGGCTCAATGATGCATATGTACTTTGAATAATGTGTTAAATTCTGGTTGTTACATCTCAAAAAAGATAAGCATAATAGGTAAAGGTACAGAAAAGAGTGACCAAAATGATGAGATGGAATGACTCTACCATGAGAAAAAGCTAAAGAGGTTAGGGCTTTTCAACTTGGAGAAGAGACAGCTGAAAGAAGATATGTTAGATGTCTATAAAATCCTGAATGGAGTAGAACAAGTTAATGCAAATCAATTGCTTACTTTTTCAAAAAGTACAAAGACTAGAGGACATACCATGAAATTATTATGTAGTACATTTAAAAGAAATAGGAGAAAATATTTTTTCATTTAATACTTAAGCTCTAGAATTCATTGCGGAAGCATGTGGCAAAAACAATTAGCATAGCTACAGTAGTTTTCAAAAAGATTTAGCCAAGTTCCTGGAGGAAAAGTCCTTAAACTGTTATTAAAGTAGTTTTGGAGGAAAGCCACTGCTTATCCTGAGGGTACACAGCTTGGAATCTTGCTACTGTTTAGGATCGTGCCAGGTACTTGTGATCTGGATAGGCCACTGTTGGCTTGATTAACCTTTGATCTAACCCAGTATGGCAATTCTTATGTCCCCGAGAGCAGATTTTTAATTTTTCCCTGAATATTCTTTAATCTTGCTCTAATTTTAGCTCCTCTAGCAGTTGATTCTACAACTCAGGAACAACTACTGAAAAGGCTTGTATTCTTGCACCTGCCTTATCTCCTTAACCACAAGGACTGCCAAAAGCACCATCTGACTACATCTTAATGCTCAACCAGGAATATAATATTTGAGCTTGGTGCATAGGTAGCAGCCCATTCACCCTCTGCATTCTAAAGAGTAAGGCCAACAAATTAAAGTGGATCCTGGCTTTTAGTGTCAACCACTAGAAGATCTTCAGCAAAAGGGAAGCTGGCATCCACTTCAGACAACTCATTATCATTCATGCTCAGCATTTTGTATCATCTGAATGCACGTCAGTAGCCTACCTACCCTCAAGGCAAAGGGTCCTATAAAAACTAGAAAAAAGTAAATTAATGAAGGGAGTTATGTTGAGAAGTGGCCTAGTGGTTAGGGCAGCAGCCTAAAGCCAGAAAGACCAGGGTTGAAATTCCACTGGCACTCCTTGTGGCCTTGGGCAAGCCACTTAGCCCTCCATTGCCTCAGGTAACAAACTTAGATTGTCTCTTGGGGACAGAGAAATGTACACAGTACCTGAATTTAACTTGCCTTGATCTTCTCCTGGAAAGGTGAGAGCTAAATACTATAAAAAAAAATACTACTTCCTTGAAACAAGGCAATTTACATGAAATAATTACAGTGCTCAAATAATCTTTATTAGAGGTTGTGGTCACAGCATTTAGTTGCCAAACTCTCCTTATACATGATCTCTACTCAAATCAGAAATTTTTGTAATTTTTATTTTTTTCACATGCATTTTAAACAGGTCAATTTAATTTATTTTTTTCATTTTTTACAGCACACTTTCTTTGAAGGAGACTTCTGTTATCGAGTTACTGATCTAATATTTTGTGGAACATTCCTTATTAATTTCTGTATGTGTTTTCTATTCCTTCCTTCCTATATGAAATCGTTTTAGGATCTGCCAGGTACACTATATCCAGATAACCCAAAATGGCCAGTGTCAAAAAACAAGATGCTAGACTTGATGGACCATTGGTCTGGCCAAACATGGCATTTCTTATGTACATATATGATCTTATTGGTTTCCGTTGAAAACTGGATACAATATCCATGGTACCAAAAGTATCTGTACATTGTTCTGTAATGTGAGCAATGGAAAATTGTTCCCAATCTGTATTGTGAATGTAGAAGAAAGAAGCTTGCAGACAGACTCAAATTCCACTGAAAGGCATTACTGATATTTACTTCTGCCTCTTTAACAGGACTAGAATGGATGCCCTGTTGTTTTATATGGTAGTCAATGCTTAAGCTGTATATACTGCCCTAGTCTTTACTGTAGAAATGAGCTGTCATTGCTAATATAGCAATTTAGAGGAAAGGCAGGATAGAGGTGATATGATTGAGATGTTTAAATACCTCCGTGGCATAAATGTTCAGGGAGAGAGCCTCTTTCAATTGAAAGCAAGTTCTGCTATGAGGGGACATGGGATGAGGGTGAAGGGAGATAGATTCAAGAGTGATATGTGGAAATATTTCTTTACGGAAAGAGTAGTGGATCCATGGAATAGTCTCCCAGTGGAGGTGGTAGAGATGAGGACAGTAACTGAATTCAAAAAAGCATGGGACAAACACAGAGGATCTCTAAAGGTAAAAAGGGGACTGTTGTAGTTGTTGATATGGAAGGACAGACAAGATAGGCCATGTGGTCTTTTTCTGTCATCATATTTCTATGTTTCTAATTTCAAATAGTTAACAGAAATTGGGTCAATAAGAAATAAAAAAATTATGTTCAAAAATGATACCAATACCCAAAATATTTGTTTGAAGATATTTAATATCATGGCTATACTGTTTGATATAGATCTTTGCAATAAATATACCATATTTTTCTTATGCCCTGAGGAATTTTCTCCAGGTATGGAGAATTCAGAGTGAGTGTTCATAAATCTCAGTAGTACTTTATAGCTGCCCTAGGGATGGAGATGCCTCAGTGATTTACTATATAAAGTGATGTCCCTCAAATTGTGAAAATTTTCAAAGGTATACATTTATAATACTGATGACAGCAAAATAGAACTATACTGTAAAGGATTTAGTAGTGCATGCTATTTTAAGCTCCCTAAATATCCCAGAGAAAATGTGGATGTGATTCAAAGTACATTGGATATATTTCTATGAGGAATACTTTTTAAAAAATGCATGGACTGGAACATAAAAATATGATGGCAGAAAAAGACCAAATGGTCTATCTGGTCAGCCCATCCATACCAACTACTATAGTCCCTTTTTTCCTTTAGAGATCTTATGTGCTTGTCCCATCTTTTCTTGAATTCAGAAACTGTCCTTGTCTCTACTACCTCCAATGGGAGACTATTCCATGCATCTACTACTCTTTCCATAAAAAAAATATTTCTGCAAATTACTCCTGAGTCTATCCCCTTTCACCTTCATCCTATGCCCCCTCGTTACAGAGCTTTCTTTCAGTTGAAAGGGGCTCTCCTCCTATGCATTTATGCAGTGGAGGTACTTAAATATCTCTATCAGATCTCCTCTCTCCTGCCTTTCCTCCAAAGTATATATATTGAGATCTTTACAGTAAGTCTATTCCCAAATGCCTTATGACGAAGCCCACTGACCATTTTGTTAGCCATCCTCTGCATCAACTCCATCCTGTTTATATCCTTTTGAAGTTAGTCATTGCTTAAGTTCTATATACTGTCCTAGTCTCCAGAATTGCACATGATATTCTCCAAATAACGTCTCACCAAAGATTTATACAGTGGCACTGTCACCTCCTCCTTCCTGCTGGCCATTCCTCTCCCTGTGCACCAAGTATCCTTCTGGCTTTTGTCGTCGCCTTGTCTAAATGTTTAGGCACTTTAAGATCATCAGAAACAATCATGCCCAGGTATTATTCTTTTTTCATGAAGAGAAGTACTTCACCTCCTATAGCGGGCTATTTGTGCGGGGAAGTTAGTCGGGAGCGGGGAAGAGGTGGCCCGAGGGCAGAGAGTGGGCAGGCAGTGGATGGTCACTGGCCCTGGACGTACAGGGTTGATTCTAATGTCGGCCCTGTACATCCAGGACCAGCGAAAAGGCCGGGAAAGTTATTCCACCCCTGGGGAGGAATAACTTCCCTGGACGTTTCTTTTTGGCAGACTCAGGGCACGGAAGGGGCTGGGGGGGGGGGCAAAGTTAATACCCCGCAGCCCGACTCTGGCCTTAGGAGGCCGGATTGGGGGTCAAACTGCAGGGAATTAACTTTTTTAGCAGCGGCCGGCATCGCGGCTTTTAAATGGAGCCGCGCTGCCATGGCAACAAGACGACATGGCACCACAGCTCCATTTAAAAGCCCTGGCTGAGTTAGCCAGGCCATGGCTGTATGTGCAGGCCTGTTCGCGATTCTGATCCCACGGAGCTAGATGTGCCCTGCGGGATCAGAATCGCAATCTTCTTTGTACATCTGACTCAGCCCAGAGATACAAAGGAGATGGACATTGGAATCAGAATCAGGCCCATACTGTACTACTCCCTTGGATTTTTGTAGCCCAAATACATGAACCTGCATTTTTTAGCATTAAATCTCAGCTGCCAAATTTTTGACCATTCTTCAACTTTGCTATATCCCTCCTTATGTTATCTACTCCTTCCTGGGTGTCTACTCTATTGAAGATTTGGGCATCATCAGCAAAGAGGCAAACCTTATCCAACAGACCTTCCGCAATATCACTTACAAAAATGTTAAAGAGAATTGGACCAATCACAGATCCCTGTGATACATCATTGGTAACATCCTTCTCCTCAAAGTGAGCACCATTTACCTCTATCCTTTATCGCCTCCCACTCAACAATTTCTAAACCAGTCAATCACTTTAGGGTCTATCCCTAGGGTGCTCAATTTATTTATAAGTCGTCTGTGCAGAACAGTGTTAAAGACTTTATTGAAATCTAAGTACACCACATCTAGGGCTGTCTCTCAGGGCAACTTCCTGATTGCCCAAAGAAATTAATTAATTTGTCTGACAAGACCTGCCTGTAGTAAAACCTTGCTGCCTCAGATCCTGCAATCTAATGGACTCCTGAAACCTTACTATCCTCATAACAGCATTTCCATTAATTTACTCACCACAGGGGTCAGACTAACCAGCCTGTAGTTCCCAGCCACATCCTTACTTAGGCTTTTGCATAAAGGGACTAAATGTGCCTTTCTCCAGCCCTCTGGGACCACTCCTGACTCTAAAGAAACATTGAAATGGTCAGACAGTAGAGCAGCTAGAACTTGGAGTGTGCCTGCATCCCTCCTGCTTGTATCCGGAAAAATGAAGCCCCCTCCCAAAAAAAAAAAAGCCACAATCCATTTCTAAGGGAGAAGCAGTTCCAACAGCTGCAGTATATATACGCTAATTCACTATAACAGAGACTATACATTTCAAGCAAAGGTAAGAGTTTGTGTATTTTTAAATTACTAGCTCTCTGCCTGGGAGCTCTTAAAAGGGTTTTGGTACATTTTTAAAACAAAGTTACATTCTTTTAGGTGCTTTAGTTTAAAAGTGGAAATATTTTCTTTAGTGGGGTAGGTTTAAAACTCTGCTTTAGTATCTTTCTCAGCTCTTTGAAGCTACTGACACCTCATCAGGTGTTAGTTTCCTCCCTACCCCCCCAACTCCCACCCACCTCTAGTGAGCAGCCTTGCTTTATAGGGCACCTCCCCAATTAACTACACACAGGGACTTGAAACAGCACATTTTGAACACACTTAAAAGAGATGTAACGGCTTTTTCTCTGAAAGGACAGCTGGGAATCCGGCTGGTACTTTGGTAAGTCTCTCTTTTACTTTAACAGATACCTAAGCTCCACTAACTGAACAATGGCTGGGAAACATCATATCACCAAAGATGTTGCCCCTATTACAGCTTCTGCCTCTGTCCAGACAGAGGTCCCAATGCCAGTTGAAGGATCAGTTCCATGTGCAGGATGCCTGCATGCTAAAGCTCTTAGGAAATCAGTAGAGGAACTCAGAGAGGAGATGGCGAGGCTGAGGAGCATTCACGATAGTGAGAAATACATTGATAAGAAGCTTCTTGTAACATTCAAGCTCTCCAGCAGAGGAGAAGACGGGAGCCTATAGAATTACGAAGGTTGGACACAAGTTACCAGGGACTGCAGAATCACCAATCCAACTTCTCCAGCCCTTGAACTGAAGATCCATTATGCAGCCCTGGAAGTGGAGGAGGTAAAAGCATCCCTGAAAAGGGAAGAACCAGAGCTCGAACACCCCAAAGTTGCAGAATCAGTGACCACAAGGAAACTAAGGGTAGTGGTGGTTGGTGACTCTCTTCTGAGGGGTACCGAGGCATCCATCTGCCGACCAGACTTGATGTCCAGAGAGGTATGCTGTCTGCCAGGTGCCAAAATCCAAGACTCATCAAGCCCACTGACTATTACCCAATATTGCTAATCCATGTCGATACAAATGATACTGTCAGGTATCCTTCTGAGTGTATCAAAAGTGACTTCATGGCTCTAGGACAGAGGGTGAAGCAATTAGGGGCACAGGTGGTGTTCTCTTCAATCCTCCCTGTTAAGGTTAAAGGCCAAGGCAGAGAAGCTCATATCCTGGAGATGAATGCATGTCTGCATGGATGGTGCCATCAAGAGCATTTTGGTTTCCTGGCCAGGGGATGCTGTTCCAAGGGTTGCAGAGCAGAGATGGCGTCTATCTGTCCAAGAAAAGTCAACATGTCTGCAGTAGCAGACTGGTTAATCTACTGAAGAGGGCTTTAAACAAGATTCGTTGGAGATGGGTGAAGAAAAGCCCCCAGGTAAGTGAAACATTAAATACCTTTATGGAAATGGGTAAAAGAGGCAACATATGAAAAGCGGTGTGTATAAATGCCCATAGCATGGAAAATAAGATTCCAGATGTTTAAGCTTTAATGGGAGAGGCTGTCTTGGATTTAGTGGCAGTTACAGAAACATGGTTCACAGAAAACCATGACTGGGACGTAACTATACCAGGCTATACTTTATTCAGAAAGGACTGGGTAGGAAGAAGGGGAGGAGGAGTGACACTATATGTAAAAAATAATATTAAAGCTTTGGGACTACAGAGCTTAAAAGGGAGAGAGGAGGTGCTGTAAGTTAAACTTGAAAGAGGGAAAGAGAAATCTGCATTGGTGTGATATACAGACTTCCCTCAAAGGAGGAAGACATGGACGGAGAGCTAATTGAAGACATACGCAGCATTGCTAGGAAAGGGAAAGTGATACTGATAGGGGATTTCAATATGCCAGATGTTGATTGGCACATTCTGGCTGCAGTATCATCTAGAACAGGGGTTCTCAACTCTGTCCTCGGGACCCACCTAGCCAGTCGGGTTTTCAGGATAACCACAATGAATATGTATGAGAGAGATTTGCATACACTGCCTCCATTATATGCAAATCTCTCCCATGCATATTCATTGTGGTCATCCTGAAAACCCGACTGGCTAGGTGGGTCCTGAGGACTGGGTTGAGAACCCCTGATCTAGAAGTAAGGAGATCCTGGATTCTCTACAGGGAAAAGTATTCAGGAAACTGGTAACAGAACCCACACATGAAGGGGAAATACTGGACTTTTATTTATTTATTTATTTATTTACATTCTCTTATATACCGCGCTATTCTGCATCAGTGCGGTTTACATTGAACAAACTGAAATTACATTGAACAGGGCAGTATAACTTGGAGATAACTATTTTACAGGGAACATGGGCTATGGAGGGTTAAGTGGCTTGCCCAAGACCAGAAGGAACACCTGTGGGACTAGAAACCCCAGTCCTTCTGGCCCAAGGTTGCTGTCCTCTAGTGGGATTTGAACCCCCGACCTTCCGGCCTGAAGTACCTTGCCCCAACCACTAGGCCACTCCTCCACTACACTTGGTGCTTACCAATGGTGAAAGTGTTTCTGTTGATATAGTGGGAGATCATTTTGCATCCAGTGATAACCAGATGGTATTGTTCAGTATTAGGACCATGGCTGTTAAAATCCATTCAAAAGCGAGGGTCTTAGAGTTTAGGAAAACTAACTTTGCCAAGATGGGCCAATACCTCAGGGAGTCGTTAGTGGGATGGGAGCAGCTGGGGGATGTAGAAAAACAATGGACAAAATGGAAAGGGGATATTTTAAAGGCAACCAACCTTTTTGTTAAAATGGTAAATAAAGGTAAAAGGAAAAGGAGACTGCTATGGCTTTCAAAAGAAGTAGCTGAAAAAGTGAAGAAAACGAGGGAGGCCTTCATGAAATACAAGAGATCGGAGAGAGAGGAAGACAGGCATCTAAATTTGGAAAGAGAAGCTAGCAAAGTAGTCAGGAAAGCAAAGATTCAAAAAGAGGAGGAAATAGCCAATGCAATAAAATGGGATAAGACATTTTTCAGATATGCTAGTGAGAAGAGGAAGGGTGAAAGTGGTATTCTCAGACTCAAGAGTGAAGGGGAGGAATATGTAGAAGCTGATGAGGATAAAGCGGAATTACGTAACAAATATTTTTGTTTTGTATTCACAGATGAAGAACCAGGAGCAGGACCTCAGAAAACATCCACAAACAGGAACAGAAGCAAGGGACATCTTGATCAATTTTCAGAAGACCGTGTTCGTGAGAAAATGTTGTTGTTGTTGTTGTTAAGTGCCGTCGAGTCGGAGTCGACTCATGGCGACCCTCTGGATAGCTATCCTAAATTGTGTTCGGTCTTGAGTCAGGCGGCTCATTGTTGACAGACTGGTACCCATAGCTGCTGTTATTGTATCGATCCATCTCATTGCTGGCCTTCCTCTTTTGCGCTGACCTCTATCTTGCCAAGCATGATGTCTTTCTCTAATGATCTCTCTCTTCGCATGATGTGTCCAAAGTATGAAAGTCGAAGACTGTGTTCGTGAGAAAATAGCTAAACATAAAGTAGACAAAGTGATGGGACCGGATGGAATACACCCTAGTATACTGAGGGAACTTGGGAACATTCTAGCAGCTCCACTGACTGATCTTTTCAATGCCTCACTGGAGTCGGGAGTGGTGCCAAAGGACTGGAGAAAGGCACATGTGGTCCCTTTACACAAAAGTGGAAGTAAGGATGTGGTTGAAAACTATACGCTAGGTAGTTTAACTTCGGTGGTGAGTAAATTATTGGAAGTGCTGCTGAAAGAGAAAATAGTGAGGGTTCTGGAGTCCAGCGGATTACAGGATCCGAGGCAGCATGGATTCACCAGAGACAGGTCTTGTCAGACACATCTGATTGATTTCTTTGACTAGGTGACCAGGGAGTTGGACTGAGGAAGAGCCCTAGATGTGGTGTATTTAGATTTCAGTAAAGCCTTTGACACCGTTCCACACAGGTGACTTATAAACAAACTGAGCACCCTAGGGATGGACCCTAAAGTTACTGCTTGGGTTAGAAATTGGTTGAGTGGGAGGCGACAAATGGTACAGATAAATGGAGCTCACTCTGAGGAGAAGGAGGTTACCAGTGGTGTGCCCACGGGATCTGTACTTGGTCTGATTCTCTTTAACATCTTTGTTAGTGATATAGCGGAAGAGCTGTCAGGTAAGGTTTGCCTCCATGCGGATGATACCAAAATCTGCAATATAATAGACACCCAGGAAGGTGTAGATAACATGAGGAGGAATCTAGCTAAACTTGAAGAATGGTCTAGAATTTGGCAGCTGAGATTTATTGTTAGAAAATGCAATGTCATGCATTTGGGCTGCAGCAATCCAAAGGAGCAATATAGTAGAGGGGGTGAAGTACTTTTGTCTACTAAAAGAGAGTGGGACCTAGGCGTGATTGTGTCTGATGATCTTAAAGTATCTAAACAGGTAGAAATGGCAACAGCAAAAACTAGAAGGATGCTTGGGTGCATAGGGAGAGGAATGGCCAGCAGAAAAAAGGAGGTGATAGTGCCTCTGTATAAGTCTTTTGTGCGACCTCATTTGGAGTATTGTGTGCAATTCTGGAGACCGCACCTTCAAAAGGATATAAATGGGCTGGAGTTAGTATAGAGGGTGGCTACTAAAATGGTTAGTGGTCTTCATTATAAAGCATATGAGGACAGACTTAGGAATCTTAATATGTACACCTTTGAGGAAAGGCGGGATAGAGCTGATATGATTGAGATGTTTAAATATCTCCATGGCATAAGTGCATAGGAAGAGAGCCTATTTCGATTGAAAGCAAGCTTTGCTACGAGGGGACATAGGATGAGGATGAAAGGGGATAGATTCAGGAGTGATATGCGGAAATATTTCTTTACGGAAAGAGTGGTGGATCCATGGAATAGTCTTCCAGTGGAGGTGGTAGAGATGAGGACAGTATCTGAATTCAAAGAAGCATTGGACAAACACAGAGACACGGAGGATCTCTAAAGGAAGAAAGGGGACTATTGTAGTCAGGGGCGGCTCAAGGCAATCTACTGCCTGAGGCGAGATATGAGATGCCCCCCCCAGGGTGGGATCTTTCTCAGAATTCCAGTCAGGGACTGAACCAAATCAAAAAGTCGATTAGATAATGTTGAGCAAATGCAAGATGTTCGCACACCAAGGAACTAAAAGAAAGAGCGAGAACTACAGCAGTTTATATCTCCAAATTATAATTCATTTGTATTTTGTTGTTATAAACTGTGTTATGGTGCTTGCTTTTTCTTTTTGAACATAAAATTTGCATTTACAGAACCCCCTCCTCAACAATGGGTGCAGAGCAGAGGTAGGACATTCACCCACAGAACTCAATATATTTAAAATAAAATCTGATTCTGGTAATCTCACCAACAATAAACATTCTCCAGTACCAGGCATATTGGAAACTAATATAAAACCCTACTAAAGTCACTAAGATCTGCAAGGCCAAATCTACCATTACCATTACCATACCAGCATAAACTTCCAAAACTCATACAATAAGTGACCTACCCAGAAAAAAGCAGCTCTATAAACATTGCAATGGGCCCCAAAACATCCATACACATATTTGAAAAGCTGAACAAGTCAAATTACTACAGTACAGATCCCTACATACAAACTCCATGTTAACAGCACACCTGGCCTTGGTCACACACTCAGAACATAGACCCTCACCAAGTACAGAATAAGTGACCACAACCTAAAGCAAAAATAAAAATATGTAGATAAAAATTAAAATGAAACCCCAAGAAGCCAGACTCCGCATGCGGTGCCACAACAGATAAATGAGAGATGCAGTTCCCCCATACAGTGTAAAATATAAAGATAGCGCAAAGTCCAATCACTAAATGGAAAATAAAATTATTTTTTCTACCTTTGTTGTCTGATGATTTTTGATCATGCTGGTCCCGATCTGAGGTTTCTGTTTTCCTGTCTTCTCTTAGCTCTTTTTCTATGGTCTATAGTCCATCTGCCATTTCTTGTCTCCTTTTGCTTTCTTCATTTTCTTCCATTAATCTTTTTTCAGTCCCAGTAACTCTCCCTAGTATCAGCATCCTTTACAGCTTCCCCTCCCAGTACCAACCCCCTTACCTTCACAGTACCGCCAATGGTGTCTGTTCTCATCCAGTCTCCCTCCTTCCCCATCGTCCAGCCCCTTCTAGTTAAAATAGCATCCCAGGTATCAGCAAACTTCCAGTCCCAGTGCCCCCTCCCATGTCAGTTCCCTTCCAGTCACCCTCTCCTCTCTCCATCCGCTTTCCAGTGCCATCTCCAGGTGTCAGCAACTTTCCAGCTCCCCCCCCCCCCATATCTGATCTGCTTCTTTCCAGCTCCCCCCTTTCTGCTCCCTTCCAGCTCTCCCCCCATGTCTGCTTCCTTCCAACTCCCCCCTTGTCTGCTCCCTTCCAGGCCCCCCTGTCTGCTCCCTTCCAGCTCCCCCCCATGTCTGCTCCCTTCCAGGACTCCCTGTCTGTTCCCTTCCAGCTCTCCCCCATGTCTGCTCCCTTCCAGCTCCCACCCCCTGTTTCTGCTCCTTTCCAGCTCCCGCCCCGTTTCTGCTCCATTCCAGCTCCCCCCATATCTGCTTCCTTCCAGCTCCACCCCCCCCCCATGTCTGCTCTGCTCCGTTATATCTTCCCCTCAATGTCTGCTCTCTTCCTGGCCCGCCTGTCTACTCCCTTCCAGCTCCCCCCATGTCTGCTCCCTTCCAGGCCCCCCTGTCTGCTCCGTTCCAGCTCCCCCCCATGTCTGCTCCCTTCCAGGCCTCCCTGTCTGCTCCCTTCCAGGCCCCCCTGTCTGCTCACTTCCAGCTCCCCCCACTGTTTTCTCCCTTCCAGCTCCCCCTGTCTGCTCCCTTCCAGCTCCCCCCACGTCTGCTCCCTTCCAGGCCCCCCTGTCTGCACCCTTCCAGCTCCCCCCATCTCTGCTCCCTTCCAGCTTTCCCCCATGTCTGCTCCCTTCCAGGCCCCCCTGTATGCTCCCTTCCAGCTCCCCCCCCCCATTTCTGCTCCCCTCCAGGCCCTCCTGTCTGCTCCCTTCCAGCTCCTTTCCCTCCTCCCCTCCCTCACTGATTCATCCTTTAAAAAAAAAAGAAAGTAGCGCGGGAACAGAGAAACATTCCCACGGCTGCTTTCTTGTTGGAAGCAGCGGCGGCGGAAGCGGAAGTAGTGGCAGAAGTGATGACCTCGACCCCCCCCCCCCCCCCCTGCTGGCGCCCTCACGCCGCGCTTACCTGGCTTACCGGGTAGCGCCAGCTCCTGATGTTAGATTGGCAGTGGATGGTGGTTCTATTGTAGGCAGTTTCTAGGGAGCGGTAAATCAGTGCCGCTCCATAGAAACTGCCACCTGAGGCCACCTAGAACCGCCCCTGATTGTAGTGGTTGATATGGAAGGGCAGACTAGATAGGCCATGTGGTCTTTTTCTGTCGTCATGTTTCTGTGTTTCTAAAATTGAAACTGCCCTTCCTCTAATCTCTTCTCTGAATCGCAAACATAGAGATAGCCAACATAGATATAAATGCACACACATACAAACACACCCATGCATGCATGCAGAACATGCAAGCATGCACAAAAACACATGCAAAACCACCTTCACAAGTGCATACACATACATACAAATACGAGAAAACATACATGCAAAACAGAGATAACACACATATTCAGAGAGGTTGGAAAAAATTCCATGAGTCATGCTCTGCATGCTTTCCCAACTTGTTGTCCATATCACTTCTTTGTTTGCTTCTGCTTTTGAGAGAGCAAAGGATGAGGAGTTTGCCATATTGTAATTTCCCAGCCTTGTTTCTGAATGTACCCTTCTACACTCCTCACCAGCAACAGAACCTGGGCTCTTGGGCTTCATCCATTCACTCAAAGCAATGGGAGAAAGAGAGTAATAATAAGTAATAAAACAATTCACACACACAGAATTATGTTAAAAACACCGTACTCTTAAGGACTTTAAGGGAAGGGAATCCACAGTCCTGCAAACTCGAGCAGTTCCTGTAAATCTTCTTCAACCTGGCTAGACCAGAGCACCTCATTTATTGATAGAAAAACTGCGTTGTCAGCACCACTTTTGTTACAAGTCTTGTTATGGGAGAAAAGTAAGCAGAGACATATTGCTTAGCTGAATTAGAAGAAGCAAAACCATTCTGTCCTGTTCTGCTAAACATGGCCTTGGTTTTGAGTACATATATCTCTTCAGAGTGCTAGTGAATTCTAAGCCATTCTCCTTATTAATTCTTTCAAAAATCTCTGGTACCCCATTTCAAGTTCCTCTCAACAGTTTCTATTAGCGTCGTAAAATAAAAACTGATAAGGGCCATTAAGCTCTACTAGTCTGCCCAGTTGCTTCTGCCTACAATACCCTACTTAAACAAGCCTTTATCACCATCCTTAGTGCTAGTGAGATCTCCAGGCTGTCCACTGTTCAAGAGTGACCACTCCTCATCCTTTATGGGATGAACTCATGTATTGTCTCCCCCACTTTCTATTTGTTTGAATTTTATTCCTATGTACCTAATTGGACTAACATAGCAATAGCAAATTACATTTTATTGTGACAATTACGAATAGTAGATATTTAAATGAAGAGTATAATACTTTGTTAGTACCATCTGTGTTTAATGCTTTTCCCTTTTCCCCCAGGTGAAGATATTACTACAGAAGATGAAGAGGAAGTCTTGACCCTGTTATATGATCCCTGTCTAAATTGCTATTTTGACCCCGAAACTGGGAAGTACTATGAGCTGGCATAACAAATGCATAATATATAGAATATTATTAATACTAACAGAATTTCAAAATTTAGATCAGGGATAGTTAGATTATTTTTATAAAATTGCCAGAAATTCTTATTTCTCCTTTGGGAGAACATTGAAACATTACCTACAGCATTTTAAGTAGGGTGGGCCTCAATTAAATTTTTTTATCTATCGTGTGATTAAAAATGTTAATCGCATGATTAATTGCAATTGATGGTATTGCAGTTTTTCGGCCACAAAGAAATTGCATTCTGTTAAGAAATGCATAATCCGCTATCAGTGGATAGCTAAAAATAGGGAGCAGACAAACAAGGTTGCCTTCTTTCCCCTGATTTTTCTCATTTTACAACAAATTTATCCTTAGAGAAAATACCTTACTTGAAATGGGATGATATTGTTTATATTCTGGTCACCATTCTCTGATGCTGTTGTTCTTAGAGCAGAATAAGAAGGTAATTTACAAATAACAGAGAGAAAAAGAAAATTCTTACTGAGCCTTGGTTTCTGCCAGGAACCTGTAAAAACCGCCCATGTGGAGGATAATTTTATAAAGTCGCGCCTCATTAACAGATGTTTTCATGCGCCTATTTTATAATACTAGTGTAAGTGGCAGAGAAAATGCCTTTAATTAAGGCACTATTACACTAGCCCTAGAGTTGGTGTAAACGATTGTGCCTATTTGCAAGTACGCATGTAAATTATAGTATTCCATAATCAAGCACATACTTGCTTGCGCCTCCCACGCTCTGCCCAAACTCTGCTCATGGGCACCCCTACAGTGAATTATGCCCAGATTTTCCTACTAGTCAGTATTTCATAAAAAGTCACTCATATACATTCTTACCACCTAAAACTGGGCAGCTTCTTATAAAATTAGCCTCTTAAAGATCCATTGTTGCTAGGCAACCCTCTGATGGACAGCAGGACTGCCATGGATCAGCACAACACTGCAAAAGAAAAGGCTGAAAGTAGTTTAAAAGCAAAATGGTTTTTAATAAATTGAATTTTTTCACTTTATCAGCCTTTTCCGTCATGGTGTTGTGATTAATTTTGTTCTCTTCAGTTTCATTCCTCCTTTGATTCTTTTGTCTCCTCTCTATAATAGTATCTTTTATCCATACCTGGGTTTATTTTATTTTATTTGAATTTAGTTTATTCCATCATTTGTTATATCACTCAATGCTTGGAGCACCAGAGTGCTTTGGAAAATAATATAAAATAAGCACTCAGGTTAGAAAAAAAGAAATGAGAATAAAAGATTAGGTAGAGGTCTACTGCATCTTGCCAAACCCCAGGCACACCCAACATCCATCGACTGCTTGAAAGAATAAAAGTAGGTTTTATCCCCACTTTAAACTTGAGAAAGAAGATTTGTATCATAAGTAATGGGCAATACTGTTTCAGTAGGTAGGATTTGACTATCTTGTTGACACCAGATGAGTAAACAGTGGCGGCAGAATAACAAGCAAATTTGCATTTTGCAAGCGAAATAACCTAGAAAGCATGTATGGAGTAAAGCATAGAAGAAAGATGTTCAGGTCTTGCTGAATGAAGAACTATATGATTTAATTTTCTGGCATGAAACAAGAATTTTATAGCTGTGTGTGTATAATTTGAAGTCTTTTAAAAGTGGAAAGGGGAATACCGTTATACAAAGAGTTGCAATAGTCAACCCAGCACATAACCAGGGCATGGATCAAGGTATGGAGGACTGATGGCGGAAGATATAATCTTACAGCATAATGCACCTAAGGGCTAAATAACAGGATTTTGCAACTGTGGCAGTGTGCTGTGTGCATCTTTCCAATGCGTTTTCTCCTCTGATTTTGTTTCTCTCTGTATAGGTCATTCTTGTTAGTCTATTTTTTTCACTACTACCTTTCCTGTTTCTCTCACCCTTTCTACTTTTCTGTCTTTATAGAGTTGTAAAGGATTCAGATTTTGTGAAGACTTTGCATATATGTAAATCAATAATTTGTATATATTGTATGTATATGATTTTCAGAAATACTGTGTTTATAGTTTTACAATTTTTTACTATTTAACTATATTTATAGTAAATAACAAACTACATAGGGCAACCTTTTAACAGTTCACTTGCTGTACTATTTTTATTTATTGTAGCTGAATCATTTATATAATCATTCATCTTTGGACATAGCATATCCTGTCAGTTAATGCCCAGTGCAGTAGAGCTGAAGTACAATAAGAAAGGGGAGAAGTTACTAAGCTGCAGTAAAGACTCAGATTTTACTGCAGATTAATTTACCACATAAGTCACTAACCTGTGGTAACTCAGTGCAGCAGGTTGGTCATTCCCTTGGTAAATAAATAATGCAACTTGCAATCAGCCTTGCAAGCAGTGTTATTCTGCTCCCTGGGAGCATCAGGCCAATAACATATGGTCTCATGCTCCTGAGGAGCCTTTTAAAGGAGCTACAACGTAAGTAAATCTGCATGGACTCCTCTTCCCCCTCCAGTCAATCCTTCTGAAGACACCCCCAGACTCACAGTCCACACCCCTCTCTAATGAAGGCCCTTTAACACCCTCACCCAAAGAAGACCCTTATAGTACTACTACTACTACTACTGAACATTTGTATAGCACTACAAGATGTACGCAGCACTGCACAGACACATGTAAAGGATAGTTCCTGCTCATCAGAGCTTACAATCTAGTCAAGACAGACAACATAGTAGCTGTAGGCATGGGATACATCTAGGAGGAATGATAAGGAAACAAAGGAGATCGGGTGAATCAAGATCCAAAAGTGGCAACAAAGAGGTAAGTTTTCAGTCTGGATTTGAAAAGGGTCAGAGAAGGCGCCTGACATACAGACTCAAGTAGTTGTTCCAAGCATAAGGAGCAGCAAGGTGAAAGGAGGAAAGTCTGGAGTTAGCAATAGAAGAGAAGGGCATAGATAGAAGCGATTTATCAGAAGAGCAGAATTCTCTAGGAGGGGTGTAGGGAGAGATAAGAAAGGAAAGGTAGTGAGGTGCTGTAGCGTGAATGCACTTATAGGTTAGCAGGAGAAGTTTGAACTGGATGCGGAAACAGATAGGGAGCCAATGAAGTGACTTGAGAAGAGGGGTAATATGAGCATGATGAGGCTGGTGGAAGATTAGCCATGCAGCAGAGTGTTGAACAGATTGAAGGGGAGAGAGATGATTCAGAGGGAGACCAGCAAGGAGTAGGTTACAATAATCTAGACACGAAGTGACTAAGGAGTGGATAAGTGTCTTAGCAGTCTGTTCAGAAAGGAATGGATGAATTTTGTTGATGTTATGGAGAAAGAAATGGCAGGTTTTAGCTATCAGTTGATTGTGTGTGGAGAAGGAGAGATAGGAGTCAAAGATGACCCCATGGTTGCAAGCTGAGGAGACAGGGAGGAATAGAGAGTTATCCACAGAGACTGAGAAAGGAGGAAGGGGGAAAAATAAGAAACTCCGTTTTGGTCATGTTCAATTTCAAGCAACAATGTCAGAAAGGCAGGCAGAGATCCTCGCCTGGATTGCCAGAGAGATTTCAGATCTAGAGAGGTAGATCTGGGGGTCATCAGCATAAATATGGTATTAAAAGCCATGGGAAGAGATGAGTGCACCAAGGGACTGGATATATAAAGAGAAAAGGAGTGGACCCAAGACACATCCTTGGGGGTACACCAACTGAGAGTGGGATAGCAGTAGAGGAGGATCCACAGAACAGTGAAAGATCAATGGGAGAGATAAGAAGAGAACCAGGCTAGCACAGAGCCCGAAAAACCAAGCAAGGACAAGGTATCGAGGAGAATGTTGTGGTCAACAGTGTCAAAAGCAGCAGAAAGGTTAGGAAGGATAAGGATTAAGTAAAGGCCCTTGGATTTAACCAGGAACAGGTCACTGGAGGCTTTGGCAAGAGCCGTTTCAGTAAAATGTAAAGGATGAAAGCCAGATTATAAAGGATCCAGGAGGGCTTGAGAAAAGAGAAAGTTGAGACAATGGCGATAAACTGCACGTTCAATTAGTTTAGAAACAAAGGGGAGGAGGGAGATGGGTTGATAGTTAGAAGGACAGGTAGGGTCTAGTGAGGGTTTCTTGAGGAGAGGTGTAACCACAGCATGCTTGAAAGCTGCAGGGACAGTTGCAGTGGAGAGCGGTAGGTTGAGAATATGAGGGATGGAAGGGACAACAGTGGAGGAGATGGAGCTTAGGAGACAGGTGAGAATAGGATCAGAGGAGCAGATAGTGAGTTTGGAGGAAGAAAGAAGATGTGTGGTTTCCTCCTCAGAGATCATAGAAAAGGAAGAGGGTAGTTGGAGTCGGGGGGAAGTTGGGAGTGAAGAGGAGGAGGAGGGGAAGTAGCTGATATCATGGGGAATTGGAGGGTGATCTTGTGGATTTTGTCATGGAAATAGTCATCCAGGGTTTGGGCAGAAAGGGAAGGAGGGGTCGGAGGCAGAGGCACCTTGAGGAGAGAGTTGAGAGTCATAAAAAGTTGGTGAGGGTCAGGAGCAAGAGTTATTAAGATGGACATAACAGTCTTGTTTGGCAAGTGCTGTGGCTGACTGGCATCCAAGCATGAATTTGAAGTGTAGAAAGTCTGCAAGGTGCGTGATTTGAGCCAAGCACACTCAGTTGAACAGGCATAGGAATGTAGATAGTGGATAGTGAAAGACAGCCAAGACTGTGGGGTATAGTATGCCTCACAGGACGTGGCATGGGCGGAGGAAGAGCATCCAGAGCAGAGGAGAGTGCAGCTTTATAGGAAGCTACTGCCTCATCAACAGACTCAGATGACATAGTGGAGGAAAGAGTTGATGAGACAGTTGAAGAGAGCCAAATGGTCGATACTATGAAGATTTCTAAAGAGGTTGGAGGAGAAATAGTGAAATTGAGGCGGTGAGTGATGAAGAGTGAAGCCTAGCAGGTAATGGTCTGATAAGGGAAGAACTGAGGTAAAGTTTGAGGGTAAGCAATTAGAGAAGAATACAAGGTCGAGGCAATGGCCATGCTGGTGAGTTGGGGCAGTAGAGACTTCCCCAGACATACCTGAACAAATCCCTGGTAGTTTAGTATAATAAAGCAGGGGCGATCTCCTTCTGGCGCCAAATTCAAAATGATGCTGGTTGACCTTTTTCAGTAGTCTTGTGCTACTGCTGCTAGGGGTCAAGCTGCCATATAAGGGATTATAAATATAATTCCAAATATGTAGGAGTCAAGCTGTTATATGGCCCTGGACCCCTATATATGGCAGCTTGACCCCCCCTAGCAATAGTACTGCAACTCTACCAGTAGGGTCAACCAACATCATTTCAAACTTACACTGGATGGGGCAAGATCAACTGGGGATTACACTTGCCTTGTTACACTAGACCACCAGGGATTTCTTCAGATGGGATGGGGGCCTATAAGGAAATGGGGGTCTTTGTAGTGAGACTTCTTTGGAGGGGGAGGAGGGGTCCATGCAGATTTACTAATGTCCTGATCCTTTTAAGATGGTGTCCAGGAGCATCAGGCCACATGTTGCGTGTTAGCTGCTTGATGCTTCCGGAGCTGCGAGCTGGCATTATTTTTCCAGGAATGACTTAGCTTGCAAAGTTCAACACAAACTGCAGCATTTGATTTACATAATAATGAGTTGTTTTCCATGCATTTCCATGCTTTGCTGCTCATTATTATGTAACTTGCATTGCAATAAACTAATGTGTATTACAGTAAAATAATATATGAATTGCCATTTAACACACATTACATTGAAAACTTTGTGTTATTCCCTTAAGGCATATTAGTAACTACCCCTAAAGTCTTTTATCTAGATAAGGTGATGATTGCTGGTAATTCACTACACGTCAGAGATGATAGTTAAATAGTTTGTTTTAAGATGACGTATGGATTATTGTTTATTATGTTAAAAAAAAAGAACGTGGAAAACAGAAGCATCCCAAACAATAAAGACTATGAAAGGAGGCATTGTTACAAAACTAATATTTCTCTTACTAATCAATTTCTTGAAAACAAATTCCAAAGGAATTTCATAGCATAGAGGGGGCTAGCTTTACATGGAGCTACGGGTACAACCCTAAACAAAGGAAAAGAGAGGAGAGTAACCTGCATGGAATGGCAGGTACAGCTATAGCCAACTTACTGGGCAGACTAGATGGATCATGCCAGTCTTTACTTGCCAACATTTATTATGTTTTTATGACAAATGATGCCCAGTTGGAGGAACTAACAACATAAACTGTCCAACTGTGTATATTGTTGTTATAAATGTCTTAATGAAAACATAGAAGTAACATAACACTACATCGCCATTTAATTTGTGTTGTTTAAAAACTCATAATTAACATCCTGTTTATTTCAAGAGGGTTTTCAACCATTGAACTGAAGAAAATATATCATTTCAAAGAACAAAAAAAATTCTTTACCTTCTATTGAAATTGATTGCTTTAATAACCTGACTTGAGAAATGAAAATGTTTCCATGTTATTATAGAGTTCCTGCAAAAATAATACACAATTATGAACAATTTTATGCGTGTATATTGTCATGCACAAAAATAACTTTATACAGTGAACCCCTGATTGTGTTTTAAATGTGGTGTTCTTTTGTGACAAAAGTATAAAATGATGATCTGCTATACAACATATATTAATAATTTTTAACAGATGTAAATAGATTTCAATTTGATATATCTTTGTAGTTTAGTGAAACTATTTGGAATTTGAAAGAATTAAATGTATTTAAAAAGTGCTGATTTCTGTTAGCACTCTATGGAGTATGTTTACTAAGCAGCGGTAGCGGCTTCCGTGCGATATCGGAACTGTGGCCCCATTGATTTCAATGGGGCTTTGGCTCCGATATCGCACGGAAGCCACTACCACTGTTTAGTAAACATACCCCTATGTCTTAGAGAAAGCTAATGTCTTTTTAGGTTGTGATATCTTATGCTGGAATCAGCATAAAAAAATTGCAGTGCATGTGTTTTCGAGAATGCATTGGTCCCCCCTTCATCTGGTCTTAAGAGCTCATGCACCACAATAATCTTTGTTGTCTCATAAAAAAGTAGTACAACACACAAAATTTATTCAAAAAGAGAATGAAACCATTTTAAAAGAGAATTAAGAGGCCCTTTTAACATGCATTTTTAAAGAGCGGGAAGTGCAACGCCTTTGCGGTAACTGTTGGGGCATGACCATCAAGTTAAGGCAGTTAACACGCAGTTAATGCGGGTGCACTTAAAGATACCCATATAAGTATCATTAGGTGCCACCCACACTAATTACCACATTGCTACTCAGCATGTGCAATTGCCTTTGCAATACGAGCAATGTGCTCTCCATGCCCACACTCTGCCCCAACCCACCCACTCACTGTCCTAGTGAACGATGGCCATTTAACATGTGCCTTAGTGATCACTTGCAATCATGCTCACACATTAGTACCAATTGTGTATGTACCTGTTGTATTCCGCCTAGTATAATATTGTGGAATATAAATCATTTTAAAGAAATAAATTAGGTGTCATTGCAGAGAGCGAGTGCACACTGAAATGCTCTTTAACCACCTAGCTGGCTTTAGTAAAAGGGTCCCTTGGTCATTTAAGTGCTGTAAATGCCTTTTGCTCCTTATACACTATGGGCATGTTTACTGATGTGCGCTAACCATTACCTCTGGATTTGCTGCATGCTAAGCACAACACGTGAGCACACAATTAGGCTGGAACTGAATAGGTTAAGGAGTCCAAAGAAAAGGTACACCCACCTACAGAAAGCAACAACCAATATGAAGCAAGGTGGTAAACAAGTAAGCAACTTTATTGAGGTAGACACTAAAAGCAAGAGGACCCGACATGGCTATGTTTCAGCTATGCCTTCATCAGGGGTAATCGCCTGCTATGACGTGTCACCAGGCATATACTAACAGATGCAAAGTCCACTGTTGATTCCTCAATGAACTAGTCAGAAGCTGCCTGACAAAGGCATAGCCTAGTAGTTCCAACCTAGTAGGATGCCAGGCTGATTGTGCAGCTTCTGATTAGTTCATCGTAAAATCAACAGTGGACTTTGCATCTGTTAGTATATCCCTGATAACACGCCATAGCAGGTTCTTATCCATGATGAAGGCATAGCCGAAACATAGCCATGTCGGGTCCTCTTGCTTTTAGTGTCTACCTCAATAACTTTGCTTCCTTGTTATTGAATAGGTTAAGGGCAGAATATGGACATTACTGGTGCATCGTGGATAGCGCATGCATTCTGAGCATGCACTAAACATTCCTATGGCTGTTGGTGTGGGTGCACTTAATGCCTCCACAGTGGGTGTCATTAAGTGCACCTGTATGCTGGTTAGAGCATTGTGTCATGTTAGCAACACCCTAAAGGCAGGACGATGAATCCCCATGCTCCCAAAGGTTAGCGCAAGCCTCTGTGTTAATTTTGAGGCTCAAATGCATGCTGCCAGTGTGCTCTTTAGTAAGCATGCCCTCCTATCTTCAGTATTGTCCATGCACTTAATATTTCCTACCCATGCTCATGACTTACTGTTGACCTGTTAAATATTTAAATATTTTTGTTAAAATATTTGTAAAAATCAAAAACAAAACCTTAAAAGTTGTTGTGGCCCATGTTGTTAATAGTATCTGAATTGTATTAATTTGTATTACCGCAATCAATGCTGGCCTTTACAGTCCTTACTATGAAACTCATTTTGTTTTCATACTTCTGTTAAGAAATTCTATTTTGGTTAAATACAAAACAATGGTTTTTTGAAAGCACATTCAAATACAGAATTTCATCCAGTCAAACCAGGAATGATGTAAAAACAACTTTCTAGTGACTAACAGTTGCCAAAACCATTGTTGTGGTCTCATGCATTTCTGCCTAATGACTGACAAATGTCTGTATAATCTAGGAAAAATTGGTATTTTGAAAGGAAAAAGAATGTTTCAAAGAGTAAATATCACAGGTTTCTGAATAGCTGATAAACAAATTCTATTTTAAATAAAATGGTATGAAATTAACTGTTGTATCTCTTATTTATAAAGAGGGATCTGCTTTCCTAAGATTCTTACCATAAATACCAAATACAAGGCATCCTTTGGTGAATAAAAACTGTAGACCCTCATTTATTAGGGTGCATTCACAGCCTAATACAATTAAGGGCATGTTTACTAGAGAGCAGTAAGGGTTTGGAACTTTTGCAACCTTCACTACAAAACGTTAGGTGCAGTAAGTGCAAAATCTGTGGGGTTAACCAGCATCTTCCCGGTATTTATCACATACATTTATGATCAACATTATTGGCACCCTTGCATTTTAGGTATGTTGTGTACAATATCTTGATAAATAATTGGAAATATTCCAACTGTATGTAATCAATATTTTAATACGGTAGTATGTTCAAAAGTATACAACAAAGAAAGATGTCTGTGCAACTTAGACGTAGTAATTTCTGAGAAAAAAATCAAAATATGACCTGGACAGGAATAATGGCACCCTTCACCAATATTTGATTGCACAAACCTTGGCAGTGATGACAGCCTCCAAATGTTTCTTGTAGCCATCTATAAGTTCCGTTTATCTGTCTGCTGGTGGTTTCTCCAACTCTTCAACTGCGATTTATTCCAGCTCATGAATGTTTCCAAGATTCCTTTTACCAATGTCAGATTTCAACTCTTTCCAAAGATTCTCGATTGGATTAAGTTCAGGACTCATTGCTGGCCAGTTTAAAACAGTCTATCTTTTCCTTTTTAAAACATTCTTTTGTACTTTGGAACGTATGTTTTGGGTCATTGTCCTGCTGGAGGACCCATGACCCTCGACCCAGACCTAGCTTTCTGACACTAGGTAGCACATTTCGCTCCAAAATACCTTGGTAGTCCTCTGACTTCAAGATTCCTTTAATACATTCCAGGCCTCTAGTTCCTGAGGCAGTAAAATAGCCCCACAGCATTATGGAACCTCCCCCATATTTAACTATAGGAAGGGTGATTTTATTTTCCTTATAAGCTTCATTTCTTCGCTGGTCTGCATTGCCAGAGAGCTCAAGTTTGGTTTCATCTGTCCACAGAACATTTTCCCACAAGGATTGTGGTTTCTCAAGGAGGTTTGGGCAAAGATCAGGCATGCCTTTTTATGTCTCACTTTGAGCAGTGGGGTCCTCCTTGGCCTTCACCCATGAAGTCCTTCTTTGTTTAGTGCATGGCGTGTGATGCGGGTTGAAACCACCACTCCAGATTGCTCCAGGTCAGCCTTAAGCTCTTTGGATGTTGTATGTGATGTTTTTCCAACAGTTTGCGCTAACGTTTGAAGGCTTCTTGGATTCATTTTCCTCTTCCCACCATGTTCTTGGAGTTTTTTGACAGATCCATGAGCAGAATATGTTTTAATAACATTGCAAACTGTAGACACGGAACTTCCAAGGTCTTTGAAAATGGTCTTTTACCCATTTAAGTTTAATGTTTGGTGAGAATGCTTTTCTGACGGTCTCAGGCAGCTCTCTTGTCTTCACCATTGTGAAAAAGAAACGGAGTGAATATGGCCATTTTAAACATTAGAGCCATCATTCATTGTTTGATTGAAGTCATGTGAGTACTGGCAATTAATAACATATGCATCTAATTTTGCTGCAATGGGAATGTGATTCTTTGGTTCAAACTGATTTGAGTTGTTTATAAGGGTACTAATAATCATGCCCTGGCAATGTCCCAGTTTTTATGCAATTTCCTACTATTTCCTGTTTTAATTGGTCAAGTTCTATTTAATTCTTTTGTGTTTCAAATATGTGTGCATATATAGTCCAAAGCCATTTCACTGACCACTTATTTTGGAGATATTGGCCATTAAGGGTACCAATAATGTTGACGATAACTGTAGGCCCACATTCACTACTTCGATAGACAAGTTGGACGGACTCTCTCTACTTGCCAATGCAGGAACTGTGAGTCCTGGCACCAAAAAATTGTTCAAAAAAAGCTGCAACCATGGCTGTAATGACCTGACCTTCCCCTGCCCCCAAGAGAATTCCCCCCGAACAAAACCTCCCAACTGAACAGAAGGCGGCCAAACCAAGAAGATACCCCACCCCCTTCAGTGTCCATACTCCCACCTGATCCACCCCTTGGACATACTTGGAGAATCCCTGGTCTCTAGTAGGGCTGGAGCAGGAGCAGTCCCCCTCCATTCCTGCACCAGAGCTGCAAGGCTTCAAAATGGTGGTTTTGAACCCTAGTGACCCCTACTGCTGTGAGTTAGTCACCATTTTGAGATCCGGGGCAGAAGCAAAGGAACCACTCCTGCCCCATCCCTGTACCATATACACCAGGGATTCCCCCAGGGTAAGTCTCAAGAGTGGGTCAAATGGGAGTATGGATGCTGGGAGAGGGGTGGTCTTCTTGGTTTGGTTGTCTCCTGTTCAGGTCAGGGGGGTTCTGCTTTGGTGGGGGCCTTATGTTGGGAAGGTTCTTCTTTGGAAAGTGTCCCAATGGAAATCAAATAAATGATTATGATCAGGTTAGCGCGGTAATGATAAATAGAAAACAAACACACTCATTAATACAAAATTTGATTACCATGAAATATTTCTTTGTCAGGCTTGATTAACTAACCATGATATTTTGATTGTGGTATTTATAATCCACTCAAGTCCATTTTTTAAAAATTTAACTTCATATATATATCTCAATTCAAAAGTTCAATCCTATAGAGGATTGAACTTTTGAATTGAGATATACCGTATATGAAGTAAAAAGAGATTTTTTTTTTAATGTCACAGGACCTAGCAGCCGCCACGCTACTGGACTGCTGGTAGTGCAGCTTCACTTGATGCCACCGTTTGAGGTGGCAGGTGGAATCGAGCTATAGGCAACAGTGACGGTGCCCAATGCCATCGCATGCACTAACTGTCAGTGGCTTCCACACCCACTCTCTGCTCCAACCTGCCCCTAATCCACGCCAATTTGTGCTAGTTTTTAACCACTGCAGTATTTGTACTGCACAGTACCTATTAACGCAGGACCAGGATAATGGGTTATCACATAGTAAAATCATGCTGTGCTTAGTGCATTTGAGTAAACATGTCCCTCACTGCACAATAAATAATGCAAACCCCATTCTCCTCACTGGGATCTATTTACTAACTATGGAGGGGGATATTCAAAGGCATTTACACGGTTTGCAAAACTGTAAACCGTGTAAATGCCGCTTAGACCGATATTCAGCCGTATCAACGCGGTTAGTGCCGCTGAATATCCCTAAGTAACACTGCTAGACAACCCGCTGCTATCCGTGTGGCATCAGGGCATGTGATGGGCATTGCGGGGTGGCACGCAGGCCGCAGCATATTGAACCACTGCCTGGTTAGCGACCCATGAGGAAAGATAGGCCAACTTTTAACTTTACCCCTGGGAGCTAACTGGGCAGCGGCTCAATACTTTTGCTGCCTGGTTAGCACCCACACCATGCGGCAGACCCAGATATTCAATGCTGATATGCAGATATGGCCCCGGCATTGAATATCCAGGGGTAAGGTTCAGCAGCAATGGCTGTGCGCTGTAGAAGCGAGAGCCGCCACTGCAGAATATCCCGCCACGAGAGTGATTTTATAAGAAGTTCACTAGGGAGGTTGAGCAAGTATATGTACAGTATTAGCAAAGGACTAGTTCACAGAAAGCAACTATCTCTGGGAAATGTAGTCCCAGAGGAAAAACCACCACTGGAGGGCCTAGTGCACTCTCTATAGCTGGAACTCGGTCTGTAGTGGGGAAAGGTCATTTAGCTGAAGGTGAACAATAAGACTCTTTGACCTGTCAACCAGATGCCACCATCCACTTTGTAGTTTTACTGTTATTTGAGCTTCAGATGTTAACGTGCAACACTACCCAGGTACTGTTTGATGTCACAGATCCAGTAGGGTCATGGCCTTCTGTATTGCTTTGCAATTCTCACATTCAACCAGAGAATATGTCTCTGTTTTACAAGACAAATCTCATCCCATTTTCTAGCTTAACCACTGTATGGTGCATCAGTTTAGCATCTTAAAAATATTGATTCTGTCGAACTGCTCTTTTGCAGATTCTGTATTTGCCTGACTACAAGGCTATGACATTTCTCCTTATTTTCTTCTAAAAATGAGTACTTATTGTGTAACCGAGTGCCTCCGACTGTATTTTTGCCTTCTCACTACAATTGTACATTCAAGGTCAGCCTATAATCATGCTAATACAATATAAAGAGTTGAGATGTAGCTTTGTTCTGCTTTAGGTATTTCTCAAATATTTTGGGCTGTGAACCGAACAATGGAATTAAGGCAGAGAGGCATAGAACTGTGCTACATAGGCTGGAAAGAAGCTCTTGACTGCTTAACAATAATGACTTTGCTTTTTCCTGTCTTTTTAGCCTGGTGATGATGATATTTAGACACTAAGATTTTACAGAGCATATAAAAGACAAGGTAATACAATTACAAACCTTCTCATGAATACAAATCAATATATAGGCAGCTTTATTGTGGTAGGCGAAGGCCTATGATCCATGCTAATTGAACTAAACAGACAGGCCTAAGCAGCTTGACCTGAAGCCTGTAGTTAGGCCCAGAGGAATGAAAACCCCCCTGAATGATGACACCATAGAATTGAAACTTAACTCAGCTTAACTGAACATAGCTAAGCAGAAACGAAACTTAGAAAAGACAGAAAACAGCTCTAATTGGTACTGATAAGAGAGCACAGCTTCTATGGAATTAATTAACTCTGCAGAAAGCAAGGTTACAGTGCCCCGCTCTCACTCATATTCCAGCTGGATAGCGACCTTGGAGGAGAGAAGTATCAAAGTTAGTGAACTGACCATTGTAATTGGGACTGGAAGGGGGGCAACCAGGTGCTGAGCCCAGTCAAAGGTCCTCATTGGATAGCTACGTAGTGGTACTGGGACCAATAGATGGGTGAGAGGGGTTACTGGGACCAATGAAAAGTTTGCCTATGTCTAGAATGGAGAAGAACGGTATAAAAGTTGTTGTTTTGCTAGAAACCATTGCTCAGCCATTTTGAAATTGATTATTGCTTGAGCCTGTGCACATTAAACTGGCTTGGATCCTTGAAAAAGACTCCTGGTTTTATTTATTGCATGCTTATCTGCTGCTACATTTCTTGGTGCGTTCGGCCTGGAAGTGCGAGTGGTGGATGGTGTTCAAGTGAATAAATCCACGTAATTCGCCTTAAGGTTTGGTCCAGTTGGAACCATGCCAATCCGACGCAGGGGAATTTCCCTGGGCCCACCGATCCTCTTGTATCGGAGGGGGTTCTGCCTGGCCTCGGCAGGCACTGGGTCCAGCTGGCCAACACCTCCGACCCGGGGGAGTCCAGGATCCAACTCAGAAGCTAGTGAAGTATCGGGGACCGGATCCGGTAAGTATAGTTTTGAAAACCTGTCTAGACAGATGAGTTAGAACTGCAGTTTGAAACTTGTGAAACTTTGGTAAGAATTTGAAACTTGTAACTTGTAATCTCGAGAACTTGGAACTTGGAATTTGGTAATGAGAGCACTGATCCCCTCTCAAGGACGGTCCTATTACCCTTGCATGAGTATGCGCAAGGCGAAGCCATCGTCCTTCTTGTTTGGTAAGACTTAAGTCAACCTCGTATGCGTATTCGCGAGGTCCCTACATGAGTATGCGTGGGGAAAAATTTGTTTGAAAATCCTTGCATGAGTATTCGCGAGGTACAGCTGTTATAGAGAATCATGATTCAGCCTAGTCAGAACAGACAGGACTGGGTTTTTTTGGGATATGTTGCTAGCATGATTGTGAAGCGTTTGATGTGTATTGTCTGCCCTACTGTGTATCTGTTTTTTTGTTCTCTGTTGAAACCACGAGTTTCCCTTCCGTTATAAATGTGAGATTATTCTGTTGAGTAATTTGTGACAGTTCACTGATTAAGAAATTGTATTAATCAAGCAGAACGAAGACCCAAAACACCTAGAGTCACTTTAGAAATCAAAAAGCTGGTCTCACCCACCCAGTTCGCTTTCCTACTGCACAGTAAAAAACTGACAGGGGGCGTGTCTGAAGGAAAGAATGTACAGTGTCTTTCTAACCCTGTGCAGGCTTAAATCTCAATGCTGTTAGTTTGTGCTTATTTCAGGACAATTGTACCTGTTTTATTCAATATGTTTTTAATAGTAATGTTCCTTCTGCTATGGTTATGTATTATATATCATTTATATATCATTTAATAAGAATGTTTAGTCAGGATTGTGGGTCCCGATAGTTTTTGGGCTTAGCCTGAAAAGGGTTAAGTTTGTATTAATCCCTTACGGGTTGCGGACCAAGTGAGAAGAATTTCTGTCGGCTGTATGTTCAAATTTTCAGTAAGCACTGTAATAGTTTAAATAGGAAATGATAGAGAACTGTTTTTGTTTTTCCTTTGATCTACAAAGTAATTATTAGATCACGATTTGACACTGATTTAAATTGTTTTTTCTGGCATCTCTCTGTGCGTGTGAATGAGAAGTCTCTTTTTATGAGCACAGTTCAGTTGTTTCCCAGCGAGCAGAGGGGTGTAGCTTGCAGAGAAGAAAAAAAATGTGTTTTAAGAGACAGCAACTCTCGGTTGAGAGGTCTCCCGTTTATTTAAAATAAAGGATTCATTCAATCAAAGTTTAAAAAAAAAAAAAAGTTTATCTTGCGGAGTGTTTGCACCAACCTTTTTATGAACAAGTATAAGTCATTTGAATGCATGCTTCCCCATACTGTAAGATTTAAGGTAATTACATTGGATTGTTAAACTCTGTACTAGTGACTAATGAAGACATATTTATTGTTTAAAAAAAAAAAAAAAAAGAGGGTGTATATGCATTTTAGATATCCACCACAGCTATGGAAAAGTATCCGTTTCATGTCTTTTGAATATTTGCTTTCTGAACTGAAAAGAAAATATAAAAAAAAAAATAATAATAATTTCTTTTGCAGAGACATGCAGATTACGGCTGGCAGTTAGTTTCCATGCTAAGTAATGTGATTGTCATGTTAAGAGCCATAGTAACTTTTTCTGTTGGATTTGTTGTTCAAAATAATCGTTTTAACTGTATCTAAATTGTTCCTGTTTGGAATAAGTTGCAATAAGCATAATGGATGTATGTGCTCAATCTAAGTGTTTCCTGCCTGCCCTATGTTTACAGTAATAATAAGTGTCTTTTCAAGTATGATCAAGAATTTCAGTAAGGGATTTACTGAAGATTATGGTATCAAATGTCTCTGTCCCGATCAGGAATGCTATGTGAAAGGGAGTGGTTTCTGCTGTTCACCATATTTTGCCCCAGAATCTCTAGATATCCTATCCCATCAGTTTCTCTCTCTGTAAGTAGCTCCGTTCAGAGTGCTTAAGGGGGGGATGGGGCCCAGTCCACCGATGATGCCACCCCCCCCCCCGGTGGGCGTGAACTAATGTGCCCACAGCAGAGAAGTAGATCATTAAAAAAAAAAAAAAACCTCCTGGATAGAGCGTTGCTAGGAGAAACAGAGCCCAGGAGAAGGGGGGGGACTCCTCCCTGCAGATTCCCTAGTTTGCCAGCCACCTCCGCAGCAGGGGGATGTGCACCCCCTCTGGACCAGAAGTGAAAGTCAGCTGACCAGACCTGTTTAGAACTGAAAAAACTGCATTATACACTGAGAAGTTTTAGGACTTGATTGAACTAATGAACAGAAATTATAGAAAACTGGATGAATTTGCGGGCATGATAGTTAAATGAAAGTTGATCAGAAAATATGTGGATTGTTGAAGAGGGACAGAGAAAGTAAAAATTGTAAGATGGAAAAAGAGAGCAGATCTTTTTGCTGATATTTTAGTTGAATGATGTGGAGGAGGTTTTCCTAATCAAAGGAGCAGAGGAAGTGAAAACTGGGTGTGAGTGCGCCCATTACAGAGGAGAAGGACATTAGAGAAGTGAATGCCCTTATCTTGACTCCTCCCCAGGAGGGGAGGAGGGAGTACTTGATTGCAGAGTCATAAAACAATAAACCAAGCACAATGTTTTAGTAGGAGAAGGAAGTAGCTATAGAGTAAGTGGCAGCTAAAGAGGGCTACAGCATGGATAAAGACTAGGCCAGATGCATCACCATTATCAGAGCTACTGGGGCTAAGTCCGCAAAGCCTTTCCTGCAGAACCGCATGTGTGAACTAGGGGGACAGAAAATAATGCACCAGTTCCTGTATATGCCTGAGTGCCTTATTCCACTTTTGGGGCCGAGATCTGCTTGCAAAGCTTCAGGCACAGATATCCTTTGCTGAAGAGGGAGAAATGCAAATGACTGTAAACCCAAAACCTGCTGGATTGATGGTGCTGACTGTTCCCCGAGAAGAGGAGTGGCGGTTCTATAGCACACCTCCAGTCAAGTCAACAAGTTCCTGTATACCTACCAACCTTATAGCCCCACCTGGAGTATGGGCAGAAGTTAATCCACCTGGCCTAGCGAAGAACATAGCCCCTGTCATTGTCACCCTCAAGCCAGTCAAGAAGCCTGGGACAGGTGGCTACCGCCCAGTGCAGGATCTAAGAAGAATGAATGATGCAGCTGAAACTATACAACCAGTGGTACCAAAATCCTTATATTCTCTTGGAACTGATCTCTGCTGAAGCTATACATTTCATCATTCTGGACTTAAAAAATGTTTTTCTGCATACGCTTAGCCCATGACCCCACTACAGGAAGGCGGGGCCCACGCACCTGGACAAGATTACATCAAGGATTCAAGAACTCGCCTCACTCAGCAAAAGATTTGACAAGTTATCCAGTAATTCCAGGAGAAAGAATTCTACTGCAATACGTGGACGATCTGCTGATAGCTGCTGTTTCAGAAAGTGAATGTCTACAAGCCACCAGTGAACTCTTGCACCTTCTTAATGAGGCTGGATACAAAGTCTCAAGAGCCAAGGTGCAATTATGTCCAACAAGTTAAACACCTAGGATTCCAGTTGTCCAGCGGAATTCGACGCCTGGGACCAGAATGCAAAGAAGCTGTATGCAGTATTCCTACTCCAACCACCAGGAGGCAAGTGAGAGCCTTCTTGGGTGCCACAGAGTATGTTGTATATGGATCCCCAATTTTGCGCTGCTAGCAAAACCGTTGTATCAAGCTATCAAAGGAATGGAAAAGTCTGCATTGGAATGGGGACTTGAACAGGATGCAGCCTTTTGATCTTTGAAAAAAAACATTCTGATGTTGTCACCAATTCTGGGTCTACCAGATGTCCAGAAAACCTTTCAGTCTCTATGTTCATGAGTCACAAGGAAATGTTCTAGGAGTGTTGACTCAATCTCTTGGACCTTATTTGAGAAGCTGTTACAGCTACAGCCTTCCTAGTAAGCAAAAACTAAAAGAAAAATCCCTTTGAGACAGAATCTTCAAGTTACTGTACCACACTCTGTTCTAACCAATATGAAATACAAAGGAAACTACTAGCTAACAAATCTATGAATGTTGAAGTATTAGAGTATGTTGTGTGAAAACCCCAGATACAACTGAAGGGTCAGTCAAGCTTTCAATCCTGCTATGTTGTTATCAGTTAGTCTTGATCCCCTGATCATGACTGTTTAGAAATTATGGACACTGTATTCTCAAGCCGCCTGGATTTGACTGATGTCCCTCTGGAGAACCCTGAACAGACTTTCTTTGTGGCTGAAGGCAGTTTCATCATCAATAGACATTGTTGTGCTAGATATGCAGTGGTGACCCCTGATTTGATAGTTGAGTCCTCAGCCCTGGCCCCAGAAACTTCACCACAGAAAGCTGAACTGATAGCCCTCACTAGAGCACTAACAATAGGAAAAGAGCCCTGTCTAAATGTATACCCAGATTCCAAGTATGCCCTTACAACCTTGCATGCACATGGGGCAAAGAGTGGAGAAGGATACCGTTAGCCCCGCATTGGAAGGGACCCTATGTCGTCATCCTGTCAACTCCAACTGCAGTAAAAGTCGCAGAATTTGAACCTTGGATCCATCATAATCAAGTGAAGCCAGCAGCTGCTCTTGAACCTGATCACTGGACTACTGTACAGCATCCTGAGACTCCATTGCACCTCACCCTACGACAACAGCCACGGACCTAAGACTTATTGGTCCCTCAGAAACTGCACTATTTCAAGACTGTCTGTTTATCTGAAAGTAAGCTTCGCATCTGGGAAAAAAAAACTGCAATCATCAGAAAGAGACTGTGTTGTGTTAAGAAATTGAATCTTCTAAGAGACTGTGTCTAAATACTCTGAAAAGACTGTTTTGATCTTCTAAAGAGTGAACTGCTCTAAGGAAGCAATAATAGCCTAAGAGACTATGCTATGATATTGTAAGAAATTGAGACATCCCAGAGGACAGTGATACTTTGGAATCTACAGCCCTACTTCCGCCACAAAGCTGGTAGGTCTACGTACGGCAGAAGCTTGAGGATCTACAATCAACCCTACATCTGTTATCTGTTGTGGAAGTCGACAGTTCCACCAATTTTCCAGAGACTGTGCTCATTATGAATCCTTATTATTGCTTTATTCTGGCAACAGTTTTGGGGTGCTTTGAAATGACTTTTGCCCTACCCCCTTGTGCAGCTTGCATAACCACCACCAGAACAGGACAAAAGATCACTCTTTCTATAAAGCCATGAAATCAGACTTTGAAGTTCCTCCTGCCACCAGAACTTGTTTCTTGAACTTGCTGGAGCAATAGCATCTAGTCTCCACACTTCTGACTGTTTCTTTTGTGGAGGAACTAAGATGGGAGATCAGTGGCCCTGGGAGACGCAAGAACTGAATTACTCCATCCCCTACAATCAGACTGATTTACATAATACTACTAGTGAGTGGGTATTGGCCCACCCCATTGTTGACAGTTTGTGTTTTGTTCGCACCGGACCACAATTTGCTATGAAGATCGGACAGCTGGACTGTCTAAATCAGAAGTTTTACAACAGCACAACAAAGAAGACATCTTGGTGGTCCGGCATAAATGCTCCCGAACCTTCTAATTCCTTTAGTTCTTTTACCCACTCTTGCCAAACTATGGACTTTGACTATATGCTTGTTGCTCCCTTGTTTCTTGCCACTTTGCTTGCGAATGATAACTTCAGTTATTAACACTGTAGAGCATAAGGCAGCTACAAAGATACTAGCTATGTGAAACTACTACCCTATACCACAGAGTGATATCTTTACCTAGTATTATGTGATTTGATTCTCACCTTTTCTCACTTGCGGTTGAGAATAATCAAAGGGGGGAATGTGGTAGGCGAAGGCCTATGATCCATGCTAATTGAACTAAACAGACAGGCCTAAGCAGCTTGACCTGAAGCCTGTAGTTAGGCCCAGAGGAATGAAAACCCCCCTGAATGATGACACCATAGAATTGAAACTTAACTCAGCTTAACTGAACATAGCTAAGCAGAAACGAAACTTAGAAAAGACAGAAAACAGCTCTAATTGGTACTGATAAGAGAGCACAGCTTCTATGGAATTAATTAACTCTGCAGAAAGCAAGGTTACAGTGCCCCGCTCTCACTCATATTCCAGCTGGATAGCGACCTTGGAGGAGAGAAGTATCAAAGTTAGTGAACTGACCATTGTAATTGGGACTGGAAGGGGGGCAACCAGGTGCTGAGCCCAGTCAAAGGTCCTCATTGGATAGCTACGTAGTGGTACTGGGACCAATAGATGGGTGAGCGGGGTTACTGGGACCAATGAAAAGTTTGCCTATGTCTAGAATGGAGAAGAACGGTATAAAAGTTGTTGTTTTGCTAGAAACCATTGCTCAGCCATTTTGAAATTGATTATTGCTTGAGCCTGTGCACATTAAACTGGCTTGGATCCTTGAAAAGACTCCTGGTTTTCTTTATTGCATGCTTATCTGCTGCTACAATGTTGATGAAAGCATCAAGTAACTAGGAACTTTTTTTTACGGTATCTGTGATAAAATCATCTCAAAAGAAGGTGGCACATATGCTAATTATTTCATCACCCGCAAGAGCCATTTTCTTTTTCTTAGGGACGTGTATAGGCAAAAAAAATCACTTGTTTTCATTTTTTGAGTTCTATTGTTTAGTGTCATGCATTCATTTTCATTGGGGATTTTTAGTGCATGCTAAATTGATGTAATACACGCTAACTGATGAATTAAACCACACTAAGCCAGTGCACACTAAATTTTTTGGGTACACTAATAAACCAAATGGGAGTCATTCTGGGCAATGAATAGTGGGGATGGACGTCCCGTTGGGACACCATCCCCGCTATTCGTACTCCCACCCGATCACATCTAACGTCCCTGCTCGTTGTACGGGAAAGTTGGGCAGGGAAGGGGCAGATTGGGGATGGCGTTAGGGCGGTCAGTGAGCAGTTATCGGCCCCGGACATACAGGGCCGATTCCAATGTTGGCTCTGTACGTCCAGGGCCGATGGCTTGGACGGGGAACTTATTCCACCTCTGATGTCGAATAAGTTCCCTGATCAGGCAGCAGACAGCAGGCCCGGGGCTGCAAAGTGGTGGGAGGGGGCAGAAAGCATTCCCTACAGCCCAACCTTGGCCTTGGGTGGCCAGATCGGGGATTGGGCTACGGGGAAAGTAGTTCAGGAGTTGGCGACCGGGGAGCCCGGCTGTACAATGGAGCCGCGGCGCCATAGCAACCAGACGCCATGGTGCTGCGGTTCCATTGTAAAGCCCAGACTGAGTCAGGCAAGGCCTGTATATGCAAGCTGGGCTGAATTGTACAGGCCTGTTTACGATTCTGATCCCGCGGAGCTAGACATGCCTCACAGGAGCAGAATTGCGACTCCCTCTGTGCATCAGGTTCTGACCGGGCACACAGAGGGGGCATGTATGTGCAGGATGGAATCGGGCTCAATGTACACTAACAAATGCGGACCTAAGCAAAGCCTCTCTCCTTGCACTTTATTTATTGTATTTATTTGAAACGTTTTTCTATACTGCCCCTTCCGAAGATCAAGGGCAGTTTACAATAAACAAACAAATTACATATAACAGAGTCAGGAGTGTAACATAACACATAACTATTTACATATGAAACCATATACTTATTTATATAGGTCAAGTTTGCAAGTTATATTTAGTATTTATAAACAGGGAGACAAAATCTGACATCAATGGGGTTATGATGTCTGGTGAATGTGGCTGTTACAATTGGAACTACTGTAGTGTTTAATGAAAAAAAATGGTTTAATTTCCTTTCTGAAGGTTTGGAGTCTTTAACTGATCGCAATGAATCTGGGAGAGTATTCCATAGAATGGAATGTGAATTCTCTGTTGCTTATGATTTGCTTCGTCTTGCGGATGGACATTGGGACTAGGAGAGAGTTCTGAGTCTTTCCTCTTCTGGATCTGGTGTCCTTTCATTATGGTGCATTAGAAACGATCATGTTGAACTTACAGAAAATATCCGTTCTTCACATTTCAAAAACACTGCGCGACGGTGCCATGACTTCTCTCATGGCCAAACGTGATCTATTTCATCCCTTATCCTTGCACTAAGTACGCGTCATGACATAAGAAAACTTGGCTTAACCCTTCTTCCTCCAGTGGCTGTGAACAGAATCCACAACTGATATCAAAACCACATTGCAACTTGAGATGTTAGGTGAGCATATTAATGAAAGAAGCTGTGTTTCTTGGCTGATAAGGTAATGATGTACAATAATTCCTATCAAAGCTATTCCTTCTCTGTTACTGTTACTGCATACAGAATGAAGTTTATCTCACCCAACTTTCACTTTCCTGTCTCAAAAGTTTAATATTGTATGAGACCATGGTAAATGCTGCCTGATCAAAAAAAAATTCATAGATCTCTGAAGCTGCAAATGTAGTTTTAAAACGCTGCATATTTATTAGTCCATCTGCCACTTTAGCATTAGAGGCAAAAATGTTATTTGCAGACAGTTTATTCACAGCTACAGTTTTACCACCCAATGTGCAGAGACAAAGTTCTACAAGTATATATGATTGTGGCGAGCAATTTCAGATGGCTTTATACAGCTTAAATCTAATCGTGATTTTCCTCTATTTATTTCACTGTGATTTTTTTCTTAAAGAATTAGTAACTGTTACTCAGGTGACAAGTTCTATGCACTACCATGCAGTCTCTATCCCCAGGTCAGTTAGATCTGAGATGCTATGGAGTGCACACTCCCTTGGGGAGTGCAGCTGTGCTCATTGATTAAGGGTGACACCTAGTATTTAAATTCAGGTTCTGTCATTGCAGAGTTCCAAAGAGGAGCCATGGTGCATAAACCCCAGCTGAGGGTCATCACTGCAGTAACCAGACTAGATATGGTGAGCAGAGATACAAAATATGGGGAAAATCTCCTAGTGATTGTAAATGAACTTACTGATTTTGCCGGTTGTCAGGATCTTTGTCGTCTTTACATTAAGTTGCTGGCCCATTTTAAGACTATGTTCCTTGATCTTGAGAAGCAAATGTTTCAGATCGTCACCACTTGTGGTATCATCAGCATAGCAAAGATTGTTGATGAGTCTTCCACCAATCTTCACACCTCGGTTGTCTTCATACAGTCCTACTTCTCTGATGATTTGTTCTGCATATAAATTAAACAGGTAGGGGGAAAGTATGCAACTTTGTCATACACCTTTGCTGATTTTAAACCATTCTGTTTCTTCTTGTTCCTTTTGAACTGTTGCTTCTTGATCAATGTAAAGGTTGTGCAAGAAAACTATCAGGTGTTCTGGTATACCCATGCTTCTTAACGTGGTCCAGAGTTTCTCATGGTTTACACAGTCAAAAGCCTTCCTGTAGTCGATAAAGCGCAAATAGATATCTTTTTGATATTCTTTTGTCTTTTCAAGGATCCATCTCACATCCACGATGATGTCTCTTGCTCCTCGCCCTTTCCTGAACCCTGTTTGCACTTCAGGCAATTCTCATTCCAGGTATGGTTACAGTCTGCTGAATAATCGTGAGTAGAATTTTGCTAGCATGTGGGATCAGAGCAATTGTGTGATAATTTCCATAGTCAGTTGGATCACCTTTCTTTAGTATTGGTATAAACACAGATGTTTTCCAGACAGTTGGCCATGATGGCAGAGCCTTGTGATTATGTTAACAGCTGCATTCAATTGCTGTAATACTTCAATGGGAATGCCATCAATGTCCAGTGATTTGTTCTTTGATAAGGCTTTCAATGCTGCTTCAACGTCTTTCATCACCAATGGTTCCTGATCATAAGGTACAGGTTGAAATGGCTGTTTGTCCACTTGATCTTTATCATATAAAAACTCTGTATATTCTTTCCACCTTTTCTTGAACTTCTCAGCATCATTCAACATGGATCCTTGAGCATCTTATAACATTCCAGTTGGACGATGAAATGTTTTCTTTGTCTGTCTTTCCTAAAGCTATGAAAGTTAATCTTGTTCTTCCACTAATAGTTTCTGATTCTGTTTCTTTGCATGGTCATTGTAATACTTCTCCTTGTCTTGTCTTGCTGCATGTTGGAAATCTCTGTTGAGTTCTGCCTTTCTTTCTCCTCTGACTTTAGCTTTTCTGCGTTTCTGGACAATTTTCAGAGTTTCTTCAGTCATCCATTTTGGCCATTTTTGCTTTTTCACCTTTTGTAGAGAATTCTCAATTTCTTCCAACACCACTCTTCTGGAACTCTGTCATTTGTTGCTTCTCAAGATCAAGGAACATAGTCTAAAAATTACTACTACTACTATTTCTGAATATTTGTATAGGAAACTGTTGGGTCAAATGAAAAATATTATTAATAACTGAACATATAATTTAAGCTAAATATATTTGCTTCCATTGAGGGAATGAGGTGATTACATAAGACAAAGAATCACAACCATCCTACACATAAATGAGTAAAAAACATACTTAATAAGAGTTAATAAAGTTCACATTTTTAAAAAATATTTTTGAAAAGAAAAGTAGATTTTAGGGACATTGCTCTGTTTATTGCATAATAAAGGGGGTACATTTCTGCTATTTATGAGTATCTGTGACCACAGTGAAAATAAAAAATGAGACAATTTCTTATTCTTAACACACAACCAGTAATGTCTAACTCTTATTTTATAAATGTAAGGGAACCTATTGCATAACTGTCTTTTGGGGGATGTATCCAAACGCTACACTCTTAAGAGGGGGACCATACTCCTTACCTTCTGGGTCCTAAAGAATGGAAGACTCACTTAAAGGTTTTACTCTTGTAGATAGTTTACATGGGACCAGTGTCTTATCTTTCTCTTCTCATTCTCCCAAAAAAAGATCAGGTTGAATCCATGTTTTGGCTGTATATATAAAAATAGAGTCTTGCTTGGTAAAGAAATAGGAAGAAAATAGCTTATTCTTCACAGACAACATTGAATCAAGTCAAAAATAGGTAAGTGCTTGAAACTTCCACTTCTCCTATCCTTTATCGTAGGACTTCTTCTTTCCATTTCCAATCCAGGATCTTCAGGCTTGTCTCTCAGAAATCTTCCTATTTTTTAATGAACTCTCTTTCAGGCAGAAACTCCTCTTCTGACCTGCAAGATTCTACAATGGAATCCTCTCTTTTCTTACATCCAGAAATTCCACTTTCTGGATGTAAGAAAACCAGGAACTTCCTCCCTCTGGGCATCACATATAAAGGAATTCTCCTTATTTATTTATTTAGCAATGCTTATATACCGCTTTTCACCGAGTCAAAGCTATTTTCTTTTCTTTTACCCCAAGCTGGCTAGGTACTTCAATGCCCAGTCTTCAAAGCCTGGAGCTCTGGATTTTTCAGGCTTTCCACCTGTCTTACAGGCCAATGCAGAAAGCTGGCGCTAGACCCGCGCTGGATCGATTGTTTAACGTTCCTGACAATGCACACATTTTAACCTGTGATGCAGGAAGGCTACAATATGCAAATGCCCAGAGCGGTAAACCTGCCCATACAAATGAGCCACCGCAGCGTTAAACAGGGAGAGCAAGCCAAACACATGCGCACAAGAAGTCTGCGCTAGTTTGGCTTGCTCTCCCCAAGCCCCGGTGGCAAATTTGCTTTTTTTCCCTCGGTCATCCCTCTGCTTCCTGGCAATTTAAAAACAGTAGCGTTATCTGCACACAGCAACTTCTTATGACAGACTGATGAACGGCACCGTACAGAACACCAGAAAACCGGTTTCACTTCAGATTTATCTTTTTTTTTTGTCAGCACAGCCCAACACTGTTTTGATGCCATCGGTGACTTTGCCCAATGCCTGATCATCTGGGGAGAAGATGATCTAGGCATCAGGGAAAGTACCCGGTGCCATCAAAATACTGTTGGTGGCAGCTTTTGAGGTTTACTTCTGCTCAGACCCTGCAGTTAAAATTTTGTCGCTATGGCTGTTTGTGAAATCATCTATGCCTGTCTCTGCATCATGTAGCATACCATCCCAGCAGATTTAAATAATGAGTAGTCCTTTAAATATTCATGGCATTAATTTGTCGCTAGTTTTTCTGCCAGCGTTTAAGTCTATTTCCTGCATGGGGAGGATCGTAAAAATGTGTTTAAACATGCTTAAACGTGGCGTTATGGGCTTCTAAAGCCCTCACTAGCTTTCTGCATTGGCCTGTTAGAATAGTAGGAAGATATGCCTTTGCCTGATGTTATCCAATTTCCTCCTAGCCTATTACATTATACAGCAACCAGAGCATGAGCATACACATTCAGTACCAGACATTGAGTCAACACTGAGGCACATATATTAGCTAGGACATATGGATCTGCTACTTGGATAATTTCTACAGAGAAACACATAGGTAAATTAGGGTTTAATCTTATTTTCCCAAAACAAAAGAAATCAAACATAGAATAGTGTTTTCATTTCTTGATTCATTGGAAGTCAAAGCATTCCAGTTTTACAAATATAGGGGGTAATAAAGTCATTTTTGAGCATATATGCTCCGTTCTAAAATTTTGGACAGCTTAAAAGTTAATGTATTGACATGAAGGTAGATACTTTGCCAGTAGGGCATCCCTGGGGTTATGATTTGGGCAGAGTGTGGATGGAGTTTGCAATTATGCATGCAGATTATAAAATTTATTCCTTAAGGTAAGACACAAACATTCACACCAGTCCTGATCCTGCTCCACTTAGTTTCCTGTTCACCTCCCATGTACAGTCAAACCTCGGTTTTTATGATTAATCCATTCGAAAAAGTCTGACTAAAACCGAAATGTATAAAAACTGAAGCAATATTTCCCATAAGAAATAATGTAAATCCATTTAATCCATTCCAGACACCCAAAAATATTCACAAAAAAATACATTTTATAGAGAATAACTATATTTTTGCATACAGAAAACAATGAGAAATAAATATAAATGACTAATGAAATGGATAAATGAACATTTAACATCACTTTTACCTTTATTGAAGACTCTTCTTGGCATATGGAAGACGGCGAGGAGGGGAGAGGGAAGAGGAGAGGTTATTGTTTGGAAGGGGAATCCCCCTCCATAAGGACCTCAGGTATCAAGGCCCTATCCGGGGTTACTTCCCTTCTTTGTCTTTTACTGGCACTAGGACCAGCTTGAGAGTCACTGGACCCCTGTCGTACAAAAAATATGTCCAGAGAGGTCTGCTTAGGAGAAGGGAGAAAGATCAGCCACACGGCACAATGATCAAGATGCAGATCTTCAGCCAGACACCCAGAGAGGAGATCAAGCACAGGAATTTAAAAGAAAAAAAAAACAAGAAGGATCCACAAAAAAAAAGCCTCCAGTAAAAGGCGCCAGCCACAGCCACCGGAAACACCACTCTCCCGCTCAGGCAACCTGGAACGTAGAGCTGAGCATGCGTTCTGGAGCCATGTGGCAATGGCTGCAGCAGCATGGGCCCCTGAAGTCTCAACCAGGCAGCAGAACGACTCTCTCCCCCGCCTCCGATTCTCAGCAACAACAGGACTGACAAGTTTGGAAGACCCCTTTCAGCAGGGAGTCCCAGCAGGGAATCCTAATTGAGCGTCGGAAGAATCAGACCAGCACAACAGCTCCCGGCACTTCTCTCACCTCACCGGACAGCACACACCTCTGATCGCCGACTCTCTCCCCGCCTCCGATTCTCAGCATCAGACCTGCAGAACAGCTCCCGGCACTTCTCTCACACACCTCTGATTGCCGACTCTCTCCCCTGCCTCCAATTCTCAGCATCAGCATGAGCAGAACAGCTCCCGGCACTTCTCTCACATACCTCTGATCGCCGACTCTCTCCCCCGCCTCCAATTCTCAGCATCAGCATGAGCAGAACAGCTCCCGGCATTCTCTCACACATCTCTGATCGCCGACTCTCTCCCCGCCTCCGATTCTCAGCATTAGCAGAACAGCTCCCGGCACTTCTCTCACCTCACCGGACAGATCCCTCAAAGTTTCGCCATCAGCAGGGAGTGTCGGAAGCCACACTCTCACAGTACAGTACTGCAGGATCGCTGAAAGCAAAGAGCTCTGGATCGCAAAAAGAAGTACTGTACTGTACTGTGGGCCCCCCCCCCCCCCCCGGACCATTTTAATTGTACGAAAACCGAGCGGATGTACAAGAACCAGGACAAAATCACAATGAAAAAAGTCATTGAAAATCGAAGCTAACGAAAACTGGGGCATACGAAAACCAAGGTTTGACTGTATTTCCTTTTCATTCCCCTAGCTATATCCTTGTCCCCAGTTGCTGTGTTGTCTGTCCTAACTGTTGTGTTGTCTGACTTGACTAGACTGTAAGCTGTTATGAGCAGGAACTGTCTCTTAACACGTCTCTGTATGCCTTGTAGCGCAATACAAAATAAGTAGTAGTAGTAGTCCTAGAGCTGGTGTAAATCCCATACTAGATTTACAAAGAATTCAGATAAGTTGTAAGATTTTAAATTTTACACACATACTTGTGCACTGTGGCAAGGAGGCCTATCTGGAGTCCGGGGGAGGACAAAGAGACAGGGAATTCACCCTAGTAAAGGGCCCCCTTTCACCAAGTCAGGGTAGGAAAGCCACAACCACCTCCAAGAATCAGAAAACCTCCATGTCACCCACATTTCATGCGCCCCCTAGTGGAATGAGGGAGAGAGGATATAGGCCCCAGAACCCCTATGGCAGGGAATTCTCCAAGCACTCAAGTAACCGAAGTCAGGCTGATTACTGTCACCTGGGAAGAGAGGAGTTGGAGCTAGAGCCCTGGAAATATAAACCTATGCCAGAGAATGAGGAAGGGGGAAGAGAAGCAGGAAGCCAGGCTGACACAAACAGAGGCACAGATACAAGCAAGGGAAGCTTGACTAGTGCTGAGCAGAGCAGAGGAACTGAGCTTCCAGGAGAAGAAAGTGCTGCAATCGAGATTGGGGCCAGAAACAAGAGAGATTCCAAGATCCCCTGGGAGGCTGTTAGCTGAGCACTGTGAGCAAGACGGGGAGTCAGAATCCATGCAGCTGGGAGAGCCTGAGGTGGAGCTGAATAAGGAGGACACTCCCATGGATTGTTCCTTTTGCCAAGCTATAAACATGGGAATGTAGAGAAAAAGCCAGTCTTGAAAGAAAGTCTTCAAGGAAAGAAGGTACCCATAGTCAACAAGCAGGGTGGCCGTGATTCCCACGTGTTTGCAAAGGGGGAAGTTTATGGGGACTAACGAGCAAGCCAGGAACTGTGATTAAAGCTTGTTAACCACCTGCTGCCTGAATTATGACACTGGGGTAATCTAAAGTAGCTAGTAGAACAACACTTTCTTTTGCCCCTAGGTTCTACCTTTTTGTTTGGAAGGTAGCCAAGAAAGGTTTGAAGCTGAATAGAAGCTAAAACTACCACAGACATTAAATTTTATTTGTTTTTGTGCTTTAGACAGCAAGGCTAAGAAAGGAATTCGATATCCTTGCTGTTAAAGACTGTATATCCTGAACTATAGAGAACCTTTGAACAGCCATTCTTATGTTTGGGTTTGTTTTATGGACAATGCACTACCTCAAAGAATCCTGAACAGATAATCCTGTGTGTGGTATGTTCTATCCATTGTGTGCAAAATAAATTTCTGTCATTTGCCTTACCTCGTGGAGCCTGACTACAACTTTCTGCCTGATGCACCTATACAGCTTAACAAAACAAACTACATTTCCCAGAGAACGCTGCAGGGAAATAATTTGTTAAGGCGGATAGCGGGAAGTTCCTCTAATAACCACACCCCTCTAAGCTAGAGGCGGGTGATGAGGCCATGACAGTACTCTGCCTAAACTCTGCCCATGCACACACCTGCAATAAATTTTTGTGCCATTGGATCTATGTAAGCTAGGGCCCAGTGTAAAAGAGGTCATTTATGCATGTAAGTGACTAAAATATAGAGATTTATGTACATTCTTGCATCCAAAATCTAGATGGCTGTTTATAAAATTGCACCCTCAGAGTGTTTTTCCAAACTTATCAACACTGTATAACTCAAGGGAATTTGAACAAGCTTACAGAGTCTCACTCAGCAAAATCAATCATTCAAAGTCTGCTCAGGTCAGCAGCAACTGCAAGTGGAAGTCTGAAATCTCTGTGATGGCCAACATGGAATGATTTTGTTGGTCTCGGCCCAGTAGGCAAGAGTCTACATCATAAAATCCACATCACGATTTGGCATTAATTGGCACCAATGCTGGCAGTCTCTGCAGAGAGATCACAACCTGAATAGCTATGATGGGATATTCTAAGGGATTAATATGGTTAGCAGATCTGCTGACCTCGTTAATCCCTCGTTAATTCCTTTAGTGCCGCTAAATATCCCCAGGTGCTACCACTGCACTCCCTAATGTTAGCATCGGGGCGTTCCAGAGGTGGTACCCCGCCATAATTGGGCAGCAGCGATATTGAGCGGCTGCCTGGTTACAGCAATGCGGCAAAAGTAAGGCATAGCAAAGGATGGCCTAACCTTTGCCGCAGAAGCTAACCAGACAGCAGCTGAATATCACCGCTGCCCGGTTAGCTTCCTGCCGATCTGGACAACCTGGATATTCAGGGCTGGAGCCAGATAGGACCCTGGCATTGAATATCTGGGTTTAAGTTTCAGCGGCAGCAGCTAGCCATGTTAGAATGTCTAGCCACCGCTGCTGAACTCCCACCGTCCTTGATTTTCATCTTTTAAGGTGGTCAGTCCCTCTAGTGTAGAAGTGAGGTACATGAACAAAGCAGTTTAAAGACGTTTACGCTTCCACTGCTGTGCTATGTGGTGTTTCTAGTTTGGTACAGAGGGCTTGCAATCGAATGGCTATATTTACTCTCCTGCACTAGTGCATGTTATTAATATAACTTAATAGTAACTAGACCCCATATTAAACAACATGCATTATTGTACATTAAATGCATATTAGTAAATTTAGTCCTAAATTTGTTCTTAAGGAAATGAAGGTTGAAGTGACTTGCCAGGTCACATGGAATAATTGTAATCCTGGTTCTAAACCTGCTATACTACCCATTGGGCTATTCCTCCATGCCACTGGGAGAATAGAGGGTTTGGTTTCTACTGCTGCCACCTTTTATGGACACCATAGTTACTAGACAAATATTTATGTTAAAAAAGTCACTATTGCTATTTAGAGGCATGTCTACTAAACCACAGTAGGGTTTGGCAGCTATCACAGTGCATTAGCTGCCAAAACCATGTGGTAAGGGAAAACCCTCCATGGTATCTGCAGAGGATATTTCTGGGTTAGCCCCTACAGATACCGGGACGGTTCTGGATTTACCATGGAAACCCCGCATTACCTGCCTCACCAGGTTTCCAATGTAGGTCCCACGAGTCTCTGTAGTAAATCCAAAGGGAGGGATGGTAACAGTCAGGTGCACAGAACTGCCAGTAGTTCTGTGCACTGATTGCTATCATGTTCCCCCCCCCCCCCCCACACAATATTGTCTGTGCCGCAATGTTGCATTCCACAGCACCAACAATATAAATAAAAAAGTAATGGCCCCTTGCAGCCCCAATCCCCTTCAGGAGCCTCGCAGGGGTGATTGGTGCACCCCCTGGACAATCTACTATCCCGAGTATCCAGTTGTAACAAGCCCCCTCCCTCCTCTCATCCTCTAAAAATTATCCTGGCTAGCCTGGCAGTAGCCCCCTCCCTTTCCTCCCTCCCCCTCCCTCTTTCTCTTCCATTTTAAAAAGAATATGCCGATTAGCCAGCCAGTAAAAGGAAAGCCCCTGTGGCCCCCATCCCCACCCCCAAACTCCCCAAAGATCTACCTTATCTTGATGGTCTAGTTGGTTTACAGGGCAGAAGTGGTCCTCTTTGCTCCTACCCTATCATCTGGCCATCTCAGAATGGTCATGAGCATGGGGTACTGCCCTCCAGCCTCTAGTTAGGGGCAGCACCACTAGATCATGGCTATCTTTGTTATGTCCATTGAGGAGGGTAGGAGCTGTCCAGGGGGGATGGCATTTTTTTTATTTATATTATCAGTGCCGCAGATTGCAACACCACAGCACTGACAATATTGTGGCGGGAGGGAGGCCCAATCACTTTTTCAAAACATATATGACACAATGTGTTGTTTTCACCTTCACAACTTTGTTTCTCTGGATCATGCACAGACTATCTTGTTCTTCATAATGTTCTCCTCCTCTACACTTATACACGATTATCTGTGTGTTGATTATTATTTGTCATTCACCATTTCTTACAGTATGTATTATTTTTTTCAGACTTATCTTTGCTGGTTCATTGTCCCAAAGTAGCGCTGATGGATTTTATATGAGTGCTTTTTATATGATTGCACTGTATGTTTTATTTTGATCTTAGGTAATGATCATTAAGGTAATCGGTCTTATCAATTAGTATTTCTTACTTTACATTTTCATAAGGTGTCTTTATACTGCATGTGTGAAGTATCTATAATGTTTTGATTTTCAGATGTATATCAATTTATATATGTATATGTGCTTTTGATCTCTGTTTTTTATGTTTCTGTTTTTTTTTAATTCTTGTTTTTATTTATGTACTTTGTTAGTTATTATTTATTATTTTTTAGACCCCTGACACAGACATGTTTGCTGAAACTTGGCCAAATCAGGTTCTTAATGAAGTGTACTGTTAGAAGATTCCTTGGTGTGGATGTGTTTTTTTCCGACCCATTTTGTGGTGTAGGTTCATTTTAAACACATTTCTCCAATTTTTGGGCATTTTTTTTCATGTTTGTTTCATTTATTCCTTCTTTGTGCTTGCATTGTTATGCATACTAGAACATTTTTAAGCACATAAATCAATTGTATATGCATTAATTCATGCAGATTTTGCTGTTGCTTTTTGATGTGGCTAAAATTGTTTTAGAAAGTGCAAATAATGACTTTGTCCTCCTAATCTTAAACAATTTAATATAATAGACAATGGTTATTTTAATTCATTTCATTTCTACCGCCACTTGAAGATTCACTCATGCACAAGTCAATGCAGAAACCTTGTGTTTAGAGTTATGCTCAGTGCACGGTTTTTTAATGCATAGAAAATGCAAAGTTTTTTCTCACGGGTATAGCAAAACAAATATGTAAATCAGATGTGGGGAAAAATTTGTGCAAATACATGCAGGCCCATGAGTTTGTGCTACTGCCATGGTGCGAAATAAAAAGGGCATTTGAAATGAAGTTTGACACTTCACCTCAAAGGACTCAATCAGGCCCAGACCCTCGGTCCCCCATTAACTTGATCTCAACCCTTCCCCCCTGATCACCTCAAAAATTATTGGTGGCCCCACTACCTGATCTCCACTAAACACTGGTGGCCCAGTGGCCTCTACTTCCCACTCCCTGATCCTCTCCAAAAAACAATGATGGTTTGTGCTGCACTGCCCTTTGGCCCCTCTTCCACACCTGTCATGAGTTCTCAAGCCTAGTCCTAGGGACACACCTAGCTAGTCAAGTTTTTAGGATAATCACAAATAATATGCGTGAGAGAGATTTGTATACAAAGGAGGCAATGCATACACATTTTACATACATATTCATTGTGATTATCATGAAAACCTGATTGGCTAGGTGTGTCCTGAGGACTGGGTTGAAACCCTCTGCTTTAATGTATTTGTCCCTTTGCGGTTCCATGACACTTTTCATTTTCGATTGGCTTTCCATCGATTTATCCGTAATCTCCAATTGAAGGTATATTATTCTGATCATCCAGTGGACACTGACAATTCAGTTGTTCATCTTTGTTCTTCTTGGATGCCTCCAGGTTCTATTGATCCTATGATTAATATTTTTAAGGATCTTGTGCTCAATGATATATCTAAATTTGAGGACCCTTTTGTTTTGAAGGGTTGTTGTAATTTAAAAGTTAATGAGCGCTTGCCCTTAATCAACTTCGGGATAATGAGTCTATTGTCATATCCCGTTCTGATAAGGGAGGGAGTATTGTGATCCAAGATCGAGTGATGTACGAACAAGAAGCTATTCGTCAGATGTCTGATGAAAGATATTACTCCCGTCTGTCTAATGACCCGATGCCAGAATTATTTTTGATGATTAAGCAAAAGGTTGATTTAGCTTGTGATAGAGGATGTCTTACTTCTCGTGAAAGTCGTTTTTGTTGGAAATGACCCCGATGATCCCTATGATATATTTTTTACCAAAAGTGCATAAATTACTGATCAGTCCTCCTGGGCATCCTATCGTATCAACTTGTGGTTCTATTCTTGAACACTTATCTCATTTTGTGGACCGTTTTTTAAAATCAGCTGTTCAAGACGTTCCATCATTTATTCAGGATACTACACATTTTTTAAGAATTCTGCAAGATTTTTCTGAATAGTCACAAATTAATTTGATGGTGACTATGGATATTAAGGACAGACTAGGCCAAATGGTCTTTTTCAGTCGTCATGTTTCTATGTTTTTATGATATTAATAGTTTGCATACGAATATTCCTTGTGCTCTTCAGATTATTGATGATGTTTTGAATACATATATCCTCCTCTTGAGCATATACCATCGACATGTCTTCATGATCCAACTCAATTGGTGCTCTTTAGGAACTATTTTTGGTTTAAAGATGGCTATTATCTGCAGCATCATGGGGTGGCTATGGGAGTTTCAATTGCATTGTTGTATGTGGCTGAGTTTGAAAATCATTTTTTGTCTTGTGCCCCATATTCTAGCCATCTTAGACTTTGGCGCTGATATCTGTATGTTATGGTCTGGCTCGGAGGCTCAACTGATACAGTTTTTTGATTGGCTTAATAGTAGGGATGAGAATCTTTTCTCCTTATGTTATCATGCTGTGGAGATTGATTTCTTGGATGTGCATATATATTGCAAACTTGATGGAATTCATACCACTATCTTTCGTAAGGAGGTGGATCGCAATGCATATCTACATTTCTCTAGCTGTCATTCCTTATCATTATGCAAGAATTTGCCCGTCAGCCAGTATCTCTAGCCAGATGGATTTGTTCTTCTGATGGACATTTTTTGAAGGAAACAAGATTGCTGGATGCTCATTTTAAAGCACTGCCTTTTTGAGAGTATGCTTTGCTCAATGTTCCTTGTTGCTGCAATATCATTCTAAGGAACCTGAAGAAGCTCTTACGTGTGTTCTGCTATATGTGATGGGCGTCCATAGGATTACTAGGATGATTCGTAAATACTGGTCAATGTTACAATTACATCCTTGTTTGTCGGTTCCTTTAAGGATAGCATTCACTAGAGGTAAAAATTTGGGTGAATTGCTCACTAATTATCATGAACCACCATTAACACATGATAACATTCAACTGCAGGGTCATTATCCATGTTCTAAATGTAGTTGGTGTGCTTCAGCATTGATAGGACCCAGTTGGACACACAATGATGGTAAAGTATATCATTGAGAGATGATACTTCCTGTGATACTGATGGAGTAATTTATGTAATAGTTTGCCTTCACCTTATGGTTTATGTAGGATGTATTAGGAAGATTTGTCAGTGTTTGTCTGAGCATAGAAGTCAGATTAATAATAATGTGACTTCTGCCCCATTAGTACTACATTGACAAAAATGTCAACACTCTGCTGATGACATTTGTTGGCGAGTGTTGGAACATTTGCCTCTGTTGAGGAGTTGGTGTGATTATAAGAGAAGATTACTTTATCGTGCATACATGTGGATGTTTAAATTAAAATCCATTGAACCTGTAGGGTTAAACAATCGGTGAATTGTTTTTCTCTATTGTGATTCTGACCATGTGACCTTGTGGGGTGGGTTATTTAAGAAGGAGCTTCTGAACTATAGATGTTTCAGCTTGGTAATGTAATTCCCTTGATGCAGATAAGTGGTTTATGCTTATTGAAATGCAATATTGTGTTGGGTTTTATATTGTATTGAATGAATGTGAAGTATTAATGTTAACTGTGAATTACCAAGGCTGTTTGTATGTACCTGACAGGTTTGATGATGATATGTTGTGAGCATTCTAGTACAAGCCTTTTAGGGCTGTTATGCCAGAAAGTCGTATTTCGACCGATTTCGGCTCTAAATAATTTTAAGATCCTGTTGGGTTAGGTTTTGTCTGAGATAGTAGTAGTAGTTGCTCCTTTTTTAGGTAGTATATATATTATAATTTAGTTAAACGTGGAGGGTGAGTTGTTTTGTGGTTGTTATTGTACCTTTGCGGCTGCCCACATGTTCCTGCCTCTATGTTGCCATCTTTCAAAATGGTGACACCTGACTCAGGATGCACTTCATGGGGTCAGTCTGCCATATAAGGCAAAAATTGTCTTATTTGGTGGATGGATCGCCCCTGATGGTGCAATTTGGGGCACACAGCATGGGGGTTAATTGGTCTGCTGATCCCATGCTGTGTATCCCAGAATGTATAATGGGGTGGGGGAGGTCAGTCTGCTAGATAAGGCAATGTTTGCCTATTTTGGAAGAATGACCCATTGGGGTTGTCATGGGATGCACTGTGTGAGATCAGGCACTACCATTTTGAAAGATGGCAACATGGAAGCAGGAGCATGTGGGCAGCATGTCTGCCTCCCATCACATTAAAAGTACGTAGGAAGTATAGAAGTAGGTCGGGGGGGGGGGGACACAGAACAAGCTATTGTTTCTCGGGAAGTTGGATGAGCAGCATCTTGGCCACTTGTTTTTTGGGCAGGGGTAGGGGGTAGGAGCCACTGGGCCATCAGTGTTTCAGTGGACATCAAGGAGTGGGGTGATGACATTGGAGTCACCAATGATTTTTTGAGAGGATTGAAGGGGTGAGGAGTTTCGGAGTGGGTGATTAAGGGTCTGTGCCTGACTGGGTCACCTGAGGTGAAGTGTCAAACGTCACCTCAGATAATCCTTTGCTCCCGCAGCATTTTTACATTTGCCTGAAGCTGGTGTAAATATCTAGCATTAAAAGAAGATTGAAAAAATGTGCTAAGTTTAGCAGTTTCTTACATCAGGAGCAATTATATATACAGTACTTGCTTTCTGAACCAGAGCATAGCGCATTTTGCTGCATCGGCCTCTCAGGCAAGAAAATGATGTCAGAAACCCAGGCTCTAAATAGCACATAATTTTGTTTCTCAAATCTTGTAAAGCTGATGTACTGTAACAATTAGGAAACAAAGCCTTTATTTGAAAAATGCTCCTTTTCCCTTCGGTCTTTTTCTCAAAAATGTTGTTTTCTTGTAATATTCATCTACTTACTTAGAAGTACTTTGAAGCCAAAGTGATATATTCTTTTCACATTTGATACAAAAGTGCTAATTAGACCAACTCTTCTTTATTACAGACCTTGATTACTTACTGTAAACTGGCAATGTTCTCGCAGGTAAATCTTGCACAGTCAGACTGGCTTCGTAATGCATTCATTTTGTTTCTCAGCGGGGCCATTGTTAAAGGACTAACCAGGAGAAGCAAATAGAAGAATAAAAAGCACATATTAATGGAAAGAAGATCATAACTTACTGACATTTCAATGTTTAAAGAATTAAGTAAAGCCTCTTCCCTGCTGGTGTTGCTCTATCTCTAGTCTTTTCTCAGCTGGAGTTTTATAAAGCGAGACAGAACTAGATACGAAACAAAATGTAACAAGCAGACAAAACCAGCAGGTGCACTTCCTGTATACAGTGGGATCTAGAGAAGTTTATATTTCATGTATTACTGAGAATTGCACTTATCAGACTCATCATTTAAACTCTCGCTAGCCAAACTTAGCAATGGTGCTAGCTAGATTGCTCCAATTATCAATTTGCCTGTCTTGTAGCTTAATAACTTAACGTATTAAATGACAGCAAAAAAAGACTAATTTGTCCCATTCGGTCTTACTGTTGGCATATTTCAACTCTTTCCAAAGGTTCTCAATTGGATTGAGATCAGGACTCATTGTTAACTAGTTTAAACAGTTCATTTGATCCTTTTTAACCATTATTTTGTACTTTTGGAGTATTTTTTGGGTCATTGTCCTGCTGGAGGACCTTCTTATCTTTATCTTTTCTTCTCTTCAACTCAGACCTAGCTTTCTGACACAAGGTAACACATTTTGCTCCAGAATACCTTGGTAGTTCTCTGACTTCATTATTCCTTTAATAGGTTCCAGGCCTCTAGTTCCTGAGGCAGTAAAACAGCTGCACAACATTATTTATTTATTTACATCTCTTCTATACTGCGCTCTTTATTATCAGTGCAGTTTACAATTAACAATTTGACTCTAGGACATGATCAAATCTGACCTGAGTTTACATTTAACAAGGAAAGTAACATGGGATTGAACTGCCATTATGGAACTCCACCATATTTAACTGTAGGAAAGGTGTTGTTTTTCATTATAAACTTCATTTCTTTGCCTGTAAATGTATCGCTGGTCCGCATTGCCAAAGAGCTCAAGTTTGGTTTCATCTGTCCACAGAACATTTTCCCAGAAGGATTGTGGTTTCTCAAAGTAGGTTTGGGCAAAAATCTGTCTTTGAGCAGTGGGGACCTTCTTGGACTTTGCCCGTGAAGTCCTTCTTTGTTTAGTGCACGGCATATGGTACAGGTTAAAATCGCCACTCCAGATTGCTCCAGATAAGCCTTAAGTTCTTCAGATGTTGTACGTGGTGTTTTTCCAACTCTTCACACTAACCTTTGAAGACTTCTTGGATTAATTTTCTTCTTCCCATCATGTTCTGGGAGGTTGTTGACAGTTCCATGAGCAGAAAACTTATTAATAACATTGCGAACTGTAGACACAGAAATCCTAAGATCTTTGGAGATGGCCTTGTACCCCTTTGAAGTTCGATGTTTGGTGGTAATGGCTTTTTTAACTATCTCAGGCAGCTCTCTTGTCTTCATCATTGTGAAAAAGGGAGTGAATCTGGCCACTTTAAACATTAGAACCATCATTCCTTGGTTGATTCAAGTCATGTGAGTACTGGCAATTGATCACAGGTGTATCTAATTTACTACCGTGGGAATGTGCTTCTTCTGTTCAAAATGATTTGAATCATTTAAAAGGGTGCCAATAATCAAGCGTGGTTTACAATTAGCAACAGTTTGAATAGTACAAAATAAACAAATACATACTCGGTTACATAGAACGATGTAAAACTATATATATCAACAAACGGGGAGTGGGGGGGGGGGAACAGGCTCATACCTCCTCTGTTGGGAGGCGGTTTGCCTGTGGATCTTCACCAAGGAGAAGGGCATGATCTTCTGGGTGGTCTACATACCGGGCCAGGACAATCTGCTTGAAGATTGACTCGTCAAAGTCCTTCAGCCCTACAAGTGGCACCGCAACCCAGTGGTTGCCATCTGCTTCTTTTGACTTTGGGGGATATCAAAGTTGGAACTCTTCACCAGCCCTGAGAACATGCAGCTGCCACGCTTCTGCTCCCAGAGACTGACTCTGAAATGGGTGGCAGCAGATGCCTTCCTCTTGCCTTAGTCCAGAAGCCTCCTGTATGCATACCTGCCAACTCACCTGGTTCCCAAGATCTTGCTCAAAAATTCAGTCAGACCAGGCCTTGGTAATTCTCTTTGCTCCTTGGTGGCTCTTCTCTACTCCTGCAGCTGTCTCAGGCAGTCCCGATACCCTTTGGCCATGCCCTGGACTTGCTCTCACAGGAGAACATGACCCTTCTTCATCGCAATCTCCAGTCCCTTGCCTGTGCCGTGGAGGAGATCCTACTGGCATTGCACAAGGACGCGACACGATGTGCGTATGCTTTCAAATGGCGTAGATTTTTGGTTTGGTATGCAGACAGGAATCTCAACCATTTCGCTTGTTCGGTGCAGGACATCCTACAGTATCTGCTGCAGCTCTCCTGGGCTCGTCTGAAATCCAGTTCCATCAGGGTGCACCTTTGTGCCCTGGTGGCACATTACCACCTCATTGATGGCCAGCCTGTCTCTGTGCACCCACTTGTGGGTCTCCTCTGGTGGCCTCCTATCTGCCCACTGCCGGTGACATGGGACCTGAACATCGTCCTTAGGAAGCTGATGGCTCCCCCCTTTGAGCCGCTGGCTTCATGCCGTCTCAAATTCTTGCGATGGAAAGTAGTGTTCCTGCTAGTGCACACTTCAACCAGAAGGGTCAATGAACCACTGACATTGGTGGGCCATGCTCCCTACACAAGGTTCCACAAAAACAGAGTCATCCAGACTCACCCAAAATTCCTGCCTAAGGTGGTGTCCGCTTTTCATATTAACCAAGAACTAGTCCTCCTCACCTTCTTCCCCAGCCTCGTACATCCCAAGCGGAGGCTTCGCTACACACCTTGGATTGCAAAAGAGCACTGACCTTCTACCTCTAGAGGACAAAGGCCCATCGCCACTCGTCATAACTGTTCATCTCCTATGACATCAACAGGCTTAAAGTTGCGGTCTCTAAGCATACCCTGTCTACCTGGGTGGCAGACTGGACTCTCTCTGGAGCGTCATGTTACTGCGCACATTGTGCATGCCATGGCGGCCTCGGTGGCTCACCTGCACTCGGTCCTCCTGCAGGACATCTGCTAGGCTGACACCTGGTCTTCGGTCCATACCTTTGCAGCACATTACTGCTTGGAGGAGAACTCACGGCGCGATAGTGCCTTCGACCAGGCAGTACTTCATCTCCTCTTTGGGGAATAGTGCAACTCCTTCCCTCCGGCCCTTTGTGTCCAGGCTACCGGAAAGGTGATTCCATCATCAATGTTGGGGCTGCATCACTAGACTTCAAGTCATTCAGCGCTCCTTGCTGCTCTTCATGGTTTGCCTTTTGGGTCACCCATGACTCCTATAGATTTTTTTGGCAGCCTGTAGTTTGGGAGTCCCATATGTGAGGACTGACTTTCTGCTTGTTCCTGGAGAAAGCGTAGTCACTCACCTGTAACAGGTGTTCTTCGGGAACAGCAGGAATCAGTCCTCACCACCCTCCCTCCTCCCCGTGGAGTTTTTTCTTTTTATGCTTGATTCAACTATGTCATCATACTGAAGTAAGATGGCACCTTTGGGTGGGAAGGTAACTGAGCATGCGCAGTCTAACTCCCAAAGGCTTTCTTTGAAAGTGGGGAGTGAATCCGCATGGGCTCTGTTGATGCTGACATCACCCATCTATGAGGACTGATTCCTGCTGTCCCCAAAGAACACCTGTTACAAGTGAGTAACTACACTTTTCTGTTCATTAAACTGTCAAGAACCTCCCAAGACATGGTGGAAAGAGGAAAATTAATACAAGAAGTCTTTGAAGGTTAGTGTGAACTGTTGGAAAAACACCAACTCCCTTATCAAACAGCTAGCAACATTCTACCCTGACATTCTACCTGTTGTCCTCTCCTACCCAGTGGTTCAACGTCAACCCTCTCTGTCCACCCCTCAGAACCCAGCACTTACCCTATCTATCTTCCTGTCCACCATTGAAAACCCAGCCTCTGCCTCCCACCCTCTTACTATTGCTCACCCCAATAACTCCTCAGAGCCCAGTGTCTACCCTCTCTATGTCTCTCTCTCCTACCCAAGTCAGAGCTGTTCTTTCCTTCAGCTTTGGCCTTCCCTTAGCGCCATCGTACAGGAACTGATCATTGCGGCCTGTGCAGGCATTTGGAGAACATTCACACACAAGCACACTCCATGCATCTCCTCCAGTGCACCTTCCTCAGTAACAGGACGTTGCATCAGAGGGGGTGGGGGTTGCACCCAATGTGCAGTGTGTGGGTATGCATGGGTCCCCCAGCCCCCTGGGAGTTGCCATTATTAATTTGTCTGTCTCTCACTGCCACTGCCTGCCTACTGCTCATCTCCACTGTCTGTCACCTGCTGCCTGCCTAGCACCACTACCAACACCACTGCCTGCCTTCCTGCCTGCTACATGGTTCATGGTGCCAACTGTGCCACTGTCCCATGGCTGCCATCCTGTGTGAGTGTCCAGTTTGCGCCATCCCTGTGTGCAGGCATGATGACTGCCTCTGATAAATGGCAAAAAAGCATCCAGTAATATATATATTTATGAATATGGTATAGGAGTGTTGCACCTGCTTGAATTGGGGTTACATAGGACACACTATTGTGAAGCACTGGTGTATTTGCTGGATGTGTGCTTGCCTTTTGGACAGGATGAAAAAGCATTTGGTGGCCTGCTGAGTAAGCAGACAGCTAAAATGTGCATATTCAGCCTGCATGTGTGAGTTGTCACATGTTGTCCCCAAACCCATGAGCTGTCATTCATAGCAGTTTCCAAATGCTAGAGTGCACCACTCCCATTACTGCTACATAGCTGATCATGTGCTGTGAGCATACCTGTCCTTGTCTGGGGCAGGGCCAGTGCTACCCAGTAAGTTCAGTAAGCATAGCAGGGGGATGCCGGTGTTAAGGGGTGCCAAAACTGCAGTCATGGGCTTGTGGAGGAAAAGGCCAAAATCGCAGCCAGCATTAGTGCCTCTGGCCACTGCTATCAGAGAGAAGCATTTTTATTACAGTGTGTTTGAATCAGTCAGTTTTGGTCCTATTCGTTTCACCAGTCTTGCCTCCACCCTCCTCAGAGATGACCTTGGCTGCTGCCTCCCACAGGCCCTGCACTCTGAGGCAGACTCCGCCTCCTTCCCTGAGCCCAGGGGATGCAGGGCAGGGAAGCAGGAAGGTCACTCAGCTATGTCGGGCCTCCCCACTCCCAGCTCAGAGTGGTAGGAGCCACCTGTGACGGTCCTGTTGCTGTTCCCGCTTATAGCCAACTGGTGAGGGAGGCCCATGGAGGGCGACACTGTAGCTGGAAAAGCAGCAGAAATTATGTCAGAGTTACACGGGCTCGACCCACAATGGCAGGAGCTATTAAAGGACAAGTTTATTTACTTCCTTATGAAAGAATCAGGTATTGCAGGCATTTTTCTGGCCCAAGAGAGCTTATGATAAAAGTTTGTATCTGAGGAGTAACAGTGGGATTTGAACCCTGCTCTTTCCAGTGCCAGGCTGCTGTCCTAACCGCTAGGCTACTCCTCCACTCCAAAGGAGGCTCACTGGAGTAGATGTTGCCAAGGGTTCTTTGATTAGAGAATCATCTGAATAGAGTTTATGCTGCACTGGATCTTTGAGCAAATACAAGCTACTTGGTCTATTTCATTGAACGTATTACTACACTTGCTATTAGATCGTTCAACATGAAAAATGTGTTGTAAGCTAGAATGTTACTTCAGCACACTTCTAACGGGTCTTCAATCCTTTTTCATTCCTATTTTCTTTCAACTTTCATTTCAAATCGTTTTCTTTATTGAAAAATCTTCTTCTTTTTTAAAAAACTCAGTGTCACAAACCCTAGTGCTTAAAACTTCAATATATAACTTTATTAGAGGACTTCCTTTTAAAAATCTTCACCCCTATGTTCAATTTTATACAACAGATCTCAGAGATCTGTTGTATAAAATTGAACATAGGGGTGAAGATTTTTAAAAGGAAGTCCTCTAATGAAGTTATATTTTGAAGTTTTAAGCACTAGGGTTTGTGACACTGAGTTTTTTAAAAAAGAAGAAGATTTTTCAATAAAGAAAACGATTTGAAATGAAAGTTGAAAGAAAATAGGAATGAAAAAGGATTGAAGACCCGTTAGAAGTGTGCTGAAGTAACATTCTAGCTTACAACACATTTTTCATGTTGAACGATCTAATAGCAACTGGATCTTTGAGCGACAAATTGGAGATGCCAGAGAAACAGGAAGAGAAAAGCAGAGCCGGGTGAGAGCAGCCAAGAAAAAAGTACTCCTCGACATCTCTAAATCAGTGACTATTTTGAGTTTGCGGGGAGGGGTCCCAGCAGAAGTGTGCCACTGCTTGCACGATCCTCAGTGCAACATTTCCTTATCTAATCCTTTCCCCTTAGCAAGGCGGCCCAAACTCTATGGCATTAGGGAATGCAGGGCCCGATATTCACTTGGGTAGGCTATGCACCTCTATGGTGCATAGCCATACCCGCCAACCCTTAACCCCGGATATTCAATGTGGCCCTGGCATTGAATATCCGGGGATTGCCGCACCCGCCGGAAGCCGCAGTAGCTAACCAGGCAGCAGCAATATTGCATGCTGTCCAGTTAGCTCTTGCATCTAAATGATAGGTAAGGTTTTTTCTCGCCTATCTTTTAGGCGCAGGTCGCTAACCAGGCAGTAACGCTGCTGCCCGGTTATCAATTATCTCTGCCTCTGCTCCTCCCCGGAATGCCCACGACACGCTCTGATGCTAAGCGATTAGCATCGGGGCATGTAAGTGCCTTAATCGGGGATATTCAGCAGCAGTTACATGGTTTACAGGGCTGTAAACCATGTAACTGCCCTTCGAATATCAGGCCCACAGAGAATACCTGTAGCTCACTAAAGCAGGAGTCTGTCCAGCATAGGAACATACAGTCTGGCCTCATGATGGGACAAAACTACTGTGCTAACTCCTGGTGTTTCTTGCCAGTGTAACCAGAAGTAAAGTGCCAGGCCTTTCTTCTTATGCAATGCAGGGTTAAGTAACTTGGCCAAGGACACAAAGCGTGCTAGTGGGAATTAAACCATGGTTGCTAGGTTACCACATCAGTGCTCTAGCCACTAGGCTGCTCCGCCACTCCATATCAGCTGTGGAAAACAGCAGTAACTATGACCTGGAGGAAGAAAAAAGGATAGATGATTTATTATGTATGAACTATGACCTGAGGAAACAGGTGGATGAGCTGAAGATGATGCTGGAGAACTACAAGGACTGTTTGAACCATGTGTGATGATGAACAAGAACCTGCCTATAGCAAAGTCAAAGCAAGAAAAGATGGCATGCTGTGACAAGTTATGCAGGACCAGCTGAAGCTGGGTCATTGCACCAAGTGGCATGGGACCTGTTTCAACGAGCAGTGGACCAATGGCTACACTTTTCAGAACCTCATCAGGCAACAGGAGAGGATACATTCTCAGAGAAAAGAGATGGAAGGGCAACAAAAGATATTGGTGAAATGGAAACCTCCTGTCATGGGGCATATACCACCTGCCAATAATGGCCAGAAACCACTCAAACGCAAGACCAATGGCACAGAAGGTGAAACATTAACATTAGAGGGGTATCCTGAGCATGAAGACATCTTACAGGTTTGACTATGTCAGTTTAGTGCTGCCAGATATCCAAGGCATGCCATTACCTTACCAGACATCAGCAGGGGACTGCCTGTCAGTAATCATGAGAGAGCCACAGCTGCCCATTCCTGCAGCTACCTTAAAGCATGTTAACCTTTACTAAACATACCCCAGCCTGGTTGCTTTAATATGAGCTTTATTATACTCCTCATTGGGGGTAACTGTCTCTTCAAGCAGATTAATAAATTGAGCTTGGCTCCCAATGGGCCCCTTCAGCCTCATGACTGGACATCAATGCAGACATTATGGTATTCAAGTCTATAATTTCTGCAGAGACCAAGCCTTCCAAATGGGAATATCGGCTAAAATCTGTTGCAATGTATCAGCTCCCCTCTCTGCTGTACCTGCTCAATCCCAGTAATTAAAATTTCAGCCAAGGATACTCACCCATCCTGCTTAGTATCTGCTGTTAAGCACTTCTCCTGCCTTGAATCCCAAGGTAGTTACCATCTCCAGGTTTTTTAGAGGGTGGAGTTTCTCACCAGCTTCATTGTCTGTCGAGCACTTGTTCCATGATGGGCTTTCTGATCCACGCACGTATAATCAGTTGTATCAAGGAAGCATCAAGCTTAACTCACAACACCAGAGCAAGGAGGAGGGAAGCTGGGAGGAAGAGCCTGGACCACTAGACTCAAGGTGGTCTCAAAGACCAGGTTCACCCAAGAAGCCAGCTTACTTAGCTGTCCCAAGATTTGCCCTTGCTGTACTCCAGTTGCTGTTACAAAAAGATTCATGGCCACAGCCAAGGAGAAATCAGACTCAGAGGATAAAGTTCTATTTTACCCCTTTTGACTAGCTTGAAACAGAAAAAGGCATAAGAGTATATAGTTGGGGTCTGATTGTTATAGCTTAATTGCAAGACTTTGGTTCAGCAGCAGGGATCTTGTCTCTCCACTACTTACTACATTTCCAGTAAAACTAGCTGGATTAAGGGTATAGTGGTACACATGAAACACTAACATACAATAAGAGGAAGTAAGTTATTCATTACACAAGCATCTGAGATGTTTGTTAGAAAAGAGAAAGATATAGAAATATGCCAAATATCACAATTTGTCTCATAAGCAGCACAATCACGATATAGCCAACTCTAGAATCCGAAGAGTTCAAAGGAAGTTAAGGAACTTGCTGCTGGTGCAGCACAAACGACAGTAAAATCCAGGTAAAGAACTACGAGGGTTGCTCAGAAAGTAATGCCCCACATGTTTTTTCTCAGTCTAGAATGAAGATAGAGGTGTGAAATTGAAAGGGTAGTAACTTGGAACTTCAAAGGACACGTGTGTAATTTTACAGTTGTCCAACAAATAGCAAGGCGGTAATGATCCTTCAAATGGCGTCTTGTGAGTGACACACAGTACAAACAATGAGCTGTAATTGAATTCTTGGTGGAGGAGAAAGAAAGTGTGAGAAACATTCACAAACGGTTGTGTGCTGTGTATGGAAGTTCTGCGGTAGATAGGAGCACCGTTGGACGATGGGTGAAGAGAGTAAAGGCTTCAGGAAGTGGTAAAACGGAACTGGAAGATCAGTCGCGGTCTGGGCGTCCTGCCTCAGCCACCAGTCCAGACAAGTTGCAGCGTGCTGATGACATTATTTGTGCGGATCGGTGCATCACGAGTCGGGAATTGTCCATACAGCTTTCGGTCAGTAGAGGTAGTGCAATGGCAATTATTGACTCTTTGGGATAAAGGCCTCCCCCTCAGCTTCCAAATGCTCCAACAAATCAGAGCAGATCTCTTTCCTTTGGCGTTTGTTTTCTGTTGTGAGACTTCGTGAAACCCATCTTGCACACACCTTTGAATATCCCAAAGAGTCAATAATTGTCATTGCACTACCTCTACTAACGGAAAGCTGTACGGACAATTCCCAACTCGTGATGCACCGATCTGGAGTGGTGGCTGAGGCAGGACTTTCTTTCTCCTCCACCAAGAATTCAATTACAGCTCGTTGTTTGTACCATGTGTCACTCACAGACACCATTTGAAAGATCACTACCGCCTCACTATTTGTCGGATGACTGTAAAATTACATACATGTGTCCTTTGAAGTTCCAAGTTACTACCCTTTCAATTTCACACCTCTATCTTCATTCTGGACTGAGAAAAAACATGTGGGGCATTACTTTCTGAGCAACCCTGATATATAAAATAGTTACCAGATTTTTTTTGCAGGCAAATCTGGGACTCTGTGTGACATCAACAATATCACTTTGAAACAGACAAATCAACAGAGAAATAGAAACAGGGCTGCATGTCCCCTATCCTGTGCAAAATATAAAGATGGTGGTTGTAAATTCCAAAAGCTGACATATGAAAATCACTACATTGAAAATAAATATTTTTTTTCTACCCATTGCTGGAATCGGGGACAGGAGGCTGCCAAATATGTCGGAATCGGGGACACAGCTCGAAAATTGGGGGTATGTGGCAACCTGAATATAAAATTGCATTCAAAAACTAAACAAAGCAAGAAGGTATACCATACAGATAAATCACTGATGAAACAAAACAAAAGAAATTGTGGAAATCAATTCTTTAAGAGTTAAAAGAAAAATAGTAAAGGTAAATGAGCATTTGCAATACTGGCAGCAGCACTGAAGGGGGTCTTCAACCCTGAGGCAAAGTTCAAAATTAGCTTTGGGCTTTCATCTAGCAAACATCAGGAAGCTGCACAGACAGTATAGGTGAGATACTCATCTTTTACAAACATCAAGATTTACCATGGTTGTAAGGGTAAAAAGCATCCTTCAGAAAAGAGTGCATTAAAATGGATACAGGGTGTATGTTTTACAGTGACTGGTTTTCCAACTAGGTAAACTGTTGACTGAGTGATTGCTCTGCCTGGTCATGAAAAAATAACTGCAAAATTATAATAGCAAACAGGGCCGGATTTACCTTGAGTGAGGCCCTACGCCAACAAAAATTGTGGGCCCCCAGTAGGGGCGGCCCAAGGGGGGTGCGGGCCTCATTTGCATAAGAGGCCTCATTTGCATAAATATTTGCATAATATTACCATATACTAACTTTTAGTAAACGTGCCTCTTAATGAGTGTATGGATAAAGAAAGACTAAAAGATTTCTACATTACTATAATCTAGTGCCAACTGCCAGACACATTAGGAACTACTACAAACACTGCCCATTTAGAACCCATAGCAAACCCGCCGTATCCTAACAGCACTACCAGGACTCACAAAGCACCATACTCTACCAATCAAAAGGCAACACTGCAAATATTAAACCAATACATTTCAGAGAATAACAATACATGACCTACTGGGGAAAGAGAACAAGTGGCAATGTCAAATAGGAATTACATAAACAGAATACCTCAGCTCAGTTACACATGCAGAGCATAGACCATCACCAAACAAGGAATCACAATTTAGAAACAGGAAGACAATAATTAAACTGGGAATCCCAAAAGCCAAACTTGGAATGTACAACACTGTAGAAATAAAACTATACATTAATTTGCTCTTGTACTAAACAAAGCGCAGACGTTAATGATGCACATTTACCAGAGCTGACATATTCCAATTAATAAATTCAAAATAAAGAGATATTTTTCTACCTTTTGTGCATTTTTTTCAGCTGCAATTGCTCCAGCCACTTTCTTCAGTTTCTTCGTGTCTTCTGCTAACTCTCCATCGTCTGCTGTCCATTTGTCCTTTCTTCTCTCTTCTAGTTTTTTTCCATTCTCTCTCTACATCTGCTTTAACATACTAATCTTTCTCCTTTTGCTCTTTCCTCATTCCTATTTCATCCGCTCAAATTTTACCCCTCCATCCTCAATCCCCACTTATTCTCCCAATACCCGGCCAATTGTAGATTTTTTTATCCCTCCCACACAAAATATTTTTCCCTTCTCCATTTTACTCTTCCAGCCCCATCCCATTCTAATCCTACCCCAACATCAGCTCCCTTCTAGTTCCAGCCTCATCCAGCATCCATTCCCTTCTAGTCCCTGCATCAGCCCATTTCCAGTCCTAGCCACCCATCAGCCCATTTCCAGTCCTAGCAACCCCCCAACCCAATACCAGTCCTAGCCCCCCATCAACCCACTTACAGTCCTAACCCCCATCACCCCATTTTCAGTTTAAGCCCCCCTATAACCCACTACCAGTCCTAGCCCCCCCATCAACCCACTTACAGTCCTAACCCCCCATCACCCCATTTTCAGTTTAAGCCCCCCCCCCTATAACCCATTACCAGTCCTAACCCCCCATCAACCCATTTCCAGTCAGCCCCCCATAGCCCATTGCCAGTCCTAACCCCCCCATCAGCCCACAGCCCATTACCAGTCCTAACCCCATCAGCCCACCTCAAGTCCTAACAGCTCCCCATCAGCCCATTTCCTGTCCTAGCCCCCCAGAGCCCATTACCAGTCCTAACCCCCATCAGCCCACAGCCCATTACCAGTCCTAACCCCATCAGCCCACCGCCAGTGTTAGCCCGCCCCATCAGCCCATTTATAGTCCTAGCCCCCCATAGCCCATTACCACTCCTAACCCCCTCCCAACAGCCCACAGCCCATTACCAGTCCTAACCCCATCAGCCCACCTCCAGTCTTAACCCCCCAGCCCATTTCCAGTCCTAGCCCCCCCCATAGCCCATTACCAGACAGCCCCCATCAGCCCACAGCCCATTACCAGTCTTAACCCCCCCCATAGCCCATTACCAGTTCTAAACCCCCCCAACAGCCCACAGGCCATTACCAGGCCTAATCCCATCAGCCCACCTCCAGTCTTAACCCCCCCAGCCCATTTCCAGTCCTAGCCCCCCCATAGCCCATTACCAGACAGCCCCCATCAGCCCACAGCCCATAGCCCATTACCAGTTCTAACCCCCCCCCCAACAGCCCACAGCCCATTATCAGTCCTACCCCCATCAGCCCCCCGCCCGCCTTAACCCCCCCCCCGCCCATTTCCCGTCCCAGCCCCCCCCCAATCGCCCATTACCCGTCCTACCCCCCCCCCCCCCCATCGGCCTAAAGTAACATTTAATTTAAAAAAAAATGCTGGCTGCTACCGCTGCCACCGCGGCAGCATGGACCGACCCGCGGGGCCCCCTCTGCCCGGCTGAATCGTCCGTCCGTCTGTCCCTCCCTCCCTCCGTGCCGGCTTTGAGAGGCGCGAAGGGAGAATGTCTCCCTCGCGTCTCTGTTAAGCCCGCAGGGGCTGTTGGGAAATTTCCCATCAGCCCCTGCGGGCTTAACAGAGACGCGAGGGAGACACTCTCCCTTTGCGCCTCTCAAAGCCGGCACGGAGGGAGGGAGGGACAGACGGACGATTCAGCCGGGCAGAGGGGGCCCCGCGGGTCGGTCCATGCTGCCGCGGCAGCAGAGGGGGCCCCGCAGGAACAGTCCATGCTGCCGCGGCGGCAGCCAGCGTTTTATTTTTTAAATTTAATTTTAAGGCGGCTATTTTTGTGGGCCCTTGTCAGCTGTGGGCCCTACACCACGGCGTAGGTGGCGTATAGGTAAATCCGGCCCTGATAGCAAAGAATATTTAAGTCTGCTCATATATTGCACCCTAACCCCTCACTAAATTATACCTTGGGAGTGGAGTTCAAGCACACTGTCAAATATATTCTGTAGGCTTCATTCACTAAAGCTATTCTCCCTTTCTGTGTCTTATGAGGAAAACGTTTAGTGTGTGTGTATGAAGATATGCAAAGAAAGCAAGGAAGAGTGAGAGAAGAATACAGAGAGCAGGAAATGCACATACACACACAGTTATTTTTATATTGACATTATAGTAATACAGTAAATGATGGCAGAAGACAACCAACCAGCTCATTCATGCCTGTCTACAACATCAAGGATATATCGCAGGTGTCAGCCACAGGATGTTTCCACCTCAAGGCTATCATTCCATAACCAACAGGTCTTGATGTCTTCCTCTTTTGTACTCCATCATCTTGGGTAGGTGAGTATGCAAGACCCCCCTCTTCAGTTCATACACCTTCCTTCGCATGTCTATCCTGTAGTAATCTGAATAGAGTTACCACTAGGGGTCAGGTTTCCAGTGCTGCTGCAGCTACTGAACCCAGCCATGTCTCCTATGTTGAAAATGTTTAAGTAGTTAATTTGACAACCTATCTCCCTAGCAGTAGTACTATAAGACTACTTCTAAGAGTCAGAGACAGTCATTTTGACAAAGGGAGGAGCCAGAGCAGGAACTAGGTGGATTTACTCTTGCCTCTTTGTGGTCACTCAGACTCCTTGGGTGGAGCAGTGTGCAAGGGTGGGGAAGGGCTGACTGTTGTTTTAAGGGAAGGTCTCTAGGTGGTAGTCTTTTTCATTTGTGCCCCACATTAGGACTGGAGGGGGAGACACTGGACAACCAGGAGCTTGAGGTTTCTCTAGAGTGGAGTTCAAGACCATTTAAATCCATTATATGCTCCCCATTCAAGCCAGGAGTAGTTTTAAGACCTTGTTGATGACGTTCAAAGCTATCAAGGGGCTCTCCTCCCCCTCTCTGTCTGACGTCATACAACCACTTGCCCCCAGCAGACTAAGAAGAACCACAGAGACCAATATGTTATCTATACCGAAGGAAACCACAAACTGCAACAAAACAACATCCAACCGAGCCTTTAGTATTTGCGCCCCAAGTCTATGGAACACCCTACCACCACACATCAGAGCAATCCCCAACCTGAGCCAGTTCAGGAAGGCCCTGAAACATTTCCTCTTTATCAAATACCTCACTGACAGCCCTGAACCCCAGCCACTCTCATATAGTTCGTCCCCAAAAATGTAAAACACTAAACAGGAGCCTTTCCCATTGAACTTCTTATGTATATAGTTCACCTTTGTTCTCCAAGTTCCTTTATATAGTTTATACTTGTTCTCCAAGTCCCATTCCCTGTTCAATGTAATGACCAGACATATGTATATTGTCGGATGTTTTTTTGTTATATGTAAACCGCGCTGATTGCAAATAGTGCGGTATATAAGAACTGTAAATAAATAAATAAAATAAAAATTAATATGTCCCATGTTGGGATTGAGGAGGGGGTCACAGAGGTCACTGACCCAACAGGACCAAGGGGCCCCAGATTAGGACCATGATGGCCTTTTAAATTTCAGCCACTGCCACAGAAATAAGATTTTTGAAATATAATTTTTCACATATTGCCAAACTTCTCAGCCATAGCAATGTGCAAACCATTTCTTATGTGCATCCCATAGCTATCTTTTGCAAACAAGCAGATACTAAAGCATAAACATGTCATGGGTTAGTGCATAAAACCCTAAAGCTTTTCCCCCATTGTGAAGGAAATTTTAAAACTTGTCATAGGTAGAAAATACACAGTCACTTGCATCTGCTCCTCCTGCAAGTAGATTTTTTCTTGAAAAAAGTACACGCAGATTCAAAAATGCCATATATGTACATACTTTTCTTTGCTCAAACTAAAGATGCCCCCTCTCAATGTGGCTAAAAGTTCCACTGACTTACGCTACAGTTACATGATGCAAGGTTCCATGTTAGGAATCACCACCCCAGGAAAAGGATTTGAGTGTCGTTATGGATAAAATGTTGAAACCCTCTGTCCAGTATGCAGTGGCAGCCAAGAAAGTAATAGAATGCTAGGAATCATAAAGGAATGGAGAATAAAACCAAGGACATTATAATGCCTCTTGCTCCATGGTGCAACCACACCTTGAATATTATGTGCAAGTCTGTTTGCTATATCTTAAACAGAATACAGTGGAATTAGAAAAGGTACAAAGAGCAACCAAAATTATAAAGGTGATGGACGAATACCCCTACAGGGAAAGTCTTAAAATGTTAGGGCTCTTCAGCTTGGAAAAGAGTTGGCTGAGGGGAGATATGATAGGGGTCTATAAATTATGACTGGAGTAGAACAGGTAAACTTAGATCAATTGTTTACTCTTTCAAAAAGTAGAAAGACTAGGGGACATGAAATAAAGCTACAACGTAACACATTTAAGACTAATTGGAGAAAATACTTTTTCACTCAATGCATAATCACTCTGGCATTCATTGCCAGAAGATGTAGCAAAAGTTGTCAATATAGCTGGGTTTAAAAGAGTTTTTGACAAGTTCCTGGAGAAAAAGTCCATAAATCATTAGTAAAGTGGACTGGGGAAATTCATTGCTTACCCATGAGATAAGCAGCATGGAATCTGTTTACTTTTTAGGACCTGACAGGTTACTTGTGACATGGATTAGCAACTGTTGGAAGAAGGTACTTTTTACACTGCTGATTAAACATGAGTAAAACACTTTTTGTCCACATAAATCACTTTGAAGATCCTCCTTCCTATGTCTATGAGAAAAACAAGCTTAGTGAATGACGCCCAGTCCCTCATGAGAAACAACTAGAAAACAAGTAGATTTCAGCAGTTCCTAACTTGGCCTTATTCTCTGCTTCCGATTCTTTAGTGACCTATGCTGCAAAGGATAACCATATGTAAGGTGGACCCCCAGACTCCTGTGATTCTGCAGCCTTGGGAAGGGATCCAGGATCCAGCCCTTGCTGCCTATTTAGGTTTGCGGTGCAGGCAATCTGGCTGTGTCTAGCTGCTGCAGCCATGGGAAGAGATCCAGCCCTTGCTGCCTATTTAGGTTTGCGGTGCAGGCAATCTGGCTGGGTCTAGCTGCTGCAGCAGCAGCAGCATTGACATCAGTTGCATACTTCTGCCCCTTCCCTCCTCATTGGCTGTTGATCCTGATTTTGTTGCCCCAGGCCACATTTTTCTCCCCTGCAGCCAGGGATCAGAGCACACAGTGCAAAGTGCATCCATGTGGCATTCGTTACTAAATCAAAATCAGCAAGCTGGTGGGGAAGGAAGGGACATGCAGGTCAACAGAATGGCTGAAGATTTAAAGGGGAGAGGACATCTGCAGCAGGAATAGGAGGGAGGTTTGGAGCAAGCAGGTGGGGATAGAAGAGATATTCTATTTAATGCCTATGTATGAGTGAGGTGATCACAGGAGACAGGGGATATGTGAGGTAATAGAAGCAGGTTAATGAGAGGATCACAAGAAATGTGGAATGTGTCAATGAGTAAAGGGATGGGAGAGGTTAGGAAGATCAAAGAATGTGTGGAATGTGTATCTGTTTGTGGGGAGGGAGGTAAATGGGGTGGGAGGGGGGAGTCATGAGAGTGAAGGTATTGAAGGGGAGTCCAGTAGAAAGTAAGGAGTATCAGAAGAAGCAGGGCTCCAAGAGGGGAATAAGTTAGTCAATCCACCATTCTTCTCTATCTCCTAATACCCCTTCCCTCACCTTTTCTCTACCCCCTTCCCTTTGCTCTGTCTCCCCTATCCTTTGTCCCTCATCCTCTCCATCTCCTAATACCCCTTCCCTCACCTTTTCTCTACCCCCTTCCCCTTGCTCTGTCTCCCCTATCCTTTGTCCCTCATCCTCTCTATCTCCTAATACCCCTTCCCTCACCTTTTCTCTACCCCCTCCCTTTGCTCTGTCTCCCCTATCCTTTGTCCCTCATCCTCTCTATCTCCTAATACCCCTTCCCTCACCTTTTCTCTACCCCCCTCCCTTTGCTCTGTCTCCCCTATCCTTTGTCCCTCATCCTCTCCATCTCCTAATACCCCTTCCCTCACCTTTTCTCTACCCCCCTCCCTTTGCTCTGTCTCCCCTATCCTTTGTCCTTCATCCTCTCTATCTCCTAATACCCCTTCCCTCACCTTTTCTCTACCCCCTTCCCTTTGCTCTGTCTCCCCTATCCTTTGTCCCTCATCCTCTCCATCTCCTACTTTGCTATTCCTCCTCTGTGAGATCTCCTCTCCTTTCCCCTGCTGCCAGGGCCTTACCAAGCCATAACTACACCCTGTGCAACTTGCAGACCTGGTGCCCCCCAATGGCATCAGACATTTGTCAGTTGCCTCCCCAAAAAAAGAAGACCCTTGTCTTCAAATCTGAGATGCCCACAGGCAGGGCCAACTCAACTATCAGGTAATCTAGGTGGTTGCCTAGGTTGGTGACTTCTGAGGCAGCGGTAAAGAAGGGGAACAGTGCTCCTCTTGCAGCCAGAGGGCTCCCGCTGACAGCCGCATGTCTTGCCTCCCTCTCTCCCACCTACCGGGGTTCCAGAGACTGGCTGCTGCACTGCCAGTCAGATGGGGGAAGGAGACAGTCCTTTCTTTCAACTGACCTGAGCAGCAGAGGCTTATGCTATGGCTCCGTAGATTGCTCTACTAGAACATCTATGCTAGCAGTGCAAGCATGTTCTAATTGCATCCTTGCAGCCCAGAATGTCTTGATGCTAATCTTGCGATGCATGTGAGATTAGCATCAAGACATTCTGGGCTGCAAAGATGAGATTATAACATGTTTGCACTGCCGGCACTGATGTCCTGGTAGAGTGCTCTATGGTGCCAGGACTGAGTGGAGAAACAGAAGCTTATGCCGTGGCTCTGCAGAGCGCTCTACTGGGACTTCAAAGCCTGCAGTACAAGCATGTTCTAATCACATCCTTGCAGCCCAGAATGTCTTGAAGCTAATCTTACAATGTATGTGAAATTAGCATCAAGACATTCTGAACCTCAAGGACGTGTTTAGAACATGTTTGCACTGCTGGCATTAAAGTCCCTATAGAGCTGTCTGCAGAGCTGCAGCATAAACTTCTGTTGCTTCGCCTGGCCCCGGCCCCGGCCCCGGCCCCGCAGAGTCAGACTGGTTGGGCCCTGGGATCCCTGCCAGCTGTGCCGCTCAACGCAGAGGTGCAGACTCAGAACCCCCAACTGCCCCGGCTCCCAAGCAGCTCACCTAGGAATGCAAACTTCAGGCAGCGCAGCCCTCCTGCTCTTCAAAGCTATATGGCTCGGGTGTTTCACAAAAAGTTCTAAATTTCACTGCCTTCTGAGGGCAACTTCTACTTCCGGTGGTGGTCCGAATGCGCCCCTAGTTTTTTGTGCCCTGTGCAGCTGCATCACTGGCACAGGCCTAGATCCGGAGCTGCCCTCTCCTATCCTGTTTCTCTCCTTTCTTCCCAGTACCAATTACTAAAATCTCTTTCCCCCCCAAAAAGAACAAAATTAATTATCCAGACACAGAAGATCTGTTAGAAAATGACTATTTATAAAGTAAAAAAAAAATGTATATTATCCAATGAAAAAAATCATGCAAAAGTGCCCCATAATTAACACAGAATTCTGCTTCAGAATTTACCCTTGACCTACTGCAGGAAACCTGGCCCTGTAAATATAATTCACCAGATGGTCTCAGACCATAAAAAAATAATTAGAATCTATTTTGATTTTCCACCCACTGTATTCTGTGACTGTGGTCTTCATAAGAAATGTAAGATTAGGAGTCCTTATCCACAATATGACATTCAAGTTTGAAAGCCCATATAACTTATCTCTGATGACTATTTGTTAGCTTACAACAAGAGAAAAGTCAATTATTCCCTATACTTGGTCACAGAGCATTGCATGCACTAATGAAGTGTAGCTTTCACATACTGGATTACAGCTTTTATTTTATCCTTGTAATAGTAATGCAACTGGCTCTTCCATACCTGGTTCTGCACATAGTAACTTCTGTAGCACTAAACCATACGTCTGGACAGGTCAGCAGCTGGCCGAGGTGCAAAGGTAGAGCTCCGCCTCCAAATGATCCCACAGCCAATCGCAAATCAACAATGGCAGAACATCAGGTCATCACTCAGCCAATCTGCTGCCAGAGGTGAGTGACTGGCAATAAACGGAAGAAATGGTGCCATGGTTAGTGCAGTTGAGCTTCTTGTGGCAACTTCTGAGCTGCTCTGCCGGTCGGGGGCTCGACAAGAGGATCCTCACGAATGAAGCCTGGCAGGCCCGGCTCACAGTCACCTTTCAGCACCTGCAGGAGATGGAGAGCTCGCCAGAACATTCAACAGAGGTGAGTGATGATGCGGGGCAGGCAGTCTGAATGGCTCGGGTCTAGAATATGCCATAAACGTTATGAAGCAGCCTCTGCCCATGTCAATCTTATCTCATATCCTGTGGCTGCTTTTCCCTTGCATGGTATGGCTGAGGAGTGAAATTACATTTTTGCAGTCACCTGCACTGAACTCTCCACCACCAAATAAGGTGGTAGATGATGCTCTTGATACTGTAGCTTCTTAATAGGATAAACCAAGAGGGAAGGGGAGGGGGGGGGGGATTCAGAGGGAGGCATAGCTGGAAGAGAGGCATGGGAATGAGAGAACGTGTAAGAGAGTGCATCCATCCTCCCTCTTGGATTCCTTGTTCTCTGTCCTTCCCTCCATTTGCCTTCTTCCTATCTTTGATTCCCCCCCCCTCCATGCAGTCTTTTGGCCCTCCTCTATAATTCCTTTTTATCAGTTCCCCCCACCAAGATCCCCTCTCCTCTCGTTTTTCTGGCCCATCTCCCAAACCTCCTTCTGTTCCCCTATTTTTTATCCCCCTCCCTGCATCAATCAGTAATTCTTTTTCCCAAAAAAGATAAGTAAATAATCTGGACACACCAGAAATGTCAAGAATGACTGTTTTTATAAAGTTCAAACCACATGTGGGATCACTCTGAAGAGGTTGCCTAATGGTTTGAGCAGCAGACTGAGAACCATGAAAACTGGGGTTCAATCCCTCTCCTCCCTTTTCAGCTTTAACTACGTCACTTCATTCTCCATTGCCTCAGGTACACTTTGAGCTTAGATTTCAAAACAGAGAGTCATTAACTCTAAAATCCAAATCTAGTGCATCAGTCAATTCAAACGTAATTATTTGCCTTAGATTCCCTATATTTCATGTTTTTCTGGTTCTGCCCTGGCAAGTGAGCTGTACCACTCCTAGTATGTATGTCTTAATGTGGGTTTAACCCATCTATGTGAATGATCTGTCATATTTCTGATTTGTAAAACCTTTAAATATGGATTTTGAGGCGCATGCATTTGGAGAACTTTGATTTTCGTTCAATTTTTTGGTCATTGGTTTTTCCCCATTTTGATTTTTGCAATATAGTTTCATGTGGGTTACCTGCCTCAATGGTGCAGGCACTGCAATTAGTGCATAATGTAACAGCCCTTATTTTATTGAATAAACCTTATGTTACACCTTGTCTTTGCTGGCTGCAGATATTATACTTTGTTAGATACAAAGTTTCAATGCAAAAATTCTGTGCTGTGCATCTACAGATTGTTTATCCTTTACGTTGCAGCCAGGGCTTCTCTTGAGGGTGTACTTGGTGGTACCGAGTACCAGCACCTTTTTCATGCCTGCTAAAATTGACCCGTTGTCCTCATATATTAAAGAAAGAGTTCTACATATGAGTACCAGCACCTAAGAAAAATGCACTGGTTGTAGCCATATGGTTCTTCCTACCCAGTGTGATCGGGTTTGGAGAATATCTCTGTTGTTCTGTCACTTGCAACAGAACTTTTTCTGTTTATGTGCCAACTTTCTGAAATGTTCTTTCAGATGCCCTGAGAACTGTAAGGGATCTGTCATGTTTTCAAAAGCAAGTAATGACTGTCCTCTTAGACAAGTATTTTGGAATGCGTAATAATCACTTTTCCCAACTTAATTTGTGTATAATGGACGTTGCATGTACTCCTTATTTTATTGTCTATTTCATTGTCATATGTAGTGATGATTGTGTGTTGGCTTGTAAGACACTTAGAATTATAGATAGGAAACCTATAAATTTGTTAATAGATAATACTTAAATGACTAGAATTTTGACTAGAAATTTAGAGAATGTGTGTTCATGTGCTTAGGGCAGCAGCCTAGAGCCAGAAAGACCGGGGTTCAAGTTCCACTGGCACTTCTTGTGGCCTTGGGCAAGTCACTTAACCCTCCATTGCCTCAGGTACAAACTTAGGGGCTGATACAGAAAACTGGCTCTAAAGTCACATGCTATCAACTCTGTAGGCCTCTATACAGCGCACAGATAGTACACAACTTCAGCGCCGGCATACAGAAAAGGGTGGATATCCAAATTAGCCAAGTGTTAAACTGGGACAGCAAGCCAAACACATGCACACAGAAGTTGGCACAAGTTTGGCATGCTCTCCCAGAGAAGCAGGGGCACTGCATGGCTAATTTGCATATGCGCCCTGACAGTATTTTGAGGGCATCAGGGGCTTTCCCTGATGCCTGGATCATCTGAGGTAAAATGTCAAACTTCCCCTCAGATGATCCAGGCATTGGGAAAAGCCCCAATACCATCAAAATACTGTTGGGGGACCGGTTCCCCCAACAGAAAGCAAATCCCTGGTGGCCCAGCAGCCCCACTCCTTGTATGCCAGGATCCAGGATGCATTGTATGGCAGTCTGACCCTGCCCAGTGCATCCCAGGATGCACCAGACAGGGCCCGATATTGCCATTTTTCAAGATGGCGGTGCAGGAGAGGGATCACGTGAGCAGCACTCCTGCTCCTTTGTAAAGGTACCAGGAAGGGGGTGGGGGTTCCAGGGCCACTGGTCCATCAGGGTTAGTTTTAATTGGGTGGGTGGAGGGGATCAGGTCTGCTGGGCCACCAGGGATTTGGTTTCCGTCAGGGACACTGACCCCCCGAACAGTATTTTGATGGCACTGGGAGCACGCACCTCGGACCAGGCATAGAGATATTGGCACTAAGGCTGGTTACAAAATCCTCTATGCATTTCTCTGCATCAGGCGCAGACAATATTAACATGCCATTTTATTACTCGCAGCTCTTTTGCCTGTAATTTAAATACTCTTGGCATTATTATGTGTGCTTGCTTTTCCTTTGCTGTTTACGCTCACGTTCATCTCTTTTCTGCATTAGGCATGGTGGTAATTGTGCCTAAAAGTTACGTTATCTGTGTTTCTGATGTTACAGTAGGAGATCAACTTGCATCCAGTGGTTACCAGGTGTGATTCAGTATTAGTACTAGGGCTGATAAAATCCATTCAAAAGCGAGGGTCTTAGACTTTAGGAAAACTAAATTTGCAATGATAGAGCAATACCTCAGAGAGTCATTATCGGGATGGAAACAGCTGGGGGATGTAGAAAAACAGTGGGCAAAACTGAAAGGGAATATTTTAAAAGCAACAAACCTTTTTGTTAGAAAGGTAAATAAATGTAAAAGGAAAAGGAGGCTGCTATGATTCTCAAAAGAAGTAGCTGAGAAAGTGAAGAAAAAGAGGGAGGCCTTCATGAAATACAAGAGATCACGGAGAAAGGAAGACAGGCATCTATGTTTGGAGAAACTTAGAGAAGCTAGCAAAGTAGTCAGGAAAGCAAAGATACAAAAAAAGAAGAAATAGCCAATGCAATAAAATGCAGGGATAAAACATTTTTCAGACATGTTAGTGAGAGAAGGAAAGGCAGAAGTGGTATTTTCAGACTCAAGGATGAACGGAAGAAATATGCAGAAGCTGATGAGGATAAAGCAGAATTGCTTAACAAATATTTCTGTTCTGTGTTCACAGATGAAGAACCAGGAGCAGGACCTCAGAAAACACCCACAAATAGCAACAGAAATGACAGGAATCTCGATTTTCAGAAGACTGTGTTCAAGAGGACCTAGCTATACTAAAAGTAGACAAAGCCATGGGATACATCCAAGAATATGGAGGGAACTTGGGGACATTCTAGCGGCTCCACTGTCTGACCTTTTCAATGCCTCTTTGGAGTCGGGAGTGGTGCCAGAGGACTGGAGAGAGGCACATGTGGTCCCTTTACACAAAAGCGGACGTAAGGATGACATTGAGAACTAGAGGATGGTTAGTTTGACCTCCGTGGTTAGTAAATTATTGGAAAGGCTACCAAAGAAGAGAATAGTGAAGCTTCTGGAATCCAATGGATTGCAGGATGCGAGGCAGAATGGATTCACCAGAGGCAGGTCTTGTCAGACAAATCTGATAGATTTCTTTGACTGAGTGACCAGGGAGTTGGACTGAGGGAGAGCCCTAGATGTAGTGTATTTAGATTTCAGTAAAGCCTTTGACACCGTTCCACACAGACGACTTATAAACAAACTGAGTGCCTTAGGGATGGACCCTAAAGTTACTGATTGGGTTAGAAATTGGTTGAATGGGAGGCGACAAAGGGTACAGGTAAATGGAGGAGAAGGAGGTTACCAGTGGTGTGCTGCAGGGATCTGTCCTTGGAATGATTCTGTTTAACATCTTTGTTAGTGATATTGCAGAAGAACTGTTGGGTAAGGTTTGCTTGTTTGCAGACAATATCAAAATCTGCAATAGAGTAGACACACAAGAAGGATTCAACAAAATGAGAAGGGATCTAGTTAAACTTGGTCTAGAATATGGCAGCTGAGATTTAATGCTAAAAAATGCAGGATCATGCATTTGGGCTGCAAAAATCCAAAGAAGCGGTACAGTGTAGGGGTGAGATACTTCTGTCCACAAAAGAAGAGCAGGACCTGGGCGTAATTGTGTCTGATGATCTTAAAGTAGCTAAACAGGTAGAAAAGGCGACTGCGAAAGCCAGAAGGATCCTTAGGTGTATAGGCCAGCAGAAAAAGGAGTTGATAATGCCTCTGTATAAGTCTCTGGTGCGACCTCATTTGGAGAGTTGTGTGCAATTCTGGAGATCGCACCTTCAAAAGGATATAGGCAGATTAGAGTCAGTGCAGAGGGTGGCTACTAAAATGCTTAGTGGTCTTCATTATAAAGCATATGAGGACAGACTTAAAGATCTTGATATGTATACTTTAGACTCGGAGGAAAGGCTGGATAGGGGCGATGTGATAGAGACATTTAAATACCTCCGTGGCATAAATGCACAGGAGGGTCTCTTTCAATCGAAGGCAAACTCTACTACGAGGGGACATAGGATGCTAGTGAAATGGGAGACTCAGGAGCAATATGCAGAAATATTTCTTTATGGAAAGAGTGGTAGATGCATGGAATAGTCTCCCAGTGGAGGTGGTGGACACGAAGACAGTAGGTGAATTCAAAAAAGCATGGGACAAACACAGAGGATCTCTAAAGGTAAAAAAGGGACTATTGTAGTTGATAGTCCATGTGGTCTTTTTCTGCCGTCATGTTTCTGTGTTTCTCTGTAAAGGCTATGCTAGTTTTCTGCATTGGCCCCTTAGATTGTGAGCCCTTTGGGGACAGGGAAATGTATACTGAATGTAATGCATCTTGATCTCCCCCTGGAAAGGCAGGAGTTAAATACCACAAATAAATAAATGTGCATGTGACTACTGTGAGTTCATGGATGATGGAATCCTGTAGCAGATGTAGCTCATTTGCAGGCTGTCTTGGATAAGATGTAGTTGATCCCGGAATGTAGCCATTTTCCAGCCCTCTTGATCTCATGGATCAGAATGCTCTCTAATTCTCAAAAAAAGCTCAATAAAAAATACTAATTGTCCTCCCACTGACAGAATCTTCCACAGCATTGCATATGAGCATTGTTCACGAGTCAGGATACTTAAATGAAAGAGAGAAATCTAACAAAAGGAAGTTATAAGCTATGGGCCCGATTCTGAATGGCAACTTGCGGGGCTGCATGTCCTGGCGGGATGTGCAGCCCTGCAAGTTATCCTGACTGTATTCCCCCACAGGCTCTCCCTGCACAGCCAGAGCAGCAGTACGGGGAGAACCAGCCAGGGCAGGAGGGGGCAGAGTGTGGGCAGATCTGGGGCAGGCCAAGATGGCAGGACATACAGGGCCTATTCAGGTCATGGCCCTGTATGTCCTGTGGATCGGGGTAGACACGCTGCTTATTCCACCACAGAGGTGGAATGAGCAGCTGGGATGGAGGCGATAGGGGCTGGAACACCGCCCCCCCCCCCAGGCCAGGACAGGGCCCAAGTAGGACCCCTGGGGTCGGGTAGTAGGATAACAGGGAGTTGGTGCTGCGGGGAGCACACAGGCCTGTGGGGAGGACGTCCTCACCTGTATGCAAAGGCACACCGAGCTGTCCTCAGGTCCGATTCTGTATGCCATGGGAACATTTTGCTGCCACATTACAGAATTGGGTCCTAACGGTCCCGTCCTGCTTGGGGCTATCCGGACGGCCCAGACGTGCCCATTTTTGAATCAGGCTCTTTGTGTTTCCTTAGTGATGGTTATTTTCTGGAACAGATCTCAAGGGTACTTCTGTAATCCTTCCCTCCCTCTTCTCAGCTGAAATGAGTGAAAGCCAATCAGTTCACTTGGAATATTTTATGATCACTTTTATGGGTCTCACATAGACAGAGAGTTTCTTTATGCTTGAAAAGGTACAGCACTTGTTGTACAGTCCTTATTAAGCACTTTCTGCTGTATAGTTTTTATTAAATCCAGCATTCCTTTAGTTACATAACACTAATTAAAATATGCTTAACCATGTTTTGAATCCTAAGAACTACATCAAATCAATTTACAATACATTAAAAACACAAAACGCAACAAAATAAACACATCTAAAAAATCAGGTCCCAATGATCTCTCACTAACTCCCTGAAAGCCTGTACATAAAACCAAGCCTTCAAATTTGCCTTAAATTTCTTCAATGAAGGTTCAAATCCTAAATAACTAGCTCACGTTTCACAATGCTGGAGCCAGTACTGAGATGGCCGACTGCCCTGTTCTTTCAAAACTAACCTGTAAATGGGAAGAGCAACTGACTATCCAAGGACATTTATGACATTTATTTCTCCGGGAACAAGCAGGAAGTCAGTCCTCACATATAGGTGACGTCGGCGCCAACGGAGCCCTCATGCGGAGCAAATCCCCAGCTTTCAGAGAATGCCTTTGGGAGTTGCCATCACGCATGCGCAGTCCCCTTCCTGCCCAAGGGTGCCATCTTGCTCAGTTTCCTTTTTTCCACGGAGCCCTTCGGAAGTAGTCCCTGTGTCCCTGTGAAAAAAGTAAAAATGTTCTCTCTTTTTTGTCCGGTCGACACCAGTTCCTCTTCCCGCCTTCGGCTCAGTACACCGGTATCGAGTCCGGCTTTGTTTTTCGGTTTCTGCCCTTTGTGACTGGTGTTCGCACCCTTTTTCTTTTTCACTAGCAGCCCAGGTCTTTGACCTTGCAGGGGCCCTTTTTTCCCCGATGGATACCAGTGGGTTTAAAAAATGCGATCGGTGTGTGAAACTTATGTCCCTCACCGATATGCATTACTGCTGTCTCCGGTGCCTCGGGCCCGACCATGACCCGACGGTCTGCGGTCTGTGTAGGAAAATGTCCTCTAAGTCCCTGAAGAGCCGCCAGCAGCAGCATGATAGGATTTTTTCTGAGTCCTTGCCTTCAAGAGCCTGGACCTCGTCTGAGGCCTCTACGTCTTGGGGGGGAGCATTCCGAGCCCGAGCAGCATTGAGGTTCCTCGGAGAGGGGGTCTCCCTCAAGGGAACACAAGAGGAAGAAGAAATCCTCGAAGGCGGCGCCTCTGGATGACTCCGAGTGACCCGGCTCCTCTCGGGGCCTGTTGTGGAGCCCCGAGTGCCGGCCAGGATCTTCGGAGAAAGAGCGCCCGGCAAAGGTTCCTCGTCGGGAGATGAATCAGCCGAGGCAGGTAACAACTGTCCTCGACAAGGATTCCCCTCCAGGGAAACCAGCGTTGGGCCCGACTGTGTTGGTACCCGAGCAGGTGGCTGCGGAGCCTTCTGGACTCGAGTCCAGAATGGCGGCTTTGGAGCGCAGTTTCACTGCCTTCATGGAGCACCAGTGGGTGCTGACTGCCAGTTTGTCCGGTTCTTCTGCCCCAACCACCGGGCCCTCGATGTCGAAGTCGACTCCGGAGGCCGAGCCAATCCTCGAGACCTTTTGGGCTCGAGTTGATCCTTGGCCGAGGTCCCACTCAGCCTCCCATTCGGGACAGAGGTCGTTGCCACCCAGCCTCCCGGCGTTGGGGCGGTTGGCATCAGGGCCCTCGATGCTGGAGCCCCTCGATTCCTCTTCGGAAGCATCGGAGTGGGAAACGGAGGACGAGGAGTCCACGGACACCTGTCGGTACAGGGATGTTCCATCTGATTCCCTGGTATCCGAACCTCGGAGAAGGTCCCCTCCGGAGGACACGCGGTTCTTGGATTTTGTGAGGGATATGTCCAAGGCTTTGGCGTTCCCCACAGAGTCCGAGGAGGATCCTCAGGCCAATGAGCTCGAGATCCTACAGTATGAGGCCCCCCCTCGCAAGGCCCTTACTGTACCCATGCCTCCGATCCTGGAACGACTGATGCTCCGCATGTGGGAGATGCTGGCATTGGTGCCGGTTGTCAGCAAATGGCTTGACTCGATGTATTGAGTCTGCCGGAGCCCTGGGTTTCAAAAGTTACAGCTGCCACACAACTCTGTGGTTGTGGAATCGGCCATGTGCCGGTTGAAGAGCCAGAAGACGCACTCCTCAGTGCACCCTGGCAGGGAGGTCTGCAACTTGGATGCCCTCATCAGAAAGTGCTTCCAGGGTTCAATGCTGACCTGTTGAATCGAGGCTTACCAGCTGTACATGGGCATGTACCTAAGAGACCTGACAAAGGAACTTGCCGGGTTCTCTGCTGGTCTCCCTGAGGAACCTTTGTAGCGCTTCAGGAGCCTGTCCACAGCTGTCCATGAGTGCTCGAAGTTTATGTCTCGAGCGGCCTATGACGGGTTCGAGTCGGTGGCCCGGGTAGCCGCGGCAGGCATCGGTACACGCCGCCAGGCATGGCTGCAGTTGTCAGATCTCGAACAATGGGTTCAGGACAAGTTGGTCAATGTCCCATGCCAAGGGGAGAACCTCTTTGGCAAACCCATGACCAACAAGGCTGCAGAACTGGAGACCAAGTACATGACGAGGATACGGCTCTCCAAGACCTCTGCCCCTTCTCTTAAGAAGGGCTCAGGTAAAAACCCTTTTACCTGAGGAAGGGTGCTGCTTACCGAAGCTACCCCCATTTTCAGGCCTCCCCGGCTCCCCAACAGGGGCAGCAGGCCAAGGGACAGGGGCATGGCCCGTGTAAGCAGAAAGCCCCCAGACACCGGCTCCGGCCCAGCCTGGCAGTGGCTTTTGACTCCTACAGCATGGCCCCTCTCTCCTCAGGGGACAGGCAGATCACAGGAGGCAGGCTTGCCCTGTATGCCCACAGGTGGACAGCCATTACCACCGATGCCTGGGTTTTGCAGATAAGCCCTCCCGGACATCATCTTCATCTAGCCCAGGTACCTCCTCACTATTTTCCAGGAGAGCCCATAAGGTCTCCTCTTCACCGGAACCTTCTTCTGAAGGAGTTGGCGGGTCTTCTCGAGGATCAGGCGGTAGAACCGGTGCCCCACCACCAGCAGGGCAAGGGCTTCTGTTCCAGGTACTTTCTGGTACCAAAGAGATCAGGAGGCCTCAGGCCCATCCTCGACCTGCACAACCTAAACAAGTTCCTGGTGAGGGAGAAGTTCAAGATGCTCTCCCTTGGAATATTGCTGTCTTACTTCTGCCAGGGAGACTGGCTATGCTCCTTAGACTTTAAAAGATGCGTATACACATACCCTAATCCACCCAGACCACAGGCAGTATCTACGCTTTGTGGTGGGGGGCAATCACTACCAGTACAGGGTACTTCCCTTTGGCTTGGCCTCGGCCCCCAGGGTATTCACAAAGTGCCCAGCTGTGGTGGCCGCCTTTCTCAGGCTTCAAGGGGTCTTTGTCTTCCCCTTCCTAGATGACTGGCTCATCAGAGACACTTCAGCCAGTGAGGTCCACCAGGCCACATGTCGCACCATCCAGGTGTTCCAACACCTAGGGTTTGTAATCAGCTATCCCAAGTCCAGCCTTGCTCCAACCCAGCAGCTGGAGTTCATTGGGGCCAGACTTGACACCCTTCAAGCAAGGGCCTTTCTGCCTGCAGACAGGGCAAGCAGGCTTCTGGATCTGGCAGGTCAGGTGAGTTGCAGATCCGTAGCGTCAGCAAGACAATTTCTGCGGCTCCTCGTGCACATGACTTCCACGGTCCATGTGACCCCAGACGCCTGCCTCCACATGCGGACTGCTCAATGGTCCCTCAGGGATCAGTAGTCACAGGCTACAGATTGCCTCAGGGACAATGTCACAGTGTCCAGACGGCTCGTACGGTCCCTGGACTGGTGGCTTCAGCCACTCCATCTGGAGGCGGGGATGCTTTTTCAGGTCCCTCTACACACGAGGATCCTTACCATGGATGCTTCCCTGCTGGGCTGGGGGGCCCATTGCCAGGGTTTCTGTACTCAGGGAGTGTGGTCCCCAAGCGAGAGAGCACAACGGATCAATTTCTTGAAGCTCCATGCCATCTGCCTGGCCCTTGGAGTTTTTGGGCAGATCCTGACCCACAAACCTGTCTTGGTACAGACAGACAACCAGGTGGCTATGTTCTATGTGGAGGGTCCCATCTCCTCTGTCAGGAAGCCCTGGATCTGTGCTTGTTTGCAGCCTGGCATGGCATTCATCTGCGGGCCATCTACCTGCCGGGCCAGGACAACTGGTTAGCCGACAGGCTAATCAGGATTCTTTAGCCTCACGAGTGGCAAATGGACCGTGGGGTAGCCAATTGACTTTTCCAGACCTGGGGACGGCCATTGATGGATTTGTTTGTGAGTCTGATCAATCACCAGTTGCTCCAGTTCTGCTCCAGGCAGCCACACCCGTACAGGGTGGCCGCCGATGCCTTTCTGATATCATGGTCAGTGGACCTCCTGTATGCGTTTCCTCTGATGCCTCTGGTGGCCAAGACTCTATTCAAGATCCTCCAGGACAAGGCTCAGTCATCTTTGTAGCACCGTGGTGGCCGAGGCAACCCTGGTTCCCACTTCTGCCTCAGCTAGCGGTGGAGGCCCCCATTCCCCTGGGGTCCTCCCCAAGCCTCCTGTCCCCCACTCTCACTCTCCTGCACCCCAACCTCAGCTCTCTCAACCTGATGGCATGGCTGCTGAAAGGGTGATGCTCGCTCTGCTCCTGCTTCCTAAGGATGTTGAAGAGGTCTTGCTGGCCTCAAGGAGGCTGTCGACTAGACGGGTCTACGCCTTGAAGTGGTGCAGATTTGTGGCTTGGTGCGAGGGACAGGGTGTGGATCCTTTCTCCTGCCAGGTTGGGGTGTTTTTACAGTACCTTCGCCACCTCTCGGATTTGGGCCTCAAGTCCAACTCCATCAGAGTGCACCTCTGACCCTTGCAGCAAACCACTTCCCGGTGGAGGAGAAGCCCCTCTCGCCCACACCTTGGTTTCTCAGTTTTTGAGAGGTCTGCTTCTTTTGAAGCCTCCGGTACGCCCTCCGGCGACTGAATGGGATCTAAATGTGGTTTTAGGGCAGCTTACTCGGCTGCCCTTTGAGCCGATGGCGACCTGCCATCTCCGCTACCTCACTTGGAAGGTGGTTTTCTTGGTGGCACTCACGTCGGATCGGCAGGTGAGTGAGCTTCAGGCCCTTGTGTCAGACAGGCCTTACACCAGGTTCTATAGGAACTGGGTGGTGAAGTGGTCTCCTCGTTCCACCTCAACCAGGAGATGGTGCTCCCGACCTTTTTTCCCCGGCCGCATGCCAGTCAGGCAGAGGCAGTGCTGCATACCCTGGACTGTAAGAGGGCACTGGCTTTCTATATCCAGCGTACACAAGCGCATAGAAGGGATTCTCAGCTCTTTGTATCCTACGACTCCAGTAAGCTGGGGATGGCTGTTTCCCAGCATTCGCTGTCCACCTGGGTAGCAGACTGTATTGGCTGGGCATACAGGGCAGCCAGGCTTCCAATAGAGGGTTGTGTTATGGCCCATCGGGTCAAGGCCATGGCGGCATCAGTGGCTCATTTCCGCTCTGTTCCACTGGCGGACATCTGCCGGGCCGCCACCTGGTCTTCGGGTCAGACTTTCGCAACCCATTACTGCCTGGATAGGGAGTACCAACGGGACAGTGCTTTCAGCCAGGCTGTACTCTGTAACCTTTTCGAGGTCTAGGCAACTTCTGGCTTCCGACCCTTCTGTGTCAGGCTACCGGAGTGCTATTCTCTTAGTTAGATTCCTATTGTGGCTGATTGTGGCTCTCGTAGAGGGAGCCTATTTTTTCAGCTGTGGGTTCTCGGTAGCCTAGAGCTGGGGAGTCCCATATGTGAGGACTGACTTCCTGCTTGTTCCCAGAGAAAGCGTAGTTACCTGTAACAGGTGTTGTCTGGGGATAGCAGGAATCAGTCCTCACGACCCTCCCTCCTCTCCTTGGAGTTGCAGTCCTATTATATTTTGTTCTTCTTGCCGTCTTTTTGGCTGTGTCATTTGACCGAGCAAGATGACTGAGCAAGATGGCACCCTTGGGCGGGAAGGGGACCGCGCATGCATGATGACAACTCCATAAAGGCTTTCTCTGAAAGCTGGGGATTTGCTCCGCACGAGGGCTCCGTCGGTGCTGACGTCACCCATATGTGAAGACTGATTCCTGCTGTCCCCGGACAACACCTGTTACAGGTGAGTAACTACCCTTTCTCAAGATTCTCTGTCACCGTGTTCTTGTACAGCTGTTCTTTAGTTATCTTATTCCAAATACAATCCAATAATGGTGTTATGGTTTCTCAGAACTTTCATTTTTAGGAGGTTTGTACTTGCTTTACCAGCAATCTTTTTATCCCCTATACTTTCCCTCTGTCACTCAAGGCTGGCTCTGGTGTTCCTGGAGAGTTAGGCAGCAATGTCAATTGGATCCCCCCTCTCAGCCCCGTGGAAATGGTTGCACTTCCCTCACCTCCAACTGTTCCACACTCTTGGAGGTAAAAGACCTTCTGACAACGTCCTTTGCAACCTTTTTTTTTCTTGAAGGCAGTAGTAGTGGTGGTGGTCCAAAAGGCTCAGAAGCAACAATGGCATGACAGTAGAGGCTGCAAGCTATTTTGAAGCAAGAAATACATGCAGAAAGGAGATTGGCATGAATGGGAGTTGGAGTGGAGGATTTCTTCTTGCAAAAAAAAAAAAAAAAGAATGCAATGTGTGTCTTCAAGTCAATGCTGATTCCAGGCAACCCAGCAGCTCCTGAATTTTCTTGTTAGGATGACAAAGCAGATTGCTAAGTCTTTCTTCCAAGGCAATTGAGGGGCAAATGAGTTGCCCAAGGCTACAAGGAGTGCTAGTGGGACTTGAACCCTGGTCTTTTACTTACTTAGCCAGAGTTCTAAGCACATTCCCAGTCCTCTCCATTCAGCTTTGTCTTCCTTTTGCACAGGGCTGCTGCATGTTTGCAGGCTTTTCCTTTTAGCCATCCAGCACGTGCAGCAGCTTCGCACTCTTTTGACTGTGCTGACGGTCCGCCTCTTAAATGTGTCCCTCACTCCTTGGGGCGGAACTATATCTTCCTCTGCCTGTTCCCTCTCAGGCCGAGTATGTAGCAACACCAAACTTCCTGGCTTGTTTGTGATGGGACAGCTGAGTACCGACAGTCTTCAGTTTCTTATCTCTGCAGATTGTGGCAGGTTCATAACAGAGGAGGGAAACCGCTGGGCTGCTCGGGGTTTGCAGCAGCATGTCAGCACTTCCCACTACTCCAGAAGTAAGTTAAAACCCCAAACCCTGCACCTTTCTTCCCTTCTCCTGTGTGCACTTTACTTTAACCTTTTATAGTAATGCAACTAGCTTGTGCAGTTATTCGTAAGAACAGCAGAATTAAGACGCTCCTTTCACAGTGTGGTACATCTTTGATAGTTAAGAGCAAGAGAGGTCATTTCTTAGAAGTGGCAGAGCACGGGGAGGGGAGTTGCAAACAAATCGATCCCTACCTCCCCCACCCCCCAAGCTCCCTACTTGCTAATACTTTATAGGGCAGAAAGTTGATTGGGTCATGGTCCCAATAGCTCTCTCCACGGCACTGTGAATGGTTATATATATATTCTATCACAGAACTTGTGCTGCTTTCAAATGAAAGATTGCAACTTTTAACATGTTTATAATAATTTAGCTGGCTCTTACACTCCTTGTTCTGCACACAGTAACTCCTGCAGCACTGAAACATCACAGGTCTGAACAGGTCAGTAGTTTTCCCAGATGAGAAGGTAGAACTCTGCCTTCAAACGGAAATTGCAAGAACAGACAAGTGCCTGACAACTAATGGAAAAACTTGTTAGAATGAATGTGCCTCATATGGGAGCTACTGTTTATTTATTTATTTAGTTTACACTTATATACCGCTACTTCCAGCGATCAGCAGCGGTTTGATTACAAATGTGGGATATGTCAAATCAAGACAGGAAAATTGGATCATATATACATAGATTTAGGGCTAGGCACAACATGCAGGGTTAGACACTTCAAAAATTAGGTTTACAATATTTACATAATTACTGTGTGAAGAGTATTGGGTACCTTAGGTCATTCTTAGATTTCTCAACCCCCCTACCCCTGATTTTTTAAATTTAACTCAACACTCCTGTAAAAATGCATAATTGGACATGATACTTTTAAATTTTTATTTTGTATGTACGTGTGTGCCTGCTGCCCTGCAAGTAGAAGAATGTGCTGATGGCTTTTTGAGTTTGTCTGGCTCTCCGGATCTATTGTTTTGCTTTGACTGCTGCTGCCCTAGGCAGCTTGTCTTGCCTAATGATTGTGCTGCTGCTGGCTGGTCTCTGCCATGCCATTGAGCAGGGACTAGATAAGATTTTCCAGCCTCCAGGATCCTCTTAACCATTAGGGCGACTAGTCAGTTGCTTAGGCCAGAAGCTTGTTTGTGGCAAGAGCAGCTGCAGTTAAATCTTAACAGCCAGACAAGAATCATCTATGGTGTTTTTACCTGCAAAGAGGGGGACAGTATTCAAATAGCTCATTTACTAAGGCTAATCGATTTTAGAAATTGTCCAGACTGCAAAGCTTAATATTTAAAAGTATGTCTTTGCATTTTTTACAGGATTGTTCAGTTATGACAGGTTTTTTCAATAAGATATGAAAAAGAGAGATTGCATATAGAAGCTGTGGGACTAAAAAATATTTAAATATTAGGTTAAGAGCTGAGTGTATGAAACCTTTTTCCTATGGTGAGAATAGACTGATCTCCTTTTTTCTTCCCTTGTTTTACCCTTGTTTACACCTTCTGTATTTTGTCTTGACTAGATTGTAAGCTCTGAGCAGGGATTGTCTTTTACATGTCTATGCAGCGCTGCGTACGACTGGTAGCACTATACAAATGCTCAGTAGTAGTAGTAGTGCTCTCCCCTATCTCGAAGACTTTTTGAAGCCTGTGAGCATGCGTGGGTATTCCTGCGCTGACTAGCAGAGTAGGTTCCATCCCCTAAGTCTAATTTCTCTGCTGATGAGCCTGACCATGCTCATCGCTCTCCCCTTCACTAAACATCATCAATCAGACATTTTGATAGCAGAGATATGGTTGCTCTTTCTTTGCTTGCAATATCGGACCCTCTCAAGAGCAGGAGTGAAAGCAGCCTCAGCCTCTTCCCCCCCCCCCACCCCCCACCCCAGCATGAGCCAGCCTATTGGGCAGAGTAAAAATAAACAACAAATAGCCCTACTGAATTGCCATTTTCATATTTGTCATTATGCCAACTATCAAGGGCAATAAATACTATCCTTCTATTACCTAGTTTTTGTCAGAACTAGCACCATGAAGATAAAAACATCTTCTCATGGTTCAATGTTCCTATTTATTCTTTATATAGGGACACAACCCTAAACAATCCCTAAGGGGTATATAAACCCCTCAGTTCAACCAACCGGTAAGAAATCAATCTATCATAGAAATTAATCAAATTATTTTCTCTTAGCTGTGCCGGAGTTTCTCTTCAAAATGAAGCTTGGAGTTAATGTTATGCAAAGCTCAAAATTCATAACGTAAAAGTTCTTTCAAGTAGCCCGTGGTGTCTAGGTAATCCACCACCGTATTCATTGCTGATTTTATCAGCTGATATTCAGCGATCCGTCTACCGGAGTGAAGCCGAATTTGTTAGCTGGGAGCCCCAGAGTCCATTCTTCGGCCTCCGGATTTAGGGCTTACTCTACCGCTAGCAGCACGATGAGTAGCTCGTGAGTTTGACGTTCAGAGGCCTCAGGTACGTCAGATTGCGCATGGTTTGCTGCTGGTAGACAGGCTTCAGTCTCGGGGCGCAAAATTACATGCGGCGCGTGTTTTCAGCAGCGGCTTGCTTTTCGGCGATGTTAGGAAGGAAGCGCAGGCTGCCGGGGACGGCAGTGTGAACACAGTGTGCCAGTCGCAAGGGTCTCTCAAAATCGGGTCTCTGCTGTTTTTTTTACCACGGAAGTAGTGAACACAGGTTTTTTCCACGGCAGCATGGACAGCAGGGCTGATTTGCTTGAGCCGGTTGTGGGTCGTCAGGATTCTTCAGAAAAAGCGGGAACGGCAACTGTTTCTGCAGCAGTGCCAGAAAAGCCCGGGAAAAAAAAAGTTAAATCTAAAAAGTCTGTTCCGGCGGGAGCTGTTCCTCCGACACAGGTACCAACGGTGCAGGGGAGCTTGGAGTCTATTTTTTCAGTAAACTTCATTCTGTCCCTCCATAAGGCATATTGCCTGAAGTTGGAACAGGGGCAAAGCACAGGTGCTTCCGTGGGCTCACAAGGAGTTCCGAGAGTGGATTGCTCCCTTCAGGATCTGGGGGAGGGATCGTCTAGGTCAGGCCTGGGGGGTGAGGCTGGCGCGGATGGCTTCAGGCTGCATGCCTCAGGTCCACAGGGTACTGAACAGAGTGACATTCTTTCAGTTTCAGGGTTAGAGCACTGGGCAGGTGATCTGGAAGAAGGTGAGATTGCGCCAGGCGAAGACCCTAATGTTTTCCGGGTTTTTAGGAAAGAAGAGCTGAGAGCTCTTATTACCCATTCGTTGGCGGCTTGTGATAAGGAAGCTTATCATAGCTCAGGAAGGAGCTATAGAAAAGGTGAAGTGACTCTGAACAAGCAACCTGTCAGTTCTGGTAGAAATAAGAAAACAGAATTTTCCCATAAAAGACTACCAGTCCCAGAATGCACCAGGTTTCCAACAGCCATTAGAGGAGCTGAAGTGGGGAAACGTGTGTTCAATCAGGAAGGCTATGAGGTAATCCCTAAGCACTCATCTCAAAGGGCAGGGCCTGATTCAGCACAGCTGCGCTGTGTTAGGGAGGAGCACTCATCTAAGCAGAATAAGAGTAGAGTTTATTCTACAGATGACCATCTTCATGATCACCTTGGATATCCAGAGAATTGTCCTCAGTATCCTGAGAATCAGCTTGAGTTTGATCATCAGCTTCATCTGAAGGATCATCAGAAGCAGAAGCCAAACCGGACGGACAGAGAGGGAAAGAGACCCTTTGGAAGAAGGAAGAGAAAAGCCTTTGAGAGGTCTAGAAGAGTCCAAAGCAGTACGTATACTGGGAGGTATTCCAAGGGCCAGCATACACCATTGGACTGGGGAAAGCCAGAGGAATGGTGCTGCAGAGCTAGGAATCACCAGAGGCTACCTGTGAGGGAGACGGCTGCACATGGAAGAGACCCTAAGACCTGTGCCAGAAGGTATGTGAAGAGAGATCCAGTGTCCAGGGATCTGGATTGGAAGGCTGGACATAAGAACTGGACTACATACTGGCCAGGCTATATAGAGAGGAACTCTAGCAGCAATGGAAGCTCAGGTATGAACACTGATCTATGCCCTAGCTATAACCTTGAAAGACAGCAGGGAAACAAGTATTCTCCTGAAAATGCTCCATTGAGAGATTCATCTGTGCCAATCCATGATATTGAACCCATGCTTGTTGAACAAGGGGGAATAATAGCAGATGAGGATCCTGTTTATATGGACTGCTCTCTATCTAAACTCCGTTGGTAACTTTCTGTTATAAAGTACAGCAACCATCACAAAGAAATACAAATTTGTTCTTTAATCTACTCAGAAAAGCTCCTGAAGCAGGATTTGACCCACACAGTGGAAGGCAAACCAGCTAAGGGGTTTCAGCTGGTATCTGCTAGCAATTAAGCCTTACCTAATTGCTTGTGAGCTAGGAGAGAATCACTTCTCTATCTATGTGGGAAGTAATCAGAAGTTAACCTGAAAAGAACAGTTTTTGTTTCTTGCTTTGTGACTTTTCATTTGTTGTTTTTCCTGATTTTAACTTTGTTTTTCCAAGTTAACACTGAAAGCAAGTAACCTAATTTATGTGCTACCAAGCATATCTGTGTTGGGAGAAATAACCCCATAAATAAATATCTTATTGGCTTTACCCAAGAGCACAACTAAATTATTGTCAGCAGCTGTGTCTGGTGTGAATGAACTACATTGCCCACAATACCTTGCAAATCATATAGGTATATGCACTTGACAAGACTGTGAAGATTCTCACCCAGGCAGCCGTCTGACAGGCTCTACATATTGCCTTACCGGCAGTACAGGAAGAGCCTCTGGAGGACCCTCTGCTCCAGGGTTTTAAATTGGAGCAGAGATGTTTTCCAGTCCACAGGGTAATAAAGCAGATGATGGAGTCATAATGGGAATGTCCGGAAGCTACGCTACAGGGCGCACGGGCTATCGGACGGCTGTACCTGGTACCACAGGATGAGAGGGAGCTGTTGCGAATGCTGAAAGTGGATGCCTTGGTAGCGGCGGTGACAAAAAAGACTATGATCCCGGTGGAGGGCGGAGCGGCCCTGAAGGATCTGCAAGATAGAAAGAAAGCTGGAAGCCCTGCTCAAGCAGGCCTTTGACGCTAGTGCTCTCTTGCTTCAGGCGTCGATCTGTGGGGCGTATGTCTCCAGGGCTTCGATCCGTTGGATCCAAGGGGACTCACACCCAGAAGGAGAGGACTCCGCTACCTGGGAGGGAGCGAAGTTAGAGTTGGCGGTGGCGACATATCTCGCCGATACTGTCTATGATCTGGTAAGGATTTTGACAAAATCTATGGCATCAGTGATTGCCGCCAGAAGGTTCCTCTGGCTGAGGAACTGGGCGGTGGATGCATCTTCTAAGGCTCGCCTTAGTAAGCTCCTTACAAGGGCAAGCTGCTCTTTGGGGAGGCTTTGGAAAAGATTGTTAAGGATCTCGGAGATTCCAAAGGGGGTCGGCTTCCTGAGGACCGTCCGAAGGGCACAAAGCCTAGCAACCTACAGAAAGGTCAGCCTAGGGAGTTTCGCAGGTTTAGAGGTTCTCGTTTTGCTCCTTATCAGAGAGGACGGTTTGTAGCCAGTCGTTTTGTGGAGCTAGGGGGTTCGGTAGGGGATATTTTGGTTCCCAGCCAAACTCCACAAAAAAGCCACAATGAAAGGAGGTGGGTCCAGACGGAGGTTTCGATAGGAGGACAATTACAGAGCTTCCTCTCCATCTGGACCACCATAACAATGGACCAGTGGGTGCTGGAGATCGTTCGCGATGGGTATGCGCTGGAGTTCGCTCAACCGTTAGTGGAGGCCTTCGTGGCATCTCCATGTGGATCTGTGGCAAAAAGGAAGGTGGTGTCCGATACGCTTCAGCGGTTACTTCGGCTGCAAGCGGTAGTGCCGGTTCCTCAAGACCAATATGGCTTAGGTCAATACTCGATTTATTTCATAGTACCCAAAAAGGAGGGGTCTTTTTGGCCTATTCTGGATCTCAAGCATGTGAACTACTGCTTAAGGGTTCCGCATTTCCGGATGGAGACCTTATGGTCGGTTATTTGGTCGGTAAAGGTGAACGAAGTGCTCTCGTCCATAGATTTAACGGAAGCATATCTCCACATTCCCATCAGGCCGGAATATCAGAAGTTTTTACGCTTTGCGGTGCCTATGGGGCATTTTCAGTTCTAAGTGTTACCCTTTGGTCTGGCAACGTCGCCGCACACGTTCACAAAGGTGATGGTGGTTGTGGTGGCAGCATTACGAAAAGAGGGCATCCTAGTGCACCCTTATCTGGATGGTTGGTGTCGGAGTCGATCGGGGCGATGGCACGCGTGGTGGAGTTCCTGGAGCAACTAGGTTGGGTGGTGAATCAGACCAAGAGTCAGTTGCTTCCAGTGCAACTCCTCGTGTATCTCGGAGCAGTGTTCGACAATGCCATGGGCATGGTTTTTCTGCCAGAGGACAGAGTGCAAAAAATTATACGGCAGGTGGAGCTTTTTTTACGCATACAAGCTCTGACGGCGTGGCAATATCTGCAGCTCCTGGGCTCTATGGCGGCGGCCTTGGATCTGGTGCCATGGGCCGGGCTGCATATGAGATCTCTTCAGCAGGACTTGCTATCCAGATGGTCGCCTCAACATCATCCTCTGAATCGACGGTTGGTGTGTTCGGAACCAGTCTGTGCCAGTTTGCAGTGGTGGTTGGATCCCAACCATCTGCGAGTAGGAGTTCCGCTGGACCAGCGCTCCTCACCACCGATGCCTTCCTCTCCGGCTGGGGGGCGCATTGTCTGTCGCAGATGGCTCAGGGCTCCTGGCGGAAGTGAGCGGTTGGTCAGTCAATTGGCTAGAGATGAACAGTTTACTTAGCTCTTCAGGAGTTTCGTCGTCTGGTGCAGGGGAAAGCAGTGAGAGTGTTCTCTGACAATGCAGTAACTGTGTCTTATATCAATCGACAGGGCAGCACGCGCAGTTCAGTCTTATTGGAAGAGAGTCAACTTTTGCTGCACTGGGCGGAGAGCCATCTGCTGGCAATTAGCGGCTCATGTAGTGGGACGGGACAATGTTCAGGCCGATTATCTCAGCCGGAATGTTTTAGATCCAGAAGAGTGGGAATTGAACGCGGCGGTCTTTCATGACATTACAAGGAGATGGGGGCAGCCGGTCATGGATCTCAAGGCGACCCTCGCCAATGCCAAGGCTCCTCGATTTTTCAGCAGAGGCAGAGAACGCATGTCGGAAGGTCTCAACCGTGGCCGTCCGGCTTGCTCCTGTATGTGTTCCCCCCTTGGCCGATGATTGGACGTGTCATTTGCAGGATAGAGCGTCATGATGGAAGGGTGATTCTGGTTGCCCCAGAATGGCCAAGGAGAGCATGGTATGCGGCTCTGGTGCGTCTACTAGCGGACTGTCCTTGGAGGCTGCCCAACCGGGTCAACTTGTTGTATCAGAGGCCACTTCTAATGCCAGACGTGGGTCACTTCTCTCTTACGGCTTGGCTCTTGAAAGGGAAGAACTGAGGCGTCGGTTATTCCGCAGCAGTCATAACTACGATGTTGAAGGCCAGAAGAAAATTCACATATTTGGCTTATATTCGTACTTGGTGTATTTTTGAAGGTTGGTGTGAGCAGAGTGGCCGTCAAGCATTTGACGCAACGGTGCCAGATATCTTCGTGGCATAAATGTTCAGGGAGAGAGCCTCTTTCAATTGAAAGCAAGTTCTGCTACGAGGGGACATGGGATGAGGGTGAAGGGAGATAGATTCAGGAGTGATATGCGGAAATATTTCTTTACGGAAAGAGTAGTGGATCCGTGGAATAGTCTCCCAGTGGAGGTGGTAGAGATGAGGACAGTAACTGAATTCAAGAAAGCATGGGACCAACACAGAGGATCTCTAAAGGCAAAAAGTGGACTGTTGTAGTTGTTATGGAAGGACAGACTAGATAGGCCATGTGGTCTTTTTCTGTCGTCATATTTCTATGTTTCTATGTTTCTATCTTGTCGTTCCTGCAAGGAGGGCTCGATAAAGACCTCACCCTCAGAACTTTGAAAGTTCAATTGTCTGCCCTGGCTTTTTTCGAGGCAAGATTCAGGGTGGTGTCCTGTCTGGGCACCCAGATGTTCTGAGATTTTTTAGAGCAGTGCAGAATGTACGGCCACTAGTGGCGGCCTGGGACTTGAATCTCGTACTGGAGGCTTTGACTCGACCTCCCTTTGAGCCCGCGAGGGCATTGTCTCTCAGAGTTTTCTTGGAAGACAGTTTTTCTGGTGGCATTGTGTTCGGCGAGGAGGATCTCTGATCTTCAAGCGCTTTCATGTAAAGAGCAGTATATTCAGTTTTCGGAGGAAAAGGTGATGTTATGTCCGATTCCGTCTTTTCTTCCAAAGGTGGTGTCGTGTTTCCACGTGAATCAACCAATTTCTCTTCCAACATATCCATGCTAGTGTTTTCCCCGTATGGAAAAGTCTCTCAGGAAGTTGGATCTTGGTAGAGTGCTCCATAGATACCTTTAAAAGGATGGAGTCTTTTCGGAAATCGGACAGGTTGTTCATGCTCTTGGAGCTCATAAAGGTGAGGCGGCTTCCAAAGTTTCCATTGCTCGTTGGGTGAAGAATGCTATAGCGGCAGCGTATCAGGCGAGTGGGATAACTCCTCCGGAAGGGCTCCGAGGTAATGCTACTTGGGGTCAGGCGACTTTTTGGGCGGAGTTTGCTTTGATATCACCAGTGGACATCTGCCAAGCAGCTACTTTGTCGTCTCTTCACACTTTTGCGAAGCACTATAGATTAGATGTTCAAGCAAGAAGGGACGCAAATGTGGGGGCCTCGGACATAATAGCGGGCCTGGCAGGACCCTCCCGAGTTTAAGTACTGCTCTGGTACATCCCTATGGTTCCTGGACTGGCCCAGAGAGACGAAGAGGAAGAAGAAATTAGACCTTACCTGCAAATTGTCTTTCCTTGAGATCTCTCCGGGCCAGTCCAGGGTCCACCCAGGGCATTTGTGGTTTCTTTGGAACATTCAAAATCTGAGTTCAGGTTTAGTTCAGCTGGCCATGAGATAGCATAGTGAGTATGGAGAGGCGCACTCAGTGTGGTTTGGTTGTCACTCAAAGAGCGCCGGAGCGGCGTGGACTATGGGGCTCCCTGGTAGTAGTGGGAGTGAAGAGTTCAGTTAGGGCCGTTTGGGGCTGTATTTAAAAAAAAAAAAAAAAAAGACAGGTTGTTTTGTTCTGTTGCTCATAGTTAGGTAGCTTAGGTGTACAGGTTCTAGAGAAAGCTGCTTTGACAATGGTAGACTGAGTCTTGGACACTAGAGGGAGCTGGTTAGACTGTCAGCAAGACTTTAGAATTCAGTCCTCAGCTGCTGAAGGAGATTGACAACCCTATGATTCCTGGACTGTCCCGGAGAGATCTCAAGGAAAGACAATTAGCAGGTAAGGTCTAATTTCTTCTTTTCCCCAGATATTCCAATCCTGGCACTAGAACCACAAGTCTTACATCCAGAATATTGTGCAGGCTATTCTTGAGACTGTCATCACTACCGATCGGGAAAACCTTTCTTCCACTTTGCCTCAGGGCTCCCGGCTTGTTCTCAGTCCTTTCGTGAAGCACATGGACCCAGGGACACAGCCTCTTCCAATGGAGGACTCTCCCGGGCTTCGAAATGAAGATTCAGGGACCCATTCCCTGGTGACTCCAATGGGCGACAGGCTTCACCTCTTCTTTCAGGAATGGGCCCGGGTTACCAAGCATTGTTGCATACTAGACACTATTCAGTTCAGCTGTGTTGTGGATGCAAGTAGCCAATTCCTGATGCCTTCATTATCTCTCTCTGTGGGTCTGCGGTCAAAGGTGCCAAGGGGCAGACCACCTTGGACAAGTTGCTTTGCCTGAAGGTGGTGGAGCCTGTTCCCCCAGAAGAGCTGGGCAAGGGCAGATACTCAACCTTCTTTGTGGTGCCAAAGAACAATGGTTCCTTCTGGCCCATCCTGGACCTCAAAGGGGTCAATGAGCACTTGTGCATCCTGCGTTTTTGATTGGAAAACTTGCACTCTGATTCAAAGCAGTGCACCAAGGAGAATTCTTGGCTTTTTTGCATCTGGACAGACCAGCAGAAGTATCTGTGTTTTGCCATTCTTGGCTCTCCACCACCCCAAGGATGTTCTCCAAGGTCATAGTGGTGGTGGCTGCGGCACCAAGGGATCTGTGTCCATCCCTGTCTGGGCGACTGTCTCATCCAAGCCAGTTCCTGTTAGAAGCATCTTAGGTGACAGCCTGAGTGGTTTCCTTGGAAAGCCTCGACTGGGTGATCAATTGGGGAAAAGAGCCAGTTTTTGCCTTCCAAGTCCTGAGAGTTTCTGGGAGCACGTTTTGACACTTGAGTGGGCAGAGTTTTCCTAACAGAGGAGAAAGTTAGAAGACTGTTTAATTGCCCGGCAGCTGGCCCCTGGAGTCTGGGATTACTTTCAGCTCTTTGGATTGATGGCAGTGACCATAGAGATGGTCCTGTGGGTGTGTACTCACATGCGATTGCTCCAGCGGTCCTTGTTGGTTCAATTGTCCCCAGTTCTCAGGAGTTCAAACACAGGCTCCCACTCCCAGTAATGGTGAAGTCCAGCCTATGGTGGTGGCAGCAGCCCTGTTATCTGAGTAAGGGCATTCTGCTGGATGATTTCTCCTGGATACTGCTGACAACAGATGCCAGTCTCTCAGGCTAGGGAGCCTATTGCCAAGACTGCATAGCCCAGGGCCATTGGAACAGCAGGGAAGTGGTGTGGTCCATCAACCACCTCGAACAACACTGGAGACTTTGGTCAGTGCTCTTTTCAGTAGAATGTAAGGGGTGAAAGCCAGACTGAAAGGGATTCAGAAGGGCTTGAAAGGAAAGAAATTCAAGACAATGGTGGAGAACTGCATGCTCAAGAAGTTTGGAAACAAAGTGAAGAAGGGATATGGGACGATAATTAGGAGAGCTAAGATCAAGAGAAGGTTTCTTGAGTAGGGGTATGACCACAGCATGCTTGAAGGCTGCAGGGACAGTAGCAGTGGAGAGCGAGAGGTTGAGAATGTGAGATGGGAGGGATGACAGCGGAGGAAATTGAGTTAAGGAGATGGGTGGAGATAAAATCAAAAGAGCAGATAGTAAGTTTGGAGGAGGAAAGAAGATGAGAGGTTTCATCTTCAGAGATCATGGGAAAGGATGAAAGGGTAATAAAGATTGATGGGAAGAGGTGGGGGAAGAGGGAATGAAGTTGTTCTAGTGGGGAACTAGAGAGTAATCTTGTGGATTTTGTTATGGAAAAAGTCAAGTGCTAAGGCTGACTGGAAGGAGGTGAACATTAATTTGAAGTAAAGAAAGTCTGAGAGATTTGAGCCAAATGCGTTCAGCTGAGCGGGTACATGAGCGGAAAGAGCAGGTAGTTGAGGACAACCAGGACTGGGATATAGTGCTGCTCACAGAATGTGGGATGTGTAGAGCAAAGGTATCTAGAGCAGAGGCGAGGGCAGTATTATAGGAAACTATAATCTCATCAACGGATTTAGAAGACAAAGTGGAAGAAAGAAGTGATGAGATGATAGTGGAAAGAGCCAATGGATCGATAGCATGAAGATTCCTAAAAAGGTAGGAGGTGACAGTGGGATTGAGGTGGGGAATGATGAAGGGTGAAACTTAGGAGATGATGACCAGATAAGGGAAGAATTGAGGTATGGAAATTGGAGGGTAAACAAATAGAGAAGAAAACCAAGTCAAGGCAGTATTCACACTGATGAGTAGGAGCGGAAAAGCAAAGTTGGAGATTGAAAGAGGAAGTAAGGGAAACGCGTTTAGAAGCATAGGGGTCAGAGGGGTTATCAACATGAATATTGAAGTCACCAAGAATGGGTGAGGGGGAAGAAGAAGAATCTAGAAATAGAGAAAGCCAGATTCTTAAGTTGGTGAGAAGAGTCCATCTCTACCTATTAGGGGGTCTATAAATTGCAGTTATCCGGAGAGGTAAATGATTAAATGGCGCATTGAATGGACTTCAAAGGAGGAAAAGGAGTGAAACAGAGGAAGAAGGAAGGGTTGGAATTGGCAGGAAGGAGAAAGCAGAAATCCAACACCACCACCATGGCCAGTGGTACAAGGAGTGTGGGGAAAATTTGGTATCCACCATGACAGAGGGCAGCAACTGAAGCAGTGTCATCGGAGAGGAGCCAGGTTTTAGTAAGAGCTAGAAGATTAAAGGAGTTTATTAGAAATGGAATGTGCATTCCATAATGCACAAGAGAAAGGGAGAGAAGAGGGGGGAGGAGAGGAATATAGATGAGATTAGAGTAGTTGAGAGAGGAATGAGAGTGAGAGAGCAGTCTAGGGGGGCCAGTGCTAGGATTAATGTTGCCAGAAGAAGGAGGAGAAGAGTACAAGGCAGAGGGAGATGGAACGATGGAAACGAAGTTGAGGTATTTTAGGAGAGGAGGGAGAGGGAAGAATGAAAGGGGGAAAAATGGTGGAGTTCAAGAGCTGAGGAAAGGGAGGAAGACAGGATTGGGGAAGAGATATGCAGAGAAGAGAGAGAGGGAAATGAGGGGGGTTTGAGGAAGTTGGTATGAGGAAGAAGGTTAGGGGGTGACAAAAATAAGAAAAAATAATGTGGAACCATGAGAAGAGATGGAGGGGGAAGCAGAAGAATTGATATAAGAATTATCTTAACAGTATTGACTGATCATTCTTGCCACTTAGTTCTAGCATATGGCGTGAAGGCATAGGCAGTGCTGCATGGACAAATGCAAGAGACTGCTCTTTCAATTAACGTAAATCAAATGTACACAGTAATTGAAAGAGGAGGTAAAGTGCTTTGACCTGGTGAAAGGCGGTATGTAAATACAGCTAAATAAACAAACAAACAAACAATGTATGGTACAGGCTGAAACATTCACTGGTGTAGTCCAACTAGAAATGTGATTCACTTGTCATATCAATATACTGTACTGTATATCGCTTGCTAGAGGTTCAACCAGATTAGGTTGGTCTGCCGGTCTCGCTCTTTCCTCTCAGTCAGGTGCGGCATGTGCAGCTAGGTGGCACTGACCTATCTTCGGTTGGGTATTGCGTCAGCGGCGGTAGTAGTAGTAGTAGTAGTAGTAGCAGCTTCTGCTGCTCTGTCTGCTTCTCCCTCTCTGTAGCAGGGGCTGACGGAGTTCAGGACCAAGGACCTCTAGACACTGCTGGTTGTGCTGCAATATCTGCTCAGCAGAAGGCCCTATGAAGCTTGATGTTTGGTGACAATGGCCCTTCTGATAGTCTCAGGCAACATCTTAGTACTACTACTGATATGTGTATCGTGCTACAGGCTATAGCTCACGATAGCTAGTATCTGGTAGGCCTCTTTACGAACAAACAAGGGCGAGCAGAAAGAAGTCACTTGCGCTTTTATTGAAAAACCAAAACCCCGACGCGTTTCGGCAGATACCTTCATCAAGGGGCTAGAGGAATGCAAACAAATAAATAAAAACAAAACTCAATAAACCATAAAACAATAATATAAGTTTAAAATAACTGATCACAAGTAGTATAAAAAGACAATAAATATAATATAAAATGTAAATCATGAAATACTCACACACTGTATTAATTCAATACATGGAGCGCATGAGAGTATGTAACCAGTAATGTGATTAATAATGCTGAAAAACAATAAAACATTGAAACATCAAGGCACAGCAAATGCAATAAGTGAACTAAAACTGGACAAACCCTTCCCTTCCCCCTCCCCCCTCCCCCCTCTTTCCCTCCCCTCTTTCCCTCCCCTTCCCCCCTCCCCCCCTTCCGATGTTTGCAATGGTTTTTATAGTCTGTTTGTTTTTTGGCACTATTTCTTACAAATTATTGTTTTAACTATTTTTTATGATACCTGGATCTTTATATATTATATATTTTTTATGTGTCTCTTCCCCGTGGTCTATCCCTCTTTTTGCCCCTTGGTACTTGTTTTTTAACAATCATCACTAGCGGCTTGCTTTTGAAGATGTAACACTTTTGTACGTTTCTCTTTTCTTGGCTCGGTTGCTCAGCTCTTTCCTCTCGTATGGTTTATTATAAGCCCGGTATCATATAGGATTTTCCATTTAATATGGTTCTCTTACAACCTTGATTTTCAATTGTACCACATGCTTAGCATTGCATTTTTAGAATGGCTTAACCGCATATGTCTTTTTAAAAACATTAACGCCCTTCTTGGAATAATACTATTTGAACCTTTTCTTGCAAGTTTTTTTAAATGTATGCCCACTTTCATTATTATTTTTATTTTTATCCACTTGGGTGACAATTCGTTTTTCTTTACATATGCATATATGCTAATTTGGTCTCCTGACCTTTTAAGCGCGCCAAAATCGGCATTCCATCAAGGATTGTTGTGCTGTGACTGTCAGTGCTGTTGGTACGTGTCAGTGCTGAAGGTACGTGCGATTGCTATTTTTGGACTTTATCTCTATAGTATTCAGGTTTATCCTGTTATTTAACATAACATTTTGTATGAAGCTCTCTTTGAATGCTTTCACTTTCGGCTCTAGTTTGAGTTGCCGGTTGTCATTCATGCTTGCACCCTCTCTTTATAACAGCACCGTTCTTTTAATCGGTGTCAGTTCAGGTTGCACCAAACAAACCAATATAGGACTTCTTTAGAGTGAATTACTAGATAATCTATTTATAACACACTTCACCCATATAATTTTAAACCATCCAATAAATAATTCCCATTCATTAATTTGTGGCTTCTATATGGTCTCAGATAAACGGCAAGTTTTTTTATACTTTTGCAAGCAACTTGCTGTAACACTTATTATTGGGTCAATGACTTACACCCAAACTAGTGCACGTTTAACATCAATGACCTTGGCCACTTTTTTCATTTAATAACATAATATTGCTTAATAATCTTTTTTTGTTTTTTTCTTTAGCGGGTTGACTCTTATCATACCCTTATATTTCCATAAAAACTGCGTTTGCCATTCTACTTAACTTATGTAGAATCGCATCGGCCCATGTCCCATTCTTTTCTTTGCAACCACAAATGATTATTACTAAATAATAATAATAATAATAATAATAGTAATAATCATTTGTGGTTGCAAAGAAAAGAATGGGACATGGGCCGATGCGATTCTACATAAGTTAAGTAGAATGGCAAACGCAGTTTTTATGGAAATATAAGGGTATGATAAGAGTCAACCCGCTAAAGAAAAAAACAAAAAAAGATTATTAAGCAATATTATGTTATTAAATGAAAAAAGTGGCCAAGGTCATTGATGTTAAACGTGCACTAGTTTGGGTGTAAGTCATTGACCCAATAATAAGTGTTACAGCAAGTTGCTTGCAAAAGTATAAAAAAACTTGCCGTTTATCTGAGACCATATAGAAGCCACAAATTAATGAATGGGAATTATTTATTGGATGGTTTAAAATTATATGGGTGAAGTGTGTTATAAATAGTTCAGGTTGCACGACTTTTGTTTGCATGAGAATTCACCATACAATTTTTGGACATCGCCTTTGAATTGTTTGAATTTTGATTTTACATCAAACGGGCAACCCCACTCCATTTTCATGCCGTTTTTGAAATACATTTTTTTATATAATACCAGTATTGCAGCGTATAAAAATCCCCCCCCCTTTCTTCCTTGTGTCCTCTATATATTTTTACAATGATAAACTGCCGGGTTTCCCCCTTGTTTTTTACTAGTCTTGTGATTATTATATATTTTTTATGTCTGGTATTGCCAGCCGTTTGTTGCACAACTATATATTTTAAATAGGGCTTGGTTGTACGGAGTTAAGTTGTACAGAATGTTCCTCATCATTTGGCTCAAACGTCAATTTTATATGTACTGGTCAGCATCTGCTGGTCTTACATATATGTCCTTTTAACTGCGTTGTTTTAACGCCTTCAATTCAATCTTTTAGTATTTGTTATGTGACATTTTTCTCTTTTATTAAAACCTGTTACAGTACATTTCATGTTTTTTGATCTTTTATTTGATAAGTTGGGTGTTTGCCCTTTGAATATGGCTCACTTGTTTTTAAATACAAACACAATATATATTTTGAGTATGGCTCGAAATGTTTTTAAATATAAGCATAATATATATATTTTTTTTCTTCTGGTGCTCTTAATTCATTTTATACAATTTCCACATTATAACAGTTCTGTTACCGAGCGTGGTCTCTATACCATTCTTTATTTATTTATTATATTTTTTAACAAGCTCCTGGGTAGACAGGCTGATTTCACAATTACCCTTTACACATGATTTTTATATGGTAGCATCTTATTACACTAGTTTGCATCACATTTTTTAAGTCTGCTTATGATATATATATTTTAATAGCTTTTTAACAGCTTTTTATTGTTTTAGTATTTATTTACTATGTTTAGTAATAAACCTTTTTACATTTGAAGTTATGTCTCTGTTAGTAACCTTTGTGTTACATCAATTCAGTACCGCATTTTAAATGTGCATAATTTATGTTGTGTTGGGTTTGGGTTTCCCATTTTCTGGTTTGTCCAGTTTTTAGTTCACTTATTGCATTTGATGTGCCTTGATGTTTCAATGTTTTATTGTTTTTCAGCATTATTAATCACATTACTGGTTACATACTCTCATGCGCTCCATGTATTAAATTAATACAGTGTGTGAGTATATCATGATTTACATTTCATATTATATTTATTGTCTTTTTATACTACTTGTGATCAGTTATTTTAAACTTATATTATTGTTTTATGGTTTATTGAGTTTTATGTTTTTATTTATTTGTTTGCATTCCTCTAGCCCCTTGATGAAGGCATCTGCCGAAACGCGTCAGGGTTTTGGTTTTTCAATAAAAGCGCAAGTGATCTCTTTCTGCTCGCCCTTGTTTGTTCGTTTGGACTCTCTGCGAGTCAGTGCTCTTTTTTGTGTTCCTTGGTAGGCCTCTTTAGGCATATGCCACCGAGTCGGGTCTCTCCCCAGCATGTGTTGTGTGCGGCCAGACTGTTCCCCACTCTCTTTCCCTCATCAGTGCTGCAGAGCATCTGGTCAATGGGATTCATCGGCAGCCACCCTACAGGCTGCTAGACACGGGTCGAGCAGCTCCGATAGAGATGAGGGGCTCACTTTTCTCTCAGTCCTTCCACGCTTATCAACTACAGCAGCGAACTGTCAGCAGCATCAGTGTCAGGGGGAAAATAAAGTAAGTGTTGGGGAGGGAGGCAGGGGCGGCTGTGCACTGCAAGAGCTGGTAACATTTGGCAGGGCCTCTAAGATTATGACGGTAGACTGCAGTAGTGCCGATTTCTGTGTTTAGGCGGTTATTTTCTTCTTTCAGCTCACAGCAAAGGGTAAGGGTTTTTTTATTTCCCCTTTGTTGTGCTTGTCTTCAAGTTTGGAAAGTAAAAGGTTTATCCCATGAAGTGAGATTTGTTTTTAAATTGGTTGTGTTTTAGATCCTCTGTGTTCATCAGGCAACTGTAGCAAAGGATGTGGCTGGAAGCATAGTTAAGTTGAAAGACTCCAATTCCTGGCGTGTCTCGCTGGTACCTCCCATCTTATGGCTTCCCAAACAAATGAAAGTTAAAGTGCTGCAGTGTTTCAACGTTGAGCCACGCAGTGCTGGACCCCAGGAGCAGGGCACGATGAACGGTAGCGTGGACTGTTTCCCCTGCGATGAGGAGATCCAGCTGAAGAGAGGCCCCTCAGGTACGCAGAGGAGTTCCTGCTGCAGTGTCAGCAGGCTCTGCTGCTGCTTTTTCAGCCCTTGTGCTGATCAGCTGGGAGATCTGCAGGCCCGGGTCTCTTTAGATTGACTTTTCTATAGTAAGACCTCTAAGACCGTGATGGTAAGCTGCAGGAGTGCTGAGTTCGAGGCTTAGGCAGCCGTTTTCTTTTAATAGCTGGGGAATATGCTACTTGATTAGAGTGTTTTCAGAAAATGCCATGGTGGTGGTTTATGTAAATTGGCAGGGCAACACAAGAAGCGCCGCAGTGGCCCTGAAGATGAATCTCCTATTTGCCTGGGCGGAGAAGTACCTCCTAGCCTTGTCGGCTTAGCATGTTGCTGGAATGGACAGCGTGGAAGCTGACTTTCTCAGCCAGCACACTCTGAATTTTGGCTAGTGGGAGTTGAGTTAAGAAGTGTTTTAGTTGATTCTGTGCTGCTGGGGTCGCTCCAAAATGGATCTGATGGTGATCCGCTCCAGTGCCAAAGTGTGCTGCTTCTTCAGTTGCCGCATGTAGACAGGGTCAGAGGGCATAGGTGGCTTTGACCCAGTCTTGGCCTAGTCATCGGCTGCTATATGTGTTTTCTCCATGAACCTTGGTGAGGCATGTGATTAGCATATAGAACACCACCTAGGAAGGTTTGTTTTGGTGGTGCTGGATTGGCTGTGAAGAGCATAGTTCGGAGACCTGATACGACTCCTTCAAGTGCCTCCCCTTTTGGCTGCCTCCATCTCAGGGGCTATTGCGGCAGTAACCAATTATCCTGGAGGACCCATCTCCCTTCTCGCTTATGGCATGGCCCTTGAAAGGAGACTGCTATCGTGTGAGGGATACTCTGCTGCTGTAATCACTACTATACTTAGTGCTCGCAGGAGGTTTACCTTGCTAGCAGATGATTGGATTTGGTGCCTCTACGTGTTGGTGTAGCACACGGCACATGGCTCCAGAGACTACCAAGGTGTCCTCCCTGTTGGCTTTTCTGCAGGATGACCTAGAGAAGGGCCTACTCTCTTAGCTCCCTGAAGGTTCAGGTGGCAGTTTTGGCCTGTTTCGGTGGTGGGCAAGTCCTTGGCCTTGCACCCTGACGTTTCCTGTTTTGTTTTGTTTTTTCTCCAGGGGATTCAACATCTGCATCCTCCCCTTCAGTTTGTGATCCCTTGCTGGGATCTGTCTCCGGTGCTCAGGGCCCTGATGGCAGCCCCCTTTGAGTCATTGAAGCTCGCTACTTTGAAGGATTTGACACTCGACTGTCTTTTTGGTCACAATTTGTTCTACAAGGCGAACTCCAAGCTGCAGGCTCTGTCTTGCCGAGATCCTTATCTCTTTTTTTTCAACCCAGGCAGTTTCCATTCGGCCTGTGCCTATTTTCTTGCCTAAAGTGCTGTCTTCCTTTCACATGAACTAGGTGGTTTGCCTGCCCTCCTTTTCTCTAAGGAGCACTGTCGGGGAAAGGATAAAAATCTTTGCCTTGTGGATATCTGGAGGGTGCTTCTCTGGTACTTTGAGGTTACAAATTCCTTTTGTAAGTCAGACCATCTTCTTGTGCTGTTTGCTGGCCTGCACAAGGGTAAAGCTGTGGCCAAATCAACTTTGGGCACTGGATTGAGGAGGCTATTGCCTCAGCGTATCAGTTATGGAACCGGCAAGTTCCAGAGTGTCTTTATCTTTATTAGAACTTTTGATACACCACCCATTGGAAGCCATGCGCACCCATTCTACCCAAGCACAAGTGTGGGCGGAGGGGAACTCGGTAGCACCTGCAGACATTTGTCAGGCAACAAAGTGGGCATCACTTTTCACTTCTGTAAAGCATTATCGCTTGGATGTCCACATACAGGCAGACACGGCCTTCATCTCAAGAGTTTTGCGAGCTGCTCTGTCTTCTTCCTGCCTAGGTACGTTCCACTTATCTGGACTGGTCTAGCAGGACGATATGGAAGGTGATATTTTAATTGCCACATAATGTCCTTTCCTTGAGTCCTGCTAGACCAGTCCAGTTCCTGCACCTGAAACTCTATTTGCTCTGTTCTTCTGCTGTGGTACCCTTGGGTCTGCCATGATTTTTATACTTCGCTCTGCAGGCTTATCTTCTACTGATTAGCCTTCTATTTCTTTCTTCCTGTACATAGTTTTCTACTGTTTACTCATTGTTGCCCACATTGAGGTTGTGTGAGACTTGCTCTGTATATCCCATTTGCTTTGGGACCGATACTGAAGGGACATCTGGCTGAGGTTGTAGAGGCACAGGAGTGATGTTGTTGAAACCTGGGCTTGTCATTGGTCTGCTGGTAGGGGAAAACAACCCACGTGTCTGAACTGGTCTAGAAGAACTCAAGGAAAGGACATTATCTGCTAAGTGAAATGTCACCTTTTTTTTCCAGCAAACCTTTGGGCTCTCAGCAATTCAGTAGGAAGTGGCAAGTGTTTTACACTGCTCCCTTGCCTCTCCTCCTTGTGTCCCACCCCCTCCCCTCCCTCTCCTTCCTTATGTCCCAATTATGCTAACTGTCCTGTGCCCTGCTGACCTCTCGGCTTTCTTTTCCTGATTTTGGAGTTCCTTTCTACCCTTTTGCTTTTAAGTTGTAAACTGCTCTGTATGTGCCTAATCAGTTAGGGTGGTATATCAGATACAATAACCAATAATAATTACCCTCCAAAAAATGCAATGTGTGCCTTTGAGTCAGTCCTGACTCCTGGCGACCCAGAAGCTCCTGGGTTTTCTTGGCAGTGTCACCGGAAGTAGATTGCCAGGCCTTTCTTCCGAGGCAATGGAGGGTTAAGTGACTTGCCCAAGGCCACAAGGAGTGCTAGTGGGAATCGAACCCTGGTTGCTTGGTTACAAAGCCAGTGCTCTAACCACTAGGCTACTCCTCCAATCCTTCAGTTCAGGGAATCTTGGCAATCAATCAAGTTGGACTGTTGGGTCCTCTTCATAATCACACAAGGATACAAAATTTCCTAAAAATTCCTTCATCCCAAAATCTACCTTCCTGGTCCCGTCCCCTCCCCACCCCTGACCACAAGCACATTCTCAAACAGAAGATCAAATTTGTACAAGTCCATAGAACTTGTTCAGAGTCCTCCAAAAAGGTCATGGATTCTATTCAAGATTCTAATAACCAAGAAAACTGGAGATCTGATATTGGCCCTCGATAGCTGCAGTCTAAACAAACACATAAAGAGGGAAAAATTCAAAATGAACCCTTTGTAATCAATACTGCCTCTTTGCAACAATTGGTTAGCTTCCCTGGATCTGAAGGATCCTTACTCTTACATACCCAACCATAAAAATCACAGGCAATATCTACAGTTTGTTTTCCAGAACCAACATTTACAATATAGGGTACTTCCTTTTGTTGGCTCCCAGATGACTATCAGTAGTAGCAGCTCAGTTGCACAGAGGAGGCCATTATGTTTTTCCTTACCTGAATGACTGGCTATTATCGGCCTCAAGCAAAGAATCGTTATCCATCTCCACTCATAAAACCATTTGACTATTCATGGCTCTGGCTTTCTTGAGCAACCAAACAAAATAAGCCCTTATTTCAACTCAGACCATCACATTTATTGGAGTTCACATCAATACAAAATGAAAGGGCTGGTATGATCCTGCAACTCACTCACAACTTACCCAGAATACCTGCATTGTTGCTCATTTTGTCCTCAAACGTCTGGGGCACATGTCTGCAGTAGTGCGTCTTTTGCCTCTGGCAAGGATATACATGAGACTTCTATAATGGCACTTGAAGCTACACTGGGATCAAGGCTGGCATGTTCTCAGGAAAAAGAGTCCCATCATTCATTTGATGATATGCTCTTTGGCAACAATCTCCTTGTCGGGCACCCATTCACAACATCACCAAATAATGTCCACATCACTACCATTGGATGAGGAGCACATCTTCCACATATTATAAAGCAAGGCCAATGGAACAGTTTCGAATGAATGTAACACATGAACCTTTTAGAAGTAGGAGTCATTTACTATGCCATATATGACTTCAAAACATGGCTACAGAACAAAGTGGTCAGGTCAGAGCAGATAACAAAGTCAGTGTTTAACATTAATAAGCAAGGGTTCTCAGGATCCCACTTTTTATGTCTAGATGCATCAAGAATCTGATATTGAGCACATTCCATGCATGTCACACTCCAAGCAGTCTATCTGCCCAGTCAATAGAATGAGCTAGCAGACTCCCTCACCTACCAGCTGGAGCCACATAAGTGCTCCTTCAACCAGAGAGTCGCAGACCACTTCTTTCAGGTATGGAGAATCCCAAACATAGATCTCTTTGCAACAAAGGACAGTACCAAATGTGAGCAGTACTTTTCCATTCATCCAAGTCCAGGGCAGATAGCGCCCAACACATTCGCCATCCCATGGAACTCGGGTATCCTCTACGCTTTTCCTCCATTTCTCTTATTCAAAGGGTATTACATAAAGTTCTCAGTGCCATATTGCAAATGTTTGTACTTGCTCCTTGCTGGCCAAGGCAGATCTGTTTCCCAGGCTTCTCTCTCTAACTTCGAATCTCTGGGATGTCAAAACATTTCTAGATTTATCATTAGAGTGTGGATGCATTACTCTGCTTGTATATGGGGAGAATGAAGTTGCTTACTTGTAATGGGGCTCTCTGTAGATACCAGGGTAATGCATCCACACTCATTCTCCCACCTTCCCCTCATTAAAAATGAAAAAGGATCATTTTTTGAATATTGCATCTATGCTCTAACAGACTGGAGAGCTATTGGCTTTCAGGAAAAGATGGTGCTGACTTGCATAGGTGCAGAGGAAGTCTTTAAGACTTCTAGTAGCTGGAGTAGGGCTTCACACTCAATGGCTCTGTTGGGGACGTCACCATAGAGTGTGAATACATTACTGTCTACAGAGAATCTCCTTTACAGATAAGCAACTTTGCTTACTGTAAGTTAGTTTGTTATTCAAACACATCATGGGGGGGGGGGGGGTTATTTTAGAAATACTCTTCATGTTTTAGACCTGTGAAAATGGGTACACAGACATCCAATTCACAATAGCGTCCTGTTGTATGGACATCTCTAACACGAGGATGTCCAAATAGAATGGAGCAATGAAGATGCACATCATTGTGCCATTCCAGAATGGCACAAGAATGTCTGGCCCCAGTTGCTGGTGTCCTGCCTATAGGAAGCAAAAAAAGTGCTCATTTCATGGCAGCAGTGGTACCAGAGGGAAGAGCACATTGTGCTGTCATCGTCACTGTCTGTATTTCCTGGGCAAAGAAATTTGCCTGTAAATACAAACCTCAGATTACCAACCCACCATCGCATGTCGAGTAGGGTGGCTCGGCCACCAGGGCCTGGAGCTCACTGACTGTGTTCGTGAGAAACTAGCTAAACTTAAAGTAGACAAAGCGATGGGACCGGATGGGATACACCCTAGAATACTGAGGGAACTTGGGGATGTTCTAGCAGCTCCACTGACTGACCTTTTCAATGCCTCATTGGAGTCGGGAGTGGTGCCAAAGGACTGGAGAGAAGCTCATGTGGTCCCTTTATATAAAAGTGGAAGTAAGGATGTGGTTGAAAACTACAGGCCAGTTAGTTTAACTTCATTGGTGAGTAAATTATTGGAAACGCTGCTGAAAGAGAAAATAGTGAGGTTTCTGGAGTCCAGCGGATTACAGTATCCAAGGCAGTATGGATTCACCAGAGGCAGGTCTTGTCAGACAAGTCTGATTGATTGATTTCTTTGATTGGGTGACCAGGGAGTTGGACTGAGGGAGAGCCCTAGATGTGGTGTATTTAGATTTCAGTAAAGCCTTTGACACCTTTCCTCACAGGCATTGTAATTTATTTTATTTATTTATTTATTTATTTTTATTTAAAGTCTCTTTTATACCGCGCTATTCAGCATCAGCGCGGTTTACAATAAACAGTGAACATACACATTTCCAATAGTACTTTGTGTTTACATATGAACAGGATAATCAACTTGGCTAACAGGGTAACTATGTACAACCACAAATATACAATATATACAATTTGTAGGCTGATCATGTGTTTGTATGGTTTTAGACAGTGGTGATTTGGGTGGATTCGGCAAATGGTGCTGAGCTTCTATTAGGTTCAGGGTAATGTATGAGGAAGAGGTAGTGTTTCACGGCCTTCCTGAATTGGAATATGTCTGGGATTGATCTAATGTTGTGAGGGAGGTTATTCCAGATCACTGGTGCATAAAGATTGAAAGTCCTGCTGGATGTTGACTTGAAGCATTGAGTTATAGATCTTGGGACTATCAAGGTGTTTTGAGCTACTGACCTTCTGTCTCTGTTGTGGGGTGTCATCTGGATTAGCTCAGTTAGTGAAGTTGACGAGAGATCTTTGGTGGCTTTAAAGGTGAGCAGCAAGGTCTTGAATGTAATTCTACCTTGAATCGGGAGCCAGTGGAGTTGTTTCATTATAGGTGTGACATGGTCTTTCCTGGATGCTCCGTGCAGTACTCTTGCTGCGGTGTTCATTGCCATTTGCAGTGGGTTTAGGGTGGTTTGGGGGAGACCTTGAAGTATTGCATTTGCATAATCGAAATGCGGGATAATTAGTGCCTGATAGATAGTCCTGAAATCATCTGGCTCCAGCAGAGATCTTAGGTATCTAAGGGATCTAATTTTATGATATACTGCCCTTACAGTGTTACTTATATGAGCTTGCATATTTAGGTTCTGGTCTAGTGTGATGCCGAGGTATCTGATCGCGGATTTGGTCTGGAGGTCTGCTTCCTTCACTTTCAGTACTGTTGGGGCAGTGAAGTTACGGTTCCTTGTAATGAACATCACCTCCGTCTTCTTGTGTTGAATCCGGAGGTTTTGGGATTGTAGCCAATTGGATATTTCGTTTATGCAGCATGTTATTGGTTCGAGGTCTGGGTTATCTGTTGCAAAAGGCGTGTATAATAGCACATCATCTGCGTATATCATGCAGTTAATGTTGAAAGACCGGATCAGGTTGCAGAGAGGTTGCATGTATATATTGAATAGTAAGGCGGAGAGGGAGGATCCTTGTGGGACACCTTGGCTTTGGTGGAATGGTTCTGATGATGTGTTTCTGGATCTCACCTGCTGCCATCTGTCCGAGAGGTAGGACCTGCACCACTCGAGTGCTTTACCGGAGATTCCTTTTTCTTTGAGGCGTTCTAGGAGGCGCTCATGGCTAACGGAATCAAATGCTGCCGCGATGTCAAGGAAGACGAGGACAAAGCCTTGGCGGGTATTGTCGATGCCTGATATTATGTTGCTGAAGAGTGTGGTGAGAAGGGTCTCGACCCCGTGAGATTCTCTAAATCCATGCTGGCATGGATCCAGTGGTGCATTGGAATCAATGTGATCTTGTATTTGTCTCTGAACTATCTTTTCCATTATTTTTGCAAGCAATGGTATGCTTGCTATGGGTCTGTAGGATTCTGGTTTCTGTTGGTCGAGTTTGTTGTTTTTTAGTAGAGGTCTTATTGAAGTTTGTTTGAGGGTGCGTGGGAAATCACCTGTTGTGAACGATTGTTGAATAAGTCTGGATATGATTGGACTGAGGTCAGTCCGGAGTTCCTTGACCCAGAAAGCTGGGCATGGATCAGATTGCGCTGTGGACGTATTGATGGCTGCTATGGTGTCTTCGATGCATCGTTTGGATGGAGTTGAGAAGGTAGTGAGTGGTGTTTGATTGTAGGGCTGAAGGATGATGCTAGACGCTGGATTGTTGTTTATCTGACAAAGTTTCGTTTGTAGATAATCCGCATATGTTTGAGGATGGATTCCATTTGTTTGTTCTGATGCAGGTTCTGTTGTAAGTTGCTTAACGAGGGCAAACAGGTCACGAGGTTTGTTGAGGGATCTCTTTAAAGTGTCGGCGTGGTAACGTCTCATGGTTTCAGTCACTGCGGTACGGTGCGCTGTGAGTTGTAAATTGTATGCCTTTTGGTCTGCTTCTGAGCGTGAGCGGCGCCAGCGTCTCTCAAGTTTTCTTAGTGTCGCGAGTGAGGCTTTCAACTCAGTAGAGTACCATGCTGCTGTGTGTCGTTTCGCTTGAGGTTTGTTTTTTGCTGGGCGAACAGCTATTGAACTGAATATTTCGTTCCAGTTGGAGACTAGTTCATCAGGGTTGTGTGCTGGTGAGTTCATTAGTGGGAATGCTGATTTCAGGATTAGATCTTTGTTGAATGGTTGGGTTATGCTTTTATTGACTAGCTTATTTGTGGGGACAAAGATGAAGTCTAAGGTACTTCCTTGTTTGTTTGTGGGGGTTGTTACTATTTGTGAGAATTGTAATGCTCCCATGGCTTGGAGGAATGAGTGGGCGGGTGGGAGGTTAAAGTCTCCTAGAATCAAGAGAGGTTTTTGAGGTTTTGAGTGTGTATATGCTGTTTCCAAGAGTGTGGATACGCAATACCAATAAAATGGTGATTAGAATACACATAAATACACATTTAAGATCAATCTTATAAATAATAAAACAATGAGGGCACTAAAAAGTGTACACGCTGCCTTATTGGTATTGCGTATCCACACCTTTTAGTGTTTTTATAGAGTTAAATTATAATTTATGTTTTTATGTATTATTTATAAGATTAATCTCAATGGGTTTACATGTATTTTAATTAGCAATTTGTTCTTTCCCGTTTTTTGTTTTACTTAAAATTATTTATTTTGTATGTTTTTATGTTTCTAGTACCTACTTCAACAACCCCCGATGAAGGTTTTCGAAACACGGCCTGTGTCGGGTTGTATAATAGGTCTTAGAGTAATATATTAATAAATTTGTTTTTCCACTCAAATCACGTTTTGGACTGTCTTGCTACTACGTGATTTCCTGCCCAACTTGTTGGACGGCCTTTGGCAATCGGCATGTTTTCCCCGTGGAAAGACATTTTGAGTTTTGGGGAAGATGCACTAGACAAGCTCACACCACAAGAATCCCTGATAGATTCTAATGACGAAGATAATGACGATCCATGGAACAAATGGGAAGAGGTGGTTGAGCTAACAAAAAGAATGGTGAAAGAACAAATGCACTCAGCATACCTCCTTGAGTGCTGCAGATCCAAGATTATCCCGAGAGGATTACGAATGAACAAAGCACCAGGATTATATACCACAGAAGAAGGTTTTATCAAGTGTTGGAACGCAATACTCAATAAATGTTCATTGGATCTTATGATCCTTCTGATCACTACTGCGAATAAAATATCAGAAATTTTAAAATCAGAGATAGACGTAAAGTTAACTACACTTAAGGGATGTGACAAGCATTTTGATAAGGTCCTTGCGGACCATCAGAGGAATATACAATGATTTAAACAAGATATTAAGAATATCAAAATAGATAAATTCAAAAGAGACGAAGAAGACTATAGAGTGGGCTATGTATACCATTGGAGCAAAAAAATTGACAATGATAGACTTTGGTTTAAGAAAAGAACCACTATTTTTGATCGTAGAGAGAGTGTAGCTGAAGAAGGAAATAGAGATGGCCCCTTAGAACAAAGGAAGAAAAGGAGTAGGAGCGGGTCCGGAGACTTTGACAATTCTGCTTCTCTTTTTTCCACCAAAGAATCTAGTAGATCTCAGGTAGCTAAGAAAGATAGAGAAGATCTCCGGCCAAGATGCTCCCAATACCCCTTTTTTCAATATGGATGCACTTTGGAAGGGAGGAGGTCGAGACAGCTCACGCACCCGTCCACGGAAAAAGAAAATAGACAGAGACTCAGAACTAGATTATGGCGCACAGTATGGCCAAGATGCACATCACAGAGAACAAGGGCAATATTTCAGAGGCCGCGGCCGCGGCAGAGGGAGAGGAAGGAGTCATTGGAATACAGACCATTCAGGAGAAAGGAGAGGGAGGGGTCAATGGAACACAGACCAGTCATGGGAGAGGAGATATTAAAAGAACCATCCATGTCAGGTAATATTAACAATGTGATTAATATCTCACAATATACTCTTACTAAAGATGAAGAGTCTATCCTCGGTAGAGGACTAACGTTCATTCCAAAAAATAAAGCAGATACTTTTGAGATACTTGTAGATTTATATAAATTCTTTAGGAAACTAAGGATTAAACAATTTTTTTCAGAACAATCACAAACGTCCTGTGATCCTTCAGTCATCAGTAAAAAGTCTACTTGGATACCACCTCAAAAAAACAGACTCCATTTTAGAAGCATTTGAAAAAATAGTTCTAAAACAAGTTGTAGAGGTTACTAAAGATGTATCGTCTTCCTATCATAACATTTCCCAGGGAGAAAGGGCAGCCATTATATCTCTTCAGAAAAATAATCAGATTATCATAAAACCTGCAGATAAGGGAGGTGCAATTGTAGTTTTAGATAAACAAGACTACATACAAGAGGTTAACAGACAATTGAATGACAAGACTTTTTACCAAAGATTAGATAAGAATCCGACCGCTGATATTAAGAGGACAATAGACAATCTCGTCATTACCGGTTTCGAGATAGATAGATAGGTTATATTACGAAAAAAGAAAGAGATTTTCTCATCGTTGAAATACCAGTCATTCCCACAATTTACATCTTGCCCAAGATCCACAAGTGCTTAGAAAAACCACCAGAGCGTCCAATTGTATCATCTATTGGTTCAATCTTAGAACCCCTTTCAAAATTTCTCGATATATTTTTACGTCCATTTATTAAAGACATGTGGTCTTACGTACGGGATTCGGTGCACGTTATAGAAATTTTATCTACCTATAAAACATGCACTACAGACGACATTCTAGTAACTTTAGATGTCGAGTCACTCTATACCAACGTACCCCAGAAAGAGGCTTTAGATATCATTACATATTACTTTTTGAAACGTACAGAACAACAACGGATTCCTACTACTTTTCTTCTTTCTTTGGCACAGATTGTGTTGTTTGAGAATTTTTTTTGTTTTAGAGATTTATTTTATAAACAAATCAAAGGTGTGGCCATGGGGTCAGCCATGGCCCCCGATGTGGCCAATCTGTATATGTACAACTTTGAAGAGAGTTTTCTGAAAAAACATCCATTTCAAGATCATGTGGTTCTATGGATAAGGTATATAGACGATATTTTGATACTTTGGAAAGGTACGGAGGAGCTTTTGGATCAGTTTAATCTATGGATTAATCAGTTAGATACCAATTTACGGTTTCAGATAACATATGATTTTCATAAGATTCCTTATTTAGACCTTTTAATAAAAAAGAAGAATCTGGCTACTCAACAACACTTTATAAAAAAACCTACAGATAAGAATCACTTTTTACACTACAATAGTTTTCATAATTTATCTTTGAAAAACAATCTCCCTGTGAGCCAGTTTCTCAGGGCTAAAAGGGTGTGCTCTGATCCACATGATTTTGAAAAAGAAGCGTTAGATATGAAGAGATGGTTTCTTGAAAAAAGATATTCTAATAAATATGTTGAATCTGCATACAGAAGAGCTAAAAACACAACACGAGAATCACTTCTGAAACCCAAAGACAGAAAATCCAATAAGGGGCTAATATGTCCGCTTCTTTACTCTCAATTCTCGGCTAAGATTACACACATTCTTAAGAAAGAATGGCACATTCTACAGTCATTGCTGGCCTTTCAAGATCAGAATCTTATTGTTGCACACAAGCATAACATTAATCTTCGCAATCTGGTACCCTCAGCGCTTACAGAGAAAAAACTTTTGACTCGTTACAAAGGCCAATTCCAATGCGGGAGATGTTCTATTTGTTTGAATGTTTTACCTGTTAGAAATACGTTTACTCATCCGACTACACAAAAGAAGTTCTCCATTAATGATTTTGCTAACTGTGACACACACAATGTGATCTATGTGATACAGTGCCCCTGCAGGTTATTATATGTAGGAAAAACCACCCGTAAAATTAAAGTTAGAATTATAGAACACATGAGCTGCATCAGGAGGAAAGTAGAAGATAAACCTTTGGTTTCTCACTGGCAAGCGTTACAACATAAAGTCACTGATTTTAAAATGTTTTGTTATAAAGCAAGTAAAACCCAATTGGCGAGGAGGGGATATTAATAAAACTATTCTTAGGTTAGAACAGAGATATATATTTTTACTAGACACTCTAGCTCCCAATGGTCTTAATTTGGACCAAGATTTTTCTGTTTTCTTATGAATGATCCTGATACTCTTTTGTTTTATTTATCCAAATTTTTATAATTTTTATCTATTTATTCTCTCCGGTTGGTGGTTCATGAACAGTCTTTTAGTAGCCTTGGTTGTGCCTCTGGGTTCGTGTGTTCTCATCTCTCTGTACTTCCCGATGTCTACACTGCATTTGTTATTTCCAAGGGATTCTCTCCAAGATATTCTACTGATAACTAGAGATATTCACCTGTTTATTGTTTTATTGTTTGAGATTTTCTTTTAGATGCAACAAAAGGTAGTTCAGCTTATTGTATACATATGCATTACCAATGATAGAAGGACTAGACTCTGCCTCCGTTACGCCCCTCAGCTTCCCGCTCAATACGCTGACTACTATCTCTGCGCATGTGTCGGCGTTTTTTAGAAATTTCTTTTCAGTGTGCCGGGCGACTCACTGCTTGGTTTTGAAAGCTGAATTTAGACAGCTACTGACTTCGGTAAGTGTGTTTTACTATATCGCTGGTTTCCAGATTCTTTCATATTTATATTTTTAGTTTCACTTTACTAATAAATCCTCTGGGGTCCTCTCCATATGCTCTGCCAACCACATTTGATTAAAATATACATGTTCGGTCTAATAAGAACTACAATTAGAGCAAGTTGCTTTTACTTTCAGTTTTTTCCTATGCACTGGACTTCATACCGCATAGTTTGGAAAGAGAGAATTTGAGTTAGCTACTGAATTTGGTAAGCACGATCAGATTTACTACACTTTGTTTCTCTCGATGAGTTCTATTGGTAGTCCACACTCCTGTGGATTTTCTTTTAAAGACAATTTTCACGCAGCTTCTTTCCACCTTTTTAGTTTTACCAATTTTAAATGTCAGTGCCCAGTTCAATATTGGTTTTAACTCAGTTTTAGTTGGTATAATTTTTACATTTAAATTATTGTAGTTCATTGAAGGTTTCTTAACAAAAAGATACTTAATATTCACAATTGCCAACGGTCAAGATACGTTTAGCTCTGCTGGTACCCATGGGTTGCTGTTTTGATCTCCTCCCTCCTTGGCTTCCGGATATGTACAGTGTACACGCTGCCTTTCTAGGCGGTTCGTTTTCCAAGACATTTTAAGTATAAATATTTTTAGCTATTTATTTATTTATTGTCTTAATGTTTGAGATGGCTTGGATTATTGTTTTCAATGTATACATGTGCCTAATCTCGTTTTCTTTGTTCCAGCTCTGTTATCTTCAACTGATTGTTGTATGGTCATTAAACTAAGGTATCCTAGAGAAAGCTATGTTGCTTGTTACACCCCCTAATGTGTTTATAGTTTTAACTAATTTTAGTTTATTTTATTTCATATTGTTCTAGTTATGAGTTATTGTTTGTAACTGTTTTATTGGTATTGCGTATCCACACTTTTTAGTGCCCTCATTGTTTTATTATTTATAAGATTGATCTTAATGTATTTATGTGTATTCTAATCACCATTTTATTGGTATTGCGTATCCACACTTTTTAGTGTTTTTATAGAGTTACATAAAAACATAAATTATAATTTATTATTAATCTCAATGGGTTTACATGTATTTTAATTAGCAATTTGTTCTTTCCCGTTTTTGTTTTACTTAAAATTATTTATTTTGTATGTTTTTATGTTTCTAGTACCTACTTCAACAACCCCTGATGAAGGTTTTCGAAACACGGCCTGTGTCGAGTTGTATAATAGGTCTTAGAGTAATATATTAATAAATTGTTTTTCCACTCAAATCACGTTTTGGACTGTATCTTTTGATCATGGACATAATCTGGGGAGTGTTTTGTTAGTTGCCCTGAACTATAGGGATGATTTGGATCTGAATAAACGTCTATTAGGTCGTTTGCTGAATGTTTTGTAGCTGTGTTGTATTCCCTGTAGTGTGGGCATTAAGTAGGTGCTGGACTGTAAGGGGGTTGCTCCTATTTGTGATGTTAGAGTGTGGATAAGTACAATGACACTGTGTAACACAATTTTTGTTCCTGGGTTGTGACTGTTATTTCCTAATGGCTTATAACTTAAAAGTATGGAAAATGGTGGTTATTCTCATTAAAGTTTGCTTTTGTGAACAGGAGATTGATATTTATGAAATTTACGTATTCCCATTGTTAAAACAGGCTTACTTGTGCCTTTTTGTTCACATAAAATAAAGCAACACAACCTATAGTATTTATTTATATTTTAGTTATTCAAGAAAGACCATAAAACATTTTTTGGTGTTGGGCCGCTTTGACCCGGTGAAAAGCGGGATATAAATACAGTTAAATAAAATAAATAAATTCAGAAGTGAGTAGATTTTCGACATTTTACGATTATATTGTAAATCGCTTTCACGAATAAGCTCCTAGATGTAGTCTTCCATCATGTTGTCATTATATTGTCCTTGGTAGCGGCATTCAAATTCCAGCATATCTTGATAGAAACGTTCGCCTTGCTCCTCTGAGTACGCCCATGTTCTCCTTGAAGTTCTAGAAGTTTTCAAAAGGTACTCCAAGTTTACTTTACATTAAATCTATCTAGAATGTCCTGCAAAATAGATAATTTTTCAAAAATATCACTCTCCTGGTCCCAAAAGCAATGTATGTTTGGCCATAATTACCATTTCCTATGGTTTTGAGACATATGTTTTATTTTCCAGATATCTTATTACCCAGGAACAAGAAAAAATTGTTATACAGTGAATCGGTAGGGTATCCAAGAGTTGCATGATGACGATGATGTAGGAGTTTTACCTCTGTCTCCGTGTTGTGGCTTCAATTGCGCTTTTTGTGGTTACAAGGTATATTTGTGTTAGCGTTTCCGCTGTTGATTTTGGCTATATTGGGCTTACCATGGTGTGGCTTAGGTCTGAGGTTCCTAGCTTGGTGATGTCCAATCCAAGGTCCCTTTGGCGTGGCCACACCTGCAATGTAACGTTGCTGAACTGTGGTGCAGGCAAGTGGGAGTGGAGACAATGGCCGCGTGAAACAGCTGTTGCCCTCCACAGTCGGTGATGGTGGTGGTGTTCCCATGCTTTCCCAGTCCTTGTGATGTCGGGTGCAGCTGCCAAGTTGGTGTCTGGTCCTGAACGTCCTTTCTAAAATGCCACCTTTTGTCTCATAACAGAACAAATTGTTTTAAATGTTCCCATACAGTAATAGTCATTCCATGTTTTATTTTGAGTGCAATCAGCCAAGCTTGAATGGTTAAGAAATCTCTATCAACAAATTCACATCTGCCTAGTAAAGCTCATGCTACAATGAAGTGCTGGACAGTGGGAGCCTTAAAATATTTCATGATGGTGACCATGCAAAAGATGAGTCTCTTTGGTTATCCACATATGCACCTTGTTTTCATGTTGCATGATGGAAGACTGTCTGTCTGAATAAACCATTTGGAGTAAGCATTTACGTGGAAGGAAGCCTTAACAAAATCAATTTATTTTTTTATTTTTTTTTTTTTTTAACTATGCTACAAATAAAGCCCATGTTCTGTTTCTGGAAGAATTATCTCTGAAAATGTTGTTATCTCCTGTAAAAGTACTGGATGCGGGTTACTGCCAGTAACAGGGCTTTAGTTCAGTTTTTCACACTTAAAGACAATCCACAGGGCGCTTTGGAGCCGTTGTGAAATATATGGACCAAGCTGCATTTGAAAGCTGATAAATCAGCGCTATCCTGTAATATACTCTTTCAGCTGGCTCCCAGGAAGAAGGAATTTTAGGAGCTCAGGGAGCTGATATTGAACAAGAGAAAACATAAGATACGATTTCTAGAAGTCAGAACATTTATATTATCTGTTTGCTAAGCTTCTTGACACCTGCAGCTTTTTTTTTTCCTTTTTATTGACCTTGGATAAGACTGGGACTGACCAGTAGATAGCAGATGATAAATAAGGCTGAGAAAATATAATTTAATCTCCCAGTTAAAATGCAGAGGGTTGATAACAACAGTAGCTATTTTGTCTCCTTTTATATGAATAAGCAAAATGTCATTTACTTGCTGGCAGAGGCAGCAGAAGGGCTTTTTCTTTGGAGGGGGGGACAAGCCCCACCTTGCAGGCAGAGACCTTTCCTGTTCGCAGGCAGGAAGGGTCTTTGCTGTGATCGTGGCTTTTCTTTTGCCTGTGGGCTGCGATCACGGCAAAGACCCTTCCTGTGTCTGCTCTTGATCCTGCTGTGCCATGCTTTTGGTGGAGCTAGGGCCCGGGTGGTGCACCCCTTTTCGATGCCTATGCTTGCTGGACATTTTCTAACTGAAATCTTCTAATTAACTAGTGGCCAGTGTTTAGAACAATTTTTTTAAATCTATTTTAATTACAACTCAAAGGATATTGTGCATAGTATGTGTGTTCCCTTTGGTCCTAGTAGTCCAGATAAGCCGAGGGTTCATATTTTTTTTTTTTGCCAGGTCTTTTTGTCTAAATGACATTCTGCCATTATTTTTTCTACAGGCAACCTACCCATCAAGTTAGACAAGTTTCTTTGTCTGCTAATATTCATTTCTGATGACTTCTTGCCTTATAGTGCATTCTCTAAACACAAGTAGTTCACCAGTCACACAGATGGTATCATCTAGCATAAACACAAGATACTTCCAGACCTTTCCAGTGAAGGCTTGAAAACCCCTTTGGGCCCAGGGCCACACAGTGTGCCTCGGTTCCTCTTTTTCCATTAGCATTGATGGTCACATTCCATGATTCTGATCTGTTTTTCATTAATTCAAGTAGTTTGTTTCAATGTCTTTTTTTTTCATTTTCATTTTTAGCTGTCCTTTTTATAAGCAGAAGGTGCCTTATGTTGATTCATTCCTTGCAGTCATTGGATAGAAACACAACCTTTATTTGTTTGTTTGTTTACCTATTAGAGTTTAGCTCATGATGATCCAGTAGCATTTCAGGGTGAGTTACTTTTGCATACAGGTGGTATTTTCCTGTCCCTAGAAGGCTTGTAATCTAAGACCTAACATATCCTACCAATTTTTATATGCATTCATATGGTTAGCACAGATTTTATGAAGTGGGACGTAGTTACTAATAATGTAGGCTAAGAAGGTTAGCATGCACTAATGCGGTAGTGTGCATTAACTGTACGTTTATATCGAAGGCAATGGAAGGTTCAGCGACGCCAAAAGTTACAGAGAATATCAATGGGCTTTGAACCCTGGATTCCCTGGTTCTCGGCTCACTGCTTTACAGTTCCTCCACTCCTTAAACGTCAAACCCTTTTTTTCCATCATCCCTGTCAATAACCCTTTTTTTTTTTTTTTTTGCAAGAGTTTCAGGCAGCCTTCTTGGCTGCTGCTTCTTTTAACTCCTTGAGCCATCTGTTTGGAAAAATTTCTCCCCACTTTGATTTAACATCTTTTTTTATAATAACAGAAAAGAAGCACAACTGCTTCAAAAAGTGTATATACTATAGTCCAATGATGTCCATCACTGCCTCTAAGATCTGCTATAGAAGTATCTGGACCACAATCATGATGGCAGAATGTCATCAAGGGCCATCAAGTTCCAACATATAAGACTCCTCCCTTGTTTTCCATATGTGAAGTTTTTTTTCCAGTTTTATCAAGCCAGTGGCAACAGCACTGAAGATGCATAAGGGCTATGGCGTTACGCCGACCATTGGATATTTGGATTTCACAAATAAGGCTTTGACTTCCTCAATGCCTGAGGACAGACCAAGACAATAAGACAGGTCTGTTTCTCTCGGCTTGCACTGAGTAAAGAGCTATAAGCACCTGAGCATGGGACCAAGGGCTTACAAATGAGGGTTGATTGGCACCAATCTCTTTTGACACATAGCTCTAATAACTGGGGGATGCTAGAATCTCCCTCCACACCATGTAGGAGTTTTGTGAAGATAGTTCACTTGTCACATATTCCCTTTTGGAATTTAACTCTGTTCCTGCATTCCAAGATAATATCGTCCTCTCTGGAAAGCAATGGAAAAGTGCTATGTTGGTACTGTCCAGATGACATCACCCATCTGTGTGATTGGTGAACTGTATTCAGAGAACAGCTGTCTCAAGTAAGCAGCTTTGTTTTCCTGCATGAAAAATTAGCTACTAGTCTGTATTAACTAACAAAACTATTATTCCTTAGCAGAACTCCAGTCCAGTCCCTTTACTTCTGGGTTGCACAACCCTTCCAGCAGCTTGGAGGTTGAGCCCATCATCGTTTTGATGATGGTGTGGTAAAAATACCACTGGCACTACCCCTAGGCCCCAGCATTCTCAGCCTCCAAGCAGCTGGAGGGTTCCCGTAAGCCAGAGAGCTTACTGGAGTTTTAGTTTTGTTATCTGTACCTTTTAATTTCTTTTCTTTGATTTCTTTTTGCATTAGTTTGGGAGTTCTCCTAGGACAAGCAGGATGTGTCAGCCACACCTGGTGACGTCATCCGACGGCGCCATGACGGAAGTGCTCTCTAGCTCAGAAGCTTCTGAGGATGTGGGAGGTCCCACCTCCCCCGGCCCGCCCCTAGCCGACCAGTTCTTTTTCTTCCGCCTTGCCTCAGGACGGAAATTACAGCTCTCCTATAATAAACCTACTACATTCCTCATCTTCATGCCTAAACCGGGCTTCAAGAAGTGTCCGCTCTGCAATAGAAAAATGAACCTCTCGGACACTCACCAACACTGTATCGGATGCCTGGGGTCCTCACATCAGGTGGAAAACTGTGCCAGTTGTGCCCGGATGTCTCCCAGGGCAAGAAAACACCGGGAACAATCGTTGAAGGAACTGCTCTCCTCCGCGGCGGCAGCAAGCAGATCCCCTGCTAAACGGAACCCGGAGCATCGCAAAAGTAAGGAGATTAAGCCTTCCAGGCCTGCTAAGCACTCCCGTGCCGAAAAACCTCTTAGATCTGAGGAAGGGAGGGCCCCCACTCAGCGGGGATCAAGCGCTGCTTCCCCCTCGAATTGTCCTGCTTCCGGAGAGGCCCCTACCCGTCGGGTAAGCCCCCCTGCGGAAAGCATTGCTCCGGCCCGTTCTCCCCGGCCATGCGGCCCTCCAGAAGGTTTTGAAAATGGCGCCGCCATCGTGGACCCGCCAGGCTCCTCCTCCGGACACGCCCCCTCTCCTCCTATTGGGCGCAGCAGTTCCTGCTCCAGCGGTCAGCGCCGACAGCCTTCCCCCCTGCCCTGCACGTCTGCTCAAGCGGCAGAGGAGCTCCGGAGAATGAATCGTGCCGCTGGTGATCGGCGCCGACAGCTCTCCCCCCTGCCCAGCACGTCTGCTCAGGCTGCAGAGGGGATTCGGAGCGGCGCAGCAAATCTTGCTGATGGCGATCGGTGCCAACAGACTGTGGCAGTGGAGTTCCTGGACGGCACGGAGCACAGAAACACTGTGGAGTGTGCTAATCGCGCCGACGCTGAAAGCCGGCGTGACAGAAGCAGGCACCGCTCAAACAGCAACGTGGGGAACTCTGAGCACCGCTCCAGCAGCACACAGCAGGTCGGGGAAAAGAGCAGGAAGAGGACAGCCAAGCACAGGCATCGATCCCCATCGAGAGAAAAAGCTTCCCACGGGAGTCCCACCGGAGCCATAAGAGGAGCAGGAGATCCAGCTCTCACAGAAGCAGCCGGTCCTCAGACTCCACCTCCTCTGCCATCCTTCAGCTCCTTAACCGCCTGGTTGAACAAACTGCCCCCCATTGGCTGGACCAAGGTCAGGCGCTTGTTCCGTCGGTGGCACGACCTGTCTCGGAGCAATCACTCCCTAGCCTGTCACCATCCAGGGCACGGACTCCCTCCCCAGCGCGGACTCTCTCCCCAGCCCCTTCTACACCGAGGACACCTTCCCCGGCGCAGCTGGACTCCGGAGGGAGCGACGGGGAGGACTTGGGACGAGGTTCTGACGCCTCCAAGAGCCAAGCAGATGCCATGGAGGATCCACCGACACCAGTGCTGGAGGACCTAACATATCCAAAATTTCTCCGGAAGGTGGTGTCCAAGCTGGGGCTGGCCACAGAGGACTCCCCCGAGGAGAAGGAACCGGAGGTCATGAAGTACCTCAGCGGCCCAAGACCTGCCATGGCTCTTCCCCTCCACCGAAAGTTGAAGGAGAAACAGTTGACCCTCTGGCAATCCCCAGCATCTGGCCATGCTTGCTCCAGACGCCTGGACACGAAATACATCATCCACATGGCACCTGGATTCGACAAGCCGCAGTTATCCCACCAGTCAATAGTGGTGGCATCAGCACTCAAAAGAGCCAAGTCCACACGTTCCCAAGCCGTGCACCCACCAGGCCGGGACCCAAAGCGTCTGGATGACGTGGGGAGGAAAGTGTTCCAAGGCGCAATGCTCAGCGCCAAGATAGCAGCGCATCAATTTCAACATGTCCTGTTCCAGGACGCCCTTCTGGCCGACCTCAAACGCCAGCTGCAGGATCTCTCCAAGGACTCATGTACTTCTGCCGCTACCTCCATGCAGGAAATAGCGGAATGCAGCAAGCACCTGATGAGTACAGCCTTTGACGCCTTCGACACGGCCGTACGCACAGCGGGCACGGCCATATCTGCCCGTCGCTGGGCATGGCTCCGGGCGTCAGGGCTCTCCGATAGTACCCATGACCGGATAGCGGATACACCCTGCTCTGGCGACTCCCTCTTTGGGGACAAAGTCACCGACACGGTGCACGGTCTGAAAGAAGACTGCACCACTCTGAAGACTCTGGCCGCAGACGGACTCGAACGCCCCTCCTGGACACGGAAAGGGGGCTATTCCCGCAAGCCTTTTTCCTCGTCAAAGCAATATTATGGCTCAAACCGCCAGTGGCAGACGCCTAGGTTCAAGCAGAACTATCACAAGCCGCCTTTTCAGAGGCAACAACAGCGACAACGCAAACAAAAACAAACCAACCAGTCACACTCTGGGAAAGACACCTCTTCCTTCTGACTATCCGGCCTGGCTGGGCCCCTCAGTGGATCACGGGGACCCCCCGGTCGGGGGTCGCCTGACTCATTTTCACTCGGCCTGGCAAGACATCACATCGGACAAGTGGGTTCTTCAGATAATACAGACGGGCTACTGCTTGCGCTTCTCCTCCCTTCCACGGCAAAGAAAGCCACCCATCAGCCAGCCTCCACTTCATCAGAAACAGCCTCTCTCGGACCTCCTCCAGAAACCTCTCCTGGCACGGTCAATAGAGAAGGTGCCTCCGGACGAAATCAACACTGGATTCTACTCCCAGTACTTCCTAATTCCCAAGAAGTCAGGGGACCTCCGTCCCATCCTGGACCTCGGAAAGCTGAACTACTTTATCAGGAAGGAGAAGTTCAGGATGTATTCGCTCAATTCCATCCTTCCTCTCATCAGAGCGGGCTATTGGATGGCCACGCTGGATTTACAGGCTGCGTACTCCCACATTCCTGTCCACGTTTCTCACAGGAAATTTCTCAGATTCATCGCGCTGGGTTGCCATTATCAGTATCGGGTTCTGCCCTTTGGCCTATCCCCAGCGCCCAGGGTATTCACAAAGTGCGTGGCGGTCGCCGCTGCACACCTCCGCAAACAAGGCATCACCATCTTTCCCTACCTGGACGACTGGCTCCTGTCGGCGAGCTCTGCCCCCGAACTCCGCAGGGCGGTCCGCCAAACGGCACACTTGCTACTCCGGCTGGGATTCCTGCTCAACAAAGAAAAGTCCCGATTCGAACCTGTGCAGCGGATGGAGTTCATCGGGGCGATAATCGATACCAAGACCTGCAAGGCCTTCCTGCCCGAGCCCAGGATCAGTACCATCGTACAGCTGGCCAAGAGAGTGTCGGCAGAGAAGCACACCTCGGCCCGCGGGATCATGCGCCTGCTAGGCCACATGGCGGCGACGACATCGGTCCTTCCGCTGGCGAGACTCCATATGCGCACCCTCCAATGGCACCTGCGGAGTCACTGGAAGCAGCTATCCCAGCCACTCAATACGCGCATACCGATCTCCCCCAACGTTGTCCGGAGTCTCCATTGGTGGATGAACACAAACAACCTTTCAGTAGGCAAGCATCTGCAACCCCTCTCCCATCAACGCATCCTCACCACGGATGCATCCTCAACGGGATGGGGGCTCATCTGCTGCATCTCAGCACCCAAGGAGCCTGGACCAGAGAGGAGCGTGCCCTTCACATCAATGTCCTCGAGTTGCGGGCCGTCAAATATGCCCTCCGGACGTTCAGGCCATACCTGACGGGGAAAGCAATCTTGGTGCAAACGGACAACCAAGTCACCATGTTCTATATAAACAAACAAGGGGGCACGGGATCCCATACATTATGCAAGGAAGCTCTCGAGACATGGGCCGAAGCGCTAACCAACAACTGCATTCTGCAGGCGACTTACCTCCCAGGGGACCAGAACGCCCTGGCGGACAGGCTCAGCAGACAGCTTCAACCTCACGAGTGGATGCTTCACAGGGAAGTGGCCCGTGACCTCTTTCGGCGCTGGGGAGTGGCCCAGATCGACCTCTTTGCCACTGAAGCGAACACCAGATGCACCTTGTTCTGCTCCAAACACCCGTCTCAGCAGAGGGTGGCCTCCGATGCGTTTGCAATCCCGTGGAGGACCTGGGACTTGGCGTACGCATTTCCTCCAACACCTCTCGTGACAGCCACGTTGCAACGCATCATCAAGGAGAAAGCGCATGTGATCTTGATCGTCCCCTACTGGCCCAGACAGATGTGGTTCTCCCTGCTGCTGCAGCTCGCCCAAGAGCCTCCAATTCGGCTTCCTCTGAGACCAGACCTGGTAACCCAAAATGGTGGTACCACCTTACACCCCAACCTCCAGACGCTAGCCTTGACAGCCTGGAGGCTGAAAGGATGACCTCCAACATTTCAGGCCTGGACGGCCTGACGGCTGAAGAGGGAACCCTCAACGATTCCGGCCTACCCTCGGAGGTACAGCAGATTGTTCTAGCTTCCCGGAGGCCATCAACCAGAAAAGCCTACAGTCTGAAGTGGAAACGCTTCAGTATATGGTGCAAGGACCTAGGAGTTCAACCAGCCTCTTGCCCAATACCCATTGTCCTGCAATATCTCGCCTTCCTCTTCAGCTCCGGCTTGAAACCACAATCCATCAAAGTGCACCTCGCGGCCATTGCCTCTTTACACGGAAGCCCGGAGTATCCAAGCTCAGGCTCCATAGCCACCCTTCCCATTGTGACGCGTTTCATGAGAGGCCTTCGGAATCTGCAACCTCCAGTACAGAAGCCGGTACCTTCATGGGACCTTAACGTCGTCCTGCAACAATTCACGCAGGAGCCGTTCGAACCATTGAACACAGCACCCGGGAAATTTCTCTCCTGGAAGACTCTTTTCCTTGTCGCCATCACCTCAGCTCGGAGGGTCAGCGAGCTGCAGGCTCTGGTGGCGCACCCGCCTTACACGAAGCTCTACCACAACTGGGCATCCCTGCGGACTCATCCCAAGTTTGTGCCTAAGGTGGCCTCCGCTTTTCACGTCAACCAGACGGTGGAGCTGCCATCATTCTTCCCAGCCCCACACTCTTCTCCTGAAGAGCAACGTCTTCACTCACTGGATTGTGTACGCGCCCTGCGCATCTACCTCGACAGGACGTCCGCAATTCGACTGGGGACCCAGCTCTTCGTCTCCTTTGACCCGAACAGGCCTGGGAGACCTGTCTCCAAACGCACACTCTCCTGTTGGATCTCAGCCTGCGTGGCCTATTGCCTGCAAAAAGCGGGCGCGCTCCCATCAAACAAGGCGAGTGCACATCAGCTCCGCACTTTAGCCGCTTCTCTGGCCTGCGCTCAGGAGGTGCCGGTGAGCGAAATCTGCAGAGCGGCTACCTGGTCCTCTCAACTGACCTTCCAGAAGCACTACTGCCTGGACACCCACGCGGAGAACGACGGCTCCTTTGGCCGAGCAGTCCTATCTGCCGCTACGACACCCTCGATTGGGGGCTCTAAGGAGCCAGCCCAGGGCTGAGTGGAAGGTTCAGAACCACTCATCCCAGTCACTACCAGGTCCTACGGGCTTGTCGTAACGTTGTTTGAAGTGTCGCATTGTTGAACTGATTGCACTGTTATTGCACTGCTGTTTTGTTTAATTGATTGCACAAATGTTGTATCGCATTGATTGATTGCACACATAGGTGATTCCACAGTTGCACCGTGGATATGCACTGACGTTATTGCACAGTCTACCTCTTACTGTTTGCACTTTGTTGTCACGTTATTTAATAAACACAATTGCTGCTCTATGCATGCCTCCCTCATTCTCCTCAGCGTGAATGCTTAGCTTGGGAGACACCAGGTGTGGCTGACACATCCTGCTTGTCCTAGGAGAAAACAGTGTTACTTACCTGTAACGGAGTTCTCCGTGGACAGCAGGATAAGTCAGCCACACATTCCCACCCGCCTCCCCTGCATGAGGGTGGCCTGCGCGCCCGCACCTAGCCGCAAGGGTATAGCTAGTCACTTACTGGTCGGCTAGGGGCGGGCCGGGGGAGGTGGGACCTCCCACATGCTCAGAAGCTTCTGAGCTAGAGAGCACTTCCGTCATGGCGCCGTCGGATGATGTCACCAGGTGTGGCTGACTTATCCTGCTGTCCACGGAGAACTCCGTTACAGGTAAGTAACACTGTTTTCTCCTTACTCCTGTGCATTTGGAACCGCTGTTGCCTTAAGTTTTGGAACCTCCACTCTCTCTCCCCTCCTCCCTCTCTCCTCCGGTCCTCTTCCCGGTGCCCTTCGGAAGGAGGGGGTTTGCCTTTGCAGCGGGGAGGTTTGTGCTGCTCTCCTCCCGCTTGCGCGGTCAGCCGGCTCCCCACGGCCCTTCCTCCGACCTCATCTGCCTCGCGCTGAAGCCCTGGGGGTGGGCTGAGCGCTAGAGGCAGCACCGCACCGCTTTATTCAGCTCCCCCGCCTCGTGCTTTCAGCTCCGGTCCTGGCTGAGCGCTAGAGGCGGCGTTGGGGGAATGAACAAACTTCTCCGATTTTGGGGAGTCCGGGGCCCGGCGGCGAGGACACTTCCGCCCAGGGCCGGATTTACCTATACGCCAACTACGCCGTGGCGTAGGGCCCACAGCTGACAAGGGCCCACAAAAATTGAAAAAATTGTTAGCCTTCTTAAATTAAATAAAAAAAACGCTGGCTGCCGCCGCGGCAGCATGGACTGTCCCGCGGGGCCCCCTCTGCCCGGCTGAATCCGTCCGTCCGTCCCTTCGCGCCTCTCAAAGCCTGCACGGAGGGGCTCAGCCGTCGCGGAGGGAGGGAGGGAGGGAGGGATTCAGCCAGGCAGAGGGGGCCCCGCGGGTCAGTCCATGCTGCTGCCACCGCCGCGGCGGCAGCAGTAGCAGCCAGCGTTTTATTTTTTTATTAAATTTTACTTTAGGCCGATGGGGGGGGGGGGGTAGGACTGGTAATGGGCTATTGGGGGGGCTGGGATGGAAATGGGCTGGGGGGGTTAAGACTGGAGGTGGGCTGATGGGGTTAGGACTGGTAATGGGCTGTGGGCTGTTGAGGGGGGGTTAGAACTGGTAATGGGCTGTGGGCTGATGGGGGGGTTAGAACTGGTAATGGGCTATGGGGGGCTGACTGGAAATGGGTTGATGGGGTTAGAACTTGAGGTGGGCTGATGGGGTTAGGACTGGTAATGGGCTGTGGGCTGATGGGGGGGGGGGTTAGGACTGGCAATGGGCTATGGGGGGCTGACTGGAAATGGGTTGATGGGGTTAGGACTGGAAGTGGGCTGATGGGGGGTTAGGACTGGTAATGGGTTATAGGAGGGGGCTTAAACTGGAAATGGGCTGATGGGTGGCTAGGACTGGAAATGGGCTGATGCAGGGACTAGAAGGGAATGGATGCTGGGTGAGGCTGGAACTAGAAGGGAGCTGATGTTGGGGGAGGATTAGAATGGGATGGGGCTGGAAGAGTAAAATGGAGAATGGAAAAATATTTTGTGTGGGAGGGATAAAAAATCTACAATTGGCCGGGTATTGGGAGAGTAAGTGGGGATTGAGGATGGAGGGGTAAAATTTGAGTGGATGAAATAGGAATGAGGAAAGAGCAAAAGGAGAAAGATTAGTATGTTAAAGCAGATGTAGAGAGAGAATGGAAAAAAACTAGAAGAGAGAAGAAAGGACAAATGGACAGCAGACGATGGAGAGTTAGCAGAAGACACGAAGAAACCAGAAGAAAGTGGCTGGAGCAATTGCAGCTGAAAAAAATGCACAAAAGGTAGAAAAATATCTCTCTTTATTTTGAATTTATTAATTGGAATATGTCAGCTCTGGTAAATGTGCATCATTAACGTCTGCGCTTTGTTTAGTACAAGAGCAAATTAATGTATAGTTTTATTTCTACAGTGTTGTACATTCCAAGTTTGGCTTTTGGGATTCCCAGTTTAATTATTGTCTTCCTGTTTCTAAATTGTGATTACTTGTTTGGTGATGGTCTATGTTCTGCATGTGTAACTGAGCTGAGGTGTTCTGTTTATATAATTCCTATTTGACATTGCCACTTGTTCTCTTTCCCCAGTAGGTCATGTATTGTTCTCTGAAATGTATTGGTTTAATATTTGCAGTGTTGCCTTTTGATTGGTAGAGTATGGTGCTTTGTGAGTCCTGGTAGTGCTGTTAGGATACGGCGGGTTTGCTATGGGTTCTAAATGGGCAGTGTTTGTAATAGTTCCTAATGTGTCTGGCAGTTGGCACTGGATTATAGTAATGTAGAAATCTTTTAGTCTTTCTTTATGCATACACTCATTAAGAGGCACGTTTACTAAAAGTATATGGTAACATTATGCAAAGATTTATGCAAATGAGGCCCATTATGCAAATGAGGCCCCGCACCCCCCTTGGGCCGCCCCTGCTGGGGGCCCACAATTTTTGTTGGCATAGGGCCTCACTCAAGGTAAATCCGACCCTGCTTCCGCAGGCCCAGACTCCACGTGGCTGCGGCCTATCACGTGGAGTCTAGCAGGAGGCAACGGATGCTAGCGTGAAGAGCGGCACGCAGAGGAGCAGGGCAGCGAAACTGCAAGTACAGAGGGGTTTTTTGCCTTTTTAAATGGCTAGGTTAAATCCTAATTTAAAAAGATAGAGGGATGTGTATATATGTATATATATAGAGATAGAGATATATATAAAATTTATAGAGAGAGAGTGAGAGTGCCGTTTTAGCGTTTGGGGGAGGGGTGCCTTTTTGTTGGAAGTTTTTTCCTTTGCACTGCTGTTTGTTTCATTTATTTCGCAGATTTCTTTGATTTAGGTCAAAGTTCTAGGGGATTTTAGGCCTGCCTTGGAGTTTCCACTAGGTGGGCTCAAAAAAAAATAAAAAAATAAAAGAGTATGACAGGCAAATTACGGTGTCCGTCCTGCGGCACGCGTAGGATTACGGATTCGGAAGCCGGGATCTGCAGGGGTTGTGCTGCAGAAGCAGCTTCCGTGGAGCAGGAAATTCAGTTGACCATGACCCAGGCTTCTCAGGGGTCTCAAGACCTCCTGGAGGGGGGAGGGGATTCTTCGTCCACCCCTCCTTCTACCTCAGCTTTACCGGTCCCTTCCCCGTCCCTTCCCCCTGCTTCCAGCGGGGCGGAGGGAGGCTGGGAACATTTTTCGCCAGAATTTGTCCTGCTATTACACAAAGCCTATTGTATGCGTCAGCAAGGACTCATGGAGTCTTCGGTTGTGAAAGTAAGGGGCCGGGCCGGTCCAGGGAAGACAAGCTCCCATGACCCCAGAGTCCCTCCCAAGCGCTCAAGGCTAATGAGCGAGGAACCCCTCACGTCTCTATCGCCGATCACTCCGGAGGAGGAGGGCTCAGACAGAGACGTAGGGGAGGAAGAGGAGGAGCTTGAGTAGGGAGAGATCCCAGAGGAGGAGCAATCCCGAATAGTTAGTCTTTCATCGAAAGGAGCTACCAGCATTAATAAATGAGTCACTGAAGGTGCTCAATATGGCCTCGGATACTCCTGCAGAGGAAGAAGCATTAGAGGATCCGTTGATCCAAGCCGTCAGGAAATCACAGAAAGTATTTCCAGTCCACAGGGTGGTGCGCCAGAGGATCCAGGAAGAATGGAACCAACCAGAGTCGGGTTTAAGGGGAGTCCGGGCCATGGCCCGTTTGTATCCTTTACCGGAGCCAGACAAAGACCTGCTGAAGTCCCCAAGGGTAGACGCTGCGGTGTCAGCGGTGACAAAGAGGACCATCCTGGTCGAGGGCAGCGCGGCGCTTAGCAAGCCTTTGATGTTAGTGCCCTTGCCCTGCAGGCCTCAGTATCAGGGGCGTGGGTAGCAAGAGCCTGTCTGAGGTGGGCTCAACAGCTTCAACTAACGGACGGCGCCTCTGCCGACGCGCAGGCTGTTTCGGCTCAGTTAGAATCTGGTTCCGCTTTCCTAGCAGATAGCCAGTACGCCCTTATTAGGAGTCTAGCAAAGAATATGGCCTCGGTGGTAGCAGCCAGGAGATATTTGTGGCTACGCAATTGGGCGGCGGACCCCTCTTCGAAAGCTCGCCTGAGTCGCCTCCCTTTCAAGGGGAAGTTGCTGTTTGGTGAAGACCTGGACAAGTTGGTTAAAGACCTAGGCGAGTCTAAGGGAGGTAGGCTCCCAGAAGACAGGCCTAAACAAGGCCGCACGATGGTTCCGGCTCGCAGTCAGCCTAGGGACTTTTGAAAGTTCCGTTCGGCCAGATCGAACTTCTTTCCTAAGGGCCGCCCCCCCCTCTAGAGGGCAAGGCTTCAGAGGGTTTCGAGGGGCAGGAAGAGGTTTTGGCGCTCCCTCCTCCTCAGGCCCCAGGAAACCTCAATGAGACAACGGGGGCCCAGGAGAAAGACCTGCTGGTGGGGGGTCGGTTAAGGCAGTTCCTTCCCGCCTGGGCCCGGGTCACATCGGATCAATGGGTACTGGAAATGATCCGAGAGGGGTATGCTCTCAAATTCACAAAACAAGTGCTTCCAGCCTTTATTCAGTCTCCCTGCGGCCCTCCAGAAAAGAGGGCAGCGATAGAGGATACTCTTTCAAGGTTGATCGCGCTGGGAGCGATGGTTCCCGTTCCGAGAGACCAATACGGTTCCGGTCGATACTCGATCTATTTTGTGGTACCAAAGAAAGAAGGATCCTTTCGTCCAATCCTGGACCTAAAGCAAGTCAATCGCTGCCTCTCGGTTCCTCATTTCCGAATGGAAACCCTGAGGTTGGTCATTGCAGCGGTAAGACAGGGGGAGTTCCTGGCATCCTTAGATTTGACGGAAGCATACTTACATATCCCGGTCTGAAGATCTCATCAGCAGTTCCTGAGATTTGCAGTACCGAGAGGTCATTTTCAGTTCCAGGCCCTTCCCTTTGGCCTAGCAACAGCCCCCAGGACGTTCACCAAAGTAATGGTAGTTGTGGCCGCGGCTCTTCGCAAGGAGGGAATTTTGGTGCATCCCTACCTGGAAGATTGGCTGATTCGGGCGAAGTCGGAAACGGAGAGTCGTACAGCTACAGCCAGGGTGGTGGTATTCCTGGAGGAGTTGGGTTGGGTCATTAATCGAGCAAAGAGCAGATTAATTCCCTCGCAGGAGATCGATTACCTCGGAGCAAGATTCAACACCAGGAGAGGAAGAGTTTTTTTTTCTGTCGAAGCAGAGGTTACGGGACCTGAGAAACCTGGTCTCTCTCTTCATATCAAGACGAATCCCCACCGCCTGGCATTACCTACAACTGCTGGGCACCATGGCGGCGGCGATAGAGGTAGTACCGTGGGCCAAGGCACATATGCGACCCCTTCAACGCGCCTTGTTACGGCGTTGGTCCCATCAGCATCATCCCTTATCCATGCAACTGCCCTGTCCTCTTTGGGTCAGGAGGGCTCTTCTCTGGTGGAGGTACCCAAGGAACCTAGGATGCGGGATGCCTCTCGATCCAATGGATACAGCTGACGACGGATGCAAGTCTAGCAGGCTGGGGTGCACATTGCGAGGGCCAGTTCGCACAGGGAAGCTGGACCCCGAGGGAATCACGGTGGTCCATCAACAGACTAGAGCTGAGGGCAGTAGCATTGGCACTCAGAGCTCTTGAGCCCTTGGTTCGGCAAAGGGCAGCCCACGTCCTTTCAGACAATGTCACCACGGTGGCCTACATCAACCGCCAAGGGGGAACAAGCAGCCCCTGTCTGGAGAAGGAGGCAGACAGGCTTTTACAGTGGGCCGAAGCCCATCTATTGGCCCTGTCAGCGCAGCACGTGGCCGGGGCAGAAAATGTGGCGGCCAATTACCTCAGCAGGTACAAGATAGACCACGGAGAGTGGGAACTAGCGCAGGAAGTGTTTGACCAAGTGGTAGCTCTTTGGGGGACGCCGATCATGGACCTTATGGCACGCTACGATACAACCAAAGCAAGCTGGTTTTTCAGTCGAAGGAAGGAAAGGATGTCCGAAGGCTTGGATGCCCTGGTCCATTAGTGGCCTTCGGAAGGTCTCCTGTATGTGTTCCCGCCCTGGGCCCTCATAGGGAGGGTTCTAAGGCGAATAGAAGCCTACCAGGGTTTGGTAATTCTCATAGCTCCGGATTGGCCTCATCACTCGTGGTATGCAGATCTGGTGAGGCTAGCGGCTCATCGCCCTTGGAAGCTCCCCGACAGAGGATTTGCTACGGCAGGGTCCAGTTCGGATGCCCCACGTGCATCGATTCTCGCTTACGGCCTGGCTATTGAGAGGGCGCGGCTCCGGAAGCGAGGTTACTCGGGTTCGGTAATTCCGACTCTGCTGAACGCACAAAAACGCTCGACCTGCCTTTCCTATGTCAGAGTTTGGCACATATTTGAGGCATGGTGCGTGGAACATCGGAAGAAACCTCTAGCAGCCTCAGTCCCCGGAGGTTCTGGAATTTCTGCAAGCAGACTTCGAGAAGGGTTTAGCTCACAGCTCGTTGCGAGTTCAGCTAGCAGCCATTTCTTGCTATAAGGGAAAGGTCCGGGGAAAGTCTCTAGGGGACCATGCTGATGTGGGTAGGTTCCTGAGGGCGGTCAAGCGGTTACGACCCCAGCAAAGATCAGTTATGCCCCCTTGGGACCTAAACCTGGTATTGGATTCCTTAACCAGGGAGCCCTTTGAATCAGCAAGGAGCTCCTCCCTAAAGGACTTGACCCTGAAGACGGTATTTTTGGTAGCTATCTGTTCGGCTAGGCGTGTCTCAGAGCTTCAAGCTCTATCCTCTCAACCTACTTTTCTTTCTTTTTTCAAGGATAAAGTGGTCTTGCGGACGGTCCCTTCATTCCTGCCCAAGGTCCCCTCCCCTTTTCATATGAACCAAACAGTTTCGCTCCCGTCCTTCACGGGAGAAGCGCAAGAAGGGGATGGTGCCAAGCTGCGTCTCCTGGATATGCATAGAGTGCTGAGATGCTACCTTTCGCGCACAGCGTCCTTCCGCAAGTCCGAACGGCTATTCATTCAATTTGGAGGGCCGCACAAGGGGGAAGCAGCGGCCAAAGCTTCCATCTCTAGGTGGATCAGGGAGGCTATTGCCTCCGCCTACATCCTCAAGGGGAGGCAGATCCCAATAGGTCTTCGCGCACATTAAATGCGGGCGCAGTCGGCCTCCTGGGCAGAGCGTAGCTTGGTTCCGCCGTTTGGACATTTGTAAAGCGGCTACGTGGTCCTCACTACATACCTTTTTCCAAGCACTACAGACTTGATGTCCAGAGAAGAGCGGACACCAGGTTTGGGGATGCAGTGCTTCGGTCCGGGATGGTGAACACCGCCCAGGTTTGAACTGCTCTGTTACATCCCAGAAGTAAAGGGACTGGAGTGGAGTTCTGCTAAGGAAAGAGTAATTAGCCCTTACCTGCTAATTAGTGTTCCTGAAGGAACTCCAGTCCAGTCCCTGATACCGCCCAGGTTCGGTTTTTAGTAATCAGAATGGAATAACGGACTGAAGTCAGTGAGCGGAGCGGAAGCGGGGGATCCCAGTCTAAGGAGCCCCAGTAGCGGGGCTACCCTCGAGGAAGGGACTGTGGGAGTGGGTAAAGGCTAGGTCGGCCTCAGGTAAGCCTTCTCCTTCCTTCCTCTCCCTTAAAAAAAAAAAAAAACAAAGAAAAAAAAAAGGGAGTTTTATTTTATAGTTGATTGGCTTTGTTTTTTGCGTGTTATAGTTATTGGTTCTTAAGCAGGTACCCGATAGGACTGCTTTTTCATCAGATTACTGGTGCCTAGGGATGGTGCCAGTGGTATTTATACCACACCATCATCAAAACGATGATGGGCTCAGCCTCCAAGCTGCTGGAAGGGTTGCACAACCCAGAAGTAAAGGGACTGGACTGGAGTTCCTTCAGGAACACTAATTAGCAGGTAAGGACTAATTACTCTATAATAAGTTATGTCCACAGAATGTTTATGTTTATTACATTTGATATACCACTCAAGCCAAAGCATCAGAGCGGTTTACAATATTACATAAAAGTTACAGAAAATATGAAAAGAACGCCATTAATTAGATAGGACAGAACAAGAGATACAGTGATAGTTAAAGGAATAGAGGAGACAAGAAGAAATGCTCCACATAGCATCTAAGAGGTAGATCTCCAGGAACAAGCAGGAATGAGTCTTCACATATGGGTATGTCGATACCGACGGAGTCTGCGTGGGAACGCTTCCCAGCGTCCAATCAAGAGCTTTTGGAAGCATCCCAGCACACCTGCATGCTGCCTTCCCGCCTTTCCCAACTGCCTCTCCTCAGTTTTTGTTTTTCCGCGGAGCCGGCAGGACATCCTCCTGTCACCACAGAAAATTCTTGTTTTTATTTTTTAGTTTTCTTGTCGCGGCTGTCTTCCCGACGCCACCGGTACCGCCGGTGTTTTCTTTTCTTTTCTTGAAAAATTTTTCCTTTTCCACGGGATATTTTTTCTTCATAGTGTCCCACGGTCTCTTAGGCCTTTTAGGCCTCTTCTTTTTCCTTCATGGAACCGCCAGACACTTTCTCCAAGAAATGTTCAGACTGTGGCGGTACAACTTTATTTTTAGACCCTCGAAGTCGGTGTCTAGCCTGCTTGGGTCCTGACAACAGTTTGGTAAGAAGAGGTTTTCAACATCGAGGCTCCCTCGATACACAGTTGCCCTCCAACTTCGGGGCACCGTCCCCTTCTTCATCCACACAGGATCAGGTAACCCACAAACAGTCTGTTAAGACTAGCCAGTCCTTGAGTGGTAGGTCTCATGCGCAGCATGTAGACGGCTCCGGCCTTGCCCTCGAGGGCCCACTGGCTTCAAAACCCCGGCGGGAGTCTTCGGTCTCCAAAGCCTATAAGGGGTTTCAGGTTGTTCCTGGGGTTTCACCCCCCACAGAACATACCTAAGCCGTGTATGGTGGTGGCATCCGCTTCGAGCGGTACTGATACCCCGGCATCGGCACTGGTGTTGGATGAAACACTCCTCACCAGGGATCGTCATCTGGCGTCCTCGGTACCTTCGGGACCGATGGATACCCTCCAGATTGACTTTCCATTATCGGTACCAACACCGATTCTCCAACCGACGTCGGTACCCTCCAGATGTGCATCGATAGCCTCGCTTCCTTCGATGCCGAGTCTGGAATCGATCTCCAGTCTGGAGGACTGGGTACCAGCTCTCGACGGTACCGAAGGCTCGGTTCCGATGATTCGGATCCGCAACTCTCGGTTCCCCCGACGCCGATTGAGTTGCCACTGGTTGCCCTTCCTTCACTGGTATCAGACACGGTACCGAAGTTGGTACTGATATCCTCATTACCTTCACGGTCAGTGCCTTCCATGCTTCGCTTATCAGGCTCTTTGCCCTCGATGCCGAGTTTGGAATTGATCTCTAGTCTAGAAGGCTGGGTACCAATAGATTTTGGTACCGACACCGATCGATACCGGTGCTTCGGTACTAAGGATAGCGGCCGGAGGGTTTCGGTTACCTCGGTACCGATTGAACTGTCACTGATGACTGCTCCGATGTCTTTGTCGAGTTCGACTCCAACATCGGTACCGGTACCCACAGTAGCATCGTCGCCAATTCCTGCCATGCTTTTTTCAACAGGATCACTCCATTCTATACCAAGCTTGGAGTCGCTACCTGGCATGGATAATGTCGTAAGGATGGGGGCTGCTCCTGACAGCCAGTACCAGCATCCATCTTTTAAGCATTCCACACTGCACTCTGCAGGATCTTCTATTCCTATATATTTGGATAACTCTGTGGATGCTCAGGCTAGTTCTTTAGATCTACCCTGTCCAGGGAGGTTCCTGTTTGGGATCCCTCTTTTCAGAGTTTCCTCCTAGATATAGCAAGATCTCTTGCCATTCCTATTCCAGGACATGATCCTGCACAAGGCTCTGTTTCTGCCAAAGCAAAGGACAACATAATGCTTCCTTTGCATCATTCCTTGCAGGATCTCCTTCTAGGAATGTGGGAAACATCTTTAAGGGTACCCCCACCTCCCAGGGCAACTGATCTTTTATATCAGGTGCCCCCGTCTCCAGGGTTTCAAAAGACTCAACTTCCTCATCATTCCATAGTAGTGGAATCAGCAATGAGGCGGGTAAAGAGTAAGAAAAAGCACTCTTCTTTTCCGCCAGGTCGTGAGTCTAAGACACTAGATGCCTTTGGACGTCAAACCTTCCAGACATCTATGCTTTCTGCAAGAATTCTCTCCTATATTTTTTATATGAGTCATTCTCTTGAGGAGGTCACAAAGCAGTTACATCTTTTGACTCCTTTCCTTCCAGATTCTAGGAGTAAAGACTTCACTTCACTGCTTAAGCATATCCAGAATATTTCTTGGTTTCTTTCTCATGCTTCCCTAGACTCTTTTGAGTCTGTTAGCAGAACTTCTGCTATTGCTATAGGGGCACGACGTAGAGCCTGGCTCGAATCTTCAGACTTGGACAAATGGGCACAACAACGTCTGGGACATACTCCTTGCACTGGAGAAAATCTTTTCAACAAGGAGTCTTTACGTCAGGTTACTCAGTTATCCACTGATTTACCTGTTCCTAAGGTTTGTTCTACACCTTCTTCTGTCCCACTAGGTAGGAAATCTCCTACCAAACTTTCTTCCCACAGGAGAAGAAGGTTTTATTCATCACTTGCCCATCATACAAATGTTCCCCAGGGAAGCATCGTCCTGGTCTGAAGAATCCAACCTCTCACCAGGCTCAGCAAACCCAGCATCTGCAGGGTTTCTGATCAATCATCATCAGATGCTTGTGACTCTTGGGGTTAGCATCTACAGTTGCTTCTTCTCAATGGAGGCAATCCACCGCTTCATTCTAACCCCTACACATGGATCCCTTTCCAAAAGATATATCCACTTTTTCTATATTTCTATGAGCTGTCAGGATATTCATGCCTATAGGTTTCTCCTCTTTTTCCTGCTAGGGAAAGAGGTCTAACCACTATCAAATGATACATGCTGGCACAGGAACTATCTTTCCTTTCTATAGACTTCCTACTTCGTAAGTCTTCTTCAGCTCCATTCTCTTCACCCTCTTGCCAAGGTTTTCCCCTGTAAGAGGGAATTACTTACTGGGAGGCTTTTTCTTCAGCCTCTCTACTTTTCTCACTTTCCAGTGCGGAGTTTTCCTCTCTGAGTTACCTCCTCTGCTCAATCTTGCTTTGGGGCAGCTTATCAGACATGTCCAGAGTTTCCTACTCCTGTACTGTCTGTTCTTTCTGTTTTTGAACAGTAAGATTCTTTCTGCTGTCTTGTTAGCAGCTGCCTATGCAGGAGCCTTAATGTTTGGACCACTGGTTCTTGTCCACAAACAACCAGATTGTCCTCCACTAACATTCTGTCTAATCTTAGTAGTGGCTCCAAGTCAGTGCTTCATCTCTCTTGGAGATCATCTCACTACAAGCTTTCTAGATTGTCTTCTATTCTGCCCTCTCCATCTCCCTGGGTTTGGCAGCATAGTTGGCAGAGATACTGGCTCTCTAGTAGCCAGTTCTATCTCCTCATTCTCCTGCATCATGCTCTCTGCAATCTACAGAGAAGCTTTCCACTATGGGCCCTTGCTAGAGAGCATGGGTTTTTTTTTCTCCAACAGCTATCCTAGCTGGTTAGAAAAGGCTTTTCAGTCATGTCTCCCATGACTAGAAGGTTCTCCCTTCTTTTACTATCTCCTTTTTTGATATAACGGACATAGGCCTTCTCTTACGTGAAAGCTCAAGGAGTTGCCAGTTCCCTGCTTTGGTCCATAGTATTCCCAATTGGGGATATGCTCGTCCTCATGGTAAGAACGCATGATACCTTTGCCCTTAAGCAGGTCAACATGGTATCTCATCTCTAGGCGTCTTCTGTCTACTTACCATGCTAGAGTCCTGGAAGACTCGGGACTTGCTGGCTGCACATGGATATTATCCTCTGTTTTTCACGTAACAGTCCTGGTTATTTTTCACTAACTAGCATTCTTGCAGATCATGACCAGGAGGAACAGATTTTCTATATGTCTTCTCAAGTAGGTTCCACCTCCTTGTTATTAGATGAATCTTTCCTCCCCACATATCCTATGTGATCACTGTGCTGTAGGCATATCTCTGTCTGTTTAATTGCAGACACCCATATGTAGGCCTACGTATCCATATTTATTTTTTGTGTGTATTTTATGCCCTGCCATATCTCACTATAGATATATTCTTATATGTCTGTCTATATATCTATATCTCTCTATCTATCTATCTATATATGTGTGTATCTGTTGAGATATGTTGTTAGATAAGTATGTGGATACATATCTATCTATATCTCACTGTCTATCCTCATATATAGCTATATGATTCTGACAGAGGGGCTTTACCTGTACCTATGCTACCTAGCAGGTTTGGGGTTCTACACACACAACCACTCCTGTGGTACTCAACAATTTTTATACCATAACCTAATGGTTTAGGTACCTCTGAAGCTCTCCGTGACCAATATCTCTCCTAGCTTACCCCAGTTAGGAGAGACATTGTGGATCTTCAGTTAATCACAGGCTTTAACGCCTCAGGCATTTGCCTCTCTTTTAGGGATACAAGAAGTTCCCACACCTTTCTCCCCACAAGGACTGTGCCTGTTTGTCCAAATCGGTTAGTCTTTCTCTTTTTGCTCCTAAGAGTGTCTCACTCTGCCTCCAAAAGAGCTAGTTTTTTTGTCATAAAGCCTTCCGCTGAAGGCCCACTGTTTTTGGACTACCCCAGTTTTCCTACTGGGGTTACCTGTTACCTTTCAGGATTCTGACCTCCATTGCTTTCCTACAGGATTATTACCTCCACTTACAGTGAGGTCCTCTTCAAGGTTCCTCTACTAGGTTCCCAGTAGATCCATGAACCTCCATACTTCTGTGAAATCCTGTCAGGGGAGGTCCATATTGCAATATCCTTTGCAATATTATTGATGACCATCATCATCCACACATGGACTCCTTTTCTGCAGTCCTATGCTAGATTAGCTGTTCCACAGCATCCTTCTTTCTTCAACTCCTACCCTCCATCCTCAAGATGCCTGGTGTTCTGGGAGATAGCATGTTCCAACCTATGACATGCTGGGACTCCAGGCATCTCAGCTTGGGAGTCCCCATATGTGAAGACTCATTCCTGCTTGTTCCTGGAGATAGCACAGTTACTTACCTGTAACAGGTGATCTCTGGGAACAGCAGGAATAAGTCTTCACAACTCTCCCACCTCCCCAGGAGTTGTATCTCTATCTATCTTTCCTTTCCTCTCTCTCCCTCTTTGTCTCAGCTTTAAAACTTAACTGAGGATTGGCAGTTGGGAAAGGCAGGAAGGCAGCACGCAGGCGTGCTGGGATGCTTCCAAAAGCTCTTGATTGCACACTGGGAAGCGTTCCCGCGCAGACTCCGTCGGTACCGACGTACCCATATGTGAAGACTTATTCCTGCTGTTCCCAGAGATCACCTGTTACAGGTAAGTAACTGTGCTATATCATACCACCAGGTGTTTAAGCTCCCACTCACAACCTCCGCTGTCGACATCACCCCTCCACCGCTCCGATCTCCACAGCAAGCAGAACCAATGTAGCAGCATTTTAAACGGCCCCGCACGGTCCTATGCCTAAGGGCCAAAGAATGTATAAACTTGTAAAATAGAGTTTGCTGGAGAACACCATAAGACATTGTGTTGAGCCTCTTTGCAACTACATCCAAATCACTTTAAGGAGAAATTCTAGGGACCCTAAGAATTCTTCATGACCTGCTTCTTTCTCCTCCCAACCTGCAAGAGACTAGGTAGGGACATATGGGACAGCTTGCTGCTCTACAATTGGACTCTTCCACAGCACCAGAAGGCGGTGCATTTTGTGAAGAATTACAGACCACAGCACATTACACCAACTTTGTGGGTACCAAGAACATCTACAAGCTGATGTAAGGGGCATCACCAAACAAATAATGAAGGTACCAGAAGCCACCTGCATCACAATGCGGCTAAACGTCTCCAGGAGGCTGACATTAGCACAAAATTATCGCATGAATGCATGTAAAGGGCAGACTACCCACTAGGATGTTCCCTGCGGACAAGAGATCTTGGTAGGTACAGGCACTGCCCAAGGGGTTGCACAGCAGAAGAGACAACCCATCAGCTATTCTGGGAGTTCTCCCTTTGTCCTAAAATTACTGGAGGCAATGAACACAAGACTCAAGAACTACATGCTAAGGAGATAAGTCACCGGTTGATACTCTCTGGACGGTTTCCAAGGAGACATACTGTGGGAGGCTAAAAGGTTCTTCTGTTGCATCAAAGATGTCCTGTTCACCAGAGGAAAGCAGTCTCTATCAAGAGCTGCCACAAGCTGGCCTTTTCATAGAAGATGTAAATAGACTAATATCACATGGATAGTTTTTCATTTATGTAACAAAACAGTATATAGAAAATATGGGACTGAAGCCTGAAACTTGGAGCACAAGCTGACACTGTGAAGTAGTGCTGCAGGAGCTCCATTCTGATGGTGCCTTTAATATTTTTCAGAAGATGTGTTGTGTGTGACAGGCTGATCTACAGAATGCTGAGGGACTACTCCTTCACTGACAGGCAGGAGAAAAGCAGCAAAAACCAAGAGACCTTCTTAAGTAAAGACACTGCAAATTACAGAGTTAGCACCAGTAGGCTAGGGCTTCCTAAACCCAACAGAGTCTGGCTGGCTTGAGGTGGCCTTGTGAGACCCAGTATTGATAAAGTGCATTTTAATGCATAAACAGTTGAGGGTGGATAGTTCATAAGCTGAAGTACTGCCAGAGTTACTAACCTGTGGTAACCCAGTGATGCAGATAAGCAACTGCTATGTTGTTCTGCTCCCCATGCGCATGAGCCACTAATGCACAACCTGATGCTCCCCAGGAGCTCTCATAAAGGAGCCAATGCTTATAATAAGACCCTCATGACCTCTCTCCAACAGAAGGCAGCCCCACACCCTTCTGAAGGCTCTCCCAGACCCCTACACCAAGGGGCTGTCTGGTGTCTAGCTCCTGCCCCATTGACTCTGAGTTGAAAATGGCACTGGCCAATGCCTAGTGTTAGTGTTACAGTATTACCACTAGGAATCAAACTGCCATATAAAGATTTTTTTGCTCTTATTTGGCAGTTTGACACCTAGCGACAATCTCACTAGCAGCTAGGCGGTACCCATCACAATTTTGAATCAAGAGCGGAAATTGCTTCTGTACCAGCTCCTAGACAAGAGGAACCCCACTGTAGGTCCATTGTGGGGTGTACGGCCCTGTTTCGTACAAAATGGACCACAACCTAATTATTACCTATTACTAATTACCTGCAATGATCAGATCCAAAAAGTCAGTACAGGTGCAATCAGAGTCTCTGTTTATTAGATAACTGATGACCAAATACAGGCAGAATGTGGGGAAGAGAGTTCTATCGAGCACTTGGCATCTCAAGAAGACAACTCTCCCCCCTGAATATAAAAAGCATGTTACATTTATACCTTTTTTCTTCCGTTTTTCTGCATACAGTCCCCAGAGCTATTCCTTTGTGTTCTCTCCCCCTCCCCCCTTATTTCCTATTATTGCCTTTTTTGTTCCCCTTAGTTCCTGTTGCAAAATCCCTCCTGGCCCCCCCCCCCTCCCATACTTACCAACCATGATCCAGCTATCTGCTTTCTTCAGAGCCAGGCCTAGCATATATGTTGGCAGCTTGTGGTTTCCTGTGTATGTGTTTCTTTGCACATAGACCTTGCAGGCCGATATCTGATAGCCTCTTGTAGGCCCAAGTCTAGATTCTCCAGCCCAAACTGGCACCTTGCAAGGCTCATGATATTTCCTTATATGGTTCCTTCCGGTGCTGGATCTCTTCTTGCAAAGGCCTGAATGCTGGCTCACATGGTATAGCAGTGTGGCTGTTGTTCTTTAGCAATTTTTTGAGATGTGGGGCAGCCATTAAGTGATTATGAACCAAGAACATTATTAACCCTTAGCACTTAAAAATTAAAAGCAAATCTGTCATACCTAACCTCTACCAGTACTTAACCCCTACAACTCCCCCATTTTTTTTTTTTATTCGGCTGGGGAAGGGGAGAAATCTAAGTTGGAATAGTCTGACATGGGGACTGCTGCATAAGAAACATTGACAAGAGTAGGGCTAGTTTGAACAGGCAGAAAAGAAGTGGATACCTTGGTGCAATGTCTCTTACAGCAGGATATAAAAATAGAAACAAAACAACAGAAGAGTAAAGCAATGATTAAAATAATGCCAGCAGAAATCAATAAGCCTTTCAAGCCAGATCCAAGAGAGTGGAACCAGGAGGAGAGAGATGAAAACCAATCTCGAGACCACCCTTAAAATCATCAATATGTAGTTCAGATAAATGCTTAATCTTATTCATAGCATCTAATACAAATACTGTATGGTTCGCAATCACCGTGCAGCAATTAGTAGCATTGATGAACGAACATGTCCCACCCTCTGCAGCGAGCAATAAATCTAAAGCCTGTCTATTCTGCAGAGTCATTTGATTATTTTGTTCAAGCGATTCAGCTAAGCGAGAAACAGATTCAGTAACAGCTTTCATTTGTATATGTAGCAAACATTGTAAGCGGCGGATAGACATGCCAAGCTCTGCTGTAAAGGCGGGGGTAGCCCAAGGAATCCAAGAAGTAGTACTAAGAGCTGAGGCGAGCTTTGGTCATGGGGTAAGTGGAGTTAACATATTCATAGGAAGCTTGTATTGCAGCATCTTCAGCAGTGGAGGAATCCCAGGGGCTAGCATAGCTTCGCTTATGGCGCTGGTGCAGAGGAAGAGGGCGGGGGATTATATGAGACATTCAGGGGAATAAGGACCGAATAGGGGGACACTTTAACTAGGGCACAGGGTAAGTTGGACAGAGAAACCTTCTGGTACAAAACATCACCACAAAGCCAGTAATGGCCCACAATAGCAGATAGAGAAAAAGAAGGTGTCCAAGTAAAATAGGTTTTTGTGGGATATGCAATAGATGTATGTGGATCACATGATATCAGCTTACCCGTGACATAGGAGTGAGTACATGGGGTCCTACAGAGATAATGATCATCACGGGACTTACAAGGTTTCCATTGGATGCGGCCAGTAAGTTGGTGGCCATGGTATGTGGCGGTAGCATTGATGCCCCCACATGCCTTATAATTACAGTGTTGAGAAAGGATAGGTGCATAGCAAGAAGAAAAAGGAGAGCCTGTAAAGAAACCATCCCGGAAAAGAAGGGAATGGTTAGCAAAAACGGGGCCGACAGTAAAAGCATCAGTCCAAAAGTCAGAACCCCATACTTTGGAATGGCTTTTAACACGGGTGCCCCAAAAAGTGACATTAATTAGGTTTTTGTGGACTTGGTTGCGATACCACCGCTCCCAAGTTTTATTTTTTCCAAACCAGAAAGGGCGCATGGTACCTTGTGAAAAATGAAACTTATTAGATTGGACATTCCAGGAGACATTACAGTTTTTTGCAAAAGAGATGGAAGAATTAGTGATAAGACAGTAATAAAAAAGCATAGAGGGGACAGACGCACGAACAGGGAAGGAAGCCGCCTTGTGGGCTTCCCAGGTATCATTACAGCAAATGGGGCCCCGCTCTGTACAACCCCTAATAAACTTAGGGTTATCCCAGCAAGGGATAGCACCTATAAATTCCTCAAATGGGACAGGGAGCACACGAACAGGGGCATAATTACCTCCTTGGGGCAACGGGGTACATATAATGCAGTCACTAATATTCGTAAGATGGACTACCTCGAGGACGGTTGTTTTCCAAGTATTAGTGAGGGGAAGAACAGACCTACGGGAGCGGTTCAGAGAAGGAGGAGATGGGGGGGAGATGGGAGCAGAGTGAAAAGAGTGGGGGCGGGAAGAGAGAAAGTATAGAAACCACCCAATAAAAATTGTCAATAGCATAGCAAAATATAGAAAACCATACTTATAAGCAATGTGAGGCATGATGAAAAAAGGTCACTTAAATGTCCAAAAATCAGAAACAGTTCAAGGTACCCAAAGATGGGCAATATGAGTCCAAGTTTGACTAGCGTCCAGCAAGACAGCAAATGGAGTTGATGCAGAAACGATATGGGGTCCTGAATATGTTGGATCTTGCCAGGAACTCCGATGAGGATTTCTGCGATAGACAGTAGTTCCAATTGGGATCAAGGTATCCTTTGGGGACTGTGGATGTTGATCACGGATGGCACAGCGTCAGGAAATCTCTGCCATGGCCAGGCGCAGACCTGCAATGTAAGGAGACAAAGAATCTGGTAAAGCAATAGCAGTGTCAGAGAGATTGTATAGCAACAATCGCCTACCAGTACATATTTCATGAGGTGTCAGAGCAATATTTTTCAGAGGGCGATTTCTCAATTGAAACAGTGCCAGGGGCAGGGCCTGCAGCCAGGAGATATTTTTATCTGATTGTATCAGACGCAGGGCTGTCTTGAGCAAGCCATTGGTTCGTTCGACGAGGCCATTAGAGGTGGGGCGATAGACGGAAACATACTTCCACTTCAAGCTCATAGCTGTGGAGAAAAGATGTATTAGATGATTCCGGAAATGAGAGCCATTATCAGAATAAACAGTTCGTGGTATGCCAAAACGAGGGAACAAATGCTTAGAAAAGCAATTGAATACCTCGGAGGCCCTTTCCTGTCTGCACGGGAAAGCCTCAACCCACTTGGAGAATGGACACACGCAGACCAGAAGGAATCTGTATCCATTCTACACGAACCTGCATATCTGTGAAATCAACATACCAGGAAATGAAAGGACCCTGAACTGTCGGAAGATGACCTTGGAGAGTATGTTTGCCCTTCACTGGAGAATTTTCTAAACACTGGGGACACTTTTGGCACCATTCCTGCACTCTGAGCTTGAGACGCAGATGCCAAAAAAGCTCAGAAATCTGCGCAGACACACTGGAAGCCGGTGCATGGCCAACAGAATGCTGCAAAGATCAAAAGGAAATACAAATTTTTCCAGAAGGGTGGACCCATAACTTCTTATGCTCAGTGCACCCTAACAATTTCCATTTCTGAACCTCATCCTGTGCAAGATTCTGTTGGTAATCCCAGAGTGAAGGTAAGGGATAAGTCTTTGCTCGTGTAGTAACCAAAATGGGGACAGTATCTGTGACTTGTTTTGCTGCTTCATCTGCCAGGGCGTTACCAAACTGCAGAAAGCCGGAATGGCCAGGGACCCAGTTACAGGAAGTTAGAATATTTCTCTCACAGCGTTGTAATAATAAATCATAGAGGTACAAAATCAGGGATTTGTGTACTAGCTGAATTGACAAACCCTCGCTGTAGCCAAATCTGAAGGTATTCCCCACACAACTTTTGAACATACTGTGAGTCAGTGTAGAAAATCAGGGGCGTTGCCGGATGTTCTTCTAAGACTGCCAATATGGCGCACAGTTCAGCTGCCTGCGCTGAATATCCCTGATCTGAGTCCAGAGCATACTGTAAACGATGCTCAGACACTCCATCAGGGGTCAACAGCACTGCAGCAAAACCTACTGTACCTTTCTGTGCTGAGCCATCTGTAAACCAAATTTCACTGTCTGGTGGCATATCAGCGGGAGATACCATAAATGATAAAACTTCCTTGTAAGATGAATCAGGAACTGGGGTATAAACATCTACTGCTGTCTGTAGCCAACTGAGTGGACAGGTGGCGGTGGACCTTGGTTATACTCTCTCCGTCCTCTTGGCGGAAGAGCACGGCAGGTCCGTTGAGTGTCCCTTTTCACCGCACTGCCAGCAACAAAAATCCCTCTCTCTGTCCTGTTTTTGTCTGGGGAAGGGCCGTGGTCCCTGACCCGAGAGCTGACCACGTCCTTGAACATTCAGAGCACGTGTCACAGGTTTGTGTGCGTCTTCCGAGTCCCTGTCGGTGCAGCTATCACCGGAGGATTCGTATAAACGTTCCACACATTCCTCAAATAGTTTTCGTGCAGTTTGTGCTTGCTGTTTCGCTTCCTTAACCTCGTGCTGCAAGGCTTTTATCAGTTTCTTGTCAGCAGAAGATACACTGACTAATCCTTCCTTTTTTCCTTGATCTATCTCTTTCAATTGTAAGTTAAACAGACGGGCTTGGGCAGCCTTCCTGTCTCTTTCCCTTTCCGGTTTAGCTAACTCCTCTTCTGCCTGTCTGATAAAATGAAAAATATGTGCCTGTTGTTTTTGCCATGTCTCTGACTCCAGCGCGACTATGTTTTTCAGTTTCAGCTGGATGGGCAGGGGTAGAGTATTACACAGAGTCTGAAAAAACATGAGCCATATGAGGAGCATTATGGGGCACACCCATTTGTGCTTCCCATAAATCTTGGAACTTAGCCAAATAAGCACTAATATCTTCCCCTACCTTAAACTGCATCGATGTAAGGGGTCCCATACTTCTTTGGGTGGGATATATATCTCTTAGTGACTCCCAAATTAAATTACGATAAGGGTTAAATAAAGCCCCATCGTATTGTGGTTCATGGACCAATACCCCATTTATATGTGCATTATTAAACACTTGATTGGCAGCATTATTGCCCAAAATCCGGGCCAACAGTGCTTTCACATCACCAATAGCCAAAGTATACCCTGCTGTCAATCGTTCAAACTTCTGTATCCATGCCCCTGCACCTTGATTTAGGGGAGGGAGTTGTTCTGACAGGTTGGTCATGTCAGTGAAACTGCAGGGAACATATATCTCTGCCCTCCCCTGTCCTTGGTTAACATGTCGCACAGGAAACACCATATAACCCGGTAACTTTGGGTTATTGGGATCTTGCCCCTCATACTTTTCCCACACTCTTAATCCTGCTTCCATGTATTTGTAGTCCCATTGTGGGTCCCCTTCTCCTCCACGAATACACCTACGGGCTAAGTTTAAATCTCTAGTTTCCAGTGATCCTTGTTCTGGCCAAATTCTCATTTGTGGGGCACATGCTGAGGTCCATCCATGTAAGTTGGAACTCCAATGATATACATAAAATCCTCACCCCCTTCATCTTCATTAAAAACAAACTCTACAGGAGTTTTCTTAGGCTGAACTGGTTCTTTAGTGCTCTGTACTGGGCAAATGCGATAGTCATGTGTGCGGGTTGTTCGAATCCCCATGTCACACAGACTTTCGGGTCGTCGGCTAGAGTAAGGGAACCATTGACCCGCTGTCCTATTGGTGGATTTATCGTAATCAATGGGTCCAAGACCAGAAGGGGTCCCAGACTTAGTTGATAAGTGAACCGGGGTGGTATTACTCAGAATTTCCGTCGGTTTCTTGGGAAAATAGTCAGGCCCCGACTGGCCCGCCCCAAACTTGGAGGGATTATCATCTGTTGTGGCCTGACAACTTTCATTAGGGGTAAGATTAGGAGCAGAGGTAATGGAATGCAGGCGGGGAGTGTTACCTCCCATGGCCCCTAAAACTGATTGTTCATATGGTCCTGGGGTCTGATAACTTATGTCAGGGGTCAAATGTAATTTACCTGTTACCTGGACCCATCCCCTATGTGGTTCCCGTTGGGGGGATGCAGATCGGGATCTCCTAAATGGCTGGGAGTCCTTATGGTAAATTATATCTTCCATTTCCCTATACAGTGGCTTATATGAGGAGGTATCAATATAAGGTGCAGAAGGCTCAGCTTGTTTTATCTTTCCCAGATTCTCTTTTTGTTTTTCTGTCACCTGTTTATCATTAAGGGTTTTCTCAGATTGTTCCCTTTTGGGGTCTGTGTTTATCTGCGGGTCTGAATACCCTATTGCTGCCATGGTACGGTTCACTGTCCTACAATAAGGGGGGAGGAGCATCACTACTGAGGGTACCTGGGTTTGCCCGTTTCATCCACATAGAAATGTATTGCAGATGTTTTAATTGACTAGCATTGGTCTTATGAGACAAAACATAATCCCTAATCCTTGCTAAACAACTACCATCAAAAGACCCCTCCGGTGGCCAGCCAAGAGGTGTCCCAGGAGCTGCGCTCCATTTTGCCCATTTAAGACAAACTTTCAAAATATCCTTTCCTAATATGGGATTATCTCTCATCATCCGTTCGACTGGAGTCATTGGGGAAACCTGATTTACCCTTATGTCCTGATTGTCATCTTTCTTTCTTCTAAACAGAGACATGATTCCTACGTGCAGCCTTTGTTTAAGGATCTTATCCACCTCTTTATCTGCAGAGGAAGGTCAGTGCACGAAATGTCCAGGACACCTTTCAGACAAAGATTCGCTTCGTTCAGACCCAGCCAATCTCCTCGCGGAGGTATGGAACCGTGAGTAAGAACACACACACGCTTCGTATCTGCCGATACGTATCTCAAGCACACCTCATTCAGTCCTGGCTTATAGCAGCAAAATATCTTTACACTTTATCAACACAATAGAACAAAAATTAAACACTTACCAAGCTTGGTCAAAAATAAGTATACTCACGGCTTTGTTGTCACAAGAGTCATCTTCCTAGGGAAATCAGTCACTCACTTCTTCTTCTCCTCCGGTCTCCACTCTTCACCGGGAACACACCTCCCTCTTCCTTTCTTGAGGGGAATTCAAATCTTTAAATTTGTATCCTGGTCATAAAGACCCACCCATAGCCCAATCCCGGGTTTCGGCACAAATTTGTACGGCCCTGTTTCGTACAAAATGGACCACAACCTAATTATTACCTATTACTAATTACCTGCAATGATCAGATCCAAAAAGTCAGTACAGGTGCAATCAGAGTCTCTGTTTATTAGATAACTGATGACCAAATACAGGCAGAATGTGGGGAAGAGAGTTCTATCGAGCACTTGGCATCTCAAGAAGACAACTCTCCCCCCTGAATATAAAAAGCATGTTACATTTATACCTTTTTTCTTCCGTTTTTCTGCATACAGTCCCCAGAGCTATTCCTTTGTGTTCTCTCCCCCTCCCCCCTTATTTCCTATTATTGCCTTTTTTGTTCCCCTTAGTTCCTGTTGCAAAATCCCTCCTGGCCCCCCCCTCCCATACTTACGAACCATGATCCAGCTATCTGCTTTCTTCAGAGCCAGGCCTAGCATATATGTTGGCAGCTTGTGGTTTCCTGTGTATGTGTTTCTTTGCACATAGACCTTGCAGGCCGATATCTGATAGCCTCTTGTAGGCCCAAGTCTAGATTCTCCAGCCCAAACTGGCACCTTGCAAGGCTCATGATATTTCCTTATATGGTTCCTTCCGGTGCTGGATCTCTTCTTGCAAAGGCCTGAATGCTGGCTCACATGGTATAGCAGCGTGGCTGTTGTTCTTTAGCAATTTTTTGAGATGTGGGGCAGCCATTAAGTGATTATGAACCAGGAACATTATTAACCCTTAGCACTTAAAAATTAAAAGCAAATCTGTCATACTTAACCTCTACCAGTACTTAACCCCTACAGGGGGAGAGTCCTGTAGAGCACTGAAGAGGGAGTGGGGGGGAGGGTCTGTTCTTGGGGATGGGGTTTCTCTGGAGAAGCTGTTCTGGAGTTCTAGTAGTGCCTTCTGTTATGGAGGGGAGTCGGGGGGGGGGTCTTCTTTGAGACACTAGCCCCTTTATTAAAGTTCCTTGGCGTACCATGATGATCCCAGGCAGGAAAACAAATGCCCTTTTTATGGTTTGACTCCTAATGGTAGTCCTGTGGGACTACTGCTAGATGTCACGGATGCCATTTTGAACCTGGTAATAGCATGTGGGGATTGTTCTTGCCCAGATCCCCTAGACCATCGGAGAATGGTTCAGATAAGCCCAGGATGGCCTATATGTCCTGTGGGGGTGGTGGGGGAGGGGGGCTTGTATTGTGTCTTTGGGAGGGGCAGAGAATGTTTTCTGGGTGGATAGGAGGAACAGGGAGGGAGACTCCCAGAACATTCTTTTTTAATGCACTGGCTCCTTTAAGAAAGACTGCCTGGGATGTCTGGGCCACAAATTAGCGACTTGGTGTTCCAGAAGCGCGGGATACAGCAGCTTTTGCGGCTGATACTGCATTTTACTGCAGCTTAGTAGTTTCCTGCAGGTTAATAACTTCTCCCTAAACAAGAGCACTTCTGAATGTCATATACCATCTGCTTTAAGCCTCCAAATACAGTGTAGTAGGGAAAGGAGAGAAAACACTGTGACCATCATGCGTCCTTTTTTATGTGGTTAGTAATTCATTTTCAAGTGTAATCATTTTCTTCACAATTTTTACCAGAGACTTAAACAAGTAGACTTGATTCAATATTTAACAGCCTCGTTCTGAGTTCTCTGTTAGGTTTTAGCGAGGATAATTTAATACCAGGCAGAGTTCAGCAATTAAATTCTTCATTCATGTAGAGAACTTAAGTCATGCAGTTTTGCAGAATGTGAAACATTGTAATTATGGTCTGTTATTTTTATATGCCCTTGCTAATGCATTTACATAATGATTTCCAAACTCGGTACCTTTGATGTTACAAAAAATGTTTCATATAAACTGTGCAATTTTGTATTTAAATTTTCACCCACTCTTACTCTTGCAAAACAAAAATAAATGTTATGAAAATGACAGTAGCACTGCCCTTATATTTTGCTAGCAGAACATTTAACAAGAAAAAAACACTGAATAGGAAAAGGGAAATCAAAGTTCCCAAGATTGATAATTTACTGCATAAATTTTTGTGTGTAATCTCTGCTTCCCTTAACATTTGAAATGTGTGCACTAAATCTCTTAGCAATATAAATTAATCTTGTGAAGCTTAAAGAAATAAGGCCCCCAGGGCTGGCTTTAACCATTAGACAGACTAGGCAATTGGCTAGGGCAGCAGCTTATTGGGGGGGAAGCAACATGGAGCATCTGCCGTCTAGCCAAAACCATATATCCCGACAGCCACACAAAATCAATGAACTGGTGTTGCCTATTTTAACCTGCAGAGAGGAGGGGCAATTATCAAATACATTATTTTTCCCAGATGAAGGCAATATCCAAAAGTTATGTATAAAACAAAATCTAAAAGTATGATGTCCAGTTATTCACTTTTAGCGAATTGTTCTGTGAAAGGTGGTGTTGGGATAATCAGGATTGTGGAGTTTTAATTATCAAAATCTGTGGGAGAGGAGATTAGATTAGGTCCTTGAAAGTTTAATTGAGGGGGTGCAAGACTGAAGGTGGGCCTAGGGTGCATAAAACCTTGCGCTGACCCTGACAACCTTGATCAAGATTAGTGTTTTGTTTTTTTTTTAAACACAAACATTTTTATGATTTTTAAAAAACTTTAGTAAATGAGGACTTGGTGTTTGTAATCCTTTTTTTTTTTTTTTACTCCATAGACAGAAGGGAAGAAAAGCTTAGATTAGTCATGTCAAGAATTTTATTATATGAGAATTATCCACGCTTTTGTGGATAATTTAACAAACACTGTGGTGATCTTGCAGACATGGTTGGAACAACCATTAGGTGAACTAGGTGGTTGCCTAGAGTGGCAACATTCAAGGGCAGCAGAAATTGTCTCCAAAAAAGCTGGCCTCTGATCTCAAACTGTTGCCACCTCTCTCAAGGGCCGACAGAAGCGGCAGTGGCAATAAATCAGAATGTGGATGGAAGTTCTGAGCCCTTGCGTGCTGCGCTCTGGAAGTGCAGCTAGTCCCGCCCCCTCCGCTGCAGACTTCCTGCGTCGGAGTTGCACTTTCAGGAGTTCAGAAGCTTCTCTCTGCACTGGCCTTCTCCTCTTCTGCTTTATTGCCTGAGCCTCTCTGCTGCTGGTTGCAGGTAGATCTTGCAGCAGTAAGGGCAAAAGGGGGGGCAGCAAGAATGAGAGTATCCATGTACCAGCCCCGCTGGCAGCACAGCTCTAAACCAGGGGTAACTGTAGGGGCAGTTAATTTAACCATAACGGTATATTAAATCTCATAAATAAAACTGTGCCTTCGAGTCAGTGCTGACTCCTGGCGACCCAGCAGCTCCTGGGTTTTCTTGGCAGTGTGACCGGAAGTAGATTGCCAGGCCTTTCTTCTGAGGCAATGGAGGGTTAAGTGACTTGCCCAAGGTCACAAAGAGTGCTGGTAGGAACCAAACACTAGTCTCTTGGTTACCAAGCCAGTGCTCTAACCACTAGGTTACTCCTCTGCTCCATTCATATTTAAATAACTAAATGACTGCTTATATTACCCCTATCTGGATACTACCAAAAGCAGTGAGGTTCCAAAAAAGAGTAAAGTAGCTCAAATGCCCTTGAGTATGGTGCAGACAGAGCGTAAAGATTCCAAATTACTCATGCCTACCAATAGCCAGATTAATATTAATAAAATACAGTCTCTAAAATGCTTATATGCAAATGCTAGAAGTCTAAACAATAAGATGGGAGAGTTAGAATATATAGCACTAAATGAGAGGTTAGATAAGATTGGAAAATCAGAGACATGGTGGAAGGAGGACAACCAGTGGGACACTGTGATACCTGGGTACAAACTATATCGTAATGATAGAACTGATCAAATTGGTGGAGGGGTTGCGCTCTATGTTAGAGAGGGCATTGAGTCGGAAAGGATTAAAGTTTTGCAGGAAACAAAATTTGCTGTAGAATCTCTATGGATTGAAATTCCATGTAAAAAGGGGAAGGCGATGGCAGTGGGGGGTGTACTATTGACCGCCTGGCCAGAATAAACAAATGGATGATGAAATGCTCAAAGAAATCAAGGAAGTTAACAAAGGTTCCAGCACAGTAATAATGTTGGGTGATTTCAATTACCCCAGTATTGACTGGGTCAGTGTCACGGCAGGACATGCTAGGGAGATAAAGTTTTTAGATGAAATAAATGACTGCTTCTTGGAGCAGCTGGTTCATGAACCAACCAGAGGGGAAGCCATACTGGACCTAGTCCTTAGTGGAACACCAGATCTGCTGCAAGAGATAAGGGTGTTGGGACCACTTGGCAATAGTGTTTGATCGTGTTTGATTTAATTAGTGGAGGAGGGATAGTAAAGAAATCCACAGTACTACCTTTTAACTTTCGAAAGGGAGACTATGATAAAATGAGGAATATAGTTAAGAAAAAACTAAAAGGAGCGGTTGCAAAGGTTAAAGACTTACATCAAGCTTGGGTGTTGTTTAAAAATACTATCTTGGAAGCCCAGACCAGCTGTATTCCACGCATTAAGAAAAGTGGAAGAAAGTCTAAAAAACTGCCAGCATGGTTTAAAGGTGAGGTCAGAGAGGTTGTTGCCAAAAAAGCATCTGTCAGGAAATGGAAAAAAGAGCCAAACGACAAAAACTGGAAACAGCACAAGCACTGGCAAGTTAATGCAAAGCATTGATAAGGCAGGCAAAACGAGAATTTGAGAAGGAACTTGCTATGGAAGCAAAAACACGAAATAAAGACTTTTTCAAGTACATTCGTAGCAAAAGGCCTGTGAGAGAGTCAATTGGACCATTAGATGATAGAGGGGTTAAAGGGGCAGTAAGAGGAGACAAGGCTATAGCGGAGAGACTGAATAAATTCTTTGCTTCGGTCTTTACTGAGGAAGATGTAGGGATGTTACCCAAGACTGAAGTGGTATTTAAAGGTGATACTGCAGAGGAATTGAGAGAAATATCGCTACACCGGGAAGATGTATTACAACTATTTGATAAACTGAATAGTAGCAAATCACCTGTACCGGATGATATACATCCAAGAGTGTTGAAAGAACTGAAATATGAGATTGCAGACCTGCTATTAGTAATCTGTGAACTTTCATTAAAATCATCGGTAAAACATGAAGATTGGAGGATCGCCAGTGTAACGCCAATTTTTAAAAAGGGTTCCAGGGGTGATCCGGGAAATTACAGACTCGTGAGCCTGACGTCAGTACCGGGGAAGATGGTAGAAACCATCATAAAGAACAAAATTACACAGCATGTAGATAGTCATGGCCTAATGGGAGACAGCCAACATTGCTTTAGACAAGGAAGATCTTGTTTTACTAATCTGATATGTTTTTTTGAAGGTGTGAATAAACAGGTAGACAAAGGTGAGTTGGCTGATATAGTGTATCTGGACTTTCAGAAAGCCTTTGACAAGGTCCCTCATCATAGACTTTTGGCAAGACTAAAAAGTCATGGGATAGGAGGCAGTGTACTATTGTGGATCGGGAACTGGTTAAAAAATAGAAAGCATAGGGTAGGGCTAAATGGCCAATTTTTCCAATGGAAAAAGGTGAATAGCGGAGTACCCCAGGGATCTGTACTGGGTCTGCTACTTTTTGACATATTCATAAATGACCTGGAAAAGGGAATAACTAGTGAGGTTATCAAATTTGCAGATGACACAAAACTGTTTAAAGTTGTTAAAACCCAAGAGGACTGTAGAAAACTGCAGGAAGATCTGGATAAATTGGAAGGCTGGGCATCGAAATGGCAGATGAAATTTAATGTGGACAAGTAGGAAAGAACAACCCACACTATGGTTACACGATGCAAGGTTCTACATTGGGAACCACCACCCAGGAAAAAGATTTAGGCGTCATCGTGGATAACATGTTAAAACCCTCCGCCCAATGTGCAGCGGCGGCCAAGAAAGCAAATAGAATGCTAGGTATCATAAGGAAAGGAATGGAAAATAAAACAAAGGATATTATAATGCCTCTGTATCGTTCCATGGTGCGACCGCACCTTGAATATTGTGTGCAATTCTGGTCGATACATCTTAAAAAGGATATAGCGTTATTAGAAAAGGTACAGAGAAGAGCCACCAAAATGGTAAAGGGGATGGAAGGCTACTCCTATGAAGAGAGGCTACAAAGGTTAGGGCTCTTCAACCTGGAAAAGAGACGGCTGAGGGGAGATATGATAGAGGTCTATAAATGAATGAATAGAGTGGAACGGGTAAACGTATATCGATTGTTTACGCTATCAGAATATAGAAAGACTAGGGGACATGTAATGAAGCTACAGGGTAAACTATTTAAGACAAATAAGAGAAAATATTTTTTCACTCAACGTGTAATCAAACTCTGGAATTTGTTACCGGAGGATGTAGTAAGAGCTGTTAGTGTAGCTGGGTTTAAAAAAGGTTTGGACAAGTTCCTGGAGGAAAGGTCCATAAACCATTATTAAAAAGGGACCCAGGATATCAATGCTTGACCCAATACAAGCATTGTGGAACCTGTGTCTTTTGGGGATACTGCTAGGTACGTATGACCTAGATTGGCCACTGTTGGAAACAGGATACTGGGCTTGATGGACCTTGGTCTGACCCAGTATGGCATATCTTATGTTCTTATGTTATCTGTGTAACTTCTGGCCCTGCCCCAGTTTATGTAAATATATTTTATACATATAGGCCAAATTGCAGCCTAAGTCATTCAAAGTGGTTTGCATCAATTGCTGCTTTCTAAGTAATTAATGCTTTTATAGTCAGTATAGTAGAGTGAGTTTTCTCTCCAGTATGTACTGGAATCTATTCTTAGCTAGTGTGCAGTAATGCCTAACTATCATTTGTGCACCGTAGGTAATGACAGGAAAAGACCAATTGGCTCATCCAGTCTGCCCCTTTATACTTACCTGTATGTCTTTCTGTGGTCACTGTCCCACTGAATGTAGTCCTCTTAGTATATAAAGATTTTGGATGAACAAACAGGAGCCCCTCTACAAGACTTTTTTTTTCCTTGGGAACCAAATTTTTTAATTGCTGTATAGTTTTAAGTAAGTGGAATTAATACAGCTGTCAAACAAGATTTTTTTATTAGTGACTTTTGGGTAGGCAACATATCAGTGCCTTTACCACCCAGTCATAATTCAACCCAGCATGGGCTCAGCATTGTAGGAAACTGTGACGGATGAATATAGAAAACCTTAGGGACAAAGAGGGATAAGGGTGAATATTCACACTAAAGTAACAGAAAGGAAGAGCAGTCAAGATAAGAGACATAGGTTCAGACCGGTAGTGATTCTCAACTCATTCTGCAGGACATATCCCAGTAAGCCATGTTTTCAGAATATACGTAATGAATATATAGGAGAGAGATCTGTATACACTATATGTACATTTATCTCAAGAATATTCAGTGTGGATATCCTAAAATCCAGACTGACAGGGGTGTATCCCGTAGACTGGATTATGCAGCAAGTACACAGTAGACCAGGAGGAGAGATTTTAATTGCATTTTTAATGCTTTTAGTAAAACTTATGAATTATTGTAATCTGTTCTAACAATTATAAATAACAGTACGTGATAATATATTAACATAATACAAGAGCATAATTTAATTAACCCTGGAATGACAGTGACATGTACATCATCCACATACATGAAAGAAATACTTTCTCCCCTTAAAGCCTCAGACTGATCCAACCAGAGAAATACCTCCCAAGCTCCTTCTCTCCTAACTAGCTCCAAGTCCACATACTCCAAAGAAATCTCTCTCCAGCTGCCCCTTCCAGCCTCAGGGTCTCCCTCCAAAATTATAACTGCCCAGGAGGGGTGGTTGCTTTCGGAAATCATTCATTGCAGTAGGCCTGGAAGTCATCCTGTAATCATAATTTAATAGCAGGGCTGTAGAGTGCCACTTCCACTGATGAGCACACTGGCGGGCCTTAGGCAATTGCCTACTCAGGTTGTTTCGGGGGGGGGGGGGGGATTTCTTTGATGGCTATTTCCAAAAGGAAGGAAAATATGACTCCACCAGGCTCCAGGTACAGAATAGAAGGGAGGCTTTCATTAATGTCAGTCAATCCATGCCATTGTTCTTAGGTGTTCTGTTTATCCACCTTCAGTCGTATTCCAAGCCTAACTTCCAGACCAAAAAGAAGTGAAACTGCAGAGCTAGGTAGAGGAGCGACATGAAAAGAGGAGGTGGATGGAGGGAGAGTCGTCCAGGCTCACCTTCTTTTTCTTACAGGCCAGAGCAGATTACCCCTGCTGCTGTAGGGATAGGAAAAGAAGTGGGGAAACCATGTTTCGGGCCATTCCCCAGAAATTAAGCCCTGGTTGTCATAGAATAACCATAGAATTACCATATAATATGGCGGTAAAACACAATTGTTTGTTAGTTATTTTAGTTGAGTTGTGACTGGTAACTAAAATATATAGCTGTTTGTTAAATCATTAGTCACTGCTATGGACTAGCACTCAACAAGCTATACTAATGTGATCTCCTAATCCACACTGAAATGATGAAAAGAGCATAGCTCTCGAAAGCGCGTCACAAATGTATATAGTCCAGTAAAAAGGTAGGGCATGATTTATGCTCTTTAATCAGCTTTACCTGGTGAGGTACAAAGTGGAGTTTTAAGACTTATAATAGAAATTATTATTTAAACATGCATACTGTATACAATCTGCAGACAGTTTCTCATTCTGGGCCACATGGTGATAAGGAATCCAGGGTACTTGCGTCAGAAGTATTCACTGGAGGTAGGGTCATTGGGACGCCAGTGATATTACAGAGAGTGAGAGCAGTGAAGCAGGGCTCGATGGCAGAATGGTAGGCAGCAGTCAAGTTACCTGAAACACTTCCTGTCTCTGCCCTTGCCCCTTTAATTGATCTCTGGACCAATCCATTATCTGACTGTGATTTCTCACTTTTAATAAGAAATAGTGGTTTTAGTATTGCTTATTAAATAGAAGCCCTTGATCAAGACTCAGAATGTCTGTCTAGTTTCCATATCAATAATTTTTTATTAGCAAAGGTATTTAAAAGTGTTATCCATCATGAAAATATGGCTTAGAATATGCCAAACCTAGAGATCAACCCAAAGAAAAGATCATTTAAAGGAAGTAGTTACTAATAGGAATAATGCACAATTTTTGCCACGATGTTATGCATTATTTTATCACAGTGCAGGTTAAATTATAATGACTTGCAAATACATACAAAATGACTTATTACTATGTAAACTGAATAATGCAGCTTGTGTTGAATTTCAGAAGATGTGCTTATTCTAGCAAAAATAACACCAACCCAAAGCTGGCATCTTTCCTGCCTGGGAACATTGGACTGCTAGCATGGTAGAATGATGCTCCCAGGTGTTTACTGACATCGATGCAGACCCCCCCCCCACCCCCACATAGGGGCTCCTTGGCCTACCTTTCCAATCCCCCCTGGTGGCCTAACTGCTAAGGAGCAAGAGTGATCCCCGGTCATTCCTGCCCCATTTGGCTATGTGTTTGAAAATGGCAGGTCATGACTCTTATTTATTTAACATTTCTTATATACCGCCTTTCATGATATCAAGGTGGCTTACATTGAACAGGGCATTATAACTTGGAGATAACTATTTTACAGGGAACAAAGGCAATGGAGGGTTAAGTGGCTTGCCCAAGACCACAAGGAGCACTTATGGGACTAGAAACCCCAGTCCTTCTGGCCCAAGGTTGCTGTCCTCTAGTGGGATTTGAACCCCTGACCTTCTGTCCTGAGATAACTTGCCCCAACCACTAGGCCATTCCTCCCTCTTAGTGGTAGTCTTATGGTACTACCACTAGTGTTCAAGCTTGCAGGAGAGGCCAGAGTAGAAATTAGGTCTGGATGGTGGGGAGTTGGAAAGTGGTCATGGTTCTGTAAGACAGGAGGATAGCAGAAAAGAGGAATCAGACCTCACAAGCCCTTCTTTGTGCATAAGAGTGAGCATTGGAACGCCAAGTTGGAGGCTATATTATCTGACAAAGACAGATATTAAAACACAAGGTTATAGTTATGTCTTATCATAATCGGTGTGTTAATGCAAACCATCTTCATGTGACTTGCTTAGCCCATATACATTATTAATGAGCTGTTCAGCAGGTATTTGCATGCAGTACAAAAGGTGGGGGGGGTTTTAATCTCCACAATAAGGGGCTATTTACTAAGGTGTGTTCGATAAACGTCTAACATGGAAATTGATTTTAGGGGGCGGGGAATGGGTGAGGCATGCACATTGCAGATGATTAATGTCCTCTCCAGAGGGATAGCTAATCGCCTTCCGTGTTAGTTGCCGGGCCAGTCCAGGGAAACGCAAGGGTAGTCAATCCCCTTCAGCAGCTGAGGACTGAATACTTCAAGTTTTCTTGAGAGCCTAAGCCACTCCCCCTGAGGTCAATACTTCAGTCTTTCAGTCCTCAGCAGCTGAAGAGGATCGATGTTAGCCATCTCCCTGTTCATGATTGCATTTTTTGTGTTTGGTTTGCTTGTTTTTTTATAGCGCTTTGGTCCTAGCAGGGCTGATCGTTGCTATATTCTCAGGGCTTTCTGAAATTTAATTGTCAAGCTCTTTTCAATACCGGAGTAATTACAGCTCCTATAGCGCTGTAGACGGCCCTCGCCTGCCTGGTTAGGGGGCGGAGGGGGGTAGAGCCTGCCTTTCCTCGGGCGTCTGCATCCTCGGGATAGTTGGTTCTGGGAGCCCCAGTTACCTCTATTCCTCTGTGCCACCGAGTGATCACACTCCCGCTAGCAGCGGGACGTCGATCTCCGAGACGCGCTGCCTCTTTCATACAGGAGAGCTTGTGCTGTGGGGAGACGCTTGCCTTCTGCCCGGTTTCCTTCTCGCAGTTCCGTGGGTGAGTGATTTCGCCGTTTTTAGTGAGGCAGGATCGCCGTTGTTTTGTTCTTCAGGTGTTCTGTTGGATCGGGATGGAAGGCAAGCTCTCTGCTGAGTCTGCGGGGCCCTTTTTAGTCGGGGAAAAGGCGGGAACGGTGGCCGTTCCTCCCGCGGGTCTGCACAAAACCGGAAAATACAAATCTAAGACTTCTAAGGAGCCTCCGGTAGCGGTGCAGATCCCCCCTGCTCTCCCTGAGGCTCAGGAATGTGTATCTGCATTTTTTTCGCCGGAGTTTATTCTGGCGATGCATAAAGCATTTTTGTTAAAGTCTTCTCAGTTAGTGCCTGGGTCCTCTGGTTCTCCTTCTTCAGAGGGACCTCGGGCTGCAGATATGGCGGTTGATCCTGGTGAGGGTCCTTCTCTAGCGGGGTTAGCTGCTCCGTCAAGTTTGGGGCCTCTGGGGGCTGATGCCCAGCTGGGGGAGGACGGAGAGGTCCTGTCAGAGGCTGGGGTCGATCCTTGGCCAGGGGAGCTTGAAGAGGGTGAGATAGCGCCGGGCGATGATCCTAATGTTTTCCGGGTGTTTCGGAAAGAGGAGCTGGGCGCCCTTATTTCTCAGTCCTTGGCGGCCTTAAATCTTCTATTACCCTCGAGTTCACAGGAGCCTCTGGAGGATCCGTTGTTGCAGGGTTTTAAAGCCGAGCAGCGCTGTTTTCCCGCTGCACCGGGTCATAAAGCAGATGATTGAGTCTGAGTGGGAGTGTCCGGAGGCCTCTCTGAGGGGGGGTCGTGCCTTAGCTCGGCTCTACCCCGTTCCGCAGGAAGAGAGAGACTTATTGCGGATGCCTAAGGTAGATGCCTTGGTTTCTGCGGTGACTAAAAAGACCACGATTCCGGTCGAAGGTGCGGCGGCACTTAAGGACCTGCAGGATCGTAAATTGGAAGGTCTCTTGAAGCAGGCGTTTGAGTCGAGTGCTCTTGGGCTGCAGGCTTCTGTTTGTGGTGCATATGTCTCCAGGGCTTCCATCCGCTGGCTTCAAGGGCAGTCCTCTGGGGATCCAGAGGCTTCTGCTACGGCAGACGGTGCGAAGTTGGAGTCGGCGGCAGCTTATTTAGCGGATGCTTTCTATGACTTGGTACGGATAGCTGCCAAGTCTATGGCCTCGCTGGTGGCGGCGGCCAGGCATTTTCTTTGGCTGCGTAATTGGTCAGCGGACGTTTCCTCTAAGTTGCGCCTTAGTAGACTCCCCTATAAGGGTAAGTTACTGTTTGGGGAGGCTCTGGAGAAGATCGTTAAAGACCTCGGGGATTCTAAGGGAGGTCGTTTGCCGGAGGATAAGCCAAAGGCGGCTAGGGGTCTCCCCGTCAACGCGGTCAGCTAAAGGAGTCTCGTAGGTTTTGGGGTGCCAGATTTGCTCCCTATCCTAGGGGCCGTTTCGGTTCTCGGGGCAGTTCCTTTCACGGAGCTCGCGGATTTGGTAGATCCTACTTTAATGCTCAGCCGTCCGCTGCTAAGAAGACACAATGAAGGTTTGCTGGTCCAGGTTCCGGTCCCTATCGGGGGTCGTCTGCGGGAGTTTTTCTTAGCCTGGACCGCGATAACCTCAGACAAATGGGTACTAGAAATTGTTCAAAAGGGCTATGCGCTAGATTTCGCTGCTCCTCTGACAGATGCCTTCCTTCAGTCTCCCTGTGCTCCCGGACCGAAGTCGCAGGCGGTGATTCCCATGCCTCGCGACCAGTACGGCTTCGGTCGGTACTCGATTTATTTCGTGGTTCCCAAGAAAGAAGGTTCTTTTCGTCCGATCTTGGATCTCAAGCATGTAAATCGTGCCTTACGCGTTCCGCATTTTCGAATGGAGACGCTGCACGCCGTTATTCGAGCAGTTCAGCCGGGAGAGTTTCTCTCGGCTATAGATCTCACGGAGGCTTATCTGCATATACCCATCAGGCAGGTTCATCAGCGGTTTTTGCGCTTCGCCCTTCCAATGGGTCACTTTCAGTTCCGAGCTTTGCCCTTCGGTCTAGCTACTGCCCCTCGCACTTTCACGAAGCTGATGGTGGTGGTGGCGGCAGCTGCTCTACGGAAGGACGGCATTTGCATACATCTGTATCTCGACGACTGGTTAATCAGGGCCGATACTCGGGCGGCTTCAGTTGAGGCGACGGCTCGGGTGGTGCAACTGCTGGAGAGCCTAGGTTGGGTCATCAACCATGCGAAGAGTCACTTGCAGCCAGTGCAGCAACTTACTTATCTCGGAGTGTTCTTCGACACAACCCGAGGCTTGGTCTTCCTACCGGAGGGACGGGTGTTCAAGATCATGGAGCAGGTGCGAGCTTTTTTGCTGAGTCCAGCTCCCTCGGCGTGGACCTATTTGCAACTCTTGGGGTCCATGGCAGCGACCTTAGATCTGGTTCCATGGGCCAGAGCTCATATGTGACCTCTGCAGCAGGCGTTGCTTTCCAGGTGGTCTCCTCAGCTTCATCCTCTCTCTCGGAGACTAATCTGTCCGGAGCTTGTCCGTCAAAGTCTGGTTTGGTGGTTGGATCCCACATATCTCAGGGCGGGGATGCCCTTGCAGGATCCGCCGTGGGTGCTCGTGACCACGGACGCCAGTCTCTCCGGGTGGGGAGCTCACTGTCAGTCTCAGGTGGCGCAAAGTTGCTGGTCCCCGGAAGAAGCCTCGTGGTCGATCAATCGGTTGGAGCTCAGGGCAGTGAGTCTCGCTCTCCGTCATTTCGAGCGTTTGATCGAAGGAGCGGCAGTTCGGGTGTTTTCCGACAATGTGGTGACAGTTTCCTATATCAATCGACAGGGCGGGACCAAGAGTTTGCCCTTGATCCGCGAATGCCAGGATTTGTTTCTTTGGGCGGAGTGCCATCTCCTGGTGTTGTCGGCGGCGCACGTGGCAGGCAAGGACAACGTGCAGGCCGATTTTCTCAGTCGCCATGTTCTCGATCCGGGGGAATGGGAGCTGAACGCGGCAATTTTTCACGAGTTGACACTGCGCTGGGGTCGGCCGGTGATGGATCTAATGGCCACTCTCGGAAATGCCAAAGTGCCTCGGTTCTTCAGCAGGCGCAGGGAGCACATGGCGGAGGGGCTGGATGCGCTGGTTCAGCCCTGGCCCTTGGACGCTCTTCTGTATGTGTTCCCTCCGTGGCCGATGCTGGGACGGATTATTCAGCGCATAGCGACTCACCAAGGCACGGTGATTCTCATTGCCCCAGATTGGCCTCGATGGCCTTGGTATGCCGATCTGGTGCGGCTCTTGATAGATTCTCCTTGGCGGCTTCCGGTTCGCATCAATTTGCTGAATCAGGGTCCTGTTCTCATGCCGCAAGTGGATCGCTTCTTGCTTACGGCTTGGCTCTTGAAGGGCATCGCTTAAAGCGCAAAGGTTACTCGGATTCCGTAGTGGCTACTCTGCTTAGGTCTAAACGTTCCGCGACTTCGATAGCCTACGTTCGCGTCTGGCGGGTTTTTGAAGATTGGTGTTCTCAGCGGAATCTTCGACCTATGGCTTCTACTTTACCGTAACTGCTTTTGTTTCTCCAACATGGCTTGGATAAGGGCTTAGCTCTCAGTACCTTAAAGGTGCATCTGGCAGCTCTAACTTGTTTTCGTGGTCCGGTGCACAATCGTCGTCTCTCCTCGCATTGCGATGTGCAACGGTTCTTTCGTGCGGCTAGACTTATTAGACCTCCATTTCGGCAGGTGGTGCCGTCGTGGGATTTGAATCTGGTCTTAGAGGCTTTGTCCAGTCCTCCGTTTGCCGGGGCCTCTTCGGATCGGATAAAGGAATTTTCATGGAAAACGGCCTTTCTCATGGCTTTATGTTCAGCCAGACGGATTTCCGATTTGCAGGCTCTTTCCTGCCGCGAGCCCTATCTGCAGTTCTTACCTGGCAAGGTCCTTTTGCGGACGGTTCCTTCGTTTCTGCCTAAGGTAGTGTCTGCTTTTCATGTTAATCAATCGGTGGCGTTGCCGGTTTTTTCCGATCTTTCCGGTTCGCCCATGGATCGTTCTCTCCGTAGATTGGATCTGGGACGCGTCTTAAAACATTACCTAAAGATTACGCAGTCCTTTCGTAGGTCCGATCGTTTATTTGTTCTTTTCGCTGGCCCGAAGAAAGGCCAGGCAGCTTCCAAAGCTTCGATTGCTCGATGGGTGAAGAGTGCTATTGCGGCAGCTTACGAGGTCAGAGGGAAAGCTCCTCCTGGGCTGAAGGCTCATTCCACTTGTTCTCAAGCTGCTTCCTGGGCGGAGTATGCGTTCGTGCCTCCAGTAGATATTTGTAGGGCGGCAACGTGGTCTTCCTTACATACTTTCGCAAAACATTACAGGTTGGATGTTCAGGCCCGACAGGATGCGAAGGTTGGGGCTTCCGCGATTGTCGCTGGTCTTGCGGGTCCCTCCCGGATTTAGATACTGCTTTGGTACTGCCCTCGCGTTTCCCTGGACTGGCCCGGAGAAGTGATAAGGAAGGTGAAATTAGGTCTTACCTGCTAATTACCTTTCCTTGAACTCTCTCTGGGCCAGTCCAGGGCCCACCCCTTCCTGGTTCGCCTACCGGAGTGCAAGACTGCTAGAAGATTACGTTTTTTCTTCGGTGAGGTGTAGATGGGGTTTTTTCTTAACGGTGGGCGGAGATGTTGTTTTCTCTGGTTTATTTATATTCAATTAGAATTTTTTTTTTTTTTTTTTATCGAAATCGATAAATTAATAATTAATTAATAAGTACCTTTTGAGATAACTTTCATTGGTGTGGTTACTCCCTAGAGAATATGGCCGGTTATCAGTTCTTCTGTTATGGTCTATTTTTTCATTTCAGGCATTACGTTGGCTGCTTTGTCAGGCGTAGACTGAAGTATTGACCTCAGGGGGAGTGGCTTAGGCTCTCAAGAAAACTTGAAGTATTCAGTCCTCAGCTGCTGAAGGGAATTGACTACCCTCGCGTTTCCCTGGACTGGCCCGGAGAGAGTTCAAGGAAAGGTAATTAGCAGGTAAGACCTAATTTCACCATTGTCTCACATTGCCACCCTGGCTGGCTTACTCCAAGTGCTGCGAATACTCCAGCAGTTGCCACAAAGGTTTTGCACATGTCCTAACTTTGTTAACGCATGTTAAATGCAAAACCTTAACGTGGTTTAGTAGATAGCAGCCTAACTGATACAGTTCAGTGCTACAGTATTAGAAATATTTTAGCATAACCTGTGTAATAGAAGTTCTTATGCATAAGAAACTAATGTAATGATATGTTACAGTAAGCGTAGGCATTTTAATATTTGTATTCATGTTTAATGATTTCTGTGTTTCATAACAGGCAAATGAAAACATGCAATGCTCTCAATTTCTACAAACATTCTCTGTATAGAAGAACACAGATAATATATGCATAGTATGTTTTATTCAGCAAAAATACAAAAATGAGTGTTTGGGTTTTTTCAAGTTTTTCTCCCATTCTTAGAGGGCAATCTGGTATTAACACGTGATTAGCTTTATTTCATTGTGTTAAACATGTTTGTTTTTTATATTTTTAGGTAAAAGGACACCCAGGAATTATTGTGGCAATAGTAGTTGTTGTTGCATTCTTGGCATTTTTGGCTGCAGTGTTTATTGTCAAAAAGTACTGTTTTACTGAAAGGTAGGACATCGATTTACAAGTTGTATTTATTTAATGAGTCCTGTATTAGCTAAGAACTTATGCTCTAAGTCTAAAGTTTCTTCATTCTGGCTCAGTTCACTAAGTTGCTGTCCCAAAAAATTATTTGTTGACTTTGACAAATAAAACTGTTCAAATTCTCTGAGAACAAGCAAATGAATCAGCCATACAAGTAGGTGACATGTTCCAATAGCCCCAACACATATATATCATTTTCTAGAAATATCTGGGGAGGCAGTATATACCCTTTTAATAAATAACTGCACAGGACTTCCCACGTAGTTACCATTATGCAGGGCACACTAAGTCCTTTTTCATCCACAGAGGACATTAAATGCGTTTCTCTTCCTCAAAGAAAAAAAAACCCTCTTCTCTCCTCTCCCCCCCCGAGCCTCCTCCAGCCAGTTTGCAATGACCCACTTCAGTTCAAAAGGTGCCTATTTTTGCTGTTTTTCTGACTAAGACGTTTGATCCTGAGATTTTTTTCCCTCTTCGTAAGGTCCAGTTCACTGACCTCAGTTGGCCTGTTCTTTTTAGCATAATTTTGTTTTCTGTTGTCAACACATCATGTTAATCTTTACCATAGCACAGAAGAAAACCAGCAGCTTCAAGTATCATCCATGCTCCAGTCATACAGTTGTAGTCAACATTATTGACACCTTTGCATTTTAGGTATGTGTTGTGTACAGTATCTTGAGAAATGATTGGAAATATTCCACCTGTATGTCGTCATAATATTTTAATAGTATGTTCAAAGATATACAACAAAGAGATCTCTGTGCAACTTAGATATAGTAATTTCTGAGGGAAAAAAAAACAAAAACAAAGTATGACCTTAACAGGAATAATGGCACCCTTCACTAATATTTGGTTGCACACTCCGTGGCAGTGATGACAGCCTCCAAACGTTTCCTGTAGTATCTGTCTGCTGGTAGTTTCTACCACTCTTCAACCGTGATTTGTTCCAGTTGATGAATGTTTCCAGGATTCCTTTTACAAATGGCAGATTTCAGCTCTTTCCAAAGGTTCTCAAGGTGTGGAGGTGTAGCCTACTGATCAGTGCAATGTCTCCATAAGCAGGGGACAGGAGTTTGATTCCTACTTGTTCTTGATATACAGACCTCCGTCACAGGGAGAAGATGTGGATGGAGATTTAATTGAAGACATGTGCAGCATTGCCAGGAAAGGGGGTTTCAATATGCCGGATGTTGATTGGCACAACCCTGCTGTGGTGTCATCTAGAAGCAAGGAGATCCTGGATTCTTACAGGAAGAAGTATTCAGGCAACTGGTAACTGAACCCACATGTGAAGGGGCCATACTGGACGTAATGCTTACCAATGGGGAAAGTGTTTCTGATGTTATAGTGGGAGATCATCTCGCATCCAGTGATCACCAGTATTAGGACGAGGGCTGATAAAATCCATTCAAAAGTGAGGGTCTTAGACTTTAGGAAAACTGACTTTGCCAAGTTGGGCTAATACCTCAAGGAGTTGTTAACAGGATGGGAACAACTGGGAAATGTAGAACAGTGGGCAAAACTGAAAGGGGATAGTTTAAGGGCAACCAACCTTTTTGTTAGAATGGTAAATAAAAGTAAAAGGAAACAGAGGCCGCTTTAGTTCTCAAAAGAGGTAGCTGAAAAGGTGAAGAAAAAGAGGGAGACCTTCATGAAATACAAGAAATCACAGAGAGAGGAAGACAAACATCTATATTTGGAAAAACTTAGAGAGACTGGCAAAGTAGTCAAGAAAGCAAAGGTACAAAAAGAAGAAGAAATATCCCCCAATTTTATTGCATGGGCTAAGACATTTTTCAGATATGTTAGTGAGGGGGATGGGCAAAAGGGGTATTGTCAGACTCAAGGGTGAAGGTGAGGAATATGTAGAAGCTGATGAGGATAAAGCGGACTTGCTTAACAAATATTTCTGTTTTCACAGATGTCTGAGGCCCTGCTCCTGGTCCTTCAACACCAACAAACAAGAACAAAAGCAAGGGGCATCTGAAACGATTTTCAGAGGACTGTGTTAGTGAGGAACTAGCTAAACTAAAAGTGGACAAAGCGATAGGACCAGATGGGGTACATCCAAGAATACTGAAGGAAGTTGGGGACGTTCTAGCAAATCAACTGACTGACATTTTCAAGGTCTCTTTGGAGTCGGGGATGGTGCCAGAGGACTGCAGAGAGGCACATGTGGTCCCTTTGCACAAAAGCTGAAGTAAGGATGTGGTTAAAAACTACAGGCCGGTTAGTTTAACCTCGATGGTGAGTAAATTATTGGAAATGCTGCTCAAAGAGAAAATAGTGAGGTTTCTGGAATCCAGCGGATTGCAGGATCTGAGGCAGTATGGATTCACCAGGGGCAAGTTTTGTCAGACAAATTTGATTGATTTCTTTGACTGGTTGACCAGGGAGTTAGACCGAGGGAGAGCCCTAGATGTGGTGTATTTAGATTTCCGTAAAGCATTTGACACTGTTCCGCACAGTTGACTTATAAACAAACTGAGCACCCTTGGGATGGACCCTAAAGTTACTGCTTGGGTTAGAAATTGGTTGAGTGGGAGGTGATAAAGGGTACAGGTAAATGGAGTTCACTCTGAGGAGAAGGAGGTTACCAATTATTATTATTTATATTATTATTTATTTGAGTCTCTTTTATACTGCGCTATTCAGCATCAGTGCGGTTTACAATGAACAATAAAATACACATTTCCGATGGTACTTTGTGTTTACAGTTGAACAGGTAATGCAACTTGGATAACAGGGTAACTATTTACAATTTAAGATATAATTGGGAACTCTTTTGATATTATTTATTAGAGTCTCTTTTATATATGGTGTGTCCCAAGGATCTGTCCTTGGTCTGATTCTTTTTAACATCTTTGTTAGTGATATAGCGGAAGGGCTGTCGGTAAGGTTTGCCTCTTTGCAGATGATACCAAAATCTGCAACAGATTAGACGCCCAGAAAGGTGTAGATTACACGAGAAGGGATCTAGCTAAGCTTGAAAAATAGTCTAGAATTTGGCAGTTGAGATATAATGCTAAAAATGTAGGGCCATGCATTTGGGCTGCAACAATCAAAGGGTATAGGAGGTGACATACTTCTGTCCACAAAAGAAGAAAGAGACCTAGGTGTGATTTGTGTCCGATGGTCTCAAAGCAGCTAAACAGGTAGAAAAGGCGATGGCGAAATCTAGAATGATGCCTGGGTGCATAGGGAGAGGAACAGTCAGCAGAAGAAAGGAGGTGATTGTGCCTCTGAATAAGTTTTTGGTGTGACCTTATTTGGAATATTGTGTGCAATTCTGGAAACTGCTACTACTACTACTGAGCATTTGTATAGCGCTACCAGTCGTACGCAGCGCTGCACAGCCATGTAAGAGACAATCCCTGCTCATCAGAGCTTACAATCTAGTCAAGACAAAACACAGAAGGTGTAAGCAGGGGTAAAACAAGGGTAAAGAAAGGAGATCAGGTGAGTCAAGGTTCAAAAGCTGCAGCGAAGAGGTGAGCTTTCAACCTGGATTTGAAGAGGGTTAGAGAAGGTGCCTGGAGTACAGACACAGGTAGTTGCACCTTAAAAAGGATACAAAACAGGTTGGAGTCGGTGCAGAAGGTGGCTACTACAATGGTTAATGGTTTTCGTTATAAAGCATATGAGGACAGACTTAAGGACCTTAATATGTCACCATGCCGGACCGATTGATCACACAGCAAGGAGGTAAGCAGCTCCCTGCCCCCAGTTGCTACCATCAATCAGCCTGGCAATCGGAACACTTTCCAGCCTACCTTCTCCTACAAAAGTTGAGCCACGCCAGAGGGCCCTTTGGCATGACCCTTAGGTGTGGTAATTAGGCGGACACTGAACAAACCACAAGATTCATGTAAGACCCTGCAATATTAGAATTTATTAATGTTAATTCATCAGATGTAATCCTGTATTCTCAAAAACTATTCAGAAGTTGCTGAGTTTATACTCCATTTAACACATACTATACTGCATACTGGCATATTCTTCATTGCAGCTAAACACCTTTTATGCTAGTCTGCATATTTATACCTACATTGATTAGGCAACAGTGTATCAAATCCAACCCTTGCTTAAGATACAATTTATTGACTCAAACTATCCTGCAAAATCTTTGATCTTCTTAACCCTATAGTGAATTCAAATCGAGCCTTGGTTTTACTAAATGTTAATACAGTATTATCAGCTCACAGCAACGATGAACACTCATATTATTGTAAGCATAATTTTTGGCATGCTTAAACTAAATGCCCAACTACCCATCTACACAACCGTCCCATCCCAATAATACAGTTACATAATGAAGATCACAAGGTAATACCACTACTTAAACCTATCTACAGAGCCGAGAACAACACTAACCTCCGAAAAAATCCATATCACTCCAATAAGTTCTACCAAACCTAATACCCTACAGAACAATCAAACATACAACCCTGAAATGCTCATACATAAATGCTTGATCAATAAAGAAGAAAAATCCCAATTATATTGGACCATATACATGATACTAATTTGGATATAATAATTATTACTAAAACATGGCTCTCCAAAGTAGACAATGTCCTCTTGAACCAAATGAGGATAGCCAACTATGATGTATATCACACATCCTGAACAAATAAACGTGGGGGAGGAGTTCTTATCATCATAAAAAAGTTATTAAATGCATCACTAAATCATTCTAGCATGGTATCTGACATAGATCTATTGATCATTGAGAACAGATACATGGCATTCTATCTTCTCTATAGACCCCCAACCACGGATCCCAGTGAAATATCTTAGAAACTGTCTGTACCATTTCATGTAAGAAAAAGGTAATCCTATTAGGCGATTTTAATCTTACATCACTACAACAAGCAAGCACAATCCACATCATTTTTAAATGCTATGGAAGATCTACACTTTAGATAAATAATAAAAGACCCTACCCATAACAAAGGGAATATACTTGACCTTATATTCCTTCCACAAGATATCTATATGCAGGCTGATAGCCTCCCACAAATAACTCCAGTCCCATGGTCGGACCATCATCTAATTGATTTCTCCATTGCGGCTGAACATTACCATGACCATCCAACCAAACACCAAACAAAACAATACCCAAAATTTTAGATCATTTGAAAAAGACTCCTTCACTAAAGACCTTCTCGATTGCATCGACACAAACACAAAAGATATTGATGAACTTATACATAATTGGAACACTAGCATTTTTAAGAATGCATCTAGACCTCAACCACTACACAACACAAAACAGAATACCTCAAAATAATGGTACACACACAACATAAGATTACTAAAAAGAAAGCTGAGAAAACTAGAACACGTCTAGCGAGCAGCAAAAAACAGAAAAAATTACATATCAGCACTATCAAAGTACCATCAACATATAAACGGCATTAAAAAAGAATATCACACTAAGCTCCTTATGAAATCTCTAAACAAACCAAAGGATCTATTTGCTATAAAATCCCTAACAAACCAACTAAAAGACATCACTGAGCCGCAAGCCATCTCACCGCAAGCTCTAGCAGACCATTATATGACGAAACTAAACTCCCTGGACAACTCCTCCCTGCAGCCTCCCCCCTAATACAATGACTCATTTAGAAATATGGGCAGAGCTCCATCTGACTTCCCTTGAACCCATCAAAATGATCATCTCAAATATGAATACAATAACATCCTGCACCAATCCTTGCCCAGTAGCCTGGATCAAAGCCGCCTGTGACGAACTAGCACCCATCATTTTAATGATGGTCAACCTGTCCCTAGCCCAAGGCCAAATGCCTAGAAACCTCAAAAAAGCAATAATACGTCCTATTCTAAAACAAAAAACACTTGAGAAAAAATGCTTCTCTTCCTACAGATCAATCTCCAGCTACCATTCCTGGCCAAAATTGAGAAAAACGTCCATCATCAATTCCAAGACCACACTGAACAACATGCTCCTCTAGATAACCATCAATATGGCTTTAGGCCTTTCCACAGTGTAGAAGCACTATTGCTGGTATTATTCAACAATATTATAAAAGGACTAGACAACCCTATTCATTTTAACATTTCTTGATATCGCAGTGGCCTTTGATTCTGTTAACCATAACTTATTAATTCGAAAGCTGCAACAAATTGGTTTATATGATCTACTCTAAAATGGTTCATATCATATTTAACAGACTGGTCACAAGTTAGAATTGACCAGCAATGCTCTAGGCTCCTATCACCAATCAACAGGTCTCCCGCAAGATTCAGCCCAGCTGCTCTACTGTTTAAAATATATATTTAGCCACATTGTCAAATAATAAAAACATTCAAAGTTGGATATGCCATCTACTCTGATTGACATAATGCTATATCTCCCATTTAGCACAACCGGACTGTATTGCCTAGGATTCTATTCAATTCAATTCAAGAACAATCAACCACTCATGCATGGTATTTAATAAGCTATTTAATATGACAATTAGCTAGATAATATAACAATATTACAAGGACAACACATAGAACAATCAATTCATCACCAGAACTTTCTGACATCATCACAGCCTTTTAACATCAGCTGGGAGAGCTTCAGCGAAGGCTGGAGAAAAGTCTGGGATTCTTCATGTGTTGGCATGCGCCTGGCCAAGCGGATATCTACTCTCTCTGTTCTGGATTCTCTCTATATATATATATATCTATATAGGCTGTAAGTGTGTTGCAGCTGGACCACATGACTCCTCACATGAGTTTATCTCTACAGATATTCTCCACCCCATATACCAGTTATTTTCCATCAGGTGACATACACATAGTACCCAATCAAGACGCTGGCCAGACGTCTGAGAATGCTCAATGGATACCCCCCTCCCCCCCATGGCTTTAGAAGCTACATTTGCTAGATGAAGAATTCCTCCCAACTTGTCTACATCTGCCAGGTGAATTGTTCTCCTTAATTGGTCCACATGAAGAATTTATCCCATCCTTGTCGCCATTTGTATTGCCTAGGATTCTATTAAATTCAAGATCATTCAACCACTCCTGCATGGCATTTAATATGACAATTAGCTTGACAATAAGTTAGTGACATTGTAATTTATCTGCACCTATTACCACTTGTTTAATATGTTATTATGTAATACAATTGTTTATAATGTAAACTGCCCTGATTACACGATAGGGCAGTGGCTTTGCAGGCTTCCATTTGCGGAGCTTGGGTGGCGCGAGCCTGTTTAAGTTGGTCTCAACACTTGCGGCAGTCGATTCAGTTGGAGCAGGACAGGGTACGTGAGCTGGAGCGGCTGGAGTCAGGGTCGGCTTATCTCGCCGATGTACACTACGACTTGATCAGGGCTTTAGCTAATAGCATGGCTCCCTGGTGGCAGCTTGCAGGTCACTGTGGCTCCAGAATTGGGCGGCCGATGGCTCTTCCAAATCTAGGCTCAGTAAACTCCCTTTTAAAGGGAGGTGGTTGTTTGGTGAGGATCTTGACAAGTTGGTTAAGGATTTGGGAGAGTCCAAAGGCAGAAGGCTGCCAGAGGACAAGCCTAAGTAAGCCAAGTCCTTTTCAGCCTTTCGGGGACAGCCTAGGGATTTCAGGCGGTTTCGTACTTCTCGTTTTGGTGGTTACCAAAGGGGAAGGTTTCCTTCTCGAGCCCAGGTGTTTCATGTGTTTCGTGGAGCAAGCAGAGGTTTTGGAGTGGCATCCGCAAGTGCCACTCGGAAACCACAATGAAAGAAGGCGGGCCCCGGCAGTGAGACATCCGATAGGGGGGCGGCTTCGGGGATTTCTCTCTGTCTGGGCCCAAATAACATGCGACCAGTGGGTACTGGAGATCATTCGCAAAGGTTATTCCTTGGATCTCGCGAAACCAGTACTAGATTTGTTTGTCATGTCTCCTTGCCGAAGGCAACCAAAGTCGCTAGCAGTGCGTCTAACACTGGATCACCTTGTACAGTTGGGAGCCGTCGTGCCAGTGTCGGAGAATGGAATGGGGCGATACTCCATTTATTTCGTGGTTCCAAAGAAAGACGGGTCACTGAGGCCAATCCTAGATCTCAAAGGCGTAAATCGTTGCCTTCGGGTTCCGCATTTCCGAATGGAGATGCTCAGGTCCGTCATTGTGGCAGTGCACCAGGGAGAATATTTGACGTCGCTCGATCTCACAGAGGCTTATCTGCATGTTCCGATCCGAGTGACCCATCAAAAGTTCTTGCGGTTCGCACTTCCTGGGGACATTATCAGTTTCAGGTGCTAACGTATGGTCTGGCGACAGACCATACATGGTAGTAGTAGCAGCGGTGCTGCGAAAGGAAGGTGTTTTGGTTCATCCTTATCTCGACGATTGGTTGATACGAGCGAAGTCCAAGGCTGAGAGCGAACGGGCCACAGCCAAGGTGGTAGCCTTTCTTCAGGGTCTCGGCTGGGTGGTCAATATGTCCAAGAGTCGCCTGGTTCTGACTCAGGAGCTTGAGTATCTGGGAGTACGGTTCGACACTCTCAGAGGTATGGTGTTTCTACCGGACCGCAGAAGCCAAGTTCTTTGGCAACTGGTTCGAACCTTCCAGTCTACTCCTGTGCCGACAGCATGGACTTACCTTCGGGTTCTGGGGATGATGGCGGCAACCGTGGAGGTGATGCCGTGGGCCAGATTCTATATGAGAGCATTACAGGGCTCACTACTTCAACGATGGTCTCACCAATGCGACTCGCTGAGCAAGCGGCTCCCATGCCCTCTTCCGGTCATGAGATCTCTCCAGTGGTGGCTTCTGCCTCAATCTTTGCGGACAGGAATGCCTCTGGAGCAACCGGCATGGCTGCCCCTGTTGACGGATGCCAGTCTCACAGGGTGTGGAGCTCATTGTGGAGATCTCTTTGCACAGGGCACCTGGACAGTGGCAGAGGGCAAATGGTCCATCAACCGCTTGGAGCTGAGAGCGGTTTTTCTTGCCCTACAAAGGTTCGAAGCGATGGTGACAGGACGAGCGATAAGAGTACTGTCCGACAATGCCGCGACGGTAGCTTGCATAAATCGGCAGGGCGACACAGGAAGTGTAGCCATGGCACAGGAGGCAGAGGAGCTGTTTGCTTGGGTCGAGACGCACTTGCAAGCAATCTCAGCGGCTCACATTGCTGGAAAGGACAACGTGACAGCAGATTTTCTCAGCAGGGTTCGGGTGGATCCTGCAGAATGGGAATTACAGCCGGATGTTTTCGCGGAGATAGTGCATCATTGGGGGACGCTGGTGATGGATCTGATGGCAACTTTCCAGTCAGCGAAAGTGAGTCGGTTCTTCAGCAGACGGTGCAAGAGGATGTCGGAAGGGATCAACGCCTTGATTCAGCCTTGGCCGTCGTCCGGTCTTCCCGCCGTGGGTGCTCATCGGTCGAGTAGTTCAGCGCATCGAAGCACATTGCGGGTTGGTGCTGTTAGTGGCACCGGACTGGCCAAGGCGCCTATGGTACGCGGATCTCATGCGGTTGCTCAACGGCAGCCCGTGGCGGTTGCCGACTTCGGAAAGTCTGTTGCTGCAGGGTCCACTTCACATGCCGCAAGTGGATCGGTTCTCGCTTACGGCTTGGCCATTGAAAGGGCTCGGTTAAGGAAGAAAGGTTACTCCAGTGCAGTCATTACCACTTTGCTCCAGGCGAGGAAAAAGTCCACGTCGTTGGCCTATGTAGGTTTAAAAAAGGTTTGGACAAGTTCCTGGAGGAAAGGTCCATAAACCATTATTAAGAAGTGACCGAAGATATCAATGCTTGACCCAGTACAAGCATTGTGGAACTTGTCTCTTGGGGAAACTGCTAGGTACATATGACCTAGATTGGCCACTGTTGGAAACAGAATACTGGGCTTGATGGACCTTGGTCTGACCCAGTATGGCATATCTTATGTTCTTATATGGCGTATTTTTGAGGATTGGTGCTCGAGATGTCAGGTAACCGCCTGTCCCTTGCATATTGAGTTTTCTGCAGGACGGCTATGAGAAGGGTCTGGCAGCTAGTTCTTTGAGGGTTCACTTAGCGGCCTTGGCCTGTTATAGAGGTAAGGTCAACGGAGGGTCGCTTGGAGCTCACCCCGATGTAGTGTGGTTTCTTAAAGCAGTCAACAGGATGCAACCGTCACATAGGATTGTGATTCCGCCGTGGGATCTAAACTTGGTGTTAGGGGCACTAGTGAAGGCACCCTTTGAGCCTTTAGGCCACGCTTCGATCAAGGATTTAACTCTGAAGACGGTATTTCTCGTAGCCATTTGTTCTGCGAGGCGGATTACGGAATTGCAGGCTCTGTCTTGTAGGGAACCTTTTTTGAGTTTTTCCAGGGAAAAGGTGGTGCTACGTCCAGTTCCATCCTTTTTGCCCAAGGTGGCTTCTCCATTTCATTTGAACCAATCGGTTTCCTTGCCAGTGCTTACCACAGAAGGTGAAAGTGTAGCTGACCGCGGTCTTTGCCGTTTGGACGTAAAAAGAGTGCTTCTGCGCTATTTGAAGGTTTCCGAGTCGTTTCGGCTGTTCGTGGTGTTTGGCGGGTCAAGGAAAGGTGAAGCCGCAGCTAAAGCTTCCATTGCCCGATGGGTTAAGGAGGCAATTGTGTCAGCATATATTTTGCAAGGTTGTACCGCGCCGGTGAGGTTGAGGGCTCATTCCACTAGGGCACAAGCAGCCTCTTGGGCAGAACACTGTTTGGTTACACCGGTGGAGATTTGTAGAGCGGTCCCCTGGTCATCTCTTCACACCTTTAGTAAGCACTACCGCCTTGATGTGATGGCGGCAGGTGATGCTGCTTTCGGAGCAGCGGTGTTGCACTCCGGTTGGAAAGGTCGCTCCCGTTAGTACTGCTCTGTTACATCCCAGGAGTAGAGGACTAAACTGGAGGAAAGATAAGAAAATAGAAATTACACGTACCTGGTAATTGTAGTTCCTGTAGGAACTCCAGTTAGTCCTCATTCCCACCCAGGGAGTGGTTTCCTACCGGTGCAACTGGTCTCAGGTAATTTTTCAGAAGCTTACAGGTGGGTGTGTATTTTCATGGATAATCGTTTTTTCGCTTTTTCTCTTTGACTTGTTTTCTGACCTCTCTTTCTACGTCTGGTTCAGCAGCAAACAGAGGAGACAAGATAGTATTCAAACCCTTATGTTAAAGGGGAGGGGGTTTGTTCATTACATTATCATTTATACCTGTAGTTTGGGTATCTTTAATATGTTTAGCTACTTGTTTGTTGCTCTTTTGAGTCTGCTTTGTCAGTAGTACACTGGGGCTGATGAGAGATGCCAGCAGATTACATCCAGTGATGTCACAAGTTTGACACGCCCAGTCTCCAAGCTGCAGGAGTTGGTTCACAACCCAGGAGTAGAGGACTAAACTGGAGTTCCTACAGGAACTACAATTACCAGGTACGTGTAATTTCTATATATGGAAGAGCAGACTAGATAGGCCATGTGGTCTTTTTCTGCCATCATGTTTCTATGACTCATTGCTGGCCAGTTTAAAACAGTCCATTTGTTCCTTTTTAACCATTCTTTTATAGTATTGGATGTAAGTTTTGGGTCACTCTCCTGTTGGAGGACCTATGACCTTCGACCCAGACCTAGCTTTCTGACACTAGGTAGCACATTTTGCTCCAAAATACCTTGGTAGTCCTCTGACTTTGTGATTTCTTTCATACATTCCAGGCCTCCAGTTTCTGAGGCAGCAAAACAGCCCCACAACATTATGGAACCTCCACCATATTTAACAGTAGGAAGGGCGTTTTTTTTCCTTATCAGCTTCATTTCTTTGCCTATAAATGTATCACTGGTCTGCATTGCCAAAGAGCTCAAGTTTGATTTCATCTGGCCACAGAACATTTTCCAGGATTGTAGTTTCTCAAGGTGGATTTGGGCAAAAATCAGGCGTGCCTTTTTATGTCTATCTTCAAGCAGTGAGTCCTCTTTGGCCTTCACCCATGAAGTCCGCCTTTGTTTAGTATGCGGCATATGGTGCAGGTTGAAACCACCACAACAGATTGCTCCACGTCAGCCTTAAGCTCTTTGGATGTTGTACATGGTGTTTTTCCAATAGTTCGCACTAACCTTTTGAAGACTTCTTGGATTAATTTTCCTCTTCTCACCATGTCCTGGGAGATTCTTGACAATTCCATGAGCAGAAAACTTCTCAATAACATTGCAAACTGTCAACAAAGAAATCGCAAGGTCTTTGGAGATGGCCTTTGTACCCCTTTGATGTTTGGTGTTAATGGCTTTTCTGATGGTCTCAGGCAGCTCTGTCTTCACCATTGTGAAAATGGAACAGGGAGTGAATGTGGCCATTTTAAACATTAGAGCCATCATTCAATGGTTGATTCAAGTCAAGTGAGTACTGACAATTGATCAAAGGTGTGTCAAATTTTATTGCAATGGTAATATGGTTCTTCCATCCAAACTGGTTTGAATTGTTTATAAGGGTGCCAATAATGTCCTGGCAGTGTCCCAGGTTTTGTACTATTTCCTTTTTTAACTGGTCTTGTCACCGCTGCTTGAAATTGAACATGGCCAAGACTAAGCTTCTTATCTTTCCTCCTAAAACCTCCTCTCCTCTTCCTCCTTTCTCAGTCTCTGTGGATAACTCTCTACTCCTTCCTGTTTCCTCGGCTCGCAACCTTGGGGTTGTCTGACTCCTCTCTCTCTCTCCTTTTCAAGATATGGTCTCCAAAACTGAACACAGTATTCCAAGTGAGGTCTCACCAGTGACTAATGCTACTGTATAAGTCACTGGTGAGGCCTCACTTGGAATACTGTGTTCAGTTTTGGAGACCATATCTTGCATAGGATTAAAAAGAATGGAAACTGTTCAGAGGAAGGCGACCAAAATGATTTGGAGCCTGCGTCAGAAGCCTTATGAGAAGAGACTTGAAGACCTAAATATGTACATTTTGGAGGAGAGGAGGGATGGGGAGATATGATTCAGACCTTTAAATACTTAAAGAGAAATAATGAAAAAACAAACCTCTTCCAACGATGGGGAAGCTGTAAAACATATTCATATGTTTAAGAAAATAAAGAGTAAAAGTGAAAGTATTTGGATTTATCAACAAAATATGTTAAAAAGGTATTACTTACAACTGTGTTCTGTTAACTTTTCTTCCTAAAAGTTCATTAGCCAAAATTCCAGCTCCTCGTCTATCATCTTTGATGCCCCTTACCCATGTTTTACGTTTCCCTTTTCTCCACTACCATCTGGCTATTTTCATCCTTAAAATTCTGGAAAAGCATGCAGAAGTATAGCTCATGGACTTCTTTCCAACCCACGTGCACATGGACCTAGAGGAGAAAGAAGAGGGAAGGTCTGAATGGAGCAAGTTGCAAACATTCCATTAGTTTGTAAAAAAAAAAATATAAAATTAAGTCAAGTGTGATGATATACATAACCATTAGATGTCACTGTTAACAGATTTCAAAGGATGAATTTTACAGGTCAACCGCAGGCTGCCACTATACTAGGGCAAGAAGTATTGCCATTCTTTTCCACTACTAGAAGGCTGTATACATAGCAACCAGTAGCAAACTACACAGTCAGTGACTAGGTGTCCTCATACTGCATGACTTGGTCACTAACTGTCACCATAGATACTGAACCTTATATCTTTCTTAATGGTTGCTACCTTTTACAGTAAAATCTACAACAAAGAAAATTAAATATGCATTACAATCCCTGAGAACCAGCGGAACACGGATAGGAATAGGGGAGTAGTTCATGGTGGGGAAAGCATGTGGAATGACTTGTGGGATCATTTTTAGCTCCTTTGCTTGTGTGTGTATGTCTCTGTTCTGAGTATTTCTGTATATACTTGTGTAGAATGCCAGGAATCATAAGGAAAGGAATAGAAAATCAAACCAAGGATATCAGAATGCCTCTTTATTGTTCCATGATGCAACCATACCATGAGTATTGTGTGCAATTCTGGTCATCACATCTCAAAAAAAATATAGTGGTATTAGATAATGGGCAGAGAAAGATGCCCAAAATGATAAAGTGGGTGGAACAATACCCCTATGAAGAAGGACTAAAGCTATTAGGGCTTTTCAGCTTGGAGAAGACAGCTATGATAGAGGTCTATAAAATGAGTGAACAGGTAAATGCAAGCTGGTTCTTTACTCTTTCAAAAAGTACAAAGACTAGGGCACATGCAATTAAGTTACAAGTAGTATATTTAAGACAAAGCGGAGAAAATATTTTTTTATTCAATTCATAAATAAGCTTTGGCATTTGTTGTCGGAGGATGTAGTAAAAGCGGTTAGTGTAGCTGGGTTTAAAAAAGGTTTGGCAAAGTTCCTATAAGACAATTCCGTAGCGAATCCTGGAGGTGCCCAGAAGCCAATGTAAGACTTTATTTTCTCCTGCCAATGCTCTTTCCTTCTTTTTATCTCAACTTGTCAATGAGCTTAATTAGGACCTCACTATTGCCGCCTGTTCTTTATCCTGTCTCCAGTTATCGTGCATGCAATATTAAGTGTCCTTGACAACTGTTTTATTCTTTCCAACCCAGCAGACTGTTTGAAAGAAATTACACAGCCACAGCCACCTATATTACAGGTTCTAAACACTCCTATTCATTAGCCCCCTCAACTGGCCTCACTTCTATCACCTTACTCCCCTCCTTTAAATACCTCGGTGTTCATCTGGACACCAAACTCTTCCCCCCCCCCCCCCAATCTCTCTGACCTTATTCGTTCTGCATTTTCAGCCCTTTGCATATTTTGCACACTTCGCCCTTTCTTTGATCAGACTGCCCTAACTACACTTCTCAGTACCGTTATCATATGTCTTGACCTGTAATATTATCTTCACCAGCCTTCCTCAACATCAGTTAAAGCATTTACAATCCATCCAGAACACGGACTTCCATGCCCGGAAATTCAATCACATCACACCCCTCCTCATTCAACACCACTGGCTCCCGTTCCCTCAAAGGACCCACTTTAAAATACTCACACTCACCCATAAGGCCCTTCACAACTATGCCCCTCCATATCTCTCTGCTTTGGCTATCCCTTATGTGCCTCAGCATTGCCTCTGTTCTCTTCAAGATAACCGTCTGGTCCTCCCTTTCCCTGCACGAGTCGAACACGAATCCACTTGCCGTTCAGCCTTTTTCTGTATATCTCCTGCCCTTTGGAACTGCCTTCCCTCCCAGCTTCAGCTCGAATCTTCACTCCCCACCTTTAAGAAGCTCCTCAAAATGTACTTATTCACTCAAGCGTTTGGCATGGAACCCACTTGGGACCTACATTTGGTTAACTAGATCTCCTGGATTACTTCATCTCCTAGTAGATCTGGATTTGTCGTTGTTTCCTCCTATCACTATATTTTTTTGCTATCTCTTTCCTTTCACGAAACAGAGTCCCTTTTCCTTTATTTTCTGTGTAACTTTTTATTGTAAACCGCTCTGTTTGCTAGGCCAAGGGCAGCCAATCAAATTTTAATAAACAATAAAGAGGTTAAAAAAGTCTGTCTGAGGCTAAGAAACTCTCCAAAACCTAACATGGTGGCTCTAAATTTGGTTTATCTCTGGGAATATGCAGCATGGAATCTGTCTACCTTTTGGGATCCTGTCAGGTATTTGTGACTTGGATGGCCACTATTAGAATAGGATACTGGTCTCGAAGGACATTTGCTGTGACACAGTATGGCAAGTCTTATTTTCTTATCTATATGTGCCTGTATATATTTATATTTCTCCAGCAACAATCAGGAAGTCAGTCTTCACATATGGGTGATGTCGGCGCCGACGGAGCCCATGTGGAGCATTTCTGCAGCTTTCAAAGAAAGCCTTTGGGATATGCTACCACGCATGCGTGGTCTTCTTCCCACCCAAGGGTGCCATTTTTGCTCGGTCTCCTTTTTTCTGTGGAGCCCAACTGACATCTGTCTAGTTTCCCCAGAAAAAATCCTTGTATCCTTAAGAATTAGCTGTTTCCGGTTTGCATACCCATTCCTCTTCCTGCCTTGATCTGGCACTGTTCTTGGCTCTTTTCCTCTTTTTTGATTGAGGCTTGCCTCAACCGGCATTCATGCCCTTTTTCACCCGGGGGTCGTTGACCCTGTGGCTGGGTGTTTTTCACCATGTCCCCCGGTGGGTTCAAAAAATGTGACAGTGACAGACATGGTTTGACTGCAGCAAACACCCATGACTGCTGCTTACGCTGCCTGGGACCGGACCATGATAGCACCTCCTGTGATTTGTGCCAGGCCATGATGCCTAAAACCAATAAAAAGAGGTTGGCATTGCAGGATAAACTGTTCGCAAGGTCTGACTCCCTGCTCCAAGCCCAGCACTTCCTGTGAGGCCTGCGCATCCTCTGAGTCCTGTGGTGATGGCTCCTCCGAGAAGACCTCAGATCCCGAGCAAAAGAAATCCTCTAAGTCCATCGAAGTCCCATGAGAAACCCAGTAAGACTGCTCAGAGGGACTCTGGCGACTCTGAGAAGCGCTCCACCAAAGTCCTCAAAAAGGATTCCTCAGCTGGCAGAGATTATGCAAGGTTCCTCAAGACCGTAGTCCTCATTGAGGATGCCAGTGCTGAGCTCGAGATTCTCTGTGCCTGTGCTGAAAGTTGCAGAGCATTCTGACTTGGAAACCAGAATGGCAGCCATGGAGCAAAACATCACTGCTATCCTGGCCATGCAGTAGGCAATGTCATCTGGTTCATCTGCATCAGTCGGGCCCCCGATTGTGGGGAGTCCCCAGTCATCGAGCCAAGCTCCAAGCACAATCAGTCTCGAGTAAGTCCTCGGCCCTGGTCTCGTTCCTCAGGCATCCGGTCCTCCCTGGCCAGTTTCCGAGACTCAGACCCCAAGTCCTCAGGAGGCTCCTGGCCCTTGGGCACAGGCCTTGAGGCAAGGAGTTACAAGGCCTCAAACTCATCGTCCCCCCTCGACTCAGAGTGGGAAACGATAATGAGGCCCCCCTTGAAATCAGACTGCACAGAGATGTCCCCCCCGGCACCATTCTCCTCCAGAGGACGTGGCCTTCCATGACTTTGTCATGGATATGGTCAGAGCCCTCTTGGTGCAAACTGAGGTGCAGCAGGACCCACATACTGAAGAACTGGAAATTCTCCAGTTTGAGTCTCCACCCAAGGAAACTCGCACTGTGCCAGTGCAGCCGATCCTCGAGCAGCTACTGTTGCAAATGTGGGAAACCCCAGCCTCTTTACCTGTGGTCAGTCAACGCCTTGATGCCATATACCACGTCAGGAAGGGGCCGGGGTTTCACAAGCCCCAACTCCCACATAACTCCATGCCAATTACCATCCTGTCTCCAATCTGCCATTCCTCTCAAAAATACTTGAAAAGGCTGTCTTTTCCCCAGCTTTCACACCACCTTGAAACACCACACCTGCTTCATCCTCGCCAATCCAGATTTCGTCCTGGTCACAGTATTGAGACCATTATGCTTTCTTTCCTTAACAACCTTCACATAGCACATGACTATGGTGATATCACTCTGGCGGTTTCCCTAGACCTATCCACAGCCTTTGATTTGGTAGATCACTCTCTTCTCTCCTGTCTGAAGGATTCTGGGCTCTGTGGGATGGTATTTCACTGGTTCATTTACTTTCTGTCCTCACGTTCCTTCTCGGTGCATGTGGGTGACACTTCCTCTGATCTGATCTCACTCTGTTGCAGTGTTCCTTGGGGCTCCATCCTTGCCCCCATCTTATTTAATGTATTTCTCACACCTCTTGCCCTTATTATTCAGCAGTTCAGGATATCTGCGTACTACTACGCAGATAATATCCTTCTCCTCCACCATACTAGCCCACAGCAACCTGACCTCTCTTTTCTCAGTGATTGTCTGACTCATATTTCCAGCTGGCTCTCGACACACTTGTCTACATCTTAACCTTACTAAGACACTTACAATCTGGTTCACATTTGGTAACCCCTGTCCATCAGCTGCTCCAGTCCTTGCCAATACTAGAATTGCCTTTGTCACTACAATCCGTTATCTTGGCGTGACTTTGGATACTGCACTTTCCTTTCACATTCATATTTCTCTTCACTTCTGCCGATCCTTTTTCTATCTCTGACAAATACAAGCTATCTGTCCCTTTCTGTCCTCACAAGCCCTGACCACCCTCCTTCTATCACTAGTCATGTCACGTCTGGATTTTTGCAACCTGGTCCTTGCTGGCATTTCCCAGTCCAACTACACTGGCTACAGCTATTGCAGAATACAGCAGCCCGGATTATAACCCACATGACATGCCAGGAACATATCACCCCTATTCTCATTAAACTTCACTGGCTTCCCCTTGCCTTCTGTATTCAATACAGAATCTTCACTCTGACTCATCCTGTTATTTATTCAAACAGCCTGCAATACCTGGTTGACCTGCTCCAGTTCCACTCCCCTCCTGCAGCCTCCGCTTCATTCACATCAATCGCCTAGTCCTTCCATCTCCCTCTCATACCCACCTTCAGTCTACTCTGCATTCAGCCTTTTTCGTCCTTGCCCCTTCCCTCTGGAACTCTCCCCCATCCACACTATGCCAAGAATCATCTTTTCCCAAATTTGACACTCCTCAAAACCCCCCTTTTCCAAACTGCCTTTGACTTACCATCTACCACTTCCTGACCATCCATAATCCCTCCCCCCCCTTTGTCTCCCTATCGACTCCGCCTACTGCTCTTTCCCTTCTTACTTTCTTCTTCTCTCACTATGACTATGTTACTGCTATCCTGTCTAGCAATGGAGTTCTTTTCTCTTTTCCTGGCTCTTAGCCAATACTTATTTTGTTTTGTGAACAGCCCTGGTGTTATGAAGGAGTGGTATATCAAGAAACTCAAACATAAAACCATGCAAAAGCTCAAGAGCTAGAAGACTTACTCTTCTGTCCCCCTTGGAAGGGATGCTAGAACCCTCAATGCCCTTGGTGCTGGGGTGTCAAATCCAGGCCTTTGAGCTACACAGAGGCATGTACCTGAAGGCCCGGACCCAAGAATTGTCTGGTTTTCAGCAGGGCTGGCCGAGGAATCTCTCCAAAGGTTCCAAACTCTGACCTCCAGGATCAAAGACTGCTCGAAATTCCTCTCCCGAGCCTACAACAGATTCAAGTCAGCAGCTCAAGTAGCAGCGGCCAGCATCGGGGCTCGATACCAAGCCTGGCTATAGCTGCTCAATGTCCCCTGCACTGGAGAGAACCTGTTCGGCAAACCCATGGCTGACAAGGCGGCCAAGATAGAAGCATAAGTGGTGACCCATCAGAGGCTCTCAAGACAGACCTCTTCCTTTCCCCGCAAGTCGTCCTCCGGGGGGGGGGGGTGCGCACTTCCAACAGAGTCATTGCTACCAGTCCTTCTCAGGCCAGCAACAGGGCTCTCACTCTTAGGCAGAGACAGGGAGCTCAGAAGCTCCAGCTCCAGCCCAACCAAGGAGGAACTTTTGACTCCCAGGGCAGGACCTCCCTCTGCTGGGAGACCTTCACCAGCCCACAGGGGCCGCCTGGCACTCTTTGCCCACAGGTGGGCTGAGGTCACCTCAGACCAGATGGGGCTGCAGGTGGTAAAGAAGGGATACCTCCTCCACTTACAACAAATACCACCCAAGTTCTTTCCAGGAGAGCCAGTGCAACCTCTCCTTCATCAGACCCTTCTTCTCTCAGAACTCTCAGGTCTGCTCAGGGACAACGCAGTGGAGCCTGTACCCAAACATCTATTTCCTTGTCCCCAAAAGAACTGGGGGTCTCAGGCCCATAGTAGACCTGCAGAACCTAAACAAGTTTCTGGTGAGGGAGAAGTTCAAGATGCTCTCCCTTGGAACACTGCTGCCATACCTCCACCAGGGAGATTGGCTGTGCTCCTTGGACCTAAAGGATGCATACACTTGCATCCTGATCCATCCCTCTCACAGACAATACCTACGGTTTGTGGTGGGAGGAGGGCATTACCAGTAAAGAATGCTGCCCTTCAGCCTGGCCTCCTCGCCAAGAGTCTTTACTAAGGGCTTGGCAGTGGTAGAAGCCCATCTGCACCTACAAGGGACTTTAGCCAGTCTTCCAGGTAGGGGAAGACAAATCGGGTGGGTGGGTGGGTGGGCGGGGGTACAGCCTCAGAGGTCAGTCGGGCTGCAGAGCGAACAGCCCTCCTACTGCAGCACCTGGGGTTTGTCATCAACTACTCCAGATCCCATCTCTCTCCCGCCCAAAATCTGGAGTCCATAGGGGCTCAGTTGGACATGTTCCAAATCAAGGCTGTCCTCCCAAGAGAAAGGGCAGACTGCCTCATACAACTGGCAGGACAGGTACAACACTGCCGGTAAGTACCAACTCGCCTCCACCTGTTGGGCCACATGGCCTCAACGGTCCATGTCATGCCATTAGCCCACCTACACATGCAGACAAGTCCAATGATGCCTCCGCTCACAGTGGACTCAAGCCACAGGCAGATGACAGGACAGGGTAGAGTCACCAGCCAGTTGGCGGAGTCCCTCACCTGGTGGCAAAACTTGTGCCACCTCCAGGCAGGAATGTTATTCCAGGCACTCACACCGCAGAGGACTCTGACAACAGACACCTCCCTTCTGAGTTGGGGGGTGCATTGCAGGGACTGCCGCATGCAAGGCTGCTGGGCCCAGGAGGAGTCACTCTTTCAGATCAACCTCCTAGAATTCAGGGCAATCTCTCTGGCCCTGTGAGCGTTCTGCCCCCACCACTGACCTGTGCTGATCCAGATGGACAACAAAGTTGCCATGTTTTATATCAACAAGCAGGGGGGCATGGGCGTGTACACCCTCTGCCAGGAGGCAGTGGCCATTCTCCCCTTTGCAGTGCACAAAGGCATACTCATGCGAGCGGTATACATGCCAGGCCAGGACAATTGCTTAGCAGACAGGCTGAGCAGAGTCCTTTGCCCACACAGGTGGTGCTTGAACCCCAGGATAATAAAGCAACTTTTCCACTGCTGGGACAGGCCTGTGATAGACCTGTTCGCCTTCCTGGACAACATGCAGCTGCCTCGCTTCTGCTCACGGCAGACGCCTTCATGATCTCATGGTCGGAGGGCCTATTCTATGCATTTCCACCGACTCCCCCCCCGGTCGTCAAAACCCTCTTCCAGAGTGAGAGGGTGTGAGTTATACTGATTGCCCCCAGGTGGCCCAGGCAACACTGGTTCCCTTTGTTGCTTTCCCTGTCTGTAGCACTCTCAGTCCCACTGTCCCAGGAGGAGGGCTCCCTCCTACACTTCAACCTGGGGTCGCTAACGTTAACAGCGTGGCTGCTGAAAGGGTAGCGTTGGCCCCTTTCAATCTTCCAGGTGAAGTCAAGGCAATCCTACTGGCCTCCCGAAAACCCTCCACCAGACTGGCTTACACCTCTGCCTGCTGTGCGGAGGAGGAGGGGAATCCCTTCACCTGACATGTGTAACTGGTTCTTCAGTACCTACTGCACCTCTCGCACACTGGGCTGAAATCCAACTCTGTGAGGGTGCATCGGAGCTCCATGGCCACGCACCACCACCCAATCGAGGGGAAACACCTCTAAAGCCAGCCCCAGCTCTCTAGGTTTCTCGAAGGCCTCCTGTTACCCAAGCCCCTCCACCCTCCGGCGGCAGAGTGGGACCTCAATGTGGTACTTTCCCAGCTCACTAAACCGCCATTCGAGCCCCTAGCTGCTTACCACCTGAGAATACCTGTCTTGGAAAGTGGCCTTCCTGGTGGTCCTCACGTCCGCTCGAAGGGTGAGAGAAGTCCAGGCCCTGGTGGCGGATCCACCATATACGAGGTTCTATAAGAACAGGGTGGTGCTCCACACACACCCCAAATTCCTCCCAAAGGTGGTATCTCCTTTCCACCTCAACCAAGAGGTGGTCCTTCCCACAGTCTTTTCGTGGCCTCATACCGGCAGGGAGGAACTAATACTTCATTCACTAGATTGCATGTGGGCCATGTCCTTCTACTTACAGCAGACTCAGACCCATCGGAAAGTTCCTCAGCTTTTCGTGTCTTATGACCCCAGTAGACTGGGGCTCCCCATGATTAAGTAAACTCTGTCCACTTGGGTGGCAGACTGTATTACCCCCGCCTATTAGTGAGCTGGTCTCTCCCTTGAGCACCGGATCACAGTGCATTGTGTGAGGGCGATGGCCATGTCGGTGTCCAACCTCCGCTCAGTGCAGGTGATAGAGATCTGCAAGGCCGCCACATGGTCTTCAGTTCATACGTTCGCAGTTCACTCTGCCTGAAGAGCGAGTCTCGCAGGGACAGTGCCTTCAGACAGGCAATATTCCATAATATTCTCAGGGTGTAGGCAACTCCTGCCCTCTGACTCTTCTGTGTTCAGTCTACTGGAGTAATAGTGTCGCTGGACGCTAGAGTTTTGCAGAGTCTTTCAATGAGGACTCGCCTTCTGCAACTCATGGCTACCCGATTGGGCGGCGGTGATGTCCTGGTTTGGTCCTCCACAGCCTGGAGCTAGAGGTCCCATATGTGAGGACTGACTTCCTGCTTGTTCCTGGAGAAAATGTAGGTACTCAACCCTCCCTCCTCCCCTGGGAGTTGCCTCCCTACCTTGTTTTAATTTTTTACTACCATCCTAGCTATGTCATCTGACTGAGCAAGATGGCACCATTGGGCGGGAAGGGGACCATGCATGCTTGTTAGCATATCCCAAAGGCTTTCTTTGAAAACTGGGGAAATGCTCCGCATGGGCTCCATCAGTGCCGACGTCACCCATATGTGAGGACTGAATCCTGCTGTTCCCAGAGAACACCTGTTACAAGTGAGTAACTACGCTATATCTGTGTCGTAGTATGTTTGAATCTGCATGCCTGTGTTTGTGTATCTGGATATATATATATGTGTGTGTTGGCTCTGTGTGTGTCTGTAACGAGAGGATAGGAGAGGGGAAAGCTAATTTGAAAGGTGCAATCCACTAATGGTTTTGTATATGTGTTTCTCCTGGCCAAAGTGGCCCAATACATTTTTATAGGACTTCATTTCTCTGGTAGCCCCAGTCCAATCTGGCCCCTTTTCAAACTTAATGCGTCCATTGTCTTTTTCCCTGATGCTAAATTTATTGCCACTCTTAAGTTTTAGAGAATTATTTTGCCTCAGACAGACATTTTTAACCCCTTTTATATATAGTTTCTTTCCAACATTCCTTTGAGTTAGAAAGGGAAAAAACCCAGTTGTCAAGAAAACTCAATGTCTCATGCAGAAGAAACAGTAGAAGGTAGGATAAGGAAGAAGAGGCAACACTGGGGTCTCAGTTAAGCTAGTTGACAAGTTAGGACAAAAAGGAGGAAAGAAAGCGCTGGCGAGAAAATAAAAGCCTTACTTTGGCTTTTGAGCACCTTCAGAATTCACCACAAACCCCTTGTTACATTCCATAAAGTACTGCACCCTGGACATCCATTCTATATCACAAACCTCATCTGTAACTCCTTCACAGTACCAAAACCAACTTACCCCATCCCCGCCCTCAAAACGTCACCTAGAAGCGGCATGACAAACTGCCTACTGTTGCTTTGTCCCCCCCCCCCCCCCCCCCCCCCCCCCCCCCCCCCCCGGACTATTCTACTTTCTGATCTAAGAGGTGAATTAAATAGAAATAAATTCAAAGCCAAATTAAAAACAAACCTCTGAGACCACGTGATGCAGTGAGCTAGGCGGCAGCAGATCGTTAAGCTCTGGAGCACCCAGCTGCAAAAATAGACTTTAAACGTTAGAACTCCGCCAAAATAAGCTGACCGTGAGGGCAGAGAAACAGGGGAGTGTTGGAGGGAGAGCGACAGAGTGAGCGCAAATGCCATGAAAACGGCAACGAAAATGGGGAGGAAGGAGAAGCCGCGCGGTTTGGAAAATAAGATGGCGTCCTCTGCTCCTGCTAGTCTGATAAATAACCAACTTGCTGGGGCAGTAGAAGAGGTAACCAGCACGGTGGTGGCGGCTCTGGAAGGGAGATTCCAGGCGCTATCGGAGCAGATGTCACAAGTGGGGCAGGCGGTGGCAGAAATTGGACCGAGAGTGATGCAGGTGGAACAATGGGTGGAGATGATAGAGAAAGTGCAACAAAAGCAGGCCCAGACAATAAAGGAGATGGAAGAGAAGCTAAAAAGCTATGCAGATAAGATTGATGACTTGGAAAATCGAGGGCGACGAAAAAACTTGAGAATCATGGGGATATCTGAGTCAGTTAAGGATAGCGAATTATGTGGATATCTGGAAACGTGGCTGATCTCTCAACTTCCCTTGGAGGCAAGTGTGGGCCCACTGATCATCAAAAGAGCCCACAGGTTGGGGCAGAAAAGGGAAGGAGCGGGCCGGCCACGTGTGGTGATTGTGAGATTTCTGAACTTTGTTCAAAAAGAAGCAGTGCTGAGAGCAGCCAGAACAAAGAGGAATCAGACCTTGGGCCCACAGAAATTATTGGTATTTCAGGACTATTTGACACAAGTTAGCCTGCGAAGGAGAGAATTTGCTGGGGTTTGCACCACATTTATCAATAGGGGCATGTGTTTTGCTCTTATGTATCCTGCAAGATTGAGGGCGGAACATCAAGGCAAGCAGCACATCTTTAACACTGCTGAAGCGGCGCAGTCCTTTTTGGCAAACTTGGCTGATGGCTGAGATACTGGTCAGAGGCATGAAGAAGCTGGTGAATTCCTGTGAATTGGGACTATAAATGTAGTGAGACGGAGCCTATTACATCAGACATTGGAGAGAGAGAAGTGGAACTGAATGAATAGAACTGAACTGTGTGTGGTATTTTTGTGTTGAAGAATATATGTATGTGCTTGTTAGAGCATGAACATAGAGGACAGCATTTATCTCAAGTGTTTAAGGAGCAAGGTTAGAGCAGATATTGAGAGGAAATGGGACTGAGATAAAGGAGCTCAGATAAAAAATTACGTAAAACCCAAGTTAAGAATAAAGGAGGAGGTATATTGAGATGGAAAGAGGATGAAGAATATGTGAGAGAAGACAAGACAACTTTGTTCATGCTCCCTTTACCTTACGGATCCCTCCCTTCCAGAAGTGTGTTAATGGTGGGGTGGCTGTTAATATTATGACATATGTTAAAAAGTATCTTTAATGTTTGGAATGTTTTATGTCTGTTGCATAGAATGTATTCGTTGACACCTGGAGAGGGGGTTGAGTAGAGGTTGGGAGTGGGGAGTATAGGCGGGAGGAGTGGTCAAGTGGTTAGGACAAGGTACTTCAGGCCCGAGGGCCGGGGGTTCAAGTCCCACCTGGGGACAGCAATCTCAGGCCGGAGGGACTGGGATTTCTAGTCCTGTAGGCACTCCTTGTGGTCTTGGGCAAGCCACTTAACCCTCCATTGCCCATGTTCCCTGTAAGTATTAGCGTATGTGTCTCATATCCCCTCGTGTTAAATGTATCACCCAATTGACTGCTTTGACCCGGTGAAAAGCGGGATATAAATACAGCTAAATAAATAGTCCCCCTCGTCAGGAAAAGTATCAGACTGATAACCTGAGACTCAGATCTACCCTAACAACTATCCTAGTTGAACCACTGCTACTCCATCTGTAAGGTAACAGCAGACCTGAATATACCCGATAGCATTTCACACTTTGTTACAAACAGATCTCCCTTGAAGTAAACCTAGCTACTGTGTCTGTTAAGAGTGCATTGTCCTCTTAGCTAAGCCTTGCTCTTATACAATTGTTTGCCTATTAACACTGCTGTCGTATCCCAACCAGTTAATCTTCATTTACTGTTTCCACCGACCTATATTACCCTACTTTGTATCCTTCCATTGTTATAACCATGGCTATCTCTCTACTTGCATTATTTAGCCTCTATCTGTTAACTAACACCACTCAAAATACAGCAGCACTCTCTCCCACCACAAACAATATCCCCATATTACATGGACTAGGAAGAAGGTATCATTCCTCCTACCATCACTCAGCACCACATCCGCACCATATTAGGTACTCTCACCTACTATATATCTCCCTTAACACTACTAGTAGCTCCAAATCCAATCCTACTCCCTCACATACTAACCTAAATTGTGCCCTCATCAACGCTCGCTCAGTACGTAAAAAGTGGCCAGCCGTTACAGATCTTATCACAAAGCTGAATTTAGACATCCTCCTGGTCACAGAATCATGGCTAGCAGACACAATGTCCTCATAAACCAACTAATTCCTCCAGCATACTCAATACACACCTGTCACAGAAGGCCAAAGAGGAGGTGAAGTCCTCATTCTTTCAAGAACCAACCTTCAATTTAGTCTACTTTCATCTAGGAGTATCACACACATGGACTTAGTTACTATAGCTAACAAACATATCATCCTAAATCTCATATACAGAGCTCCATCCTCGCCACCAGAAGATCTATCTAGTATAACAGAGCTTGCATGCAACCCAGAAAGCCCACACAAATCCAACTGGTTAATGGGTGACTTTAACCTCACCTCACTTCACCATAGCCACTCTACCACATTCCTTGATGCCATGGCTGAGCTAAACTACTCACAACTAGTCAGCTCCCCTACACACCTCAAGGGTAACACCCTTGACCTCATTTTTGCGCCCCAGTCTACAGCAAGCACCAACTTTAATCTATCACTTACCCCTGTTCCATGGTCTGATCATAACTTGATATCCTTCCAAGTCACACATCAGCAAAAGAGTAGCCCAACAAGACAGATAAATATGATCTCAGCAGGATCAACAACCTGCTTCAAAACGCTTGATAAGGATGACTTCATCAACCGTACACTTCCTGCTCTTCGTCTACCAGCCAATGACCTTGATGAGCTGATCAACAATTGGTACACCACCCTGAACTCCTCTTCACAGATACCCTCCTCGAGTAGACCACCAGCATCCAGCACATCACCAAAAAGTAGAAGTCCAAAACCATGGTTCTCGGCTGAATTACGACTATCCTTCCAGAATCTAAGAAAACAAGAGAGAAAATGGCGCAGATCACGATCTCCAACCGACCAAATGGATTACGAAAATGCCCTAAAGAAACATCGGGAGAAAATAGCTGAAAAGATGAGAGAACACCATACAGAAACCCTTCTCCGATCATTAAACAAACCATGAGACCTCTTTAACATTGCTAAATCCCTAACCAAGGCACCATCCTCCAACCAAACTATATTAATTCAGCCTCAGTCTTTTGCCGACTACCTTCAATCTAAAACTATTAACACAAAATCGACACCAAGTTGTATACCCAACCCCGTCTCAATTACACAGCCTCTAAAAAATTTGTCGCTCCTACGGTGAAATCCATCACTGACCTTATTGCTACCTTGAATACTACTACAGCCCCAAACGATCCATGCCCTGCTTACTGGATCAGAGCGATGCGTGCTGAACTGAGCCCCACACTTGCCCTTATCATGCAACTTTCCTTCACAACTGGATCATTCCCAACATCTCTCAAGCAAACTTCAATACGCCCTCTCCTGAAAAACAATAAACTCGACCCAGCGAAAACTGACTCATACCATCCAATTTCAAGTATACCCCTTCTAGCCAAAATCATCGAGAAGGTGGTACAAATTCAATTGCAGCAGCACATAGATATTTCAGCCCCTCTGGATCCCTGCCAACACGGGTTCCACCTTATCAAGAGGGATTGACAAAATTGAAAATGGGTTCATCCTTATCTTCCTTGATATCTCGGCAGCGTTCGACTCGGTTAACCATGTGCAACTACTCCACCGTCTTCAAGAAAAGGGAGTTCAGGGATCAGCTTGGGAATGGTGTAGATCCCTGGAGTGGAGGAGTGGAGTGGAGGAGTGGCCTAGTGGTTGGGGCAAGGTACTTCAGGCCGGAAGGTCGGGGGTTCAAATCCCACTAGAGGACAGCAACCTTGGGCCAGAAGGACTGGCGTTTCTAGTCCCACAGGTGCTCCTTGTGATCTTGGGCAAGCCACTTAACCCTCCATAGCCCATGTTCCCTGTAAAATAGTTCTCTGTGTGCTGTGCTTTCCTGTCTAATCAATGTGTTTATACCTCAAAAATTTCCTGTCATGATTTGACAATTTCCAATCTGTAATCAAACCGCTGCTGATCGCTGGAAGTAGCGGTATACAAATGTATACTAAATAAATAAAATAAATAAATAGATCCTACCTAACTAACTGCTGGCAACAGGTTCGGATAGGATAGTCAACCTCTGATCCCTTCCATCAACAACAAGGTGTACCCCAAGGATCCTCCTTATCTCTACTATTTAACATATATATGCAACCAATCTGTGAAATCATCAGAGCATTCAACGCCTCCAGTTTGATCTATGCAGATGATGTACTGATATTCACTCCAATAAAAATCAATACCCCCGACTTCTCCCCAATAATCGCTTGCTTCAACGCAATTACAGACTGGCTCTTATCCCAGAACCTGCGAATAAACTTCAAGAAAACTGAAGTCCTATTCGTAACCAGGAATAAGAAATTCTCCCCACCCACAACATTAAAAGTGAGAGACGCGGAACTACCGTGTAAATCATTGATTCGCTACCTGGGAGTCACCATAGATCAAGAACTGACCTTCAAAGATCACATAAAGCAGACTGTCAAATCCATTTACAACAAAATAAGAACGCTGAAACCCTTAAGACCTCTACTCGCCCCTAATGACTTCAGAACAATCTTCCAATCCCTTGTAACACCACATTTTGACTACGCTAACGTCATCCTTCATGGTCTGCCCAAGAGCACCCTCAACCCACTTCAATTGGCAATGAACTCAGCAGCCCGCATCCTCTGCTGTACCTCCAGAAGAGACCACATCACTCCCATACTAACAGAGCTTCACTGGCTACCCCTACAAGCCAGGATAATTTATAAAGCACTATTGCTGTCCTTTAAAGCAATCAATCAAATAGCCCCACCTTCCCTCTCCTCACTTCTTATCAACACCCCCACCAACAGGCTAAGAAGATCCCGCTAATACCCTTGTACCAAAGGAGTACACTAAATGTAACCAAACAACCAGAGACAGGGCCTTTACCTTATTCGCTCCAACTTGCTGGAACAATCTCCCTCCACATATCCGATCAATAACAGACCTCTCTCAATTTAGAAGGGTCCTTAAACACTACCTATTCTGTCTTCACCTTTTAGGCCCTAACCCTACGCCCCCCCCCCCCACCTCTCAAATCACTCACTCAGCCTCTGACACCCCAACAACATAGTCCTGACAGAACACGAACCAGACTCTCTGCACACCCAAAGTCATGATCCCCAATATGTAACCTGAACTGTAAATTATCCACAGGTGAAATATCTGTTTGTATATAGTTTGTATATAGTTTCCCCTATTATCTCCAAGTTACTGACCCTGTTATAATGTAAGCAAAGGATTGTTCCAATGCGAAAATTTGTTATTTGTAAACCGCGCTGATACCAAAGAGCGCGGTATATAAGAACTGTAAATAAATAAATAAATAGGCCAATTCGATGGGTGAAGGGGGGGGGAAGAGGGTAGGTGGATAGCGAGAGGGGGAGAAGGGCAACTTATAGGAAAGTCCAGTTAATAGAGATAAGGAGAAGAGGGAGAAGTATGAAGAAATGGGTGAGAGACAATATGGAAGTAACAAATAAGCGGGGAAGCAGAGTTGGTGGAGGTGGGTCCGGAATGCATCATTAATGGTCAATGGAGGGGGCCCACAGGGAGGAGGGCAAGGAATAGAGATAAGGGGAGTTGGAAGGGAAGTGGGAGGGAAGATAGGTTTGGGGGATTAGAGGATTGTTTATTTATTTATTTAGCTGTATTTATATCCCGCTTTTCACTGGGTCAAAGCGGTCAATTGGGAGATACATTTAACACGAGGGGATATGACACACATACGCTAATACTTACAGGGAACATGGGCAATGGAGGGTTAAGTGGCTTGCCCAAGACCACAAGGAGTACCTATAGGACTAGAAATCCCAGTCCCTCTGGCCTGAGATTGCTGTCCCCAGGTGGGACTTGAACCCCCGGCCTGAAGTACCTTGTCCTAACCACTAGGCCACTCCTCCCAAGTAAAAGGAGACAAAGGGAATGTCTTGATGATATGGAGAGGAGGAGGAGTAGGAGTACAGTGGAGTGCATGGGAGGGTAAGGAAGGTGGGGTGGGCCCTGGGCTGGGAGGGCCTACTTCAAAACAAGAGTGCAAGATGAATACGAGGATTGTGCTAATGAGAGAATATAGGAATGGCTGATGGTATGCGTTTTGTCTCATGGAATGTTTGTGGAATAGGGACCCAGTTAAGAGACACTAGATATTAAGGGTGCTTAGAGATAAACAAACGGACATTGTGTTTTTGCAGGAAACGCATCAGACTGATATGGAGCATGACAAGTTGAAAAGAGGGTGGGGGTTGGGACTGTTTTTGGAGCTTCTTCGGGGGGGGGGGGAGAAGAAGACGGGAGTGGTAATCTTGGTAGGGAAACAGATGGGATTGGAGGTGGAACAGATCAAAGACCCGGTAGGGCGGTATATAATTGTTGTGGGGAAGATAAAAGGTAATAAATTGGGTTTAGTTAATATATATGCTCCCAATACCTATGATGCTCTATTTTATGATAGATTAGGTAAATGTTTGCGTGAACTCAGTCAAGTTCCGATTATAATGGGGGGGGGGGGGGATTTCAATTGTGTCCTAGAAGAATCCATGGATAGATCAGGTACTAGAGGGAAGACCAGGGACAGGAGATCTCAGTGGGTCAGAGGTATTTGCGAAGCGTATGACCTGGTGGATTTATTGGAGAGCTTTGCATCCATTAGACAAAGATTACACACACATCTCTAGGGCACACGAAACAGGATCCCGAATAGACTACTTTTTGGGGTCCAAGAGGCTTTTCGATAGAGTGAGTAAAGCCGAGATAGGTCCTGTGCATGTGTCAGATCATGCATATGTGTGGATGGATTTAAGATGGGGACCAAGCAAAAAGGGGAACTTGTGGAGATACCCTCTTGGGAATAACAACAATTTTAGGGGTTTTTTTGTATGCCCATTGGGAGGCGTATGTACAATTCAATGGGGAACATAAAGATAATCCCACATTATTTTGGGAAACTGCGAAGGTGGTGATGAGAGGGCGAATTATTGAATATGGGGCCACAAAACGTGAGGCGTATAATAGTAGACTGCTTCTTCTGGAAAAGGAATTATGTCGGGCAAGGAGAGCTATGTTCAGAAAGCCTACATGGGAGGGGAGGGGGGGGGGGGAAGTTGAGTTAGACCGCTTACAAAAAGAGGTGAACTCTATGTTGCAAGAAAAAACGGCTCAGTCAATGTTGTATTACCAATATAAATTGCATAAATTTGGAAATAAGGCGGGGAGGCTGCTCTCAGGGTTAGTGAAAGCAAGCAGAGGACAGACGCATATAGGGGCATTGCGGAATACAAAAGGTAAGGTGCAGATGGCGATTGAAAAGATTTTTCAAGACTATTATAAGACTCTTTACGATACAGAAGTAAGAGATAAAAATAAGGCTGAGGAATTTTTGAGTAAAGTTGGGATACCCAGATTGTCAGTAGAGCAAAGGGATGTGTTGAATGCTCCAATTGGAGATACAGAAGTCTTGGCAGTAATAAAGCGGTTACATAATTGTCGGGCCCCAGGGCCTGATGGATATAGGGGAGAATTTTATAAGCTGATGAGTGATCGGGTAGTGGGGCCTTTAACAGAGTATTATACAGACCTGGTAAAATGCCAGGCTTTTCCGTATGAGAAGAATAGAGCACTACTCACACTCATCCCCAAACCTGGCAGAGATGGGCTGTTATCAGAGTCATATAGGCCGATTCCCCTACTAAATGTAGACATAAAAATTTTTGCAAAAGTGATGCAGAGCAGGTGGCGGAGTATGTACCACAGTTAATTCACGAGGATGAGGTGGGTTTTGTGAAGGGCAGGCATGTGGTTAAAAATGTTCATAAGATTATTTCATCTCTATATATGATGGCTTCAGCAGGAGAACAAGCCGTAATGATCAGTTTTGACGCAGAAAAAGCGTTTGATCGAGTCGATTGGCAGTATATGTATCAAGTTCTGGAAGTTATGGGTATTGGGGGGGGGGGGGATTTAGATACGATTAAGCTTTTATATGCTGACCCTAGAGGGCAAGTGTTAGAAATTCTCCCGAGATGGAGCCATTTACTAATTCGAAGAGGGACTAGGCAGGGTTGTCCCCGTCCCCACTACTTTTTGTTCTAACTTTAGAGCCATTACTGGAGAGAATCCGAACCCATAAAGGTCTAGTGGAGGTGCGGGTAGGGAAGGAGGAATTTCATAATTCCGTCTTTGCTGATGACATTCTGGTCTATCTAGGGGCTCCCAAAAAGAGATTGCCAGTGCTGTTACGAATTTTTAAAAACTTTGGAGAGTTTTCGGGATTGAAATTAAATTTAGACAAATCAGAGGTGCTGGATTTACATCAGACGTTACAGCGGGATTGGGAAGGAAACTTTCTGGTAAAGTGGGCTAAAAATGGAATTAAATACTTGGGTGTATACGTGCCAATAGACTTGGGAAGATTGCAGACATATAATGTTGGGAAATTAATGGAGCAAACTATGGATCGTTTGCATAGATGGAGAGATCTCCCACTGTCACGGGGGGGGGGGGGGAGGAAAAAGCACTATATAAAATGACCATACTTCCGAAGTGGTTATATATGCTGCAAACTCTGCCGGTAGTAATGACTTGGAGGGAGGTGGCTAGACTGGAGAAGAGTTTAAATATATTTTATTGGAAAGGGAAAAGGCCACAGATTAGTGTTAAAAAATTGCAGAGACCCTGGGACTGTGGAGGGATGGGAGCCCTGGGTATAAGAAGATACAATATAGCGTGCATGTTGAGAAATTTGCGGGACTGGTTGGGTACAACAGCAGATTATACATCCATAGAATATGAGCAAGAGGTTGCGCGACCATTGGCTTTGAGATATATCCTGCATGCGAAAGTAGTGGATTTGCCCCAAGAAACTAGTGGCCATCTGATATTTAAGGTGATGCAGAGAATATGGTGGATGCTTTGTCAGAAATGTTCCAGGAATCCTAGGGTGATTCCCTTTCTGCTATTATATGGTAATGGTACATTTATTCTGGGGATGCAAGGGGGAGCGTTCCGTAGGTGGGAGATCAAGGGAATAATGCCTATAGAACAGGTAGTAAATGAGTTGGGAAAAGTGATAGAATTTAATGAGTTGAGGGCTAGGTAAGGACCGTTTCTCCTATATGCAAATGAGAAGCTATGTAAGTAGTTTGGGAATGAAGGATTTGCATACAGATATCTGCACTAAATTTGAGGAGCTTCTATTTCTGGAATGGAATTACAGGCCCGGGTCACAATTTTACAGAAGGAATATTTTAATTTGGAGGGGGAACCTAAGGAGAGGGAATTAGCTTCAGCATGGACACATGACCTGGGTGTGGAGATAGGAGGAATAGATATGATTAGAGCTTTTGCCGATATACCTAAGGTGAATAAAAATGCGAGTTTTCAGGAAATGCAATACCGTATACTGCGAGGGAGCCACTTTGCTCTGTGCAGAGCATTTAAAGCAGGAAGCAGTGCCTCAGCAAGCTGTCTGAGATGTGGGATAGATAGAGCAGATTTGGGAAATATGTGGTGGCAATGCTTGGGAGCGGTGCGATTTTGGGGAGCCCTAGTGAAACATCTTACACCCATCCTGGGGATCACGCTGAGGAAAGATCCAAGGATTTTAATTCTGGGCATGCTAATGTCCGTTGAGGGGTTGGGGAGGGGTCAACGGGAATGGCTGGGAAGGATTTTGCTGGTAGCACGGAGAGTTATACTGTTAAATTAGCTACAACCATGGGGTCCCACTATGGGACAGTGGAGGAGAGATATATACAAGCTATTGCTTATAGAGCAGGTGGGAGCCCGAACTAATGAGAGAGCCACCAAAATATTCCTGGAAGGATGGGGTCCATTTCTACAAACACTGGCACCACGAAACAGGAGCAGGATCCTCAATGTACTCCAGTGACGATAGAATGATATGTGCAAACAGGTACAAATATGTCTCCAAAGTGGTAAAGAGGGAAAAGGGAATTGGAATTAGGGAGGGGAAGGGGAGAGGGAGGGTGGGAAGGAGGGGCGGACTATGTTAAGGGGTATGGGGGGGGATATCAGAGGTACGTGATACATGAGGTATGTTAATTAATGGCGGATGAAGGGAGAAGGAGGAGAAGATAAAAGCTGAGACAGTAACCACCCCATAATATGTTATTGTTGGAATTTAGAATATTTATGGTTCTGTCCCCATAAAAGTATAATTCACTAAAATAAGAGGGGGGTGGGAGATAAAAATGAAAATGATGAGGCAAAATTCAAATGTCAATGTTGATATTCGTTTATTCTGTTCAATAGTGTTTTAGAGGGTGTATAGTTGGAAGACATATGGCCCTAAGTTGGTATGGAATGTGTAATATTTATGCTTGTGTCTCAATAAAGAAAAGTTAACATAAAAACAAACCTCTTTACCGAGGCTTTCGGAGACTAAGGGGTATGTTTACTAAACCATCCTAATGTGCGCCCGGTGCTAGTGTGCAGGATGCCATATAAGGAGTGGGCGTTTCAGTCTTAACCTACCAAACCGGGATTATCGCGCGCTCTTGTGCGCTGCGCACATTAGCGCATGAAAAACGCGCACGGGAAGCATAAGCAGGCACGCTGATGTGCAAACAGAGGAACAGGGCTGCAGTACAATGGTGAAGACACTGATAGATGGTGCGGGGGTCATGGGTTCAATCCCCCACTGTGCCCAATGAATAAGGCTGCCTGAGGCACCACCTGTTATGTGTAATATTGCATTGTGAGGCATTTTAATTACTGCTGCTAGCAAACGCACTCTCAAAGCACTGTAACATAAGGTGCTGCATAAGGCACCCCATAAGGTACATTTTAAAGTGCACTGTCCGCCACGGCACCCTACAATGTTGCATAAAGGGTGGCCTATAGGGTGCCCTATGAGGCACGGCAAGGTCATAGCACTGTTTTTGATGGCAGCACTGTGCATTTTAACGCATGGAAATGTTAAGTAGGTGCACTGACATGCAAGGAGAAACAGCAGTGTAGCACAATGGTTAAGACACTGACTGATGGTGCAGGGGTCATGGGTTCAATCCCCCACTGTGCCCAATGAATAAGGCTGCCTGAGGCACCCCCTGTTATGTGTAATATTGCATTGTGAGGCATTTTAATTACTGCTGCTAGCAAACACACTCTCAATGTGCTGTAACAAGGTGCCGCATCAGCCGCCCTATAAGGCACTCCAGAGGGCATACTATAAAGTGCACTGTCCGCCCAGGCACCTTATACGGACTGTAACCATAAGGTGCCTCAGAAGGCGCTTTATAGGGTGCCCTATAAGGCGCCTTTATAGGGCGCCCTCTGAGGCACCTTATGGTTACAGTACCCCGAGGGTGTTATGCTGGCAGCACTAATGTACATTAAAAATAGACAATGCTTCGGACAGCCCTGTCAAATAACCCCACTGTGGGTTTGCACCCATGACCTCTGGCTCCACAAGCAGTGAAGTAACCAGTGGGTTACAGCTCCATAGCTGCTAGCAAACCCCTGGCTGGCTGCAGAAGGACAGCACGTCACCACACAAACAGTCTGCTGTGGTCACCAGGATAGGGTTAACCCACCCATACCAATGGATGCACTGCACATGCAAATCAGCAGTCTACAGATGATCACAAGATGGGGTATGCACCCCCACAGCACCCCGGCCTGGTAGGGGGAACTGACCGTGTGTGGCACTGGCACAGAATAGCTACACACCGTCACATTGTGCAGGTACGGTACTCACCCTGAGGGTGAGGTAGGGGGCCCAGCACCAGGTCCACAGCAGAAATAGGACATGCTGCAGGACCCCAGCAGTGCTAATGTGTGAGATAGGTAGTGTCTGCAGACACACCTTGGATACATCTGTATTTCTCAGTCAAGGTTTAGCCCTTATGGACCCATAGGTGTATTATGTACCACCACCACCACCACCACCCCTCCTCCCTCCGGGGCTGAGGGTGGGAAACAGGGTCTCCCACCAACAGATCCACATTCTACCTCCCTGCAATGGTGGCAGTAGGGGGGACTATCAACCCCAGTCCTGCTGGGGAACAGACACCCTACAGGGCAGTCAATGCAGCTCTGTACACATCCATAAAGCAATAGCAGACAGACATTAGGCCTGGATATGCTAAGCTGCACCCCACCACTATCTGATATTCTCCTGCAGCAAGCCTTCAGCCGCTGCACCCTGCAAGGTGTTCCAGCAAGACACCTACCAGCTGCAGACAGTCTGCTAGCTAGTCCATAGTGCATGTTCCTGGTGGAAATGCGTGCACCCAGAACTGGGATGTCAGCATACACACCAAGCAGATAAGTCAGTGACTAGGCCCCAAAAGGAAACCCATAAATATCACATGAAAGAAATACTACATAGCACTATGGGGGAACCCAGCCATGCCGTGGTCACTGCTCAGTCAGGGTGAGAGTGATCTCCCAGCAGAACATGGTGTGGCTACCCTGTCTGTGCAGGTGGTGGCCGGGCACTACAATGTCCCAGCCATTGCCCTATGCCCTGTGCAGATGCATCCTGGCCAGGCCACCCTGTCCGGGCTATACCCATGGTACCTTGCTCCTCATTATGCACATTGGGAGGCCAATACTGGCAACAGTGCTGGCAGTGTGGGCTGTGGAGGGTGTTTGCAGCCACCACACACTGGATAGACAGACACACACTCCCGCACCTATGCCAGCATTGTGCTACTATAGAGGTGTTTGGCAGCCCTGGCCACCACACCAGTCCTGGGCACAGTGCAGGCATGGCTATGGTACGCAATACTGTTGGGGTCACTCTGTCAGACACCAGACCTGAGGCTCACTCCACAGACATCAGAAAGGTTGCGATGATGCAGCTCAATCAGCCAATTGTGCTTAACGTAGGAATTGCTATCTGCCAGTAATCATAGCTACCTTTTGATAGCTGTGTACCATATTCCCAGGTTTAGGGTGGCATTGCTACGGTATGCAAGTGCTAGTATTGGGAGATGCACGCAGGGCCCAATGTCTTGCCTCTCCAGGAGGCATTGGCTAATGGAGCCTGTGGGTGTGGGTGTGTCTGCCTCTATTGGCTGCTGCTTTACGGCAGAGGTTCCCAACTCCAGTCCTGGTGTGCCAAACACTGTTCGGGTTTTCATGCTGTCCCTCATAAATATGCATGAGATACATCTGCATACCATGGGGGCGGGTGCATAGATATGCAGCACAGGCATCTTTATTAGAGGCAGCATGGAACCTGAATGGTGTTTGGCCCTCCAGAACTGCATTTGGGAGACTCTGCTCTAGGTAATGCGCCTGCTTATGGTGTCTGTGCTCTGTAGGGTAAAATGTAGGTGTTTTGGGCATGTTTACATCATCTGCAATAAAGGTTCTGTCTGTATTAGCACGTTTTAGTAGTGGGTAAAAAATGGGGGCTGGGTTGGCAGGAACCACAGATGGGACTTGAACCTGTAACCTTCCGCTCCTGAACATACTGGCTGTGTGCACTGCACCACCGTGTTGCCACAGAGACAGTACATCCCCTGGGGATACCATGACTGTTCATCAGACGGGGCCTGTCTGCTGCAGTGCATGGCACCCACCTACACAGGGCTAGGCCATGGTCTGCTCTGGGCAGCTGCCACTGCCACCACCAGTGCCCCTCTGCCACCCTGCTGACCGTGCTGGTGGAGCGCAGTCTCAGGCCATCCAGTGTGCGGGTAGGCGGCTGCCTATGGTGCGTGTTCTGGGGTAGGGGTGCCTGCATAGACGTCCACGCTTCCCCCCAACACCGCCTGCCAATGTTCTGTGCCTTTGGAGGTACCTGCTGGGTACTATCCCCTGTGACACTGTGATAAACACTCTCGTGCCCATGTTGGGCCCTCATCAGTTGCTGTCTGGCTGCTGTACAGTTTCAGCATTCCTAAGTGCCACCTAGGCATCTGCCTAGTCCGCACTGTGCCCCAGCTGCACCACAGCATGTGCCGCCTGCAGCCCTCTGTATCCCCTTTCCCAGCATCTGTCCAGTTGCCCATTCCAACATGCCCGCCCTGCTGTTGTGGAACATGTGCATGCCATAGGAAACCTGTCCAATGGAGAGGGAAACCCTGATCAGTGCTATTTCACTGTGGGATCATTCACCTTGTATGGGGACGGAGCGTAGACCCTTCCAAAATTCAAATCTTTTTTTTGGAGCTTTCTTGGGAGTGTTTTTTGCTGTATCCCATTACTATCACTATTGCCCAGCTTGGTTATGTTTTTTGTATATTTTGTTGGGGTCCTTTTCAACTTTTATTCCGTGCACATGTACCACACTTATCACTTTTTTGTAGGTTTCCCTGGTTTTGATGTACATTGCTGACAGAAATGGTTTCTTTTCCCTTTAAATCAGCTCTAACACGAGGTTTTCATTGGCATTAGATTTAGCCTCGGATTTCACAGCGTTAGTGTGCGGTTAGCCTCTCCCCTCCCACTCTCCACCCATTGACCCCTTCTCTCCGCCCTCCGGATAAGGTACCTGTGCGCCTTGTAAAGCGCCATTATCACACGATAAGGTACCTTATCGCGCGATAACGTCACAGAGCGCACATTAAGAAGGTTTAGTAAACATACCCCTAAATTTTTATCCTAAGATTTCACCCCCCCCCCTTTATCATACCCTTCCACTCTTTTTTTCCTGCTGCTTTTTTAATTTTTATACCACTTTTATCTTTTTTCTCACTTTTAATTGTGTATTTTGTAAACTGCTTCGCTGAGCCCTAACAAGTCTCAGAAATGATATATCAAAATGAGTAAGCTAAATTAACTTAAAATTGCAGAGTAGAAGGGAGTATGGAAGGTGAAAAAGTCAAGATTAGCAGGAGGAACAATAAAGACCATGTCCTTAGCTTATCCCTGATTTTACAGCACACATTGTTCTAGCAATTTGTAATTTCCTGCCTCTAAAAACCATCTCCACATGAACAACATCTGTGATTTATAGCTACACTGTTTTTGAGAAGTTAACACAAACCTAATTAGTACTGTTACACTTTGCCAGTAGAAAACAAAATTACAATACTTAATCTTACAATACATTTTGTGCTTATCCTATCTTGTTGAGATGTGAAGGCTGCACGACTATGGAATATTGAACAAAATTTTCAGAAAGTAAAATGGAAGCTAATTTTCTGGTAATAAATGGTTAAATTGCATAGCTTATAACTAGAAGATATTTGTTATCTTTCTATTTTTGTGATTTCAACCAAGATGTTTCAGACGCATTCATGTAATCCAGTGAATTTATCTTGAAATTGGCAAGAAGTTGCTTTACCGAGAAACAAAAATGAAATGCTTGTTTTCCTGGGATAATGTATAAATATGTTTTTCAGACTGCTTTCTTCATTAATGGCAATTTTATACAGCTTTCCTTTTCTTTAGCAATGTTACATACAGATACTCAGTTCTCAGAAGCTACCACGAAGTTGATGATTTAGACAATAGCACCACCAGCAGACTACGCAGTAATGATTCAGATGAGGTGAGATGCTAAATACCATTTGCCTACAGAAGCAAAGTAGTTTGCCATTTATGGATAATTTCGTGCTTTTTCGGTAAAAGTATTTTACATATTAACTATCTAGCCTCCTTTTATTTAGTGTTTATTCTTTTCTTAAACAAAGAATTCTATTAGAGCAGAAGACAGCTAGTTCAGTTAAATAAATCGGTCTAGATCCACATAATCTTAATTGGTTTAAGTCAGTTAATAAAAAAATGATACAATGTTATACTCATTCAGAACTTGTAGTTTGGTACTGCCTGCTGTTTATGATGAGAAAAATGTTTTTATATATGAAATTAAAAAGAAGGCTAAGAAATAGTTGCCTATGTGTAACATGTCACAAGACAACCTGAAATACTTTTTTTTTTTTTTCTTTCAGGATCTTCTGGATTGACTGAAGCCCAGAGGGGCACCATTTGAATTAAACATATTGTTTTCCTAGCATGATTACATTCTGAAGGTGCTACGGAAGTATTAAATTGTTTGTGCTGTTTCTATATTTCTGTCTCTAGACGTTTAACAGATTAGGAGGTCTAGTTACTAAGTTGTGTTAGTCATCTGTTAACCTGATATAAGTTACCACACTGATTTTACCAGGGCTGTTGTCGGGATTTAGGCAGCAGTTTTCAAACTGCTTTTGGGCACAGACTTGGTGTACACAAACTTAAAATGGATGGTACTTTCCTTCTGAAACTTCCCAGGGATACAGTATTTACTGTTCTGGTTAATCTTTCCCTTGGAAAGTAATGTACGTAGGGTAGATTTGCATTTTCAGATCCAAGTTATTTTCCAATTCTATCCTGAGCAGGCTCCTCAGAGTGCCCCCTCCCCCCCACCCCCGAATAGGCAAAGATGACTTGCATTGTGAAACATCATTCCTACTTTTAGTTGGATTAAGGGAATGCAATTTATGTGGAAAGATCTCTGTTTATCCATGTAAATGGGCTTTTGAAAAACTGTTTACCCTCTATTCAGGCAAAACCACATGCACACTTCAAGGGTCCCTTTACTAAAGAGCACTAGCTGGCAGTACATTGCTCCTAGCGCAGGGCCATGAAAGCGCAAGACAAGTCCCATGCTAACCGTGCAACCCGCTTTAGAGTTACAAGTGGTCATGGTGAGCGCAGTGTAGTTAGCATGTGCTGTGAACCTGGTGCTAACTGCACCTTTGCAATTGGTGTGGGTTCAACTAATGCCACCTCAATAGATATAGCTGTGCATCCCCAACAGTTAACACGGTGGTGTTGTACCTAAAGCGCCATAGTTGGACACTTTTGGCGTTTTAAGTGCAACAACCTAGCGCCCTTTAGTAAAAGAACTTTTTCTACATTCTACAGAGGTGTTCTTAATGAAGGGTGAGCTACAGTGGAGAAGGCAGCAACATGCAGAGTTTGGGGTTTTCAAAACTATAAGCTATGTTCCTTAAAAAAAAAATTACCTGCAGAAAAAGCAAAGGCAAATCTCTGCTGGACCTTCTTCAGAGCTAATAACCAAAGTAAAAGCATCTCTAATTTAGCTTTGACTATTGGTGGAAACTTGCATGTATAAAATAATGGCCAGAGTTTGAACAAATACAGGCAGTTTGATCATTGCCCTCAGGGAAGGTAATTTCATAACAGACCTCCTAACTTGTATAGCAGATAATGTACATAAAGAAAAAAAATTAAAAGAAACTGTTTCACTAAACCAACTTCAAAATTCTCTATAACGCATAATTGAAAAAAGTGTACGATAGCTCAGAAATGATTAGTCATAGAACAAAAATTGTTGGAGGAAAAAACCTCCGAATTTAGTGATTGCAAGCCTATGGCTATGTTCAATCACTGATCTCAAAAATCTCCCGAAATAGTGTTTCAAATACTTCACTCAAAAAATATGTCTGTGACTTTAAAATACATGCTGAAAATCATAGCCGAGAATCTTCTGACAAAACTATGTCCAGAAATAGCTTCATTCAGAAACATGAAAGTACTTATCTTACAGTCCCTTGGAGGGATGTTTCATTCCAAAGATGTACTGTACATCCACGGGATGATCTTCGGAGCAGTAAAGCCAAAGGATATTGTTTCACTAAAATGTAAGCCCAACGAAGGCCGTTGGGTCCAAAGGCTTCATCGAGGGTTTTATTAAGAAAATGCCCTCTGCCTGCAATATAAAACACAAAAAAATCACTTAAAACTCTCGCTTAAATATGAGAAAATCATATTTAAGCATTACATTAATAACACTGATCTTCAGATTATGGCCTTTCATCTGTACATTTTGGGCCCGATTTCATAACAGGATGCCTATATGAGATGTCCAAAAAGACATCTCTTTTACAAAGGCAATATAAGCATCTACATGCCTTTATAAAATGTGCTCCCAGCTCTGGCCAAGTTACATCCTCAGTAACATCTCCATGCGGTGCATAATCACACACTGTCTTGTTACCACACATACTTGTGTGTATAACACTGCACAATTTTATAAAAGGCTGTTTCCACGTGTAAAACAGGCTTTACATGTAGAAAAACCTTTATAAAATCACCCCCTTTGTAAGTAAACTAAAACATGCTGCAGAAGTTTTTTTCTAGGAGAAAAAAAAAGTTTGATTCTATTGCCTTTAATTGAAAGATCCATTTTTGTTCGAGACAGGTGTTGTAACTCTAGACTTTTTCTACTTTGGTAGTGTAGATCTCCTTTTCATCACTGAAACCTGCCTGAAGTAAGACAAATCACACTTCCTTGTTCAGGCCTGTTGTCTTGGTTTTTTTGTCATTGTCCTCTTTTTGCTTATCTAAGCAGGGATGAGAGAGTGCTTTCTTCGAATCTAGCAAAATTAAATTGCATGGAACTTTCCATTCGTTCGCGAATCTTCTGATCCCATTGTCCATTTGGAAAGCCCTACTGTTCTAAAGTATATATTAATCTGTCACACACCTCCTATTTTTTATTCCTAATGATAAACTTACTTCACTCAAACATCATGTTATGGTTATTACCGCAGCTTCTTCTTGGAGACTTTAATAACCATGCAGCTGATGATCCCACTTTGCAAGCCAAAAAGGATTTTGTTTTACTAATGACAAACAAGGTAAAGCTGCCATCTGTATGCAAAGAGATCTTGGTGCCAGGCCCTTGTCAACACCTGCCTGCAAAAAAAGCCAAACTATCCAGGATTGCTGCCCGCAAGGGCACCACGATCACATGATCTGAATACCAGTCTTCAAAAACACACCACACCTGAACATAGACCAAGGAGGTGTAACGCTTATGAGCCCATAAGAGCATGGAGTTAACTGCCGCCGAATAACCACAAGAGCCAGGCCGTAAGTAAGAATTGATCAACCTGAAGCATGTTTAATGGACTTTGCAAGAAGGTGCTGCCGGACTGGTAGCGTCCAAGGCACTTATGCCGCCAAACTGAACAGGTTGGTGTACAAAGGCCTACGCGACCAGTCTGGTGCTATGAGAATCATATGACCCCTGTGCATCTCCACTCGCTGAAACACTCCGGTTGACGAGGGCCACAGAGAAAATACGTAGAGGAGAATTCTCTCCAGCCACGGTTGTGCCAGGGCATAGAGTCCTTCGGACATCATTCCCTGCGACTGAAACCGGGGAGCTTTGGCTTTGAGGACTGTGGCCATCAAGTCCATCACTGGCTGACCCCCACTGCTGAGTTATTTGCTGGAGTATCAGATTTGTCCAATGTCCATTCTCCCAGGTCCACTAGATGACGACTGAGCAAGTCTGTCTTGACATTCTCCATGCCGGCAATGTGTACTGCTGAAATGGACAGATGTCATCATTCTGCCCAGAGAAGTAATGGAGCAATCTCTTCGGCCAGGAGAGGATTCCCGATGCTGCCCTAGCAATTGATATATGTCACTATGGTCACCAGTACCTTTCGTCTCTTAGCTCTCTTTACACTCCCTCTCGGTTACTTCGCTCTTCTAATAGTCTTCATTTATCTATGCCTTTCACTCGTATTGCTAATTCTAGACTTCGCTCCTTTCACCTTGCTGCACCCTTCGCCTGGAACAGCCTTCCTGTCTCTGTGCGCCAGGCATCCTTCCTGGCCATTTTCAAGTCCAGGTTGAAATCCCACCTCTTAACTATTGCTTTACATTGACTCTTGTGTTGTGATATGACTATTTTATATATGCTGTGTTTGCTCTCTCTAACATTAGATGTATACTTTGTCCTGTTGATCTGTAATTTGTATTATGTAATTTTTTATCTTGACTAGATTGTGAGCTCTGATGAGCAGGGACTGTCTCTTATTTATGTGTACAGCGCTTCGTATGTTTACAGCGCTTTATAAATGCTTAATAATAATAATTGTCCGAGAAAACCCTTATCGCCCTCCCTTCCAGGAGAGCCTGAAAACTCTGCAATGCTAGGAAAACAGCGCTCATTTTGAAACAGTTGATCGACCATGCTGTTTAATTGGCAGATCACACTCCCTTGGCTATTTTCCTCATGACAATGGGCTCTCCAGCCAGTGAGACTGGCATTGGTCCGTCCATATGGGTGGATCCAGCGGTATGCCCGCCCAACAACATCTTTGAATGGAGCCACCATCTGAGACTCAATCAAGCCTCCAATGGGCAGATCAACTTGTGTGATAATGGGTGCTGCTGTGGATTCCAACAAGAGAGCAATGCCCTCTGAAGTGGCCGCATATGCGTCTGGGCCCAAGGCACCAGGTCCAAAGTTGCCACCATGAAACCCAGCACCTGCAGATAGGACCTCACCGTGGGTGCTCTGCACCATCAAAAGAGGTGAATTTGATGCTACAGTTTGCACACTTGGTCATGCAGCAAAAACACAATCCCTAGAAGAGTGTTGAATCTCATTCCCAGATAGGGTAGAGACTTGGCGGAAGTAAAGTAACTCTTAGCCTTGTTGATGATCCAGCCGAGATTTTGTAGCAACTCAGACCTGCTCTCCTCCAGAGATTTCACCCTGATCAGCCAGTCATCTAGGTAAGACAGACAAGACAAAGGATAGAATAGAGAAGGGTAAAGAGAAACAAGGAAACAAGGGATCCAAAAGCAGCCTCAAAGAGGTGAGTATAGCATAGATTTAAAAAGGGGCAGAGACGAAGCCTAATGTGTACAGACTCAGGAAATCTGTTCCCGACATAAGGAGCAGCAAGGTGAAAGGACTGAAGTCTAGAGTTAGAAGTGGAAGAAAAGGGCAAAAAGAGGAGCAAGCAAGTAGAAGAGCGGAGTTCACAAGCAGGGCTGTAGGAGGAGAGAAGAAAGGTAGCGAGGAGCAGAAAAATGAAGGCATTTAAAGGTTAGAAGGAGGAGTTTGAATTGGATATGGAAGGGAAGCCAGTGAAGTGACCTGAGAGGAGGGGTTATATGCGTATATTGATACTGGTGAAAGATTAGTCATGCAGCAGAGTTCTGAATAGATAGAAGAGGAGAGAGATGACTGGAGGGAGACCTGCAAGAAAGCGGTTGCAATAGTCAAGATGGGAAGTAATTAGAGAGTGGACAAGTGTTTTAGTAGTGTGTTCAGAGAGGAAGGAGTGAATTTTGATAATGTTATAGAGAAAGTAATGACAGGTTTTAGCTATCTGTTGGATATGTGAGGAGAAGGAAAGGGGGGGGGGCACTCAAAAAATGACGACACTAAAGTTACAGGCTGAGGAAACAGGAAGTAGAAGAGTGTTCTCACCAGAAAGGAGAAAGGGGAGAGGAAAGTTTAGGGGGAAAATAAGAAGTTTGGTTTTGTCCATGTTTAGTTTCAAATGGCAGTGAGACATCCAAGTGGCGATGTCAGAGAGACAAGCAGAGATACGGGCCTAGAGTGTCGGAGAAATAACAGGTGGTTTGACTATTGCACCTCTCTCTATGCTGGTGTGACCAGTGCCAATGTCAAAAGAAGCCAACTGTTTCAAAACACTGCCATAAAATAATTTTGCAGTACTAAGAGGTCAGATCACATTTCTCCTTTGACTGAGCAACCCTGGCTTCCAGTCATGGTAAGAATTAAGCTTAAAATTCTGACACTGGCTCATCATTCTTTTTACGTGAGTACCCCATCATGTCTAGAATCTTTTCTTATTCCGTATCAACCAAGAAGTTCTTGAAGATATTCACATGCTAACCTTTAGTATTTCCCCCCAGGATAAGATTTGAGGCCAGTTGTCAAGCATCTTTGAGTTAGCTTGCCCCCATCACTTTGGAATACTCTGGACCCTTTACTAAAGCTTGAGTTTAAGGCAGCAGTTAAACCTTAGCTTTTTTCCCTCTCCCTGTTATTTAAGGCCTAAAACTATGTAGAAGGCAATTTTGCTAGTGTTTCAGAGCTGCAGCTGCCTTTCGTCCTTAGTATGTCTGTCTCATAGTTGTGGAATTTTGACACTACCTCTGTTCATCTTCTCTTATTACTGGATTGGCTCTGTCGTGCAACTTGCTCTCCCTTTACTCTCGATTGATTTGCCTCTGCTAATTTTTTACATAGAAACATGATGACAGAAAAAGACCACATGGCCTATCTAGTCTGTCCTTCCATAACAACAACTACAACAGTCCACTTTTTACCTTTAGAGATCCTCTGTGTTGGTCCCATGCTTTTTTGAATTCAGTTACTGTCCTCATCTCTACCACCTCCACTGGGAGACTATTCCATGGATCCACTACTCTTTCCATAAAGAAATATTCCCGCATATCACTCCTGAATCTGCCCCCCTTCACCCTCATCCCATGTTCCTGCGTAGCAGAACTTGCTTTCAATTGAAAGAGGCTCTCTCCCTGAACATTTATGCCACGGAGGTATTTAAACATCTCAATCATATCACCTCTATCCCGCCTTTCTTCTAAGGTGTACATATTAAGATCCTCAAGTCTGTCCTCATATGCTTTATAATGAAGCCCACTAATCATTTTAGTAGGCACCCTCTGCACTGACTCCATCCTGTTCACATCCTTTTGAAGATGCGGTCTCCAGAATTGCACACTATACTCCAAATGAGGTCGCACCAAAGACTTATACAGAGGCATTATCACCTCCTTTTTTCTGCTAGCCATTCCTCTCCGTATGCACCCAAGCATCCTTCTAGCTTTTGCTGTCGCCTTTTCTACCTGTTTAGCTACTTTAAGATCATCAGACACAACCACGCCTAGGTACCGCTCTTCTTTAGTGGACAAAAGTACTTCACCTCCTATACTGTATTGCTCCCTTGGATTGCTGCAGCCCAAATGCATGACCTTACATTTTTTAACATTAAATCCCAGCTACCAAATTCTAGACCATTCTTCAAGCTTAGTTAGATCCCTCCTCATGTTATCTACACCTTCCTGGGTTTCTACTCTATTGCAGATTTTGGTATCATCCGCAAAGAGGCAAACCTTACCCGACAGCCCTTCCGCTATATCACTAACAAAGATGTTAAAAAGAATCGGACCAAGGACAGATCCCTGGGGCACACCACTGGTAACATCCTTCTCCTCAGAGTGAGCTCCATTTACTTGTACTCTTTGTCGCCTCCCACCCAACCAATTTCTAACCCAAGCAGTAACTTTAGGGTCCATCCGTAGGGTGCTCAGTTTGTTTATAAGTCGCCTGTGAGGAACAGTGTCAAAGGCTTTACTGAAATCTAAATACACCACATCTAGAGCTCTCCCTCGGTCCAACTCCCTAGTCACCCAGTCAAAGAAATCAATCAGATTTGTCTGACAAGGCCTGCCTCTGGTGAATCCATGCTGCCTCGGATCCTGTAATCTGCTGGACTCCAGAAACCTCACTATTTTCTCTTTCAGCAGCGTTTCCAATAATTTACTCACCACTGAAGTTAAACTAACCGGCCTGTAGTTTTCAACCACATCCTTACTTCCGCTTTTGTGTAGAGGTACCACATGAGCCTCTCTCTCCAGTCCTTTGGCACCACTCCCGACTCCAACAAGGCATTGAAAAGGTCAGTCAGTGGAGTTGCTAGAATGTCCCCAAGTTCCCTCAGTATTCTAGGGTGTATCCCATCCGGTCCCATCGCTTTGTCTACTTTAAGTTGAGCTAGTTTCTCACGAACAGTCTTCTGAAAATTGTTCAATATGTCCCTTGCTTCTGTTCTTATTTGTGGGTGTTGTCTGAGGTCCTGCTCCTGGTTCTTCATCTGTGAACACAGAACAAAAATATTTGTTAAGCAATTCCACTTTATCCTTATCAGCTTCTACATATTCCCCCCCCCCCTGCACCCTTGAGTCTGACAATACCACTTTTGCCCTTCCTCTTCTCACTAATATATCTGAAAAATGTCTTATCCCCCCATTTTATTGCATTGGCTATTTCCTCCTCCTTTTGAATCTTTGCCTTCTTGACTACTTTGCTAGCTTCTCTAAGTTTTTCCAAATACAGATGCCTGTCTTCCTCGCTCTGTGATCTCTTGTATTTCATGAAGGCCTCCCTCTTTTTCTTCACTTTTTCAGCTACTTCCTTCGAAAACCATAGCGGTCTCCTTTTCCTTCTGCCTTTATTTACCATTTTAACAAAAAGGTTGGTTGCCCTTAAAATATCCCCTTTTTTCAACATTGTTCTATTTCTCTTTGTTGAATTATTTTTATGCATGTTATCTGATACATATTATGTTACAAGATTTTATTCTGAGAATGTGAGGAACATCAGAGTGGTGCACAAACAGCAATATAATAAATCTTTGAAATAAATAGATGATGACTGATCTCCCCCTCTTCTCAAAATCGGGACACAATCTATAATGAACAACTGCAATGAATTAAATTAAATTTTGTTCTGTGAGTGATCACATCCAAAGTGTTCTACATCCTTTTCCTTTGTGTTTTATTGCAAATTTTGAAATTTTGGTTTAGTGAAGAAAATTGTTTCTGTTATTTTTGGATTCAGTATTTCTGGCTCAAATCTCCCTTTTCCAACACTCCTTTAAACATCATATCTGACAAGAGAGAGCGCTTCTGCTTTGTGCTAATGCCAGAATCAAAATAGCATAGTAAAGCATAATGTCAACCTGCGCCATTTTGATTTTGGTACCAGTGCGGGACAAGAGAGAGCAGAGCCTTCTCCTGCCTCATTTCATCTGACTTGCACGGTTTGAACTGGTAAGTGTTGGAACAGGTTTGGTTAGAGGGGTCCTTCAGTGGGGAGGGGGAGGGGGAAGAATGGTCAGGGTTCTGCAAGACACTAAGAAATCCAGGTCCTGCAGGCGAGGTTAAGGGTCTTTGTGTATTAGGATAAAACTTGAAGTACATCTCCCAAGATGTAGTTATATTTTAGCATAATTGGTGGGTTAACTCAAACCACCTTAATGTGATTTGCACTAATTCATATAGATTATTCTTGCACTGTTCAGTATGTATTTGCTTGTAATACAGCAATGTTGATAATTTTGCTTTAAACAGCATTAAGTCTGTATTAACGCAGACTAACACACTGAAATATATTAAACAGTACAAGTATTAATACAGAATAAACCACGTTTAATGCTCGTTAATGCTTGCCTTGGCGTTAACACAACTTAGTAAATAGACCCTTGGGTAAGAGATTTTTGCAGGGAATGTGTTGATTTTGTTAGGAATATAGAATTGCACTAGAAAAGAAACACATTTTTTATTGCTGCTACCAAAGAAAGTTAAAATGGACATTTTCAGTCACATGGTAAAGTTAAAATATAATCATCTGGTACCAAGGATTTTAAAATTTACAATATTTTAGGAAAAAGTGTGATTATAGATGATATCAGCACTCACTAGGATCACTGAGCCTCATACTTCTAGTCATCACACACAAAAACCTTAATTGTAATGTGTATGTGCCTTTTAACCTATATCATGTCAAAATATTGTGTACCACAATACTCTGAATATAATATATCAGCTCAAAACTTGTGTACTTAGTGTCTAGGCTCAATCGTTTTGAAAAATTCCTCCTAGAGAACAACTTTGGCAAATTGTGACTCTCCTAAATGGACCGCATGGCTTTCTCAGGGACACATCACTGCAGATAAAGCGGCGGTGTTTTGCACAGGAAGGCCATTATGCCATAAATGTTTAGGGGCACTTACCACACCTTAAGATGCAGTAAGTGCAAAACTAGTATGGTAAATGCAGAGAGTATGCCCAATATCTGCCTTGCATTTAGTGCACAGGACAGATACCTATCAAGCTGGTCCCATGTTCAATGTATTGGCAAACAGTCTGGGTGCACCCATACTTTCTGAAGATGCCTGTAGCACAGGATCTGTTGCCAACAGAAACCCCCAAAAATGCCCCCACAGCAAGCACAGCTGACATGTCAATTCTCCCTCCCACTGGATCACAGCCCAGAAAGGCCAGTGACCCCCCCCCCCCCAAAATCACATCTCCCCCTCAAAGAAGAATCTGTCCAGATCGGAACAATCCCTCCTCCAGATCACAAGCCACCCTCCCCGAACTATCCCCTTCACCCCTGGTGCCTGTTGGATAGGGCAGGTGTGAATCCAATTCACTCTTGCCCCATTGCCACCTGGCTTCAAAATGACAAATCTACACCTAGTGGTAGTACCATGAGATTACCAATAGGGGTTGGATCTGCCATTTTGAAATCTGGCAGTAATTAGGCAGGAGCGAAGGGGAAATTTCTCCTGCCCTGTGCACTAGACACCAGGGATAAGGTCAGGTTAAGTAGCTGAGAAGATGGGGGTGGAGGGAGGAGGCTTGTGATCTGTGGAGGGTCTTCTTGGAGGGTGGCAATGAGGGGGGTTTCTGGATAGAGTGGTTATGGTAATGAGAGGGAGGATTCAGTGGCCCATTGGGGTTGCAGTTGGATGGGAGGCAGGGTTGATATGTCAGCTGTTCTCGCTGCAGGTAGCTTTTTGTTGAGGCAGTGGCTGTCCTACTAGACTGCCCACACAAGGCTGCACTTAAGTGCAGCCATGCTATCAGTAGTTGTGACTGCTAACGCGCAGCAACATCCCATGCAATAGTCGTCTCCAGACAATATGCCTGCTCCCTGTGCCTATCCTGCTCCATCACATTTAGTGCGGGATTATTACTGTGCCGGCTGCTTTTAGCATGTTAGCAGTTACTGGTTCATTAGCATGCCCTAAACACCACAGTAACCTTTACCACAGTTGAATAAAAGCGCTTCTAAGTCAAAAATGGTGCCATGTGTAACATGATAATTCAACCACTAATTTATTGATGTGGAAGAAAATGCAAGGAAATCTATTTCCTCTTCCATGACTAAATATTGTTTTAACCAAAGAAAAATGCATACCTAACCATCATGTCGATAGTTATTTCAGGCACCTGCTGACTATACAAATGATACTGTCGTATTAATGAATGGCTTCCTACATTTCTAAAATGAATGTAGAGGTCATTGTGTGTTTTGTGCATGTGCACTCAGTGTCTAGTAGGTGAAAGTGTTGTCTGGAACAGGGTTCACAGAACTACTGAAACTAGCTAACATAAAAAAATGCAGTGATAATTTTGTTATATTTATTTGCCTGTGTAGCATTTGCTTATCCTATATCCGAGGAATGCATCTAATTGTGGAAAAAGAAGTGTGCTGTGCTCTTATAACTGCAATTTTTAAATCTTTCAACTCTTTTGTAAATGTATTAGTGTCTAAAATTGAAAAGGAGTTTGTAATTGGGTTTTTATAGTGCTTTCAATGAAGATTTTTGCACTTTATAATATATGCTCATTGGAAGTCAGACAGCGTGGTACAGTACTATTAATATTACCTTGGAAGGCTATCACAGCAAGCCAAACAAGCAAAGCACATTAAACCACATATTGTTCTCTTGAGGCTATTGTAAATGATAGTTAAATGATTCGGGGCTCTTTTACTAAAGCGTGGTAAGTGTAGGCAGTAAGTGCAAACCCTGTGCAGTAAATGGAGGAGTGTGTATCCAGCATGGGTCCTGCATGTACTGTACGAGAGCCTGGTTCCTAATTAAGCAGGCAGTGTGGGAGCACCCCCACTCCTAACGAGGCAGGAAATGCAGCCCAGCCACCAAGGGGAAAAAAAAGACTGCAGTTATGGCTGCAGTGGTAACCCCACTTTCCTCGCGCGCCCCCCCCCCCCAGCACTGAACCTCCCTCCCAAGCCCCCCCGATTACCCCCCCCCCCCCACACACAGCACCCTCCCCCTTCAGCATCCACCAATGGGATTTCAGCATCCACTGATGGGATGGAACCCCCCTACCCAAAACTGACACCCTTCAACAAGCTTCCAACCCGAACCCTCCTGCATCCTCTGAACCCACCTCCCACAGTCGTACGCAGGGCTTCCTGGTGGTCTTAATGGACACTCCTGCTTCAACTCTGTCATTTCTCAAAATTGCACCACTAACCCCTAGCAGTAGCCTCACAGTACTACCAGTAACTCCAACTGGCAAAGTCAAGGCACAGTAAGTGCAAAGCCAGTGCAGTAAATGCACAGTAGCTGCCCTGCATTTAGTGCACGTGAGTGCCACTTTACGTGGATTGGCAGCACCGGTGCACCCACTATCTGAAGATGCCTATCATGTGGGACCCAATGTTGACAGAAACCCCCAAAAATGCTCTCATGGCTCACAAGTTAACCTTCCCTCTCACTGGATCGCAGCTGCAAGATTACCTCTGAGGGCTGCTGGTGTTATTCTGAAGTTGCATAATGCAGGGAGGACCGCTCTTATCCAAAGGCCCACTAAGACCATCAGGGTGCCCTGGGTAAGATCTTGGGGTGGTTTGGGGGTGGCAGGAAGGGCTGGATTGCAAACTTGTTGGGGGGGGGGTTGTTGCTGTAAGGGGTTCATGTTTTCCCATCAGAAGGTGGTGAAGGGGTATGCTGTGGGGGGGAGGGGGTCTGACCATGGCAGTGTGGCCAACTGGGGGATTGTGACGTGGGAGGGGATGGATTGATGTTCAGGGGGGTTGAGTGTTATCATTGCAGCAGCACAGTAAGGGCAGTGGCATTAAATACAGCCATCTTATCGGTAGTCAAGACAGCTAGTATGTGACAAGATCCCATGTGCTAGCTGTGACCAGCCGGCATGCCCACTCCTCCACCCCAATCCCACCCTGAAGCACTAAGAGCAGTTAGCATGGGATTTTATCACACTGGCTGCTCTTACTGCACAGTAGCAGTTACCACGCTCATTAGCGAGTGCTAAATCCTGCATAACCATTGCCACAGTTTAGTAAAAGGGCCCCTTCTTATTGTACACCTTCTTAGGATTACTTGAGAGGCAATTATATTGAATATAAATAAACATTACCTCCATAACATAGTAAATGACAGCAGATAAAGACCAGTATTGGTCCATCTAGTCTGCCCATATTGCTTTCCATTTTGTATCAAACAAAAAAAAATCTGAAGATGTGTTTCTATTTTCTGTGGAATGTACACAATACGAGGTACTTTAATAAATGGCATTTTGTACAGTGGTTTAAGATTGTCTCGCATCAGTGTCATATTAAAACGTAGGGGGAAATTTTCAAATAGCTAGCACAATTGCAAATTACATGGAAGTTCGTACTGCATGTACTTTCTGCAGATTTTCAAAGAGGAGTTACCCATATTTATTTCTTTTTGAGTGCGGGTGTAAGCTATACATGTTAATAACTCTTACTTAGTTTATGCCAGCTGGAGAGAGTTAAATAGTGCAAGTACATTTCAAAATATGCTCTGTTTTCCTCTCCTAATCCTTCTAAGCCCAACAGCTCTTGGAACACTGCATCACAAACTGAAAAAACGGAGTGTGCCAGGCTGAGGAGGGCAGTTTTCAACCAGTATAGTTTAACTGGATAAATTATTTTGGAAACTGGCTGCAGAATAGGTGCATTGGCCATTAACAACTGATGTGACTTCATCTTCCCAATTAATAGCATCTGTACATTATCTGCAAAAAACATACATTTGAAATGCTTCTGCTTTAACTAAGAACTGGCTTTCACTTACTGAACCTTAACTTTTCCATTTGGGGTTACTGGTAGTACTGTGAGACTACTTCTAGGGGTTACTGGTGCAATTATGAGAAATACCAGAGGTGGAGAAGGGACCATTCCTACCCATTTGTCCACTAAGACCATCAGGAAGCCCTAGGTATGACTGTGGGAGATGGGCTAGGGGGGTGCAAGAGGGTTAGGGTTAGAAGCATGTTGAGGGGGTTAGTTTTGGGTGGTGGGTTGTCTTCCCAACAGCAGATGCTGAAGAGGGACTACTGAGAAAAGCTGCTCTTACTGGGAAGGATTCTGCAATTATAAGTATTTACCTGCTTGTAATTTCTCAGACTCTTGGGTTAAAGGGAACTCTGGGTTTAAACTGATAAAATCTCTGTCTTTTTAAAGTTCTGTGTTTTCTAAAGTCACACAAGGCGCTGTTTAACAACAGCTTCTATTAAGTGTTTCTTTCCCCTCCCTCCCTCCCTCCCACGCCAACTCCCACCCACTCCAGACATAATCTTATACTTATAGGCTCTTACAGGGACAAAAGTCAAATTCACTTTCAGATGTAGCTGGTTATCCTCATCAGGTATAGCTTAATAAAGGCCCTGAAGTTAATCCTGACATGAACAAAGTCCCTTAAACCTATTAGGTATACTTGTCTTTGTACAAATATTATTAGCAAGTTTAAGTAAAGAAGCAACTTAAATATCTTAACAAAGCCTTAAAACTAAGATGCAGGCAGCAGTCCAGCAGCGAGATAGGGGGCTATACAATCTTCTGCATTGAGTGTCATTTGTACTATTTTTTCCTATTTGGTGAGGAGCCTTGCACCAGGTCCAAGGATCTATTTGATCTCAGGGAACAAGTCTGATCTGTGCTCGAGTAGCAGATTTGGAGGAGCTAAGGAAGGCAGAGATATATAGATGAGACTTACAGGATGTAGTACTGAAGTCCCAAATCCAGTCCGTCAGCTTCTTTTTTGCTGTGGAGGAGAGAGGTCACATGAAAGAAGAGCAAGAGCAAGAGGATCTTGATAAATTGGAAGACTGGGCATCAAAATGGCAGATGAAATTTAATGTGGACAAGTGCAAGGTTATGCACCTAGGGAAGAACAACCCAAACTATGGTTACACGATGCAAGGTTCCACATTAGGAACCACCACCCAGGAAAAAGATTTAGGCGTCATTGTGGATACCATGTTAAAACCCTCAGCCCAGTGTGCAGCGGCAGCCAAGAGAGCAAATAGAATGCTAGGTATGATAAGGAAAGGAATGGAAAATAAAACAAAAGATATTATAATGCCTCTATATCGTTCCATGGTGAGACCGCACCTTGAATATTGTGTGCAATTCTGGTCGCCGTATCTTAAAAAGGATATAGCGATTTTAGAAAAGGTTCAGAGAAGAGCCACCAAAATGGTAAAGGGGATGGAAGGATACTCCTATGAAGAAAGGCTAAAAAGGTTAGGGCTCTTTAAACTGGAAAAGAGATGGCTGAGGGGAGATATGATAGAAGTCTATAAATTAATGAACGGAATGGAACGAGTAAACGTAGATCGATTGTTTACGTTATCAGAATATAGAAAGACTAGGGGACATGCAATGAAGCTACAGGGTAAACTATTTAAGACCAATAAAAGAAAATATTTTTTCACTCAACGTGTAATCAAACTCTGGAATTTGTTACCGGAGGATGTAGTAAAGGCTGTTAGTGTAGCTGGGTTTAAAAAAGGTTTGGACAAGTTCCTGGAGGAAAGGTCCATAAACCATTATTAAGAAGTGACCGAAGATATCAATGCTTGACCCAGTACAAGCATTGTGGAACTTGTGTCTCTTGGGGAAACTGCTAGGTACATATGACCTAGTTTGGCCACTGTTGGAAACAGAATACTGGGCTTGATGGACCTTGGTCTGACCCAGTATGGCATATCTTATGTTATCTTATGTTATGTTATGAGCATTACCTTGGAGTGACAGAAAGTGATCCTGTACTTAGGATCTGTCCTCCAGATGATATAAAACTCTCTCGCACCGAGGAGGTTTCTCCAGGGACATGTGCCCATGAGGGAAGGATTAGGATGACTGTTATAGTTGGAAATTCAATCATTAGGCATGTAGATAGCTGGGTGGCTGGTGGATGTGAAGATCACCAGGTAACATGCCTGCCTGGTTCGAGGGTAGCAGACCTCATGCGCCACCTAGACAAGATTTTAGATAGTGCTGAGGAGGAACCTGCTGTCTTGGTACCAATGACATAGGAAAGTGTGAGGAGGTGGTTCTGGAAACCAAAATTTAGGTAGGAAGTTGAAATCCAGAGCTTCCAGGGTAGCATTCTGCATTCATAACCCATGCTCTAACATATACTGTGTAGTTATGCCATGAATGTACTGTGTATGTACTGTACTGTATTCTGTATAGTTATGCCTTGAATGTGCTGTGTATGTACTGTATTCCCTGAGTTATATAATCCCATTTGCTACTGCTCTGATGTAACGAAGAGTGGTACATGTTTCCCTCACCTCTGTATAACCTGTATTGTATTGTAGTGTGACCGCTTTGATTGAAGGAAAAAGCGGGATATAAAACCTGTTTAAATAAATAAAATAAAATTCTCTGAAATGCTTCCTGTTCTACGCGCAGGACCCAAAAGACAGGCAGAGCTTCAGAGTCTCAATGCATGGATGAGATGATGGTGCAAGGAAGAGGGTTTGGGATTTGCTAGGAACTGGGCAACATTCCAGAAAAGGGAGAGTGCTTTTTTAAAAGAATGAGCTCTACCTTAACCAGGATGGAACCAGGCTGCTCACATTAATCTTTAAAAAGGAGAGAGAGCAGCTTTTAAACCAGATAATGAAAAGTCGCCCAAGAGCGCAAGGTTCGGAAGGATGTATCCTTGAAAGATACTAGCATAAGAGGGAAATTAGAGCATCCCGATAAAGAGGTTCCAACAAAGACAAAAATAACCCAGATGCCCTTAAGTACAGAGCAGACAGACCTGAAGAAGTCCAAATTACCCCTGACAACTGATAACCAGCTTAATATGAATAAAATACAACCTCTAAAACGCCTGTACACAAAAGCTAGAAGTCTAAAAAAATAAGATGGGAGAATTAGAATATATAGCACTAAATGAAAGGTTAGATATAATTGGCATCTCGGAGAACCTGGTGGAAGGAGGACAACCACTAGGACACTGATACTTGGGTACAAACTATGTCGCAATGATAGGGTAGATCAAATTGATGGAGGCGTTGCGCTGTGTTAGAGAGGTCATTGAATTATACAGGATTAAAGTTTTGCAGGAAACAAAATACATTGTAGAATGTCTATGAATAGAAATTCCATGTAAAAAGGAGAAGGCAATGTCACTGGGGGTGTACTACCGACCACCTGGCCAGAATGAATAGATGGATGATGAAATGCTAATGCAAAATCAGGAAAGCTAACAAAGGTTCCAACACAACAATAATGGGTAATAAGGGTCGCAGCGGGACATGCTAGGCAGCAAGTTTCTAGATGAAAGAAACGACAGCTTCCCCTCTTGTCAGTTCATGCTGCTCCAAGAAGCAATTTTGGACTTAGTCTTTAGTGGAACACAGGATGTGGTGCAAAAGATAGGTGTTGGGGTCACTAGGCAATAGTAATAATAGCATGATCACATTAGATTTATTAAATGAAGGCAGGAAACAAGGAAATCCACAGTACTTCCTTTTAACTTTCAAAAGGGAGACTATATGAAAAATGAGTTAAATATTTAAGAAAAAACAAAAAGGTTAAAGGTTTACATCAAGCATGGACATTGTTTACAAAATACTATCTTGGAAGCCCAGATCTAATGTATTCCAAGCTTTAAGAAAAATGGAAAGAATTTTTTTTAAAAAACTGCCAGCATGGTTTAAAGCTGAGGTTAGAGAGGCTGTTGTAGCTGAAAAAGCATCTTTTAGGAAATAGAAAAAGGGACAAAAAGAGGAAACTACATAAGCATCGGCAAGTTAGACACAAAGGATTGATAAGACAAGCAGAGAGAATTTGAAAAAAAGTTTGCCATGGAAGTAAAAACTCATAATAAAAACTTTTTCAAGTACATTAAGAACATAAGATATGCCATACTGGGTCAAACCAAGGTCCATCAAGCCCAGTATCCTGTTTCCAACAGTGGCCAATCTAGGTCATACGTACCTAGCAGTTTCCCCAAAAGACACAGGTTCCGCAATGCTTGTACTGGGTCAAGCATTGATATCCTGGGTCCCTTCTTAATAATTTATTTATTTATTTATTTACATTCTCTTATATACCGCACTATTCTGAATCAGTGCAGTTTACACTGAACAAACTGAAATTACATTGAACAGGGCATTATAACTTGGAGATAACTATTTTACAGGGAACATGGGCTATGGAGGGTTAAGTGGCTTGCCCAAGACCACAAGGAGCACCTGTGGGACTAGAAGCCCCAGTCCTTCCGGCCCAAGGTTGCTGTCCTCTAGTGGGATTTGAACCCCTGACCTTCCGGCCTGAAGTACCTTGCCCCAACCACTAGGCCACTCCTCCACTCCATAATGGTTTATGGACCTTTCCTCCAGGAACTTGTCCAAACCTTTTCTAAACCCAGCTACACTAACAGCTTTTACTACATCCTCCGGTAACAAATTCCAGAGTTTGATTACACGTTGAGTGAAAAAATATTTTCTTTTATTAGTCTTAAATAGTTTACGGTAAAAGAGTCAGTTGGACCATTAGATGAGAGAAGGTAAAAGGAGTGCTAAGGGAGGACAAGGCCATAGCGCAGAGACTGAATTCTTTGCTTCAGTCTTTACTGAAGATGATATAGGGAGGTTACACATGCTTCAAATGGTATTTAAAGGTGATGCATCCCAAGAATTGAAAGAAATATCGATAAAACAGGAAGATGTATTACAACTATTTGATAAACTGAAGAGGCATTTCTAACAGGGGCTCTACATTTCAAGCAAAGGTAAGAGTGTGTGCTTTTTAATTACTAGCTCTCTGTCTAAGAGTTCTTAAAAGGGTTTTGGTACATTTTTAAAACAAAGTTACATTACTTTTGGTGCTTTTAATTCAAAAAAGGAAATATTTTCTTTAGTGGTGTAGGTTTAAAACTCTGCTGTCAGTATCTATCTCAGCTCTTTGAGGCTACTGACACCTCATCAGGTGTTATCTCCCTCCCTACCCCCCCCCCAACTCCCACCCACTCTATGTGAGCAGTCTTGCTTTATAGGGCACCTCCCCAATTAGCTACACACAGGGACCTGGAACAGCACATTTAGAACACACATAAAAGACATTTAACTGTTTTTTTCTCTGAAAGGACAGCTGGGAAACAAAATACATGTTATTCATGTAAGGAACCCCCCTAATATGGTTCAGATCCTACATCCCCAACAGAATGCAACAGGTTCACTTCAATCAAGAAACTTCAAAGGCTTTCCCACAAACACAGGGAATACTGCAAGGCTCTGCGTTGTCCTCCCTATTGTTCAACCTATACATGAAACCCATCTGTAAGATTTTTCAGAAACACAAGATCAATTACCATATTTATGCAGATGACATAATGCTATATTCTCAACTGGACACAAACAACCCGAACTATGACCATCTAGAAGAATGCCTCAAGGAAACGCAAACCTGGCTTCAACAGAATAACATGTCCATAAACCATAAGAAAACTGAAGTAATGTTCATCTCTAAAAATCAGGACTTCAACCCCCCCTCAACCATCACCATGAACAATAACTCATACATCATCAAAAATGAGATAATACACTTAGGAGTAACATTCGACAAAAACCTTAAAATGGAAAAACACCTAAGACTACTGAACCGGGCAATATTCTACAAACTAAGAATCCTTCAACCTCTATGCAACATTATTGAGCAGTCCGATTTCAGAACAGTAGCACAAGCGCTCATCACACCTCACCTAGACTATTGCAACGCCATTCTCCAAGGACTACCGAAAAAATCCCTCAACATACTACAAATGGCGCAAAATGTCACAGCCCGTTTCATAATGAAGCGACAACTATCCGACCATATCACACCAATACTAATGGAACTACACTGGCTTCCTATTACTGCCCGCATAAGATACAAAATAATAGTAACCACATTCAAACTGATACACAACATAGCACCGTCTTACCTCGCCACACTTATCGCAACTCAACCCCCTAACAGAAGCAGAAGAATGCACAACCTAAACACCCTACATGTCCCACCATCCATTCGCACTGTCAAAATTTCCACAAGTAACAGAACCTTCACCTACATGGCTCCCACACAATGGAATAAACTACCAGACACACTAAGAGCAAACAACGACCTGCAAGATTTCAGGAAAAAACTAAAAACCTACCTATTCCAGGAATACTACAACATAACAAATTAAAATCAGAAAGAATCTATGCTCACAGCGCATCACAATAAAACTACATATAACGTATGTCTGTAAACAGCTCACCTTGTATAACTACAACTGTAATTAGTTCACGCTGTATAAATGAAACTGTAAATAGTCCAAGCTGTAAATAGCTCACGCTATATAAATGAAACTGTAAATAACCCAAGCTGTATAAATTCAATCGCATAAATGCAACTGTAAATACTCCAAGCTGTATAAATTCAAATCACCGAAATGCAGATGTAGATAATTGATTCTCATTATAAGTAAGAAATTGTTTGCTGTGCCAAAATGTAATGTAATGTAAACCGCTACTAATCGCTGGAAGAAGCGGTCTACAAATGTAACCAAATAAATAAGTACTTTGGTAGGTCTCTCTCTTTTAGTACAACAGGTACCTAAGCTCCACCGACTGAACAATGGCTGGGAAAAATTGTATCACCAAAGCTGTTGCCTCTGTCCAGACAGAAGTCCCAATGCCAGTTGAGAACTGGTTCCACATGCAGGATGCCTGCATGCTGAAGCTCTCAGGAAACAAGTTGAGGAGCTCAGAGAAGAGGTGGCGAGGCTGAGGAGCATTCAAGATAGTGAGAAGTACATTGATGAAATGCTTCTTGAAACATCCAAGCTCTCCAGCAGAGGAGAAGATGGGAGCCTACGAAATGACTAAGGTTGGACACGAGTCGCCAGGGCCTGCAGAATCACCACTCCAACTCCTCCAGCCCTTGAATTGAAGAACCATTATGCAGCCCTGGAAGTGGAGGCGGTGAAAGCATCCCTGGAAAGGGAAGAACCAAAGCTCGAGCACCCCAGAGTTGCAGAATCAGTGATCATAAGGAAGCAATGGTTGACTCTCTTTTGAGGGGTACTGAGACATCCATTTGCCGACCAGACTTGATATCCAGAGAAGTATGCTGTCTGCCAGGTGCCAAAATCCAAGATGTTATGAAGAGTTTGCTGAAACTCATCAAACCCACTGACTATTACCCGATGTTGCTCATCCATGTCGGCACAAATGATACTGCCAGATATCCCTCTGAGCGTATCAAAAGTGACTTCATAGCTCTGGGGCAGAGGGTGAAGCAGATCGGGGGGCAGGTGGTGTTCTCTTCAATCATCTCTGTTGAGAGTAAAGGCCAAGGCAGAGAAGCTCACATCCTGGAGATAAATGCATGGCTGCATGGATGGTGTCATCGAGAGCATTTTGGTTTCCTGGACCATGAGATGCTGTTCCAAGGGTTGCAGAGCAGAGATGGCATCCATCTGTCCAAGAAGGGTTGACTTGTCTTCAGTAGCAGAATGTCTAACCTACTGAAGAAGGCTTTAAACTAAATTCAGGATGGGTGAAGAAAGCACCAGGTAAGTGAAATATTAAATATCTTTATGGAAATTGGTAAAAGGGGCTACATATGGAAAGCAGTGTGTATAAATGCCCGGAGCAGGGGAAATAAGATCCCAGATTTTGAGGCTTTAGTGGCAGTAACAGACATGGTTTATGGACAACCCTGACTGGGATGTAACTATACCAGGCTATACTTTATTCAGAAAGGACAGGGTAGGAAGAAGGGAAGGAGTGGCGGCACTATATGTAAAAAATAATATCAAAGCTATGGAACTACAGAGCTTAAAAGGGAGAGAGGAGGCACTATGGGTTAAACTAGAAAAAGGGAAAGAGAAATCTATTTGCACTGATGTGATATACAGACCTCCCTCACTAGGAGAAGAGGTGGACGGAGAGTTAATTGAAGATATACGCAGCATTGCCAGGAAAGGGGACGTGCTACTGATCAGGGATTTCAATATGCCAGATGTTGATTGGCACATCCCTGCTGCAGTATCATCTGGAAGAAAGGAGATCCTGGATTCTCTACAGGGAGAGCTATTCAGGCAACTAGTAACAGAACCCACACGTGAAGGGGCCATACTGGACTTGGTGTTTACCAATGGTGAAAGTGTTTCTGATGTTATGCTAGGGGGATCATCTTGCATCCAATGATCATCAGATGATGTGGTTCAGTATTAGGACTGGGGCTGCTAAAATCCATTCAAAAGCGAGGGTCTTAGATTTTTGGAAAACTAAATTTGCCAAGATGAGCCAATACCTCAGGGAGTCGTTAGTGAGATAGGAATAGCTGGAGGATGTAGAAAGACAGCGGGCAAAACTGAAAGAGGATATTTTAAAGGCAACCAACCTTTTTGTTCAAATGGTAAATAAAGGAAAGGAAACAGCTATGATTTTCGAAGGAAGTAGCTGAAAAGTGAAGAAAAAGAGGGAGGCCTTCATGAAATACAAGAGATCACAGAGATAGGAAGACAGACATATATATTTGGAAAAACTTAGAGAAGCTAGCAAAGTAGTCAGGAAAGCAAAGATTCAAAAAGAGGAGGAAATAGCCAGTGCAATAAAATGGGGGGTCAAGACATTTTTCAGATGTGTTAGTGAGAAGAGGAAGGGCAAAAGTGGTATTGTCAGACTCAAGGGTGAAGGGGAGGCATATGTAGAAGCTGATGAGGATAAAACAGAAATGCTTAACAAATATTTCTGTTCTGTGTTCACAGATGAAGAACCAGGAACAGGACCTCAGAAAACACCCACAAACAGGAACAGAAGTGAGGGGCATCTTGAATAATTTTAAGAGGACAGTGTTTGTGTGAAACTAGCTAAACTTAAAGTAGACAAAGCGATGGGACTGGATGGGATACACCCGAGAATGCTGAGGGAAATTGGGGCAATTCTGGCAGCTCCACTGACTGACTTTTTCAATGCCTCGGCGTTGGGACTGCTGCCAGAGGACTGGAGAGAGGCACATGTGGTGCCTTTACACAAAAGCGGAAATACAGTAAGAATGTGGTTGAAAACTACAGGCCAGTTAGTTTAACCTCAGTGGTGAGTAAATTATTGGAAGCTGCTGAAAAAGAAAAAGGACTCCAGAAACCTCACTAACAGATTACCGGATCCGAGGCAGCATGGATTCACCAGAGGCAGGTCTTGTCAGACAAATCTGATTGATTTCTTTGACTGGGTGACCAGGGAATTGGACCGAGGGAGAGCCCTTGATGTGGTTTATTTAGATTTCAGTAAAGCCTTTGACACCGTTCCGCATAGGCGACTTATAAACAAACTGAGCACCCAAGGGATGGACCCTAAAGTTACTGCTTGGGTTGGAAATTGGTTGAATGGCTGGGAGGCGACAAAGGGTACAGGTAAATGGAGTTCACTCTGAGGAAAAGGTGGTTGCAAGTGGAGTGACGCAGGGATCTGTCCTTGGTCCGATTCTTTTTAACATCTTTATTAGTGATATTGTGGAAGGGCTGTTGGGTAAGGTTCCCTAAGAAAATTCCATAAGGAATAAGATTCCATTAATCAGAGATATTCTTATGGACGAATCTCCAGACTGTCTCTGTATCACAGAGACCTGGCTGACTGACCATGACTCCATCCTTTTAAAGCAACTAAACGCAGCTGACTACTGTATGCTCAACTGCCCCAGAGACTCCAGGTGGGTTCTCATACTTACAAAACCATTCCACAAGTTCTTCACTCATCTTTGCACAAACTATGATGGCATAGACGTGATAAAAATCGAGAATAAAAATTTAGCAATATGCCTCCTATACAGATCTCCCACCAATAACCACCTCAATCTCACTACCATTTTGGAATCTGCATGTACATCCCCTACGAAGAAACCTCACATCATTCTAGGGGATTTCAACTTATCCTCCCTTGCCATTCAACAAGCTACTGACTTCCTCGACTTTATGAAGGACATGGGCTTTCATCAAATAGTAAAGCAGCCTACCCACACAAAGGGTAACACTCTAGATCTAATTTCTGTGCCTAATTCTTTAATCTCACTCCCATACTTCACTTATCCAACTGCTACATCTGTCCTGTGGTCAGACCACTTTATCTTAACAACCTCCCAATATGCATCTCCCCAAAAGAAACCGCCCACTTAGCCTATCATAAACCACTCTTTAAAAAATTTAACAAACACACCTTCATAGCAGTGGTCATCCCAAAACTCACCACCACTAGACAGGACCTTGATGACTCTATAAAAAAAACTTGGCTGACACAATTAACCAAGCAGCAATCTCAAAATACTCCAGCAAAAAAGCCTCCAAAAAACCAACCAAACAATGGTACACCCAAGACTTACATAACCTTAAAAGAACACTTCACAAGCTTGAGAAGAAATGGAGGTCCTCCAAAACACAAGAAAACAAGGATCTTTATAATTCAACATTAAATAACTATAAGAAGGCAACTCAAAATGCAAAAAGATAGCACCACTCCTCCATTTTAAATAAGGCTATCAAAAGACTTAGGGAACTTTCTGAAATTGTAAAATCTCTAAGGCTCACGCTAACCTGCCAAACACCCCCCCCCCCACCCCCCATCAAGCCCCAGGCCATAGCAGACTACCTCGCATCTAAGATAAAAAGAAAAAGCAGCCCTTCTTTGCCCATCCATATTAACTCCCAAACCCACTCAATTAAATGGTCAGTATTTCATCCCATAAATGAAAAACTACTACTAGAAACCATAACCAAGATCAATATCACAACATCACACATTGATCCATGTCGTCTCCTGGATAAAAACAGCGATAGCCGAACTAGCACCCTTACTCTCAACATCATTAACGACTCACTTTCCCAAGGAACTATACCAGACACACAAACTATCCATCATTCGTCCCTTACTTAAAAATACGGCACTCAACAAGGATGACCCTGCTTCATACCGTCCATTACAGAGTATTCCATTTTTAGCAAAAATAATTGAAAAATGAGGCCAGTTTCAATTGCAAGACTTCATTGATCTCAACGCTGCCCTTGATCCCCACCAATATGGTTTCTGCCCTTATCATGGTGTCGAAAGAAGTACTTAGACCTTACCTGCTAATTAGTGTTCCTGAAGGATCTCCAGTCCATTCCCTTTCTTCTGGGTTGTGCTCCTCTTCCAGAAGCTTGGAGACTGAGTGTGTCATTCTTTTGATGACATCAGGATATATATATATCACTGGCACCACCCACCAGCTTCAGCATCCTGTTGACAAAGCAGAGTTAATGGAGAGACAACTAAGCAAATGAAACTAATAACTGTAAAACTATAAACAGTACCACACCTTCCCCCTCCCAGGAAAGGGATATCCCAACCCCCCTAGAGGAGGCAGCTTTCCTGAACAGGCCCTTACCAAATTTGATAGCAATCCTGATAGCAGGACCTTGCGACCGCCTATTCCGCTCCATTACCGGAACCCGAGAGTAACTTCTGCCAGACACAACTCCCCCAGATTCCAACCATCCCCATGAATGGCTTTGGAATGGTACTATCTGCTCCTCGGGCGGGATCAGGGACTGGACTGGAGATCCTTCAGGAACACTAATTAGCAGGTAAGGTCTAATTACTTCTTCCTAAGTGTCTCTCCAGTCCAGTCCCTTTCTTCTAGGATGTAACAGAGCAGTTCAAGCATGGGAGGGACCTGCCAAACCGGACCGAGGCACCGCTCCCCCAAACCTGGCATCTGCCGCTGCCTGAACATCCAACCTGTAGTGTTTGGCGAAGGTATGCAGGGAAGACCAAGTAGCCACCCTACAAATTTCCAGTGGAGGAACTACGCCCATGAAGCAGCTTGAGCCCGCGTAGAATGAGCTCGGAAACCGACCAGGACTTGCCTTCCTTTTAGGATATACACTGAAGCAATGGCCTCCCTGATCCACCTAGAAATAGAAGCCTTGGCCGCCGCTTCTCCCTTGTGTGGCCCTCTGAACAAAACAAACAAACGCTTCGACTTGCGGAACGGCTTCGTACGCTTGAGATAACGCTTCAGAATTCTTCGCACATCCAGGCGGTGCAACTACGCATCTCCCTCCCCCTGCCCCAAACCAGCAAAGGAAGGGAGACACACCGACTGATTTATATGAAACGGAGTAACCACCTTGGGCAAAAATGATGGAACCATCCGCAAAACGACCTTCTCTTTGAAGAAAACGAGGAATGGTGGACAACACGCTTGCAACTCAGACACATGCCTGGCTGAGCAAATAGCCACTAGATAAACGGTCTTAAGCGTCAAATCCTTTAGTGATGCACCTTCCTCTGGTTCGTACGGTACCCCCACCAAGGAATCCAACACTAGATTGAGATCCCAAGGAGGCACCGCCGACCTCTGTTGCGGCCGAAGGTGTCTTACACTGCCTTCAGAAATCGGACCACATCTGGGTGTTCGCCTAACGCTTTACCCATAATCTTGCCCCTGTAACACGAGATAGCTGCTACCTGCACCTGCAAGGAGCTGGCTGCCAGGCCCTTCTCAAAACCGGCCTACAAAAAAATCCAGCACCTCCAGAACAGCAATTTTCAAGGGCCTCTTCTGCCAAACTTCACACCAGTTCTCGAAAATGCGCCATACTCTCACATACGCTAAACAGGTGGAACGCTTGCGCACCTTTAACAAGGTCAAAATTACTGCCCCTGAATATTCTCTTTTACATAGCCTTGCCCTTTCAATAGCCAGGCCGTAAGCAAGAACCGATCCACTTGCGGCATTCTCACGGGACCTTGCCTGAGAAGAACCTCTCTTACCGGGAGGTGCCAAGGATGATCCACCAGTAACCAAATGAGATCGGCATACCACGGCCTCCGTGGACAGTCCGGAGCTATCAGGACCACCAAGCCCTGATGCACCTCTATCCTTTGAAGAACCCTGCCTATAAGCGCCCATGAAGGGAACACATACAGCAACCCCTCTGTGGGCCACTGTTGAACTAGGGCATTTAGGCCCTCTGACATCCTTTCCTTTCTTCTGCTGAAGAATTGACTCATCTTGGCTGACTCCCAGCGCGCCATCAGGTCCATAATAGGCAATCCCCAGCAGTGCTCCACCTGCTCATAGACCTCCTGGCTGAGTTCCCACTAACCGTGATCCACCTTGCACCTGCTGAGGTAGTCGGCCGTGACGTTGTCCACTCCGGTCACGTGTTGAGCCGATAGAGCTAACAGATGAGTCTCGGCCCATAGTAAGAGGCTTTCTGCCTCCTCTTCCAATAGAGTGCTACTCGTGCCGCCTTGCTGGTTGATGTAGGCCACCACTGTCACATTGTCTGAAAGTACTCTGACCGCCCTCTTGCGAACCCAACGCAGGAATGCTCCGAGAGCCAGGGATACCGCCCATAACTCCAACCTGTTGATGGGCCACTGAGATTCCTGGACACTCCAGAGTCCCTGAGCAAAGTGTCCCTCACAGTGCGCTCCCCAGCCTGACAGGCTTGTGCCCATCATCACCTGAACCCACAGTGGAGCTTCGAGGGGCATTCCCTTCTTTAGATTCCCCGGAGACAGCCACCATTGTAGGCTCTCCTTGGTCGCTCGCGCACAGGGGAGTGTCACCGACGTAGCAGAGATCGCTGGAGCGGATGCAGATGGGCTCTGGCCCAGGGAACCAGCTCCAGTGTCGCTGCCATGGTCCCCAGAACCTGCAGGTAGTGCCATGCCGAGGGTGCCTTCCGAGCTATAAACTCTCGCACTAAGCATCGGATGTTTTCTGCCCTCTGAACTGGCAAGAACACCCTGCCCGCGAGCATGTCGAACCGTGCCCCCAAATACTCGATCACCTGAACGGACACCAGCCTGCTCTTTGACAGATTTATCACCCATCCTAAACTTTGGAGAAATCCGACCACCCTGTCGGTTGCCTTCCAACTCTCCTCTTTGGACTTGGCCCTGATCAACCAATCGTCCATGTAAGGATGGACCAGAATACCTTCTTTGCGTAGAGCTGCCGCCACCACCACCATCACCTTGGTGAAAGTACGTGGAGCTGTTGCCAAACCGAACGGCAAGGCCTGAAACTGAAAATGTCCCTTCGGCACCGCGAAGCATAGAAACTGCTTATGTGCCTCTCTGATGGGAATATATAAATATGCCTTGGTGAGGTCGAGGGAGGTTAGATACTCCCCCTGCCACACCACCACTATCACTGACTTCAGAGTTCCATAAAAAAGTGAGGCACCCGAAGACAGCGATTGACGTGCTTAAGGTCTAAAATCGGACGTAGGGAACCTTCCTTCTTTGGTACAACGAAATAAATGGAGTATCGACCACAGCCACAGTGATCTTTTGGCACTGGTACGACTGCTCCTAAGGCTCAAAGTCTTGTCAAGGTCTCCTCCACCGCTACCCGCTTGGCCAGCGATTTGCAAGGTGACTGGACGAATGAGGGGAGAACCGGCCTCGCAAACTCTAGGGCATAACCGACCTGTACTACCTCCAAAACCCATTGGTCGGATGTGACCCAGGCCCAGGCAGGAAAGAACTGCTGTAAACGTCCCCTTACTGGCAGAACACCCCCCCCCCCCGAGCCCCTGCTGTCTCATTGTGATTTTCTCAGGCCAGAGGCAGCCGAAAAGGCCCCAAAACCTCTTCCCGCACCTCGAAACCCCCGGAATCCTTGCCCTCTTGAGGGAAACCAGCCCCTCTGAAAGGAACTCTGACAAGCCGGCCTAGGCCTCTGGACCTCCCTCTGTTGCGACCGCCCCTGACCAGAGAAGCGACTCTGCTTGAGTCTGTCTTCCGGAAACCTGCCACTCTCAGACTCACCTAGGTCCTTCACCAACTTGTCCAAATCTTCCCCAAAAAGCAGCTTACCCTTAAAGGGTAGTCTGCTAAGATGGGCTTTGGAAGAACCATCTGCCGCCCAGTTGCAGAGCCAAAGGTATCTATGAGCCGCCACCACAGAGGCCATGTTTTTTTGACAAACTCCTAATGAGATCATATTGACTATACACCAGATAGGCCGCTCCAGACTCAATTCTCGACACTTCTCTCTGTGGCGCTACCGGAGGCTCCCCAACCACTTGTAGCTGTTGGGACCATCTCAGACAAGCCTGGGCTACCCAAGCCCCGCACACCGACACCTGCAGGGCCAGGGCACTAACGTCAAAGGCTTGCTTCAGCAAAGTGTCTAGCTTCCTGTCCTGGACATCCTTAAGGGCTGCACTGCCCTCCACCGGGATGGTAGTCTTCTTGGTCACTGCCGATACTGCCGCATCCACCCTGGGTGACTAACAACTCCTTTTCAGTTTCCGGCAAAGGCTACAAACGCGACATCGATCGCACTCCTCTCAATCCGGCCTCCGGCTGATCCCACTCCTCTTGAATCATCTGCCGAACCACCCTGTGGACTGGAAAGACTCTCTTAAGATTTCCTAACAGCCTGAATCAACGGATCTTCCAGAGTCTCATCCTCCACAGGTGCCCCTGTGGTAATGTTAAGCACTTTCAAGGATTCTGCAATCAAAACCGGCAACTCTTCCCGACGGAAAACTCACAATTTTCGCCTGCTCCTCTTCCCCCATCTCTCGATCTGAGGCCTCTTTTTCTAGTGCCTCCGAACCAGGGGAAGGGGGTTCCTCTTCCACCTCCGTTCTAGAACGCTTGGATGGCATGCCCGTTTCCAGAATAGACTTACTCTCCGCCTCACGCTTCCCGTGTGCGTCCCTGATCCCCCTGTTGATGCATACAGAAAGCCTTGTGTAGAAGCAGGATAAACTCCAGAGAAAAACCTCCACAGAGACCTTCTTCCCCTGCAGAAGTCTCGGGTTGTGGCTGAGACGGGCCTTGCTGCTCCAAATCCAAGGCCGGGAGAGACCTCTCCCCGAGGAGTCCCTTTAAGACCTCTCATGAATCTTAGGACATCGATGCTGGTTGATTCTGGGGCCTGCTGTCCTGGAGCCCCTGTTCAGCTGAGGCTGCCTCCAAGGCGCAGCCTGTACACACACCTTTGTCCAAAACTGCCCCTCTGCGAGCTCCGCAGAGCAAACATTGCTGCCGTGTAGGCATCTTGAAAACCACCCTTTCTTTTAACAGCAAGGGTATCCTACAAAAGGAATACCACTATCTCTCTCTCTCTCTGTGTATATATATATATATATATATATAAATAAACACTACATTCAGTTATAAATGTATTTAAACATTGCAGAACCAACTTCAACACTGCCGTTTCCCAAAAACCATCTCTCCCCCCTTAAAGCAAGGCTGCCCTTTGCTGCCCTGCCATGCACCTGGTCTACAACTCCTACGCACGAAAAGCACGCAAAACCAACGGGCAGACAAAAATGTTACTTCCTGCGTGGATCCGGTCTTGCCGAGCGCCTTCACCGTGGCCATGGGATCGCCCGCCGTCTTCGTGGCTAGCCTGCCCCACTCTGTTGCACTCTCTCCTTACCTTGCCAGCCACTGCTCTTGTGCCTCAGTCTTCCCACCCTTGTGCTCAGCCGCCTCTAGGGCTTCGGCAACGAGGCAGGAGACAACGCAGGAGGCCCTTCACACGGCGGATCTGGTAGCACTGAAACCTTGCCGGACCACCGCCTCAGCGATTTACCTTTTTTTTTTGTACAGCACTGCCTCGGGCTGCGGTAAACCTCCTCCGATCCCACTCTGAATTTGAGGAGGGGGGGGGGCAGAGGAGAATCTCACTGGATCCTGACAGCCAAATGAACAAAATTATATAGGATTAGGAAAAATAAATGAAACAAACCCCCTTCTAAACCTAAATCTCTCCAGTAAGCCCTTTTTTCTCTGGCTTACTTCTCCCTTCAGCTGCTTGGAGACTGAGTATACTGAAGCTGGTGGGTGGTGCCAGTGATATATATATCCTGATGTCATCAAAAGAATGACCTACTCAGTCTCCAAGCTGCTGGAAGAGGAGCACAACCCAGAAGAAAGGGACTGAACTGGAGAGATGCTTAGGAACACTCCTCAGTCTTATTTGATATACTAATTTGTGGTCCTGATGATCCAAATCATGCATTCAGCATGATTTTATTTTATTTATTTATTTAAATCTTTTCTATACCATGCTCTTTTGCATCTGTGTGGTTTACAAGTAACAGTAATGTGTATAATGCAGGCTGAACATATTTATCTTTATTTAAAAACTTAATATACCGCCGAAACCATAGGCATATAGCGGTTTACAATAAAATCATAAAAGCACTGCTGAAAAGAAAGGAAAAGAACGCCATTAAAAAAATAGGAGATAGTCGGAGAGAAAAGGGAGAAAGAAAAAAGGGGGGACAGCCAGGAACAAAACAGAACTAAATATCAATGGGGGGGGGGGGGAGGGGGAGGGGAAAGAGAGGAAGAAGGGGGAGGAAGATCAAAAGCCGTGCAAAAAAATGTGTCTTAAGTCTAGCTTTAAAGGAAGAAAAAGAAAGCTCGAGACGAAGCGTAGGTGGGTAGAGAGTTCCATAAGCGGGGACCCAGAAAGAAAAAGGCAGAAGAGCGTGTGGACTCCAGATGGGCCTGGGAAGAGGAGGGAAGAGATAACAGATTGGCGTGAAATGATCTGAGAATTCTAGGGGGACAGTGGAAATGAACTAGATCAGAGAGGTAGAGAGGGATACCGGTGTGAAGTGATTTGTGTACGAAAATGAGAATCTTATATTGAATCCTGAAAGGAATGGGAAGCCAGTGCAAACAGATGAGAAGGGGGGTGACGTGATCAAACTGTGAGGCGTTAGTCAGAATGCGGGCAGCGGTGTGATGTACCAGTTGGAGCCTACGCAGTTGGGAAGAGGGAAGACCAGCTAGGGACACGTTACAATAATCTAAACGTGAGATAACAAGAGAGAGAAGCAATGTGGTTAAAGAAGACGTAGAGAGAAAGGGGCGGACCGCACAAAGTTGCCTTAGTGTGTAAAAAGAATGCTGGACGATCGAAGAAATGTAATCCTTAAAAGTCAAGGCCGAGTCAAGAGTAACACCAAGATATCGTAGTGAAGTGACAATAGGAATCGGAGCAGATGAAAGAAACGGGACAAGAGAGGGGATAGATTTACCAGCAGAGACCCAGTAGCCAAAGTTTTTGAGAGATTAACGTGTAGAAAATTATCAGAGAACGAGGAAGCTACAGCCAATATCTACATTAAGTGGGCCAATATCGGGAGTGAGTGAATCAGAGTGATAGAGGAGAAGAATAGTAGTACGCAGAAATACCATATTGTTGGATTAGTAGGGACAGGAGGGCCAAGAAGATGTTAAACAGTAGAGCTGCTAAGACAGAACCCTGGAGAACACCACAAAGAAGGGGTGTCGAAGGGGAGGAAAGTGCCAGAGAGAACCGAGAAAGATTGATTGAAAAGAAAAGAGTGAAACCAATGTAAAACTGTGCCAGATAGACCAGCGGAACGAAGACGGGAAAGAAGGGTGCGGTGGTCAACGACGTCGAAAGCAGTGGAAAGATCAAGTGAAACAGCAATAGATATGGAACCCAATCGTGAGCAATGTGCAACTCATTAAGAAAAGAAATAAGAATAGATTCAGTGCTGTGACCGGGACGAAAACCTGATTGGCGAGGGTGGAGGGCTAGGGAAGCTTCAAGGTGAGAAGTTGAGAAAAGACTAGCCTTTCAAGAAGTTTAGAAAGAAAAGGAAGATTAGAAATAGGACGCCGGTTTGTGGGTAGGGAAGGATCTAGGGAGGCTTTTTTCAGGAGTGGTCGAATTAGGGCGTGTTTCCACTGTGAGGGAAAGGTGCCTGATAGAAGACTGTTATTGAAAATGGAAATAATCGGGGGGGGGGGCAGCAAAGCCAACAAGGGCTCAGGGAGCCACTGTGAGGGCATACATTGAAACTTTACAATGAACAGGTATTACAACTTGGGATTAACAGGGGTAACTATATACAAACTGAGCAGTTATATCACGGAACTGTTTATGTCAACAAGACATGATCTTACAACTATTTTACAGTTATAGATATCCTATTGGAGGATATAGTCACACCGACATGACATTTGTGAGTAGTGGTGTCGTCATAATTGGTGGGAGGGTATGCTGGGTTGTGTTATGTCACCGGTATGAGAGTAATGTTGGAGGAAAAGATGGTGCTTTAGCGCCTTTCTAAATTGCATGAGGTCAGTAATAGCTCGGATGGTGGTTGGGAGGGCATTCCAGATTGCAGGTGCGTAGTATACAAATGCTCTGTTCTTTGTTGCAAGGGAGCATTTTGTTATTGAATTGGGGATTGCAAGTGTGTTCGCAGCGAATGACCTTCTGGATCTGTTCAGTGGAGTGGGGTGGACAAGGTCCATGAGGGAGGTGGAGGTCTGTTTGTTAATGGCTTTGAATGGCAACAGTAATATTTTGAAGGTTAGCCTGCAGTGGATCGGAAGCCAGTGGAGGTGTTGCAAGATTGGCGTTATGTGGTCTCTTCTGGAGGCTCCGTGCAGGAAGCAGGCTGCGGTGTTCATTGCTAGTTGTAGTGGGTTCAGTGTGCTCTTCGGGAGGCCATGCAGGATGGCATTGGCGTAGTTGAAGTGGGGGGCTACAAGTGTTTGGACGATCGTTCGGAAATCGTCGGGTTCCAGAAGGGGTCGTAGGTGCCGAATTGTGCGTATCTTGTGATAGATTGCTTTGATGGTGTTGTTTATATGTGTTTTCATGTTAAGCTGCTGGTCTAGGGTGATACCCAAGTAGCGAGTGGTGGGCCTGCTCGGGAGCTCTGCGTCTCTCACCTTTATTGATGCAGGAGGGATAAAGGTCTGGTTTCTTGTGATGAATAGGACATCTGTCTTTTGAAATTGATTCTGAGGCTCTGCGAGAGGAGCCAGTCAGTGACCGCATCAAAGCATTTTGTTAGCGGTGAGAGGTCAGGCTGGTCAATGTTGAACGGTGTGAAGAGCAGTACATCATCGGCATACACCAGGCAGGAGATGTTGAAGGAGTGGATGATTGAGCAGATGGGCTGCATGTATGAGGGTTGCTCAGAAAGTAATGCCCCACATGTTTTTTCTCAGTCCAGAATGAAGATAGAGGTGTGAAATTGAAAGGGTAGTAACTTGGAACTTCAAAAGGACACATGTGTGTAATTTTACAGTCGTCTGACAAATAGCGAGGCAGTAGTGATCCTTCAGATGGCGTCTGTGAGTGACACACGGTACAAACAACGAGCTAATTGCGATAGCTGCCAGCGGGCATTAAAATACTGTAAGCTGTTGTGGTGTGCCTTGCACACATCTTTGAATATCCCAAAGAGTCAATAATTGCCATTGCACTACCTCTACTGACAGAAAGCTGTACAAACAATTCCCAACTCGTGATGCGTCGATCCGCACGAATAATGTCATCAGTGCACTGCAACTTGTCTGGACTGGTGGCTGAGGCAGGATGCCCAGACCACGGCCGATCTTCCAGTTCCATTTTACCACTTCCTGAAGCCTTTACTCTCTTCATCCATTGTCCAACAGTGCTCCTATCTACTGCAGACCTTCCATACACAGCACACAACCGTTTGTGAATGTTTCTCACACTTTCTTTCTCCTCCACCAAGAATTCAATTACAGCTCATTGTTTGTACCGTGTGTCACTCACAGACGCCATTTCAAGGATCACTACCGCCTCGCTATTTGTCAGACGACTGTAAAATTACACACATGTCCTTTGAAGTTCTAAGTTACTACCCTTTCAATTTCACACCTCTTACTGACCACATTACACCAATACTTTATAATCTCCATTGGCTCCCCATCACATCCAGAGTAAGATACAAAATGCTAGTCACAACTTTTAAACTTCACAACAATATCTCCCCCTCCTAACTTTCCACCCTGATCCATCCACAATCTGATATCAGGATCAGAAGAAAATGTACCAGTGACCTCCTAGCCTTACCCTCCTCAGTAAAGAAAACTAAAGAGGAAACAAGCAACAGAGCCTTCAGGTATCCTGCCCCTGCTCTATGGAACTCTCACCCTGACACTATCAGATCTACGAAGGACCTTCAGGACTTTCGTAAACTACTTAAAACCCTCCTCTTAGAATACTACAACTCATCTGCCTCCCCCTTTCTCCTCCCCCCCTCCCCACTGCTAGCAATGACCCATTCCCCAATATAAATAACCGCCTGTAATCTGCTCTGTTGTAAATGCAGCATGTATATAGTTTAAACATATTTGCCCAATACTGCAATAGTTGTGCCAAACTGATATGTAAAATGTAAATAATTTATTATATTATAATTTGAAATGTTCTTTGTAACCAGGACCATGGAAGATTGTTCAATGTAAACTGCCCCTGATCGATGGAAGGGGCGGTATATAAGAAATGTTTAAATAAATAATAAAGGTTTGCCTCTCTGCGGTTGATACCAGAGTCTACAATAGAGTAAACACCAAGGAAGGTGTAGATAACATGAGGAGGAATCTAGCTAAGCTTGAAGAATGGTCTACAATTTGGCACAGAGATTTAATGCATTTGTGCTGCAGCAATCCAAGCGATACAGTATAGGGGGCGAAGTACTTCTGTCCACAAAAGAAGAGTGGGACTTAGGTGTGATTGTGTCTGAAGATCTTAAAGCAGCTAAACAGGTATAAAAGGCAACGGCAAAAGCTAGAAGGATGTTTGGGTGCACAGGGAGAGGAATGGCCAGCAGAAGAAAGGAGGTTATAATGCCTCTGTATAAGTCTTTGGTGCAACCTCCTTTGGAGTATTGTGTGCAATTCTGGAGACCGCACCTTCAAAAGGATATAAACAGATTGGAGTCGGTAGAGAGGGTGGCTACTAAAATGATTAGTGGTCTTCATTATAAAGCATATGTGGACAGACTTAAGGATCTTAATATGTATACTTTAGAGGAAAGACGTGATAGAGGCGATATGATTGAGACGTTTAAATACCTCTGACATAAATGTGCAGGAGAGTCTCTTTTGATTGAAAGCAAGCTCTGCTACGAGGGGACATAGGATGAGGGTGAAAGAGGATAGACTCAGGAGTAATACACAGAAATTTTTTTTTACGGAAAGAGTGGTAGATCCGTGGAATAGTCTCCCAGTGGAGGTGGTAGAGATGAAGATAAATTCAATTCAAAAAGGCATGGGACAAATTCAGAGGATCTCTAAAGGAAAAAAGGGTTGATACGGAAGGGCAGACTAGATAGGCCATGTAGTCTTTTTCTGCCATCATGTTTCTAAATTACCTGCACTGGATGGTGTACATCCGAGAGTGTTGAAAGGACTGAAATGTGAGATTGCAGACCTTTTAGTAATCTGTGAACTATCATTAAAATCATCCGTAGTACCGGAAGATTGGAAAATGGCCAATGTATCGCCAATTTTTAAAAAGGTTTCCAGAGGTGATCTGGGAAACTACAGACCAGTGAGCCTGACATCAGTATCAGTCAAAATGATCAAAACTATTATAAAGAAAAAAATTACTGAACCTGTAGATAGTTATGGTTTAGTGGGAGAAAGCCAACATGGATTTAGCCAAGGAAAGTCTTGTTTTACTAATTTGTTATATTTTTTTTGAAGGCCAGTCGATATAGTGTATCTGAATTTTCAGAAAGCCTTTGACAAGTTCCCTCATGAGAGGCTCTTGGCAAAATTAAAAAGTCATGGAATAGGAGGCAGTGTAGTATTGTGGAATAGGAATTGGTTAAAAGATAGAAAAGCAGAGAGTAAGGCTAAATGGCCAGTTTTCTGAATGGAGATAGGTGAATAGTAGAGTATCCCAGAGATCTGTGCTGGGCCCGCTGCATTTTAACATATTCATAAACTACCTGGAAATAACGAATGAGGTGATCAAATTTGCAGATGACACAAAATTATTAAAACACAAGAGGATTGTAAAAAATTTCAAGAGATCCTTGATAAATTGGAAGACTGGACGTCCAAATGGCAGATAAAATGTAATTTAGACAAGTGCAAAGTTATGCACCTAGGGAAGAACCAAACTATAGTTACACGATGAAAGGTTCCACATAAGGAACCACCACCTAGAAAAGGATAGGCTTCATTGCGGATATGTTGAAATCCTCTGCCCAGTGTGCAGCGGCAGCCAAGAACATGGTTAGTGGATTAATATAATATGACAATCAAGTTAAATGTGCTGAGAAACGTCTCAAGCTGATGAATATATTATAGCTATATAATTATAAGCATATTTACAAGATAACAATTATTGCAAAATCACTGTTAACATATTTACAAGGTAGCGATTGGTACATGGATTATAATTCTGGACATATTTACAAAGAAATAGCTGGCCCAGTGTGGTCAGTTTGTAGATCGTGGGGTATAAGGTTAAGGTTTATGTTGGGTAAACTTTATCTGTGTCTGTATGAGTGCCAAAATAATCTTTGAATAAGTGAGGCTTGAGTTGTTTCCTGAAAGCTGTGTTGTGACCACACCTTGAATTAGAAAAGGTATGGAGAAGAGCCATCAAAATGGTAAAGGGAATAGGATACTGCTATGAGGAAAGGCTTAAAAGGTTAGAGTTCTTAAAACTTTGAAAAGAGACGGCTGAGGGGAGATATGATAGAGGTCTATAAATAAATAAATGAATGAATGGAATGGACCAGGTAAACGTAGATCGGTTGTTTTACTCCATCAAACAGTAGAAAGACTAGGAGACATGCAAAGAAGCTACAATGTAGCACATTTAAGACTAATTGGAGAAAATATTTTTTCACTTAATGCGTAATCAAACACTGGAATTCGTTATCAGAGGATGTAGTAAAAGCTGTTAGTGTAGCTGGGTTTAAAAAAGTTTTGGAGAAGTTCCCGGAGGAAAGGTTCATAAACCATTATTAAAGACGACTAGAGAAATTGACTGCTTACTCCAGGATAAGCATTGTGGAACCTGCGTGCCTTTTTGGGAACCTTCCAGGTAATTGTGACCTGGATTGGCCACTATTGGAAACAAGATACTAGACTTGATGGACCTTGGTCTGACCCAGTATGACATTTCTTATGTTCTTATATATTTCTGGAGTCTAGACAACTCAAAGAGCTTATTAACAGCCAGCAACAGTCTCTTGACAGGGACCTTGGAGAGACTGGCAGTATGGCATTTCTTATGTTTTTACATATTCTGTATTTTTTCTTTATAATAGTTTCTACCTTTTGCCTGGTACTAACATCAGGCTCACTGGTCTGTAGTTTACCCCGGAACTCTTTTTAAAATTTGCATTACACTGGCCATTCTCCAGTCTTCAGGTACTACAAATGATTTTAATGTTAATTCACAGATTATTAATACTAGGTCTGCAATCTCATATTTCAGTCCTTTCAACACCCTTTGAGGTATACCATCCAGTCCAGGTGATCTACTGCTCTTTAGTTTATCTAATAGTTGTAATATATCTTCCCAGTTTATTGATATTTCTGTCATTTCTTGTGAAACATCATCTTTAAATACCATTTTAGGAACGCGCAACTTTCCTACATCTTCTTCAATAAAGATCAAAGCAAAGAATTCATTCAGTCTCTCCCCATGGCTTTGTGCTCCTTTAGCATCCCTTTTACCCCTCTATCATTAAATGGTCCAGCTGACACTCTCAGGTTTTTTGCTACAAACGTACTTGAAATAGTTTTTATTATGCATTTTTGCATCCAAGACAAGCTTTTTTTCAAATTCTCTCTTGCCTATCTTATCAATGCCTTGCATCTACCTTGCCAGTGCTTATGTGTTTTTTTTCTTTTTTTTTGTTTTTTTATTTAGCTCTTTTTTTCCCCATTTCCTGACAGATGGTTTTTTGGCTACAACAGCCTCTCTGACCTCACTTTTAAATCATGCTGGCAGTTTTTTGACCTTCCTTCCACCTTTCTTAAAGCGTGAAATACATGTGGTCTGGGTTTCCAAGATAGTATTTTTAAACAACGCCCATGCTTGATGTAAACCTTTGCAGCTGCTCCTTTAAGTTTTTCTTAACTATTTTCTTCATTTTATTACAAATCTCACTTTGAAAGTGAAAAAATAGTACTGTGGATTTCCTTACTGTCCTTACTCCATTTAATAAATCAAATGTGATCATGCTATGATCGCTATTGCCAAGTGGCCCCAACACTTATCTCTTGCAACAGATCCTTTGTTCCACTAAAAACTAGGTTCAAAATATCTTCCCTTATTGTTGATGAATAAACCAGCTGCTCCAAGAAGCATCATTTATTTAATCTAGAAAAACTATCTCCCTAGCATATCCTGCTGTGACATCGACCCAGTCAATACCGGAGTAATTGTGCTGTAACTTTTGTTAGCTTCCCTAATTTCTTTTAGCATTTCCTCATCCATCTCTTCATTCTGGCCAGGCGAATGGTAGTACACCCCAATTGCCATTGTATTCCTTTTTTTACATGGAATTTCTATCCATTGAGATTCTACAGTGTATTCTGTTAACTGCAAAACTTTAATCCTGTGTGACTCAATGCCCTCTCTAACAGAATGCAATCCCTCCACTAATTTGATCTATCATTATGATATGGTTTGTACCCAGGTATCAAAGTGTCCCATTGGTTGTCCTTCTTCCACCAGGACTGTCAGATGCCAATTATATCTAACCTTTCATTTAATGCTATATATTCTAACTCTCCCATCTTATTTTAGTAATCTGGTTCTCAGTCGACGGGGTAATTTGGAATCTTTCAGCTCTTTCAGCTCTGTCTGCTCTGTACTTAGGCATCTGGGTTACTTTTATCTTTATTGGAACCTCTCTATTGGGAATCCCTAACTTCCCTCTTATGCTAGTATCCTTCATGGATACATCTTTCCAAACCATGCGCTCGAGTGACTGTCAGCTTTCCCCTATTATCTAGCTTAAAAGCTGTTCTATTTCCTTTTTAATGCCAGCAGCCTGGTTCCACCTCAGTTATGGTGGAGTCCATTCTTTTGGAAAATCTCCCCCCCCCCCCCCGTCCCCAGATTGTTGTCCAGTTCCTAAGAAATCCAAGCTATACTGTGCTCTGACTTAGTACCACCAGTGAGCTTTGTATTTAAGATCTGACTGACTCAGCAAAAAACCCCACTGAATTCTGAAATACACAGATTTATCAGCTTTAACTCCCAAAAGTCCCTTTTACCCCAAGATTTAGAGTTTATTCCAGAAGATTATACTCACAAGTGTAGATCTACTTCCAGTTGTAGCAATCCCTTTTGGTAGTCCTTCCATTACTTCTCACCACTAAGGTAAGGTTTATTGGCCTGTAACTTGCCACCTCTTCTCTGTTACCATTTTTGTAAAAGGCACCACATTAGCCCTTCTCCAATCCATGGACCCTCTCCCATCTCCAAAGATCTATTAAATGTATCCTGTAAAGATCTTGCTTTCATTGTATGCAGATCTATCTCGTGTATATTCATTGTGGATACCCTGAAAACCTGACTGGCCTGGGGGTACCGGACATTGTTTCCTCTAAGCTGTGCGCGTGTGCGCACACACCTCGCCGAGTGAGCGCACATACTTTACAACAGAGCGCACAAAAATTATGGTTCTGATTCTGATTGAAAACAACACAGACGTCTTAAAATTTAAAAGTTGTGATTGTAATTACTAGAAATTTTCTGCTTCATTTAGTAATCGTCTATTTTCATTTAATTTGATTACAATCAATGTGGTGTACATACTGTATTCTGACGTGTAGTCAAATTTTAAAGTATATAACTTCGAGTGTCATTATGTGGCGCACAAAAATTTAACCTTCCTTCAAAAGCTGCACAGCTGATATTTTATGCGCACACAGCCTACAGAAAATTAGAGGGAACATTGGTACCGGAGGGACTGGGTCGGGAACCACTGTTATATAGAAAGGAAATTTGACAGACAACTGGCATGGGTTATCTTTTTCATTCAGCCAACTCAAAATAGTTTTGTGTTGATAGCTGGTTGGAAAATAACGGGTGCCTTCATTAAGGTGCTTATTTGGAAGGGTTGTATGTGATGTTTGATGCATATAGGTGTCATCTTAGGCCAATTTTTACCTTGGTCTAACTGAGTGGAAGAAAGGCCTTGCAATCTATTTCCAGTCATACCTTGCCATGAAAACCCAGGAGTCAGCATTGATTCCTCGGCACACAACATCAAATCTAAAAGAACCTAGTTTTTCCAGAACTAATACAGCTACTTGTACTCTATACTGAAAATGAGTCTAGATTCTGAGTAACAGTATGAGCCCTTTAACTAAAGTACATTAAATGGTTAATGTGCATTTTCATGCATTGTAACTACTTGCTTGGGTCTGCAGTACCATGGGGGCATGAGTTATCGCATGCTGATTCAACCACTAACTGCCACTTGCATGTTGGAATGCTGAATGGGTGAGGTAGGGATGGAGAGTGGGTGTGGTGAGCACATCGCAGTTACCGCAGGGGGACACATCACACGCTTTCAATGTTGCCATTAGCACGGCTGTACCTAATGCCCCTTCAATAGGTGGAGGTAAGTGCACCCACAATAATAGTGCCAGGTATTAGAGGGCTTATCTGTGTGTTAACTGTGGGGAACATGCTGGTCACTCCCCCAGCAGTTACTACAGAGGCTATGCAAGTTCAGTGCAAAAACTAACACTTTAGGAAAAGGGCATCACAAGCTGGTTGTCCTTTTGACCAAGGTACATTTTTCCCCCTTTTTTTCATAACATTGTTCATCTTTATCAGTTTTGTTTCATTGCTGAATACATTTACCACTACTCACCTTCCTTGTATTCTGATGTGGTGGTAAACGGAACTCACTCAGAAGAAAGGAAGGTGAGTAGTGGTGTGCCCCAGGGATCGGTACTGTTCAATGTTTTTGTGAGTGATATTGCTGAAGAATTGAAGGGAAAAGTCTACCTAGTTGCAGATGACACAAAAATTTGCAAGAGTGGACTCCTCTGAGGGAGTGGACAACATAAGGAAAGATCTACAAAAACTGACAGAATGCTTGGCAGTTAAGATTTAATGCAAAGAAGAGCAGAGTCATGCACTTGGGATGCAGAAATCCAAAGGAATTCTATGCGACGGGGCGAGAGGTTGGTGTGCACGGACCAGGAGAAGGACCTCAGAGTGACAGTGTCTGAAGATCTCGAAATGAAAAAAGAAATGTGACAAGATGGTAGCCAAAGCAGGAAGGACGCTGGGTTGCATATAGAGGAGATACTAATGCCCCTGTACAATTTCTGGTGAGGCTTCGCTTGGAGTAATGTGTTCAGTTTTGGAGACCGTATCTCACAAAGGATATAGAAAGACTATTTTATTTAGCAATGCTTATATGCCGCTTTTCACCGGGGCAAAGCAGTGTACATTCAGGTACGGTATATATTTCCCTTGTCCCCCAAAGGGCTCACAATCAACATTTTGTACCTGAGGCAATGGAGGGTTAAGTGGCTTGCCCAAGGCCACAAGGAGTGCCTCTGGGACTAGAAACCCCAGTCCCTCCGGCCCAAGGTCGCTGTCCTCCAGTGGGATTTGAACCCCCAGCCCTCTGGCCTGAGGCCACTTGACCCAACCGTTAGGCCACTCCTCCCTCCTTGAGACAATTCAGAGGAAGGCAACCATAATTATTTGGAGCCTGTGCCAAAAGACGAATGAGAAAATACTTGCAGAGCTAAATATGTATACCCTAGATGAGAGGAGGGCAAGGGGGATGTGATACAAACCTTTAAATACTTGAGCATTAATGAACAAACATACATTTTGCAAAGACGGGGAAGCTGTAAAACTAAAGGACATAAAATGAAGGTGCAAGGGGGTAAACTTAAAAGCAACATCTGGAAATACTTTTTCACTGAAAGGGTGTGGATGCTTGGAATGCCCTCCCGATGGAGGTGGTGGGGGCAAGTACAGTGAAAGAATTCAAAAGGGCATGGGACAGGCACAGTGGATCCCTTTATAGCAAGAGGATAAAATCAAAATAAGCTTAACTATATTTTATACTTCAACAAATAGAGAGGGTTGACCTGCACAGAGCAGCGAAGGCAAGGCGGGGTTGGGGGGGGGGTGACCTGCACAGAGTGGCGGCTGCACCTACTCTAGCCACCTATATGATGGCAGATAAAGACCAGTATAGTCCATGTTACTATATTTAGAGAATACGTTTTTTAAACTCCTGTGCAGTTAATGATTGTTGCTATGTGCAAATTTGAGGCCTATTTTATCAAGTGATCGGATACTATTGCATTTAGAATATATGGTAGCCTAAATTCAAAAATGTTAAAAGCAGATTAGGTTGGAAAATGTATTTTGTTATTAAATATTACCAATCATGCGGTATACAGTTGGGAAACAGAAAATATTGCTGTGTATCTGAAATAAAATATCTTGGCAATGCAAGAAGGAAACGGTAGACAGCAATGCAAATGAGAGACAGGAGGAAATAAAATTTAACTAGGCACATAATATTTAGTTAAGATGGATTTTCAGGTAGAAACTAGATGCAGAAAACCATATATTTTCAAAATGCATATTAAAAAGACATTTTGTTCAAAAATACTAAAACCTGTAACATGGAGGAATATTTACTATCATATGCCTGGAAAGAGCAGTTACTCACCTGTAACAGGTGTTCTCCAGGAGCAGCAGGAATCAGTCCTCACATATGGGTGACATCGACGTCAATGAAGCCCCTTGCGGAGCATTTCCCCAGCTTTCCATGAAAGCCTTTGGGAATGCAGGCACGCATGCGCAGTTCCCTTCCCGCCTAAAGGTGCCATCTTACCTCAGTCAAATGACATAGCTAAAAACAGCACACAAAAGTGAAAAATAAACTATGTACAACTGCAACTCCCAGGGGAGGAGGGAGGGTTGTGAGGACTAATTCCTGCTGCTCCTGGAGAACACCTGTTACAGGTGAGTAACTACTCTTTCTCCAGGACCAAGCAGGAAGTCAGTCCTCACATATGGGTGACTTCCTAGCTCTGGGCTACCAGGAACCCAGGCTGAACAAGAGAACTCCCTTTAGTCCCAGCATCAAAGAAAGGCTTTTCACTGACAGAACCTCCACCGGTAGCCCAACAGAGGGCAGGAGGGCAGGAGTTGCCTAAACCTCAAAGAGATTCTGGAGTACTGCCTGGCCAAAAGCACTGTCCCTATGGGACTCCCTTTCCAGACAGTAACGGGCCGCAAAAGTCTGGCTTGAAGACCAAGTAGCAGCCCTGCAGATGTCTACCAACGGTACAGAGCGGAGATGAGCCACTGAGGCAGCCATTGCCCCGACAAGATGGGCCGTGACCCAACCCTGCAAAGGAAGGTCAGCCACCTTGTAAGCCCAGGTGATACAGTCAGTCACCCAGATGGACAAGGTACGCTTGGACACAGCTAACCCCAAATTATTAGGGTCAAAAGAAATGAAGAGCTGAGTAGCCCTTCTGTGCCCTTGCGTACGGTCAAGGTAGAAGGATAAGGCCCTCCTACAGTCCAGGTTATGCAGAACTGCTTCAGCCTGGCTTGCATGAGGCCTAGGGAAGAATGTTGGAAGAACCACCTCCTGGTTGAGGTGGAAAGAGGAGACAACCTTAGGGAGGAACTTTGGATGAGTCCTGAGGATTACCCTGTTCCTATAGAATCTGGTGTAAGGCCTGTCACAGACCAGGGCCTGAAGCTCACTCATTCGCCTAGCCGAGGTGAGGGCTACCAAGAAGAGTGCCTTCCAGGACAGGAAGCGGAGAGGACAAGTAATCATCGGCTCAAAAGGTGGGCGAGTCAGTTGCTGCAAGACCACATTCAACTCCCACTCAGGAGCAGGAGGACGGATTGGAGGCTTGAGCAACAGCAAGCCTCTGAGAAACCGGGACACCAAGGGGTGAACCGATAGAGAATGTCCTTCCACCAGTGAGTGGTGAGCTGCTAGAGCTGAGAGGTGGACCCAAACAGAATTGGACTTAAGTCCTTGATTTGATAAGTGCAGTAAGTACTGAAGGACAACTGGTATAGTACAGGAGAAGGGATCCTCTGTACGTAGTTGACACCACACAGAAAACCTTTTCCATTTCAGGGCATAGGTTTTCCTAGTGGACTGCTTCCTAGAGGCTAGAACAATCTCCTCAACCTCCTGAGGCAGGCCCCAGGGAGCCAAAACTACCCTTGCAGCTTCCATGCCATCAAATTGAGAGCTTTGAGATTTGGGTGCAGAAAGGAACCCTGATCCTGAGATAGAAGGTCGGGTTGCAACCCCAGAGGCAAAAGGGGATCCACCGCCAGTTGAAGCAGAAGTGGAAACCAAGGCTGTCTTGGCCACCTGGGAGCCACCAGCAGGACCGAGGCCTTGTCCTGGAGAATCTTGAACAGAGTTCGGGCCACCAAGGGCGTGGGAGAAAACGCATACAGGAAGCCCTGAGACCAGGAAATCAGAAAAGCATCTGCTGCTATCCGCAGAGGATGCGGTTGCCTGGAGCAGAACTTTGGCAGCTGTTTGTTCAGAGGACTGGCAAACAGATCTATGGATGGAAGTCCCCATTTCAGGAAAATCTTCTGAACCACCAAAGGATGGAACTGCCACTCGTGGGGCTGCAGAATCCTGCTCAACTTGTCGGCCAGGTAGTTCTCCTGGCCAGGTAGATACACTGCCTTGAGAAGCATGTTGTGTCTGAGAGCAAACAAGCAAAGGTTCTGTGCTTCCTGGCAAAGAAGCCTGGACCCAGTTCCGCCCTGCTTGTTCACAAAGAACATAGCCACCTGATTGTCTGTTTGAACCCGGACAGACTGGTGAGCCAGGGTGGGAGAGAACGTTTTGAGGGCTAACCGAATAGCCCTGAGTTCCAAGAGATTGATCTGCTGTGCAGCTTCCCAAGGAGACCATAGGCCCTGGGTGCACTTGCCCAGACAATGAGCTCCCCAGCCCTGCAGGGAGGCGTCCGTGGTCAACACCACTGTGAATCCAGGAGTCTGAAAAGGCATACCTCGCAGCAGATTGGGTGGATGCAGCCACCAGGTGAGGGAGTTCAGAAATTGTCTGGACATCCTTATTCTGTCTCTGAGGCTGCCTGTGGCCTGTGACCACTGAGACCGAAGGCACCACTGTGCAGGCCTCATATGGAGCCTGGCATTGGGGGTCACATGTACTGTCGAAGCCATGTGGCCAAGAAGCCTCAGGCAGAGTCTGGCGGAGACCAGTGACCGGCTGAGAAACTGGCTTGCCAAGCTTATCAGTCTTTGGGCTCTGTCTTTTGGCAAGAATGCCTTTGCCAGCAGAGAGTCCAACCTTGCCCCTATGAACTCCAAGTTCTGGGAGGGGTGCAAAGTGGACTTTGCGAAGTTTATGACGAACCCCAGGCTTTGAAGAAGAGCAATAGTTCTGAGGGTGGCTTGTCTGGCCTCCTGGCATGTCTGACCCATGATGAGCCAGTCGTCCAGGTAGGGGGAGACAAAGATTCCCTGATTTCTCAGGTAGGCCGCCACCACTGCCTGGCATTTGGTAAAGACCCTAGGAGCGGAGGTGAGGCCAAATGGCAGTACTCGTACTCTGTACTGATAATGGTTTCCTCCCACAATGAACCTGAGGTACTTTCTGTGGTCTGGATGAATGAGGATGTGAGTGTACGCATCCTTTAGATCTAAGGAGCATAGCCAATCTCCCTGCTGGAGGTAGGGCAGAAGTGTTCCAAGAGTAAGCATCTTGAACCTTTCCTTCTCCAGGAACTTGTTGAGGTTTTGGAGGTCCAGAATAGGTCGAAGACCACCGGTTCTTTTGGGTACCAGGAAATACCTGGAGTAGAACCCTCGACCGTGTAAGTGGGGAGGCACAGGCTCCACTGCTTTGTCCACCAACAGACCTTGTAGCTCCTGAAGGAGAGGATCTGTGTGCAGGGGAGGCCTTGGAGGCTCCCTTGGAAAGTATGGAGGAGGCAGTTGTTGGAAGTGTAGTGCATAGCCCCTGTGGACTATTTTTAACACCCAACTGTCTCCAGTGATGAGTGGCCACTGGTTGGCAAAAAGAGTGAGGTGACCGCCTGTGCAGGGTTGGGAGAGCAAAGACGGAGAGGCTATGCCTAAGGAATCAAAACCCCCCACCCTGCTGAGTGGGAGCAGGGGCCGGAGGCTTGGGGGTCCTCTGCCTACGGGGCCCATTACCCTGCCCCTTGGCCTGCTGACCCTGAGCGACAGCTTGGGCAGCCTGATATTGTGGGTACTGTTTGTAGGCAGTGCCCTTCCTCGGGTAAAAGGGCTTTTTACCCGAGCCCTTCTTGTGAGAAGGGGCAGAAGTTTTTCTAGACAGCCTTGTCCTTGTGAGGTGCTCGGTCTCGAGCTGTGCGGCCTTCTCGGTCATGGGCTTGCCAAACAGGTTCTCACCTTAGCAAGGGACATCGACCAACTTGTCCTGAACCTATGGCTCGAGGTCCGATGACTGCAGCCATGCCTGGCGTCAAGCCGTGATGCCGGCTGCCGTAACACGGGCCGAAGCCTCGAAGCCATCGTAGGCAGTGTGGGACATAAATTTTGAACATTCCCGGATCCCCGAGGACAAGGACTTGAACCTCTGCAAGGGTTCCCCGGAGAGACCAGCAGAGAACCTGGCCAGCTCCTTGGCCAGGTCTCACAAGTACATGCCCATGTACAGTTGGTAAGACTGGACACGGCAAGCAAGCATCGAGCCCTGGAAGCACTTTCTACCAAAACCATCGAGGTTTCGGACCTCCCTGCCAGGGAGCATCGCGGAGTGCATCTTCCGACTTTTCAGGCGATGCATGGCTGATTCCACAACCATGGAATGGTGTGGTAGCTGCGCCTTCTGAAAGCCAGGGCTCTTCCGGAGTCAACAGATTGAATCGACCCGCTTGCTTAAAACTGGCGCCGAGGCCGGTGCCTCCCACATTCGAACGAGGAGCCGCTCCAGCATCGGAGGAACCGGTACAGTAAAGGCCTCCTTCGGAGGAGAGTCATACTGTAGGGCCTCGAGCTCCTCCTCGGGGTCCGCAGGGATAGCCAACACGGTGGCCATATCCCGGACGAACTCCGAGAACCGGGTATCCTCCGGAGGGGATCTACTCCGGGGTTCAGACTGCGGTGAGTCTGACGGGATGTACCGAGTCTTGAAAGTGTCGGGGGACTCCTCGTCCTCCGTCTCCCATGCAGACTCGTCCGATGAGGAATCGGGGTCCAACCTCGTGGGGCCTGCGAGCACCCGCCCCGACGCCGAAGGCACCGGCGTCGATGCCCTCGGTCCCGAACGGGAGGTCGAGGGAGACCGGGACTGAGGACGACCTCGAGCCTTCATGGCTTTGAGTATCGGCTCGGTCTCCGGGGTCAACTTCAATGTCGATGTCCCGGTGGTCGGGGCAGATGCACCAGACAGGCTGGCCATCAGTGCCCGCTGCTGTTCCATGAAGGCAGACAGTCTGCTCTCCAAGGCTGTCAACCTGAGACCCAGCTCAGGAGACTCAGCAGCTCCCGACTCAGGCCCCGGCGGTGCCGGGCCTGACGTCGGCTCGCTGGGAGGAGAGTCCATGAGGACTACAGGGCTTACGTGTCCAGCAGACTCCAGCTCCAGTCGAGGGACTTTAGAAGGCTTCTCCTGTTCCACGGGCCCGGGGCGACGGTCGGGGGTCTGAGACTTAGCTCTCGAGGAGCCAGGGACCTCTTCCGATGACGCCCTCGCGAGCCGCTTCTTCCTCTTCCGTTCTTGGTTGGGGGACCCCCTGTCCGAAGAGTCACGACGGTGCTCGGGATCCGATTCCCGAGATGTCGAGGCCTCAGACAAGGTCCGGACCCGGCCGGAGGCCGAGTCAGAAAAGAACCTTTCCTTTTGATGCTCTCGACTACGCAGTGCCTTGGAAGACATCTTCCCACATGGTCCACACGTCTTAGGGTCGTGATCAGGACCGAGGCACCGGAGGCAGCAGTCGTGTGTGTCGGTGAGAGACATCAACTTCTTACACCAATCACACTTCTTGAAACCGATGGAGGCCATCAGGGAAAAAAGAGACCCCGCGAGGTCAAAGGACCGGCCTTCCAAGAAAAAAGGGCGCGAACGTCAGCCACGAAGGGCAAAAACCGAAAAAGAAGATCGGGCTCGATACCGGTGTACCGAACCCGGCGGGAGGGGAACCAGCATCGAACCGGGAAGAAAAAATAGCAAAAAAAAATCGCAAGAATCTAACAATTTTCCGGTATGACTAGGACTCACATCCGGTGGGCTTCACAGAAAACGAGAGACTGAGATAAGATGGCACCTTTAGGTGGGAAGGGAACGGTGCATGCGTGCCTGCATTCCCAAAGGCTTTCATGGAAAGCTGGGGAAATGCTCCGCAAGGGGCTTCATCGACCTCGATGTCACCCATATGTGAGGATTGACTTCCTGCTTGGTCCTGGAGAAATAATTATCTTTTGTAACAGAAAATAGGAGATCAAAGCAAAAGAGATTCCATTTCCAGGAACATTACTATCCACAGCGGGAGTCAAACATCCTCAATCTCCTTTTGTAATCCAATATGTATTTTATTTATGGATTTGCATTTAGCTCAAGGCGAGTTGACATTCAGGTATGTTAGATCTTTCCCTGTACAGAAAGGCTTCCAGTTTTAAATTTGTACCCAAGGCAATGGAGGGCTAGTGACTTAACCAAGGTCACAAGGAATGGAAGTGGGATTTGAGTCCTGATCTTTAGCCTGCTGCTCTAATCACTAGGCTTCTCCACTCATACATATATTTTCAAAAGAACTAACAAGATAGTGGGTAGGAAAACAGCTCAAAGGATTCGGTTTGAACAAACATTTCTTTTTAACACACAAAACAAATACCTAGGTATCTTTTCATTAGAGGTAGAGGATAAAAACTAGGGATGTGCTGAGGAAAAATGTTCAGTTTTATTTTCCCTTTTTCATAATGTTTTAAACTTTTTCAGTTTTGTTTTGTTTTCACGTATAGAGGATAATTTTATAAACTCCTGCGCAGTTACTGTGTGTTGGGATTTATTTTATCAAGTGAAGTGCACGTGTAGTTTATAAAATAGGAATGTAAAGGCGCACCTCATACTAGTTATGGCAATTATGCCTGCTCTAGTGCAAGCATAAAGACCTGCGTATAGATTGTTCAGAAATGTGCGTAAGCTATAATGTTTTATAACTTAGCCATCTAAATTTAAGCTCCATCTATGGTCTGCCCAAGCTCTGCCCTGTGCATACCCAACGTGAAAGTGTGTGCAATAGGACTTATGCACACGCTTATAGAATAGCTCCCACCTAAAGCCGTATGTAAGTGCGCATACGTTCTTAAAATAAGGACTTAATACAGATAACTTGCTGCACAGCTCTTAGAAAGTCATCCCCTCAAAAACAAAGGGGCCCTTTTACTAAAATGCATTAAGCAGTTAACGTATGAATTAGCATGCACTATTAGCATACAAGCATGGTAACTGTGACCAAGCTGGCGTTACGCCTGGAAAACGTATGGGTGGAGAGAGAGCATTGACTGCACCTTGCGGTTAGTGCATGGTACTGTGCACTGTTCATTTTGCAGTTAGCGTTGGCATTAGGAGTCATTCTGCTCATTCATAATTAGTGCAGATGCATTAAACACATGGAAAGGGACTTTCCTATGCGGTAACTGTAGGCGCCATGCTGACCACACCTGCGACAACATGCACAACCTTTGCACCTTCCAGGGGTTGTTTTTGGCTCCTGTGAAGTAAATGCAAAACATTACCATACTTTAGTAAATAGGACCCTTTGTGTGTAAAATATAACAACAAAATTGAACAAAAGTCCATCACTAGTAAAAACAAAAAAAACGTAGTCAGTAGATAAAATCATACAAACATGTTTGTCCGGTGATACAGCCAGAAGACACACCCATCCACATTTTACTTTCATTTATTTGGGATCAGTATGACACTTTGAATGCAACCAATATTTGGCCTCTAATTACTGACGTGCACAAAAGTTTGCAGTTGCCACACAATAATGGCAAAATTAAGACATAGCTTTTCCAGGTATTGTATGTTAACTGTTAGAGGTGTTCCAAGCATTTAGGCTGCAGTGCAGTTAATATAGCAACAAGTCGTTATGGTGTATTAACCGCACACCAGATAATGTACAGTACAGTTGATTAAACTTCCCGAGGAAGCACTAACCGCTCTGTGTTATCTGCGGGCAGGAAGTTCTCACTGACCCGATGACTATATGTGGGGTACTTCCCTTGTCCACTAAGATATGCAGTATCGGGGTCACTGCCACCACGATGGAAGAACAGGTTAATGCTGTAATAGAAGAGTTTTCCTTAGTTTAAGGCTAATGGGACTTCAATTGTAGCCTAATGGTTAGAGATAAGACCCAGGAAAGTCAGGATTCAAGACCCACTGGCAGCCCTTGTGATCTTGGAACAAGTCACGTAACCCTCCATTGCCTCAAGTACAAATGGGCTGGAAGCCTTCTAGGGACAGGAAAAGATCTACTGTACCTGAAAGTAACTCGCTTTGAGCTACTCCTAAAAAAGGCATCAGCTAAATCCAAAAATTGCTACACATTTTATCTTGATATGCCTCAGAGAGTTCTAGCATCTTTTCAGTTGATTCAAAATGCTATCACCAAATTAATGGCAGGAGGTAAAGTTGGGACAGGGCAACTCTGCTTATTGCTTTACACTGGTTGCTAATTAAATATACAATTTTGTTTAAAATGATCTTGCTGGTTTTTAAAAACATGTGAGACAATGTGCAAATAAAGAATGTTCTGTTCTACTGGAATACATCAGTTTTTAGAATGTACATCTGCCATGATTGATGTTAGACATGGCTATGGCTTAGGGCAGAAATTTGGGAGGAGATCCCCGAGCCCACCAACAGGCTTTGCCACCTTCAGCAAAATTCTGTTTGTATGGTGACTTCTATGGGGAAATGTTCTAGTTCTGCTCTGCTCTGCTCCCATTATTTGGGGCCGGTCCTGGGAGCTTCTGTGGATGCAGAATATATGTTTACATTTAACATCTTGATGTCGGCATCAGGTTTTTGAGGGTTTTTTTAGTCCCAATCTATGTAGTTAAGCAGCTAGAATGTCTGCAGAAGCCTGCACTACCACTGTTGCTGCAGTTCGTTGCAAGGGGGGGAGGGAAGAGACGCCAGGATGCAGTGGCTTTTTCCTTTTCAAAAAGTTGGCATCCCTAGTCCTATTCCACCATCAGAGATAGAATGCTGGACTTTGTGAAACATCAGTCGGACCCCGCATGGCATATCTTATCTTCTTATGACATCAGGAAGACAGAACACTCCAATAATACATAATAACTTTTACAACAACCTAACATCCAGTTATAGCTAGAAGGGATTAAAGGTTTTCTCTAATTATATTTAGAATTAGATAAGACCTCATTCTTACATCTTCCCCTGATCTGCAACACTGAATACGAAGACAAAGGTTTTACAGAATTTAGTTTCAGCAGAATCTAACAACCTCCAGGAACAAGCAGGAATGTAGTCTTCACATATGGGTATCGTCGGTACCGACGGAGCCTGCGCGGGAATGTTCCCCAGCGTCCAATAGGAAAGCTTTTGGGAGCATCCCACAGCACCTGCGTGCTGCCTTCCCGCCTTTCCCAACTGTCCCACTCCAGTTCTTCGTTTTCCGCGGAGCCGACAGGTCGCACATCCTGTCAACGCAGAAAATAATTCCCTTTTATTCTTCTTTTTTGTGGTCGTGTCTGCCTTCCTTCGACGCTACACCGGTACCGCCGGTTCTTCTTTTTTTTTTTTTTTCCAAAAAAAAAAACCCCCACCTTTCTTCTGGAGTCTTTTCCAGGTATTTTCTCCTCAGGTGCCACGCACCATTTTGGGCACTAGGCCCATCGTTTTCCTTTAAAATGGAAAAACCCGCTTCGGGTTTTAAAAAATGTTCCAAGTGTGGTGGTACCATCTCCGTCACCGACACCCATGAGTGGTGCTTCAAATGTTTAGGTCCTGACCACTCTATTTCGGAGTGTGTTGCCTGTGGGATGATGTCGAAGAGGGGCTGGCAGAACCGAGCTGCTAAACTTAGCACCCTTTTTCCCTCTGATGCAGCCTCTGTGGCATCGACGTCTTCCAGGGCTTCGCCTTCCTCCCATGGATCTCGGGTAACTAAACATAAATCTAGCTGGTCCTCAAAGGGTAGATCTCCCTCTAAGCATCGAGATGCCTCTGGCGTTGCCATTGAGGGACTTTCACTGGCAAATTGCCCCGGCGGGAGGCTTCGGCTTCCAAAGCACTAACGGGGCTCCAGGATGTTCTCAAGGCTTCAGCCTCGTCAGAACTACTGGTGCCATGCTCTGGGGTATCGGCTGCTTCAGCCGGTACCGATACCCAAGCATCGGCAGCGTCAATAGACCAGAGATTCTTGGCTATTGAACGCAGTCTGGCAGCTCTTCTCATGGCCTCGATGCCCTTGAAACCACTTCAGACAATTCAACCGACTCCGGTACCGGTATCGACTGCATCGACATCGGCAGGTATTCTACCGGGACCGAGTCATGCTTATCCACCCGGTATCGACAAGTCGGTACCGGACCCCTCCGATGCCGACTTCAATCGGTACCGGTACCGTGCCTTGCACGATCACCCAGATCGGAGGTACTTTGTATCCTCGGATGAGTCTGAAGACTCTGAAAGCTCTGCCGATACCAGAGTGCTTCTTCCTGAGGATTCTTCTTCTCCTCAGCGTAGGATGTCTCCACCAGAGGATATGTCCTTTCAGGATTTTATCCGAGATGTGGCTCGAGGTCTTTCTATCACAGTGGCTCCTGAAAAGGAGCCTAGGGCAAAGGAATTAGAAATCCTACAATACCCTAAAGCTCCCAAGGAGGCAGCTACCTTGCCTATTCATGAGATCCTACATGATCTCATGTTAAGGATGTGGGAAACACCTCTAACCACATCTCCTTACTCTCGAAGAATCGACACCATGTATCGAGTTCCTCCTTGTCCTGGGTTTCAGAAGACTCAGCTACCACACCATTCCATGGTGGTGGAATCAGCTATGAGAAGGATCAAGAGTGCAAAAAGGCATGCATCTAATCCTCCAGGACGTGTGTAGGACTCTTGATGCCTTTGGACGTTGAACCTTCCAGGCTTCCATGCTTTCTGCTAGGATCAGTTCCTATATATTATATATGGGAATGTTCCTTAAGGAAGTCACAGGAGATTTAGAGCTTATGAGCCCTCTTCTTACTGATTAGAGACAGGATTACCTCACCCTTGCCAAACATGCTCAGGATGTTTCCAAGTTTGTCAATCGTGCAGCCTTTGACTGCTTTGAGTGCATAAGCAGGACCTCTGCTATTGCCATAGGTGCACGTAGGATTGCCTGGCTCCAGGCATCTGACTTGGAACTTTGGGTACAGGATAAACTAGGGAAGATTCCTTGCACAGGAGAGAATCTCTTTGGCAAAAATTGGCAGGAAAAAGCTAATGAGATAGATGCCGACAATATCACCATGGATAGATTGTCTAAATCTACAGCTGATCCTGCAAGGAAAAAATCCTACAAGAAACCATTCTTCAGCAAGAAGAAGTAGTTTTATCCCTCCTATACCAAGCAGGGCATCGTTTGGGTCAGTCTGCCCAAAAGGGACAGCAGCAACAACCTAGGCAAAGAAAGACAAAAGCTGCTAAGCCTCAACCGGCTCAGCAGACTCAGTCTCCACAGGGGCTTTGACTCCTATCTAGAGAACTTTGCCTTCCTGGCCCTGAACGGTTCACCATTCCAGGAAGGTTATGTCATTTTGCCCCCAGATGGGGTCAGATAACAGCAGAAAATTGTACTCTGTCTATTGTAAGAGAGGGGTACAAGCTTCATTTCCTCAGCATGCCCCCTCCTACAATGGTAAGACAGTTCAATTCTCAGACCTCTCTCAACAACCAGTTAGGTCAGGAGGTCACTGTACTTCTTGCCCAAGGGGCAATAGAAGAGGTACCCATTCTACAACAGGGTACAGGGTTCTACTTCTACTGTTTCCTTATTCCAAAGAAAACAGGAGGACAGACCCATTTTAGACCTCAGATAATTGAACAAATTCCTGTTCAAAGAGAAGTTCAAAATGATTTCTCTAGGAACTCTGCTGCCATACCTTCAGAGTCAGGATTGGCTTTGTTCTCTAGATCTCAAGGATGCGTACATTCATGTTCTCATCCATCCAACTCATCGAAAGTTCCTTCGTTTCCTATTTCAAGGGAAGCACTACCAATACAGGGTCCTTCCTTTTGACCTGGCCTCGGCACCAAGCGTGTTCACAAAATGCATGGCTGTGGTGGCAGCATTTCTTCGCACCCTAGGAATATTCGTCTTCCCTTACTTAGACGACTGGCTCATTCGAGCCCCTTCAGAGCCAGAGGCCAGAGTTGCTCTCTCTCGCACAATGCACATCCTTCAGTATTTGGGACTTGTCATAAACTTCCCAAAATCCAACCTTGCTCCCAACTCAGTCTCTAGAGTTTATAGGAGCTCTGCTGGATACCAGACAGACAAGGGCCTACCTTCCACAGGCCCGCTGCCTTCACATTGTGCAGTTAGCTTCCCAAGCAGTGTTAAAACCTCACCTCACTGCTCGAGAAATGTTACAGTTGCTAGGCCACATGGCATCCACCGTGCAGGTGGTTCCTTATGCTCACCTCCATATGAGGGCAGCCCAGTGGACTTTATCCACTCAGTGGGCTCAGGCGTCAGGTTGTCTGTCAGACAAAATAGCAAACTCAGATCACCTTATCTTGTCCCTCCAATGGTGGCAGTCACCCCAGAACCTTTTGGTAGAGTCTCCTTTTCAGCAACCCCCACCCCAGGCCACTCTAACAGATGCTTCACAGGTGGGTTGGGGAGCCCACCTGCAAGGCCTCTCTACCCAGGGTACCTGGACTCCACAGGAGGCCTATCTACACATCAATCTCCTGGAACTCAGAGCAATCTTCCTTGCTCTTCGAGTATTCCACACCCAGCTCAGCTACAAAACAGTCCTAGTTCAAACGGACAATCAAGTAACCATGTTCTATATGAACAAGCAGGGCGGAACAAGCTCTCTGTCACTATGCAACGAAGCTTTGCTACTATGGGCCCTCGCCAGAGAGCATCAGATTCATCTCCTTGCGGTGTATCTTCCAGGCATTCAGAACTCTTGGGCAGACAGACTCAGTCGAGTTCTGCTTCCACACAAATGGTCTCTCCATGCAGACCAGGTGGCCAAATTTTCCAAATTTGGGGAACCCCAGACATAGACCTCTTCGCAATCCACTGAATGCCAAACTTCCCCGGTTCTGTTCCAGAATTCTGGCTCAGGGTTGTCAGGCCAGGGATGCTTTCCTCCTCCATTGGGGCCAAGACTTTCCTGTATGTTTTTCCACCCATTCCCCTAATTCCCAAAACCCGGTTCAAGCTTCAGAGAGACAGAGGTCATATGATTCTCATAGCTCCACATTGGCCACGGCAAATATGGTACCCTCTGCTCCTACATCTCTCTCAAGCTCCGCCTCTGGAGTTAGGATCTGCTCCAGATCTCCTTTCTCAGGAGGACGGGATGCTGTGGCATTCCAATCCCCAGTCTCTGCATCTCAGGGCCTGGTTGCTGAAAGCCTATAACTTCACGGTCTTAACCTTTCTCAGCAGGTAAAGGATATCCTTTATGCTTTCAGGAAGCCTTCCACAAGACGCTCTTATGCTTTCAAGTGGAAAAGGTTTACCATATGGTGCTCACAGAAGGGTCTTGACCCTCTTGCGATACCTCTGGAATCATTACTGGAGGAGTAGCCTAGTGGTTGGGGGCAAGGTACTTCAGGCCGGAAGGTCGGTGGTTCAAATCCCACTAGAGGACAGCAACCTTGGGCCGGAAGGACTGGGGTTTCTAGTCCCACAGATGCTCCTTGTGGTCTTGGGCAAGCCACTTAACCCTCCACTGCCCATGTTCCCTGTAAGTATTAGTGTATGTGTCTCATATCCCTGCGTGTTAAATGTATCCCCCAATTGTGTTGTGACCGCTTTGATTGAAGGATAAGGCGGTATACAAAACTGTCTAAATAAATAAATAAATTTGTCTAATGCAGGGCTTAAGATCAATTCAGTGAGAGTTCATTTGAGTGCTATTGCAGCTTCTTTCAAGCCTCTAAATGGACAACCTATTTCCTCTCATCCTCTCATAGAGAGATTTATGAGAGGCCTTCTTTTAACTAAGCCTCCCATTAAGCCACCACCGGTGGCATGGGACTTGAATTTGGTTCTTGGTCAGCTTATGAAACCACATTTTGAACTATTAGCCACTACCTCCTTGAAATTCCTTTCCTGGAAGGTCATTGTTATTATTGCAATCACATCAGCACGTCGCATCAGTGAATTGCAAGCATTGGTAGCTGATCCTCCTTATACAAGGTTCCATCATGATAAAGTAGTCCTTAGGACTCATCCACATTTTATGCCAAAGGTGGTGTCACCTTTTCATTTAAACCAAGCGGTTTACCTTCCTGTATTCTTCCCAAGGCCTCACGCCTCCAATGCAGAAAGGAATCTTCATACCTTGGACTGTAAAAGGGCTTTGGCCTTTTACTTGCAAAGGACACAGCAACATAGAAAGTCCTCTCAACTCTTTGTTGCTTTTGATCCTAGTCATTTGGGACTGTCCAGCTGGATTGCACAGTGTATATCTTTTGCCTATGAGAGTAAGAACCTTCCTCTTGAAGGCCATGTCACAGCTCACAATGTGAAAGCCATGGCAGCCTCTATGGCTCATCTTCACTCTGTGTTTAATCGACGACATACCTTCACAGCCCATTACTGCTTAGACAAGGACTCCCGCCGGGATTCCTTGTTTGGTCAGGCTGTTCTTCAACACCTGTTCCATACTTAATCAACTCCTACCCACCATCCCTGGTAGGATGCCAGAGATCCATGGGGGGGGGGGGGGGGAAGTGGAGCCCTTTCACAGGGGCACACAACTTCTGGGGCTTTCTCCCTGGCATCTGCAGCTAGGGAGTCCCCATATGTGAAGACTACATTCCTGCTTGTTCCTGGAGATAGCATAGTTACTCACCTGTAACAGGTGATCTCCGGGAACAGCAGGAATTTAGTCCTCGCAACCCACCCACCTCCCCTAGGAGTTGTATCTCTCTATCTCTCTCTCTTTGTCTCAGCTTTAAACTCAACTGGAGATGGACAGTTGGGGAAGGCGGGAAGGCAGCACGCAGGTGCTGTGGGATGCTCCCAAAAGCTTTCCTATTGGATGCTGGGGAGCGTTCCCGCGCAGGCTCCGTCGGTGCCGACGATACCCATATGTGAAGACTAAATTCCTGCTGTTCCCGGAGATCACCTGTTACAGGTGAGTAACTATGCTTATTGGGGCATGTAAAGTGCGCTAAGCAGTTAGTACATGAACGCAGTAACTGTTAGCTTGTTAGCATGACAATGTGCGCTAATTCATGTTCTAACAGCCTGCTGTGTTAGGGGGAGGAAAAGGGCAGAAAGCGCACGAGACTTGCTCAGAGCAGTTACTGCATGGGATTTTACTGCATGCTGTCATTTGTGCAGTTAGCAAGGCTGCATTTGCTGTTACCTCAAGAGGCTGCAGTAAGAGCAGCCAGTCTGAGCCTGATGCACCTACTGCATGGTAGGTGCCATCAACATCACCCTCCAGTCCCCCCCCCCACCTTCTCCAACATAGGTAGCATCAAACCCCAGTCTCCCTGATACAGGGACAGCCAGTGGGGGATGCGAAGGGATGTTGGGACCTGTGTGGAGACTTTTGCAACTCCTCATTTGTATAAGCTAGTAGGGGTTGAAGAGCAGAGCCCAAAAGTGGGGCCATGTGCAGAAAACCCAGTCATTCATTGGTAGGGCTAACCCTGCCCCAACATAGATAACATCAAACCCCAGCCTCCCCAATACCCCCATGACACCTTCCCAAACGTCCACAGAAGAGACCCTATACCTCCTGATCCCCCCAGACACCCCCAGACATCCATAGAAGAAGCCCCTCACCCTCCTGACCCCCCAATACCTCCAGACATCCATAAAACCCCTCATCCCCGAATCTCCTCCAACATCCCCATATATTCATAAAAGAAATCCTCTACCCCCCAATTTTTAAACCTCTCCTGAAATTGCTGAAACCTCTGACATATCTACTCTGCTCTTACTGGTGCCCAGTGGAAATAAGGAGTGATTCCAAGTTGCCTGTATCCTGTTGGTGGCCCAAGTTCAAAATGGCAGCTCTGATCCATAGCGATAGTCTTGCATTAATACCACTAGGAGATCTGAGGGGAGGGGGTTATGTGAGGTTTGGGGGTTTCTTCTACAGATGTTGAATAAGATATCAGGGAGGCTGGGATTTTATGCTTCCTATGTCAGGGAAGGTGTTGGGTGAGTGCTGGCAATTTGCATTGGCCAAGCAATAGGGTGACCTAGTTCGTTGCCTATAGCATGGCTCTTTGCAATCATCAATGCACACTGTAATGCATCGTAAATGTCCACCTAGCATGAGAACTTTCTGGGCATATGGCCATGTCCCAAAACATTACTTCATAGGCTTCGAACTTACTCCGTGTTAATTTCTGGACCTAACATATGGTAAAGGCCGAAACTTACTGTACTTTAGTCAAGGCGATATTATTTGTGACCCAGTACAAGCACTGCGGAACCTGTGTCTTTTGGGGAAACTGCTAGGTACGTATGACCTAGATTGGCCACTCTTGGAAACAGGATACTGGGCTTGATGGACCTTGGTCTGACCCAGTATGGCATATCTTATGTTTTTATGTTCATTCTGTAATCTATCCATAGACTTTCAGTAATTATTTTGCTTCTAAGATCTTGAGTTTCCTTTGGGGTCTGCGGGGTCTGCAGATTCTGCTGAGGAAGGTTTAGCTGCTTTTTCATCCTCCATTTATTAGCACTCTGTTTGTTTAATTGAGGTGGATGAACTGCTTGAGGTAGAGGCTCAAGCACCTCAAGATTTCCCAATGTCCACTGGACCCTTTTTCATTGGCATTAAGTCTCAAACTTCTTTTTCAAGGACTTTAAAGCAATTGCGTAATTTTTCCCTAGAAGAGGATGCATTGCCTAGATCACTGAAGACGACGACCCTAGAAATTACGGGCCTGATATTGAGCGTGATTAACGTGGTTAGAATGTGTCCACAGGTGCCACTTTTGCACACCCCGATGCTAGCCGTTCTGGGAGAGGCATCCAGCGATACCCAGACAGGGGTGCTATTGAGCCACTGCCTGGTTATTGCTAAATGGAGAAAGTTTCTCTGCTAACACCTCAATTTTACTGTCAAAGCTAATGGGGCAGCGGCTGACTATCGCTACTGCCCAGTTAGCATCTTTGCTATCCAGCCAACCAGGATCATCAGCACCAGTGGTTGGATATGTCCTCAGCACTGAACATCTGGTTTCAAGTTTCAGTGACCTTGTCTAGCTGCTGGAACTGTGTTAGCCACCGCTGCTGCTGAATATCTCCCCTGCAAATCTCTTTCAAACTTCCCCTAATATGCACACAAAACTGTATGATGCATATCTCATTGAAGATACACTGAAAATCTGAGTGACTGGTGCTCTCCCGAGACAGGCTTGAGAATCACTGGTTCAGTAATAAGGAAACTGAACACTGAACTTTTAGCAAGTCACACTTAAAATTTTATTAGGAGTTCATACAATAAAACATCCTATGTGTACTGTTTTTCTCATAGTCCTAAAAGCTAAACCCTGAATTTTTGGTTGGCAGGTAGTAATAGTCGGTGGTTGTTTTTTTTTTACTTACTTGTTTTCCAATTAATTCTCAAATACATGCCTGCCCAAGTGGTCATTGTATAGGACTGTTCCTTCTTATTCTGGTACAAGGACCCCAAGTTTTCAGATTAGGGAAGTGGATTTAGCTCAGTGTCTTTTCTCAGAAGGTCAGGACAAGTCACATCAGGTACGGTAGGTATTTTCCTGTCCCAAGACAATCTAAGTTTGTACAGGAGTCAATAAAGGGTTAAGTGACAGGCCCAGGACCGCAAGGAGTGTCAGTGAGAGTTGAACCAGATTTTCCTGGTTCTTAGCCCACTGCTCTAATCATTAAGCTACTAAATCTGACTAAGCCAAGGCGTTGTGAAATGGCTGAGCACTGCAAGGCAGTGACAAATGCAGATGGAGGCGGGAGCAGTCTCAAAACAGTGAGTAGGTCATAGATAAACAGTGTGTGTGAGGTGGCATATGGGTTATAGTCAAACTGGTCAGGTCAGGCACCTCCCAAGGTTGCCATGGCAGCCATGTCACCTAGAAGGAGGGTTGGGTCTGAAACACCCAACTGCAAGTATTCTTAGGTTCGTCTGGTGTTTGGCAGTCCAGATTGTCTGAGCTTGCTTCCAGTCCTAACTTCTCACAGCTCCAGGTTATACAGGTAAGGGATGTAGAGATCATTCCAAACCCCACTATTACATAGGGAGAGGAAGTTTCTTGTCCAAGTCAGTAGGGAGCCGCAAGTTCCAGGTGGGACTGGAGAGCAGGGATGCAGAGGGTTATGTACCACCTTGTGCTCTGCTGTTCAGCTTCTCACAATAGCAGCAGCAGAAACTGGGCACTTGCGCTTAGCTCTTCAGGACCCAGGAGCTGTTTATTGGAATACATTTAGAAGCAGAATCTCCAGACTTTGCCAGTCACTGAGAAGACAGGATTACAATTTGCACTCAGAACCCTCTAGTTATTTGAATAAGCTCTGTGATGAAAGTGTTTTTATGAGGATTATTGTAATAATAAATTCCTGAGATATTGTGTCATTCAGAGTTATGATATCTGGCCATAATATTTGTGTAAAAGCATCCAATTATATTTCTACAGTACTATTGGGCCTATGCAGCACTGGGCAGATAAGTATTTCATGTGTATTACGCTGAATTTTATTACAGGTGAGTCAGGCAAAGACAACTCACTATAGCTAAATACTCTCTAACTCCAGCAAATATATTTATTTATTTTAATCTTTTTTATACTGCGCTCTTTAGAATCAGTGCGGTTTACAAATAACATTAATTTGTACAATGCAGGCTGAAACATATATTGAACCTTACAAGGAAAAGGTAATGCAACTTGGGTGTCAACAGGGATAACTATATACAAGTCGAGTAATTATATCAACAGATATGGTTATGTCAACATGACAGATAGGGAGGGTGTGCTGGGTTATGTCATCATGACAGATAGGGAGGGTTAAGTCATGTTGCCGGTATGAGAGTAATGCTGAAGGAAAAGGTGGTGCTTTAGAGCCTTCCTAAATTGTGCGAGGTCAGAAATAGACCAGATAGTGGTAGGGAGGGCATTCCAGAGTGTAGGTGCGTAAAACACAAAGGCTCTGTTCTTTGTCACAAGGGAGCATTTTGTTATCGGCATTGGGGACAGCGAGTGTGTTAGCAGAGACCGATCTTCTGGATCTATTCTAAGGAGTGGGGTGGACAACGTCCGTGAGGAAGGTGGAGAATAGGTTGTTAAGGGCTTTGAAGGTAAACAGTAGTACTTTAAAGGTGAGCCCGCAGTAGATAGGAAGCCAATGGAAGTGCTGCAAAATAGGAGTTATGTGGTCTCTTCTGGAGGCTCCATGCAGGATGCAGCCAGTGGCATTCATTGCCAGTTGCTGTGGATTAAGTGTGCTCTTAGGGAGGCCATGCAGAATGGCGTTAGCGTAGTCGAAATGGGGGGTTACAAGGGCTTGAAAGATCGTCCGGAAATCAGCAGGCTCCAGTAGGGGACGTAGGTGGTGAATTGTACATATACACATATATTCTTCAGAATGGTGGTAGAGTTTACTGTTGCATTATTTAAGCTTTCTTGTATACCTGTAACTATGCACGAAGTGTTCAATCCATGGCCCAAGCCTAGAACCTGTGCTGTCAGATATTCACAATACAATCTGCATTAGGGTATTGCAGATTTCAACCACATTTAGGGACAGACAAGTGAGCCATCTATTATGTGGTGGTCCAGTGAGTTGATAAAAATGCATACATGGTGTGTAGACTGCGAAAATGCAAAGGCTTTTGTTTAAAACTGTGAATACTGTATAATGTTAATTTAAATAAAAATTAAATGCTTAGAAGAAGGTATTTGTTTTGATACTTACCAACTAGTTCCTTAGCTGACTTTTCTTTGAAAGCTACAGTATTGAAGTTTCTCTAATATCTTAAGGAAAGGCATGGACTTGAATATCAGTTAAATACCCACTGGTGCATAGCACTGTACTAGGCATGCTTCAAAGCAGTGCTTTCCAACCTGTGGTCTATGGACCCCTGGAGGGGAGCGAGATCTGTAGAACAGGAAAAAAAACAAATAAAGAGGCTGGGGGAGATTATTAGGAACTGGCTAGGAAGAGACAGAGACTGGAGGAAACTGACTGGGAGGAAGGAGACTAAGATCGGCGGGGACAGGCTGGGGGGAAGAAAGATCAAGATCGGTGGGGGGAAGAGAGACTGAGATCAGTGGGGACTGACTGGGAGGAAGGAGACTGAGATTGGTGGGGACTGGCTGAGGGGAAGACAGACTGGGATTGGTGGAGACTGACTGGGAGGAAGGAGACAGATCGGTGGGGACTGGCTGGGGGGAAGGAGACAGATCGGTGGGGACTGGCTGGGGGGAGGGGGGGGGAAGAGAGACTGGGAGGAAGGAGACTGAGATCGGTGGGAACTGGCTGGGGGAAAGAGAGATTAGTGGAGTTAGCAAGGGGAAGGGAGATAGAGGGCTAGTGAGGACAGGCTTGGTGCTGAGGGGAGCTGGTCCAGGAAGAGTGGTGGGGTTGAAAAGCGGGGTGCGGCACTATTCTAAGCTTTTTTGGGGATGCACACAACCAAAACAGTTGGGAATCTCTGGTTTAGAGGAAAATTGACTGCAGCAAGAAAATGTTTGCCTTTCCTTTGTAATGGTTCTAATTCAACCTAATGATTGCTCCACAATAACATTCACGTGGTAATGGAAACAACAGTGCGAGCGGATTCTATAATACCCCACCAGAAAGTCTCAGACTCTGTAGCGCGCAAGTCAAACAGTATATAAAATACCATCCATAGCGCTCATCGCATCAACGACTTTTCTGGATTCTAATTGTTTGTTTTATACCCGCCACCATTTTTTGCCATCCTCACACACTATTAAAACACAAGTGCTTATCTTTTAAAATGTTCCCCTCAGTTTCAAAACTCTACTCTCCAACTACAGACAAAACTTGTGTTTTCTTCTAAGATCGTATAGTATTACAAAACAATAGTTTGTGTTTTACCGGTGCACATTTCAGATTAGGTAACTTCTTGAATGAGTTGTGCTCACGTGATTGTTCAAATATTTCACCTTCATACAAAGCCTTCATGAACAAGGGGTGAGAGATGTGTTTCTTTGTATACTGAATATGTGTTTTCAATCTGATATCCTATGATGGCTGTGGCAAGGGTGTATGTGATTATTTATTTGCCAAAATCTCTTTGTGAGTTTCATGAGTACAGGTGACCTAAAATGTGGGTGAGAGATTGTCATTTTAGGAAGTCGCCAAGGCAAACCATTTAAAGGTGACTAAACTGTGATTAATATCCGCTAGTACAATGCAGGACCAGCCAGAGAGTTTCTGCTGCCCTAAGCAGGCCCTCTGTGCCCCCTCCCGGCCTACAGCACCACCTAGCTTACCATGCCATCCCCAGCATCCATGTTCTCATAGGGGGGTGGGGGGCGGCCTGGCATCCTGTCTTGCGCTGAAGCAGTTCAGCCACCATTTCAGCGCATCAGTTCAGCCACTGTTTCAGCACATTGGGCATTAAAGTGCCCGTGTGCATGTGTGCTCATATCCTGCCGCTCCTGCCTGCGCCTTCCGATGCAACTTTCTGTTGGAGGGGGCAGGAGTGGCAGGCCGTAACTGCATGCAACCCACGGGCATTTTAAAGCCTGCCGTGGCACTGAACAGCTGCTTCATGGTGGGGAGGGGTGGAGGGGGTAAGCCAGGCCACCCACCAGGGTTGGCTGCCCTTGGCGACCACCTAATTTGCCTAGTGGACAGGCCAGCCCTGGTACAATGCCAATAAAAGCTAATTTAACTGAAGCACAGTAACTATGGCTTTACTAGAGGTAGCTCTTGTCAGATAAATCCAATCAATTTCTTTGACTAGGTAGAGAATTTGGGGGGAGAGTGCTAGATGTGGCATACTTTAGATTTCAGCAAGACCTTTGACACTGTTCTGCATTGATAATTTAAAAAACAAACTAAGTGCTTTTGGGGGGAGGGGGAGGGGGGGGAAATGCAGTGTGTACCTTCAGATCAAGGGCATGCGATAAGGTAGTATATAAAACTGGTTAAATAAATAAAATAAAAATGTGATGAATGTGATCTACCTAGACTTCAGCCAAGCCTTTGATGCTGTTCCTCATAGGAGGCTTATCAAACTCAACAGTTTGGGGATGGGTCCCAAGGTAGTGAACTGGAACAGAAATTGGTTGACTAACGGTAAACGGAACCAGCTCAGATGAAAGGAAGGTGATGAGTGGTGTGCCCCAGGGTTTGGTCCTGGGATCGGTACTGTTCAATATATTTGTGAGTGATATTGCTGAAGGACTGAATGGAAAAGTCTGTCTTTTTGCAGATGACACGAAAATTTGCAACAGAGTGGACTCCCCCGAGGAAGAGAAGAACATGAGGAAAGATTTACAAAAGCTGGAAGAATGGTCTAATGCTTGGCAGTTAAGATTTAATGTGAAGTGAAGTACTTGGGAAGCAGAAATCCAAGGGAATTGTATGCAATAGGGGGCAAGAGTTTGGTGTGCACAGACCAGGAGAAGGACCTTGGAGCGATTGTTTCTGAGGATCTCAAGGTGACAAAACAGTGTGGCAAGGCAGTGGCAAAAGCCAGAAGGATAATGGGTTGCATACAGAGAGGAATTACCAGCAGAAAGAAAGAGGAACTAATGCCACTGTACAAGTCGCTGGTGAGGTCTCACTTACATAGAAACATGATGACAGAAAAAGACCACATGGCCTATCTAGTCTGTCTTTCCATATCAACAACTACAACAGTCCACTTTTTACCTTTAGAGATCCTCTGTGTTGGTCCCATGCTTTTTTGAATTCAGTTACTGTCCTCATCTCTATCACCTCCACTGGGAGACTATTCCACGGATCTACTACTCTTTCCGTAAAGAAATATTTCCGCATATCACTCCTGAATCTATCTCCCTTCACCCTCATCCCATGTCCCCTCGTAGCAGAACTTGCTTTCAATTGAAAGAGGCTCTCTCCCTGAACAGTTAATGCCACGGAGGTATTTAAACATCTCAATCATATCACCTCTATCCCGCCTTTCTTCTAAGGTGTACATATTAAGATCCTTAAGTCTGTCCTCATATGCTTTATAATGAAGCCCACTAATCATTTTAGTAGCCACCCTCTGCACCGACTCCATCCTGTTCACATCCTTTTGAAGGTGCGGTCTCCAGAATTGCACACTATACTCCAGATGAGGTCGCACCAAAGACTTATACAGAGGCATTATCACCTCCTTTTTTCTGCTAGCCATTCCTCTCCATATGCACCCAAGCATCCTTCTAGCCTTTGCCATCGCCTTTTCTACCTGTTTAGCTACTTTAAGATCATCAGACACAACCACACCTAGGTCCCGCTCTTCTTTAGTGGACAAAAGTACTTCACCTCCTATACTGTATTGCTCCCTTGGATTGCTGCAGCACAAATGCATGACCTTACATTTTTTAACATTAAATCCCAGCTGCCAAATTCTAGACCATTCTTCAAGCTTAGCTAGATCCCTCCTCATGTTATCTACACCTTCCTGGGTGTCTACTCTATTGCGGATTTTGGTATCATCTGCAAAGAGGCAAACCTTACCTGACAGCCCTTCCGCTATATCACTAATAAAGATGTTAAGAAGAATCGGACCAAGGACAGATCCCTGGGGCACACCACTGGTAACATCCTTCTCCTCAGAGTGAGCTCCATTTACTTGTACTCTTTGTCGCCTCCCACCCAACCAATTTCTAACCCAAGCAGTAACTTTAGGGTCCATCCCTAGGGTGCTCAGTTTGTTTATAAGTCGCCTGTGAGGAACAGTGTCAAAGGCTTTACTGAAATCTAAATACACCACATCTAGAGCTCTCCCTCGGTCCAACTCCCTGGTCACCCAGTCAAAGAAATCAATCAGATTTGTCTGATAAGACCTGCCTCTGGTGAATCCATGCTGCCTCGGATCCTGTAATCCGCTGGACTCCAGAAACCTCACTATTTTCTCTTTCAGCAGCGTTTCCAATAATTTACTCACCACCGAAGTTAAACTAACCGGCCTGTAGTTTTCAACCACATCCTTACTTCCGCTTTTGTGTAAAGGCACCACATGAGCCTCTCTCCAGTCCTTTGGCACCACTCCCGACTCCAACGAGGCATTGAAAAGGTCAGTCAGTGGAGTTGCTAGAACGTCCTCAAGTTTCCTCAGTATTCTAGGGTGTATCCCATCCGGTCCCATCGCTTTGTCTACTTTAAGTTGAGCTAGTTTCTCACGAACACAGTCTTCTGAAAATTGTTCAAGATGTCCCTCGCTTCTGTTCCTATTTGTGGGTGTTTTCTGAGGTCCTGCTCCTGGTTCTTCATCTGTGAACACAGAACAAAAATATTTGTTAAGCAATTCCGCTTTATCCTTATCAGCTTCTACATATTCCCCCCTGCACCCTTGAGTCTGACAATACCACTTTTGCCCTTCCTCTTCTCACTAATATATCTGAAAAATGTCTTATCCCCGCATTTTATTGCATTGGCTATGTCCTCCTCCTTTTGAATCTTTGCCTTCTTGACTACTTTGCTAGCTTCTCTAAGTTTTTCCAAATACTGATGCCTGTCTTCCTCTCTCTGTGATCTCTTGTATTTCATGAAGGCCTCCCTCTTTTTCTTCAGTTTTTCAGCTACTTCCTTAGAAAACCATAGCAGTCTCCTTTTCCTTTTGCCTTTATTTACCATTTTAACAAAAAGGTTGGTTGCCCTTAAAATATCCCCTTTCAGTTTTGCCTACTGTTTTTCTACATCCCCCAGCTGTTCCCATCCTACTAACGACTCCCTGAGGTATTGGCCCATCTTTGCAGTTAGTCTTCCTAAAGTCTAAGATCCTCACCTTGGAATGGATTCTAACAGCCCTAGTCCTAATACTGAACCACACCATCTGGTGATCACTGGATGCAAAATGATCTCTCACTACAACATCAGAAACACTTTCACCATTGGTAAGCACCAAGTCCAGTATGGTCCCTTCACGTGTGGGGTCTGTTACCAATTGCCTGAATAGTTCTCCCTGTAGAGAATCCAGGATCTCCTTACTTCTAGATGATACTGCAGCAGGAATGTGCCAATCAATATCTGGCATATTGAAATTTCCTATCAGTAGCACTTCCCCTTTCCTAGCAATGCTGCGTATGTCTTCAATTAACACTCTGTCCACCTCTTCCTCTTGTGAGGGAGGTCTGTATATCACACCAATGCAAATAGATTTCTCTTTCCCTCTTTCTAGTTTAACCCACAATGCCTCCTCTCTCCCTTTTAAGCTCTGTAATTCCAAAGCTTTAATAGTAGTTTTTACATATAGTGCCACTCCTCCTCCCCTTCTTCCTACCCTGTCCTTTCTGAATAAAGTATAGCCAGGTATAGTTACATCCCAGTCATGGTTTTCTGTGAACCATGTTTCTGTAACTGCCACTAAATCCAAGTCAGCCACTCCCACCAAAGCTTCAACATCAGGGATCTTATTTCCCATGCTATGGGCATTTATACACACTGCTTTCCATATGTTACCCCGTTACATTAAATACCTTTATGGAAATGGGTATCACCTACCTGGGGGCTTTCACTTACCTGGGGGCTTTCTTCACCTATCCCCAACGAATCTAGTTTAAAGCCCTCTTCAGTAGATTAGCCAGTCTACTACCGAAGATGCGTTGACCTTTCTTGGACAGATGGATGCCATCTCTGCTCTGCAACCCTTGGAACAGCATCCCATGGTCTAGGAAACCAAAACACTCTCGATGACACCATCCATGCATTCATCTCCAGGATGCGAGCCTCTCTGCCTTGGCCTTTACCCTCAACAGGGAGGATTGAAGAGAACACTACCTGTGCACCTAACTGCTTCACCCTCTGTCCCAGAACCATGAAGTCACTTTTGATACGTTCCGAGGTATACCTGGCAGTATCATTTGTTCCAACATGGATTAGAAACATTGGGTAATAGTCAGTGGGCTTGATGAGTCTCGGCAAACTCTCCGTAACATCTTGGATTTTGGCACCAGGCAGACAGCATACCTCTCTGGACATCAAGTCTGGTCGGCAGATGGACGCCTCAGTACCCCTCAGAAGAGAGTCTCCAACCACCACTACCCTTCGTTTCCTTCTGGACACTGATTCTGCAACTTTGGGGTACTTTGGAATATTGTGTTCAGTTTTGGAGATCATATCTCGCAAAGGATATAAAAAGGCTGGAAGCAGTTTAGAGGAAGGCGACCAAAATGATTTGGAGTCTGCGTCAGAAGACTTATGAGAAGAGACTTGAAGACCTAAATATGTATACTCTGGAGGAGAGGAGGGACAGGGGAGATTTCAGATCTTTAAATAGTTAGAGTATTAATGAACAAACAAACCTCTTCCAAAGACGGGGAAGCTGTAAAGCTAGAGGGCATAACATGAAGCTGCAAGGGGGTAAACTGAGAGACAATGTCAGGAAATACTTTTTCACTGAAAGGGTGGTGGACGCTTGGAATGCCCTCTGGATGGAAGTGGTTGGGATAAATACAGTGACAGAATTCAAAATGGCATGGGACAGATAGAGTGGATCACTTTATAGCAACAGGATAAAATCAAAATAAACATAACTATCTCTTATATCTGAACAAATAGGGGTGACCTACATGGAGAGGTGGGTACACCCCTAAACAAAGGCATGGGGAGAGGTGACCTGCATGTAGCAGCAGGTGCACCTACTTTTGCTGCCTTGCTGGACAGACTAGATGGACCATACTGGTCTTTATCTGCCCTCATATACTATGTTACTATGAGTCAATGCTTTCTCCTGATGACCCAGCAGCTTCTGGGTTTTCTTGGCAGTGTTCCCGGGAGTAGATTCCAAGGCAATGGAGGGTTAAAGTGACTTGCCCAAGGCCACAAGGAGTGCTATTGGGAATCAAACCCTGGTCTCTTGATTACCAAGCCAGTGCTCTAACCTTTAGGGAGTGTGCTTGGGATGGGTCCTAAGGTGACTGAATGGGTTAGAAACTGGTTGAGTGGGAGGCAACAGTGGACAGTAGTAAATGGAGTTCCCTTTGATGACAGGAGCATTATTAGTGGTGCGCAATACTGTACATGCTCTGCCGGAAAGGTTTGTGTCTTTGTAGATACTAAACGTCTGCAACAGGTAGACACCCTGGAAAGTGTAGATAACATGAGGAGGGAGCTAGTAAAATTTGAGAATAGTTGAGAACTTGGAAGCTAAGATTTAATGCTAATAAATGCAAGGTCATACATCTGTGCTGCAAAAAACCTAAACGAGTGGTACAGTGTAGGGAGTAAAGTACTGTAACGCAGGAAAAAAAGAGCGAGACCTGGGGGTAATCCTATCTGATAATCTTAAAGTGGCAAAGAGAAAAGGCAACAGCAAAAGCCAGAAAGATGCTCCAGTCCTTATAGAGAGCAGGAACAAAGATAGTACCTTTGTAGAATTCTCTAGTGAAAGCTCATTTGGAGTATTGTGGACCCATCCTGGAGATTGCACCTTCAAAAGGAGTCAGTGCAGGAGACAGCTACCAGAATGGTCATTGGTCTTCATCATAAAGCATATGGGGAAAAACAAAGTATATATACTGAGATCTTTAGAAGAAAGCGGGAGAGGGGAGATAAGATAAAGATATTTACATGTTTCTATTTTATGAATGCATAAGAGGTAGGCATCTTTCACTTGAAAGGACATCTGGAACAAGGGTCATAAGATAAAGGTGACACTCTGGAGTAATCTGAAGAAATATTTCTTTACAGAAAAGATGGTGGATAGATGGGACCCCCACCGACCCAGTGGAGGTGGCAGAAACAAGAAATGTATCTGAATTCCAGAAAGCAGGGACAAGAGGATATCCGAGGGAGAGGAAAGGATTGTAAAGCTTTATAGTTCATATGGATGAGGAGACTGGATAGGCCATATGGTATTTATCTGCCACCAATTTCTATGTTATTTTTCTGTGTAAAACCTTTTCACTAATGATGTATTACTAATTTCTTATCAAGAGGCTCTGGATTCAATTTTTCTAACAAGAGACTCCCATCAGCCTTGCTTGGGTCATTGAGCCCCTTCATGCCATCATGGGGCTAATTAAGACTTTAAAAAACAAAAACAACCCTCATGGGCATAGTTTGGTGAGGTGCAGAGACAACAGTCTTTCAAATTCCGTGGGCATAGGAGTCAGAACAAGGTCCTCCATCCTGCCCACGTGGTTCAGGAATCTCCGCTCTTCCACACTTAACTTACCAGGGGCCATCATGGCCTGTCAAACCTCTGTCACAGCAGAAGCTCTTTATATTGCCATGGCCATAACCAGTGCATTTCCCTCAAATGCAGGGCTCTTTCATTAATACATGAGGAACAAGGGTCAGTTTTAGCAGTCAATGAAAAAGGTGCCGGTACTCCATACCACTGCTACCTCTTCAAAAAAATGCCCTAGCTGCAACAATGTTAGTAGTAATGGGAGGAATGATAGCATGCTGTGGCACGTTTGCACGTAAAGGCTCTGATGCATCTTGCGGCCATGGCAACAGGAAGAATGCATCAAGATGGTGAGACACGGCGGAGCCTTGAAGAGTGCTTATGGACGAAGGTTCTGTAGTGTGCTACCATTCCTTTTATCATTAGTACTGTCACCGCCAAACTGATATGAAAGAGCCATGGAAGGGGGGAAGTTTGAGGGAAGCTGGTTGACCACTAGGAAGGCAGAATATAGATGGGAGTTGCTAGATTTAAGGGAGAGAGCAAGGAGAGATGTTGGACTGTAGGGAGAGACAGACATAGGAGACTGATGCTGGCAGATGTAGGGTAGAAGAAGGGGGCATCCTGTTAAAAGAAGGGTTTGATGCCACAGCTGGAAGAAGGGCACTTGGGTTGGAAGGAGGTGGCTGGGGACTGACATACAGCAGCTGGGTATGGAATAAGGGGGTTGGAAGGCTGACTGTAGCAGATACTGAGGATGCAAAAAGGGGGCTGATGCTGACAGGTGATGGGGCTGAAGTTGAGTTGGGAGAAGGGGCTGATGCTAGGGAGAAGAGGCAGGGAGAGGGAGAGAATGATGAGGAAGAGAAGGTGTACCAGAAGGAGTGGGAAAGTGTGAGAGAGTGTGCTGGGGAGGTGAAGTTGAGAGGTAAGAGGGAAGGATGTGAGGAGTGAGGAGGAAAGGGAAGAGAAGGGGAAGGGATATGGAAAAAGGAAAGAGGGTGAGTGAGGAAGTGGGGAAAGGAGAGCTGAGAGAAGAGTGGAGAAGGGATGAATGGGAAGGGGTAGGGATGGGGAGAAGGAAGGAGGGAAAGGGTGGCACTGAGGAAGAGAGGAGAGATAGTGAATGACAAGGAAATAATGGAGAGATGGGGAGGGTTTTGTGAGTGGGAAAGAAGAATGTGGGTGGGAAGGCGAAGGATATGTAGGATGATAAACAAATATAAGGAAAAAGTGAAAACAAAAGAAATGGAACCTACTGTATAATGTAAGCAAGAGAAAGAGGACATGCATGATGAAAAAATCTAGAGGAAATGCTGCCAGAATAAAATGGGTAGCAGAAGACAAGAACTTAGGGCCCTTTTCCAAGAGCCCCCCAAGTGGTTAATGTACATTTTAAGTAGTGCTAACAGCCCATGCTAATTGTTACTGCATAGCCATGACAGTTACTGCACACTAATTCCTGTGGTAACTGCACAATGCATGATGGGATGGGGAGTGGGTGCGCTAGCGGTGGAATGTGGGCATGGAAAGCACATTGTGGTTAGCTCGGAAACAATGGCCATGTGCTGTCAGCGTGGCAATTAGCATGGCTGAACTTAATGATACTTCTATAGGCAGATTAATTGCACTGCGCATTTGTCCACACAGTAAATGCTGGGAACATACTGGCTGCAACCCTGACAGTTACCACAGAGACTTTGCATTTACTGCGCATTAGTTTACGGTGCTAACGCACGTTATGTGCAAAACCCTAACAGGCTTTCTTTAGTAAAAAGGGCCCTTAGAAATCTGAGGGGAGAGAAAACATGGAAAAAGGAAAACTGAAGAAATAAGAAAAGGCTTAAGAAATGAAAATAAATCTAAATAAAAGAATAATACAAGAAACACAAAGGAAAAAGCGTAGTTACTCACCTGTAACAGGTGTTCTCCAGGAGCAGCAGGAATCAGTCCTCACATATGGGTGACGTCGGCGCCGACGGAGCCCTCGCGGAGCAATTTTCCCCAGCTTTCAAAGAAAGCCTTTGGGAATTGCAGCGCGCATGCGCGGTCGCCTTCCCGCCCAAGGGTGCCATCTTAGCCAGTCAGATGACATAGCTAAAAAAGACAGCATAAAAATTTTGCAAAAAAACTTAAGCAGATGATTGCAACTCCACGGGGAGGAGGGAGGGTTGTGAGGACTGATTCCTGCTGCTCCTGGAGAACACCTGTTACAGGTGAGTAACTACGCTTTCTCCAGGACCAAGCAGGAAGTCAGTCCTCACATATGGGACTCCCAAGCTTAAGGCTACCGGAGACCCTAAGCACAAAAATGAGCTCCCTCTAGCTCAGCAGCACAGAAGGAAAGAATCTTCGCTGAATTATTACCCACCGGTAGCCCACATCCGGGATGGAGGGTAGGAGTTGCTCAAACCTCAAAGAGATTACGGAGGACTGCCTGTCCGAAAGCACTGTCCCTGCGGGACTCCATCTCGAGACAGTAATGGACCGCAAAAGTCTGGCTCGAAGACCAAGTAGCGGCCCGGCAGATGTCTGCCAGCGGGACAGAGCGGAGGTAAGCCACTGACGTAGCCTTTGCCCGAACACAATGAGCCGTGACTCGACCATCCAAGGAGAGTCCGGCTGCCCCATAAGCCCAAGTGATACAGTCCGCAACCCAGATGGACAGAGTACGTTTGGAGACCGGGAGTCCCAATTTATTGGGATCAAAAGACACAAAAAGCTGAGTAGCTTTACGGTGCTCCCGTGTACGGTCAAGGTAGAAGTTCAATGCCCTTCTACAGTCCAGGGTATGGAGGACCATTTCAGCTCGGCTGGAGTGTGGTCTGGGAAAGAAAGTCGGAAGTACCACCTCCTGATTGATGTGAAAAGGGGAGACCACTTTTGGAAGAAATTTTGGGTGAGTCCGTAGGACTACCCTATTTTTGTAGAACCGAGTGTAAGGGGGATCAGACACGAGGGCCTGCAATTCACTTATGCGCCTAGCGGAAGTGAGGGCTATCAAGAACAATGTTTTCCAAGAAAGAAAACGGAGAGAACAGGTAGCCATAGGTTCAAAAGGCGGACAGGTGATCCGCTGTAAAACCACATTCAGATCCCAGTCAGGCGCTGGCGGGCGCAGAGGTGGTTTAAGTAGAAGGAGACCTCGGAGAAACCTCGCTACGAGAGGATCGCTGGAAAGAGGTCTGCCGGCCACCGGCACATGATGTGCTGAAAGAGCACTGAGGTGAACTTTGACGGAGTTGGACTTAAGTCCCAGATTAGAGAGGTATAGCAAGTACTGCAAGATCACCGACACCGAGCAGGAGAAGGGATCCTGAGACTGTTGGGTACACCAAACGGAAAAGCGACGCCATTTAAGGGCGTAGCATTTGCGGGTAGAAGGTCGCCGAGAAGCTAGGACGACCTCCTCCACCTCTGCCGGCAGGAGAAGGGGAGCAAGGACTACCCTCTCAGCAGCCAGGCCATTAGATTGAGAGATCTGAGGTTGGGGTGTAGCAGAGACCCCTGATCCTGAGTGAGGAGATCCGGTTGAAACCCCAGAGGGAAGGGATCCTCTACCGCTAATTGCAGCAGGAGTGGAAACCACGGCTGTCTGGGCCAGCGAGGGGCCACCAGGATCATGGAAGCTTTGTCTCGGAGAACCTTGAAAAGAGTTCGAGAGACTAGCGGGATGGGAGGAAAAGCATACAGGAGGCTCTCCGACCATGAGAGGAGAAAAGCGTCTGCCGCAACTCGAAGGGGATGTGGCTGACGAGAGCAGAAGCGAGGAAGTTGCCGGTTGAGAGGACTGGCAAAGAGATCCATCGTGGGGAGGCCCCACTTTAGAAAGAGCTTCTGAACTACCAAGGGATCCAGGCGCCACTCGTGCGGCTGGAGGATCCTGCTGAGTTTGTCCGCCAGGCAATTTTCTTGGCCTGGGAGATAAACTGCCTTGAGAAGAACGCCGTGACTGACGGCCCAAGAGCAGAGCTTCTGTGCTTCCCGACAGAGAAGGAAGGAGCCCGTGCCCCCCTGCTTGTTCACGTAGAACATGGCAACTTGATTGTCCGTCTGGACAAGGACGGACTGGTGAGAGGTCAGGTGGGAGAAAGCCTTGAGAGCCAGGCGGATCGCTCTGAGCTCCAGGAAGTTGATCTGCTGAGCAGACTCCCACGTGGTCCAGAGGCCCTGAGTACGTGCCCCTTGGCAATGTGCTCCCCAACCCAGGAGGGACGCATCTGTCGTCAGCACCTGGGCCGGCTGAGGTGACTGAAAAGGCACGCCGAGTACCAGGTTCGGCCGATGAAGCCACCACTGGAGAGATGAGGCCAGCGGCTCGGAAACGCGCACTAGGTCTGCTAGGCCGCCTGTGGCTTGTTGCCACTGCTTGCGAAGACACCATTGAGCAGGCCGCATATTCAGGCGGGCATTGGGGGTCACATGGACGGTGGAAGCCATATGGCCGAGCAGTCTCAGGAAGCGCCTGGCGGAGACCAGGGGCTGGCTGCGAAAACGGTCGGCTAGGTCCATGAGCCGTTGAGCCCTGTCGAGAGGCAGGAAAGCTCGTGCCTGAGGAGTGTGCAGTCTTGCGCCGATGAACTCGAGATCCTGTGAGGGGAGCAAAGTGGACTTTGCGAAGTTTATGACAAAGCCCAAGTACTGCAGAAGAGTCACCGTGCGGTGTGTGGCGTTGGTGACCTCCGGAGCAGACGCTGCTCTGATGAGCCAGTCGTCGAGGTACGGAAAGACATAGAGGCCGTGAAGCCGGAGATGGGCCGCCACCACCGCGAGACATTTTGTGAAGACTCGCGGTGCGGAGGACAGGCCAAAGGGCAGTACTCTGTACTGGTAATGATTTCCTGCCACCACAAACCTTAGGTATTGGCGGTGGCTTGGGTGGATGAGGATGTGCGTGTAGGCATCCTTTAGATCCAAGGAGCATAGCCAATCTCCCTGCTGGAGGTAGGGCAGAAGGATTCCAAGGGTAAGCATTTTGAACTTTTCCCGCACGAGGAACCTGTTGAGGTTGCGCAAGTCCAGGATGGGTCTGAGGCCTCCTGTCCTTTTTGGTACTAGAAAATACCTGGAATAAAAGCCTTGACCTCTCAGGTGGTGGGGCACCGGTTCCACCGCCTGTTCCTGTAGAAGACCTGCTAACTCCTGAAGGAGTAAGTCCCTGTGCAGAGGGAGTCGTGGAGGTTCTCCCGGGAAATAGGAGGGAGGGACCTGGTGGAAGTGAAGAAGATAGCCTTCTCTTACGACTTGAAGCACCCAGGCATCTGAAGTGATGTTGGACCACCTGTGGGCGAAGTGAACCAGCCGGCCTCCGGTGCTGGGAGGAGCCAGCGGAGGGGGAGAGGCTATGCTGAAGGAGTCAAAAGCCCCCACCCTGCTGAGCAGGGGCTGGTGGTGCAGGCTTGGGGGCTTGCTGCCTACGGGACCCGTTACCCCGTCCCTTGGCCTGCTGGCCCTGTTGGGGAGCTGCGGGGGCCTGATATTGGGGGTAGTGTTTATAGGCAGCTGCCTTTCTCGGGTAAAAGGACTTCTTTCCCGAGCCCTTCTTTTTCTGGGAAGGGGCGGAGGTCTTCCTAGAAAGCCTAGTCCTGGTGAGAGTCTCTGTCTCTAGTTGTGCAGCCTTCTCATCCATAGGTTTGCCAAAGAGGTTTTCACCTCGGCAGGGGACATCGACCAACTTGTCCTGCACCCAGGGCTCAAGGTCAGACGACTGAAGCCAAGCCTGTCGGCGGGCACCGATGCCGGCTGCGGCCACTCGAGCCGATGCTTCAAAGCCATCATAGGCCGCTCGGGATATGAATTTTGAGCATTCCCGAATGCCAGTGGACAAGGCTAGGAACCTCTGCAAAGGTTCCTCGGACAAACCAGCGGAGAATCCGGCTAGCTCCTTAGCCAGGTCTCGGAGATACATGCCCATGTATAGCTGGTAGGTCTGGACACGACACGCAAGCATAGAGCCCTGGAAGCACTTCTTACCAAGGCCATCCAGGTTACGGGCCTCCCGGCCAGGAGGCACCGAGGAGTGCATCTTCTGGCTCTTAAGACGATGCATGGCCGATTCCACTACCATGGAATGCTGTGGTAGCTGTGCCTTTTGGAAGCCAGGGCTCTTGCGGACTCGATAGATAGAATCGACCCGCTTGCTCAGGACCGGCGAGGAGGCCGGGCTCTCCCACATGCGGAAGAGTAGTCGTTCCAGCATGGGAGGAACCGGTACAGTAAAGTGCTCCCTGGCGGGAGAGTCGTACTGGAGGGCGTCGAGCTCTTCGGCTCGAGGCTCCTCCTCGGGATCCGCAGGGAAGGCCAAAGCCTTGGCCATATCCCTGACGAAGTCCGAGAACCGGGCATCCTCCGGGGGGGACTGCTTCTGAGGTTCGGACTCAGGTGAGTCCGAGGGGACACACCGAGTCCGAAAAGAATCAGGTGACTCTTCCTCTTCAGACTCCCAGACCGACTCCGACGAGGAATCGGTGGGGTCGGCCCGGGCAGGCCGCGGCGCCTGCCGCCCCGACGCCGAGGGAGTCGGCGTCGGCGACCTCGGTCCCGAACGGGAGGCCGAGGGTGACCTCGACCAAGGATCGACTCGAGTTCGCATGGACTCGAGGATCGGCTCGGTCTCCGGGGTCGACTTAGACGTCGACGTCCCGGCGGTCGGGGCAGCGGCGCCAGCGAGGCTAGCGAGCAGTGCCCGCTGCTGGTCCATGAAGGCAGACAGTCTGCTCTCCAAGGCCGTCAACCTGAGTCCGACCTCAGGTGACCCAGCAGCCCCCGACTCGGCGGTCTCGGAGGCGAGTCCAGGAGGACCACAGGACTTACCCGAGCAGGCAGCTCCGACTCCATGCGAGGTCGCTTCGAGAGGTGCTCCTTCTCCAAGGACCCGGGACGGCTATCGGGGCTATGCGACCTGGCCCTCGCGGAGCCAGGAGCGTCCACCGACGCTGCCCTCGCGGGTTTCACCTTCCGTCGATGGTCCCCGGCGGGAGAACCCCTGTCGGAGGAACTCCGGCGACGGTCCGAGCTGGAACCTCTGGACGCCGAGGCCTCCGACGAGGTCCGGGTACGGCTGGGGTCAGCGAAGATCCTATCCCGCTGATGCCGCCGACTTCTCAACGCTTTGGAGGACATTTTGCCGCAGGCCCCACAGATCATTTCTTCATGATCCGGGCCCAGGCAGCGGAGGCAATTGTCGTGTGTGTCAGTTAGTGACATATTTCGGTCACACTGACCACACCGCTTGAAACCACTGGCAGCCATCGGGGGAAAAAGGGCCCCTGCGAGGTCAAAGGACCGGGCTGCCAGTGAAAAAACCGAAAACGAAAACTGACTAAATCAGAAAAACCGAAAAAGAAGAAGAGGACTCGTGACCGGCGTCGCGAGTCCGGGCGGGAAAAAGACCGGCGTCGAACCGAAGGAAAAAAGAGAAAATTACGAATAAAATCAACTTTTTCGCGGGGACACGACGGGTACGTCTGTAGGGCTCCGCGGAAAAAAGAAGACTGGCTAAGATGGCACCCTTGGGCGGGAAGGCGACCGCGCATGCGCGCTGCAATTCCCAAAGGCTTTCTTTGAAAGCTGGGTAAAATTGCTCCGCGAGGGCTCCGTCGGCGCCGACGTCACCCATATGTGAGGACTGACTTCCTGCTTGGTCCTGGAGAATAATAGATTAAGAAATATATAGGTTTGAAAATATTTTATTGTGTCACTCTGCTGCAGCTGGTGATGGTAGCCCTGGAAGGAGAAGTTGGGATGTGGGGGGGGGGGGGGGGGGGGAATTACAGAGTAGACGTGTCTGCATGCACGTGGAATAAAGAAATTTATTTAACAGTTTTTATATACCGTCTTTCTTCAATTCAAGACGGTTTACAGAGAACATAACATGACAGTATATTTCAACTGATTACATAGAACCGAACTACATAACAAGAATATATATGGTTAATATAAGTAACATTTGTACATGAGGAGTCTTCATGGACAAGAACTATTTACATGATTATTTACAGGAGAGGTTAGGGAGAGGTCATAGGAAAATGTATTGGGTAAGGTATTACAGGGAGGGTTGAGCGGGAGAGAAAGGGTGTAGAGAGAGGGCTATGGTGGGAGGGAAAAATGTTCTTGGAAGAGATGAGTTTTTAGCTTCTTCCGGAACTCGGTATGATCGGAGCAGTTCCATAGTTCACATGGTAGGGCATTCCATAAAGAGGGGGCATAAAGGGAGAATGCCCGATTACAGGTAGTTTGATTGCATTTTCTCTTAGTAGTTAGGATAGTTAGAAGGTTTTTAGTGATAGTGCTTTGTGTTCTATTGTTGTTGGAATTGGATAGGAGCGAGGAGAGGCATGGAGCTGACTCGTTGGAAATGATTTTATGTATGAGGTGTGAGGCCCTGTTACTCACAAAAGACCGATTACTAATTATCACTAATTTCCTGTATAGTCCAGATCCAAAAGTCAGTACAGGTGCAATCAAAATCTCTGTTTATTAGATAACTGATGGACAATACAGGCAGCGGAGAGGAGAGCTTCTGTCATTCCTCTTTGGGTCCTCTCCCCTCCTCCCTCCTTCTGTTTCCTGTCATTGACCTTTCTGTCCCCTCTATGTTCCTGTTTCAACATTCCCCCAGGCCTCTCTGTCTTGCTTATACTCACCAACTGTCAAAACCATCTACTGTCTTCAGGACTAACGGCTCAGCTTATACTTTTTTGCATGGTTTCCTGTGTACGTGCCCTCTGCACAAAGCCTCTGCATGGACTCTTCAGTCCAGGCATACACTCTGCTAAGGCTTATGATATATGATATTTCCTTATATGGTTCCTTATGCTGGCCTGGGGTTTTTTCTTTGTCCACAATATAGTAGTTTGGTTGACATATTTTTATTAGAGCAGACATTTAAAAAGGCCATTGAGTGATTATGAACCAGGAACATATCCCTAAATCTTATAATCCCTACAATTCTCCCATTTTTTTTTTTTTTATTGTGGAGGAGATAAGACCAAGTCAGAGAATTCAGAAGTGGGGACCGCAGCATAGGAAACATTCACATGTGTATGGCATGTTTGAACAGGCATGAGGGAGGTGGACACTTTGGTACACTGTTTCTTACAACAGGAGATGACAAGAGAAACAATACAACAAAAGGACAAGGCAAAAATTAAAAAGATGCCAGCAGAAATTAAAAGGCCTTTTAGGCCAGCACCTAGTGAGTGAAACCAGGAGGTAAGGGATGAGAACCAATTACCTACATTCAGTCCTCCCTTAAAGTCATCCATATGTAAATCTGACAGGTGGCGTATTTTATCTATAGCATTAAGCACAAACACTGAATGATTCGATATGACCGTACAACAATTAGTGGCATTAATAAAAGAGCACAGGCCTCCTTCAGATGCAAGGAGCAAATCTAGTGCCTGTCTATTTTGTAGAGTCATTTGTGTATTTTGCTCTAATGACTCTGACAACTTACTAATAGAATCAATAACAGTTGTCATTTGAACATACAGTAAGCATTGCAGACGGCGTATAGCCATACAAAGTTCAGCAGTTATGGCAGGGGTCTGGAAAGGTACCAAGGAAGTCCAGCATCTAACCTACGTTTAATAGCAATGGAGAACACAAGGGTATCAAAAAGTTCAGTAGAATGTCCCGATAAGAGTTCAGTTCAAGGCAGGGTTGAAGTGAGAACTTCTTTGAAGATGTGGGTTGTATTGTGAACACATAGAAGTAAAACTAATTGTCCATCAGGATGAAGGAAACAGATGGTGTCCCAAGGAGCAGCTTTGGCAGCAATCATCTTGGTCAACAACAGTTCATACAGGAAGGAAGTAGATCAAACAGAGGTGACAGTTAGAGAAACCTTCAACTGACTGACATGAGTCCAAGTGCAGTGACAATGTGAGGTCCTGTGAAAGTAGAGCAATCTCAGGATGCACAGACACAGTTTTTTTTTTATATACAGTAGTCCCTATGAAAAATAAAGTTGACAATGGCGAGATGGATACAGACTGTGTAGTAGCCACCCGATCAGCAATTTCTTGGAACGTGATCCGAAGCCCTGCAAGGGAAATCACGGAGGCTCTGGTCGAACCTCTCTAATGTAATTAGCCAAATCAAATAGACAATGTGGGAATCACTTATTCAAAAGTAGCCTTAAAGAGGTAAGCCTAAAGCATGGCTTAGAGAGCCAAAGAGCAGAAATAGAGCCTGATACACTAGCTTCCAGGCATAAAAAGGATTAAGTACAACAGCAGTGAAACCCTGATATTCCTGGATACATGATAGCATTTAAAACATAATGCAGCAGACACTTGCTACTCTCCAGAGAGAGAGCAGAAGGAGAGAACACACAATACTGTTTATGCCATTATACCATTCTACATAAATTGCAAACAAGCTTGAACCAGTTCAAAAGGTCACACAAAAGTCAGCATTATGTAGTTGCAGTAGGGGTCTAGAATCAACATCAATTTCTACACTAAAAGGGGCATTTTTCAAATCTAATACTGTAAAATATTTGTACAGTTGTACTGTATTTAATGTGGTGGCGGGGTTTGCAACTGCAGGAAATTGGGTTTCCACTACTTGGTTAAGTGCACGAAGGTCATGCACAATGCGCCACTTGCCATTAGGTTTACTAACTGGAAAAAGAGGGGTATTATATGCCGAAGTACTGTGTTCTATGATACCATGTAGTTTGAGTTGATTAATTTCCTCTCGTGCACCCTCTATAGCTGCCTGCTGCAAGGGGTATTGGGGCAATTTTGGACCCTCTTTCCCTTGTTTTAATCGTATGTGAACCGGTGTACCTCGTACCCGCCCATATGGACTAAGGAGGTGCCAGTTTCACTTATCCCTGCGGATTGAAATGCTCCTGCCACTAAGGTGACTTGGGCTTTTACAATTAGATCTCGTCCCATCAAATTTATAGGACAGTGAGAGGCATACAAAAAACTATGGAAGATGGCAAATTGTGGCCCTTCCACCCAAATTGGATTAGTCACGGGGGTTTTTACTGGCTTACCATCAAACCCAGTGGTCATTATACTGTCTCTGCTAATGGTTCCACCTATGGGCATGGTGTTCAGAACAGAAAGTGTGGCTCCAGTATCAATAAGAAAATTCATTTCTTGGTCATTCAAAGTTAATTTAATATAAGGCTCCTCTGTTCCCAGCACCACCTGCATATCATATATACCTAGTCATTGTCTATCTTCCCTATTGCCATAGCCTGTCCTATTTGGGGGCTGCCAGGTAGGGTATTGCCGAGACCTCGCAAACGGTGGTGGACCTTGGTCATACCCTCTCCGCCCTCTTGGTGGGGGAGCATGACAAGACCATTGCAGGTGACCTTTCTCACCGCATTGCCAACAAGTGAAATCTCTCTCCCTGTCCTGCTTTTGTCTGGGGAAGGATCGTGGTTCCTGACCCGTGAGCTGACCATGCTTTTGAACATTCAAAACTCGCATCAATTGTTTATATGCATCTTCAGAGTCACTTTCTGCACTGCTATCACTTGAAGAATCATCCAAACATTCCATACATTCCTCAAATTGTTTCCGTGTTTCTTTAGCTTGCTGCCTTGCTTCTTTAACCTGCTGCCGAAGGGCTTTAATTAACTTTTCGTCGGTAGCAGATCTGCTGACCCTCCCTTCTTCTTCTCCTATTTCTTTCAATTGCAAATTAAACAAACGAGTTTGGGCAGCTTTTCTGTCTCTTTCTGGTTTATTCAATTCTTCCTCAGCTTGTCTGACAAAATGAAAAATATGTGCCTCTTGTTTCTGCCATGGTTCTGATTCTAACGCTACTATGTTTTTTAGCTTTAACTGGATAGGCAAAGGTAAGGTATTGCAGAGAGTCTGAAAAAACATGAGAGCCATGTTAGGGTCATTGTGGGGTACGCCCATCTGGGCCTCCCATAAATCTTGAAATTTAGCCAAATAAGCACTAATATCTTCCCCAACCTTAAATTGCATTGAAGTAAGGGGTCCCATACTTCGTTGGGTGGGATAAATGTCCCTCAAGGAGTCCCATACCATATTACGATAAAGATTGAAAAGTGCCCCATCATACTGGGGGTGATGTACCATAACCCCTCTGATATGGGCATTTTGAAAAACTTGATTAGCCGCATTATTACCCAAAATTCGGGCCAGTAGGGCTTTTACATCTCCAATTGCTAAAGTATAACCTGCTGTTAATCGTTCAAATTTTTGTATCCACGCTCCCGCTCCCTGGTTCAGGGGAGGGAGTTGCTCGGCCAGATTAGTCATATCGGTAAAACTCCAAGGAATATATATTTCTTGCCCGTGGGGAGCATGCCGCATGGGAAATATCAAATGATTAGGTGTTTTTGGGTTATTGGGATCTTGTCCCTCATACTTTTCCCATACCCTCAAACCTGCTTCCATATACTTATAGTCCCATTGTGGATCTCCCTCCCCTCCACGGATACATCTACGAGCTAGGTTTAAATCTGTAGTATTCAGTGACCCTTGTTCTGGCCAAATTCTCATTTGCGGGGCACAGGCTGTAGTCCACCCATGTAAGTTTGAACTCCAATGATATACATAGAAACCTTCACCTCCTTCTTCATTAAAAACAAAATCTACAGGGGTTTTCTTAGGTTGAACTGCTTCTTTGGAACTCTGTATGGGCAGTAAGTGATAATCATGGGCTTTTGCCGTCCGGTTCATAACATTCTGCATACTTTCATGTGGTCGTTTAGAGAAATGATCAAAAGCCCACTGACCTTCCGTTAAATGAATACTACCAGGGGATTTGTCTGCTGATATCACGGGAAACCTATCGCAATTAGTGGAGTCAAGAACAGAGGGAGTGGAATGTACTTGGAATTGATTACCCCCTGTGGCCCCCAGCAACGACTGGTCACACACCGGGGGCTCAGGGATTGGATCAGGGGTCAAATGTAATTTACCTGCTACCTGGACCCATCCCGTATGCTGTTCCCGGCGGGGAGATGCAGACCGGGATCTTATACGTGGTTGGGAGTTATTATTTCGCATTATGTCTTCCAATTCCCGATGGGGATATATTGGATTACATGGGGAAGTCTCAATAAGAGATGGTGTTTTTATCTCATCCCAGTATCTAACTCTTTCCTTGTGTGTTTCTGCTGGTCTTTTATCTTTAATTTTATCTTTATGTCTGTCCTCTAATTCTGTCTCCTTGGTGTCTAGATCTATGGAAGGGTCTGCATAACCTATCGCTGCCATTGTACGACTCTCTGTCGTCCAATAGGGGGTGGATCATCACTACTGAGGGTGTTTGGATCTACCTGTTTCATCCACATGGAAATGTACCTTAAGTGTTTCAGCTGACTAGCCCCAGTCTTGTGGAATAGAACATAATCCCTAATTTTTACTAAACAATGACCATCAAAGGACCCCTCCGGTGGCCAGCCGAGAGGAGTTCCAGGAGCAGCGCTCCATTTTGCCCATTTAAGGCAAACTTTCAATATTTCCTTTCCTAATAAGGGATTATCTCTCATCATCCGTTCGACCGGAGTCACTGGGGAAACTTGATTTACCATTATGTCCTGATTGCCATCTTTCTTTCTCCTAAACAGAGACATGATTCCTACGTGCAACCTTTTATTTAAGGATCTCAATATCCAACCTCTTTATTTACAGAGGAAGGAAGTGCACGAAATGTCCAGGACACCTTTCAGACAAGAATTTGCTTCGTTCAAGCCCAGCCAATCTCCTCGCGGAGGTATGGAACCGTGAGCAAGAACACACACACGCTTCGTGTCAGACGACACGTACAGTCTCAAACACTTATCATTCAGTCCCAGTTTATAACAGCAAATTTTTCTTACACTTTATTCATATAACAAAACAAAACTTAAACACCACTTACCAAGCTTGGTTAAAAATAGTTATACTCACGACGCCGTCTTCACAGCCGCCGTCATCCTAGGGAATCTGTCACTCACTTCTTTTCCTTCGGTCTCTACTACGCACCGGGAACGTACCTCCCTCTTCGTTCTTGAGGGGAATCCAAATCTTTAAATTTGTATCTTGGTCATAAAGACCCACCCGTACCCCAAAATTAAGGGGTAATCCTGGGTGTTCGGCACCAATTGTGAGGCCCTGTTACTCACAAAAGACTGATTACTAATTATCACTAATTTCCTGTATAGTCCAGATCCAAAAGTCAGTACAGGTGCAATCAGAATCTCTGTTTATTAGATAACTGATGGACAATACAGGCAGCGGAGAGGAGAGCTTCTGTCAGTCATCAGACACCAGACACCTCCAGAATTCCTCCTCCCCCGAGTACAATAATCATGTTACATATATACATTTTTTGCTTCCGTGTATGCATACAGTTTCCAAATCCATTCCTCTTTGGGTCCTCTCCCCTCCTCCCTCCTTCTGTTTCCTGTCATTGACCTTTCTGTCCCCTCTATGTTCCTGTTTCAACATTCCCCCAGGCCTCTCTGTCTTGCTTATACTCACCAACTGTCAAAACCATCTACTGTCTTCAGGACTAACGGCTCAGCTTATACTTTTTTGCATGGTTTCCTGTGTACGTGCCCTCTGCACAAAGCCTCTGCATGGACTCTTCAGTCCAGGCATACACTCTGCTAAGGCTTATGATATATGATATTTCCTTATATGGTTCCTTATGCTGGCCTGGGGTTTTTTTTCTTTGTCCACAATATAGTAGTTTGGTTGACATATTTTTATTAGAGCAGACATTTATAAAGGCCATTGAGTGATTATGAACCAGGAACATATCCCTAAACCTTATAATCCCTACAGAAGGTGATTACTTTGAATTTAACTCTGGACTGAATGGGAAGCCAGTGGAGATCATGGAGGATTGGCATTATGTGTGATCGTCTAGGGTTATCTGTGATGAGACGAGCTATTGTGTTCTGTGCCATTTGGATAGGGTGTATGCTGTTCTTGGAAAGGCCATGATAGATGAGATTACAGTAGTCAAGGGATGGGATGGTGAGAGCCTGGCAGACAGTGCGAAAGGAGTCGGGGTTTAGGAGAGGTTGGAGGTTCCGAAGAGTACGTAGTTTTGCATATATTGTATTAGAGGTTCTTTTTATCTGTTCAGTGAATGTGAGGTTCCGATCGAGGATAAGACCAAGATATTTCACTTGATTTTTAATGGTGAGGGTGATATCACCAAGAGTAAGGGGTTGTTGGTGGAGTATAGGAAGTGTTGGCAAATACTTGAAGAGCTTCGGTTTTAGATTGGTTAATTAGGAGATTATGATGCAAGAGCCAAGTCCTTAGGTTTGTGAGGCATTCACTTATGTTGGTAAAGTTAGGGTTTGCTATATTGAATGGGGTGAAGCACATAATGTCATCTGCATATAATTGGTAATGGATTCCATGGCTTTGGAAAATCTTGCAGACTGGTGAAGGAAAATGTTGAATAGCAGAGCGGATAAACTGGATCCTTGGGGGACTCCCTGTTTTAGGATAAATGGTAGGGATGTGTCATTACCTATGTGGACCTGTTGTGTTCTATTTTCTAAGTAAGAGTGGAACCATCTTAGGGTTGTGTCCCTCAGTCCTATTTTGTGGAGCCTGTCTAAGAGTTGGTGGTGGGGAAGGGAATCAAAGGCTGAAGATAAGTCAAGAAATATGAGAAGGCATCCTTGGGTGGGATTCTGGGTGCATAGGTACAATGAATCTAAGAGAGAAGCAATAAGGGTTTCAACTCCATGGTTCTTTTTGAAGCCATGTTGGAATAGGTCAAGGGGAGTGTGTTCATCTATGAAATTCTGAAGTTGAGTTTGGACTAGTTTTTCAGTTATCTTAGCGAGGAAGGGGATACTGGAGATGGGCCTGTAGGAAGTAGGTAAGATGGGGTCAAGCTTTGATCCTTTTAGGATGGGACAGATTGTGGCACATTTTAGTGGTGCTGGTATGGAGCCAGTCTGGAGGGAGGCTTGTATAATGTGAAGTATGTAAGGGCTAATGGAGCTTCTTGTGGTCTTAAGACAAGAGACAGGACAGGGGTCAAGGGCAGAAGTTGAAGCATTTAGATCTTTGATGACCTTGGTTATGTTTTTCAGGGTGAGGGGTTCAAAATCGTTCCAGGTATTTGAGGGGGTGAGAGCATGAGGCTGGATACTGTGGTCATATATTGGTTGGGGGTTGGTTGTTAAGGGGGGTGGGAGGAATTTTGAGGTGAGGTGGTTGGCTATGGTTTGGGAGGATATTTTTGGTGGCTGGCCCTGATGTAGGGGTTCACTTATTAAAGATTTGGCAATGGAAAAGAGTTCTCTGGGTTTATTGAGCGAGCATTGGATCATATTTTCATTGTATTCTCTTTTGTGTCTTAGGGTTTCTGAGCAGTAAGCTCGGAGTTTTCCTGTATAGTTCATATGTGTGTTTGGATCTCGAGAACGTCTCCATTGACGTTCCAGGCATCTAAGTTCTCTTTTAAGGTCTCTTAGTTTCATAGAATACCAGGGAGCTCTTCTGCGTTGGTTTCGAGAAAGTTGTTTTGGTGGTAGTAGGGCAGCAGTGGTGAGGATTTCGTTCCATTCATTGATGTGGGAGTCTTGGTTCAGGTGTTTGCTGTTGAGTAGATCCAGTGATGGTATTATTTGGTCAAGGAAGTTGACGGCATTGAATTGTTTGAATTTGCGAGTATGTTGGGGAGGGGTAGTTTGCTGTCCTTTATGTGAGGAGTAGGGGATTGAGAAGAGGATAAGGGAGTGATCTGACCATGGGATAGGCTGAATGGTGTGTATGATCTGTCTGGAGGATAATGTTTGCTGTGGGATAAATATTAGGTCCAGGATATTGCCTTTGGAGTGTGTGGGTAGTTCTAGGATTTGGGTAAAGTGGGAGAGCATCCATTGCTTGGAGAAATGTGGTAAACTGCTTCAAGGTTGTCGAGTGTAGGTTTAAGTCACCTAGAATTATGAGTGGACATGAGATGGGTTGGGGGGAGCAAGCTGTCTCAAGTATTGTGGAGAATGAGGGCCAGTGGGAAGGGAGGAGGTGAAAAAACTAATCAATGTCTTTCTGAGGGGTAGAGGAAGAAATGACCCCTCCCCCACCATTTATCTGAGCTTCCTACCCTTTGTCCCCTCCCCTTCCCCTTCCCCTTCCCTCCTCCCCCACCCAAATCAAGCCAACAGACTAAAACTATGATTCAAATCCTGTCTCTTGATTGACCCAAATTCTTTAAGGCCTTAGAAAGGTGAAGAGCAGGAAATTTTAGGGATTTACAGAGTACTAACTTTACATACAAGAAGTTATTTCACAAATGAAAATGGAACGAGCTTTGAACTACTACTGTATAGGCATGACCTAAATATTAATATAATAAAATAAATAAAATAATTCTGTCACAGTATAAAACTGTATGTAAGGTACTCAAGAGGAGAAACTAAGAAGGGGGTCATTTTAGATTCATGAGTTAGACGTCTAAATATAGGCATTTAGATGTGCAGAGCATGGAGACATCCCCAGGGCCATTTTAGAAGCCAGATCTACAGATGATATCCCCAGCGCTACAAAGTCCGTTTAGAATGGGGGTGTGGTGAAGGTGTGGCCTGGGCAGATCAAGGGGGATGCATGTTGCGGTGCGATTTCAGAATAGCACAAGCACATCCGGCCCTGGTTGGTGAGGGGCTCATGCCAGTGCCTGTTCCTAACTATGAAGGAGTTGGAAAAAAGTGCTCATTTCATGGCTGCAACGCTTCCAGAGGGAACAGCAAAATGTGCTTTCATCGCCAAAGAAACCTACGTGTAACTATATACTCAAAACATATTACAGACCCATCCCGGCATGTCTGAGTACCTGAAATAGCAGGCTAGTTTCAGGACAGTCACCCCCCTTCTGAACTACCTTGGCCAGGACATCCAAGTACCTGGTTCTGCGGGTGGGGTGGGGGGGCATCCACAGAACCGCTTGCCTGAATGTTCATTTTCGGGATGGAGATAAGGCAATTTTAGAGGGCACTTATATTTGTCTCCCTTCACTGCTGCTGCTCCCCCCCCCCCAATTTTTTGGATGCCTCAAATTCTTCCTAGACTTCCCTTCTAAAATGCCACTTTGCAGGTGCTAGATGTTTTTTTGCGTGCCATCAAGTCAGTGCTGACTTCTAGCGACCCAGCTGCCTCTGGGTTTTCTTGGCAACATATCACCGGAAGTAGATTGCCAGGCCTTTTCTTCCAGGGCAATGGAGGGTAAAGTGACTCGCCCAAGGTCACAAGGAGTGCCAGTGGGAATCGAACCCTTGATCTTCTGGATACTAGGCAGTTGGTCTAACCACTTCTCCTCCACAAATTAATTAGCAAACGCCTTTTAACTTTCCACCCCAAAAACATCTAATCTTACCTGAAGAAGTGATTTTGTGCCCGATGACTTCCACAGCAACAAAGACTTGCCTGCATTTTGTAAGAGTGAATCGGACGCATTTAGGACTTTCCCACCTTTTGAAAAATAGGAAAGATAATTGAAACAAGTTTCCTTCTTTTGTACTGTTGGATAACAGAAAAAAAAGTAGCAACTATTTTCCATTTTTGCATACTACAGTTTCCCATGTATATTCTGCTTTTAAACGCTAGTGCCTCTTTTACCATTGAAGAGCTCACCTTTTTAAAATGGCCTAGGCTTAGCCCGATGCCTACATTAGTCTACGGCACGGCCGGCCTGTTCACTAGGCAAACTAGGCAGTTGCCTAGGGCAGCAGACCCTGGTGGCAGCTCAGCCCTAGACAGTCCCGATGTGCCGTCCTCACTGCACTGCTCCCGACAGCCCCCGACATACAGCCTCTTACCAGGAGTTGATGGGTGGCACGGTGATCACTTCTTTGAAGCCGTGATGGTCTTTAAAGCGCATGTGCGCGCACACTTGCATCCTGCCCCCTCTGACAGGAAGTCATAGGGGGTGGGAGCAGCAGGCCATGAGTGTGCGCATGTGCTTTAAGGCTTGACGCGGCTTCAACGAGGTGATTGCCATGCCACCCATCAGCCTCCGGAGAGAGGCTGGATGTCAGGGGTGGTGCGGTGGGGGCGGCAAGAACCCTTGGGCCGCCCCTGCTCTACAGCAGGAGTTCTCAACCCAGTCCTTGGGACACATAGCCAGTCGGGTTTTCAGGATAACCACAATGAATTGGCATGAGAAAGATTTGCGTGCACTGCCTCCATTGTATGCAGATCTCAGCAGTATGTTTACTAACGCATGTCAGCTGTCTTCACAGTGCTAATGCAGGAGAAATGCAGCTACCGTAGGCCTTTCTTCCACAATAGCTGCATTTCCCGCAGTGGTTGCTCGAAAGGGCGGGACGTGGGTAGACAGTGGCTGTTTCTGTTTCAAGCAGCTATCACAGACCTCAGTATCGTGTGGTAGCAGCTATTTCTGCAGGCTTCGCGGATGCAGCTACTGCTACCTGGTGTCGAGAGCTGCCCCCAGAGATCCCTCTGCTTTCTCTGCAGTATCTGGAGGGGAAATGCTGAGAATGACGTTTGCAGCTATCAGCCGGTGTTAGCTGCAAACGTCATTCACGCTTTAGTAAACATACCCCATGCACTTAGGATTAAAAAAAGGGAGTGGCAACAGAGGTGGATTTAGGGCAGGGAAAAGTTAGCTTAGCCCTGATGTCAAGCAGTAAGCTCAGAATTTCGGCTCGCAAATCTAGGCCAATTAATGGAAGGTCTAAATTGAAGAGAATAACTTTTAAAACTCTAAATTAATATTCAGCTGAAAAATCAGGCCCAAAGTTGGCTGAAAAAGGGCATACTGTAGGAGTGTACCTTTAAGGGCATACATTTCGGAGCTCAGCTTTTTCGAATATCATCCTCATTTTCTAAAAATGTACAGATTTGTCATTCACATTCATTATTTCAATGTTTTTGTTCAACTTTTATCTCATTGACTATAATGAAAGTCTATGTCCACACAACTAAAGTATGGTGATGCATTTCCTATACATAGCCCTTAATCGAGCAGACATCTCAAGAGAAATGGGTGGAGATCTTCTTCTGCCCATTTCCAGATATCGGTGATATCAGGAGATTCCACATTCAGAAAGAGACAACAAGCATCAAGCATAGTGCAGTGAATTTAATATATTATGTGACTCTAACCAAGAGCAAACTTACAAACCATGTAAACAATGTCAGGTTTTCTCAAGGTATGCAACACTTCTAAGCTGCCTTTTGAACCACAGGACTGTGATTATTTATATATAGTCATGAAAATCACTGAATAATATTTTGCCAGAATTTTTTCAAGTCCTGAATTTGAATGAATCAAGCCCTGTTTCAATAAACTGCTCGGACTTATTTGATGAATTCAGAATTCTGGGCAAGTCGGTAGTGCTTTTGGTATCAGAATATGGCAAGATTAAATCAGCCAGTGACAATAATTTTTGTTTGAAAATCAGGTTGCTTTGTGCAGGCACTTTTCTCAGGCAACCTATTGAAAATCCATCTCACAGTGCATAATTCAAAATGAGAAAAGTATCAGATAAGTGGAAAATGCATGGATCTAATCACAAAACTGCAGAAAGGAGCTCTCTTGAATAGCTTTGGAAATACTTTGAAATTAACTTACATTTGTGCATGCGCTGTTGAGTCACTAGTGACGCCTGCTGAGCCAGCTGCTGGGTTTTCTTAGCAAGGTGTGACTGGAACTTGGAAGTACATTGGCAGACCTTTCTTCTGAGGCAATGGAGGGTAAAATGACTTGCTCAAGGTGTGCCCATGGGGTCTCTTGGTCACCCTACTGCTGCTCTAACCATTCCAACTATCAATAAGAGAGGTCTATCTGAAAAAAAAATGAGGATGGTGTTTATTTTGACTTGGGCTTCCAGTTCTATGAGGGAAATGGGGGATTTTTACCCTATTTTATATAACTTCCATACATACTTTGATTTGGCCATTATAACAGTCCATCACTGGGGGCCATGTTCCTAAATCTGGCCATTAGATGTCACCATTGCATGACTGGGGCTCCCTCTCTCCAGAGATTGAATGCTATGGTTCCGAGCTGGCCTGCAAATTATGTTTTGGCTTGATCAGTTTGTATTGAGTGCAGACATCAGGCTAATCCTTCATAAGGGGCCATGCAATGAAGCCACAGTGTAACCCGTTTAAGACTAATAAGAGAAAATATTTTTCACTCAACATGTAATCAAACTCTGGAATTTGTTACCAAAAGGTATAGTAAAAGCTGATAGTATAGCTGGGTTTAAAAAAAGGTTTGGACATGTTCCTGGAGGAAAGGTCCATAAACCATTATTAAAGTGAAATCCACTGCTTGCCCCAATGCAAGCATTGTGGAACCTGTGTGTCTTTTTGGGAAACTGCCAGGTACTTGTGACCTGGACTGGCCACTGTTGGAAACAGGATACTGGGCTTGATGGACCTTGGTCTGACCCAGTATGACATTTATGTTTTTACGATGCCATCCTGTATTAGCGTTAACGATATATGCTAAGGCTGCTTCAGAAAATAAGGAAAATACACTAGTAATGGACCTTAGGAGTGGAGGAGTAATCTAGTGGTTAGAACACTGGCTTAGTAACCAAGCAAACAGGGTTCGATTCCCACTAGCACTCCTTGTGTCCTCGGGCAAGTTACTTAACCATCCATTGCCTCAGAAGAAAGGCCTGGCAATCTACTTCTGGTCACACTGCCAAGAAAACCCAGGAGCTTCTGGGTTGCCAGGAGTCAGCATTGATTCAAAGTCACACATTGCATTTTGCAATGGACCTTAAACAAGATTTAAAAAAACCCACAATACCATATAACATAATGCACACAAAACAATTTTAACAATCTCTAATGCAGAGCAGAGATTCTCTCTCCATACAACGATTCAACTTGTCCAGGCCATGTTATTTTCAATAATGTCATATGGATGTGAAAGTTGGATAGCGAAAAAAAGATAGACAGGAAGAAAATTGATGCCTTTGAATTATGGTGCTGGCGACAAATACTGCGTATATATCATGGACTGCCCGAAGAACAAACCAGTCAATACTAGAGGAGATCAAACCTAAGCTTTCCTTAGCAGCTCAGATGACAAGACGTCAACTTTCATACTTTGGACACCTCATGAGAAGACAGAGATCATTGGAGAAAGACATAATTCTTGGCAAGATAGAAGATCACTGTAACAGAGTAAGACCGGCAATGAGATGGATCAATATAATAACAGCAGCTATGGCTACCACTCTATCAACAATGAGCCACTTAGCTGAAGACCGAACAAAGTTTAGGTCAACTATCCAGAGGGTTGCCAGGAGTTGACACAGACTCAACCGCACTTAATGCAAACCTACCCAATTTCTACTTTCCTCCTCAACTTGGAAAGGACAGCACTGTGTATGTCAAGTAAAGCTATGCAAATAAGTAATGGATGCGGCCTGGCAAAAATCCTTTAACTAGATGCTCAAATTTTTTTTCTTTTTGGTCGGCAGTCAAATTACCAATAAAGTTGAGAAGGATTTCTAATGCTATGCAGCACTTTGCTGACAAACAGAATATTGAGTTAATAATTATTAACAGTTGGGATATGGCAAGCCATTTTTCATCCTGTTGCCTCTAACTATAAACACAAAAGAAACAGCTGACCTTATCCTGTTAATCTGATTTTATCAGAATGTTACAAAAACAATCTAATACATTTTCCAACAATTTACTCTAGGGAGGGAGAATGATTGAGAAAATGCGAACTGTAGAAAATGTGGCTGATGGGAAAGGGGAGGAGCCAGGCAGACAGCGATGATGTAAGACCCCGGGGCAGCCATAGCACTACAGAGAAGAGACTTACTGCTGCAGAGGCTAAGAGAGAGCCCCTGAAAAAAATAACATCTGTGTCGCTGCTTTACTGCTGCACTTTGTGTGCCTGAGCAGTGTTGGTCTGGTTCAGATGGAAAGAGTACCTGGGGTGTTGGGGAAAAAAACAAGAAGAGAGAGTCCTGGGACATTTATGCATGCTGAGATTTAGTGCGAGACGATGTATGTGCAGTGGTGGAATGTATGAATGGGGTAAAGGCTTGCACTGAAAATGGGCACGGTCACTTTAAATGGAACGCAATCTCAAGACAAAGTTCTAATTGGTGTTGCCCTGGTAACCTCAGTCAGTGGGAGGGGTAGTGAGTAAATTAATCAATAGGAAAAGCAGGTTTTACAGTTGGAGATCACCGGTGCGCGTGGTGAAGCAAAAATATCTGCGTGACGTGCAAAACCACAACAAGATACTCTACAACTGAAGGAGAAATGTTTTAAAAGAGTGAGTGAATGTATGTTTTAAATATAAAATTAAAGTAGAACATATATTCACATTGATTTAAGTGTGGAGAAGTAAGAGGTCCTATATATAGCACATTTTTTAAAAAGTTGACATGTATGAAATAGGTAATATACCAGAGGAACAAAAGAAAATATTTTCAGTTTTAAAAACTGTCAGTCTGAGAGGTTTAACCACTCTCTCAGAAAATTATATGTAATTAGAGATAGGTAATTGATTCAATGCTTCTTTCGGAATAAAAGAAGTTGTAAGCTAAAGGTGAATTCCTTAAACAAAAAGTTGGATTTGTACTCTTTAAAGCTCTGAAATCCTATTTGGACACAGAAAACAAGGGCAAGAAAAATTCCCATTATAAATGAGAGCATTGATAAATGAATAATCGTTAATGAAAGGCAGGGTTAGCACACTCATTTGGCACGACTAAGCAGTTGCCTAGGGCAGAAGCCTCGCAGAGGGTAGGGAGCAACAGCATTCAAAGATTCTGACAGCCAGACAAAGTCAAAGAGCCATCGGCACATGGAAGGAAAAAAACCTACTGTACCTCAATATAACACCTTGAACGTCCTTGAACCTGTGGGAAGAGCAGGCACACGCATGCACACAAAGCAAAGTTTAATATTTAAGTATGATGTCCAATTATCCATTTTTACAGATTGTTATTGGAAGAGTAGTGTTCAGATGATCACAGTTGTTGAATTTAATTATCAATATCTCAGTGCTGGCGGGGAGGGGGAGCTAAGGCTGAAAATTTACCTAGAGAACTCAATACCTTACACTAGCCTGAGGCCGTCTTGCTGAAAAGAAATTTCCAGGAACTTCACATTTTTTGATATATTAAATTTCTTTGTATAGAGAAAACCACAGAAGAACTATCTTTAATGATTATAAAACTGACCAGGTTGAATTGGACTTTAAATTTTATTTCTAGATTTTCAGTCTAATTCAAGATTACATTTTCTGGATGTAAAACCAGAAAACTCTGAAAATTTCCTCAAATCCGAATTGCTCATAAATGAGAAATTTAATTGACGTGGTACAGAGTTTAAAGAGAATTTTGAATGGTTTTAGTGCGATTCAGATGTCCTTCACAGATAGAAAAACTCAATTATTCTTTATTTTGTTTTCAAGCTAGCTAAAGTAATTGATAAAACCCTGAACACCAGGCTACATTTATGGGCTAGTTTACTAAAGCACGCTTTTACATGGGGTTGGCTATGTGCGAAGCATGCTGCGCTGTTAGCACGGGGCCCCATGGTAAAAATCCAAAGCTAAGCAGTTAGAACATAATTGGATGAGGGGCTGAGGCATAACATGGGCATTGATGGTTCATTGCGGCTAGTATTGGCATTATGGATGTGCACTAACCGTGAATGTTACCGTTAGTATGAGTGCACTTAACGCCATCTCAAGGGGTGAAAGTAACCCTTGTGCTGGTTAGTGCAGTATAGCACGTTACCAACATGTTAATGACAGGAGGATGGATGTGCATACCCCCAAAGGTTAGCATAGGCCTCCCCACTAGCTTTTGCAGGTCAAACATGTGCCAATGATGCACCTCAAAGGCAGAGGAATGGGGTGGGCCACAGGGGCCATGACTCCACCAATATTTTGCCCAACCTCAGCAACTAGAAAGCTTGGGGGTAAGGCTAGCGATTGGTTTGTTTGTCCCCCTCCAACCAAAAGGATGTTCCACTACTCCTGGTGCACCTTTTAATAAACATGCCCCTTAGTCTGCACAAGATTATGGTATAGCTTAGCGAGGTTCTTTTATTTATTCTGTAAAGTCAAGATAATAGGTTCAGTTGTTGTGATCCAGACCTGACCATCCAAAGGAGAACGAGCAGACCGAAATCATTACTATACCGGAAAGATCAGACTGAGAACACCGCAAATTAAGGAAGATTGCTGAAAGCAGAAAAGAGATTAAGTATGCACACGCACAATATATATTTTACTCTGGCAAGAGAGTTTATACATTTTTAACTAGAGTATTTTAATAAAAAAGTTTAGAAAAACAAGACTTTAACAAAGATTTGAACAGCAGAATTTTAAAATAAGGGTTTTAGTGCATGCTAACTGTTACCATCTAAAAAGAAAACCCAACCTCAAAAACAGCGACCTTTTAAATAAATAAATATTTTTGTCGAAGCTGGCCGTAGGAAGGTCGGATGGGGAACCGACCCACACCAGGCGGGCAGCCACTTTTATTTTATTTTATTATTTATTTATTTATTTAAAGTTTCTTTTATACCGCGCTATTCGACATCAGCGCGGTTTACAGTGAACAGAAATTACACTTCACAACATTGATCAGTGCTTACAATGAACAGGGCAATACATTAAACAGGTTTACATTAAACAGGTTTCTTAAACGGCGAACATAATAAACTATGTAGACAGGGCATACATTAAACAGGTTTACATTAAACAGGTTTCTTAAGTTATGACCTGTGCTGCGGTGACAGCGTTATTGTAGATGGCTGATGTACCTGGAATCCTTGACTTTGCACTTGATACAGGGTGCTAATGCCCGAAACGTGCACGTCGTGCTGAGAATTGTCTACCAACCAGCGTTTCAATCTAAGATAAGTCTTCTGTTTTTCAGATACCAGATTTTAAACTAAAATTTTGGTGAAGAACCTTAATAAAATAAAATAAAAGTGGCTGCCCGCCTGGTGTGGGTCGGTTCCCCATCCGACCTTCCTATGGCCAGCTTCGACAAAAATATTTATTTATTTAAAAGGTCGCTGTTTTTGAGGATGGGTTTTCTATTTAAATTTGTTAATTGGCCCTTACCTATTGGCTCTTTGCGTTCGTAACTGTTACCATCTGGCAAAAAATGTCATGTAGTAAAAACCCCTGGAGGATTATACGGTACGTATGGAGAGAGGACATGGCCAGCACAGATAGTTAGCATGTGATTGGTTATGTATGCTATCATAACGGCCAATAATAATACAGGGATAGCCCATTAGGCAAACTAGGTGGCCACCTAAGGTGGCAACATCTGGGGTGTGGCAAAGAGAAGGCATTCAAAGCTAAACAATAGATTCTGACAGTCATGAGGGGTTAAGGTTTAAGATTTGCCTCTGGAGCCAACACCTTGAACTAACTCTGGGGCCTGCCCTGACTTAATGCCACATTAAAAGGTGGTATTAAGTGCAGCTGTACTGTTGGCAGTCAGGTATACCACAGCCATGGCCTGACCAAAAAAAAACCCTGAGATCCCCCAAAGCAATAGCAAACCTCCCAGTCAAGATCTCCACACACATCATCAGCCATCTCCCAATCTGCTCAGCCGCCAATCATCCATCCCTTGATCCAATATCCTCCATGATCATCTCCTGCCTTACCATCTGACTCCTCCAACAACGCACCTCCCTTGAGCAGAACCCTCTCATCACCAATCCCTGACCTTCCCCCCCCCCCTCCCCAATTCCTTATCTCTCTTGGGACTTACCCAGGATCTCTCTGCCAGCCTAGTGGCCTGGGGCAAGAGCATTCACCCTTCACTCCCATCTTATAGTTGCCAGGGTTTAAAATAGCAGCTATGATCCCTAGAGGTTGGCTTGCAGTACTAGCACTGGGGGAGGGGGGGGGGGTCACTCTGCACTATAAAGACCAATTATATTGAAACTTGGCGTCTTTTATGTAGTTTGGTGTGATTTCACTCTTTTTCCCCTCATTGTCTATTGCATTGGTCCTTTTAAATACCAGCCATTGCTGTGGGAAGGGCCTGTTTTTTTATGTAGCTCTGAAAAACCACCACCACCAAAGGGGTAGGGATTTTTGTGTGAAGACGGGCTCCCCAAACATCCATGTATTCATTTTCATGATTTTAGGCATTAATGAGTTGCTTCATGCAATTTTTCTTAACAGCTCATTAATGGCAAATGTAAACTTTTGTACAATGTGGACTTCATGTGAAAGTTTACTTCTGTGAACTGTTCTTCTGCGATGTGAAATTACTACTACTATTAATGATCATTTGTATAGCGCTACAAGACATATGCACATATGCAGCGTTGTACATACAGATGTAAAACACAGTTCCTGCTCATCAGAGCTTACATTCTAATCGAACAAAAAAACAGAGCAAAACTGAGGACTAGAATATGGTAAGATCAACATACAGTAAGTAGTGGGCAAGAGAGTGAGGAGCACCCTGATCCAAAATCAGCTTCAAAGAGATAGGATTTTAGTCTGAATTTGAATAGGTCTAGAGAAGGGCCTGACGCATTGACTCAAGTAGTTTGTGCCACGAATTCGAAATTTGGCATTTTTATGAGTTTCTGCTGCTATTTTTCGCTCGATCAGCTTTTATGAAGCTACTTAGTTTAATAAGAGGAATAAAGCACAGAACAATAATACATTCATATTAAATAAGAATTATATACAACAAAAATAGTAATAATCATAAGAACATAAGCGCTTTCGACGGGGGTGAGAGCAGGAGCTCCCCCCTTCCTCCCCGAGCCCGCCAATCACCATCGGGGCCCAACGGCTTAAGAACCGCCGTTGCCGGGGCCCAGGAGGAGCAGCGCTTTCGACGGGGGTGAGAGCAGGAGCTCCCCCCTTCCTCCCCGAGCCCGCCAATCACCATCGGGGCCCAACGGCTTAAGAACCGCCATTGCCGGGGCCCAGGAGGAGCAGCGCTTTCGACGGGGGTGAGAGCAGGAGCTCCCCCCTTCCTCCCCAAGCCCGCCAATCACCATCGGGGCCCAACGGCTTAAGAACCACCATTGCCGGGGCCCAGGAGGAGCAGCGCTTTCGACGGGGGTGAGAGCAGGAGCTCCCCCCTTCCTCCCCGAGCCCGCCAATCACCATCGGGGCCCAACGACTTAAGAACCGCCGTTGCCGGGGCGCGCCCGCGCCTTGCGGGCCTCGCCAGAGGGCCCTTTGACGTGGCCCTTAGGCGTTGGTCCGTGGCATCTGTATCTGGAGTCCTTGTTGATCTACTGATGTCCTACCTATGTATCAGGGTAACGTGCTGCTCCGTTGTCCTTCTCCTCCTCTTATCTGTAGACTGTTTCTGTCCTCTACTCTGTCCTATCTTATAAATGGCGTTCTTTTCTTGTTTCCCTAAATGAAGTAATATTGTAAACCGCTCTAATACCTTTGGGTCTGAGCGGTATATCAAATTCAATAAACATAAACATAAACATATGCCATACTGGGTCAGACCAAGGTCCATCAAGCCCATTATCCTGTTTCCAGCAGTAGCCAATCTAGGTCACAAGTACCTAGCAGTTTCTCCAAAAGACAGGTTCCACAGTGCTTGTATTGGGGCAAGCAGTGGATTTCCTGGGTCCCCTTTAATAATGGTTTATGGACCTTTCCTCCAGGAACTTGTCCAAACCTTTTTTAAACCCAGCTACACTAAAAGCTTTTACTACATCCTCCGGTAATGAATTCTACAGTTTGATTACGCATTGAGTGAAAAAATATTTTCTCGTTAGTCTTAAATAGGTTACACTGTAGCTTCATTGCATGTACCCTAGGGGTATGTTTACTAAACCGTCTTAATGTGCGCCCGGCGATAGTGTGCAGGCTGCCATAAAAGGAGTGGGTGTTTCAGTCTTAAAGTAGCAAAACGGGATTATCGTGCGATAACACGCGCTGCTGCGCACATTAACGGGCTAAGCGCCTTAACGCGCAGTAATCTTAAGTAGGCACCCAGACATGCAAACACAGAAACAGAGGTGTAGTACAATGGTTAATACACTGACTGATGATACAGGGGTCATGAGTTTGATCCCCCAGTGTGCCTAATGCATAAGGCTGGCTGAGGCATCAGCTTTGACATGTAAGTATTGTTTCTTAAGGCATTTTATTTGTATTTTAATTATTGCTGCCAGCAAACACACCCTCACGTGCCATAACCTAAGGTGCCACATAAGGCACCCTATAAGGCACTCCATAGGGCAGATTATAAAGTGCATTGTCTGCCACGGCACCCTATAATGTCCCCTATAGGGCACCCTATAGGGCGCTCCATAGGACAACTTATAAGGCACCTTATATGGACTGTAACCATAAGGTGCCTCAGAAGGCGCTTTATAGGGCACCCTATAAAGCGCCTTCTGAGGCACCTTATGGTTACAGTACTCTGAGGGTGTTTTTGCTGGTAGCACTAATGTACATTAAAAATTGACAATGCTCCGGATAGCCCTATCAAATAACCCCACTGTGGGTTTGAACCCATGACCTCTGGTTCCACAGGCAGTGAAGTAACCAGTGGGCTACAGCTATTAACAAGCCCCTGGCTGGCTACAGAAGGACTGCATGTCACCACACAAACAGTCTGCTGTGGTTACCAGGATAGGGTTAACCCACCTGTACCCATGATGCACTGCACATGCAAATCAGCAGTCTACAGTTGATCACAAGATGGGGTATGCACCCCCACAGCACCTCGGCCTGGTAGGGGGAACTGACCGTGTATGTTACTGGCACAGAGTAGCTACAGAACGTCACATTGTGCGGGTACTGTGCTTACCCTGAGGGTGAGGTGGGGCACCCAGCACCAGGTCCACAGCACCTTTCATGGCTGAAATAGGCTATGCTGCAGGTCCCCATCAGTGCTAGTGTGTGTGATAGGTAGTTCCTGCAGACACATCTGTATTTCTCAGTCATGTCTAGCCCTTATGGGCTATGATGCACCCAAAATAGTGCATATCCTGTGTTGGTACCATGGTCACATGATGTAGGTGAAGGGGGGGTATGTGGACCCATAGGTGGATTATGTACCACCACCCAACCCACTCTCTGTGGCTCAGGGTGGGAAACAGGATCTCCCACCAACAGAGCCACACTCTACCTCCCCACAATGGTGGCAGTAGAGAGGACCATCAGCTCCAGTCCTGCTGGGGAACAGACACCATACAGGGCAGGCAATGCAGATCTGTATACATCCATAAGGCAAGGCAGACAGAAGTCCTGGAAATGCTCAGCTGCCCCCCACCACTATCTGACATTCTCCAGCAGCAAGCCTCCAGCTGCTGCACCCTGCAAGATGTTCCATCCAGACACATACTAGCTGCAGACAGTCTGCTAGCTAGTCCATAGTGCATGTTTCTGGAGGAGATGCATGTACCCAGAACTGGGATGTCAGCATACACACTGTGATGCCGCGCCCCCGGCCGCACAGTACCCCCTGGTGGCTGTGCGTAGTAGTTCCACCGGAGGGCTGGAGCTGGGGGGGGGGGGGGGGTCACTAAGATGTTGTTAATCAGGGTTGGCCAGGTGCGAGGGTCGTGGGTCAGAGCCTTGTATCAGCCTCGTTACCAACTCCTGAAGAGATTCAGACTTGCACGAAAGTGGTGGGAAAAAAACAGGCTTTATTTTCCCCTTTAAGCACTAAGGGTTCAAAAACAAAGGATATACACTCCGGTACGTGGCAAAATAAGTCTTTACAGCAGATTTTTAAAGGTGAGAAATAAAATAACCAAACACTGTTAACTTCACAGTATTCAAATATGTAACAGCAAAAAGGCTTCCTTCGCTCAATGACTCTGGAAGGCCTCTATTTCGCTTCCAGCACAGTATGTGCATTCCATGGGACTATCACTGTCTTCATACACAGATTCCACTTGCATGGCCTCCTCTGACTGCTCTGAGGTATCAGGGCAAGTGTCCTTCATGGGATTTAGTCTTACTGTTTCCCACGGCTTAGCAGTCTGTCTAGGGGAGGCCCACGGTTCAGCTTAGTGGCATACCAGAAAGGCATTGCTTGCTCAAGAGGTTTAAAAACATTATCTCTATGTTTTCCTCTAACAGTCCTTTTGTTGCACAAACTATCCTTTAACTTTTGCTTCTGCTCTTGTCTTCTATATGGAGAATCTCCTTCCCAGGATTCTTCTCTTAGCTTAAGTTCAGGTATACAATGACAAAGGTTAAAAGTTTTACCTTTTGCTTTGTGTTTGATTCTCTGGGGTGAGGCTGGAGGTGTACCGTGACTGCTGCCTTCAGTATCGGTGCTCTCTGGAATATACCTCCTGCTTTCCCAGTCTTTCCTTCTCTGGCCCTTAAGGCCTGTTCTCTTGTGGGCTTCTGGGCCCGGTCTGGCTTGGCTTCGGCCTTCTCGGCCTGTCCTCTTTCTCTCAGGACTGGTTCCCCTCTCCCAGCCTGTCCTTTTTCTCTCAGCTGATGAGGCTTTGGCAGCTGAGCTCCTTACAGGCAAGTCCCTTGACTCTTGCTTGCCTCTTGACTCTTGCTGGTCTCCAGACTCTTGCTTGTCTCCAAACTCTGGCTTGCCTGCTCTTAAATGTGAGCTTTTGGAATAAGAGTCCTGCCCCCTAGGGCGTGGTTCTGTGGTCTCTGTCTTAGCTCTCCTGCTCCCTCTAGGTAAGTTCTCTGGAAATTGCAGGCAATATCTTTTTCTTTCAGAGTTTAAAACTTTTTTCCTCTCCAGCAGAGGGTCCGCTGCATCACAACACCAAGCAGATAAGTCAGTGATTGGGCCCCAAAAGGGAACCATAAACATCACATGAGAGAAACACTATATAGCACTATGGGGGAACCTAGCCATGCCGTGGTCACTGCTCAGTCAGGGTGAGTGACCTCCCAGCAGGACATGCTGTGGCCACCCTGTCCGTGCAGGTGGTTATCAGGCACTAGAATGTCCGAACCATTGCCCTATGCCCTATGCAGATGCATCCTGGCCAGGCCACCCTGTCCGGGCTATACCCATGGTACCTTGCTCCTCATTATGCACATTGGCAGGCTTACACTGGCAACAGTGTGGGCTGAGGAAGGTGTTGGCAGACACCACACACTGGATAGACAAACACACACTCCCACACCTATGCCAACATTGTGCAAATATAGAGGCTCTTGGCAGCCCTGGCCACCGCACCAGTCCTGGGCACAGTGCAGGCATGGCTATGGTACGCAATACTGTTGGGGTCACTCCCCAGGGTGGTAAACACTGTCAGACATCAGACCTGAAGCACACTCCACAGACAGCAGAAAGGTTGCTATGATGCAGCTCAATCAGCAAATTGTGCTTAACTTAGGAATTGCTATCTGCCAGTAATCATAGCAACCGTTTGATAGGTGTGTACAATATTCCCAGGTTTAGGGTGGCATTGCTAAGGTATGCAAGTGCTAGTATTGGGAGATGCACGCAGGGCCCAACATCCTGCCTCTCCAGGAGGCTTTGGATAATGGAGCCTGTGGGTGAGGGTGTGCCTGCCCCTGTTGGCCGCTGCTCTAGGGCAGAGGTTCCCAACTCCAGTCCTGGTGGGCCAAACACTGTTCGGGTTTTCATGCTGTCCCTAATGAATATGCATGAGATACATCTGCATACCATGGGGGCGGTGCATAGACATGCAGCACAGCCGTGTTTATTAGAGGCAGCATGGAACCTGAATGGTGTTTGGCCCTCCAGGACTGCATTTGGGAGACTCTGCTCTAGGTAATGTGCATGTTTATGGTGTCTGTGCTCTGTAGGGTAAAATGTAGGTTTATTGGGCATGTTTCTGTTATCTGCAATAAAGGTTCTGTCTGTATTAGCATGTTTTAGTAGTGGGTAAAATATGGGGACTGGGTTGGCAGGAACCACAGCTGGGACTTGAACCTGTGACCTTCTGCTCCTGAACACACTGGCTGTGTTCACTGCACCACCGTGTTGCCACAGAGATAGTGCATTCCCTGGAGATACCATGACTGTTTGTCAGACAGAGCCTGTCTGTTGCAGTGCACGGCACCCACCTAAACAGGGCTAGGCCATGGTCTGCTCTGGGCAGCTGCCACTGCCCCCTCCACCACCAGTACCCCTCTGCCACCATGCTGACATGCCCATCTGCTGGTGGTGCTGGTGCTGCGCAGTCTCAGGCCATCCAGTGTGCAGGTAGGCGGCTGCCTATGGTGCAGGTTCTTGGGTAGGGGTGCCTGCATAGCTGTCCACGCTTTCCCCCAGCACCGCCTTCCAATGTTTCGTGCCATTGGGGGTACCTGCTGGGTACTATTCCCTGTGACACCGTGGGAAGCGCACTCTTGCCCATGTTGGGCCCTCAGCAGTTGCTGTCTGGCTGCTCTACTGTTTCAGCATTCCTATGGGCCAGCTAGGCATTACCCTAGTCCGCACTGTACCCCAGCTGCACCACAGCATGTGCCGCCTGCAGCCCTCTGTGTCCCCTTTTCCAGCATCTGTCCTGTTGCCCATTCCGACATGCCCGCCCTGCTGTTGTGGAACATGTGCACACCATAGGAAACCTGTCCAATGGAGAGGAAAACCCTGATCAGCACAATTTCACTGTGGGCTCATTCATCTTGTATGGGGACAGAACATAGACCCTTCCAAAATTCATATCTCTTTTTTGGAGCTTTATTGGGGGTGTTTTTTGATGTTTCCCATTGATATCACTATTGCCCAGCTTGGTTATGTTTTTTTTACATTTTCTTCTGGTCATTTTCACTGTTTCTTTGCCCTTTTGTTCCGTGCACATGTATCACACTTATCACTTTTTTGTAGGTTTCCCTGGTTTTGCTGTACATTGCTGACGGAAATGGTTTCTTTTCCCTTTAAATCAGCTCTAACGCCAGGGTTTCACTGGCGTTAGTTTTCAGCCTCGGATTTCACAGCGTTAGTGTGCAGGGAGCCTCTCCCCTCCCACTCTCCGCCCATTGACCCTCTCTCTCCGTCCCTGGGGAGCCTTCCTCCGCCCTCCGGGAGCCTTTCTCCGCCTTCAGCGCTCGTTTGCGCCTTAGCGCGCGATAAGGCGCCATTATCACGCGATAAGGCACCTTCTCATGCGATAACGTGGGAGAGCGCACGTTAAGACGGTTTAGTAAACATACCCCCTAGTCTTTCTATAGTTTGATGGCGTAAACAATCAAGGTTCATTTACCAGTTCCACTCCATTCATTAACTTATAGACCTCTATCATATCTTCCTTCAGCCGTCTCTTTTCCTGGTTGAAAAGCCTTTTAGCCTCTCCTCATAAGGGTATTCTTCCATCCCCTTTACCATTTTGGTGGCTCTTCTCTGTATCTTTTCTAATAATGCTGTATCCTTTTTAAGATACTGCGACCAAATTGCATATAATATTTAAGGTGCAATTGCACCATGGAACGATAAAGAGGCATTATAATATCCTTTGTTTTATTCTCCATTCCTTTCCTTATAATTCCTAGCATTTTATTTGCCTTCTTGACCACCACTGCACACTGGGCGGAGGGTTTCAACATGTTATCCATGACACCTAAATCTTTTCCCTAGGTGGTGGTTCCTAATGTAGAACCTTGCAATGTGTAACCATAGTTTGGGTTGTTCTTTCCTAGATGCATAACTTGTCCACATTCAATTTCATCTGCTATTTGAACATCCAGTCTTCCAATTTATCAAGGTCCTCTTGCAATTTTTCACAATCGTCTTGGGTTTTAACAGCCTTGAATAATTGTGTCATCTGCAAATTTGATTAATCTCACTTGTTATTCCCATTTCTAGGTCATTTATGAATATGTTAAAAGCAGAAGACCCAGCACCGATCCCTGGAGTACTCCACTATTCACCTTTCTCCATTGGGAAAATTGGCCATTTATCCATACCCTCTGCTTTCTATCTTTTAACCAGTTCCTGATCCACAATAGTACACTGTCTCCTATCCCATGACTTTTTAATTTTGCCAAGTGTCTCTCATGAGGGACCTTGTCAAAGGCTTTCTGAAAATCCAGATACACTACAGCAACTGACTCACCTTTGTCTACCTGTTTATTCACACCTTCAAAAAAAACATAACAGATTAGTAAGACAAGACCTTTATTGGCTAAAGCCAAGTTCGCTGTCCCCATTAAGCCATGACTATCTACGTGTTCAGTAATTTTGTCCTTTATAATGGTTTCTAGCATTTTCATGGCACTGACATCAGGCTCACTGGTCTGTAGTTTCCCGGATCACCCCTGGAACCCTTTTAAAAATTGGCAATACATTGGCCATCCTTCTATCTTCAGGTATTAAAGATGATTTTAATGATAGTTCACAGATTACTAATAGTAGGTCTGCAATCTCATATTTCAGTTCTTTCAACACCCTTGGATATATACCAATCACAGTAATTATAAGCTTAAGACAATATTTATTATTAATAATAATAATATAATGCAAACAACCATAAGATAAGAATAGTAAACTAATAGCAAGAGGGAAGTTACATTTTTTTTTTATTATGAATTGGGTATACCTCAAACAAATTGATTCATCTAGGTGTGCCTTGAGCCACAAAAAGTAGGGTATGGGTAAAGTACACCCTTATAATGCCAGTCAAAGAGTAAGAAAGCATTATACTTGAATGAAAGATTTTATTTTTCTAAAATCAAAACTGAATGGGGAAATGTTATTAAGGTGATAAATACCTGGGCAGTACTTGTAGTTAGATACACTGAAGGAGTAATTGACTGGATCCAAGCTGACCTGGATAATTTATCAGAAATCAAGAAAATTGATGGCAATGCACTATGCATTTCACCTAGGAGTGACGTTGATAGATTATATAATTATATTTGCAATGTAAGAAAGGTGGTAGAGACCTTTTGCAAATTAAGCAAACTGTTAAGGTACTGAGGAAGAAAAATGTGTCTAAATTATGTTACAAAAAGTAAAAAAGCACCGTTTGTGGAAATTTGCAAAGAACGATGAAACAACGAAAACACAAATACAACACAAGAAAGAAATAATCCAGAATAGAATGGACACTTGGAAAGAGAAGCCATGGCATGGTCAATATATTAGAAATGTGAATGTGACCCTAACATGGGAATGGTTAACATATGGAGCACTGAAAAAAGAAACAAAAGGCTTAATAATGGCAACCCAAGAACAGGCTTTACCAGCTAATGCTATCAAAACTAAAATTCAACCTATTTTGGATGGCCGCCAGTTATGATTGTGTAAATCCAAGGATGAAACTGTGGATCATATAATTAGCAGCTGTAATAAAATTGAACAGACTGACTACAAACAAAGGCATAACAGAGTGGCAAAGATCATCCACTGGAATCTGTGTGAAAACTATGGTAGTCCTGTTGAAAAAAAACTTCTGGGAACATGTTGCAAAGAAGGTTGTAGAAAATGAATTGGTCAAGATCCCGTGGGATTTCCAGATACAAACAGATAGGCATTTAGAACATAATATGCCTAATATTATTGTTATAGAAAAGAAAAAAAAGTTTGGTTTATAGATGTGGCAATCCCAGGTGATACTCGAATTTAGGTCAAAGAACAAGAAAAATTGACAAAATATAGAGACCTTCAGATTTGTTGGAGCTCTTAGGGCTATACCTAAGGGACTTCCTAAATATTTACAAATTTTGAACCTACTGGACTTGACTCTGCAATTCCTACAAAGGACTATCCTACTTGGAACAGTTTACATCTTCCACAGAGACCTGCAAGATTCCTAGGTTCTTTGTTAGAACCCAAATAACAGGATTAAAACCAGTCCTAGATTGTCTCTTCCAATGAAGAATCCACTATAATACAATGTAAACAACCCTAAGATACAAAATAGTAAATTAATAATAAGAGGGAGCGTTAATGGTTTTTTTGAGAATTGAGTGTACCTCAAACAATTCCATTCACCTAGGTGTGCCTTGATCCACAACAAGTAGGGTATGGATAAGGTACACCCTCATAATGCCAATCAAACTGTAAAATAGCATTACCCATGAATGGAAGATTTTATTTTTTAAGGAGATGCTAAACCAGCTCTTCAGCTATTTATTAGGTTAAACCACATCTTGGCCTTCTTTAATTCTTCTCCTTGATATGGTATGGAGTTTGCTTGGTTTATTTCATGTAATGGTTATGAGAAGACTCTTCACCTTCCCTTTTTTACCTGTTTGACATGGATATGATTTCGTATGTACTTCGTGGAATCCGCCACGTTAGTGAGTGGAATATAAATTCTTTAATAAATAATATATATGTATGGCTATGCAGTGGCGGCAGTTAGCACATTTCAAGTGACTAGCCATTGCCACTTTAGATTAAGAACAGATATTGAATGCTGGGGCTATATCAAGCCATTAACATTGAATATCCAGTGTGCCTTGTTCGTATTTTAGGTAGCCAGGTAGCACCGATATTTAGCCACTGCCCAATTAGCTAAACCAGCTAACGTTAGGCCAGTCATTTAAGTGGACGTTGGCCAGTTAACTTTAGTGCTGCCCCCCAGAATATCCCCAAAATGCCCCGATTCTATGCCATTAGCATGAGAGTGTGCTGTGAGGTTAGAAGGGGATATTTAGCAGCACAAAATGGCTGTGTCCCAGCATATCCCACGCACCACGATTAACACAGTTTTCAGGTCTTCTAACCATATTAATTGTTTAGAATCTGCTCCCCATATCTATCTATGTATCTATATAAATATATAAAATGGAGTATGCAGAGGAAGTCTGTGGATGGGGCGAGGGTGGTCCCAGCATTTATCATGTTAGTAACAGTTTTCAGTCCTCTAACCAATATAAGTGCCCACAAAGTTAGTTCATCTCCATAGCTGTCCTAGGTTTTTGCCATTAGGCTTTCAGGAAAGCGGTTGAATATCAGCGCTGTCCGGATAGCCGTGCCAATCAGACTGAACCCGGGAATTCAGCACCAGAAGATCTCCATATTCTATTGCTGAATAGCCAGTTTCACTTTTGCCCTCAGCAGTCAAGAATTTTGAAAACGCTGACTGACGAGGGCTGAACATTGGGCCCAAAGTTTCCTCTTGGTGCTTATCAGCTTAATAAGGTCTTGCATTCTCAGGAGCAATTTTTTCCTCAAAGTTCCTTCTTTGAAGAATGTTCATTCTGCTGTCAAACGTACACAAGCTTTTTCCATATTCAGACAAACATTATGGAATACAGAAGGAAAGTGAATGTGTTTCATTTTAGAAAAAAAAACAGAAAACTTTCTTTTTTGAGAAAGCTTACATTATTGAGTTGAATAGGTATTTCCATAGCGTCCCCCCAATAGAGTCCGGGCTAATGGGTTTTCACCCCCTTCCAGCAGATTGGAGACTGAGAATTCCAAGCTTTGGTGATGTCATCCCATGAAGGGCACGCATTCCTATCACCTAGCCAGTATTTTCGGGTCTCCAGGCACGAAGGGGATGAGCCTTGCATAGCTAGGCTCCACTTTTGAGAATTCCATCCAAAATTTAGAAAAAAAAAAGAAGAGGGATTAGTGCTAATAACAGGTCCTTATCTGCAGCCATATCTTGCTGTCAACCCAGTACAGAGGTCTGTCACAGAGCTGCTTATTCTCAGGCATCACCATTTCAATGTAGCCCAATCCTGTTGAGTTGGGGAGGGCTCTACCAGTGAGGAGATCAAATTTCTTTCAGTTTCTTGTAATCTGGAAGTTGAATCTTACAAGCCACACTGCTTAACCCTTTGAAGGCCTACTTTAATTTTTTAATCCACATTCTGCAGCCGGGTTAATTTTTGCATATTTCAGGAAAATTGTACCCATCTTATTCAATATGTTCTAATAGTGATTTTCCTTCTGCTATGGTCATGTATTATATACCACTTGATAGGAATATTTAGTCAGAATTTTGGATCCCGAGAGTTTTGGGCTCGGCCTGGAAAGGGGCGGTTGACGATCAGGCCTGACAGTTGAATTAACGTTCTCCTCAGCGTTCGCAAGGAGGCAACTGCGGGGGCAGGACTTTGGTTATACAGCTTTACTTTCACTTGTCTTTGTTGAAACGCATCTTATTTCTAAGCCCCGGAAATGGCAGTAATGACAAAACTCAGTGAGTTAAGGGATTTATTAATGAGCATGCCGGCGAAGTCAGTGTGTGCTACATGTGGGCTTTGGAGGGGCCATTTGTCAGGTTGAGGTCTGTGCAGACCTTATGAGCAAGCAGACCCAGAAGCAGGGGACAGCTTGCTTAAATCGGCAGAATGTGGCTGCTCTCAATTAGAAGCAGATGCTGCTAACGTCCAGGGGGCAAAGGAGAGTGTTCCAAAGGAGAATCCTCTAATACAGGAAACGTTGGAAGCTTCAAAAGAGAGATTATTTGATAAGGAACTAATGGCAGAATTACAAAATATAAAGACACATAGGAAGGAACTTTGCTTCATTTTTTTCTGCTTTGAATTGGAGCCCCTCTATATCATGGGAGAGGAGGAGCAGTTGCTGATATGCTGCTATAACAGCCCTTGCTTATTGCTTATGACCAAAGGGGCATGACCAAAGAGACCCACTCTGCCCCTTTGGAGCCCCTTCAGAGCCTGGAGGAGTGAAACAACAGCTGAGGGAGTTAGATGGGGAAGCAGAGAAAGATAGTGTTTCAGATACAGGCGGTCAAGGCCATGAAAATCGTTTGGCCAATGGATCATCATCTTCAATCAACCAACACGGAGACCTATTTATCGGAGCTTGAAGGTTCTTTTGGTACTGTGAGTACTCCCTCGGAGACTTCTTCTCCATTATGCATGGGTGTTGCCCAGTCCAGCCAGGGATCTTGCCTTCAAGTGGATGCCTCCCCCTTTGTGGATAAGGGGGAAGGTAATTCGCTCACCTCCCCAATGGGGTCACCTTCTGTTCTGTTTCGTCATAATTTGGTAATGAAGTTGTATTTAACAAGTCGTCCACCACGATTTGTGGAAGTAGGATACAGAGGCATAGGAAGGCTTTACTGGTATTGAAGCCATGGGTGCTTGCACTTGGAGCTACGTTTTTTCTGAAACATCCTTGTAAATGTATTGTATTACAAGGGGTTAAATACATTTTTATAGAACTAGAGGCCTTTATTCTGGGGACATCTAATCTTTGAATTTTCCTTTAGATTGTTCGAGCTTCCTGGCTTAAGTAAGAAATTCTGCAGGGGCTTTGATGAATGTTTTCTCTGTTTTTGCTTGTTCTGGGTTGTTTGTTATTTTTTGATGTTAAATGATCTCCCTCTTGACGAGGACCTTATTGTGTTTCCTTTCTTTATGATTAATAAAGAAATTTGAAATGGTAAAAAAAAATTAAAAAAAAAAGACAGACCCTTTTTCAGCAGATTTTGTGCTGTTACTGCACAAAGTTTATTTATTAAAAAAGGGGAACAAGCAGGTATCTTCTAAATTTAATCAAGACTCACTTTTCACTTCAGGATGTTTAGAACCACCAGTGTTATCTTTGAAAGGAGTCTCTGTTCTCTCAGGAGATTTGGAGGATCTACTGGAAGGCACATCAGGGTGTAATGAAAGGAAACTTCAGTTAGGGCAGGAAGATTATGAACCTCCGGCTGGAGAAGACCCACGTATCATAAGGGTCTTTAGAAGAGAAGAGCTTAAGGGGCTCCATTGAACATACCTTAGAAGCACTTCATTCCTTTAGAATCACAGATTCAGGTTACAATGCTGGAAGATCCATTAGTGCAAGGTATCTGTACAACAGAAACAGCCTTTCCTATTCATAGGGCAATAATGCAAATGATAGAAGTAGAATGGGAAACACCAGAGGCTGGTTTGCGAGGAGGTCGAACTATGGCTCACTTATATCCGATTCCTTTAGCAGAGAAAGAGCTATGTCTTCCTAAGGCAGATGCCTTAGTATCGGCAGTGACTAAAAAGACCACTATTCCAGTGGAAGGTGGTGCAGCACTAAAAGATCTGCAGAATAAGAGGCTTGAGAGTCTGCCGAGACAGGTGTTTGAGGTAAATGCCTTAGCATTACAGACTTCAGTGTGTGGAGCGTATGTAGCAAGGGCATGCCTTCATTGGGTGCAAGCCCTTATAGAATCTGTTGCAACAGACATATCACAGATGCCTGAGGTGATCAGAATGGAGTCAGGGATGGCATATTTAGTGGATGCCCATTATGATCTCATTAGAATATTAGCAAACAGCATGGCTTCATCATTAGCAGCTTGTCATTTGCTAAGGCTATGTAACTGGTCAGCAGATGTCTCCTCAAAGGCTAGATTTAGTAGACTTCCTTTTTGAGGTAAACTTCTGTTTGGAGAGACTTTAAAGGGATTGGTTAAAGACTTGGGAAAGTGAACGCCAGCTAGACTTCTAGGGGATAAACTAAAGATGCCAAAATCATTTATCAATTCAAAGCCATCTTTTAGAGATTTTCACCTATACAAAGCTACTAGATTCAAGATTTTCTCCAAGAGGTCAGCCCTTTCATGGAGAAAGAGGAGCAGGATGAGGGTCCTTCTCCAATTCAGGATCAGGTCAAAAGAAAATACAATGAGATTCGGAAGACGCAGGTACAGAAGATTCAAATAGGCGGTCATTTTCAAAAGTTCTACACTGCCCGGGTCCAAACTACATCGCATCCATGGGTTCTTGAGATAACTTGTAAGGGCTACGCATTGGAGTTTGCAGTACCTCTCAAAGATGCATTTGTTCTTTCTCCATGCAAGGCTCCAGTGAAGAGAGCGTGGGTCAAAGAAACCTTACAATCATTGCTACATATTCAAGCTGTAGTTACAACAGATAGGTTCAGGGAGATACTCCATTTGCTTTGTACTATTGAAGAAGGAAGGAACTTTTCATCCAGTCCTGGAACTAAAATACGTGAATCGGTCTTTAAAGATACCTCATTTTTGTATTGAGACGTTATGTTCTGTAATTGCAGCATTACAAAAGGGACAATTTCTAACAGCCTTAGATCTAACAGAAGCTTATCTCCATATCCCAATTCACAAGGAAAATCAACATTTTCTTTGATTTGCAGTGCCAATGGGCCATTATCAGTTTCAGGGTCTTCCATTTGGCCTTGCAACAGCACCAAGAACCTTCACAAAGGTTATGGTAGTTTTAGCAGCAGCTTTATGTCAGGAAGGGGTGTTAGTGTCTCCTCGTTTGGACAATTGGTTAATCGGAGCAAAAACGATGGAGAAGAGCAAATTGGCAACCAACAGAGTAATCAAGTTCTTGCAAGACCTTGATTGCAGCAATCCAAGGGAGCAATATAGTATAGGGGGTGAAGTACTTTTGTCCACTAAAGAAGAGCAGGACCTTGGCGTGGTTGTGTCTGATGATCTTAAAGTAGCTAAACAGGTAGAAAAGGCGATGGCGAAAGCTAGAAGGATGCTTGGGTGCATACGGAGAGGAATGGCTAGCAGAAAAAAGGAGGTGATAATGCCTCTGTATAAGTCTTTGGTGCGACCTCATTTGGAGTATAGTGTGCAATTCTGGAGACCACACCTTCAAAAGGATGTGAACAGGATGGAGTCAGTGCAGAGGGTGGCTACTAAAATGATTAGTGGTCTTCATTATAAAGCATATGAGGACAGACTTAGGGATCTTAATATGTACTCCTTAGAGGAAAGGTGGGATAGAGGTGATATGATTAAGATGTTTAAATACCTCCGTGGCATAACTGTTCAGGGAGAGAGCCTCTTTCAATTGAAAGCAAGTTCTGCTATGAGGGGACATGGGATGAGAGTGAAGGGAGATAGATTCAGGAGTGATATGCGGAAATATTTCTTTACGGAAAGAGTAGTTGATCCGTGGAATAGTCTCCCAGTGGAGGTGGTAGAGATGAGGACAGTAACTGAATTCAAAAAAGCATGGGCCAAACACAGAGGATCTCTAAAAGTAAAAAGGGGACTGTTGTAGTTGTTGATATGGAAGGACAGACTAGATAGGCCATGTGGTCTTTTTCTGTCGTCATATTTCTATGTTTCTATGTAACAAAGCCAAAAGTCATCTCATCTCATCTCAATCCTTGATTCATCTAGGAGCAAAGTTTGACACAAGATAAGGAATGGTGTTCTTATTGCCCAAGAGAATGGTCAAGATTCAGTTACAGATTCATCTATTTTTATGAAACAGAGCTCCACCAGCATGGTCGTATCTGCAGATACTGGGGTTTATGGCAGAAACATTAGATCTTGTACCATGGGCTCGAGCGCATAAGCGTCCACTCCAAAGAGTGCTATTGTCTCAGTGGAGTCCACAAAGTATGCCTTTAAGTCACAGACTTGTTTGTCTGCCAGAGGCAAGAGTCAGTCTAAAATGGTGGCTTTGCAAGGAGAAGCTAATAGCAGGTATGCCATTGGAAACCTCAATATGGACAATAGTTACAACAGATGTCAGTCTCACAGAGCTCACTGTCAAGGGCAGATAGCTCAAGCAGAATGGAACAAAGACCAGAAGTCATGGTCAATCAACCAGTTGGAGATGAGAGCATTTATTTTTAAGCTTTAAAGGCTTTTCAAACAAGTCTCGAAGGAAAAGCTGTAACTGTGTTCTCGGACAATGCAAACAAACATAGTAGCTTACATCAACTGACAAGGAGGCATAGTCAGTCTAATATTATCCAAAGTAGTTCCACTACTAATTTGGGCAGAATGTCATCTTATGGCCATTTCAGCGGCTCATATAGTGGGAGTCGAAAATGTAGAGGCAGACTTTCTAAGTCAAATTGTCTGGTCTCTAGAGGAAACAGTCTTTCAGAAGATCACAGAGATGGAGGAATCCGCTGATGGACTTGATGGTCACTGTCAAAAATACAAAGTGCCCACAATTCTTTAGTCGAAGAGGAAAAAAAAATGTCTGAAGGAATAGACGCTCTGACACAACTATGATCAAAGAATGCTCTGCTATATGCATTCCCTCCATTGTCTCTAAAAGGTCGGATGTTGCAAAGGATAGAGAAACACAAAGGTATAGTGATTCTTGAAGCTCCAGCTTGGCCTCGCAGACCATGGTATTCAAATCTCATTTGACTAACGCAAACAGAACTATTGATACTTCCACTAAGAAAGAATCTCCTCTTAAAAGGTCCAGCAAGTATGAATCAAGTGGATTGATTCATTCTTACAGCTTGGCTCTTGAAAGGGCTCGGCTAGTGAAGCATAGATTTGCGGCAGTAGTGGTTGCTACAACCTTAAAATCATGTAAAACATTCAACATGCTTAGCATATATACAAGTTTGGTGTATTTTTGAACACTGGAGCAAGAACAACAGAATCAAACCATTATCTTTGTGAGAGATTTGCAGAAGGATTAGAAGGAAAATTTTGTCTTTTTATGAAATAAAGGTCCACAACCAAGTTGTAGGTGACACCTGTTATAGGACTGACTCAATAGGTAGAGTTAAGTGCACACATAGTAGTAGCCCTCACATTATGATGCAGCGCTGCATGTTATCTGTTAGGAACATGCTGTACACACCCCCAACAGTTAATGTGATGACTTTACACTTAAAGAGTGTGAAGTTTCATGCTATTGGCACATTAGGTACAAAAGTACATTGCACTTTAGTAAAAGGGCCCCCAGCTCTTCCCATCCTCCATACTCAAATTCATATTCACCCCTTCCTTCTGGACACTCGAAGGTACCTCCCCTCCCCACAGCACCTACCAGGGGTGGTTGTCAGAAGAGGCAAGAATGATCCCCAGTTCATACCCCATTGGTTAATGAGTTGAAAATTGTGCCATTTGACCCCTAAAGAAGTCTGACTTTTGGCCCACTTTCTCTGTTACTGCAGTCATGAATGCACAATATTCCTGGCCACACCAATGCAAATTTCTAGTTACTGCAGGAGTCTCTGACATTCAGTAAATAAAAAATTATTATACTTCACTCAGGAGCATCATGCATTCTTGGCTGCAGCAGGTAGGTGACTCAGACGATAAATATAGCTGTAGTAAAATGTTATTTTACTGCACAAGCTTTCAAGAGGTATCCTGTCTGCATCAGTTCAGTGAAGATAACTCGTGAAAACATGTCGAAGAAATATTGAATCATTCCTATAAAAAGGAGTCACCCACAATTTGTTTTGGATTCTTATTTCCACATAACTAAGTAGACTGACACAACACCCAAAGTGCACTGCTCTTTTTGTGGATGATGCAAAGATCTGGACACGTTTGCAGAACATAGACCTGAGAGAATAGATAGAATGAAAAATTATTCAAAAGCGTGAGGAATGGTAAAACAGCTTGACAGCTACGTTTCAATACCCAAAAATTCAGAGTTATGCATTCTGGGTGTGAAAATGTAAGGGCATGTTACATGATAATGGATGATAAGCCGATGTACATATAAGCAGGAAAGATGTCTTACAGTGAATATATCCAGTCCTTTCAAGACAGGGAGAATGAGATAAGGCAATGGTCAAAGCCAGAAGGATGTGAAGGTACATAAGGAGAGTTATAGCTAATAGAAAAGGGGAAGTAGCAATTATACTGTTCCGCAGATCGTTAATGAGATCTCACTCTAGAATATTTTGTCCAGCTCTGGAGGCCTCACTTCTAGGAGGATATAGATAGAATTGAGACAACCTAAGGCTCTAAAAACCATGCAGGGTCCATATCACAAGGGAAGGGAAGGGATTTTGGATTTAGCTCATGCCTTTTTCAGGAGCAGCTCAAGATGAGTTCCATTCAGGTACTGTAGGCATGTATGCATATACTTTTCCTTTCACAACTGATGTAACCTATGAAAATTCCTGCCACACAAGTTAGGCGGCATGTTATAAAATTACCTCTCTTATAAGTAACAGATATTTTATTTATTTATTTATTTTATTTATTAACAATTCTTATATACCGCACTATTAGACATCAGCGCGGTTTACATTGAACAGAAAACATCCGACAGTTTACATATGTCTGGTCAGTTACATTTAACAGGAAGTATAACTTGGCGAAAATAGGGGAAACTAAATACAATGGAGGGTTATCTGATAAGGGATATCATGGTTAACTATATACAAAGGTGGTACAATAGTACTTGGAACTGCTTGTTATTTCATTGAGAAGTTGGCCTGTTATGAGGGTCTGTTTGTTTGACTACTCAAGCTATTCGCCTGGGGGTTATGTTCGGAGCTGTCATTGAGATATTTAAGGAAGAGGAAATGTTTTAGTGCCTTTCTGAACTGACTCAAGTTGGGTACTGCTCTGATTTGTGCTGGTAAGTTGTTCCATAAAGTCGGGGCGCATAGTCGGAAGGCTCTGTTGGCTGTTGATCTAGTGCATCTTGTGGTGTCATTTGGGATAACTAGTGTGTTTAATTCTGCTGTTCTTCGTGGCCTGTTTGGTGCAAGTGGTTGTATGAGGTTGGAGAGAGAGGAAGAGGTGAGCCCCTTAGCCGCTTTGAATGTTAGCAGTAAGGTCTTGAAACTGATCCTTGCTTGAATGGGGAGCCAGTGTAGCTGTTTTAGAAGGGGTGTTAGGTGATCTCTCCTGGATGCCCCGAGGAGTACCCTCGCTGCACTATTCATGGCTAATTGCAGGGGGTTCAGGGTGGACCGGGGGAGTCCTTGTAGTATGGAGTTTGAGAAGTCGAAATGGGGGAGTATAAGGGCTTGATAAATGGTACGGAAATCATCCGGTTCAAGTAGCATGCGTAGGTGTCTGAGGGATCTGATTTTAAAGTAGATTGCCTTGACTGTGTTGGCTATGTGGTTCTTCATGTCAAGGTTTTGGTCCAGCGTTACTCCCAGGTAGCGTATCGCCGGTTTAACTTGGAGTTGGGCATCCTTTACGTTAATACAACTAGGAGGGGTGAAGTTGGTGTTCCTCGAGACGAACAGGACTTCTGTCTTTTTGTGTTGTATTCTCAGGTTTTGTGATAGGAGCCACTCTGATATGGTGTCAAAGCAGTTAGTCAGCGGGGTAAGGTCTAGGCAATCCAATGATATTGGCATATATAGTAGCACGTCGTCTGCATATATCATGTAACTGACATTAAAGGATTTGATGATGTCGCAGATGGGTTGAATGTATATATTAAACATCAATGCAGATAAAGAGGATCCTTGAGGTACACCTTGACTTTGTTGGAAAGGTTCAGATGTATCCCCGTCGACTCTGACATGCTGCCATCTATCGGACAGGTAAGATTTGCACCATCCGAGTGCTGTTCCACAGATGCCTTTTTCCCTTAGCCGGCAGATGAGAATTTCGTGGCATACCGAGTCAAAAGCCGCTGCTATGTCTAGAAAGACAAGAGCGAAACCCTGGCGTATGTTATCCACACCTGAGATTATGTTGTTGAGGAGAGTTGTGAGTAGCGTTTCTACTCCATGTGACTCTCTGAAACCATGTTGAGCCGGATCCAGTGGAGCTGAGGTGTCTATATGATCCTGTAATTGCCTGTGCACTATTTTCTCGATGATTTTTGCTAGCATAGGTATGCTAGATATGGGCCTATAGGATTCAACCTTTTGAGGATCCAGTTTGGTGTTCTTTAACAGCGGTCTTACAGAGGTCTGCTTGAGCGTGGTTGGGAAAGAGCCAGTGGTGAAGGAATGGTTTAAGATTTTTGTTATAATTGGAGATATGTCACATCGCAGGTCCTTTATCCAGTGTGCAGGGCAAGGGTCTGTGTGTGCAGTGGTTGTATTTAGAGCTAGAATGGTATCTTCGATAGTTCTCTTCGAGGGAGTGAAGAAGGATGTTAGTGATACTGGGTAGTCTTGTTCATCAAGAGGGTCTGGTATTAATATTTTATTAGTCTTGCACATTTTAGATTGCATGTAAATTGCATAGTCTTGTGGGTGGATCATGCTGTGGTGCTCCGGGGTTGGTTCTTTGGCAAGCGTTTTAACTAAGTTAAACAGGTCATGAGGTTTATTCAATGACCGTTTCAGGGTGTCTGTGTGGTGTTGTCTGATTTTATCTGTGATGGCTTTACGATGCCCCGCCAGGTGTTGGAAGTAAGCTGATTGGTCACTGCTGGTGCGTGACTTTCTCCATCGTTTTTCTAGCCTTCTTAAAATGGTTAGTGAGTCTTTTAATTCGGCTGTGAACCATGGGGCTGTAGATCTCTTCTTTGGGTTCTTGTTCGTTGGAGGGCGGACAGCGATTGAGCTGAGTTTTCTGTTCCAGGAAGAGATCAACTCTTCTAGGCTTAGTGAGGTGTCATCAAAGAGTGTGTCCATTTCAGTGAGGATGCGTTCTCTGTTGAATGGGTGGAAACTTCTGGTCGCTGAGTTAGCGGGCCTGCTTTTATCCGTTTTTGTCTTGTGCGAACAGTTAGTGGTGGGCATCTGAAAGGTGATGAGTTTGTGGTCGGTCCAAGGGACTGCAGTTATTGATAGCACGATGCTTTGTGGTTGATCCAAAATTAGTCGCGGTGCGAATATGAGGTCGAGGATATTGCCTTTCTCATGAGTAGGTTCTTGCACCATTTGCGTGTATCCTAGGCTATCTAGGGCGTCTAGGAATGCTGTTGCTTGAGTGTCCTGTACTGATGGTAGGTTGATATCTCCTACGATCCAATTAGGTTTATTTGGACCCTGGGTGAAGGATGCCAGATTTATTATGGTCGCTAGGTCGTCTGGGTCTCCGGATGGTGATCTATAGACTAGGTTTATGGAGCATATGTTATTTGAAATTGATACTGTTTCTAGATGGTTGTTACTGTTGGATTCGTCCATCTGAAACTGTAGGTCGGCTTTGGTGATGATAATTACTCCTCCGCCTTTTTTGTTTTGTCTGTGTCCAGTGAAGGCTGTAAAGTTAGGTGGGAGAAGCTGGTTGAGGATGATATTGTCTTCCGCTGAGAGCCATGTTTCAGTGACCATGAGAATGTCTAGCTTGTGGGCTATTATTATGTCCGTGATCACTGGCCACTTGTTTCGAAGTGAGCGGGCATTTATAAGTGCACACTTCATGGTACTAGGGTAGACATTTTTGGTTTGTCTGGTTTTCGTGTTGTGTTGTAGTGGGACATGTAGTAGGAGGTTGCGGTGCGGGAGGTTAGCCCCACGTGGGCTGTAATAGGGGTCTCCTGACCATCTTCTCTCACTAGATAGTACAATAGGAATGTGGTTTTGTGAGGTGGTGAGGGCCAGTATATTGGATGGTAGTGTTATAATAAGTAGGAGAAGGCACGTTAACCTGATGATTGTGTCTTCCATTTTAACCCTGTGAGGTAGGAGGTTTTTCAGGAGGCGAATCGAGGGAATTTTGGCGCTCTAGAGCTTCTTGGCTCTTAGCTAGTATATTGTGCAACTGGAAAACAGGCTCAGTGAGTCATACAATAACCTTTCTGGCACCATTAATCTTTAGGCATGAATTAAATGTATATGCATACACAGAGTAAAGCTTAACAGGAAAAGAAAAGCAGATAAGACTACTCTGGCTAGTCTAACCTGGTACAACTGTCAGTATTAAATTACTTTACATGCCTTTAGATTCCTTTGAATTACATAGTAGCTCAGAGATGGAAACTTTCGTGACCCATTTTGATTTTGTGGGTTCACTGTTCTGCACTGGGAGTGCTATCATTAAATGTGATATTGTCTGGCAAATTATTGGCTGAACTAGTCTAGTACACATACATGGTATTGCAATGAATAGCTAATATTTGGCTGTATGCACGCTACGATCTAGAGAAGGGGCTAGGAATGAAATATTGCACTCTGTAGGGGTACCTGAATTTAGGTTACCGGTGGTATCAGCGTTAGAAAGTACTGGACGGTGACTTCAACTTCTTGGTCTCGCCTTTACGGTCCACGCCTAAGGGCCACGCCAAAGGACCCTCTGGCGAGGCCCTCAGGCGCGGGCCCGCCAGGCGCGGGTGCGCCCGATGGCGCTACTGTTTAAATGTCCCGGCACGGGTCCCGATTGGACCGCCGTGCAAAGATGGCTGTTCCCGCCTCCGGCAGTGATGATGGCTCGATCCCCGGGTAGGGAGAGCAGCAGGAGCTGGCCGGAGAGCGTCTCTCTTCACGCGCCCGATGGCGCTACTGTTTAAATGTCCCGGCACGGGTCCCGATTGGACCGCCGTGCAAAGATGGCTGTTCCCGCCTCCGGCAGTGATGATGGCTCGATCCCCGGGTAGGGAGAGCAGCAGGAGCTGGCCGGAGAGCGTCTCTCTTCACGCGCCCGATGGCGCTACTGTTTAAATGTCCCGGCACGGGTCCCGATTGGACCGCCGTGCAAAGATGGCTGTTCCCGCCTCCGGCAGTGATGATGGCTCGATCCCCGGGTAGGGAGAGCAGCAGGAGCTGGCCGGAGAGCGTCTCTCTTCACGCGCCCGATGGCGCTACTGTTTAAATGTCCCGGCACGGGTCCCGATTGGACCGCCGTGCAAAGATGGCTGTTCCCGCCTCCGGCAGTGATGATGGCTCGATCCCCGGGTAGGGAGAGCAGCAGGAGCTGGCCGGAGAGCGTCTCTCTTCACGCGCCCGATGGCGCTACTGTTTAAATGTCCCGGCACGGGTCCCGATTGGACCGCCGTGCAAAGATGGCTGTTCCCGCCTCCGGCAGTGATGATGGCTCGATCCCCGGGTAGGGAGAGCAGCAGGAGCTGGCCGGAGAGCGTCTCTCTTCACGCGCCCGATGGCGCTACTGTTTAAATGTCCCGGCACGGGTCCCGATTGGACCGCCGTGCAAAGATGGCTGTTCCCGCCTCCGGCAGTGATGATGGCTCGATCCCCGGGTAGGGAGAGCAGCAGGAGCTGGCCGGAGAGCGTCTCTCTTCACGCGCCCGATGGCGCTACTGTTTAAATGTCCCGGCACGGGTCCCGATTGGACCGCCGTGCAAAGATGGCTGTTCCCGCCTCCGGCAGTGATGATGGCTCGATCCCCGGGTAGGGAGAGCAGCAGGAGCTGGCCGGAGAGCGTCTCTCTTCACGCGCCCGATGGCGCTACTGTTTAAATGTCCCGGCACGGGTCCCGATTGGACCGCCGTGCAAAGATGGCTGTTCCCGCCTCCGGCAGTGATGATGGCTCGATCCCCGGGTAGGGAGAGCAGCAGGAGCTGGCCGGAGAGCGTCTCTCTTCACGCGCCCGATGGCGCTACTGTTTAAATGTCCCGGCACGGGTCCCGATTGGACCGCCGTGCAAAGATGGCTGTTCCCGCCTCCGGCAGTGATGATGGCTCGATCCCCGGGTAGGGAGAGCAGCAGGAGCTGGCCGGAGAGCGTCTCTCTTCACGCGCCCGATGGCGCTACTGTTTAAATGTCCCGGCACGGGTCCCGATTGGACCGCCGTGCAAAGATGGCTGTTCCCGCCTCCGGCAGTGATGATGGCTCGATCCCCGGGTAGGGAGAGCAGCAGGAGCTGGCCGGAGAGCGTCTCTCTTCACGCGCCCGATGGCGCTACTGTTTAAATGTCCCGGCACGGGTCCCGATTGGACCGCCGTGCAAAGATGGCTGTTCCCGCCTCCGGCAGTGATGATGGCTCGATCCCCGGGTAGGGAGAGCAGCAGGAGCTGGCCGGAGAGCGTCTCTCTTCACGCGCCCGATGGCGCTACTGTTTAAATGTCCCGGCACGGGTCCCGATTGGACCGCCGTGCAAAGATGGCTGTTCCCGCCTCCGGCAGTGATGATGGCTCGATCCCCGGGTAGGGAGAGCAGCAGGAGCTGGCCGGAGAGAGCGTCTCTCTTCACGCGCCCGATGGCGCTACTGTTTAAATGTCCCGGCACGGGTCCCGATTGGACCGCCGTGCAAAGATGGCTGTTCCCGCCTCCGGCAGTGATGATGGCTCGATCCCCGGGTAGGGAGAGCAGCAGGAGCTGGCCGGAGAGCGTCTCTCTTCACGCGCCCGATGGCGCTACTGTTTAAATGTCCCGGCACGGGTCCCGATTGGACCGCCGTGCAAAGATGGCTGTTCCCGCCTCCGGCAGTGATGATGGCTCGATCCCCGGGTAGGGAGAGCAGCAGGAGCTGGCCGGAGAGCGTCTCTCTTCACGCGCCCGATGGCGCTACTGTTTAAATGTCCCGGCACGGGTCCCGATTGGACCGCCGTGCAAAGATGGCTGTTCCCGCCTCCGGCAGTGATGATGGCTCGATCCCCGGGTAGGGAGAGCAGCAGGAGCTGGCCGGAGAGCGTCTCTCTTCACGCGCCCGATGGCGCTACTGTTTAAATGTCCCGGCACGGGTCCCGATTGGACCGCCGTGCAAAGATGGCTGTTCCCGCCTCCGGCAGTGATGATGGCTCGATCCCCGGGTAGGGAGAGCAGCAGGAGCTGGCCGGAGAGCGTCTCTCTTCACGCGCCCGATGGCGCTACTGTTTAAATGTCCCGGCACGGGTCCCGATTGGACCGCCGTGCAAAGATGGCTGTTCCCGCCTCCGGCAGTGATGATGGCTCGATCCCCGGGTAGGGAGAGCAGCAGGAGCTGGCCGGAGAGCGTCTCTCTTCACGCGCCCGATGGCGCTACTGTTTAAATGTCCCGGCACGGGTCCCGATTGGACCACCGTGCAAAGATGGCTGTTCCCGCCTCCGGCAGTGATGATGGCTCGATCCCCGGGTAGGGAGAGCAGCAGGAGCTGGCCGGAGAGCGTCTCTCTTCACGCGCCCGATGGCGCTACTGTTTAAATGTCACTGGATTTTCAGTGATTTATCAGTTCTTTTCATGATCAAAAACTTGGTTCATGTTCAAATTTAGCATTTCCCTTTGGATGATGGAAAACAACAAGGCAATGATTCTTGAGCTACTTTCCTACCTCAAGGTTTTAGTTCTTTAACAGCAAAAGAATTACTGTAGGGACTAGCATTCAACTGTGGCGACACATGAAAGATTACATGAGTCTGTCTTGAAAGTAATCGAAGTGCCCTATAATAAATCACCATAAAACAGTTAAATACTCTTTCTTGCTGAATAGATATGCAGTTATGGGAGTCACGGGAATCTACAAAATAAAATGTTTGATGTCTATAATTGTTACTATTTTCTGTATCTCTCTTGAAATGCAATTTAGACCTCAGAGGAAAATATATATCACATGAGTTTTGTAAGAAACTGCGGAATGCTTACATTGAGAAAAATGAGCAAAATAAAGTAAAATACTTTTAAAAAGGCAACTTCAAAGGCATAAGGAGGAGTGGCCTAGTGGTTGGGGCAAGGTACTTCAGGCCGGAAGGTCGGGGGTTCAAATCCCACTAGAGGACAGCAATCTTGGGCCGGAAGGACTGGGGTTTCTAGTCCCACAGGTGCTCCTTGTGGTCTTGGGCAAGCCACTTAACCCTCCATAGCCCATGTTCCTTGTAAAATAGTTATCTCCAAGTTATAATGCCCTGTTCAATGTAATTTCAGTTTGTTCAATGTAAACCGCACTGATGCAGAATAGCGCGGTATATAAGAGAATGTAAATAAATAAATAAAATAAATAAATAAAATAGGGATTTATGCATGATAATTGCCTTTTGGAAAATTAGCTATCAAAGATGCTTATAAATGTATGCACATATTGTCACCTCATGTATATGCTTATACAGTTGCGGTCAACATTATTGGCACTTTTGCATTTTAGGTATGCTGTGTACAATATCTTGAGAAATAATTGGAAATATTTCAACTGTATGTCATCATAATATTTTAATAGTATGTTCAAAGGTTTACAACAACAAAAAAAGAAAGATGTCTGTGCAACTTAGATATAGTAATTTCTGAGAAAACAAAATATGACCTGGACAGGATTAATGGCACCCTTCACTAATAGTTGCACAACCCTTGGCAGTGATGACAGCCTCCAAACATTTCTTGTAGCCATCTAAGTTTTTCCCACTCTTCAAACTGCGATTTGTTCCAGCTCATAAATGATTCAAGGATTCTTTTTACCACTGGCAGATTTCAGCTCTTTCCAAAGGTTCTCAACTGAATTGAGATCAGGACTCATTGCTGGCCTGTTTAAAACACTCAATTTGTTCCATTTTAACCTTCTTTTGTATTTTTGGGTCATTGTCCTGCTGGAGGATCCATGACCTTCAACCCAGACCTAGCTTTCTAAAACTAGGTAGCATGTTTCGCTCCAAAATAGCTTGGTAGTCCTCTGACTTCATGATTTTATGTTCCGGGCCTCTAGTTCCTGAGGCAGCAAAACAGCCCAACATTATGGAACGTCCACCATATTTAACTGTAGGAAGGCATTCCTTTCTTATAAGCTTCATTTCTTCACCTGTAAATGTATCACTGGTCTGCATTGCCAAAGAGTTCATTTGGTTTCATCAGCCCACAGAACATTTTCCCAAAAGGATCGTGGTTTCTCAAGGTGGGTTTGGGGCAAAAATCAGGCATGCCTTTTTATGTCTGTCTTTAAGCAGTGAGATCCTCCTTGGCCTTTGCCCATGAAGTCCTTCTTAGTTTAGTGAGCAGCGTATGGTACAGGTTGACACCACCACTCCAGATTGCTCCAGGTCTTAAGCTCTTTGGATGCTGTATGTGGTGTTTTCCCAACAGTTTGCACTAACCTTTGAAGACTTCTTAGATGAAATTTTCCTCTTCCCACCTCATCTTGGGAGGTTCTTGATGGTTCCATGAGTAGAAAATTTCTTCATAAAATTGTGAACTGTAGACACAGGATTCCCACGGTTATTGAAGATGGCCATGTAACCCTTTGAAGTTTGATGTTTGGTGATAATGGCAGCTCTCTTTGTCTTCACTATAGTGAAAATGGAACAGGGAGTGAATGTGGCTATTTTAAACATTAGTGCTATCATTCAGTGGTTGATTTGAGTAATGTAACAAAGTAACATGGTATATGATAGCAGATAAAGACCATCATGGTCCATCTAGTCTGCCCAGCAAGGTGGCAAAGGTAGGTGCACCTGCTGCTCCGTGCAGATCACTCCTCCCCATGCCTTTGTTTAGGGGTATACCCACCACTCCATGTAGGTCACCCCTATTTGTTGAGATATAAGAGATAGTTATGCTTATTTTGATTCTAACCTGTTGCTATAAAGGGATCCACTGTGTCTGTCCCATGGCATTTTGAATTCTGTCAATGTATTTGCCCCCACCACTTCCATCGGGGTGGCATTCAAAGCATATACCATCCTTTCAGTGAAAAAGTATTTGCTGAAGATGCCTTTCAGTTTACCCCCTTGCAGCTTCATGTTATGTCCTCTAGTTCTGCAGCTTCTCTATCTTTGAAAAAGGTTTGTTCATTCATTAATACTCTAAGTATTTAAAGGTCTGTATCAAATCTCCCCTGTCCCTCCTCTCCTCTAGAGTATACATATTTAGGTCTTCAAGTTTCTTCTCATATTCTTTTGGTGTAGGCACCAAATCATTTTGGTCGCCTTCCTCTGAACCATTTCCAGTCTTTTTATATCCTTTGCGAGATATGGTCTCCAAAACCAAACACAACATTCCAAGCGAGGCCTCACCAGCGACTTGTACAGTGACTTTAGTTCCTCCTCCTTTCTGCTGCAATTCCTCTCTATATGCAACCCAGCATCCTGGCTTTGGTCACCGCCTTGTCACACTGTTTCACCACCTTGAGATCCTCAGAAACAATCACTCCAAGGTCATTCTCCTGGTCCATGCACACGAACCTCTCACCCCTTATCGCATACAATTTCCTTGGATTTCTGCATCCTAAGTATTGTCATGGGGTAGAGCAGTCAGAGCCCATGCAGATAGGAAACTCTGAGCAAAACAGAGCCAACACTGACAGCTCAGATCTGCACATGGCCCAAGGTTGCTATAAGCAACGTACACAAGCTGCTTCACGAGGTGTGAGGGAACGCCCAAACACTAGGCTAGCTCATAGCTCATTAGGGAATGAGGGGCAGCTGGGAAGGGGTGGAGCCCAAACAAACACCAGAACATACGCAGTTAAAAATCACTTACCAGAGAGTAGTGAGGAGAGACCACCAGGGAATTCAAGACCCGTTGGTAACAGGGAGAGACCACCAGGGCATTCAAGAACCGTTGCTAACAGAGAGAGACCACCAGGGCATTCAAGAACCGTTGTTAACAGAGAGACCACCAGGGAGTTCAAGAACCATTGCTGACAGAGAGAAAGCACCGGGGAATTCAGGAGCCGTTGCTAACCGAGAGAGACTACCAGGGAAGTACAGAGCTGTTGAATCCACGAGGGACTGCTTTGGAAAGCAGTGCACAGCTGAACAGTATCCCAGGGAACCTTGCTACGGAGGGAGCAGAGGAGGTAGTCCTGGAACCAGGCTGAGGAAAGCCAAGTTGCCCAGCATCAGGTACCAAGGGGGAGAGAGTTTCTATCCTGAGGATAGTTTTATGCCAAGAGGAAAGCTGAAAGGGAAACATAGTAAAAAGCTTCCGTACGGGCAAAGCTCTGCTCGGCTGAGAAACTCTGAAGAGAGAGTGCTGGAAGGTAGGCTTATTGATCCTAAGAGAAGAGGACTTGAGTATAACAAATTGCCCTGTACTTATCAAGAATTGTGTGGCTCTCCTAAAAGAAACTACAGAGAATATGGTAGTTACCCATTCCACACTAGTTGGGAGGAGGAAGAGAACTCTCTGAGCTGTAGGGAGGAACTCTGTAACAATAACGGAAGTTTCAGTCCAAGGGAAACTTACTCCAGTGTTGAAGAAATGCAATGTGATTCCTGTGAGGAACCTGCTTATGATAATTGCATGGACTGTACGTATACCATGGCTGATGCCATCACTTCTTTGTGCTGAAGTGCTGTAAAAAGTGTTTGTGAAGAAAACAGGAAGAAAGTTGTTTGGTTTGAAAGAGACTGTTTTCTTTTCCTTTTTGTCCATTGCAAAGCTGAAGTTAAGCAGAGTTTTTGTTCCAGTGTTTCTTTAATTTGGTACCAGACGAATGGTCTTTATGTTACTTTGTTTCATTGTGCTTGAAAATCCAACCCCGGGAAGGGGAATAAAAAGTCCTGTCTTTAAGCCTTACCACTTGACTGCAACTACATTCTTTTGCTAGTTTGTGGAACCACAAGTCCCAGAGGGCACTGCAACGCCTTTCTATAACACTCCACAGCTACTGAAGAACATGCCCCGCTGAATTATCCATGCTTCTGGCCTCTGGGGACCTTCACGGGTGACAGGCTGGCGTAGTTTTTAGGATTTTTGCCTTGAAATAAAAGGACATTATTAAAGAAACTGCTGCTGTACCAGGAGACCCTTAGAAGCAAGTTTGCTGGCAGACTGGCCAGGAGGAGCGGAAGAGCACGGTGACCTTTCTTGCATGCCTGACTCTACACAAAGGCTAAGGTAAAGCTTACCTAGAGCATAAGTATAGGAGGATTCGGGTGAGAAAGGTGGGCGCTGCTGTGCTAGAGGAATAAGGGATGAAAGAACATAAGTGCCGCACTTGGTGGGCCTTTTCCTCTTTCTTTTCTCCACAGGGTCGCAGACGGAAAGAATGGACGGCAAAGAGGTGATGCACTGGATGCAGCTCCAGTGGGATAAGCAGCTCTAATTGGCTCGACATATCTAGGAGCAGAGTGTCATCATGATGAGAGAGCAGCAGAAGCCACAGGAGCTTGGGACTGCTAACCCCTCTATGATTTCAGGGGTAGGACTAAGTGCTTGTCATGCATTTTCTTTGGGACAATTAAGTCCTCATGATAATTTAGGCGACTTTATAGATGCCTTTGAGCAAATAGGGGAGGCTTTGAAGTGGCCTAGAGAGCAGTGGGCAACCCGCTTCGCGGTGTCGCTTACTGGCGAAGCTCTCTCTGCCTACAAAGCAATGCCTGCTACCCTTGCTGCTGACTATAATGAGATAAAAAGAGCAGTCAAGGACAGACTAGGGCTGACTACCTTACATTACAGGAGAATGTTTAGGGAAGCCAGAATAAAGTTTCAGGAGACTCCTAAAGCCTTGCATCAAAGGTTGGAAAATTTGGCATGGAAATGGCTAACTCCTGAGAGGAGAACCCTAGAATCAGTAGTGGACACAGTCATCTTGGAGCAGTTTATGCAGGCTGTGCCTACTGAGGTGAAAACTTTCCTTACCTTACAAAACTGCCAAACCACTGATGAGGCAGCGAGTCTGGCGGAGAGATATTTTGAGGCGCAGATGGCTGACACCTCAGGGCTTGGTGTATTGAAGGCAGCGTGAATGGCAGATTTTAAAAAGGGAAAGTATCCCAAGGGAAAAATGTATAATGTGGATGTTAAGAATATTAATGATAATGTTTTGCTTACATGTAAGGGGAAATGTTATACATGCGGGAAAGCGGGACATTTCCAGAGGGACTGCACAGAGCGGACTGTCCTCGTGTCTGGAGCTGAGAAGCCCGTTCAAGATGAATTCCTTCTACATGTACAGGTAGAGGGGGTAGAGGCACTGGCACTACTTGACTCGGGGGCTGACCAGAGCATGGTTTCACGCAACCTCTGGGAAGCCATTGAGGAGCGCCGTCAGTCAGCCCCGAGTCAAGCAGAGAGCCAGGTGCAGATAAAATGTGTGCACGGAGCATTTTCATATTATCCCTTGCAGAAGCTATCTGTGCGTGGGTTAGGCACTGAACAAGCAGTACAAGTAGCCATAATCCCAACATTGCCCAGAGACATTATCCTAGGCAGGGACTGGCCACCCTTTTATAAGGGGCTGGTAGCAGGTTTGAGCACCTGAACAGGCCTAGTTTCCACCCGGTCGCAAGCCGGAACCTCAGGGGTGGGGAGGATATCATCTGAGGGCACAGAAAAGCCTGAAGGGGAGGAAGAATCCCAAGAGGAGGAATTGAATGAGGGAGAATTAGGCATTCTTCCTACACACGACGATTTGATCCACGAGCCAGTTAAGGAGGGTAAAAAGGCAAAAGCCAAGAAACGTCAAGAGAGGCGTTATAGGACCCGAGGGAGGGCAGAGTTAGAGGCCGGAGCAGGATTGCCCAGGGTCCCTGCAGAACTAGTGCGAAAGTTCCCATCATTCCCAGTGGAACAGCAGGCTGACCCAGCTCTTAAGAGAGCATTTGAATGGGCCCATGAAACCCGACCTACACTGCCCAGGTTTTTCCTAGAAAAGGAGATTCTATATAGGGAGAGCATTGACCCATACACTGATGCCATAAGAAAACAGTTGGTGGTGCCAACAACGTTTAAGGCCACGGTATTACGTTTGGCACATGACCACCCAATAGGTAGCCACAAGGGGATCCAAGGCACCCTGGACCAGATATTGGCCCGCTTTTATTGGCCAGGGGTCTTCAAAGAGACCAAGCAGTACTGCGAATCTTGTCCCACCTGTCAGAGGGTCACAGCCCTAAAACCTAAGGCTGTACCGATGGTGACCACACCCACTATAGCAGTGCCTATGAACCGCATAGGAATGGACATTGTAGGGCCTCTGATCAGAACACCGAGGGGTTTCCAGTACATTCTTGTAATAGTAGACCACGCTACCCGATTCCCGTGGGCTATTCCATTAAGGAACACCTCTGCGAGGATAATAGCCCTAGAGCTTGTGAAATTATTTTGTGAGGTAGGTTTTCCTAGAGAGGTACTTACCGATCAGGGAAGTAATTTTCTGTCCAAGCATTTGGCTATGGTGTGGGAGGCATTCGGCATAAAGCACATACGGACTGCGGCATATCATCCACAGTCGAATGGACTTGTAGAGCGGATGAACCAGTCCATAAAACAAATGCTTAGAAGGTGTTTAAAAAAGGGAGAGATGTCTGACTGGGACACTCTACTCCCATTCGTATTGTACGCGTGTAGGGAATGCATACAAGCATCCTTGAAAGCATCCCCATATGAACTTATGTTTGGCCGACCCCCTAGGGGAATTTTGGATATTCTACACGAGCAGTGGGTGGAGCCAGACACGCAAGAGGTTGGGGTACCTCAGTTCTTAAAAGATCTGAGGGAACGCTTAGAGAGGACGTCAAAGTCCTCAATAGAGAATTTGCAGGCCAGTCAACAGAAGCAAAAGTGCTATTACGACAGGGGCACGAGACCTAGGCAATGGGCTATAGGAGATAGGTCCCGGGTCTGCTACCTGGACAAGTACCCTAAGTTTGAATCCCATTGGAAAGGGCCTTGCACAGTAGTGAAGAAAGTGGGCCCTGTCTCATATAGGGTGGAGAACGAAAATGGGCGCCAACAGGTTTATCACCTAAACGTCCTAAAGCCATGGAAGGATAGGTCAGCCACTGCCAATATGGTCTATGTAGAGCAGTGATACAGAACCCAGGATAAGATTACGTGCTGTCGGAAAGGGTCAGCAGCCCGTAATATTTTAAGGGGGGGGGGGGGATCTGTCATGGGGTAGAGCAGTCAGAGAAACAGATAGGAAACTCTGAGCAAAACAGAGCTAACACTGACAGCTCAGATCTGCACATGGCCCAAGGTTGCTATAAGCAACGTACACAAGCTGCTTCACGAGGTGTGAGGGAACGCTCAAACACTAGGCTAGCTCATAGCTCATTAGGGAATGCGGGGCAGCTGGGAAGGGGTGGAGCCCAAACAAACACCAGAACATACGCAGTTAAAAATCACTTACCAGAGGGTAGTGAGGAGAGACCACCAGGGAATTCAAGACCCGTTGGTAATAGAGAGAGACCACCAGGGCATTCAAGAACCGTTGCTAACAGAGAGAGACCACCAGGGAGTTCAAGAACCGTTGCTGACAGAGAGAGAGCACCAGGGAATTCAGGAGCCGTTGCTAACAGAGAGAGACTACCAGGGAAGTACAGAGCTGTTGAATCCACGAGGGACTGCTTTGGAAAGCAGTGCACAGCTGAACAGTATCCCAGGGAACCTTGCTACGGAGGGAGCAGAGGAGGTAGTCCTGGAACCAGTTTGAGGAAAGCCAAGCTGCCCAGCATCAGGTACCAAGGGGGAGAGAGTTTCTATCCTGAAGATAGTTTTATGCCAAGAGGAAAGCTGAAAGGGAAACATAGTAAAAAGCTTCCATACGGGCAAAGCTCTGCTCGGCTGAGAAACTTTGAAGAGAGAGTGCTGGAAGGTAGGCTTATTGATCCTAATAGAAGAGGACTTGAGTATAACGAATTGCCCTGTACTTATCAGAGAATTGTGTGGCTCTCCTAAAAGAAACTACAGAGAATATGGTAGTTACCCATTCCACTCTAGTTGGGAGGAGGAAGAGAACTCTCTGAGCTGTAGGGAGGAACTCTAACAATAACGGAAGTTTCAGTCCAAGGGAAACTTACTTCGGTGTTGAAGAAATGCAATGTGATTCCTGTGAGGAACCTGCTTATGATAATTGCATGGACTGTACGTATATCATGGCTGATGCCATCACTTCTTTGTGCTGAAGTGCTGTAAAAAGTGTTTGTGAAGAAAACAGTAAGAAAGTTGTTTGGTTTGAAAGAGACTGTTTTCTTTTCCTTTTTGTCCATTGCAAAGCTGAAGTTAAGCAGAGTTTTTGTTCCAGTGTTTCTTTAATTTGGTACCAGACAAATGGTCTTTATGTTACTTTGTTTCATTGTGCTTGAAAATCCAACCCCTGGAAGGGGAATAAAAAGTCCTGTCTTTAAGCCTTACCACTTGACTGCAACTACATTCTTTTGCTAGTTTGTGGAACCACAAGTCCCAGAGGCACTGCAACACCTTTCTATAACACTCCACAGCTACTGAAGAACATGCCCCACTGAATTACCCATGCTTCTAGCCTCTGGGGACCTTCACGGGTGACTGTATATGACATTGCACTTCTTCACATTAAGGGGTATGTTTACTAAACCGTCTTAATGTTACCGGCGTTAGTTGCAGTCTTACTGTGACGAATGCCATATAAGGTAGTGGGCGTTCCGGTCTTAAAGTAGCATTTTGGTTTATCGCACGATAAAGTCCGTTATCGTGCGATAGAGGGAGCCGTGGCATGTTAACGCGCGTTAGCCTTAATTAGGCGCGCTGACCTGCAAACACAGCAACAGAGGTGTAGCACACTGGTTAATACAATGACTGATGAAACAGGGTTCATGAGTTTGATCCCCCAGTGGGCTTAATGAGTAAGGCTGTCTGAGGCATTACCCTTTACTTTAAATCAGTGCTGTCTGAGGCATTTTCTTTTTTAATTTAAATTAGTGCTGCCAGCAAACACACCCTCAGAGTGCCGTAACCTAAGGTGCCGCATAAGGCGCCCTATAAGGCACTCCAGAGGGCACATTATAAAGTGCACTGTCCACCAAGGCACCTTATAATGTTCCCTATAGGGCACCTTATAAGGCGCTTTATAGGGTGCCTTTGAGGCACCTTAAGGTTACAGCACTGAGGGTGTTTTTGCTGGCAGCACTAATTTAAATTAAAAAAGGAAATGCCTCAGACAGCCCTATCAAATAACACCACTGTGGGATCAAATCATGACCTCTGCCTCCACAGTAGGTGAAGTAACCAGTGGGCTACATCTCTATAGCTACTAACAAACCCATGGCTGGCTACAGAAGGACTGCAGGTCACCACACAAACTGCTGTGGTTACCAGGATAGGGTTAACCCACTCATACCCGTGATGCACTGCACATGCAGATCAGCAATCTACAGATGATCACAAGATGGGGTATGGGGACCTGACCATGTGTGTTACTGGCACAGAGTAGCTACAGACCGTCACATTGTGTGGGTACTGTGCTCACCCTGAGGGCGAGTGGGGTGCCCAGCACCAGGTCCGCAGCACCTGGCTTAGCTGAGATAGGCTATGCTGCAGGTCGCCATCAGTGCCAGTGTGTGATAGGTAGTCCTTGCAGACACACCTAGGATACACCTGTGTCCATACATATTTCCCAGTCACGTCTAGCCCTTGTGGACTATAATGCACCCAGAATAGTGCATATCCTGTGGGGGTGCCATGGTCATATGATTTAAGTGAAGGGGGGGGTGTTTGGTCGCATAGGCGGATTATGTAGCACCACCCAACCCGCTCTCTGGGGCTCAGGGTGAGCGACAGGATCTCCCACCAACAGATCCACACTCTACATCCCTGCAATGGTGGCAGTAGAGAGGACCATCAACCCCAGTCCTGCTGGGGAACGGGCACCCTACAGGGCAGTCAATGCAGATCTGTACGCATCCATAAGGCAATGGCAGACAGACAGTAGGCCTGGAAATGCTCAGCTGGCCCCTCCCCCACCCCTATCTATCTGACATTCTCCAGCAGCGAGCGCAGTGAGTCTCCAGCCGCTGCACCCTGCAAGGTGTTCCAGCCATACACATACTAACTGCAGACAGTCTGCTAGTTAGTCCATAGTGCATGTTCCTGGAGGAGATGTGTGCACCCAAAACTGGGATGTGAGCGCACACACACCAAGCAGATAAGTCAGTGATTGGGCCCCAGAAAAGAGAACCCATAAATATCACTTGAGAGAAATACTATATAGCACTATGGAGGAACCTAGCCATGCTGTGGTCACTGCTCAGACAGGGTGAGAGTGACCTCCCAGCAGGACATGCTGTGGCCACCCTGTCCGTGTAGGTGGTGGCCGGGCACTACAATGTCCCAGCAATTGCCCTATGCCCTGTGCAGATGCATCCTGCCCAGGCCACCCTGTCCGGGCCATACCCACATTACCTTGCTCCTCATTATGCACATTGGCAGGCTAACATTGGAAACAGTGCAAGCAGTGTGGGCTGAGTAAGGTGTAGACAACCACAACACACTGGATAGACACACACTCCCACACCTATGCCAGCATTGTGCAAATATAGAGGCTCTTGGCAGCCCAGTCCTGGGCACAGTGCAGGCATGGCTATGGTGCGCAATACTGTTGGGGTCACTCCCCGGGGAGGTAAACACTGTCAGAAACCAAAACTGAAACACACTCCACAGATATCAGAAAGGTTGCTATGATGCAGCTCTATCAGCAAATTGTGCTTAACTTAGGAATTGTTATCTGCCATTAATCATAGCAACCTTTTCATATATGTGTAATGTATCCCCAAGTTTAGGGCAGCATTGCTAAGGTATGCAAGTGCTAGTATTGGGAGATGCTGCTGCGCGCAGGGCCCAACAACCTGACTCTCCATGAGGCTTTGGATAGTGAAGCCTGTGGGTGTGGGTGTTTATGCCCCTGATGGCCACTGCTCTAGGGCAGAGGTTCCCAACTCCGATCCTGGTGGGCCAAACACTGTTCAGGTTTTCATGCTTTCCCTAATGAATATGCATGAGATACATTTGCATACAATGAGGCGGCGCATACTAATGCGGCAGAGGCATATTTATTAGGGACAGCATGAAACCTGAATGGTGTTTGGCCCTCCAGGACTGCAGTTGGGAAACTCTGCTCTAGGGATTGCACATGTTTATGGTGTCTGTGCTCTGTAGGGTAAAATAAAATATAGGCATTTCAGGCATATTTATTTTATCTGCAATAAAGGTTCCGTCTTTATTTCCACGGTTTAGTACTGGGTAAAATATGGGGAAAGGGTTGGCAGGAGCCACAGCTGGGACTTGAACTTGTGACCTTCTGCTCCAGAACACACTGGCTTTGTGTACTGCACCACACTGTTGCCACAGGGACAGTTCATTCCCTGGGGATACCATGACTTTTTGTCAGACAGACCCTGTCAGACAGACCTAAATGGGGCTAGGCCATGGTCTGCTGTGGGCAGATGCCACTGACCCCTCCACCACCAGCACCCCTCCGCCACCATGCTGCCATGCCATTATGCCGGTGGTGCTGGTGGTGCGCAGTCCCAGGCCATCCAGTATGCCGGTAGGCAGCTACCTATGGTGTGGGTTCTCGGGTAGGGGTGCCTACACGGACATGCACACTTTCCCCTGGCACCGCCTGCCAATGTTATGTGCCCTTGGGGGTACCTGCTGGGTAATCTCCCCTGTGACACTGTGGGACACACACTCGTGCCCATGTTGGACCTTCGTCAGTTGCTGTCTTGCTGCTTTACAGTTTTGGAATTCCTATGTGCCACCTAGGCATCTGCCTAGCCCGCACTGTGCCCCAGCTGGACCACAGCATGTGCCGCCTGCAGCCCCCTGTATCCCATTTACAGCATCAGTACAGTTGCCGTTTCCTATGTGCCCACTCTGCTGTTGCAGCACATGTGCACGCCATAACAAACCTGCCCAATCTAGACGACAGAAACCCTGATCAGCGCTATTTCAATGTGGTATCATTCACTTTGTAGGGGGACAGAGCATAGACCCTTCCAAACATGATATCTTAATATATACGCTTTGTCAGTAGTGTTGCTTTATGTTTATCATTAATATCACTATTGGCCAGCTTGGTTATTGGGATTTTAGATGTGGTTCTGGTCCTTTTATATGTTTATTTGCCTTTTTGGTCCCTGCACATGTATCACAACTATCACTTTCTGGGTTTCCCTGCCATTGCTGCACATTGCTGACTGAAATGGTTTCTCTTTCCTGCAAATGTGCCTTAACGTGAGGGTTTCACTGGCGTTAGTGTTCAGACCCGGATTTCACAGCATTAGTGTGCCTGGAGCCTCTCCCCTCCCACTCTCTGCCCATTGACTCCTTCTCTCCACCCTCTTGGAAGCCTTACTCCACCCTTCAGACCCAGATTTCACAGCGTTAGTGTGCCTTAATGCCGCCACGACGTTATCGCATGATTATCGTGCGATAACGTCACTTATCGCACGATAATACCACCGCTGCGACATTAAGATGGTTTAGTAAACATACCCATAAATCTTAACTGACAAGCATTAGACCATTCTTCCAGGTTTTATAGATCTTTCCTCATGTTATCCACTCCCTCAGGGGAGTCCACTCTATTGTAAATTTTCATGTCATCTGCAAAAAGACAAAACTTTTCCATTCAGTCCTTTAGCAATATCACTCACAAATACATTGAACAGTACTGGTTCCAGGACCGATCCCTGGGCACGCCATTAATCACCTTCCTTTCATCCGAGTGAGTTAGGTTTACAATCACCTTCTGTCATCTGTCAGTCAACCAATTTCTGATCCAGTTCACCACCTTGGGACCCATCCCTAAGGCTGTTCAGTTTATTGATAAGCCTCCTATGAGGAACAGTATGAAAGGCTTTGCTAAAATCTAGGTAGATCACATCCATCACATGCCCCAGATCTAGTTCTCTGGTCACCCAGTCAAAGGACTAAATCAGATTTGTTTGGCAAGATCATCCTTTGGTAAAACCATGTTGCCTCGGAGCATGCAACCTATTGGTTTCAAGAAAGTTCACCATTCTCTCTTTCAGGAGCGCCTCCATTGCTTTTCCCGCCTCTTAGGTAAGGCTTACCGGCCTGTAGTTTGCCACTTCTTCCTTATTACCATTTTTATGAAGGGGTACCATATTAGCTCTTCTCCAGTCCTGTGGAACTTCTTCTGTCTGCAAGAATCTATTAAAAATCTTCCTTTAAAGGCCGTGCCAGAACCTCTGAGCTCTTTCAGTATCCTAGGATGTGTCCCATCCAGTCCCATGGCCTTGTACACCTTCAATTTTGCAAGCTGTTCTAACACATCATGGTGTGGTAGCTACACCATTCCTGTTTGTATATTTGTTAATCACAGGTGGTTCTTCTCCAGGATTTTCTTTAGTAAAAACAGAACAGAAGTAGTTGTTTAGCATTTTCACTTTTTCAATGTCACTTTCCACGAATCCGTTCTCGGCACTTTTGAGTCTTGCAATTCCACCTCTTGTCTTCCTCTTCTGAATATACCTGTAAAATGTTTTGTCATCACACTTCAGATCTTTAGCCATCTTTTCTTCTGCCTTTGCTTTTGCTATCCTTCTTTCTCTTTTTGTCTCTTTTAGCTCTATCCTGTATTCTTTTCTGTGTTCCTCTGCGTACTTCTGAAGTTTTTTAAAGCTGTGTTTTTTGCCTTTATTTGTACAGCCACTTCTTTGGAGAACCAAATAGGTTTCCTTTTCCTCTTGTTTATAGTTACTTTCCTTATATATGTATCTCTTGCCCATTTTATTGCCTCCTTTAATTTAGCCCACTGCAATTCCACTTCCCTTACCTCCTCCCACCCTGCTAATTCCTCTTTCAGGCACTTGGTCATTTTACTGGAGTTAGAGTTCTTGAAGTCTAGGACTTTGAGCTTGCTGTAATTGGACTCTGCTTTGGCTTTTATCTCAAACCACACCGTGTGATGATCGCTGCTGCTCACATGAGCATCCACCTGGGCATTTGACACGCTATCTCCATTGGGGAGTACTAAATCCAGCATTGAACTTTCCCTGGTGAGTTCCATCACCATTTGTCTAAGCAATGCATCTTGAAAGGCATCCACAATATTTTTCTTCTTTCCAGATTTGCAGAAGGAATACTCCAATCCACATCAGGTAGATTAAAGTCACCCAATATGATCACTTCCTCTTCATGGCTACCTTTGTAATATCAATCAGGTATCTTATCTATTTCTTTGAGTTGGAGGCATGTAGACTACACCAATATGGATGATAGTGCTACCTCCTCTTTCCAACACAATCCACATCGCTTATTTTCCCCATGTCCCCTGCATTTCAGCAGCTTTAATATTGCTTTTGACATATTGTTTTTGTAGCCTTTGGCAAGTCACTTAACCCTCCATCGCCTTAGAAAAATCCAAGTTATTAATGTCCCTGTTTAATGTACATTACCAAGTTTAATTTACAATGTAAACCGCTGTGACTGAAATGATAAAACAGTCTAAAATAACCTGTTAGATATAGGGCTACTCCCTCCTCCTTTTCTGCCTTCTCTTTCTCTCCTAAATAAATTATAGCCTGCTTTGTCTATATTCCATACATGCAACTCGTTAAACCATGTTTCTGTAATAACCACAATGTCCAAGTCCATTTCCACCATTAGGGCTTCCAGGTCAGGATCTTTGTTGACTAGGCTTAGAGCATTTGTGCTCATTGCTTTTCAGCATTTGTTGACTAGCTTCCTGTGTTTTACATGGATTTTGTTCTAGACGCCTCTTCCCACTTGCCATTGATGTGTGAGTTAATAGTGTGCCTGTTTCCAATGTTATTATGTTTTTTCTGGGAGTGACGTCCTGAACTTGTTCTTCTCCATCCATCACTCCCTTTCCCTACTTTAAATGCCTGTCCCCATAATGTCTGAATTTTTCAGTTAGGATTCTTTTCCCTGCGACAGGAAGATGTAGTCCATCAGCACAGTATAGCCTCTTGTTGTTCCATCTATATCCCCAGTCACCTATATATCTAAATCCTTCTTGTTCGCACCAGGTTTGGAACCATGTATTAAAGTTGATTATGTGATGCATCCTTTCTACCCCCTACTTGAACTGGTAGAACTTCTGAGAAAAGGGAGGAGTGGTCTAGTGGTTAGGGCAAGTTACCTCAGGCCGGAAGGTCGGGGGTTCAAATCCCACTAGAGAACAGCAACCTTGGGCCGGAAGGACTGGCGTTTCTAGTCCCACAGCTGCTCCTTGTGGTCTTGGGCAAGCCACATAACCCTCCATTGCCCATGTTCCCTGTAAGTATTAATGTATGTGTCTCATATCCCCTTGTGTTAAATGTATCCCCCAATTGTGTTGTGACCACTTTGATTGAAGGATAAGGTGGTATACAAAACTGTCTAAATAAATAAATAGTGTTAACAGTGGGTTTGAGTTTCTTGCCCAGACACTGGAAGTCCCTTTGAACCATAGAGGCACTGTTTCTAGATAGATCATTTGTACCCAAGTGGATGATATCAATTTTGGAGTGCTCCCTTTCTGCATTAACTATGCCAACAATTTGGTTCGTGTCCTTGCTGGCTGAAGAACCTGGGGGGCATTTGACCATCTTCTGTCCTTTGAAGTGTGTTCCCAAGTTGGTGATTCAAAGACCTGCAAACTGTGTAAGCGCCTCCCAGCAGGATATTCAACAGCACAAACATGGTTAGTACCACTGAATATCTGTGTGCATCAATTCTACATGCCCAATGCTAACTGGTTAGCATTAGAGCATGCCAGGGGCTTTCTGGGGCAGCACCTATCACTAACTGGGCAACAGCGATATTGAGTCACAAGCACAGTAAAGACTGCCTAACGTTTGCCACAGAAACTAACCGGGTAGCGGCTGAATATCACCACTGCCTAGTTAGCTTCACAGCAGCCCAGCCAACCCAGATATTCAATGTGGGGCCCAGATATGAGCCCGGCATTGAATATCTGGGTTTAAAGCTCAACCGTACCGGCTAGCTACGTTAGATCAGGTAGCCACTGCCACTTAATATTGGGCCCACAAAGTCTGAAATTTACCCCCTAAATCACACAATATTTCCTTTTAGAATTATTCTCATTTGCAACTGTATGAAGTGCGGAGTTTCAGTAACTCTACTGATCCCGCACGAAACCATATGCTTTGCAGATTCCAATACCAGCATGAGAATCAGAGGATGCTGCAGAAGAGCTCCAAAGGGCCCTTCAAAAGTGGCCTCAAAAGCTCATATGCAGCATCCTCTTCAGATCTTGTCTGTGCTCAACCTTTAATAGGGGTCTCACCACCCAAAGAATCCTCTTTTCTCCAGGGCCAGTACTAGTAGAGAATGGAAAATGCAACAGTTTGGAACATGGCTCATGAACCGAGCCAGATTACAAAAGATTAGCCTAGACTGACAACAACACTATTCTTCAAATAATTCCCCCTTTACTTACTGACACACAAAAGGGGCAGAATTAGCTTAAGTTTGAAATTTGTGGCTATTTAGCGGCACTATCTAGAAAGCATACTGAACATATGGCTTAGCGGCATTTACCAAGGTGCCTCTATCTGGATAAATACGTGTAAGTATCGGGGAAGTTTAAATATCAACTGATGGGAAGGCTTCTGGGTAGATGTGACTGTGCAGGGAAGGAGAGGACAGGCAAAGAAGCACTTTTTTTTTTTTTACTTTTTTTTTTTTTTGTTTACAGACGTCACTGCAATATTATCTTTGGCATCAAGGCTAAAATGGCAAAAAATATAGCAGAGCATTGCTCTCTGTCATGCCACAGTCCTGATCCTCCTCTTGTTTACATTGCAAGGCTTCGTTAATGCTTCTTAAGCTTTTAGGCTATACATTTTCATTTGAAGTAGTCCTGGTGCACTTGCAGTCAAGTGACAATCTCAGCTACAAATCCCTTGAATCCATACAGGGTGTCCTTAGTACATACACCAAATCTGCTGAACTGTAATTACACAGATACATATATAAATATAGGACACATGGTAACAGACCAAAAAAAGGGGTTGCATTAGCACATATAAAATTTGTAAGCAGTAGTACCAATGTTCAAGGCTTCAACTTTTTTTTTTTAATATTCTAATACTGATTTCCTATGGTGCACTTAAATATTTATGACTAACAGTTCTTATGACTTTAAACAGGGCAAACCTACAGTGCAGACGATCGAGACCGATAATGAGGCTTACAGGTAAGAGGTCTAACAAATTTCAAACCATTACAACACATGCAGCGAGCTTCTATCATCCAGCCAGCCACTGCTCTACCTCTTCTTCCAACTCCCCAGGCATAAGCATTAACCTTGGGTAGGCGTCATGAAACACTCAGCCATTCTAGAAACATCCAGAAAAAGCTAATCATCAATAATTGGCACTTGTAGGTTTTTAGAAAGCGCTCGTTTTGACCAGCTCTTTCGTGTTTCATTAAATGAAGACATTGGCCTCTATAGTTAATTGGCAGTCTTTGCATACGAGTTTGCAGAATCGCTCACATGCACGTGTAAGTTGTGAAATACCAAGCTGCACAATGCAAAGTATTAGGGTCAGTGTAAGTTGCCGTGTTTCCTCTACTGATTTTTTCCCCCCACATGTAGATTTGTAAAACGGTTCCTTCAGCTCCATGTATTGACACAAACATACACACTCCTGCACCTCCTTATTCATATTTTAGAACAGGCTCCATATCTTTGCTCGTTTGTGTTTGCTCTTGGTTGCAAGGGTAGCTCCCTCTGTGCCCTTTTAGGGAACCTGCCAGGTACTTGTCACCTAGATTGGCCATGGTTAGAAACAGGATACTGGGCTTGATGGACTTTCGTCTGATCCATTATGGCATTTTATAGGTTCTTATGTTCTTGTGTACGTTGCAAACATTGACATATCAACTCTGATTTCCATATGCGGTCTAAAATGTGCTTTTTAATGTTATTCTCACATTACCATCTGTTTCATTTTTATTCTGAATTTTAATATCTGAAGGCAGTTGTTAAAATCCAGTTATCAAGCTGTAAATACTGTAGGTAATTTAGGAACTTATTTACTGGATTTGGATTTATCTCAAACCTTTCTCAGAAGTTTAAGATGAGTTACATCCAGGTACATAGGTATTTTTCCCATGGACTACAAATGACAACTAGCTTTTAGTAAATAAGGGCCTTCATGTGAGTTGCTCTAATATATTTGGGCACATATTATAGTTGTGTATATAGATAGATGTCTTTCCAAACCTAAACTCAAAATGTGCTACTTTTGTGTAGAATAAATATTGCCCTCCCTCATTAGGGGCCTTTTTACTAAACACTACTAACTAATGTGTGTTTTAGTGTGTGATAACTAACCGCAGTGAATCCTAACGTGTGGGCATGCCCACTACCAGCCACTAAAATGCACAGTAATTGGCCATTGTTGACTAGGACAGTGAGTGGATGAGTTAAAGTTGGAGTGTGGGCAATAAGAGCACATTGCTGTTAGTGTGAAGGCAATTGCAGCACATACGGATGCACCAATGTGTTAATTGTGCCGCACATTAATTACCTGGAACATACGGGTTAAGCCTCTAGCAGTTGCATTAGAGGCTTTACACTTACCATGCATTTAAATCCTCAGCAGGACTTAGTAAAAGGGCCCCTAAAGTTTTTATATGAGACAATGGGGGGTTAATGACTTGCCCAAAGCCATAATGAGCATCAGAAGTGAGATTTGAACCCTGGCTTCTATACAGGCCAGTGCAAGGATAAGAGACACTCTAGGTAGGCCCCTCCATGCTCCATCCTGCTGTCCCCCAAAGCACCCCTCTATCCCCATTGTCACCCCTCTCCGGGGCCAGAAGCAGTGACAGTGGCGAGGGAGCTGCGACAGAGCACTTTACAAAAGCTATGGTGCTGCATTGCGGTTCCTGCCTGCTATCATTGACCACTTCTACTCCCTTCTGACAGACACACGCATGTACCCCTCACATGCCTGATTTCAGAAATGGGGCAACTGCACCATTGCGCAACATTGCAACCTTGCAGGTTGAACGTATAGGTTTTTATCTTTAGCTTACAGATGTTTATGTTTGTCTGATTGTTAGACTAACACTCTCACCCTAGGTATTTTCCGGTTTGTTGTTGTTCTGGTCACATTGGGCATCATATGGCTTTTTGCCCGTACGTATTTTCCCACAAGTTGGCGAGGAAACAGTTCACGAAGTATAGCAGGTAAGGGCATTCATCATCATTGTGTTGCTTTCCAAAGAAAAACACTTAATTCCCATTTTAAAGTTTAAAAAAAAAAAAAAAACCACCACCAAAGAACCAAACCTGTTATTGATTAAATTGTGACGGGGAATAGTGAAACAACTTTGAAGGCTAACAAAATATTTACTAAGCCGAATGAAATTTGGCAGGTAATTACCAGATTGTGCACCACTGATTAACTATATTTACTGCTGTAGGAGGTACCTCTATTGATAAGGCTTACTGGGATACAGAGGTTGATTTGTTCTTTATAGGAAGAAAGGTTTTATATGTTTAAAATCTTCTTTCTAGGCATACCTGGTTAAGTTGTCATGACCTGATCACAGTGCCAGCGAGCTTTTCTTTGTTATTGTCTTCTATAGCTCATGGCACCTGTGAACCTCCACTCAGGAATTAACCAGACTTGACCCTGCTTAGCTTCCAAGATAATATAAAATTCTGCTTCCCCTGCCACTTATGTTATGGATTATGAAAGAACAATCTTGCAGTTATTGGTGCTTAACTTGGTCACCTTGTTGGATACTTACCTGTATTATGTAGTAATAGAATAACTGAAAAAACACTCAATGCCCTGCCTAGTATGCCTTATTGATATTTCTCCACTTTGGATAGATGTACATATAACTTCTCTTAACTTAATTCCAAAAAACCTTCGATATCAAATTTAATTTTACACCAAATCCAAAGTGGGTTGTTGTTAGGTGCTGTCGATTCTGTGTCGACTCATGGCAACCCTCTGGATAGCTGTCCTAAATTGTATGTGGTCTTCAGCCAGGCAGCTTATTGTTGAGAGAGTGGCATCCATAGCTGCTGTTATTGTATCGATCCATCTCATTGCTGGCCTTCTTTTGCTTTTGACCTTCAACCTTGCCAAGCATGTCGTCTCTCTCTAATGATCTCTCTTTTCGCATGATGTGTCCAAAGTATGAAAGTTGAAGTCTTGTCATCTGAGCTTCTAAAGAAAGCTTTGGTTTGATCACCTCTAGTACGGCCTGGTTTGTAGTAGTAGTAGGTTCTTCGGGCTGGTATTCTTCACCAGCACCATAATTCAAAGGCATCGATTTTCTTCCTGTTTCTCTTTTTCACTTTCCAACTTTTGCATCCATAAGATATTATTGAAAATACCATAGCTTGGACAAATCAAATCTTTTTATGGAGAGAGACATCGCTGCTCTTGAGAATCTTGTCTAGGTCCTTCATAGCCATTCTGTCAAGAGCAATGTGCCAACAAATTTCTTGACTGCTTGTTGTTTCTTTATTGATTACACAGGTACACTACCAAAAAACTGCCTCCAGTTTTGCAACTGATTCCTATAGATTTTGGGGTGCTGAATCCAGGAAAAATAGCCAAAATGTTCCATCACGTCACGTTTTCTTGCAAAATTAGATTTCTTACCCATATAAGGAATGTTCACATAATTTCTTTTTAGCCGACTGCAGTTTATTTTCTTGGCCCAAAATAGAGGTTGTAATGGTTAACTAACTAGAAACACTCCCTCATGATATTTTAGAGTGTTTTGTATTCATTTTATACATTAACAGGACAATTGGGAGGCGGGGGGCTAAATCCAGTACTCGCGCTGGCGCATGTTCTTTCCTGTTTGCCTCGCCTCGTTCGCTCGCTCAAACACGGTGGTTGCGACATGAACGTTCCTGTCAAATTTCAGGTTTTTGCAAGTTCATTATTACCTTTTGTTTGCTCAGTCGTAATCCAGCTTTATTCCGAAGTGGTTCACTACAGTTGTAGTTTGCAGTGCTGTGTATTTGAGATGGCTCACAGAGCCAGAGGTTGCGTCAACTCTCCGGACAGTTTTTGTTTTATTTGTGGGGAATATACCGTGAAAAAGCGGCAGAGGAACATTTCTGCATTTATTAAAAAAGTATATTTCGCCTATTTCGGTTTGAAGTTAGGCGATCAAGACAAACCGTGGGCTCCTCACAAAGTATGCAAGACATGTGAGGAAGATCTACGCTTATGGATGAAAGGTAAAAAACAAGCATTTCGTTTCGGAATACCTATGATGTGGCGTGAACAAAGAGACCACAGCAGTGACTGCTATTTTTGCTCTTGCATTGTGAAGGGATACAACTTAAAAAATAAGAACGTAATAAGTTACCCCAACCTTCCCTCAGCAATTAGGCCTATGCCTCATAGCAACGAAGTACCTGTGCCTGAACCACCAAAATCTTTGGATCATATTTGTGTGGACGGTTCTGATCATGATGAGACTCATCAGATGGCTTTTCCCGATGAGTCCAGTACTTCCGAGTTTGAAACTGAACCAGATCCGAAACCTGAACTTTTCTCTCAAGCTGAATTGAATGATTTAGTCCGGGATTTAGGACTCCCAAAAGATGCTGCCCAACTGCTAGGTTCTCGGCTTAAACAGAAAAATCTATTGTCACCAGGAACAACTTTTTATTGGTACCGCAACCGCAAGACACAATTTTTGAAGTATTTCAGCAAAGAGGAAGATTTGGTATTTTGCAACGATATATACGGAGTGATGGAAAAGTTTAAACTCAAGTATGATCCTGCTGAATGGCGGCTGTTCATTGATTCGTCAAAAGACAGCATAAAAAGTGTTCTTCTTCATAATGGCAACACATTCGCTTCAGTTCCTATTGCTCACTCTGTTATTCTCCAAGAAAAATACGAGAATTTGGCCCTGATTCTTCAGAAGATTCGTTATGATGAGCATAAGTGGATGATTTGTGGAGACTTTAAAATCCTATCCATGCTATTAGGGCAGCAATCCGGTTTCACCAAATATCCCTGCTTCCTTTGCTTGTGGGATAGCCGGGCCCGCGACCTACACTGGGGGAAAAAAGACTGGCCAATTCGGGAGTATTTGAGACCCGGTGAGAAAAATGTTCTTCATGAGAGCTTGGTACCTCGTGATAAAATTCTATTACCACCTCTCCACATTAAGTTGGGTCTCATTAAACAATTCATCAAGTCCCTTCCAAAAGATGGTGAGTGCTTTCGGTACCTTTGCTCAAAGTTCCCCCGACTTTCTGAAGCAAAGCTAAAGGAAGGAGTGTTTGTTGGCCCTGATATAAGGAAACTCATTTCAGATGGAGCATTCGCTGAAACAATGTCTGAGAAGGAAAAAGAAGCCTGGGATTCCTTCAAGGATGTTGTTCTCAAATTCTTGGGGAACAGGCGGGATGAGAACTATAAGGATATTGTTGCCAGGATGCTCAATGCCTTCAAAGAACAAGGCTGTAACATGAGCCTGAAAGTCCATTTCTTGCACTCCCATGTGAACTACTTTCCCGAAAACTTGGGGGCGTACAGTGAAGAACAAGGTGAAAGGTTTCACCAGGACATCAAGGACACAGAGAGAAGGTACCAAGGAAGATGGAACACCACTATGATGGCTGAGTTCTGCTGGTTGCTGCTGCGGGAAACCCCAGATGAAAAATACGCCAAGCAGCGCACCAAGAGAAGCATTCGGGGGAAGAAGAAACGGGCCCACCAGGAGATTGATTGACCCAAGAATGACTTTAAAATCTAAACTGTGTTGACAAATATCGTGTTTTTACTAAACTTTGAAATAAAAATTTGCTAGTTATTACCACAGTGTCGGATCTCATTTATTAGAATTTTATTTTCACACCATCGGGTGTTTGTCTTCATGTATTGCAATGGTGCGGTTTGCGTTTTCTATTCTTACATACATACCTGTACAACATTTTTTGTACATTTCTTTGCTTTGCTTTGTGTCTAACCTCGCTCTTATATGCTCAATGTTTGTGCACATGTATGTGGCTGTTTTAAGTGCAGACAATTTTGCTACCATCACAGTGTGTTTTGTTGACATTACTCTATTCTTATGTGCTGCCTTGTTACAATTTTCTTTATTCTTATTTGAATAACTACTAAACAATTAGTATAAAGAATTCATCCAAGAAACTTTTATCTCGATCGCACTCAATCTGAAACGTTCACCTCAAACTGCTAACCCAATGTAGCAAAAAATCTGTACGTGATGGAGCAAATGGGTTACCAGATTTGGATTCAGCGCACCAAAAAACGTAAAAATCAATCGAAACATTAGAGGCAGTTTAAAAAAAAAATTTTTTAGTGTACCTGTGTTATTGATCCAAGCAGGTTAAAGTTGTCCACTATTTCAAGTTCTTCTCCATCAACGATGAACTTAGAGATCCTGGCAACTGGCAAAATCAATACCTTCTTTACATTAAGGTGCAGACCCAATTTAAGACTATGTTCCTTGATCTTGAGAAGCAAATTTATTTATTTATTTATTTATTACAAGTTCTTATATACCGCACTATTTAGCATCAGCGCGGTTTACATTAAACAATAGACCAGAACAACATACTGTTTGGTTTTACAGAGAACAGGTACGACAACTTGGATAACATAGGGAATTGTTAACTGAAACTATTTACATATATACAGTATACTTTATGCTCTGGGTTTGAATAGGGTCCTGTAGCACAGGTGGCTGAATTGGAGGAGGTGTGGTTAGGTCGGTGTCTGGCTGACCTGGTAGTAGTGGGGGAATAGGTGGAATTTGAGTGCTTTTCTGAATAGGGTTAGATCGGTGACAGCACGAATCTCCGGTGGTAATGTGTTCCAGCATTTTGGAGCATAGAAGCTGAAAGCCCTGTTTGATGTTGCTAGTGTGCATTTTGTTGATGCCTTAGGGATTACTAGAGCGTTTGTAGATGTGGTTCTTCTAGATCTGTTAGGTGGAACGGGTCTGAATGAGGTCTATTAGTGAGGAGGAAGTAATGCCTTTGATGGCCTTGAAAGTGAGTAACAAGGTCTTGAACAACAGTCTTCCATGTATGGGGAGCCAGTGGAGCTGCTTTAGAATAGGTGTTACGTGGTCACTCCTCGATGCTCCGTAGAGGACTCTGGCAGCGGCATTCATGGCAAGTTGTAAAGGGTTCAAGGTAGACTGTGGGAGACTTTGAAGAATGGCATTAGCATAATCGAAGTGAGGTAAGATTAGTGCTTGGTATATAGTCCGGAAGTCGTCTGGATCAAGTAAGGAGCGAAGGTATCGGAGTGTCCGGATCTTGAAGTATATCGCTCTAACTATGTTGGTTATATGTAACTTCATATCCAGACGTTGGTCCAAGGTAACCCCTAGGTATCGAATTGTGGATTTTGTTTGGAGCTCGGCTTCTTTCACCTTTATTTATTATTTTATTTATTTATTTATTATTTATTTATTAACAATTCTTATATACCGCACTATTAGACATCAGCGCGGTTTACATTGAACAAAAAACATCCGACAATTTACATATGTCTGGTCAATTACATTTAACAGGAGATATAAACTTGGGAAATAGGGGAAACTATATACAAAGGTGTGTTATCTGACAAGAGATATCATAGTTAACTATATACAAAGGTGGTGCAATAGTATATGGAACTGTTTGTATTTACATTGTGTAGTTGGGGTGGGGGAGTGAAATTCGGGTCCCTCGTGATGAAGAGCACCTCCGTTTTCTTGTGTTGAATACGGAGGTTTTGAGACTGAAGCCATTCAGACACTACATCAAAACATTTAGTCAGTGGGGAGAGGTCCATATGAACTGTGGAGAATGGCATGTAGAGAAGGATGTCATCTGCGTATATCAAACAGTCGACCTTGAAAGACCTGATGATATTGCAGATGGGTTGTATGTATATGTTGAACATGAGTGATAAGGAAGACCCTTGTGGAACGCCCTGCCTTTGATGGAAAGGTGTAGATGCTGCTGCTCCTGACATTACATACTGCCATCTCTCATCTAGGTATGACCTGCACCAATCGAGAGCAATGTCGTTGATGCCCTTTTCTTTTAGTCGCCCTAAGAGAAGATCATGATGTACCGAGTCAAAAGCTGCAGCAATGTCTAAGAAGATAAGAACAAAACCTTGGCGGATGTTGTCGATACCTGTGATAATATTATTGAAGAGGGTGGTAAGGAGGGTTTCAACATCGTGGGACTCCCTGAAGCCATGTTGGCAGTGGTCTAGAGGGGAGGCAGTATCAATGTGATTTTGTATTTGCATTTGTGCTTCCTTTTCAATTATTTTAGCTAGGAGGGGTATACTAGCTATGGGTCTGTAAGATTCAACCTTTTGTGGGTCGATAAACCGCAAGGCAAAGAGGAAACTCCTCTACACCTCACGCAGTACATGCCCCTTTTTTTAAATTTTATTTTCTATTAAACATTGTCCATGTCACTCAAAAACTTCAAAAACTTGAAATAAATCCACACTTATCTGCTCAGGCACGACGCGCACGTTTCGAAGCGACAAGCTTCTGCTTCAAGTGTCTCCAATGAGAAGGTAGTGTATTCGAATACACTACCTTCTCATTGGAGACACTTGAAGCAGAAGCTTGTCGCTTCGAAATGTGCGCGTCGTGCCTGAGCAGATAAGTGTGGATTTATTTCAAGTTTTTGAAGTTTTTGAGTGACAACATGGACAATGTTTAATAGAAAATAAAATAAAAAAAAAAGGGGGCATGTACTGCGTGAGGTGTAGAGGAGTTTCCTCTTTGCCTTGCGGTTTATACCCGACAAAAATCTGATGGTGATTGTAGTTGGGGATCAGCGGTATTCTTTTGACTATTGGTAGTGATATTGAGGGCAGCGATGGTGTCCTCAACATATTTCTTGGATGGTGTGGAGAACATAGATATGTTCCATAGGCAGGTGGTGTCTTGAGCAGTGATTGTTGCGATATTGTCTGTTTGTAGTAGCTTAGATTGTAGATAGTCAGCGAAATCTTGTGGGTGAATCACTTCAGGTTGTTCTGACGATGGTTCCTTTGATAAAGTCTTGACTAAATTGAAAAGATCACGTGGTTTATTTAGTGATCTTTTCAGTGTGTCAGTATGGAATTGCTTCATTTTAGCCATGACTGACTCTCTGTGAGTAGATAGATGTAATTTGTAAGCTGTTTGGTCCTCTGTGGAGCGTGATCGACGCCACCGTTTTTCAAGTTTTCTTAGATGTATGAGGGAAGCTCACAACTCAGGGGAGAACCATGATGAGGGTTTTCTTTTCTTTGAGCTATTATTATGGTTTGGTTGTTGCACAATGGTGCTGAGATTCCTATTCCAAGAGGCGATCAGGTTTTCCAGGTTGAGAGATGTATCATTGGAGAGAGGACGGGTCTCTGCCAGTATGAGCTCTTTATTGAAAGCTCTGAAACTCCGAGATGCTACTCTTGTTGAGTTGCTCGACCTTCTGTTGTTGTGTGATATCTTGCTATTGATGGGAATAGGGAAGTTGATTAGCTTGTGGTCTGACCAAGGTACTGGAGTCAGAGATGTCACAAGTTCATTGCTTGAATCCAAGGCTGTCAGAGGGGCAAAAATCATGTCAAGGATGTTTCCTTTTTCGTGTGTGGGTTCTTTGACAATTTGCCTGTATCCCAGCTCATCGATTGCTTCTAGGAGGGCTGAGGCGTGGTTGGGGTGAAGTGAAGGGAGATTGAAATCTCCTAGTATCCAATTTGGAATGCAGGGTTTGCGTGTATTGGCTGCTAGGTCTAAAATGTTGGGAAGATCATCGGGGGAGGGAGGGGGGCTCTATATAACAAGTTGATAGAACACTGCTCATTTGCGATGGATAAGATGTCCAGGTTGTTCGAGCTTGTGGAGTCAATTGTATGGAAATGTAGATCCACCTTGGTAAGTATGAGAGTACCTCCTCCTCTCTTGTTCTCTCTATGTTGGGAGTGAACGGAGAAGTTGGAGGGTACGAGTTGATTGAGGATTACATTATCCATGTCCGATAACCAGGTTTCAGTTAACCATGGCATATCCAGATTATAGGAAGAAATTATATCTGCGATAACTGGCCATTTCTTACGGATTGACCGTGCGTTTATGAGGGCACAGTTTAGGCATAGGGATTGAGGGGGTTCCTCTTGTTTATTCTTCTTGGAATGCTGGAGAGCTATGTGTAGTAAGTGAGAGTGGCGTGTGAGGGCTTCCACTTTTGGGTGATGATATGGAGCTTCTGCCCAAATGTTCTAGATATAACTTCACTTTCAGTCAGTAACGTGGTATCATCAGCATACTGAAGGTTGTTTATGAGTCTTCCAGCAACCTTCATGCCTTATTTGTAGTCATACAGTCCTGCTTCTCTGATGATTTGTTCTGCATGTAAATTAAACATGTACAGTAGTGTGCAAAAGTCTGGAATCACTTGTAAATTTGTGTTTTTTCAACTTTGTGTCCTTATATCTTCATTTCTTTTCTCCTCCCAGTGGCTTTTTCTGTGTATCTCATGATAAGTGACAGATTTGGCTATTAGGGCTAACTTTTAGTATTGGTTTGGCCCTTATTTTCTGAGTGTTTTCCCCATAGTTGTCCTGTTGATAGATTTTCTGTGAAAATCGTGTAATGTACATCGTTGGCCAATGATATATTATTGTAAGTATGCTTTAAAATATTATGGACGCACGCCAGGTTTCCTTCAAATTAATGCATGTGGCCTTGAAAAAGGCTGTTTTTATGTGTCAGTGATGGCTCGGTATTTGATGGGCCACCCTTTGTTCTTGATCACCTGACTGCACCTTGTCGGCATTGAATGAACCAGTCTGACAAGGAGATCGTTGGTGACAACGCGGTTCCAAGCTGCAATGAGTGACTCAATCAGCTCACGCTTTGATGTCGGATGCCTCTTGGATATTTCCAAGGCCACCTTGTGCCACAGGTTCTCGACTGGATTCAGATCTGGAGACTGGGCAGGCCAGTCCATTGACTTGATGTTGTTCCGCTGCTTCCAGCTGATCACCTGTCTGGAGCGATGGCAGGGTGCATTGTCATCTTGGAACAGGAACTGGCCATGAAACAGCTAGTGTGCTGATGGCACCATGCACTTTTGCAGTATGGTGATGTACTTGGCCCCGTTGACCATTCCATTGATGATGTGAAGACATCCAACGCCACTGGCAGCCATGCAGCCCCAGACCATGACCTTGAAAGGATGCTTCACAGTGAGGTTGAGACACTCAGGCTTGAATTCCTCTCCAGGAAATCTCCTCATATAGGTGTGGGCCTGGTTACCAAACAGGCAGAAGGTGCTTTCATCACTGAATAGCACCTTTTTCCACATTTCAGTCGACCAGGTTGAGTGCTTTCTCGCCCACACGATCCGGTTGCGCCTTTGTATGTCAGTCATCAGTGGCTTATTCCGTGCTTTGCAGCCCCGGAGACCAAACTGCAGGCACCGGCGATGAACTGTTGATGAGCTGACACTGACCTCGCTCTTGTCTGACCACTCTCGAAGTAGCCGAGGAGAGGTCAACTTGTGATTAGTCAATGATATGTGTTTATAGTGCGTGGTCCTGGCATGATGTTGATGCACGTGGATGACCTGAATGAGGCTTGTCCACCACTGAACCCGTTTTTCTTCTTCTGTACAATCTTAACAGCGCTCTGACTGCAGCCAACTTTCCTGGCTATCTGACGGCTTGAAAAGCCTTCCTCGCTCTTAAAGGACACACGAACACGCTCCTCCAATGTCAGGGTCCGAGTCATCTTCATGGTCGATCCAGAAAGCGTATGAAATTCAAAAATTCCGCATGTTTTTATAGCTTCACTGTTGGCTAGATATCTGCATTGTGATTGGTTAGTGAAACCAGCCTCCTGATTGGTCAGAAATAACGTGTGCATATTGGATAATCTCGATCCAATTTTGATGCAGGATCCACAAAAATCGCAGTAGCTATCTCCCAGTGTCTGTAAAGTATTTAAATTGGAAGCAAGGAATGCAAAAAAGTCAACTCTAATAGCCAAATGTATCCCTTTTAACGTGGTAGAAAGAAGAATATGCTGGGCTAACGCAAAATTTAAAAGAAAAATGTTAGAAAGTACGAAAAACGCAAAACTCACAAGTGATTCCAGACTTTTGCACACCACTTGTATAGGGAAAGTATGCAGCCTTAGCATACACCTTTACCAATTTTAAACCATTCTGTTTCTCCTTGTTCCATTCAAACTGTTGCTTCTTGATCAACGAAAAGGTTGTGCAAGAAACTATTAGGTGTTAGAGATGTTTATGAATATTGGTAGTATCAGGTTGGCGATCATGATGCTGGATTGTTCTCTGAACCCGATAATTTGATTATAGCTGTTTTGTCACCATTCAAAGAAGCATGGCTAAAAAGGTTAGGGCTCTTTAACCTGGAAAAGAGATGGCTGAGGGGAGATATGATAGAAGTCTATAAATTAATGAATTGAGTGGAACGGGTAAACGTAGATCGATTGTTTACATTATCAGAATATAGAAAGACTAGGGGACATGCAATGAAGCTACAGGGTAAACTATTTAAGACTAATAAAAGAAAATATTTTTTCACTCAACGTGTAATCAAACTCTGGAATTTGTTACCAGAGAATGTTAGTGTAGCTGGGTTTAAAAAAGGTTTGGACAAGTTCCTAGAGGAAAGGTCCATAAACCATTATTAAGAAGGGACCCAGGATATCAATGCTTGACCCAATACAAGCATTGTGGAACCTGTGTCTTTTGGGGAAACTGCTAGGCCACTGTTGGAAACAGGATACTGGGTTTGATGGACCTTGGTCTGACCCAGTATGGCATATCTTATGTTCTTAAGCATCATCAGTGTGGGTTTCAGATGGTAATGTGCTTGAATGCTTGTGTTTGTACTTATATTGAGGTTGGTGGTAACTCAGCTCTTTGGTTCATGGGGATTGATTGGTTGGTTTCCCTGAGGGTTGCTGGGCCTTGTTGGTAGTGACTCAACTCTTTGGTCTGCAGGGATTAGTAGACTGGGTCTATGTCGATTTGTCCATTTATTGAGTTTGTGGTGGAAAACCAGGCTTCCAGAAATTCTCTCTTTTTTCATTTGTGCTTATGCTATGATTTCAGTTGTGTTCCAGTTGAATGTGTGTCCTTCCGCATCTTCATGGCTTGAGACCAGGGAGAGTGAGTCGTGTCCTTTGCTGGCTAGTTGGTATTTGTGTAGTCTGGTGGATAGTTTTCTTCTGTTTGGCCGACATAGTTCTTATCACAGTCGCCACACTGAATTTTGTACATGACGTTTGTCCTTTGATTTTTCTCTGGTTGTCCTTTCGGTTTTGACAGGATTCTTCTTAGGGTCGTGGTTGGTTTGTGAGCTACTGTAATGTCGTGGTCTCTTAGTAGTTTTGTGGTCATTTCAGATGTGAGGGAGGATGCTCTTTCAGGCTGGAGGTTGGGACTTTTTAGCTGCAGGCATCTGCGGATGAAGTTCCGTGGGTATCTGTTCCTTATTAACATCTTGTATAGGTGTTTCTCTTCTTCCATAGAAGCAACAAAAGTACAGTTTGTTTTGTTATGACTATCCATTGGTTTCGTGGCAGCAGCAGACTGGGTTGATGTTGGCGGCAGAGATCACATTCCTGTTACGGCAACAACGCTAGCATTACTTGCACGGAAGGAAAGCCTAGCAATCTACTTCCGTATCTTGCTACAAAAACCCAATGGATAGTAAATATGGGTGTAGAGCTCTAAAGCTCAAATCATGAGACGGAAAGAGGAAGAAAGTGGTGTATTTTTAATTCAGAAGCTGCATCACCTGAAGAAAGAAATGGCCATTAGTGTAATCACTGCACACCCAAAAAGCTCACATGAGTAGTCAATATCGCATGAAAAAACAGCAGCAGTTTCTAGCTTATACACTGAGCCACCATACCAGGTGTAAAAATGACGACTATAAAGCCCATAAAAAGACTATGTGAAAAGAGCGTGTATTTTTTAAAAATCTATAAATATCTTGCAGGTTTGTTTAGTGGATGCTGCTTGCAGCAAGTGAACAAACTTGGCATCTTCTATTAAACATACAAATCACAATATATCACGGTAAAACAACATTTGGTGATGGATAAATAGCAGATCTAACTTTAGACAAATGTTAATCTGTTTAGAGTTATCTGTGAATTTTCAGCACAGGAGAGCACTGCGGAAAATTTCTTATCCATTTATTGTTAGATAAGCATTTGCATTTCCCTGCTTGCTTCAGTGGGTCTTCATATCTCATATGGGCATGAATTTGCAAAACAAAGCTTAATTCTTTAGAAAACTTGCTGTGGAGTCTATTAAAAATGGACCGATTTGTGTGAATGGTTTTATTCTATAGGCCATGCTGCATTTTGATTTAAGCTTAGGTTATATTTATTTATTAAAAACATTTCTAGCCTGCCCGTCCACTGTCCTAAGTAGGTTACCACCAAACAGAAGATATAATAATCAAACGCTGTACACTAACCAGAAAATTATTATTTATATCTGTTCCTGTGTTTTTTATGCAGGTAGGCAAAGCAAACAAACTGGTAAGTGCATTATTACTTCCATTGCTATTATTCAAGTATATGTATAATAACATTTAGAGGTTTCTCATGTGTCCATGGGAAAAATGATTAGTGAATTTATCAATGAGCAAACAGGGTGACCTTTTAAGGGAGGTATCCTCAAGAGACCTACAGATTTTCTTTTTAGCTTCGTGGAGAATGTTTCAGCTATTTAGCACATGAATGCAATGACATAGCTTTTGAGGGTTTATGCAGGGTGTTTCGTAATAGACCAGGTTGCTTACGATGTCATTAAAAAGCCCTGAAATGGAATGGACAGCCCAGCTACACCTATTTGTCCATTTTGCGGCATATTGCTTACTATCATTCCTCTTTAATTGTATAGTTCTTTTAGTTTCAAACATTTCTCAAAAACATTTGTTTTAAGACCAGAAGATTCAAATTAGAAGTAAAAGCAAGGTTCCATCTCTTTTCCAACCTAAAGAAAGTTCAAACCAGGATAACTTGTTTGGTTTTACACAGATTTAGTCTATTAAAGCATGACATGTATATTTGTAAGCCACGCTGTCCTCTGTCATTGTTCTCTTTAGATTCCAAACCACCAGGAAATAAGTGCGGCATTGCAAAATCTTGTATCGAAAATCATTTTTCTTTCAAAATTTTGAGTGGAGCAGCCAGTGTTGTTGGACCCTCAATGTGCTTAGAAGGGAACATGTAAGTAAAGTGTGCGGGCCAAAAATGTTCATTTTGTTTAGTTTCTCATGTTTGAGGATTTCTCTTTTTTTTTTTAAATGTCTTTAATGACACACACTATCTCTCAATAATGCATACTACTGGTGAATAGTACATACTATCTCTCAATAATGCATACTACTGGTGAATAGTACATACTATCATTCAATAATGCATACTACTGGTGAATAGTACAGACTATCATTCAATAGTGCATACTACTGGTGAATAGTACAGACTATCATTCAATAGTGCATACTACTGGTGAATAGTACAGATCATCATTCAATAGTGCATACTACTGGTGAATAGTACAGATCATCATTCAATAGTGCATACTACTGGTGAATAGTACAGACTATCATTCAATAGTGCATGCTACTGGTGAATAGTACATACTATCTCTCAATAATGCATACTACTGGTGAATAGTACATACTATCATTCAATAATGCATACTACTGGTGAATAGTACAGACTATCATTCAATAGTGCATACTACTGGTGAATAGTACAGACTATCATTCAATAGTGCATACTACTGGTGAATAGTACAGACTATCATTCAATAGTGCATACTACTGGTGAATAGTACATACTATCTCTCAATAATGCATACTACTGGTGAATAGTACAGACTATCATTCAATAGTGCATACTACTGGTGAATAGTACATACTATCATTCAATAATGCATACTACTGGTGAATAGTACAGACTATCATTCAATAGTGCATACTACTGGTGAATAGTACATACTATCATTCAATAATGCAGGCTGTGGGTCAACAGTACACACTAGTAAGCGCTGGTGCCTCTATCTCCCCCCCCCCCCCATTCCTTCTGCTCCTTCTTCCTGAGATATCCTTTCCATTTTACCCCTCTCAGATCTCCTCTCTTATTTATTTATTTACATTCTCTTATATGCAGCGCTATTCTGCATCAGTGCGGTTTACATTTAACAAACTGAAATTACATTGAACAGGGCATTATAACTTGGAGATAACTATTTTACAGGGAACATGGGCTATGAAGGGTTAAGTGGCTTGCCCAAGACCACAAGGAGCATCTGTGGGACTAGAAACCCCAGTCCTTCCGGCCCAAGGTTGCTGTCCTCTAGTGGGATTTGAACTCCCGACCTTCCGGCCTGAAGTACCTTGCCCCAACCACTAGGCCAGTCCTCTCTCTTTTCTCAACTCTCTCTATCCCAGCCACCCCTCCCTTTCCAGTATCAATCACTAACAGGCCTGCTTAGTAAACTGTAGTAACGGTTACCATGGGCTTTGGAGCACTAGGTCAGCAAGAGTACTGCAAGATTGCCACTAGGGCTTGGATCTGCCATTTTGAACCCAGGCAGCACAGGGGCAGGAGGAAAGGGGGATCGCTCTTGCCTCATCCACGAGACTGGGGATAATAGCGAGTGAGTACCGGGGGGCCATGCAGTAAGTGTCTAAGTGTCCTGTGTGCTAAACCTAAGGCAGATGCTGGGCACGTCTTTTGTATTTACCATACAGGGTTTCTACTTACCATACCTCAACTTTTGCATTTAAGGTGCAATAAGTGCAAACATTTATCACTAAGTTTCCTTTCCTCCATAAAAGAATCAAATAAATTAACTGGACAAACAGCAAATGTATGAAAGAGACATTATTTTGCTAAAGAAAGACCATGCACTTATTGCAAACATGCCGTGGTTATACTGCCCCTCGAAAAATCTTCACTGGACTCTACCTGCCCTCCCAATTATCAGCCTCTATTCCTCCTCCTCTTTGCATCCAAACTACTCAGACTTGCGGTTTACCACTGCTATCTTGACTTTCTTTGCTCTCAAGCCATTTTGGATCCACTGCAATCTGGCTTTTATCCTCTGCATTCTACAGAAACGGCCCTTGCCAAAGTCTCTAGTGATCTGCTCCTAGCCTTTACTTGATCTCCATCTTTCATGATCAACACACTGCTTTTAACACTGTTGATCAGCACCTTCTTCTCAATACCCTGCTCTCTCTCGGATTTTGGGGCTCTGTTCTGTCTTGGTTTACCTCTTATCCCTCCTGCTGCACTATCAGTGAATGCTCTGATGGGTCCTCCTCCGCTGCTATCCCGCTTTGAGTCAGTGTACCTCAGGATCTCTTCACTCATTCCCTTGGCCTCTGATCTCCACCCTTGCAGGGCCAGCGCTACCATTAGGTGAACTAGGCAGTCACCTAGAGTACCAGCCCTCCAGGGGTGCCCCTTGGCACCTGCTGTCGCCCCTTTCTAGACTAGACAGTGGCAGCAATAGTCGCAAACAGCCCTCCAAAGCTTACTTTCAAGCTCTGGTGCTGCGAAGTCAGCATCGGGTGTCAGAAAATGCTGGAAGCAAACAGCCCTGTGGTGCAGAGGCTTGAAGGCAAGCTCTGTGGGGCTAGTGCCACTGCTATCGATCTCAAAGAAGGGCGACAGCGGTGGCAATGGGTGCCATGAGGGTGGGGGGGGGGGACGCTGCAAGGGATGAGGTTCGCCGAGGGTACCTCATCTCCTTGGGCCAGCCCTGCTCCCATGGTTTTCAGCACCATCTTTACGATGACGCTCAGATCGCTCTCTCTCTACACCAGACATCTCTCCAGGAATCTTGGCCTGCTTGTTTGACATTACTGCGTGGATGTCTCGCCATTGTCAAAAACTAAACATGTATCTATTTATAAAGAAAACTGGGCCAAGATGGAGCATCTTAACTTTCTCCTTAAACCCACTTCCCTCCCTTCCTTTTCTATTTCTGTGGATAACACCGTTTCCTCACCTCGTAATCTTTCTGTAGAGCAGGGTGCAAATCTGCATACACACAGACAGTGTTTGATAAAAAACAAAAGGGGCCGAAGAAAGACATTTTACAGGAGCATGTTATGGTGGTAAACCTGCACGCTCAGGGTGCCTCCTTCTGAGGCCTCTTTTACAAAAAAAATCTTCATGTGTGTGTGTTTAGGCATTGAGGGATTATATAGCATTTTGTTGTGGTTTGAGTAGTCAATTTCTCTCTCTAACACATCAGCAAAATTCCCTCCCTCTCAGAGCACACTGCCAAGCCCTTATCCACTCTCTCATCACCTCCCTTCTAGACTATTGCAATTTGCTCCTCTCTGACCTCCCATTGAATCATCTCTTTCCCCTTCAATCTGTTCAAGACTCAACTGCACGGCTAATCTTCTGCCAGTGTCGCTATGCTCACATAGCCCCTCTTCTCAAGCCACTTCATTTGTTCCCTTGTCCTTCCTCCCACGGGCAGCCCAAGGATGATGTGGGGCCATGTGTGGAGTCTTTGAAGAGCCTCATTTGTATATCCACTGGACCTCATTTGCATACATTTAATTTATTTTATTTTAAAATGTAAATGTTGCCCATCTAAAAGTTTAGGCAGCTTTCAAAGGAGCCCTGTACAAGCTTCTTTTTTTTTCATTCTCTCTTACATCTGCTTTAACATACTGATCTTTCCCCTTTTGCTATCTTTATTCCTTTTTCATCCACTCAGATTTCACCCCTCCATCCTTAATCTCCACTTACTCTCCCAATACCAGGTCAATCGTAGATTTTTCTTCCCTCCCACACAAAATATATTTTCCTGTATCCATTCTCATAGCGCCATCCCCTTCTAGTCCTCCCCGAATATTAGCTCCCTTCTAGTTCCAGCCCCAACCAGCATCCTTCTAATCCCATTCTCCCATCCCCCCGCATTAGCCCAATTCCAGTCCCAGTCCCAGTCCCCCATCAGCCCGCATTCAACCCATTTCCAGTCTTCTCGTAGCCCCCCATCAACCCATTTCCAGTCCAAGCCTCCCCAATCAGCCTACTTCCAGTCCTAGCCCATCATCGGCCCATTTCCAGTCCTAGCCGCCCCCCCCCCCATCAGGCCATTTGCAATCCTAGCCTAGCCACCCATCAGCCCATTTCTAATCCAAGCCCCCCATCAGTCCATTTCCAGTCCTAGCCCCGCCAACAGCCCATTTCCAGTCCAAGCCCCTTCCAATCAGCCCATTTCCAGTCCCATCAACCCATTTCCAGTCCAAGCCCCCCTAATCAGCCCCCCCCCCTACCGAAGAGCCTCACACCTGTCTGACTGGCTTCAGAGGCAGCCAGGGAAGCCCGAGGCCTCAGTTCCCCTCTACATAGCTGCCGGAGGGAAGAACAGCATTTTCTTTCACTTCAGCACTGTGTTCTCATGCAGCTGGCTGGTGTACCGAGTACCAGGAAATAGGAAATGCCCTTTAACCTCTGGCACACCAGTGGGCTGCACGAGAACACAGCCACTGAAGTGAAGGAAAACACCGCTCTTCACTCCGGTGGCCAACCCTGCAGATGGTCAGGAGCTGAACAGTATGTGCAGCATGAAGTTGGTGTGGGGCCCCCTGAAGCATGGGGCCCTGTGTGAAAAACAGTCCCACATAATGGATAGGCCGGCCCTGCCATCTGCACATTCAGTTCACAGTCGTTCTGCGGCTCCTCATTACCTCTCCTCTTCTCTCCCTACACACCTTTTCGAGAACGCCACTCCCCAAGCAAACCATTTTCATCCATGCCCTTCTCGTCTGCTGCCAACTTCAAACTCTGTTCCCTCCACTTTGCTGCACCGTATGCTTAGAATAGACTCACTGAGTCAGTACATCAGGCTCCGTCTCTGGTCCTATTCAAATCCATACTAAATACTCATCTCTGTATTTGGATCGTGGCCTGCTTATTCTTCTATCTACATCCATGTGTGTTTTAATCATTTCTCAAAGAATTACCCTAGACTGCTATTTTGTTTGTCTTAGCAGATTGTAAGCTCTGTGTAAAAGAGACTGTCTCGTATGTGTACAGCGCTGCTATATATATCATAAGTAGTAGTAACAGCAGTATAATATTAATAAGCAAATATAGGCATAATTATGCAAATAATCCCAGGTCAGTCCATTTAGGAGGTAATTTTTAGATTGAGTACCCTAGTGGTTAAAGCACTGGCTTGGTAACCAAGAGAGCAGGGTTTGATTCCCACTAGCACTCCTTGGGCAAGTTTCTTAACCCTCCATTGCCTCAGTAGGAAGACCAGATAAGCTACTTCCAGTGGCATTGCCAAGAAAACCCAGAAGCTGCTAGATCGCCAGGAGTCAGTACTGATTCAAAGGCACACGTTGCATTGCATTTTAGATTCTCACAATGCACGTAAGTGTCTGTAGGCACATAAATATCAGCCAGCATAAAAGTACGTGTTTATATAGTGTGTGCTTCTCCTGTGTATGTGCATATGGGCAGAGATGGTGTGAACAAGTATGTGTATAGATTAGCAAATTTAGGCACAATCATTTATACTGGCTTTAAGGTTGGAATAAGTGCTCCTGGTTTCTGCCACTTCTGTTAGTGAGCAGGAGTATTAACACACACTTTGATTAATCACTTGTTATAGAATTACCCTCCACGAGTGCATTTTTTCCATTGCAACCTGACATTAAAGTGAGTTTGACACAGTTACTCTAGAGCAGTGGTTGTCAACCCAGACCTCTGGGAACCTCAGGCCAGTCAGATTCTCAGGATATCCACAATGAATAAGCATGAGATTGTATGCAGATCTCTCGCATGCATATTCATTGTGGGTATCCTGAAAACCTGACTGGCCTGGGTTGAGAACCACTGTTCTAGCATATCTACATTTACTTTTTTTAAGTCTCATTTCCTAGGATTGTTGCTGCAGTCTCTACATTCTTTTGTTAGCCTATGTCTAAATTGTCTCTACTCTGTTTATATCCTTTTTGGAGGTACAGCCTCATACCCAGACATAATATTCAGATGAGGCCTCACCAGTATCTTATAGAGAGGCACAATCCTTTCCTTTATCAATCTGTTATACTGTACTTTTCCCTATGTACCCTTCCTTTTTCCTGAATCCAACCGCTGCTTTGCCATGCTGTGTGCAACCTTGAAATTACCTTATAGAAGACTGAGTCTGCTAGAATGCCAAATTTAATGACCATTGCAAACATTACATCTTCTGAAGCATAAAAACATACAACAAATATATTTCTTACACTAACTGTAGTTTCAGTATAGAAAGATTAAATGCATGAGCCATGTATTAACCACACTTATGTTTGGTTGTGTCAAATTGTGATGGCTATACAGTAATTTTGTATTCTAGCTATACATTTGTAACATAACCATATACAGTCCCGTGATGTCAATGTCCATATTATTGTTTTCTCGTTTTATTATAGGATCATGAGCAGTGTAAAAAACAACATTGGCAAAGGAATAAATATTGCATTTTTAAACGGTGGGTATCCTGTGTACAATCTCAAGGTGCTTTGCTTACTTTAAACGTATTTGACCTGCTGTTTACTTTAATAAAGCATTGTTTTCCTTCATCTGCAAATGAAGAGCAGGCAGATTGAATATAGTTTTTAATATGGAACCAAACACTGCCTAACACTAAGGAAGCCTTTGGACAGTGAAGCAAAAAGACAGGAAGAAAAATCGATGCCTTCGAATAATGGTGCTGGCGACGGATACTATGTATTACCATGGACTGCCCAAAGAACAAACCAGTCAGTACTAGAGGAGATCAAACCTAAGCTTTCCTTAGAAGCTCAGATGACAAGACTTCAACTTTCATACTTTGGACACATCACGCGAAGAGAAAGATCATTAGAGAAAGACATTATGCTTGGCAAGATAGAAGGTCAACGCAAAAGAGGAAGGCCAGCAATGAGATGGAGCGATACAATAGCAGCAGCTATGGGTGCCAGTCTGTCAACAATGAGCCGCCTGACTGAAGGCCGAACACAGTTTAGGACAGCAATCCAGAGGGTGGCTATGAATCGATGCTCAACAACAATTCACACGTTCCATGTGTAAGATCTGGAAATGGCATCCACATATAAATGGTGATTTTAGAAAAGGTTAAATTTACATATGGATGTCCTTAATACATAGAAATTGCAAGGGGGTAATGTCAGGAGTGTTGGGGCATAGCCTGGGTGGGTCAAACGTTTACACGTGTATTCCCCATTTCATATAGAAAATGCATCTGTATCACCAAAATTGTTCACATTCGGATTTATAGCTACTCATAGGCATGTGTAGGTTTTTAAAAAGTGCTCGTTTTTGCAAACCTTTTACAGGAGGGGTTAAGGAGGTTATCCTCCTTTATCCCCTGTTGTTTATTTCCCCCTCCAAAGCTAAATGAATTAAAGATAGTTGCTTCTATAGATAATTGGCGACATTTAAACATGTAGGTTTGCAAAAAATCTTACATACCTACTTTGGCAATTGTGCAACCTATATGTGTACGTTACATAAGTAAAACGCAAGATACAAACTTCCATGAGTGGGTGCGGCACTTACATGTGAAGTTGCTAAGCTTCCTCCATTGATTTTTTTCCACATATAGATTTGTACAATGGTTCCTGCGGCTCCGTGTATCTGAAAATATACATGCTCTCCTACAATATTTTAGAAAAGCCTCTACATTTGACAGTGTCTTTTCTAAAACATTGCCAAAATTGGATACGACCTGATTTAGCGTCTCAATTCCAATCTCCTTGCACAATCTAAAATCGGCCTTCATATATCACAATATTCAACAAAATGATCATTTATTTATTTTACAGGTTTTTTTAATATCACTTTATCATTTCAGTCAAAGTGGTTTACATTCTAACTTAAACTTGGTAATGTATATTAAACAGGGACATTGAAAACTTAGATTTTTCTGAGGCAATGGAGGGTTCAGTGACTTGCACAAGGCCACAAGGAGTGCTAGTGGGAATCAAACCCTGGTCTCTTGGCTTCCCAAGTCAGTGCTCTATCCATTAGGCTACTCCTCCATGCGTCTTGAGGGATTTTAATTTACAACTTGATTAATTGACAAATGGTAGCGTGGACTCTTTTTTAGCAAACTGAAAATGGGTTGATGGGGAGGCTAAGACTGGAAATGGGCAGATGGGGGGGGGGCTTGGACTGGAGATGGGCTAATTGGGGGGGGCTTGGACTGGAAATGGGCTTATGGGGGGCTAGGACAAGACTGGAAATGGCTGATGGGCAAAGCAGGGTGGGGCAGAGCATGTAATTACACATGTAGATTATAAAAAAAATAATTTATGTGCATTCTTGAAATAATAGACTTGGGTGTCTACACCACCTCGAAGGCTGGTATAAATATCTGAGCCTGTAATAGGAGTATGTTAGGCTACTTCACTGGCATTTTATAAAGATCAGTATGCACCTAGCTGTCTTTAAAAAATAGGCTTAGAGAAGCACTTTAAATTTAGTGTTCTTTTATAAAATTACCTGCCACATGCCTACTATAGAGATTAGATGTACAAGGTTTCTACCATTACTAATATGATTATTATGGAAAAGATGAATCTTATAGTATCTGATTTAGTTAACCAACTACTGGAAGATAGGATAATATTATGGAATTCAACATTTTAAAAACTGGTTGGCACAGTATCCCTAAAGTGAACTGTGGTGATGAATCTCACTTAGAAGTCTGCTTGACATCATTTGTTGCTAAGGCTCTTAAAGCATCAAGCTTGAGAGTTAGAACATAGATGGAAAAAAGATCGGAGTACTGAAAATTTAAATTGACACAAGGCTCTCGCAGAGATATATAAATATGCAATTAAAGAGGCAAAATAAGGTTGCGATGCAAGAGATAATAGGCACAAAGAATTGTACGTCTTCTTTCATCCCAAACTAAGCCAAATTTTTCGAATTTGATAGCAGGCATATTTGGCAAGACTTTTGTTAAAAGTTTATTGTATTAAAATATTCTTTTTATGGCAAATAAGTTAGTTCCTGTGATTTTGGCTAATTTATTGGCTGAAATAGATTGTGGGAAAAGGGGATAGAGAATTTTCTTGTTTCACTCTGATAATATTAAAAAGAGATGAATGATATGCTTTTGGAGATGAATATGGGGATGACAAAGTCCGACAGGTGAAAAGATCTTTCTGTTCCAGTGTTGACACACATTGCAAAGTCTTCTCTGATCCTTTTTTCTTGTTGCTAAAACATGCAATAAAGCCAATTTTGAAAAACTTAGGTTAGATTCATAAGTTCTCAAATATTATTGTCCAGGTTCAAATCTCCCCTCTATGAGAAAATTTATTGAAACTATGGTATACAGCAAACGTCTTGTCTACTTTGATAAGGTATGAACAATCAGTCTTTACCAATCCAGATTTCGCAGGGAACATGAGACAGATATGTTCTTGTTGCGCCTTGCAAATGATGCTTGAATGGCTTAAGTTCAAAGGAGTGGTGCGGTAGCCTAGCGGTTAGGGCAGTAAGCAGGGAAACCAAGGTGCAAATCCTGCCGATGCTCCTTTTCACCGTGGGCAAGTCGTTTAGCCCTCCATTGCCTCAGGTAGAAACTTAGGGGCCCTTTTACGAAAGGACACTGGTATAGTACATTAGGGCAATACCAAAGCATTAACTATCAGAAGCATGGAAAGCACATTCCCGGTAGCTACTGCAGTGCATGTTGCCCTGCCTCAGCATGACTATTCTATACTACCTTTCAGAATGTCAAGGCGATTTACGAGGAACAATTTGAACAGTAACGTACATGGAACATTTGCAATAACAAACATCAAACATGCAAACTAGGAGGGTGTTATGGGTAGAAAAGGGGAACTTGTATACATTGACAATAGCACAGATGCACTCAATACCACCACCACCCCACAGGTAACATGGGTGCGCTGTGTGGCATTCACCCCACCCACTCTTTGTCCCTAACCCTCCTCCTCCCCCCCACCCTCCATTTGCAACCCTAACATTCCATGGACAGTGAGCACCAAAATCTGATGGCACTCACTGTCATGACCCCGTGCTAGCTGTTAACATGTCCAGCATACGCCAGACCCATGCTGACAACTAGCGCCCTTTAATAAAAGGGCCCCTTACATTGAAAGCCCTCCAGAGACAGAAAAAAAACCTACTGCACCTGAATGTAACTCATCATGAACTAGCACAGTTGATCATTCTTTGCCACTGAAGAAGCTCAAGGACAGTGGGATGTTGCTATGGCACTACCTGAGCCAGGGTTGAAGCAACCCTTAGACAAACTATGCAGCTGCATAGCGCGCCAATGGTCCTGGCGCAGCCTATTGCTGCTGCTCCTACTCTTCTCTGGGACCTGTAGCAGTGGGATGATCTCAAACAGCCCCACCAAACTTACCTTAAGCCTCCAGTGCTTTGAGGCTGTTTGACTCCCGTCCCTGATGAGGCCTGATACCGACTTCAGTGCAGTCTAAGCATGAACCAGTGTGCTTTGGAGAGTGAATTTTGCACTCTCAACCATTGTTCATTGGGTCATCCGAGGTTCAGCTAGGTAGCTTATTATTTTCATTATTGGTGATTGTTTGGGAACTATTTTAAAGTGCTTTGCTGTTCTTGATGTAACCGGTGAACTTGGACAGTTTTGTGCATATGTATAATTTTGTACTATTTTTAAATATTTCTAAAAATGATTTTGAAATGTTTCTACGAAGGTAATGCACATTGGTGTTGCTATCTCTCTCTATATCTATATATCTATATCTCTCTCTCTCTATATATATATAAAAGTGGTTAAGGGTAAATGACAACACAGCACCCTGAGGTTACTAAAGGCTAGTTGATGCTTTTTGCACCAGCATGGTCTTCGATTGGTGCCTCCAATATTAATTTGATACCCCACTACATACTTATTATTACATAGAATTTATTATTATTTTGTTCAAAGAGGAGAATATGATAAAGATTTAGCAACGCTTATTCATTTGACACTATTGAACAAAGTAGATTAATTTAATATATTATATCAGGGGTTATCAAAAAATATCAGGTGGCTACAGTGGCTCTGCCAAGAAATATGGACGACAACATCATGGCCAACTGACTGGAAAAGATCTGTGTTTATACCAATACTAAAGAAAGGTGATCCAACTGACTGTGGAAATTATCGCACAATCGCTCTGATCCCACATGCCAGCAAGATTCTACTGAAGATTATTCAAAAGAGACTACAGCCATACCTAGAACAAGAACTACCTGAAGTGCAAGCAGGGTTCAGGAAAGGGCGAGGAACGAGAGACATCATTGCGGATGTGAGATGGATCCTTGAAAAGACTAAAGAATACCAAAAGGATATCTATTTGTGCTTTATCAACTATAGCAAGGCTTTTGACTGTGTAAACCATGAGAAACTCTGGGCCACATTAAGAAGCATGGGTATACCAGAACACCTGATCGTTCTCTTGCGCAATCTGTACATTGATCAAGAAGCAATAGTTCGAACGGAACAAGGAGAAACAGAATGGTTTAAAATAAGCAAAGGTGTAAGACAAGGCTGCATACTTTCCCCCTACCTGTTTAATTTATATGCAGAACAAATCATCAGAGAAGCAGGATTGTATGAAGACAACAGAGGTGTGAAGATTGGTGGAAGACTCATCAACAACCTTCGCTATGCTGATGATACCACATTACTGGCAGAAAGTGAAGATGATCTGAAACATTTGCTTCTCACAATCAAAGAACATAGTCTCAAAATGGGCCTGCACCTTAATGTAAAGAAGACAAAGATCATGACAACTGGCATAATCAACAGGTTCATCGTTGAAGGAGAAGAAATTGAAATCGTGAACAACTTTAACCTACTTGGATCAACTATCAATAAAGAAGCAACAAGCAGTCAAGAAATCAGACGACGCATTGCTCTTGGCAGAATGGCTATGAAAGACCTAGATAAGATTCTCAAGAGCAGAGATGTCTCTCTCCATACAAAGATTCGACTTGTTCAAGCCATGGTATTTTCCATAACATCATATGGATGTGAAAGCTGGACAGTGAAAAAGACAGACAGGAAGAAAATTGATGCCTTTGAATTATGGTGCTGGCGGCGAATACTGTGTATACCATGGACTGCCCGAAGAACAAACCAGTCGGTACTAGAGAAGATCAAACCTAAGCTTTCTTTAGAAGCTCAGATGACAAGACTTCGACTTTCATACTTCGGACACATCATGCGAAGAGAGAGATCATTAGAGAAAGACATCATGCTTGGAAAGATAGAAGGTCAACGCAAAAGACCAGCAATGAGATGGATCGCTACAATAACAGCAGCTACGGGTACCAGTCTGTCAACAATGAGCCGCCTGACTGAAGACCGAACACAATTTAGGATAGCTATCCAGAGGGTCGCCATGAGTCGACTCCGACTCGACGGCACTTAACAACAAACAACAACAGTGGATACAAAATACTACAGTCAGACTCTTGTTGGGAAAGAAGGACCATGAATATTCTACTGTGTTGCTTGTTAAACCTCATTGGTTACCAGTTGAAATTAGGATTATATTCAAAGCCTTCTGTATTGTTTTTAAGGCCATCTGTTGTGGCCATGTGATCTTTTCACCAACTGTGGGCCTCCTAGGACTCAGTCCTGAATTTTTTTTATCAATTTATTGATTTTATTCTTATTTTCTTATTACTATTGTTTTTTTATATTATAAACAGCTTAGGTATTATTGATAAGCAGTTAAATAAATTAAACCTGGAACCTTGAGCCATAGACACATGAGCAGCTGTCTGGGGTACCAAATATCTGGGTTAAACAGGAGCCCGATTCCTCTTGCTTTAAGACTGAACTCTATGATCTCTGGTCCTCCCAAGGGACATTAGCATCTACTTTGTTCTTCTCAGCTGGTCTTAAGTGTCCCATACCCCGCAGAGGGCATTCAGCTGTTGCAGTTTAGTTCTTTGGAATCTGAGACCATTGAGGCACATTTTAGAAAGATGTCTAAGTACAATCTGAGATATCTAGGTCATAAAATCTGAAAAAAAAAAGCAGGTACGTGCAAATTCAGATACGATTTTAATACATGGCTCCAAACCTAGTGCAAACAAGGAGGATTTAAATATATAGGTGACTAGGGAAATGGAACAAGAAGAGGCTATACTGTGTTGATGGACTACATCTCTCTGTTGCAGGGAAAAGAATCCTAAGTGAAAAATTCAGGCAGTATGTGGATAGGTACTTAAACTACTGTAGAGAAAGGGGGTGACAGATGGAGAAGGACAAGTTCAGGACCAGGACCGTACCGAGCCCTGTGCGAGCGGTGCGGCCGCACAGGGCGCAAAGACTTAAAGAGTGCATTTCGGCTCTTTGCCATTGCCTGCCGCCGCCACTTTTTCTGCTGCTGGGAGCCTCACCTGCTCATAAGCTAGAGAAATAGAGTCTGCCACCCAGGTGGACAACATACATTTGGTCACTGCCTCCCCAGCCTACTGGAGTCATAGGAGATGAAAAGCTGAGCAGCTTTGCAGTGGCCCACAGTGTGTTGGATAGAAGGAAAAGGCCCTCTTACAGTCCAAGGCGTGAAGGACTGCCTCCGCCCGACTGGAGTGAGGTCTTGGAAAGAAGTTAGGGAGCACCACTTCCTAGTTGAGATGGAAGGGCGACACTACCTTCAGCAGGAATTTGGGGTGTGTGTGAAACACCACTCTGTTCTTGTAGAAACTGGTATAAGTTGCCTCCACCACAAGGTCCTGAAACTTGCTAACTCTGCGAGCGAAGGTGAGCGCAACCAGGAAAGCCATTTTCCAAGAGAGGGAGTGAAGGTGGCAAGTAGCCAGAGGCTCGAAGGGTGGGCAACTGAGCTGGCCCAACACTACATTGAGGTCCCATTCTGTGCCGGAGGGCGAACCAGGGGCTTCAATAAGAGCAGGCTCTGAAGGAAACAGGTCACCAATGGTTGGAACGAGAGGGGCTTACCATCCACCGGATGGTGGTGCGCCACCAGGGCACTAAGGTGCACTTGGACAGAGTTAGACTGGAGCCCGGACTGAGAGAGATGGAGAAGGTACTGTAATACCAGAGCCACCGGGCAGGAAAAATGATCATCCCCATGTTTGGCGCACCAGAGAACCTGCGCCATTTGAGGGCATAAGCCTTCCATTTAGAGGCCTTGTGAGAAGCCAGCAGAATGTCCTCCACCTCAACTGGAAGGTTGAAAGGGGCCAGAGTCACCCTCTCAGCAGCCACACTGTCAGCGACAGGGACCCCAGGTTGGGGTGCAGGAAAGAGCTCCCCTCCTGAGATAGGAGTCCCAGGGCGGTCCCCAAGGTGATGGGGGCCTCCACCGTCAACTGTAGAAGCAGAGGGAACCGCGGCTGTCTGGGCCACAGAGGAGCTATCAGGATGAGCGAGGCCCTGTTGTGGAGGGTCCTGAACAAGGTCTTGGCGATCAGCGGCGTAGGAGGGAAGGTGTACATGAGGCCTTCCGATCATGAGACCAGGAATGCGTCCACTGCCACTCTGAAGAGGTGGGCCTGCCAGGAGCAGAGGCAGGGCATCTGTGGTGAGGACCCTCGAGGGGCTTGGGGCCTGAAAGGGCATGCCTGCCTCGAGATGCTGGGGCAACTACCACCAGACCAGGGAGTCCGCCAATTGGCAGGTCACAGAAACGGCCTGTGGCCTAAGACCACTGGTCCCAGAGACACCACTGCGACACCTCATGTGGAGGTGAGCATCTGGGATGACATGGACTGTGGAGGCCATGTACCCGAGGAGGTGCAGGAGAAGCCATACAGGCACCGAAGGACGGTACTGTATGACCCAAGCTAGAGATTTGAGACAATCGGCTCAGTCCCTGGGCAAGAAAGCATTTGAATGGAGAATGTCAATCTTTGCCCCAATGAACTCCAGACACTATGTCGGGAGGAGGTGAGACTTGGGGTAGTTTATGACAAAGCCCAAGTGTTGCAGAACCTGGATGGTGTGTGTGGTGGCCTTCTGCACACCTCCGAGGATGTGCTTCCCTTTATGAGCCAGTCATCCAGGTAGGGAAAGACAAAAAAAACCCTGGAGCCAGAGAAAGGCGGCCATGACTGCCAGGCATTTTGTGAAGACAGGGCAGAGACTAGGCCGAAGGGGAGCACCCTGTATTGAAAGTGCCTACTATGAACCACAGGTACTGCCTGTGGTTGGGGTGGATGAGGATATAGGTATAAGCATCCTTGAGGTCTAAGGAGCATAGCCAGTCTCCCTGCTGGAAGTATGGCAGCAATGTTCCAAGGGAGAGCATGTTGAATTTCTTCCTCACCAGGAATTTGTTGAGGTTGCACAGTTGAGAATGGGCCTTAGGCTCACCGTCCTCTTTGGCATGAGGAAGTATCTGGAGTAGAACCCCTTGCCCTTGAGGTGATGGGGCACCAGTTCCACCGCTTTGTCCTTGAGAAGACCTGCTGACTCCTTCAAAAGAAGGTCCCAGGGGAGGGGAGACCTGAGGGGCTCTCCCAGGAAATAAGGGGGAGGTTTCTGAGTCAGGTGGAGGAGGTAACCCTCCCTGACTACCCTTAGTGCCCAGGAATCTGTGGTGATGATCACACATCTCTGGGCATAGAGGGCCAGACATCCCCCTGTGGGCTGCTGATCTCCTTGGGGTAGAGAGGCTATGCTCAAGGAGTCAAAAACTCCTCCCTGGCTGGGCCAGAGTCGATGCCTGTAGTTTTGGAGCCTGCTTACGTGGGCTATGCCTATATCCCTTGGCCTGCTAACCCTGTTGGGGAGCTGGGGAGGCCTGATAAGGTGGGTAGTTTCTGTAAGCAGCTCCCTTCCTCGGGTAGAAGAGCTTTTTACCCAAGCCCTTCAGTCGGGGAGGGACAGCAGTCTTTTTAGAGAGCCTGGTCCTCGTCATGAACTCAGTCTCCAGTTCAGCAGGCTTGTCGGTCATGGGTTTGCCAAAGAATTTCTCTTCTTGACAGGAGACATTGACCAATTTGTCCTGAACTTACTGCTCGAGGTCAGATGACTGTAGTCAAGCTTTGTGGCATGCACCGATGCCAGCCGCCGCCGCTACTCGAGCCACTAACTCAAACCCATCATAGGCCACCCAAGACATGAATTTGGGAGCATTCATGGACTGCTTTGGCCAGGTTCTTGAACTGTTGCAAAGGTTCCTTAGAGAAAGCAGCCGAGAGCCTGGCTAGTTCCTTCACCAGGTCTCTCAGGTACATGCCCATGTACAGCTGGTAGGCCTGGATGCGGCAGATGAGCATTCAGCCCTGGTAGCACTTTCTGCTGAGGGTATCCAAGGTACAGGCCTCCCTGCTGGGGGGGGCACCATGGAGTGCATCTTCTGGCTTTTCAGCCGATGCTTGGCCAACTCCACCATCATGGAGTTATGCGGCAGCTGTGACTTTTGGAAGCCCGGGCTCCGGTGGACTTAATACATTGAGTCGAACCACTTGCTCACCAACGGCACCGAAACCAGTGTCTCCCACATTCGGAGCATCAGCCATTCCAGGATGGGAGGGATGGGCACCATGAGCAATTCCCGCAGAGGGGCCTAGTATTGGAGGATTTCCATCTCATCCGCTAGAGGGTCCTCCTCCAACTCAGTCGGGAATACCAGGGCCTTAGAGATGTCCTTGACAAACTCAAGGAAACACATATCCTCTGGCGGGGACCATCGTCGAGGCTCCGAGACAGGAGAGTCAGATGGGACGTTGCAGTGGTGATGGGGGGGCTCCTCGTCTTCCATCTCCCACTCGGAATAGTCCATCGAGGACTCATAGGAGGGCTGCTCTGCAGGCCTCAGGGCCCCTGATGCCCTGCTGCTGGTGCCCGGTAAGCTTGCCAGGGATGACCGCAGTCCTGGGACTCAGATCGTGACCTTGGCCGAGGAGCGACTCGAGGCCTAAGGACCTCGAGGATCAGCTCGGCCTCCGGGGACGTCTTGAACATCGAGGGCCTGGTGATCGGGGCAGATGAACCGGTTGTGACGGACAACAGTTCCCACTGCTGGTCCATGAAGGCAGACAAACTGCGCTCCAGGGCCGCCATTCTGGACTCCAGACCAGAAGGCTCCGCAGCCTTCAGTGCAGGCACCGAGGGACTCGGGCCCGTTGCCAGCTCCCCCGAAGGGGAATCGTCGATGAGGATAGTGTCTGGGAACCAGGGCCAGTCCATGGTCTGATCCTTCTGGGGGACCTTCGCAGGCCACTCCTTCTTAGATGCCTCGGGACCTTCGCAGGCCACTCCCTCTTAGATGCCTCGGACGAACATCTTGGATTGTAGGACCAGGCCCAGGGAGTACCCGGCCGGTTGGACCCATTCAAGGATGATGCCTTCGAGGGTTTCTTCTTCTTCCTGGATTCCCCTCAAGGGAGACCCCCTTTCTGAGGACCCACAATGAGGCTCGGGTTTGGAAGGCTCTGCCTGAGATGTCGGGGCCTCAGACTAGGCCCTGACCTTCAGAGGCACCGGGGACTCAGGGAAAAACGTATCGTGCTGCTGCTGCCGGCTCTTGAGGGCCTTAGTGGACATCTTCTTGCAGGCTGCCGGGTTGTGGTCTGGCCCGAGGCAGTGGAGACAGAGATCGTGTGTGTCGGTCAAAGACATAATTTTGGAGCACCGATCACACTTCTTAAAGCCACTGGCAGCCTTGGGGGAAAAAAGTACCCCTGCAAGGTCGAAGGCTCTCCGGGCTGCCAGTGGAAGAAAAAGGCGTGAAAAAGCCAGGAAAAGAAAAGAACAAAAACTACAAAAATAGGCCAAACTCAACACCGAGGCAATGAGGTCGGTAGGCGAGATATCAACTTTTCCAGGGACAAGCCAGATGCACGTCTGAAGGTCTCCACGGAAAAAAGGAGACCGAGCAAGATGGCACCCTTGGGTGGCAAGGGGACCACGCATGCATGGTGGCATCTCCCAAAGGCTTTCTTTGAAAGTTGGAGGAATGCTTCACGAGGGTTCCGTCGGTGCCAACATCACCCATATGTGAGGACTGACTTCCTGCTTGTTCCTGGAGAAGGAGGTGGCACTAATGCCACCGTACAAGTCATTAGTGAGGCTTCACTTGGAATATTGTGATCAGTTTTGGAGACCATATCTCACAAAGGATATAAAAAGACTGGAAACGGTTCAGAGGAAGGTGACCAAAATGATTTGGAACCTGCGCCAGAAGATGAATGAGAAGAGACTTGAAGACCTAAATAGGTATACGCTAGAGGAGAGGAGAGGAGGGGGAGATATGATACAGACCTGTAAATAAGAGTATTAATGAACAAACCTTTTTCAAAGATGGGAAATTGTAATACTAGAGGGCATAACATGAAGCTGCAAAGGGGTAAACTGAAAGGCAGTGTCAGAAAATACTTTTTCACTGAAAGGGTGGTGAATACTTGGAATGCCCTCCCGATGGAAGTGGTGGGGACAAATACAGTGACAGAATTCAAAATGCATTGGTCAAGACACAGTGGATCCCTTTGTAGCAACAGGATAAAATCAAAATAAACTTCTCTCTTATATCTCAACAAATAGGGGTGGCCTGCATGGAGCAGTGGGTTCACCCCCTAAACAAAGGCTTGGGGAGTGGTGACCTGCACAGAGCGGCAGATGCACCTACTCTTTCCATCTTGTTGGGCAGATTAAATGGACCATGATGGTCTTTATCTGCCGCCATATACTACACTACTATGATTTCACAAACGTTAACGTGCCTGATATGGCTGTCAATGGAGATGTCTACATAGATGTCCTCAGAGCAGCGGTTCAGAACAGGGACACCTAATGGTTAATGTAGTGGGTTAGGAGCAGCGTGGTCAGGGTTTAAATCCCAGTGTGGGCCTTTGTGATCTTAGGCTAGTACCTTAACTCTCCATCTTTTCTACATTCCCTGGATGTTTTAAGAGCAAAATAAACTCTTTCCTGATGCTTATTCATGCCTGCAGCAAGTCTAAACGGGAACATGCTTGCAGACATTCCAGATGGTTTTGAAATTGAATGGGATGTCTAAGTCCATTGCATCCCCCCTGCCTACTTGGACGTCCCCACACCAGTGCCGCCTTTAAAAGCCCTTTATAAAATGACTCCTGGCACGTTTCTGATTTGGAGGTCCAAGTGCATGTCTTTAGACATCCAAGTGCATGACTAAGGGGCTTGTTTACAAAGCCGCGGTAGCGGTTCGCGATCGTGGCTCCGATAACGATCGCGAATCACTACCACGGCTTTGTAAACAAGCCCCTAAGACTTTTAAAATGACCCCCTTTGGAACTCTATTTGGAAATAAATTAGTCTATTTTTTGTAAAATGGTTAAAGGGTAGTTTTCTTACAGACATTTCACTAATTTTTTTAATCTCTAATGCCTATGCAATATATGTAGCTGTGGCAGTTTGTAGATTGGAAGCTTCTCTCTTGGTTTATTATTATGAATTAGAAATGAGGGATTATTATATTTCGTAGCTAAGATTGTGCCCAGAGATTGCAATGTTAGGATTTATTGGTAGGGTCTTTTAATGATGTTCTTATGACTATGCGCTGTAATTGTAATTACTGCATTATGCTGTCAGGTTTCTAGTATATATGGGCTAATTATAAGTTGCCATAGACTGTAATGAGAGAGTATGTAATCAAATTGAACAAAGGAACAAATAAATAAACCTTCGGCCCAGAGGATGAAATCAAAGCAAGTTTGCCTATGGATGGACTCCCTGGCTGTATGGTGGGGAGCTCTGGACTACTTGCAGAAAGAGAAACAATTACAGATTATAAAATACTTTACTTTACGTGCATGTTCATTTACACCTGCTATAAAACAAGAATAAATGCCGGTGCCTGCATTTAAGGCACAATCCCTAACATATTTGCACACATAGGCATAAAATAGGTGCCCGCTTACCCTTTTATCCTAGGTGCCCTTTTAAAAAAATGATCTTCCATAACCATTAGTTGTCAGAAGTGGGGTTCAGTTGAGGTCTGAAACGCTCACGCACATTTCTACATTCGGAAAAACACATTTATTTATTGGACATTCGTTAAACTAGTTTGGACTTACAGTGGCGGCATCTAAGTGGTTTACAGTACAAACCAGGTTAAGATAGAGGGGTCCAAAATGGATGCACACACACCAACAATCATAAATAACAATAAACCACAATGAGGGAGGGTAATGCAAGAGGCAACAATTTTAACCAGTAGCAGAGATAGCAATATACAACTGGCTAACCGGTCAGCGCAATCTTTAGTATCTAGCTGCTGGCCAGATAGCTAAACTGGCTAGTCAGGATTAACTGGCCAGCATCTCAATATCGCCGTTAACCAGCTAACCCCTGGTGCCGCCTCTAGAATAGTCCGATGCTGGTCAGCCAGTGTCAGGGTGTACAAGCAAGGTAGCAGGGGAATTCAGCGACACTAGGTTAGTGCCGCTGAATTTCCAGCCGACTACCCTGCTCATCACTAACCAGCTAAATTGCTTTGAATATGCCCCCAATAGTTATATTTCTAAGCAGATTCAAGCCACAGCTCAAAAAATACACCTGTTTAATAAAGCCTTCGACCTCCCGCCTTGACCGCCTCATCCCTCCGTACGTATCTCCACCCATCCCTACCTTCTGTATGCGTTCTTTTCAGCTCTTAATCATCTTTTTCTTCGAGTCCTATCTCCTTTCCTGCATGTTATTGGAGTGCCCCGTTATACTATTTATTTTATTGTAAATCGCCCCGATGTTCACGTGAAGGGCGGTATATCAAATTTTAATAAATGAAATAAAATTAGAAGGGTCAATTCAAATCATATGAATTTGGAAGAACCATGTTTTCAGCAGTTTTTTAAACTTGAAGTAAGAATATGGTTCTTTGTGAGAAATGTCAACTGAGAGAGGATCTGCAGGTGCATTTTCCTTAGACAGTTCTCAATGTGAAAGGACTCGTATACTTTCACTTTGAAAACCGGTGCAGAGGCCACAGCTCAAAAAGACCCACAGGCTTCATCTAATGAGAATCTGATTTCTTCTCAACAATCTCTTTCTGTTAAATTTACTCAGGACTTGGGGTTTTTACACTGCCAAGATGAGTTTAGGGAAAATATTTTGCGATCCAAAAATTTATGTTTTTTAAATTTTCCAAGGACACACTATCTCTCTCCTTTGTTGTTGTTACAAAACTATCTTAAGGAAGTCCTATTATTTAAGGATGTGGCAGATGTCTTAATTTCAAGGTTATATTATTTGCCTAAAGGAAAGGTGGTTAAAGATGTTTCTGTATCTGCGGGAGGTCAATATGATCAGTTGGCGTCATCCACATTGGATCTATCTGGGTTTCTTGAATCTTCTTCTGATAATATAGCCACTAGAGATACACTATTAGTCTCCCTTGTTCGGGAGATGGATAAGGATAGGATCTTGCGGGCTTATTTTCAGAAGACTGAAAAGTTTTGTGGTCAGAGTATCCAGATATTTCCAGATGTGGCTAAAGTTACACAGGAATGTTGCAAGACTTTCCTGGGGGTTCATCCGCATGTTCTTGCCATAGGTGCTTTATTCTATCTTAAATTCCCCTGTAAGTGTCAGATTACTTATCAGGGTAAATGCTACTTGTTTTTTGAAGTAGACCAATTGGTGAATTTTCTGGATGAGAAGGAACATTTATAAATTTGTTCTATATTTTGTTTATTGTGCTCTTGACTTTGTATAATTGAGTTTTAGGTGATTCTCGTTTATTTACTGTTTTTATGAAGCTGCTCCTTGATGTGGACTTGTGTAATTTTGCTTATGTGTAATTTTGCTTTTTGTAATTACAGTATGTTTCATTATTATGGAATAAACTTAAAAAAAAGACCCACAGGCTTCTTTAACAATGCAAGATGAACTGCGAAACTGTTGTCCAGAAAAGCATCATTAAAAATTGGGGCTTGTGCTTTAAAAATAACAGTTTTATTTTATTTGAACCTAGGAACAAGTGGAGTGGTCCTGAAAACTGGTTTCTTTGACATGTATGGAGGAGGTAGGTCTTTTCTTTGATGGCAGAAATCCCACCAGTTGGATTTATTTCTGCTCTTTATACCCCCCCCCCCCCCTTAATAGTAAGATTCTCCTCATTTCCAGTATCTTGCAGTGTCACGTCTGCATCCTGCGTGCCAGATCCTCATTAGATAGCCATATGCATGATTTAACTGGATAAAATGATCTAACTGAAAAATGCCCTTCTTGGCTGAAAGTTCACATGGCATGCAAGGTCTATAAATTAATGAATGGACTGGAACGGGTAAACGCAGATCCATTGTTTATGCCATCAGAATATAGAAAGACTAGGGGACATGCAATGAAGCTACAGTGTAACCTATTTAAGACTAGTAAGAGAAAATAATTTTTCACTCAACATGTAATCAAACTCTGGAATTCGTTACTGGAGGATGTAGTAAAAGTTGTTAGTGTAGCCGGGTTTAAAAAAAGGTTTGGACAAGTTCCTGGAGGAAAGGTTCATAAACCATTATTAAAAGGGACCCAGGATATCAATGTTTGACCCAATACAAGCACTGAGGAACCCTGTGTCTTTTGGGGAGACTGCTAGGTACTTGTGCCCTAGATTGGCCACTGTTGGAAACAGGATACTGGACTTGATGGACCTTGGTCTGACCCAGTATGGCATAATCTTATGTTCTAGAGTGTATGTGCTTTAAGCTGCAAGAAAAAGTGACATTTTTGTTGGCATCTATAGCTTGGGGCAGTAAAACAAAGTCCATTCAAAGGCATGTTTACTAATCCCTGCGCTGGTAACACGCATATGGGGCTGCGTTATCAGTACAGGGCTGTATGCTGACTACAGGAGACAAGTACATCTGACCCCCTAAACTTACTACGAGCGTATGCTTCAATGCAGCAACACATGGTTAGTGCCAGTGAATACTTGCGGGTGCTGCTGCTGCATGCCCCAGTACTAACCAGTTAGCATCGGGGCTTCTGGGGGTGGCACCCGGCAGTAACCAAGCAATAGTGAGCTGCTGCCTGGTTAATGCTATGTAGCGAAAGTCAGGGGTAGTAAAGACTGGCCTAACCGACTGCTGAAGATAATCGAGCAGCGGCTGAATATTGTTGTTGCTTGGTTAGCTTCACGGCAACCTGGATATTCAATGTCTGGATATTCTAACTTTAAGTGGTAGCGCCAAAACATTGGACTCTCTGTTCTATATTCAGTGCCAAAAGTATTTCACAGTTACGTTCTATAAAGATTGACAATATCAATTTTTCTAACCAACCAAGTTCTCCTACTGATATGTAATACAATAGTTTTTTTAATTTCAAACAACAAAGTCTGAATGAAGGAAAGAAGAGACATCTAATTGCAAAGATGATATCAGTTCAGCTTTTATGAAAATGGAACGGTCTGTCTACAATGGGTCCGTTGACTTTGGCAATGGAAGTTATGCCCCCTATAATGGTATTGAGCTTTCAGCTCTCCATAAAACCAATTGCAGAAACAGTACAACAGGCAGTACTGGGCCTGTTCTTCATGCGTACTGGGCATCCCCTCAACTGGCAAATACATAAAGACCTCAAGTTCTGAAGGAAAACTGAAAAAAAAAACCCCAAAACAAAACACGTGAACAAATGCAATTCCACTTTTCAAACAAATCGAGAAGCAATCAAACATGCAAAATTGGAGAACTTTCTAGGAACGTGTGGGTAAACAGCTGAATGTTGATCCCACATTCATAAATGGATTCTACTAACAGATGCCCTTTTGTTTCTCTTTGCCAGATGTGAATGAGTTGCTAGAATTTATAAAACCAGTTTCAGTTGGCACTATGGTAATGATAGCCTCCTATGACGAGCCTGCCTCAAAGTGAGCAAGTATCTAACACGACATTTCTTTTCAGTTTGCAACTACGTTTAAGTTTGTTTTCCTCGCTGAATTGTATAGCAGGGTAACTAAAGCATTGGTTTATTTTAACTGGAAATCTTTCCAGCCAGGCTAATTTTTCAAATGTGTAAAATATTTATAGTCTACACTATTATGGCTGCAGAACAAATGAACATTCATAATATATGACAAAGATGACACATCTGAAACATAACCAATACTTCATGGTCGTAGTTACCAAACATAACGATACTACTGTCATGCCTTAACCGCCACTCAGGAAGCAAAAGCCTGTGAAAAACTGCATACATTCTCCTTTCTAAAGCAATGTCTCTTTACCCAGTCCTCGGGAGACACCTAACCAGTCAGGTTTTCAGGGTAGCCACAATGAATATGCATGAGAGAAATTTGCATGTGCTGCTTCCATTGTATGCAAACGTCTCTGAGGCACATTCATTGTGGTCATCCTGAAAACCTGACCGGCTAGAGTGTCTCAAGGATGGGGTTGCTCTAAAGGTATTCTATTCTACCCCACTGTTACATTCACTCATAGATAGCATTGTGGGCACTTTAATTTGCATAATGTTGATTACATGCCCTAAAAATGATTTAAAAAATTAGTCATGTACCACAGGATCTATATTTGCTAATTTGAACAGATTTTGAGTTTTTAAAAAATGTCCCAGATCAGAGTTTATTTAACTATGATTATACACACATCTAAGAATGCTGTTATAGTCCTTGCACAAGAAAGAGGTAACATCCAGCTAAGTATCCACCTAAAATTCAAAAGGGGCTTCGCCTATTACCAGAGTCATCCTCTTGCAGTGCTATTAAATAAAGCTGCAGATGCTTTGGATCTGAACAGTTTCTTTTCAGAAATGACATGCTTCAACTGCAGAGTGCCTCTCTAGATACCTGATACCATCCCAAAGTTATTTTGCTACCGCATCAGAAAGCGATCAAGGCCCTCTTAGACATTGCCTTGTTAACAATTCATTTAACCACAGATGTAGGGTCAATGGAATTGGCCAAATAGCAGCTTTCCAACCAAGCTTCTTTCTGGAATTATTTACAAGTAACACTGGTCAACATTGAAATCGTTACTGACTTTAAAAGGCCCTAATCTGTAGTATCTTGGTGAGCTGAACACGAATATAACATAAAAAAAAATGTATTGGCTCTCGTTTTGAAGATATTGCATGTAGTTCATTTTTGACATTTCACCATGTAAATTTATCCAGTAGGACATCAACAACATCCCAAATAAGCCTTGAATGATGTAATATTGCATCACATTGCATAATACCAGCATGCACACATCATCCAGAGTTGATTGCATCATTTTCTGATGCAATGCAATACTACTGCCAGACCACTGCTGAAGCCATCTGACATCAGCAGTGTACTATACGCAGTCGGAAAGGAAAGTAATCTGGTATTCTGTTCTGATATCGAAAGCCTCATGAATTCCTTAAAAATCACTCATGACCCACAAGACTGGATACTATTTATAGACTCTTCGAAACCGAGTCTGAAGGCTGTGTTTTTGAACAATGGAAACCGTTTTCCACCTATTCCAGTAGCGCATGCCGTCCACATGAAAGAGACACACAATAACTTAAAGCATCTACTGACTTCCATTAACAATAACAAGTACAGCTGGCACCTCAGTGGTGACTTGAAGGTAGGTGCCCTTTTAATGGGACTGCAGCAGGGATATATAAAATACATGTGTTTCTTATGTGAGTGGGATAGCCGAGCAAGGGATTGGCACTACTTGTGGAAGGAATGGAATCGCAGAGAAAATGTAACAGTTGGAGAGAAGAATATCCAGCACCCAGCTCTGGTTGAGACTCACAAAATCCTGCTACCACCCCTTCACATCAAACTAGGTTTGATGAAAAACTTTGTGAAAGCCATGGAACGCACTTTGCCAGTTTTCCGATATCTGCATGAAAAATTCCCTCGACTCAGCGAAGCAAAGATTAAAGAGGGAGTTTTTGTGGGTCCTCAGATTCGAGAGCTCTTCAAAGATGACCGGTTCAATAACTTGCTGCAGGGTAATGCGAAACAAGCATGGAATGCTTTTCGCCTAGTGTCAACAAACTTTCTCGGGAATGTTAGGGCAGAAAACTACAAGGAACTAGTAGAAGACATGCTGATGCAGTATCAGAAACTTGGCTGCAATATGTCTCTAAAGATCCATTTCCTTGATTCCCATCTCGATTTCTTTCCTGACAACTGTGGTATGGTTAGTGATGAACAGGGAGAACGTTTTCACCAGGATATCGCAACGATGGAGCAAAGATAACAGGGAAAATGGTCCACTATAATGCTGGCTGACTACTGCTGGACACTCCCCAGAGAAGCTCCCGAACAGCTGTACAAATGACAGGCGAAAAAGTCTAAGAAGTAGTCTATGACTTGGTTTTTACAGGTATTAACCGAAGGCCTATTATATTTACTATTGACATGCATTTCGTGATGTAAACATTAATCCTTGAAGATTACAAAAAAACTAGAGCCAACTTTGCAATTTCACTGTCATATTCGTGTTCAGCATATAAAAATTGATAAGAAATGACTATTTTTATTTCAGTAACATGACTTTTGTAAAAATTTGTTGACCAGTGTAATTTATAGTTACTTATGTCTACTAGGTCCCAAGTTATCCAATGGTACCTAGGAGCGGATAGCCCGGTTTAACTTATTAGCCCGGCTTAGTAGACACAGTCCTTAGTTTAAAACCAGATTGTACTCTGCTTTTTTTTTGTCTGGTAGAACATTAAAAATGATGGGCAAACAGATGCGATGGTTAGCCTGAGATTTGGAAAGCTATAGATCAGTAATTCCCAATTCTAGCTTACAATATTTTGGTTACCTTTGCAATCAAGCCTGTTTTGGAGGAACTGAAGACTGGAAATGGGAAGCAGTGATCTGTGACTTTACCAGCACTCTAGGGATTTCTCAGATTCAGTTGCTCTTTGTATTTCTAGATTTTGAAAGAAGTACGATGCAAATGCATCTTGTAGAAAGCAGGAGGAAATATATAGACAATTTCACCGTGTCGCCTTTCCTCAGACTTCATGATTTTGGACAACGGCGGAAATATTATGAGCACACTCGGGATGGAAGACACTGTGTACATTCCTGGTTTTCCTCATACCCTTAATTTGATTGTCTAAACAGAAGTACAAAGAGCTAGAAGCTGATAACTGTGACTAATACTGGAAAGGCATAACAGAAAAAAGGCAAATGGAAGATGGACAGAATATAATTCAAAGATGAAAGGGAATCGAGGGTCACAGATACTACATTGTTTTCCTGAGAACATCTCAGGCAGTAGCATGAAACACACATTCACTTTCTATTTTGGGGCCATTTTGGAGGGATCGAGCAGCCTGTAGAAAAGATGGAGTGATAAAAAATAAAGCCATGCATGTGGACATCTTTTTCTTTTAGACTGAATGATGAAGCACGACAACATTTTACAGACATGGGAAGCAGTTTTGCAAAGCAGCTGGGGTTCCGGGACAGCTGGGTTTTTCTGGGTGTGGTGGGGATGAAGGAAAAAAGCCCATATGAAAAAGTAGGTTCTATTTAACACACTTCATTATGAATATCTCGATAACTGCGTGCTTTTGTACTGTATAACCTGAATGGTGCATCACATTACCAATGTTTACAAAGTGTATTTTCTGGATTTTTGACACTTAGGGCCATGTTTACCACACTAGACTAACAGCACATGCTATTCATAACTAGGTCCCACTGAATAATATGAGACCTAGTTACAAACAGTGCGTGCTAACAACCATTAGTCCAGCTTAGTATTTATTTGTTTTATTTAATTACATTTATGAATCGCACAATCAGAAAAACTCCCAGTATGATGTACAAAAACACAATAATACAACAAAAGATCATACTCTGTTAACAATACTCCCATCTCCCCCCCCCCCCCAAAAAAAAGAATCCCCACTATCAAACAGACCCTAGACACTAGTAAACATGGCTCTTAAAACAGACATTCTCCACTGTGAACATCTTTCTGGTGAGATGGGTTAAGTGCTCCAATTCCACAATTATTTTTAAAATGAACAAATAATCATTGTTAATAAGTTAGAGGTTCTGAAACATATTCGAGTCGCCAGTGTATGCAAATATTGATCATACATATTCATGGTGCATAACCTGAAAACGTTGTTGACTGTGGAGTCAAGAGAGTAGGTTGGGAAACACTGTTAACTAGAGAAATATATTTAGAGCGGAAAAGAGCACAATAGTTCTCCTTTGCATGATTCCTTTATCTTGGTACGTCATTGTTTTTCGGCAGACTGGTATAGAAGAAAAAGTGGGAAGACACCACAAAGGCCATAAGAAGTTCCAGTTCCTACCATTTTGTCTTGTGCAACAAATCTGAAGTGATTCATATGTAAATATTTAGCATTAGCACCCGATTGCTCTCAATTGATTTTTTTATTTTTTTAAAATTTGGCAGCACATTAAAAATGATGGGAAAACAAATAAATATGACGGGTGGCCCGAGATGTTGGAAATGGAAGGCTGCGTACCCAGGAAGACAGAATGATTACACCTGAAATTCTAGGCGCACGCACACGCACCGCAGATGGAAAGGACTTGCTGATCGCTGTGCCGTCACTGGGAATGGTGGACTGTGTTATCCCAATGCGAAACGCCACACACAATGATGCATCATTTTACAGTGATCAGCTCCGACTTCCTTTTGTAGTTTTTACATATATATATATATATATATATACATATATATACATACATACATATTTTTATAAGATTAAAGTGACTTATTGGCCTCATTATGTTTAGCATGATGTATTCTTATTTTGTAATGTAGTGCTATTATGCTTATTATGATAAATTTTATTAGATTTTTGATTGTATATTACTTTGTGAATTGTTGTAAAGCATTTTGGATTCTCCTTCGGTGGTCTAGAAAGGCAGTATGCAAATAGAAACAGAAATCATTTTTCATTTCTTATTTGTAACTATGGGGCATTTCTACTAAAGGTTAATGCACATTAAGTAAAGTTAGCGCACCTTAAGTGCTACCACTGTCCATTCATTCTTATGAACTATTGCAGCACTTAACACACGTTAACATTTAGTAAACATGCCCCTAAGTATTAGAGACCACCTTGGCCATGACTATTTTATGCAAATCTGAATTTGGGTGAATGTATGTGTATTGTGAATACTTTTTAATAGCCGCAGTGCTCATGCGTATTTGATTACAGTACGTATATTGACGGCATGAGTGTGTATATGTGGGAATGATTGCTTCCTACCAAGGTAGGAGGTTGTATAAACACTAACTGCCTATATGTTGTCGGAATGCAGTAACTGTGTTACTTTACGTATAATAGTGCAAATTGCTTGCTTATTGATTTTTATGGAGCAATACTCACCCATGGGTTTACACCAATTTGCAAGTACTTTCCCGTTGACAGGTGCCTGGGGGAAGAGTATTTGCAGAGATTTGTGCCTCCTTTCTCTGCAGAGACTGTTTCCTTCCCAACAATGCACATAGGGCTGATTTACTACACTGTGCTGCCATCTTGATGCACAACAACATGCATTTACACATTATTCATATGGGCCATATTTACTAAAGCGTGCAGTGGGGCCTGCACGCTTTAGTAAATATGGCCCATAGTTTTGAAAATGTAAAACTGCACAAGTTTACTGACAGGGATGATGGGCAATTTTCAGACAAATGATTTGTTCTCCCCATGTTTAACGTTGATCTTTAGAATGCTTTGACAGTGTCTGCGTCCTTCTGTACTTCCTCGCCATCCTTCCTTTCCCTAATTTTCTGACGGTAAGATTCATTTTTCTGTTTAGTTAGTTCATTTACTTGATACACTGTCATTCATTCTAAACTGGAACCAAAAGTGGAAAAACAAAGCAGGTTATAGACAATCATGATCAAAACAGAAAGTTAGAGAAGTTAAGAGGGAAACTCTATAAGGGTCACCTAGTTTCATGCATGTATGTATTTGGCGCCTACTCTATAAAATATGTGCATACTTTAACTTACAGAACGAGGGCCTACGTGGTGAGTTACATGCACCAAATCTAGATGCGACCACTCACACCAAACTCAGTCTTGGCGTAAATGCCCGCAACGAGATTTATAAACTACGCACATAAGTTATAGTATTCCACCACTTATGTATATTTGCACTCTGCCCAAACTCTGCCCTGTGCTCACCCAGTACAAAACTACACACTATCGTCCTGATGCGCATTGTTAGAGAATAGCGCCCGTCTCAACTCTGCATATAAATGCCCATCCCTGTATATAATTCATTCAAAATAGGTGACTTAAATTATTACATCGATGGTGCAGAAATTTATGCAGCCCTGAAAATGGATGGCACGGGAGCATCAAGCCCATAAAGGAAGAGAGCCCCGGGGGCTAAGCCATGATGAGTAGGAGGGCCACTGCGGCGAGGGCCCGAGTGGAGTCACTGCAGGTGCAGGTTATATTGGAATGCAGCAGTAACCTAATATTTATAGCACTGGCTTGGGGACCAAGAGAGAAGGGTTTAATTCCCACTTAGCACTCCTTGTGGCCTTGGGCAAGTCACTTAACCCTCCATTGCCTCAGAAAAATAAAAGTTATCAATGTCCCTGTTTAATGTGCATTATCAAGTTACAATGTAAACCGCTTTGACTGAAAAATTATAAAGTGGTATAAAAACCTGTTACATAAATAAATTAGAATTACTTACAAAGTCAGTATTAAAAGTCACAGAAAAGCTACTTCAATCCTAGACTTGCTTACAACTCACAGAGTACTCATATTCCCCTGAAAGCCAAAGAAAAAAAGCCAGATCTTGACACCTCTCTCAAATGTAGTGTAAGAGCTGATACGGTATTGAATTCCAAACAGCAAATGCCTGCATTTGTGCCTATAAAGTGTTCTCAGCTGGTATGTTATTTCCAGCGACTGCCCTTAGCCTATGCTGTGCATTTTCTTGACTACCTCCTTTTTGGTTCTCCTTACCTCGGCTTTTCTATCTTTTCTCTAGACCAATTTCATATATATTCTGTGCTTTTTAAACAAGCTTTTGGTTCAGTCATTTCAAAACCATCATTTTCATTGCATCCAGTCTGTTGACTAACTTCTTTCTTAATTCATTCTGTTTTAGTGCTTTTTATTTGGTTTTCCTTGTATTTCTAATCATGCTTTTTGGGTTTTTTGGGATGTTACTGTATATTCTTTCCTCCATAGTTTTCCAGTTGATGAGATCTTATCTAGGCTATAATGCCAAGTGCTAGAGGTTGCCTTTTTGAAAGAATGTAGAGAGGGCAGAGGAAGTCCTAAAAGTGGCCTGGCTAAGTGTTGCAAAAGAAAAATACCCCTTTAAACTTTTACCTTCATTTCTGAGGGAAACCAGAGAGCAGACAAAACCTTTGTAGATAAATGATCATTACTTTGCTGGTAAACTTGGCTTATTTCATTAGTAAAGCAAAACTAGTCCTCAGATTTAGGTAGGCCCTTATAAACTTAAAAGAAAGCAGGCAAATAGCAGCTTGTTATAGATATTTAAAATTAATTTCTGTTAGATTAAGATGAACTGTAAGCACACATTTCTCTCCCACCTCAGGCACATCTCTTAATTTATCGTCGACTCCCAATTAAGAAAGACACCAAAATTTGACACCACAATCTAGTTTCATTAAGAAGTGATTACCCCTTAACAGATAATTAGCAGTTCATTAGGAAGCAATAAAAATAATAGTCAGATAAACTAATATAAAGGCCTTTAGGACTATTTGGTATAACAATTACCTTAACAGTTCTAAATAACTAAACTTACTAATACAAAGATGCAGACAGCAGTCTAACAGTGATCTGGGGGCTATCTAGTCTTTTGCATTGAGTGCCACATGTACGATAATCTCCCAGTTGGGGAGAGGTCATATGTGTGCACTCGATGCAACAAGCTTCTGGCTCTCTGAAAACAAATCTGAACAATGAAGACTAGAGTAGCAAATTTGGAGGAGCCGAGGAAGACAGAGGTATGTAGAGAAGACCTACAAGAACATAGTAGAAAAGTCACACCTCTAATCTGGCACTTTCAGTGCTACGTCGGAAGCGAGAAATTTTACCTACATCGAGATTACACAGGTTTGCAAAAAAAATTTTTTCGAGAGCTTTTTGGTTATTCCATGTAATCTTTGTTTTTTGGTGCGCTGAATCTGCAAATGACCTCCATTTTGTCATAGGACATCACATTTCCTGACAATTTAGGTAACTATGTTAAATAAGGCAATACCTCAAAATAAATGGAAATAGACTTATAAAATTAAAGTTTTATTACAATATTTTCATGAAAATCCTTTTTGAACTGAAATGAGCTCACCTCCACACACTAAACTCGATTCTTCTTCCTTGTGAGGCTCCTCTTGGTGCATTTACGCTTGTGAGTAGCATCTGGAATGTCTCTCTGAAGCATCCAACAGTAGTCTGCCATCATTGTAATGCTCCATTTTCCCTGGTATCTCCTTTCCATCTCTTTAATGTCTTGGTGGAATCGTTCACCTTGTTCCTCACTCACAGCTCCCAAATTTTCAGGAAAGTAGTAAAGGTGGGACTGGAGGAAATGCACTTTCAAACTCATCAGGCAACCTAAAGCTTGAAATGCCTTCAGCATTCGTCCGACGATCTTTTTTTGTAGTGAGGATCTTTGTTATTGCCTAAAAATTTCTGTACGGCTTCTTTAAATGCAATCCACCCTTCTTTTTGAGGATCCGTCATGGTATTGACAAACTCTTGATCAACTATAAGCCTTCTAATGTCTGGTCCGACGAACACACCTTCCTTCAATTTTGCCTCCGACAGGCCTGGAAACTTGGTGACCAAGTATTTTGAAGCATTCTCCATCTCTTGGAAGTGATTTTACGAATTGCTTCATCAATCCCAATTTTATGTGGAGAGGTGGTAGAAGAACTTTATGGGAAGGTACCAAAGTTTCTCGGAGGACATTTTTTTTCACCGACTGTTAGCACTCTCGGCTGCCAACTCTTCTTGGTCCAGTGATTTTGTCGGTCTCGACTGTCCCATAGACACAGAAAACAAGGATATTTGGTATACCCAGCTTGTTGCCCGAGCAGCATGCACAAGACCTTCAAGTCCCCACACACTTGCCAACCATGGTCTTCATATTTAAGTTTACGAAGAACCAATTCCAAGTTCTCATAGGTTTTCTTCAAGTGTACAGAATGACCTACAGGTATGGAAGCGTAAAAACCGTTGTGGAGTAAAACTGCTTTGAGACTTCTTTTTGAAGAATCTATAAAAAGACGCCATTGCTCTGAATCATTTTGGATTTTAAATTGACCCATCAGACCTTCGACATCAATGCAATAAACCAACTTATCTTCCTGGGCGAAGTAAGGAACAAACTCCTTTTCACGATGTCTGAACCATGAAGATGACACTCCTGGCAACAATAAATTCCTGCTTTTCAGCCTTGATCCGAGTAACTCAGCGGCATCTTTGGGAAGATTCAAGTCTCTTACCAAATCATTCATCGCCTCCTGAGAAAACAATTTTGGTCTTGTATCATCTTCAAAGTCAGAACTTGATTCGTCATCTGGTTCAGGTATGACTTCACCTTCATCGGAGCTAGGTATCTCTTCCAAGGTAGCAGGGGGCTTGGGTACTGGCATATCTGCGCCATGGGGATGGGACGAATTGCCGAGTGAAGATTGGGGTATGAAATGGAATGCTTCCATTTGGAATTAAACCCTTTCACATCGCATGAACAAAAGTAACAGTCGTCACTATGGTTCTTTTGCTCTCGCCATACCATAGGAATCCCATAACGGAAAGATTTTTTCTTACCCTTGAACCAGTTTTGGAGGTCCTCAACACACCTTTTGCACACTTTGAGGCACCCAGACTTTATCTTGATCTCCAATTTTTAGTCCGAAGTATGCAAAGTATACTTTTTTCACAAAGTCTGTAATATTCTGCTGTTGCTTCAACACTGTATATTCACCACAGATGAAACAGAAACTGTCTGACGAATTAATACACTTTCGCGGAGCCATAACATAACGGTTGAAGAATGACGAGCTAACATGAATTGCGATGAAAAAGTATGAACAGCCTAGAACCAAGAACCTGATGATGATTCGTGCACAAGTGTGGCATGCAGGAGAGAGTAGCTCGGTGTCTGTACACGAGACGTCACAGTGCTGGCCACGCCCCCCTGCACTGACTGGAGCTGCTGCTATCTGCCCTGTGTCTCCCTCCCACTGGATTCTTCAGGAAAGATTAACCCCTTCTACCATTAGAAGCACACACTTAAAACTTGCTTAGCTTATGTGTATATTGCTGACCATCAGATTTACAGTGCTATTTTTTTTTTTACATAAAACTCGGACAACCCCTTTAAGTTTTTTTTGGCATTTTGTATCTTAAATGCACTTATGTGACTTAATAAATAGTAATTTGAATTAATTAATAGTAATTTGAAAAAATTGATAAATTTGAAGACAATTTTGCATGTTGTGGCAAATCATGACGTCTAGGAGTTTTTTCAATATTTTATTTGTTTTCAGCACACCAAAATACATGGAAATTAGATGAAAATAATCAAACAGCTTTTTAGTCGCAGACCTGTGTTATCACTTGGATGCGGTAGGAAATGATCCTGTAGCCAGGATCTATCCTGAGAATGTGTCTCTAAGGGCTTTTGCCCAGAAGTGAAGGGTTAGTTGGTGATTTGATCATTGGGCATGTAGATAGATAGGTGGCTGAACATGTAGACAGTATTGGCTTAATGGGAGACAGCAAACATGGCTTTAGCCAAGGAAGAAGTTGTTTTACTAATCTATCATGTTTTTTGAAGATGTGAACAAACAGGTAGACAAAGGTGAGTCAGTAGATATAGTGTATCTGGATTTTCAGAAAGCCTCTGACAAGGTCCCTCATGAGAGACTCTTGGCGAAATTAAAAAGTCACGAGATAGGAGGCAGTGTACTATTGTGGATCAGGAACTGGTTAAAAGATAGAAAGCAGAGGGTAGGGCTAAATGGCCAGTTTTCCCAGTGGAGAAAGGTGAATAGTGGAGTACCCCAGTGATCTGTGCTGGGTCCGCTGCTTTTAAACATATTCATTAATGACTTGGAAATGGGAATGAGAGAGGTAATCAAATTTGCATTTGACACAAAATTATTCAAAGTTATTAAAATCCAAGAGCATTGTGAAAAATTGCAAGAGGACCGTGGCAAAATGGAAGATTGGATGTTGAAATAGCAGATGAAATTTAATGTGGACACGCGCAAAGTTATGTACCTAGGAAAGAACAACCCAAACTATGGTTACACGATGCAAGGTTCCATATTAATAACCACCACCCAGGAAAAAAATTTAGGCATTATCGTGGATAACATGTTGAAACCCTCCGCCCAGTGTGTAGAGGTGGCCAAGAAAGCAAATAGAATTCTAGGAATCATAAGGAAAGGAATGGAGAATAAAACAAAGGATGTTATAATGCCTCTGTATCATTCCATGGTGTGACCACACCTTGAATATTGTGTGCAATTCCGGTCGCCGTATCTTAAAAAGAATATAGCGTCATTAGAAAAGGTACAGAGAGGACTTCCAGTGGCGACACAGAGTCGAATGGCCGCAGCTTAAGCTAGCTCTGGTCAAACCACCCCGATAATTCGAGCGTCTACCCCCAATTTTTGAAGTGAAAGGCTGATAATTTGCGATAAGTGGCAGAATGTCCATATGGAAGAAACTAGAGGAGTTTCAGTCACAGTATGCAAGAAAGGAGCCAGCAGCAGTGAGGAGTAGTGAGAGGCTGGGGGATCGGAACAGTTTGAGCAGCTCGGAGGATAAGAAGTCAGCAGCGGGAGAGGTAGATCATGGTGGAGGAACACCGAGATGGATGCACGATTTCAAAAAGGAGCTTAAAGCAGAACTAGAAACACTGATCAGTATACAGCAGGACTTGAATGCGCTGGGCCAGCGGGTAGAGGAGGTGGAGAAAACTCTCGAGAAGCATTAAGTGGGCCTACAAGAGATGGTGGAGGCGTGTGAGCAGCTTAAAGCACAGCAGGACCTGGTACACAAAAAACTTGAGGAGTTGGAAGATAGAGCAAGGTGCTGCAACTTGCGGATCTGAGGGGTTAAGGAGGAAGAAACCTTCAAGGATTGCAGCTCTGTGGCAAAGCGACTGTTCCAGCGCATTCTGGAATTGGAGCAGGTGGGCAGTGAGACTGTGGGCACAGTGGGGCTTGAGAGCACGCATAGAAGCTTGTGGCTGCCAAGAGATAAAACCCCCCGGGACATTATAGTATGTCTATGTTCATACCTACAGAAGGAACGCATTCTTAGTATTGCAAGAAAATATGGAAAGATAGCATGGGAGAACTGCAAAGTGGCACTGTATAATGATTTTTCTAGGGGGAAATTGGCAAAGAGGAGAGCCCTGAGAGAGGTAACAGCATATCTGAGATGATGAGGGTTAAGTTATAAGTGGCTGTATCCCTTCGGGCTCCTTATTACAGTGAATGGGAGCACGAGGAGGGTAAAAACAGTATCCGAGGCGTGGAAAGCATTGCAGGAGATGGGTTGCAAAGGTCTCCCCAGACCGCAGGAGGGGCTCTGATGGAGAAGGACAGACCAACATTGAATGTGCAGCAGCGAACCTCTCAGTGGCAGTGTTTGGCAGCTAAAGGGAAACAGCTGGTGAGACTGACGGGACAGCAATTGCAGCAGGAGAATTGGAAGGCTTCGAAGATTTGACCATCCTGGCAGAGAGAAGGATGAGATCCAGACTAATGGAGAGAGTGGGATGCTGAGCCCGTTGGACATATAAGGGGTATAGGGGGAAAGGGAGGGGGAGGCAAGGGAGAAAATAAGAACATAAGAACATAAGATATGCCATACTGGGTCAGACCAAGGTCCATCAAGCCCAGTATTCTGTTTCCAACAGTGGCCAATCTAGGTCATACGTACCTAGCAGTTTCCCCAAGGGACACAGGTTCCACAAGGCTTGTATTGGTTCAAGCATTGATATCCTGGGTCTCTTCTTAATAATGGTTTATGGACCTTTCCTCCAGGAACTTGTCCAAACCTTTTTTAAACCCAGCTACACTAACAGCCTTTACTACATCCTCCGGTAACAAATTCCAGACTTTGATTACGCGTTGAGTGAAAAAATATTTTCTCTTATTAGTCTTAAATAGGTTACCCTGTAGCTTCATTGCATGTCCCCTAGTCTTTCTATATTCTGATAAGGTAAACAATCGATCTACGTTTACCCGTTCCACTCCGTTCATTAATTTATAGACTTCTATCATATTTCCCCTCAGCCGTCTCTTTTCCAGGTTAAAGAGCCCTAACCTTTTTAGCCTTTCTTCATAGGAGTATCCTATGAAGAAGGCTGTAAGGGGGGGTGTAGGGTAGGGGGAGAAGAGGGGAGGAAGATGGGATATGGAGGTAGAAGAAGGGGATATGGGGGATGCTTGGGGGGGGGCGGATCTGGTCGCACTAGAAATGGTGGTGGGAGAGGGAAATAGAGGTCCACCTGATTGGGGGGGAGGGAGGGGGAGGATAGAGGGAGACAGGAGGGGTGTGTGGGGGAAAGGCAAGCTATGATCGGGGCTGAGGCAGGGGAGGGGTAGGGCAGGGTCATGACTCAGGTGGGAACAATTAATGTAAAGTGTCTAAACACGCATTTCAAATGCCAGCAGCTCTTTAGGGAGGTCGAAAGGGGGGGGGGGGGAAATCGGGGATCATACTTGTGCAGGAAACACATCTTAAAGATAGAGATATAGGGTATATGTGTAGTAAGAAGTTTCCACAGCAGTTTTACTCAGGGTGTAGCGGTGGGGGGGGGGCGTAATGGAGGAGTTGCTAGTTTTGGTAAGGAATGACAGTAAATTCCAGGTCTGGGACAGTTTCCGAGACCAGGAAGGGAGGGTGGTAGGGGTGCACGGTGAGATGGGAGAGGAAGAGGTGACAATTGTTTCAGTGTATGCCCCTAGTGGGACTCAGGGGGCCTTCTGGGGTGGGGGGTAAAGAAGTTGTTGGGGGAATGGGTGCGGGGGAAACTAATGTTGGGGGGGGGGATTTTAATGGCGTGCTATGCCCCCAAATGGATAGGTGGGCAAAGGCCCCAGAAGGAGGGGGAGAAAAAAAAATCGAAGGAGTTTGAAACAAGTGATCCATAGATTTGACTTGGTGGATGCGTGGAGGGAATTGTACCCAGAGAGGAAGGAATACACTTTCCACTCCGTGCCACATGCAAGCTTCAGCAGAATTGATATGATTTTGTTAGAAAGGATGTGGATGCCTGGGGTACGGGGGTGGGGGGGGGGGGAGTATTTAACCCATTACGTGGTCGGACCATGGTGCAGTGTGGATAGAGAGAGATCAGGAAGGAAGGGGTGGGGGAGTATAATTCTGGAGATTGAATGAGAATCTTCCTAGGAAGCAGGAGGTTATCATGGATGTTAGGAAGACTATACGGGAGTATCTAGAGATCAATGATACAGGGGAGGTGCAACTCCATAGTGTATGGGAAGGGTTGAAAGCTGTAGTGCGGGGGGGGGGGGGGATTATTATGTGGGCTGCCCAGTATAAGAAAAGGAGGCAGTAGAAGGAGGAGGAGCTGAGGAGGGCTATAAAGGAGGCAATGGAGGTGTATCAGGACACAGGAGTAAAGAGGGCCTGGAGGCAGGTGGGACAGTTAAGGATGAACCTGCACAAAGTACAGTCAGAAGTGGCGGCTCATCACTTACAATTGCTGAAACAGAGATACTATGAATTTGGGGACAGAACCAGTAAGTTACTGGCTCGAAAGCTGAGGCAGTGGATAAATCAGGCTATGACAACGCAGATTAAGGGATCTGAGGGGGAAGTGTACAAGAGGGACAGAGAAATAAGGGCACAAGTTGAAAAATTCTTGCAAACCCTGTATAAGAGACAGGGAGATATTACGGAGGAGCAGATTAACCACTATTTGCAGCAAGTTGACATGCTCACACTGCCTGAGGCGGCGGAGGGGCCCAAGGGGGGTGCGGGGCCATGTGTGGAGATTAATTGTGGGGCCTCATTTGCATAAGGAACCTCATTTACATACATATTTGCATGATGAACTTTTAGTAAACATGCCTCTTAATGAGTGTCTGGATAAAGAAAGACTACCAGATTTCTACATTACTATACTCCAGTGCCAACCACCAGGCACATTGGGAACTACTGCAAACACTGCCCATTTAGAACCCATAGCAAACTCGCCGTATCATAACAGCACTACCAGGACTCACAAAGCACCAAACCCTACCTATCAAAAAGGCAACACTGCAGATACTAAACCAATACATCTCAGAAAATATCAATACATCTCAGATTACCAATACATCTCACTGGGGGAAAGAGAACAAGTGGCACTGTCAAACAGAAACTATATGAACAGAATACCTCAGCTTGGTTACACATGCAGAACAAAGACCGTCACCACACAAAGAACAAGGGATCACAATTTTGAAATAGGAAGATAATAAATTGAGAACCCCAAAGCCAATCTTGGAATGTACACCACTGGAGAAATAAAACTTTAAATTAATTTCCTCTTGCACTAAACAAAAACGCAAAGATGTTAGCAATACACATTTCCCAGACCTGACATGTTCCAGTTAATAAATTCAAAATAAAAAGTATTTTTCTACCTTTTGTTTGGGCATTTTATTTTTCAGTTGCAATTCCTAAAGTCACTTTCTTCTGGTTTCTTTGTGTCTTCTGTGAGCTGTCCATTTGTCCTTTCTTCTCTCTTCTAGATTTTTCCATTCTCTCTCTATATCTGATTTAACATACTGAACTTTCCCCTTTTGCTCTTTCCCCCATTTCCTTGTTTATTCCTTTATCATCCACTCAAAGTTCACCCTTCCATTCTCAATCCCCACTTACTCTCCCAATACCTAGCCAATCATAGATTTTTCTTCCCTCCCTCACAAAATATATTTTCCCATCTCCATCCTTATTCCCCATCCCTTTCTAGTCCTCCCCCAAAATCAGCTCCCTTCTAGTTCTAGGTCCACCCAGCATCCGCTCCCTTCTAGTCCCATTCTCCCATGCCCCCACATCAGTCCATTTTCAGTCCTAGCCCCCCATATGCTCCTTTCCAGTCCCATTCCAGCCCCCAATCAGCCCATTTCCACTCCATGCTCCCCCATCAGACAATTTCCAATCCTAGCCCCCCATCAGCCCATTTCCAGCACTATTCCAACTCCCATCAGCCCACTTCAGGTCCTATTCCAGCCCATCAGCCCATTTGCAGTCTAAACTTCCCCCATCAACCCATTTCCAGTCTTAGCCCTTCCAATCAGCCCATTTCCAGTCCTATTCCAGCCCCCATCAGCGCATTTCCAATCCTAGCCCCCCCATCAGCCCATTTCCAGTCTTAGCCCTTCCCATCAGCCCATTTTCAGTCCTATTCCAGCCCCCATCAGCCCATTTCCAGTCCAAGCTTTCCCATCACAGCCCATTTCCAGTCCCAGCTTACCCTCATCAGCCCATTTCCAATCCTAGCCCCCCAATCACAGCCCATTTCCAGTCCTAGCCCTTCCCAATCACAGCCCATTTGCAGTCCAAGCTCCCCCCCCCAATCACAGCCCATTTCCAGTCCCAGTTTACCCTCCCATCACAGCCCATTTGCAGTCCAAGCTTCCCCCCCATCACAGTCCATTTCCAATCCTAGTCCCCCCATCACAGCCCATTTCCAGTCATTGCGCCCCCACCTTGCCTGCCAAAGAGCCCCCTGGCTGTCTAAGGGATTTCAGAGGGAGCCGGGAAAGCCCATGCGAGGCCACGGCTCCCTCTGCACAGCCGTCAGCATGAAGAGTCTTTTCCTTCACACTGGTTGTTTCAGTGAAGTGCGCTGAATGCCAGTAAAGGTTAAAGGTCATTTCCCTGCACTCACGCGCTTGACAAAAACAGCCGCCAGCGTGAAGGAAAACACTCTTCACGCTGGCGGCTGTGCGGAGGGAGCCAGGGCCTCGCGCAGGTTTCCCCAGCTCCCTCTGAAGCAGTCCAGCTGTGAGAGAATGAAGTTCACGCAGGGCCCTGTGCGAACAACATTCTCACACGATGGACGGGCCGGCCCTGTGAGGAGGCAGGGGAGCTCCTGGAGTGGGAAATTATGGAGGAGGAGGTTGGAAAGGTAGTGAAAGGATTAGTGAGGTGGAAAGCACCGGGCTACCGGGTGCTTCTATAAAATGTTCCTGGGCGATGTGGGGGACCTTTTATCACGAGTTTTTAATAGTGTGAGGGGTGGCATGGGAACACTATCAGGGGAAATGTTTGTGGCGGGGATCATGGTGCTGTTGAAGCCTGGGAAGAATCCGCAGTACTGCGGTTTCTATAGGCCCATATCACTTCTCAATATGGATGTTAAAATCCTTGCAAACATATTGGTGGAACGACTGGCTCCCTGGTTGGGGGGGGGGATTAATCCATAGAGATCAAACATGGTTTATTAGGGGGTGACAGGCTTTGGACAACATCAAGCAAATGATGGGGCTGCTGTGGGCAGCCCAGCAAGAAACAGAGGATATGATATTAATGTTGATAGATGCTGAGAAGGCGTTTGACAGGGTGCATTGGGGGGTTCCTGGAGGCAGTACTAGCAAAGATGGCATTGGGGCCCCACTTTCAGGAGTGGGTCAGGGGTCTCTATCAGAACCCTAAAGCTAGGGTAAAGGTAAATGGAAGATATTCGTAGGGCTTCAAGGCGGAAAGAGGGGCGTGGCAGGGGTGCCCATTGTCCCCACTTCTGTTTGCTCTAGTAATAGCACCACTAGCTCAAAGGGTGCGTGATAATGAGTGGATAAGGGGGTTGAATGGGGGGTTGGGTAGAGCATACTATCTCATTGTTCGTGGACGATTTGCTTGTGTACCTAAGGCATCTATGGGAATCCCTCCCTGCGGTTATTGCAGAACTGAGTAGCTATGGGGCAGTCTCAGGGTTCAAAATGAACCTGGAAAAAAACTGAAGCTTTAAATTTAACGGTCTCATCAAATGATGTGGCAGAGTTACAGAGACAATTTCTGGTTAGGTGGGAAAATAAGACAATTAAATATTTAGGTGTACAGATTCCTAATAAATATCACGAGATTTATAGGGCCAACTACCCCAACTTTGCTGGCATACTTAGGGAAAGATTTGGAAGGGTGGATAGGGCTCGAAGACCTCCTGGGTGGGGAGAATAGCTGCGGTGAAAATGAATATTTTACCAAGATTATTGTATGTATTCCAAGCTTTGGCGGTACTGGTGCCAGATGGGATCTTGTGGCCATTGTAGCAGAAGGTTTTCAGGTATATTTGGAAGTGTAAACTACCCCGGGTAGCAAGGGCAGCTATGTACACAGCCACGAAAGAGGTGGGACTAGGGGTACCTAATCTTCGTGAATACTATAGGGCTGCACAAATTAGGCATATGTTTGAAAGGAGGCAATCAGGAGAGATTAAACAATATATGGAGCTGTTACGTAGCTATCTTAAGGGAGAGTGGATCGGGGCTTGGGCATGGTTGGGAGCGAGGGAGAGACGGAGATTGGGGGAAGGTACTCTTGGTGTGAGACATGTGGTGTACCTGTGGGATCAAGCAAGGCGAAAAGAAAATGGAGGTGAACGGAACCAATTTTTGCTTATGGCGCCACTAGGGGGGGGGGGGGTGGCGGGCGTTGCAGCCAAGGTGGGAAGGGGGATCTTTAAGAGATGGAGGAAAAAGGGTTTACATTACTTCTACCAGTTTCTAGAGAAGAGCGAGATGGTACCAATCAATGAATTGAAAGATGTATATGGCTTAGCGGAACGGGACAGCTTCTTCTATAATCAGGTGTGTCACTTCCTCAAAAATGGGGAGGGGAAGAGGGCGGTGCAAAGGGAACCATGAGATCTAGAAATTTCATGGTTTGGGAAGCATAGCTCTAGGGGACTGATCACGGCGATATATAAAGGACTCATGCATGGTGGGAGGGGGGACAGGGAGAAGTTTAAATATATAAAGGAATGGGAAGAAGATGGGGGCAGAACTCTTATAGACTCTGATTGGAGGCGAATTGCGAAACAAATCTGACATTTGCCATGGTCTAGTCAGACCAGAGAAAACAGTTATAAAACTAGGATGAGATGGTACTATACACCGGCCCGGTTGAATAAGATGTTCCCTGGGGTTTCCCTGAGCTGCTGGTGAAAGTGTGGGGAGAAGTGGACCTTCTGGCATGAATGGTGGACACGTCCAAAAACTCAGAAATTTTGGAAGGCAGTACAGGGGTGGATAGTGAGGTTGACTGGGGTTAGGTTGACATTGGACCCGGGTATTTACCTACTGTCATGGTGGAGGGGGGGACAGCGGAAGGGGCAGAGTAAAGCAACCATGGCCTGTTTCAATGTAGCCTGTTGTGAGATTGCGGCAGCCTGAAAACAGGTGTAATCGCCCAGTATCAGAATATGTGAGGCGTGCTTAAGGCATATTGTCGTGATGGAGTGATTGACCGCTTTCCGATGCCAGAAAATAGATTTGAGGAGGATTGTGATGGATTGATGCTTGCCTTGAAGGGAGGGGGAAATGGGAGGAAGAGGGGGGTGGGGAGGGTGGAGGGGGTGAAGAAGAAGGAGGGGGGAAGGGGACTAAGGTAGTGGGGGTAAGGGTTTGAGCATGGGAGGGAGTTATTGGCATGAAGGGGGAAGGGCGGGGGGAGAGGGCAGGGTGGGGAATGGGGGAAGGGGCGGGCAGCAAGGGGATGTGGTGAGGTGGGTGGGAAAGGGCGGGAGGGAGAGGGGTAGAGGGAAATAACATTGGATGGGAATGAGTGGAATAGACCTTTCGATGGAGTTTTGAGGTTAAAAAAAGGGAGTGTGTCCTATTGTTTTGTTGAATACAAAAAAAAAGAAAAAGAAAAGATACAGAGAAGAGCCACCAAAATGGCAAAGGGGATGGAAGATACCTCTACAAGTTGAGGCTAAAATGGTTAGGGCTCATCAACCTAGAAAAGAGACAGCTGAGGGGAGATATGATAGAGGTCTATAAATTAATGAATGGAGTGGAACGGGTAAATGTAGATTGATTGTTTATACCATCAAAATATAGAAAGGGGACATACAATGAAGCAACAGTGTAACCTATTTAAGACTAATAAGAATTCTTTTTTCACTCAATGCGTAATCAAACTCTGGAATTTGTTACCAGAGGATGTAGTAAAAGTTTAGTGTAGCTGGGTTTAAAAAAGGTTTGGACAAGTTCCTGGAAGAAAGGTCCATAAACCATTATCAAAGGGGAGTGGGAAATCCACTGCTTGCCACAATACAAGCATTGTGGAACCTGTGTCCTTTGAGGAAACTGCCAGGTACTTGTGACCTAGATTGGCCACTGTTGGAAACAGGATACTGGGCTTGATGGATTTTGGTCTGACACAGTATGGCATATCTTATGTTCTTATGTTATGGCTGGTGGGAATGAGGATCACTTGGTCACTTTCTTACCTTGTGCAATGGTGGTGGACATCATACATCACCTAGATTGAATTCAAGACAGTGTTGGGGAATAACCGGCTATCTTGGTACACCTGGGCACCAATGAGAGGAAAGTGTGAAAGGGAGACTTTGGTATTTAGGTAGAAAGTTGAAATCCAGGACCTCCAGGCTAGCATTCTCAGAAATGCCCCTTGTTCCAAGTGGAGGAACCAAGAGGTAGGCAGAGCTCTAGAGCCTCGATGGTACATGAGATAATGATGCAAGGAAAAGAGCTTTAGATTTGTCAGGAAGTGGGCAAAACTGTGGGTAAGAGAAAGCCTTTTGTAAAAGGATGTGCTCTACCTTAACCAGCATGGAACCAGACTGCTGACACTAACTTTAAAAAAAGGAGATAGAGCAGCTTTTAAGCTAGATATTTGGGGAAAGTCAACAGTTGCCCAGGAGCACATGGTTCAAAATAATGTATCTTTAAAGGATATTACCAAAACAGGGAGACTGGGGCATCATTCACCATCTCTCAGCCGACGTACTCCAAGACATAACAAGAGATATCAGCAATAGACCAAGAAGAACCAATAACGACAACATGATCGGCACACCTGCAGGCTATCACAAAACCAAGCAAACAACTTCAAAAAGAGCTCCATCACTACTGGCATCCACACATGGAACTTCCTCCCAACGAGCCTGAGGGCACTGGATGACATCACAGAATTCCGCAAAGACCTCAAAACACTGTTATTTATAGATTCATACGGACATTTAGACAACAGTCCATACCCAAACAGAAACACAACCACCTCCGCCAACTAGGCACACACTCATCCTACCTACACACACAAGATTAGTATATGCATTATTAAACACCCTCTTGTTAAATGTTACTTTCAATTGTACTGTCTAAATGGTGTTAAGTAATTGTTCTGTCTAAATTACAAATACCCTAATGTTAAATGTAACCCTCCAATTGTGATGTGACGTGACCACCTTGATTGAAGGATAAGATGGAATACAAATCTGTCTAAATAAATAAATCCCGATAGAGAGGTTGCAATAAAGGTAAAAGTAGTTCAGGTAGCTTTAAGAAAATAACAGACAGTTCAAAAATTCCAAATTATTTCATCAACTGATAAGCAGGTTGGCAATATGAACAAAAAACATACTTTGAAATGCCTGTATAAGAATGCTAAGAGTCTAAAAAATTATTGGAGAGTTACAATATATGGCACTGAATGAGGAGACCAGGTGGAAGGAAGATAACCAATGGGGCATTATGATACCAGGGTCCAAATTATATCTCAATGATAAGATGGTGCTATTTGTTAAGGAGGGCATCGAGACAAATAGGATTACAGCTTTGCAAGAAACCAAATGCACCATAGGATCATTATGAAGGAGAAGGAGAAGGAAATAGCAGTGGAGGTGTATTACCATTGACTTGGCCAGAATGAATAGACCGATGATGAAATAGTAACAGAAATCAGGTCCTGATCTGCCTATGCTGTGCAATCCTGTATGTTTACTGTCAATGTTTAAACATTTGTCATAGCCTGTTTGTTACGGAAACTTCCTCTCTTACCCATTCACTTCGAATTCTCACCTCCATTCAGTCAAACTGTGGCATATTTCAGTTTTTTGAAGCTTTCCCAGTCTGCCTTGTGCTTATCTGTTTATATTTTAATTTCCACCTGAACTGTCAATATTTGCTTTTCTCACCATTTGTTCTACAGGGTTTTTTTTATTCCAAACCTCCTACTGGAACAGGCAGTATTATAATCTCTCCTCGTAGTTCCCGTTTCCTCTTCGTTAGTGCTGGTGCGGTTCCGGCTCTGTGGAATTTAGTTCCCTCATCTGTTCATTCCTCTTTGACACACAGACCATAAAGGTCTATTGATTTAAGAGCACTTTGCTCTTCTGTTTACAAAGATAGGCTAAGTAGCATTCACCACCTGTTTTATGAATTACATGCAAAAGAAGGAAAGCTATAAAGAATTGAAGGTGCATTTTAGAAAGGGTGTGCAGGGGAAAGTTGGGATGTCCAAGTCAAAACGTCCGATATTCAATGGGAAGGGCAGCGGAGAAAGTGGGCACATAGAAGCACCTTGTAAAAATAAGCCTTTCGCCACCCTGAAAGATACATACATGTCTGCTGCATGAAAGTGAACATGGGGACATGCGCAGTAACGGGTCAGGCATGTGTAGGTTCTCACCCAATTTTAGAAACTTGCAGGTCTTGGATATGGATGTCTGCACATGGCCCTATTACAGAATGCACTGGTATATTCATCCCCTGTACATGTCCTGACCTGCCATTTTGCAAACCTACCTACAATTTTAGTCAGCTAACCTGAGTTAGACTTACTAAGACTAGGTACTGCACTATCAGAAGCCCTGACTCCTGGGTTAAGTTGATATCAGTATTGTAGACTTTCAGGCTCATTCCATCCTGGACATACACCCCCTCTGTACGTCTGGTTTGACTGGACGTACAGAGGAGGTTGCAATTCTGATCCCACGGGGCACGTCTAGCTCCGCGGGATCAGAATCGCGATTAGTCCTGTACGTGCAAGACAAGCCTGACTAACTCAGTCAGGGCTTTTAAATGGAGCTGTGGCACCATGGCGTCCAGTTGCCATGGCACCACAGCTCCATTTAAAAGTCGCAATGCCGGCTGCCAGAGCAAACTGTTTATTCCCCGCAGCCCAACCCCCAATTTGGCCTCCCAGGGCCAGGGTCGGGCTGCGGGGAATGCTCTTTGCCCCCTGCCACCCTTTCTTGACCCCAGTCCCGCCGATCCCTGACGTCCATGGATGTCCATTCAAGTTGCCGGCCCTGGACGTACAGGACCGACATTAGAATCGGCCTTGTACATCCGGGGCCAGCGACCGCCCACTGCCCACTCCAACACCGCCCCGATTCTCCCCTTTCCCACCCCCATCTAGCTTCCCCGTACAACCGGCAGGGAAGCTAGACACCGGCAGGAGGCGGAACGAATAGCGGGGATGGACGTCCCGTCGGGATGTCCATACCCGCTATTCGTGGCACAGAACCGGGCCGTTTGTCTCCAGGAATTTGCAGGCCAGACATCAATAAAGCATTATTTACCATTCTAACACTACAGGTACGCACACCTGCATGATAATGGACCAGCGGGCACATCTTATCAGAACAAAGAAGCAGAGGCTGAGAACAAAGGGCAATACTGAATGCACAGAGACACAAGCTTGAGGGGTCTGGAGAGACAGAGAGAGGCACAGAGAAAACACCGCTCTTTGCTCTGGCAGCTGTACAAATGTTTGCCAGGGCCTCAAACCTCCCCGGTTCCTTCTGAAGCCAGCCCTACCAGGAGCCAAACATCATGTGTGGGATGAAGTTGGCATGGGGACCCCTGAAGCACGGGGCCCTGTGCAAATAACATTCCCGCAAAAAGGACGGGCCAGCCCTGAGTGGAAATAATGTAAATGATAACAGTTTTACTGGACCAACTCAAGTCATCTGTGACTAGTTTTTCAAAGTTAATCTTATCAGGTCAAGTATCATCAATATCTTGTTGATCATTTTGTTGCAGATTGAGGCTTCTACAATAAATTACACAAATAAACAGGAAAGAGATATAAAAAGTGGATACATTTGATAGCGGCATGCAATTATTTTCAGACAACACAAAACCACCAATGCAATCTCTTGCTTTTTTTTGTATTATTTCCAATTCAAATATACCCAAAAAACAGCAACCGATTTTCCATTATTTTAATGTACATTAAAAAGATGTAAGAGCAAATCTTTGAAGACTTATTTGCAAAATGGCTTATGTGATTTTTATAAAAGGTGCAACTTAGCATATCGATCGCAGAATGTAGAGATTTAAAGATGGTGAGTTTGGGCTTGTTCTGAAGAGGCCTTCCAGGTATATGTGCAAACTGTATTTTAGAGCGACAGTACACATATAAGTCAGTCAGGGTTATGCACAATGGGTACAACTTCTAACTTTTCTTTTGGATCTAGGGCTTGGAGGAGTGCTTGATGGGGGAATATGTGTTTTTTTATATTGCAAATCAGCACCCTTCGAATAGAGTTTAATTAGCTGCTCTTGTATGTGCAGGTTTATGAATTCTGCCAATATACATATGCAAATAATGGAATGTACATATAAATGTGGCAAAATAAATGCACACACATCTATATGGCTTAAAATCTTATTCATGGAGCCGGATAATTTGGCAACTCTGCAGATGGAACACAACCAGCTGTTGAGACTGTGTCCTGGTCCTCCTGAATCCTAAACTGAGCGCTATTGCTATTGAAGCTGCTTGAGGAAGCTCTCTCAGCAACTGTATACAAAGCTGTTGCTTATTCAGAATACAATAATTTACTTGTTTCATACTGCTGGTAGCATAAGGTACATTTATTGGAAAGTATCCCAGCTGCCTGGTTCGAAATGTTGCTATCAGTTTCTCATTACAGTTTGAATATTTTGTTCATACAGTTTCAGAGTTGCCAAGATACCCAGTTCCAGGAGCGAGATTTTAAGCAAGGCCTGCATTTCTGACATTCTCACTGTGATACATTTTGGGACCTGCAGCCCTGATTCTAAGGGGTAAAACCAGGGACTGCAAATAGAAAACCTGGACTGGCAATACAAATCTCACTCCTGGAATTAGGTAACTTGGCAACTCTGCAGTTTGCTTAGGTCCAGGGGCGGCCCAAGGGGGGTCCGGGGCCATGTGCGGAGACTCGGTGCAGGGCCTCATTTGCATAAGGTGCCTCATTTGCATAAATATTTGCATAATGTTACCATACACTAACTTTTAGTAAACATGCCTCTTAATGAGTATATGGATAAAGAAAGACTAAAAGGTTACTACATTACTATAATCCAGTACCAACCGCCAGGCACATTAGGAACTACTACAAACACTGCCCATTTAGAACCCATAGCAAACCCGCCGTATCCTAACAGCACTACCAGGACTCACAAAGCACCATACCCTAACTATCAAAAGGCAACACTGCAAATATTAAACCAATACATTTCAGAGAACAACAATACATGACCTACTGGGGAAAGAGAACAAGTGGCAATGTCAAATAGGAATTATATAAACAGAACACCTCAGCTCAGTTACACATGCAGAACATAGACCATCACCAAACAAGGAATCACAATTTAGAAACAGGAAGACAATAATTAAACTGGGAACCCCAAAAGCCAAACTTGGAATATACAACAACACTGTAGAAATAAAACTATAAATTAATTTCCTCTTGTACTAAACAAAGCGCAAAAATTAATGATGCACATTTCCCAGAGCTGACATATTCCAGTTAATAAATTCAAAATAAAGAGAGATTTTTCTACCTTTTGTGCATTTTTTTCCAGTTGCAATTGTTCCAGCCACTTTCTTCTGGTTTCTTTGTGTCTTCTGCTAACTCTCCATCTGCTGTCCATTTGTCCTTTCTTCTGTCTTCTTGTTTTTTTTCCATTCTCTCTCTACATCTGCTTTAACATACTAATCTTTCTCCTTTTGCTCTTTCCTCATTCCTATTTCATCCACTCAAATTTTACCCCTCCATCCTCAATCCCCACTTACTCTCCCAATATCCGGCCAATTGTAGATTTGTCTTCCCTCCCACGCAAAATATTTTTCCCTCTCCATTTCACTCTCCCAGCTCCATCCCATTCTAATCCTCCCCCAACATCAGCTCCTTTCTAGTTCCAGCCCCACCCAGCATCTGCTCCCTTCTTGTCCCTGCATCAGCCCATTTCCAGTCCTAGTCCCCCATCAGCCCATTTCCAATCCTATCCTAGCCCCAACATCAGCCCATTTCCAGTCCTAGCTCCCCCATCCATTTCCAGTCCTATCAGTTCCTCCATCAGCTCATTTCCAATCCCAGCCCCCCCCCATCAGCTCATTTCTATTCCTTTCCTAGCCCCACCATCAGCCCATGTCAAATCCTAGCTCCCCTCCACTCAGCCCATTTCCAATCCAAGCCCCCCATGAGCCTACTTCCAGTTCTAGCCCCTCCATGAGTCCATTTCAATTCAAGCCCCCACCACAGCCCATTTCCAACCTTAGCACCCCCAACAGCCCATTTCCAGTCCTATCCTGGCCCCTCCATCAGCCCATTTCCTGTCCTAGCCCCCCCCCCACTCAGCCCATTTCCAGTCCTAGCTCCCTCTCCTCACAGCCCATTTGCATTCCAAGCCCCCTCCCCATCAGCTATTTGCAGTTCAAGCCCCCTTTCCACTCAGCCCATTTCCATTCCAAGCCCCTGTCCCCATCAGCTATTTGCCGTTCAAGCCCCCCTTCCACTCAGCCCATTTCCAGTCCTAGCAACCCCCCATCCCATTACCAGTCCTAGCTCCCCCATCAGCCCACTTCCAGTCCGAACCCCCTATAGCCCATTACCAGTCCTAAACCCCCATCAGCCCACTTCCAGTCCGAACCCCCTATAGCCCATTACCAGTCCTAATGCCCCCCACAGCCCATTACCAGTCCTAACACCCCCCATCAGCCCATTTCCAGTCTTAGCCCACCGCCCCATAGCCCGTTTCCAGGCCTAATCCCCCCAGCAGCCCACATGTAGTCGTAGCCCCCCATAGCCCATTACCTGTCATAAGTTCCCCCATCAGCCCATTTCCAGTCTTAGCCCCTCCATAGTCTATTACATGTCCTAACCCCCCATAGCCCATTACCAGTCTTGACCCCCCCCATCAGCTCACTTCCAGTCCGAACCCCCTATAGCCCATTACCAGTCCTAACCGCCCCCCATATCAGCCCATTTACAGTCCTTACCCCCCCCCCCCATATCAGCCCAGCTAAGTTTTAAAAAAAAAAAAACCCAGAAACCGGCTGCTGCTGCCGCCATGGCAGCGGCAGAATCGAGAATCCCGCGGGGCCCCCCTGTCCTGCAGTCTTCTATGCGGCCTCAGCGCGGGCTTTTCAGAGCCACGCGAAGGGAGAGTTTCCCTTTCTTGTGGCTCTGTTAATCCCGCCGCGGGGCTGATGGGATTTCCCGTCAGCCCCGTGGCGTGATTAACAGAGCTGCGAGAGGAGAAGCTCTCTCTCTTCGCGCAGCTCTGACAGCCGACGCTGAGGCCGCATAGAAGACTACAGGACAGGGGGGCCCCGCGGGATTCTCGATTCTGCTGCTGCCACGGCGGCAGCGGCAGCAGCAGCCAGTTTCTGGGTTTTTTTTTTAAACTTAGCTGGGCTGATGGGGGGGGGGGGTGGTAAGGACTGTAAATGGGCTGATTCTCGATTCTGCCGCTGCCACGGCGGCAGCGGCAGCCGCAGCCGGTTTCTGATTTTTTTTAACTTTGCTGGGATGCAAGATGTTTTTTGCGCGGGGCCCCCTGAAACGCGGGGCCCTGTGCAAAAAACATTCTTGCTCAATGGACGGGCCGGCCCTGCTTAGGTCTAGTCATTTTTAGGCACATTTATCACTGCACAGCATTTATTGTCAACAATCTGTCCATCTGGCTGGCTGTCCACATCATGTTGCAAGTGGCTTCAGATTGTCAGGACAGGCTGATCCAGTCCTGGTTTTACCCCACTGCAATCATGGATGCGTAATCTTGGTTTTCTTAGGAACTACAATAGGGGGAAAGGAGAATTACAAGTCTCTGCATGTAATGGAGTAAAACTAGCACAGGATCAACCTGTCCTGAAAATCTAGAGCTAATTGATTATTCTAACTGGATCAATTGGCATGAAAATCAGTACAGAGGGTATCTACTGAAAGCGGTTGGCTTCTTTGGTTAGTTTAGTTCAGGTTTGAGACCACCTGAACCATAAATGTGAACCTAGATTGTGCAAGGCATAGCTCTCCTCTCTTTTAGCAGTTTCCAATTTGACTGGTGCTGTGGTTGCAGATTTGCTGAGAAATGCCAAGTGATAGCTCTCAGTCCACACTTTCTTTAGTTAGATTTAAATTATATTACATATTTGCTAAGCTGCAGCATACTACATCCAAGATACTTTAGGCTAATTGAAGCGTGCAGAATTAAGTAAACCGATGAAAAGTCTAGGTAATATTGAGAAATGCACTGAATTTCTAGAAGAGAGAGCAGCACGTAAAGAGATATATTACCTCAACCCTGAGCCAGATTTTAAGCAGGGGCACCCCATAGGGAAGGGATGGGCAGTACCCTCCCCCTTCCCAATCACCCCACCCAGATTTTGCCCTCACCTAGACCGACGACTTTACCAAACTACAAATGCGCACTATGTGACTATCGAATCTAGTGCCCCCCTCCACCACAGACATGTGCAGTAACACTCCTTTTGAGTTTCATGGAAGCCCAGTGATGATATTGGTGCCCTTTCCGTACTTACACAATGTGCTGCTGCACCACTTCCACAGTCCTAGGTATGGCCCTGCCTTGACCATTCCGGCCACAGTCAGCACAAACATAAGAACATAAGATACGCCATACTGGGTCAGACCAAGGTCCATCAAGCCCAGACTCCTGTTTCCAACAGTGGCCAATCCAGGTCACAAGAACCTGGCATGTTCCCAAAAGGCACACAAGTTCCAAAATGCTTGTCCCAGGGCAGATTTCCTAGGTCCTCTTTAATAATGGTTTATGGACCTTTCCTCCAGAAGCTTGTCCAAACCCTTTTTAAATCCAGCTGCACTGACAGCTGTCACTACATCCTTCGGTGACAAATTCCAGAGTTTGATTACGCGTTTAGTACAAAAATACTTTCTCTTATTAGTCTTAAATGGGTTACATTGTAGTTTCATTGCATGACCTCTAGTCTTTCTACTTGTTCATGGCGTAAACAATTGATCTATATTTACCAGTTTCACTCCATTCGTTAATTTATAGATCTCTATTATATCCCCTCTCAGCCCTCTCTTTTCCAAGTTGAAGAGCCCCAAGCTTTTAAGTCTCTCTTCATAGGGGTATCCTTCCATCCCCTTTAGCATTTTTGTCGCTCTTCTCTGAACCTTTTCTAATTCTGCTCTACCTTTAAGACATGGTGACCAGAATTGCACACAATATTCAAGGGGAGGTCGTAACATGGAACGATACAGAGACATAATACCTTTATTTTATTCTCCATTCCTTGCATTAGGATTCCTAGCATTCTATTTGCTTTCTTGGCCGCTGCTGCACACTGGACGGAGGGTTTCAATGTAACATCCATGACGCCGCCTAAATCTTTTTCCTGGGTAGTGGTTCCTAATGTTGAATCTTGTATCGTGTAACCATAGTTTGGGTTATACTTTCCTAGGTGCATAACTTTGCACTTGTCCACATTAAATTTAATCTGCCATTTGGACGTTCAGTCTTCCAATTTATCAAAGTCCTCTTGCAATTTTTCACAATTGTCTTGTGTTTTAACAGCTTTGAATAATTTTGTATCATCTGCAAATTTGATCACCTCAATCATTATTCCTATTTCCAGGTCATTATGAATATGTTAAAAAGCAGCGGGCCCAGCACATATCCCTATCCCTATGGTACTCCATTATTCACCTTTCTCCATTGAGAAAATTGTCCATTTAGCCCTACTGTTCTATATCTTTTAACCAATTCCTGATCCACAATACTACACTGCCTCCTATCCCATGACTTTTTAATATCGCCAAGAGTCTCTCATGAACGACCTTGTCAAAGGTTTTCTGAAAAGCCAGATAGACAAAGGTGAACTGGTTGATATAGTGTACCTGTTTATTCACACCTTCAAAAAAATATAACGAATTAGTAAGACAAGACCTTTCTTGGCTAAATCCATGTTGGATTTCTCCCATTAAACCAAGACTATCTACATGTTCAGTAATTTTATTCTTTATAATGGTTTCTACCATTTTGCCTAGTACCAACGTCAGGTTCACTGTTCTGTAGTTTCCCGGATCATCAGTTCTTTTAACACCCTTGGATGTATACCATCTGGTCCAGGTGATTTGCTACTTTTCAGTTTATCAAATAGTTGCAATACATCTTTCCAGTTTATCAATATTTTTTTCAATTCTTCTGATACATCACCTTTATATACATTGCCTTACAAAAGTGTTCATTCCCTTGGTTTTTGTCCTGTTTTGTCGCATTACATACAACCTGGAATGAAAATGGTGGTTCATTTGGATGTTAGGTAATGGATAGTTTTTTTTATATACACAAGCTTGTATATATAAAAAAAAACAAGTAAAAAGTAAAAAAGTTGTGAGTGCATATGTATTCATCCCTTTTGCTATAAAACCCCTTAAGATCTGGTCCAACCAATTAACCTCAGAAGTCACATAATTAATTGACTAGAGTCCACCTGTGTGCAATCAGTGTTACATGATACCTATATAAATATACCTGTTCTGAAAGGCCCCCGACTCTGCAACATCACTAAGCAAGCAACATGAAGACCAAGGAGCATTCCAAATAGGTCAGAGACAAAGTTGTGGAGAAGTATAAGGTTGTAAAAAAATATCCAAAATTCTGAATATCTCACGGAGCACCATTAAATCCATTATAACAAAATAAAAAGAATATGGCACCATTACAAACCTGACAAGAGAAGGCCTCCCACCAAAACTCACAGACGGGGCAAGGAGAACATTAATTAGAGATGTTACAAAGACACCAAGGGGTATGTTTACTAAACTGCAGTAATGTCACCCGCGTTAGGTTCCGCGGTAAAGGTACAGATGCCCATATAAAGACGTGGGTGGTACATTGTTACAGCAAGCCATATCAGCTAACGCACATTACAAGGCGCCTTACAAGGCACATTACAAGGCACCTTGTAAGGTGCCTTATAAGTAAGGTGCCTTATAATGTGCCTTGTTAGGTGCCCTATAAGGGGCCCTGTAAGGTGCCCTATAAGGTGCCCTATAGGGCTCCTTAGGCTAAGCGGCATATTAGGCACCCCTGGACAAGGCACCATAGAAGGCACCCTGGGCTATGGAATCATAGGTTAAGGTGGCCTAACAAGGTTACGGTGCCCTAGGTTAGTGTGCCCTAAGGGCTGCAAGGTGCTTCAGGATGGCATGCATGACCTGTGAGGCACAGAGACAGATGTAGCCCTAACACTAGATAGAGCACTGAGGAAAGGCAATGAACAGGTGAGTGAAGGAGGGAGAGCTGGGAGCTGCTGGACCTGCCATATCTGTGGGCATCCCATGTGGCTGCTAGTACTGTTGACAAACATGGTGGAGGCAACTGTACCACAGCACTGGGTGTTGGCAATGTAAAGTACTGGAAAGACAGTTGGTGGCAGACAATGGGAATACGTGTCCCCCAATGGAGGCGGAGGTGTCAGGATAGTTACAATGATGGGTGGTCAGAGGAGTGGTGGTGCCATGCAGATCAGGCACAGGTGAGGCAAGCATGAAGAGGCGCAATGCAGGAAAGGGTAGCAGTGCAGGACATGGGGTGACAGCCTGCACAGGAAGACAGGACTCTACACAGCTGACAGACGCAGAAAGATGGACCGAAGGATTGTTGGCAACAGTGGTGAGGGTAATATGGGCTGGCAGCACGGCTCTGCAAAGATATGACTGTTACAGGCATGCAAAATATCTGAGTTGGACAGGCATGAAAAGAGAGAATGAGGAATCAAACCCATGACCACTGTTTAGAATGTCATTGTACTAACCAGTAGGCTATACCTCTATGGCTGGTTGCAGAGCAATGGCTGGTTACAGAAGGACTGAAGGTCACCGCACAAACTGTCTGCTCTGTGTGCCAGGATAGGGTAAGCCCACCAGCACCCATGATGCAATGCACATGCAGAACAGCGGTCTACATCAGATGGGGTCTGCACCTCTCCAGTACTGCAGCATGGTAAGACGGACTGACAGTGTGTGATACTGGCACAGAGTAGCTACAGACCATGCCATTGTGCAGGTTCTGTGTTCACCCTGAGGGTTAGGATGGGTGCCCAGCACTAGGTCCACAATACATGTGGTGCTAGAGATAAGTCCTGCTGCCCATCCTCAGCACTGCCAGTGTGTGCCAGGTGTTCCTAGCAGTGCAACCGAAAGTACTTTTGTGTCCATCTGTGTTCCACAGTCACATGTGGCCCTGTGGGGCCAGACACCACCCAGATTAGTGCATACCCAGTGTTAGGGTCTGGCTGCCATGGGCACCTGTTATCAGAGCAGAGGGGTGTCTAGACTCGCATGAGGTGGATGTAGCACTGTCTCTACGGGTCAAAGTGGTATACACTATATACCCCAAAGGACCCACAATCACCCATTTTGTAGGTGAGGGAGTGGAGGGACAGGTGCCTGAGCCTGGCTGTAGAACAAGCAACCACAGTCCTGCTGGCAGAGGACAGCCCTCCAGGGCTGGTGGGCCAGAGCCATACCATGACTGTGGCAGTGGCAGACCAGCAGAAATGCTTGGGATAAGCCGGGGAAACCTCAACTGCCCCACAACACGGTCTGCCATTCACCAGCAGACAGCACAGTCAGACCGCACCTGCAGCACCCTACAAGGTGTTCCAACCACACACAGACGAACTGCAGACAGTCCACTAGCCAGACCATAGTGCATGCTCACAGGGGAACCCTGTGCACCCAGAGATGGGATGTTCAGCACAGACACCAAGTAGGTATCTCAGTGATTGGGCCCCAGAACTGGGAACACACAGGTCGCTGCTACGTTACCGCAGTTTAGTAATCATACCCCCAAGGATAAAAAACGAATGAGCTGCAAAGATCACAGCGGAGATGGGAGTATCTGTCCATAGGCCCACTTTAAGCCATATACTCCACAGAATGAGGCTTTATGGAAGAGTGGCCAGAAAATTCCAAAGAAAGAAATAAGAAAACACATTTGGTGTTTCACAACAGCATGTGGCGGATCCCTCAAACACATGGAAGAAGATTCTCTGGTCAGATGAGATGAAAAATGAACTTTTAGGCCATCATGGAAAACACCATCACCCCGAGAACACCATTCCCACAGTGAAACATAGTAGTGGCAGCATCATGCTGTGGGGATGTTTTTCATTGTGTGGCAAGGAGGCCTATCCAGAGTCTGGGGGAGGGCAAAGAGACAGGGAATTCACCCTAGTAAAGGGCCCCCTTTCACCAAGTCAGGGTAGGAAAGCCATAAACACCTCCAGGAATCAGAAAACCTCCATGGGGCTCACATTTCATGCTCCCCCTAGTGGAATGAAGGGGACAGGATACAGGGTCCAGAACCCCATAGGCAGTGAATGCTCCAAGCACTCAAGTGCCCGAAGTCAGGCTGATTGCAGTCACCTGAGTAGGGAGGGGTTGAAGCTAGAGCCCTGGAAGTATAAAACCATGCCAGAGTATGAGAAAAGGGGAGGAAAAGCAGGAAGCCAGGCTGCCACGAGCAGAGGCACAGATGCAAGCAAGGGAAGCTTGACTGGTGCTGAGCAGAGCAGAGGAGCTGAGCTTCCAAGAGAGGAAAGTACTAATTGGCATATAGCACATCTGCAGGAGAGTTTGGAGCCAGGAACAAGAGAGACTCCAAGATCCCCCGGGAGGCTGCTAGCTGAGCACTGTGAGCAAGATGGGGAGTCAGAACCTATGCAGCTGGGAGAGCCCGAGGTGAAGCTGAATGATGAGGACACTTCCATGGACTGTTCCTTTTGCCAAGCTTTAAACCTGGGAATATAGAGAAAGCAAGCCAGTCCTGAAAGAAAGTCTTCCAAGAAAAAGGTACCCATATTTCCACAAGGAGGGTGGCCGTGATTCCCATGTGTTTGTAAAGGGGAGGTTTACGGGGACTAAGGAGCAAGCCTGGAACTGTGATAAGCTTGTTAATCACCTGCTGCTGGAATAAGGACACTGGGGTAAGCTAACGTAGCTATTGGAACAAAGCTTTATTTTGCCCCTGAATTATATTTGTTACTTGGAAGGTAACCAAGAAAGGTTGGAAGCTGAATAGAAGCTGAACTACCACAGACTTTAAATGTGATTTTGTTTTTGTGCTTTAGCCAGCAAGGCTAAAAAGGGAATGCAATATCCTTGCTGGTAAAGACTGTGTATCCTGAACTATAGAGAACCTTTAACAGTCATTTTGTGTTTGGGTTTGTTTTTGGACAATGCTCTACTTCTAAGAATCCTGAACAAATAATTCTGTATGTGGTATGATCGAACCATTGTGTACAAAATTAATTTCTGTCATTTGCCTTACCTCTTGAGCCTGACTACAACTTTCTGCCTGATGCACCCATACAGCTAAACAAAGACTATATTTCCCAGAGGACACTGGAGGGAAATAGTTTGAAAAAGCTGAAAAAGCATATAGCGGAAAGTTCCTCTAATAGCCACGCCCCTCTAAGCTAGAGGCGAGTGGTGGTGGCGTGGCAATTGGCAGGGACAGGAAAACTGGTCAGGATTGAAGGAACGATGGATGGCACTAAAGACAGGTCAATTCTTGAGGAAAAGCTGTTTCAGTCTGCTATAGATTTGAGAGTGGAATGAAGGTTCACCTTCCAGCAGGACAATGACCCTTTAAAGCTGGTTTAAAGGGAAATGTTTAAATGTCTTGGAATGGCCTAGTCAAAGCCCAGACCTCAGTTCTATGAGGGGCACACATGCCTTCCTGTGGAGACTGGGCCCTGCAAAGCTTGGCCCCCTCAACTCGCACAGGCTTTCTGTTACTATGACAGCCTGTATGAGCAGAGAGAGCAGGACACCGCAGGACCTATCAGCATTGGGAAAAAACTTGAAAGCCCTGCGCTGAATTCAGCTTTGGGTGTCACTGCTTCTGTTTGTACCGATTACCGATGTGCTGCATAGGAGTCCATGGCCTCTGACTCAAATTGAAACATAGCAGCAGTGGCAATGTTCTGGTGCCTATAAAATTTGGCACCAGAGATAGTTTCTTCTGTTGCCTATGCCTAAATCTGGGCTTGCACACCAAGGATCTAAGTATGATTAGAAGTCCTTTGTTAAGAACTTTCATCTTGACTAGTCTTACAGAAGAAATAGCAGCATTTCTTGCTGAAACATTAGATAATAAATATCAGTTACACTGAAGAATAAAATGTTTTTCTTACTATCAGAGCCAGATGTAACCAGGGCAGTTGCCGCACAAAAATGGTGCTCTGCACAAGAGTTACTTTCACCGCTGCCCTCCCTTCACTTTTGGACCTTGGTGCTTGAATACTCACAGACTGTCTCAAAAGGGCAGAGTGGTACCCCTCCTTCCAGTCTGGCATCCTCGTTGCTTCGTTCTTGTAACTGCCTGGACTATATAACTCAGGATCATTGTACATTCGTGAAGTAGCTTAAGCTATTGCCATTCTCCTGCTAGCCACTAGGTGGAAGCCTTACCGCTCACTACAGTGCTGATGGATGGGTTTTGCTTTAGAAACCAAACAAAATTTACCCTGATAAAAAAAGCAGATTTAATTTCCACCTCAAAAATGCAGTGTGTGCCTTCGAGTCAATGAAGACTCCCAGCGACCCAGCACCTCAGCCACACTAAAATTATTTGCTATAGATATTTGTATATATTAAAGTGAGATTATTATGCTTTTGGACAAAGCCGGCTGAGTACCAGGCAGGCTGTCACCCTAGATTCTTTCTTGGTGGGGGCATTTATTTTTTACATGGTCTCATAAATGTTTTAATATCTATTGGCTACTTTTTAAAGCTAAATCTGCTGTAACTGAAATATATTTTTGAAGGTGGACTGGTTGCATTTACGCTTTACATAGTTTTAGACTTTTTCACTTTACAGTTCCCACTTTATATATTTTTAACCATATGGTTCCTGCAATATGGCCTAGTTGCTACTGTGCTCAAATCCTGCATCTACATATGCTACGCATCCAATTCAGAAAACAAAACTAGAAATATTGGCTTAGAGATATAGCAACATACTTCTCAAATCTCTCTCTCAAAGTCTGGAAAATCCCCTCAAGCCTTAGAAGTGTTGTTGGAATTAGATGCAACAAACTATACCTCCCCCCTCCCCATCTTTTTCTTTTAGACACATATGGTCCTTTTACTAAGGACAGTAAGTTTTTACACTTACTGTGCATTAACATGCGGTAAGTGCAAAAGTCATCCACTGTTGGGGGGCATGCAGTATCCTAATGCACGGCAGCGGTATTTGTAGTTAATGCAGACGCACTTAATGTCGCCCACTGAAGTGATATTAAGTGCACCCATGCTAATCAGTAAATTGGCAGCGCATGGCATGTATCCCTTTGCTAAACGCAATGCGCAGTTCACATTCACTCTCCATCCCTAACCCACCTAGTCGCCACCCTGTCACATGACATGCAGTTAACGGGCATTAGCATGCGGTAACTGACATTCCAGCACAACTGCAGCAGTTACTGTGCTCTCATTCCCGCATTAACCACGTAGTGTGCTTCGGTAAAGGAGACCCGTGATGCATGTAAAACTCGGACTAGGCATCTATAATGAAACTAGAGCAAGGCTTTGCAAACTTGTCAAGGAAGGCCCCCACATCCAGCCAGGTTTTCAAGAGCGCTGCAAGGAGTATGCCAATTTATCTTATGCATATTCACTATGGATGGGGTCCAAAGGAGAGGTCTGGAAAGTCATGGGCTACAGCTTAGAAACAAGCTACTTGTCATGACTCTCTAGGGGTAAAGTATCCACAACCTCAACAGCATGCACCCTATTGCCTTTAGGGAAAAAATGAGGGAGAGCTTAAGGTGGGATGGAAAAAGTATGTGTGGGGATTTTATTTTATTTGCATTTTTCTATGCAAATAAAATAAAATCCCCACACATAGAAAATCCCCAAGGCAAGTTACAATAATAGAATGAAAAAAATAAAAAATTGAAAGTATTTTAGAAAAATACATTTAAAATAAAAAATACCATTACAAACCCATTCGAATACAGTAAAATTAATTCACCGAATTAAAAATAGGATATTAACCCAACCCTATAGCAGATGACACAAGACCCCTGAAACGCTTTGCAGTGTTAAATCTAAAGTTTCCTAAAAGAACCATGAGATCAATTTTCAGGGTTCCATTGACCCTATAACTTCAAACAGAGAAGAAATCCATTCAAAGTTATGCCGATTTGCAACAAGCCAAATTAAGGGCATATTTGCTAAAGTGCACCAAGCAGTTAGTGCAGGTTTTAACAGGTTTAGCCCCCCAATATTAGCAAGGGCCTGCACCGATGGTTACCATGTAGAAAAATCTAGCACTAACAGCTTAGCACGGGTTGGATAGGGATCAGACTGGATTATGGCTGGGGCGTAGTGTATAGCCAGCAACTGCCGAAAGCACAACTGCACTTACCACCACTTCAAGAAGTGGCAGCCTTGCAACTAGCAGTCAGATAGTACAACTGCAGCCCATAAAGGAAAAACAAGCCCGACTCCCTGATTCAACCCCCTAAGCAGCAATCTCCGAGTTAAGTGATCCTGATCGTTAAAGCCCCCCAATCAGCAACCTCCCCCAGGATGTTTGCCACACTCCTAACACTTACTGCACATTTACTTTTGTACCTAATAGTGCAGTGAATACAAAAACGTATCACACTTTAGTAAATATGACCCTTACGTTGGAAAAATCTATGAACAACTTTAAATGGATAACTTATCCCTTTACAAGGTCGGTATTTAGAAGCGTTTAAGTGGTTGATGGCAATGTTAAGTGCATAAGTGCTTTCTTTTTAATCTGGAACGCTGATATGCATAACTTTGACTATTTCAATCACTAAATGTTCAAATTACCCATTTTAGAAAGGGGCATGGTTTGGGATGGACCAAGAACAGCATTAAACGTCCATTTAGCAGTGAAATCCAGCGTACTACTACTATTGATTATTTGTATAGTGTTACAAGGCATACACAGTGCTTTATAGACACATGTAAAAGATGGTCCCTGCTTATCAGAGCTTACAATCTAGTCAAGACAGAAAACACAAAAGCTGTGGACAAGGGTACATCTCGGGGAATGCTAAGGAAACACGTAAGAAACGAAGCGGATCAGGATCCAAAAGCTTCCTGAAAAAGGTGAGTTTTCAGCCTTGATTTGAAAAGGGCCAGAGATGAAGCCTGATGTACAAACTCAGGTAGTATGTTCCAGGCATAGTGAGCGGCAAGGTGAACTGATCAAAATCTGGAGATGGCAGTAGAAGAGAAGGGCACAGATAGAAGCAATTTGCCAGAAGAGCGGAGTTCCTGAGGAGGGGTGTTGTAAGGAGAGACAAGATAGGAAAGGTAGTGCAGAGTAGCAGAATGAGTGCACTTAGAGATCAGTAGAAGTTTGAACTGACAGAAATGGATAGGGAGCCAATGAAAAGACTTGAGAAGAGGGGTTAGATGAGCATGCCGAGACTTGTGGAAGATTAGCCACACAGCTGAGTTTTGAACAGATTCAAGAGGAGAAATAATTCAGAGGGAGACCATCAAGGAGGGGGTTGTAATAGTCTAGACCAGTGATGGCTAACCTTTTTGAGCCCGAGTGCCCAAACTGCCGCACAAAACCAAAGAATTTCCTCAAAGTGCCAGCACGTCATTTGCATAAGTGGTCTTATTTGCATAAATATTTGCATAATGTTACCATACACTAACTTTTAGTAAACATGTCTCTTAATGAGTGTATGGATAAAGAAAGACTAAAAGATTTCTACATTACTATAATCCAGTGCCAACCGCCAGGCACATTAGGAACTACTACAAACGCTGCCCATTTAGAACCCATAGCAAACCCGCCGTATCCTGACAGCATTACCAGGACTCACAAAGCACCATACCCTACCTATCAAAAGGCAACACTGCAAATATTAAACCAATACATTTCAGAGAATACTGGGGAAAGAGAACAAGTGGCAACGTCAAATAGGAATTTCCTCTTGTACCAAACAAAGCGCAGATGTTAATGATGCACATTTCCCAGAGCTGACATATTCCAGTTAATAAATTCAAAATAAAGAGATATCTTTGTACCTTTTGTGCATTTTTTTTTCAGTTGCAATTGGTCCAGCCACCTTCTTCTGGTTTCTTCATGTTTTCTGCTAACTCTCCATCGTCTGCTGTCCATTTCTCCTTTCTTCTCTCTTCTAGTTTTTTTTCCATTCTCTCTCTCTCTACATCTGCTTTAACATACTAATCTTTCTCCTTTTGCTCTTTCCTCATTCCTATTTCATCCACACAAATTTTACCCCTCCATCCTCAATCCCCAATTACTCTCCCAATACCTGGCCAATTGTAGATTTTTCATCCCTCCTACACAAAATATTTTTCCCCTCTCCATTTTACTCTCCCAGCCCCATCCCATTCTAATCCTCCCCCAACATCAGCTCCCTTCTAGTTGCAGTCTCACCCAGCATCCATTCCCTTCTAGTCCCTGCATCAGCCCATTTCCAGTCCAAGTCCCTTCATCTGCTCATTTTCAATCCTAGCCCCCCCCATCAGCCCATTTCTACTCATTTCCTAGCCCCACCATCAGCCCATGTCAAATCATAGCTCCCCTCCACTCAGCCCAATTCCAGTCCAAGCCCCCCCATGAGCCTACTTCCAGTTCTAGCCCCTCCATGAGTCCATTTCAATTCAAGCCCCCACCACAGCCCATTTTCAATCTTAGCTCCCCCCAACAGCCCATTTCCAGTCCTATCCTAGCTGTTCCATCAGCCCATTTTCAGTCCTAGCTCCCTTCCCTCACAGCCCATTTCCATTCCAAGCCCCCTCCCCATCAGCTATTTGCAGTTCAAGCCTCCCCTTCCACTCAGCCCATTTCCAGTCCTAGCAACAACCCAACCCATTACCAGTCCTAGCCCCCCGTCAATCAACTTCCAGTCCTAACCCCCATCACCCCATTTTCAGTTTAAGCCCCCCCTATAACCCTTTACCAGTCCTAACCCCCCATCAGCCCATTTCCAGTCAGCCCCCCATAGCCCATTGCCAGTCCTAAACCCCCCCATCAGCCCACAGCCCATTACCAGTCCTAACCACATCAGCCCACCTCAAGTCCTAACCCCTCCCCATCAGCCCATTTCCTGTCCTAGCCCCCCCCATAACCCATTATCAGTCCTACACCCCCCATCAGCCCACTACCAGTCTTAACCCCCCCATAGCCCATTACCAGTCCTAACCCCCCCATCAGCCCACTACCAGTCTTAACCCCCCCCATAGCCCATTACCAGTCCTAACCCCCCCATCACCCCATTTCCAGACAGCCCTCATCAGCTCATAGCCCATTGCCAGCCCTCATCAGCCCACAGCCCATTGCTAGTCTTAACTCCCCCCATAGCCCACTGCGTCTTAACCCCCCTCCCCAGCCCACTGCCAGTCTTAACCCCCCCTCCCTAGCCCATTGCCAGTCTCAACCCCCCTCCCTCCCTCCCTCCCTCCCTAGCCCATTGCCAGTCTCAACCCCCCTCCTCCCCTCCCTAGCCCATTGCCAGTCTCAACCCCCTCCCTCCCTCCCTAGCCCATTGCCAGTCTTAACCTCCCTCCCTCCCTAGCCCATTGCCAGTCTTAACCCCCCTCCCTCCCTCCCTCCCTAGCCCATTGCCAGTCTTAACCCCCCTCTCACCCACCCGAGCCCATTGCCAGTCTTAACCCACCTCCCTCGGCTCATGGCAATAAAAAAAAATAAAGATCCCCGCTGCCGCCGCGGCGGCATGGAGGGTCCCGCGGGGCACCCACGGCCCGGCGGGACTCTCCCGGCGCTGCTCAGCCCCTCTCTGCCGGCTTGCAGAGACGCGAAGGGAGAGAGAGTCTCCCTCGCGTCTCTCTTAAGCCCGCAGGGGCAGATGGGAAATTTCCCATCAGCCCCTGCGGGCTTAACAGAGACCCGAGGGAGACTCTCCCTTCGCGTCTCTGCAAGCCGGCAGAGAGGGGCTGAGCAGCGCCGGGAGAGTCCCGCCGGGCAGAGGGAGCCCCGCGGGACACTCCATGCCGCCGCGGCGGCAGCGGGCAGCTTTTTTTTTTTTTTAATGTGCAACCTTCCCGCGTGCCAGCTGCAAGGCCTTCGCGTGCCACAGCTGGCACGCGTGCCATAGGTTCGCCATCGCTGGTCTAGACTGTACATGACTAAAGAGTGGATAAGTGTCTTAGTGTTGAGTTCAGAAAGGAAGGGGCTAATTTTGTTGATGTTATAGAGAATCAACATGTTTTAGCTATCAGTTGGATGTGTGTGGAGAAGGAGAGGGAGGAGTCAAAGAAGATTCAAGTTACGAGCCGAGGAAACGGGGAGGAGTTGAGCGTTATCCACAGAGATTGAGAAAGGAGGAAGTGGGGAGATGAGTTTAGGGGGGGAAGAAGCAGCTTTCTTTTGGCCATGTTCAATTTGAAATGGCAGTGAGACATCCAAGTAGCAATGTCAGATAGGCAGGCAGAAAGCCCCTGGATTGCTGGAGAGATTTCAGGTGCAGAGAGGTAGATCTCAGAGTCATCAGCATAAGGACAGTATTGAAAACAAGATAAGCACACCAAGGGATTGGGTTTAGATAGAGAAAAGGAGTGGGCCCAAGACAGACCCTTGGGGTACACAGAGTGATAGCAGTAGAGGAGGATCCACTGGAACAAACACTCAAAGAGCGATGCGAGAGATAAGAGAACCAGGATAGCACAGAGCCCTTACAACCAAGCAAAGATAAGGTATCGATGGTCAACAGTGTCAAAAGCAGCAGAAAGGTCAAGAAGGATGAAGATCAAGTAAAGGCTCTTGGATTTTGCCAGGAACAGATCATTGGAGACTTTTGCAAGAGCCGTTTCAGTAGATTGCAAAGGATCCAGAAGGGATTGAAAGGAGAGAAAGTCAAGGCAATGGCAGTGAATCACATGTTCAAGTAGTTTAGAAATGAAGAGGAGGAAGGAGATGGGTCGATAGTTAAGACAGGTAGCATCTAGTGAAGGTTTCTTGAGGAGAGGTGTGACCCCAGCATGCTTGAAGGCTGCAGGAACTGTTACAGTGGAGAGTGATAGGTTGAGAATATGAGAGATGGAAGGGGTGACAGTGGAGGAGATGGAGCTTAGGAGATGGGTGGACATAGGATCAGAGGAGCAGGCAGCGAGTTTGGAGGAGGAAAAATGTGTGGTTTCCTCCTCAGAAATCACAGAAAAGGAAGGAAGGGCAGCAGAGGTTGAGGGAAAGAGTTGGGAGTAAAGAGGAGGAAGAGGGGATGTAGCTGACCTCGTGGGGAATTGGAATGCAGGTAAACACTGTGTTTCAGTTTGAGCCATTGTCGCCACTGAAGGCCCTGGTGAGGGGCAGCAGCAATGGCGACCCTAGATGGGCATGCGCTCTAGGCAACCACCTATTCCACCAGATGGTAGCACCAGCCCTGAACATTAGTGTTTTTAAATATCAACCTGCATGTTTTTATCATTTTCAGAAAAAAACAATAGCTTAGATAACTGATACAACTTGGTTGGAAGCAAATTCCATAAATGAGAGCTAGTATAAGAAAATGATTGCTTATGGGGTGCACACTAATTTAGCATCCCTTATTGGCTATTGCAGCAGCCCCTCACCAAATGATCTTAGAGCTTGAGTCGGAATATATAAAATGTATTCTGTCCTTTAAATACTGCAGGCCCAGAAAGCCAGTGCAAAAAGGTATTGGGCTCCAATTGACTTACAAATTCCTGAACATAAGCAAGACTTTACAGGAACAGACAAAAGAAAACACCTTCATTTAAACTAAACAAAACACTTCAAGGGATAACCAGGTTTGACACATTTTCTGGAAGGCCGGATAGCCAAGCCCTCAGTAAAGCTCCTTAGCAATTGCATTCCACTGAAACCCAACAAAGCAAAAAGCTGCAAATTGTTAGAGCAAAAATTGTATATTAAACCTTTAAAGAAGTTTGCTAAGGGGCAATAAATTTACATGACCAAAATCAGAGAAAGCATGGATCCCTACAGGACTCCATATTCAAGAACCCAGGGATATCATAGACTGCTTAATACATGAAACCTTTGTATTCTGTTGGAAAGAAAAGATGTGGAACCCATATCTGACAGCTGAGATAATAAAATCTAGTGATCGACTGTATCAAAAGCTGCTGATACGTTGAGTAATATAAAGAATGAGTCATTCCCCTTATTCAACTCTTGGCAAGCATGATCTATGAGAGTGGAAACAGCTGTTTTAGTACTGAATTTAGCTCTAAATCCAGATTGATAATTATCCAAATTATGAGTGTCTAGAAAACTCTGAAAAGTTGTCTTGCAACTGCCCTTTCCATTACCTTGACCAAAAATGGACTATTCGATATAGGTCAATAGTGCTCCAACATATTCACCTCTGGATCTGTTTTTAGATGAGCGGTAATGACTGCTGACTTTAGAGGTACTGGAAGATGAAAATTTCCTATTGAATTAGTAATTAAATTGTATTGCATCCGCTATGTTGTTTCTAACTAATAGCCGTAAGAAGGGCAAGGATCAAATTTGAAAAATGTCACTTTGGTTAAAGGCTCGGAATCTTTTCACTCTCTACCATGTGTAACTCTGGACAAAAATGCCTTTGTCCAACATGACCATATCTTCTTAATATGGACATGAAAACCTCTTGCCAGATTCCCACAAATTAGTTCATTTTTTAAGGAGAAAATTGTTTAACGGCATTTGGACCAAAAATTAAGTTGCACCCTATATCGATAATAGAGATCATTTTATGATGATTCACTACCTGAAAAACTTCCTGGAAGAGTTTCTGTCTTATCAATAGCCTCAAAAAAAAAACCCTTTACTATTTTTTTTTGTCTCCTAGTAAGCTTTAGCCTAGGTCTTAAATACTATCCAATCCACTCACTGGCAGAATTTCATCCATTTCCCTTCTAGTTTATCGTATGTTGTGATATACCCCCTTAACAAAACAGCAAAGCAACGTACAATAAATTAAAAATAGAAGACAATAAAGAAATAAAATAACGATAAAGAGATTAACAATTGGCCATAAGATTTGGAGTGGAAAACAAAAGTTTACAGTGGGAAGGGAAGAGAGCAGATCTGAGGTAAAAGGAAGGAACCAGGGTGTATAACTAGAGACATCAACTGCACGCCAGGGGCTAATGTAGCCATCAATATTGAAGGCCAACCGATAAAAATACATTTTAAGGGCTTATTTAAATGTATGCAAGCTAGAGGTGGAGCGATTACAAAGCTGAGGGGCCAGGCAATGCAATGCTTTCAGGCACGAGTGGATTCTAAGCATGCAGTTTATTTTGTTGGTGCAACAAGCAATTGTGCAGATTGGAGACAGAGAGTTTGGTTTGGAACATAAGGGATTAGATGGGTAGCCAAATACTGGAGGATGCCAATATAAAAATATTTGTGTGCTAAAATTAATATCTTCAATTTTATTCTGTAGGGAATAGAGATCCAGTGTTTGTCCAGTGGGTGTTGCACAAAAACTTAATAGTTGTGTTCTGGAAATGTAGCTGGGACAGATTGGAGAATGTAATCCATTATAGATATCAGTGCAATAATCAAGCCAGGACATAAGTAATGTAAGTATCAGTGTGCGAAGAGCTGTAGAAATAAGAAACATTTTTATGGAATATAACTTCCTAAGGAGAAGAAAAGAGATTCTCACTACTGATGAAATGTGAGAAAAAAAGGACAAATCATAATCAGTAATACATCTTCAAATTTTAATGGCATCAACCATTGTGACAGTGAATCCAACAATCAGAGGAGTCATGGAGGGTCAAACATTAGAGCTGCTTATCCACATCGTTTCAGTCTTTGAATGAAAATGTTTTAACCAATTTGAGGAAAGCCAGTGCTTGATGGCACTGATACAGCTATTCATTTACAATAAGTCTGGGTATATCTCATCTGCATAAACAAAACTCACAACATTAAGTTATTGAATCGGAGTTCGGAGAGGACTAAAAAAAAAAAAACGAGATAGTATTGGAAATACAAGTGCCCCTTGAGGTACACCAGACGTCAATGGCTAGATATCCGATATGGAGGAGTTGAAGGTTACTTGAAAAAAAAACAATGTTCAAGAAAAGATGTAAACCGTTATAATATGATGTTAGAAGTGCCTATATCTTGAAGTGTAGGAAGGAGTCGTCCATGATGGACCAGATCAAAAGCGACGATGAGAATGGCTCTTTGCCCAGAGTCAAAGCATTGCTGTATGTCATTTATGAGAGCTGTGATAATTGTTTCAGTCCTGTGCCTTATCCAGAAATTTGATTGATAAAGATGCAATGCATTGGTTTACCTTTAAAAAAAAACAAAAAAAAACAAAACCTAAAAAAATCAGTTAATGGGAAGCTAACGTATTTTTCAACGATTTTGGAGGGGAAGGTAAGTTGGAAATTGGCCTATAATTACAACAATAAGCTCCATTTAGATATGGTTTCTTCAGAGTTGGAAGAATTGAGGCTCGCTTCCAAACAATAGGCACATTTCCAGGTTGGAGACTTGCGTTTAGTTGCCAAACTAATTGTTTTTGTATCCTTAACTAATCTGCAAACCAAGGTGCCCTTTTAATAGAATAAAGGGCATGAAATTCAACTGGATCCTTCAAATTAGCTCTTGATTCCAGATAACAGTTTGGTCATCAACAAACTAATTCACTAGCAAAGTAAGCACAGCAGCTAAATTACCACAATTTGACTCAGCAAAATGAGCACTTTAGTCCCCACGGCCTGATGAGTAGTACTCATTTTTATCCTTTCCAACTAGAGGTTGAAAAGAATTATACAAAAGGGATCGAGAATGTCTGCCTGCCTATCTGAGGGCAAAATAACTCTCTAAAAAGTCAAAGGAATGGAGTGAAACTTGGCATGTGGGAAAACCCGGTAAAAGTATATATAGGAGGTAATTTATAACGTCATTCTTGTGCATCTCTGGCCGAATGCCTGCCTAAATGGCCTCTTGTAAAATACAGACTGGTGTAAAGCTACATGTTTTGGCATCAAGGCATAGATGTTGCCAGTGAGCATGCCCACGGGCAGAGCAAACTAGTGCACAAAGATTATAAAATACTATAATTTATGTGAATATACTATGGGCATTTAGAGCTCATGCTGGCAATGGAGACGCATTAGGACACTTTCTTGTCCTTATAAAATAGGCTCAACATCAAACACCTTGAAGCATGCTTTAACTAGGCACCCCCTTGTAACATTACCCATACTGAGCCAGATCGGAGAAGGGCTCCCAAAAAATGGCCAGAGCATTTCTAGAGAAGGAATTCCAGCTTCTGTAGCGTAGAAGCACAGCAGAGAGAATTCCCCCTTTCAAACTACCTCTGCTTGTTCTCTACTTTCCCAACGTCTTTACCTACACCACAGACTGCCCCACCCTCTACAGCTACCCAATTACAACTGCTCCACCCACACCACAGACTGCCCCACCCCCTAAAGCTACCCAACTGCAACTGCTCCACTCACACCAGACTGCCCCACCCCCTAATGCTACCCAACTGCAACTGCTCCACCCACACCACCGACTGCCCCACCCCCTAATGCTACCCAACTGCAACTGCTCCACCCACACCACAGACTGCCCCACCCTCTACAGCTACCCAACTGCAACTGCTCCACTCACACCACAGACTGCCCCACCCCCTAAAGCTACCCAGCTGCAACTGCCTATCCATCCCCAAACTGCCCCCGCAACCCAAAACTACCCTGGTCTGCAACTTACCCCCCACCCCACAATCATAACCCTAAAACAAATCCCCTCACAACTACCCCATCACCAGTTGCATAACGCTAGAAAATGAAAGTAATCTGACAGGCCCTTTTTAACCCAAGCAGAGAAATAGTTTAGTGGCTAAAGCAGCAAGTCGACATCCTTGGCAAGCAGAATTCAAATTCTGCTTTTCCTACTATTCTTCACGTCCTTGAGCAAGTCAATCTACCCTCCATTGTCTCAGGTATAAAACTTAGAGTTTAAGTTATTCTTTAATTCTCCATAGATCTCAAAAGAGGAATGTTCTGGAGTCTGCTCCTATGATGTAATCGAGAATGGGCCTGTACGTCCATCACTGGCAATGGGCATTCCCAGCGTGTGTTTGGGAGGGAACTATAAATATGCCTGTACACAGGGGTCAGGAATTTCCCTGTGCCCAGAGGGCTTACTAAGCCACATTAAGCTTTTGCAGCTAGTACCAGATGATAGCTGCAAAGAGTCAGTGTTTGCTGCAGAAGTCCTGCAGTTCGGAGGTTCCTGGCATCTCCTCTGCAGATACTGTGGAGGAAATGATGGGATCGTGTGGCACAAACTTCATGGAGGCAGCTATCACCACCCACAGAGATGGCGATAGCTGACGCTGTGAAGCCTGCAGAAAGAGTAGCTACCATGCAATGTGAACATCCGTGGCAGCTGCTCAAACTAGGAACGTCCACCCATTTCAGCAGCTACCACGTGACATGCAGACATCATGGAATATCACTTCAGTGTCTGCATTTTCCCATATTGGCTGTCTTCACAGTGTGATGATCTTGCGTTAGCGCCATGAAGACAACTAATGCCCTTTAGTAAAAACGTACCCCTATGTTTGTACCTGAGGCAATGGAGGGTTAAGTGACTTGGCCAAGGCCACAAAGAGTGTCAGTGGGATTCAAAACTGGTCCTTCTGGCTTCCAGGCTGCTGCCGTAGCCAGTAGGCTAATCACAGAACCAATAATCTATCTAAACTTTAATATTTTTCTGTTACCAAAATAACAAAATGGTACAGTTGTCCCTAAGCAGTGTCTTAAGCTAGCTGCTATCATTTATAGGAAGGCCCTACTTGACTTTCATGTAAGATTCTGAATACTGAATAACATGGGGCCTCAACCCAATACATAAGTGGTACTGTATATATTGCTGTAAATAATGTTGTAGATATGTTTATTCCCTGTTGAATCTAAGTTTCTAACCCTTGTTCAATGTAAATTCTATGTGGCCCGACCACATAGTAATATGTTGTTTTACTGTAAACCGCACTGATATTGTAATAGCGCGGTATATAAGAAAGGTTAAATAAATAAATAAAATAAGATTCTTCATGGTTATTATTAGGGAAGGAAGGAGGGAGGGGTATGCCCCTTTTCCCCCCTCTTTAAGCACCTGCCTCCACTCTAGATGGCCCACCCAAGTAACACGCAGGTTCATTTGCCAGCTGGGAGGCTGGAGGGAAACATTCGTCGAGACTATCCCTCAGCATTGGCCCTTTGCCTAGTGGGCGGCAGCTGCCTTCCTTTCTAATTTCTAGATCAAGCATCTGATTAAGAAACAGAAAACAGATCCACAAACGCACCAGTCTGCAGCCTGAGCCACGGGCCAGCTCAGGATCATGACACTACAAACACATTTCAACCCAGGCTATTAACATTATTGCTCCAATCAAATGCCAGATTCACAATACCAGATCTTTTTCATCTTCTCTAAAACATTTACAGCATCTAAAGTTTATCCACAGGTGCATTTAAATAACAAATATTTTTGATTTTGGGCACTGTTGTTTACAGGTACAATATGTTACAAACTAAAAATCTCCTTATAGGGTTAAATCACAGATTTGGAATTCCAGCAGCTCTAAATGGTTAAGTATTTTTAGGTTTGCTGCTACCGAAGGCATTTTAAAAGATCCGCCAGCAATGGGAGGACTTTGCAGTGGGGTTAGCATTCCTCGTTCAAGAAAACAAGACATGTTCTGCCTTTCATTGTACGACTAGGCTGTGTGATTCAGCCAGGTTTATTTGCTGCACTGTGGTGCCCAGTGCGTTTGTGTAAGGTCATTGTTTCAAATGCTCACTGGTGGGAAGTAGCTAAAGTTCATGAGCTGACTGAGATATCAGAAGTCAGCGCTTGTTCTGCATAGATAGCCGCTGAGGCAGTGGCTAACACTGCATCGTTCTACTAATGGATTTTTAATTTTCCAAAAAGTTCCCAAAAAATCTCCCCCTACTCCCAGATACGCATGCACGCACCCGCACACACACATCAGGTGACCGAGTAATAGATGCCCAAGGTGAGACCATCCCAGGAACTAAAGACTTGTTTGATGGTGGGGCCTACGGTGATGGGCAGCTTGGGGAATACTTCCTGAAATCAGACCAGCATTCTAAGACACCTTGGACCGTCAAGTGCAATTACTGTAATCTTCCACAACCTTTCGCAATAAAGAACCCAGCTTAAGAGAAGGGCATCGATGAAAGCTGCCTTTGTGTCTGGACCTGGTCTGTGATCAAGCTGCTTATTAACTGTGATTTCGAAAATGAGTTCTCCGTTTGCCACGAAAGAAAAAAAAGCAAGAAACAAAACACCAAAAGACGGAAAGGGAAACTTTTGCTCATCGCTTTTAAGCTCCTGCTGATTTTGCCTGCCTGCCGAGTGGAATGAACTGGAGCTGTCAGGGTGCCAGGAGCTGCGTCTTTGCACATTTCCCTGCTGCTTCATGCAACTTGTGCCTCGCCACAGATCTTGTGGAAAGAAGAGCACGGCACAACAGAGTCTGCAAAGTGCCAACTCCAAAAAAAAAGTCAGGAGTATAATTTCAAGGGACTGCGGAAGATTTGGGGAAAGGCTGCAGTGTATTGAACTCCTGATACCATGGGAGGAGCACATGGAAAAAAGGTACTGGGCAGAATTTTATTCCGTACTTACCCAGTTAGTGGATTTGGAGCAGGTGACAGGTTTCCTGCTCATCACCTGGAGATTCAGTTAACTCCTTCCTGCACCATTTTACAAAACCTGCTGCTTAATCCATAACAGATTGTGGGTATTGTAAATATTGGGGGAGCAGGAGGGAAATAATGTTGATTGCATTAAATCAATCAGTCTGGGAAGGTTTGCAAGTTAACTATTAGTACCTTTGCTTTTCAAGAAGCAGCGAGGAAGGCAGGGTGAGGCTGGAATATCCCAAGGGTCCAAGCTATACTGGTATAGAAAAACAGAGGGAGGGGACCCTGTCAGATGGCACACTGCTAACAGTGGTGAAGAACATAAGCGTATGTATCTGACAATAGGGGCAGATTTTACTAAGATACACATCATAGGATTTAAACAGAAAGGAAAAGAGAGAATATTGCATTGCAGTCTCTTTGGAAAAGGATTCGTCCCGAGTGTTGACGCATGTGGTACTTCTGTGGCTTCCTTAGCGTGATCCATACTGATTTCAGCAATAAGTGACAGTGACAGAACCTGACTGGGATTGTTGAATTTTCTAAAACTCAGCAGCACCGCAGTTGACGCTGAGTGCCCCTTAGCAACATACAGCATAGCTGACGTTCCAGTCCTGCTTCTTTTTCCTCCAGTAAATAAAATGCATCACCTACCCTCTCAGGCAGACCAGCTGCACCTCCACCTTTAACTTGCATCTTCTCCTGCCCTTAACCTATATGTGCATCCTGAGGACACAGAACTGAGGTCCTGAATTATGCGTTAACATTAACACTTAGGAATCTTTCATGTTCTAAAAGTGTTGGCAGCCTCTCTGCAACCATGGAGAATGTAGTCGCTCATGTGAAATTAAAGTCAACACAATTTTTTGCTTTTTTTTTTGTCCTTTTTTTAAAATCATCCTCATTGGCAGACAAATCAGACCAGTGGGAATACCATCTCCAGCGTGATGTGGTGTGTTACATGTGCTGTGTTGTTCTATGTCACCTACTTAAGGAATTATACATGTTTAATGTCATAAAATGGTGGGCCGGCGCTGTTTGGGCATGGGCCCCATAATGGGGTGCTCGAATGGGGGAGGGCAAGTGAGGGGGCAGCAGGATAGGCAGGGGGAGGGGAAGGACAGGCCAGCCGGGGATAAAGGGGGCTGAAGCTGCCCATTCCTTTTCTGATGGCAGCGCGGTCCCCACTCTCTACACCCAAGGGGTAAGGGGGGAAGTTCATCACAGCAGGCAGGACCTCACTAAAGAACAGGGGAAGGGGAGAGGTACCACAGAAAAGGGGGGACCCAAGTACCGAGCCAGGGGGAGCTGGGGCCTGGTAACAGGGGGCCAGGGGTGCCTGGCCTCAGTTACCAGGAACATAGAATGGAAAAGGACACTTGGGCGCCAACACGAAGCAGTAGGCGATGGGGAAGAGGGACAGGGGGTCCTGGCCTCGGAGCCTTGGCCACGAGTCGGGCCAGGGATACTGACCAGGCAACATGAATTGTAGTACTTCTCCATGCCAACCTCCAGTCCAGGGCCATTAAGAACATAAGAACATAAGATATGCCATACTGGGTCAGAGCAAGGTCCATCAAGCCCAGTATCCTGTCTCCAACAGTGGCCAATCTAGGTCACAAGTACCTGGCAGTTTCCCCAAAAGACACAGGTTCCATAATGCTTATATAAGAGCAAGTAGTGGACTTCCTGGGTACTCTTTAATAATGGTTTATGGACCTCTCCTCCAGGAACTTGTCCAAACATTTTTTAAACCCAGCTGCACTAACAGCCTTCAGTACATCTACCAGTAACAAATTCCAGAGTTTGATTACACTTTGAGTGAAAAAATATTTTCTCTTATTAGTCTTAAATAGGTTACCCTGTAGCTTCATTGCATGTCCCCTAGTCTTCCTATATTTTGATGGTGTAAACAATCGATCTATGTTTACCCGTTCCACTCCATTCATTAATTTATAGACTTCTATCATATCTCCCCTCAGCCGTCTCCTTTCCACGTTGAAGAGCCCTAACCTTTTTAGCCTCTCTTTATAGGGGTATCCTTCCACTCCTCCTATCACCTCGATGGCTCTTCTCTGTACCCTTTCCAATTTCGCCACATCCCCTTTAAGATACGGCGACCAGAATTGCACACAATATTCAAGGTGCAGTCACACCATGGAACAATACAGAGGCAGTACAATATCCCTTGTTCCATCCTCTATTCCCTTTCCTATGACTCCCAGCATTCTGTTAGCTTTCTTGGCCACCGCTGTACACTGGGCAAAGGGTTTCAACATGTTGTCCACGATGACGCCAAATCTTTTTCCTGGGTGGTAGTTCCTAATGTGGAACTTTGCATCGTGTAACCATTGTTTGGGTTGTTCTTTCCTAGATGCACAACTTTGCACTTGTCCACATTAAATTTCATCTGCCATTTGGATGCCCAGTCTTCCAGTTTATCAAGATCCTCTTGCAATTTTTCACAATCTCATGGGTTTTAACAACTGAATAATTTTGTGTCATCTGCAAATTTAAATTACCTCACTCATTATTCCCATTTTCAGGTCATTTACAAATATGTTAAAAAGCAGCAGACCCTGCACAGATCCCTGGGGTACTCCATTATTCATCTTTCTCCATTGGGAAAACTGTCCATTTAGCCCTACCCTCTGCTTTCTATCTTTTAACCAGTTCCTGATCCAGAATAGTACACTGGCTCCTATCCCCTGACGTTTTATTTCGCCAACAGTCTCTCATGAGTGATCTTGAGAAAGGCTTTCTGAAAATCCAGATACACTGTATCAACTGACTCACCTTTGTCTACCTGTTTATTCAGACCTTTAAAAAAAACATAACAGATTAGTAAGACAAGACCTTCCTTATCTAAAGCCATGTTGGCTTTTTCCCATTCAGCCATGACTATGTATATGTTCATAATGTTGTACTTTATAATGGTTTCTACCATTTATTCCCGGTACTGATGTCAGGCTCACCAGTGTGTAGTTTCCCGGATCACCCCTGGAACCCTTTTTAAAAATTGGTGTTACATTGGCCGCCCTCCAATCTTCAAGTATTACAGATGATTTTAATGATAGTTCACAGATCACTAATAGGTCTGTAATCTCATATTTCAGTTCTTTCAACACCCTTGGCTGTATACCATCCAGTCCAGGTGATTTGCTACTCTTCAGTTTATCAAATAGTTGTGATACATCTTCCCGGTGTATTGATATTTTTTTCAATTCTTTTGCGGCATCACCTTTAAATAACATTTCAGTCATGGGTAACATCCCTATATCTTCCTCAGTAAAGACCAAAGCACTCCACTATGGCCTTATCCCTTCTTAGTTCCCCTTTTACCCCTCTATCATCTAATGGTCCAACTGACTCTCTCACGGGTTTTTTGCTATGAATGTACTTGAAAAAGTCTTTATTATGTGTTTTTGCTTCCACAGCAAGCTTCTTCTCAAATTCTCTCTTTGCCTGCCTTCAGCATGGATCCTTAAGCATCTTTTAGCATTCCTATTTCAGGCTAGAATTTTCTCTTTAACTCCCATAGTTTTAGGAAAGCCGATCTTGTTCTTCATCTGATTCTAGTTCCTTCAAGTGTCATTGTAGTGCTTATCTTTGCATGGTCTTGCTGCACATTGGAGTGTATCCCCTTTCACCTTCATCCTATGTCCCCATTGTTTAACTATTGTTTACCCATTGTTTTTACCTATGGTATACTCAATGCTTACATAATGCTGTACAAAAATTTAGATTAGTTATGATTGTTATGGTTACCAATGATTGTAAACAGTGTGATATCTTTGTATCCGCAAGTTGTGGCCTATAAGATCTACTAATAAAAAGCAGTTGCAGAGCAATGGATGAGGCCGTCTTTCTGTTGCATGCAGGTCTGGGAAGGTCAGGCGGGAGTGGGGGAGGTTCAAGGCCATTCTGGCGTGCCCCAAGTTATATGAAATTCACATGTACAACATATGAGACCTGCAGTATCCCCATAGCAATAGGGACAGGAGGACTAAAACCTCACTGAAATGAAGAATCAATGGGGGAGGAGGTGGGGGAACAGTAGGAAGGTTGCCAATTGACTCCATTTTTTCATGAGAGATTCATCCAGTCCTTGTTTTACACCACCACTTGCAGAATTGTGTAGTTGCAGTGTCACTAATCATTTCCCCGAAATGCAAAATTACAGGTGGATCAACCTGCCCTGGTAATCTGGATTTATTTGGCAGCCATAGGTGTAGTTTGCTTACTTTGAGGTGGGGGCAGGGGCCAAATGGTAAGAGAGTCATACTGGTAGTGGGAAGCATCCTCAACATTTGGAGGGGCACCACCCCCTCCACTACTGCCGTGTTGGCAGCCCTAATACCAGGTGGGACAGTGAAAGGTGCCGAGGAGAAGACAAAGGCAAATCATCTTCAGAAACCAGACTCTGGTCATTGCTACATCTGTGCTGGGGAGAACAGGAGCCCTGCTGTGTGAACATGTGTCTCTTTGGAGAGCAATAGGATCATGTGATCATCCCTGAAGCCTTGGATTTGTAATACATTTGCAGATGATCACATGATTAAACTAGAATGAACTGTTGACCTCCAAGAATCTGCATGTGTAATTATAGTTCTATGTTAGTATATTGATAAACAGTAGTAGTCTTTGTACTGTAAAGAGACCAGCATGCACCTAACTGTGGGTTAGTTTAGTCATTTGTTGGCACGTGTGCACAGATGACCTCTCATAAAATACTAGCCAGCATAAAAGTACGCACAATGCTGATGGCGGCATGTACAATCCCGATGGGCATGTGCATGGACGGAAATTGGATGGACCGTGAGCAAAGTGCACAAGCAAGCATTTAGATCATAAAATGCTATAATTTAAGTGTGTTCTTAGAATATCTAGGCAGGGGTATTTATACCAGCCCAAAGACTGGTGTCTATGTCCACACCCTAACTTAAAAGCACAGTTTCTGACAGCTAGGCTAATCACAGGTACACTAAAAAAAATTTTTTTTAAACTGCCTCTAATGTTTCGATTGATTTTTATGTTTTTTGGTGCACTGAATCCAAATCTGGTAACCAATTTGCTCCATCATGTACAGATTTTTTGCTACATTGGGTTAGCAGTTTGAGGTGAACGTTTCAGATTGAGTGCGATCAAGATAAAAGTTTCTTGGATGAATTCTTTATACTAATTGTTTAGTAGTTATTCAAATAAGAATAAAGAAAATTGTAACAAGGCAGCGCATAAGAATAGAGTAATGTCAACAAAACACACTGTGATGGTAGCAAAATTGTCTGCACTTAAAACAGCCACATACATGTGCACAAACACTGAGCATATAAGAGCGAGGTTAGACACAAAGCAAAGCAAAGAAATGTGCAAAAAATGTTGTACAGGTATGTATGTAAGAATAGAAAACGCAAACCGCACCATTGCAATACATGAAGACAAACACCCGATGGTGTGAAAATAAAATTCTAATAAATGAGATCCGACACTGTGGTAATAACTAGCAAATTTTTATTTCAAAGTTTAGTAAAAACACGATATTTGTCAACACAGTTTATATTTTAAAGTCATTCTTGGGTCAATCAATCTCCTGGTGGGCCCGTTTCTTCTTCCCCCGAATGCTTCTCTTGGTGCGCTGCTTGGCGTATTTTTCATCTGGGGTTTCCCGCAGCAGCAACCAGCAGAAATCAGCCATCATAGTGGTGTTCCATCTTCCTTGGTACCTTCTCTCTGCGTCCTTGATGTCCTGGTGAAACCTTTCACCTTGTTCTTCACTGTACGCCCCCAAGTTTTCGGGAAAGTAGTTCACATGGGAGTGCAAGAAATGGACTTTCAGGCTCATGTTACAGCCTTGTTCTTTGAAGGCATTGAGCATCCTGGCAACAATATCCTTATAGTTCTCATCCCGCCTGTTCCCCAAGAATTTGAGAACAACATCCTTGAAGGAATCCCAGGCTTCTTTTTCCTTCTCAGACATCGTTTCAGCGAATGCTCCATCTGAAATGAGTTTCCTTATATCAGGGCCAACAAACACTCCTTCCTTTAGCTTTGCTTCAGAAAGTCGGGGGAACTTTGAGCAAAGGTACCGAAAGCACTCACCATCTTTTGGAAGGGACTTGATGAATTGCTTAATGAGACCCAACTTAATGTGGAGAGGTGGTAATAGAATTTTATCATGAGGTACCAAGCTCTCATGAAGAACATTTTTCTCACCGGGTCTCAAATACTCCCGAATTGGCCAGTCTTTTTTCCCCCAGTGTAGGTCGCGGGCCCGGCTATCCCACAAGCAAAGGAAGCAGGGATATTTGGTGAAACCGGATTGCTGCCCTAATAGCATGGATAGAATTTTAAAGTCTCCACAAATCATCCACTTATGCTCATCATAACGAATCTTCTCAAGAATCAGGGCCAAAATCTCGTATTTTTTCTTGGAGAATAACAGAGTGAGCAATAGGAACTGAAGCAAATGTGTTGCCATTATGAAGAACACCTTTTATGCTGTCTTTTGACGAATCAATGAACAGCCGCCATTCAGCAGGATCATACTTGAGTTTAAACTTTTCCATCACTCCGTATATATCGTTGCAAAATACCAAATCTTCCTCTTTGCTGAAATACTTCAAAAATTGTGTCTCGCGGTTGCGGTACCAATAAAAAGTTGTTCCTGGTGACAATAGATTTTTCTGTTTAAGCCGAGAACCTAGCAGTTGGGCAGCATCTTTTGGGAGTCCTAAATCCCGGACTAAATCATTCAATTCAGCTTGAGAGAAAAGTTCAGGTTTCGGATCTGGTTCAGTTTCAAACTCGGAAGTACTGGACTCATCGGGAAAAGCCATCTGATGAGTCTCATCATGATCAGAACCGTCCACACAAATATGATCCAAAGATTTTGGTGGTTCAGGCACAGGTACTTCGTTGCTATGAGGCATAGGCCTAATTGCTGAGGGAAGGTTGGGGTAACTTATTACGTTCTTATTTTTTAAGTTGTATCCCTTCACAATGCAAGAGCAAAAATAGCAGTCACTGCTGTGGTCTCTTTGTTCACGCCACATCATAGGTATTCCGAAACGAAATGCTTGTTTTTTACCTTTCATCCATAAGCGTAGACCTTCCTCACATGTCTTGCACACTTTGTGAGGAGCCCACGGTTTGTCTTGATCGCCTAACTTCAAACCGAAATAGGCGAAATATACTTTTTTAATAAATGCAGAAATGTTCCTCTGCCGCTTTTTCACGGTATATTCCCCAGAAATAAAACAAAAACTGTCCGGAGAGTTGACGCAACCTCTGGCTCTGTGAGCCATCACAAATACACAGCACCGCAAACTACAATTGTAGTGAACCACTTCGGAATAAAGCTGGATTACGACTGAGCAAACAAAAGGTAATAATGAACTTGCAAGAAACTGAAATTTGACAGGAATGTTCATGTCGCAACCACCGTGTTTGAGCGAGCGAACGAGGCGAGGCGAACAGGAAAGAACATGCGCCAGCGCGAGTACTGGATTTAGTCCCCCGCCTCCCAATTGTCCTGTTAATGTATAAAATGAATACAAAACACTCTAAAATATCATGAGGGAGTGTTTCTAGTTAGTTAACCATTACAACCTCTATTTTGGGCCAAGAAAATAAACTGCAGTCGGCTAAAAAGAAATTATGTGAACATTCCTTATATGGGTAAGAAATCTAATTTTGCAAGAAAACGTGACGTGATGGAACATTTTGGCTATTTTTCCTGGATTCAGCACCCCAGAATCTATAGGAATCAGTTGCAAAACTGGAGGCAGTTTTTTGGTAGTGTACCTGTGTAGTTCATGAAGACAAATAGGTGCTTCCTTGTTTTTATAAAATAGGCTTACCATAGGCACCCTGTGATAAAGTTACCTTCTAAATATAGGATGAATGCTTCTTTCATTTTCCTGGCCTTCTACCTAAATGTTTGAAGGAGCTGGGACGCTGTCATTCCACATGAATCTTTTCTAAATCACGATCGATATAGCTAGTGAAATTTAGGATAGCTATTGTCATTCCAATAATGAAATGCAATGCGTGCCTTCGAGTCCGTGCTAGCTCCTGGGCGACCCAGCAGCCCCTGGGTTTTCTTGGCAGTGTGACCGGAAGTAGATTGCCAGCCCTTTCTTCCGAGGCAATGGAGGGTTAAGTGACTGGCCCAAGGCTACAAGAAGTGCATTGCACATGATTTAATTTCTATGCAAACATGATGCTATTGCACCATTATAGCCTATGAAAAAAGTATCATTTAAGAAGACCATAGCCTTGAAGGTAAGGGATTCTATGCTAACAAAAACAAGCGTGGGATTGAGTTTCTGTGGGAAATCACAGAACGAGAGCATGTGACAGTCCCTGGGATTCAGCCCCCATAATAAAATCTTCCCGTCTCACATGGATTTTAGGTGGGCCGTGGAGATCAAAATTAAGACCACATTTACAATTGTGCCGGTATTTTTAGAAACACTGCTAAAGGTTGGGCTGTTTCTAAAATACGACTAAGAAGGGGCAGGGATGCACGGGAACGTATATCTACATGCAGTGGGAGAGCCATTGCACATATGTACACACAGGGAAGCCCAGTAACTTACACATGTAAATATCAACATTTCGCAACTTACAAGAGTAAGTGCTGGTACTTGTTTGTGCAGCTGACACACTTTGCAAACCTAGATATGCAGAGCCTCTTAATATCCACAGGAGACTCTCTCTTGACTGTATTTCCCCCTCCAAATTGAAATAAACACTGGGGTATGAAGGAGGCTATCCCCCCTAAAACAGAGATGGCCAAAAAGAGCAGTTTGCTAATACCTATTTGTGTTGGGAGGGGAGGGGGCCAGGAGCAAATCCCGATGTGGAATGGGCAATACAAGTATAGATTTTTGTCCCTCTCAGGAAACGCTCCACCATGTCCTCATGCAATTTTAATTTATTATGGACAGCCACGTGTAAATTAGACCCTTTGTAAAATGGCAATTTACACATGGACGAGTTTTACACATGGATATATACATGTAAATCGTGAATAAGGCTTCTAAAGTAACCCCCCTAATCACTCACCTCTCCAAACATGGGCTCAAGGCAACTTACAATACAGGGAGAGAAGTATTTTCCTGTCACTGAGAGCCTACACAACCCTTTAGGGCTCCTGTTCAATTGCCATTTTTTCCATAGGCAAAAATGAGAGGAAACCTTTAGTAAACAGGCCTCTAAGTTAGTACCTGTGGTAATGGAAGGTGAAGTGATTTGCCCAAGATCACATGGAATATCAGTAGGAGAGACACAGGATTTGAACTCTGACTTCCCTAATTCTAACCACCTCACCTCTCTCCAGATTAGTGTGTCTGCCTTTTTTCTACTTTGTACCCACCCTTTGGAATTCAGTGCCTTCATACTTAAGGCTCAAAGTGTTCTATTAGTCCTTTAAAATAGGCCTTAAAGTGAGGCGAAAGAGCCAGGTTTTAAGGGTGGTAACGGCCTGGTTCACATGTGCCTTGCTCTTCCTCTAGGTCTGTTTCCACTAGCTTACATTCCAAACCTTATTTGTTAAAATTTGATATACCACCTTTGTTTTATTACACCTATACAATTTGCAGCGTATACCACCACCACAAAAACCACTACACAGGAATAACAATCAAAGAGAATCAAAATGCAAAATTTAAAACAGACACATACATACAAATAAACAAAACACTAACACATACAAAATTAAATTAGAGCAACACAAAACATAAAAGCAGTCAAACTCTAAGCATAGGTCACTCACAACACATGGAGAAAAAGATGCTGCTTGCTGTAAATTAACTGACAAGCACACATCATCAGAAATCACAACATAAGAACATAAGACATGCCATACTGGATCAGATCAAGATCCATCAAGCCAGGTATCCCGTTTCCAATAGTGGCAAACCCAAGTCACAAGTACCTGGCAGGTTCCCAAAAAGGCACACAGGTTACACAATGCTCCCCCGGGGCAAGCAGTGGATTTCCTGGGTCCTCTTTAGTAATGGTTTATGGACCTTTCCTCCAGGAACTTATCCAAACCTTTTTGAAACTCAGCTTCACTAACAGCTTTTACTGCATCCTCTGGTAACAAATTTCAGAGTTTGATTATGCGTTGAGTAAAAAAAATATTTTATCTTATTAGTCTTAAAAGGGTTATATTGAAGCTTCATTGCGTGTCCTCTAGTCTTTCTACTTTTTGATGGCGTAAACAACCAGCCAATCTAAGTTAACCTGTTCCATTCCATTCATTAATTTATAGACCTCTATCATATCTCCCCTCAGCCATCTCTTTTCCAAGTTGAGGAGCCCTAACCTTTTAAGCCTTTCCTCATATGGGTATCCTTCCTTCCCTTTACTCTTTTTGGCTCTTCTCTGTACCTTTTCTAATTCTGCTATATCCTCTTTATGATATGGTGACCAGAACTGCATACAATATTAAAGGTGTAGTCGTACCATGGAACATTACAGAGGCATTATAATATCCTTTGTTTTATTCTCCATTCCTTTCCTTATGATTCCTAGCATTCTATTTGCTCTCTTGGCCGCCGCTGCACACTGGGAGGAGGGTTTCAATATATTATCTACAATGACGCCTAAATCTTTTTCCTGGGTGGTGGTTTCTAAGGTGGTACCCTGCATCGTGTAACCATAGTTTGGGTTGTTCTTTCCTAGATGCTTAACTTTGCACTTGTCACATTAAATTTCATCTGCCACTTACACGGCCAGTCTTCCAATTTATCAAGGTCCTCTTGCAATTTTTCACAATCCTCTTGGTTTTCAATAACTTTCAATAACTTTGTGTCATCTGGAAATCTGATCACCTCACTCGTTATTCCCATTTCCAGGTCATTTATGAATATGTTAAAAAGCAGCGGACCCAGCACAGATCTCTGGGGTACTCCATTATTTACTTTTCTCCATTGAGAAAAGTGGCCATTTAGCCCTACTCTCTGCATTGTCTGATTTCACACTATTTTATATTCATTGTGAATGATTTTGATATGAAAATATAGGAGATATATCAAATGTTTATCAACCCAGTGCATTACAAGACATGTATGCTTTACCGCCCTCCTAGCTGAAACTTCAGTCTTCCCCCCCTCCGAGATTTTTATTTTTAAACTCAATCATGATCATTCCAACACCACTCTTCCTACAACAATCCTGTAAAAATGCAGACAAACATGGGAACCATAACGAAAGGAATCCAAAAAACCCCCATAAAAACATATTACTAATTAGTTAACCATAAATTATGGTTCAGGCAGCTCAATTACCTGTTCCTCTGTTTTTGTTTTCTATATATTAGGTGTTCATATCCTGTTTGTTGCTCTTAAGTTCATTCAGTGTTCATAAATATATATGTAAATAAATAAAAAAGGAATGATGAAATCTAGCTCTGCTTTTAATCAGTTTATAAACTGATACAAAGTTTTGATATTCATTTTGTCATTTTCAGCGATATCTATTCACCTCATTCTGCTAGTAAAGTTTTATAGTAACTAACTAATTAGTAATATTTTTTCTGTTCTTTTTTATTCCTTTCATTATGGTTTACATGCTTGTTTGTTTGTTGTTTCTACTGAGAAATAGAGTATACATACACATATGCATATATACATATATATACATATACATACAACTCTCTAGAGGGTCGCCAGGAGTCGACATAGACTCGACGGCATTTAAGAGCATGTGTAGATAGATAGATAGATAGATAGATAGATATAGATATAGATATAGATATAGATATATATACACATGCTCTTAAGTGCCGTCGAGTCTATGTCGACTCCTGGCGACCCTCTAGAGAGTTGACCTAAACTTTGTTCGGTCTTCAGCCAAGGTTCTCATTGAAGATAGAGTGGCAGCCATAGCTGATGTTATTGTATCAGTCCATCTCATTGCTGGCCTTCCTCTTTTGCATTGGCCTTCTACCTTGCCAAGCATGGATGTCTTTCTCTAATGATCTCTCTCTTCGCATGATGTGTCCAAAGTATGAAAGTCGAAGTCTTGTTATCTGAGCTTCTAAAGAAAGCTTAGGTTTGATCTCCTCTAGTACTGACTGGTTTGTTCTTCAGGCAGTCCATGGTATACATAGTATTCATCGCCATCATCATAATTCAAAAGCATCAATTTTCTTCCTATCTATCTTTTTTACTGTCCAACATTCGCATCCATATGACATTATTGAAAATACCATGGTTTGAACGAGTCAAATCTTTTATGAAGAGAAACATCTCTGCTCTTTGGCATCTTATCTAGCTCCTTCATAGCCATTCTGCCAAGAGCAATGCATCATCGGATTTCTTGACTGCTTGTTGTTTCTTTATTGATAGTTGATCCAAGTAGGTTAAGGCTGTCCACTATTTCAATTTCTTCTCCATCAACAATGAACTTACCGATTTTTGCCACAGTTGTCAGGATCTTTGTCTTCTTTACATTAAGATGCAGGCCCATTTTAAGACTATGTTCCTTGATATTGAGAAGGAAATGTTCAGATCATCTTCACTTTCAGGCAGTAATGTGGTATTATCAGTATAGCGAAGGTTGTTGATGAGTCTTCCATCAATCTTCACACCTCGGTTATCTTCATACAGTCCTGCTTTCCTAATGATTTGTTCTGCATATAAATTAAACAGATGAGGGAAAGTATATAGCCTTCTCGTAAAATCAGCCTTTGCTGATTTTAAACCATTTTGTTTCTCCTTGTTCCGTGTGAACTGTTGCTTCTTGATCAATGTAAACATTATGTAAGAGAACAATCAGGTGTTCTGGAATACCCATGCTTCTTAATGTGGCCCAAAGTTTTTCATGGTTTACACAGTCAAAAGCCTTGCTGTAATCATAAAACACATATAGATATCTTTTTGGTATTCTTTAGTCTTTTCCAGGATCCATCTCACATCCGCGATGGTGTCTCTCATTCCTCGCCCTTTCCTGAACCCTGCTTGCACTTCAGTTTGTGCTCGTTCCAGGTATGGCTGTAGTCTCTGTTGAATCATCTTCAGTAGAATCTTGCTGGCATGTGGGATCAGAGCAATTGTGTGATAATTTCCATGGTCAATTGTATCACCTTTCTTTAGTATTGGTATAAGCACAGATCTTTTCCAGTCAGTTGGCCATGATGTTGTCTTCCAAATTTCCTGGCAGAGCCTTGTAAATATGGTAACAGCTGCATCAGATTGCTGTAATACTTCCATGGGAATGTCATCATTGCCTGGTGTTTGTTCTTTGATAAGGCTTTCAATGCTGCTTCAACTTAGTCTTTCATCCCCAATGGTTCAGATCATAAAGTACAGGTTGAAACAGCTGTTGGTCCACTTGATCTTTATCATATAACAACAAATCTGTATATTCTTTCCACCTTTTCTTGATCTTCTCAGCATCATTCAACATGGATCCTTGAACATCTTGTAGCATTCCAATTCGAGGCTGGAATTTTTTCTTTTACTCTTATAGCTTTAGGAAAGTCTATCTTGTTCTTCCTCTAATAGTTTCTTCTTCTTGCATGCATCATTGTAGTACTTGTCCTTGACTTGCAGCATCTTGGAAATCTCAGTTGATTCTGCGATTGCCTCTTTCTCCTCTGGCTTTAGCTTTTCTGCGTTTCTGGGCAATTTTCAGAGTTTGTTCGGTCATCCATTTCGGCTGTTTTTGATCTTTCACCTTTTGTAGAGATTTCTCACTTTCTTCCAACACAACCTTCTTGATGCCATCCGATAACTCTTCTGGAGATCTGTCATTAGTATCTAAAGCAGCAAATTGATTAGGAAGGCAGTCTTTAAATTCTGGTGGTATATTCTCTAGGTCATATTTTGCTACATTCATGAGTGGCTTGCTCTTTTTCAACTTTAGCTTGAGTTTGCATACTAGTAGTTGGTGATCTGTACCACAGTCAGGTTCAGGTTTTGTCTTTGTTGACGATATAGTGTTTTTCCATCATTGACTTCCACAGATGTAGTCAATTTGATTCCTGTACAATCCATTGAGTGAAATCCATATGTACAATCACTGCTTGTGTTGCTCGAAAAAGGTGTTTGAGATGAATAGATCGTTGGTCTTGCAGAATTCTATCAGTCTTTCTCCAGCTTCATTTCTGTTGCCAAGTCTATGTTTTCCAACCATTTTGCCTTCTTTGTTGCCAACTTTTGCGTTCCAGTCATCCATGACTAACAGGATATCCGGTTTGCATGTTCTGTCAATTTCAGCTTGTGCTTGTTCATAGAACACATCCACTTCTTCCTCTTCTGCAGCTGTTGTTGGGGCATATACTTGAAGTATAGTTGTGTTGATAGGCATTCCTAGTAGACTAATAGAAATTAAGCATTCACCAATTGCATTGCATTTCATTACAGTTCTTGCATGTTTCTTCTTAATTATAAATGCAACACCATTTCTTCTTTGTCTTTCATTTCTAGCATAGATCATCAGGTGCAAAATACCTGATGCCAGTTCATTTCAGTTCACTGACACCCAACAAATCGAGTTGTACATGTTCCATTTCATTCTCGACTACCACCAAATTCCCTTGGTTCATTCTTCATATGTTCCATGTCTCAATATGTAAGACATCTTTGCAGCTTCTGACCCTCATTTCATGTGCTGCTACATCAGCAGTCAGACCATATCATACATGCTGGCTTTACTCTGAAAGTCTTCAGTTCCTCCCCAGTAGCCAGTTGAGTGCCTTCCGACCTGGTGGTCTCATCTTCCAGCACTATAGTGCTATTTGTTTTGTTGTGACTATCCATTGGGTTTTTGTGGCAAGATACAGAAGTAGATTGCCAGGCCTTTCTTCCATGCAGTTTAAGTTTTGTGTTATTGCCTTTGTCACAGAAATGTGATCCTCCGCTGCCAACACCATCCCATTCTGCTGCTGCCCAGATAGATGATTTGTCTTGGTCCGACATCTCAGCTGTGAGCCATCCATCTTGGGAGAGCCTACCAGTAGTTGAGAAACATTTCTGAAATGGTGAAACTTGTGACCTGCCTTAAATCTTTGTTCAATACAATGTTCTTCAAATGCATCTCTTAGACTTTAGTCCTTAGAGATAGCCCTAAATTACTTTAACAAGAATAATGCACAGGCAAGAAAAATGTAGTTAATTAGTTTACATTTTTTCATTATTTCTTTTCCTGATTTTCGGGGAGGGGGGTATTCGTTTCATACATTGGGGGGTTGGGGTTAGGACCAGAACCCTTCCCCCTGTTACACCCCGCATATCCCCTAGGCACTGAACACTTGATAGGGAACAATGTGGATCCTCCTCATGTGGGCTGGTGTGGTGATCTGCTGGTCCATTACAGAGACCACACTGATATGAGATGCATTTGGCAGGAGTTCTCTGCTAAATGAGGACCAGGTTCTCCAGACACAACCCCAGTCTGGAAGTTAGAACACTCACCCCAAAACAAACCTAGTGTTCCAGGATGTGTACATCCACCACCATGGCCAAACCACTGCCTGGGGGTGGAGGCTATCCAGGGAAGCCAACCATACTTCAAACATGGAAAGAGCTCTGGGGACATACCGCAGTACACGCCATCATTGAGAAGGGCTCTTCCAGCTAATCCTCTTCTTGCAGGTAAGTGTGGGACCCAAAGCTCTGGGGAGTCCACAAATGCTCTCCAGGTAATGCTTCATCACCTAAGCAATATGCCTGGAGGAGGAATACTGACCAGGGAGCTCTAAATGAGCTAGCTCTCCTACAGTGGTTTACATGTAAGCAATTGTTCTGAGCTAGTGGGCCAAAGGCATATCCTCCTATGAGCATATCCTCCTATGAGCAGCCAAGCCCCTGCTGTGAAAGTATGCACTAATACACGAACCCCCATTGCAGGGGAGGTGATGGTTGGACATTATAGGCCTGATATTCGAAGAGTGTTTACATAGTTTACAGCCTAGTAAACCACATAAATGCCTTAGATGGGGATATTGAACGGCACATACACGGGTAGTGCCATTGGATATCTCCATCTATGAACCCTGCATGCCCCAATGCTATCTGGCAAGCATCGGGGCGTGTCGGGGACATTCCAGGGCAAAGTGGAGGCGCGAGATAACCAGGCAGCAGTGATATTGCATGGAAAACTCTCACCTATCTTTATGGCGCAAGCGCTAACCGGGCAACATGCAATATCACTGCTGCCCAGTTAGCTTTGGCGGCTTCCTATTTGTGCGGCGATACACGGATATTTAATGCCAGGGCCGCATATGACCCCGGCATTGAATATCCGGGCTTAAGAGTCGGCAGGCAGGGCTATGCACCAACATGGTACACAGCCTGCCCTGAAGAATATGGGGCCCTACAGTTGTGTGCCAAGCCTACAATTTTCTGTTACTTGCAGCACCTGATTTGCCTGCCTCACCCCCAACTGTGCTCAGCCATCTCCATTACTGACTATGTGGTCCAGCTGAGGTCGTTTCACTGACTTATGTCCATCTCCCAACTCCTCCCCAGTCCTGGTTGTCCACCCATGCATGACTGTCCTGAACATGCTCTCCCCCGGCAACAGCCCACCCACCCACATATAATCCCCAGATTTGGAAGGGGGCAATGTACCCCATCACCCACAGTTGCTGCTGCCCTAGGCAATGGCTGGTTTGAATAGTGCTGACCATGATTGCATAGGCTACCACATATGCAGGATGGCTCTTAGCTGTTACCTGTGTGGGAATTGCCCCCATACCATGGCATGACAGATGCAACTAGCTCCTGGTCAGAGGCGGGCGTGAGTTGCACTCATGCTAGTAGTATGTTTTGTGGTCAGACTCACCACTGTAATGTCCGCGCTTGCTTCGCATGGATGTCCACACTCACTCTCCATCCCATATCCACCCTAACCCCGTTCTTTCATGTGCTACACAAGTAGTGCAGGATTTTTAGGGTGGATGCCTTGCAGTGGTGCTCCCAGCTGCTGCAGGGCTGGGACATGCGCTTTTCATATGCTAAACCCACACTACTGGCTATTGCACCTTAGTAAATATGCCTCTTAGATAATAAGACTTCTGGGGTCTGGAAAATACCTACAGTACCTGGTTATAACGCCCCCTGAACTTCTGAGAAAAGACATGAGCTAAATCCAGTTCCCTTCAATCAAAACATGCCGTACAATAATCAGTGGCCTAGGCTCTATACGTCTGCTTTCCTACATTTCAGCACCTAATGGTATCTGAATTTATTGAAAAAAATATCTTTAAGCTGAAACTAAATTTCTATTAAGATACTCGTCCCTGAAGCCTAAAACGGGGTCTTTCATTTCATTTCACATGGTAAAATCTCTCTTGAAAAAAAGGAATCTTAATTAAAACCTTTAAAGGAAAAGCTATTACTGGTTAATTAGCTTTTTAGTAATTGTGCCCCTGTCTCTTGTTGGCTAACAGAGATGAATTAATAATAATCACATTATTTCATTCAGTTAGGTAAGAAGTATATCACTGGCTTTTTGTTTTGGAATAAAAACACATGAAAGACAGTGGAAGTGGGGAGCCTCCTCCCTATACTCCACTCTGTCCTCCCTGCATGTAAACCCAGCTTCGATTTATTAAAACAAGGTAGCCCAGGACTGTCTGTCTGATAAGTAGGTTTTGAGACATATCTGTAGAAACAGTCTTGCTTCCCCTCACACGGCTTCACATTTATATTCCAATATGCAGGAACGAGTAAGTAAAAGTTGCGTGGGAGGCCAATTTTCAGGAGCCTTTAATTACCTCATGATGTATGAGTTTTGAGGCTCTAGGTAGAAGGATTATTCAGTCAGCATCTGCAATGCAATTATTATTTTTTCTAGCTCATTGAGCATTCTATACTCTAGTGACTCCAGTGAGAATAGCAAAATGGGCGGCAGATGCACAGAAAGCCTCTTGGTCGTGTAAGGTTGACTGGGATACCTTATCGCATTTGCTATGTTATTGCCCTAATCTGCGTGAGTTCGAGAAGCAAGTCTAGGATAGGATTTCACAAATTCTTGACCTGCATCAGAATTTTTCATTTGAAATTCTTAGATGGAAATCTCTTGTTTTACAATCCAAACTCGCTAAAAATAAAAGGTTTTTTGCTAGATTGTCTACTTGCTGAAGTTTTCAAACATTTTCCATCCTAAGCGCTTCATCCTCGGCCTTGAAATTGCAACAGTGTATTGAGGACCCGGGTCACCTGTTTCTGCATTCCACTTCTCACTATGGGCCCTATGATGTGGTGACCACTTCCTGAAAGCCATTTCCCCAATTCACACAGCCAGGGACGTCACACTCTCTCTTTTGCCTTGGCATTTTTAGTGTGCCTTGGTGCAGTTTTCTCTTTCACCAAAGACACTGCACTGTTGCTAAAGTTAGTGAGCCCTTGTTGAAGAACAGATGAAGTCTCGTGCCAGTAATTTGGGTGCGGGAGATCTCCTGTTGACCCCTGCCTGCAGTTTGTTCATGGAGGCTTGAGTCTGCATAAGAAATCTGCCTTTCTAGAATCCATGCTGTTCCTCATCTGCACCGACCTTGGCCAAGTTACACTCCTCTGCATTACTGTAAGCCACTGGTTTTATATTTCTTCTTGTCTGATTTTGGTGGAGGGGAGGGATGGAGGGATGATAGAGCAGAGATTTATTTCCTGCTTCCTGAGTGCACGGCAGGCGTGATTAAGAAAACGCCTAAAGTAATTAACCAAACATAGAAACATGACGGCAGAAAAAGACCACATAGCCTATCTCGTCCGCCCTTCCATCAACTACAACAGTCCCCTTTTTACCTTTAGAGATCCTCTGTGTTTGTCCCATGCTTCTTTGAATTCAGATACTGTCCTCATCTCTACCACCTCCACTGGGAGACTATTCCACGGATCCACCACTCTTTCCGTAAAGAAATATTTCCATATATCACTCCTGAATCTATCCCCCTTCACCCTCATCCCATGTCCCCTCGTAGCAGAACTTGCTTTCAATTGGAAGAGGCTCTCCCCCTGAACATTTATGCCACGGTGGAATTTAAACATCTCTATTGTATCTCCCCTATCCCGCCTTTCCTCTAAAGTATATATATTAGAATTTTTAAGTCTGCCCTCATATGCTTCATAATGAAGACCACTAACCATTTTAGTAGCCACCCTCTGAACAGACTTCAACCTATTTATATCCTTTTGAAGATGTGGTCTCCAGAATTGCACACAATACTCTGGTTGCAACAGAGACTCATATAGAAGAATTATCACCTCCTTTTTTCTGCTGGCCATGCCTTTTCCCTATACAACACAGCATCCTTCTGGCTTTTGCAGTTGCCTTTTCTACCTGTTCAGCTACTTTAAGATTGCCAGACACAATAACGCCCAGGTCCCGCTCTTCTTTCATGGACAGAAGTACCTCACCCCCTACACTTTACTGCTCCTTTGGATTTTTGCAGCCCAGATACATGACCCTGCATTTTTTAGTATTAAATTTCAGCTGCCAAATTCTTCATCATTCTTCAAGTTTAGCTAGATCCCTCCTCATGTTAACTACTCCTTCCTGGGTGTCTTCTCTATTGTAGATTTTGGTATCATCAGCAAAAACAGACCTTACTCAACAGCCCTTCCGCAATATCACTAAACAAGGATGCTAAAAAGAATCTGACCAAGGACTGATCCCTGCGGCTCATCACTGGTAACCTCTTTCTCCTCAAAGTGAGCTATATTTACCTGTATCCTTTATTGCCTCCCACTCAACCAATTTTAACCCAGTCAGTAACTTTAGGGTCCATCCCTAGGGTGCTCAGTTTGTTTATGTTGCCTGGGTGGAATGCTGTCAAAGACTTTACTGAAATCTAAGTACACCACATCTAGCTAAGTACACCACATTTAGGGCTGTCCCTCAGTCCAACTCCGTGGTCACCCAGTCAAAGAAATCAATCAGATTTGTCTGAGAAGACCTACCACTGGTGAATCCATGCTGCTTTGTATCCTGCAATCCACTGGACTCCAGAAATCACTATTCTCTCTTCTGGTAGCCTTTCCAATAATTTACTGACCACAGAGGTTAGACTAACGGCCTATAGTTCTCGATGTCATCCTTACGGCGGCTTTTGTGTAAAGGGACCACATGTGCCTTTCTCCAGTCCTCTGGCACCACTCCTGACGCCAAAGAGGCATTGAAAAGGTCAGTCAATGGAGCCGCTAGAATGTCCCCAGGTTTTCTCAGTATCCTTGGATGTATGAGGGTTTTTCTGTTGGCTATTGCAACGATTCTATCTTGTGTGTATAGTTTTTAGTAATAATCACACCTTTAGATATAATTTGTGAGCTACATACAAACCTAGTTGCCCTCCAGGATTCGCATGGCTGTTTAATGGTTATATGAAAAATGTTATAAAGCAAACAAGAGAAATATAACTACATTGCTTATGAGAACACATATTCACACAGGGAATGTTGTGATGGTTGAATACTTGCAGAAATGTCTTTTCATAAGTAGGGCTTTTAAGATACGAGTTCTGGAAGTTTGTGCTAAATTAAAGTGGCAGATTTTCTACCCAGGGGCAGAGAATCAGGACCGGATTAGCCACTAAGCAGACTAGGTGTCACCCAAGGTGGCATCTGCTGGGAAGTAGCAAAGAGCAGCTACAGTCAAAGGTAAGCAATAGAACATACCAGCTGCACAGACTCAGACAGCAGCTCACCCTTGTATCTGCTGAGAAGGTATATAATCTTCAAATAGCGCATTTACCTAGGGAATAGCTTTTGGAAATTGCCCTCATTGAATGTGTGTGTGTGTGTGTATATGTATATACACACACACACACAGGGTGGCCAAAAAAAAAAGTGAGAACATCTCGAAGCATATAAGTTATTTAAAACGTCAAAAAGACAGATGTAAACGATTGACAAATTTTAAAAAAAATACGGCGACCGGAAATTGTCGAAATAAAGACATTATATAGCTAAAAAAGGTAAATAAGTAAACTATATAAGCTTTTAATTTACGAGATGTTCTCACTTTTTTTGGGCCACCCTGTATATATAGGCATGTATAAAAGTGGAGTGGAAGAGTAGTCTTGGGAATCAAGAGACCAGGGTTCAATTCCCACGAGCACTCCTTGTGGCCTTGGTCAAGTCACTTAGCCCTCACTTGATAACTTGAATTTTTCTGAGGCAATGCCCTTTTTAATGTACATTACCAAGTTTAAGTTACAATGTAAACAGCTATGACTGAAATAATAAAGCGGTATAAAAAACTTGTTAAATAAAACAAAGTTTAATATTTAAAAGTGTGATGTTTACATGTTTGTATAGCATCACTTTGGAAAGACTGTTGTTGTGGAGGCCATGGTTGCAGAGTTTAATTACCTCAATCTGAGGTGACATCATCTCAGGAAAAAGCTATCAGTGCTCAAACACCACAAAGCTGTCATATCAGCAACCACTAGGAAATGAAGGGTAGTGGTGGTTGCCGACTCTTTCGATGGCTACAGAGGTGTCCATCTGCCATCCAGACATGATGTCCAGGAGGTGTGCTGTCTGCCTGGTGCCAAGATCTGTCAGTACAGAGAGTTTGCTGAGACTCCTCAAGCCTACTAGCTTTTAGCTAATGCTACTCATCCATATTGGCTCAAATGGAGGTGCTAGGTTCCCATCAGAGCATATCAAATGTGACATTTTGAGAGAGTGAGAGTGAGAGTGAGAGTGAGAGAGAGAGAGAGAGAGAGAGAGAAAAACAAACAATTAGCAGTGCAGGTGATGTTCTCCTCATTCTTTCCTGTTGAGCGTCAGGGTCAGGGCCAAGGCCAAAAGACTTGCATCCCAATGATGAATGTCTGGCTGCATGGATAATATCAAGAACGTTTGGGCATTTTGGACCATGGCATGATTTTCCAAGGGCTGCTGAGCAGAGATGATAGTCACCTATTGAAGAAAGGGAGAAGTGTCTTCCATAACAGAATAGCTTATCTTCCTAGAAGGGCTCAAGCTAGGATCATCGTAGATGGGTGAAAAAAGCTTCCAGATAAGTAATAGCCATCAGGTAAGTAAAATATTTTAAAAAAATAGTATAGAGAAGAAAAAGGGGGCAACATCTGTAGAGCTGTGTATACTAATTGCCATAATATGTGAAATAAAATTCTGGATTTAGAAGCTGTAATGGAAGAGGCTGACTTTGATATAGTGGCAGTCGTGGAGACATGGTAAACAGAAAATAAGATTATAACCAGGTATAACTATGCCCCAGTCATTATCTATTCAGGAAATACAGGGTTGGAAGAAAGAGTGGCTCAATATGTAAAAAATATTAAAGTCGCAGAACTGCAGGGTTTATGAGGGAAGGAAGCAAGCACCGTGGGCGAGTCTGGAAAGAGGGAATGGAATCAATTTACACTAGTGTGATATACAGACCTCTGCAGGCATCAAAAATAGAGATTTAATTGAAGACATTCAAGATAGTGTTATGAAAGGGAAGTACATTTGATAGGCTTCAATTTTGACAGATGTTAAATGGGCTATCCCTGCTGCAGGGTCATCTGGAAGAAGGGAGTTCCTGAATTTTTACTGGGAGAACCGTTCTGGTAACCCATGCAGGAGGGTGTGATATTGGACTGGGTGCTTACAAATAGGGAGAGTAATTCTGATGTTGTAGTGGGTGATCATCTAGCATGCAGTGATCACCAGATGGTGAGCATCAATATTAAGACACAGGTGGAAATGGTTCATTCAAAAGAAAGGGTCCTGGACTTCAGGAAAACTCACTTTTCCAAAGATGGGAGGATACCTCTAGGAGTCATTAGCCAGATGGGAAAATCTGGGGAAGTAGAACAATAGTGGGAAAAACTGAAAGGAGATATTTTAATGGCAACAAAAAGCCTTAGTAAGAGGAAAAGGAGGTCCCCATGGTTTTCAAAAGTAGTAGATGAAAACGAAAGGAAAAAGGAGGGCAGCCTTCATAAACTATAAGAGAACATAGAAAAAGGAAAACAAAGAATAATATCTGGAGACGCTAAGGGATGCTGTAAAGTAGTCTGGAAAGCAAAGATACTAATGCAAAAAAAAAATAACCAATAGAGTAAAACATGGGGATGAGAATTTTTTAGGCATGTTAAAGGAGGAAGTGCAAAGGTGGCATTGTGAGACTCAAGGGTGAAAGGGAGGAATATGTAGAGGGTGATGAGGAAAAAGCAAAATTGCTTAACAAATATTTCTGTTCTGTGTTTACTGATGAAGGGCTGGGAATGGGAACTCAAAAAAACAGATACAAATAGGAATAGAAGAGAGATAGTACTCAAACTATTTTCGGAAGTTGGTGTTCATGAGGAGCTGCTGTTAAGTGCTGTCAAGTTGCTTCAATTCATGGCGACCTTCTGGACAGCTATCCTAAACTGTGTTCAGTCTTCGGTCAGGTGGCTCATTGTTGATAGAGTGACATCCATAGCTGCTATTTTTGTTTTGAATCATCTCATTGCTGGCCTTCCTCTTTTGCGTGGCCCTTCAACCTCGCCAAGCATGATGACTTTCTCTAATGATCTCTCTCTTCACATAATGTGACCAAAGCATGAAAGACAAAGTCTTGTCAGCTGAGCTTCTAAAGAAAGCTTTGGTTTGATCTCCTCTAGTATGGACTGGTTTGTTCTTCGGGCAGTCCATGGTATACACAGTAATCTTCGCCAGTACCATAAATTCAAAGGTATCAATTTTCTTCCTGTCCATCTTTTTCACTGTTCAACTTGGATAAGTCAAATTTTGTATGGAGAGAGACATCTCTGCCCTTGAGAATCTTGTCTAGGTCCTTCACAGCCAGTCTGTCAAGAACAACGAGTCATCGGATTTCTTGACTGCTTATCATTTCTTTATTGATTATTGAGCCAAGCAGATTAAAATTGTCCACTATTTCAATTTCTTCTCCATTAACGATGAACTTATTGATTTTGCCAGTTGTCAGGATCTTTACGTTAAGGTGCAGGCCCATTTTAAGAGCATAAGGTGTGATCAAAATATTGAGACTTATTGTGTAGCTATATATAACAATACGTTGCACCACGATGCTATTAAGCATGCAGTGATCTAGTTATGTGCTCTGCATGTGCAGAGAATAGGGTAGCTGCAGCACACCTGTACTTTTTTTTAATCACGTGATGTTTGGTATCATGTAAAAGCAGTTAGTCAGATTTACGAAGAGTGAAAAAATTGAATAGTGAATTTGCATTAAATTCTGCCAGAAATTTGAATATTCATGCAAAGAGACTTATGACAAGTTACAGCAAGTGTATGGCGATGAATGCATGAGTTGTGCTCAAGTTCATTACTGATAAACGTTTCCAAGAGGGCCACCAAAGTGTTGACAGTGACGAACGTTCTGGAAGGCCATCCACAAGCTGGAATGAAGACAAAATTGAAGCAGTGTGTGCCGCAATATGCTCAAATCATCGACTGAAAATCAGGGAGTTTAATGAGGACATAGACATCAGTTCTGGGTAGGTACAGTCTATTCCTACTGTCAATTTAGGGATGAGATGTGTGTCTGCAAAATTCGTACCAAAACTCCTGTCCCCTGACCAAAAAAAAAAAAAAAAAAAAGATGGTCTGCAGCCAGGGAACGCGTTGAAAATGAGTCAGATTTCACCAAAAAAGATTTATTTCTGGTGATGAATCATGACTTTATGGTTATGACCCACAAACTAAGGCTCAGTCCTCACAGTGGAAGACTCCAAACTCTCCTAGACCAAAGAAACCTGTCAGGTGAGGAGTAATGTAAGGTCATGCTCGCAGTTTTCTTTGATTACCAGGGTATTGTTCATCATGAGTATGCTCCAAAAGACCTCCAAAAGGAGTACTACGTCCAAGTTCTGACTCATTTCAGAAATGCATTTCATCATAAGAGACCAGAATTGCAGAGAAATGGTGAATGATTGCTTCATCACCATAATGCCCCAGCTCACGCATCACATCTTGTCCAATAGTTCTTGCCGAACACCAAATCGAGCAAGTACGTCAGCCTCCGTACTCAAATGACCTCGCACCCTATGACTTTTTATTGTTTCCAAAACTGAAGTTACTGCTGAAAGGAAGGTGATTCAATGACTTGGAGACCATTAAGCAAAATTTGACACAGCAGCTTCACAGCATAACAAAAGAAGCATTTCAAAATGGTTTCCGGCAGTGGCAAGAACACTGGAGGAAGTGTGTTTTATCGGAAGGGAACTACTTTGAAGGAGACAGAGTGCAGCAACTGTCAGTGTTATATTTCTTGTGTTATTGTTCAAGTCTTGATACTTTTTGATTGCACCTCATATATTCCTTGATCTTGACGAGCAAAATGTTTCAGATAGTCTTCACTTTCAGCCAGTATCGTGATGTCATCAGCATAGCTAAGATTGTTAATGAGTCTTCCACCACACCTCGGTTTTCATACAGTCCAGCTACTCTGATGATTTGTTCTGCATATAAATTAAACAGATAGGAGGAAGTATGCTGCCTAGTCATACATCTTTGCTGATTTTAAACCATTCTGTTTCTCTTTGTTTGGTTTGAACTAATGCTTCTTGATCAATGTAAAGGTTGTGCAAGAGAACTATCAGGTGTTATGGTATACCCATGCTTCTTAATGTGACCCAGAGTTTCTCATGGCTTACACAGTCAAAGGTTTTGCTTCAATCAATAAAACAGATATAGATTATTATTTTTTAAACATTTCTTATATACCACCTTTCATGATACCAAGGCGGTTTACATTGAACAAACTGAAATTACATTGAACAGAGCATTATAACTTGGAGATAACTATTTCCAGGGAACATGGGCAATGGGGGGTTAAGTGGCTTGCCCAAGACTACAAGGAGCACTTGTGGGACTAGAAACCCCAGTCCTTCTGGCCCAAGGTTGCTGTCCTCTAGTGGGATTTGAACCCCCGACCTTCCGGCCTAACTTGCCCCAGCCACTAGGCCACTCTTCCCTTTTGGTATTCTTATCTTTTCAAGGATCCATCCCACATCCACTATATCATCTCTCATTCCTACCCTTTCCTGAATCCTGCTTGCACTTCAGGCAGTTCTCGTTCCAGGTATGGTTGTAGTCTCTGCTGAATGATCTTGAGTAGAATCTTGCTGGCATGTGGTATCAGAGCAATTGTGCAATAATTTCCAGTATTGGTATAAACACAGATCTTTTCCAGTCAGTTGGCCATGATGTCATCTTCCAAATTTCCTGACAGAACCTTGTAAATATGGCAATAGCCACATTTGATTGCTGTAATACTTCAAAGGGAATGTCATCAATACCTGACGCTTTGTTCCTTGATAATGCTTTCAATGCTGCTTCGACTTCTTTCATCACCAATGATTCCTGATTATACAATACAGATTGAAATGGTTGTTTGTCTACTTGACCTTTATGATATAACCACTTTATATATTCTTTCCACCTTTTCTTAATACTCTCAGAATCATTCAGTATGGATCCTTGAGCATCTTGTAGCATTCCAATTCGAAGCTGGAATTTTCTTTTTAACTCTCGTAGCTTTAGGAAAGCCGATCTTGTTCTTCCTCTAATAGTTTCTGATTCTATTTCCTTGCATGAATCATTGTAATACTTCTCCTTGTCTTATCTTGCTGCACATTGAAAATCTGAGTTCTGGGATTGCTTCTCTGTCTCCTCTGGCTTTAGCTTCTCTGCATTTCTGGGCAATTTTAAGAGTTTCTTGATCATCCATTTTGGCCATTTTTGCTTTTTTACTTTTTTGAGAAGACTTCTCACTTTCCTCTAGCAGAAATTTCTTGATGTCATCCCATAACTCTTCTGGTACTCTGTCATTTGTATCCAAAGCAGCAAATCGATTTTGTAGGCAGTCTCTTTAAATTCCAGTGGTATATTCTCAAGGTCATATTTTGCTACATTCATGAGTAGCTTACTCTTGTTCAGCTTGAGTTTACATATTAGTAGTTGATGATCCCTTCCACAGTCTACTCCAGGTTTTGTCTTTGTTGATGTTATTGAGCTTTTCCAGCTAAGATTTAATGCCCTTGGCATAGACCCTAAAGTGATTGATGGGTAAGAAACTGGTTGAGTGGGAGGCACCGGAGGGTAGTAGTAAATGGAGTTCACTATGAAGATAGGGGCATTACCAGTAGTGTGCCTCAGGGATCAGTCCTTGGTTCTTTTCTTTTTAACATTTTTATAAGTGATATTATGGAAGGTCTGTTGGGAAAGGTATGCCTTTTTGCAGATTATAGCAAAATCTGTAACAGGGTACACATACTAGAAGGTGAAGATAACATGAGAAGGGATCTAGCAAAGCTTGAAGAATGGTCATAATTTGTCAGCTAAGATTTAATTCTAAAAAATGCAAGGTCATGCATTTGGTCTGCAAAATCTAAGGGACCAATACAGTATTGGGGGTAAAATACTTCTTCCATGAAAGAAGAGCAGGACCTGGAGCAATCGTGCTGGTTGATCTCAAAGTGGTTGAACTGATAGAAAGACAACAGCAAAATCTGGAAGAATGCTTGGGTGCACAGGAGAAGGAATGACCAGCAGGAAAAAGGAGGCGATAGTGCTTTTGTACAAGTCTCTGAGAGTCTTTGAGAGTTCATTTGGAGTATTGTGTACAATTCTGGAGACCACACCTTCAAAGGATATAGACAGGAATCTGTCCAGAGGACAGTCACTAAAATAGTTGGTGATCTTTACAAGAAGGCATATGGAGTGTCACGCCCTCCTCTCGATATAGGCGGTTGCCTGGAAGAGGGGGGACGTGACCACAAATTTATAGATCTTTGTAAGTGCTGATGTCCAGGTTCCGTGTAGTTGTGGGCCAAGACACGAACAGCCAAGGTTAATTGGGGTAACAATAACTTTATTGTTAGCACAGGAATTTTGCATCTACTACCCCTAAATAACAGAAACAAAATGTGGATACTTTTCCAAACCAAATAAAGTCAAAGATGTAACAAAGTCCACCTGATACTTCTCAGGGTTGTCAGTTCCAAACAAGTTATCCAAACTTCTTTCCAGCTCTGAACAAGGTCTGTTCTTCACACTAGAAGCTTTACTTTCATGTAACAACTTTACTTTGCAGATAACTCAATAGCATTGCATTTGCTTTTCACAGCTGCTTAATGAGGTTGAGTTTTACACTTAGGCAGTACGCTGCCTTTCCCCGTGTAAAAGCTCAATTGCATGAAGTTGGACTTCTCCAGCACTTATCACTTGCCCAAAGTTTATACAGCTTTCACTCCTTATGACAGTAAGCACACTCTGTTTCCATATCAGAATAACTGCTATCTATTACAGCTGACTCAGTCTGCATTGGTTCCACTTCTGAGTCTGATATGTCCTGGTTATAGTCAGGGTTTTGCAGAGCACCTGGCTTCCACTGCTCTAGTAAGCTTTTAAGCTGTTTCCATTTAGAATCCTTTTTACTTCTTGGTATACGTGAGGAATTAAAATTACCAGCTTCCTTTAAAACTGAATCAATGGAAAAAGGGCTCACCTTTCTTCTGGTATGTCTGGCTTTCCCAGTTTGGTTAAAAGGTAAGTATTTGTCCTGATACTGCTTCACTATGTCCCGTGTGGCAAACTGCTCAGCAGGGTCTGGCTCTAACCTCCGTCTCCGTAGCACACAATCAGCTGTTTGCTTACGAGCAGCTGGGCTATTCTCAGAGCTTGAGCTAGAGACACGCTGCCTGCCCTGGGAACGTTTCTGCAGCTTTTCACCTGGAACTTTAGTCCAGCCTAATCTCCCACCTGTAACCACAGCTTCCAGAGAAGACTCCGGGGAAGAACTCCTGTCTCTCCTGGGTAAGGTTTCCAGCCTCTCCCCTCGAGGTTTAAAGTTACTTCTGACCTGCTTCTCTCTGCTGCTTGGCCCGTGGTAATTCCTCTCCTTTACAGGAAGCTTTCTTAGACGCTTTTCCAGAGACCTTTCTTTCTCTAAGCAGTCTTGCTGGCAACTCCCCAAGCACCGTGTGCTACCTTGGTAATGGTTGCTCCTTCCTTTGCTTCCTCGGTTCCTCAGGTCTCCCTCTGGATCTGAATCCGAACCAGAACCTGAGCCAGAGTCCAAAACTCTGTCTCTATTCTCCTTCTTCTCCGTTCCTCTCTCATTCTCATTCCTCTCTTCATTCTCCCTATCTGAATCTCCTTCCTGGTTAAGAGCATGGGGCTGCCCTATCCGCTTTGACTCCGCCCCCTTGCCTCTTACGTCAGCTCCCGGGGTTGTCATGGAGCTGGGGTGTGGCTCTCTCACTGACTTTCTATGCAGAGAGTTTCTCTGGGCTGAAGCTTTAACCCTTTCCTTGCCTGTATTGCTGTCTGCTTTTGGGGAAAGAAGCTGTTTTAGACCCCTATTTCTGGTGTTTAAGCCCTCTGCATCATCACAGGAGATAGACAAAGGAGAAAAGGCAGGAAAGGATTGATATTATATAGAGACATTTAAATACCTCCATGGTTAAAATACAATGAAGTTAGCCCTCCTCCATTTGAAAAGAAGCTCTAGAATGAAGGGGGTCATAAGATTTAGGGGATAGAATCAGGAGTAATCAGAAGGAATATTTCTTTATATAAAGAGCGGTAGTGGATGCAAGGAATAGCTTCCCAGTGGAGGTGGTAGAGACGAGAACTGTATGTGAATTCAAGGAGACAGGACGAGTACAAAGGCTCTCCGAGTGGGAGGAAGAGATTGTACATGTAATAGTTCACATGGATGGGTAGACTGGATAGGCCATATGTGTCTATGAAAGCTAGGGGTCTGAAAGTTCATTGAGGGCAGATACAAGTCTGAATTTTTGCCTAGGGCATCTTTCATCCTGGTTCCAGCCCTCCAGCCAAGGGTTTTGCATTACTTCACGAAGGGGACTAGTTGCTAACTTCCACTAAAGTTAAGGGGCATTAACTGCAAACCCTCTGTGGTAACAGCTGGGGTCATTCCCAACTGTGCAGTTAATACTGAGCAATGATTGCAACAACATGTTAACAGCACCGCTACTAACAGGGAAAGCACATCTCTGGAGAGACAATAGGGAACCTGGGTAGAAAGGAAAAAGAATCTAACATCCAGAAGGGAACAGAGTGTACCTCAGGGAATGCAAAATGGAAGAACAGAGTCACCTATTGAATATATCACTGTAAAATAAGGACACCACACCAAAGGCTATGTACCAGATCAGGGGCAGTGGAACACCTATTTGGTTGGTGAGGCCAAACTCCACCCACTAGCTCTCAGTGGCTCCTGCAGGAACAGTGAGCAAAAATGCCTGCTGTGACCTCTTCTGTGGGGGGGGGGGGGGGGGCAGGCAGGCTGGGGTTATAGCGCCAGTGACAACCAATTGCTTCCGGTTTCCGTGAAGGGGCAAGCAGTTGCAGGGACATGTCTAAATAGTCAGCGAGCTTAATGATGTAGACTGCACTTGGAGCAGTGGAGGATGGGCAGCGGGCCTTAACTTCCTGCTTCCCTAGCAAAACGTTTGGTTGGGCCAGGCCCGTGTGGCCCACTCTGCCAACGCTTACGTACCAGATGTAAAGTTTGATATACTGGAACACCATAACCAGGTGGGTGGGGAGGGGGGGGTTGTCATAAAAATCAGAGAGTCTATCAATACCTAAGGCCTGAAGGTAAATCCTTCCTCGCATTGGAAAACCCCACTGGGACTGAGAAGAGTGAGTTGGGATTCACTCCAGTACCAAGTGAGCACCTCACTGCAACGCAGACTCCGAAATGAATTACATACATTTCTATCGCCCCTATTTGCCTCACTGGTTTTCACAATCTCTGTTCCATTCTTCAAGTTTCATCCTGTGCTTAAATACCTGCCACAGGTGGATAAAGCATTTTGGAACAATAACTGTGTGTGCAGTAAAGTACACAGTAGATATATCTATATTTTAAAAAATAACTAAATAACTAATTAAATAAATAAACAATGTATCTAGTTATTTGTCGATTTTTTAAAATTTACTTGAGTTATTTGGTTAATAGGCAATTACATAAGTAATTGGCAATTGAATTATTTATTTATTTAATTGCTTGTTGTTTATTTTTTTAAATTACTTTCCCTTCATTTTATATTTATGCAAATTTTAGAAATGTGGGAAGCCCAAGAAAATTTAATATTATGACCCACATGTGGCAAAATCATAAAGACCACCTAACCCCCAGCCCACTTGGATCCAAGATGGAAACAGAAATAAAGAAAAAAAGCAAAATATTATCCATAAAACAAGAAACCTGAGATTGGCACAACCGGCTCCAACTAAGATGCGGGAAGGATATTCAAAAATCCCTGGTCCAGGAGATCCACAGACATTTAGAAAGGAAATAAGCTGTGAAGGAACTACAAAAATGTATGAGAAATCCTGGAGTTTGACGAGGTACTTACAAAAGGTATTTAAGAAAAAAAAACACCCCTCCCCCCACCTAGCTAGAGAACCCACGGTTGCAGGATGAGAAATTTGTGCCTGCAGCATCAGGTTTCTCTGGCCAGCTCAGGAAAGATCCGGACCACCGGACCAGACAACCCTTAAAAGAACATTTCTTTGAGAGAAAAAAAAACATTTGGAGTAACTGCTCTCTATCAGATTCAAGAGCAAGCGTTATCAAACAAGTAGCTAGAGTTCTCAAACCCAGATCTGAATCAGACCTAATACTTCAGATATATTTAATATATCTGCAACTTGAGGGCCAGGAGTCTCTGCAGAAGTGGGGACTTTCTGACCCTGCAGCAGGCCGTACGCCTTAAGTAATGGAGGACAAGAATCGGAGGAGACTCCAAATATTTCCAAAAGATACTGAATGAACATCAAGCGAGTGCAACTGCCCAACTATTCCAATTTAAATTTTAGATTGCTTGAATCCTTAATAAATGCATCTGACTGCTCTTCCTTATGGTCCATATGCAAAGATAGCCCTTCAAACATTGATTTTAAAGAATCGATGGACTCTATTCCTCAAACAATCTTCAGATATCTTGTGTGTGTCTTAGTAGGTAAAATTTGAATTTGAGGAGTAATGGCTTCCCCTAAAAGTCTAATCACATTCCAAATGGATTCTAATGTAAATTGGGCTGGTCTCTGCAAAACAACGGAAAAAGAAGCATTACCCATCTCAGTGGTTACAAGCTCCAATGATTCCACAGATTCAACAGGGCCAAGATCGGTGGACACTATCAACGCCATTTCAGCTGAACTCCACCTCTGCTCCACTTGTGGTCAATGGTCTGGCAAGGGTTCCAATGCCATGGCTCCACATCCAACGGGTGTCCCCTGAGAAGAAGCAGGCAGGCACACCAGAAACTGGAGATCCAGCGTCCTCCAAACCAACAGGATTCGTTCCGGGGCCCAACAGTTTAGGAGATAGCCACGTCACAAGGGGCGAAAGGTACCTACTCGAGGGTAACTAGGAGCTATAGTGCTTCAACGGCCCCACAGTCAGAATATCTGCACTCCCTTAGAATGCCGGTCATGGCTCGCAACACAAGAAAAAGTGAAGAGGTCCAGAAGCAACCAGAGAAGAGGTAGGCAAGCTAGTCAGGGGCAACTTCACCTGCTTCCCCTTCCTCTTCTTACCCATGTTGGAAAACACATTTGAGCCAACCACTCAGAGTGCTGCCATCTTAGATGTTGGATATTTAATTAGTCATTTAATTTTGTATTTATTTGTTCATTTATTTGCTTAAACTATTATTTTTATTTACTTTTTAAATTATTTATTAAACTATTTCTTCATTTAATCATGTATTATATTTTATTTATTTTTAAATTTAATAAATTTGTTTAAAATACATAAATAGGTAATCAAAATATATTAAATTACATAAATAAAAGATAATTTAGTAAATGAATAAATAGATTTGATAAATAACTGAACAATGAAATACATATTAAATAATTGAATAGACATTTTAACTGATCAAATCACATAATGAAATAAAATATCTATTCAATCATTTAATGATTTATTCAACTTCTTTAATATAACTAACTAAACAAGTAAATAAAATTAATTAAACAAAAATGAAACAATTATATAAACAAATTTAAATAGATAAGCTTAAGTAGATAATTTACTTAATTATTTACTTTATTTTTTATTTGAATTATTTAATTATTTGATTATTCAATCAATAAATAATCAAATCATTAATCAAATCTCTCTCTTTATATCTATAGCCTTCATGTCACCCAGTGCTTCCCAAACTTTTATCCGGTAAGATCCCACTTTAGCACTTAAAAATTCATGTGACTCCAAATGATAGGAAGCAAAATATCAGACCCCACTCCCCTCCCCACTCTCATTTACTGCCAGCTGCTCTCACTTATCCAAAGTATGAAGATGGCAGCAGTAGCAGCAAACAGCACGGACCCCAGCCTAATAGGAAGCCTGCACACGAGGGAGGGGCAGGGCTATGAATATTTACTGACTCAGAGGCCCCATGCTGGCCGCCGCTAATGGGGGGGAGCAGCAATGTTTCTGTGATCCCATCTGTTAATGGAGTGACCCCATTTGAAGTCCCTACCCATAGATTGGGAACCATTGGCTTAATCCCCAAAATTCATGTCCTGGCAGGAAGAGGTTAAAAACTGAGCTAATAACTCTATTACTGCATGAAGAGGAGCTATACTTCACCATTGAATTCATAAATAGAATTAAAATTTAGACGTGCGTGGGATTCATATGTAGGCAGCTGAAAAATATTCATTTTTATGAGTAATCTTACTGGCTAATCACTCATTAAGTTGGCAATCCTAATCATGGCTATTTCTTCAGATAGATTTCCTACTTCCTTGTATTCAGAAGGCCGTAGTATTGAATTTTCAGGCTCACAAATGTCATCGGTTCAAATTCATTAGCTCAAATTACATCAATCATGCTGGACTCTGGGAAAAAAAAGTCCTATTCAGAGGATAAATTAAGAAAAACAAGCAGGTTTCACTACCTGGGAAGGGATCAGCTAGTGAGTGTTTTCAGAATTTGTATGGCATATTTTATTTATTTATTTATTTATACATCTTTTCTATACCGCCACTTCCAGAGATCAGTGGCGGTTTACAGGTAACAAACTTTAATAGTAGAATACTTTTATTTTACACAGAACAGATTTAGAAGAAAGAACATTCAACTATTAAATGTAACTCTAATACAATAAGATAACAGGAGAAGTAGGAACGTTTGAAACTGGGTATGCATTAGTTAATGTTTCAAAACATAATATGTCAACATTAAAGGGATTATTTACATTAGTTACAATTATTTACATTAGCGATAAGCAAATTGCATTCAAGAGTAAGATTAATCTAGGTGAGCAATGTGGATGTGAGGGAAAAGATTTTATGCCTTGTCTAGGTAGGGTCAGTGAGTGACTGATGTTCGGTGCTTTTCTCTGAGTTTGGATTATCATCAATTTGAAGGTTATTGTAGTACAGAGTAAATAGATGGGTTTTTAGATTTTTTCTAAATAATTGAAGGTCCTTGATTTCTCTGATTTCAATTGGGAGGTTGTTCCATAACGTAGGGGCGAAGAATGAGAAAGCTGTGTTACTTGTCTTCTGACTTGTCTTTCGAATAGAATCAGGGACTTGTATTGTGTGAAGGTTTATTCTTCTTCTTGATCTATTTTCATGTGGGATGTTGATGAGCGTAGATAAGAAAGATGGTGCTATATTATTAAAGATCTTAAACGTAGTAACTAAGGACTTGTAGATGATTCTGCATGAGACAGGTAGCCAATGGAGAGCGTAGAGAATCGGAGATATATGATCTGATAGTTTCGCTTTATAGATGATCCTTGCAGTGACATTTTGGGCTAGTTGAAGTGTGTGTATATTTTTCTTAGAGGTCCCTTGAAGAATACCATTACAGTAGTCTAAATGTGGTGTTATAAGTGTTTGAGCCACGGATCTGAAGTCAGTGTTATCTATCAATGGTCTAAGTTGTTGGATTGTCCTTAATTTGAAATATATTGATTTTACAGTTTGTTTTATATGCTTGGTGAGGCTGAGGGTCTTATCTAGTGTGACTCCCAAGTATTTGATCTCATCTCTAACTGGGAGAGTCTTCAAAACAATTTGAGATAATTTGTCAAACATGATAATAATATAAATATATTTAGCACATTGATGATGTTAAAGATCTGTTAAAATCTTTATAGCAATTTAATCTTAACTATCTTTGTTGGAAGAAACATTACAAATTTGTAGCATTTTCTATTTCATAAGAAATTCTATAAATTTAATTCGTCTTATAGGAACTTTTCTTCCCAAAGTACTTAGTAGCAAGTGGAAAACAACAAAAAACGCATCGAAGTATCTTTGCAAAAATTTTGACCATATTCCCTGTGGTTTAATCTTAGGTCCCAAGAATGGGTCACGCTTCTCTTTTCCTGATCTTCCAGCTTCATACAACTCTGTGCCCCTTCCCACCTGCAGCTAACTTCCCCGCCGGTTGTACAGGGAAGTTAGATGGGGGGGAAGGGGCAGATGGGGGGGCAGAATTAGGGTGGGTGGTGGGCGGTCGTCGGCCCTGGCCATACAGGGCTGATTTCTTTTCTCTCTTTTTTTATTTTTTAATTTATGAATTTTATTCAGTTACAATAACCAAACATTACAGGATACTGATTCTAATGTCACTCCTGTTTGTCTGGGGCTAGCGGGGAAGTTATTCCACCTCTGAGGTGGAATAACTTCCCTAGTCGCCAGTGGTTGGTGGGCCCAGGGTCAGAAAGCAGCAGGAGGGGGCAGTGAGCATTGCCCGCAGCCCGACCCTGGCCTTGGAAGGCTGGATCAGGGGTAGGGCTGCGGGGAATGCGGTGCAGGAGCCGGCGGCCTGGATAGCAGCTTTACAATGGAGCCATGGTGCCAAGGCAACCGGATGCCATAGCGCCGCAGCTCTATTGTAAAGCCCAGACTGACTTTGCCGGGCATGATCTGTATGTGCAGGTCGGGCTGAACTGCAGTCCCAGCCTGCAGGTACAGGCCCGATCATGATTCTGATCCTATGGGGCTAGACATGCCCCACAGGATCAGAATCATGACGCCCTCTGTTCAGACCAGGCATATAGAAGGCTAGTAAGTCCGGGATGGAATTGGTCCTTTTGTGGGGACCTCTCTGTATGCCTAGAGGGAGCAGATGGTGAGGACCAGAGAGATTCATAGATCCAGCTTCTCCAAGCAGTCGGGTGCTTCTCTTCTGCTCCCCCATAGGTTCCTTTCTTCCTCTTTGTCTCCTGACACTTCTCTTTCCCTACCTTAGCTCCTCCCCTCCATTCTAAATCTACCTCTAGGTTCCTCTCTTTATTTGGATTTCTCTATCTTCCTGTTTTTCTACGGATCCCCTCCCCCTTCCCCACAGATTCTTCTCCTTTCCCTATCTCTCTCAAAATTCTCCATTTACTCATATTCTGTGTCCTCCAGATTTGTCCCTTGAATCTCTTCCTCCCCCCCCAAATCCACCAGTGAAGGCAGCTGTCCTTCTCCCCTTGCCTTTCTTTCTAGAGGACTCTCCCACTCAAGGAGCCCAAATCTTTCCACACCCCATCTCATGTGATCCAGTTCTTTCTCCTACCACCACTGAAGGCTGCTCTCCTTCTCCCTTTCCCCTGCTCAACCCTGTCCCCTCTAGGTACCTTTCCCACTCAATTGGTCCAAATCCTCACTTACTCTATTCCATGCAATCCAGTTCCTCTCTTCCCCAATCCATACAACTTAATCCCCTCTTTTTCTTCCCAATTTGGACTTATCTCCCTCCTTTCTTCCTGCTATGCAGGCCTATCCTCCTAAGATGGTGACATGAGAAGTATAACAGTGCTGTCGCCTCTCCAAGCCCAAGGAGAGGAATCCTCAGCCAACAGGGATTGATCTCTCCTCCCAGGTGTCCTAGAATGTTCTACTCAGGGGAGCCAACATGCTCTACCATTTCAGACCTCATTAAAAAGTTTCCTTCCCTACCTCTTCCTCCCATTATCCAAGACCAAATTGCAGCCTTCTCCTTCCCCTTCCACCTCAGAAGACTGCATCGCAGACTCGTGCTGCAATCTTAGACTACATCAGAGGCTCTTCCTGGGCCATATGTGGTTTTGCACAATTTCTTTTACAAAATCTTACTATGTGAATTTAAGCAATGTGCTGCTCATTTGCAGCATTTTGCATAGATTTTGCATTGCACTTCACAAAAATTAAATGTACAAATATATGGCAAGCAGCACACACAAAGGAAACTGCACGCATTATTTGTTGTTTTTTCACATGTCTGCAAAGCACAACACAGCTTAGTACAGTACATTGGCCTTAAAGTCTGTTATTTTGAGTATTTTGAGTATTCATTGGTGTATTAAGCAGAGATTCATTGAGATTATGCTTCATATATCACAATCCCCTTTAATGAAGAACAGTTCCCTTAGCAAAGGATCATGTGGCTCTCCTGTCAAGCAAAAGGCATTATAGCTTGCTGCTATGGATCAAGCTCATTAAACCTGAATTTCCAAGACTCACTGTGATTTCCAGCCATTGCATCTTTGAATTGCAAGACTTCTGTTGTCTGCTGAAAGTAACTTTCTTTCAAAACTTCAGCTGAGCAAGCATATATTTTTCTGGATGCGGCAGACATGGAACACCACAAATTCATTTCACATTAATAGAACACAAAACTTCAAGCGCAGTGTAACAGAGGAGAGTACAAAACCTGGCATTCCTCCGTTACTGAACATTAATTTTTCAGACTAAGAATGGTGTATTTGAAAACATGATGCGAGCTAAAGCAATCAGCAGGGATGCTGGTATTCAGTGTTCGCCAAGAAAATTCAGTGAAAAGAACAGACTATAACTGATTATAAGTCATAAAATGTATACAATTTGACATATTAGCCAGGAGCAAAGAAAATGTATGACTATTCCAGGGTAATATATTACTTAATATCCAATTATGATGTCGTCTGATAAATAAATTATCCTCATTAATTGAATGCAAGCCTGAAAGTTTGGATATGCGGTTTGTAGATGTTCACAATCCTTTCATTAAAGGGATGTTAATGAGTTAAAGCAAGGATTAGGGTGGCAATTTTGAAATCCAGTGTGAGACGGATGGTCCAGAAGATACATTGTACCCATGTGACTGCAAGCTTATAGGGTTTACTTTTGAAAATACAACTAGTCTTGGGAAACTAAGTCTCTTCTTGGTGTATACATTTCTGCCTGTTTGAAGCAGGGACAGATGTACCAATGGAAATTCCGACTGTACTCTTCCTCCCCCTGCTCTATCTCCACCTTTTGGGGGGGGGGGGTAATGAGTACTTTTCAAGGCTATTTTCAGGTCCCCCTCCCCCGACAGGTATACAGCTGTTTTCCTATAGAAAAAGCAGCTTTGAAAATTGGCTTCTAATAGGATGTGGGCAGACTAATTCCCTTTTTGCAGCTTCAGAAGTGAGACATAGTGAGAATTCCTTGAAAATGTGAATGCGCTTAGCTGAAGGAAGCAGGATACCTTATCTTCTGAAAGCAACAGCCCCGGGCATGGTTTTCTGATGTCTAATAGGAAGGGATAATTCAAATCCTTTATGGCCTTCAGTTTGTCATCAAGCAGCAGTGATCACGCATGTCTGCTGTGGAAAAGAACGAGGCTGGTACAGAGAGGTGCAGTTATAAGTTAAGAGAAAGTCCGAAAGGAAGAACTATTTCCAAGTGGGGGGGAAAAAAGGCTCTCGAACTGATGTTCTAAAGTCACCCTGTAAAGAAGAGTCTCATTTGGAATCCCAAAAATGTTTCTCTGTTGCTGGACGCTCGTTCTGAGAACATAATTTAGAGCAAGGGAAAACAAGTGAGCAGTGTCCCTGAGCAGTGAAACAGAAGGGCTTTCTGTGCAAAATGAAAAAAGTGTGTTTGACTAAGATGGAAAGCATGCCATGATAGGACTGCAATAAATGTTTTCTGAAAATGAAAAAGGAATTTAAGCCACCAGAGCTAAAATGGATACTACATACTCCTAACAACTTTCTAAGGTATGAATTATTTCCTCCATATCTCTTGGATATGCTAAGTCTTAAACTTTTCTTTCAGGGAATAGCGTATGAGAATTTAGATGCCATAGGATGCGTTTTTGGAACTATCGAACTGTAAGAGGTTTCATTACCGATTTCCTTATAAGCTTATTTGCTGTTTTTAGGCATGTTTTACACAAAAGCATGAATGCATATTGTCTGCGGTCAATCCATCTGTCTGCCTGTCTATCTATATGGAGTTAAAGAAAATTAAAGAAGCCAGCAGAGGTTCTACAGTTCTGCCAACTGAGGACTGGCTAAGATCCATGGCAATATAATTGCAGGGGCCAAAGGAGGGTCCCAGCCCTTCACCTGCTGAAGAGTTAGACTCTCAGCACCACAGAAACTGTGGGAGACAAGGCCTCTGAGGATTGATGAAGCTGTCTATATGTAACAAGTTTTGGCATGGGGGGGGTGGACAGGGTAAATGAGAAAATATGGAATTGAGGAAGGAAAGAGCACACTCTCAACACCCCCCTGCACCCTTACCCACTCCCCTGCATCAAACCTCTACTCCTGTTCCTGCCCCCGACAACTCCCATCTCCCAGATCTCTTGCATATATCCCCTGACCCAGAAACCCTCATTTGGGAACAGCTGGGGGATATAGAAAAAGCAATGAGCAAAACTGAAAGGGGATATTTTAAGGGCAACAAATCTTTTTGTTAGAAAGGTAAATAAATGTAAAAGGAAAAAGAGACCGCTATGGTTCTCAAAAGAAGTAGCTGAAAAGGTGAAGAAAAAGAAGGACGACTTCATAAAATACAAGAGATCACAGAGGGAGGAACACAGGCATCTATATTTGGAAAAACTTAGAGAAACTAGCAAAGTAGTCAGGAAAGCAAAGATACAAAAAGAAGAAATAGCCAATGCAATGAAATGGAGGGATAAGACATTTTTCAGATATGTTAGTGAGGGGAGGAAGAGCAAAAGTGGTATTGTCAGACTGAAGGGGAGGAAAATGTTAAACTGGTAAGGATAAAGCAGAATTGCTTAACAAATATTTCTGTTCTATGTTCACAGATGAAGGGACAGGAGCAGGACCTCAGAAAACACCCACAGATAGGAACGGAAGTGATGGGGATCTTGGATGATTTTTTAGAAGACTGTTCTTGAGGAACTAGCTAAACTAAAAGTAGACAAAGCAATAGGACCGGATGAGATACATGTGAGAATAATGAAGGAACTTGGGGACGTTCTAGCAGCTCCACTGACTGACCTTTTCAATGCTTCTTTGGAGTCGGGAGTGATCCAAGAGGACTGGAGAAAGGCACATGTGGTCCCTTTAACAAAAGTGGAAGTAAGGATGAGGTTGAAAACTACAGGCCGGTTAGTCTAACTCCTGTGACAACTAAATTATTGGAAACCCTGCTAAAAGAGGGAATAGTGAGTTTTCTGAAGTCTAATGGATTCGGGATCCGAGGCAGCATGGGTTTACCAGAGGCAGGTCTTGTCAGACAAATATGATTGATTTCTTTGACTGCATGACCAGAGAGATGGACCGAGGAAGAGTCCTAGATGTGGTGTACTTAGATTTCAGTAAGGTCTTTGACACTGTTCCACACAGGCAACTTATAAACAAACTGAGCAACTAGGGATGGACCTTATAGTGACCAACTGGGTTAGAAATTGGTTGAGTGGGATGTGACAAAGGATACAGGTAAATGGAGCTACTACTACTACTACTGAACTGTGTATCATGCTACAAGATGTATGCATCAGAGCTTATAATCTAGTCAAGACAGACAACACAGTAGCTGTAGACATGGGATACAACTAGGACAGGGGTGTCCAAACCTGTCCTGGAGGGCCGGAATCCTGGCAGGTTTTGGGATAGCCCTAATGAATATGCATGAGATATATATGCATTAGAGATATCCTGCCAACCTGACTGGTTTGTGGCCCTCCAGGGCTGGATTTGGAGACCCCTGCCTTACACCTCTGTCATTTAAGATCGTGAGTGGGCAAGGTACAGATGTCCTAGACATCGAAAGGGTATATAGAATGTGTCACATTCCTCCTCGATTCTCACCACCACCAAAAAGGTGGCTAATAGACAATTTTTAGGTGGTGGTGAGAAGTGAGGAGGACTGTGACAAATTCTATCTAACCTTTTTGATGTCTTGGACATCTGCACCTTGTCCACTCACGATCTTAAATGACAGAGGTGTAAGGCAGGGGTCTCCAAATCCAGCCCTGGAGGGCCACAAACCAGTCAGGTTGGCAGGATATCTCTAAGGCATATATATCTCATGCATATTCATTAGGGCTATCCCAAAAACCTGCCAGGATTCCGGCCCTCCAGGACAGGTTTGGACACCCCTGAACTAGGAGGAATGGTAAGGAAACCCAAAGGAGACCAGGTGAATCAAGATCCGAAAGCGGCAGTGAAGAGGTGAGTTTTCAGCCTGGATTTGAAAAAGGCCAGAGAAGGCACCTGACATACAAACTCAGCTAGTTTGTTCCAGGTATAAGGAGCAGCAAGGTGAAAGGAGCAAAGTCTGGAATCATCAGTAGAAGAGAAGGGCACAGATAGGACCTCACTCTGAGAAGGACGTTACCAGTGGTGTCCTGCAGCAATCTGTCCTTGGTCTGATTGTTTTTAACATCTTTGTTAGTGATAGTCCAGAACGGCAGTCGGGTTTGCCTCTTTGCAGATGATACCAAAATTTGCAATATAGAGTAGACACCCAGGAAGGTATAGATAACACAAGGATGGATCTAGCTAAGCTTGAAGAATGGTCAAGAATTTGGCAGCTGAAATTTAATGCTAAAAAATGCAGGGTTATGCATTTGGGCTGCAAAAATCCAAGGGAGCAGTACAGTGTAGGAAGTGAGGTATTTCTGTCCACAAAAGAAGAGAGCAAGATCTGGGTGTGATTGTTTCTGATAATCTTAAAGGAGCTAAACAGGTAGAAAAGGTGACAGTGGAAGCCAGGAGGATACTTGGGTGCATAGGGAGAGGAATGGCCAGCAGAAAAAAAGAGGTGATGGTGCCTCTGTATAAGTCTCTGGTGCAACCTCATTTGGAATATTGTGTTCAATTCTGGAGACCGCACCTTCAAAAGGTTATAAACAGCATGGAGTTGGTGAAGAAGGTAGCTACTAAAATGGTTAATGATCTTTTCTATAAAGCATATGAGAACAGACTTAACATACATAGTGTGACAATGTCAGCTATACTGAACAGATGGAGATAGAGGAAAATGGGCACTATACCTTTAAGACTGAGGAAAGGCAGGGTTTCCATAGAGCTCAAACTGTAAACAAACCAGAGAAGCACGTTGCAGCAGAGGTTAAGCCCCGTCCAAACCTTAACGTGGGGGCAGATTTAAGCCCAGATAGCAAGTACACGTGCACAGAACAGGGCGTGGTGGCTAGAAAGCACCTTTTTAAACCTGCAACACAGAAGTCAAAAGGGCAGGAAGTGAGCAGAGGAAAGAGCAGAGTGGAAGCAACCAGAGTTGGAGAAGAAGGAAGCAGCAGATACAGCTACCGAGAAGTTAGAGATTCCAAACCAAAGCACAGAGTTCAGTCTGTAGCTGGAGTTACTGCTGAAGCCGAGAGTCCAGAGCCAGGAGGTTCAGAGAGCGCTGAAAGGTCAGTGTGGACAGAAGGCTCAGCAAGAGCAGGAAACTCAGGGCAGGAATCCTATTCAGAGGTAGCACTGAAGCCAGAGGGTTTAAAAGTGAGAACTGCTTTTAAGAAACCCAGAGAAGGCAAAGCTGGAAAGTTTTATCCCACCGGGCAACTTAACTCTATTAGCAAAGAAAGCAATTCCTTTGTGGAAGGTGTGGCTGACTCAGAGCCCAGCAAGAGGTTTGCAGAAGACGTTGCTAATGAGCTAAGGAGAAGTGCAGGACAGAGTGCTCCAGGACCTTTGAATGCCAGAAGGTGGGTGAAAGCAATTCCCAATGCTGATATTCTGAAGACAGACAAAAGCAGAGATAGAGACTTGAACCTGATTAAGAAGCTAAAGCAACTGTTTCCAGATAGTGGAAGTTTTCCAGAGAGCATAGCTAACCCTTGGTTAGGAGAGCAGCATGTAAGGGAGTTTCTGAATACCCTTTCAAACAATAAGCTGAACTCTTCCATTAGAAGCCCAAGTGGGGAGAAAGGACTTGCAGGGGAAGAAGATATGCAAGTGGATTCTCCTTCGCCTGAAGCTGTGTGTGACAGTATTCCCATGGATTGCTCTTTCTGTAAATCTGTTTACCCGGGATAGGAGAAAGACAAAAACCCCATTGAAAGCAAAGAATATTTATGAAAGCCTAAACATGATCTAGAAGAGTTTTGAATGAAGACAAGAGATAAATGCCCATTGTAAATAAGAACAATAGCTGTGATTCTTTACTACTGGAAAAGGCCTGTGAACAGCTATTGTCACTGTATAAAGAGCTTTTGCCAAGTTCTGATATTCCAGATAACCTTTATGCTCCTGTATTTTCTTTTGGAGAAATTATCCTTGCTGTTGGCGTATATGAACTTTAATGTGTGAAGGGGAGCCCAAAAATAAAAATATTCTGTTTTTGCCTTAAACAAAACCGTGTGGTGACAACTACTTTGTCTGCAAGTAATACAGAGAAACTACAGCTCCCAGAATTCCTTCAGGGAGGGAGAACCAAGTGACTCTATACTTAAGGGCAAACAAGGCCACCCCTCCTGCTTATAGGCTTGGCCAGCAGGGGGAGTGCGACAATAGTAACATATATAGTATATGATGGCAGATAAAGACCAGTATGGTCCATCTAGTCTGCCCAGCAAGGCGGCAAGAGTAGGTGCACTTGCCGCTCTGTGCAGGTCACCACTCCCCATGCCTTTGTTTAGGGATGTACCCATCACTATTTATTTATTTATTTATATTTAACAGATTTTATATACTGCTTTATCATTTCAATCAAAGCGGCTTACATTGAAACTTAAACTTGGTAATGTAGATTAAACAGGGACATTGATAACTTGGATTTTTCTGAGGCAATGGAGGGTTAAGTGACTTGCCCAAAGCCACAAGGAGTGCTAGTGGGAATCAAACCCTGGTCTCTGGGTTCCCAAGCCAGTGTTCTTAACCATTAGGCTACTCCTCCACTATGTGTAGGTCACCCCTATTTGTTCAGATATAAGAGATAGTTATGCTTATTTTGATTTTATCCTGTTGCTATAAAAGGATCCACTGTGTCTGTCCTATGCCATTTTGAATTCTGCCACTGTGTTTGCACCCACCACTTCCATCGGGAGGGCATTCCAAGCCTCCACCATCCTTTCAGTGAAAACGTATTTCCTGAAGATGCCTTTCAGTTGACCTCCTTGCAGCTTCACATTATGCCTTCTAGTTTAACAGCTTCCCCGCATTTGGAAGAGGTTTGTTTGTCCATTAATACATTAAAGGTCTGAATCATATCTCCCCTGTCCCTCCTCTCCTCCAGAGTGTACATATTTAGGTCTTCAAGTCTCTTCTCATAAGTCTTCTGACGCTGGCTCCAAATCATTTTGGTCACCTTCCTCTGAACCACTTCCAGCCTTTTTATATCCTTTGCTAGATACGGTCTCCAAAACTGAACACAATATTACAAGCAAGGCCTCACCAGCGACTTGTACAGTGGCATTAGTACCTCTTCCTTTCTGCTGGTAATTCCTCTCTGTATGCAACCCAGCATCCTTCTGGCTTTCGTCACCTTGAGATCGTCAAAAACAATCACACTGAGGTCCTTCTCCTTGTCTGTGCACACCAACCTCTCGCCCCCTACTGCATACAATTCCCTTGGATTTCTGCTTCCCAAGTGCATGACACTGCACTTCTTCACATTAAATCTTAACTGCCAAGCATTAGACCATTCTTCCAGCTTTTGTAAATCTTTCCTCATGTTCCCCATTCCCTCAGGGAGTAAACTCTGTTGCAAATTTTGGTGTCCTCTGCAAAAAGACAGACTTTTCCATTCAGCCCTTTGGCAATATCACTCACGAATATATTGAGCAGTACAGGTCCCAAGACTGAACCCTGGAGTACACCGCTAATCACCTACCTTTCATCTGAATGAGTTCCGTTTACAGTCACCTTCCGTCATCTGTCAGTCAACCAATTTCTGATCCAGTTCATCATCTTGGGACCCATCCCCAAGCTGTTGAGTTTATTGATAAGCCTCCTATGAGGAACAGTATCAAAGGCTTTGCTGAAGCATAGGTAGATCACATCCATCGCATACCCTTGATCTAGTTCTCTGGGCACCCAGTCAAAGAACTCAGATTTGTTTGTCAAGATCGTCCTTTGGTAAAACCATGTTGCCTTGGATCATGTAACCATGATCCTCTTTCAGCAGCATCTCCATTACTTTTTCCGCCACTGATGTAAGGCTTATTGGCCTGTAGTTCATCACTTCTTCGCTATTAACACTTTTGTGGAGAGGTACCACCATCAGTCCTTCTCCAGTCCTGTGGAACTTCTCCCGTCTCCAAGGATCTATTAAAAACATCTTTTAAAGGCCCTGCAAGAACCTCTCTGAGCTCCTTCAGTATCCTGGAGTGTATCCCATCTGATCCCATAGACTTGTCCACTTTCAGTTTTGCAAGCTGTTTTAACACATCATCTTTTGTGAATGGTGTGATATTTACTCCATTCCCATTTGTATATTTGTCAATCACAAATGGTCCTTCTCCAGGATTTTCTCTAGTAAAAACAGCAGACGTATTTGTTTAGCATTGTCGCTTTTTTCAATGTCACTTTCCACAAATCTGTTCCCAGCACTTTTGAGTCCTGCAATTCCACCTCTGATTTTCCTCCTCTCCCGAATATACCTGAAAAAAGTCTTGTCACCACACTTCACATCTTTAGCCATCTTTTCTTCTGTCTTTGATTTTGCTATCCTTATTTCTTTTTTTGTCTCTTTTAGTTTGATCTTGTATGCTTTTCTGTGTTCCTCTGCGAGCTTCTGTATTTTGTGAAAGCTGTGTTTTTTGCCTTTATTTGTACAGCCACTTCTTTGGAGAACCAAATAGGTTTCCTTTTCCTCTTCCTCTTGTTTTTATTTACTTTCCTTATGTATATATCTGTTGCATCTTTTATTGCTTTCTTTATTTAGCCCATTGCAATTCCACTTCCCTTAACCCCTACCACCCTACCAACTCCTCCTTCAGGTACTTGGCCATTTTACTGAAGTCAGTGTTTTTGAAGCCTAAGACTGAGTTTGCTATGATGGGATTCCACCTTGGCTTTTATCTCAAACCACACCATGTGATGATTGCTGCTGTTCACATGGGCATCCACCTGGATATTCAACATGCTATCTCCGTTGGTGAGCACTAAATCCAGCTCTCCCTGGTTGGTTCCATCACCATGATGTTTAAGATCTTGTTTTATGTATCAAGTTCAAATGTTCTATGTATAATGTTTCATGTACCAAGTTGTTACAATGTAAACCGCACTGATTTCAAATAGCGCGGTATATAAAAATAAATAAATAAATAAATTTGTTTAAGTAACGCATCTTGGAAGGCATCCACAATTCTTTTACTTCTTTCCAGATTTGCAGAAGGAACACTCTAATCCACATCGGGTAGATGAAAGTCACCCAATATGATCACTTTCTCCTTCATGGCTCTCTTTGTAATATCATCAATCAATTCGCAATCAAGAGATCCACACCGGTATGGATGACAGTGCCATCTCCTCTTTCCAACACAATCCAGAGAGCTTCTTCTTTTCCCAATGTCCCCTGCATTTCAGCAGCTTTAATGTTGCTTTTGACATATAGGGCTACTCCTCCTCCTTTTCTACCCTCTCTATCTCTTCTAAATAGATAATAGCCAGCTATGGCTATATCCCATTCATGCAACTCGTTAAACCAGGTTTCTGTAATGGCCACAATGTCCAAGTCCATTTCCACCATTAGGGCTTCCAGGAACTTTGTTGGCTAGGCTTCGAGCATTTGTACTCATTCCTTTCCAGTATTTTTGAATGTCTTGCCTGCCTTTTGCATGGATTTTGTTCTACACGCCCCTTCCCACTTGCCATTGATGTGTTGTTCAAAAGTGTGTCCGTTTCCAATGTTGTTTTGTTTTTGCTGGGAGTGACGTCCTGAACTTGTCCTTTTCTATCCGTCACCCCCTTCCCTAGTTTAAATGCCTGTCCACATATTGCCTGAATTTTTCACTTAGGCCTTTTCCCTGCGGCGGAGAGATATAGTCCATCAGTACAGTATAGTCTCTTGTTGATCCATGTGTTTCCCCAGTCACCTATATATCTAAATCCTTCTTGTTTGCACCAGATCTTACTATGTATACATTAGAGGAAAGGCGGGATAGAAGAGATATGATACTTACCTCTGTGATATAAATGCACAAGAGGAGAGCCTCTTTCGATTGACAGCAAACTCTGCCACGAGGGGACATAGGATGAGGGTGATGGGGATAATATGCAGAAATATTTTTTTTACGGAAAGAGTGGTAGATATGTGGAATAATCTCTCAGTGGAGGTAGTAGAAACGAGGACAGTATTTGAATTAAAAATAAAACATGGGACTAATACAGAAGATCTCTTAAGGAAAAAAAAGGGACTATTGTAGTTGATATGGAAGGGCAGACTAGACAGGCCATGTGGTCTTTTTCTGCCGTAATATTTCTATGTTTCTCTATTTGCATACCCAGTATCCCCAAAACACAAACCTTCACAAACATATTCCTCCACACCCAACCCTGCCTCCTCTCACATCTCCTTCAGATACACACATTCCCATAGAAAGAAACGCACAGGGCATGACACACAGCCCCCCATCCACACACCCTCTTTCAGCCTACTGAGATACGTTTTACCATACTTCTCACTACCAAGTCCCCCATACAGACATGCCTGACCAGTAGAGGAAGGAAAACACGCCATCGAGTCTCGTTTTAGACGGGCATTTTATAGCAAGATTCTGATATAAGAAGTCCAAAGAAGCACCTCTAGTTTAGGCCTGCTTTATAAAGCTGGCAACGGGTCTATATGCCTTTATGTAAAAGGCTTCCTGACAGTTCACAAATGCCAATGCACACAAGTTACACGTGTTCCAAAGAAGATGTGTAAGAATTTGTGCACATAAGTACCTGCATATTTTATACATTTCACACGTATCTCATAACACTAGTTCTGCTTACCCAAACTACATTCCCGGGAATGTGAGCATAAAAAGCAGGTAAACATTTTCTGTGCATGTACTTTTTAAGCTCTATGCAAATGAGCAATTTTATAAAAGACATTTTCTGAACTCCCATGGGGGGGAATTTTATAAATTCCAATGTAGTTAACATTCTCTTGTGCACCATTCACGTCTATTGTACTTTATAACATAAGGGTGTGTAAGTGGTCAAAAGCACACTTAAATCTTCATGAGAACTTGGACTAATCTATGGCTGGTGTAAATGCCTGTATCTGGTTTCCTCAGAAATGTGCACAGATTATGGTATTTTATAATTTACATGCATAAATTTGCACTCTGCCCTCAGTGGTTGGGGCAAGTTGCTTCAGGCCAGGGATTCAAATCCCGCTGGAGGACAGCAACCTCGGGCCAGAGGGACTGGGGTTTCTAGTCCCACAGGCACTCCTTGTGGCCTTGGGCAAGCCACTTAACCCTCCATTGCCTCAGGTACATAACGTTGATTGTGAGCCCTTCAGGGGCAAGGGAAATATATACCATTCCTGAATGTACACCACTTTGACCTGGTGAAAAGAGGTATATAAGCATTGCTAAATAAATTCCACCCAAGCTCTGCCCACAGGCACACCCCCAGTGAAACTACGTGTGATTGGTCCGATGAGCATTTGTGCAGAATAGCAACTGCCCAAGTACACGCGCCCTTTGATGCATATAAACCACTATAATACTGCAAGTTATGCACCTAAATGATGTGCAACTTTCTGCAACTCCTTATAAAATTACCCTTCAAGTGTATATTTTGACCGCTAGAATAGGCACCGATAGTGGTGATCTGGATTGCTATCTGGCACCCTCCTGAACTCCAGCACTAAGCTCTATGTCATTCTGTTACCTGAATATCCTTCAGAAAAAGAGTCTTGCGTGATTTCAAAAAGATAATGTAAAATAAAATCTTGAATGATTCTTATATTGATCTAGTAAGTAGCATCACAACCTGCTAAGACGCCAGGCAATTTGTAAAGGGGCCTTGTCACCCTTTAATAAGGTCCAAGTTCCTCCTAGTGGAGAGTGTATAGGTAGTGGTGAGTATAGAGTGGACTGAACCATTTTGTTACCGTTCTCCCCCAGGAGTCGCCAAAGTGATACAGCCCAGGGACTGGTCCATGTGTCCATGAGGAGATTCTAGGGACAGTGAGAGTAGGATGGATGGACTGACCCTCCCCATTTGACATTACTACTACAGTAAAATGCACCTAATAATATAATAGTGTCAGTAGCACGGTAGGACATTCGAATAACAGAAGTATGATGCAACATCAGCACAATACAATGAAACATAAAAAGTAGAAGGGCCGTATGTTGTTGCTGGATATGAATCGGATAATGGTACATGTTTCATGGAGTATATGAAAAAAAGATATTCCTAAAAAGTCCAGGTAATCAAAGTGCCTTTATTCTGGTTCTTTTTGTAAAGAGTCCCAGATTACCTATCACTAATAAAAGTGGGGTTTGGGGGTTCTTGGTACCTGTTGCTCAGGAGTAGCCTCAGAGATTAATCTATTTCCTATGGCATTACTATTGAGTAGCTTTAGAGATCCCTCAGTCTCAAACAGCAAGTGGATGGTGGTAGGAGTGTTTATGTTAATATACCCATGATGTACATACCTCTATGAAACCTTGTTCTATGGAGGGGGACAGAGTTTTTCTTCTCTATCTTTCCGCCCTTCTAATTGGGGCTCATGGCTGAAATGCCTGAACTCTGAAAAAATAGGTCCCTTGGCCATGGCGGCCTATGGACAAATATATGAAATCTATCCCAAATGAGTGGAATCAGGCATTTATATCTCCACAGATCACCACCATAAAAACCGCCGCTTCTGAGGCGCGTGAAACAGCAGCCAGTCACAGAGGGAGTGAGCAGGAGCTCCCCTTCACCTCCCGGACCTGCCTATCAGCGGCCCTTCACCACCATAAAAACCGCCGCTTCTGAGGCGGGCCCGCGCCTGAGGGCCTCGCCAGAGGGCCCTTTGGCGTGGCCCTTAGGCGTTGGTCCGTGGCGCTTGTTGCTGAGAGTTGCACTGATGACTTGGACTGGGCTGACGTGCGTCTGTGATGTGGTAACCTGCTGTTCTATGTTTCTCCTCTGCTATTATCTGTTTGACTGTCTCTATCCTCTATTCTGTCCTATTATATAATGGCGTTCTTTTCCTATTTCCTGGAATGATATTGCATTGTAAGCCGCTCTAATGCCTCTGGCCTGAGCGGTATATCAAATCTGAATAAACATAAACATAAACATAGAGGTGGTTCAGAGAACCCCAAGATAAAAGAATGAAGTCTTTACCTAGGGAGTTGGAATAGGGATTTGTATCTCCACAAATCCCAGAGAGGAAAATGAGCGACTCAAGGAATCATCAGGTGAACAGTGGATGCTGGTGGAGATATGTAGTGTACCTGGCTGGATGGTCTAGTGGAGGAGAGGGAAACTCAAGGAATCATCAGGTGAACAGTGGATGCTGGTGGAGATACGTAGTGTACCTGGCTGGATGGTCTAGTGGAGGGGAGGGAAACTCAAGGAATTTGAGGGGACATGCCATCTTACTATTTGACTAACTATGCCAATTTTGTTTTTCCTTTGCTTGGCTGTCTCTCCATTTGGAAGAATCTTTTCAGTTAAAAAGTCTTTTGTTTTTGGACAGCCATTCTGACTGGACATTGTACTTTTTGATTGACAGTGCTGATTATTTGGGGCAGAGTGACAAGAGAGACTCCTACAGCCACAGAAAGTGGAAACGAAGTTTCTCCCTTACCCCACCCTATTCTAATACGGCCCCAAGGGTGAAGGCTCTGCATTGCCAGCCTTCACCCACGTTGTAGCCTGCTTCTCAATTAAAAGAAGTACCCAGGCATTACACTTATTTTAGTGATGTCTTAAAAAAAAAGCAATTGGAACAAATGAATTCAACAGGAACATTGTATTTTTTATCAAACTTGAAGTTATTGAGCCATTCTGAAAACCAACAGCAAGGAACAACCATCAAATTAATGGATGGCAGACATCTACAAACAGCGAATTGTTATGGAAAATGAGGATAAAGCAGAAATAATAAAAAAATCTTTAAGGAACCTTGAGAAACAGTCAAGGCTGGAGTAGATTTTACTCCCAAGGGTGTATTATACTTACGTATAATACTGTAGAACATTCCGGTCAACATCCAAAAAGCAGTTACATGTTTGGCAGCCTGCTGAATATATAGAACTTCTTTCTTTTTAAATTTGAGAGTATTCTAGGTATAGTGTTAAATGACTATTTCACTATCCGTATAGTGTCATACATAGAACAGGGAGGGAAAGATTGGTGGCATTCTAATGGAGGGCCACAAGAGTATAGATTATATGCATAGGTGCAGATTTTTAGCCCCTATACATATAGATAAATATGCTTGACTTTGATATGGCCATGGTGCTTCTATGTTTAAGAATGCATATATTTAAATGTATAGCTTATCTTAGTGCAGCATATAGCACTGCTGAATATAGGAAACATCTAGATTAGATGTTTCAAAATCTCCCCCAGATATTTCACCGAAACTTGGCCTGCATTCTTTTTAAGACCTATCTCCCTCCGCTCAAGGACACATGGGTCCTCCTGCTCATCTCACGTAGCTTTGGGTATTTTGTGCCTTTATTCATGTTTGCCTTTGATTGAAATTCTGTGTCTTTTGTACCAATGTGTCTGGCAACTAATTTTCATAGGGAAACTACCCTAGAATCCACAGGCCTTGCCCCAAAGCAGGCAAGTGCCTTGGACCCCATTAGGAACAAAGGTCCTGAAACAAAGTATTATGTCTATAGGCACGCATCAAAAAGAAAGGTCTTGAGAACTGACCACCACCTGTGTTAGAACCATTGGTAGCATGAGCTCAGTATGTGACGCTAAATTTTACATAGTATGCAGAGATCGGAGCAGTGCAGGAGTGTGCGTGCTTTTGCCGATATGTGGAACCAGAGGAATCATTTTACAACTCTACTCATGGGAAAGAAACAGAGCACACGCAGCAACTTTCACATCCAAGTGTACACATGGGCCATTTTGCAAAGCTACATGTATAAAAAAAAACTACAGAGGCTGCTATCATTATTTGATTAGAAACTGGTGAGGGGGGGGGGGAATAAACAGTGGGGGATTAAGGAGGGTAAAGAGCTGACCAAAATGACCCTATTGTCAAGGGTTCAGGTGGCAAGGAAATTGTCTATACTGTATGTATATGCATATGAGCTAAGATCATGGTACAGGCTTCCCTCATCGTGATTGGCTGACTGAATGGTGGAGCCTGCAGTGCAGGAAGTTCTCATTGATCTTGCTGTTTGAAGTCTTGTGAGATTTGAAACCGGGAGATCAGCTTAACTTCCTGCCCGGTGCGGTGCCACCATTCAAAGAGCCTATCGGGGGGGAGGGGAGGAGCCTAAACACTAGCATTTTTGAGGTCCTGTAGCCAGGGATAAGAATGAGTGAGTAAAAGAGGGATGAAGGAAGTGGTTATATGATAGAGAGAGAGAGAGACACTAGAGGAAGACTGGGATGGGGGTCATGAGAGAGACACACACAGCCCTCAACACTCCCCATCCCACACGCAAACATGTATGTATACATCCCTCAAGGCACATACATACATGGAACCCTGACACGCACACTTCGCATCCTCCGACATTTGCTATGAGGCACACATACGAACCCCCCATGTGTTTGATTCAGGAAATGGGGGAAATGCACATTCTGTTCCGCCGCTAGTGTACACTTTTCAACTTGTTTAAAAACCTGCAAATGCCAGGGAGTAGCTCGAAATTCTAAGAGAGACAGTTTTGGTCATTGATGTGTATGCGGCATTCCACATTTCATATAAAGGAATGCACATGTAAATTTTTGACCTGCCAAAGCTATGCCCTAACCCTTACCCCAGCACTCCCTTGCAAGTTTACATATTATGGACATCCACGTGTAAATTTTGCCCTTTCTAAAAAAAAAAAAATCACCTTTTACACACTGATTCCATTTTCACATGTAAATGCTGGATTTTCCACGTGGAAATTACAAAGAGACTTCTAAAATAACCACCTTAATTATCTTGTTTCAATAGATACATTAAAAAACCCCATAAAAACTTGTCTTCAAATCAGGGCTTAATTTGTAGACAAAAAGAAAGTGGAACTATGGAGATGGAAGAGGCGGAGAGTGGGCCGGGACAGGAGCAAAAGGAGAAGATAAGTTGGATTAGGGATAAGGAGACTTTTGGTTGCAGTGCTGCAGGCTCCGGCCTCCCCTCCTCTCACTGCAGGCTTCCTGGAAGGGAGGGGCTGCAGCAGAACATCGCACTGCTCGGGAGTCTGAAAAGAAGTGCCACAACTGTGTTTGAGGCTTTTCCTCCAGAAGTTAAGCCTTGCTTAGCAGATTGCAAGCTCTACGGAGCAGGGACTCTCGCTTTTTCTGTACTTGTACAGCACTACATATGTCTAGTAGCGCTATATAAATGATAACTAGCAGTACTAGTAGTAATAACCCCCCCCCAAAAAAAAATGGTAACACTGACAATGCCAGCCTCAAAAACAGGTGTTTTATAACTATATAATGGCAGTAAGTAATTCACAATAGTTGAGCAGCTATAGATAAGATGACTCAGCTGCGTGTAATGCATATGACATTGAATACATGGAATTTGCTGCAGCCTTTGAAACCCAGCATGCATTCACACTAAAGCATGCCAAGCCTCTTTGCTTATTCAGTCAGTCAGTATGCTCGAGGAAGGAAAGTCTGGAATACAGATTATAACTGATCACTGCTGAAAATATGTAATTCCTACTGGCAGCAGAGGATGCAGAGCCTGCTGAGAGAAGCAAAAAATGCATGCAAGTCCAAATGTGAAATTTTTCCTTATAACAGCGAGATTTTAAAGAGTGGGCAGAGGTTCTACAGCATTTCTACAGGAGTTTTTTTATACTGTAGGAACTCACCCCCTCCCTTCTGAAGTTGCAGGAATGCAAAAGCTTGCGAGAAGGGTGAGTGGTTTCAAAACTCTGCAGACTGCCATACAATGTTTTGGTCCAAATTTTACCCTATTTTTAAATTTGACCTTTACCATCTGCAAGTCTGGAGGACAAAAAAGTAGTATTATCATATGGACTCTGTTTAAATATGTGATTTAAAGTTACTAAACTGGTAATACAAGGGACAAGAGAGCTTCTGCAAGTACAATTTTCTAATGCATTTACTCAGGTAACGTGGCTTTCCCTCACTTGGTTTGCAGCTTGTCGTGCTGTGAGGGCTTGTGTGCATCAGTGATACTGAGAGCTAAGCTATCGGTAGTTTAACTACTGGCAGGGTCTCCCAAGATGGACAGGTCGCAATTGAGGTGTCAGACCAAGACAAACCACCCATCTGGGCAGCAGCAGAATGGGACAGTGTTGGCGGCGGAGGATCACAGTTCTGTGGCAACGGCAACACCACTAAACTTAAACAGTGTGGAGGAAAGGCCCGGCAATCTACTTCTGTATCTTGCCATGAAAACCCAATGAATAGTCACAACAAAACAAATCACACTATAGTGCTGGAAGATGAGACCCCCAAGTCGGAAGGCACTCAAATAGCTACTTGGGAGGAGCCGAAGACTTTTCAGAGTAAAGCCAGCATTTATGATGTGGTTAGATCAAAGCCCTCAGGACATCTGACTGCTGATGTAGCTGCGCATGAAATGAGAGTCAGAAGCTATCTTACATATTGGGACATGGAATGTACGAAGCATGAACCAAGGGAAGTTGGAGGTAGTCAAGAATGAAATGGAACGTGTACAACTTGATCTGTTGGGTGTCAGCAAACTGAAATGGATTGGCAGCGGGCACTTTGCATCAGATGATCACGTGGTCTACTATGCTGGAAATGAATGACAAAAAAGAACTGATGTTGCATTTATAATAAAGAAGAAACTTGCAAGAACTGTAATGAAATACAATGCAATCGGCAAATACTTAATTTCAATTCATCTACTAGGAATGCCTATCAACACAAATTTAATTCAAGTATATGCCCCAACAACAGCTGCAGAAGAGGAAGAAGTGGATGAGTTCTATGAACAAGTACAAGCTGAAATTGACAGAACATTCAAACAGAATATCCTTATAGGCATGGGTGACTGGAACGCAAATGTTGGCAACAAAGAAGGCGGCAAAATGGTTGGAAAATATGGACTTCGCAACAGAAATGAAGCTGGAGAAAGACTGCTAGAATTCTGCAAGATCAACGATCTATTAATCTCAAACACCTTCTTCCAGCAACACAAGCGGTGACTACACACATGGACTTCACCCAAGCTATTGTACAAAAATCAAAATTGACTACATCTGTGGAAGTCAACGATGGAAAAGCTCTAACACATCAACAAAGGCGAAATCTGGAGCTGACTATGGTACAGATCTCCAACTACTAGTATGCAAACTCAAGCTAAAGTTGAAAAAGAGCAAGCCACTCATGAATGTAGCAAAATATGAACCTGAGAATACACCACTAGAATTTAAAGACTGCCTGCAAAATCGATTTGCTGCTTTAGATACAAATGACAGAGCTCCAGAAGAGTTATGGAATGACATCAAGAAGGCTGTGTTGGAAGAAAGCGAGAAGTCTCTACAAAAGGTGAAAATGCAAAAGTGGCCATAATGGATGATGGAAGAAACTCTGAAAATTGCCCAGAAACGCAGAGAAGCTAAAGTCAGAGGAGAAAGACAGACAATCTCAGAACTCAGATTTCTAACATGCAGCAAGACAGGACAAGGAAAAATACTACAATGACGCATGCAAGGAAATAGAAGCAGAAACTATTAGAGGAAGAACAAGAACAACTTTCCTAAAGCTAAGAGAGTTAAACAAAAAATTACAGCCTTGAATTGGAATGTTACAAGATGCTCAAGGTTTTATGTTGAATGATGCTGAGATCGTCAAGAAAACGTGGAAAGAATATACAGAGTCATTCTACTATAAAGATCAAGTGGACCAACAGCTGTTTCAACCTGTACCTTATGATCCGGAATCATTGGTGATGAAAGAACAAGCGAAGCAGAATTGAATGCCTTATCAAAGAACAAAGCACCAGGCATTGATGGCATTCCCATAGAAATATGACAGCAATCTGATGCAGCTATTACCTTACTTACGAGGCTCTGCCAGGAAATTTGGAAGACAACATCATGGCCAACTGACTGGAAAAGATCTGTGTTTATACCAATACTAAATAAAGGTGAGCCAACTGACTGTGGAAATTATCGCATAATTGCTCTGATCCCACATGCCAGCAAGATTCTACTGAAGATTATTCAACAGAGACTACAACCATACCTGGAACAAGAACTACCTGATGTACAAGCAGGGTTCAGGAAAGGGTGAGGAATGAGAGACATCATCACAGATGTGAGATGGATCCTTGAAAAGACTAAAGAATACCAAAAGGATATCTATTTGTGCTTTATCGACTACAGCAAGGCTCTTGACTGTGTAAACCATAAGAAACTCTGGGCCACATTAAGAAGCATGGGTATACCAGAATACCTGATCGTTCTCTTGCACAATCTGTACATTGATCAAGAAGCAACAGTTCGAATGGAACAAGGAGAAACAGAATGGTTTAAAATAAGCAAAGGTGTACGACAAGGCTGCATACTTTCCCCCTATCTGTTTAATTTATATGCAGAACAAATCATCACAGAAGCAGGATTGTATGAACAACCTTCACTTTGCTGATACCACCACATTACTGGCTGAAAGTGAAGATGATCTGAAACATTTGCTTCTCACGATCAAGGAATATAATCTTAAAATGGGCCTGCACTGTAATGTAAAGAAGACAAAGATCAAGACAACTGGCAAAGAGGTCTGTTATTTCCTGCTTGTTCTTGACTGGACGCTCCTGGATGGTTGCTGGCTGCAGAGGCTGTGCTGATTGGTTCCTGCTCTGCTCCCGGGGCTTTAAAATCCATTGCCCTACCGCGGGACGCTGAGGTCTGTTATTTCCTGCTTGTTCTTGACTGGATGCTCCTGGATGGTTGCTGGCTGCAGAGGCTGTGCTGATTGGTTCCTGCTCTGCTCCCGGGGCTTTAAAATCCATTGCCCTACCGCGGGACGCTGAGGTCTGTTATTTCCTGCTTGTTCTTGACTGGACACTCCTGGATGGTTGCTGGCTGCAGAGGCTGTGCTGATTGGTTCCTGCTCTGCTCCCGGGGCTTTAAAATCCATTGCCCTACCGCGGGACGCGGTCGCGGGCGTCCCTGTGGGGGCGTGCCCGAAGGGGCATGACCAAAGGGGCAGGACACGCCCCTTTGGCGCCCCTTCGACGTACGTAGGCGTGAGAAGGCGCTCTCCCCCCTTGTTATGGGTAAGAGGAAGAAGAAACTTCCACCGGCTGCCCAACCGAAGGCAGTAAAGATCACCGGCCCGATGGATGCTCACGTGCGAGTGCAGGAAGTGGTGATATCCACACCGGTGCTGTTATCGACGGTAGGTTCGATGAATACATCAACTGTGAGTTCTGCTTCTTCTATCTCTTCTCTACGCGACTCGGGTTTAACGCCTCCCATCAATGAACATAAATGTTTATCTCGATCGACGTCCCAGGGTCGGTCCCTGGGGAACGCCGACCAAGAAGCGGTCTTGCTGCCATCATCTTTTCTTCGTGTTGACTCGGATCTGAAGTTGCCTTCTCCTATGCCTGTGGCGTTAACTTTTCCCTTGAGACCAGAAGCTGGTTTACCGCCTGCAGAAGTTTCCCTAAAAGATATCTGGTTGATAGTATCTCGTATGGACTCTGCTTTGAGTGTTTCTTTGCAGAAGATTTCTGATTTTTCAAAAGAAACGGTTTCAAAATTATCAGATTGTGAGGAACGGTTGTTGTCTTTGGAAAGACGGGTAGAAGCTCATGATTCGTTATCTATTTTGCAGAAATCTTCCCTGGAACAACTTGCTATAGATGCTGCATTGTTGCATCGGCAAGATGAATTCTTGGAAAATGTTATGAGATCGCATAATTTGCGGCTGTTAAATTTTCCAAAGACTCATTTTTTGTCTCCGCTGATTTTACTGCGCAAATATTTTAAAGAGATTCTGCAGTTTGCCGACTCTGAATCGATTTTGATTTCCAAGATATATTATGTACCTCAGGGTAAGATTGTTAGAGATGACCGGGGAGGTGAGGCAGGGGAGGCAGCCACTCAGTTGGGGCAGCTGGTCTCATCTCCTTTGGACATCTCAGAATTTATTGAATCTGATAATGATATTATATCGTCGAGGGCCACTCTTTTGGTAAAGTTTGTCTTAGAATTAGACAAAGATAGAGTCCTACGAGCATATTTTAAAACAAAGGATGTAAAATTTTGCGGATCTGTGATTCAAATGTTTCCTGATGTCTCTAGGGACACCCAGAAGAGACGTAAGCTTTTCTTAGAGCAACGCCCTAGGGCTTTGGCCCTAGGCGCCTCGTTCTATTTAAAGTTTCCTTGTAAATGTCACATTGTTTATCAAGGGAAGAGATATATATTTCTTAAAATAGATGAATTAGTCACCTTTCTTGACAGTAAGACCTAGTTTTATTTCTTTTTTTTTTTCTTTATGGTTTGGTTTCTTAGTTCATTGATAAGTCAAAGGAGTTTATTTCAATTGACCATTCAGGGCTGAATTTGTTCTTATTTATATTTAATATGTGCAAGTACCTCCGTGATGTGGACTAGAATATTTTGTAATTTAATCTATGTATTCTCTTTTGGTATTGTTTTCTTAGTTGTAGATTACTACGACTTGTAATTTGTTTTCTTGTATGGATTATGGAAAATTTCATAAATAAAAAATTAAAAAAAAAAAAAAAGACAACTGGCAAAATCAATAAGTTCATCATTGAAGGAGAAAAAATTGAAATCGTGGACAACTAACCTACTTGGATCAACTATCAATAAAGAAGCAACAAGCAGTCAAGAAATCAGACGATGTATTGCTCTTGGCAGAATGGCTAAGGGGTATGTTTACTAAACTGCGGTAATCGTGAATAGCGCGCGTTATGTAATGTTAACGATCGTAAGCGCAGCATAACGTGCGTTATGCTGCGCTTACAATCGTTAATGTTACATAATGCGCGTTATGATGCGCTAACGATCGTAAAGCCCCACGGCGCGGTAAAACAATGCAGAAGGTGGAGAGAGGGCGGAGAGAAGGGGTCAGTGGGCGGAGAGTGGGCGGGGAGAGGCTCCCCTCACATTAACGCGCTGATTTTCAGGGCTGAATTCCAACGCGAATGAAAACCTGTCGTTAAAGGCACATTACAGGGGAGAGAAACCATTTCAGTGTCAGCAATGTACAGCCCAGGCAGGGAAACCAAAACAAAGTGATAAGTGTGATATATGTGCACAGAACAAAAGGGCACAGAAACACTGAAAATGACCCCAACAAACTGGAAAAAACCAATAACCATGCTGGCCAATAGTGGTATCAATGAGAAACATCAACCCCTCCCCCCCCCTCCGAGTAAGCTCCATAGAACAGATATAAATCGTGGAAGGGTCTATACTCCGTCCTCATACAAGGTGAATGGGCCCACAGTGAAATAGCGCTGCTCAGGGTTTTCCCCACCATCGGACAGGGTTCCTATGGCGTGCACATGTCCCGCAACATCAGGGCGCGCATGTCGGAATGGCAACTGGACAGATGCCGGAGAAGGGGATACAGAGGGCCGCAGGTGGCACGTGCTGTGGTGGAGCTGGGCCACAGTGCGGACTAGGGTGATGCCTAGGTGGCCCATACGAATGCTGAAACAGCGGAGCAACCAGACAGCAACTGCTGAAGGCCCAACATGGGCACGAGTGTGTTTCCCAAAAAGTGTCACAGGGGATAGTACCCAACAGCTACCCCCAAGGGCACGGAACATTGGCAGGCGGGGCTGGGGGGGGAGCGTGGACGTCGATGCAGGCACCCCTACCCCAGAACCCGCACCATAGGCAGCCGCCTACCTGCACACTGGATGGCCTGAGACTGCACACCACCAGCTCCACCAGCAGAAGGGCATGTCAGCATGGTGGCTGAGGGATACTGGTGGTGGAGGGGCAGTGGCAGCTGGCCAGAGCAGACCGTAGCCTAGCCCTGTGTAGGTGGGTGCCATGCACTGCAACAGACAGGCCCTGTCTGACCAACAGTCATGGTATCACCAGGGAATGCACCATCTCTATGATAACATGGTGGTGCAGTGCACAAAACCACTGTATTCAGAAGCAGAAGGTCACAGGTTCAAGTCCCAGCTGTGGTTTCTGCCAACCCAGTCCTCATATTTTACCCACTACTATAACGTGCTAATACAGACAGAACCTTTCTTGCAGATGACATAAACATGCCCAAAACACCTACATTTTACCCTACAGAGCACAGACACCATAAACATGCCCATTACCTAGAGCAGAGCCTCCCAAATGCAGTCCTGGAGTGCCAAACACCATTCCGGCTCCATGCTGCCTCTGATAAAGATGCCTGTGCTGCATTTCTATGCGCCACCCCCATGGTATGCAGATGTATCTCATGCATATTCATGAGGGACAGCATGAAAACCCGAACAGTGTTTGGCACCGCAGGACTGGAGTTGGGAACCTCTGCCGTAAGGCAGCAGCCAACAGGGGCAGACACACCCGCACCCACAGGCCCCATTATCCAAAGCCTCCTGGAGAGGCAGGACTTTGGGCTCTGCGTGCATCTCCCAATACTAGCACTTGCATACCTTAGCAATGCCACCCTAAACCTGGGAATATGGTACACATCTTTAAAGAGGTTGCTATGATTACTGGCAGATAGCAGGTCCTAGGTTAAGTACAATTATCAGAGTGAGCTGCATCATAGCAACCCTCCTGATGTCTGTGGAGTCTGCTACAGGTCTTGTTTCTGACAGTGTTTACCAACCTGGGGAGTGACTCCTACAGTATTGCGTACCATATCCATGCCTGCACTGTGCCCAGGACTTGTGTGGTGGCCTGGGCTGCCCAACACCTCTATAGTTGCACAATGCTGGCATAGGTGTGGGGAGTGTGTGTCTGTCTATCCAGTGTGTGGTGGCTGCCAACACACTCCACAGCCCACACTGCTAGCACTGTTGCCAGTATTGGCCTGCCAATGTGCATAATGAGGAGCAAGGTACCGTGGGAATAGCCTGGATAGGGTGGCCTGGCCTGGATGCATCTGCACACAGCATAGGGCAATGGCAATTGTAGTGCCTGGCCACCACCTGCACGGACAGGGTGGCCATAGTATGTCCTGCTGGGAGGTCACTCTCACCCTGACTGAGCAGTGACCATGACATGGCAAGGTTCCCCCATAGTGCTTTATAGTATTTCTCTCATGTGATATTTATGGGTTTCCTTTTGGAATCCAATCACTGACTTATCTGCTTGGTGTGTATGCCGACATCCCGTTCTGGGTACATGCATCTTCTCCAGGACCATGCACTATGCACTAGCTGGCAGACTGTCTGCAGCTAGTATGTGTCTTGCTGGAACACCTTGCAGGGTGCAGCGGCTGGAGGCTTGCTGCTGGAGAATATCAGATAATGGTGGGGGGCAGCTGAGCATTTCCAGGCCTGCCGTCTGTCTGCTATTACGTTATGGATGTGTACCGCTCTGTCTGTTCCCCAGCAGGACAGGGGTTGCTGGTCCCTTCTACTGCTGCCATTGCAGGGAGGTAGACTGTGGATCTATTGGTGTGTGATCCTGTTTCCCACTCTGTGCCCCAGAGGGTGGGTTGTGTGGTGGTACATGATCTGCCCATGGGTCCATACACCCCCCCCCCCTTCACCTACAGCAGGTAACCATGGCACCAACACAGGATATGCACTATTCTGGGTGCATCATCACCCATAGGGACTAGACATGACCGGGACATACAGCAGGGCACAGATGTATCCTAGGTGTGTCTAACGGAACTACCTATCACACACTGATGGGGACCTGCAGCATGGCGTAGTTCAGCCATGAATGGTGCTGTGGACCTGGTGCTGGGCGCCCCACCTCAACCTTAGGGTGGGCACAGTACCCGCACAATGTGACTGTCTGTGGCTACTCTGTGGCAGTACCACACACAGTCTGTTCCCCCTACCTGGCCGAGGTGCTGTGGGGGTGCATACCCAATCTTGTGCCCATCTGTCGACTGCTGATTTGCATGTGCAGTGCATCATGGGTATGGGTGGGTTAACCCTATCCTGGTAACCACAGCATACAGTTTGTGTGGTGACGTGCAGTCCTGCAGCCAGCCAGGGCTTTGTTCACAGCCTTATAAGGTGTCCTATAGGGGACATTATAGGGTGCCTTGGCGGACAGTACACTTTATAATGTGCCCTATGGAGTGCGTTATGGGGTGCCTTATGCGGCACCTTAGGTTATGCCACCGTGAGGGTGTGTTTGCTGGCAGCACAAATTAAAATACATGTCAAATGCCTCACCAATCACAACCTAAATATAAAGGGTGCTGCCTCAGCCAGCCTTATACATTAGGCCCACTGGGGAATCGAACCCATGACCCCTGTACCATCTGTCAGTGTTGTAACCATTGTGCTACAGCTCTGTTGCTGTGATTGTATGCCTGCGCGCCTTCTTAAGATTAACGCGCGGTAACATGCCCTGTAGCGCTCGTTCATTTATGGCGCCTTGTAACGCGCGTTCTCGGCAACGATGTACCGCCCATGTCCTTATTTGGGATTTCTGTCTCTAACGCAGCTCCTAACGTGAATCACACTAACGCAGTTTAGTAAACATACCCCTAAGATTCTTAAGAGCAGAGAGTCTCTCCATACAAAGATTTGACTCGTTCAAGCCATGGTATTTTCAATAACATCATATGGATGCGAAAACTGGACAGTGAAAAAGATAGACAGGAAGAAAATTGATGCCTTTGAATTATGGTGCTGGCAGTGAACACTGCGTTTACCATCGACTGCCCGAAGAACAAACCAGTCAGTTCTAGAGTAGATCAAACCTAAGCTTTCTTTAGAAACTCAGATGACAAGACTTCGACTTTCATACTTTGGACTTTGATCGCTGGAAGTAGCGGTATATAAGTATCTACTAAATAAATAAATAAATAAATAAACATCATGCGAAAAGAGATCATTAGAGAAAGACATCATGCTTGGCAAGATAGAAGGTCAATGCAAAAGAGGAAGGCCAGTAATGAGATGGATTGATACAATAACAGCAACTACGGGTACCAGTCTGTCAACAATAGTAAAGTAAATACAAAGTGACGGCTTTTTGATCGGTGATGACAAAGCTGACCTGAAGCAGGGCGTCATAATTTTGGGCCCGAAACGCAGGACTGTGTCGTGTGTGTCTTTCACCTTGAAAAATCTGCCGTGGCAGTTAAGTTTGTATTTACTTTTTACTGCTGGTTTGATTAAAATGGACTAAGATTTACCAGGGTCTGGGAGGTTTGGTTTTCTATACCCCCGGACAAGGTAGTATATAGTCCGAAAAAATTTCTTCTTACATGGGAGTGTATCTTATTTCCCTCACTCTTGCATTTGACTTGCCAGTGCCTGTGCTGTTTCCAGGTTTCGTCGTTTGGCTCTTTTTTTCATTTCCTGAAAGATGCTTTTTTGGCAACAGCCTCTCTGACCTCACCTTTAAACCATGCTGGCAGTTTTTTGGACTTCCTTCCACTTTTCTTAAAGCGTGGAATACAGCTGGTCTGGGCTTCCAAGATAGTATTTTTCAACACCACCCAAGCTTGATGTGGGTCTTTAACCTTTGCAACGGCTCCTTTTAGTTTTTTCTTAACTATTTTCCTCATTTTATCATAGTCTCCCTTTCGAAAGTTAAAAGGTAGTACTGTGGATTTCCTTACTATCCCTCCTCCACTAATTAAATCAAACGCGATCATGCTATGATCACTATTGCCAAATGGCTCCAACACCCTTATCTCTTGCACTAGATCTGGTGTTCCACTAAGGACTAGGTCTAATATGGCTTCCCCTCTGGTCGGTTCATGAACCAGCTGCTCCAAGAAGCAGTCATTTATGTCATCTAGGAACTTTATCTCCCTAGCATGTCCTGCCATGACACCAACCCAATCGATACCGGAGTAATTGAAATCACCCATTATTATTACTGTGCTGTAACTTTTGTTAGCTTCCTTGATTTCTTTTAGCATTTCATCATCCATTTGTTCATTCTGGCCAGGCGGTCGATAGTACACCCCCACTGCCATCGCCTTCCCCTTTTTACATGGAATTTCAATCCATAGAGATTCTACAGCAAATTTTGTTTCCTGCAAAACTTTAATCCTTTCTGAGTCAATGCCTAATGGGAGACAGCCAACATGGCTTTAGACAAGGAAGATCTTGTCTTACTAATCTGATATGTTTCTTTGAAGGTGTGCATAAACAGGTAGACAAAGGTGAGTCGGTTGATATAGTGTATCTGGACTTCCAGAAAGCTTTTGACAAGGTCCCCCATCAGAGACTTTTGGCAAAGCTAAAAAGTCATGGGATAGGAGGCAGTGTACTATTGTGGATCGGGAACTGGTTAAAAGATAGAAAGCAGAGGGTAGGGCTAAATGGCCAATATTCCCAATGGAAAAAAGTGAATAGTGGAGTACCCCAGGGATCTGTACTGGGTCCACTACTTTTTGACATATTCATAAATGACCTGGAAAAGGGAATAACTAGTCAGGTTATCAAATTTGCAGATGACACAAAACTGTTTAAAGTTGTTAAAACCCAAGAGGATTGTGGAAAACTGCAGGAGGATCTGGATAAATTGGAAGACTGGGCATCCAAATGGCAGATGAAATTTAATGTGGACAAATGCAAAGTTATGCACCTAGGAAAGAACAACCCACACTATAGTTACACGATGCAAGGCTCCACATTAGAAACCACCACCCAGGAAAAGGACTTAGGAGTCATCGTGGATAACATGTTAAAACCCTCCGCCCAGTGTGCAGCGGCGGCCAAGAAAGCAAATAGAATGCTAGGTATCATAAAGAAAGGGATGGAGAATAAAACAAAGGATATTATAATGCCTCTGTATCGCTCCATGGTACGACCGCACCTTGAATATTGTGTGCAATTCTGGTCGCCGTATCTTAAAAAGGACATAGCGTTATTAGAAAAAGTACAGAGAAGAGCCACCAAATTGGTGAAGAGGATGGAAGGCTACTCCTATGAAGAGAGGCTAAAAAGGTTAGGGCTCTTTAACCTGGAAAAGAGACGGCTGAGGGGAGATATGATAGAGGTCTATAAATTAATGAATGGAGTGGAACGGATAAACGTGGATCAATTGTTTACGCTATCAGAATATAGAAAGACTAGGGGACATGTAATGAAGCTACAGGGTAAACTATTTAAGACAAATAAGAGAAAATATTTTTTCACTCAACGTGTAATCAAACTCTGGAATCTGTTACCGGAGGATGTAGTAAGGGTTGTTAGTATAGCTGGGTTTAAAAAAGGTTTGGACAAGTTCCTGGAGGAAAGGGCCATAAACCACTATTAAAAAGGGACCCAGGATATCAATGCTTGACCCAGTACAAGCATTGTGGAACCTGTGTCTTTTGGGGATATTGCTAGGTACGTAGGACCTAGATTGGCCACTGTTGGAAACAGGATACTGGGCTTGATGGACCTCGGTCTGACCCAGTATGGCATGTCTTATGTTCTTAATGCCCTCTCTAACATAGAGCGCAACCCCTCCACCAATTTGATCAGCTCTATCATTACGATATAGTTAAAAAGGCAACGTGGCTTTGCTAAACAGTGCTCCCTTCTGCTACCTCAAAGTATAAATGGGCTTTTCCAGCACACAGAGCTAGAGTTACTGTTGTGCACCATTGTGTTCATACAAACTAATGCCATTAGTACATATTATTTGAATGCAGAGGTTAGTGCAACCAACACATTGGTAAATGCTAATAATTCTAGCTGGGATAGAAAGACCTTCTCTCCTGGAAAGGTTTGGATCAGGGGAGTAAACCGGCGTGAGACATGGCATTTCAAAAGTATTCATATTATGCCCTGCCCTACCACTTCCTCCATAAATAGTAAGCACAAAGGGTTCAGAAGCTTTTGTCATGCACTTTTTACACTAGCTAATTGTGAAAGGGAACTGGATTTAGCTCATGCATTTTCTCAGAGGTTCAAGGCAATTTACATTCAGGTACAAGTAGGCATTTTCCTATCCCAGAGGGCTTACAATCAAATTTGTTATCTGAGGCAATAGAAAAGGAAGTTACATGCTTAAAGCACATTTTAGAAAACACTGTTGAACTCAGAATTGAGCTGTGGATGTCACCATGTCTACAATTCCGACACGATTGTAGAAATGGCCGTGACGTTGTTTCTAAAATACAGATCCACGTGCAGTGGGAACAGCGGTTTTGCAGATTTGTACCTGGAGAAAATAGACGTAGGCACCTCGGCAGCTTACACATGTACATGTGAGTGGAGTGGAGGACTGGCCTAGTGGTTGGGGCAAGGTACTTCAGGCCGGAAGGTCGGGGGTTCAAATCCCACTAGAGGACAGCAACCTTGGACCGGAAGGACTGGGGTTTCTAGTCCCACAGGTGCTCCTTGTGGTCTTGGGCAAGCCACTTAACCCTCCATAGCTCATGTTCCCTGTAAAATAGTTATCTCCAAGTTATAATGCCCTGTTCAATGTAATTTCAGTTTGTTCAATGTAAACCGCACCGATGCAGAATAGCACGGTATATAAGAGAATGTAAATAAATAAATAAATAAATAAATAAATACCGGCATTTCAGAACACGCATGTGTAAATGCCAGAAAGTACACATATAGCCTGGCCATATGGGAAGCCTGGGCATGTAGATGCCACTAATGGTCTATAGAGGACTCTAAGTTTACATCCTTTCAATGGGGAGGGGGAAAGACACGGGACACCAACTCCTCCCCTCCCCTGCTCCTGCCCTATCGGGGCAGTGGGAGCACGTTCCAGCTCCTGCCCTATCAGGGCAGTGGGAGCCCGTCCAGCCGCCGGCAGAGGGGAATAAAAGCGGCGCCCCAGCACTAGGAGCGCCGCTGCCGGGACACCAACTCCTCCCCTCCCCTGCTCCTGCCCTATCGGGGCAGTGGGAGCACGTTCCAGCTCCTGCCCTATCAGGGCAGTGGGAGCCCGTCCAGCCGCCGGCAGAGGGGAATAAAAGCGGCGCCCCTGCACTAGGAGCGCCGCTGCCGGGACACCAACTCCTCCCCTCCCCTGCTCCTGCCCTATCGGGGCAGTGGGAGCACGTTCCAGCTCCTGCCCTATCAGGGCAGTGGGAGCCCGTCCAGCCGCCGGCAGAGGGGAATAAAAGCGGCGCCCCTGCAGGGCGTGCCCGCGCCTGGCGGGCCCGCGCCTGAGGGCCTCGCCAGAGGGCCCTTTGGCATGGCCCTTAGGCGCGGCACGAAGGCGAGCAGAAGGAAACAACAAAAGAAACAGCAACGCCGACAGCTTCACCGCAGAACCCAACAAGGAGCAGACCGAGGCGAAGGACGTCAGAACCGCAAGTAATTTCTCACAGAACATCATACATTTCCCACCACCAAACTCTCACTTCCACTACCCACACCCTAATAGATCCGGCTCTTCCTACAAGGGACAGGCTCCCGCACCAAGGCACCCCACGCAGATCCGGCTCTTCCTCCACGGGACAGGCTCCCCCCCCGGGACAGGCTCCCGCACCAAGGCACCCTACGCAGATCCGGCTCTTCCTCCACGGGACAGGCTCCCTCCCCGGGACAGGCTCCCGCTCCAAGGCACCCCACGCAGATCCGGCTCTTCCTCCACGGGACAGGCTCCCCCCCCCGGGACAGGCTCCCGCACCAAGGCACCCTATGCAGATCTGGCTCTTCCTCCACGGGCCAGACCCCCTACACGACACAGACTCACGCACCAAGTTCAGCTCTCCCCAGGCGGACAACAGCCGAAGACTCAAGAAAACTGACATCACCCTAACGGAACATCACAAAAAAAAAACAACAACATGCACGTCACATACTTCCTACCACTCTATCTACTCGTCACACAACTCCTTCCACCAACTACACACCTCCACTACCCACAAGCAAACACTACATGGCACCCTCCAACTGCATTTCCATATCCAGAACCACGGCACACACACAAGGAGACACTCAAAACTCACCAGGCAAAGCGACCAAACAGACACAAGCCAAACCCCCACACCTGCACAAAAGGAAGCACATGTAACAGCAACCTCATCAACAAGGACAACAACGATTGAGCTCATAAACGCCAGATCCATCTGCAACAAGATACACACTATTGTAGACCACATAGAAGAGCGCCAGCCCGACATAATATGCATCACAGAGACATGGCTCAACCCTACCGACAACGTACTACTCAACCAACTAGTACCGGACAACTACTCAGCGTACAACTGCCCACGCACCCACAAGCGTGGAGGAGGAGTCCTGATAATAGCAAAAACAAAACTAAAGTTCAAGACACTGAGCTTCACCGATACACAGCAATGTAACACAATTAGCATCAAGAACAAGAACATTGCAATCTGCCTAACCTACAGAGCACCCAGAGCTCCACCCGACGAACTAGCCCTCACACTCGAAGAAGCCTGTGCCATAACAACAAACAGCAAACCAGCGCTACTGATTGGAGACTTCAACCTCAAGTCCACCAATGCCAAGGACACAGAGGCCTTCCTGCAAGCAATGAACTCACTTCAATTCACACAGATAGTCAATGCTCCAACGCACAGACATGGATCATCCCCAGACCTCATCTTCGCATCCAATTACCTAACATCAAGAGACCTAATTTCGCCACCCACCATTACCCCAGTGCCATGGTCTGACCATTACTTAATCGAGACAAAACTGCTAACTCAAGAGGACCAGACAAATGAAAGAGCTAGCATCTCACACACACAAAGACGATTCAAGCATTTCGACAGGGACGAATTCATACAAGACACAATACAACACTTGAACATTACCACAGACGACCTGGAGGAACAAGTTTCCAGCTGGAACAGCATTTTAGCTAACGCCGCCAAACCATCTGGCGGCGGGACCGAGAAACAACACCACAACAAGAGACAAAACAAACCATGGTACTCAGCAAAAATACGACAGGAAAAGAGGGAGCTCAGGAAGATAGAACGGAGGTGGAGAAAAAACAAAGCAGCTGTCAACCAACATCTCTACCTAACAAAGCAAAAACAATACAACGAACACATCAACCAATCAAAGAGGGAATTCCACACAAACATGATAAATACTTCCATCAACAAACCCAGAGAGCTTTTCGAAATAGTAAAGATCCTCACAAAAGAGCAAACAACAGAAGGGGAAATACAAGTCGATACACAGGAATTCGCCGACCACATCAAAAACAAATTTCACTCCACAAAGCGAACAACACCTAGTGGGACCACCAGGACGGACGTACACCCCAGAACCTGGGGCACATTCTACTCACCCTCAACAGAACAGATATCCCACATCATTTCTACAATCAACACAAGCACCGCTCCTACAAACCTGTGCCCAGTGTCATGGGTCAAAGCCACCAAATCCAGCCTCATCCCCACAATACATAAAATGGTACACAACTCGCTCACTCAAGGAATTATGCCAAAGCAACTAAAGCTTGCCTCAGTAAGACCTATCGCAAAGAAAACAACTCTCGACAAAAAAGATCCAGCAGCATACCGACCAATCTCCAGCATACCCTTCCTCGCAAAAATCATCGAAAAAAACGGTTCAACTACAACTTCAGGAACACATCGACAAACACGAAACACTCGATGACAACCAACATGGATTCTGGCCCAACCATGGAGTCGAAACGCTACTGATCTACCTCTTCGACAGCATCCTAAGAACAATTGACAACACCAGGAATGGAATCATAATGATCTTCATTGACATCTCCTCAGCCTTCGACACAGTAGACCACAACACCCTCCTGGAAAGACTAAAGAACACTGGTATACATGGTATCACATTGAAATGGTTCCACTCATACCTAACCGAAAGACAACTACAGGTCAAGCTGGGACACAACACCTCCCGACCCATAAATGTCCAACAAGGAGTACCTCAAGGATCCGCACTCTCAGCACTCCTATTTAACATCTACATCCAACCAATATGCAACATCATGAAAGAGAAAGACATTCAATACACAATATATGCAGACGACATCATGATATACACCCCGATATCAATCGACAACCCGGACTTCTCCAAGATAACAGACTGCCTCACCCAAATGGCGAGTTGGTGTCAAAACAACAACCTCGCAATAAACTACAACAAGACCGAAGCTTTAATCATCACTCGGAACCAAAGCTTCATACACCCACCAAATATAATGATACAAAGCACTACCATACCAATAAGATCAGAAGTGAGATACCTCGGAGTTACTCTGGACAACAAACTCAATCTCAAGCCTCACATAAACAAAACAATCCAAAAAGCCTACTACAAGATGCGAATCATCAGGAGACTAAAACCGCTCCTCGCCCCAGAACACTTCCGTACCGTCTGTCAAGCACTGATAACCCCACTACTGGACTTCTGCAATCCGATATACCTTGGACTACCGAAACAAACCCTCAAACCACTCCAACTGGCACAAAACACAGCAGCACGAATCATATCAGGAACCGCACGACAGGAGCACATCACACCCACCTTAAAGGACTTACACTGACTTCCCATCCATGCACGAATCAGATACAAAACAATCATAAACCTATTTAAGATAAAACAGCACACATCAGCAAACAGCCTGCACACCCTCATACAACCAGACACCAGTTCACGTCCCAGAAGAAAACATGCACACAACCGAGTCAGCACCCCAAGTGAATACAAACACACACGCAAGGACACAACAGACAGAGCACTCTCCATGGCCGCTCCAACAATATGGAACAATCTACCGGACGATCTAAGAGCTACTACAGACCTCAAGGACTTTAGAAAACAACTGAAAACCATGCTGTTCATAGAACACTATGGACTGTGATGGGGCCCGTGGTTTGAGCCCTTATTGCCCTGTATAGGCGGTTGCCTAGGGCCTATGAACAAGTAATTGCTCTGGCTTGATAAACAAAAGAGTCTTTCAGAGCAATTTTGAATGAAACTTAAAGTGGGTTTTATTCCCCGTCCCGCTCGGACTTGTCAAGAAAACAGAAACTCAAAGATGAACAGAGCAACAAATTAGTGGTAAACAAATAATCCTTATTTCCTGTACAAAGTTCTCTTTGCAATCATTCACATAGCAAGGCTGCGTTTGTAACACATGCTGCATTCCATGGGAATGGGCTCCGGAAGATTGCTAGCGTCTTCCCATATCATATTCTCCTCAGCAGTGCCCAAACTCCCTGTGTCAGACTCCTCATACAAATCGCGCTCAGACACAGTGTCCTGTGATAAATCACTGAAATAATCAAAAGAGGCTCTTCTCCCTTCAGGGCTATACCTCTCTGGCCTGTGGTATCTTCTGCCTGGGCTCTCCTCCCAGAATAACAGTTCTGAACCACCTTGCTGCTTGTAGTTATATTCAGGACCACGCCCTTGGTACTTAGGGGTTTTAAACTTCTCCCTATAATCATATGGAGGATTCCTTCTCTCTGCAGGGACTGCCTTAATACTTGGCTCCCTATACCTTATGGCTTTTGCCTTCCAGGCTGGTTGTGCAGGAGTATAATTAGACTTAGTTTTACACCTACTTCTTAGGCTGCAGACGTGCTTGGAGTTCCCATCCCCCAACACTTTCCTCTCACAGTGACCTCTGCCTTGAGCTGGCACATACCGGTCTCTAGTGTAGTGGGATCCTCCTAGCTTCTCTTTCAGGTTATTTCTGGTAGCAGGTTTACTCTTGAAACAGCTTGCCTTGAACCTCTCTTCTCGAGAGCTGGAGTCAGACTCACTTCCTGGTTCTCCGTGAGAAGAGTTTCCTCCCAGCAATCCCCTGGGGTTTCTGCTCAGCTGATGAGAGCCACACCTCCTGCTATCCTCTGCAACCCGACCTGCAGTCCTACTCTCTGTAGCTCCCTTTGGTGTTCGTGTTCTGGCTCCTCCTCTTGCCACTCCCAATCTACTCCACTGACTGGAACCTTGCCTTAAGTAATCCCCCGCTCTGCACGTGACCTGGGGATTTTCACTCAGGTGTTCCTGATGGGATTTTTGTTTGCTACGTAGCAAGAATTTCCCTTACTCCGGTGAATCAGAGTGCCTAGTGCTGCTTTCTAAAGCTGACTCTGAGGTAAGTCTTTCTTTTACCTGAATTTGCATAGGCTGTGTACCCCTTGCTGCATCACATATCCCCCCTCTTAAGATATTCCGTGATGGTGAACTCATGTGCACACAGCGCGGAATCTGTCCTGGCCTCATGAGTGGTCCCTCATACCTGCTGTACAATGGGTCACCCTCCTCCCAGGGTTTTTGGGGACATGTGTGTTCTGCCCGGTACTGGGGTAGTATTTTAAAACGGCTAACAGTGGCCATCCTTTCATGCCATGGTTTCAAAACATTTATGTGGTACGTCTGAAGGCGTCCCCTGTCATTCTTGACCACATATGATACCGGACCCTTGCGGTCCATTACCGTATAGGGACCCTTCCACCGGGCCTCAAATTTTGGCCCTGGATCAGTGACCATTACCACGACCTTATCGCCTGTGGCCAACTGTCTAGGTTTTTTACCCCTGTCGTAATATTTTTTCTGTGTTTTCCTACTATCCTGTAGATTCTTATCTGCGGCTTGAGATGCCCTCTGGAGGCGACTCCGTAGCCCGCAAAGAAACTGGGGAACTCCTATTTCTTCCTCACCCGGTTCTACCCACTGGTCTCTCAATATGTCTAAGACCCCTCGTGGCGCCCGTCCGAACATAAGTTCGTAGGGAGATGTTCCTAGGGAGGTTTGCATCCGTTCCCTGCTAGCATATAGGACAAATGGGAGCATAACATCCCAGTCTGCCATTTGCCCTTCTAACCCCCTCCTCAGCAACTGCTTAAGGGTTTGGTTAAATCGTTCCACCAGACCGTTTGTCTGTGGATGATAAGCCGCTGTTTTTATATGGGTGATGCCAAAAGCACCCCATACCTGCGCTAAGTACCTTGAGACAAAATTGCTTCCTCTGTCTGTGAGCATTTCCCTCGGGAAACCTACCTCACAGAATAATTTTATTAATTCTGTGGCTATGAACCTGGCAGAAATGTTCCGTAAAGGAATTGCCCAGGGGAACCTAGTGGCTACATCCATGATAACTAGGATATATTGAAATCCCCTAGGGGTTCTTATCAGGGGCCCTACAATATCCATTGCCATTCTCTTAACTGGTTCCGTTATGGTAGGGGTTTGGATCAGGGGAACTCCTGCAGGCTTTGCAGCGCTTACTCGCTGACAAGCCGGACAAGCCTCGCAGAATTTCTTTGTCTCTCGAAATACTCCCGGCCAATAAAAACGCTCAAGAATTTGGTCGAGTGTGGCCTGTACCCCTTTATGCCCTCCAATGGGGTGGTCGTGAGCGAGCCTCATGACAACTGCCTTAAATGTGGTAGGAACTACCAACTGTTTCCTAATGGCATCATTTAGGGGATTACTACTTTCCCTATATAAAATATCATCCTCTAAGAGGAATCTAGGGAGCACGTCTCTATCCGTCTTTGCAAACTCGAAGGCGTATTTTAATACAGGGTCTGCCTTCTGTTCTTTAGCGAAGGACGGAAACTTTTTACCAAGTCTGCCGGTACCCAGGGTAACCCTTGCCCGTCGGCTACTCCGGCTCTCAACTGGGCTCGGTGTTGCCTCTCCCGGCGCTTTTCACCCTTGCTTTTCTTTTTACCTTCGCTAGGGGTAGCAATTAAATCATCATGTCTGGGAAGCTCGTGTAGGCCTTCATCTGCCCTCACCTCTTCCCCCTCTTCGGGTTCTATCTCACCCTCTTCTATTACTGGGACAGGATTTTCCTCTACTAGAGTTTCACTAGGGGGTCTCAGTCCCTTCGCCTGAGATCTGGTGGAAACTAATCCTCCCTTTATATATGTATTGCTCTCTATGCCTTTATAGAAGGGTGGCCAATCTCTTCCCAACACTATATCGTACGGTAGCCTGGGAATAATGGCTACTAAGATTTCCCTTCGTGTGCCTAAGCCCTTAACTTTTACCCTATACAAAGGATATGAAGTTGTTGCACCATGCACACATTGTATTTTCGCTGTGCCTTCTTGCTGACTCGGGGGAAAACCCCTCTGGGCCTTATGGTTTTCCACAAACGGCGGGAGACCATACTTTGGTCGGCCCCCGAGTCAAGCAAGGCCTTAGCTGGGACTCCCTGTACCTCCACATCTACACGGAAACCTGCAGCTGTGTGGTGTTCATGGCCAGTGACAAGTGCTGTACGAGACATACATTCTCTCTTTAAGTGCCCAGCTTTCCCACACTTAAAGCACTTTAACATTTTGTTACCATCCATTTTTATACACCTGGATTCCTTTGAATCCCCTCTGTTCCTTGGAGAAACATTTATACCTCTTACAGAATTGGCTAACCCTGACCTGCTGCTAGCGCTGGCTTCTTTCATTACTTCAGCCTCAAAGAACCTTTCGGTTAGGTGCGCTGCTTCAGCAGAGGTTCTACAATTCTGTAGGGTCAGAAATGTTCTAACCTCTTCTGGTACTGCATCAAAGAATTGCTCTAATACGATTAGATCAATTACCTCTTCCATCGGTTTACCCTCGGGTTCAAGCCACTTTAGAACCAGCCCATGCACTCTGTGATACAGTGCCTTTGGGGTTTCATTTGGTTGAATCCGGGTAGACCGTAGCATGCGTCTGTACATGGTAGGGGTTAAGCCCAACCTGTCACGCACAGCTCTTTTAACCTCTTGATAATCAGCTGCTAGAGCTGCTGGCATGGCCCTGTAGGCTGCCTGAGCCTCACCGGTTAGTGCTGAGGCCAGCCTAACGGCTAATTGCTCTTGTGGCCATTTAGCATTAAGAGCTATTCTCTCAAATGTTTGCACAAAGTCATCGAAATTGTCATTAGCATGCATTTGTCCCAGTGTCCAAATCCCACAGCTCTGTGGGCCTACCCCACAGATAGGTACTGCTGCTGGTGACTCTTCCTTCTTTGGCTCCTTCAGGAGAGTACGCATTAAGTCCGTCAGGGGCTTCTGTTGCTCCACCAGGGCAGCGATGGCCTGCTCCTGGTTCTGCCGAGCTAGCTCTCCCTGCTTCGCGAACTGGCTGCTCATCCACCTGAGAACCTCCTGTGCATCCATCGTGGTCGTCCTTTTTTTTCTGGAAAACAAATCAGAAACACGCAAACCCAAGTGTGGCACAATAATACAAGGAAAAAATTTCTTCCTCCCAAGCCTTCTCCTTCTCACCAGTGATCCTCCCAACCTGTGCCCAAATACCCGTTACCTGAGCAAGGTGGAGGTTCTTATTTTGAGAAGGTGCTTGCCGTCGCACTCTTGGAATCCTGGATCCTCCTCTGGGCGTGTCAACTTCGCTCTTCCCGCGTCGTTGCTCCACTCCGTAGTTTCTTGTCTCCTGGACTGGATCCGATAAAACTACGCCAACTTGTGATGGGGCCCGTGGTTTGAGCCCTTATTGCCCTGTATAGGCGGTTGCCTAGGGCCTATGAACAAGTAATTGCTCTGGCTTGATAAACAAAAGAGTCTTTCAGAGCAATTTTGAATGAAACTTAAAGTGGGTTTTATTCCCCGTCCCGCTCGGACTTGTCAAGAAAACAGAAACTCAAAAGATGAACAGAGCAACAAATTAGTGGTAAACAAATAATCCTTATTTCCTGTACAAAGTTCTCTTTGCAATCATTCACATAGCAAGGCTGCGTTTGTAACATGCTGCATTCCATGGGAATGGGCTCCGGAAGATTGCTAGCGTCTTCCCATATCATATTCTCCTCAGCAGTGCCCAAACTCCCTGTGTCAGACTCCTCATACAAATCGCGCTCAGACACAGTGTCCTGTGATAAATCACTGAAATAATCAAAAGAGGTTCTTCTCCCTTCAGGGCTATACCTCTCTGGCCTGTGGTATCTTCTGCCTGGGCTCTCCTCCCAGAATAACAGTTCTGAACCACCTTGCTGCTTGTAGTTATATTCAGGACCACGCCCTTGGTACTTAGGGGTTTTAAACTTCTCCCTATAATCATATGGAGGATTCCTTCTCTCTGCAGGGACTGCCTTAATACTTGGCTCCCTATACCTTATGGCTTTTGCCTTCCAGGCTGGTTGTGCAGGAGTATAATTAGACTTAGTTTTACACCTACTTCTTAGGCTGCAGACGTGCTTGGAGTTCCCATCCCCCAACACTTTCCTCTCACAGTGACCTCTGCCTTGAGCTGGCACATACCGGTCTCTAGTGTAGTGGGATCCTCCTAGCTTCTCTTTCAGGTTATTTCTGGTAGCAGGTTTACTCTTGAAACAGCTTGCCTTGAACCTCTCTTCTCGAGAGCTGGAGTCAGACTCACTTCCTGGTTCTCCGTGAGAAGAGTTTCCTCCCAGCAATCCCCTGGGGTTTCTGCTCAGCTGATGAGAGCCACACCTCCTGCTATCCTCTGCAACCCGACCTGCAGTCCTACTCTCTGTAGCTCCCTTTGGTGTTCGTGTTCTGGCTCCTCCTCTTGCCACTCCCAATCTACTCCACTGACTGGAACCTTGCCTTAAGTAATCCCCCGCTCTGCACGTGACCTGGGGATTTTCACTCAGGTGTTCCTGATGGGATTTTTGTTTGCTACGTAGCAAGAATTTCCCTTGCTCCGGTGAATCAGAGTGCCTAGTGCTGCTTTCTAAAGCTGACTCTGAGGTAAGTCTTTCTTTTACCTGAATTTGCATAGGCTGTGTACCCCTTGCTGCATCACAGGACACATCACATAACCTCAGAAAATGTATAACAGCGCATGATACTGCCTAAACAATGAATGTATATGTTTTTTGCACCACTGTATATAGCCCACTCTGTACATAGCTCATACCAATCCAGCACACAATACAACACACACTCAACTTCACCCTCACTGCATGTATAACACACTCACTTTACTCGATTGTTTGCTGTGATACCACCTTGATTATTAAGATAAGGCGGTTTAGAAATACTGTTAATTAAATTAAATTAAATTAACATCCCCCTTAAGTCCTCCTGTGAAGGGATGGCCCAAAGGAGCACTTCTACAAAACCTGTGCACGTCAGAGTGCAGGTATAACCTCATATGTATGCGAGTCCATTTGTACATATGCATCCCCAATATGATCTGTGAGCTACACATGTTGATTTTTGCCCCGCAACGCTCCCAGAATGCCTTCTGGCCAAACATTTTTATATAGACTTGCCTGGGGCAAACGTTTCAGATGTGGCCTTTCTAAAGTCGTGTTTTAGATGTGGGTCTGGCTTGCATGTTTTCTGGCACAATTAAAACCCAACTAGGGCTTCCAAAGTCAGTCCCATGGTTTCCCCATGAAAATTAGTTGAAGTTCGCACAGGAAAAGTGTTTCAGTATATTGCAGCTATGAAATCTACTCAAAGTTGACCCCCCCCCTTAACATTTTGTGCTTCAAGGTAGACAAATCAGAAAGGTCCAGCAAATTCAATGTTCCTGACACTTGCCTTTTTAACATATGCACCAAACACAAGAATAAGAGTGAAATTCACATGGAAACCAGCGAAATGGGTATGTCAGCGGTGGAGGTTTTCTATTTTAACATACTAACTATTCCACAAATAGTTAAAGGCACGGCTCACAATGTTTGCTTTTCCCAGTCAAACTGCAACTCCTTACCCAGCCCTACTTCTGGAACTTAATGACACAAAGCACAATGAGGAGTCAGAAACAAGGGAATTTGTATCCAATTTGTAGTCAATGCTCTGACATGCTCATTCTGTTTTCATCTGATGAAGGGCATGTAGACCCTGAAAACTAGTCGAGAAAAACACAAAGTTAGTGCAATAAAACAGTATCACTTTTTATTTTCATTTTCTTTAGAGTTCTTTCCTCCCATCTTATCATTCAAGAAAAATACTGTGCTGCACTAGATGGAAACATTGTGCAGCTTAAGGCAGGAATCTCTCCTACTGCTGTAGTTCACAGGTTGCAGCAAGGGACAATAGCAGAGTTAGCAGGGTCATAAGCGGACCGAGCAGTACAGCTAAAAAATGCTCCAGTCAGCATTAAAAATATAATGTTGTTAAGAGACAGAATGAGTCAGCTTCCTAAAGAAAGAACTAAGATTTATTGGGACTGGTCAGTTTTAAAGAGTCCTTTCCTTGTTTCTCCCTCCCCACCTTCCTTTCTCCAGGTTGTCTTTGATGTGTAAAGCATGTCAGAAAGTCCTTGGGAGGGATGGGATTATTTCCTGTTTAACACTAGAGTCTATTTTTCCCCCATTCATAAATGTATATGCTTCTCAGTGCTCCCCCTCCTATTGAATTTAACAGGAAAGTTATTTAACAAGGAAAAAATATTTTTAAAAGATTTTTAGAGGTATCAAAATAATATTAAAGGTGGATAAAACACTCACTGAAACAAAAAAGAACAGGAGAGCCACGCCACTGGAAGGAGGAGTGTTGTGTCACCAAGTCTGCCCTACACGTGTTTCGGCGCAAGGCCTTCTTCAGGGCACTATGACCTTATGCATAAGTACATAGATAAAAATATAAATATAAAAAACGAATACATAAATATGAATAATATAATCATATTTTAAAATAAACATAAAAGATGAAAAAAATAGATGAATACATAAACAGGAGAAGCCAATAAAATAAAGGTATTAATAATAAGCCATAAAAAAACAGTAAAAACAAACATTTGAATCATAAATAAATAACATTAAAAAGATATGTGTGTGTGTGTGTGTATATTATATATATATATATATATATATATATATATATTATATATATATATATATATATATATATATATATATATATATATATATATATATATATATATATATATATATATGTAATTTTAAATGGCAAACTAAAAGCCATAACAAAGGTGACAAAAAATAAATGTTAACCAAAAAGCAGTATGACAAATAACAAAAAGAGACACAAATAAAAAAAAAACAATCTTGTATAATACATCAGATGATATGTAGGTACAAAACTTACCACTCGGAAGACACCTTTCATTCGTTGCTCAATAGTAAATTCTAATCTATTCAAATATGAACTGTAGGAAAGGAGAGGGAGTGACAAGGAAATCATCCACCATCTTACTTCAAACAATCCCCAGTTATCTTGTGTAAATCTCAGGGGGGGGGGGGGGAACTCATCTCTCTAAATCTATAATGTTAACTGAATGATTTAGTATGTACTGGATATTAGCCTAGCTATGTTTTTGTTGTATTGTGTGATAATTTGGTTGAGTACTCCTCTCATTTGTACTATGGGCTAGGTTGAGCAGACATATATATGTTCATTCATAACATACACAACATGGTACACAGCTCTCTGTCTCAAGGGACCATACCAAATCAACTAAAGCTCGCTACGATAAGACCTATCCTGAAGAAATCCACACTTGATAAGAACAATCCAGCAGCATACAGACCGATATCAAGCATACCCCTACTGGCAAAAATAATAGAGAAGGTAATACAACACCAGCTACAAGACCACATCGACAACCACGCACCACTAGACATCAACCAACACTGTTTCCGCCCCAACCACGGGGTTGAAACACTACTACTATACCTCTTCAATAACATTCTCTGCCTCATAGACAACTCCAAAAAAGGAATACTAATGATCTTCATCGACATTTCATCAGCATTCGACACAGTGGATCACAGAACCCTACTGGAAAGACTACAGAACATTGGATTACATGGATCCACACTGAAATGGTTCCACTCATACCTAACCAACAGACAGATACAGGTCAAGGTAGGCCCCAACACCTCCCGACCCATAAAAGTCCTGCAAGGAATACCACAAGGATCAGCCTTATCAGCACTTTCATTCAACCTCTACATCCAGCCAATATGCGGCATCATGAAAGAACACAATATACAATACACAATCTACGCCGATGACATCATGATATACACACCTATCACAGTCGACAACCCGGACTACTCCAAAATAACAAACTGTCTCATACACATGACCAGCTGGTTTCAAAACAACCACCTCACCATAAACCATAGCAAGACTGAGGCACTAATCATCACTTGAAACACCGAATTTGTCCCGCCACCCAGCATCAAGATAAAAGACACAACAATACCCATAAAACCGGAAGTAAAGTACCTCGGTGTAACCCTGGACAAGGAACTGAATCTACATACACACATAAGCAGAACCACCAAAAGCGCATACCACAGGATGAGACTCATCCGACGCCTTAAGCCCCTCCTCGCCCCAGAGCACTTTCGTACAGTCTGCCAGGCACTAATAACCCCACTACTAGGCTTCTGCAACCCAATCTACCTTGGCCTATCAAAACAAACACTCAGACCTCTGCAATTGGCACAAAACACAGTGGCACGCATAATATCTGGCACAACAAGACAAGAACACATCACACCCATACTGAAAGATCTACACTGGCTCCCAATCAGCTCACGCTTCAAATATAAGACAGTCATAAACATCTTCATGATCAAACAACAGTCATCAGCCCTCAGCCTACAAACACTCATACAACCTGACAGAAGCACACGACCAAGGAGGAGAGCCACTTCCAATCGTGTAAACACCCCAAAAGACCTCAACAAGGTCCGCAAGGACACCACGGAACGAGCCCTTTCACTGGCTGCACCAGCAATTTGGAACACCCTCCCAGACGACCTAAGACTAACAACAGACCTCAAAGACTTTCAGAAGCAGCTTAAGACAACACTATTCATTGAACACTATGGACACGTCACATGATCTACTCACCATGCAAGAACAAGAGACCAACCCCCGCCCCTAACCCTTGTACATAAGAATGTGTAATAGCGCATAATGTAAATAGCTCTACAAGAATCTGATATACACCACCACAAACACACAACCTGTATCACTGCATGAACACACTTAACCACACATGATTGTTTGCTGTGAGACCGCCTTGATTGAAGGAGAAGGCGGGATAGAAATACTTTTAAATAAATAAATAAATGTTATGCGTAGTGTTTACTAATTGTTTTGATTATTGGATTTTTTTGTTGTTGTTGTTCTGCTCTTTTTCTGTGAAAGATTGTTTTTGTTAACTTTCTTGGAATTAATGTAAAATTGCATAAAGATAATTTTAAAAAAATCTTTAATATGCCACTGCAGCGATGCTTTATTGAACCGGCTAAGTGGTACAGTGCCTTCTAAAAGTCTTCATGTCCTTGTACATTTTTCACATTCCATTCTCTAAAAGGGCAATTCAGAATGTGTGTATTTTAGAAAGCACAATGTGAAAAATGTACAAGGACATGAAGACTTTTTTACAAGGTGCTGTACATAAACATTTTAATTGAATGTATCCTGAGTCAGTCATTTTTACAGACTTAACCAGTTACCTTTAACCAGTTAATGCTGAATATTAGTACAGTCTGTTTAAATTATAACTGCAATCTGGTATGCCTCTCACCCCTCTCTTTAACCAGTTCTTTTCTGAGAGGATAACAAATTGAACATTTCATGGCTGCTGAATAGTTAACTTAAGCACATCCAAACTTACAGTTTGTCCAGTGAACTCCTGAGTTAATCAGAATGATCATTTCAATATCAAACTTGTCTTAGTTAGACCACTATTTAGCATAAATGCTAAGAGGTAGATTCCATATAGGCCATATATGTCCCGTATGCATATGCCAATCGGGCACAAGCATGATTCCAATTGCATTCCGCATCCGTGGACAGAGACGCGCACATGTTTCTGGAATCGTGTAGGGGATCTTTTCGCCACGTCCAATCAAACATCCTAGGCATGTACAACCACTGAAAGGACAGTCCCATCTGTGAGGACGTCTCCATGCTCACTGTATTCTGAAAACTTCCATGTCTCCAGTCGGGCACATCTCCGAGATATAAATGTGGATGCCTGTGGTGGCCGGAGTGGAGGAGTAGCCTAGTGGTTAGAACACTGGCTTGGTAACCAAGCAACCAGGATTCGATTCCCACTAGCACTCCTTGTGGCCTTGGGCAAGTCACTTAACCCTCCATTGCCTTGGAAGAAAGGCCTGGCAATCTACTTCCGGTGACATTGCCAAGAAAACCCAGGAGCTTCTGGGTCGCCAGGAGTCAGGACTGACTCGAAGGCACACATTGCATTGCCTGTGGTGGCCACACCTCTTTGGTTTCCTAAGCTTCTGTTCTCACTGGGAAATGGCTTTAAAAGGTTCCCACAAGGTGGTGAAATTAGACTTACCTGCTAATTGTTGTTCCTTGAGGAACTCCAGTCTAGTCCCGAACCTCTGGGGTTGTGCTCCTCCTCCAGCAGCTTGGAGACTGAGAAACGTCATCCTTTTCTGATGACACTGGTATAACAGTACAGGAACCGCCTACTTCACTCCAGTAACCTATTGACAAAGCAGACTCACCTGAGCAACAATTAAGTAGTAAACACTACAAACACTCTACAAACTAAGTTAACTAAGAACATACATAATAACTCTTTTAGAACTGCTTAGGTCCACCCTCCCCCTTTAAAGGTAATAGTGACCCCTTCCTAATCCCCACCTATATAACCTCCCTTTATGGACCATAACCCGCACAGTTATACTTCCATCTTACCTGTGAAACATCTCTTGCTTCAGGCCATAGTCCAAAGAAAAAATTCAGGGAGGGATACGGGACTAGACTGGAGTTCCTCAAGAAGCAACAATTAGCAGGTAAGTCTAATTTCACCTTCCTTATCGTCCCTCCAGTCTAGTCCCGAACCTCTGGGGATGTAACAGAGCAGTGAAACCGGAGGGACCTGCTAGACCAGTCTGAAGCACCGCTGACCCAAAACAGGTGTCCCTTTCCGCTTGAACATCCAGATGGTAATGTTTGACAAAAGAATTTACTGACGACCATGTAGCTGCCCTACAAATTTCCACAGCTGGTACCAAACGGAACTCCACCCAGGACGCAGCCTGCGCTCTCGAATGAGCTCTTAGCCCCTCTGGTACCGTTTTACCCTTCAAAACATATGCAGATGCTATGGCTTCTTTAATCCATCTGGCAATGGAAGCTTTTGACGCTGCTTCTCCTTTTCTCACCCCTCCGAACAGGACAAAAAGTCTGTCTGACCTGCGGAAACACGCTGTCCTTCGCATATACTTCAAAGCGCACCGAACATCCAAGAGATGTAACTTCCCAGCGGCAGAACCCTTTCTGCTCTCGGCGAACACCGGCAAAGACACTACCTGATTCAGGTGAAACGTTGACACTACTGTCAGCAAAAAGGACAGCACTGGCCTCAAAACCACCTTCGTATCATAAAAAGACAGAAAAGGTTTTCTACACGACAAAGCCTGCAACTCTGAGATTCTCCGAGCCGAGCAGATAGCTACCAGAAACACTACCTTGAGAGTGAGGTCCTTTAACGATGCTCTAGATAAGGGCTCAAACGGCTCCCATCCCAACGCGCCTCTAATACGAACGGGAGATCCCACTTTGGAACTGTCTACATGGAGGCCTCAAAAGAGATACCGCTCGTAAGAAACGCTTAATATCTGGATGCCCTCCGAGCACTTCTCCACCTACCTTACCTCTATAACAGGACAACGCTGCCACCTTCACCCTCAAGGATGCGGCCGCTAAGCCAACACTTGTGGAATGGAGGCTTTTAACGCCTCCAACTGCCTGTCCACACACCATGCCTCAAATACACGCCAGATGCAAACATATGCTAACGAGGGTAGATCTCCTCCTTGCCTTCAACAATGTGGAAACCACCGCCGCAGAGTATCCCCTCTGCTCTCAGCCTAGCCCTTTCAAGAGCCAAGCCGTAAGCGAGAACCGATCTACCTGAGGCATGTATAGTGGACCCTGAGACAACAGATCTCTCTGAATGGGAAGATGCCATGGCCTCTCTACTAAGAGCCTCATCAGATCTGCGTACCCAGGTCGCCTTGGCCAATCCGGCGCTATCAATATCACCTGTCCTCTGTGTAGCTCGATGCGCTGCAACACCCTGCCTATCAACACCCAAGGTGGAAACACATATAGGAGTTGTTCTTCTGGCCAGGCCTGAATTAGAGCATCCAGGCCCTCCGACATCCTCTCTCTTCTTCTGCTAAAAAAGTGATTTACCTTCGCCGACTGGAAAGTCACCATGAGATCCATCACTGGTGTCCCCCAGCGCCGTACCACCATCTGAAAGACGTCCTGATGAAGGACCCAATCCCCTGGGTCCACCTTCACTCGACTCAAGAAGTCGCATCTACATTGTCCACTCCTGCTACATGAGCTGCTGACAACGCCAGTAGATTTACCTTGGCCCACTCGAACAACTGTTCGGCCTCGGCCTTCAGAGCAACACTGCTGGTGCCCCCTTGTCGAATGATGTAGGCCACTGTGGTCGCATTGTTAGAAAATACCCGAATGGCCCTTCCGAGGAGAAAGGGTTGGAAAACCTGCAAAGCTAGCATCACTGCTCTCAATTCCAACCTGTTGATTGACCATTCCCTTTCCCGATCGGTCCACTGCCCTTGTGCGAACCTTCCTTGAAAATGAGCTCCCCAGCCCAAAAGGCTGGCATCTGTCGTTAGAGGAAACCAACAAGGCACTTCCCAAGGGCATCCCTTTTTCAAGGCATCCCAGAAGTAACCACCATTGGAGAGCTTGACACGTCTCTGACGGGCAAGGCAGTCTCCGAGAGAGCAGGTCGCTTTGGTGAGACCAACGTCTGAGTAATGCTCTCTGCAATGGTCTCATGTGGGCTCTTGCCCATGGAACCAGCTTGAGGGTCACCGCCATGGTCCTGAGCAACTGCAACTAATGCCATGCCGTGGGATTCGTTCTGTCCAGAAACTGGCGGACTAGTCTCCGCAATCCTTGCGCTCTTTGCTGCGGCAGAAAGATCCTTCCAGCGCTCGTATTGAACGGAGCCCCCAGATATTCCAGACTCTGACGGAATCAACTTGCTCTTTGACATATTGACTACCCAACCGAGACACTGTAAAAATGCTACTACTCTGGCTGTAGCTGACTCGCTTTCGGCTCTGGACTTTGCTCGGATCAGCCAATCGTCTAGATAAGGGTGCACTAGAACTCCCTCCTTTTGTAACGCTGCTGCCACTACCATCATTACCTTGGTGAACGTTCGTGGCGCCGTAGCTAGACCGAATGGTAAGGCTTGGAACTGAAAGTGTCCCATAGGAACTGCAAACCTGAGAAATTTCTGATACTCCCGTTGAATCGGAATGTGTAGATACGCTTCTCACAGATCCAGGGACGTAAGGAATTCTCCTTTTCTTACCACCACTATAATAGACCTCAGGGTCTCCATATGAAAATGAGATACACGGAGACAGTGATTTACTCTTTTGAGATCTAAAATTGGCTGATAGGTCCCTTTTTTTTGAGAGACTATGAAGTATATGGAGTACTGACCGCAACCACATTGGTCTGGAGGTAACTGAACCACTGCTTTGAGGTCGAGTAGTCTCTTTACGGCCTCTCTCACTGCTGCGCCATTGGCCCGCGCTTTGCAGGGAAACTGAATGAACGAATCCTTCACCGGCTGCTAGAATTCTAACACATAACCTCTTTGAATGACCTCCAGTACCCACTGGTCTGATGTAATTTGGACCCAGGCAGGGTAAAAATCCCATAGACGACCACCTACAGGTACCAGATCCACCTGGGTCCCCCGAACTTCATTGCGACTTTCGAAGATTCAAGGAGGCGGAGGCAGCAAAACCGCTGCCTGCCCCCCTAAAACCTCAAAACCCCTGGTTTCTGTTAGGAAAATGTCCCCTTTGGCCTTGACCGAATCTCGGAAAATGGAAGCGACGAAACTCCCTCTGCTGACTCTTGGCTGTGGCAGTCGACCGTCCCTGCTTCTGTTTGTCCTCTAGAAGTCTTCCGCCTTTGGACTCTCCAAGATCTTTTACCAGTTTATCCAAATCCTCGCCAAAAAGGAGCTTTCCCCTAAAAGGAAGCTTACTTAGCCTAGCTTTGGAAGCCCCATCAGCCGCCCAATTACGCAGCCAAAGATACCTTCGCGCCGCTACCACCAACGCCATACACTTCGATAACCCTCGAATAAGGTCATAATTAATATCGGCGAGATAAGCCGTTCCTGACTCCAGTCTGGACACTTCACTATTCGAGTCTTCCCCCTGCTCTCCTTGAAGTCCTTGAGGCCAGCGAAGACAGGCTCTCGCAACTCAGGCTCCATAAATAGACACCTGAACAGACAGCGCATTGACGTCGAAAACCTTTTTCAACAAGATGTCGAGCTTCCTGTCCTGGGCATCCTTGAGAGCAGCACTTCCTTCTACTGGAATGGTAGTCTTCTTAGTAACCATCAAGACGGCCGCATCTACTCTCAGAGACTTGAACAACTCCCGATCTTGGTCTACTAGTGGGTAAAGATGGGCCATAACTCTGGACCCTTTAATACTGGCCTCTGGCATGTCCCATTCCTCCTGAATCATTTCCCGAATCACTCTGTGCACCGAAAAAGCTCTCCGAGTCTTTTGAAAGACCTCCAAGGTAGGGTCCTCCGCAGGCGCAGCCAATGGCATATTAAGCGCTTTGAGTGTCTCCGCAATGAGAGCCAGTAACTCATCTTTACGGAACACACAAACCACCCTAGCCTGGTCCTCCTTCTCCGTGAGCTCTCCTTCCTCCAACTCATCGTCTAACTCCAAGTTGGGATCTCCCTCATCAGAGTGAAGGCCCTCCGAGGCCACCGACTGTTCGATTTGCTCCTTTTCGAATCTGGACTTCTTTGCCAGGATTGCTGTTGTCCCTGCACTCAGAGGAGTCCCCGGCCTCTTCTGTCCTTGTTCCCCGTCTGTGACACTGGTCGTGAGACTGCTCTGATTTCCTCCAAAAGCTTGCTGTATCAGTGCAACAAACTCCGGAGAGAAAATCGCCGCCAGTCCCCTTGGCAAGGTCGGCAGCGCCAGGGGAAGATCCAGAATCGAAGAAGTCCCTGCTCTGGGCTCCCCAAGGGACAAATCTGGGAATGACGGCTCCGCCAGGACTACCGGCGCCCCTTTTTGACTCTCAAGTCCCACTTCCAGGGTTTGTTCCATAGCAACTGCCTCATGAACGCACCATTTACAGACTCCTGTTTACAATACCGCTCCTCTTCTAGACCCACAGACTAAGCACTGCGGTCTAGAAGGCATCACGTGTGTGCAGAGACGCAGCAGTGTCTCAATCTGTGCCACTAATGGTTCTGAAGGCTCACCAGCAGATTTGTCTGACTGAAGTGGCCACTATTTTCATTAACCTGTTCGTGGGTTTGTTGTTTTTTTTTAAACAATGTGGAACATTAAGCTAAGTGACCCCAGCCTGATTCTGAAGAAAAAAGTTGAAAACAAAGCTCCCCCATCGAAAAAAAGAGACTCCGACTGTCCTCATGCAGCAATGGCGCTTCCCGCGCACCCGACATGTGGTCTGGCCTGCTCTTCTGCTCACATGCGAACCCCCCCCCCCCCCGACAAATTCGCTGTGGCGATCCAATTTCCTACCTTTTTCTGCCAAAGTTACTGCTTGTCTCACCCCTCTGTGATTTGAAGCGTCCACTCCCCGCGGATCACAGCAGGAACCTGACTCCCGCGTCAGAAGAGAGAGACCGGCACTGCTGCTGCCCTCCACCGGACTCCCCGTCAGCGGCTGTTCAGCGCCGACAGGCAAAGCCTTCTGTGTGCGCTGTTGTGAGTACTTCTCCGGTTCCTCACCCATTAATGTGGGTTCGGGAACCGGAGACCTGCCCCCGTAGAAGCTTGCTCTCCCGCTAATGGCCCCGCTCTCTGCAGGGAGGTGTGGAGGGAGAGGACCTCAGTTTGATCTGCCTTAAAGGCACATACTAAACATAAAAGAACAAAAAACTGTTTTATCAAAGACCACTATAAAATAAAGTACAAGTAATCTATAATCCCTCTCTCTTCTTAATTGTTCCTCAAGTGAGCCCTCCAGGCTCACCAATCCTCCAGCTGCTTGGAGACTGAGATAACTGGAGTGAAGTAGGCGGTTCTTGTACTGTTATACCAGTGTCATCAGAAAAGGATGTCATTTCTCAGTCTCCAAGCTGCTGGAGGAGGAGCACAACCCCAGAGGTTCAGGACTAGACTGGAGGGACGATAAGGAAAGTGCAATTTCACTGAGGGGGAGCTAAACCTATCCTTGCTGGATGTTCTGATAAGAAATGAAAACCCACGGGCGACTGCCTACAAAAAGCAGCAGTAATGCCTTGCCATCTGCCACAAACCCAATGCCATATATCACAACAACAGAGACATTGAGGAGCTGAAGTGCAGGTGGAGGCAGGTGCACCGGAACTGGGTAGTGGCATTTCTCTCAGCAGCTCCCATCCTGTGGTTACACCTGTCCCATACAACGCCCACTCTCTGTCTTGGCTTATTTCGGCCTGTAAACATCTGCTATCTGTGGGGCAACCTTGCCTGCCTTCTCAGTCAGCTTTGTGTCAATGCTCCCCTGGTCAGCCCTGTGTGGGCGTGGGCAGAGGATCTCTGTGCCAGCTTATCTAGTAGCCAGCCTCCAGAGATTTCACCACTCACAAAGCTTGCATAGATCCCGGACTGGCTAAGGATATAGGCATCGTGGCATGCTCCGGGGAATCTTGCAACAACATCAGCAGTTTCTCCCAGTGCATTGCACACTACCTGCATATTGAGGAAGTAGAATGCTTTTCGGTGGCAGAATGTGGCCTCCCTCTGTCGAGGGGTCCTCGGGGCCACATGCATACAATCAATCAACCCCAGCACAGAAGGGAACCCAGCCACCTCATGACATTGAGGCACTGTCTGTTGCCTCTGCTGCACTGTGTGGGGGAATGCAAGGTAATCCGAGGCACGCATCAGGAAAACACTCAAACTAGGTGATGCTCTTGGACACTGCCGCTTGGCTCAGACCTGCAGTGCCTGCCAGCACAGATTGAAAAGTCCCTGTTGCTAGGAAAGCAAGTGCTGTTGTCACCTTTAGATGCACAGGCAGGGCCTGTCACCTGTGTGTTACTGCACTGAGGTGGGGCTCCAGCTCCTGGCATAGCTGATGTATGGCTGCCCTATCAAAGCGGGATCTGGTGACAGAGTTCATCAGTAAGGCCCATGTACTAGCTTCTCAGCCTACGTACCCTCTGATAGAGAAAGGAGGGGGGAAGCAAGGAGGTTACCCTATCTGCCTCATGCAGCATGGCCATTGCAAACCAGGCATTCATTTCCACCATGCTTTGTGGATCCCAACACCAGTTCCTCCCATGCAACCCTCCAACCTTACTGTGCACACACACACACACTATCTCTCTCTCTCTCTCTCACTTGAAAGGACGAATCCTAGAAGACAGCAGAAAATTGGCGAAGTCCTGGCCTTGTTCCATGCATCTGACAGAAATAATGGGTACGTCTGCAGCAAAGGCCTGAAACATGCATGGGGCTTTTTGGACTACGGTTTACATGCAGACATCATCGTGAAAATAAATGTCCATGGATGCTGTGAACTGGAATATGTTCGTAGATGTTTTTGCCACATACATGTCTCCATGCACATGCAAATGGTCTTTTCGGCTTATGGAATGATCCTATACGTGATAGCAGCCCTGCAGGAGACAATTTTATAAGGAGCTACATAACGTTTGCACCATCTACATGCATAAATCATGTAGTTTCAATGATTTAATGCATAGGTGGCCTTTACGCACGTACCTTAGCTGGTCGCTATTCTATAAAGCCGATAGTGCGCACTCTCACCGCGGGAACGTGCATAGGTGGAACTTGGATGGCGCACAGGTGTGGGCATACATGCGTTAGATACCCACAGAGATTTACAATTATTTTTTAAAATAAAAGTACGTAGGCACTTGCATTTAAAATAAGGGTCAACTGCACATGTAAAATGAAGCGTTATCTATGCGGCAGTTTATAAAATCACCATCTACATGACTAAATCCCCAATTGCTGGGTTTCATCATTTTCACCACTAAGTTGCTAAAAAAAACTCATTTGGGGCTTGCTTTTAAACTTTAACAAATTCACAAGGTTTGTGGCAAAATAAAATGGCTTCAAATCAAAAGCATTGTTCACAAAAGACTTCACCCGCTCTGTCTCTACAGCAAAGTTCTTTTAAAAACCGAGTTCTATGTAAGTTTCAGACATGCTGTCTTACAATCCTCTTCTTTTCTGTTGAAAGATCACACATGGGATCTCAGCTTTCTCACTCATGATCTTGTAAGTCTTGTAGAATCCATAAATTAATGGAGAACTAGAGTCTCTCTCTGGAAAACTCTGACATAACTAATTTATTGAACTTGGTTTAAGGAAGGCATGATATAAACCCAACATAACATAACAAATACTGAGTGAAGCTTCTTTCTGACTGATCCACTAGAGGTCCTTCTGCGACTAGTAAAGGCTCAACAGAAAATGTTTAAAAAATATTTGACCACAGTAGTCTGCTTTCCTCCTTAGGTTGTCAACTCTAGTCATTTCAGACAGAATAGCAATTAGAGATTTAGGGGCATGCTTATAAAAACACACTAAACCACGAGCACGGGGTGTACCGTGCACTAAGCACACTATGCTGTTAGCACAGGGCACCACGGTTAAATCCCATGTCAATCAGCTAGCACTCAATGGAATGGGGACTGGATGGGTTATGGCCTTGCTGTCATGTCATGGCAGGGCCGGATTTACCTATACGCCATGTACGCCATGGTGTAGGGCCCACAGCTGGCAAGGGCCCACAAAAAGCTGCCGCGGCAGCATGGATGTTCCCGTGGCAGCATGGACGGTCCCGCGGGGCCCCCTCTGCCCTGCCGAATCCCCGGCTGAGCCCCTCCGTGCCGGCTTTGAGAGGCGCGAAGGGAGAGTGTCTCCCTCGCGTCTCTGTTAAGCCGTCGCGGAGGGAGGGATTCGGCAGGGCAGAGGGGGACTCGCGGGACCGTCCATGCTGCCGCGGCTTTGGTAGCAGCCAGCGGTTTTGCTTTTTTAAAATTTCATTTTACTTGAGCCGATGCGGGGGGGGGGGGGGTAGGACTGGAAATGGGCTGGGGGGGTTAGGACTGGTAATGGGCTATGGGGGAGGGTTAAGACTGATAATGGGCTGTGGGCTGATGGGGGCTGTCTGGTAATGGGCTATGGGGGGGCTAGGACTGGAAATGGGCTGGGGGGGTTAAGACTGGAGGTGGGCTGATGGGGTTAGGACTGGTAATGGGCTGTGGGCTGTTGGGGGGGGTTAGAACTGGTAATGGGCTTTGGGGGGGGGTTAAGACTGATAATGGGCTGTGGGCTGTTGGGGGGGTTAGAACTGGTAATGGGCTTTGGGGGGGGTTAAGACTGATAATGGGCTGTGGGCTGTTGGAGGGGGTTAGAACTGGTAATGGGCTATGAGGGGGGTTAAGACTGATAATGGGCTGTGGGCTGATGGGGGCTGTCTGGTAATGGGCTATGGGGGGGCTAGGACCGGAAATGGGCTGGGGGTGGTTAAGACTGGAGGTGGGCTGATGGGGCTAGGACTGGTCATGGGCTTTGGGCTTTTGGGGGTGTTAGAACTGGTAATGGGCTATGGGGGGGGGTTAAGACTGGTAATGGGCTGTGGGCTGATGGGGACTGTCTGGTAATGGGCTATGGGGGGGGCTAGGACTGGTAATGGGCTGTGGGCTGTTGGGGGGGGGTTAGAACTGGTAATGGGCTATGAGGGGGGTTAAGACTGATAATGGGCTGTGGGCTGATGGGGGCTGTCTGGTAATGGGCTATGGGGGGGGGGGGTTAGGACTGGAAATGGGCTGGGGGGTTAAGACTGGAGGTGGGCTAATGGGGTTAGGACTGGAAGTGGGCTGATGGGGGGTTAGGACTGGTGATGGGTTATAGGGGGGGCTTAAACTGAAAATGGGGTGATGGGGGGTTAGGACTGGAAGTGTGTTGATGGGGGGGCTAGGACTGGTATTGGGTTGGGGGGTTGCTAGGACTGGAAATGGGCTGATGGGTGGCTAGGACTGGAAATGGGCTGATGCAGGGACTAGAAGGGAATGGATGCTGGGTGAGGCTGGAACTAGAAGGGAGCTGATGTTGGGGGAGGATTAGAATGGGATGGGTCTGGAAGAGTAAAATGGAGAAGGGAAAAATATTTTGTGTGGGAGGGATAAAAAATCTACAATTGGCCGGGTATTGGGAGAGTAAGTGGGGATTGAGGATGGAGGGGTAAAATTTGAGAGGATGAAATAGGAATGAGGAAAGAGCAAAAGGAGAAAGATTAGTATGTTAAAGCAGATGTAGAGAGAGAAGGGAAAAAAAACTAGAAGAGAGAAGAAAGGAAAAATGGACAGCAGACGATGGAGAGTTAGCAGAAGACACGAAGAAACCAGAAGAAAGTGGCTGGAGCAATTGCAGCTGAAAAAAAATGCACAAAAGGTAGAAAAATCTCTCTTTATTTTGAATTTATTAATTGGAATATGTCAGCTCTGGTAAATGTGCATCATTAACGTCTGCGCTTTGTTTAGTACAAGAGCAAATTAATGTATAGTTTTATTTCTACAGTGTTGTACATTCCAAGTTTGGCTTTTGGCATTCCCAGTTTAATTATTGTCTTCCTGTTTCTAAATTGTGATTACTTGTTTGGTGATGGTCTATGTTCTGCATGTGTAACTGAGCTGAGGTGTTCTGTTTATATAATTCCTATTTGACATTGCCACTTGTTCTCTTTCCCCAGTAGGTCATGTATTGTTGTTCTCTGAAATGTATTGGTTTAATATTTGCAGTGTTGCCTTTTGATTGGTAGAGTATGGTGCTTTGTGAGTCCTGGTAGTGCTGTTAGGATACGGCGGGTTTGCTATGGGTTCTAAATGGGCAGTGTTTGTAGTAGTTCCTAATGTGTCTGGCAGTTGGCACTGGATTATAGTAATGTAGAAATCTTTTAGTCTTTCTTTATCCATACACTCATTAAGAGGCACGTTTACTAAAAGTTAGTATATGGTAACATTATGCAAATATTTATGCAAATGATGCCCCTTATGCAAATGAGGCCCCGCACCCCCCTTGGGCCGCCCCTGCTGGGGGCCCACAATTTTTGTTGGCGTAGGGCCTCACTCAAGGTAAATCCGGCCCTGCGTCATGGTTACTACAGGCGTCATGTGCATTCTAACCAAGAATGTTCCCATTAGCATGCGGGTGCACTTATCGCCTCCTCAAGGGGATGGCGGTAAGTGCACCCGCATGCTATTTAGCATATTGAGCCATGGCTCCAACATGCTAAGAGCAACGGGACATGCAGACACACCCCCAAAAGTGAGTGCGGGTCTCCATGCTAATTCTTGGGCTTGGATGCATGCAAACATCACAGATTTTAGTAAATGTACACCTTAGTTTTCAGTCATCAGAAAAAACTGTCATTCATATAATATTACTAAAAACAAAAAGCAGAAAACTGAAGATATTTATTCACTGTTATTTAATTGTTTTGCTTAAAGATTTACAGTAAGGTCGTATTATGAGGGACACAGGAGTCTTTACTTTATCTGCTTCATTTTTTTTTTAAATAAACGTTTAATCATATATATCAATAAACAAAAAGAAATACAAATATAAAGTAAAATAAAAATATAATAAAACTCAAAATGAAACATTTTCCATTCAAATCCACATCATTGAAGGGAGAAGAAAGTTAAGTACTCTCCAAACAAAAAGAAAAGAGAAACAATAGCACCAACATTTCCAGTTAAATCCATCAAATCCTACCTAATAAAAAAAAACAAATCATAATCCTCAAATTTAATCCTTTTTCCAACTTTTTATGCTTCTGAGTAGACATTATTACATGCCTCAAATTAACTATAGGACTCATTTACTAAAGATGTGCAGTTACCATACAATAAGCGGCAAAAATAACATACAAAGTGCAACCACCACCTGTCAGGGGCACGCCCAGCAAATTCTCGCAGTTAACGCATGATTGAACAACAGAACGCATAGCACGATTCACATGGATGCAACTTATGACAACCACAGAAGTATCATTATGTGCACTTGCATTAATTGCCATATTGCTGGTGAGTACACAGCACCCGCACTCACACTGGTGACAATGTGCCCTCCACACCCACACTCCACCCCTAAACCACTCACTTTACGCCTTAGCATGCAATGGCCACTTACCATGCATGTTAGCGGACGATAGCCGACATCCACATGCGCTAGTATTCTTGGCTGCCAATTTTCACATGCTAAAACGCACACTAATCAGTTAGCGGCCTTGTGTAAAGCGTCCCTAAATATTCACATGAGGGAAATTTTCAGACAACCAACTTTTCCATGTAAATTGCTGCAATAAGCCTAACACAAACCTGCCATGCAACACGATGGCTTTGTTCAAAATTCACTTAAATGAAATTTGGCAAATATCCAATGACGGTTCAAAGTGTTAAATCATTTTACAGACACACAAAAATGTATCAATGTACTCAAAATTAAAAAGGAATTCATTCTATAAAAGTTTCTTTCGCACGTGAAAGGCATCTTATAAAATTACTCCCTGTGTAACAGTACAGTTAAGAAGAAGGTGGTGCATAATTTTATGTGGCCAAGGTGTAGGCATGTTTAGGGGCATAATTTGGGTAGAATGTGGGAGAATCAAAGTATGTGTCTTGTTTATAAAATATGCCTACACACGTACTTTACGTAAATAGGGGCATGTTTACTAAAGTGCGTGAAAGGTGAATGCAGGGTTTACCACACATGTGGTAACTTTTAGCGCATGCTAAAAATGAAGCTGCACTAAAAATCTCACACTAGCCATTTGTGGGTTGGGGCGGAGACTGGGCAGGTTAGGGGTGGAGAGTGAGAAGTGATTGACACATTGCAGTTAGCCCGGGTGTCATTAGCATATGCTCACCATCAATTCTGCAGTTAGCATGGGCGCACTTACCATCATCTCAGCGGGTAGCAGCAACTGCACCCATGGTAATTGCAGCAAATCGGATTAGGTCAGGAGTGGCGCTCGACTCACGTTAACTGCATTCATTAATGTGGGCCTAGTGTACCACCTCCACCCTAATGTTAGGGCTTGAACGTATGGTAAACTACCGCATTTTAATAATCATGCCTCGTAGATTTGCACCTATTCCTGAGTAGGGGGTCAATGTATTCTGGTTCATTTTAGTAACAAAATTTCTCCAGGTTTTGTGCTGATATTTTATCGAGACACATACTGAAGGCGCCTATTTGGCGTCCTGACCTAGGCGGCGTGTTATAAGATTTTCCTCATGATATACTATCCATCAAAGTCTGGAACCCCCTTGTCACCTATCCAAGTTCACCTTGGAACGGGAAAAGAGCATTACCTCAGTCCATATCACATTCTGTTTTCTAATTAGGTGTTACCTGGTTTTCATTGTTCGCATGAACTATCTTGAACTACTGAACCCAGATCAAATTGCATTTAATTAAAACCACATGCCCTGAAGTATTTTAACCATTTGTGAAATGTGTGTAGCACGGAAAAATAGTCAAGAGAATGTTCTATTAGTCTGTGTACACTGTGGTTGAGGAGCTACTGGTCCCGTACTACGGCCATGCTTGGGCAAGTTAAAGATGAAACTGCTACATGTATCTAGAAGCCCTGAAGCAGTCAGTCAGATTGACCTGCTTAGGGGTCTGACCATGTTCAGAGTTTGAAGGACTTTGCTGTACATCAACATTTGTTTTATTTGGTGTATCGATATGAATGAGATCAATAGTGTCTAGATCCAGAAAATGAGCAAAGGAGTTTTGATGAGCAGAAAGGCCTTGGTGTACTGTTTCCCAAACCTGTCCTGGGGGCCCTTCTGCCAGTCGGATTCCTCAGGATTTCCACAATAAATATGCATGAAACGGAGGCAGTGCATGCGAATCTCTCACAGCCATATTCATTATGGATATCCTGAAAGCCTGACTGTAGGAGATTCCCAAGCACAGGTTTGGCCACCCTGTCTTACTGCAATAAACTGCAATAGTATAAAAAAGAAAGCAAAGGTAGATAGAGCCGATGAATTCACTTTGTTTTCTTTTACTGTGCTGTTTCCAGATTCCAGTTAATAATGAGCCTAAGCCTTGGTCTTTGAAGCCTAACAGTTCATTACAGAATCCAATAGGTGCCCTGAAATCAGTGAAAATGCAACCTCTTGTTACTGAGGGTCAAATCGGTTGCAATGTCCTGTCATCTCTGACAGAGATATTCCATCCAGGGCTGGCAGCCTTTTAAAAACAAATAGAACTGAGGCTACCAACCAGGAAACCTTTGTAATTTAAAATCTCATGGCAAAATGTGCTGCAGGGAGAGATCCAAGATGGCCACGTAACCTGCAATTGCTCTAGACCTGTTTCCGCGATGCCGAAGAGGAAGGGGAAGCCGTGGAATTACCCTCCCAATTCCTCCGGGACTCCCCAGAGCTCTTTTCCTGCGATTGGGCCCATGGATTCCCTTTGTGGCACAGGCTAAGCATCAGCAAGAAAAATCCAGCGGTTTCCCAGCTGAGTCGACGCCGGTGTCAGGGAGCATGGTGTCCTCTTCAGGGTGTGAGCTCTCGCCAGATATGCATTTGCCCCCTGAGTTGCCTGCTGGGTTTCACTGCTTTGGGCCTGTCAGATCACCCACTTCAGTTGCTGGACTGGATGGTGCCCCAATAGGAGGAGAGGTACCAGGGCTGTCCCTGCTTCCGAAGTTGTTGGCTGGAATACCAACGGTAGATGTTTCAGGGGAGGAGGCTGCCACTGAGAAACCATTGGGAGAGTTTCAGTCGGCTGCTGAACAACTTGGGACAGTGAGAAGCTATATGCCGGGTGGAGAGACACAATCCGAGCGGCCAACACTCCCTGAGTTTGTTTTGGAACGCCCAGAAAGTTTCTCTTTGGAATCAATTTGGACTGCAATTTCCAAGTTGGGTGAGACTATGGTACCCAACTCTAATATGATTTTGGAGCTGGTTCATCATAATTCTCTTGCTATACAGAAGGATGTGTCTGATGTTTCTACTCTGAAGGAAGAAGTTGAGAGTTTGGCAGACTCTGTCTCTGCCTTGGTTAAAGATTTGGCGTCAGTTAAATTTAAAGCTGAAACTCTGAAAAACCAGGTTCGCTCTGTTAATCTTCATGTTTTGAATTTTCCACGTTCGTCACTAGTCTTGGCTAGAGACATGTTTAAAAAATATATGACGGAAGCCCTGGGTATCCCATTGGAGTCTCAGCCACCTTTGTCTAAGATTTATTATTTGCCTCCTGGTAAGAAGTCTCTGGGTGATTTATCTCAGCAGACTTCCACTGAAGTACAGCATATGGATATCCTAAACATAACTGAAGTTTTGGAAGTTTCTGACTTGGAATATGTGGTGCCTGCAACATTATTAGTGTCTTTTGCATTGTCAGTTGATCACAACTGGTTGCTAAAAAGTATTTCAAAAAGCGTTCTCTCTCTTTCAAAGGGTTGTTGATCCGTATGTTTCCGGATCTTGCTGGGACACATAGAAAAGACGTAAAGAGTTTCTCCTCCTGAAGCCGGGGGTATCTCAGCTAGGGAGGATATTTTTTCTTAAATTTCCATGTAAGTGTTTGATGAAACTACATTCTAAATCCTATGTCTTTTATGAACCTAGTCAGTTGGCGGCCTTCATTAGATCTCACCTTTCTGGAGTCTCGTAGGCTTGAGACCTATAACGCATTGTATTAGTTTGTCTTGTTGATATGCAGGGCTATTGCTTTCTTTTGAGTTTGTATAATATTTTCTTTCCTCTGTTATCTTGGATCTACTTTTTGGTTTTGGGCTAGAGTGAAAAAGGGTTTTATTCTGTTTCTTATTGTAATTTTGGATTTGTTTTTCTCTTTTTTTTAATTTCTGTATAAGTTGTTTTGTTTGTAAAGCATCTTAAAAGTGTATAAATAAAAAATTAAAAAAATGTACTGCAGGGGGAAGGGAGAGAGTTTTGGAAGAAGTGAAAGCAGTGAGAGAAATGAATGAAGGGAAGAAATAAAAAAAAGATGAAAGGAAAGGCATGTGAAGAGGGTAGAAAGACAGCATGAGAGGAATGTTGATGGGAAAAGGAGGAGAAAGGATTAGTCAGATGAAGGTGAAGAAAGAAAAATGAAGGGACAGAAAGAGGTGAGAGACTAGAGGGAGAAAGATGAATAGATGGATTGGAAGACAGGTAGAAAAAGGGACTAGGGAGATTAGGAAAGGACACAGGGAAAATATACAACATACATATTACAGAGGAGAGAGTGAAAACATGAGAATAAGTGGAGATGGCTCAAGGGTATCTAACACCATAGGCAAACCTTCAGTCATACACCCCCTCCCCCCCAAGCAAGGGATGAGATGGCACAACCCCCCTCCATCGCCCCTCTCACAGCTTTGGCTAGGGAACAAGGAGGATCCTCTCACTGAGAATATGGGCCAGAGGACTGCCCTATGAAAAAAAATGCAACTTATATTCTTGGGCTATTTCCCTTTAAAGCTATGCAAGATAAGATCGCGGATCTAATCTAATCTAATACAATACATGCGAAACACAAATTACAACCTGCGGTAAACAAGAGCGAATTTTGGTTAGTGCAAGACTGAAATGAATTAAGTATTAGAAATAAAGAAACATGACGGCAGAAAAAGACCACATGGCCTATCTAGTCTGTCCTTCCATATCAAGCACCACAACAGTCCCCTTTTTTCCTTTAGAGATCCTCTGTGTATGTCCCATGCTTCTTTGAATTCAGATACTGTTCTTATCTCTACCACCTCCACTGGGAGACTATTTCACGGATCCACTGGTCTTTCCAGAAATATTTCCGCATATCACTCCTGAATCTATCCCCTTTCACCCTCATCCCATGTCCCCTCATAGCAGAGCTTGCTTTCAATCGAAAAAAGGCTTTCCTCCTAGGCATTTATGCCATGGAGGTATTTAAACGTCTCAATCATATCACCTCTATCCTGCCTTTCCTCTAAGGTGTACATATTAAGATCCTTAAATCTGTCCTCATACTGTATGCTTTATAATAAAGACCACTAAACATTTTAGTAGCCACCCTCTGTACCGACTCCAACCTGTTTATATCCTTTTGAAGGTGTGGTCTCCAGAATTGCACACAATACTCCAAATGAGGTCACACCAAAGACTTATACAGAGGCACTATCACCTCCTTTTTTCTGCTAGCCATTCGTCTCCGTATGCACCCAAGCATCCTTCTAGCTTTCGCCATCGCCTTTTCTACCTGTTTAGCTACTTTAAGATCATCAGACACAATCATGCCCAGGTCCCACTCTTCTTTTGTGGACAGAAGTACTTCTCCCCCTACATTGTACTGCTCCCTTGGATTATTGCAGCCTAAATGCATGACCCTGCATTTTTTAGCATTAAATCTCAGCTGCCAAATTCTCGACCATTCTTCAAGATTTTAAACTTTTACGAAAACCTGACAAGGTAGATTTAATCTCTTTTGGCAACTGTGGCCATAATTCTGCTGCCAAATATAGAATTGTCCGAGTCTAGATTTTAATCCAATACCTTTACATGAAGAAAACAAGATAATACTAGAAGATTGTAAATGTTTAGATTTAGATGCTAAATTTGCTATCAAAAATGGAGGAGAACTATTCAGGTACACAGCCATTAAAAAATTTATAGAGAATTGTGCAGGATCAAATGATTAGCTCTATCATTTAGGGAGCGGATTAGCATTATTAAAACACAAGGCTTTGTTTTAGATGTATTAAACTGTAATCGCAAAGTCCTTGCCCACCTCTCAAGTAAGTGTAGAATATTATTAATTTGTGAGAAGAAGTCGCTTGATAATGAATTAAATGTTAGAAGAATAGAGATATCATCTGCATAGGTATATGACTAGATTGGTCTCTCTCAAAACAATCTTAAATGTTATCATAAGAACAGTGATAGCAGGGAGCCCTGTGGAACACCACAACAGGCTCTCTATCCTCTTGAGCAATCTGCGCCAATACTGACCCGATATGACCTATTCTTTAAAGAGCCTGAAAGGAGACTTCCGGTGGCATGGTGAGCTGAGAAGACGTGTGTATCTCGGTTCCGGAGCCTGCTCTCCCCCCTGCCGGCCTTTTTCATCATAATTCTGCATCTGAATTAATATAAAAGGGGGGCGACCGCGAGGCTATCCGCTGATCCTCCCACGGATCTCTACCCCTGGGCAGAAGGGTGTATGGCCACGAGAAACACCCGCCGAGACCGAGCACGCGGTGGAGAGACGAAAATGGCTGACAGCGTGCAGGAGACCCCCGGCTCATTGGAAGCCTCGTCGCTAGTAGTGGAGGTGTCTAAAGCCGTGGTATTAGCGTTGGAGGATCGGCTCGGGGGACTGTCTACTCAAATGCAAGAGGTAGCTCAAGCAGTCTCCGATTTCAATCGGCGGGTGGAACAGGCGGAAAGCCGCATCAGCTCCCTAGAGGATCAGCGAGTGAGTGATGTTGCCCGGCTTGAGAGCCTGGAGGCTGCCCTCCGCAAACATCATGACAAATTAGAAGACCTCGAAAATCGCAGCAGGAGAAATAATCTGTGATTTATTGGGATAGAGGAATCAGTGCCCGAAAAGGATCTGAGGCGGCATCTGGAGCAGTGGTTACCGGCCCATTTACCCCTGTCGGCTGAGATGGGGGATGTGGTTATCGAAAGAGCACATCGGTTGGGACCTTACCGGACGGGAGAGAACAGCGACCCAGGGCAGTCATCGCCCGTTTCCTCAATGCTGCCCAGAAAGATGGAGTGCTGCGGGCGTCGCGGCAGCTGAAACGCTCTGGAGCGACGGCGTGTAAGGTCCTCATCTTTCAGGACTACACTGCCGAAGTGTCCCTGCAACGTAAGGCCTTCCAGAACACGTGCAGAAAGCTGATCGACCGGGGCATTCGATTCACTCTGGCCTACCCAGCAACTCTTCGTGTATTCAGCGAGGGGGGGAACCGAGTGTTCTCTTCCCCTGAAGAGGCGAGGGACTTTTGCAATGGACTTGGCTGACAAGCTTTTTTGCAGCAGTGGACTGATAGGCTGAAATACCCCGGAGCTCCGAGGACATGCTGGATAAATACAGTTCACGTTCTCCGGTTTGCATCCTCTGGGGTGGAATAATGGACCGGGTCTTGGGAGCTGCGACCAAGGCCTGCTGTTCGATGGGGCCTCCTGCAAGTATAATTTGTTGAGCAGGTTGGGCTGGAGTTCCGGGGGTCCTGGCCCTTCTTCCCAGCGAACAGAGGGCCGCTGCATCCTTGCCCAATGGACTCAGCGAAGATTGTTTCCTAGTTAGTTAACTGCCTGTTTAGCTTGTTATGTTTGTTTTTGCAATGTATTTAATGGTGGTGGTATGTACTTCGGGCTCCCTCCTGGTGGGCGGTTGCTAGGGAGGTAGTACCTGAACCGTATGTCTCCCCTTTTCTGTCCCTTTCTCTTACCTCCTTTTCCTTTCCGGGCCATGCAGGTTCCAAATGTGTGGGGCTCTCTGGCGTGAAGGGAGGGGGAACCTGTTACCACTCCGTGGCCGGGCCCTGGGGAGCGACTCTCTCACTTCTCACTTTTGGGTCTTCTAGTTTCTCATTACTGAGTCTCATATGGTCTCCTTGCTTATTGTTAGCATATTTCATATTCTCTTGGATTCTGGGTCTCTCGTCTCACAATCTCTGCTACTCCTGGATTCCCCTCTCCCAACCCAGTCCATATTGAATCTCTGTCTGATCGGTTTCTCTCTGGGTCTTTTTCATCCTTACTCTCGGATATATATCTGTTTCCTGAGTGTCTAATAACTTCCATACGTCCTTGGGGTGTTCTCTATAACCAGTAACATGTATTAATGAGCACTGCTAGGATGGGTGGCGAGGGGACATCAGGGTGAGCCAACTCAGGGGCAGGGAGCGCCATTTTGTCTCCCGGAGTTCATGGTCTCGGTTTATTCCTGGGGCCATGGAGACTGGGAGTGCCGGTGCGATTTATTCCTGCTCTTTCCGGCTTGGGGCGGCTGCCCTGAGCGCTGAGCCACTCTTCTACCGTTAGTGCACATTGTATTGGGGTTGCTCTGTCTCTGGGGCAAAAGGATGGGCAGGTATGCTTTGGTTCATATGCCTACTGGTCTGTAGGAGCTCACCCTAATAACTTTTGCGGTTTCTGCTTTTCATGTGAGATAAGCACCTGATTGTAGGACTAATTTATAACCCTCCCCTTCTGAAGGATGTTACAATAACAATACATAGGCAACTACCATACTATTTTGATCTGTAGAAACTGACTTGACATAAACCCCCAGCACAAAGGGAAAATGGCAAACGGTAAAATATTTTATCAACTTGAGAGTAAATGGGCATTAGGCCCCAGGGTAGACATAAGATCCTTGGAAAGGGATGACCACTGTAAAGAGTCCTGTTTTAGTCATCTGGGGGAAATGATGAACTTCACTCTAGAAGGTCTCTTTGCTTTTTGCTCTTTTGTTATGGTGGGCAAGAGGACACGGTTTGGGGAACCTTTGGAGTGGAACCTTGCTAAGGTTTGTAAGGTTGGTTGGCCGGGGAGGGGTCCTACTGTTTCTGTTATTCTTATGGGTTTTTCCGCAAGCCAAGCTCGGTGAGAGGGGGGGAGGACGGGAGAGACGCGTTGAGGGGGAGAGTAGGGGGGGCTGCATGCTCAGGAAGACATGGAGGGGCCAGGGAGGGCTGGCCGTGAGCTGGTAGATGTAAGGCATGGGGAGGTAGACGGGAGGGTGGGGGGAAGGGTAGGGGATGGGTGGGAGGGTGGTTCTCATAGTTTAGGGGTGAAGGGGGAGGGGAGGTTTCACGCTAGTGGATGTGTAGGATGGGATGAATGTGTGGCTGATCGTATGAGAGGGACTGCTCCGTGAACGTTGGGGGGTTGTTGCAGTGGGTGTGATCGGACTCGGAGGATATGGAGGGGGCCCTTGGCTGGGGGGGCTGCCGCTCTGGTGCATACCGGAATTTCAGTCTATGGTGGCTCGGCTTCATCTTTTGTGGTGGATAAGAATTTGCGAATAGTCTCTTGGAATGTTTGCGACTTAGGCTCCCCAGTGAAGCAGTATAAAATCATGCAACACCTAAAACGTCAGCGGGCTGATGTGATAATGTTGCAGGAGACTCATCAATCGGGGGCGGAACATCTGAAGTTGGGCACCGGCAGTATAGCGCATGTGTATGGAGCCCCCGCGGTGGGGAAAAAGCGCGGAGTGGCTATCCTAGTGGCTAAATCGGTTAGTTGGATCGAAGAGAAGGTGGTCTCGGACGTTGAGGGTAGGTATGTTGGTGTCTGGGGGAAACTTGCGGGGAGGAAAGTGCTGTTGTGCTCGGCCTATGGGCCGAATGTTTACGAGGCCCGTTTTTTTCAGAAAATCTCTCAACTGCTGGCGGATGCTAGTGGGTATCAAGTTATCCTCGGAGGTGATTTCAACGAAGTTTTGGATGTCGGCCTGGATAGGTCAGGGCCAGCGGGTCGTGGGAACCGCTGGGCGCGACAGCGCTTGTGGGGGTTAAGGGAGGCTTATGGATTATTGGACATCTGGCGGGTGCTGCACCCCGGAGACCGGGACTACACACACTTGTCTTGAGCACATGGGACTTGGTCTCGCATTGACTACTTTCTAGTTACGGAATCGCTATTTGGCTGGGTCTCGAGGGCGGACATTGGGACCCTTGTTATCTCTGATCATGCGTTGGTACTCTTGGAACTGCGAGGGAGTGGCTCGCCCGGGGGAACCATGTGGAGATACCCCTTGGAATTATGCGGCGATACTTCTTTCGAGGCATTTTTGCGGGCGAGATGGAAGGATTACGAGATCTTGAATGCGAAGCCGGAGATCTCTCCGGCCTTATTCTGGGAGGCTGGAAAGGCGGTACTCCGTGGAGACATCATTAGCTATCAGTGTCAGCGGCGCAAGAGGTTGAACCACCAAATACTTCAGCTGGAACGGGACCTAGTTAAACTGCGAAAGCTGGTGGCTGGTACTAAGACGGCGGCGAATCAGCGGAGACTCTGTGAGGTGCAAGCTGAGCTGGAGATGTTGCTTCACAGGAGGGCCCAGAAATCGTTGTTGTATTACCGATATCGGCTTTATCGGTTCGGGAACAAAGCAGGCAAGTTGATGTCCTCGCTGTTGAGACCGCCTGGGGGGTCTCGATTGATTGGGGCCATTCGGCAGCCGGATGGGGCCATCACTCGGGATTCGGCGGCAATTGAAAAGGTCTTTGCGGAATTCTTTAAGGACCTTTATGCCAGTGATGGTGACAAGGAACAGGCGGGGCGCCTCTTTCTGGACCGTTGCCGGTTACCACGGCTGGCGGCAGAGCAATTGGAGTCTCTCAATCAACATCTTACTGGGCAGGAAGTCCACGCCGCCATAAAGAATCTGAAGAACGGGAAGGCTCCCGGGGTAGATGGGTATCGTAGCGAGTTTTATAAAGCCCTGGGGGGCGTGGTGGTGTCCCCCTTGGTGGGGTATTTTGAGGATTTGATACAACGAGGCGGTTTCCCTTTTGAAGCAAACAAGGCTTTGATCACTATTTTACCCAAACCCGGGAGGGACCCGTTGCTGCCGAGTTCCTATCGCCCCATCTCCCTGCTTAATGTAGACATCAAACGTCTCGCGAAAATCATGGCGGACCGGTTAGCCCATTGTCTTCCCTCGTTGATCCATAGGGACCAAGTAGGGTTTGTGCGTGGCCGGCAAGTGGAGTATAGTCTGCAGCGTATCTTGCTTTCGCTTGGAGTAGGGAGATTGATCGGAGACTCCACCCTATTGATCAGTTTTGATGCCGAAAAGGCTTTTGATCGGGTCAATTGGGGCTTCATGTATCAGGTGCTGGAAGTAATGGGATTTGCAGGGTTTTTTGTAGATGTGATCCATTTGCTCTACGCGCGCCCGAGAGGGGCGGTGCTGGTAAACGGGACAATGTCGGCAGATTTTGACATCCAGAAAGGCACCCGGCAGGGTTGTCCGCTATCGCCCCTTTTATTCGTAATATCATTGGAGCCTCTCCTGTCACTCATTCGAGCTTCTTCCCAATTTCGGGGGATTGTGATGGGGCGGGAGGAGTTTCGCCTGGCTGCTTTTGCGGACGACCTATTGGTACATTTGGGGGACCCCGAGGTAGGCTTGCCCCGTTTATTGCAGCTTATCACTGAGTACGGGAACCCCTCTGGTCTTCGCCTTAATTTAGACAAGTCGGAAGCGCTGTTCCTGGCCCCAGACGGGCATCCGGGGTGGCCGGGCCCCTTTCCCTTGAAATGGGCAAATGGGTATTTCAAATACTTGGGGATTTATCTGCCAGCACGTCTGGGTGATCTTTATCATCTCAACGTAGCTAAGATATTGAAGGATATCTCGACGTGTGTGGATAGATGGCGGGATTTACCGTTGTCGTTGGGGGGCAGGGTAGCTCTTAGCAAGATGGCGCTCTTTCCTAAAATATTATATCCGCTCCAGATTCTCCCGCTGCTTTTAAGGCGTGTAGACCTCCGGCAACTGGAACGCGTATTTAATCGATTCCTCTGGCGCGGAAGCGACCCAGGGTGCGCTTGGGGATATTGCGGCAACCTTGGACCCTGGGAGGTATGGGATTCCCAGACATTAAGCGATATAATGTGGCCTGCCTGTTGCGGTACGTTCGGGATTGGCTGTGGGATTTCACTGACTGCACTCCGCTGGCGATGTGGGAGGCGCTGCTGGCGCCTCTTCGCCTGCGGTATTTACTGCATGCTGCGACGGTCCAAGCGGTGCCTGAGGGAATTCGACAATTTCTTTTTCTCCCCATCCGACAGGCGTGGCGAGCCTTTTGCACAGGCCGTCAGATCTCAGCGTCCTGTACGCCATACCTCCCTATCAGGAGGGAATGCAGATTTTCTACCGGGGTTGGGGCGCTCCCGTTTTCAGCGATGGGAGACCCTTGGGGTGGTGAACCTGGAACACGTGATGACCCCGGAGGGGGCGATATTGCCATTTTCTGAGCTGCATTGTCAGTATTCTTTAGGGGATCGGGAGAGTTTTCAGTACGCCCAATTACGGAGCTATTTTTCTTCGCTATCTTTGGGCGCGATGAGGGGAGAGGTATGCACCACGATTGAGATGGCTCTGCTGGGGGGAGATACCGGCGTTCGGGTGGCTGGGCTTCACAAAATGCTATGGGAGCAGGTGTCACCTTTGGGAATCGCGTCTTTGGCACAAGTATGGTCGGATGAGTTGGGGGTGGAGATGGGAGTTGAGCAATTTTTGGAAGGAGTGGCAGCAATCCCGACCATGAGTGTTCAAGTCATCCATCGTGACACCCAGTATCGGATCATGCGTCGACTGTACTTTGCCCCGGTACGGGCCTGGAGGGTGGGGGTTAGTTCGAGCCATTGTCGTCCTCGCTGCGGTGTGGCTCGGGCAACACTGGGGCATATGTTTTGGAGCTGCCCCCAGGCTCAGGCCTTTTGGGACCGGGTGTTCGGTCATCTTCGGAGCTGCTTTTCACACTTGGAGCCGCTTAGGGCACAGAATGTGGTGTTGGATGTCTGGGAAGAGGAATGGCGGGAAGTGCTGGGGGCCTTGGGATTGCGATGGTTACGCTTGGTGCTGATGATTGCGCGTATGACAGTATTACACCAGTGGCTGGATGAGCGGGGGCCCAGCTATGGGCTTTGGAGACTTCGACTGCATAAAGTCCTGCTGATGGACCGATTACATGCTGCAGGGGTGGAACGGCGTTGGACGGCCTTCTTACAGATGTGGGGACCTCACATGCGCTTACTACCGGCGGGAGAGCGCCGACGCCTGGGGGGGGCCGCCTTGATTCTTATTGGGGATATAGACCTTTGTTGAGGAGCAGAGGATTTGTCTTGGTGGATCTGTCCACACCTGGAGGGGTGGTCGGCCTCTCTGATGGTTCATCCTTGGGTTGCTATATGAGGCTTGTAGGTGGGGGGTAAAAGGGGGGGGGGGAGGAGGGAGGGAAGGGGGCTGGGCTAGCAGCTCCGGGAGAGCTCCCTGGCTCAGTAACCAGAAACGGATGGGGTGGGCCTGGGAGAAGAACTAAACCTCGGGCTTGCTGGAGTTTGTTCACGTAGGTAGTCTGGAGCGGAGAGCGCTGGAGAAGGTGGCTAGCATGCCCTGGGGAAGAGGGGGGGAGGGGAGGGATGGGAAGTGCATGGGGGGGAAAGGGATTTTGGTGGGGAGGTAGATGGGGGGGTGTTAGTAATAGGCGCTAGGGGCCTGTTGGGAGAAGTCCCTTGGCTTGGTAGAGCCTAGTACCTGTCTAGAATGGGCACACACATTTTCGATAAGTACTCTCTGCTATTGCCTCTGCATCTTAGTCTCAACTTTCTTTTGAGGGAGTCCTTTGCAAGGTTATTGTTCCCAGGGGGGGCGTCGTTAATATGGGTACGGGTCGTTCCCCCTGGGCTGTCCCATACTGCTCATGGATGGGGGTTCTTTCTGCCACCCCCTCGCTAGCAGATATCCGCTAAGGACACCTAGCATTTGGCCTTGTGCAGGGCATTTTCGCCAGCAGCGATGCTGGTCACTGCTGGTTGGTTTTCTCACTGCTAGGAGCTGGTGCTAGTAGCAGGCTGATCCCAATGTATCAGGTTTGTCGCACATTACAATGTGTCAAGGAGGGAGTCCATTACATTGTTGCCACATGTTACTTCCCCTTGTCATGTTCTCATAGCTCTGCTGTTTTCTAGCTTCATTCATGGACGGTGTCCCACGGGTCTAAGCATTGTTATTTTTTGCCTTCCTTTAGTGTTTACTGTGTTCTGACAGGTCTGCTGTTGTTTCATTATTTCCATATGTTTGCAGTAGTTTGTTCCACTCGTTTGTAGTGTATTTACATGTATATGATTACTATGTTGACCTTTGTAAAACAATAAAAAAAAAGATTTAACCATAAAGAGCCTGAAAACCACTTATACACTAAACCTGAAATCCCAAGATGATCCAAAATGGCCAACAGAATGTCATGGACAGCCAAGTCAAAGACTGCAGTTAGACCAAACTGTAATAAAACCAATATCTGGCCTTTGGATAGAGCAGTGTTTGTCTGAAGTACTGGTCCCTAAAAACAACTTTGCATTGTGTGCCTTCCTGAAACCAAATTGTGATTTGTCCAGACAATCAAATTGGTCTAGATATTGATCCAGCTGTCCACCTACTATGGCTTCTAATATTTTGAACAACAATGGGATAGTCATGATAGGACAAAAATTGGCAGCATCCACTAAACTAGCATTTTTATCCTTGGGAATCGGCATAAAATTCCAAAAACTGATATATGCTAATCACTAAATTTAAGCTTAAAATTCTACCTGTGTTGTCTGGCCATTTTATTATTCTAATCGTATCACTCTGTCTCTGGTTTCTGCTTTCCTCTGCTCTCAGGGTTTTTAGTCCATTTCCCATTTCTTGTCTTCCCTTCTGTGTTCATCTCCTACCCTACATCCATTTTGGACATTGATCTTTCACATCAGTTTCCATTTATTTTTCTGCTTCTCTATCGCTCAGATTTCACTCCTCCTCAATCTCCCTCTTTGTTTTGTTTTTACTATCTACCTACAGCTTTCCATCTCCCTCATTCCAGCCCTCCTATTCCCCAATCTGTCTCTCTGCTTCCCCAACTTCTCACTCACTCCCCTTCTCTCGCCCTCTTCTCTTCTCCCTGCTCTGTATTGAGAATTTCTCTTTCCCTATCGCAGTCCTTCTCATCGCCACCTCCCACCTGTAGTCCAGCATCTCCACTTCAATTCTCTACCCCCCCCCCCCTCCCAGGTTGGACTGGCCAGCTTGGTGTTTACCTTAAGAGTAGCAAACTTATTCTCATTGTTTAAATGTAATATTTATTAATGTTTCAATCTTAAAGGTCATTCAAAACAATAAAACCGCAAATCCAAAAGTCCACAAATATGGAGAAAGGCTACCCAAATAAAGAGGTCCTTTTACTAAAGTATGCTAGGAGTTGACATTTGCTGCATATTTAGTGCAAAAACTAGTGTGTAGCAATTGCAAATGTCATGTGCTAGTTGCCAGAGGGTACAATATGCTTCCAGCAGATTCCAGACCTACTATTAGTAATCTGTGAACTATCATTAAAGTCATCTGTAGTACCTGAAGACTGGAGAATGGACAATGTAACGCCAATTTTTAAAAAGGGTTCCAGGAGTGACCCGGGTAACTACAGACCGGTGAGCCTGACGTCAGTACCAGGCAAAATGGTAGAAACCATTATAAAGAATAAAATTACTGAACATGTAGATAGTCAACGTGGATTTAGCCAAGGAAAAGTTTTGTCTTACTAATCTGTTATATTTTTTTGAAGGTGTGAATAAACAGGTAGACGAAGGTGAGCCAGTTGATATAGTGTATCTGGATTTTAAGAAAGCCTTTGACAAGGTCACTCATGAGAGGCTCTTGGTGAAATTATAAAGTCATGAGATTGGAGGCAGTGTACTATTGTGGATCAGGAAGTGATTAAAAGATAGAATGCAGAGAGTAGGGCTAAATGACCAATTTTTTCAATGGAGAAAGGTGAATTCTCCAGATATCTGTACTGGGCCCACTGCTTTTTAGTATATTCCTATGTCAAAGTAATTTATGAATAATGAGTGAGGTGATCAAATCTGAAGACGACACATAATTATTCAAAGTTGTAAAAACACAAGAGGATTGTGAAAAATTGCAAAAGAATCTTGAGAAATTGTGAAAGTGAGCATCCAAATAGCAGATGACATTTAAAGTGGAAAAGTGCAAGTTATATACATGGTTCTGATTCCGCAAGGTGCATGCCTGGGCCGTGGGGACGCCCAGAATGTGTACGAGTCAGAGTTGGACCTGATTTTGCAACCATGGGAGCTACACATACCTGGAATTGTGGAATCGGGCAGACGGCACGCATGAACCTGATTTAATGCAGGGAGATGTCCCGGAGGCTGCCCACCCAGACCGCACAATGCTCTGGCTGGTGTGCTGGTGCAGTGGCGTCCCATCACCATGGCACCAGAACATCCAGCTGTAGCCACAGAATGCCCTGAGTGAGAACTGCCCCGGCCCACGCTGCCACTGTCCAACCCTTAGTGAGGGCCCTCAAGGTTTGCAGAGTACCCACAATGAATATGCATGAGATAGATCTGCATACAATGGAAGCAGTTCATGCAGATCTCTCTCATGCATATTCATTGTGGGTACTCTGAAAACCTGACTGGCCTGGGGTTCCCCGAGGACTGGGTTGAGAACCACTGCCTCAAAGCCTAGACTTGGAGCCAAAAGGTACGGTTCCTTTAGAATGCGGGCAGCATCATAAATAACCCTCCTGAAGAAACTCCTTAAGGGAGTGAAACGCGAAAGTGGTGCCCAAAGGAGGCGTTGAGGAAACTTGCTAAGATAAGAAATGTTTTAGTTAAGCAGCTTTTCACGAAGGTGATGGAAAACTGGTGTTCTAGTAGATATAAAACAACCCAGAATTAGTCACTGATGCCAACATGCGCAATATAACGAATACACAACAAACAGTTTGCGTTTAAGCGCTATGAAGTCTGAGACATTCTGGGCACTTGGGTGATAAAGTTGCCGTTTAAGTTAACCAGTCCTCCATATACCGAATGAATTTTTATCTGTTTTCCACTCTGAACAGTGTTTGTTTGGAGCTATCTTTTATAGTAGTGTGTCAAAGCAGGTGCTATATTGCGGTGGAACGATGGGGGTTCGGGGGGGGGGGGCTGCAGCCCATGAGCACTGCAGTGCCCAGCACCTATTCCACCATTGGGGTGGAATAAAGCGTAGTTACTCACCTGTAACAGGTGTTCTCCAGGAGCAGCAGGAATCAGTCCTCACATATGGGTGACGTCGGCGCCGACGGAGCCCTCGCGGAGCAATTTTCCCCAGCTTTCAAAGAAAGCCTTTGGGAATTGCAGCGCACATGCGCGGTCCTCTTCCCGCCCAAGGGTGCCATCTTAGCCAGTCAGATGACATAGCTAAAAAAGACAGCATAAAAATTTGCAAAAAGAACTAAAGCAGGTGATTGCAACTCCAAGGGGAGGAGGGAGGGTTGTGAGGACTGATTCCTGCTGCTCCTGGAGAACACCTGTTACAGGTGAGTAACTACGCTTTCTCCAGGACCAAGCAGGAAGTCAGTCCTCACATATGGGACTCCCAAGCTTAAGGCTACCGGAGACCCTAAGCACAAAATGAGCTCCCTCTAGCTCAGCAGCACAGAAGGAAGGAATCTTCGCTGAATTATTACCCACCGGTAGCCCACATCCGGGATGGAGGGTAGGAGTTGCTCAGACCTCGAAGAGATTACGGAGGACTGCCTGTCCGAAAGCACTGTCCCTGCGGGACTCCCTCTCGAGACAGTAATGGACCGCAAAAGTCTGGCTCGAAGACCAAGTAGCGGCCCGGCAGATGTCTGCCAGCGGAACAGAGCGGAGGTAAGCCACTGACGTAGCCTTTGCCCGAACGCAATGAGCCGTGACTCGACCTTCCAAGGAGAGTCCGGCTGCCCCATAAGCCCAAGAGATACAGTCCGCAACCCAGATGGACAGAGTACGCTTGGAGACCGGGAGCCCCAATTTATTGGGGTCAAAAGACACAAAAAGCTGAGCAGCTTTACGGTGCTCCCGCGTACGGTCAAGGTAGAAGTTCAATGCCCTTCTACAGTCCAGGGTATGGAGGACCGTTTCAGCTCGGCTGGAGTGTGGTCTGGGAAAGAAGGTTGGAAGTACCACCTCCTGATTGATGTGAAAAGGGGAGACCACTTTTGGAAGAAATTTTGGATGAGTCCGTAGGACTACCCTATTTTTGTAGAACCGAGTGTAAGGGGGATCAGACACGAGGGCCTGCAATTCACTTACGCGTCTAGCGGAAGTGAGGGCTATCAAGAACAGTGTTTTCCAAGAAAGAAAACGGAGAGAACAGGTAGCCATAGGTTCAAAAGGCGGACAGGTGATCCGCTGTAAAACCACATTCAGGTCCCAGTCAGGCGCTGGCGGGCGCAGAGGTGGTTTAAGTAGAAGGAGACCTCGGAGAAACCTCGCTACGAGAGGGTCGTTGGAGAGAGGTCTGCCGTCCACCGGCACATGATGTGCTGAAAGAGCACTGAGGTGAACTTTGACGGAGTTGGACTTAAGTCCCAGATTAGAGAGGTATAGCAAGTACTGCAAGATCACCGACACCGGGCAGGAGAAGGGATCCTGAGACTGTTGGGTACACCAAACGGAAAAACGACGCCATTTAAAGGGCGTAGCATTTGCGGGTAGAAGGTCGTCGCGAAGCTAAGACAATCTCCTCCACCTCTGCCGGCAGGAGAAGGGGAGCAAGGACTACCCTCTCAGCAGCCAGGCCATTAGGTTGAGAGACCTGAGGTTGGGGTGTAGCAGAGACCCCTGATCCTGAGTGAGGAGATCCGGTTGTAACCCCAGAGGGAATGGATCCTCTACCGCTAATTGCAGCAGGAGTGGAAACCACGGCTGTCTGGGCCAGCGAGGGGCCACCAGGATCATGAAGGCTTTGTCTCGGAGAACCTTGAAAAGAGTCCGAGAGACTAGCGGGATGGGAGGGAAAGCGTACAAAAGGCTCCCCGACCATGAGAGTAGAAAAGCGTCCGCCGCCACTCGAAGGGGGTGTGGCTGACGAGAGCAGAAGCGAGGAAGTTGCCGGTTGTGAGGACTGGCAAAGAGATCCACCGTGGGGAGGCCCCACTTTAGAAAGAGCTTCTGAACTACCAAGGGATCCAGGCGCCACTCGTGCGGCTGGAGGATCCTGCTGAGTTTGTCCGCCAGGCAATTCTCTTGGCCTGGGAGATAAACTGCCTTGAGGAGAACGCCGTGACTGACGGCCCAAGAGCAGAGCTTCTGTGCTTCCCGGCAGAGAAGGAAGGAGCCCGTGCCCCCCTGCTTGTTCACGTAGAACATGGCAACTTGATTGTCCGTCTGGACAAGGACGGACTGGTGGGAGGTCAGGTGGGAGAAGGCCTTGAGAGCCAGCCGGATCGCTCTGAGCTCCAGGAAGTTGATCTGCTGAGCAGACTCCCACGTGGTCCAAAGGCCCTGAGTACGTGCCCCTTGGCAATGTGCTCCCCAGCCCAGGAGGGATGCATCTGTCGTCAGCACCCGGGCCGGCTGAGGTGGCTGAAAAGGCATGCCGAGCACCAGATTCGGCCGATGAAGCCACCACTGAAGAGACGAGGCCAGCGGCTCGGAGACGCGCACTAGGTCTGCTAGGCCGCCTGTGGCCTGTTGCCACTGCTTGCGGAGACACCATTGAGCAGGTCGCATATTCAGGCGGGCATTGGGGGTCACATGGACGGTGGAAGCCATATGGCCGAGTAGTCTCAGGAAGCGCCTGGCGGAGACCAGGGGCTGGCTGCGAAAACGGTCGGCTAGGTCCATGAGCCGTTGAGCCCTGTCGAGCGGTAGGAACGCTCGTGCCTGAGGAGTGTGCAGCCTTGCGCCGATGAACTCGAGATCCTGTGAGGGGAGCAAAGTGGACTTTGCGAAGTTTATAACAAAGCCCAAGTACTGCAGAAGAGTCACCGTGCGGCGCGTGGCGTCGGTGACCTCCGGAGCGGATGCTGCTCTGATGAGCCAGTCGTCGAGGTACGGAAAGACATAGAGGCCGTGAAGCCGGAGATGGGCCGCCACCACCGCGAGACATTTTGTGAAGACTCGCGGTGCGGAGGACAGGCCAAAGGGTAGTACTCTGTACTGGTAATGATTTCCTGCCACCACAAACCTTAGGTATTGGCGGTGGCTTGGGTGGATGAGGATGTGCGTGTAGGCATCCTTTAGATCCAAGGAGCATAGCCAATCTCCCTGCTGGAGGTAGGGCAGAAGGATTCCAAGGGTAAGCATCTTGAACTTCTCCCGCACGAGGAACTTGTTGAGGTTGCGCAAGTTCAGGATGGGTCTGAGGCCTCCTGTCCTTTTTGGTACTAGAAAATACCTGGAATAAAAGCCTTGACCTTTCAGGTGGTGGGGCACCGGTTCCACCGCCTGTTCCTGTAGAAGACTTGCTAACTCCTGAAGGAGTAATTCCCTGTGCAGAGGGGGTCGGGGAGGTTCTCCCGGAAAATAGGAGGAAGGGACCTGGTGGAAGTGGAGAAGATAGCCTTCTCGCACGACATGAAGCACCCAGGCATCTGAGGTGATGCTGGACCACCTGTGGGCGAAGTGAACCAGCCGGCCTCCGGTGCTGGGAGGAACCAGCGGGGGGGGGGGAGAGGCTATGCTTAAGGAGTCAAAAACCCCCACCCTGCTGAGCAGGGGCTGGTGGTGCAGGCTTGGGGGCTTGCTGCCTACGGGACCCGTTACCCCGTCCCTTGGCCTGCTGGCCCTGTTGGGGAGCTGCAGGGGCCTGATATTGGGGGTATTGTTTGTAGGCAGCCGCCTTCCTTGGGTAAAAGGACTTCTTTCCCGAGCCCTTCTTTTTCTGGGAAGGGGCGGAGGTCTTCCTAGAAAGCCTAGTCCTGGTGAGAGTCTCCGTCTCAATTTGTGCAGCCTTTTCAGCCATGGGCTTGCCAAAGAGGTTTTCGCCTCGGCAGGGGACATCGACCAACTTGTCCTGCACCCAGGGCTCAAGGTCAGACGACTGAAGCCAAGCCTGTCGGCGGGCACCGATGCCGGCTGCGGCCACTCGAGCCGATGCTTCAAAGCCATCATAGGCTGCTCGGGATATGAATTTTGAGCATTCCCGAATGCCAGTGGACAAGGCCAGGAACCTCCGCAAGGGTTCCTCGGACAAACCAGCGGAGAATCCGGCTAGCTCTTTAGCCAGGTCTCGGAGATACATGCCCATGTATAGCTGGTAGGTCTGGACACGACACGCTAGCATAGAGCCCTGGAAACACTTCTTACCAAGGCCATCCAGGTTACGGGCCTCCCTGCCAGGAGGCACCGAGGAGTGCATCTTCTGGCTCTTAAGACGATGTATGGCCGATTCCACTACCATGGAATGGTGTGGTAGCTGTGCTTTTTGGAAGCCAGGGCTCTTGCGGACTCGATAGATAGAATCGACCCGCTTGCTCAGGACCGGCGAGGTGGCCGGACTCTCCCACATGCGGAAGAGTAGTCGTTCCAGCATGGGAGGAACCGGTACAGTAAAGTGTTCCCTGGCGGGAGAGTCATACTGGAGGGCGTCGAGCTCTTCGGCTCGAGGCTCCTCCTCGGGGTCCGCAGGGAAGGCCAAAGCCTTGGCCATATCCCTGACGAAGTCCGAGAACCGGGCATCCTCCGGGGGGGACTGCTTCCGAGGTTCGGACTCAGGTGAGTCCGAGGGGACACACCGAGTCCGAAAAGAATCAGGCGACTCTTCCTCATCAGACTCCCAGACCGACTCCGACGAGGACTCGGTGGGGTCGGCCCGGGCAGGGCGCGGCGCCTGCCGCCCCGACGCCGAGGGAGTCGGCGTCGGCGACCTCGGTCCCGAACGGGAGGCCGAGGGTGACCTCGACCGAGGATCGACTCGAGTTCGCATCGACTCGAGGATCGGCTCGGTCTCCGGGGTCGACTTAGACGTCGACGTCCCGGCGGTCGGGGCAGCGGCGCCAGCGAAGCCAGCGAGCAGTGCCCGCTGCTGGTCCATGAAGGCAGACAGTCTGCTCTCCAAGGCCATCAACCTGAGTCCGAGCTCAGGTGACCCAGCAGCCCCCGACTCGGGCCCCGACGGCGTCGGGCCCGACGTCGGCTGTCGCGGAGGCGAGTCCAGGAGGACCACGGGACTTACCCGAGCAGGCAGCTCCGACTCCAGGCGAGGTCGCTTCGTGAGGTGCTCCTTCTCCAAGGACCTGGGACGGCTATCGGGGCTATGCGACCTGGCCCTCGCGGAGCCAGGAGCGTCCACCGACGCCGCCCTCGTGGGTTTCACCTTCCGTCGATGGTCCCCGGAGGGAGAACCCCTGTCGGAGGAACTCCGGCGACGGTCCGAGCTGGAACCCCTGGACGCGGAGGCCTCCGACGAGGTCCGGGTACGGCTGGGGTCAGCGAAGATCCTATCCCGCTGATGCCGCCGACTTCTCAACGCTTTGGAGGACAGTTTGCCGCAGGGCCCACAGATCATTTCTTCATGATCCGGGCCCAGGCAGCGGAGGCAATGGTCGTGTGTCAGTCAGTGACATATTTCGGTCACACTGACCACACCGCTTGAAACCACTGGCAGCCATTGGGGGAAAAAGGGCCCCGGCGAGGTCAAAGGACCGGGCTGCCAGGGAAAAACCGAAAACGAAAACTGACTAAGTCAGAAAAACCGAAAAAGAAGAAGAGGACTCGTGACCGGCGTCGCGAGTCCGGGCGGGAAAAAGACCGGCGTCGAACCGAAGGAAAAAAAGAGTAAATTATGAAGAAATATCAACTTTTTCGCGGGGACACGACGGGTACGTCTGTAGGGCTCCGCGGAAAAAAGAAGACTGGCTAAGATGGCACCCTTGGGCGGGAAGAGGACCGCGCATGCGCGCTGCAATTCCCAAAGGCTTTCTTTGAAAGCTGGGGAAAATTGCTCCGCGAGGGCTCCGTCGGCGCCGACGTCACCCATATGTGAGGACTGACTTCCTGCTTGGTCCTGGAGAAGCCAGGAATCCATCTCAGTGCTGGGGGATATACAGAGGCCTAGCCTGAATAGCCCCTGTACATCCCAGTGCCTGGCGACGCCATTGTTCCACCCCAGCACTGGCCCCTCCCGCCCATGTCCAGTGCTCCATGCACAAATGCTCTGTATGTGTGGGAAGCATTGGCAGCAGAATTGGGGCTAGTTTCTGAGCAAGGATTGGATGCTATTTACGGGACTGGATGCTATTCACAGGACAGAATGCCGCCCTTAGGGAAGAACAACCCAAATTACAGTTACGCTCTTCAAGGTTCCACATTAGGAATCACTATCCAGGAAAAGGATCTAGTCGTCATTGTGGATAATACATTGAAACCTTCTGCTCAGTGTGCATCCAAGAAAACAAATGGAATGCTAGGAATCATAAGGAAAGGAATGGAGAATAAACTAAGGATATTATAATGCTTCTGTCACTCCATGGTGCAACACATCTTGAATATTTTGTCACCATATCCCAGAAAGGATATAGCAGAATTAGAAAAAGGTACAGAGAAGGGCAATCAAAATGATAAAGGGGATGGGAGGATACCCCTATGAGGAAAGGCTTAAATGGTCAGGACTCTTCAGATTGGAAAGGAAACAGCTAAGGGTGGATATGATAGAAATCTATAAATAATGAATGGCGTGGAACGGGTAAACATAGGTCGGATGTGTACAGGGCCCGTGCTAGGGATTCTGGCACCCCTCCCCTGCAATCTAGAGATCAGTGCTCTCTCCCTCATTATCATCATCGGCTATACCCCACCCTCCTCCATAAGGAGCCTACCCCAAAAAAGCAGTACTGTAAATACTGCAGCAGGACCTGGAACATCTAAATATCTATTTGAAAAATTGAACAATTCAGCTTACTACAGTACAGATCCCTATGTACAAACTCCATGTTAACAGAACACTGGGCCTTCATCACACAGTCAGAACACAGACCCTCACCAAGTGCAGAATAAGTGATCACAACCTAAAAATAAATGTATGTAGATAAAAATTGAACAGCAGCCCCAAGAAGCCAGATTATGCATACAATGCAATACCAAAGAGATGCATTTCCCTGTTGTTGACTATTTTATTCTCTGATCATGCTAGTCCCAAACTGAGGTTTATTTTCCTCTGTCTTCTCTTAGCTCCTTCTATGGTCTCTAGTCCATCTACCATTTCTCTTCTCCTCTTGTTTTCTTCACTTCGTTACATCTTGGATATTGATCGTTTCCCTTCAGCTTTCTTCCATTTATTTTTCTCTCTGTCCACTCAGACTTCACTACTCTTTCTTACAATCCAGTCCTCAATCCCCCTCTTTCTTATTCCATCTACCTACCACTTTTCAACCCTCACCCCAGTCCTCCCATTCCCCATCTCTTTTTTCCTGGTCCATTATTCCCCATTCTCACTCACTCTCGCAGTACCCCCCCCCCCCAATCCAGCATATCCCATCTCTCTTTTTTTCTCCCTCTCTCTGTCCTCCCCCCCGGGAAAAAATATCATGCGACACTATGCCTAACACCATCCCCGGCTTTATCTTTCTTTCTCTGAGTCAGCACATGTAGCCAGTGCTGCCTGTAGCAGCACTTCCGGCGAATGGCCCCGTGCACTGTTAGTGAAGGCTACAGGCAGCATTGGCTGACGTTGCTGACTCAGAGAAGAAAGATGAAGCTGGGGATGGTGCTGCACAATGCTGTAGCTGCATACACACTGAGCTGTGCCAGCTCCTGGGCCCACCATCTGAGTCCCCACTTATCTCCCCATACCCAGCCAATCTTAGATTCGGTCGTCTTCTTTTCTCCCACCCAATTTTAGTCTCCACCTAGGTCCCAGTCCATGCACTCTCCCATCTCCTTTTCCCCAGTACCGCCTCTTACATTCCCTTCCACACACACCCCCAGCTACTTCCTTCTCCAATATTCATTAGCCCTGCCATTCCTCTTTCTTACCCCTGCATTCATTTTATGCCCCTCCCTCTCTGTTCCTGCTGTATGACCTTTTTTCTTCCCTCCCACATATCTGTCCCCACTCCATCCTTACTCCCCAGTTTCCTTTTATCTCCCCCCATCGCCAGCCCCAGCCCTAGCCCCTTCCACTCCTCCACAAGCATCAGCTCCCTTCAAGTTCCAGCCCCTCCCAGCATCATCTCCCTTCCAGTCCCAATCCTTCCATCTCCCAGCATCAGTCTATTTTCAGTCCTAGCTCTCCCCCTCCAGTATCATTTCCCTCCAGTACCAGTCCCTCACAGTATCTTCTCCCTTCCAATCCCAGGCTTCATATCCCCCAACATCATCCCATTTCCAGTACTAGACCCTCAATATCAGTCTTCCTCCAGTTCCAGTCCCTCCCAGCATCAGCTCCCTTCCAATCTCTCCATCCTCCAGTATCAGCTCTTTTCCAGGCCTGGCCCCCCAGTATTAACCCCCCTCCAGTCCCAGCCCCTCCAAACATTCCTTTTAATAGCAGTCTCCTCATCCCCCAACATTATTTATTTATTTATTTAACATCTCTTCTATACCGCGCTATTAAAATCAGCGAGGTGTACATCAAACAAAATATACTGCAATGCATACAGGTAACATTGAGTTTACAGAGAACAAAGGAATATATAACATGGAGTAACAGGGATAACTATGTACAGTCAACATTATACTATATATATGCTTTTACTATATAAAATATTTAAACTCGAGTGGATATTGTATGTGTATTTCATTTCCCATTCTAGCTCCCAGTCCTCTTACGGTGCCAGCAGCACACCCCCCCCCCCCCACACACACACACACACACGGCCCCACACTACGTGGGGCCCCCAAACATGCCTGACTAGCTTCAGAGGGAGCCAGTGAGGCATGAAGCCCGGTGCCCCGGTTCACCGCTGCACAGCCGCAGGAGAAAACAGTGGCATGTTCCTTTACTCCCGTAGCTGTGGTAAGTCACAGATACCGGTGCTGCTCAGTTTCTGGAGGATAAACAGGTCCAGGAAGTGCCCCTATTTAAAATACAGTCACTCAGCAGCACCAGTATCTGCGACATCACAGCCGCAGGAGTAAAGGAAAACACAGCTATTTACTCCCACAGCTGTGCAGAGGTGAACCAGGGCGCCGGACTTCATCGGCTCCCTCTGAAGCCAGTCAGGTACACATGGGGCCCCGCGTGCCCACATATGCCTAGGGCTGGCCGTGCTTGGGGGAGTGGGGACATCTAATGATGGCAGCCCCCCATGCCGCGCTTAGCCCACTTACAAGGTAGCGCCGGCCCTGGCTATGTACTCCTTCAAAAAGTAGAAAGTCTAGGGGAACACACAACGAAGCTAAAATGTAGCACAATTAAGACTAATCAGTGAAAATATCTTTTTAGTTAACGCGTAATCAAACTCTGGAATTCGTTGCCAGAGGATGTAATAAAAGATTTAAAAGAGCTTTGGACAAGTTCCTGGAGGAAAAGACAATAAACCATTATATTAAAGAGGACCAGAGAAATCCACTGCTTACCTCTGGGACAAGCAGCATGGAGTCTGTGCACCTTTGGGGAACCCGCCAGGACCTGGATTGGCCACTGCTGGAAACAGGATACTGGGCTCGATAGACTTTGGCATCTCTTATGCTCTAACTTATAAAAAACAAGTTTCACATTGCCCTTATTTAACTAATACACTTATAAATCACAGGTTAAATTCCAAAACCAAGTACAATTAACCTCTCTTACTCTGAGAAGATACTTAGGGGACTTCTTTTCTCTAGCTCTTGGCTTTTGCTGTTGCTGCCTGCAGTGCCATGCTCCAAAGGTGCTGTCCAGCCACCATCCACGATTCACCTGCTCAGCTGGAGCTCACATAGCCACGCAACACTCATGTTCTCTTTAGCGTGCCGGCAGCATTTGATAAGGTAATGTTTTTTGTGGTAGTGCATGAGAGAAGGACCAGAGCCGTGCAGGGTGGCATTAGAGCAGGTGCAGCCGAGTAATTAGTTGGAAGCTGGTCTGACTGCCAGGGGGCTAGGGGGAGGGATTTTCTGCAGAGCAGTGTACAGTCCACGTTGAGGTGGTCAGGCCGGCCGTAGCTTCCAGGGGGAGCAGTAATTAGGGAGGACAGTGGCTGCTATGGGCTGCTCTATGTGACATCCACATCTCTGAACTTCTGGTGCCTACTCTACTGCTGCTATATGCGAGTGCTCCCCTTAAGGTTTCTGCTGCCCCAGGCAGATGCCTAGTTCACCTAGTCCTAGGGCTGGCTCTAGGAATGAGAGAGAGACGTGATCTAGAAACTAGATGAAAGTGAAAGACAAATATTTGAAAAGTATTTTATTTTATGAAAGAAAATAAATACTTATATTTATTCATTTTAAATATCCGTGTAAGGGGTGTGGCTAGCATGTTCCAGACAATTCATACACGGAGGTGTACCTTCATATACGGTACTATTACCACTGATGCACTAACCGTCATCTAGTGAATTGGAGGTAAATGCGCCTACGCTAATTACAACATTGAAAGCTTGCGATATGTCCCTCACTTGCTAACTACAGTGTGCTCGTTATACCCACTCTCTGCCCCTAATGTGCAGCTGGCAGTTTGTGTGAAAACCAGCATGCTTCAACTGTTACTGTGGGTCCAAACATGCAGTTAGCATGTGCCAAATTGCACATGAACTGCATAGCGCTCTTTAGTAAAAGAACCCTAATAGATGACAGTAGTGATAGTTTGATAGAGATCTCAGACACCTGAAAGCTCATACACACCTCTCAGCTATCAGGAATCTGCATATTTTGAGGACAGAATTAAAAGGAACATGTGAAATCCCTAAGCACCCTGTAGATTTCTGACGTGCCCCTGAAAAGCTCACAAAAAGTATAACAACCTTGTAATTACTCTACTAGTTATATAAGTAGATGAAATGGGTAATCTCACACTAACACCAATCACACCATCTAGACAGGCCTCCAAGCAAGGAGTAGGATTTTCTTTCATCAACATGCTGTAAAATATTTAGCCTCTTTATCTCTGTACGTTATACGCGTGTCGGCAACAGTTCTCAGAGATCTTCTTAGCATGGCTTTCAGCTCTCAATCACTGAATGCTCTTAAGAGTAGCACAGATTAACGTTTAAATGTTTTCATATTCTATAATGTAGTGTTATACCTCTTTCCAATCTTTGGCATTCCTTCATCGAGGAAATAGAAATTTTTCCTGGAACATGGCTTCTTATATCTGTCCTAAGGAGCTGAATTCACATGGAGCAATTTTGAATGGCTTGCAAAGTTCTTAAGTGTGTGAACATTTTCACTGTGTGTTTCAAAGGGAAACACGGGCACATACACTAAAAGCACTCATGAAGTTTGCTCCTGCTGTTTGGACAGGTGACAGGGGAGGATAAGATAGCACACATACTTTAGGAAATGCCAAACACATTGACCAGCCAAGGTTCTCCAACATGTTTGTTCAGCTGCAACTAACGGAGGGGTCTGGCTTGCAGGACACATTCTAAGGCAGAGGTACTGAAATCCAGTCCTGGAGGGCCGCAAACCAGTCAGATTTCTGGGATATCCCTAATGAATATGCATGAGATGTATTTGAATCTATCTCATGCATATTCATTAGGGATATCCCAAAAACCTGACTGGTTTGCGGCCCTCCAGGATTGGATTTCAGTACCTCTATTCTAAGGCTTCATAATTGCCTTAATTCCAAAATTGCAATGCAATGGCCACCAGCAGATGGCGAAAGAAAGACACGGAGACCAAAGAAGGCCTAGTGTAGCACCTTCAAAGAACATCTTCATGATACCATTTCTTCCCAGTTGGTACCATGAAGATGTTCTTTGAAGGTGCTACACTAGGCCTTCTTTGGTCTCCTTGTCTCTCTCTCGCCATCTGCTGGTGGCCATTACATTGCAATTTTGGAATTATGGCAATTATGAAGCCTTAGAATGTGTCCTGCAAGCCAGATCCCTTGCTTAGTTACAATATCCTGAGTATCTTCCCTTGACATAAGCATGCTCAAAGGAACATGCCTTATTCCTAAGCAATAGGAGTGGGCTGGGAGACAAACTCTTTCATTTTGGTTTATTTTTTTTTTAAATTATTTCGGTCATTTTGTCTTGTTTCATTATGTTTTGAGAAGTAATTAGGACTTACCTGCTAATTAATGTTCCTGAAGGAACGACAGTCCAGTCCCTTACTTCTGGTTGCGTAACCCTTCCAGCAGCTTGGAGGCTGAGCCCATCCTTTTTGAGGATGGTGCGGTATAAATACCACTGGCACCACCCACAGAACCCAGTATTCTAATGAAAAAGTAGCCTTAACCAGAAACCAAAATACTAAAATTAGTCAAAGTTAAACACACGAAAGCACAAAAAAACTCTTTTTTTTTTTTTTTTTTTTTTTTTTTTTAAATGTAAGAGGTAGTAAGGAAAAAAGGGGGGGGAGGTAGGGGGGAGGAGGAGGTTTACCTGGGCTTGCCAGAACTTTCCTTCACCCTGGTCCTCAGAACCTGCTCCAAGGGCCCTTCTGCTTTGGTTCGGCCCTGACTTCGGTCTGCTGTTCTTTACCTACCCACTGGAACATTACACCCATAAAACGGATCTGGGAGGGAACAGGGACTGGACTGTCGTTCCTTCAGGAACATTAATTAGCAGGTAAGTCCTAATTACTTCTTCCTTATCGTCACTCCAGTCCAGTCCCTTACTTCTGGGATGTAACAGAGCAGTTCAGGCCTGGGAGGGGTTCGCTATCCCGGACCGAAGTACCGCCTCTCCAAACCGAGCATCAGCTGACCCCTGAATATCCAGCCTGTAGTGTTTGGTAAAGGTATGCAGTGAAGACCAAGCAGTCGCTCTGCAAATGTCCAGCGGCGGAACTAAGCTATACTCCACCCAAGAAGCAGCCTGCGCCCGCGTTGAATGTGCGCGCAGACCTCCTGGAACCTGCTTTCCCTTCAGGATATAGGCAGAAGCAATAGCTTCCCTGATCCACCTAGAGATAGAGGCCTTGGCCGCCACCTCCCCTTTATGTGGTCCTCCAAACTGAATGAATAGACGTTCGGACTTCTGAAAGGACGCCGTGTGGGAGAGATAAAGCTTCAACGCTCTTCGGACGTCCAGAAGACGTAGCTTCCTGTCATTCCCCTCTTGCTCTTCTGCCGAGAAAGACGGAAGCGAAACCATCTGGTTCACATGAAAAGGGGAAATGACCTTGGGTAAGAAAGAGGGAACTGTCCGCAAGACCACCTTCTCCCTGAAGAATGAAATAAAGGGGGGCTGAGAGGACAGAGCCTGAAGTTCGGAGACGCATCTAGCCGAGCAAATGGCGACCAGAAAGACCGTCTTCAGAGTAAGATCCTTTAGGGAGGCTCTCTTGGCCGGCTCAAAAGGCTCCCTGGTCAAGGCGTTTAACACCAGATTGAGATCCCAAGGGGGTATCACCGATCTTTGCTGCGGTCGCAGACGCCTAACCGCTCTTAGGAACCTGGCCACATCCGCGTGTTCTCCTAAGGACTTTCCTCGAACCCTACCTCTATAACAAGAGATAGCAGCCAACTGGACTTGTAAGGAGCTGGGCGCTAGGCCCTTCTCGAAACCTGCTTGCAAGAATTCCAGGACCTCCGGGACAGAGGCCGACAGGGGTTTCTTCCAGTGCTCTGCACACCATGCCTCGAAGATGCGCCAGACCCTAACATAGGAAAGACAGGTCGAGCGCTTTCGAGCGTTCAACAAAGTAGAGATTACTGAACCCGAATACTCTCGCTTCCGGAGTCGCGCCCTTTCAATAGCCAGGCCGTAAGCGAGAATTGATCCACGTGAGGCATCAGTACCGGCCCCTGTCTCAACAGACCCTTTCTGCAGGGGAGCCGCCAAGGCCGGTCGATCGATAACCTCACTAGGTCCGCATACCAGGGGCGGCGAGGTCAATCCGGAGCTATGAGGATCACCAAACCTCGGTGGGCTTCCACTCGCTGTAGAACCCTTTCGATGAGAGCCCATGGGGGGAATACATACAGGAGCCCCTCTGAGGGCCATCTCTGGGCTAAGGCATCTAAGCCGTCGGACATCCTTTCCTTCCTTTGACTGAAGAATCTGCTTGCCTTGGCTGAGGCATACCATGCCATGAGATCCATGACTGGAGGACCCCAAAGGGCTACAATCTGATAGAAGACCTCTTGGTCCAGCTCCCACTCCCCGTGGTCGATCTTGAACCTGCTGAGGTAATCGGCCATAGCGTTGTCCGTTCCGGCCACATGCTGGGCTGAAAGAGCCTCCAACCGGACTTCGGCCCACTGGAACAGGCTGTCCGCTTCCTTTTCCAAGGAGGGACTGCTTGTACCTCCCTGGCGATTGACGTAAGCCACCGCGGTGACATTGTCTGAGAAGACGCGAATTGCCCTTTGTCGAACTAAGGGCTCGAGTGCCCTGAGCGCTAGGGCTACCGCTCGCAACTCCAGTCTGTTGATGGACCACTGAGACTCCGTTAAGGTCCACCGACCCTGGATGAACTGGTCCTCGGAATGCGCTGCCCAGCCTGTCAGACTGGTGTCCGTCGTCAGTAGTAACCACTGCGGGGGTTCAAGAGGCATCCCGCAATCCAGGTTCCCTTTGCACCGCCACCACTGGAGGGCTTTCCTGGTTCGGGGAGCACAGGGCAGCCGCACAGACAAAGGATGATGTTGATGAGACCACCGACGTAACAGGGCCCTCTGCAGGGGTCACATGTGAGCTCTGGCCCACGGAACTACCTCTATTGTTGCAGCCATGGTTCCCAGCAATTGAAGGTAATGCCACGCTGTAGGGATTCGCCTGCTCAGGAATTGCGACACCAGGGTCCTTAGGTCCCTTGCCCTCTTCTTGGACAGAAACACTCTTCCTCTTCTGGTGTCGAACCTCGCTCCGAGATACTCGAGCTCTTGAGAGGGAACCAACCTGCTCTTTGCCCGATTGATGACCCAGCCTAGCTCCTCCAGGACTTCTACCACTCTGGTAGTGGCTGAGCGACTCTCCTCTTCTGACTTCGCCCGGATCAGCCAATCGTCTAGGTAGGGATGAACCATGATTCCCTCCTTTCTCAGGGCCGCAGCGACCACTACCATTATCTTGGTGAAGGTCCGAGGAGCCGTAGCTAGCCCGAAGGGCAGCGCCTGGAACTGAAAGTGACCTCTCGGTACCGCAAATCTCAGGAACTGTTGATGGGACCTTCGAACCGGGATATGTAAATAGGCTTCCGTCAAATCCAAGGAAGTCAGGAACTCTCCACTCCTTATGGACACTATGACCGACTTTAGAGTTTCCATCTGGAAGTGAGGTACTTTGAGGCAGCGATTGACTTGCTTTAAATCCAGGATCGGGCGAAACAAACCTTCCTTCTTTGGTACTACAAAATAAATCGAGTATCGACCGGAGCCGCATTGGTCTGGTGGGACAGGGGCCACCGCTCCGAGCGCTATGAGCCTTGAGAGTGTGACATCTATCGCCGCCCTCTTTACCGGAGATCCGCAGGGAGACTGAACAAAAGCTGGGCATATTTGCTTCACAAATTCGAGGGCATAATCCTCTCGGATCACCTCTAGGACCCATTGATCGGACGTGATTCGGGACCAGGCGGGAAGGAACTGCTCTAAATAGCCCCCCACCACCAGGCCCCCCACCTGGACCCCGCTTTCTCATTGTGGTTTTCTAGGTCCTGCGGAGGTGGAGGAGGAGGCCCCAGAACCTCTCCCTGCCCCCCGAAATCCTCTGAAGCTTTGGCCCCTCGAAGGGAAATGGCCCCTAGGAAAGGAATTCGATCTGGCTGGACGAAACCTCCGGGGGTCCCTAGGCTGGCTCCATACCGGAGCTAGGGAGCGACCTTGCTTTGGTCTGTCCTCCGGAAGCCTGCCACCTTTCGATTCGCCAAGATCTTTTACCAACTTATCCAAGTCTTCTCCAAACAACAACTTCCCCTTGAAGGGAAGACGACTTAGGCGCCCTTTTGAAGAGGCATCGGCTGCCCAATTCCGTAGCCATAAGTATCGCCTAGCTGCTACCACAGAAGCCATGTTCTTAGCCAGGCTTCTGATGAGGTCATATTGGCTATCCGCTAGGTAGGCCGTCCTGGACTCCAACCTAGCCGTAATAGACTGGGCATCTCCCAAGGAACTCTCTGCCAGCTGAAGTTGCTGGGACCACCTCAAACAGGCTCGAGCCACCCAAGCTCCCAAAACCGAGGCCTGTAAGGCGAAAGCACTGATATCAAAGGCTTGCTTCAGTAGTGTGTCTAATTTTCTATCTTGAGAATCCCTCAGGGCTGCGCTACCCTCGACCGGGATAGTTGTCTTCTTTGTCACCGCAGATACCGCCGCATCTACCCTGGGCGACTTCAGCAACTCTTTGTCCGGTTCCGGTAATGGGAAAAGTCTCGTCATAGAACGCACCCCCCTCAAACTTGATTCTGGTTGGTCCCACTCCTCTTGGATCATCTGACGCACCACTCTGTGAACGGGAAAGACCTTTTGAGACCTCCTCACTGCTTGGATCAAAGGATCCTCCAACGCTTCCTCCTCTATTGGGGCGTCTGAGGTCACATTGAGCACCTTGATGGACTCGTTAATCAACGCCGGAAGCTCCTCCCGCCGAAAAACCCACACTATGTGGGATTGGTCCTCCTCTGGAATCTCTCCTTCTTCGAGTTCCTCCTCATCTTCCCCTAGATCCTTGTCCGAGACCTCCTCTTCCGGGGTGTCATGTGAGAAGGACGAGAGAGGCTCCTCACTCACCAGCCTTGCGCGCTTGAGTGGGATCTCGGAAACCTGGGAACTAGCCTTCAATGGCCTGGTCACCAGGCTTTCCTTCGCTGCGCTAGGCTCACCTGCCCCAAGGCCCTTCTTGCACATACAATAGGCCTTGTGCAGCAAAAGAATGAAATCAGGGGAGAAGAGGTCGCTGGCACTCCCCTCCCCAACTGCGGTTGAGGGAAGGGAGGGAGGAGAGACAGGTAAGTCCGAGGTAGGAGGTGGAGGAGAAAGGGGTTCCCTATCCCCTTCCAGAGGGTCCCCTGATCCTTGAGTGGCTTGGGACATGGACAATTGAATACCTTGCTCCACAGAAGCAGCCTTTGCAGCACAACCCCTGCAGATCCCTGAATCGGAGGCAGTACCCCTACGCGTGCCACAAGACGGACACCGCGTTTTGCCAGTCATGTCCTCTTTGCAGGCAAGCTTAAAATACTGTTTGGCAAATCAGTAGGGCAACTTTACATTAGAATAAATAAAATAACAATTTGCCGGTGTTCCAGGCAGGAAGGCCAATAATCACAAATGCTCCCTCCCCTCCCCCAGACTGTTAACTGGATTAAGGGTAAAGATTTTGCAGTAAATCAAGATAAATTCAAAATATATAAAAATAAATTCAAAATAACCTTAGGACTAAGACTGGCTAATACAAAGTTCCCCAGTACTTGCGGTTTGATGCTCCTTTAATGGCACGATGCTCCGCAGCAGGCCGCCGCACTCCAGAGGCTCACACGTGGAAGGCCTCAGCCACGTGGAGCACTAACTGGTCGGCGTTTCAGCCAGACAATTTCCTCGCCCGCAGAGCCTGGTCGGCGCCGGAATCGAGCGGTTTTCAACCCCCGACGCTCCTAAGCTGCCGTGCCAAGCCGGAGGAGCAGGAGAATAGCGCACTGCCGCCTCAAGCGCTCAGCCACCGGAGGGCTTCAGCGCGAGGTAAGGCAGGCCTGTGAGAAAGTCCGCGGGAGCCGGCCAACCCAGCAGGAGAGGAGACTTCGCGGTCCTTCTCCCCGCCATCGGCAAGATCTTCTGGGCCCGGTAAGCTCGTTGCTGCCCCGGAGCAAACCTCCTCCTCAGGTCAGGGTCCGGAGAGAGGAGGGGGGGGGAAGAAAGAAACTTAAAGGTGCAGAAGCCTAATAGGGAATTCCAGAGGATACCACAATAAGAAAGTAAATGAAATAAATGAAAAATTAAATGAAAGAAAATGAAAGGGAAACTAAATAGAAGACTCCAGTAAGCTCTTGGCTTACGGAACCCTCCAGCTGCTTGGAGGCTGAGAATACTGGGTTCTGTGGGTGGTGCCAGTGGTATTTATACCGCACCATCCTCAAAAAGGATGGGCTCAGCCTCCAAGCTGCTGGAAGGGTTACGCAACCAGAAGTAAGGGACTGGACTGGAGTGACGATAAGGAATTTTTCATTTCATGTTCTACTTTAAACGAGCACTATTTCACTTTAGCGCACACTAAAATGAATTAATATACACTAAGGACCTGACCATTTAAAGCAGCTTAATGCAAAGCCTCGAGTGCAAAAATAATGCAAAGCCTGTTTGGCAACTGTTGAGGGCGTGACTGGCGTCTGCTTTGCAGTTATCACACAGGGCAGATATTTACTGCACAGTAAATGCATCAGCAGACTGTGCAATAAGTGCATCCATGTGATCTGTTAATGCAGTTACCATGGTCCAGTGCAGAAAAATATCCAAGCCCCTGTGACCATACTTCAGTCCCACCTCACCCTTACACTGAGGCTCCAGACCACCATCACACTCCCCATGAGGCTCTAGCCGACCCCACAATGAGGCTCCAGACCATCTCCCACTCCCCCTGGGACTTACTGGGAGTATCCCTGAGAAAAGAGGGGCAGGGGTGGTCTCCAGATTCTCCTGCCCTGTCACTAACCTGAATTCAAAAGAGCAGCTCTGACCCCTAGTGGTAGCCTTGCCATATTTATTTGGCAGCTTTATCCCTAGCGGTAGTATTGCGAGCTACAGCTAGGGGTCAGAAATGCCATTTTGAACACAGGCTAGCAAAGGGGCAGGAGCGTCTAGGGATTCCTTCTGACCTCTAACAACCCACCAGGAATACCCTCCGTACGTTCCAGGGAGATATGTGGGGTGGGGAAGAGTCTGGAGTCTCATGGATGCATGGAAAGGAGTCAGGATGCTCATCTAGGAAATTTGGGGTTTTCTTGATAGCCAGCCATGGGACCTTCCTGCTGGTACACGTCATGACTCCTTTTGAGAAGGCATTAAGTGCACCTGCTCTGTCAGCAGTCATGAAAGTTAGTACACTGTAAAAGTACATTGTGCTAATTATACACCCATTCTCCACCCATAGCTACTAAGTTCCTGCTCCATAACACAGCATATAGTTAGCCCACACTAGCCGATTACCTGCACAGGAAAAGGTACGCTGCTTGCACACCAACAGTGCACACTAATGCATTCCCTAACTGCTTTCTGCACTTTTGTAAACAGGCCCAAACAAAATACACCCAAAAATGTATTAGTGTGGGGCTAGACAAATCCCAAGAACCATGTCACCATGGTGCCTAAAAATGTGAACCTTAATGCCTGAGATTTTGTGCTCCGGATTTGGTAACCAAAGAAACAAGCACTCTCCTGTATCTGCACAGGCATATTAGGTTTAAGCTACACAGAAGCTCTGTTGACAGTGATGTGAGATCTAAGCCCACTTGAAGTTCCCGCAATGAGCGTTGGATATCCAAAGGAACAAGAATAAGCTGAGCAACTGATAATAGGAAGGAGAGGCATGTCAAGCCTGCTATCTAGCTTCCCCCCCCCCCCCCCCATGTATTCCCATCTCAGCTCATTTAGACCAGACGTTGCAGCGACATTCCTCAGTCAGGAGCCATGCACCAAATCTTCTGAAATCTGGCAGGTGTAAGCCTCGGTCTGTCCACTAGATATTGCCACCACAAAATGAAAGACTCCCTCCTCTCAAGGCTAGGAATGATGATGCCTCTGCAGCACCTCTGGCCCTGGCCAGCTCAGGGAACAGAAGGTCTAACCCAGGAATTGAATCCAGGCCCTCCCTATTGCTATGTACAGCACCGCTACCGAGTCACTGGGCTGGCTCAAAAACCAGTGTTTAATGTGCAACAAAAAGACGGAGCTTCTGTGTCTAGTAAAAGATCCAACCTTTTAATCCTTAGCTCTTTACTTAAGAGTTAATCTAAAAGCACAAATGAATATAATCTTTATGATATAACGTGCTTTGAGGGAAATGGTATCTCTCTGTTGCTGGATGCATGCACACCCACCATAGAGACCTAAGCAGACACAGAAGTTGGGGTGTGCAGGAGGTAGAGAGCTGCAGCAGCAGAGGGAGATAGTATGAGAGAAGCCATCACACTGCTTGACCATTTAAAGCACCTTGAGGCTTCCAAACCATGAGGAGAATGGAAGCCATAAGAGGGAGCTAGTGAGCTACAGCACCACTAGACCGCCTGACTGCACAGAGCACCATGGAGCTACTGGATTGCCCAACTCCATGGAACATGAGGGACTGCAAGATGTAAGGCTGAAGGACAGGAGTAGGACAAGGGAAAGAATGGCCATATTGGATGTGGGTGATGGCTGTTACTACTGGGTGATAACCGGGGCAAGGAAAATTACAACAATCCTCTGGAGAATTTCTCTGGAAGTTGGCTAGTTTGCAGGGCTTCCCGGATTTGTCCTAACAACTCCACAGGCAATCAAGTTTTCAGATTATCCACAATGAATATACATGAGATGAATTTTCATATAATGTGTCTCCGATAAATGCAAATCTCTCTCATGCATTGTCATTGTGAAAATCCTGAAAAGTCGTTTGGCTGTAGTCTCACCAAGATGGATTTTGGAAGTCCAGGCCTAGAGATGTGAACTCCATCACTTTACAATAACTGCATAGGCCCAAAATATATTTGGGGCAATATTTAAACTCTGTGGTCTGTGTTTTTATTAAATGCTGGTCATGTCATCTAAATAAAATCTGGATATTCACTGGCAGTATCTGGATCCTGACTGGAACCAAATGTCTGGATTCAGCACTGGGTGCTTGACGCTACCCAGATAATGGCAATTTTCAGCCACCTACCTGGATAGCTTTCCACATAGCACTTAGGTAAGGTTACCAGATGGCCCCGATTTTGAGGGATTGTCCTCGATTTTAGAGTTGTCCCCCCTGCCCCGGCTACCACCTGTTTGGTAGCCTCCTGTCCTTGATTCCAGCAATGGGGATAAGGGGGGTAGAAACAAATTTAGCTTCAATTTAATGATTTTAATATGTCTGCTTTTAGAATTTACATCCATTATCTTTATATGTTGTACAGTATGGGGGAAATGCATCACTTTTTCTGTTTCTCAGTTCATTTGTCTGCTTGGCAGTGATATTACTGGTCATGGGATAGATGTTTGGGGGAAGGGCAGCGTAATGGCGCCTCTTCCCTCCTCCACACCTTCTTGCTCAAACTTGGAAATAAAAGCATCCCTCCCTCCCCCCCACTTCCAATAAATGTCCAGGATTTGCCTGCCAAAAATCTGATAACTATCTGCAAAAGGGTGTCCTAAGTGTAAGGTTATGTGGATAACAGCACTGAACATCATCACTATCCAACTAATTTCCCACTTCGCCCTAGCACAATCCAGATATTCAGCGGCTCTTTCTGAACTCTACTGCTGAATATTACAGTCAGAGGAGCCTAGTCAGCTGGCGGTAAATGGACAAATCTGAACTGTAAACCACAGAACAGCCTCAGCCAATCCTCATCTTCCTGAAATGATTTTTGCCCATCTTAGACTTGTAGTTTGTAGTTTATTCATTTCTTACACTGCAAATCAAATGTAAGAATATATAAGTCATTCACAATATGAATGAGGGGTCTCCAAGCAAAGTTTTGCCGAGGGCCCCACATTATCCTGGTGGCGGTGGCCGTCCACCCCATAGGCAGATTTACTTTTAAGACGTTTGCCGTGCTGCCTCCATTCTTCTCTCTTTCAATGACGTTTTCAGGCCCAACAGCTGTTGTCTCCCACTGCCGAGACTTTGGCCCAGGAATGGAGGTGACGGTTGTCAGGTCTCAAAACGTCAATGCAAGAGAAGAAGGGAGCGACACAAAAAACATTTTAAAGTAAGTTTGCCACTCTGCCTTTCACACTGTTGTGTGGGCCCCCTTCCTGCCCGGGCTCCCTGCATTGCAGGGGCTGCTTGGGTGGAATTTATGCCACAGATGAGTGGTAAACTATAAAAAGGTCAGCACAGGCAGTACAACACTACAGCAATTTATTTATTTAACAGGTTTTATATACCACTTTATCGTTTCAATCAAAGCGGTTTACATTGAAACTTAAACTTGGTAATGTGCATTAAACAGGGACATTGATAACTTGTATTTTTCTGAGGCAGTGGAGGGTTAAGTGACTTGCCCAAGGCCACAAGGAGTGCTAGTGGGAATTGAACCCTGGTCTCTGGGTCCCAAGCCAGTGTTCTTAACCATTAGGCTACTCCTCCACGCCAATAAGGACACAAGAGGTAAAAAGGGGTAGGAAAGCACAAACTGACACTATTAAATAGACCTGGGGAAAAGCCAGGTTTTCAGAGCAGCCTTAATTTTCCTATGTGAGGACCTCTTTAACCTTTTCAGCCTGCTGCTCTCAATCCAGCCCTGCACATGCTGTTAGGCGAACATATTTTTTGGATTTTTCATACAGGCGCTATGGGCAGAAACACTAAAGGCAGTGCATCATTTGGCCGTGTCAAACTGTGTTTCATTTATGAATAAAATACTACAAGGTCCTATTTTGAGCAGTAACAATTTTCCACTTGAATAGCAAAGTGCTTCACCTGCCTGCCATTCTACCAAGGCTCCGAGCAGCAGCGCGGTAATGAGATCTTCTGACTTCTTTCCAAGTGCATGCTAACTTTTCCTTATTGTTCTTGACAAGTCAGCAGGATCTCTGCTCCTTTTCACATTTCCCTCTCAGGGCTCAGTTGCTCAGGAACATTATTTCACAAGAACAGCTTTCAGCCTGCAGCGGTGGAATCTTTTGGATTTACATCTCTTTACTGCAGACTCATAGCTAGATGCGCTGAGAATCCCTTCGCAATCAGATACCGAAGGCACAATCACAATTATATACGGAAGGCAAAGGTCATTTTATCTTCGTGGATCATTTCAAAAATGATCAGGGATCTCATGGGCATTAATATCAACTATGTATAATTATTAGATGGCGGGATTCAATGAGCAGGGTTCATTGTCATTCGATGTGGAATGAAAAAACAAGACCTGTAATTGTAACTACAAACTCCATCAATCATCTAGGTCAGTGGTATCCACTCCTAGTCAAGGCTCACCAACAGGTCAGGTTTTCAGGATATGCCTAATGAATATGCATAAGAAATTTGCATGCCTACTACCTCCATCGTATATGAATGTCTCATGTGAATTCATCAGGGTTACCCTGAAAGCCTGGCCCACTGGTGGCCCCTAAGGACTGGGAATGAAGACTAGTGATCAAAGTAGTCACCTTTGGACATACAAACATAGAAACATGACGACAGAAAAAGACTACATGGCCAATCTAGTCTGTCCTTCCATATCAACAACTACAACAGTCCCCTTTTTTCCTTTAGAGACCCTCTGTGTTTGTCCCATGCTTCTTTGAATTCAGATACTGTCCTCATCTCTACCACCTCCACTGGGACATAGTTTATCACAATGCAATAATAAGAACCTTAAGTCAGTTTTGTTTCGGCAATTTTTCAATTTATTCCTCAGCTTCCTCCATTCTTATGAAATTGCCATTTAAATTTGGAACGCCACAGAAAATTCTGCAACATTGTACCTCTTTATACGCTGCAGCAACTTTAAGTGCACTAGGAAAAAAAAAAGATGGTGCAATACAGATGCTATCACGACAACAAAAATCTCCGAGTATACAATACACAACCTCCAAGACTCCCGTTTTTCTCCTGCCCAGTATGGCTACTAAACCCCTGCACTCTATGACGACCAAGTCACTGTGCTGTTGTTCTGTACTGCCGTGAGGCTAATCAACATGCACTGCCTAATGCGATGTCTCAATCTACCTTCTCTTGTGCGTGGTTCAGCGAAAATCTAAAGTATTATTTTATATACAAGTAGACTAATCAGTCATAAGCCTTCTATGAAAATCTCTTAATGATAAAATATTTTGGTTACTGTCTTAGTCCTCTTGAATTATAAAGAATATCTTATGAACACATTTAGCTATCATGATCTAATAAAAAGCAACTCCTTTACTATTTCATTAATTCAAGCTTTCGCTGACAAGAAAATACTGGTCTGAAATAGAAGAACTTCTATAGAGGGCCTTCATTAATTCAGTGCTTTATTACAGAGCAATTAAATCTGCATTAATAGAGGATAGATTATGGACACGCTGACAGCAGGTTTACCTACTGTACCTTATCAAATGAAGTGAATAAATAAAGATTAGAGAAGACATTTATTTTACTGAAGGCTAATCTTACCCTAACAGATGTCATTTTTCACTTGGAAGGTTCCTCTAGCCATACTTTTTTTCAACTAGAGTTAAATGATTACAGATTCAGTATAGTATTAAATTTCTTAAATAAATTAAGAAAAGAGCAGGTTTAACTGCCATAGTGGCACATTTTAGAAAAGACATGGAGATTGGAATAGAGACATTGAGGTCAGGACTTTCACAATTTCAGCAGTCTTCAAGCATGCTGTGGTTACACCTCTCAAAAAATCCTCACCAGACTCTACCTGTCCTAATTATCGACCCATCTCCCTCCTCCCCTTCATTTCTAAACTACTTTAACGTGCGGTTCACTGCCGTTGCCTTGATTCTCTTCTCTCAAGCCCTTCTGGATCCATTGCAATCTGGCTTTTATCTTTTACATTCTACTGAAACGTCTCTTTCCAAAGTCTCCAGTGACCTGTTCTTGGCAAAATCCAAGGGCCTTTACATAATCTTTATTCTTCTTGGCCTTTCTGTTGCTTTTGATACTGTTGACCACTACCTTTTCCTCCATACCTTGTCCTCGCTTGGTTTTAAGGGCTCGGTGCTATCCTGGTTCTCTTCTTCTCTCTCCCACCGTACTTTCAGTGTTTGTTCTGGTGGATCCTCCTCTACTGCTATCATACTCTCAGTTGGTGTAACCCCAAGGGTCTGTCTTGGGTCCACGCTTTTTCTCTCTCTATACCCAGTCCCTTGTGCACTCATCTCCTCCCACGGTTTTCAGTACTATCTTTACGCCGATGACTCTCAGATCTCTCTCTCTCTACACCTGAAATTGCTATGGCAATCCAGGCCTGGATCTCTACCTACCTGACATTGCTTCCTGGATGTCTCACTGCAGTCTGAAATCAAACATGGCCAAAAATAGCTTCTTATTTTTCTCCCTAAACCCATATCCCCACTTCCTCCTTTTCTCAATCTCTGTGGAAAACGCTCTACTTCTCTCGGTTTCCTCGGCTAGCAACCTTGGAATAGTCCGACTCCTCCTTTTCGTTCTCCACACACATCCAACTGATAGTTAAAACCTGTTGCTTCTCTATGACATTAGCAAAATTATCCCCTTAGAACATAAGATATGCCATACTGGGTCAGACCAAGGTCCATCAAGCCCAGTATCCTGCTTCCAACAGTGGCCAATCTAGGTCATACGTACCTAGCAGTTTCCCCAAGGGACACAGGTTCCACAATGCTTGTATTGGGTCAAGCATTGATATCCTGGGTCCCTTCTTAATAATGGTTTATGGACCTTTCCTCCAGGAACTTGTCCAAACCTTTTTTAAACCCAGCTACACTAACAGCCTTTACTACATCCTCCGGTAACAAATTCCAGAGTTTGATTACACGTTGAGTGAAACAATATTTTCTTTTATTAGTCTTAAATAGTTTACCCTGTAGCTTCATTGCATGTCCCCTAGTCTTTCTATATTCTGATAAGGTAAACAATCGATCTACGTTTACCCGTTCCACTCCGTTCATTAATTTATAGACTTCTATCATATCTCCCCTCAGCCGTCTCTTTTCCAGGTTAAAGAGCCCTAACCTTTTTAGCCTTTCTTCATAGGAGTATCCTTCCATCCCCTTTACCATTTTGGTGTCTCTTCTCTGAACCTTTTCTAATAACTCTATATCCTTTTTAAGACACGGTGACCAGAATTGCACACAATATTCAAGGTGCGGTCTCACCATGGAACGATATAAGAGGCATTCTAATATCTTTTGTTTTATTTTCCATTCCTTTCCTTATGATACCTAGCATTCTATTTTGTTCTCTTGGCTGCCGCTGCACACTGGGCCGAGGGTTTTAACATGTTATCCACAATGACGCCTAAATCTTTTACCCGGGTGGTGGTTCCTAATGTGGAACCATGCATTGTGTACCATAGTTTGGGTTGTTCTTCCCTAGGTGCATAACTTTGCACTTGTCCACATTAAATTTCATCTCCCATTTTGATGCCCAGTCTTCTAATTTATCAAGATCCTCTTGCAATTTTCCACAGTCCTCTTGGATTTTAACAATTTTAAATAGTTTTGTGTCATCTGCAAATTTGATAACCTCACTTGTTGTTCCACTTTCCAGGTCATTTATGAATATGTCAAAAAGCAGCGGACCCAGCACAGATCCCTGGGGTACACCACTATTCACCTTTCTCCATTGGGAAAACTGGCCATTTAGCCCAACCCTCTGTTTTCTATCTTTTAACCAGTTCTTGATCCACAGTAGTACACTGCCTCCTATCCCATGACTCTTTAGTTTTGCCAAAAGTCTCTGATGAGGGACCTTGTCAAAGGCTTTCTGAAAGTCCAGATACACTATAATCAACCGACTCACCTTTGTCCACCTGTTTATTCACACTTTCATAAAAAACCACAACAGATTAGTAAGACAAGATCTTCCTTGTCTAAAGCCATGTTGGCTGTCTCCCATTAGGCCATGACTATCTTACATACTGAGTAATTTTATTCTTTATGATGGTTTCTACCATTTTTCCCGGTACTGACGTGAGGCTCACCGGTCTGTAGTTTCCCGGATCACCCCTGGGACCCTTTTTAAAAATTGGTGTTACATTGGTGATCCTCCAATCTTCAGGTATTAGAGATGATTTTAATGATAGTTCACAGATTACTAATAGCAGGTCTGCAATCTCATATTTCAGTTCTTTCAAAACCCTTGGATGTAAACCATCCGGCCCAGGTGATTTGCTACTCTTCGGTTTATCTAATAGTTGTAATACATCTTCTCGATGTATCGATATTTCCTTCAATTCTTCCGCAACTTTAAATACCACTTCAGTCATGGGTAACATCCCTACATCTTCCTCAGTAAAGACCGAAGCAAAGAATTCATTCAGTCTCTCAGCTATCGCCTTGTCGCCTCTTAGTGCCCCTTTAACTCCTCTATCATCTAATGGACCAACTGACTCTCTCACGGGTTTTTTGCTACGAATGTACTTCAAAAAAATCCTTATTTCGCGTTTTTGCTTCCACAGCAAGCTTCTTCTCAAATTCTCCCTTTGCCTGCTTTATCAATGCCTTGCATTTGACTTGCCAGTGCTTGTGCCGTTTCCAGGTTTCGTCGTTTGGCTCTTTTTTCCATTTCCTGAAAGATGCTTTTTTGGCAACAGCCTCTCTGACCTCACCTTTAAACCATGCTGGCAGTTTTTTGGACTTCCTTCCACTTTTCTTAAAGCGTGGAATACAGCTGGTCTGGGCTGCCAAGATAGTATTTTTCAACAACATCCAAGCTTGATGTAAGTCTTTAACCTTTGCAACTGCTCCTTTTAGTTTTTTCTTAACTATTTTCTTTATTTTATCATAGTCTCCCTTTTCCTCATTTTATCATAGTCTCCCTTCTGAAAGTCCAGATACACTATATCAACCGAGTCACCTTTGTCCACCTGTTTATTCACACCTTCAAAAAAAACATAACAGATTAGTAAGGCAAGATCTTCCTTGTCTAAAACCATGTTGGTGTCTCCCATTAGGCCATGACTATCTACATGCTGAGTAATTTTGTTCTTTATAATGGTTTCTACCATTTTTCCCGGTACTGACTTCAGGCTCACCGATCTGTAGTTTCCCGGATCACCCCTGCAACCCTTTTTAAAAATTGGCGTTACATTGGCCAATTTCTGAACACACTACTAAGACACTTATCCACTCTTTAGTCATCTCCTGTCTAGACCATTGCAACCTCCTCCTTGCTGGTTTCCCTCTGAATCATCTCTCCCTCCTGCAATCAGTTCAAAACTCAGCTGCACGGCTAATCTTTCACCAGCCTTGATATGCTCATATAACCCCTCTTCTCAAGTCACTTCACTGCTCCCTATCTATTTCCGTATCCAGTTCAAACCTCTCCTACTGACCTATTAAGTGCAGTCATTCTGTTGCTCCACACTACTTTTCCTCTCTCATCTCTCCCTACACCCCTTCTCAGGAACTCCACTCTTCTGGCAGATCACGTTTATCTGTGCCCTTCTCTTCTACTGCCAACTCCAGTCTTTGACCTTTTTACCTTGCTGCTCCTTATGCCGAAAATGAACTACCAGAGTCTGTATGTCAGGCTTAATCTTTGGCCCTTTTCAAATCCAGGCTGAACACTCACCTCTTCGAGGCCGCTTTTGGAACCTGATCCGCTTAGTCTTCTATGTGTTTTCTTATCATTCCCCTAGATATATTCTCGTCCTCAGTGGCTGTGTTGTCTGTCTTGACTAGATAGTAAGCTCTGATGAGCAGAGACCATCTTATACATGTGTCTGTACAGCGCAGTGTACGCCTTGTAGCACTATACAAATGATCACTAGTAGAAGCAGCAGCAGCATTTTAGAAAAAGGTCCACATTTAACAGAGCCATATCTAAAATACAGTATACAAAGATGCAGGAGGGCACATGTATATACCCATATGTGGAGCTGGAAATATCAGCAGGGTAGCCATACATAAGTTAGTGCCAGATTTCAGAAGTTACGTGTATAAGTGCTGACCTAGAAATGGGAATAATGAGTGAGGTGATCAAAACTGCAGAGGATATAAAATTATTCAAAGTTGTTAAAACACAAGAGGTTTGTGAAAAATTGCAAACTAGAAAACTGTATGTCCAAATGGCAGATGAAAGTTAAATGTGGACAAGTGCAAAATTACGCACTTAGGAAAGAAAGCGTAGTTACTCACCTTAACAGGTGTTCTCCGGGAACAGCAGGAATCAGTCCTCACATATGGGTGACATCGGCCCCAACAGAGCCCTCGCGGAAGCATTCCCCCAGCTTTCAAAGAAAGCCTTTGGGAGATGCCACCACACATCCAACCCAACCACTGGGCCCTCGACGTCCAAGACTTCCCCGGAGGCCAAGCCGATCCTTGAGTTGATCCTTGGCCGAAGTCATGATCTGAGTCCTGCTCCATAGGATCACAGTCATCCCCGGCAAGTCTGCTTTGCACCGGGCACAGGCCATCAGAAGCCCAAGGCCTGCAAAGCAGCCCTCCTACGAGTCCAACGGACTACTCCGAGTGGGAGACGGAGGATGAGGGGTCCCCCAATACCCATTGCCACCACAACGTCCCATCTGACTCTTCCGTCTCTGAGACTTTGATTCTACTCTCTCTTTATCTGGGCACATCCAACAGATAGCTGAAACCTGCCGCTTCTTTCTTTTCATCCCTTCCTTTCTACTCACATTACTAAGACCCTTATCCACCTTCCGCCTTGACTATTGTAACTGTATCTCGCTGGGGTCCTTCTGAATCATCTCTCTCCTCCTTCAATCTGTTCAAAAGTCAGCTGCACGGCTTATCTTCCGCCAGTGTCTCTTCTCAAGTCACTAGACTGACTCCTTATCCATTTTCACATCCAGTTCAAACTTCTCCTACTAACTACACGTGCATTCATTCTGCAGCTCCTCACTACCTTTCCTCTCATCTCTCTACACTCCTCCTCCGGAACTCTATTCCTCTGGCAGAACTCTTATCCGTGCCCTTCTCTGCCACTGCCAACTCCAGATTTCGTTCATTTCACCTTGCCACTCCATATGCCTAGAACAAACTACCCGAGTCAGTATGTCGGGCTCCTTCTCTGGCCCTATTCAAAACCAAGTGAAAAATCCACCTCTTCGAAGCTGCTTTTAGATCCTGATGCTCCTCACTCTTTTGACAACTACTATGTGTATCTTACCATACTGTAGGTCCCAGTTTCATCACGTGTTTTGTCTTGATAAGATTGTAAGCTCTGATGAGCAGGGATTGTGTCTTAAATCTATATGTATGTCTTGTGGCACTATACAAATAAGTAGTTGTAGTAGGTGCAATCTTTTTTTTAGAAAACCTAGTGCTACGAGAGCCCTTTGTTAGATACAGCAGATATCAACCAATCACAGTGAGAGCCAGTATATTCTATTCTTTTTGTGATCGTTTTGTGTATTGATTTAAAGAAAACCTTGGACAAGATTCAGAACCATGTCTCCCATCTGGAGGGGAAATAGAACACATAAAGAAAAGACGAGATCAGCCAATGTGATTGACTAACTTTCAAGCTCTAGTCTGCACCTTTGCAAAAGATATAGGCCCGCAGCAGAAGTTGGGATCCACTGTGACTGAACAGTGCCCAGGGCAGAGTTCGTACCAGGCTCCATATCACCTCTCAAATATACTTTATATTTTCGCTCAGCGTGTACTGAACATCCTTGATTATGTTCAATAACGTAGCAATTTCAGTGCCTTCTTGTGTTTCTAGTACCACATTTCGGCAAGTTTGTATGTTTATTCCTTTTCTACTATTGGATTTTCTTCTTTAAAAGGGTGAATTTACCTGACTAGATTGACAATTCTATAATGAAGATAAGTGTGGCATTATAACGCTAAAAATTAATAAAAGGAATGGAACTTCAACAGAAGAAATAAGGGTCAAACAAGTTGTAAGTGCTCACTTTTTATTAGATTAACTCAATACGCTGGTGGCTAGCTTTTGAGAGTTCCACGTCTTTTACAAGTCAGCGGGATAACAACACAGTCATACTAGGATTAAACAGTAGTGAGTTATCTAGGCACGATGTCCTCTGGAGCTTAGTAAAGGGATACAGAGGTTGCAGAGAAGTAAAATGTTACAGGTCCATGGTTTTGCGACCTAACAAAACACCGATTGTGAGGTCATTAAGGAAAGAATGTTCCTCGAGAAATGTTCACGTACAGAGGTGTTGCTATTTTCTTCTCGGTGTACGTTGTTAGATGTCTGAAGGAATATTCTTGTCCTTAATTTTTGGCTTGTTTCATCAATGTAGTTCTATTTTTCAGAAAGGCATGAGACATCAGAAGGAGAACAGTGCCTAATCTGAGATGATTCAAAGGTTTCAGAGAAAAGCAGAATGATAACTAAACTGCAGAAAGACAAAAATGTTTTGTCATGCAGATGGAGAAATCTGATGAAATTCAGTTATGGAGCTCAAATACAGCTATAGATTTGTGGTTATTAATTTAAAATCAGTTCCTACTTCCTTAAAACCACAACTCAAAGCAAGGTGCAATCCCAAATGGGAAGCATAAAAAAACCTTTAAGAACATGTACATAACCTATTAAATCACTTTCCAAGCAGCAAATTCAGAAAACGAAGGACTAGAATATAAACAAAAGAATAAATTCTGCTAAACATATAGAAGACAAGTTTAGAAAGATTCCACGTGTAAGAAAAAAGTCACTGTGTACATGGGCAAGCACGAGTAAGGAGTGACTTTAGAAGAAGTTCTTCTTGTATGTACTGTATATGCGGATGGCATGCACAGACTGAGGGGGCCCCATTCTAGCCATGGTTTGGGTAGACCTTCAAAACGGACTTGCAATTCCCTATTTTGCAATAGTAATGCACGTATACTCTAAAAATTTTCCTTGTCAGCATTTACATATCCTCTGAGTTATGCATCACTGCCAGCTAACTGCTCATTTGCAGCTGGGGTTTGGAAGACTAATGTTGGGGGCGGGGGAGGAGAAGAATTGTGCCTACCTGTCTGGTATTCAAAACCACCTCAAACAAAAACAAATGAGTTTGGGAGCTCTGTTAAATGTTCAGTTTTGCAAAATCCACTGCATACACATTTAAGTGCCCCTACTTAAGTGCATAAAGTCTTAAGTGGTGCCACTCTTTTGTAATGCTTCCTTTTTTTTTTTTTTTGCAGAATGGCTGTTCTCATTGTATGTGATGCCAAGTACACGTACTTTTCTGCAGTCTTATATTAATTTTACAAAAGGTTCCACATTCAGCAAGCCTTTTGTAAATAAAATTGCAAATTTTGAACACCTCAATTTGGGACATTCTTTTCCTGACCTTGATGCTCTAAGCAAAAGTAGGCTGATAAATTATCAGAGTATCCTATTTGTTTACTTACTTATTCGTTCTAATTCCTGACTTCCTAATACATCAATCTCTTTGTACAATAAATAAATCATAGAATTTAATTCATATCAGTTCTGAACACTACAACAATGCACATACATTTCAAACCTGCTAAAATATACTGTTATAAAGGAAAAGCTCTTATGCAGTCTTTTGGAAAGTGGTAAAGAGTGGTTCCCTTCTTTGTAGAACAGGCAAAGGATCTCCAGAAGGAAAGAAGGAACCACACAAGGGAAAGATACCTGGTTCCAGTCAGCCTCATCTCTCTTACTGAGGATATGGCAAGATAATATCCATCCAAAGAACACAGCATTCTTAATAGTAAAGAAAGAATCAACCCCTCCCTGCAATATTCTGGATATCTCATTAACCAATTGAAAGACCAGGGAAAGCACCTTAAACTTCCTATAATAGGCCATTGGTAGCCAACGTTGTTGTTGTTGTTGTTGTTGAGCGTGGTCGAGTCCATGTCGACTCATGGCGACCCTGTGGATAGCTGTTCTCTGTCTTCTGTTAGGCGTTGCTGACCTCCCATTTGAAAGCAGTGTTCAGGAATATATGTTTAAGTGCTCTTAACCATATAGATCAGGAGAATAGGAGAGAGGGAAATTACCTGCCGACTCTTTGAATGTCTTGCATTCAGAACATCAAAAATTATCTCATACTTGAAACAAATGAATAAGACGACATTACCTTCAAGATAAACCATGTGAAGTGTTAATACTTGCTTAACAAAGAGGATGTCCTTAAATAAGGATAGTTCAAAACAATTAAAAACTACAAAGATTAATTATTAATTTAACAGCGTCACTGCCAAGACTTTGTAAACATTCAACACTATGGCAAATAGACAGAAATCCATGACAGACTGGTTATAAACTTGTAACTTAACATTTGCATGTGCAGGCACTGTAGAGAATGAAGTCAATGACCAAGCACTTTCAAACACCTGAGATTTTCTGCCAGATCACTCCAGATTACCAATCTGGAACCCTTTTTGAACTGCAGCATTTGCTTTTCATGAATTTGCCAAAGTTCAAGGCTGCAGGGGCAAAGGGGAAATGCCATATACTGAAGGCACCAGCATTTTGAAATCATGGACCTGGTTCAGAACCTGCAGGCAGACACTTTCTGGCTGCTGATGTCCTAAACGAGGTCCATGATTTCGAAATGCTTGTAGTGCAGGAATGGAGATGGCCAACAGAGTTTGTCCCATTCGCTGCTGAGGAAATGGAGGCTACCCCCTGCCTGAGCCACACTGTGGCAGCTAGCAGAGAACAAAGGAGCTACTGGGGAAGATGGGTAAAAGGAGAAACAAGGTCTGTGTGGCATCAAGAAGGTCAACACAGACACAAACCATCCTCCTCATGATCACCTCCCAACGTGATACTTTCTAAAAATCTTTTACAAAATTTTTGCCATCATCCCTACAAGCACTAGAGACCTTACTGTCATCATAAAATATTTAGTGACATTCTGCTCTGCCATTATACTGCATATCTTTGTAGAGAGGAATCTGGAGCAGTCATTTAACTGGGATTCTTCGCATCATTTTATAATCAACATTATAGTAATGAAGTACTGCATGGTCCAAACAACCCTCCTCCTTCATAACAGTTACGAATCACACACACCCCTCCCCCCCCCCCCCGGCCCAAGTATGTGCAGGGACAAGTAAAAATGGCTTTACATATGCTAGAAACAAATTATGAAACTAGCAGGAGCATGTGCCTGCTGACAGTGCTCATCTAATCACTCAAAAGAAATCACAATTAGGATTTCAAGTGTACTAAACTGTAGAAACACAGAAACATGACGACAGAAAAAGACCACATGGCCTATCTAGTCTGCCCTTCCACATCAACCAATACAACAGTCCCCTTTTTCCCTTTAGGGATCCTCTGTGTTTGTCCCATGCTTCTTTGAATTCAGATACTGTCCTCATCTCTACCACCTCCACTGGGAGACTATTCCACAGATCAACCAATCTTTCCGTAAAGAAATATTTCCGCATATCACTCCTGAATCTATACCCTTTCACCCTCATCCCATGTCCCCTTGTAGCAGAGCTTGCTTTCAATCGGAAGAGGCTCTCCCCCTGTACATTTATGCCACAGAGGTATTTAAACGTCTCAATCATATCACCTCTATCCCGCATTTTCTCTAAGGTTTACATATTAAGATCCTTAAGTCTGTCCTCATATGCTTTATAATGAGGACCATTATAGTAGCCACCCTCTGTACCGACTCCAGCCTGTTTATATCTTTTTGAAGGTGCGGTCTCCAGAATTGAACACAATAATCCAAATGAGGTCGCACCAAAGACTTATACAGAGGCACCATCACCTCCTTTCTTCTGCTGGTCATTCCTCTCCCTATGCACCCAAGCATCCTTCTAGCTTTTGCTGTCACCTTTTCTACCTGTTTAGCTACTTTAAGATCAGACACAATCACGCCTAGATCCTGCTCTTCACAAAAGTACTTCACCTCATATACTATATTGCTCCCTTGGATAGCTGCAGTCCAAATGCATGACCTTGCAGTTTTTTAACATTAAATCTCAGCTGCCAAACAACTATTCTTCAAGTTTAGCTAGATCCCTCCTCATCTTATCTACACCTTCCTGGGTGTCTACTCTATTGCAGATTTTGGTATCATCCGCAAAGAGGCAAACCCTACCCAACAGCCGTTCCGTTATATCACTAACAAAGATGTTAAAAAGAATCTAACCAAAGACAGATCCCTGGGGCACATCACTGGTAACCTCCTTCTCCTCAGCGTGAGCTCCATTTACTTGTACCACTCAACCAAAACATTTTTAACCCAAGCAGTAACTTTAGGGTCCATCCCTGGGGTGCTCAGTTTGTTTATAAGTCGCTTTTGAGGAACAGTGTCAAAGGCTTTACTGAAATCTAAGTACACCACATCGAGGGCTGTAAATAGAAACTAAGGGGAAAGTTACTAAACTGTGGTAAAATCTTAAATTTTACTGTAGCTTTGTGGCAGGTGCAGGCCTGTGACCCACGGTGTCTGACATAGGCAGGCCAGCATGGCTAGCTTGACCTGTAAATGAGGCCTGTGGAGAGGCATATAGGATTGCACATCCCCCAACATGCTGCTATTGTAAGAAAGAACTCAGTAGAAATATTGAATTAGCTTAGATAAGCAGAATTGCAGAATTAAGAAATGGAAAAATACAGAAAAGATGTGTTTTAAAGTTACTGATAAGAAAGAGTACATTTGCAGAGAATATTGAGGAGTGCGACAGATGAGTTACAGAACCTTGCTCTTCTGCACGCACAAATGGTCCCATAGCCTTGAAAGTGTGAAAGTAACAAGTTGATGAACTGACCATTGTAATTGGGACTAGAAGGGGGGCAGGCAGGTGTCATGCCTACAGAAGCCCACAGAAGGAACATAATTGGAGAAACTTATCAGTACCGGGACCAATAGAAGGGCTACGGGAGGTACGGGAGCGTACCGGGACCAATGAATTGTTTTTCTATACCTAGAATGGAACAGAAGTCTATAAAAGTTGTTGTAATGCTTGAAAACTTTGCTCAGCCATTTTGAAATTGTCTTGCTTGAGACTTGTGCACAAATAAATGATTTGGACCTTCTGAACAGACTCCTGGTATCATTGGTTTGTCTGCGCTTTGCTGCTACAGCTTAATTTATCATAGGGGTCACTAACCTAGAGTAACGCATCTTAAAGGGGCCAGGGCGGTGTTAAAATTGTGAAGACCCTCTCTACCTTCAGCCCAGACCTCCCAACCACCAAGGTCACCCCTAACCCTGACCCCCCCCCCCCTTGAAGACACTCCACCCTGTAAGCCCTCAAAGCCTATCTGGAAAAATCCCTGGTGGTCTAAAGTTTCTAGGGTAGGAGTGATCCCCAGCAACTCCTGCCACCTCTGGTGCCAGGTTCAAAATGGTGCTGCTTGAACCCTCGTGGAAGTCTCACATTACTACCACTAGGGTCCTCCGAAGAGGTTGAGGGCCCACCCAAGTCAACCTAATCTTTCATGTGAATTTCCATTTGTGATTTGTTTCATCTCATTTTGCAAGTTTTGTATTTATTTTTATGTTCAAGTCTCCAGTTTCCAGTGATGAACTATCCCATAGTCTCATTACCCTCCCTGAGGAACAGGCATCCTAATATTCCCTGTCATATGATGTGAACTGCCTTAAAGATGGATGGACTTAAAGTTTAAGAACTAGTTTAAAAAAATCTGCAAGAAGTTTGCAGATCCATCTACATTCCTCAGCAACTGTTTTTCTTAAATCTGATGAGAACCCCTCAGCTTGGTGAATCTATATCAGTATTTGAGCAGATTTGCCTGAATGGAGGAGTCCAGGGCAGAGAGATGTCATGTAGATTCCTTCAGATTGCTGCGAGTTCTTGAAATTGGAGCAATGTGTCTCTTTCTAATCTAGGTGCTGTCCACTGAAATCTTGGTCAATACCCAAGACTAAGCTAAACAGAGAAAAATAGCCTGGTTAGCAAGCAGGTAATTTAGTGCCAACATTAATATCCACTCTGTACTGGAATATTGGGTACAATGCCTGGCATTTACAATTCCATAAATAATAACACCAAGCAGTTTGAAAACCATGAAAGGCTTTGTCAAAAAGAACCTTTCTAGCTAACGTGTCACTTAGCAACCAGTCAGATTAAAACAATACTCTTCAGGGAGCCCTGACAGAGTACAAAGGATTCTTATTGCGCCTGAAAACATCCTAGTGTAGGCTGAAACTACTTGCTAAATTAATAAGTACAAGAGCACACAAAAAAACAGAGTCCAGGAATCTGCAGGGAGACCACAATTTCTTTTGATACTTGAAATTCTTTCAGTTCTCTTTCTTTTGGTTCTATAATGAAACAGTAAGGGTCAAATATTTAAGATGTGTGAAAAGCACATTCTAGGATGATTATATGAGGCGTTTTACACCCAGAAAAGGCGTCTTACAAAATTGCTTGTGGGCGTAAACATAGAAAATGCATTTGGATGCCCCATGCCAATCTGGGATGTCCAGGGCAAAAATGTCTAGGAAAATGCTGAGGACGTCCGTTGGGTCCAATTTTGGAAACATGGATGTCCGCAACATTGATGCTTGCGACGATGTCCACTCAGATGTCCATGCTACTGAACAGTGGGGCGGGGACAGTCATCTTATGCTAGATTACAGATGGGGACATCAAGTGGCATGGCACATTAAAACCATGAGCCCTCGTTCCTTGTCCGTGTTCATTTCCACCTTGTATTAAAATAGGGACTATGAACACATCTCCTCCTCCACACCCTCAGAATCTTTGGCCAACAAAACAAGCTCTTTTCCTCTACCTATTAATGCCTGGTGCAGGTATAAACTTGGACGCGGCTTGGGATGTCCAGGGCATTCATGAAAACAAGAGCATCTACAGTCTGGGAACGCCCTGGAAAACACCTACACTATGCCCCCGTTCATACTTGGACATCCTCGCGTCTGGGACGTCCACAGAGCCAGCTTCAAAAATGGTTCTAGGGATGTCGCCATGCTTTGAACGTCTCCATGCCCATTTCAGACATCCAAATCACAAATAGGGCTTCTAAAATAACCCCCATAATTAGCAGGGCACACCAAAAGATAACACCTACTTTCATAAAGACCACGTCTAGGCATTCCCAGGGGCATCGTTTAGGTAGAGCAGGGCTGCAGTTGTGATGCATGTATATATTTCATAAAATACATGAATACACACATAGAATACAAGCACAGGTGTAAATTTGTGAATGAGGATTTTTGGTCTACTGGGGCTGGTTCTGAAAGCCTATTTTATAAACTACAGAAATGTCAAAATATAGTGAACCAGGCACTAATCCAAAGACCATCAGATACACCTGGAAGAGCAACTGTTAACATATGTCAGTTGCTCATGAGTTACTTCATTGGTACCATTTAGTAATTGAATAGTTATATTCTCTTAAATAATTCCATGTACTGTTGATTAAAATTCAATTTATATCAAAATATTGTCAATGTAATTCAGTTCCTTTCACGAGTATATCCAATAAGCTCAACACTTTGTGCCGTTGATAATCAAGGAACTTATCTGAAAAAACAGCAGAAAGCAGTTAAATGATCCAACGTGACATCACGTAAAACTCCTTCTGCATGTGTGTGTCACTGACTGCTATTTTGCAAGCAGAGACGTGCATCAAGCTCGCCAAGCCCAAAAGTCTTCTCATTTCTCTTCAATTTTCTTTACCGTTGTGAAAAGTATTGGGGATATCAGAGTCTCCTCTTCTCTACTCCCTCCCGGTGATTTGGTGCAGAATGAGAGCTCCGATGCCTATTCATGCCCTGAAGCTGGAATAACTATGGAAGTCTTCGCTGGTGGGCTTGGATGTGCTGGCCATTTCTGAAATTAGGTGCACATGTGTATCTTTTACGAAATGTCCTGACACCCCTCCGCCACACCCCTGTGCGACATGGACATGTTCACCCCAGAGACATCCATATGCCTGGATTTCTAAAATGGCCTCCTTTGTGAGTTACGTGTCTGAAAGCCTGTTTTCAAAATCATGACTAGTCTCTCTAAAATGAGCACTTAACTACTTCTTATGACCACGCGCAAATTATATTTTATCATTTATGGCATGTACTTGTTCACTTTGCCAAAACGCAGCCCTTGTAGACAGCAACAGTGAAAGTATGCGTGATTGGCCCAAAGCACATACTTTCTGAATAGCAACCGTGTCCATTATGCACGTAAATGCCCATTGACATGCATGTATCACTAAATACCTAGATTTACATGCATTGTTCATCTAGGTGGCTCTTTATAAAATTACCCCCGTCGCAGGTAATTCTATAAAGCGTGCATGGAAAGATATGTGCTATGTACGCACGTGAATGGGCCCTTATGTGCATGCCTTAGACAATCATTATTCTGTAAGCACACATGCAAGGCGCATCACATGTATGTTCAGTTATGGTGTGCACAGGGGCAGAGCTTAGGTAGAGCATAGGCGGGGCCTAAATTTACAGGCAATTGAAGTTATATAATAACATCTGCGCATTTTCTCCAAATGTGGGCACCGGCATTTACACCTGCCCTAAGTTAAGGCACGTTGGTACACCCCTATTTTAAAGTAAGGTACATGCATACTTTCTAAAATAGACTCCACATATGCAGGGCCGGACCAAGGGTTTCTGCCGTGCTAGGCAGAAACCCCGGCCTTGCCCACCCCCTCCCCCCCAAGCTACCGCCGATTCCACCTTTGGAGGGTGAGGTGGGCAGTGACAGTATTTCCAAAAGCATCAGCTTTTGCTGCCACTGCCCACCTCCCCCCCCCAATGGAATTGGCAGCAGATGGGGGGGGGGGGGGAGACAGCATGGCCAGTAATATGGGTCTCAGCCGCCGCCCACTAGGGCTGCCTGGTTTGCCTAGTGCACGAGCTGGCCCTGCACATATGTGCATGGTAGTGTGCATTAACAGCATGTCTGCCTAGTTTAACACACATGGAGGTAAGAGGGAAAAACGTACTATCACTGAATTCTCATATCAACTCCGATTTTAATAATAAAAAAAAACTAATTGCAATTTTTCAAAATTTCATTGCGTAAAATATAAAATTGCTTTTATTTCATCATCTACTCCCAAGCTAAAAATTCCTGGAATCCTAAAAATAACATATAGCTGTGCCATCTCTCTCTTTTCACAGAAAGAATATTCACTTCAATCCAAGTTTCATAATGAAAATGGGACGCATATCATAAATGGTTCTGGTAAGTCAGCACAGAAACTAAAAGCTAAAATATCTCCAGCGGTTCGAGCCCAAAGAATCAGGAGGTGATCACAAAGTTCTACAATAAGAAAGGGCGATCCGTAACTAGGCCTGAGCAGAAAGAGGCCTGATAAAATTTTACGATATGTGGAAAGTCTTACATAAACCTAGTGGCTGCCAGCATCAATGGGCAGATCAGAAATTAGCGGCCCATCAGTATTTTTCATATTTTACTGGCAAAGTGCCCAAGAAGACACAATGTTGACAAAAATAAGGTTGCAGACATACAACAGAACACACACACACACACACACTGCCTTACACAAAAACACACTAACTTACTGTAACTATTCACTTAATTTTTAACTAATCCATTTGGCATGGGTCCAAAATAGGAAGGGTTAGTTCTGCACAGTCCATTTTGAGGTACATTTTTTTTTTTTTAATAAGACAGCAGTCTGGGTTTTTTTGCAAAACTGAAGGAACATGCTCCAAGTAAAAGCAAACTGGCTTTTGACTGAATCTTATCGTTGGGTTGCATTGTTCCATTTAATGATCATTTTTAACACATTAAGACTGAGATTGATATCAAAGGTTTATCTGTTTAATTTCAGCAATTTCATTTAAAAACGCAAGGCCACCGAATCCAGTTAAAGTTTACCTACTCAATTCTATGTACCTTAAGTTAAACTTATCTGTAAATGACTTGAAAAGGCAGCATGTAAAACCAATTAAAGAAAAATAAATACATTTTTGGCCGGACATTTTGACTTCTGGCCACAAGTTATCTGAATAAGTGGAGTGGGCTCAGACATTCCATCCTGCAAGATTTAGGGGCTCTCTTATTAAATCCTGTTCAGGTTGCGCACTTTATGCGCATTTTAATGCACAGTAAACGCAAAGCATCTAGGGCAGCTGTCAAAGCATGACCAGCATGTCCCCAGCAGTTAACGCACAGATGTGTGCACTAACGAGCGGTGCAATTAACACAGGTGCACCTAATGATGCCCACAGAAGTATCATTGGGTTCACCTTCGCTAATCGCCATATTGCCACTGAATGCATGGCAACTGCCATCATTCTAGTGGAATGTGCCCGCCACACTCCTACCACTAACCCACTCCCTCGCTGCCCTAGTGTACGATAGCCGATTAACAGGTCTCTTAGAGATCACTCACCTTCATGCCCACTCATTAGGTGAAACTGCAGACTGAGCGTGCTCTAAAAAGGCACATTAACCACGTAGCGGGCTTTAATAAAAAGGGACTTTAACCAGATAATGCAAATAGACAATGTTAACCAAGTTTATTATTCAATATTGGTCCTTTATTTTTAAGCATTCTATAGGTTATAGTATATTTGTTATTGCCTAATTGTTTTTATGCATAGTTTCTTTTTTTTCTTTTTTTTTTTTAAGTTTATCGATGTTAGCCTCCTTGGACTTTAGTATGTGGACTTGTTACTTGGTCATTTTGTTTATTGCTTGTTTTATTTTTGTATTATTTTTAATACAAAACCTCAGCTCTCAGCTTTGATCATTTATGGAAAGGTGGTCAGTAAATCTAATTGATGAATATACTAGAAAGAAGCCTGTGGCTAATTACTACTAGGCAGCTTGCAGGATATATGAAAGTATCTCTTTGTTTGTTTAGAGAAAAAGCTAAAATGCTAGCCAGAGTGAGAGACAAAAAGATGCTTTTTTTAATGCATCTCACTCTGGCCATATCCATCTCTAAGATTAGTCTTTCTTAAAGTCCCAGTGATGTTTCTAGGAACTTTAACACCACGAACAGTAACTGGTTGACACCATTCCTCATATTCATTCTGAATTCTTTCTGGGGGTGAACAATTTGGCAAATATTACCCAGTTATCCAGGTAAATCATTGGTCAAAAACTGCCTTCCTCTCTGCTGGTAAAAATTACCCATGCCCTTTCACTGTGAAATGGCATAGGGGAGTATTTTTACCTGTGCTACAAAAGGGCACGGCCCACAGAACTCATGAGGATTACAAGCTGGAACCTCCCGTGTATGTGGTATGGCACCAGCTTTGCATCTATGACAAAACCTATGCAAAATCCTTGAGCACCAGTCAACCTCGCTACCTTTCCTCTCATCTCTCCCTACACCCCTCCTCGAGAACTTCAATCTTTCCACCTTGCTTCTCCATATGCCTGAAACTACCCGAGTCTGTATGTCAGGCTTAATCTCTGGTCCTTTTAATATCCAGGCTAAAAACGCGCCTCTTTGAGGCTGCTTTTGGATCCTGATTCACTTGGTCTCCTGTTCTCCAACTGTTTCCCTAGACATATTCTAGGCTCTAGCTGTTGTATTGTCTGCCTTGACTACTGTAGAGATTGTAAGCTCTGATGAGCAGGGACCGTCTCTTATATGTTCCTGTACAGCGCTGTGTATGCCTTGTAGAAGTAGTAGTAATCGTAATCTCAGATTCTCCATGGGAAGCTGTATGTGGAGTTTCCCACTTAAACTTTGCTTGCAATTTACGAGTACATAGTACACACAGCAAGAGCTGCACTTTTCATTAGGACAGGAAATGGCCTGGTGGTTGGAGCAAAGGGTTACAAAACAAGGTGGCTGGGTTTAATCCCTGTTCCTGCCATTACAACTCCTTATGACCTGGGACAAGTCACTTCATCTCCCATTGCTTCATGTAACCACTTAGATTATAAGCTCTTTGGGGAAGGAACATATTGTACAAGAATGCTCATCAGCGCTGTGCTGCATATATTCCGTAGCATTATAAATATTATTAAAATTCCGCCCATATGTCAAGCACCTTACGAGGGTTGCTATTTATATTTCTGGCCTAATGAAAAAAACAAATATTTATGATCAAAATTGGTTTTATTGTTTTTCAAAATATTCTCCCTGAAGATCAATACACTTTTGCATGCGTTTGAACCAATTTTCGAAGCACTTTTTCCACTCCGATTGAGGTAACTCCAAAACATGCGTTTTGAATGCATCAACCGCATCTTCGGGTGTTGAAAATAGTTGACCACGTAATTTGTTTTTGATGTGTGGAAATAAAAAGAAGTCATTGGGTGCCAAATCAGGGCTGTACGGTGGATGACCCATCAATTCGATGTTTTGGCTGGTCAAAAATTCCTTTGTTTGAGCCGATGTGTGAGAGCTCGCATTGTCATGATGAAGAATTATTCGCCTCTTCTTCGACTTTTTCCGAATTTCTCCGAAGACTTCTGGTAAACAAATGGTCATGTACCATTCAGAATTGACCGTCCTACGTTGCTCTAATGGCACTGTCGCCACGTGAACGGTAATGCCGAAGAAACAGGCAACCATTTGCTTCAATGTGCTTCTTCCGCGAACAACTTTTGTTGGATTTGGCTCGTCTTAGAAGACCCATACAGTCGATTGCTGTTTTGTTTCGAGCTCATATGCATAGATCCATGATTCGTCACCTGTGTAAATGTTATACACAGTCTTTGATGCACCTTGAACGTATTTTTCCAACATTTCCTTGCACCAAGCGACACGAGCCTTCTTTTGAGCGTTTGTCAGATTATGCAGGATCCAACGCGAACAAATCTTTTTTACGGCCAAATGATCATGCAATATCTTATTGATGCTTGTCATACTAATGCCCAAAGATGCCTCAATCTCACGGTATGTCACATGACGATCTTGCTTTATCAGTTCACACACAGCATCGATATTTTCTGGCACAACAACCGATTTTGGACGACCCTGACGGAATTCGTCCTGGAGCGAACGTCGGCCACGATTGAATTTGTTATACCAGTTTTTTACAGTGCTGTAGGATGGTACTTTATCGCCATATAAAAAATTAAGTTCATCGATGCACTCTTGTCTTGATAATCCACGTCGAAAGTTATGAAAAATAATCGCACGAAAATGTTCACAAGTTAATTCCATTTTTCGCTCGAGATGAATTTTTCAAGTTACTGTAAACAACAAATCGCGCTCAAATGATAAAATGTTATGAATAAGGTTATGTTCAACAATGTCAGTGTTCCAATGGAACCATTGGATGGCGCCTGGCAACACTTACTGTTGCTAAGGCCAGAAATATAAATAGCAACCCTCGTATGAGCAGGTAAAGAGGGTGAATCTCACTCACAAATCTTTAAAGAACTGAAAATGCCATTTCTAGCACTGTTTTTTTCTTTTACGATTTGAAGGCTTTTGCACATCTTTGCAAACAGCAGTGAACCACTGAATTTATTACCCTGAAAGGGGGTATTTCACATGCAGAGAAGAACACTAACTTGTTACGATACAGTAGGACTACCCTCATGAGGAAATGATACCTTACCCAGAATACATAGCACAGTTCTGCATGGCAAAAGATTTAGGTTCATTTTTGGATGCATTTTGGAAATTCTTGCCATTTTTGGTGCATTTTTTTCAGTTTGTTTCAGCAATCGATGCACATAAAATGTAATTGGCGCAAGTAAACTTAAAGGTACACACCTTATTGTGCTTTATGTGCTCTAAAGGGCAGGGTATACTAAAGTGCAGTACGGTGTTGCACTTACCACGTGTTAGTGTTTGCTCCTAACACGGAGGAAGTACACTGGCCCCATGCTAACTGCTGGGGCATGTCCCTAGACGTTATCACACGGAAAACATCCCTAATGTATGGCAGCATCATTCTCAATTAACATAGGCGCAATTAGCACCACCTCGATGGGTGGCCTTAACAGCAATATTCACAATTTGCATACATTAAGTGCCCCTGCACTAACTGCAAAATGGAGTCAACGTTCACACTCTGCCCCTATTCTGCTCCATCCGCACCCCATCGGGGGCTAAGCAGTTACTGCAGAATTTTTACTAAGCTGGATGTTTTTGGTGCACAGTAGCCATTACCACAGTCCCGTACTTACCATTAGCACAATTTAGTAAAACATGCCCCTAATCTGGATATTTTATACATATAAAGTTGCTTTAATGCATGTCCTTTAAGTGCACTGAATGTGTGCTCATGAATGCACATTCCTAATATAAAGGCTTTTCTATGTTTAGCTTACTTGGATCCTACTCTCACTCATTAAAATAAAGTGTATACATGAGCACGATTTTGGCACCTGAAAATTTACAGTGCACATAAATCGCGTGTATCACTCATGGGTGTACCACTGACTTGAATATGTTGATTTGGACAATTTTGGTCATATACATGCATTCTCTATATGAAATGGAGAATACGTGTGTGGATTTTTGATCCACCCAGGCCGGGGGCAGTGGAATGCCTGTTTATTTAGGTGGGTGGGGCCCAAACTCCACCACAACTCCTCTCTAGCTCCCACAGGCAGACAACCAGTCGAGGCTGCGATCGTGGCCTTATTTGCCCTGGGAAATGGAATCTCTGTCGGCAGACAACCAGCTTCACCATCGAAGTCATGCAGACAGAAGGCATCCTTGCCGTAATCAGCCACCCCTTTATCTCTTCCACGATTGTCAGGGAAATTTTGGTGGGGCCAGAGTTCATGTGACCTACCCTGTTCCGATGCATATGACCCAGGCCACAACCTAGCCACATCCCTTAGATATCCACTTGCAATTTCTATGTATTATGTACATACACGTTTAAAATTTAGCTCTTTCTAAAATCCCCATATACATGGATGCAATTTCCACAAGTAACTGCTAGATTTTTCCAAGTAGAAATCGTGAATAACCCCTAGTGCAAATGCAAGGAACAAACACATGAAACAAAAATGCCCAAAAATAGAGGAAAAATCATTTAAAAAGAGCACAAACATTTTTTTTGCCTTGCAACTCACAGACCCTTTCAGTCTGTCCAATCTCCATTTTTTACTGTACAAGACCGAAATCAGTGTTCAAAGGCATGGTAAATTCTGAACTCATAGCCTGAATAAAAACTTTGGCAATTTTATTCTAGTATTAGAGACCGAATTCAATGTGTTCCTGATTAAACACAGGCCAAGACCAGATCTTTAGCACTTCCAAAGTGAAAAAGCCTTTTGGGGGTCGATTAAAATAAAAGTGTTGGCTGCAGATTTTGAATAAGTACTGGCCACAGCATTTAAAGTTAAGATCAGTGTCAGAAGATTTCTAGCATCCGGCACCGAATAGCCACTGTCATCGTTCAGAGGGTTTTGCTTTCTAGTAAGAAGCAATGTTCAATCACTAACTGTGCAGAAAAAAACCTGCAGAACGTTAGGACGGCTAGGACCTATCCTAACGTTGTGTGGTTTGCCTATCTGATTAGTGGCCAAATAGAGTCATTAACTGGCTAGTCGCCAGGACTGTCCCAGCTCCGTCCACAGACAACCCCGAATCTAGCCAGACATTTTCACAGCTGTCTGTGGGACTAGTCTGTGGCACTAACTGGTTTGTGTCACCGAATACAGGATTGCCAGGATTTCGGCGATTTGCAAGTCCTGCAAACTGCATAAACCTATCCGAATATCGACCCCATCATTAATAAGAATTTGGCCTAAAAAATGACCGATCAAAGATGCCCCTCGCTTATGTTTAGCCTATGCCTTTTCACTGGTAGCTCGAGGCAAGTTAAATTCAGGGATAGTCATGGGATAGGAGGCAGTGTACTATTGTGGATCAGGAACTGGCTAAAAGATAGAAAGCAGAGGGTAAGGCTAAATGGCCAATTTTCCCAATGGAGAAAGGTGAATAGTGGTGTACCCCAGGGATCTGTGCTGGGTCCGCTGCTTTTTGACATATTCATAAATGACCTGGAAAGTGGAATAACGAGCAAGGTTATCAAATTTGCAGATGACACAAAACTATTTAAAGTTGTTAAAACCCAAGACGATTGTGAAAAATTGCAAGAGGATCTTGATAAATTGGAAGACTGGGCATCAAAATGGCAGATGAAATTTAATGTGGACAAGTGCAAGGTTATGTACCTAGGGAAGAACAACCCAAACTATGGTTACACGATGCAAGGTTCCACATTAGGAACCACCACCCAGGAAAAAGATTTAGGCGTCATTGTGGATACCATGTTAAAACCCTCGGCCCAGTGTGCAGCGGCGGCCAAGAGAGCAAATAGAATGCTAGGTATGATAAGGAAAGGAATGGAAAATAAAACAAAATATAATGCCTCTATATCGTTCCATGGTGAGACCGCACCTTGAATATTGTGTGCAATTCTGGTCGCCGTATCTTAAAAAGGATATAGCGATTTTAGAAAAGGTACAGAGAAGAGCCACCAAAATGGTAAAGGGGATGGAAGGATACTCCTATGAAGAAAGGCTAAAAAGGTTAGGGTTCTTTAATATGGAAAAGAGACGGCTGAGGGGAGATATGATAGAAGTCTATAAATTAATGAATGGAGTGGAACGGGTAAACGTAGATCGATTGTTTACCTTATCAGAATATAGAAAGACTAGGGGACATGAAATGAAGCTACAGGGTAAACTATTTAAGACTAATAAAAGAAAATATTTTTTCACTCAACGTGTAATCAAACTCTGGAATTTGTTACCGGAGGATGTAGTGAAGGCTGTTAGTGTAGCTGGGTTTAAAAAAGGTTTGGACAAGTTCCTGGAGGAAAGGTCCATAAACCATTATTAAGAAGTGACCCAGGATATCAATGCTTGAACCAATACAAGCATTGTGGATCCTGTGTCCCTTGGGGAAACTGCTAGGTACGTATGCTAGATTGGCCACTGTTGGAAACAGGATACTGGGCTTGATGGACCTTGGTCTGACCCAGTATGGCATATCTTATGTTCTTATGTAGGTATTTATTGAGAAGACTCCCATTAAAGAAGCAACTCGTGGACCTATGGCATGATATTCTATCAAATAATCAGTTCAAAACAAAATGTCATGAAAAAAATCTAACTGGATTTTCTTCCCCATCTTCTTCGTGATCTTCCAACCACCTTCTTTCACACTTCTACAAGCTCCCTATGATTATAGTGCTCCTAAGGATTCTGGACTATTGCATGTGGAGAGTAGCCTCATGGTTACAGCAGTGAGCTGAAACTGAAGGAATCTAGGTTTGTGTCCCACTGCCATTCCTTGTAATTTTGGGCAAGTCACTTAACCCTCCATTGCCAAAAGGTACGAACTTAGATTGTAAGCCCTCCAGAGACAGGAAAATAACTATAAGACTTGTGCAAGGATATGAAGTGTCCCTCTCCAGGACCTGCAATGACTTTAAAGCACAGTTACTTACCTGTAACAGGTGATCTCTGGGAACAGCAGGAATTAAGTCATCACATATGGGTACGTCGGTACCGACGGAGCCTGCGCGGGAAAGCTCCCCAGCTTTTCAAATGAAAAGCTTTTGGGGCCTCCCACTGCACATGCGCGCTGCCTTCCCACCTTCCTGACCAGCTCTCCTCAGTTCGAGTTTAAAGCTGAGACAATAGAGAGAGAGGACAGGAAGATAGAGGAATAGAGAGACAACTCCTAGGGGAGGTGGGTGGGTTGTGATGACTAATTCCTGCTGTTCCCAGAGATCACCTGTTACAGGTAAGTAACTGTGCTATCTCTAGGAACAAGCAGGAATAAGTCATCACATATGGGGACTCCCTAGCTGAGATGCCTGGGAGATCCCCCTCCAAGGGTAACCATCTTCGGATGGATCTCAGGCATCCATTCTGGGAAGGTGGGCAGGAGTTGTTTAAGTATGGAACAGGTGTTTGAGGACAGCCTGACCAAACAAGGCATCCCGGCGGGAGTCCTTGTCCAAGCAGTAATGGGCTGTGAAGGTATGCACCGAGGCCCAAGTGGCTGCTCGACAGATCTGGTCTATGGAAACAGAGTGGAGATGAGCCATAGAAGTGGCCATGGCTCTCACATTGTGAGCCGTGACATGGCCTTCCAGAGAAATGTTCTTACTCTGGTAAGCAAAGGAAATACACTGAGCAATCCAGTTGGAAAGTGTGCGTTTGGTGACTGGAAATCCCAAATGAGAAGGATCAAAAGCCACGAAAAGCTGAGAAGACTTTCGATGTGGCTGAGTTCTATTGAGGTAAAAGGCGAGAGCTCTTTTACAGTCAAGAGTATGAAGGTTCCTCTCTGCACTGGATGCATGAGGAGCCGGAAAAAAGACAGGTAGATATACCTCTTGATTAAGATGAAAAGGCGAGACCACTTTAGGCATAAAGTGGGGATTCGTCCTAAGGACCACCTTATCATGATGAAATCTGGTATAAGGTGGATTCGCCACCAAAGCTTGCAGTTCACTGATGCGGCGAGCCGAAGTGACTGCAATAAGGAAAAGGACCTTCCAAGAAAGAAATTTCAGGGAGATAGATACCAATGGTTCAAAGGGTGGCTTCATAAGTTGACCCAGAACTAAATTCAAGTCCCATGCTACCGGAGGAGGCCGGATGGGAGGCTTGGTGAGGGTTAGGCCTCTCATGAATCTTGCAATAAGAGGATGAGAGGAAACAGATTGTCCATTTATAGGTTTCAAGGATGCTGTAATAGCACTTAAATGGACTCGTACTGAATTCGTCTTGAGGCCTGCATTGGAAAGATGCAGGAGATAGTCTAGTAGAGAATTCAAAGGAAGTGCCAGAGGGTCAAGACCCTGTTGAGCACACCAAATGGAAAAACGTTTCCATTTAAAAGCATAGGAACGCCTGGTAGAGGGTTTCCTAGAGGCATAAAGGATATCTTTCACTGGTTGAGAAAGATTAAACTCTTGAAGGCTTAAGCCTTCAGTAACCAAGCTCGGAGATGTAGGGACTTGGGGTTTGGATGCCACAAAGTCCCCTGCTCCTGAGACAGAAGGTCTGGTGCAGCTCCCAGGTCCAGGGAGGAGCCCTGGGAGAGCTGTAGAAGGAGAGGGAACCACACTTGGCGTGGCCAGCGTGGAGCAATGAGGATCATGGATCCGTGATCCCTCTGAATTTTGAACAGAGTCTTGGGAATCAAAGGAATGGGTGGAAAAGCGTACAGGAATTCCTGACCCCAATGCAGGAGAAAGGCATCGTTGGCCTGAGCTCCCTGACACGGAGTCCTGGAACAGAACCGGGGAAGTTTGGCATTCCACGGACTTGCAAAGAGGTCTATGTCCGGGGTCCCCCATTCCTGAAAGATTCTGCGTATTTGGTCCATATGTAGGGACCATTCGTGTGGGAGCAGAACTCGACTGAGTCTGTCTGCTCGAGAGTTTTGAACTCCTGGAAGATATACTGCCAGAAGATGAATTTGGTGCTCTCTGGCGAAGGCCCATAATCTGAGAGCTTCGTTGCAAAGCGACAGAGAGCCCGTCCCTCCTTGTTTGTTGATATAAAACATGGCCACCTGATTGTCTGTCTGAACTAGGACAGTCAGGTTGGCAAGGAGGGTGTGGAAGACTGTGAGGGCAAGGAAGATTGCTCGCAGTTCCAGAAGATTGATATGAAGGGTGGTCTCTTGGGCAGACCAGAGTCCCTGAGTGGAGAGATGTTGAAGATGAGCTCCCCACCCTGTTTGGGAAGCATCTGTTGTGAGGGTTGCTTGGGGCAACGAAGGTTGGAAGGGGGTCCCCAACAACAGATTTTTGGAGGATGTCCACCACTGGAGAGACCAAAACAGACGTTTTGAGGTGAGTACCTGGTCTGACAGCAGTCCCGATGCTTGAGACCACTGGGTGGCCAATGTCCATTGAGCTGCTCTCATATGGAGACGAGCATAAGGTACCACATGAACCGTGGAGGCCATGTGGCCGAGAAGTTGCAGCATTTCTTTGGCTGACAAGTGATTTCTGGACTGAGCCTGGGAGGCCAAGCTTATTAGCCTTTGGCCTTGGACCAGAGGGAGGTAGGCCCTTGCAGTGGTGGAGTCCAATTGGGCCCCTATGAATTCCAGGGACTGAGTAGGGATGAGTTGGGACTTGGGAATGTTTACCACAAGTCCCAGATATTGAAGAATACGCCTTGTGCGGTCCAGAGAAATCTGGGCTTCTGACTGAGATGGAGCTCGGATGAGCCAGTCGTCCAGATATGGGAAGACAAAGATTCCCATGCCTCTGAGAAATGCGGCTACGACTGCCATGCATTTTGTGAAGACTCTTGGAGCAGAGGCCAGACCGAAGGGTAGTACTCTGTACTGGAAATGTTTTCCCTGGAACAGAAATCTTAGATATTTTCTGTGGGATGGATGGATGAGTATATGAGTGTACGCATCCTTGAGATCTAGAGAACAAAGCCAATCCTGACTCTGAAGGTATGGAAGGAGAAGGCCCAGAGAGAGCATTTTGAATTTCTCCTTGAATAGAAACCTGTTCAATTCTCTCAGATCTAGGATAGGTCTGAAGCCCCCTGTCTTCTTTGTTATGAGAAAGTAAGGGGAGTAGAAACCTAACCCCTGTTGTGGAGGAGGAACCTCCTCTATTGCCCCTTGGGCAAGGAGAGAAGAGACTTCCTGACCCAACAGGGTCAGAAGAGATGGAGGAGAACTGAATTGCCTCACCATGGTATGGGGAGGAAGGCTGGAGAAATGAAGTTTGTAGCCTTCTCGGATAATAGAGAGGGTCCATTGCTCTGATGTTATTTGCTCCCATCTGGGAGCAAAGTGAGCTAGCCTTCCAGGAATGGTGAGGGGCTCTGGCTGTGCTAGAGCCAGAAAGGGCAAGTTCTCTAGAGGGAAGTCAAAACCCCTGAGGGTGTTGAGCCTGCTGGGATGTAGCAGACACTGCAGGCTTTGACTTTACCTGCTTAGATTGTTGTCGCTTAGCCGCAAGGCGAGGCTGAGCAGATTGCTGGCCAGTATTTGTGGGAAATCTGGTCTTTTTATAGTAAGGCCTTTTAAAAGGCTTCTTTTTGGTAGGGGTAGAAGTAGACTTGGAAAGTCTATCTAGAGTGGCATTTTCTGCATCCATTTGAGCAGCTTTAATCTGCCAGTCTTCCCCAAATAAGTTCTCACCGGTACAGGGCAGATTCCTGAGGCCTTCTACAACCCAGGGCTCTAGGTTAGAAGCCTGGAGCCAAGCGAGACGTCGTGCTGCAATAGCAATTCCCGAAGCTCTGCCTGCAACCTCGAAAGAATCAAAGGCTGCCCTGTTGGAGAACTTGGAGACCTCTGAAAGTTGTGTCACCATAGAAAAGAAGTCCGCCCTTTGATCATCAGGGATAAAGGGGGCAAAATTCTGTATTTTTAGGGCAAGTTGCCCAAGATACATGCCCATATAAAGGCTATAAGAGTTGATCCTGGCTATAAGCATACTAGCCTGGAACATCTTTCTTCCAAAAGAGTCTAGGTTCTTACATTCACGCCCTGGAGGGGTAGAAGAATGCCTCTTAGGACTCTTTATTTTCTTCATAGCAGACTTCACCACAATGGAGTGGTGAGGCAGCTGAGTTTTTTGGAACCCAGGCAAAGGAGGGACCCGATACATGGTGTCCAACCTGCGGGAATGGGGAGACAGTGTTAAAGGAGTCTCCCACAAATCCATCAAGTGTTCTTGAAGGATTTCATGGACAGGCAGAGTGACTGCCTCTTTAGGAGCTTTTGAGTATCCTAAAATGTCCAATTTTTTTGATCTGGGTTCTCTTTCAGAAGATGTAGTAATAGAAAGTGCTTTAGCTACATCAACAATGAAATCCTGAAAGGATAAATCCTCTGGAGGAGACATCCTCCTCTTGGGAGAAGAGGGCTCCTCAGGAAGAGTAAGCTCAACAGAGTCATCAGAGGAATTAAATTCATCAGAAGAATCTGAGTACTCTTTCTGTGCTTCCAATGTACGATACGCATACCGATCGGTATCGACATCGGGCGTATCGGGCATGGGATCGGTACCGGGCGAAAGCCGGAATCCGGTATGCGAAACCGATCGACGTTTAGAAGTCGATGGTCTCGGTTCCGGTGTAGATACCGGAACCGGGGTCGGTACCAATTTGAGGGCGTCGCAGCCTTAATGAAGGCCAGTACGGCCTGCTGCATGGTCTGGACAGTACTGCCCATAGACACCACTACTGCCTGGATGTCGGTACCGGTATGGGCCGGTACCCCAGAGCAGTCCAGCAGGTGATCTGTCGAGGCCGTGCCATCGATGTCAACCTGTGACCCCATGATTGCTTTGGAGGCCGGAACCTCCCGCCGGGGTTTTTTGGCCTGGGCAGAATCCTCGAACTCAGAACTGAGAGCCTCTCGATCTTTAGAAAGAGATTTGATTTTAGAGGATTTGCCCACAGAAGTTTTGGTTACCTGAGATCCATCCGGAGAGGAAGACCTGGACGACTGTGATGCTTCTGAAGGAAACAGCACATGGAGCTTGTTGGCCCGGTTCTGCAAACCGCGTTTAGACATCTGGGTGCAGGATGGGCAGTCCGGTATGGAGTGCTCAGGTCCCAAACATTTGAGACACCATTCATGGGTGTCTGTGACAGAAATGACAGCACTGCATTTGGTACATTTTTTGAAACCAGGGACTGGCTTCTCCATGAGGAGAAATGGTGTAGGCCTTAAGGCCTAACGCCGGGTACCAAGCTGTGCTGAAGAAAAATAAAAAAGTATTTTTTTTTTTTTTTTTTTGATATAGAAAGAAAGAAAGACCGGCGATACCGGTATCGGTATGGGGAAGGCAGGTACGCGGTCTAAAGAAACAAAACAAAAGTAACAAATTCTTCAGCGGTGACAGGAACACGACCTGCTGGCTCCGCGGAAAAAGAAGAACTGAGGAGAGCTGGTCAGGAAGGCGGGAAGGCAGCGCGCATGTGCAGTGGGAGGCCCCAAAAGCTTTTCATTTGAAAAGCTGGGGAGCTTTCCCGCGCAGGCTCCGTCGGTACCGACGTACCCATATGTGATGACTTATTCCTGCTTGTTCCTAGAGATAAAGAAGAACTGAGGAGAGCTGGTCAGGAAGGCGGGAAGGCAGCGCGCATGTGCAGTGGGAGGCCCCAAAAGCTTTTCATTTGAAAAGCTGGGGAGCTTTCCCGCGCAGGCTCCGTCGGTACCGACGTACCCATATGTGATGACTTATTCCTGCTTGTTCCTAGAGATACAGCACGTACCAAACCTCCAGTGTTGTTCCCACGTCTGCCTCCTCGAACACCAACTTCCCTTGCATGAGGTGGAAGCAGCTGGTTGAGCGGCTTCTGCCCACATGCAAAAAAGAAATCTATGCCGGAGGGAGTGGCAGTAGGGACAGCACAGAGAGGCTTTGGTAAGTACTTCGGTGCTGGGTTTTGTTTTAAAAAATTTTTTTTAATTACATTTACAGTAATCCACCCTCCACAAATGAAAGATAAGGAAACAGCATCATCTTAACGGAAAAAAAAAGAAAAACCCCAAATATAATGGCCAATAACCAGATACTATATAAGTCCACAAATTTTGGGAACAAGAAAAGGAAAAATTTCACAAAAGAAAATTCAAGGACTCAAAAAAAAAAAACAACACAGCCAGCTTTTATGATAGATAATTGCCCCCCCCCTGGAAACTCAGAAGCTGTTTGGGATCAAAGAAAAGAAATCTCTTATTATCCAGAAACACAACACAAAGACAGTGAAATTTTAATAGAAAAGTAGCTCCCAGAGAAAGAACCCTCCGTTTTAAACCAAAGAATTCCTTCCTTCTAACTTGGGTAGCTCTTGAAAAATCAGGAAAAATTTTAATCCTAGACCCCAAAAAAAGATCCTGCATGAGACAAAAATACAATTTCAAAACAGTATGGCGATCCATCTCAAGTGCAAAGTTAACAAGCAGGGTATTCCGGTTAGTCACAACTTCCAGGGAACTCTCCAGGAAGCCAGTAAGGTCCAAAGAGTCCTGCTGACCCCCTGCTTGGGCCACTCCAGGGGCACCGGCTTCAGGCACAACAGACAAATACTGCGCCCGAGTGATCGGTGGCAAATAATCTGAAGGAAACTGAAGGACCTCCGGAAAGTACTTCTTAACCATCTCACCCGCTGAGACCAGTGGAGACGAGAAAATAAATAAATCTCAGATTATTCGTCTGGGAAGAGTTCTCCAGATACTCCATCTTCCGAATCAAAACTGCTGAACCTTTAATCAGCACAACCAAGTCTCCTGCAATTCCCCAAACCTTGCTTCCAGAACAGACAACCTAGAAGCTTGCAAAGTCTGCTCCTGGGAGACCCCCACCAAGGATTCCTTCACGGAAGAAAGTTCCAAAGAAAAAGTATTTACAAGGGCTTGCAGAGAAGAGTTCATCGAGGACATCACCTCCCAAATAGTATCCATGGTTATAACTGCCAGTTTTTGCAGCCCTCGGAGACCTGGAGGAAAGGAGCCACCTCCCTCAGCCACCACGCTGCCACTCGATGTTTCCAATCCCCCATACAATGGGGAAGACGCGGCCACTGGGGAACCTCCGGGACTCACATCAGCTTCACCGGGAGCCGGCAACGACTGTGCAGGTGCACTGGACACACTTCCAGGTCATGAAGGCGCAGCTCTTTATCTTCAGAGCTCAAACTCGCCCCATTCAAAGCGCCCCCTCTGACTCCAACGCTCAACCCGCACTCTGCAAGTGTCCTCTGTGTCCCCGGGATAGAGACAGTCATGCCAGAGGTCTGGGGCTTCGGTTTCCTCTTTCTTCCCGGCATAACACCGCCGGAATCTCCCAGGAATAGGACAACTACCAGAGAAGCAAAACCGTGACTGCTAGCAAGACACCATATTGTTCCCTGTAGTGCTGTTTAAAGTCATTACTACTGTTGCAGATCCCAGAGAGGGATGACAGTGGTAGCAATGGGCCACCTTTGGACTATTGTTGTTCTAGGCGGTCACCTAATTTGCCTAATGATAGTGCCAGCCCTGAGTACCTGAATAGCTTGCCTTGAATTTCCGAGAAAGGTGTGAACTAAATCCAGTCCCCTTTTGCTGTGAAGCCTGGAGACCCCAGACATTTAAGTGTGTGTAAGACTCCTAGGAGATGTCAGGAGGAAACCAAACAAAAGTCGGCATCTGCTTTGCTGTGTTCCTGGATGTTCCACTATGGAGAACTTCAAACTACTTTCCAGCTTCTGGGTTCTGTGAAAAGCCACCAGGAAGACCATGCAAACTACCATCTCAGAGATGTTCTTAGCCTAAGAAGGTTTAACACATACTTTACATAAAGATAGAGTTAAAATTCTTGCTATGCTTGATATGGATGAGTGAGAGTAAGAAAAATAAAGATCAGAGAAGAGACTGTTTCATGAAATCCTCAGACCATGCTGAGAGCTGGTCTCGATGGTACATACTCTTCTAGAGCTCAAGTTCCCAACCTTTTTGGTCGTGTGGGCCCCTTATTAACCTCCAAAAAGTTCAGACACACCCCAAATTCATCCCCACCACTCTTCCTGGACCTCTCCCCTAGCACTGAACATCGTCGCCCAGTCCTCTCTCTCCATCCCCTTCATCTTTCCATCAATCTCTCTCTGTCCCCCCCCCCCCTCCTCCCTTCAGCTCCCACCAGTCTATTTGCAGAATTTTTATACCACTAAAGTTAACAATCAGAAATGGAACAGATTAACACATGATGGAAAAGCAAAAGTACAAAAACAGGACACAGAAATACTCCCCTCCAACTAGTCCCCACCAGTCTCCCTCTTCCCCATCTGCCAGTTTCCGCCAGTCTCTCTCTCTAGTCATACCCCACAGTCTATCTGTTCCCTCTCTTACTCATCCCAACCAGTCTATTCCCCCAGCTAGGTTGCTCCATTTCTCTCTCCCTAGCCAACTTCTCTCAGTCTCTCCTCATTCCCTGTCAGTCAGTCATTCTACACCTGTTTCTCCTCACTCTCCCCCTCAGCCACAGGACCGTATCAAGCTAGAAATGCACCTTGTGTGACTCATGAACCTGTAGGGTTGCCAACTGGCTCCAGATGTGCCAAATAGGAATGCCCCCTGTTAGGATCAAGCTTAACAGGGCCTCCTTTGCAAGCAAGGTACCAAAGTTCCACCAACTGAACAATGGTTGGGAAAAATCGTATTGCCAAAGCTGTTGCCCCCGTTACAGCTTTTCCCTCTGTCGAGACAGAGAGCCTGAAGTCAGTTGAAGGACTGGTTCCATGTACAGGATGCCTGCAAGCTGAAACCCTCATGAAACAAGTGGAGGAGCTCAGAGAAGGGGTGGCAAGAAGCATTCGAGCCAGCGAGAAGTACATCGATGAGATGCTTCTTGAAACATCCAAGCTCTCCAACAGAGGTGAAGATGGGAGGCTACAGAATGGAGAGAGTTGGACACGAGTTACCAGCACCTACAGAATCAACATTCCAACTCCTCCAGCCCTTGAACTGAAGAACCAGAATGCAGCCCTGCCAACAAACAAATTAAAAGTTAGGTGCTGTGCTACCGTGTGCGCCCCTTCCTGCCCAGGCACTCCCATATTGCGGGTGCTGCTTAGGTGGAATTTACGCCACTGGTTTATTGCATAAGCACTGGAAAAACACCACTTCCCCTAGTACGATGTCTGTCTCTTCTCCGTTGGCCTATTGTGGATTCATCACTGTTTTGGGGGCTTTTCCACACTGACATTTCCTCAGCTGTCCAAATGTAGGTACAGTCAAACCTCGGTTTTCATTTGCCCCGGTTTTCATACGCTTCGGTTTTCAACGTCTTTTCTGACTGAGATTTTGTCCCGGTTTTCATGCATTGCTTCAGTTTTCAACGTCTTTTGACTGAGATTTTGTCCCGGTAGCAGGGAAGAAAAGCTGTCAACGTAAGCAGGAGATGTTGCATGAATGTGGGAGGCAGTTCTTTCTCTTGCAGGGTACGTCTGAAGCTATATCATTAAGATTTTCTGCCATTCTGAAGCATTGAGCAGATAATGTAAAGGTATTTTAATGGACTGAATTCAATGTGATTCCGAAGAGAGCTGGGCACAGCAGCTTGTCAGGGGTGGCTAAGGCCAGATGTTAACATACTGTACTGTACAGTACTGTACTTAGCTTGCTTTCAGTGATGTTAAATGTTCATTTATCCATTTCATTAGTCATTTATATTTATTTCTCATTGTTTTCTGTATGTAAAAATATAGTTATTCTCTATAAAATGTATTTTTTGTGAATATTTTTGGGTGTCTGGAATGGATTAATTGGATTTACATTATTTCTTATGGGAAATATTGCTTCAGTTTTCATACGTTTCGGTTTTAGTCAGACTTTTTCGAACGGATTAATCATGAAAACCGAGGTTTGACTGTACTTAATTCCATTGGAAAGAGCACCACCTGTGCTGCAAAATCACCAGTAAACACTTATTTTTGTATTCTCACAAACCCCCTAATTTACTGGAAAATAAACACCTAAATCTACAAACAGCAGCTCTAATTATAATGGGACACGGGAGTCTAATCCATTGGCCCAAGAGATTTCAAGCCTTGCCATGAAGGAGTTAACTAGATTCTCAGCAGACCTCTGCAAGAACAGGTTAAGATTTTCACCACCAATGAACACAGAAAAAAAACCACACTTCTCTCGCCCACCAGTGCTACTTTGTGTAAGCAGTTTCCTTGTGGCTGATAATTATGCTGGTTGTCATGGTGAATCACCTACATTCAGAAGCATGATGAGAACATAAAGTGCCTTGGCATCTCCAGTTAAAGAGCTACTGGCATCATATGGCCCTACAGTATGAAGGTTTAGACAATTTTTCTTGCAGAATATGTACAACACCCTCTGTACTTACCTGACACTTTCAATACCATTTCACTGAGCCATTTTAAAAGGCATTTCTGCAGGGAAAACAAAAATAGCCTTTTATAAAACGGATCAGAGTAGAGGCATGTAAACGTATATACTTGCTGCCCGATATTTAGAATCAAATATCCAGATAACAGCAGCTGTTACTAGCCGGCACAATCCGTGGATTTTAGCATCACTACATGGAAAACCCTTCCAGACTGCCTCAGCACCGTTCCTATAGGGCTGGGGCCGAGCATGGACATTCCGTCTGCTCTCCAGTTAACTATATGGATTAGGATAACAAAGGCTGAACTAAAGGTTAATCTGGATCGAAGGCTGAGTATCGCTGCCATCTGGATAACAAGAAGCACCAACAGCACTAAAAGAACTGCCTACTGCAGAGTTTAAGTATTGACCTGATAACAGTTCATATTCATATCAATTTATCTAACCTGATGGAGGTGGCCCAGAGGTGGGGAGGGGTTAAGTGCTTACATCTGTACTTTATAAAAAACACACACATATGAATGTAAAATAAACCAAGACAGTCGTGTTTGTCAAAGCACAGGTATAAACGTGTGCAACTACTTTCCATGGAAAAATTTCAAAGGAAAAACGTGCAAATACGTTCCTTTGGAAAGTTGGCCTAACTTGGGTATCTCTGCCACGCAAGTTAAGCAGCCTGTTCTAAAATTCCTCTCATGAAGCACCGACAGAGTTACCAAGTTACCCAGTTCCAGGTGTGAGATTTTAAGCCAGCCCTGGATTTCTGACAATCTGCAGCACTGAATCCAATGGGTAAAATCAAGGACTACAAGTACCATACTGCATTGCAATGCAATTTAAAACCAGAACTGGCAAAAACTCACTCCTGGAACTAGGTAACTTGGCAAATCTGCATTGAGCAGTTCAGTGCTTGTGTTCAGCTTGCATTTTATTTATGTGACCAGGAAATCCGTATGCAGCCGCTTCTCATTCCTCCCTCCGATTTAACCTTTACCCCCCGTGTCTGTGCTGCATTTTACAATACATCTTTGTATTCTTCTCTACGTTCCTCCATCATTTCCCTGTTTTATTGTAAACAAAACAAATTGTCCAACGCGGCTTTCACTGCAAGGCCCTATCACAGCCAGCAACAGCTTAGTTGGAACAATTATTGTGGTGGGGGGAGGGGGGGCGGCATCACTCCATGTATAGCAGAAACCTGCAACACCTGCAGTAGCTTGAGGAGAAAGAAAGAAAAAGCTGTCTCTATTAATCCTCTTCATTCTTCTTTGCTTAAAAATAGAAGACGATAACCAATGTCAAAATTCTTCAAACACATTGAAAGCATCAGCATTACATCACAGTGGAACACAGACATGTTTATTAAAACGTGCTACCTAGTAGGGCAGAAACATAACATAAGAACATAAGATATGCCATACTGGGTCATACCAAGGTCCAGTATCCCGTTTCCAACAGTGGCCAATCTAAGTCATAAGTCATAACCTAGCAGTTCCCCCAAAAGACACAGGTTCCACAATGCTTGTATTGGGTCAAGCAGTGATATCCCGGGTCCCTTTTAATAATGGTTTATGGACCTTTCCTCCAGGAACTTGTCCAAACCTTTTTTAAGCCCAGATACACTAACAGCTTTTACCACATCCTCCGGTAACAAATTCCAAAGTTTGATTACACGTTGAGTGAAAAAATATAATTTTCTCTTCTTAGTCTTAAATAGGTTACTTTGTAGATTCATTACATGTCCCCTAGTCTTTCTATATTCCGATGATGTAAACAATCTACGTTTACCTGTTCCACTCCATTCATTAATTTATAGACCTCTATCGTATCTCCCTTCAGCCGTCTCTTTTCCAGGTTGAAGAACCCTAACGTTTTTGGCCTCTCTTCATAGAGGTATCCTTCCATCCACTTTACCAGTTTGGTGCCTCTTCTCTGTACCTTTTCTAATAACGCCATATCCTTTTAAGATACGGCAACCAGAACTGCACACAATATTCAAGTTGCGGTCGCACCATGGAACAATACAGAGGCATTATAATACCTTTTGTTTTATTCTGCATTCCTTTCCTTATGATACCTAGCATTCTATTTGCTCTCTTGGCTGCCGCTGCACACTGGGTAGAGGGTTTTAACATGTTATCCATGATGACGCCTAAATCCTTTTCCTGGGTGGTGGTTCCTAATATCGTGTAACCATAGTTTTATTTATTTATTTATTTAGCCAGCCATATTTATATACCGCCTTTCGCCGGGTCAAAGCAGTTACAACAAACACGTGGAGATTACATTGAACAGATACAAGTGAGTGGGGATACCATCACCCAAGGGGGAGGGGGGGGGGTTATAGCATATTTACAATGATATTATGTTATTTACATTCTTTGACATTACTGTCCTTCTCTTCAGTCACATTTGCATTTCAGTACTATTTACAGTTCAGGTTCTCTCCGTTATCTCAGCCTGTTTTGCGTAGTTTTGTTCTGTGTTATCCCAAGATGCTCCCTGAAGAGGAGAGTTTTTATCTGCTTTCTAAATGCAGGGAGATCCTTCTTGTTGCAGATTAGGTTTGGGAGGGCGTTCCATAGTGAGGGTGCATAGAAGTCGAATGCACGGTTACAGGTTTGAGTATTAAATTTTGTTCTGTCATGAGAAACAACGAGAGTATTGTTTGTGGTCTGCCGAGTAGACCTTCCAGAGTTCATCCGGGATAGCAGAGTTTGCAGGTGAGATGATGGTTGTGGGTGGATTGCTTTATGTATGAGGGTCAGCGCTTTATATTTTATGTGTGCCTCTAGTGGAAGGATGTGCAGATCTCTTAGGACAGGGGTTATGTGCTCGTGTTTTTGTCCTTTGTATGATCTCTGCTGTGGTGTTAAGGGCAGTCCGTAGTGGATTGATGGTGGTGGTGGTGGTGAGTCCTTGGTATATTGTATTGCAGTAGTCTAAGTGTTTAGTTTGGGTTGTTCTTTCCTAGGTGCATAACTTTGCACCTGTCCACATTAAATTTAATCTGCCATTTAGATGCCCAGTCTTCCAATTTATCAAGGTCCTCTTGCAATTTTCCACAATCCTCATGGGTTTTAACAACTTTAAATAGTATTGTGTCATCTGCAAATTTGATAACCTCACTCGTTATTCCCATTTCCAGGTAATGTATGAATATCTTAAAAAGCAGCAGGCTAAGTACAGATCCCTGGGGTACTCCAATACTCACATTTCTCCATTAGGAAAATTGGCCATTTAGCCTACCCTCTTGCTTTCTGTTTTTTAACCAGTTCCTGATCCACAATAGTACACTACCTCCTACCCCAAGATTTTTTAGTTTTGCCAAAAGTCTCTCATGAAGGACCTTGTCAAAGGCTTTCTGAAAGTCCAAATACACTATATCAACTGACTCACCTTTGTCTACCTGTTTATTCACACCTTCAAAAAAAACATAACAGATTAGTAAGACAAGACCTTCCTTGGCTAAAGCCATGTTGGCTCTCTCCCATTAAGCCATGACTATCTACATGTTCAGTAATTTTGTTCTTTATGATGGTTTCTACCATTTTTCCCGGTAAAGAGGTCAGGCTCACCATTCTGTAGTTTTGCAGATCACCCCTGGAACCCTTTTTAAAAACTGGAGTTACATTGGCCATCCTCCGGTGCTAGGATTTCTGGTGCCCCCCTGCAACCTATAGATTGGCGCTCTCTCCCTCATTACTATTAACGCTGACTAAAATTTTACAAAATTTCTTTCTAAACTCTTTTCACATGATGCTAGTATTTCTCCTTCAAATCCAATGTTGTAAGAAAATAGCAGTGACGAGGCAAATGCATAGCCAGAATAAAAATAACTACTGAGCAGTAAATATTTAGCATCATTTTAACAGACTGTGATAGTCCAAGAGCGTGCAAGGTTTTAGATGTGGATCAAAAGAAAAACACTCAACTGTATCGTCAGTTCAGAAATATTTTATTGATTGAAAAGATATGCTGGAGAAAGATTTTGTACAGAATGTAGGAATCAGCAACATGATAACCATGCATCAATGTACATCTATAAACTATAAGCAAAATTGGTATAATGTTGATGCGAAGAATAGTCGCAACAAAGCCTATTACTATAGAAGACAGAGATAACATTAATCTACTGCTGTTTTAAACCCCATGTGTTAAACAGGTTTCAATAACAAGCCAGCAGGTTACAAGCTGTAGCACTATGAAGAATACTTAGTAAATTAGCCAACAGTATACAAACATGTCATGAGACTGCTGTAAAATTAAAAATATACTCTATATAATTTGGAGTAGAGAAGGAGCCTAGTATTTAGAGCAGTGTCCTGGAGACCATGAGGCCAGCATTTTATTTCTACTTGCACTCCTTGTGGCCTTGGACAAGTCAATTTACCCTCCATTGCCTTGGAAGAAAGGCCTGGCAATCTACTTATGGTAACACCTTGCCAAGAAAGCCCAGGGGATGCTGGGTCACCAGGAGTCAGCACTGACTCAACAGCACACATTGCTATGCCCAGGCAATTCACTATTAATAAACTAGACCAGGAAACCCAAACAGTGTCCAAGCGTAAAAGTCACATCCTTAAACAGCCATCCGGTATTGCAAAAGGTCATCATTTAGGGTCATCCTGATTCTGTATCACTGAACATCTCCCAGAGCTCCAGTGAGGTCATAAAATCGGTTGCTCTCATCTCCCCAATAAATCCATACTTTCTCCATGCTGAATCACAGGACATGTTTTCATTTCTTGATTGAGCCTGTGTTATTCTGGCTCTCTCACTCAAGCTTCACATCCAACTGGGACTCATGCAGTCAATGTACTGGCAGTAGGAAGTAAAGTAGGAGAGACAGAAAAAAAACGAGAACACCACAGCTTCTTTTCGGCCAGACCAGGGAGTAAACTCCATGCTTTTTTCCATTACTCCTAGGTTTGTAGAATTTTTGTTCCTACTGTAAAATTATACAGTACTTGCCTTGAGAGTAAGAAAGAAAGAACTCACACACACGCAGGCATCTGCATTGTCAGCAGAAACTAACACAATGGCTTGGCACAAGCGGCGTGGGTGCAACTAATGTCACCAAGAACATAGTAACTGCAGGAGGATATATTTGGGCCCTGCAGTTAGTCTACAGTCCTGCGCTGGTAACAGTCCACACGTGTTACCAGCACAGAGCTTAGTGAACATGAGCATAAATGCGGTATAACAAGAGGGGCTCAGCAGCCTCAGCTTAAGTCCTGAAACTGCGCACTGGATCAGCATGGTGCTCATGTAACTATATATTCTGCAAAAAACAAAGGAAATGCAAGACGCTCGCACACCAAGGAACTGAAAGAAAAAGCGAGAACCACTGCGCAGTTTAATACACCAAAGCTATAAAAACAACAACATTTTATTTTGTTGTTAAACTGTTTTATTGTTATTGCTTTTTCTTTCGGGACAAATATTCTGCATCCACAAACAATGGGTGCACAGCAGAACTAGGACATTCACCCATAGTATTCGGTATATTAAAAACAAACATAAATATTCTCCAGTACCAGGCATATTGTGAACTACTACAAAACCCTACAAAAACCATTGAAGATCTAGAGAAAACCCTCCATACTGTACCAGCATAAACTTCCAAAACTCACACAAAGAGCCTACCCAGAAGAAAGCAGCAGTCCCACAGTACCAGCATGGGTCTTAGTAAACATGCCCCCTTGTAAATCAAAGTGGGACGCTTTTCTTTCCATTTGTTTACGAATATAATCTTCAACACTTTTTAGTTGCAAAATGTATTCTTGGGGGTAAGGTACAATTGGGAAAGATCCCGGAAAAGAAAGTACTATCCTTCAGTCGATATGGTCATAGTCTAATATACAGAAATCTTAAATGGCTGGACAGCTTCACCTTGAACCTCCCAGTAAGCCAACATTCGCATCTGTGCTCCAAGCACAGACATCCATCATACGAATGCAAGTGCCTATACCTACAGACAAGACTTGCCATTTAGAAGTAGGAATTTAGCTGTCATTTGCTGGCACAAAGGACAAGAATTGGGTTGATGCTCAGGGCCCAAACATTTTAGACACCAGTCATGTTTATCAGTGACTGATATGGTACAAACACACTTGGTTTTTCCATGCCTCAAAAAATTTGCCTTCAAGATTGAAGATAAGGCTGTGGAGGCCTAGAGGCCTAGTCTGGCAGTGAAAACCACGTTAAAAATGGAAAGTGAAGAGAAAAGGAAAATTTATAAAATAAAAAAGAAAGAATTATTGGGGCCAGTGTTGGATTTGATGGAACTGGAGGCGATGGGAAGGCAGAAGCACAATGTTCCACAAAAAAGTTGCATTTTTCGGCAGTGACAGGATTGAACATCCTGCTGGCTCTGCAGAAAATGAAGAGCTGAGGAGAGGATTTGGGAAGGCAGGAAGGGACACAGGCACAGTGGAGTGCTGCCGAAGGCTTTTCCTATTGGACACTGGAGAGCGTACCCGCGTGGGCTCCCTCAGTGGTGTTCACCAATAGGTGCAGACTGCATTCCTGCTTGTTCCTGGAGATATTTTCTTAGATTAGCTTTAAATGTTCTACATTATAGCATCATTGCATGTACTCTAGTCTTTCTACTTTATGAAGAAAACAACTGATCTAGGTTTGCCCATTATTTTATAGACCTCTATCATATCTCCCCCTCAGCCGTTTCTTTTCCAAGCTTAAGAGTCTATAATCTTTTACGCCTTTCCTTGTAGGAGTATCCTTCTGTGCCTTTTCTCTGTACCTTTTCTAAGTACCTGCCAGGTTCCGAAAAGGAAGACAAATTCCATGCTGCTTATCCCAGCCTAGCGATGCTTTGCTCTTGGACTACCTTAATGGTTTATGGACTTTTCCTCCGAGAATTTGTTGAAGCTTTAACCCCACATGCATGACGTGCTTCTCCTACATCCTGCAGCAATGAGTTCCAAAGACTAATTATATGTTAAGAGAAAATATTTTTTTTTTCATATCCGTTTTAAATATACTGCTTTCTAGGTTCATGGTGTGTCCCCTAGTCTTTGTACATTTTGAAAGACTACTACAGAGCATCTGTAAAGCGCTACCAAGTCATACGCAGCGCTGTACAGACATGTAAGAGACAGTCCCTGCCCATCAGAGCTTACAATCTAGTCAAGAGTAAAACAAATCAATTTGTGTCTATCCCATTCCACTCCAGATTTTATATATGTCTCTCCTCGGCCATCTCTTTTCCAGGCTGAACAGCCCTAACTTCTTATTTATTTTATTTATTCAATTTATTCAATATTTTAAAAAAACCCAGCTCTATCATTTTAGTCAACGCGGTTTACACTGTGACTTAAACCTGGTACTGTATGTTAAACAGGGACAACGATAACTTGGATACTTTTCCTCAGAGAAGAATTGTTTTATTCCGTTTATCATTTTGGTAGCCCTTCTCTGTACCTTTTCTAAGGTCACTATCTCTCTTTTGAGATGCGGAGACCAGAATTGCACACAATACTCAAGGTGCAGTCCCACCATGGGATGATACAGAAGTGTTATAATGACCTTTATTTTATTCTCTGTTCCTTTCCTAATGATTCCGAATATCGTACTTGCTTTTTTGCCCGTCATCTCACACTTTATTAACTAGGTGCAACCTCTGTGCCTATATACTTTCCCTGCTAATATGTTACCCTCTTAATATTCGGACGCGAAGTACACATTTCTGTGTTCCAGAGAAAGCAGCAGTCTAGGGCCCCTGGCCAAGGGCCGCCACTGTAATATCGGAGCTAAATGGAAGGGGAAAGAGTTAGAAACAGGGGGAAACCCCGATTAGCTGTGAATGAAAGTTCATGCCACTGTAGCCCAAGAGCTAGAATCCTACGGGAGCAATAGAAAAACGCAGAGGCTCTTCCACCCAAAACGAAGGCATGGAGTATTTTATAAAAAACTCTTTATGAACACACTTTACGAGATGGATGAAAATGTAGCAGGTTCCAGGAATATACTCTTACAAAAGGCACCTGCAGCAAAACAAGCGGCAGCACCACATCCGATACATCTTTTCTCATACTGAGGTTCCTAAAAACATTTTCTCTGTATAGAGTCCGATCACTTACTTAGTATAGTAAATCTTCAAGCAACTAGCAAAAAATAAATAAAAGATAGGAAAGATGAACCAGCCACATACATATATTCTAAAATACCATACATTAACTGTGAACTATTTAGAAACAAGCCAAATAGTTTTTCTACTAGCCACAAGCCAGTAATATAATATGGCAGAGTGGAGAAGGAATGGTTTTGTTGAAGGAGAAAGCTCCCTGTCAGCAGGGGAGGGCAGGAGCTGTGAAGCAGTCCCAGTCACGTGACAGGTTATTCTCTTCTCTGAAAAGATCCTGGAGAAGTGAAAGCTGAGCAGTGTTTTGCCAAAAGTCATGCACACTTGACAAGCTTTCCTAGGCATTCGGAGAAAGAAACTCTCAATCAACGGCTTGGAAGCGCACCGAGCTGCCTCATGTCTCACAGGTACTGGGATCAGGTGAGAGTGCCAGACACCGGAGCGGCTGGTATGCACAGGACAATGCTGGTTAAATCAGGTAAGCGGGCATCCGCGCTCAAGTCTTTTCTTACCGCTGCAGGGCAAAGCCAGAAATCTGATCAGCGCTAGAGGCTTAAGATGGGATTTCCACTTAGGCTCCTGGATGCGCTTCATGACCCTGCTGCAGGGCTTCTCGCAGCCGTCCGGATTTCCACTGCCTGTGCTTTAAGCCCAGCAGCTCTTGCGTCTCATGTTCAAAGTATTCCATGCCATTAACTTATTAACTTATTTTAACCATTCCCCTGCCAGTTTGCTGCTCTGTGTAGTCTTTCCCTTTTGCAGTACTTCCGTCTTGTTTTTATTCTTTTGTCTTGTTTGTTTTGCACTCTGATGAGATCCCGAGACTGTGCCCCTATGTGTATATATACACGTTTGTTTCAAAACAAATACAGTATTTAGTTTCAGGAAGATACATAACAGCTTAGCATTAGGTGACCGTCTCTTTCTACCTGTGCCGCTCACTGATTTACTAACTCATTCTGTATGACAAATCTGATACTTATAGACACACTATACAGCTAATTAAAATTGATTTTATATGCAGATATAGAAGGATACAGATGGATCCTGTAGTTCAAGGCTCTTATGAAATTTAAGTGCTCACTCTCCCTGCCTAACAGCAAGAGGTTGTGGCATTAGCAGGTTTTAATAGGGCATACGTCACATAAAGAGCAGGTTTCGGGAATGTCGGGGGCTTACAGCACAGCACGCAAGCATTCATGTAACTAAAGAATGTTCCTTTTTCATGTATTTCTTGCTCATTTTGTGCCTACGGCGATACTCTTTTGCAGACAGGGCCTGTGAAAGGTGCTGCTATGAGTCATTTAGCACTTAGCTCTTAAGATTAAATGAATCTCTCAGCATCCCAGAATAGTCAGCGTGATGCAAGGAAGAGAACTCCTGGTGACGCTTTAGAATTTTCAGTGTAAATCTTCAGTAACCAGTATTAAATCTAGCTTCTGGCTTCTTCTATGAATTGAGCTGGCAGTATTTTTATTGCCTTTTAAGCGAGACTGGGGCCGTCACTGGCAGCATCTGGAGACATTATTGCTGGCTAGCTTGCACATTACCGATGGTTTGTTGGCAGATTAAACACTGCACTCTCATGCTTTTCCATCTCAAATAGTCATCTGCTAATGAGGCCTCAATGTGGCCTTTCCACACACCTAGATATAGCCACACGCTTTAAGGAACTAGCTCTCTTCCAGATGTGGTCAATCTCTCCGAAAGCTTGGTACACTATTTTTTGAGGGGGTATTTGGTGGTACTGAGTACTGGCACCTTTCATTGCCTGATAAAACAGACCCATGGTGGTCATATATTAATGAAAGAGTCATGTATATAAGTACCAGCACTATTTTTTGCTATGAAAAACCCCACTGGTATTGTGCATCTAAGATGATTTCAATCCATGGGTAGAACTTAGGCCACTAGACTTGGAAGAACTAAGGGATGTACCAACATCTGTCAACAGGTGCTACCGCAGAGAGCAGAGCATCCTTCTTATGGGGCAAATTTTTGTAGGGTACCTAATTGCAAAAGTACAGACATCCTTTCCAGCCCACAGAAACGTATTCAGTTTATAAACAGAAGCCATACATGCACATTGTTTTATGAAAGGGCTGTGTATTCTTGAGCACATATTACTTTATTTGGATGCCTAAAAATTTTAAATGCATGCAACTTGCTTATATGCATGTCTATTTATGAATTCATGTGCATACAATTGATTTGTGAAAACAAAGTCCCAGCATCCATAGAAAGGGCACATTTAAACTAATGTGTGAAAAACTAACAAAAGAATTAGCAATATTTGGGAAATCTGCAAAGGAATCAACTTTTATATAGGCATCCACATCCCTAGTCTCGAGGATCAGTTGTGAATAAAGGTATGGGCAGACACATAAGTACCCTTAAGAGTTGTTGAATGATACAAAATGTCGCAATTAACCACTCCTATTATGCACATTCATTTTTTTAAAAACTTAGCTTTGAAGCCTATCCGTGAAATTCCTCCTGCCTCCCTCTTCCCTCCCCCCCCCCCATCTCCTGAATGCCTCTTTTTAATCCGACTTATGTTCAAACCTTCAGGTGACTAACTTTGCACAAGTGGATTCTTAATCGATCAATCTAGATACACAGCTCGCTGGGTTATGCACACAAAACTCAACTAAGTCTTTGAAAAATCTACTGCACCTATCTAACTCCCAATTCATAATATTTCCAGCCGTGAAAAAGTATTTCCCTATGCAGATTATTTTAATGATTTTTGAACAGAACTGTGTAGGGGCATACTTGAAGCATGTGATTTGTGATGATACTTTATTTAATAGGACTTTTGAGTTAGAGGTGCGAAGATCTGCCATGCTGCAAGTCAAGCCCAACCCAAGACATTTGACCCAACAAAAGGAAAAAAAAAAAAGGAAGATTCATTTGACATTTAAGGCCCCTTTTAATAAAGCCCATTAGCTGCTAAATGGGATTTTAAAACACGGCAACAGGCATCATGAACACTAATGCGCAAAAGGGTCCACAGCCGCATGCTAAAATACTTGTTAATTGGCGATTGCAGTATGGAGCAAAGAATGTGCAGAGCATGGGCATGGAAACATTACCCCTGGAGCCCAAGCAATTGGCGCATGCTCAGCAGCAATATGGCTCTTAATGTGGGTTTACCTAATGACTCTTCTTTAGGAGTCGTTAAGTGAACCCGCCTTGGTGGAGTGCGCCTCAGGTGAACCAGTTGCATGTCAGTTGCCAAGAACATGCTGGTCACACCCCCAACAGCTAACACGGAGGCTATGCAAATAATGCGCTGAAGATACATGTGTTATTTGCAAATATCTTTAGTGGGCTTTAGTAAAAGGGGCACCTTAGCAGCTGTACTAACAGCACGGTGTTTAACTTGTGCTAATTGCACTGTGCCAACTGTTAGCACAGGGCAGTGTGGTAAAGTCCCACAGTAACTGTTTAGCATGGGACGGGGTGAAGACTGGGTGGGATGGGGCGGAGGTGGGCATCGATGGCACATTGCAGTTATCATGGGTGGCAGTTAAGGGCACCCATGTTAGCTGTGCTTGCTGGTTAGTGCATCTCCCCGCAGTAATGGCGGGGGGCAGGGGGGAATGCTGGGCATACCTCCAACAATTAGCATGGGTCTACGCCACCTCCCGCACTAACCTTTGGAGCTTAATGCGCAGCAAACTATTGCATTTTAGTAAACATACTCCTTTACCAATAATCTAAACAACTCTGCAATTTATAATTATAGAAAAAAATTTCATAAAAATTATTTATAGATTGTACCAGTATGTGCTAAAAGAAAAAATGTATTTTTCATTTAAAATCCAATTTAAGATAATTATAGATTTATGGGATTATTCTATAGGATTTACTAAACCGTTAGCTATAAAAATTAATCCCAGGGGAGCTAAATTTAGACAAACATCAGAGAGAGTGAGATTTGATGGGAAACTGAAAACGCACAGTTCTCAGTCGGTTTAGAAAATGATGTGCTGATATACCAGGACAGCTCTTTGATATGATTTAATCAGCTAGTACACTAAATCCTCTCTTAAACGAAGCCAGTTTGAGAAAAGAAGTGTACAGGGATATTAAGGAGGATGTCACATTAGACTATGGAGGAAATATACACAAAACAGAAGAAACCCTGCCACAGGGCCAACACACACACACACACGCACACACACGTGGCAGCCCCAAGGAACCAACACAGCTCAGAATATTTTCAGAAAAATCGTCAAGTATAAAATTTTATATTTATTTTATTTAACAGGTTTTGTATACTGCCTTATCTTATAATCAGTTTACATGATAAATAAAAACATGATACACGGCAGTTATACAGTACATTACATAGTCGTGTGGGGTGGGGGGGGCATGCGGGACGTTCTTGGTAGTAATTGATTTACAAAGAGGAGTATATACAATATTTACAAGACAGTGTCATGAGTTGAGGCAGCTGATTTTGCCGGGGTGGGAGGGGGGGGGGGGAGTTGCGCATTAAGTGACAGTCCCATAGTGTTCTGTGAAGAGGTGAATTTTGAGTTTCTTCCTGCAGTCTTTGGCGTCAGGGGTGGCTCTCAGGTCATCTGGAAGGGAGTTCCAAGGGGCCGGTGCTGCTAGTGACAGTGCTCTGGCAGATGTGGATTGGGTGGTTTTAGAGTAAATGCTAGGGATCTGAATGGTGTCCACTCTGTTATGTGGTCTGGGTCTTGTGCTTATGTTCGTGTTGATAGGACTCTTGAGAATGTCTGGGGATAAGTTGTGCTGGATCTTGTATATGCTAAGAGCTGTTTTGAATTTGATCCTGGAGATGATTGGAAGCCAATGCAGTTGGCTCAGGAGGGGAGTGATATGTTGGTGTTTTGATGATCCGGTGATGCAGTGGGCAGCAGTATTTTGCACCATTTGTAAAAGGTCGAATTGTCTGTTTGGGTAGTCCATGAAATAGTGTGTTGCAGTAATCCAGTATTGGTGTGATTACAGCTTGGCAGACAGTTCTAAAGTGGTCTTGACTAAGTAGAGGTTTGAGTCTTCTTATGATGGCCATCTTGTGGTATGCACTTCTGGCAATCATGTTAATGTGGGTTTTGAAATTCAGATTCTGGTCCAAAGTTGCCCATCAAGAACGAAGTAAAAGTACCTGGGTGTATGGTTGCATTGAGTAGGGAGAAGAATTGTGGTGGGAGGGAGAGGAAGAAGTTGTTTCATGTGACAAAGAGTGCTTCTGTCTTTCTGTAGTTAATGTTGAGGTTGTTGTGAGAGAGCCATTCAGTCATGTCTTGTAGGCAGGCAGTTATAGCCAACTAATCTGGTTTTTTGAGGTTGATTGGGGTGTAAATCATCATGTCGTCAGCGTACAATGCATATTGGATGTTGTGTTTCCTGAGGACATCACAGATGGGTTGGATGTAGAGAATGAAAAGCAAGGCAGATAAGGCTGAGCCTTGTGGAACACATTGGGGTGAGGGAAGCAAGGAGGAGGTACTTGCGCCAAACTTTACCTGTTGCTGTCTATTGCTGAGGTACGAGTTGAACCATTTGAGTGTGGTGTTGCGCAGTTCAATGTCACCGAGTCTTTGGAGGAGGGTGTGGTGGGAGACATTGTTGAATGCTATAGATATATTGAAAAATATAAGGAGGAAGCCCATTTTTAGGTTGTCAATTCCCTTAATGAGGTTGTCAAGGAGCATTATTAGTAGAGTCTCAACACTGTGGCTGGGTCGGTGTTGGTGTGGGGCTAGAGAGTCTATGTGGTTCTGAAGTTGCTGGTATACTGTCTTAAGTATCTTGGTGAGGAATGGGAGGCTGGAGACTGGGCGGTATGTTGCTGGGCTGTTGCAAGATGGAGTGGGGAGTTTGGGAATAGGGAATAGGGCATATGGCGGCTAACTTAAACAGTAGGGGCATGTATCCCTGTGTGTGAGAAGTGTATGATCTTGTGTATGAATCCACCGAGTTCTGTCTTTGCTGATTTCATCCATTGTATTGGGCAGGGGTCTGTGGGTGCAGTGCTAGTGTTGAGGGCTGATATGGTGCGAGTGACTTGGTCAATGGAGGGTATGTGGAAATTGTTCTATGAGTGTTGGGGGGGAGTACACGTATATACATAAATGTTAAAACCTAAAAAAATTAAACACTAAAAAAAACTAGCCTGACATGTTTCAGCACAATGCCTGCATCAGTGTCTGTGTCGTATCCAGCTGCAGATAACAGGTACAGTCTGAAATGGCCCGAAGGTGAAGCCCTCCTCTTACAAAGGGTCACAAGCCAGCCCAAAACCTGCCTGAAGTACCCAATCATATGTCACAAACCGTGCATAACAGCACAAAGGTGTCAATTCACACATAACGACTACTAAAACAGCAGCAACCACTATCACTAGTGATCAAACTGCCAAACAGGGCTTTTTGCCCTTATTTGGCAACTTGACTACTTTGAGACCACATCAAGGAGTAGATCCCAGGAGTTGGATCATTGGGGGGGGGGGGGAGAAATCAGGGGTTGTGAAAGACTGCTTCAGGTACTTCAAAGGGGTATGGGTCGGGAGGTTGTGCTGAACTATCTTTGATACATTGGTGAATGCTGGACTAACACAGGGGGATTTGGATTGGAACAGAAGAGGGACTAGAGAAAAGGGGGTGCACAGATGTCAGGAACATTGATTTTCAAAATCTGCCTCCATGCACAATTGCGGGAAAGCAGGAGACTCCTTCCCCCTCCCCCTTTTGCATTTTACAAAGGCTCCTTTGTAAAATGCAGAAGGAACTGTGCACATCCTGGCCTGGATGTCTCAATTTTCATCTCAAGGACCTATCTAAAATAGACCTGATAGGCACCTACATGTCTTTCTGAAATACTACCACAAACATTGTGCATAAATTGCAGATAAACTGAACTTGTGCATATTTACATCAGATTAAGACTAGGCCTATAGTCCTGTCTGTGGGCCTGCAGCAATGGCTGGACTGACTCTGGAGTGCACACTTGAATCAGAAGAGGTAGAAGGCAACCGCTCTCCATGGGCTGGAAGCACCCTTGAGCTCAGAGCTTTGACTCCCTCATGCCCGACTGACGAGTGGATGTAGCCTAGAGAGTCGACCCCCATAGAGTAGTGGGAAAGAAGACTTGCCAAGGATAATCAAGTGATAGCAATGGCAACTGTTGGAATAGGGAGTAGAGGGTTTTACTTCCCAAAGCTTTGAAGCTCCCATGGCAGGAGCAGATGATCCTCCACTGCAGCGAACAGCTTTGTTGAGACCTGAATATTTTGATTTATCAACTTTATGGAACAGTTTAGACATGCTGAAAGCTCATTTTCTACTCAGCCTTCTGACTTGGCTAAGGACATGAGCCCTGTCCAAACTATTGCAGATGTACAACAGGAATTATCTTCAGTCAAACAATGGTTTTCAGCCATCGAAGAGAAAAATACTGTGTCCCAGTAACAAAAGAAAATTTTATCATGCAGGACTCTGGTGTTATCCATAAGAAATTGGAGGCATTAGAGAATGCTTCACATAGGAGAAACTTATGGATACTAAATTTTCATTCAGTTCCCTGTTATTACCCCATGGAACTTTGTATGATACACCTCACCACAATCCTGAAGGTTCCTACAAAATCTGTGCCCTCCTTGGTTCTAAAATGCAATGCAATGTGCGCCTTTGAGTCAATGCTGACTCTTAGCGACCCAGCAGCTCCTGGGTTTTCTTGGCAGTATGACCGGAAATAGATTGTCAGACCTTTCTTCTGAGGGTATGGAGATTGCTGGGGATATTGCTAGGTACGTATGACCTAGATTGGCCACTGTTGGAAACAGGATACTGGGCTTGATGGACCTCGGTCTGACCCAGTATGGCATGTCTTATGTTCTTATGAGTTAAGTGACTTGCCCAAGGCCACAAGGAGTGCTAGTGGGAATCAAACCTCAGTCTCTTGGTTACCAAGCTAGTTCTCTAACCATTAGGATACTCCACCACTCCCCACCTTGGTTGTAGCTTTTTTTTTTTTTGCCACAGGATAAGAGAAGAGGTTCAGAAGATAAAGGCTCACAAGTTCAAACTATTAAATCCTTGGAGTTGAGCACTTTTTTTAGAGGACTCTAGGCTCTGGTCAAGTGCTATAGGTCACCTTGCTAATAATGTGTTCACTGGGGCCAGAACAAGATTGTATTTTAGAGCAAAGGGTACTCCCATGTATGGGATCCCGAGTCAGGTGGTTTCCAGATGTTGCCCAGGCTACTCAGCAGAAGAGGAAACAGTTACTCCTGCTGAAACCGGGAGAAGAAAAGGCTTGGGGGGGTGTGACTTTTCTTCTTATGGTTTCCATGTAAATGCTTAGTTAAATATCAGAATGTCCGCTATGTGTTGTTTTGATCCGCAACCGTTTTCTTTATTTCTGAAGTCTAAGCTGTCCAATCCACAGGATAGTCCTTCTAGCAGGGCATAAGAAACGTCTTGTCTTGGTTAGGAAACTCACTGTAAATACAGCCATTGCATTTTCAGCTTTTACTTTTGAAATTTTCCTGCGATTTGTGATATTGAATCCCCTGCATATGAGGAGTTCATGGATGTCTGATTTCTTATGTTTCTTTGCAGGGTTCCAATTTTCTGTAACAAGTCTTTTGAAAATATTTAAAAAACTTAACACAAATGTGTAAGATTTCACATGCATTACAAATAACAGAGTGGTGAACACAAGACCAAGCTTATAATATATGACAAAATGGGCAAGTGGCAGTAAAGTCAGGTACACAATGAGGTATGGCCAATGACGAATTTGGACATAACTACAAACAGTCATGGAGTAAGACATATGCATATATCGATCTCATACAAGCAGGAAGGAATAGTATGTAATGAGCATATTAAACACAAAATTACAGCAAATAGACCTAAACAGACCAACATGATCATGGCAGGTATTCATAGATACACATACATTTTCACTGATTTCAGAAAGTAAAGGTATGCAACATATATCCAACTGGGTCAAAGACCCTTGCGGGCAGCTTTTGTCATAAGTGGAAGGATCTGGATGGACACTGGATGTTTAGGGGAAAATAGTCAGTGATTCGCAGAACTCCTAAAAATATACAGATCCTTTATCCACATATTTTTATGTACATTTTCAACCAAGTTATGCATTCAAGTTGGAATGCTGAAAATGGATAACTTCTCTGTACAAAGCTGATCTTGCTCTGTCTGCATTCAGACTTCACCGAATACGTTATATGGATAACGCCTAAATATTGTTGCTATCTGTATAACTTCAGGATCCATAACTGGCCAACCTCACATCCCCCCACACATACTTTCTATTGATACATTTTTAAAATTTGAGACTTTTCCCCAATGACCTTCTTATCTTTGATAATCAATATTTGATATTTTGTTTGATTCTTTACAATCACTATTCTCTAATGTGTTTTGACATCTGAAATTTTGCTCAAATTAATATTTTTAATTATGTTTACTATTTGCAGATTTAAAAAACTTTCCTGGTCTATTCTTTCAGAAGTTTTTTGGTGTGTAATAAATAAATTTAATCATTAAGATTTTGTCAGTGCCTTTAGGAAAAACAATTCACCCAAGGCCCTATACAACAGGTGTAGCTTGACGTGGAGCCCAATTCTGGGAACGGGAATGTCCAGGCTGTCCGTACGTCCCCGCTGAAGACAAGGCTGTTAGGACCCAATTCTCATCCGCGGGAACAAAATGTTCCCGCAGGAACCAGAATCGGGCCAGAGAACGGCCCGGCGTGCCCCTCCTGTCTGTGGGGACATCCTCCGCACAGGTGCCACAGGCATCTGCAGCACCATACCCCAAAATCCCCACAGCTGGCCTTCCACAGCCTGGATTGGGCAGTGGGGGGACCCCCCCCCCCACACACACACACCCTGCCCCGGCCCCGGTGGTGGCTGCTGTGCCCTGGTTCTCCTAAAAATGCTGCTTATACCACCTCTGAGGTGGTATGAGCAGTACGCCCTAGCAGGCCCAGCAGCCCATACAGGGCCGTGACCTCAATCAGCCCTGTATATGCTGCCGGGCAGTCCATCCGCGCTCCACCCCTGCTGGCTCTCCCAGGATGTAGGTGGACAGCCAATGAGGGAACAGAGTTAGGTGAACTGCGGGGCAGGAAGTGCAGCCCTGCAACCCATGTTCTGGAATGAGGGCCATAGGCAACTTACGTTATTGTAGCACCAACTATAGAATAATGACTAAATGACAGCATAAATACAATTAGAAGAGTCAGGGAAATTTGGAGATAAGAAAATTAAGGGGCTCCTTTACTAAAGCCTGTTAGGGATTTGCACTTAGTGCATGTCAGTTTCACACTAAACATGAGTTACGAGCAAAGCCTCTGCAATAACAGCTGGCAGCTCTCACACGGATGCACCTAACACTAGCTATAGAGGCATCACTAGGATCACCCGTGCTAATTGCCACATTAATACAGGTACTGCTATACTAACAAATGTGTTCTCCACTCCCACACTCCACTCATACCCTGCACATTCCTGCTCTCCGCTCCTTCACACGACGGGCGATTAACCTGCCAGTAGCTGCCATGCCTGCATGAAGGCAGTTACCGTGGGCCATTACCCGCCGCTAAAATGCGTGTTAACCACTTAGTGGGCTTTAGCAAAATGGCATCTAAAGCCTTGTAATAGCAATTATATGATACAGTGGGGCATGCTTACAGAAGTGCACCAAGTTTCACTTACTAAGATGTGGCATGACCCAGAAAGCTGCAAAAATGATTCCTTATGCATACATACACGGTAGAGACATGTTTACTACACGCGCGCTAGTGGTCATCATGCACTAGAAATGCAGCCGTGATAAAAATCCCACATTTCCCACTTAGCTCAGTTTGGGCTGTGCATACTGTAAGATGAGCAGTTTGCATGGGCGTACTTATCTCTGCTCATAGAGGCGACAATGAGTGCGCCCATGCAAACTGTGGCCAGCGTTACGGCACCACATTCACTGTCTGGGACATGCTTTCCATACCCCCCACACTGAATGCAGTGCTTCTGCATCTAACACACTGGTTTTGGTGCTATATTTGCCTTAAGTGCGACACCATAGCATCCTTTAGTAAAAGGGCCCCAAAATGTTATATGAAAGTATAGGGGGTGAAGTACTTTTGTCCACTAAAGAAGAGTGGGACCTAGGTGTGATTGTGTCTGATGATCTTAGCTAAACAGATAGAAAAGGCAACGGCAAGAGCTGGAAGGATGCTTGGGTGCATATGGAGAGGAATGGCTAGCAGAAAAAAGGAGGTTATAGTGCCTCTGTATAAGTCTTTGGTGCGACCTCATTTGGAGTATAGTGTGCAATTCTGGAGACCGCACCTTCAAAAGGATGTGAACAGGATGGAGTCAGTACAGAGGGTGGCTACTAAAATTGTTAGTGGGCTTCATTATAAAGCATATGAGGAAAGACTTAAAGATCTTAATATGTACACCTTAGAGGAAAGGCGGGATAGAAGTGATATGATTGAGATGTTTAAATACCTCCGTGGCATAAATGTTCAGGGAGAGAGCCTCTTTCAATTGAAAGCAAGTTCTGCTACGAGGGGACATGGGATGAGGGTGAAGGGAGATAGATTCAGGAGTGATTTGCGGAAATATTTCTTTACGGAAAGAGTGGTGGATCCGTGGAATAGTCTCCCAGTGGAGGTGGTAGAGATGAGGACAGTATCTGAATTCAAAGACGCATGGGACAAACAGAGGATCTCTAAAGGAAAAAAAAAAAAGAGGATGGCTATAGTGGTTGATATGGAAGGACAGACTACATAGGCCATGTGGTCTTTTTCTGCCGTCATGTTTCTATTACCCCATAAAGTTCTGTATGTGTTTGCTGACAGTTTGAAGGGAAAGGGTCTATCTACAGGCAGTTTTGAAAATTCAAAAACATACGCACTTAATTTAACCCAGAAAACTTATGCACCCCAAAAGAGGCGTCGCTACAAATGCATCATTTTCGTGGGAAATTTTTCAAAGCGCAAGCATGCGCATATTTGCCCTTTGAAAATCTGGCCGAGTCTGCACAGAGGAAAGCATGCACGTACTTTTAACCCATGCACTTATTTATAAAAATTACTCCTTTAATGTATGACTTTGGTAACATGTGAAAACTATCATGTCAGTAATATATGGATCCAACTCTTTAAAATTGGAACTGGATCGAGATCCTTTAATTTCATACTTTGGCAGATTAAAGCCAAATTTCGCCTGCTTAGTAACAGTGTGTTAACCAGTAAAATACCCATCATTCAGCTATGGCCATAATTCAACAGCCCTTTTACCATTTCCCCTGCCAGATGCATTTCTCTTCTTGCATGCAGGACGGAGGTGCAAGAGCTCAACCGATTTGGAGAATCTCTTAACATTGCACTGCAGACTTTCAGTTAAAACAGTTTCATCAATCGTAAATGTAAATGAAAACTTTTGTATGACCAGTTGTCGCCCCTTCTCCCTTAATTTTAAGCCTCCTAAAAACCTTTCAAAGAAAATCCCTACGTTTACTTTTTAAAAAAAATAAAAAATCTTTCTGCCTGGGTTTTAGATTTACAAATATGGTTTTAACCAGAGTGGAGATTTTTTTCTTTCCCTTGTTCTCCTTTTCTGTGAGACGTTCATTTGTGAGGGCTTCAAGAAAAGCCTTGGAGAGTTTGGCTGGGGAGAAGGGAAACCAGTGCCCAAACTTGACGTTCCCATGGAGACCTCTCCTGGTTAGTATCTGTTCTCATTAGCAGGATGAGAGCTTGTAGGAGCTGCATAATGTCAGCTTCTTGGAAAGAGGCAGAACAGTAAAGTTAAAAAAACATGAAAACATAGCTCCCACATACTGTACTTTTGGAAGCACATAGTGTATGTAGATAGGGTGAATCTCAAGACCCTGTACTTTTAATTTATTTCAGTTCGGACCCCTTTGTGAGTGGTGCATTGTTCCAGAATCCATTAACCTTCTTACAGCAACAGGTTTCAACTCTTCACAAATCTTTTATTTCTGCTTCAGGACGTCCTTCAGATCATTGTCTTGCTGAATTATACAAGATACGAAATACAGCACGACAAACTATGATCTGAAAACAATTCTGAACTGCCATCCAGCAATATGAAGAACTCCCTCGCTTGGCTAGCTATACTTCCCCCATAAAGACCACTGGAATGCAAGTACAATATATATAACCCGCGTATGCTGCTGTACTGAGATATACAAGTTTTCCTCAGAGTCTCTACGTCCATCCTCGGTGAGGCTGAAAACTGCAGAATAATGCAGATTAGGAGGGACAAAAGAACGCCTGCACTCTGGCCATCCTCAGAAAACCAAATTCTCTCTTTTAAATTTCACAGTGAGGCAAGTCAAGTTAAATTAAAACCTAAAAAAAAAAAAAAAAACCACAACAATAACGAACAGAAGTGTTGGTGGGTTAGTCTAGTCCATAAAGATATCACCTTGCGTAATGGTTTTTAATATACCCCAAGCACATTCCTCTTACACTGAATTGTTTAGCTTCTGTACTCCCACTTGCTAACAGCTCTTCAAGATGGATGTGACGCCTCCCTCAGACTGACAAGGGCTGGAAACCAGATAAACGTGCTACATTATTACACTACCAAGGTAGGGACTAATCTAGTGAGCAGTACATTTAATTCACCTCTTCTTGGGCACAGAGAATAAAAACAAATGCTTAGATAGACTCAAGTTGAAGGGCTATCTGGGAACGTGTTAAGACAGATCCTCAACCCAAGGTGAACATCAAGTCTATTAGTGTGTGGTCCTGTTTTCTGCTTCTGTAAATCTTAAATTTAATGTTCTGCCCATGGTTCATCTCTTGCACCCTTGTCTCCTGCTCTTGTCATGCCGTACATACCCTTATGCACTCCGCGTTCATCCCAAGATCTGCTTCTTGTTAGTCCCCCTCCCTTACTGCCACTACTTACCTGTATAGTACGCAGCACTGTACAGAGACACGTAAGAGACAGTCCTTGCTCATAAGAGCTTACAGTCTAGTCAAGACAGACAACACAACAAGTTGGGACTAGGATATATCTTTCACCTCTGTTTGGAGATCATGTCATTCAACTTTCTCGTGTCTAGGTCTCTCTGTGGAATTTCGTGACCCTCTATTTGCACCAGGACCACTCATTTCCCAAGTTTAAGAAAACCTTGAAGACATGGTTGTTCCAGTTCACCTTTGGAGATGCTCTTGGAGAACAGGGATAACACACTTGTCCTGCTTAGCATTCCCTTTTAGCTCCAATGTTACTATTTTAGCGTGCATTTGTAATCTGCTTTCCTATTTTGTTGCATTATACACCACCCTGATCACCTTCTGAATTTCAAAGGGCAGCTTATCAAATTCTGAGAAATAAATAATGGAATCCAACACACAGTGCGAAGCAAGAGCTGTTCCATTAGCTAAGAGATAACTAATTGGACAGCATGCATATTAAATAGGACTATAGCCACCACTCCAAGTCTTGAATCAGGACTCGGCTTCTCCCTATCAGATCCGGCAGCTCAGTAGCAAGCGCTTTGATGAAGACACATTCCATTTTAAGACTGGAAGATAACACCATCTGTAATCCTAATTGCTGCCAGCCAGCAAGGAACAAGACTTGGCTCCGAGACACATCGAAAACTACTTCCTTCCCAATGAGTAGAGAGGGTAACAGCTGCGACCCAACTAAACATTTAATTCAGAAGCAATGAGATTTGCGTTTCACATCAAATGTATTTGGTCTGTTATTAGCTATGATCAAGGATATTGGTTTTCTGCACCAGCTCCTGGGTACATAGAAATGATATTACACACTGTGCAACTATCAACAATGGGAGTTATGTCATCTGTGACCGTCTTCCATTATGACTGCTCACAATACGGGGACAAGAGAGAGATTTAAAAGACACTGCAAAGAGATGGCAATGCAGTTAAATGTTCATTCAAGCTGAATATGAATGCTTGTAACTTGAATAATGCACAAGGGCTGCTTTATTGATTTCTGATTTACTCTCTCATCGTTCTCATCAGATTGTAAGCTCTGATGAGTAGGAACAACTTCTATGTGTGTCTGTACAGTGCTGCATATGCCTTGTAGTGCTATCAAATGACCAGTGATAGTAGCAGTAATAGTAAAGTAAATACTTTCCTGCCCAACAGGCCTTAAAGTATTAGTTTGCAACAGACACAATGAAGGGTAAAATCACTTCCACAAGGTCACGGCGGTATTTGAACCCCAATTTTGCTGGATCATGGGCCCACTCCTCTAATCATTAGACAAATTCTCCCCATTTCACCCTCTACTATATTAATTCATAGAATATTGGAAGGGCCTCGATATATGGTGTAAACACCGAATTCAGGGTCTTATTTATAAAGTATTGAGTGTAGGGAAAAAGTGGACAAGATTGTGCACATATTAATAAGAAACGGATTTCTTATTATTGATAGAGTAGCTTTTCCCGGTAGTGTATAATACAAGGAGGTCCCCCTGCTATACACATTATAAAAAGGTCATGACCATTCAGCCACAGGTGTACTGCACAGAAGAAAGACCTGACAATCTTCTTCCGACCACACCTTGCCAAGAAAACCCAGATGATAGTCATAACATGATCAACTAGCCACAGGGTCACCAGAAGTCAACATCAACCTGACAGCACTTAACACCCCCCTTCAACTTTACACACTGTATGCACAAACATATACACTTTCTTCAGGATCTTTTATAATTTTTCTTTTTCTCAGTACATATAGGAAACCATTTTTTAAAATTTTATATTTATACAGTTTAAACAAAAAAAAAATCCATGAATTATACTTGTACAGAAAGAGTATGTTTGTTAAATTATCCAGGAAAATCAGTGAAATTATTCCCCCTTTAAATAAAGCAAGAAATACTCATAAGCCCACAAAATGCAGAGGGTAGGAGAACACAGAAATAAACTCTGACATTGCAAGAGACGCAAACAAAAGTACTCACTGATCACAGGAGGGTTAATAGAGGACTCCAGACGACTTACGTTCACGAAGGCCAACAGCTGAGAGGGCTCATAAAACACATAGGGCCCTCTGGGCGCCCAGTCGGAACGGAATGTACAGAGTTAGCCAGGATCAGAATCACATCCAGGCCTGTACATGCAGGCTGGGACCCCGATTCAGGTCGGCCTGCACGTAAAGGCCTTGCCCGGATAACTCAGTCAAGGCTTTTAAATGGAGCCGCGATACCATGGCGTCCATTTGCCATGGCATCTACATTCAAAAGCCGCGATCCTCAGCTGCTGGACCAAACAGTTCATTCCCCGCAGCCTGACCCCCGCTCTGGTCTCCCAAGGTCAGGGTTAGGCTGCGAGGAATCCCCTCTAGCCCCTCCCACGTTCTCCGATGGCTGGGACACCGTACCCTCCGACTAGGGGAACGTATTCCATCTCAGAGGTGGAATAAGTTCCCCATACAGGCAGCCAGCCCCGGACATACAGGGCTGACATTGGAATCGGCCCTGTATGTCCAGGGTCACTGACTGTCCACTGCCCGCCCTAACACCACCCCTGCTCCGCCCCCGTCTAACTTCCGGAAGAGGGCCCGAATAGCAAGGATGGACATCCAAACAGGACGCCCATCCCCACTATTTGTGCCTCAGAATGACCCTGATTGACCAAATAGCAGTCTATTTCCTGACATTTGCAAGGGTTTTGAAGAAAAAAGGGCCCACCCATCTGTTGAACCCCCAGCCAGAGGAGAAGAACTCCCGCCATCTCTTTTGGGTCTCCTTAGATAAATCAGGATAAATCCTAATCATTAGTCTATGAAATAACATTCCTTTTTTCATAAAAATAAATAGTCTCATAAGGAATGGACGTTGAAGCTAACGCAAAAGTCACCAGTAATATAGATGAGGTTATTGCCCCTCACCAGTAGTTTCCAAAAGCTCCAAAATTTTTAAGACATCTAATTGCTGTGTCCCAATATCCTTAGGTGATTTCTTCTTCCTTGGGGGTAGATAATATAATTTCACCACCGGTGGATGAGATTCCACCGGTACTGCCAGTACTTCTGCAAGATACACTTTAAGCATTTCCTGTGCAGATATCAAAGAACTCCTAGGAAAATTAAATATTTTCAAATTTGCTGCATGGGATAGATTTTCAAGATGTTCTGGTTTTGCATGTATAGCAACAGAGTTCTTAATATTAGCTTGAACCTGGATTTTCCAAAGCATCTGCTTTAACTTGAGTCTCAGTAAGAGAAGTCTGCAGTAAAACAACCTGAGAGTTAATAGTTTCCACCGCACTTGAATTACATGAAAAAAAAAACTTTAGCAGCCAATGCTGACATCTGTGGGAGTAAAGCATTACCCAAGGAGACAAAAAGTTGCCAGATTGTGTCTAGCAGAAAGATTGCAGGGTGAGAACTGGGGTAAATCCAGACCATTTCACTCCAACTGGTATCCCCGCCTCCATGCCATTTGACGTCCTTCCTCCTCCAGCCAAGGTAGCCGAACTTGCTGCTAATCATCCACCTGGTGCGTTCCAAGAGTTTGCGTGTACCTGTCCTGGCCTCTAGCATCTGGCCCTCTCAGTCAAGCTCCACTCCCTGACCAGGAAGCACTTCACCGCAGACTACCTCCAGAAGTATGTTGAAGGCACAGCACCTTGGAAACCTGCCGTGAGTCAGGGGAGAGAGGCAACATACCAGAGGGAGTTGCTGAGACCTCCGGCTCCAGCTAACCTGCAGCCAGGCTTACCTCCCCTGTATTAACTGGTTGCTGTAGCAGTCTTAAATAGGTATCTAAGGGCCCAACGCCATCGTAAGCAACCGCGTAGAAGCTGCAGGGGGGCCAGCCGACACCCCCCCCTTTAACTTTACTCTTTTCCCCCCCATTGAAGAAAAACAGCCATGCACCAAAATTCAGTATATCGTCATCTTCTGTGTGGTGGAGGCCATTTTTAAATAGCCTGCCTACTTGTAAAGCAAGCAGGTACTTTTAGTGCATCTGGTCTTTGGTATGTGCTGCCTAGATGGGTAAAGCAGCACATGTGGATCTATGCTTTGGGACGCTACCGAGTACTTGTGACCTGCACTTGCCATTGTCGGAGTCAAGATGAAGGACTCAATGGACCTCTTGTTTGACCCAGCATGGCTTACCTTATGTTCTTAGATAAATATCAAAGCTAGCTCGCTATTTTTTTTCTTTTGGCCTAGAGGCAGTCCCTGGGAACACCTTCTCAAATTCTACTAAAAAAGTATGTTCATTACAGAATCCCTGCATACTTCTTGCCAGACAGAAAGGGGTACTTATCAACCAAGTCCTTTTACCAGAGTAAATAGCTTTGAAAGCTATCCCTGCCCCCTTCCTCACTCCCCCCACCACCACTATACAAAGGGCGACAGTGGAAACAAGACCGAGATGCTACACTTCTCAACAAAAAGTACTCATCGAACTGTATAAAAGGTCAATGGATAATGGTGTGTCTCTGCACTGCTGAGTTTCCAAGGTAAAGAATACTGTTTATTAATGTAGCATAAGTACTAAGTGAAATACTGGTTGCTATAGTAGCGATTCAATTTCATTGGCAAGCCACGAGTCAATATTTGCATAAAAACTTGCCTAACTTGATGGAATGTGTGTGGTCTTCCTCAAAGATGCCCAATGGAGTTCATGTTGGTTTATAAAAACTTTCTACTCGCTAAGAGCATCATTAAGAATTACACCCAACAAAGTTTCTTTGCCTGATCTCTTATATTTTATTTGGGGCGTTATAAGGTCCATAAAAGTTGATCAGAACATAATGCTATTGACACAGTAAAATCCTAGCCTATACTACCCACTTTATAATTCCGTCACCCTCATTAGAAGGCATGATCAGTTGTGATAAATAGGCACTGGTCGGTGATTTAAGCAGGAATGCAAAAGTTCATTCCTCAAGTCGCAACCAGGTCAAGTTTTCAAAGCATCCCTAATAAATACGCACTAGAGATCTGCGTACTATCTGCATTGCATTTAAAATCTCTCTCATTCTTATTCATTGGGAATAATCTAAAAAGCTGGCCTGCTTACAGCCTTCAAGGACTGAGTTTGTGCAGCCCCTGCACTAGAACTAAGTGGAATTAGAACGAATGTGTGTAAAAGAGCCTGGACAGAACAATCCCTTTATAACTCGATCCAAATCTTATATCCAAATCTCCCCTCCCTGCACACACCTTTTCTGGCTGCCAGTTGCCCTCCCCCTTTACCTCTATGTGCTCATGTTTAGAACACAAATCTGCCCCGGGGAAGCACATGCCTACCAGGTTTTCAGGCTATCTACAATGAATATGTATGAAATCATTTGCATATATTGCCTCAAATGCATGCAAATTTCTCCATTACATATTCATGCCCCGCAAGGATGGGCTTGAGAACCACTGTTGTAGAGCAATGTAGCCTAGCCTGAAAGCAAGGCCATGATTAAACAGGAATTTAGGTATATCATTTCCATTATACGAATCTTAAAACCTCTCTTCTGAAACTATGCTTAAAAAGTTCCCGTTTCAGCACATCCTTATTTCAAATTTATGTTCTGTCATTCTCCGCATTGTACATGTCCCCATGTGCTATTCAATGCTAAGAAAAATCTAAAACGAAGGGTTTGGGGTTTTTGTTTTTGTTTTCTTTTTAACTTTCTAGGCAAAATGCCAACCTCAGAGGATTCTTCTTAGCAATAGTATTACTCCCTCCTTTATTTGGTCAAAGTTTAATCAGCCCCTGTCAGGCACTGATGAATTCATTCAGACCACAGAAAATGCTAAACACAAAGACTTTCAATCCCAAAGTGACGTTCAAACTGCAGGAATCTCTGTGTCACAGCATTTAAAGTGCATTAGCACAAATACAATCTTAAGCTTTTCTTCCGACAATACAAAAGACATCTTGTACACTCCAATAAAAAACAGAGAAAAAGAAAGGCAGGGAACTACATAGCATGCAGGAAATTAGGTTGTCAAACTTCTTCTATTTTAGGTGGTCTTTCTGAATTTTTTTTTCTGCTGCTTTTGCAGTATGATCGATCTCATGATGTTTTAAAAGAATTTTAAGAAAAACTGAAGCATTGGTGGTGACTTTTGAGAAGTTAGAGATGTCACCGGAGAAGGTCCAACTTGCTAATCATCCTATACCTGTCCATGAAGAAATATCATACTTAGCTACTGGGGCTGATAAAATGCTACGGCCCCTTTAACTAAAGCCCATTAAGGATTTGCAAACACGCTTAACACATGCACATTATTTGCAAAGCCTCAGCGTTAGCTGCCCAGTGGGGGGTATATAGCATGTTCCTGGCAGCTAACACACAATGGGCAACTTAAGCGTGCGCTCCATTAAGATGGGAACACTTAGCAACTCCCATAGAGAAGCCAGGAGTAACATTGCCGATGAGTGAGGAGTAATTACCCAGGCTCCACTGGCAATGGGCTTTCACACCTATATCCCCCTTCCCTGCTCCATCCCGCAATCGCCAGTTAACAAATGCACTTATTTAACTAATAGGCTTTAGGAAAAGGGGCTCTAAGTCTTAAAGCCCAGGTATAAAAAGATGTACATACTAGCTTTATAAAATTATGGCTTCTGAGATTTTAGATGCAGTAGATTTCCACATGCTTAAGAACCTAAGAAATGCCATATTGGGTCAGACCAAAGTTCCATCATGCCCAGTCTCCCGTTTCCCACAGTGGCCAATCCAGGTCACATATACAGTACCTGTCAGGTTCCCAAAAGGTATACAAATTCCTTATCCCAATGGTAAGCAGTGGATTTCCCTAGTCCAATTTAATTGTTTATGGTCTTTTCCTCCAGGAATTTGTCCAAACTTCTTTTAAAAGCTCAGCTACACTAACAGCTTTTCACTACATCCTCTGCAATAAATTCCGGAGTTTGATTACACGTTGAGTGAAAAAAAAAATACCCTCTCTGATTAGTCTTAAATGTGATACATTGTAGCTTCGTTACATGTCCCCTAGTCTTTCTACTTTTGGAAGGAGTAAACGGATCTACATTTACCTGTTCCACTTCATTATTTTATAGACCTCTATCAAGTCTCCTCAACCATCTCTTTTCCAAGTTGAAGAGCCCTAGCCATTTAAGGCTTTCCTCATAGGGGTTTGACAGTGAAAGAGAGACAGGAAGAAAATTGATACTTTGAATTATGATGCTGGCGACGAATACTGTGTATATCATGGACTGCCCGAAGAACAAACCTGTCAGTACTAGTGAAGATCTAACCTAAGCTTTCTTTAGAAGCTCAGAAGACAAGACTTTGACTTTCATACTTTGGAAACATCATACGAAGAAAGAGATCGTTAGAGAAAGACAATGCTTGGCAAGGTAGAAGGTCAACACAAAAGAGGAAGCAGCTATGGGTGCCACTCTATCAATGAGTCAATTGACTGACTACTAAATACAATTTAGGTCAACTATCCAGAGTGACGCTGTGAGTTGACAACACTCAACAAGAAGGAGTATCCTTCCATCCCCTTTACCATTTTGGTGTCTCTTCTCGGTTCCTTTTCTAAATCTGCTATATCCTTTTTAAGATATGGTGACCAGAATCGCACACCATATTCAATGTGTGGTTGCACCATAGAACGATACAGAAGCATTATAAATATCCTTTGTTTTATTTTCCATTCCTTTACTTATGATTCCTAGCATTCTATTTTCTTTCTTGGATGCCTTTGCACAATGAGCCAGAGGGTTTCAAGGTATTATCATAATGCCTAAATCCTTTACCTGGATGGGGATTCCTAAAATGGAACTTTGCATCATGTAACTATAATTGCTTGTTGACTATTAAGAGTTATGTTGGACATCCTAGTAGTGCAATTGATCACTGGGATAGGGAAAATCAAGCACATTTCCCCCAGTAAGTTGTACTGGTTACCAATTAGTAAGCAAACACAGTTTTAAATCTGTTTTTCAAAAGTCTGCATTTTTATTAGCAAATATCAGTTACAATGTCCATTCCAAGTTTATATTTCAGGACAAGCATTCTGCTCAGACCAGCAAAATTTGCTAAGTCTTCCTCTGTCTTCTCATTTTAAAAAAACAAAACAAAAAAAAACCACACACACACACACAATACACCACATTTACACAGGTATATATTTTTTTTCTTATGTTGCTCCTAAGACATGAAACACTATTGATAACACTGCGTCAAGAAACAAAGTTTCTCTTTTTGCAAATAACATGAAAGTGTCTTTTTTTTATTTTAATTTTATCATATACTGCATTCCAAATACAAAAAAAACCCCAAAAGAAATTAAGCGGTCCAAAGGCAAAATACAAACAGTAAACAGAAATTAAGCACATCCAACACTGCTATGCAGCCCACATCATGAAGAAACGACAAGAGAACAACCTAGGGCAATAAAAATTTAAAGGCTACAACCCCCGACCTGAAATATAACATGTAAAGAAAATAAAAAAGAAGAAAAAAAGAAACATCTCAGACTTGGAAGGACAACAAGAGTGCATCAAGTTGCAAAGGATCAGCAAAAACATAATCTATTCCTTGCAAAGTAATCAAGCACTTACAAGGAAACCGGAGGAAAAAGGTTCCTCCCACAGCCAAAACACGAGGTTTAAGCTGAAGGAAGGACCTCCTCCGTGTTTGAGTAAAGCGGGAGACATCAGGAAAAATAGATAACTTATGGCCATGAAAAGACACTTCTTTTTTCAGAAAAAAGGCCTTCATAATTCTAGCCTTATCCAAAAAATTGACCAAAGTAATCACAAATGTGGCACGCGAGGGAATCAAAGCCTGAGAATTTAAGGAAATCAGTTAAATTTAAAATCACTCTGTTCCACCGACAAGGCCACATTATTATCCATAGGTGTCTCCCAAGATGTTAAATAAAAAGAATGCGCAATCGAAATAGCTTCAGCATCTGGCATTAACAATATATCTTTACAATACTGCTTAAATAAAAGAAGAGGTGACATAAAACGGGTCTTAGGAAAATTCTAAATACGGATATTATTTGCACGAGAAACATTTTCCAATGATTCTAGCTGCTTATACAGAATCAGAGTAACTTTTAAGGAGGAAGCGCTCGCCGATTGAAAAACACCAGCTTGAGCTTCCAGTTTATCAACTCGTTGAGACAAATCCCAACAGTTGAATCTAAAACTTGTACTCTGTTCACAACCTGTTGAGAAAAAACAGCAGTTTGGTCCATAAATTTTGTTAACAGAGAATTAGTAGCAGAAACTTGTTTCCAAATATCTAATAAAGTAACATTTTCAGAATCAACAGCAGCAGCAGAAGAAACACCCTCTAATTTAATAGCCAAAAGAGGACAAAGAAGATACTTTGCAAGACTCAACAGAAGAGCCAACATGAGCACCCTCTTCCTCCTCGGAGGCAGAAGAAGCCTCAGAGGAGAAAGTGTCCAAAACCGATGCCTGAGCCAAACCAGGGTTAGGAGGAGGAGTCCTTTCGATAGAACTTAGGGATGCACCGGAGGCAGGAGAAGAAATCAGAACAACGGAAACAGTCTTCTGTTTTGTAACCACATGCTGGTCCATTGGGCCAATAACAACTTTAGAAACAGAAGTGTTATCAGAAGATTGCTTCACAAACTTACTTTTCCGCTTAAAGTGTCCCCTGGGCATTCCCTCAGCGGCTTGAGCCTAAGGCCCCAAAATGGCACCAAAGGGGCTCCAAAGGGGCGTTCCCCCTTTGGTCACGCCCCCTTCGGGCACACGACCGCGGCCGCAAAGGCAGCCAGCGTTTAAGTAGTGCAGGAGCCTCGATGTAAGAAAATTGGGAGGAGCTTCACCTGCAAACCAATCGGTAGTAAAAGAGCTAGCTGCCAAGCCCTGGTGTCTCCGCCGCTGTTCCTCCATGAAAGTCTTTTTAAACGAAGCTTCTGAATGTGATGTTAATTGAAAAAATGTTTTAAATGTTTAAATTTTATGATTTGCAATTGCTATGCGTGTATGTTTTTTACACACTGCTTAGAAAGTTTTGATAGGCGGTTTAGAAATTACTAAATAAAAATGAAGTTTCTAGGGAGGAAGTGACGTCATCGGTGCGGATGGCAGCCTAAGTTAGGAGCTCCGGCGTGGCACCCCGCTAAAGGTGAAAAAAGCAGCCCCCAAAGATCGGTACAGTACCGCAGACCGTGGATAGTGGTGGCGGAAAGAGTGGTGGTGGTACGGGGTGAGATGACGACGCGCAAGAAGGCAGCAGACCTGAAAGAATTTGCCTATAGTGGCGTGCAGGTCGGAGGACGGGAGGCTAAGATGGCGGCGGGGGAGAGACAGCCCCGGGAAACTGTTGAGAGCCTGATACCGCGTGCGCTGGAGACAGAAAAGGGAGCGATGGTGGTGAATGGAGTCTCCCGAGCTGAACTGAAAGCATGGTTTGGGGAGCTGAAGACGGAGTTGGCGGCTGTGAAAGCAGAAGTAGGTGAAGTTTGCAATGAACTACGGGAGGAAGTGAGTGAGCTGAGCAGGCGAATGGAGGTACAGGAACAGCAATTAGAGACTGTACAAAAGCAACAGGGGGAATTGGCACACTCGATGAAAGCATGGGAGGAGTGGAAAGCGCAACTACAGTATAAGATGGAGGATCTTGAAAATCGCACGCGACGTAATAATTTGCGCATTCGAGGTGTGCCTGAGGACCCTGATTTTATGGACAGTCGGAGGGTAGCTGAAGCCATCTTTCAGGAGGGAGAGGAGGATATGGTGGGGACAAAGGTGGCCCTGGATAGAGCACATCGCGCATTGGGTCCCAGTCGGCCGAATCGGCCACGTGACATTGTAGTCTGCTTGCATGATTTTGCCATAAAGGACAAGATAGCCACGAAGATGCGGAGCAAGAGAGAGAGTTTGTGTGGCAGGGGTATAAGGTGGCCATCTATGCAGACCTGGCGGCAGGGACCCTGCAGAGAAGGCGGGAGATGCAACCTATTACGACGCTGTTGCGGCAGGAGAATGTACGCTATAGATGGCTCTACCCTTTTGGACTTTGTTTTACGGTGGGTACCCGAACTTGGCGGGTGCAAAACTGTACGGAGGCGCAGAAGGCCCTGCGTGAAGCTGGACTGGGCGAACAGCAGCGACGACCAGGAGAGATCTTGGAACAGCGGCCTGATCGGGACTCATTGCTGGCGGGAAAGGAGAGCCTTCCCAGTCCAAAGCAGAATCAGCGGGAGGAGGCAGCCCAGTCGGGGCTGACATGAAGGACTGAGTGGACTCCACTGGATTTTCTTGTTTTGCAATCTGTTGGACATGTTTGACCCAGTATTTTGGTTTGTTGCCTTGAGGGCTTTGGTAGTGTTGAGAGGGAGGGGGGGGGTTGGGGGGTGGGTCGGAGGGATGGATGGGCACTGTTGGGTTGAGGCTGGGCTTAATTGGATGGTTGGGTGAGGAGGTGGGGGAGTGGGAGCTGCAGGGGGGGTGGAGACATTGGGGAGTATTGAAATGGTTGGGGAGGGAGTTCGCGGAGGTGGGGGAGGGGGCTTTAGGGAGGTGAAATGGCTGGAGGGGGAGGGATGGATTGGATGGGGGGGGTTTCTTGGGGGTTGATATATCGTTGTGTGAGCATTGTAGGGGGGGGTGGGAGGCTGGGGGGTTAAGAGTGTGGAGGGGTGGGGATGGGGTTGAGCGGGGCTAGTAATGAGCAAGAGGGGGGTGGAGAGCAGCGGAGGAGGGGGTATGTGGGGTGGCCGGGGGGGGGGGACTGGGTTGATCTGCACTGATGGGCACTACTCTGCGGGAGGCCTCCAGAGGAGGGAGGACGGGGTTAAGGGGGGAAGGGGAGGGGGGTGTAGGGGGGGAGGGAGAGGGGGAGGGGGGAGGGAGGGAGAGGGGGAGGGGGGAGGGGGTTGGGGTGTGGGGGGGGGTAAGGAGGGGGGATCGGAGACTACAGGGGAGACAGGGGCAGGGGGTAGTGGGGGAGCAAAAAATGCGGGTGGTTACCATTAATGCTAAGGGCCTGCGTACTTGGAGGAAGCGTAGATTGGTTGAGAAGGAGGGAGCACGGACTAGGGCGGATTTTGTTTGTGTTCAGGAAACACATCTGAGGGTGGGGCAGGAACGGATGTTAGAGACACGGAGGTACCCTAAGGTGGTGCTGGCGGGGCAGAGGGCCGAATCGCGAAAGGGGGGAGTGGCCATAATGGTGGGAGCTGGGATGCGGGATAAGGTGGTGGGGGAGTACCGGGACAAGAAGGGGCGGTATGTGGGGGTTAAGGTGCAGCTGGAAGGGGAGATGGAGTGGATTTTTAGCGTTTATGGACCGAACGAGGGGCAGGGAGAGTTTTATACCGCTATGCGGGCAGATTTGGAGAAGCTGGGGGATTTGCCGCTAATTGTTGGGGGGGATTTTAATCTAACGGTGAATCCCCGACTAGACAATGGACAGGGAGCGGGAGGGGGGAAGCGCCGAGAGCGGTCACTCATGTTGGCGATGAAAGCCGGCCTTGGGTTGGTAGATGCCTGGCGTTGCCGGAATCCGGGACGGAAACAGTATACCTACTACTCCATGCCACATGGGTGCTATAGTCGAATAGATATGATATGGATAGATAGTGGGTGGATGAGTAAGGTGGCAGAGGTAGAGCAGGGATCGATCACGTGGTCGGATCACGCTCCAGTGAGCATTGAGTTCAACTTGGGGTATAAGGACACGGGCGTGAAGTTCTGGAGGTTGAATGATTCGTTGTTGGACGATCCTGCTGTAGTGGAACGAACGGTAGGGGTTATTAAGGAGTATAAGGGTTTCAATTTGAATGGGGAGGTGGGGCTTGGAATGGTATGGGATGGTATGAAGGCCGTGGTGCGGGGACATTTACTGGGTGAGGCGTCGAGGCAGAGGAAGCTGCAAGGGGAGGAGGAGGAGCGCTTACTAGGGGCTATTAGGACGTTGGAGGGCAGTCATCAATGTGACCTGAATGAGGGGGTCCTCGGCGAGTTGCAGCGATTGCGTGGACGGTTAGGTCAGTTGCGAGCCAGTAAGATGGCCTATGAACTGAATGTACTTAAGCAAGCCATGTTTGAGGGGGGAAATAAGGCAGGGACCCGTTTGGCAAGGAGGTTAAGGGCTAGGGTGGCCCAGTCGACGATAGGCAGTATACGGAATGGGAGAGGACAGCTAGTGTCGGGGAACAATGAGATACGCGCGACATTCCGCGAATATTATCAACAGTTGTACAGCAGTGAAGTGAGAGGTGGAGTAGAGCACAGCAGGCAATATCTGGAAGGGTGTGACTTGCCCAAGTTAGACCCGGGGGTGGGAGAGGAGTTGGATCGGCTCATTACGGTGGAGGAGGTGGCAGAGGCAATCAAAACCTTGAAGTTGGGAAAGGCACCAGGCTTAGATGGCCTGACCGGGAAATTTTACAAAGTTTTTCAGGGGGTGCTGGAACCGCTGTTGGTGGATGTTTTTAATGGGGTTCTTCAGATGGGAGCAGTCCCAGACACGATGAAGGAGGCGGGGATCACTATTCTCTTGAAGCCTGGTAAGGACCCCATGGTTTGTGGCTCTTATAGACCGATCTCTCTTCTGAATGTGGATGCAAAGCTATTGGCGAAAATATTGGCTACGAGGTTGCAGCGGGTATTACCTTCTCTGGTGCACGTGGACCAGACAGGTTTTGTGGCAGGGAGACAAGGGGGGGATAACATCAGACGCTTGTGTAACCTCACCTGGGAGGTGGAAAGAACGGGACAGAAGGCGGTGTTTATTTCTGTCGACGCAGAGAAGGCCTTTGATAGGGTGGAGTGGGACTTTTTATTGATGGTCTTGGATAAGGTGGGGTTGGGGGAGAATTTTATTAAATGGATTCGTGCTTTTTATACAGGGCCTAAAGCTCGCGTACGGGTCAATGGGAGCTATTCTGAAGGGTTTGGGCTAGGGAGGGGGACTCGACAGGGATGTCCGTTGTCGCCCTTGCTCTTTGCGTTAGCTATTGAACCTCTGGCTGACCGGGTCAGGAGAGCGGTGGATGTCAAAGGGGTGCTTATGAATGCTTGGGAGTCAAAGATAGCTTTGTTTGTGGATGACATTATTTATACTCTGCGAGAGCCTTTAATATCTTTGCCGGTGTTAATGAAGGAAATAGAACAGTATAGTAAAATGTCAGGGTACAAAATCAATGGAAGTAAAACCGAGATTCTGGGGTTTAATTTAGGGGAGCGGTTAGAGTCGAGTCTTAGAAGTAGTTTTCCGTTTCGGTGGGTGAAGGGCGATTATAGGTACTTGGGGATACAGATGGGGGTGGACTGGCGGCGGATTTGGGAGCAGAATTTTGGTGCGCTCATGAAAGCGGTAAGGAGCGACCTGACCCGGTGGCAGAATTTATATTTGACCTGGATTGGGCGCATAGCGGTTATAAAAATGAATGTGCTGCCTCGTTTTCTTTTTCTGTTTGGATCAATCCCGGGTAAGATCCCACGCAGCTACTTGCGCAGAGCACAACGTCTGCTCCTGGATTTTATCTGTGCGGGGGACGAGCTAGGGTGTCGCAAGCTACTTTATATCGGGATCAGCGGGAGGGAGGAATGGGAGTCCCTTGGCTGGAGAAGTATTACATCGCGGCGCAAGTGAAGGCAGTGGCAAGTTGGCAGGGGGGAGGGGGGGGAGACCCCTATCTGGGTGGAATTGGAACAGCTGAGAGGAGAGGGAGTGAGCCTGCAAATGTGGATGTGGGACCCGGGGGGGAGAAGGGGGAGAGGGGGTGGGGGGAACCCCTTTAGGGAATACACGCAGCAGCTGTGGGGGAGTGTGAAGGGGACATTATTGAGGGGAAAGCGCTATACTAGAGATACTTTTATCAGGGGGATGGCTGATTTCTATCCTGGGAGGGAGGGGGGTGTTTACGGAATGGGGGGCTCTGGGTTTAAAGACCCTGGGACAGCTAATAGATGGTGGAGGGGGGGGTTAGGTCGTTTACTGAATTGCAGGAATTATATGGGGTGATGAACAGACACTATTTTGCTTATGTACAACTGGTGTACTACATTCGGAGGAGGGGGGTAGGGACTGATTTGCGAAAAGGGGCTACTCCATTTGAAATGGCAATGAGGAGGGGGGGTGGGAGGAGGGGGTTAATCACGCTATTGTATGCGGAGTTGTGTGATCCGGGGGGGGAACGAACGAGGGGGAAGAGCAAAGGGGAGTTGGCGTGGGAACAACAACTGGGGGGGGAATGGGGGGAGGAGAGGTGGGATCTGATTTATAAATGGACCAGGCGTCTGGCCCCAGGTCCTTCTTATCTGGAAAATAGTCTCAAAATGAGGCATCAAATGTATTGGACCCCCTGGAAGTTGAAGAGGTTTAGACCTCAGGAATCAGGAGAGTGTTGGCGGGGATGTGGGAGGCGGGGGGACTTGTTCCATATAGTGTGGGGTTGTGTAAAGGTTCAATTGATGTGGGGTGCTTTGCAGAGTTGGCTCCAGGATCTGGTAGGGGGGGAAGTGATCCTTACGGCGTCTATGATTTTATTAAACGAAATGCCTGAGGGGGGAGACCGGGAGCTGATACGGTTTGTGGGGTGTTGTGTAGGGGCGGGGCGGGGGGCGATTATGGCCAGGTGGAGATGCGAGGGGGCCCCGACCCTGGGGATGGTACTGCAACGCATTGATCATCTCTGGATTATGAGTGCTATCACTGCTCACCAGAGACATGCAGTGAAGGCCTTTAAGGCAGTTTGGGATAGGTATGAGGCCTGGCGAGAGGGTTGAGGGGGGGGGGTTGGGGGGGGAATCAGGTGGGGGGGTAGGTTCTATGAGTGGAAATTTGTTGATGTATTATTGGGAGTCTATGGGGTTTTGATGTATAATTTGTTATTCAATAAAAATTCAAGTTACAAAAAAAAAAAATGAAGTTTCTCCTCCAATAAAGATTTGCATTAGTATAAAACAAAAAACCCAAAACGCTATGCCATAAATGTCATAACACAAAAACAACAACTGCCATGCAGATAAAGTCACAGACAGTTTTCCTACATCTTGAAATCTTATTCTCTTCTCTCACACAATATGAATTATGAGTAAAATAAGATTTGATTCAACCACTGTGTATTAAAGAACATTGTAAAGCTCTGACTCTTTACATTGAGACATGAAAGGACATGTCAGGGACATCTTAATCTTACAGTAGTTCTTAATCCACATGTATATGTGTTCAGCCCATGCACACTCCTAACCAGCAAAGTAAGTACCATCGCCACCTTAAATAATGCTTTACCTAGGCACCCCCTTATAAAATGTGTGTGTATGTGTGCATACACACACATACATATACCCCTTGGATGCATCAGTAATGCCAAAATTTATGCTAATCGGTAGTTTAACTACTGGCACAGAGTCCCAAGATGGACAGGTCTCAGCTGAGGTGTCAGACTAAGATAAACCACCCATCTGGGCAGCAGCGGTATGGGATGGTGGTTGTGGATCACATTTCTGTGACAATATCAGAATTAAATGTACAGAAGAAAGGCCTGGCAATCTACGTCAGCATCTTTCCATGAAAAACCCAGTAGACAGTCACAACAAAACAAATTGCAATATATTGCAGGAAGATGAGCCCCTTAAAGTTAGAAAGCACTCGGGCTACTGAGGAAGAGCTAAAGACTCTTCAGAGTAAAGCCAAAATTTATGATGTGGTTGGAACAAAACCCTCAGGATATCCGACTGCTGATATAGCTGTGAATGAAATGAGAGTCAGAAATTGTGCAGATGTCTTACGTGTTGGGACATGGCATGTACAAAACATGAATTAAACAGAAGCTGGGAGGTGGCCAACAATATAATGGAATGTGCACAACTTGATCTGTAAGGTATCAGAACTGAAATGAACTGGCAGGGGCACTTGAAATCTGTTGATCGCATGGTATACTAGGCAGGAAATGAAAATGTTGCATTTATAATTACGGAAAATCTTGCAGAAACGAATAAAATACAGTGCAGTTGATCAGTTGTATGAACAAGTACAAGCTAAAATAAATAGCCTGAGAGTCACGGGTGACTGGAATGGAAATGTTAGAACAAAGAAAGCGGCAAAATGATTGGAAAATATGGACTTACAGTAGCAACAGAAACAAAGCTGGAGAAAGCCCGATGCAATTCTGCAAAACTAACAATCCCTGCTGCAGTGTCATCTAGAACTAAGGAGATCCTAGATTCTTACATAGAAACATGACGGCAGAAAAAGACCACATGGCCTGTCTAGTCTGTCCTTCCATATCAACCACTACAACAGTCCCCCCCTCTTTTCCCTTAGAGATCTTCTGTGTTGGTCCCATGCTTTTTTGAATTCAGATACTGTCCTCAACTCTACCACCTCCACTGGGAGACTATTCCATGCATCTACCACGCTTTCCGTAAAGAAATATTTCCGTATATTACTCCCGCGTCTATCCCCTTTCACACTCATCCTTTGTCCCCTCATAGCAGAGCTTGCTTTCATTCAAAAAAAAAAAAAAAAGAGGCTCTCTTCCTGTGCATTTATGCCATGAGATATTTAAACATCTCTATCATATCTCCTCTATCACACCTTTCCACTAAATTATACATATTAAAGATCCATTAAGTCTGTCCTCATATGCTTTATAACGAAGATTACTAACCATTTTAGTAGCCACCCTCTGCACCAACTCCAATCTGTTCACATCCTTTTGAAGGTGCGGTCTCCAGAATTGCACACAATACTCCAAATGAGGTCGTACCAAAGATCTATTCAGAGGCACCATCACCTCCTTTTTTCTTCTGGCCATTCTTCTCCTTATGCACCCAAGCATCCTTCTAGCTTTTGCCATCACATTTTTTACCCGTTTAGCTACTTTAAGATAGTCTGACACAATCACGCCCAAGTCCCGCTCTTCTTTTACGGACAGAAGTACTCCCCCCCCCCCCCCAAACACACACACACACACACACACACACTGTACTGCTCCTTTGGATTTTTTTGCAGCCCAAATGCATGACTCTGCATTAAATCTCAGCTGCCAAATTCTAGATCATTCTTCAAACTTAGCTAGATCCCTCCTTATGTTATCTACTCCTTCCTGGGTGTCTATTGCAGATTTTAGAATCATCCGCAAAGAGGCAAACCTTACCCTACAGCCCCCTTCTGCAATATCACTAACAAAGATGTTAAAAATCAGACCAAGGAAAGATCCCTATGGCACACCACTGGTAACATCCCTCTCCTCAGAGTGAGCTCCATTTATCTATATGCTTTGTCACCTCCCCCTCAACCAATTTCTAACCCAATCAGAAACTTTAGGGTCCATCCCTATGGTGCTCAGTTTCTTAATAAGTTGCCTGTGCAGAACGGTGTCAAAAGCTTTACTGAAATCCAAATACACCACATCTAGGGTTCTCCCTTGGTCCAACTCCCTGGGTCATCCAGTCAAAAAAAAAAAAAAAAGAGAAAAAAAACCAGTCAGTCATATTTGTCTGACAAGACCTGCCTCTGGTGAACCATGCTGCCTCAGATACTGTAATCCCCTAGACTCCAGAAACCTCATTGTTTTCTCTTCGAGCAGCGGAGTGGAAGGAGGTGGCGCAGGAGAAAATTAATAAAAAGTGCTGGGCAGGATAATGGGCCCATTCCCAACCTGATCATTTTACCGCTGGGCTTGGTCCTGAAGAAGGAACTGGGGGAGTACTGGCTCATCCACCACTTGTCGTATTTGGACGGCAATTCGGTTAATGATCATTTGGAACCAAGACGGTCTGCTTGGTGAGGTATGCCTCTGTGGACCAGGCCCTGGATCTGCTCAGGAGGCAGGGCGGAGGGGAGTGGTCGGTGAAGACTGATGTAGAGGCAGCCTTCTGGTTACTGCTGATCCATCTAAATAGCATTTGTCAACATATATACTTTTTTGTTTGTTGGTTTTATGTAATTCTGTCAAATTATGTATTGTCTCTCAAGTTTTTACCCTTCATTGGGACCCTGTTTTAGCTTTTCTAATAAAGGTCTTATGCTTTCTTTTCTTTTATGCAGATTGGGAAGAGTGGCTTGTTCCCTTTTAAACTTTGTTTTTTCATTTGTGGTAATATATTTTTCTTTTAAATCAAGTATTTTTACACACATACACGCATTTACAAATATGTATTTTTAATGAGTTTTTTTATATATATATGTGTCAACATTACTTACACTATTAGTATGTACATAATTGTACAGTTTTATGTCCTTGTTAATATATGGTTGTATTATGTATGTTAATTTTATTTTTATGTTTTGTTTTAGACCCCTGAAGAAGGCCTTAGGCCGAAACGTTTTAAGTTGGGTCTACTAATAAAGTTTACCTGTACATTTATCTATGTTAGGCCTGGTTTTTGGTGTTCCGCTTCTGTCCTTCCTGGTTTTTGCGGATACCCTCTTCTCCTTTGGTTGAACATAATAATAGCCCCAAAATCTGAATCCCAGCAAGTGAAAGCTTCTCGATGGGGCGCTCCATATCGTGTGCTTATTTTGAGGAGTTTAGTTCCGCCATCCAATGGATGGCAGAGAAGGAAAAATAGGCCAAAAGAATATCATACATTACCTGAATGGCGGGCAATTAGCAAAGTTATAGGAGGAACCCGGACAGCTTTCAATGCAAGGCCGCAGAGTTAGGTCTCCCCCTTACATAGAACAAGATGGAGGGCCAGCACAATGGTTGTCCTTCTTAAGGATCAAAAGTGACTCTAGGGAAATGGTGACACGCCTCCCAGTGGGCAAGGTGGCGGCTTTAAAGGCAGCCGTCCAGGCAACTGTCTTAGCAGGGAAGGTCACACCCTGAAGCAGATGCAGTCCCTGATCAGGCACTTGAACTTTGCATACAGGGTAATGCTCATAAGCATGGCTTTCATTAGAAGGCAGACTCCACTAAAGGGCATTTGCCGGAGGCATCACTTTATTAGGGTCAACATGAAAATGCAAGAGGATCTAGCCAATTTCGCAGAAATTCCTGATAAAGTATAATGTCCAGAACATATGGAGGGAAGCCCCCACCAGTAACTGGGACTTGGAACTAATTACCAATGTGGTGGGTGGTATTGGCTTTGGGATGTATTTCGGGGGCCAGTGGTGCCAGGAGAGATGGCCAGAGGATTGGCATAGGTAGGGTATAACCAAGGATATCATGTTCCTTGAGATGTTACCGATTGTAGTTGCAAAAGCCATGTGGAAGCCCCATTTTGTGAATAAAAGAATAGCTTTTCAGTCAGTCAAATAATGCAGCAGTGGTGTACGCCATCAATAAGCAGTCAGCGAAGGCAGGAAGGGTGATGAGACTGGTAAGGAAGTTATTTTTGCTCGGCTTGGAGCTGAATGTGTTCATCACAGCCAGCCATGTACCGGAGGAGTGCAATGAAATTGCTGATGCTCTCTCTCGTTTCCAGCTCCAGTGCTTCCAGCGGCTCATCCCAACTACAGCATGCAGGGTGACACCCATGCCAAAGGAACTGTGGAACACTGGATGGCGTCACTGTCAGTCAGTACATGGAAGGCATACTGGAGGGCCTGGGCCCAGTTGCGGAGCTTTGCCACACAGTTGGAATACAACTCCAAATGGGGTCTAAGCTCTGAACAGTTGCTAGAGTTTCTAATGTGCTTGCGGGATGAAGGGACATCCGTTTGACAGGCAAAGCTTATGCTGGCGGGAGTGGTCTTCTTGAAGCTGGGCAGGGGCAGGGACATGACAAAGGAATTCATGGTTAGGAGGCGATGGACAGCCGGACCTTGGAGGCCACACGGCAACTGGACGGTCGCAGGCCCGTCACCCTGCTCATGCTTAAGGAGCTATCCTGAAGGCAGTGGAAGTAACCAGAGATGGTTTAGAGGAGAAACATTTTAGGATGGCCACTCTGCTGATGTTTCTCGGCACCTTCCAGATGTGAGAGGCCATATCCCAGTCCACGGACATGGCTGCACTGCCGTGAGAGTGAAAGATGTCACAATGGCAGGGAGCAAAGTAAGCCTTTTCCTGGGCAAGTCTAAGACAGACCAGCTGCAGAAAGGGCAGACCATGTGGCTGAATGCCACCAAGGTGTGGGACCTCTGCCTCATGTCTGCCATGAAGAAATATCTGCAGGTATGCCCACCAATTGGGGGAGTGCCCCTACTGCGGCACCATGACGGTTCTTGTTTATCCCAGTATCAGTACAAGACCATGTGGCTCAGGGCGGTGGAAGAGACGGGGTTCAAGCAGATGGGCCTAACCCGACATTCCTTTAAAATAAGTGCGGCAACAACAGCTCATAACTTGATCTTCAGGGCAGGGCAGATCTGAGCCATCAGGAGATAGGCCTTTAATAGGTACAAATTTTATATCAGGCTTTAAACTGCCCGAGTAACACCTTTTCCTCTTGCCCACTAGGTCGCAGAAGGATCTCTGTCCAGATAGTTTATCATTCCTACATCTACTGGGCGAGAAGGAAAGCGGTCATAGGCAGTTTCAGAAAGCAACTCTACTTCTACCCATACAGTGTGAGCATATAATGTCTGGGCAAGAGGGAGATTCAGTGGGACCAGCCTGCCTTCTTTAACTAAAAAAAACATGTACTGTGTGTGAGGGGGAGTGCAACTCTCTTCCTCTTGCGGTTTATGCCCAACAAAAATATTTGGGGGACAAGAGGGGATCTACGGTATTTCACACAATCAGAAATGCCTTCTTTAACTGGCAGATTTCCTCATCCTGCATTTGGGTGGTAATGATCTTGTGTCTTCAAAGGGCATAGATCTGATTATCAAGATCAAGGAGGACTTTGACATGGATATGGGCCAAGCTGGGGGCGGGCATCATCCAATCCCTGGTTAAGGTGGCAAAGGCCATCTGACCGGGAGGTATCGAGAAGAGAAGGAAGTCGAATAAGGAAGTTGGGAACTTCGGGCACTTGTGGGGGGAGGGGGGTTGAAGTACAGCACGAGGGCATTATAGCAGGGGGAGGGGCAGCTGTGCACATGGGAGACGGGGTCCACCTAGATGAGGAGATTAGCCTAGATTTGTTTAATGCTGGTTTGCGTGGGCCATCAGTCTGTTACTCACTATGGGGGGGCGAGTCAGGCTGCTGCCCCCCTGGTGGTAGGACCTTACCAAAAAGGGAAGGATATCACATAGAAGAAAGGGGAGTACCACATAAAAAAAGGGAGGCACAGGTATTCTTCGGGGGAATGCCTGGGCCCGGTAACAGGGAGGCAAAGTACCAGGGCCAGGGGGTGCCTGGCCTCAGTTACCAGAACCATAAAATACAAGAGTTGCACCCGGGCACCAACACGGAGTAGTTGGTGGCAGGATGAAAGGGGCGACTTGGGCCATGGTGCAAGCCAGGGCCTCAGAGCACGGCAATACCGAGGTGGTACCCCCAGGGGGTTGCTAGTGTAGATACTAGTGTTAGTATTGTTATTATGATTATTACTATTGCTATTATTACTGTTAATTTGTTATCAATGCTATTGTGATCCACAAGCTGTGGTCATTCGAAGCTTACTAATAAAGCAAAGTTGTGGAAGCAACAGAATGGTGTATTCTTGGTAAGGGGGGAAATGGGAAGGAGAGTGGGAGGAGAGGGTAGGGACAGCCGGAGTCCAGAGGCCAGTACAGCATAGCCCCGAGGCCAGTATAGCATGCCTTCAGTTAACGTACATACACAAGATAGTCTGTTTAATCCAGAAACATAGAAATCTTCCAGGTGTAATGCAGCTACTTGCTCCATTGTTCTTGTAAGTACTGAATGGCCAAGGCAAACTTCCAGAAGAACCACACAAACAGCGAGAAGTATATGGTGGTCACTAAACTTTATTGAATTGAAAAACGCGTTTTTCAATTCAATAAAGTTTAGTGACCACCATATACTTCTCGCTGTTTGTGTGGTTCTCCTAGTATCTGCGAGAGGGGCTCCTCTTGTATGTTCCAAGGCAAACTTCCAGACATTAAACCATTCATTGTCTTGTTTTATTCTTTTCTTGACGTTTATGTACTCACAAGAACAGTCCAATAAGTGTGGTTGATTGCTAACAATATTTCCATCACATCAGACCAAAAAGTCTCAAATTTAAATATTTCCTCAATATTCGATGTCGACGACCAATCAAACAAAATATCAAAATTTCTAGTTTGCTGTTAGACCGTTATTAAACCAACTAATTCAGATATATTTATGGCCCATTTTTCTGAAAATAAAATTATTCATGTGCACTATGTATATATTACTTGCTGTATATTCCACATAAAAATCTATCATGTGCAACACTATATATCCTCCTAGCGATTTGATTTATACCAAGTCCATATTCTTCAATGCAATGAAATAGAGGAATAGCCTAATGGTTAAAGTACTGGCTTGGGAATTAAGAGACCAGCGTTCGATTCCCACTAGCACCCCTTAGGGCCTTGGGCAAGTCACTTAACCTTCCATTGCCTCAAGTACAAACTTAGACTAAGTCCTCTGGGGACAGGGAAATACCCTACAGTACCTGAATATAACTTGTCAAAGCTCACCGACATGTTGTCATGACATCTTTGAATTCTGAAAGTTTCTTCCATCAGCTATACTTTACTTCTGTTTAATGAGATCACATGATCACCCCCAGCCAATAGCAAAGCACCGCATGCAAGGGACCACCATTCAACCAATCCATGTGGTACAATTCGGGTCGCTAAGAGGATATATAGTGCTGCACATCATTTATGTGGAATGCACAGTAATTAATCTATCTAGTGCATATGTGTAATTGATTTTATTTAAAAAAAAAAAAATGGACCATACATCTCTCTGATTACTTTTGGTTCATAATAGTCTGACAAAATTGAAAATTGATGATATTTGTTTATGATTGGTAGCTAACACTGAATATTGGGATGCATTTAAAATTTGAGACTTATTTTTGGGCTTTAAATGATAGAATTATTTGATCATGTAACCACACTAGCAGCCTTTCAAATAGTTAGTTTTGCATTTCCTGGAAGTGAATCAAATGTATTCAAGGATTTCTCTCAGTTTTTGCTAGGGAAGATGTTATACTGGGTCTTTTCCCCTGCGGTACAGTGTAGAAGAAAATTGATTTTCCATATCAGATTACAACACTTAAAAGAAAATGACAGTTTTCTGGAAGACAAACCACTTTGTCAGAATCAGATTGCAGAAGGGAATTATGTGCTCGGAATTTACTTTAGAATAGCATCTTCTGATGTTTCTTACACGGGTAAACTTGCCCTGTTTATGTGACAAAGGCTACTGTCCATTAATGAAGGCTACTGTGTGTAATTCTGCCATGGCTCTTTCATGTCTACGGGCCCAGTGGCACATAATGCGAGTTAAGTTTCAGTAAGCAAGCCTCGAAGAATACAGTTTTTTCCAGTCCAGTACAACTATTTTAGTAGTCTTACTGGAGGTCAGTATTCAACTTTTGAAGCTTGCTAGACAAATCCCAAGGTTTTCAATTCCATCCCTATCCCACCCTCTGAGTTTCCCCCCAGCAAAATTTGACTACTTATAAAAAAGGTGGATTTCTGAGAATTCCTGGGGTGTAACAAAACTTTATCCTATCAGCATTGATGTTTAACACACTGGTCTGATAAACTTAAGCAGACGAGTCCGTCAGGTAGGTGCAGCGATATCAACACTGTACTTCTGCTGTTTGCATTGCTGGGGGTGCCGTCAGGGTGGAGCTGCTCACTACATGCATTGTATCATGAACTCCACTAATCTTCGTGCATATATGTGGACGGTTACAACTGCCCCAAGCAGGCACCAATGTCCACATCCTCATTGTAGCCACAATTGCTGTTGGATTTGCATTAGTATCGCATAAAGACACAGGCACCTACTATATGTCTCTTTATAAAAACTGGGCCAGAATAGGTGCCTTCTTGACCTCTAAACCTAAGCACCCGGATATAAAATATCCTCTAAGTGACAAGAAATAAGAAACGGAACTATGCAGACAATACTTGATTAGGAATGTAATTATTGGAATTGCTTTAAATTTTGCTTTTATAATTTCTTAGGTTTGCCCGATTATTTGTTTGCATTCTTTATTATTTCTCATGTCTCTTAGGATTTTTTTTTAAAGATATCTGCAGTATATCCATATAGTTGTGATCAACATTACTGGCACCCTTGCAGTTCAACCCCTTAATGTCCAATATCTCCTAAAAAAAAGTGGCCAGTGAAATGATTTTTGACTATATATGCACACATATCTGACACATAAAAGAATCAAATAAAACAAGACCAATTAAAAAAGGAATTAGTATAAAAACTGGGACATTGTCAGGACATGATTGGCACCCTTATACACAATTCAAATCAGTTTGAACAGAAAAACCACATTCCTGTGATCAATTGTCAGTACTCACATGACTTGAATCAACCAATGAATGATGGCTCTAATGTTTAAAATGGCCATATTCACGCCCTGTTCCATCTTCACAATGGTGAAGACAAGAGATCTGCCCGAGACCATCAGAAAAGTCATTATCAAAACATCAAAGGGGTACAAGGCTATCTCCAAAGACCTTGGAATTCCCGTGCCTACAGTTCACAATGTTATTAATAAGTTTTCTACTCGTGGAACTGTCAAGAGCCTTCCAAGACATGGTGGGAAGAGGAAAATGAATCCAAGAAGTCTTTGAAGGTTAGTGCAAGCTGTTGGAGAAACACCATGTACAACATCCAAAGAGCTTAAGATTGACTTTGAGAAATCTGGGGTGCACCATATGCCATACACTAAACAAAGAAGGACTTCATGGTTGAAGACCAAGGAGGACTCCACTGCTCAAAGACAGACATAAAAAAGGCATGCCTGATCTTTGTCCAAACCCACCTTGAGAAAACACAATCCTTCTGAGAATACCAGCAATACATTTACAGGTAAAGAAATGAAGCTTATAAAGGAAAAAAAAAACCCACACCCTTCCTACAGTTAAATATGGTGGGAGGTTCATAATGTTGTGAGGCTGTTTTGCTGCCTCAGGAACTGGAGGCCTGGAATGTATTAAGGGAATTATGAAGTCTAAGGACTACCAAGGTATTCTGGAGCGAAACGTGCTACCTAGTGTTAGAAAGCTAGGTTTGGGTCGAAGGTCATGGGTCCTCCAGCAGGACAGTGACCCAAAACATACCAGTACATCCAAAAAAGTACAAGAAAATGGTTAAAAAGGAACAAATGAACTGTTTTAAACTGGCCACTAATGAGTCCTTATCTCATTGCAATCGGGAATGTTTGGAAAGAGCTGAAATCTGCCATTGGTAAAAGGAATCCTGGAAGCAATCATGAGCTGGAACAAATCACAGTTGAAGAGTTGGAGAAACTACTAGTGGACAGATGTTCAAAAAAACCTTATAGATGGCTACAAGAAAAGTTGACGCTGTCATCACTGCCAAGGATTGTGCAATGACACATTAGTGAAGGGTGCCATTAATCCTGTCCAAATCATATTTTGGGGTTTTTTCCTCAGAAATTACTACATCTAAGTTGCAGACACCTTTTTTTTTGTTCTATTACCTTTGAACATACTTTTAAAATATGACAACATACAGTTGGAAAATTTCCAATTATTCCTCCAGATGTCGTATACAATATGCCTAAGATGCAAGGGTGCCAATAACATTGACCACAATTGTATGTCAAAATAAAAATTGTTCATTGCACTGTTTTTCACTCCAGCCTCATCCCCTCCCCTGCTATTCCCTGCAGGCTGCCAAGGGCTGGAGCAATGAGCAGAGCAATTGTTTTCAGTTACCCAAAATGCCTAAAGATACAGTGTTCTAGGCAGTTCCTTAGTTCCTTTTAATGAAAGAACCAGCCCTGCCTGTGTAGCTATTCCCTACCTGTTTGTAATGTTACCACTGTTCTGGCTGTACAATATGCTTTGCATTTTTCCTATTTGTTTTCTTTTGCGGTATTCATCTATTCCCACTAGCACTCCTTGCGGCCTTGGGCAAGTCACTTAACCCTCCACTGCCTCAGAAAAATCCAAGGTCCCTGTTTAATGTACATTACAAAGTTTAAGTTTCAATGTAAACGTCTTTGAATGACATGATAAAGCGGTATATAAAACCTGTTAAATAAATAATAAAATTTTAAAAAGTTATACAACGGCACCTCCAAGATGCTTAAAATGTACTACATAAATTGTTAAATAGAGATATGGCAATGCGAGAGCAGGTATTTACCTGTAATTCTTTTTTCCTTCTTCTGTTTGTAGCTTCAATGTATTCTGAGCTACAGGGACAGCGGTCTGATATCGAGAGTATCATACCTCATCCTGATTATCTAGAAGCAAATCCTGAGCTTATCCAACCGAAAAAGCTTATAAACCCCGTCAAAGCTTCCAAAAGCCACCAAGAGCTGCACAGAGAATTGCTTATGAACCACAAAAGGTAAGCAAAGAAACCGCCAGCCACTAACCACTTTCACTGAAATGTGTCATCAATGCTGCAAATATCACCATGTCGCCGGGCAAGCATTGGAATCACACCCACATTATATTTGCACCTATATCTCGATGTTGTCTTGGCACTAAAGATTTATAGCTTGATTCAAGAAGCATTTTCCCCATAGACACAAGAGAAAAGCTTTCGTGATTCTGGTCAACGTTTATTCAAGATTAGACAAAAATTACAGACATAATCCAAATCTCCTTTATTACATACATAAAATGAGATAAAAGTTTGCATAGTAAATGAAGGAAGTTAAATATCAAAATGACCCCTCCTGTCTACCCATTTGAGATTTGTCTACATTCCCAAATGTATCCCCACCCTTCGCCCATGTCTTCTACCTAATCTCTCACTCTCTTCTAATATGTCTCCAAAGCACACCCAAAATCTGTGGCATTGATAGCCTACCCCAAATCTTCTCCTTGGAGATCCAATGCAACCATATCACTTTACTATTTAGGATTGTAACCACCACTTCAGACCAGTTGGGATTTTAGATTTAGTTAGTTAGTTGACCTTCTAAATCTAAGGTCAAAGAGTTATAATCAAGTACAAGAGGTAATTCCCCCATCCAGGTTTCTCCGGGAACTAATTCCTGCATTAATTTAATGCATTTTGGTAAATGGTTTCCCAAGTTAGATGACTAGGGATGAAAATCAGTACTAAATTCCTCATCGTTTTCACTCCCTAAATATGCCTTCATAGCCATCCATATTTTAGGATCCCTAAGCATCTAAATTTAGGCACTCAACCTCTATAACTTTTCAAAAGGGACAAATTTAGGATCCTATGGATTGATATTCAGAACCCTTAGCCAGTGGACCAATGGGAGGATGGCCAGCTAAGAATGCAAACCATGATAATGTATTCAGCAGCATTATTGAGATATTGCTGCTGGACATCCCCAAAGACCGCTCTGGCACTATCCACTTAGTCCAGAGGTGGTCTACAGGTGGAGCAAAGGTGATTCCTGTGCTATTCAGATAAGTGCTGACACTTAGGTGCCGATTGAAAATCTAACTAGATCCTATGCAGGTAACTTTGTTCACGTGAAAAGCTGGCTTAAGGTGGAATCTGGATAAGAGCTGACTGAAAATCAGGTGTCAATTATTTGTATAGCGCTACTCAGCCCCAATATTCAGCTCTTATCAGTTCTGCCACTGAATATCCTGAAAATATTTAAGTAGAAGCCATTGTGAATAAATCGGCCCTCTAACTCTCAAAATTATGAGCCTAAGGGGGTTCTTTTAAAAGCATTTCCATGTCTAAAAAGCAGCATTAACATGTGTAGATTGCTAAAATGGCATTGGCATGTGTACGCTAAAGACTGTTTCCAGACATGGGAAAGCTCACTACCTCTATTTTCTCTGGGGAGTGGGAATGGTTGTAGTTGGTGCGGGCCTACAATGCAAACATGGATTTCCCATTTCATAGGGGGACTCCACATCTCATTGCCAATTTATAGACATCAGTATTTCCACCTACCCCTAAAACAAGAATAAATGATAGTTGGTAGAGGAAGATATGAATGCAGAGGTTGAACCCTCACCTCGAACCAACTCACACTCCTCCAATAACCCCAAGTCAGCTCGCAACCCATGATTCACCCTCACAAAATAAGCTCACACCTCCCAGTTCCCCCCTCAAATCACTTTAGTGCTCCCCCAGGAGGCCACTCCCTTCTCACCCTTAGATTTACCAGGGGACATTGGTGGGCAGTGGGAGAAGAAGTGATGCCCACTTGCTCCTGCTCAGCATGTGGTTAGATCCAAAATGGTGCCAATGGCTCCTAGTGGTAATGCGATGGGTACTCGATGTGGCTGTGAGCTGATGAGAAGGGGAGGAACAGTGGTGCAAGATGGTGCAGGGGAGATCAGGATACAGACCGATTCAGGAGGGGGGAGAGGCTCGGGCCCTGTGTTTTCGGGGAGTAGGGTAGGAAGTAGAGTCCGGGGACTGGCATTTGATGACCGCCCTGACTTTGGGCACACCCCTGAGTGGGGAGGCCTAGCCTTTACTGCTAAATCAGGTATGCTGTCTTTGCTGGGCAGCATTTTTAAGAAACCACTCTCATGCATATGTGTCCCACAGTCCCCCCCCCTCCCATCCCATGAAGCTTCTTAAAACTCGCTGCTCTTGCCAGACGTGGAGAGGCATACCCACGTAGTCCCACATGTTTTATAACCCGTCTCTTGTAAAAATACCTGCATAAATCACATTTTATGGGAAGTGTGAATTTCCCTATCTACATCCTTTCTAAAATGTGCCTTCACACCCTTTTAACATGGGCCATATTGCGGAAATCATTCTTGAAAGTTAAATTTCAGAGCCCCTTTTACTAAATGGAGTTAGCAGTTAGCATGGGTTCTGGCACATGCTAAACGTGCACTGGGACATATGTTAACAGTTAGGGGTATGTTTACTAAACTGGGCTGTTAACCCAAGCTATTTACAACTAGGTTCCATTGAATAACATGGATGTGTGAGCTGACAAGTGGGCAGGTTACAAATGCAGTTTAGAGAACAAGGAAAGGTGGCAAAAAAAAAAAGAGAGAGCTATTTCCCATCATGTTGGGTGCCACAGGCTTGATTAAGAGGAATTTCTAAAGCACACCTTGGTAAATTACCCATACACATTACATCATATGAAATCCAGAAAGAGGCTCTCATTGGCACTATAAAAACATGTCAGCAGAAAAGAACCATATACCCTTTCAAGTCTTCCCTTTCATATCAAATACTATAGTCCCCTTTTTTCCCTTTAGAGGCCTTCTTGAATTCAGATACTGTCCTCTTCTCTGCTACTTCCACTGGGAGACTATTCCACGAATCTACTACTCTTTCCGTAAATAAATATTTCTGCATATTACTCCCGAGTCTATCCCCTTTCACCTTATGCAGGTATTTCACAGAGCATTAGCAATAAGTTTCAGATTGAGATCATACTCCACATACCCTAGCTTAGAAGCGAGGTCCATGACTAACACATTTGAAGAAATTGCCCTGAAAGAACAAAATGCAAATTATTTCAAAGAATTACGAGTGTGCACAGAAATTGTCATTGGGTTTTTATTTTTTGTTTTATTTTCTAAAATTTGTTTCCTTTTAAATAAACAAAGCTAAAAAAAAATGTTTAAAGAGAAGCAAAATAACCAAAACAAAATAAACTGGTTATTTCATACTGGCCACACTACAATTTCACTGCTAAATAACATTTCAACCTTAGCAACGCTAGATAATATAAAAGCATGATGTTAGCTTCAATGATCGAGTACAGGGGTGCTTTTAAGAAATCAGCTATAGGATAACAACCAACCAATCACCTTAGTACTAAACCTTTTTCAGACATGATGCCATTTTCAGGGAAGGTTTGCAAGAGCAACAGGTTGAACATCACAGACTCATTGCCGGAACAGAGCTAATGGTTGGTATTTGACATGACATTTTAGTAATAGGCTAGAGAGTCTCTGAACAATGACTGCTTGCAAGTGTATTCAGTCTTTACCTTTCATCCACTAATTGCAAACTGGAAGAGAACCGAACAGAAATGAGTGGCAGAAAGTAGAAAACTTAAGTAAATTAAAATATTTAGCTTGGCAAGATATCAAAGTAATCGCCGTTTTTCTGTTGTAGCTCCAAAGGAGGGAGCTGGGTATTTGCCCATGGGTAGTAAGCTCCTGTGAGAATTGAATTGGGTGGGGTTTACAGTCAGGGGGCATTTCTCCTTTCAAGGTCAGAGGCTTATCTAAAAGGAATTAACGTACGTGTCTCATTAGTAAACATGTCCCATGAAGACGCAATGGATGTAAAGTGCACTTACTGGAAGCAGGAGGTTTGATGCATCCAAAAGATGCTAACAGTTAGCATGGGGCTCCCTGCTAAAAATCCCTCACTTGAGCAACCGCGCAGGGACTGGGTGGGTTAGGGGAGCAATGTGGACATTGACAGAGCGTTGCAGTCAGCATGGCATTTCCAGTACGTGCTAACCGTGCCCGTTGCCGTTAGCATAGGTGCACCTAATGCCAGCTCAATGGATAACGTTGAGTGCGTCCATGGGCCAGCTGTACAGAGCTGCACATTAGGAGCATGTGCATCATTCCCCTGCTGTTAAATATTAGCACAGGCTTCTGCACTAATTTGGTGGCAGAATCCTGTGCTACTGGCATGCCCCCGTGTGTTCTCTCTCACCTTTTACTACCCATTTTTATTTATTTTATTTATTTACATTCTCTTATATACCGCGCTATTCTGCATCAGTGTGGTTTACATTGAACAAACTGAAATTACATTGAACAGGGCATTATAACTTGGAGATAACTATTTTACAGGGATTCCTGCCTATGAATATGTTTGTTTATTTCTACTGAGCCACACAGGCCTTTTTGTTTCCGTTATGGATCTATTTCCCTGCAATATTAAAGAAAAATACTTTCCTTTCACCTGCTAGAGGACTATGGCCTGAAGCTCCATTTTCTAGGGGAATGACCTATGGCAGGAATTCACAGCTCCATAAACAGGTCTGGTTCTGAAGGCAACCATGATATGCAAATTCACCTTGTTTACAGGCTCAGTGCATGAAGATGCCCAAGACAATTATTCACAGCGACTATCCTGAAAACCAGACTTGTTTGCAGCCCAGAAATTTACAGCTATTTACAGAAAAATTAGGCAATTTTTCGATTTTTGCAATTTAAATGGAGACTTTCAGGGGTTCGTTTTATAAGGAGCTTCAGAAAAATGTCATGATATTTCTATGCATATATCACATATTTTCAGAGTCTTAAGAGCATTAAGAGGCACTGACAGAATAGCGACAGCTGTGGTATGCATGCAAGTTCACGCATTAGACCAAGTGCTGATGTGCTTTCATTGTGGGCGTGCACATAGGAGCCTGGGCAGAGCACAAATGAGAAAATACCATAATTTGCACACGTTCTTGGGCTTTTACCCCAGCCATAGAGCTGGCATAAGTGCTCACGCCTAGATTTTACAGGTTCTTTTGACTACTCCCACCCCTATCTCCTGAAGTACTCATGCACTTGACTTTATGAAATAGACAATAGTGACATGGAGAAAAAAAAAAAAAAAAAAAGCAAGCATTGTCTATGCAGGAGTTTCTAAAAATTACTCTCCTCCTTGTTGGTTATAGCCAAACATATTTCCATATATTCTCAGGTAGCCGCTAATGTATTAGCTGTGCACGAATCCTGATCCGTAACACTTAAGCTCTTTTAGTCTTAACACTCTCTTAAATCAGAGATTGATAAACATCTGTGCCGACTTCATAGCATGAAGACGACCCGATTGAGATTGCCAGTATATTTCACTTATATAGCGATCCAAGTTGGGCATTCAAATCATTTTAGGGTCTATGGACTAAGGAGGATCAGTTCGGCAAATTGTCATTTCTCCTTAGACAGGCTCATTGGTTTAAACCATTTTCAATCAGGTGTTCGCACTATAAGCAAATCTTAGGCAGGGCCGGCACAAGAAGATAAGGTGCCGCTCGTCGTCCCCCCCCCCCCCCCCAATTTTCTGGGATCTGTAGCAGCGGCAATAGCTACAAAAAGCCCTGCAGCACTTATCTTTAAACTTCGGTGCCACAGGGCTATTTGCTTCCACCCCCTCTGTTGCCAACTTCCTGACAACTCTGCATCCAATCGCTACCATCCCTCCCCATGGATTTACCATCGAGACCCACGGTCACTGCACTGTGGAACTTTTCCCACAAAATCTAACAAGGCAGGTAACACGGGGGCTCCGTGGGAAAGTCAGTCCTCTGCAGTATCGACAGGGCATGCCTCGAGAATGCCCCCTGCAGATACCATACAGAGGTTTCCTGCTTATTGTGTTAGCAGCCAAAGCCTAAGACAGTTTAGTAGACATGCTCTTTAATGAGCATTATCTTCATTGGTTTGAAATCATTACAAATGCTTTGAATGTCCAGTTGTAAAACTGGAGATTAACTACTCTAAAAAAGCAGAGATGGAAGACAACTCAAAGGACCAAAAATGCAGAAAAAAAAAAAAAAAAAAGCTTGATTCCAATGGAAAAAGTCTACAACAGTTAATAAATATTGTGATTCAATTAAGGGAAAGCTTAATTTCAGATAGAACAGTGTGAACAGAAAGTATATCCCAGGCAATGTAATTTCATAACTGTACTCTTAAGATTCTTTATTTAAAATGATTCAGAGCATACAGCAGTGTACAAACAAGGAAGGACTACACTAGCTGGAGACCTGCCGAAGAGCAGTAATTCAAAACAACAAAAAACACCCCACACATGCCACACTCCACCTGCTGGCATGAAGATATATTTGCTGGAACATTAGCATGGAAAGGATCATCTCTCAGCTGAATTCCAAGAGCTATTTTAAAATTTATTTGCCTTAGGAAAAAGGTAAAAATTTGAGGTCAGTATTCAGAAACACTTCTACAGAAAGGGTGGCCATTTAAACTGCAAAATGATCAAAGTTATCCATTTTAAAAAAAGGGACACGATTAGGGATGTTCCAGAGCTGGCTAAAAAAGTCAGCTGTTTAAATGGTAAATATTCATCTACTAGAACAGGGCTCGACAAATCACAGGTACCAGGCCACCATGGCGCCTCCAAACTGCCCCCTGAAACCCGGGATTTCACGTCCCTGAACGTTCAGCCCCAGCGCTTCCCCCACTATCACAAAGAAGTCGAGTTGTGCGATGCAGGAGTTTCCGCTGATCTCGCCGCTTCAGGTCTCAGGAGATCAGCACGAACTTCCTGCACCATGTGCATCTGAATCATATACGCTACATTTATAAGAGGAGCATGAACGGGAGCCTTTTATTCTGAAGGTTTTTCCTATGTGGCTCGTTAAAGGGTCCTGTGCTATGTGTTGGCATAAACTTGCATTGTGCATTTTTCCAGGGTTTTGTTCCATTTTCTTCCGTTTTGGATTCCGCTTGGAGTTTTGGGTTGGGTGGTTGGTGGAAGGTTAGAATCAGAGGGGTGGAAATGTTTTTTAGTAAGTCATCCTCCAGAAATTAGGGTTGGAGACCTTTGATAATTTTCCGTAGGTTTTCTAGTTCTGGGTTTTAAGTTACCACAAGTGGTACACGTGCCGTGTTTTTTCTTTCCTTATAGTGCAGTAGGTTCTCCCTGGGTGTTTTGAGTAAGGACACAATTTTTTTTTTGAGAAGATTTTAGGATGACAGCCATTTTGTTTGAAGGATTCTGTTAGGACTTTAAAGTGCTTATTCCTGTCTAGGGGGTCAGAACAAATGAGGAGGCATCGTGTAGCCTGGCCGGGTATAATGGATGTTTTTTATATGTGGAGTATAGAAAATGGAGCTCTGAAGACTGTTGCATCCGTCGGTTGGTTTCCTATATATTGATGTTTGTAAGTAACTACTGCAGATTGAGACTGTAGTGTCTAAACAGCGACTGCTTTCCTTGGAATAGTCCATTTTGAGTCTGATTGTGGGGTGGCAAGTATTGAGAGAGTTGTAGAAATATTTAAAGGTCCTTTTCCCCTTCAGTCCAGATTATGACTATATCAGCTGTGTTCAGGTAATAGCTGAAACGTTTGCTGTGGTAACCGTTCAGGAAAGTCTCCTCTAGTTCTGGCATAAAAAGAAGAGATGAGGGAAAGAAAGGCAAGCAACCAATTCTTCTTTCCTCTAGGATTAGGTTCAGAAAGATGCAAGAAGCAGTTGCCATACAAGAGTATAGCCACCGGCCCCAGGGAAAAACGGTGCGAAATTTAGCAGCCAGGAAGGCTTGAGAAAACAAATAGGCTTTCAGCTGTAATTTAAATTTCTCAAGTGAGATTTCAAGATGGCTGTACCAGGTTAAAGAGTTAACGAAGGTGAGGGACCAAGACATAGAAAGCTGCATGTCACATTGCCTCTAATTCTGCTTGGTTTAGTGAGGGAAGAAAGATGGTCATCCTTGGACCTGAGAGAACGTGTGGGGGTAGAGGATACAATGAGTCCTCATTGGCTTTCTACCGTCCTGGGTGGATAACCTGACATGTGCCATAATTAATCCAACACACACACACACACCCCCACTCCCACAGTCAGGGCCGATGCAAGGAGATGCAGCACTCTGGGCTAACCTTATCCCTTGTACCCCCTTCCCCTCTCTGCCCCATTGCCATCACTGCCAATCTTCTCTGGGACTTCATCTCTTTGCGCCAGCCCTGATCATGGGAGTTGGAAGGGAGGAGCCTTGAATTAATTATGAAAACTTGTAAACTTATCTACCCAGGATCATTGGTGCTCTAGGCAGTTGACTAGTTAACTTAATGGTCTTGCCGGCCCTGCCTACAATATACTCCAAAGCTTTGTAAAAATCTGCATAGCCACAAAAATCAGCAAAGCTGCTCTGCAAACATCTTGTCACCTGAGTCCCCTTGCTAGTACCTGGCCACCATCAACTGGTCTTTCTTTTACTCACAGAGGCATGAGCCTTGATAAGCCAGAACTACAGCGAGTACTTCAGCACAGGCGGCGAGACCAATTGATACGCCAGAGAAAGGAAGAGGAAGAGGCTAAGAAACTTCAGTCTCCCTTTGAACAGGAACTACTGAAGAGGCACCAAAGACTAGAACAGGTAGGAAGTATTCGTACTTTTATAGGCAACGCCCCATTTTGCATTGGATGCCAAGGTAGGAGATGGGAAGATCAGGTCAAGGCATTCATATTTTCCCTAGCATTTTACAAGAGACTGCTGAACATGGAGCTTTTTGTAAATTATGTATTAGAATGTCGGCAAGTATATGACTATTTGTTAGAATGTCCAGTGGGAGCAGCAATTTCAAAAACGTAAATATGCACAAAAAAAGCATCATCACTCGACAGCTTCCACGTGTAAGTGCTTATACACAGAAATGCCACATTTTTAATCCTTCCACCTATGAGTGCCGACAGGACCATATTGCAGGCAATACTACATTCTTTGGCGTGCTATGTATCTTCTGACTGATAGTTATGCTCCTATACTGGCCTCTCTGAAAATTTACTAGGGCTGAGCCCTAAAGCGTTTCTTAAAACGTCACTAAAACTCCCAAATTTAGGAGCATAAAAAGTGGGTGGCAACAGGAGTGGATTTAAGGTAGAAAAAAAAAGTTAGGCGTTTAGCACAGATTTTCAGCACTAGATAACTAAATTAGGTTCATAAAGTCTAGGCAAATCAACGGTAGGCCTAAATTTTGGTGTATAAATTTTAAGCTCCTACATTGTACTGAATTTTCAGCTGAAAACTTAGGGCACAAGGTTAGGAGCTCAGCTTTTTTTCTTAATATCAGGCTCTACACATGGTTATATATTAGAGCTCATACAATGCATCATTGCGCCCCCAATCATTCATTTCAAAGCCTGGACAAAATTAGCATTTTTCAGAAGTTAAATATGCGATTCATAAAAAGTGGAAAAAGCAGACGGGGAAATTCTTGCATAATATTTTGGCTTACCAAAGACATGTCTCCTTTGAATCTGGGCATCCCAGTGCATCAACACATAGAAACAGCAACATTCTGAGAAAGTTAAAAGGGACCCGGGATGTCGCTGCTTGACCTAGTACAGGCATTGAGGAACCTGTGTGTCTTTTGGGGAGACTGCTAGGTACTTATGACCTAGATTGGCCACTGTTGGAAACAGGATACTGGGCCTGATGGACCTTGGTCTGACCCAGTATGGCATCTCTTATGTTCTTATGAGATCACCGTTTATAGGTGTATGCAAGTCTTTGGAAATGACCTCCTAGACTACGGAGCCAGATGATCATCAAATAGCATGCTTGATGCTACAAGGCCAAATTATAGTAGAGACTTATTTTTATAAATGGTAAAATAAAGTGACTTTCCCTTTCAGTTCCAGCATCTCTTCTGTTCTCAAACACCACCACGCAAAATCAGGATTAACACAATAAATACACATGGGACAGATTTATATAAATATTGACCCAAGGGTTTCCAATGTAACTGTGGCAGTCAGCATTTTATTAAAACTCTTGCACTATCCAGATAGTAGCCGGCCCTCAATATGCAGATTCAATGCTGGCTATGCCTATAGCAGCGATATTCAGATAGGACAGCAAAAAGGTTTTCCTAACTTTATGTGGTTAGCTATCCATTTATTAGGCTGAATATCGCCACTCACTGGATAACTTAAACTTCACCCGAGTTCTGTCCATGAAGTGCCCCGGCACTATCCAGATAATAGTGAGAGGAATATTCATTGTCACCTCCTGATACTTATTTGGTTATCAGGTACTGCCAACTGGATATCAGCCCCACAAGTGTATGCAGACCTAAGCTAATGCATATTCATTATGGTTAACCTGGAAACTCAATTGGCTAGATGTGCCTCCAGGTTGTCCAAGCCATGGCATTTTCAATAATGTCATATGGATGCAGAGGTGGACAGTGAAGACAGACCGGAAGAAAAATTGATGTCTTCAAATTATGGTGCTGGAGAAGAATACTGTATATACCACGGACTGCCCAAAGAACAAAATTAGTCAGTACTAGAGATCAAGCCTAAGCTTTCCTTAGAAGCTCAAATGACAAGACTTCAACTTTCATACTTAGCCACATCATGCGCTCATTAAGAAAGACATCATGCTTGGCAAGGTTGAAGGTGAACACAAAAAAAAAAGAGGAAGGCCAGCAATGAGATGGATCAATACGATACAAGCAGCTCACGCCATCAACAATTAGCTACCTGACTGAAGACCAAACACACAGTTTAGGACTATTATCCACAGAGTTACCATGAGTCAACATCGACTTGTCGGCATTCAACAACCACAACCTGAAAGATTGAACACAGACATTGCTTTTACAGGACAGAGTCGGTTATGATTTCCTCCCTTGTACTGTAGCAAAATGTGCCTATTTTACCCTCAATATTCAAGGTTCTTCTTATTCAGGTAACCTATTATCCTTATCTCTTAAGCCTTGTCCATGGCAAAAATATATAATTTATGGGTAAGGTTAAATCACTTGTATAGTGGATTACAGTTTCAGTGCATGGATAGCTAATTGCACTGGTCCTGATATAGTCAAAGGGAGTTAGGCATATGCCAGTAGGTGGCAAACACAACTTGCTAAGCATATATTATCAATGCCCCTGTTTAATGTACATTAGCAAGTTTAAGTTACAATGTAAACCGCTTTGACTGAAATGAAAAAAGCAGTATACGAGGGGGGCTGATAAGTCTTTGGCCTTGTAACGAAACAGAAAGCTATGTGCACACTTCAGTTCCGGAGGTCCAAATGATCTCTCTGCGGAACTGAAGTATGCCCACAGTTTTCTATTTTGTTACAAGGCCAGAGACTTATCCGCCCCACCTTGTAAAAAAAACAACCTGTTAAATAAAATCAAAAACAATATGTTACTTAAAAAATATATAATACAGATAATATCAAGCATTTAAACTTCCTAAATAAAGGCGGAGCTGGCAATTATCCTTTCAGTGGCAATATTTAGCCGCTAAATTTATTTTATTTATTTATCCAGTTTTCTATACCGCCTTATCCTTCAATCAAAGCGGTGGGCAATGGAGAGTTAAGTGGCTTGCCCAAGGCCACAAGGAGTTCCTATAGGACTAGAAACCCCAGTCCCTTCAACCTGAGATTGCTGTCCTCAGGTGGGACTTGAACCACTGGCCCTCTTTGTCCTAACCACTATCAGTTTAATTTTAGGCCTGTCGAATACAAGGCCTAAAATTAAATGGATAGTAGCCTCACCATCATCTCTTGTGTGTATATTCAGCAACACTAATACAATGAACAGCACGGCCGCATATCGTTTGGTGCTTAATTTTGTACAATGATTACCCAAGCTGAATATCAAACTATACATATTTTCTAAAAGAAATGTTTTATAAAACCATCCAGAATTTTGCACAGTTACTTCAGAAAGAGCCATGCCTAACCTTTAATCGATTCATTTTGTAGATGTGCTGAATGTAAGAGGCAGTGCCGTATTACATAAAAACTACGGTACACAGGTGCATAGAATTACAATGAATTGGATACAATAAAGATCATGTTGGCCATGTTTTCAAAGGAATGTGTCAATGATATTCCTTATTCTCTATTACAGCTTGAACAAAGGCAGCAGCTGCATATAGAAGAACGTGCACCGGAGTTTATTAAAGTAAAAGAAAACTTGAGAAGAACAGCGACTATATCTACTGAAGAAAAAGCAGTGTAACATCTCCCAAGCGTGAATGGAGAACGAGGTTGAACAGGCTCCGTGCCCTATACACTGACGTCTCTGTATGCGATTATCATTGGTAACTCTACCTGAAGACATGGCTGCAATGTCATCATTCGCTCCAGTAGAAATGCATTAAGGGCTCTGGCATCCCACAAAAAAAGTACCTACAAGGGGAAGTTATCCTAGGTGAAAATATAGGTAGATAATCTTTACTCTCAGATTTTCAGTGCATATTAACACATTCTTATCAACTTGTGATTGTACACTTGAGAACTCTAGAACACCTAAAGATTATATAGGGAGAACAGCAGATATGGAGTAAGGAGTGCGTCTTACTCCACTGCTTGCCCCAATACAAGTATTGTGGAACCTGTGTGTCTTTTTAGGGAAACTGCCAGGAACTTGTGACCTGGCTTGGCCACTGTTGGAGACTGGGCTTGATGGACCTTGCTCTGACCCAGTATGGCATATCTTATGTTCTTCAACTCCCGAGGAATGCCCAAAATACTATGTCCAGAACCAAGACAGAAATTCAAACTGAGGGTCTCCAAGCAGAAGTGTGTGGGGTGGGGTGGGGGGGGGGGGGTAAGCCACATCGGAAGATATGGGAATGGCTATAAATGGTCCCTTTTTTCCTCTGCAGTATGGGGCAGCTTGAGTGTAATTTATGCCACTGGTCCTGAAGAAAAAGTTTTAATGCTTTCTAGTACTCTTGTAGTGTGAATTTTCAGGTTCTATTTAAATCAGGACACTTTTTTCTTTTAATGAAACTGAATCTTTTTAGATATTGAAGCTGATGGCATACAAAAAGCCAGAATAATCCTCTTCAGTTTAGCTGGTTGAAACCCATTCCCCCACCAAGAAAAAAAAAATTACTAGTAAGACAACTGTAATTTTTTTCTAAAAAAATGGAACCAGAAAACCATGAGGTGTTCTTTTATATTGTTTTAATTGCTGAAACGGAAAAGTTCAAGCCTTTCTTAAAAGTAGAAGCTATTGTATATGCCCTTGAAAAGTATTAATCAGACGGAAAGCAAAAATTCAAAAGCACTTGTCAGATAGCAGCACCTGCTATCTGGATTAAGTGCCACTGACCGGACCTATCTGATAATTTTCATTGACGTTATCTGGACAGTGCCAGGACAGAATGAGGGTGGGGCATGGATATTCCAAAACAATATTCACTCCACTATCTGGATAACTATAGAACAGCAGAAAACCTGACCTAAGTTTATCCAGACAATGATTCACTACTATTTATATGAGTTCAGCCCCATGCATTCCTCTGAATTTCTGGCGTTCTCTCCAACAAGCCCCCTTTGATCTCCTACATCGATCATTTTTTCTTGTGGCATACAAGAGATTGATTTTATCACTCAAGCTAGCAAGAGTCTGGCTTAGCCTGTTACTTTTACCTGCTCAGCTGTCCAACTCAGATTAGCTCTACGTTCTTTTAGAGAAAAACACTGTCCTGCCTATTTTAATATTTCATCACAGACATATGCAAGGAGTCAGGGGAGTATCTCATGTTGAAGCCAGAACAAGGAGCAATAAAAAGAGGTTCTCTAGCACATCGTACACTTGTCAGGAGTCAGCAGCAGAAAGCCTGAAGTATTGCTCACACAGCAAACATGGAGTTTTCAGGAGATGAAGCATGCGCTCAGTAAACTGACAGGTTCTATTACGATTCTTCCCAGCTGGGTAGATCGATTGACGAGAACAAGATGGATTGCTCATCATCACCTTGAAAGCACACAAACAAAAGGCTATCACAATTTGTAATATTCACTTCACAAACCCAGTGGCATTCTTTCCCCATTCTTTAATCTATTACAGGACTTAGGCTTCCGCAGACAAAATGATGGGTGCATATATACAGTATATAAATTTTCAAGAATACATGTTTGTGTGAAGGTCTCCAGACAGATAGAAAGATGTTAACGGAACATCTACAATGGTATTTCCTCTTGCATGCTAGAACATGAAAAACTATAATTTTTTGTGCTAAATATCTTGCGACTATCTTCTTTCATAAAAGTTGATATTCTGAATATTTACCACTATTCGGCATCTAAAGCCCAAAATAAAATTTGGGTGAATAGAGCTCTGAATATACTCTTCCATTATCCGTGTTCCTGTTAACCTCCTCTCAGACCTCCATCTTCCTTCTAACCAATTGCTGCTGTTCCGTCTACCCATTTTTCGGACCACACAGCCCCTCCTACATTCATAGGCTGTGTTGGATCAGACAATAAAGCAGTTGGAGTGGTACCAGACAACTAGAAGACAGTCAGTCAAAGACTCCCACTCTGGTTAATGAACATCAGTCATTACTGCTACTGGTTTAGTTTTCATAAGCCCTCCAGGGACAGGGAAATGTCTACAGTACCTGAATGTAACTAGGGCTGATCCCAGAGTTGGTTCAAGGTGTTGGCACCTTAGGCAAAAAAACTTAAGTCTTACTACTCACCCCCGACTATCAGAATCTATTGTTTAGCTTTGAACAGCCTACCCTCCCCCCACCCGGAAGCTGCCGCCTTAGCTGACCACCTAGTTTGCCTGATGCTTGGGTCGGCCCTGAACATAGGTCATCTTGACCTATACTGGCAAGGCATGAGCTAAATACAACTAGAATATTCCTCATTTGAGATAAGTTTCCATCTGTTAAATTGCGCTAGTCCCTAATATTCCTCACTTTTGTTCCGACATCAATCATCCTCCTTTACGGAGTCTTGCATCCAATCCAACCTCTTGACTGACTCACAAAGCCATTCACACCTAGTTACCTAGCCTCCCTTATTTCCTGGCATGTTCCAGTCTATGTTTAATATTTATAGAAATCATCTTAATATCCTGCCAGTCTCTCGAGCGCAACTGGAAAATACATGTCATGCTGCATTCTTTTATAATGTCCCTAGCCTGAGGAATTGATCTTCTGCACCCTTTGCTTTTGGAAACCTCTTAAAACTTCAAAGTCAGCCTTAAAGGCAAACTTGTTTCAGAAAGTAAACCCATCCTAGATTCTCCCCAAAATGTTAAGAGAAGAGGGCATGCCAGTAATTTCTCTGCCTCTACTCTTATTAGTCTTTTCTTTCTGCCTATAATTATGATGGGAGTTCCTTTCTATCTACTGTAATTTTTTTTAAAACTGCTCTGATATTAATTCTAAGGGTGGTATAATAAAGAAGAAATAAACCAAAAAACATACAGGACTCTGTTTCCAAAAATGTTTTGATATAAAGAACAAAAAACGGCACCTTTTTTAAAAACAGGACCTTGGTATCTTTTTCACAGTTTTATATCCCTTAGATTTGAACCACATAATTATGAAATTTGAAGATTAAGCAGCAGATCTTCTACTTCAGTGAAGAATAGTTGACACCCCTAACTAATTTCATTTGATTTATTTTATATACTGCTTAGCACCAAAATTTAGCAGTTTAGAATAAAATATAAACATACAATAAGAAAAAAAGAAAAAAAACTTAAATACAATAAAACAAAGCAATAACAAAAATAAAGATCATAATAAATCCCTAATATACAGATTGAACAGCCAAAAAAAAAATCAGATTATAATTTAACCTCAAAACAGTGGAGGAGTGGCCTAGTGCTTAGAGCAACTGCTTTGTACCCCGAAGATCAAGGGTTCGATTCCCACTGGCATTCCTTGTGACCTTGACAAAGTCACGTTACCTTCCATTGACTCAAAGAAAAGGCCTGGCAATTTATTTCTAGTGATACATTGCCCAGAAAACCCAGAGGCAGCTAGGTCACCAGGAGACAGCACTGAAACAGCCATCTCTCAGAGCTTTTCTAAACTCGTGCAGTCTTGAAGCCTGTTTCATACCCGTGGGCAGATGAAAGATTTATGAATATCCTAAGAGATGCAGTACACTGGCCCCTGTCAGAGGCAGGATGCTGGGCTCAATGAACCACTGATCTGATATAGCATGGAACATCTTACTTTCTTAAAACAAGACACTACCGGATTCAATGGGGCTTATGCAATAAAATTAAGGCCTCCGTTTACTAGGCTGCATTATCATGCATTAATTCAGGTTAAGTGCAAAGTTAGTACACAGACCCCATTGAGAATAATGGGGCATACATTAAATGACGTTAACACAAGTTAGTAAATAAAGCCCTCAGCATGCTAATGCCATTTGGCACAGACTTAAAATAATATGCCGTGCAATAATGGCTTAGCGTGCATATTAAACTAGGGTCGGAAGATGTATGCATGCAAATGAATACACAAACAAATAAGGCTTTTTGCATGGGAAAATAATGTGGTTTGCTGATCTCTGTTCTTTAATTAGTATGTGCTCGCTCAAGCAAAAAACCTACCACCTGCCTTGAACTAGCTGTTAACGTTTTGATGTGTACTCTGTTGAAAAGGAACCACCAGCAGCATGTATTATTCCACTAAAAGAAGATGGTGCTATCCCATTCTGCAATGCAGAAAGCACAAAGTTTTATGGTGTCTAAAAATTCCGTAAGACTATATGGAAACACAAGGTTTTGGATGATCATTGCTATTATGGCTATGAGTAGTCTGGTCAAAATAATTCTTGACCCAGAATACTCTTTGAGGCCAATAATTCATTTTGTTTGACTACAGAGCTCTCTTTGAAAAAAGAAAAATCTGATGCCCTCCCAAACTGAGTTATCTAAAAAGAAGGCTAGAACTTCTTCAGAGAGCTCTCAATCTGATTCTCTGTTCGTGCGGAGAACCCAACTATAGGGCATGCATGGTAACGGGAAAGGGTTGGTAGATGCAGGTGCTTTCTGGAGTCAGGGTTGATATATTTCTCTTCCTGATGACAGGAGGAAAAATGTGGGGAGGCTGGGATGCTTTTGGGGTGGCCGATGGCGAAGAGATGGTTGCTACAACAGAAAGTTATGGGAGAGGTGGAATAGAGGATAGGGAGAGATGTAGAAGAGGGGAATGAGCAACAAAAGTGGAGGAGGTAGCAGAGGAAAGAATTAACCAGCATTTGAGCACTTCAAAAATATATCTGCATGTATTTATACAAAGAAGATGAATTTCCAAGCAATAGGTTAACAAAACAAAAAGGTCCCTTATGCCACTGACATTGTTCTTCAGTTAAGTACCATAGTAGTCATTCTGAGGATTGATGTCAAAAGAACACTCTGGACTTCGAAAGCCTCAGGTCGATACAAGCGCTTACTTGGTCAGCAGCGGCACCGATTGCATAAAATATTTTTCTTTGTGAAAAAAACCATAGCATGTAAATGGATACGTTTGGCCTTTAATAGTCAAAGTTATCTATTTAAAATCAGATTGGGATTTGGGGTGGGCCAAGAGTGGGACTAAGTTTTCTCCAGAAGTGAAATTCAGCCGCTAAATAGATGACTTATGTGTTTTAAGTATAAAATGCATAAATTTTAATGGCTACCATGGCCGCTTAGCAGAGAATAAATCCCGCACTAGCCATTAGCTGGTTTAGGAAACGTAGCCCTAACAATTATGCCTGCTCGCAAGGAGGTATAAATATATCTGTCTTCAAATATAGTCATGATTTCTACAACACTTGTCCTAATATTTTATAAAAGGCACAAAGATACCTGTGTCTTTATAAAAAACAGGCAAAAATTAAGAACCTTCCTACACAATTAATCTAGCTGACCTGTTATTTAAAAAACAAAACAAAAAACACACACTTACCCTCTATATAAAGAAAAAAAAATGTAGGGTTATCTCCACCAACATGTGATAGCTCTTTGCAGAGCTAACGTGGGATCGTCATGCTATAAGACGACAGCTTTCATGGGAGAAATGCAGCTACATTTTGTGCGGCGCCTGCTCAAATAAGCAGGATGTAGGTGGAGAGTGGAGTTTCAGTTCCATGCAGAGGCCATAGGCGTTGACATAGCATGGTAGCCAAATCCACAAATTCTGCAGAACAGGTGCTATCACTATCCTCAATAAACAGCATTAGCTCTACTCCTAGCGATCCCTGCATGTTCTCTGTCATATCTGCAGGGGAAATGCTGGGAACTCTTCCTGCAGGTATTGCGGGACCTTTTCAGTTAATGCCACATTTTTGTAGCTATCATTATTCAAAGTTGTTGAAACACAAGAGGATTATGAAAAATTATAAGAGGACCTTGATAAACTGGAAGATTGAGCATCCAAATGGCTGATGAAAATTAATGTGGACAAGTGCAGTTACCCAACCCAAACTGGTTACACGATGCAAGGTTCCAAATTAGGAACTATCACCCATGAAAAAAGATTTAGGTCTCATTGTGGATAATATCTTGAAACCCTCTGCCCAGTGCGTAGCGACAGCCGAAAAAGCAAATACAATGCTAGGAATCATAAGGAAAGGAATGAAGAATAAAGTCAAGGATAATATAATGCCTATCATTCCATGTCACCATACATTGAATACTGTGTGCAGTTCTGGTCGCCATATCTTAAAAAGGATATAGCAGAATTAGAAAAGGTACAGAGAAGAGCCACCAGAATGGTAAAGGGGATGGAAGAATACACCTAGGAGGAAAGGCTTAAAAGGTTAGGACTTTTCAACTTGGAAAGGGGACAGCTAAAGGGGAGATATGATAACAGCTTTATAAATTAAATGAATGGAATTGGAATGGGTAAGGGTAGATCAGTTGTTTATGCCATCAAAAAGTAGAAAGACTAGGGGACACACAATGAAGCTACAATGTAACCCATTTAAGACTACAATGAGAAAAAATATTTTTTCACTCAACGTGTAATCAAACTCTGGATTCGTTACCAGAGGATGTAGTAAAAGCTGTAGTGTAGCTGGAGTTAAGAAAGGTTTGGACAAGTTCCTGGAGGAAAGATCCATAAACCATTATTAAAGAAGACCCAGGAAATCCAATGCTTACCCCGTGACAAGCATTGCAGAACATGTGTACCTTTTTGGGAACCTGCCAGCTACTTGTGACCTGGATTGGCCATTGTTGGAAACAGGATACTGGGTTTGGTGAACCTTGGTCTGATCCAGTATGGATTTCTTATGTTCTTATGGATTTCTGTCTCCATTTCTCTAGGCAGAGTCCAGGATCATGGGATTCCAGTTCAGTATTTGCGCATTATTTTTCTAATTTGTCTAATTTCTAAGGTGGTTATCTATCCATATTTTGCATGTGACCAAGATGACGTGTTTTGCAAGAATGTAGGTTCTGTGTAGGGATTTGTAGCAGTCCGACTTATTCTCTTTTCTAAGAAGATCTGTGTTCTAAGGACTACAGTATTTCCAGTGCCGCCTTCTCATAGGTTCTGTGGCTGGTTGTAGGAGGTATGGCTATTGTAGGGACAGACCCCTCAGCGATCACTCCACCCCTTAAGAACGACCCTGCATGCGAGAACCAGCACATTTTTGCTAGAAAAGCAGTCATGGTCAACAGCATTCAACAGGCAAGAAGTAAAAACGTTGAAAATACCACATCATATAAAGTAATTTCCTAGCCTATCCCCACCCATTTGAACACAAATGGGTCCAGACCTTTTCTTGAAATTCCATGGGCAACATCTAAGCTGATGTTCTCAGATACCACAGCTCTCTCAAGAAAGACTGCATAGATCTTTCTGGAAAAGCTGCAAAAAAATAATTTCTCTGCCATTGATGTGTGTATGCTGATACATAAGTTACGTTTGATAAGCCAAAATTGTTCTAATTGAACTTGATATTCCTTTGATCTCTTAATTCAATGATTGCTTCAGGTTCCAGGATCATGCAATTTTTTGAAAATGCCAAGATCTTTATTACATTATGTAAGCTGCTACTTTATTGGATAATATTGGAAAGAAAAACAATTCCGCCTGAAGTCAAAGAACAAAATTGTCCTTCACTTTTGCAATGTTCCCTTTTAGATATTAACAGAAACCCACTTCTTAATTACTTTGGTCAGTCAGAGCTGCCAAGTTACCCAGGAAGGAGATTTTTAGGTCAGTCCTGGATTTCTGACAATCTCATTTGGATGCACTGTGGGACCTGCAACGCTGATTTCAGTGTGTGCAGTCAAGGACTACAACTGCCACAATGTAAGTTCACAGTTAGGACTGGCCAAAAAAAGAAAGTCTCCCTCCCGGAATTGGGCCTCTAGGCAGCTCTGAGTCACTGATTGAATATTTTAATCTATGCTATCTTCACAAGATTCTAAATATTTCTTACCTCCATATCTGACTTACACACTCTCACTTTGGCCTAGAGCACTGGTTTATGCAATCTTATTAGTTCTACCTATACTAAAGTTTCAATAGTTGGTTGTACTGGATGCCAGTGGTGTTCAAAAGTATATTGAGGCCTGTGAGTTTTGTTCTGGTTCTTCAAATGTTTTTCTTAGAATTTCCAAAATTTATAGCATGGAAATTTCCATGCAAAATATCAGAAATTAAAAAACAAAAACAGGATTCCCCCCCATGATAGAGGCGTGTATGACAAAATATACCTTTACTTCTTTGCTGGCTTGTCACACTGCCTCTGCTCCCGGTCTTAAAGCTGTTCCCTCCTGAGCCAAAGTCCATAGTGTGGCTGTTATTACGAGACTCTGGTCCAGGAGGGACCAGCCATCGGGCCTGGTGTGGAAGCAGTGCAGCAAGCTAGCACAGAGGTTAAGGAACATTTGCCGCGCACACCTCCACCGTGTGGGCCCAGAATCTGAGTACCTCCTCCTAGCCAGCATCTGCAGTGGACTGCACCCACCATCCCGTTCTTGGTACACCTCTACTGGATGCAAAATATATACCTGTGGTATCAACATTTTAAATGATATATCTTTAGCCATGTACGATGAACTCTGATCATAAGGGGATATTTTTATAACTGCCCACAAAACAGTGCGTTCATACTGATGCCTGCGAGGGCTTCAGTGACTTTTCAAACAAAAAGTATGTACAGAGCTCAGATTTGAAAAGTACTCCAGGGACTTTTATTCACTCACCTTTATTCTTACGCTTTACAACAAAGATTTTCTGGTGTAAACCACGTTGTAGAGAAGACAGATCAGAACCAAGAGGTCGAGATGACCTCATTAATGAATGTGCCACGGTTTTAGAAATGGCTCTACTAAAGTTGGAACCATTTCTAAAATACGAATAAGGAGGTGCAGGGACGCGGGGGGGATGTGTATTCACATGCAGTGGTAGGAGCCATTTCACAAATGTACACATGGGGGGAATAATCGATGGAGGAAACCCACCAACTTAAATGTTTAAGTGCTGCATTTGCATGTGCGCTTGTGCAGTTTTGCCAACTCTAAACATACAAATGCTCTTAACTAACTCTACAGGGGACCCTCTCGACCTTATTTAAATTTGGAGCAAGAAAAACCATTGGTGAATGGAGAAAAGGAGCACTTTCTAATAACTATTCATGTCAGGGAGGAGGTGTAAATTCAAATATAGACAATTTTGGGCTTCCACGTACATTCCCTAAATGAAACAGGGAATATGCAGGTAGATTTTTGGACTCTTTCTAAAATGGATATTTACAGGTGGATACAATTTACACAGGTAAATCTCAAAAAAGGTTTCTAAAACAACCCTCAAAATTTGTTTCCACTCGGTCTAGGTAAAGTTATTCATGCATGAGCTGTACAAGCCTGACTTTGTGGCCCAGGCATTAATCCATGACAATATTTGAGGGTTAGTCCCCATTTCCACAAAGTTTAGCATTAAAAGAAAAAAACCACACTCTTTCACATGGCAGCCACAGACATTAAGGGGCTATTGGCCCAAACTAAAAGTCTCCCCAAACCCCTCTTCTTCTGGGGATCCTCAAATTCCTGATGACCCAAAGGGCTCAATAATCCCCCCCACCTCTTCTGAGCCCCAACATGCGTCTAAAATGTAGTCCCCTCCATGAAGCCCCACCACCTAACAATATATCAGAGATGGTCGGCTGCCTCCTCACTCTTGCTCCTCCTGACCTCCCCCAGCAAGCAATCTCACACTAAGGGATCTTGGGGGCAATGGGGACAGCAAAGGTCCCATTTACTCCTTCCTCAAAGGCAGTTGACTTCAAAATGGTGGTACCATGGTATTACTGCTAGGGGGTCAGCCGGCACCATTGAGGCCAGCTGCCTTTGGAAAAGGAACAAATGGAGATCGCTCCTGCCTCTACCACCCTCAAACCCTTTTGGGCAAGTCTGCGGTGCTAGGAGAGGATGGGATGGGCCAATGCAACCCAACACTCTGCAGTGCACAGTTAAGAGGCAGAGCTTTGTGAAAGAGGGAATTTAAACCTTTTAAGTCCAGCGTCAGGGCTGGGGAGGAGGTGTCAGTCCCATTGGGCCAACAGGGAATAGAGATGCCACACAAGAGGGAATTTGGGAGGAGGGGGGACCTCAATTTGTGTCACTGATCTTACACCACTATACAAAAGGACCCTTCCCCTCCCCAAGCTGCAAAAAAAAAAAACCTACATCCTTTGAACTGAAACTAATTCTTCTGCGAAAGCAGGCATGTAAAATCTTTTTGCACACTCACTATTGCATTTTTATGCATTAATGAGCAGCTTTGCAAGATTTTGCATTGCAGCAGCACCTTAATGCCAAAAAATTTACATAAACATTTGCATAAAGAGGACTTTGCACACACTGCAATGTGACTTTGCAGAAGCGCACATCATGGAAAAAAAATAGCACAACACACCTGAGCTTTGGCATTTGGTGTGTGTTTCTAGACAGCTTGCACTTTTGCTCCTTGCACAGAGCAGTGGTTCCCAACCGAGCTCTCGGGATTCACCTAGCCAGTCAGGTTCAGGATAACCACAATGAACATACATGAGGAAGATTTGCATACGAAGGCCAGTGGGAGCTCCTGGGTCCAGCCGACCAGACGAGCAGGGGCAAGAGAGTACTGAAAGAAAGGGTGTGCGAGAGGGTACATAAGGGAATGGGGGAGGCAATAGAGAGGGGGAGCATAAGGAAAAAAGGCAGGGTTAGAGGAGAAAAAGGAGACATGGCAAGTGCATTCAGGAGCAAAAAGGTGGGAGGGACAAAAAGTAGGAACAGGAGGACAAGGGAAAGTGGACACATCCACTCACACCCCCCAGCACACATCCTAACATGCATGCCCCAACACTTCTTATGACACGTAAGCACACATGCACACCCCTTGATAAAACCACAAATGCATGCACTCCCTGGCAATCCTCATGATATATATACACACGTTCATGTACCTCCCCCCCCCCCCGCCACGCCCAATTCTGCAACAGGGGGACATGCACCACTGCTTTTCACTGCAAGAACACACTTTACAACTTATTTATCTAGAAGTTAATATTTTTGTCTATTTTGCCCATTCTTTTTGTCTCAACCAGACTGTAAGCTCCATGAAGCAAGGACTCTCTTAGGTCCATTTGCACAGAAAAGCGGAGTCTACCAGTACCACAGAAATGATTAAGCAGGTAACAATAGTAGCCATTATCCTGTGACTCTCTCTTTTTAAAACTACTGAAGATTAAAGAATTTAGAACTATTGTAGACAACATATTCACCGTTGTCAGGCAGCATCTTTGAGCTGTTAACAATTACCTTTGTTTAAAAACTCTTACGAGGCAGATCCACGCAGTTCTAGAATCCAATGTATTTGGTACTGGTTTCTTCTGTCTGTTTGCAAAAGACATTGGAGAGAACACACTATAACTTCAGTGGAAAGTTTTCCTAAACCAAGTCCTGTATTGGACTGGAATTTCAGAATGCAGTACACAGAATGAACTTATGGGGGGGGGGGGGGAGGAATGTGGGAACCTCTAAAGCCTGAAGAGAAAGAAAAAAAAAAAAAAAACTTTACTACAAATCATTTTTTTTCTCTTGGCCAGCACTGAATGCATTTAGGGGCACTACTGTAAATAGTATGAGTTCCGATCAGATTTAAAAATAAGAGAAATCCTAAAATGAAATGGATCTAAAAAAACATAATGGGGGGGCGGGGTGGGAAGAAACCCAGTTAAACAAGATTGACTGTATAAAAATATGTTTGTGTTTCTTGGCTGTATGTGGTTCTGACATTTTCTATTTTGTAATCTGTAGTGCAGTTCCTATTTAACAATGAACTATTATCAGTCTTTACTGTCAAGCAAGGATCAGTAACCCCTTCAGCAAGGTATCATGCAAACAAGGCTAGTGCTACCATTCCTAAAACCAGGCAGTCGCCAAGAACGCCAAATTTCAGAGGGAAGCCCATTCCCACCATTTCTGCTGCCGCCGCCCCTCTCCAGAGCCTCCGACTGCTGCGCTCCGAGAGGGTGGGGCTGGATGAGCTCTCAGAAAACAGCACCAGCACACAGGAGGTTCAGAAGCTCCGATAAGTGCCGCTTTGATGGTCCCGGAGAGGGGCGCCAGCGGCGACAGGAGGAACAAGGGTTTGCGTAAGGCGCCTCATATCCTTGTACTGGCCCTGAATGTGAAGCTCTCCCAATTAGCCGCCACTCGCTGGAAAATGGCAGCACCAGGAGACGGTTTAAAAAAATTGTGGGGCTGGCCTTTTGCACCTAGAAGTAGAAGGTGGCAAAGTTGGCCAACAAGGAAGGCATTTTCGCAGCAGCCAAAACCAGAAGCTCCGCCCCCCCCACCCCCCTCAGCACTCAAGATGGAAGGAGCTATAGTCTCTCATCCCACAATAGTCCAAAATGGATGTGAACTCCATCCCCATCAGCTTGATATTATCAAGGATGCCCCCGTTCCACCCCACCCCTTCGTAGCTAATAACGCTGTTGACTTTCTTTTGATACAGGCTAAACTAGAGAGTTGCTGATCCCTGCTCTAAGTATTTAGTGGTTTTTATTATTCAATTTAAACATCTGTAAAAAAAATAATAATACACTGTATGAAAGGTGTAAAGGAACACATTGTTAGTTAAGCTGCTTGATAAATGTGACTATCGTTTAAAGCTTCAAAACAGTATTGACTGTGCTTTGACAAATGTGGGTTTGGTGCATTTTCTGCGTTGGGGTTTACCAAACCAGCGCCTGCAAGTCTCAACCAATTCCTTGTCCTGAACGTAATACAACCAGCATCATAAATCATTCAAATGAGGTTGTTATATGCACAGCTAAATCAAGTAGCGACTGACAGCCTGATTTATAAAAGGAATTTCCATAAGCACAAAATATCAGGGTGCCGAAATTTATAAATCAGGCCCGAGGATAATAATTCATCGATTGGCAAGTATTTGTTTAAAAATAGGGATCTTATTTTGGAAAACCTTTTATCGTCAGATATACATGCTGGCAGTTAAGACCTTTCAGTTGATCCTTATTTTGGGGTGAAATGTTCTCTATGGCATTTCTCCAGGACAGGTTTGGGATCCCATGCTGTAAACAGACTCCAGGGACATCTCACGAGTGGCAGGATTATTCTTTTACAGATCAGTTTCACTATGCTGCAAAACATTGCCCATTTTGTTAATGAACTACTCTTGAGAAGAGTTCCCTCCCATACTTGCCTATATCGATAAACAAATTTGAAAAATAAAAAAAGTCCTTGCCAAAAGTCTAGCCTTTATTAAAAAACACAAAACACAACATCTTACTAGTTACATAAACCATGTAGCCAATGGCCCCCCTGGCATACAGAACAGTCTGAGATGTAAAATAGAGGTTCGGGTTTTACGAAACTGAAAAAGTGAACAACTGTTATATCTGCTGCAGTACATACTAGTTAATTGCCATTTTCTGCGTGTTAGAACATGAGCTAGGAACTTTCTGGTCAGACTTTGGTGAACTAAACACCTGCTTTTATGTTCCTTTACGGGCACAAAATGTGCAGACATGTAGGTCTAAACAAGGATGTTTATAGGTTTTCGGTCGTAACTTTCCAGTGGTTTAGATATGCAGATCCACATTGGATTTCCATGCACCTTAATAAAGAATGTGATAGATACAAAACTCAAAAAAAAAAAAGGTCAATTGTTAACTCATGGCAGAATGTTTATAGTAAATATAGTATTTTCCATGGATGGTGTATATATTTTGTATGAGAATCTCTGCTTGTATAATATAGTGTTCTTAATGCAAAATCTAATATCTTTTGATGACTGAAAATGTAAATAAATGTTACCAAATAAAAGTTCATCGACCATGGATGTTTATATGAGGTAGGAGCTGTTGGTCATGCATATAAAATATTCTCTTTCGATGTACATTTCATTGATAAAGCCCCACTAGGTGTCAACATTCAGTCAGAGAATGGTTCTGAAGTGCATTGCCCTGGACTTTGCTTTACTAAATATCTCTACAGAGGGTTTTGAAGACTACTCTAATTTCCTGATGCTCTCTTTTAGGATTGAATAAATGCTTAATTACGTTTTTTTTAATTATTATTTTGGGGGAATTTTTTTTTTTTTATATAGCCCATGTTATATTCAATGTACACAGCTAGAGATAATCTTTGGGGGATCCTGGACTACGTACAGAGACCCAATGGAGGGCCTCATTTGCATAAGTCCTTAAGGGCTGAAAAGAGGGCATGTACAACACAACACAACACAGTCTCTCACTGATAGAGCCAGCCTTGGTACTACATTGCAAGAACGTACCTACTAAGAGGGACCATGTACAAGGGCCGTGTATTTATTAGTAAGAGTCCCTGAATGCACTCAAAACTGGGATAACTGTTACCACAGGGTTTAGCATGCACTGAGTCAGCCACAGTAACCGCTACCGTGTGCTAACAGCAGAGAGGACGTCCTTAGTCTTTCAGGGCAAGACCGGGGCACAGAATGCGTATGCCAGGCAATAACAGCTACCATGTGGGATGTTGCCACATGCTAGCTGTCAGAACTACCAATAGCGTGACTGCACTTAAAGCCACCTCAAGATGTGACATTAAGTGTAGGCATGCTACCAACAGTCTCGTAGTGTGGCAGTTGGCAGTAGGGTTGCCAACTTTTTCACCGAGAAAAACCCGACACCTGTGGCTCGCCATGCTCCACCCATTCTCCGCCCCTAGTCCCACCCCTGCCCCGCCCCCAGCCCCACCCACAAAAATTACCGAGGATTCAGTCACCCCCCCCCCTCAGTGTTGGTTCTCACACCCCCCCTCCCCTCAGTGCTGGTTCACTCACTCACCCCCTCCCCTGCTGGTTCACTCACCCACCCCCCTGTCGGTTCACTCATACCAACCCCCCTCCCCTGCTGGTTCACTCACCCACCCCCCTGTCACTTACTCACCCCTCCTGCTGGGTCACTCACTCACCCCCCCCTTGCTGGTTCACTCACACCACCACCACCACCACCACCACCACCACCACCACCCCCCCCCCTTGCTGGTTCACTCACACCATCACCCCCCCCTCTGCCCAAGCCGCTGCTTCTGCTTTGTACATAGCAGCGGCTGCAATACACTTACTTTGAAAAGTAAAAGACAAACTGTGTAAGGAGCCCTCTGGTCATCGCAGAGCCCGAGGAAGTGATGTCATGGGGCGGGCTCTTCACAGGTTGTCTTTCCTTTTCAAATTAACTTTATTGCAGCTAAAGTTAATTTGAAAAGGAAAGACAACCTGTGAGGAGCCCGCCCCCATGACATCACTTCCTCGGGCTCTGCGATGACCGGAGGGCACCTTACACAGTTTGTCTTTACTTTTCAATGTAAGTGTATTGCAGCCGCTGCTCTGTACAAAGCAGAAGCAGCGGCTGCACTGCTATGGGGAATCGCGTTCGCGCCGCGGACTTCGGCACAAAAGCCGGTTTTTTGCTCTGGCCGCTCCCGATCTTGCGGCCAGAGCAAAAAACCGGCTTTTCAATGGCCGGTTTTACATCTGTGCCGGCAGCTGGCCTGGCCATGGAAAAACCGGCCAGGCCAGCTGAAAACCGGCCGGTTGGCAACCCTAGTTGGCAGGCTGTTATCAGAGTAGGCCATGATGTTGCCAGACCTTCCCCCCCCCCCATCTGTTTCCCTTCTTTACACGCCCCCTGATCTGATTCCGTACAGAAAGCACATGAAGCCCCCCTGTCTGATCTGCCCACCCATACAAAAACACCCCCCTTCCCCAACAACCTCTCTCCTGCTTTTCAGAAGAACCTTTCAGATAACTACACATAGCATAAACAGCGACCCCCACACCTCCCCCATTACAGCTCCCACTTCCTGAACAGAAGGTGCTCTCTCAAACCCCACCCCCTAATTAGGCCCTCCCAATCAGCCACACTGCCATGATTCACCCCTGGACATTTATGCTTAGGGTCCCAAAATGGCAGCTTTCATTCCAAGCGATAGTCTTGTGGTACCACTTCTGGGGATCTATCTAATGCTAGAAGTGAAAGCTGCCATTTTGGAAACCCTGAGCATTCAGGACAGGAGGGGGGTTTGCTCCTTCTCTGGCCCTGCTAGGGGTGGAGCCAGTGGGGGGATACCTTTTGTTCGGGAGGGGGGCTGGTATGGGAGTCACTGTTTATATTACATTACATGCAGGTGTCCTGGGAGGGAGCTGTATAAAAGGGGGGAAAAAAAGCTTTTGGGCACTTGTGTGTGGTTTGGTGGATCAGACTGTAGGGTTTCATGTGCTTTCCATTTGGGATCAGATCATAGCAGTGTAAGGGGGGGGGGGAAGGGGAACCAATTGAGGACTTCTGGCGTGGCCACAGCTACATTTCTTGCTGCAACAGGTAGCTCAGATGCTCCCGCACTACCTGCCAACACAGGGGACATGGCCCCTACCTGCTGTATCTGGTTTGTGGGCTAAATGCAGGGCAAATTCTGGGCACCCCCTCTGCATTTACTGCACTTTAGCATAAGGGCCCCTCAGTTTGTTAGTGCACCTTGAAAAATGTTATGCTTGCTGATTGACAGCTTTCAGAGTCAGTTTTCTTAAGGCTTTTTTTTTTAATGTTGACTACATTGAGTTAATTCATACAGTCAAATTAAGGTGCACTAACTGGAAAAAAATTGTGGAAAAAATGAAAAACTAATCATTTTACTGTTATTGTACAAGAGAAGATGTTGGGGGAGGGGGAGATACAACAGTAAGATTACTTTCGAAGAAGATGTCAGGTGCACACATGATTTATTTCCCTCCAACTTAAAAACCACACCCCAGGGAACAGCGCCTCTTTAATGTGGTTACAAGTCCACACACTATGAATCCCATACAGGTCTTTAGCTGCTTTCAAGTTAGCAATTTTCAGATAGGCTGTTACACTCAGCTAAATGGCTTTGAAAATTGCTCACATTTTTCATTGGGCAAAACACCACAAGAGCAATGTGAAATTATTCATATCCCCTCCGATTTTGAAATCCAATCTAGACAGAAATGTCAACTTGTGAAAAGTATTTACACTGACATAAGACTCAAATTAGCCTGCAATAGGTATTGGGCAAATTCATCTCTTTCTTCACATATCACAGACTGCACTTTCCAGGATTTTAATACAAAGGAAGCTCTTTATGTTCGAGTATTGAGGTTCTTTATTATGCCAGATATTGCCTTCCAAGCATCAGGTAATAACAGTCTTCGGTGCCTAAGGAATTCTTCCAATAAGGACAATGACTGATACCCAGCTTCTGAAAGTATCTGACTGACTGATACTCGTTTTATGATTTAATAGTAGTAGAGATAATTTATGTTTACTTCGAAAGACAGTCATCCAAAATCTAATAAACAAAAAAAAAGTGGTTTACAACTACCTATCACTAATAAAGCCCAAAATGATAGAATCCAAATACCCCCCCAAGCAAAACACAATCAATCAAAAACCACCCATCATAAAAGCAAGGCTATACAAAATATGAATTAAAATAAAAAATAAAAAAACTGATATTTGCACTAAAAACTGTAGCACTTGGACAGGATGGCTCTTTGCACTATTAAAAAACAAACAAACAAACTAGGAATTTATTCCACTCTATTGCTAAACTTGAAGTTATCTTGTGATAACAAAAATTGCAATTGCTTCAGCAGATGCTGGGTTTTGCTTACATTAAATCCTTTTAAATACTCTCTCGTCCTTCATCATAAAACATTTGCATCCAGTCAGGTATTTTTTAATAACATTAGTGAAACATGACAGCAACTACCTTCAAGGAGACATGCCAAAGAACAGACTTAGGGGTGTGTCCATGGTCATCTATCAAGAGTATAAGGGCCTCACAGCTCAAGGGGAAAGGAACAGGCGAAAGAGACGAAATGAAGCGAGTGCTGCTTATATCTTTGTTGGCCGTCATGATTACATTCTTTGAGCCAACAGATTCAGGTAAGATTTCAGACCACTATTTCTTCATATTGACTTGAATTGTCTTAAAAAGGATAAAGAAGAAGAGAAAAGGAGTTACATATAGAAAAAGTCTGCCTAGCAGAGAAGAAAGAGAAGGGAAAAAGATGTTCAATACCACCACGGTGTAAATTATTCACAAGCAGCAAACATTTTCCAAAGAAAGGAAAAGGCTATGACAACGTTGAAAGTGGGCAAACTCAGAAGACAGATAAGGATTTTTTTTTTTTTTACTTTTTTGCAGAAAGGGGGGCAGATTAACGGAACACTCTCTCAGTAGAGGCCGTAGAGACCAAGAACCTTATTCCAAAACCACATGGCCCTGCACATACATGGCGCTAGCACAGGGATCTCAGAACAAGGGTAGGAGGGGGCGCAAACGGGGGTGTAGCAAGCCGGGGAGACATAGAAAGAGTATTCGGGAAAGGCCTGTGTACATCCAGAGTGTTTCCTGGGATGCCTACATTATATCAGCAGCGACGGGGAATAAGACCAGGACTTAGAAAAACATCTGCTCTGATCTTCAACATCTCCCATAGAGATGAACGGCTGTGACACGTCTGTATTGATCTGGTGTGTCTGAAATCTGGGAGGGCAGAAGACGCAGTTGTAAAGAATAGAATGCACAGGCGACAGACATTTGTAAGGTTAAGGAACAATAAAAACACCCCTACAGAAATACAAAGCACTGCAATAGTCTTTATTCTGGTTATGCTGACATTTGCTGTTTGGGCTAAAGGGGCTATTCTCGGTTCCCCTAACAATTTCAGTGTTTGGAAAAATGGGAATGTAGATGTGGGGATGGTATGTGAGGTAGAATGGAGCACATTCGTGTTTGGCTGAGAAATGCAGATCAGATGTGGTGCTCCGAGACGCCATGCCATTATGGCTTCACAACCGTCAGGATGTGGTGTACTCCTTTGCAAATTTGGGGGGGGGGGGGGGGACAAAAATGCCTGAGCAGTACCTGGACCATAGGGATAACCACAGTATCACCAGGTGCCAGTGTTATCAGGCATAATAAATCAGAGGAGGTTCTCTATTGCAAAACGTCAAAATATATCCCCGTCACTAATAAGGGACCCTCAGAATGAGAGCATTCAACAGTGCAAACAGCACTAATACATGCTCAAAGCACCATCATCGCTCTCTACAAATGTTGCCTTTGGGCATGTCTTAGTGCTGTTTGCACTGTTGAATGCTCTCATTCTGAGGGTCCCTTATTAGTGACAGGGATATATTTTGACATTTCGCTATGGAGAACCTGTTCTGATTTTTTTCTGGTCCATACTTAGCATTGTACAGACTGTTTTCAGAGATGACCAATGCAAGCTTAACTAAGGATGTCTTCTAATGCCATGTATATTGTGATGCAAGGCATGGCATGACAAACATATCACTTTCTACCTGCTTTTATACCATCTTAGAGTGCACTGGGCATGCAACAGATATATATAGTCTAGTTTGCATCAATATTTATGTATCTTCAGTATTCATGTGTAGTTTGCATCAGCACAACACTGTCAGTGAGAGGAGTAGCTTAGGAGATGCATGTTTTACAGGGGGGTGTGGCCATTCGCAGGTATATAGCAGAGACCAGCGGGTTCAAAAACATCCATCTTTTCAGAATACGGTGAGTGCGGGGACATAGAAAGCCATTTGCTGCAGGTAGCCATGTCTCATATTCCATAGTGCTTTGTTCGTGCCAGGCCAACAACGTCTATGTCCCCGGTTCTGAAACCGCAGGTGCATCTCTCTCTGTGGCTGCCCAATCGGGCCCGTTTGCCGGATGTACATATTCTGAAATTGGGCTCCATGTGAAGAAGGCTCTGCATTAGGTCTAATGTATCCAAGGGAGGAGTGGTCTAGTGGTTAGGACAAGGTACTTCAGGCCGGAGGGCCGGGGGTTCAAGTCCCACCTGGGGACAGCAATCTCAGGCCGGAGGGACTGGGATTTCTAGTCCTATAGGCACTCCTTGTGGTCTTGGGCAAGCCACTTAACCCTCCATTGCCCATGTTCCCTGTAAGTATTAACATATGTGTGTCATATCCCCTCATGTTAAATGTATCCCCCAATTGACCGCTTTGACCCGGTGAAAAGCGGAATATAAATACAGCTAAATAAATAAATAAATAAGTTTCATGCACATCTGCGAGCATTTGATATGATTTTTCTCCAGTAACTATCCAGTTATGTACATATAGAAGCACTATGATCTAAACTCTTTATCCAGTCAGATTTTCTGCATTACCACAATCAGTACGGACGAGAGAGCATATAAAATAGCTTTGTATACAATGAGTCTCCAGCAGCACCTACCTAGCCCCATGCAAGTGATGCAGCTGCATAGGGTGCAAAAAAATAGGGGTGCATTTGGGGCTGACAGCCTCTGCTCCCCCCACTGCCCCTTTTCATGTTTCCTCAGTGGTGGCAGCAGCGGAGCGGACATCCAATTCTTTAAAATAAAAAAATAAAAAAAATGCGGGTCTTTCCAACTCCACAATTGCATGAAGGTCTGATCCCTCCCTTCCCTGACGTATACTTGCATCAGAGGAGGAAGGGATCCAATCTGCATGCAGGCGCAGAGTCAGAAAGACCGCATTGTTCGTTTTTTTGAAGAATTGGATGTCCGGTCCGCTGCCATCACTGCCGCCAAAGCACCACAAAAGCAGTGGGAGGGCAAGGGCAGGCAGCATGATGAGCCGGCTGGACATGGAGGTGTGGGGCAAGGGGCAAATGGCAAAGTTATGATGGGGAGGTGCGTCAGATGTGCAAGGTGCACAGGACGCACTTATGGCTTGCTAGGGCTCCGGTCTCCGGTACAGTACATGCAACTTCTAATGCATATTCATTGGGGCAATCCTGAAACCCTGACTGGCTAAAAGGCGTTTACTAAACCGGCTATTTGTAACTAGGACCCGTGTTATTCAATGGGACATACTGTAGTTATAAACAGCATGGATTCCCCATTAGTCCAGCTTAATGCACATACCCCTCAGGTGTGCCTGCAGGAAAGAGTTGAGAAGCAGCACTCTAGGAATGTCCAGTAACGATCTGTTATATAATGATGCCAAACCTGTTTCAAGGATGCCACAGTCAGATGTTTCTGATTTCCACAGTGAATATTGTGACAGAGTGCCTCCTATGTGAGGTCTTTGGTAGCGTTGCCCCTTACTCTTGGAGACCTGCCTGGTGGTCAAAGAGACCTCATCTGGAATTCCTGATTTCATTTGAACCTTGTAGATAGAGCGTCATGCTCCAACATCTTGATTTGCAAGGTCAAACTAGTACATCTGCAACACTAATCTTATTCCATAAAGACACACCCCAGCCATACAATCTTGCCAATTCCCAGGCTCTGCTTCAACACCTAGCAAGGCAGCATCCTTAGTAATCCAAGCTGGCTCCGCTATGCCCCAAACTGGACCTGGGCACTAGTCTGTTGCTTGCACATTCCTCAGCCCAAAACCAGCCTGGCCCAACAGCCAACCAATACCCAACTCAGTCCAGACCACATGTTATAAACCCTTCTTTTACAGGTAATCCAGTCCAGGACTTCCCTTAAGGAAAAGCCATGCCAAGTACTTCATTCCCTCTTAATCCAGTCCATCAATTTCTTTAAGTGCAAAAACCTGTGTAAAGTACTGCTTCACTTTTAAGGTTTTCCCTTCCAGACATAGACCAAAAGGCTTATCATGGCATACTTTTGCAAAAATCTATTTGCATATAAAGTCTTTCTCCTTTCAGATACTAAATGAAAGGCTTTTTGTGCCATTTGCCCCAGCAACACAGCAAAGACATGTGCTGCCATCCACCACCAGGCATTAGGAGAAAACTAAAACATCTTATTCCCCATTTCCAAATCCAGGGAAAACAAACATCACAGACCTGAGCTTCTCCTGTTCTCTTGGCCTGTCCTTTCCCATGCTGGCCTCCTCAAGGTAGAGCAAAGTCCCTTTCCTTGGGTGGGGAAAAACTATCCTTCCTGAACTAGCAGTCCAGGGAAGATCTCTTAGTTCAGAACTGTTTCTTTTTAATGAGACCTGGCCTACTCTCCAGACCACACCCATTGACCCAGTTCCTCAGCTTTGCCCCAGTGACTTCTGGGAGATGTAGTCCCTGCTAGAGGTGCATTACAGCTTCCTGCTGAGTTGAAAGAGGGCAGCCTTTTCCTAGCCACATTTCTTTCATACAATGATTTCCCTCCGACTCCTGACATTCATTCAGATTAGTGAGCAGGGTGGTGAGCAGTCCCCTGTCTTCTCACCACAAATGCATGTGACCCATTTGCAAGACCAGGTTTCCAATATATGCAAATGTTTTTCATGCATATTTATTCTGTATATCTTAAAGACCTGATTGCTTGTGGGATCAGCTGGACAGGTTTGGGAAACCCTGCCTTAATCGGACCCAAAACAGGAAAAGCCTTTTGTGCTTCAGGCTGCTAACCAGTTCTCAGTTTACAGTAGTTTTTCAAAGAGAAAGAGGGTGTGATTTCAGTTTATACAAAAAGAATAAAAGTAAATGTGGTTTTCAGGGATCTGAAACGCCACATATATGTCCATGATAAAAGTAAATTGATGGTAAGATCCATAAGTAGCTCGTGTCCCATACGTATGTTAAATCAGTGCTGTAACATTCCATTCATACGCCCTTATAGCATTTATGAAACAGCATGACGCTGCAGAGTTCTTGACTGAGGTCCGTAAGAAGCGTGATGGAGATGGTGTCTGCACTGGTGGAAGATGTGCACTTGAAGAGGACAGCGATGCTCCTGATTACCAAAATCTAGGGGTTAGTAAATCATTGTTCTGTGCAATGTATTGAAAGACCGAGAGTATGAATGTATTTGGAACCTGCGCCAGAAGACATATGAAAAGAGATTCCAAGACCTAGAGGAGAGGAGGGACAGGGGAGATATGATTCAGACCTTTAAATACTTAAGGAGTATTAATGAACAAACAAACCTTTTCAAAGACAGGGAAACCGTAATACTAGAGAGCATAACATGAAGCTGCAAGGGGGTCAACTGAAAGGCAACGTCAGGAGGTACTTTTTCACTGAAAGGGTTGTGCATGCTTGCAATGCCCTCTCAATGTAAGTGGTGGGGCAAATACAGTGACAGAATTCAAAATGGCATGGGACAGACACAGTGGATCCCTGTATAGAAACAGGATAAAATCAAAATAAACAAAACTGTCTCTGATATCTCAACAAATAGAGGTGACCTGCACAGAGCGGTGGGTACATCCCTAAACAAAGGCATGGGGAGGGGTGACCTGCACAGAGCAGCGGGCGCATCTACTCTTGCCACCTTGCTGGGCAGACTAGATGAACCATGCTGGTCTTTGTCTGCCGTCATATACTATGTTACTATGTATTAAACTATAATTTGGCAACATCATGAGATTCCTTATAATTACAGAAAAATTAACTCTACTTGTTAAGACTGGATTTAGAAACATAATGATCTCTCATAAGTTTTAATTCCTTCAAGACCCTACAAAGCTATTAAATAACCAACAAGTGTATGTGCTTAAGGTAATCCTACAAATTCATAATTTCAGGTTCATCACAGAAAGAGCATATTGGTAGGAAAAGTACATAAAATAAAAAACATATGAGCTCTTTGTAGGTCAAATGAACCTTGAAGAGCAAAAGATTGTGAAAAGACCAGAGAGAATGATCGCAAAAAGAGATCTGAATACAAGAAGAGTGACATAATTTAGATTTTTCAAAAATAAAGGGCCCAGGGGCATACTGTAAGGATAATAAGGCAGGTCATGAAGTTGAGGATTGGTAAACCTATTCCAGTCCAGTCTGAATGCAGGTTCCATCCACATATCTGCAAACAGTTAAGTGGATAGTCAGACTCCAACCCTCTTTAAAAGTAACAGAATCATTTTTAAAACCCAAATTACATTTTGGATTTGTTTGACTGTATGTGGATATTGGCAGATACAAGTGACAATTTTGAAATACGTGAACTTGTGAATATCTGCATTCAAACCAAGTCAAGGCGATGTGAACCAGTCCAGATATGACGACCAGAAGGAAACTTTTAATTTTTACCACATTTATCTGAAATGCTTTGTGCATGCCTCAACTTCAGTGGAGTTTATATTAATATGTATCACATTGTCCAGCCCCAGTTCAAATTGAAGAAGAAATCTGTGACAAGCACAGGTGTTAAAGTTGTCCGTAGATATAACATTTCTGGACTGATTTTTCTATACCGACAAAAAACAACATTGAAGATATAATAAGCACAATCAACACAACAACCTCTCCAGCCGATCCATGTCCAGTAGAGTGGATTAAAAACACTAAGAAACAATTGAGCTCACATTTGATGAAATTTGTGGAAAATTCGTTAAGAGAAGGTTATTTACCTGCTATTCTCAAAAAAGCATCTTTTCGACCAGTACACAAAGGCAAATTATTAAGCACCTCTGACCCCAAGTCATACCGTCCGATTTCCAGTTTACCATTTATCTCAAAGTTTATAGAGAAAGTAGTTCAAAAACAATTGCAGGATCGCATAGATTCATATGCACCATTGGATTTACACCATCATGGCTTCAAACCATTTCACAATGTGGAATCTCTACTTATTTCACTATTTAATAACCTCATAACCGGCCTGGACAAAAAAAATAATGTTTTTCTTTTACTATTTCTTGACATCTCAGCAGCATTTGACACTGTATCTCATTTAATAATGATCCAACGTCTTGAAGATATTGGTTTATGTAACTACACCCTTAAATGGTTCACATCATACCTGAGTAATCGTACACAAATAGTAAAATGTGGAGAAAGAAAATCCTCTCAAACCCCCGTCACACAGGGTATACCACAAGGATCAGCTTTATCATCCATTCTTTTTAATATCTATATTCAACCCTTATGTCAAATTATTAAACAGCACGGAATAAATTACCATCTCTAATAATTTTAAAATAAATTCAGACAAAACCGGAACACTATTAATCTCTAAATGTCAAAACCTAAAGGCTCCTAAAGAAATTAATATCCTAAATAAATCCATAAAACTTAGTGAAGAAGTAAAGTACCTTGGCGTAACCCTAGATAAACATCTAAATTTAAAATTTAAATGTAAATAAAATTACAAATAAAGCTTACCATCGTTTAAAAGTCATTAGAAGACTTCAACCAATTTTGCATACAAATCATTTCCGAACAGTATGCCAAGCAGCTATTACACCTTTACTTGACTTTGGAAACATCCTTTATCAAGGTCTTCCCAAAAATACCATCCACCCCCTTCAAATGGTTCAAAACACCACTGCAAGAATTATAATGGGATCCACAAAATATGAACATGTAACTCCTTTGCTTGAAGAACTTCATTAGCTTCCAATCACTGCAAGATCAAAGTACAAAAATCTGATGATCATTTTTAAAATTCTTCACGGACCATCAGCAGATATTTTAAAATCTATTATTTCTAAAGACACAAGCTCAAGACCCAGATGTTCCCAAGCTACCAACAGACTTAATACCCATCTTAATTTTAATAAATCTAAACAAATGACTTCTAAAAGGGCCTTTTTCATTTATGGCACCAAAACTATGGAACTCTATTCCTGAGGAATTAAGATTTCAGACCGACATGAAAGACTTCCGCAAGTCCCTTAAGACATATCTATTCATCGAGGCTTATGGCAAACAACCTATCAAATAAAAGTTCAAGATACATTATTAACTGTTTCTACTCAATTTTGTTATGTTATAGTATAATATTATAGTTTATCTTTATATACTATTACAATATACTGTAATTTATTGTAAATTAATGCTGTACTGTAATTCATTACAATGTCTTGTCTCTCTGTCCTCCATGCCCCTATGTAAACCCTTTTGTTGTCCTGTTAACCACTTTGATTGAAGGATAAGGTGGTATACAAAACTGATTAAATAAATAAATAAAATAGAGGGCAATTTTATAATCGCCTGTGCAGTTAGCATGCATTACCAGGCACGTATGTGGGACCTTATGCGTGAATTATATCTTTAATGCAGTGATTCTCAACCCAGTCCATGGGGTATTCCAAGCGAGTCAGATTTTCAGGATACAAAAGCGCATCTTCTGCAGAACCCACTCAACCAGATTTACAGTAGGCACAACACAATAACAAACCTATGGAAATCCTTCCACATTCCCTCAGAAGAACAACTTGAATCCATCATAACCAACATTAATGCAACTACATCTCTTCTCGATCCATGCCGTTACATGGATCAAACTCACAAGAGAATATCTAACACCCTACCTGCTAAAGATCACCCGGTCATCACTCATACAAGGATATCTACCCTGACATCTCAAACAAACATCTATGAAACCCATTCTGAAAGGCAAGAATCTTGATATCAAGGACCCTAACTTCTATCGATCAATATCAAGCCTGCTATTTATAACCAAAGTGATCAAAAAAGTAGTCCAGCAACAACTATAGGAACACATAGATGACCATGCTTCACAAGACCCACACCAGTACAGTTTCAAACCTAATAACAGTGTGGAAACACTAATTACATCACTCCTGAACACCCTAATAACTCGTATAGACAACATACGACAGGGTTTTATCGTATTCTCCATCGACCTTACTGCAGCCTTTGACTCTGTCAATCATAGTACCCTGCTACAAAGGCTTCAAGAAATAGGGATCCATGGGACAGTGATAAATTGGTTCTCATCATACCTATCACACCAAAAACAAGTGAGATCCGGTAGCCAACAATCAAGACTGTTTACACAACAACAAAATGTTCTGCAAGGCTCTGCCCTTTTGGCATTGTTCTTCAACATATACTTACAAACACTCTGTAACATCATAAAACAATACAAAATCCAATACAGGATACATGCAGTTGACATAATGGTTTTTACCCCAGTAAAAATTGAACAACCTGACTACACACAGATCACCTCATACCTTGAAGCAATGACAAGATGGCTTAAGGAATAAAACCTCACTATAAACTTAAAAAAATCAGAGGTACTACACATCACTAGGAAAACACAATTCTACCCACCTGAGTGCATAAAAATCTTTAGACTATATTCTACCAGTCAAGCATGAGGTCAAATACCTTGGAGTTACATTCGACCAACAACTCAACTTTCAGACCCACTTCAAGAGAACAATCAAAGACAGCCTACCAAAAACTAAGAACCGTACACAAACTCAAGCCTCTACTCAGTGATAGCAACTTCAGATCAGTCTGTCAGGCCATAGTAACTCCCATATTAGACTATTGTAATATAATTTACCAAGGCCTTCCAAAGAAACAATACTCCCCTCCAACTGGTACAAAATACTCCAGCTCACATAATAATCAGAACAGCAAGGTATTGTTACATAATCCTCACACTACAGCAACTACATTGGCTCTCAGTAATTACACATTCCAAATACAAAACTCTATTAATAATCTTCAAGATAATTCACAATTTATCACCCCCTGTCCTTCAACCGATGATCAAGAAGAGAACTGAGAACAGAATAAGAAGAACCTCAAATAACAACACTCTGGACATCCCTGCAAGCAAGATGAAAGCCAAGCAAACGACGTATAAGAGAGCATTCTCCTTATACGCTCCTCCATTATGGAATGATCTACCTAACACAATAAGAGCCATTAAGGACTTATCAGACTATAGGAAAGCAATAAAAACTTTTCTCTTCATAGAATATTATGGGAACACCCCTTGAATACCAAGTACATACCTAACTATTACATACTGCAAATTCAATACCTCCCCAACTATTTGGCTCACCCTAAAAGCCCTCCCCAACCCAAACTAACATCTCTCCCATGCAGACAGATACCCATACCAAGTTCATACTCCTCCCAAGATACTCCCCATCATATACAGTCCCTCTAATATAGACCTTCCTCTGACTATGAGCCCGATTCCTGAAGCAGGAGGTCCGGGCCGTCCAGACATTCCTGCTGTCCAGATGTCTCTGCTGAAGAGGGGACCATTAGGACTCAATTCTGGTCCGTGGGAACATCAGGAACAAAACATTCCCATGGGAGCCAGAATCTGGCCCAAGGATGGCCCAGCCTGCCCCCTGTGCCTATGAAGACGCCCTCCCCACAGGCACCCCACAGAACTGTAGTTCTGGGCCCCAAGATCCCTGTCACCCAACCCATGGCTGACCTCCCACAGCCTGGATCGGGTGGCAGGGACCCCCCACATCCGGCCCCAGCCCCAATGGTGGCTCCCTGGCCTGATCAGACAAAAAATGCAGTTTAAATTACTTCTGAGGTGGTTTAAAGTGCACATCCTGGCAGGTCCAGCAGCACGTACAAGGCCATGACCAGAATCGGCCCTGTACATGCTGCCGGGCGGCCTGCCCCCACTTCAACCCCAATTCTGTCCCCCTCCCACCCTCTGCTGGCTCTCCCCATCCTGAAGCACAGGACGTATAGGGAGCACCCAGAGGGACGTATAGCCTCGCCAACCACATTATAGAATGAGGGCCTATGTATCTTTCAACCCCCTGCTAGCCAAAATAATCAAGAAGGTTGTCCAAAGACAGATCCAGCAACACATTGACATTGCAGCCCCCCTAGATCCTTGCCAGCACGGGTTTCGAGAATCTCACGGAGTTGAGACACTACTCTCCACACTAACCAACACCATAAACAGAGGGATAGTCAATATCGAAAATGGGTTTGCACTTATCTTCCTTGACATTGCTGCTGCATTCGATTCTGTCAATCATGATCAGCTCCTTACACGCCTCCATGAGAAGGGAATCCAGGGCCTGGCTTGGGATTGGTGTAAATCCTACCTAACGGACCGATGGCAACAGGTTCGAATGGGATCCAACACATCCGAACCGTTCCAGTAACGTCAGGGAGTACCCCAAGGCTCCTCTCTGTCCGCACTACTCTTTAACATATACATGCAGCCTATATGCAAAATCATCCGCTCATTCGAAATCTCTAGCCTGATCTACGCAGATGATGTCCTGCTGTTTGCACCAATCAAAGTCATGCATCCCGACTTTACCGCTCTAGTGGACTGCTTCAATGCAATCACCGAATGGCTTCAAGCCCAGAACCTCCGCATAAACGTCAAGAAAACTGAGGTCCTGTTCATCACAAAGAACAAAAACGTTTCTCCTCCCACTACTTTGAAGGTGAGAGATGCAGAGCTCCCAAGCAAACCCGCGATACGCTACCTGGGTGTTACGCTTGACCAACATCTCAACTTCAAAGTGCACATAAACAACACCACCAGGACTATATACAATAAAATCAAGACACTAAGGCACCTAAGACCCATGTTGGCTCCCGATGATTTCCGAACAATATTCCAGGCGCTGGTAACACCACATTTCGACTATGCGAATATCATTTTGCATGGCCTCCCCAAAAGCACCCTCAACCCCTTACAACTTGCGATGAACGCTGCTGCCCGTGTTCTCTGTGGATTATCCAGAAGAAACCACATCACTCCCATCCTTAAGGACCTCCACTGGCTACCTATAAACTGCAGGCTCACATACAAGGCATTACTCTTCACCTTCAAAGCCATCAACAAGATATCCCCCTCGTCCCTCACGGTCCTCCTCACCCCCACCCCCAACAACAGGTCGAGAAGGACAGTAGCCATCAACACACTGATTGTCCCCATGGAATCTACAAAATGTACGCAGGCAACAAGGAATAGATCCTTCGCTTTCTATGCCCCAAAGTGCTGGAACAACCTTCCACCAAATATCAGATCGATCAGAGACCTTACACAATTCAGGAAAGCCCTCAAGCATCACCTATTCCTTCTACACTTCTCGCAGCCAAACAGCACCCCCCCCCCCCCCACTTCCCACACCCCAATCCACTCAAGCAGTGCCCAACACATCACAAACAACCTAGGACAAACCTAGTCTCAGACCCATCCATAGGTTATTTACAACAATATCAATCTAAGGTGTATATAACAAATTGGTGATAGTATTACTATAATACTACCAATACCTAAACTGGAACAACGAACATGTGTTGATATATATACTAGAATGCTTACTGTAAATAACAGATAAGACCCAGTCCTAACCATACGGTTTGGGTCTAACATATAACATGTAAATAGTCACCCCGCTACATCTTTGATGGTCTAATGTGTAAATAGTTCACCCAGTTACAACTCCAAGTTACCAATCCTGTTCAATGTAGCACAAGGTAGATCTGACTTGCCTTGTACAAGAATTGTTAATTGTAAACTGCACTGATATTAAAGAGTGCGGTATAGAAAAGATTTTAAATAAATTAAATAAATAAAACCCACACCTCAAAAGAACTAATTGCCCTGTATATATCATTTGCTGCATTAATGTTACTCATTGCTCTTACACATGTGAATTATTTGCAACCCTGTATAATCATCCAAGTTTAGCACCTGTGTTCTATGTAAATTTCTTGGTTTCGTGTTATATGTAAACCGCTCTGAATCTTACAATAGGGTGGTATAAAACAAACCTGTTAAATAAATAAACAAACAAATATCCATAATGAATTTATAGGAGATAAATCTACCTACAGTGGAAAAGCCTTAGGACCTATCTCTAGATTACTCAGTTTATTTATGAGTCACCAGTGTGGAACATTTTCAAAGCCTTACCAGGGCCACTGCAAGGTAACTTGGCACCCTACACAGCTCCTGTTCCCGCCACTCTCACCCCTGACTCTCGGCCTTCCCTATATCGATAGTGGTGGCACTGACGATAAGAACAGAACAGAAGTGCAGTGTAGAGGGACGCTTCCAAATCCCTGCACACTGCAAGTGCAGCTGGTTCCACTCTGATGCGTCAGACGGGGTGGGACCGGTTCAGAAACGACCCTTCATGTTGCGCTTTGTCTCCTGTTCTTATTGTCACTGCCGCTGCGGCTGGTCTCAGAGAGATGTAACAGTAGTAGTAAAGACAGGGGTCAGAGGTGGGGACAGAAGATTGGAGGCCATCTCGGAGCACTTTCTGCCACAGCCACCCTCCAACATTTGGCACTGTAGGTGAGCACGTCGTTTACCTAACACTAGTGCTGGCTCTGAGCCTTGGCAAAATATAAATACATCACATCCAGCACCATCCCCTGATCTATTTCTTTCATCATCCAGTCAAGGAAATTCAGCAGTTTTTTTATGACTTTTTTCAGCATTAGAGTGAACATTTCATAAAGCTTTTTCCATTTCTAAAGCAAGTTTAACCCAGAGAAAATGGCTCTTATAAAATTTCTTGGATGTATGCGCGTGTAAATATACATGTCAACCATAGCATACATAGTTTTACAAGATCCATATACAGACATTTCTGGGAACACAATTTTTTAAAACATGCTCTTTCATGACCAGAATATTGGTGCCTTGTATCCTTGCTATTTCTCTTTTAATATTGTTTTTTTCTATTACATTGTAAACCATTTTGAATGATTTTTCAGATTTGGATTTTCTTGGCAAATCCAAATCTGGAAGTAGATTGCCAGGCCTTTTCTTCAATGTGACTTGCCCAAGGTCATGAGGAGTGCTAGTGGGAATTGAACCCTTGATTTTCTGGGTACTAGGTAGCTGCTCTAACCACTAGGCTACTCCTCCATGCCAAAATTAAATATTTAGTATTTAATCTTTTTATTTATTGTAAATAGTTTACATATTAGACAGCATACATTTTGATTCCATTGTAAGAAGCTAACATATTGAAACATTATAGACAATATACACTTTAAGATAACTTAAAAAGCATACATATTGAAACAATGTAAACAGCATACATATTAACAATGTTAAACATATTTTATTTTTCTCCCCTTCCCCCCCCCTTTATCCACCACCCCCATCCCATACTCCCTCCCATTCCTTACCTTTATCCCCTTCCCCCCCCCCATATACCACCACCCCCATCCCATACTCCCATACTCCCTCCCATTCCTTACCTTTATCCCCCCCTCCCACTCAGTAATAATTCATTAAAAAAAAAAATTGGGTGTTTCAAGTGAAATTTCAGGTTATTTGCCACTGCAGGGTAATATTGAATTTCATCTAAGTACAAAGTCAATTTTATTTAAAGGTTGGGAGAAAAAGGGTATCAAGTAATTAATGAAGAGGGTGTACTTAAACCATTTAGTGAATTAAAAAGAAGTTATGGTTTGTCTCAGGGGCATTTTTATGCATATCTACATTTAAAATATTATTTGATTTCCATAGCTGATAGGAGAATTGGTTTGAGATCAGAAAATTTTAGAAAATTGGAAGATTGGTTTACGTTGAAGGACAAGGAAAGGATAACTGTAGCAGAATATAATAAGGCTTTATTTAATTTAGTTCATGTCAAGAATTATGACCATTTGAGTTTGCATTGGGGAAAAGAATTAGGAATCAATCTTGAAAGGTTTGCCTGGGAAAAGGCCATTGGGTGTATTCCTAGACAAATAGTGGGGGCAAAATTACGTGAAATGCAATTTAAGATAATAGAACGTGCTTACATATCACCATATAGAGCATGGAGGGGGGCTTTGCTCAATGTAGTGAATGCCCAAGGTGTAGAATGGAGAAGACACATTTGGGGCATATGTTCTGGACTTGTATATGTGTGAAGAAATTTTGGATTAATATTCAAAAATTTCTAAGTGGTATATTGAGGCAATCTTTAATTTTGACTCCAGGGTTTGCAATTCTTGATGTTCCAGATTCTTTAGGGCTTTCATTATCAGGGAATAGACATTTAGTGAGGAAATGTTGTCTGCTTGCTAAACAATGTATACTTCGGAATTGGAGAGATCCTAAAGGTCCAGAATTTTGGGAGTGGAGAAACGTATTACATCAATTGATTTTATGGGAAGGAGTATCTACTAGGAAACATGTGCGTAAAAGAGCTCATTTTTTAAATGTTTGGTCTCCTTATCTTGATGGGGTTTCAGCAAGGGCAAGGAATGATATTTTAACAATTTAAATTGGCTAAGTTAGAATTACATAAGGGTTAGGTTAGAATTGGTTTAGTAGGGAGGATGGGGATTGGAAGGGGAAAGTATAAAAGGGTGAAGGTGCAGGAAGGAGAAGGGGAAATTATAATGTATTAATTGACTTTTTTTTTTCAAAATTAAATATTTAATGAATAGATATTTGGGCAATGTTCACTAAAGTTTAACATATTAATGAAAGTTAGTTCATATTAAATTCTGCCATGGTTTAGTAAGCATGTCCCATTGGGAATTATTTTAGAAGCCTAATTCATAAAGACACATAGGGGTATGTCTACTATTATTTTATTTTATTTTTATTTAGACAGTTTTGTATACCGCCTTATCCTTCAATCAAAGCGGTCACAACACAATTGGGGGATACATTTAACACACAGGGATATGAGACACATACACTAATACTTACAGGGAACATGGGCAATGGAGGGTTAAGTGGCTTGCCCAAGACCACAAGGAGCATCTGTGGGACTAGAAACCCCAGTCCTTCCGGCCCAAGGTTGCTGTCCTCTAGTGGGATTTGAACCCCCGACCTTCCGGCCTGAAGTACCTTGCCCCAACCACTAGGCTACTCCTCCCTCTCAGCTAAGCTAAGTTAACGAGTTAACCCGGGCTATCTGCACCTAGATCCCATGTTATTCAATGGAGCAGATAGCCCAGGTTAACCTTTTAGTCCAGCTTACTAGACATACCCCATAGATGTTTTTTGGAAACTTTTTATAGGCACCCATGTTATCAAATGCATGATGGAACTCTGTAGCAAAAATGGATGATGAAATGAGAAATTAATTTTTATAAGCAAAATGAAAATTACAGTAGATACATATCAGTCTCGTTCAGTATAAATATTTCTTAAAGCAATTAAAAATACGATTTGTCTTTTTTTCTTCTACAGGAAGAATTCCTGCGTTTTTACCTTTTCAGGATGTTAGTACAACGCGTTAATCTTCCTGGGAAGCATAAGGTACATGTGATCTCTTTTTATGCTTAAAACTGAGATGATAGCATTTCTGTATTACTCATCGTAGGACGTCGTCTGCAAAATGTTAAGTACCATGTTCAAAAGAAAAGATTCAGCACATATTTTTATTCTTTATAGGACAGTTTTAAAAAATGAAAGGAAGGGAGTCATTTTTCTTGAAATCTAGTCAAGAACTGCATTAAGGGGCCCTTTTACTAAAGCGCATGGCCTAGCGCATGCTGATAGTGCATGCTGCAGTAGCTGTTACCGCACCGGCATGATAGTGGGTGCTGATTCACAAGCTAACTGCATGCTGTGTTATGCGGTGGGATCGAGACAGGTTCTGTGTGCAGATCGGCCACCAGCGTCAGCTAGCTCATGGGATGTTCCTGTGTGCTAGTTTTCACAACTGCTGATAGCACAGCTGCAGTTCATATACCTGAAGAGGGAGTGTTAACAGCAGCTGTGATATCAGCAATCAGGAAGCAAGATTGCTGCCACTGCCCATTTTCAAAGCAATTCCGTGTTCATGGCAATGATTACCCTGATCTGACCCCCCCACCCAATCTGATCCCAACCCAACCCCCAATCTGATCCCTCATCCCCACCCGCCACCCTGATATGATCTCTCAACCCCTTACCATCAATGCCCCTCATCCAAACCCCCCAGGACAACAACCCCCCCTCCATCGACAAACTCCCAACACAGATCCTCCCCACAAGAACTCTCATCTGGATCAGCCACCCCCCCCCCCAAACAAGCAGCTCCCCCCAACCAGAAGCCCCATCAAGGCTCAAGCCCTGCCAACCAGAAGCCCCCTGAAGGCTCAAGCCTTCCCCCTGAGAAAATCCCCTCAAGACCCAATCCCCCAATAGAAGCTCCTCAAGGATAACTAGCCCCCAACAAAAGCCTACTCAAAGTTCAAGCACCCCACAAAGACCATAGCCTACTTCCCCTACCCCCTGACCTCCCCAGTAATTCACCTGGGGATGTTCCTTGTATTTAGTGGGATGGGGCAGGAGTAGTCCCCCTCCACTACTGCCCTGGAGCTGCCAGGCTTGAGAAAGAAGGCCATGACCCTTAGAGGTAGTCTCACAGTATTGCCACTAGAGGTCAGTCTGCTAAGAGTCATAGCCCTGGCAGCTCTGAAGTGGGGTGGGCATGGTCTATGGGGGAGCTTCTGTTGGTGAGGAAGCTTGAGCCTTAAGGAGGCCTCTGTCAGCACGGAGGCTTGAGTCATGAGGGGTCTTCTATTGGGGGGCTTGAGCTTTGATGAGGCTTCTGTTCATAGGGGATTGATCCTGGTGGGGTGATTCTGTTGGGACAGGGGTACTGTACAGGCTTGGAGCTAAAGCCTTGAGGGGCTTCTGTTGGGGGAACCTTGAACTGGAGGGGGATTGTGTTTGGGGGCAATTTGAACAGGGAGGAGTATGTTCAGAGAGGTTTGATCCTGATGGGGGATTCTGTTGGGGGCAGGGGTGCTATCTGGGCCAGAGGGTGCAGGTCAGACAGGAAGTACTGTTCAGTGGGGAGTGTTGCTCGAAGCAGCGGGTGCTGATCAAGAATGGTGAGGTTCACGGGAAGATTCTGCACAGCATGGGGGATCAGATCTGGGAGAATGGGGTATCACTAGCATGGCAGAAACACTTTTTAGCACTGGGGTCCACGATACATGCCTCTGCAGAAAACGCGGGTATACGTGCATTATCTAGCAAGGCCTGTCATGCCGGCCTGTGCGGTCAGTATCTGCACTGTATGGTAAATGCAGGGCACATACTGGGCACACCTACTGCATCTGCCCTGCACAGGCTTTGCATTTATCACGTTATTTTTTGCACATCACATGCAGTAAGTACAACAACTTACCTCACTTTACTAGAAGGGGACGTATGTTAGCTCAGTACAAAAGTGTCACTTTAGATTATTTTTTGTTTGTTAACTCTTATTTCTACAAAACCATTTTCCTAAATTAAGGCCAAACTCTGATAGGCTACATGTATAAGAGGGTTTTGCTACTGGTTTGTGCTATAAAATTGTAAAGCTGGAAATATTTCAATCACAGAATGTCAGCTATGATTTTTCATTATTACAATAGTAACCTAAATGGTAGATAACAAAGTTTAATCTACATTTACTATGAGGGTAATTCTATAATGTCTCTCATTAGTGAAGGTGTGCATGTACTTTTCACTCTGTGGACTCTGCTGAATTTTCAAAGTGAAGATACATACTGACTTTCCCTTTAAAAATTATGCCAGGAAATCTATGTGCTTATATTTCCACCTTCCATTTGGGACACACAATTGTTCTGGGTGAAAATTCGCACATACAGTACATTTGAATTTTCCAAAGTATACAACTAAGGGCCAGCTCCTCGGGCAGCCTCCTGAAATACACCTACAGGCTGTGTACATGTAACTTCCCATGCATATTGGGTGGAAATTTTATAAAAGGCCATTTCTGCAGATAAAGCACTACTTTGCTGATGGAAAAGGCCTTCAAAATGACCTCCCTATCTACAGCATATAAATTTGACAATAGTCATTCATTTATTTTTACCATTTCAATTATTACAGAGCCAGTTCAGTAAAATGAAGGAGTCGGCTTCCGAGTCTGCGATGTCATCCCAGGTCTTTATTGATTTTTATATGTTTTGCATTGTTTACGCATCAGTTGTTTGCAAAGTAGAAGACTGAGCATCTAATGGGTGGCCTTGTTTCACCAGACAAATCATAGAATGGACTGAGGTGTCATTTGGGATTTTGCAGTTGTGCACTTAGCATGGTGGAATGTGGTGGTTTATAGTCCTCTCATGACCACCCCCTATGCAGCCTGGGTTGGGAGCACATCCTAATCGATGGCACATTGCCACCAGCCTTTTTTTCGCTGAGAGTTTTACTGTATTCATACGAGGTCCATTTCCAAATCCCATTGAGTGGAAAGTGTTACCTGGTAACGTTACCTAAAAGTAACCTAAGATTTGCCTTATTGGGGTAGACTGAAGGTCCAGCCAGCCTGTTTTCAATAGTGACCAATCCAGGTCACAAGTAGCCCTGGTTACTTTGAGCTGGATTTTTATCTGAATCTAACCAGGTTTTGGCTGAAGCTCTCCACATCTAGCTAGACACAATTTATTTTGCTAGGCCTGCTATTTTCTTTCTTAGATTTAATGGGAAAGTTGACAGGCTAGCACTGAAAATTAGCATTAACCAACTAAATTCCATCCCCCAACCTCGCCTGGCCTTTGACCCTGCCCTAAATTTGTATGCACTTGGCATTTATCCAGTTAAATCTCAATGATCAAAGGAGTGATATTTTTAACAGGTTAAATTTAAATAGCTCCCGGCCAAAGCTGATTAAAAGGCCTAGTTATTAAGCTGCAGTAAACTTTCACATTTTGCCACAGGTTAACTTACCATGGGAGTCACTAACCTGTGTAACTCACTATCACAGATTAGTGAATACCTCCATAAATAAATAAATAGCGCAACTTTCAATCAACTTCACAAGCTGCATTATTTTGTTTCCTGGGAGCATCTGACCACTCAGATGCATCCCCATTGCTACTAGGGAGTCATTTTAAAGAGGCCGTTGTTACCAAAAAGCTGCACAGAACCCACCCCCCTCAGTCAAGTCCCCCAAACCCACTCGAAGATACTCTGCAAAGCTGTGTCAAGACCCCCATTCTCTGAAAATACCCAGCAAAGACTCTTTCCCACCCCCAACAAAGTCGTCCCCCCCACCCCTGGCCTCTCAAAAAGACTCCCCTATTTCTACCTGAAGAAATCCATGGTTGTCTAGAGTAAGTGAGAGGCGCATTCCCCTGCTGCTTCTGCTCCTTCCAGTGCTGTGCTCAAAATGGTGCCAATTGACTCCTAGGGATAGTTTTGTGGTACTACTGCTAGGGGTCAACAAATGCCATTTCGAATCCTGAGTGTGAAAGGGCAGGATTGACAGGGGATCACTCTTGGCCCCTTAATCTAGACCAACAAGAATTGCTTCAGGTAGACATGGGGGCCTATGGGCGGTGGGGGTCTTCTTGGGGGCTCAGAGGCTGGGGAGGGGCACTTTATCAAGGGATGAGAGAGAGGTTCTGTGAGGTGTATTTGCGGAATAGGGGGACTTGACTCAGCTCCATGGAATGTCTTTGGGGGAGCTGAGGGTTTTGACTGGGGGTGGTCTGCAGATCTAAACATAAGAACATAAGATATACCATACTGGGTCAAACCATGGTCCATCAAGCCCAATATCCTGTTTCCAACAGTGGCCAATCCTGGTCACAAGTACCTAGCAGTTTCCCAAAAAGACACACAGGTTCCACAGTGGTTGTATTGGGGCAAGCAGTGGATTTCCTGGGTCTTCATAAATAATGGTTTATGGACCTTTCCTCCAGGAACTTGTCCAAACCTTTTTTAAACCCAGCTACATTAACAGCTTTTACTACATCCTCTGTAACGAATTCCAGAGTTTGATTACACATTTATTATCTTAAATGTCCCCTAGTCTTTCTACTTTTTTTGTTGGCGTAAACAATCGATCTACATTTACCTGTTCAATCCATTCATTAATTTATAGACCCCTATCATATCTACCCTCAGCCGTCTCTTTTCCTGATTGAAAAGCCCTAACCTGTTAAGCCTCTCCTCATAGGGATATCCTTCCATCTCCTTTATCACTTTGGTGGCTCTTCTCTGTACCTTTTCTAATTCCACTATATCCTTTTTAAGATACGGCGACCAGAATTACACTCAATATTCAAGATGTGGTCGCATCATGGAACGATATAGAGGCATTATAATATCCTTTGTTTTATTCTCCATTCCTTTCCTTATGATTCCCAGAATTCTATTTGCTTTCTTGGCTGCCGCTGCACACTGGGCAGAGGGTTGCAACATGTTATCCACTATGATGCCTAAATCTTTTTCCTGGGTGGAGGTTCCTAATGTTGAACCTTGCATCATGTAACCATAGTTTGGGTAGTTCTTTCCTAGGTGCATAACTTTGCACTTGTCCACATTAAATTTCCTCTGCCATTTGAACATATAGGGGCTTGTTTACAAAGCCGCGGTAGCGGTTTGCGATCGTAATCGGAGCCGCGGCCCCATTGATTTCAATGGGGCCGCGGCTGCGATCGCAATCGCGAACCACTACCGCGGCTTTGTAAACAAGCCCCATATAGTTTTAAAATTTATCAAGGTCCTCTTGCAATTTTTCACAATCCTCTTGGGTTTTAACAACTGTGAATAATTTTGTGTCATCTGCAAATTTAATTACCTCACTTGTTATTTCCATTTCCAGGTAATTTATGAATATGTTAAAAAGCAGTGGACCCAGCACAGATCCCTGGGGTACACCACTATTCACCTTTCTCTATTAGGAAAATTGGCTATTTAGCCCTACTCTCTGCTTTCTATCTTTTAACAAGTTCATGATCTACAATAGTATACTGCCTCCTATCCCATGACTTTTTAATTTCACCAAGAGTCTCTCATGTGGGGCCTTGCCAAAGGCTTTATGAAAATCCAGATACACTATATCGACCAGCTCATCTTTGTCTACCTGTTTAGTCACACCTTCAAAAAAATATAACAGATTAGTAAGACAAGACCTTCTTTGGCTAAAGCCATGCTGGCTTTCTCCCATTAAACCATGACTATCTACGTGTTCAGTAATTTTGTTCTTTATAATGGTTTCCACCATTTTGCCTGGTAGTGACATCAGACTCACTGATCTATAGTTTCCTGGATCACCCCTGGAACCCTTTTTAAAAATTGGCGTTACATTGGCCATTTGCCAATTTTCAGGCATTTCAGATGATTTTAATGATAGTTCACAGATTACTAATAGTAGGTCTGCAGTCTCATATTTTAGTTCTTTCAACACCATCGGATGTATACCATCCGGTTCAGGTGATTTGCTACTTTAGTTTATCAAATAATTGTAATACATCTTCCCAGTTTATCAATATTTCTTTCATTTCTTCCGATGCATCAACTTTAAATACCATTTCAATCATGGGTACCTTCCCTACATCTTCTTCAGTAAAGACCAAAGCAAAGAATTTATTCAGTCTCTGCACTATGGCCTTGTCCCTTCTTGGTGCCCCTTTAACCCCTTTATCATCTAATCATCCAACTAACTCACAGGTTTTTTTTATATGATTACACTTGAAAACATTTTTATTATGCATTTTTGCTTCCATGGCAAGCTTTTTTTTTTTCAAATTTTCTCTTTGCCTGCCTTATCATTGCCTTGCATCTAACTTGCCAGTGTTTACGTTGTTTCATCATTTGGCTCTTTTTTCCATTTCCTGAAAGATGCTTTTTTTGGCTACAACAGCCTCTCTGATCTCACCTTTAAACCTTGCTGGCAGTTTTTTGATATCTTCTTGAGAACACCAATCCCTTTAAAATTGGATCCAGCAGCATCAGGGCCACATGCTAGCTTTGATGTGGCATCATTTTTCCAGGAATAAAACAGCTTAGCCAAACCTGCTTTATTCAATTTGCATAATAATGAGGTCTTTTGCATGCTTTTATATTAGTATGCAATGCTTATTTCAGTGAATTAGCAGGCGTTATGGTAAAATAACGCACAATTTTTCCATTTAAGGAGTATTCAAATGCAAAAATTAGGAGCATGTTTACTAAACTGCAGGGACTGGGTGGGACATGAGCAGGTAGCATAGATGCAACTAAGAACACTTCAGGGGTGGGATTAGCTGCTCTCACAACCCGTTCATCATGCTAAAATGAGATTTTCCTCCACTAACTGCCAGAGGCTGGATGTATGCACCACCTTGCAGTTAGCTGGAAGCCCTGTGCTGGTAACACAACCAATGCAAGCGTTATGGGCACAGGACTTAGTAATGCTCCTTGATGCAGGTTAGTAACTACCAAGGGAATAAGCCACATTTTTTACCAAATAGCACACATTAAATGGCAAAATCATCCATTATTTGCCCTTCATGCACGTCTTTGTACCACAACATGAGTTAAGTAATAAGATACAAAACATGCAAATTCATGCCAAGCATCTCATTATTATGCAGCCCTACAAGCTGTGTTATTCATGGAAAGATATCATGAGCTTTGAGCTGCCATTATATTTCCTCTCAGGAGCTTCAGGCCACTAATTCATGGCATGACTAGATGGACCATGCTGGTCTTTATCTGCTGACATATACTATGTTATGTAACTATGTTATATGATGCTCCCAGGAGTCTCTTAAAGGGCCAATTCAAGGAATAAATAACCCTTCCCCATACTCCTCTGATCCCATCCCACAGACAGCACCTTCATCAAAAGCTTCACTGCTCGCCACCCCTGGCCCCCATATATTTGGCATTTGCTATTACCACTTAAGACACAGTGGACTGGCATTTATTTATTAGGTTTTTTATACCACTTTATCATTTCAGTCAAAGTGATTTACATTGTAACTTAAACTTGGTAATGTACATTAAACAGGGACATTGATAACTTGGATTTTTCTGAGGCAATGGAGGGTTAAGTGACTTGCCCAAGGCCACAAGGTGTGCTAGTGGGAATTGAACCCTGGTCTCCTGGGTCCCAAGCCAGTGCTCAAACCACAAGGTTATTTGGAATGAATTGTACATCTTTAAAAGCAAAATACAAATAATAATAAACTGTACACGATAGGAAAATAACATGCATAGAGATAATCGCCGTATTTTCAAAAAAGCCATGTTTTCAGTCATTTCTTAAATATTTTCATAAAAGCTCTCAAAATAAATATCTGGAGGGAGTGAATTCCAAAGGGCAGGAGCTTTGCCAGACAAAGTTGCAGAGCAAAACAATTCAAAACAAAGTTGTTTTCTTTGTAAAGACCACTAATGAGGATCAAAATTGACTAGTGGATTTATATGAAGTCAAAAATGCTGATAAATAGAGGGGGATACCTGTCTAGAAAGCACAATGAACCAATCTAAAAATTATGAATTTCATGCAACTTGAAATGGGTAACCAGTGTTCTTTAATCAAAAGAGGCGTTACGTGTTCAAAGTGGCCAGAACCATACATCAACTTTACCACTCTGTTTTGCATAAACTGTAAGCAGTTAATGGAACGCAGAGGCATATCGATCAATAAGGAATTACAGTAGTCTAAACAACTTAGAGAATGAATTAGTAGCCTTAAGGAGTTGATATCAAGTAATGCTTTTAAAGATCTAACCAATTTTAGTGCATAAAAAGACTTTCTGAATATGGGACTGGAAAAGACAAATCCTTATCGAATGACTCCCAAGAGAAATTATGGACTCTTTCAGGGGTATAAGAATACCAGCCATCCTAGGTGAATAACTGTATGGGGCATTAATCTTGGTAAACGATAAAGCAGAAGACTTAGAAATATTCATTCAGATTTTAATGAGCGTGATTAGTAGATAGGCAGGGATGATGCTCAGTCACGTCTGCCGCATTGGCTCCCAGGTTCAAAATGTCACTATCCAACCACTACCAGTGGTCTCTTGGAGCGTGCAATGTTCCCGGCTGCAGCAACACAAAATGAAATTGACTACGAAAGCTATTGACTTGTGATACTGAGGTAGCACAGGTTAGTGACTTGCATGGTAAATTTCTCTAAGGTAAAATTTTACTGCAGCTTAAAAGCTACCCCCCTCCCCCAAGTCTATTGAAACTCCACACTACAACTCTATCAGGAAACAATTTGAAGATAATTGAATTCCATAGATATTGAGGATCTTTTACTAATGGGCGCTACCTGACAGTGCGTATTCTGACACGTGTTGCCAAGTATCACAGGTCACAAAATGATTCCAGTGTTAACTGTGCAATTCGTATTAGAGGCATGAGTGGGTGCGGTAGGGAAGGAGAGTGCGTGTGGTGAGTTCAGCGCAGTTAGCACTGTATTCACACTGCACGCTAAGTGCATTAGCATGGGCTCACCTATTAGGGGTGTTAGGTGCACTCATACTAATTCAGCACACGCTATGGGACAGGGCTCCACATTAACTTTCAGGGAAATGCTTTCAACACCCTCGACAGTTAATATGGAGATATCGCACCTAATGCACTATGACTTTGGTACCATTCACACATTAGGTGCAACACCTTAGCACCCATTAGTGAAAGACCCCCATAGTGTTATACTCTCACTGCTGATCTCAATTTGAAATAGTCCAGATGAATTTGAAAATCGGATTCAATCGGTTGTTTAGTGGCTTCCATCTGAAAGACGCCACTTTTTATTTCCTCATTTCAAAATCACGTCTTTAAATTCAGAATTACAAAACTGTGCATCTTAAATATTTAGTCATGAGCGTTCAATTAAAGCTTTTCTTTTAATATTACAGTACAAAAACATGACATGTTCCGTTAAAACTTTTAGATGCGATTAAAAAACCCAAAGAAATCTCATTGGATTGTTCACATAATTAATGTCCCGCTTCACAAAATAAAAACACATTTTTGAAAGGGCTAATGAAACATTCAAACTGAGATGAAGACATAGGCTGTAGAGATGCAGTTTGACCTATTACAACTACACAATACTCATTAAAGCAGCAAGTCTACTGCCTGCCAGCAATGTGAGTTCTAAAAGCAGCAGAAATTTCACTATCCTGAAAGTCATTGTGCATCGTTCCTTGTTGCATGTATCTATTACTAGGTGTCATTTTATTCCTGTTCAACTAGCCTCTTAAAACTTTGACTCACAATGCAGATAATTTTATAACTAATTTGAGCATGTAGAACTGTGTTATAAACACTTAAGTAGGTGCTTATGAAAGTGCACATAAAAGTTGTAGTTATCGTTTCATGCCATAGAGTTGATGTTGACTCATGATGGCCATGTGGCTAGTTGTCCTAGGGCGTTTGATCTTCAGTCATTTGGCTAATTGTTGATAAGAGTGACATCCATAGCTGCTGTTGTTGTACTGCTGCATAAAAGGCGCTCAGAAAACCCAGGGGCATGCTTACTAAGCTTCATGCCAGTATCGCACACGTGGGCCACATTAGCGTGGGCTCACCTAACACCACCTCAGTAGGCGGCATTACTTGCACCCATGCTACCTGCAGATGACTAACACCTCAGCTAGCCATGCTTTGCCAAGAATATTCCTGTCTTGCCTAGTCCCACCCCAGTGAACATTACCAGGGTAGCATGGGGTTTTTAGCACAGCACCAAACCAACATGCGAGTATACATGTAGGTGTTCCCAGAAGATAGAATGGGATCACCATTATATAAAATAGGCATGCACTGATTCCACCAGCTTGTCCACGTTTATATTTCTGCCTGCATCGCAGCAGGTGTAATTTTGTACAGAAGGTCTCCGGGAGATTGTTGTATAAAAGCCCAAGGGAGCATATGTTGTCTTTATAAAATACCAATCCAAGTACAAAAAACCTTTTCCTGATCAGTCCAAATTTTAAGAACTTTTCTTGAACAAAAAATCTTTTTGCAGTTATTTCATAGCCTTGAAAAATGTAAAAATCATTCAACATATCTTTTTGTTAGACTGCAATCCCAAGAAGCACAACAATGGAGCACACCGATTGTTTCATTTTCTCATGTTTGATTCATTTTAATATAATTTATAGTACCATGCCATATTTTTATCATCTAAAACATTCCAAATCATATATTCATTCACTTATCACAAACTCCACTTATCTCAAATGCTGTGACATCATGTTTCAAAGAAGTCATCTGCTTCAGGGAGAGTGCCTTCCTGGGGATCCATCAAACCACCAAATGATCTTTCTTCAAACAATTGCTTTTTTTCTTTTAAGAATTTCTCTGGTTGGCTTGTGGCACTGATGTGCTCTTTGAGATTGAAGTCTGAGATTGTAGTCTTAGCTTCATTTAAAGCTATGAAATAGCTTTAAAACATTTTTTTCAAGAAAAAGTCTTAATATTTGTATTCATCGGGAAAATGATTTTTTGCTTGAATTGGGCTTTCACCTACTCTTGACAGGGATTGGTTGTTGTGCATTTTTGGTCTTTTTAGAATAGGTAGAACATATATGCCTATGCTCTTTCCTGTCTAGGCGACCTGCTATAAAATTATCTTCCCTGAGGGTAATTTTCAAGTCCACTTGCCAGGTACACAGCGATTTACTCATATAAACTGGCAGCCTAAATATTGCCTTCCCTCAATCCATTAAAAATATCTGTAGTTTTTTACAAAGTGTGTACATTTAGCAAGTCTGATAGGAGACATTACTAGATAATTGTTTAGAATAGCCAAAGAAAAATATGCTTGGACTGGATTCTCAAATTTACAGTGTCAAGCCCCAGCCCTCTGCCTAGGGCTCAGAGGGTTGGGGTTGCCATTATATGCTCCTTGCAGAAGGTGAGATAAAACCTTTTGCTCCTGCTATGCCTGCTGGGAGTGGTAGTTCCTTTGCCCTCTGATAAGGAAATAGTTGTGATACCAGTGATAAGGCAAAATGACAAGAATTTATTCCCCAATAAAAAAGATTCAGTGCAGATTAAATCAGGATACTCTTCAGGTGTTTGCTCGAGGATATTTACAGAACTTAAACTGATTGAGCTTCACACTCTTTGCTCACAAAACGTGCAATGCATATCACATGTAACAGATAGAAAACATAACAGCTTCTTCTCACAAGGAAAAATATCTTCTTTCCCTTTGTTCACACTCAGCTCCCTCATACACCTTTAGCAAAGGGATTCTATATCATCTGCCAAACACAGTGTACAGTCCATAGGCACTTCTGCTGAGTCACTCTCATTAAAGTCCTGTTGCATCTCTTCAAACTCTGGAACTATGGAGTTTAGCTTTAAGCTGTTATTATATGGCTTAGGATAATTTCCCCCTAAGACCTCTGGTGCTTCCTTTGGGCACAGTTCTATATGGTAAGGATTGGAAATACCTGAGGTTGTGGAGATTCCTCTCTGGCTTTGTTCAGCTATCTTTTTCCAGCTGTAGGGAAACGCTCTCTGATTCCCTGTTTGGAGTTCTTGTCTGGAGCACTGCTCTGGTTCCCAGTCCCAAACTGAGCTTTGCAAACTCCTGGGTTTAGTGCTAGGTTCCCACCTGTGAGCTCCTTGAAGCTTTTTATCTGGCAATGAGGTCTGAAGGTCTCTCTGCTCTCTCCCTCTAGGCAGGTTTCTGACAGCAGTCTGTCCCTTCTCTCCTTCTGCTCTGTCTGCTTCAATTCCAGAACTGCAGCTGGGTTTCCTCAAAGGTCTCCCCCCAGCTCTTCTGCAATCGTCTCTTCAACCACCTCTCCAGTCAATACTCTCATCAACACTTTTACCGGCTCTCTCAGCGAGACTCCAATCACCAACTCCTTCCCTGCTTTCTCCTAGCCCGAGTTTATATTCCTGTTCCCTGAGCCTTGGGTCTGCCTTCCTGAACAGATGTGTGTAATTAGGTTCCAGGCTTGCAGTTATGTCAGAGCTTGGGTGTGTCAGCCTAGCTCCTGTTTCCCTATGCTTGCCTCTCTCTTTCAAATGCTGAAACGTGTGTGCAGCCTGACTGTCAGTTTGTTTAAAGGTAAAATCATCCTTTTCTTCTACTTCCATACGTTCAGTATGTGCTTCTTCATCACAACAGGTACAAAATGCTGGTTTCTGAGTTAGGAGTCACCACTCAAGAAAAAGAACTTGACATCAATGTGGACAATGCATTGAAATTTTCAGCCCGGTGTGTTGTGATTGCTGAAGAAGCAAATAGAATGTAGGGATTATTCAAAGATGGATGGAGAAGAAAACTGAGAATACCATTATGCCTCTGAATAGGTCCCTGGTGCAGCCACACCTTGAATAGCATCTTCAATTATGATTGCCCCATCTTACAAAAGATATAGCACAACTAGAAGAAGTTTAGAGACTTCCTCACCAATAACCCCTGGAGGTGCCTCACTGGGGTTAGGGGACAATCGGAGATGTCTATTGACTTGCTAGAGGCTGTTTCACTCTCTCCCGGTGGGAGGATGTCAGCCAAGATCTCCACAGCCAGTGTACCATTGGCTGCAAATTGCTGCTCCAATGACACCGATCCTGGGGCCATGAACCTGGAAGCTAGTGGGGGCGTGGCAAGGGAGCCATCGGACAGAGATGCAGAGGTAGTTTTCTTGGCCACACAATACCCACAGAACAGCGTATCAGAGGAGCCCAACAGACTATGCCATTAATGCCTGCAAAACCTGTGAGTGCTTTACCTGTTTTACATGAGGCTACTTCTTCTTCAGGGTTGGAGTCTGGATGACCACATTGAGTTTGTGGCATGCTATTCAAGGGTTACAGAGTTCCTTGAATTCTTTAACGCAAGCTTTGTCGCATCAAACTCTTCAGATTTTGGCTGAAATGTCGCATTGCCGTTCAGACTTGAACTCTTTGCAAGAAAAACTTTTGGGTCAGAAGACCAGAGTCAAAGTTTTGAAGACTCATAATTCTGCTTTAATGGAGGATTAGCAATGCAGTTGAAAATTGAAAATGTAGAAGAGGCTGATCTAAGCAGGAATCTGTGTTTGATTAATTTTCCTAAATTGAGTTCTGTTTCTCTCTATGATTTGTTCAAGAAATATTTAATGGAAGTGATGAAGATTCTAGAATCCTCTATTCCACCTATTGTTCAGCTTTACTATATTCCACAAGGGAAAATTTCCTCAGGTGTGCAACGGGCCTGGGTTTGCTTTGTTAAATGTTACTAAAATGCTTGAGCAATCTGGTGAGGAAGCATTACGGTGTTCTACATTAATGGTTCAGTTGGCGTTGGACTCCAACCTGGATTGGCTTTTGAAAATGTTTTTCACGTTTAGAGATACTTTGTTTCTAAATTGTAAGATTTGGATGTTTCCTGATGTCACTAAGACCACCCAGAAGAGGAGGAAGCAGTTCCTGCTGCTTCAGTCCCAGATTTTGAATCTTGAGAATAAACCTAAGCTTTCTTTAGAAGTTCAGATGACAAGACTTTGACATTCATACTTTGGACACATCATGCGAAGAGAGAGATCTTTAGAGAAAGACATCATTCTTGGGAAGGTAGAAGGTCTATGCAAAAGAGGAGGGCCAGCAGTGAGATGGATCAATACAATAACAGCAGCTATGGGTGCCAGTCTGTCAACAATGAGCCGCCTGACTGAAGACCGAACACAATTTAGGATAACTATCCAGAGGGTTGCTTTGATGGCACTTAACAACAACAACAACAACATCCCTATAAAGGTTTGGTCATGTATCAGAGTCACTGATTTATTTTCTATGAACCTTCGCACTTATCTGCATTTATATCTGCAAAAACGGTTGTAGCACTACTTTCTCCTCCTGTGTAACGTGTTGCTACATCCTCTTAGTATTATAGCTGGGTGGGGTTTGTGTGCACTTGCTTGCTTTTCCTTAAATTGTTACCAGTTTTGTTTTTCTGACTCCAATTTGATTCCACGTCTCCCATAACTTGTGGACTAATGGGCCTGACATTTTTCTTGTGTTTTTTTTTGTATCAGATCCTCCTTATTCTTTGAGGCTATTTTCTGTTAAGCAGTTGTCTTGCTGGTATGTTTGAAACTCATAAATTAAAAAAGAAAAGGTTCAGAGAAGGACAACTACAAAGGTAAATGGAATAGAACATTTCCAAGAAAGACTGAACAAGTTAGGGCTCTTCAGCTTGGAGAAAAGGTGACAGAGAGGGGATATAATAGAAGTTTATAAAATCATGAGCAGGCTGGAAAAGCTAAATAGGAATTAGTGGTTTAACATTCCATAAAGCAGAAAAGCAAGGGCACTCCGTTAATCTAATGACAGGAAGATTAAAAACGAATCATTGAACGTTGTTTCTAGGCAGCACATAATTAAGTTGTGATATCTATTGCAGGAGGATGTGGTTAAGACGATGAGCGCAGTGGATTTAAAAGAGGCTTGGAAATGTTCCTGAAGGAAAAGGCCATAAAAGATTATTAGCCAGGTAGACTAGGGAGAACTATTGCTCATCCCTGGAAAGGGCTCTGAGAAATCGATCTAGGGACAGATATTGATTTGGGCAGGCTATTCGCCGCTACGGTGCAGAGCCCTGCCTGCTGACCTCTAAACCCAGATATTCAATGCGGCGGCGATGGCATTGAATATCTAGGTTTGGCACCGAGGGGATTCACCCGCAGAGCCTAAGTGGGTAGCAGCAATATTGGACCACTACCCGGTTAGCATCCGCGGCTAGAATTAGGTGAGCCAAAAGCTTGCCTAGTTTTAGACGTTGTTAGTTAACCGGGTAGCGGTCCAATCTAGCCGCTACCCGGTTACCAGCAATCTCTGCCTCCTCTCCACCCCAGAATGCCCCAACACACCACATTGCTAACCGGATAGCATCAAGGGCGCGTAGGGGACATAGTAGGTGCCGTTAAATATTCCCATCTAAGGCATTTACACGGTTTACAGGGCTGTAAACCATGCAAATGCCTTTCGATGATCAAGCCCCTAATTTTTAGGCACATTTTGCATGAAATGAAATTACCTATTGTTGAAAGTTAGTCCATCCGTCTGTGTGTCCATCCAAAGAGTTTTGTTTGTGCAGGTGCAAACCATGCTATGCCTACTGTGGAAAAGGGTGACTTAACCCAGGCTCTAGAACTAAACTAGAGACCATAAAAGAAATTGATGAGTTGTCATGTAATAAAATAACCTATACAACTATGGATCACTCTGTCTATGGCAATTTGGATTTAGAGGTAGGCAGTGACAGTGACAGTGAATATACATATGGAATATTGGACATAGGTACTGACAGTGACGGTACAGAAAATCATGAAACAGGACTGTAGAGCTAGCTATAGGTGAAACATATGCTTATTGTAATTTACAAGCTAAACTGCAAAATCAAATAGTTTTTCTCTACTAGATTGTTTTTCTGTACTGTTAGCAATTGCATCAGAGAATTAGCTAACAGACCTGTGTACATAGTTATTGGGTCACAGGCCAGCTTCTCTAAAAATCAGTGGTTACAGACATTGCAAAGACAAAGAAGAAATGGTGTTGCATTTATAATAAAGAAGAAACTTGCAAGAACTGTAATGAAATACAGTGCAGTCAGCGAACGCTTAATCTCTATTCGTCTACGAGGAATGCCTATCAACACAACTATAATTCAAGTATATACCCCAACAACAGCTGCAGAAGAGAACGAAATTGAAGAGTTCTATGAACAAGTACAAGCTGAAATTGACAGAACATGCAAATAGGATATCCTTATAGTCATGGGTGACTGGAACGCAAAAGTTGGCAACAAAGAAGAAGGCAAAGTAGTTGGAAAATATGGACTTGGCAACAGAAATGAAGCTGGAGAAAGACTGATAGAATTCTGCAAGACCAACGATCTATTCATCTCAAACACCTTCTTCCAGCAACACAAGCGGCGACTGTACACATGGACTTCACCCAATGGATTGTATAAAAATCAAATTGACTACATCTGTGGAAGTCAACGATGGAAAAGTTCTATAACATCAACAAAGACAAAACCTGGAGCTGACTGTGGTACAGATCATCAACTACTAGTATGCAAACTCAAGCTAAAGTTGAAAAAGAGCAAACTATTCATGAATGCAGCAAAATATGACCTTGAGAATACACCACTGGAATTTAAAGACTGCCTGCAAAATCGATTTGCTGCTTTAGATACAAATGACAGAGCTCCAGAAGGGTTATGGAATGACATCAAGAAGGCTGTGTTGGAAGAAACCGAGAAGTCTCTACAAAAGATGAAAAAGCAAAAACGGCCAAAATGGACGACGGAAGAAACTCTGAAAATTGCCCAGAAACACAGAGAAGCTAAAGCCAGAGGAGAAAGAAAGACAATAACAGAACTCAACAGAGATTTCCAATGTGCAGCAAGACAGGACAAGGAAAAGTACTACGACGACGCATGAAAGGAAATAGAAGCAGAAACTATTAGAGGAAGAACAAGATCAGCTTTCCTAAAGCTACGAGAGTTAAAGAAAAAGTTCCAGCCTCGAATTGGAATGTTACAAGATGCTCATGGTTCTATGTTGAATGATGCTGAGAAGATCAAGAAAAGGTGGAAGGACTATACAGAGTTTTTATATGATAAAGATCAAGTGGACCAACAGCTGTTTCAACCTGTACCTTATGATCTGGAACCATTGGTGATGAAAGAAGAAGTTAAAGCAGCATTGAAAGCCTTATCAAAGAACAAAGCACCAGGCCTTGATAGCATTCCCATAGAAGTATTACAGCAATCTGATGCAGCTGTTACCGTACTTACAAAGCTCTGCCAATAAGAAAACTAACCGAATTAAAAGAACTTAGGAAAAGGCTAAAAACCCACATGTTCAGATTGCACTATGACTCAATGGAAAACACTTTTCCACTTGTTGAAAATGGATAAATGATTCTCTAAATGAATAATAATAGACTAAACTGGAGCCAAATTTTGTAATCAACAAAATTACCCCGGAGTAATACCCTATCATGACCTACGATTTTCGCCTATAAATTTAAACTCAATACAAATTTCAACCTTAACATTTAAATGAGCCTATCACTTTCAATAAGACAATCAAACGTACCACTCACACTTCAAATCACACCCTATATATAATAGGTAAATAAACCTGTAATACTATTTAAATAAGCCAATGGAATACAAACTTTTGTATATAGTTATGAGGTTTGTACATAGTTGAAATATCGCAAGTATAATTGTTAATGTATAACCACAGTTTCTCAAGTTCTTTGTAAAAAAACAGGATGTTTACCCTGTTTAAAAATGTTTCATTGTAATGCATAACCACAGTTTCTTATGTTCTATGTAAAAAACAGAATATTTACCCTGTTTAAAATTGTTCCATTGTAAACCGCACCTGATCTTTCTGGAAGGTAGCGGTATATAAGCATTTGTTAAATAAATAAATAAATAAGAAATATGGAAGACGATATCATGGCCAACTGACTGGAAAAGACATGTGTTTATACCAATACTAAAGAAAGGTGATCCAACTGACTGTGGAAATTATCGCACAATCGCTCTGATCCCACATTCCAGCAAGATTCTACTGAAGATTATTCAAAAGAGACTACAACCATACCTGGAACAAGAACTACCTGAAGTGTAAGCAGGGTTCAGGAAAGGGCGAAGAATGAGAAACATCATTGCGGATGTGAGATGGATCCTTGAAAAGACTAAAGAATACCAAAAGGATATCTATTTGTGCTTTATCGACTATAGCAAGGCTTTTGACTGTGTAAACCATGAGAAACTCTGGGCCACATTAAGAAGCATGGGTATACCAGAACACCTGATCGTACTCTTGCACAATCTGTACACTGATCAAGAAGCAGCAGTTCGAACGGAACAAGGAGAAACAGAATGGTTTAAAATAAGCAAAGGTGTAAGACAAGGCTGCATACTTTCCCCCTACCTGTTTAATTTATATGCAGAACAAATCATCAGAGAAGCAGGATTGTATGATGACAACAGAGGTGTGAAGATTGGTGGAAGACTCATCAACAACCTTCGCTATGCTGATGATACCACATTACTGGCTGAAAGTGAAAATGATCTGAAACATTTGCTTCTCACAATCAAAGAACATAGTCTCAAAATGGGCCTGCACCTTAATGTAAAGAAGACAAAGATCATGACAACTGGCATAATCAACAGGTTCATCGTTGAAGGAGAAGAAATTGAAATTGTGAACAACTTTAACCTACTTGGATCAACTATTGAACACCCAATCTGATCTAAGAATAATGCTGTTATATGTACATGTAATTACTTTGTAAATTGTTTCAGTTAAAAATTTCCCCATGTATTATCCAAGTTCGTTTTCCTGTTCAATGTAAAACCAAACAGCTTGTTGTTCTGGTCTTTTGATGTACTGTAAACCGCACTGATCCCAAATAGTGCGGTATATAAGAGCTTGTAATAAATTAATAAATAAATAAACTATCAATAAAGAAGCAACAAGCAGTCAAGAAATCAGACGACGCATTGCTCTTGGCAGAATGGCTATGAAAGACCTAGATAAGATCCTTGAAGGAGTGAATAAGCAGGTGGACAAAGGTGAGTCGGTTGATATTGTGTATCTGGACTTTCAGAAAGCCTTTGACAAGGTCCCTCATCAGAGACTTTTGGCAAAACTAAAGAGTCATGGGATAGGAGGCAGTGTACTATTGTGGATCAGGAACTGGTTAAAAGATAGAAAGCAGAGGGTAGGGCTAAATGGCCAATTTTCCCAATGGAGAAAGGTGAATAGTGGTGTACCCCAGGGATCTTTGCTGGGTCCGCTGCTTTTTGACATATTCATAAATGACCTGGAAAGTGGAATAACGAGTGAGATTATCAAATTTGCAGATGACACAAAACTATTTAAAGTTGTTAAAACCCAAGAGGATTGTGGAAAATTGCAAGAGGATCTTGATAAATTGGAAGACTGGGCATCAAAATGGCAGATGAAATTTAATGTGGACAAGTGCAAAGTTATGCACCTAGGGAAGAACAACCCAAACTATGGTTACACGATGCAAGATTCCACATTAGGAATCACCACCCAGGAAAAAGATTTAGGCGTCATTGTGGATACCATGTTAAAACCCTCGGCCCAGTGTACAGCGGCGGCCAAAAGAGCAAATAGAATGCTAGGTATGATAAGGAAAGGAATGGAAAATAAAACAAAAGATATTATAATGCCTCTATATCGTTCCATGGTGAGACCGCACCTTGAATATTGTGTGCAATTCTGGTCACCGTATCTTTAAAAGGATATAGCGATTTTAGAAAAGGTTCAGAGAAGAGCCACCAAAATGGTAAAGGGGATGGAAGGATACTCCTATGAAGAAAGGCTAAAAAGGTTAGGGCTCTTTAACCTGGAAAAGAGATGGCTGAGGGGAGATATGATAGAAGTCTATAAATTCATGAACGGAGTGGAACGGGTAAACGTAGATCGATTGTTTACCTTATCAGAATATAGAAAGACTAGGGGACATGCAATGAAGCTACAGGGTAAACTATTTAAGACTAATAAAAGAAAATATTTTTTCACTCAACGTGTAATCAAACTCTGGAATTTGTTACCAGAGGATGTATTAAAGGCTGTTAGTGTAGCTGGGTTTAAAAAAGGTTTGGACAAGTTCCTGGAGGAAAGGTCCATAAACCATTATTAAGAAGGGACCCAAGATATCAATGCTTGACCCAGTACAAGCATTGCGGAACCTGTGTCTTTTGGGGAAACTGCTAGGTACTTCTGACCTGGATTGGCCACTGTTGGAAACAGGATACTGGGCTTGATGGACCTTGGTCTGACCCAGTATGGCATATCTTATGTTCTTATGTTCTTAGATGTCTCTCTCCATACAAAGATTCGACTTGTTCAAGCCATGGTATTTTCAATAACATCATATGGATGTGAAAGCTGGACAGTGAAAAAGATAGACAGGAAGAAAATTGATGCTTTGAATTATGGTGCTGGTGGCGAATACTGTGTATACCATGGACTGCCCGAAGAACAAACCAGTCGGTACTAGAGGAGATCAAACCTAAGCTTTCTTTAGAAGCTCAGATGACAAGACTTCGACTTTCATACTTTGGACACATCATGCGAAGAGAGAGATCATTAGAGAAAGACATCATGCTTGGCAAGATAGAAGGTCAGCGCAAAAGAGGAAGGCCAGCAATGAGATGGATCAATATAATAACAGCAGCTACGGGTAACAGTCTGTCAACAATGAGCCGCCTGACTGAAGACTGAACACAATTTAGGATAGCTATCCAGAGGGTCGCCATGAGTCAACTCCAACTCGACGGCACTTAACAACAACAGATAGTGCTTCTCCTTTCATCCTGCAAGATGATAGGGTGAAGAGTAGTAACTAGGTCAGCATGAACTTTTCGAGAATCAGACCTTAGGTCAACATATAACTGGAAATTAAACAGAGCTTGAATAAATAACAGAAATTCAGCAAATATTATAAGAGTAACTAATCAGCTTTTGCTTCATGGAAGAAGTACAGCGAAACCTACTGTGTCTAGTGAATATAGTCATAACATTGTAACTTCTGCTTTCTTATGTTGTTTGGCAAGGATATCAGCAGATTCTATTTTAGACTTGTACTTTTGTAATAGGAATATCACCAGATGTTAATTAAAAATTAACTGTGTCAGCTGATAATCCTCAATAAAAGCTGGAACTCTGGCTAAGAAATCTTTGAAGGAACTCAGATGGAAAGGCCTACTTTGGCTCTCTGATCCTTCCTTGCAGAGCTCTGGAATAATAATTAAATAATTGTGTCTCCTGTTCTTTTCCTTCCTGGTAGAAGGTTTCAGATAATTAACTAAAGAATCCAGGTTCATTGAAGGAGGGCAGGCCCTGAGAGAAAGGGTTCAACACCTACAAGAACAAGAGACTACATCTGATCACACACCCACCCTCACACCACACGCACATGCGTGCACACAAACACCGCGCCTGCACCACACACACACCCACACACACACACCCATCCCTGTACTGCATACACACAAACACCCCACCCCCACACCACACACAGACTCACACACACACACACGCACACATCCATCCATGCCTGTACTGCATACACACAGACACCCCACCCCCACACCACACATAGACTCACACATACACTATGCCTGCACCACACACAGACACCTTACTCCTATCCACACACCACACACACAAATACCCTGCCCCCACACCACAAACACAGACACCCAACTCTCACTCCCACACCACACACAGACACACACACACATACATCCATGCCTGTACTGCATATATACAGACACCCCACCCCCACACCACACAGACTCACACATACACTATGCCTGCACCACACACAGACACCTCACTCCTATCCACATACCACACACACACACCCTACCCCCACACCACACACACAGACACCCCACTCTCACTCCCACACCACACACACACACATACACACAGTATGCCTGCACCACACAGACACAGCACTCCTACCCACACACCACACACACACACACACACCCTGCCCCACACCACACACACAGACACCCCACTCTCACTCCCACACCACACACAGACACACACACATCCATCCATGCCTGTACTGCATACACACAGACACCCCACTCTCACTCCCACACCACACACACACACACACAGTATGCCTGTACCACACACAGACACCTCACTCCTATCCACACACCACACACACACACCCTGCCCCCACACCACACACACAGACACTCCACTCTCACTCCCACACCACACACACAGTATGCCTGCACCACACACAGACACAGCACTCCTACCCACACACCACACACATACACCCTGCCCCCACACCACACACTCACACACACAAGATAAATACAAACACATACACCCTGCCCCCACACCACACACTCACACACACAAGATAAATACAAATATATGGACACCTCTAGTCATAAAGATACAACATTAATCAATATGTAAAATAAGCCCTCAATTTATACTTAGAAGGATATTGATAGTTTTCACACTATGTTAATTAAGCAAGCATTGCCTCACTATACAAGTTAACCAGTGGCAAGAGGTCTCAGACTTCCAGCGGCAATGCTCCAATGGTTTTTACGAGCAATATGCCTGATTGCATCAACGACCCCAATATGCCTCTGGGTTTTTTCTTTTTCTTTTTTATCTCTTTTTCTTCTTCTTTTATACTTAAACACTCACTTTCAACGTTTATCTATTTATCATTTGCAATGCTCAAATAATATGGATTTTATCCCATATTTTGAAATCCTCTAAAGCTTTTGAACTGTCACATCTCAGTCTTCTAATATCATACTTGAGAATGTGCTTCACAGCTAAATTAATGTGTATTACTGCTTGTTCATGCGTGCATTTTCATCTACTGATTGTAGCATTTAATTATTGCTTATCTGGTCATCGCTGATCATTTCCCCGACGCCATCTGATAGGTGCCGCACTTTGCGTTTCGTTAATCTTCTTCAGGGGGAGTTAAAATGATCACAGCTCGATTTATTATTGCACTGTTGAACTATTAATAGCACGATCTACAACACAAAATATATTTATACGTCAGTTTACCTAATGTAACTATACTGCAGACTTGAACAGGGTGTTACTGTTTCCATTAAATCACCTACCTATGACACTCACGATCATTCCTTACATTTGCAATCATCAGGACTTCCTTCTGACCTGGTTTACTGAATGTCCCAAAAAAAACGCCGCGCATGCGGATAGCTGTACTCGCCAAACTTTAAAAGGCTTCTACGTCACTCGAGCAGCCTATCAAATGATAGTACCTGCCCATTGGGGTTCACTTGATTAAACAGCGTCATACTTCCAACTTAAATGCAAGCCCACCATTCTATCCAATTGTTCAAACCTGTGGCTCCCACCGTGCCTAAACGGAAAATCCATCGCTGTTCATGAATTACCAAAGTTTGAGCCCGAGTTTTCCCTCCTTGTCCAGCCATCACTCTGTCAATCACGAAACATCTGAGATCGGTAAACTGATGTTGGTGTTGTACACAATGTGCCACTATGGGGGACTCTAATGATTTACACTTGAGCCGACTCTTATGCTCATTAATCCTCACTTTTAATGGCCTTTCAGTTTTCCCTATGTAGAGAAGTTTACACGGGCACCTCAAGGCATACACAACGAAATCGGAGGTACATGTTGTTGAACATTTCAAAATGTGCAGTTGCCCTTGATATTCGAATTGTGTAAGCTCCTCAGTTATCATGCAAATATTGCATGCTCCACAGGGTTTATGACCTCTTGTTTCTGACTCGACGGTTCCTGATGAAGATCTTAGCCGTGTTGGACTCAAACTATCTTTTAAATTGGAGTGTCTGGTCCACACGCACCGCACTGTTTTATCTTCCAGTCCTGGTACGGACTTTAGTACATTTTGATGTTTTCTTATAATGCGTTTCAGATCTCCACTAAAAGGAGAAAATTTAGTGTACATGTCTGGATTTGAGAGAAAGTGGTTGGATAATTCTCCATATCAATCGCAATTGCTTCTGTGGAAAAGATTCATAGATGACGTTTTTATGTTATGGAAAGGTTCGGAGATTGAATTCAATTCGTTTGTGGATTGGTTGAATCAGGTGGATTCTAATATAAAATTCACCTCAACAAGCCATTTGCAACAAATTGTATTTCTAGATGTTACAGTAACAAAGAGTCTAACTGGCTGGTTGACCTCCATACATAAAAAACCTACGGACAGGAATACAATTCTGCACTACCATAGTAATCATCCGAGACAGCTGCGAGACAGTTTACCCTTCTCCCAATTCATAAGATATAGAAGGAATTGTTCAAGTACGGAAGAGTACAAGTTCCAGGCAAAAAAATTGATGAAAGATCTATATGATAGAGGGTATCCCCAATCAATTGTTAAAACAGCTTACAAGCGTGCTCTGTTTAACAATAGAGCCCTCTTGTTACAAGTCACACAGAAGAGATCCCTGATGGACGACAACACTATCAATCTGATCACTAAATTTTCTCCTTTTAGTGGAGATCTGAAACGCATTATAAGAAAACATCAAAATGTACTAAAGTCCGTACCAGGACTGGAAGATAAAACAGTGCGGTGCGTGTGGACCAGACACTCCAATTTAAAAGATAGTTTGAGTCCAACACGGCTAAGATCTTCATCAGGAACCGTCGAGTCAGAAACAAGAGGTCATAAACCCTGTGGAGCATGCAATATTTGCATGATAACTGAGGAGCTTACACAATTCGAATATCAAGGGCAACTGCACATTTTGAAATGTTCAACAACATGTACCTCCGATTTCGTTGTGTATGCCTTGAGGTGCCCGTGTAAACTTCTCTACATAGGGAAAACTGAAAGGCCATTAAAAGTGAGGATTAATGAGCATAAGAGTCGGCTCAAGTGTAAATCATTAGAGTCCCCCATAGTGGCACATTGTGTACAACACCAACATCAGTTTACCGATCTCAGATGTTTCGTGATTGACAGAGTGATGGCTGGACAAGGAGGGAAAACTCGGGCTCAAACTTTGGTAATTCATGAACAGCGATGGATTTTCCGTTTAGGCACGGTGGGAGCCACAGGTTTGAACAATTGGATAGAATGGTGGGCTTGCATTTAAGTTGGAAGTATGACGCTGTTTAATCAAGTGAACCCCAATGGGCAGGTACTATCATTTGATAGGCTGCTCGAGTGACGTAGAAGCCTTTTAAAGTTTGGCGAGTACAGCTATCCGCATGCGCGGCGTTTTTTTTTGGGACATTCAGTAAACCAGGTCAGAAGGAAGTCCTGATGATTGCAAATGTAAGGAATGATCGTGAGTGTCATAGGTAGGTGATTTAATGGAAACAGTAACACCCTGTTCAAGTCTGCAGTATAGTTACATTAGGTAAACTGACGTATAAATATATTTTGTGTTGTAGATCGTGCTATTAATAGTTCAACAGTGCAATAATAAATCGAGCTGTGATCATTTTAACTCCCCCTGAAGAAGATTAACGAAACGCAAAGTGCGGCACCTATCAGATGGCGTCGGGGAAATGATCAGCGATGACCAGATAAGCAATAATTAAATGCTACAATCAGTAGATGAAAATGCACGCATGAACAAGCAGTAATACACATTAATTTAGCTGTGAAGCACATTCTCAAGTATGATATTAGAAGACTGAGATGTGACAGTTCAAAAGCTTTAGAGGATTTCAAAATATGGGATAAAATCCATATTATTTGAGCATTGCAAATGATAAATAGATAAACGTTGAAAGTGAGTGTTTAAGTATAAAAGAAGAAGAAAAAGAGATAAAAAAGAAAATGAAAAAAACCCAGAGGCATATTGGGGTCGTTGATGCAATCAGGCATATTGCTCGTAAAAACCATTGGAGCATTGCCGCTGGAAGTCTGAGACCTCTTGCCACTGGTTAACTTGTATAGTGAGGCAATGCTTGCTTAATTAACATAGTGTGAAAACTATCAATATCCTTCTAAGTATAAATTGAGGGCTTATTTTACATATTGATTAATTTCTATACCCTCTGGAATTAGACCTATTAATTGGTGTAACCACATAAAGATACAACATACATCTATCTCCACAGTCCCTGCTACACTAAGGGGACACACTTTTTCCTACCTCTTCACTCCCCCCTCCCCCCCCCCCAATGTATGAGTTTGCAAAGGGAGAAAATGTGTTATTTTGTCACACTATAAGTTCATTAATCTCTTGCAAGTCTAAGTGCTCCATCTACTCATTCACATATGACAACCACACACTTCATCAGTGAAACACGCCTTTTTGCAATGCTTTGGGCGTGCATTTTTAAGCTTGCTGGGGTCTGCTGTGTATTTGTGACTGAGACTGGCCACTGTCAGAGACAGGGTGCTGAGCTTAATAGCCCTTGGTCTGGCACAGCATGGCTTCTCTTAAGAAAATGTTTATGCTAGCTAACTTCCATAGAAATTTCACCAGCACAAAGCAGCATGTGGAGTCTTCAAGTCCTTTGTAGCCGTGGAGAGTATTCAAAAGAGTAGGGAGTTTGAACTTAGCTGCGCTAGTCAGAGTTTTTATTAAACACCGGTCACCACAGCTAAATAAAAAAACAAATATTCGGCTTTGATGTCTAGATAGTAGCTAGTGCTGAATATCTGGTCACTTTAGTCAGTGCCAGCACTATCCATACAGATGGCTAATCAAAAAACCATAACCTTTTTGTGTGGATGTGTATATAGATATATATACAGATAAAGATAGATACATGTATATATACTGTAAACACAATATAACATCATTCAATACAAAGCAGAATCACTTATACAGTAAAGCAGTCAAGAGATGGATCCCATTTTTTTTCTTTTTGTTATTGCATATTGTATTGTAGACTTGATATAATGTGAATTCACTTATAATGTTGTCAGATATATAGGACCCCAACATCTGCATTTTATTGTGTCTACATTATATATATGGATTGCAGTAAAGAGAGTGTGTGATACTGATACTAACATTTTGTTCATTAAATTTGTGTGTGTGTTCTCTATAATAACTTGCAATTCTTGATTCTCCCCTATACAAGACTGATTTCTTCTTTTGAGATGTTGAAGCAATATTTCTGAAATATCCTTGGCCTGGACTTCCCTACCCACCCTTCCATCTCTAGAGCCTATTATGTTATGGACTCTGTTAGGAGAATGGGGGGAGGGGGGGAGGAACAGACCAGGAATCCTGAATTTGACCTTACAATTAGAGAATTCCCTTGAAACAATAGAGCAACTCTGGCCGCCTCTTTAGTTACCTCCTCAGACAGGGATAGGGTCTAGAGACTATTTTATGCAGCTAGGTCATAGGGTTTAAGTTTTTCCAGATCTTTCCAATAGGACACAGAAGATCAGGAAATATTGTCTTCAGCTTCGTCTATTGGAATGTGTTTCTTTTTGAAATTTCCTAGGAAGTGTTTTATTAAATATAAAGGGACATAATTATGATTTCTTAGAACCTAAACAATTGGAGGAACTTCTTATTGCCCAGGAAACTGCCACTACTGGGGAGGCTGCGGGCACCTGCAATGCTGTATGAGACTGGGAGGATATATGAGGGTTTGAAAAGGATATTAGTCAGGTTTTTGAAAATTGAATATTTTTCTTTTCCTTAAATTTTGCCGTCAGTTGCTCTCCCCTATCAGTTTATTACTATATTGTATTTGTATTTTTATTTTACTTTTTTGTATATTTGGTTGAAAGTACAATAAATATTAAAGTTATTTAGTTATTTAACAGGTTTTTTATACCACCTTATCATACATTAAAAATATATATTTATTTATTTATTTATTTTATTTATTTGACTGTTTTTCTATGCCGCTTTTCACTGGGGCAAAGTAGTGTACATTACAACAAATTGTTATACATAGAACTATGGAACTTATTTACAGAGTAGTTAACATAGGCTACCGATATTACATACAGTAGAACAGTGAAACTTATATACATTATACTACCTTAGCGGTATAACTTAGATACATTGATAATCTTGAAAGAAGTGGTGAATACGTTGCGAACAGGTCAACTGTTTATTCTGGGTGGGTATTGTGGAAGGGGGGAGGTTATGTGATGTGACCAAAGTGTTCATTAAATAGGTGCATTTGAGTAATTTTCTGAACGTGGATAGGTCGTTTGTTGAGCGGAGGGTTCCAGGAAGGGCGTTCCAGAGAGATGGCACATATAGTTCATATGCTCTGTTGCAGGCATACTGGGTGCTTTTGTTTTTTTCTTGTAGCATGTTTATGTTTTTTTCTTGTAGCATGTTTATGTTGTTTTGCCTCTTTGATCTGGACCAGCTGGTGGTCTTCAGGAGGGATTGTAGGTAGTGAGATAATTGGTTATTGATGATCTTACATGTTAGGAGTAGGACTTTGTAGGTAATTGTGTGTGTGTTTCACTTATAACATTCTTAGTTTGCTTTAACAGATATTCCTCATTTGTTTTAATGATTTAATATCATTGGGCTTTCTGTCTGTATGTTAGAGGTATAGTTGCTTATTCAACCTATTGATAGATGATATCTTTGATCTTTCACAGGAGTCATCACTACTGACCTCAGCTCCTCCAGAGACAATGGATCATTAAGTTCTCCCAAAAGTGAACTCCTCCTGAATCAATAAGAGATGATAAACGGAAGAATCAGACATTAGAATGTAGAATAGCAGATTAAATTCATACTTTGCAGCTGCGCTATTGTGCTTCCATTGATCTAATAAACGCAAAAAGAAGATACAATGTAGCATTTTGTCACAAAGTATTGGGGACGCTTCTATGTGCATTAGACAAATAAAAACAATGATCTGCATTTACAGGATAAATGTTTTCAATCTAATTGGATTCCCAAAGGAGTTCACAGACACAAGTGCTGAATATGCAGCCATGTTAATGCCTAAAAACATCAGTATCACAAAGTAAAGGAACAGGGGTAGAGGGAATGAGGGACGACTTAGCTGCACAAAACAGTAAAATGATTACACTGTGCGTCCAAAAAGGTATGAAGGTAACCGCCCTGAAAGGACTGTTTATGTTTTAAATATTTTGTAGTACTTAGCTGATGCCTTTCCAGTAGAAATTCAAGGCAAGTTGCATTCCAGTACTGTAGATATCTCCCTGTCCCTGGAGGGCTTACAATCTAAGTTTGTACCTGAGATAATAGAGGGTTACGTGACTTACCCAAGGCCACAAGGAGCGCTAGTGGGATTTCAACCCTGGTTTATTTAGTCACAGGCCATGCTCTTATAACTAGGCTATATTTCCATTCCATTATAATGCTAAATTACCTTATTGGTGAGTTTTTATCTGCCTAGGCATGCTAAGAAACAGCTTGCCCAATCATCTACATATGTGAGAGGAAAATACTTCAATACCCCTTAGAGTCAAAACAAATGAAACTGAAAAATGTGGATGCACCCCAGGATTCTGAAAGAGCTCAGAGAGGTTCTTGCAGGGCCGTTAAAGGATGTTTTTAATAGACCCTTGGAGACAGGAGAAGTTCCACAAGACTGGAAAAGGACTGATGTGGTACCTCTTCACAAAAGTGGTAATAGGGAAGAAGTGACAAACTACAGGCCGGTAAGCCTCATCTTGGTGGCAGGAAAAGTAATGGAGGCGCTCCTGAAAGAGTGAATAGTGGACTTCCTCGAAACCAATAGGTTGCATGATCCGAGACAACATGGTTTTACCAAAGGACGATCATGCCAAACAAATCTGATTGAGTTCTTTGACTGGGTGACCAGAGAACTAGATCAAGAGCATGTGATGGATGTGATCTACCTAGATTTCAGCAAAACCATTTATACTGTTCTCCTCATAGGACACTTATCAACAAACTGAGCAGCCTAGGGATGGATCCCAAGGTGGTGAACTGGATCAGAAATTGGTTGACTGACAGAAGATAGCAAACGGAACTCACTTAGATGAAAGAAAGGTGATGAGCAGTGTGCCTCCCCAGGATCGGTTCTGGGACCGGTACTGTTCAATGTATTTGTGAGTGATATTGTAGAAGGACTGAATGGAAAAGTCTGCCTTTTTTGCAGTTGACACGAAAATTTGCAACAGAGTGGATTCCTCAGAGGGAGTGAACAACATGAGGAAAGATCTACAAAAGCTGGAAGAATGGTCTAATACTTGGCAGTAAAGATTTAATGTGAAGAAATGCAGTGTCATGCACTTGGGATGCAGAAATCCAAAGGTATTGTATGCAATAGGGGTCGAGAGACTGGTGTGCACGGACCAAGAGAAGAACCTTGGTGTGATTGTTTCTGATCTTAATTTGGCGAAACAGTGTGACAAGGTGGTAGCAAAAGCCAGAAGGATGCTGTGTTGCATACAGAAAGGAATTACCAAAAAGAAAGTAAGAGGTATTAACACCACTGTACAAGTCACTGGTGAGGCCTCAATTGGAATATTGTGTTCAGTTTTGGAGACCACATCTCACAAAGGATATAAAAATGCTGGAAATAGTTCAGAGGAAGGCGATCAAAATGATTTGGTGCCTGCGTCAAAAGACTTATGAGAAGAGACTTGAAGACCTAAATATGTACACCCTGGAGGAGAGGAGGGACAGGGGAGGGACAGGGAAGATTCAGATCTTTAAATACTTAGAGTATTAATGGACAAACAAACCTCTTCCAAAGACGGGGAAGCTATAAAACTAGAGGGCATAATATGAAGCTGCAAGGGGAGTAAACTGAAAGGCAATGTCAGGAAATATTTTTTCACTGAAAGGGTGGTGGATGCTTCGAATGCCCTCCCGATAGAAGTGGTAGGGGCAAATACAGTGACAAAATTCAAAATGGCATGGGACAGACACAGTGGATCCCTTTATAGCAATAGGGTAAAATCAAAATAAGCATAACAATCTCTAATATCTAAACAAATAGGGGTGACCTACACGGAGAGGGGGGTACACCCCTAAACAAAGGCATGGGGAGGGGTGACATGCATGGAGCGGCAAGTACACCTACTCTGCCGCCTTACTGGGCAGACTAGATGGACAATACTGGTCTTTATCTGCCATCATATACTATGTTACTATATAACATAAGATATGCCATACTGGGTCAGACCAAGGTCCATCAAGCCCAGTATCCTGTTTCCAACAGTGGTCAATCTAGGTCATAAGTACCTAGCAGTTTCTCCAAAAGACACAGGTTCCACAATGCTTGTATTGGGTCAAGTAGTGATATCCTGGGTCCCTTTCCAAACCTTTTTTAAACCCAGCTACATTAACAGCATTTACTACATCCTCCGGTAACAAATTACAGAGTTTGATTACATGTTGAATGAAAAAAACATTTCTCTTATTAGACTTAAATAGGTTACCCTGCAGCTTTATTGCATGTCCCCTAGTCTTTCTATATTCTGATGATGTAAACAATTGATCTACGTTTACTCGTTCCACTCCATTCATTAATTTATAGACCTCTATCATATCTCCCCTCAGCTGTCTCTTTTCCAGGATGAAGAACCCTAACCCTTTTAGCCTCTCTTCATGGGGGTATCCTTCCATCCCCTTTACCATTTTGATGGCTCTTCTCTCTACTTTTTCTAATAACGCTATATCCTTTTTAAGATATGGCGACCAGAATTGCACACAATATTCAAGGTGCGGTCACACCATGGAATGATACAGAGGTATTATAATATCCTTTGTTATATTTTCCGTTCCTTTCCTTATGATACATAGCATTCTATTTGCTCTCTTGGCCGCCGCTGCATACTGGGCGGAGGGTTTCAACATGTTATCCACGATGACACCTAAATCTTTTTCCTGGGTTGTGGTTCCTAATGTGGAACCTTGCATCGTGTAACCATAATTTGGGTTGTTCTTCCCTAGGTTCATAACTTTGCACTTGTCCACATTAAATTTCATCTGCCATTTGGATGCCTATTCTTCCAATTTATCAAGATCCTCTTGCAATTTTCCACAATCTTCATGGGTTTTAACAATTTTAAATAGTTTTGTGTCATCTGCAGATTTGATAACCTCACTCATTATTCCCTTTTCCAGGTCATTTATGAATATGTCAAAAAGCAGTGGACCCAGCACAGATCCCTGGGGTACTGTCTCCCATTAAGCCATGACTATCTACATGTTCAGTAATTTTGTTCTTTATGATGGTTTCTACCATTTTCCCACCGGTCTGTAGTTTCCCAGATCACCCCTGGAAAACTTTTTAAAAATTGGCATTACATTGGCCATCCTCCAATCTTCAGGTATTACAGATGATTTTAATGATAGTTCACAGATTACTAATAGCAGGTCTGCAATCTCATATTCTTTCAACACCCTTGGATATATACCATCTGGTCCAGGTGATTTGCTACTCTTCAGTTTATCAAATAGCTGTAATCATCTTCCTGGTATATCGATATTTCTTTCAATTCTTCCACAGTACCCCAGGGATCTGGTTTTGTTATGTTCTCTGTAAACCGCGCTGATGTCAAAGAGTGCGGTATATAAGAAATTAAAATAAATAAATAAATAAATAAATAAATAAATAAAATACTCCACTATTGACCGTTCTCCAATGGGAAAATTGGCCATTTAGCCTTACCCTCTGCTTTCTATCTTTTAACCAGTTCCTGATCCACGATAGTACACTGCCTCCTAACCAATGACTTTTTAGTTTTGCGAAAAGTTTCTAATGAGAGACCTTATCAAAGGCTTTCTGAAAGTCCAGATACACTATATCAACCAACTCACCTTTGTCTACCTGTTTATTCACACCTTCAAAAAAACATAACAGATTAGTAAGACAAGATCTTTCTTTTCTAAAGCCATGTTGGCTGTCTCCCATTAAGCCATGACTATCTACATGTTCAGTAATTTTGTTCTTTATGATGGTTTCTACCATTTTCCCACCGGTCTGTAGTTTCCCAGATCACCCCTGGAAAACTTTTTAAAAATTGGCATTACATTGGCCATCCTCCAATCTTCAGGTATTACAGATGATTTTAATGATAGTTCACAGATTACTAATAGCAGGTCTGCAATCTCATATTCTTTCAACACCCTTGGATATATACCATCTGGTCCAGGTGATTTGCTACTCTTCAGTTTATCAAATAGCTGTAATCATCTTCCTGGTATATCGATATTTCTTTCAATTCTTCCACAGTATCACCTTTAAATACCACATCAATCATGGGTAACATCCCTACATCTTCCTCAGTAAAGACCAAAGGAAAGAATTCATTCAGTCTCTCCACTATGGCCTTGTCCCCTCTTAGTGCCCCTTTTACCCCACTATCATCTAATGGTCCAACTGACTCTCTCACAGGTTTTTTACTGCGAATGTACTTGAAAAAGTCTTTATTACACGTTTTTGCTTCCACAGCAAGCTTCTTCTCAAATTCTCTGTTTGCCTGCTTTATCAATGCCTTGCATCTAACTTGCCAGTGCTTGTGCTGCTTCCAGTTTTTGTCATTTGGCTCATTTTTCCATTTCCTGAAAGATGCTTTTTTGGCAACAACAGCCTCTCTGACCTCACTTTTAAACCATGCTGGCAGTTTTTTAGACTTCCTTCCACTTTTCTTATAGCATGGAATACAGCTGGTCTGGGCTTCCAAGACAGTATTTTTAAAACACCCAAGCTTGATGTAAGTCTTTAACCTTTGCAACTGCTCCTTTTAGTTTTTTCTTAACTATTTTCCTCATTTTATCATAGTCTCCCTTTCGAAAGTTAAAAGGTAGTACTATGGATTTCCTTACCATCCCCCCTCCATTAATTAAATCAAACACGATTATGCTATTTATTTATTTATTTATTGAACAGTTTTATATACTGCCCTTCAGCAACATCAAAGCTGTTTACATCGAACAAAACTAGAACATTACATTGTAACTTATTCAAACAGGTAACTTAGCAGCGTATAAAGGAAAGGTAGGGTGTCATTAATGATTTACATGGTTGATTATAGGGTTACATACTAAACATATTTACAAATTTACAATATTTACAGAATTTATATTTGCCTATTCATCTTTTCTGGGTGTAACATGTTGCATTGTATACCACTGGAATTCTCTATGCGAGGATTATTCGTATTGTTTGCTATAGACCTTGTGGAGAGTTGGGTGTTGTATCAGATGAGATGAGTGTGATAGTGTTAGGTGGATTGTATTGTGATGGATGGGAGTACGCTTGGGTTTGAGTGGGGAATAGTTCATCATTTGGTTCTGAGGTGCCAAAGTACTCTATAAAAAGGTGTGTTTTGAGATCTTTTTTAAAGGTTGATAGATCAGTAATAATTCTAAGTTTGTCCGGCAGTGCATTCCATAGTGATGGGGCAGAGAAGCTGAACACTCTATTTGTTGTGGTTTTATTGAATTTTGTGAAGGAGTTGGGAACGAGTAGAGTGTTCAGGTTCCGTTGTCTCACTGTTCTGTTCTTTGTGTGGTTTCTTAATAGATCAGATAGATACAATGGTGCTATATCTCTTAACAGTTTGATCACTATTGCCAAGTGGCCTCAACACCCTTATCTCTTGCACCAGATCTAGTGTTCCACTACGGACTAGGTCCAAAATGGCTTCCCCTCTGGTCAGTTCATGAACCAGCTGCTCCAAGAAGCAGTCATTTATTTCATCTAGAAATTTTATCTCCCTAGCATGTCCTGCCATGACACTGAGCCAGTCAATACCGGGGTAATTTAAATCATCCATTATTATTACTGTGCTGTAACTTTTGTTAGCTTCCCTGATTTCTTTGAGCATTTCATCATCCATTTGTTCATTCTGGCCAGGTGGTCAATAGTACACCCCCACTGCCATCGCCTTCCCCTTTTACATGGAATTTCAATCCATAGAGATTCTACAGCAAATTGTGTTTCCTGCAAAACTTTAATTCTTTGTGACTTAATGCCCTCGCTAACATAGAGCACAACCCCTCCACCAATTTAATCAGCTCTATCATTACGATATAGTTTGTACACGGGTATCACAGTGTCCCATTGGTTGTCCTCTTTCCACCATGTCTCTGAGATACCAATCATATCTAACCTCTCATTTAATGCTATATATTCTAACTCTCCCATCTTATTTTTTAGACTTCTAGCATTTGCATACAAGCACTTTAGAGACTGTATTTTATTCATATTAATCTGGCTATCGGTAGGCAGGGGTAATTTGGAATTTTTAAGCTCTGCTCCGTACTCAAGGGCATTTGGGCTACGTTTGTCTTTATTGGAACCTTTCTGCTGATATGCCCTAACTTCATTCTTTTGGTAGTATCCTTCAAGGATACATTGTTCCAAACCATGCGCTCTTGGGCGATTATCGGCTCTCCCCTATTATCTAGTTTAAAAGCTGCTCTATCTCCTTTTTAAAGGTTAATGCCAGCAGTCTGGTTCCATCCCGGTTAAGGTGAAACACATCCCTTCGGAAGAGCCCCTCCTTTCCCCAGAATGTTCCCCAGTTCCTTACAAATCCAAAACCCTCATCCTTGCACCATCGTCTCATCCACACATTGAGACTCCAGTGCTCTGCCTACCTTTTGGGTCCTGCATGTGGAATGGGAAGCATTTTGGAGAATGCTACCCTGGAAGTTCTGGATTTCAACTTCCTACCTAAAAACCTAATTTGGCCTCCAGAACCTCCCTAGCACATTTTCCTATGTCATTGTTACCGACATTTACCAAGACAGCAGACTCCTCCCCAGCACTATCTAAGACCTTGTCTAGGTAGCGCATGAGGTCCGCTACCTTCACACCAGACAGGCCTGTTACCAGGCGATCCTCATGTCCACCAGCCACCCAGCTATCTACTTGCCTAATGATCGAATCACCAACTATAACGGCTGTCCTAACCCTTCCCTCATGGGCACATGGCCCTGGAGAAACTTCCTCGGTGCAAGAGGGTTTTACATTGCCTGGAGGACAGGTCCTAGCTACAGGATCACTTCCTGCCTCACCAGGGTGATGCTCTCCTGTCATGTGACCTACATGACAACAGGGATGCTGCCAGACAGGAGGTGGGACTTCAGAACTATATTCCTGTAGGTCTCATCTATGTACCTCGCTGTCTTCCTTATCTCCTCCAAGTCTGCTACTCTAGCCTCCAGAGATTGGACTCATTCCGTTAGAGCAAAGAGTTCCTTGCACCTAGTGCACATCTAAGACCCCTCACCAAATGGGAGAAAATCATACATGTGACACTCAAGGCAAAAGACTGGAAAGCCCCCATCTCGCTGCTGGACTGCTGTCTGCATCTTAGTTTTAAGGTTGTATTTAGATATTTAAGTTCTTTACTTACTAAGGGTTGCTGGGGATACAAACTATACCTAATACATTTAATGTACTTTGTTCACCTGAAGCTTAATTATTATCAGGTTCTTAATGTATGCCTGATGAGGATAAATAGCTGCACCTGAGAGTGAATATGGCACCTCCTTTCCTTTAAGAGGTTTAAGCACCTATAAAGCTACGACTATCCCGGGGTGGGTGGGTGTCGGGGAGGGAGGTAGGGAAAGAAGTCTTATTAAAAGCTGGCTACTACACAGTACCCTGTCCTGTGCTTCTAAGGTAATCTGTGACCAATTTCCAGGGGGACTTGGATAGAGGGAATCTTGGGATCTAAATTTAACCAGAAAGCTCTCTTCGGTGTTTTAAATTTAAACTGAAAGCTCTTTGCTGCTACTAGGCCCTGACTGATTTAACAAATACACTGGGTTCACAGATTAATCAGCTTTAATCTAAAGAATTCCTTTTTCCCCAAGATTTAGAAAAATTCCCAGAAGTAAATACTTACAATTGCAGATCTCTCTCCAGAAGTAGCAGTCCCTTTTGTAGTCCTTCAATGTGGTTGGCCAGTACATCAGTAGTCTATAAAACCTCTCTGTGGATTTCTTAAATGCTGAGACCTTGCATACAAAATCAGAAATGCAAAATCAAAAGTGCAACAGCCAAAATTGTGAAACAAGGCCCTTAACTAGCAGGATTATCTCTACCCCGACACCAGGTTTTTTGCCAGTTGGGCTTCATCAAGGAGTAGGATGATTCACCAGCTTCTGAAAAAGCCAAAAAACATTTAATATCCACTCTTGTAGATGTATGTTCAAACTTGACCAAAGCATTTCTGCAAAATAAAATATTATCCAGAATATAGCTGGAAAATTGAAGAACTAAAAAAAAACAGTCCTATAAAGCGCCGCACTCACTGCCGCAGTAAATGTCCAAGCTGAAAAACCGGCGAAAAATGCAGTACCTGCGATTTATGGGAAATCCCCATTGACCTGAGGCTGTGAGACCAATTGTGAGCCTTGATCAAAAGAAAAGCAAAGCAAGCTAACCAATCCTCCTTTAAGCAGCAACAAAACTGTTACTCAAAAAGCACTGGCATTCATAATCAAAAAAACAAAAAAGAAGAAACCAAAAAAAAAAAAAAAAACCCTCCCAAAAAACTAGAAACATGGTCTCCAGTCAATGGAGTCATTAAGGTCAGAAGGTTCCAAAGTACTGAGGCAAAAAATCCACTTTTGTTCAACAGTAATTAATAATTTGTCAAAATCGCCACCACTGATAGATGAAAACACTTTAGTAATCACAAGGCATCGCCACCATTGATAGATGAAAACACTTTAGTAATCACAAGGCAGCATAGCTCATTACATATATGTCCTTTAGTTAAGCAGTGTTTAATCAATGGTGCCCCTTCAACTTGATGGCGAAGTTTACTCTGGTGTTCTATGAGTCAAACACAGAAAGAACTCCAAGTTTTCCCCACATAAGCCAATCCACAGGGACAGAAAATCAAATATACCACTCCACTGCTAATAGAAGTAGTAGCCTAGTGAAGCACATAAGAATGTCTATGGTGTGAAAACCCAGTCTCTTCTAACATGACCAAGAATGACCTTAGCTTCATGGCCACATGGTTCAGAAGAATGCTTCACCAGTTCTATTCTAGCAGCCAGATCCAGCAACTCGTTCAAGATGCGGCGTCTCATGAAAACTGTCTGACATTGTATCTGTTGTAAACCAGATACCACTCTAAACATTTTAAAATGTTGATGGATCACCTTGGATATTCAGTGGCTAAAAGGACTAAACTGTATAACAACATATGCTACTAGGCAGAATAGCCTAGTGGTTAGAGCAGCTGCCTAGTACCCATTAGATTCAAGGATTTAATTCCTACTGGCACTCCTTGTGATCTTGGGCAAGTCACTTTACCCTCCATTGCCTTAGAAGAAAAGGCCTGGCAATCTACTTCCAGTCATAACTTGCCAAGAAAACCCAGAGGCAGCTGGGTCAGCACTGACTTGATGGCACTAAAAAAAAAATTACATATAGAGATACTCCAAGTTACCTGGGGTCTTAGGCTTTTTTAAAGATCCCAGTCTGTTCCTTATGATCTATTCATGGAAATAGGTTAAACATCCTGTCTACTGTATTGACAAGATTGGAGTGTTCTCGTCGAACGGCATGTTTCTCAAAAGCTCCTAATCTGTGGAATGATTTAACATTCCCATTGCATCTGGAAGTTTCCTATAAAGCTTTTAAAACACTTAAAAATGCATCTTTTTCTAGTGGCTTTTGTTGAACTGACGTTGGGCGGGGAATGGAGAGACAGCAATACTCCTTGTTTATTTGAGCGCTTTCCTTTCTCTTGTCTGTCCTATAATTTGATTGGAGTTCTTTTCATTTCATATTTTCATTGTATTGTAAATCATTCGACAGGTCACTTGAAAAGCAGTATAATAAGAAATAATAAACCATGAATCATGGTTAGCAGCTGGAAGATATTTATTTATTTACATTCTTTTATATACCGCGCTATTCTGCATCAGTGCGGTTTACATTGAACAAACTGAAATTACATTGAACAGGGCATTATAACTTGGAGATAACTATTTTACAGGGAACATGGGCTATGGAGGGTTAAGTGGCTTGCCCAAGACCACATCCTTCAAGTGCAGACACAAAGTGGTCTTTTCTGCAATCATCTACTCAACCGCCCAACTAATCTTCCACCATTGTTGCTAAGCTCACATAACCCCCCTTCTTATGTCACTTCATTGGCTCCCTATCCACTTCCGCATACACTTACCCCTCCTACTGACCTAAAGTGCGTTCATTCTGCAGCTCTTCATTACCTCTTTATCTCCCCTAGACCCCTCCAGCAACTCCAGTCATCAAGCAGTAGAGCCCTTCTCCTCTATTGCTAACTTCAGACTCTTTTCCATCCACTTTGCTGTGACATACGCCTAAAACAGAGTCCGAGTCAGTCCGTCAGGCTAAGTCTCTAGTTCTGTTCAAATCCAAGCTAAAAACCTACCTTTTCAAGCCTGCATTTGGATCCTGACCCCTTTCTCTCCTACTTAACACCCTTGTATTTTTCAGTCCTTTCAGTCCTTTGTTTGTTCCGTTTGATTGTCTTGACAGGTTTGTAGCATTGTTGACTAGGGACTGTCTCTTGCATCTCCATGTACTGCGTTGCGTATACCTAGTAGCACTATAGATATGATAATAGTAGTAGTACTAGCAGCACTAGTAGTTGCCGTTTACTATATTGCCATGATCAGTGCTGAACATTGGCACAGTGAACTTGATCATTGCCTAAGGCCCAGAAATGGAAATAATTAAAACAAAAAGGATTTCTGGCAAAGAGGGGCCTGATATAGTATGAAAAGTTTGCCCAGGGCTGCTTGGACGGCAGGTAGGCACTGAAGATAAAAACTGTCCCGAATAAGGATCAAGATCTTACAAATGGTCAGTCTCTATGGCTGGAATTCATCTTTAGCAGGGTGAATAAGAATTGCCGGGCTGATTGGATGGACTAACTTGTCTTTTTCTGCCATCATCTTCTATGTTCTATAGGAGAACATCATCAATCATTGCTGACACCTGAAATTATAATGTGGTTTGCTGAAAGCAGGATGCACATACAGAGTTATTTGGATAAACGTTTTTGCAAAATAACCTGGCTAAGGAATTGCAGTGGGTATTGCCTCATCTTTCAAAATGGGTGTAATTTCATGTCTTTTACAAAAGGTGTTTTGGTTTCATCACATTCACTTGCTGCAATCCCTTGCAGAACAGGTATTGCAAATGCCAACAAACAAGAGCCCACCCTTTACGGCACATATAGTCGAAGCTTTCCAGAAAGGATGTTGTATACAAATATCTGGAAAAGTCACTCCAGTACAACACAGATCTTCAACCTAAGGCAAAAACAGACCATATCCCATATACGTCTAGAGGTTGCACACGGGGAGCACATAATGAGTGATAGAGACACCATTGAAAGTGGCCTGCTGTTCTGAGGCAGGTAGCACTCTACTGGACAAGAAACTGACTTGTTTTATTTGTATTTGGCTCATCTCTCTCCACGGTGAATTACATTCATATGCAGTAGGTATTTTCCATGCCCTTGGAAGGCTTATAATCCAAGGGCTTAATATTCAATGTGGTTCATCTGGTTAGCATTACTGGCTAACTGGAGAAGCTCCAATGACCAAGATATTCAATGGCACAATCTGGATAGTTCCTGCTGAAAATCACCAGAGTCGGCCTTGGTACTATCCAGATTGCACCAGGGAGGTCCAGGGGTAAAGTCAGGGTGGAGCGGAAACTTAGCTGGATAGTCACAATTTTAATTTCAGCACCACTATCAAACCAACTATCCGCATCATTCACAACAGCAGAAAAGCTGTCCTAAATTTTATCTTGATATCTATCCAGATAGTGAGCTGGAAACTGCTGCTATATAAAGAGCGTCGAGTAGCTAAGGCCAGTCACTATCTGGATACCAGTACTCAATAGCTGGATTTTATTTCAACATTGTGAAGTTTAAATATTATGCTGTAAAGTTCTACCTAAGGTAATGGAGAGTTCAGCGACTTATTCAAGACCACAAGCAACATCTGTGGGATTTGAACACCACCATCCCTTTTTCCAGCCTGTTGCTCTTACCACTAAGTTACTATCTGTATACAAGGTCTAGTAAAGTTATGTTCTAATGTGAGAAAGGGAGGGTTAGAGCCTGATGCCAGTTAGTCCAATAGAAGACCGTCACCTTCTATTTCTAGATTAAAGCAAGTCATGGGCCAGGTCCCTCTTGCTGCTACTAAAGATATTGATTTGATGCTATGGCAGGAGATTTGTGATATCAGCAGCTCCAGCAGCACTGTAAAGAGGTAAAAACCTGGGGAGAGTAATTGCTCTGCTGTTGTGATGTGAAATGGAGACTACGAAGAGCAGCAGAAAGTTATCTTTAAAGTAAGCAAGACCTACTTACGTCTATAATACCTACTATCCAAAGACCAACTTATAGAAGGATTCTTTAAGTAAAAGGTGGGTCTGATTATAGCAGATAGTTAAATCAGCAAAAAGAGTCATCAAAACTATGGAGTCCTTCCAGTATTTGCGCACCCTGAAAACACATAATGTTCATCAAATATCCTAATCTAGCAGACATTTCTTTAGGAGTGGCCTAGTGGTTGGTGCAAGGTTCCTCTGGCCAGAGGGCCAGGAGTTTGAATCCCACTAGAGCAGGGGTACTCAAATCCAGTCCTGGAGGGCCACAAACCAGTCAGGTTTTCGGGATGTCCCTAATGAATATGCATGAGATAAATTCAAATACAATGGAGGCCGTGCTTGCAAATATATCTCATGCATATTCATTAGGGATATCCAGAAAACCTGACTGGTTTGTGGCCCTCCAGGACTGGATTTGAGTATCTCTGCACTAGAGGATAACAACCTTGGGCTGGAAGGACTGGGGTTTCTAGTCCTACAGGTGCTCCTTGGATGAACTACTTAACCCTCCTTTTCTGTGAGTCCTTCAGGGACAAGAGAAAAAATATATATATATATACAGTACCTGAATGTAAACTGCTTTGACTGGGAGAAAAGCAGTACATAAGCCAAGTTAAATAAAATAAATAATTGGTCCTGGGTTATCCTTCCTACTACAGCCTTTTCCAAACACTTGCTTACATTTATTTACCATCACTGATCATCGCATGAAGAATCCCCTGTAAATATGTTGATTGTAATACACTATAATTGCCTATACTATAATTCATATTGCAATTATTGAATGCACATATTCCATGAATCTCTCATTGTAATATATTGTTTCAAGTTCAAAGTTTTAAGTTTTAATGTATCTACTTGGTTAATTGTAAACCACCCTTGATCTTTGGAAGGGGCAGTATAAAAGAATTTCTAAATAAATAAATAAAATCACCCGAGCTAATACGTGCTGCCTTTTATATCACATAAAGTTGCATAACGTGGTACTTGAAATAATTATCACTCATGATAAATACTTCATTTTAGCATCCTTTTATGTTCTTACAATAGCGTGTTGCCTGCATTTTCCGACATCTTCTGTCTACTGGCTGCCTCTTTTTATGCCACTTCCTTTCTGCCTATCCTTCTGTTTTTTAACATAAAAGGCACATTCTAGAAAGGCCACGTAAATGAAATTTGGGATATCCAAGTCTGCTATTCAGTTGTGGGGCAGCAGAAAAGATGGGCATGTGTCTTGTAAAATCGACCTGTCGACCCTGTTAAAAATGCAGTACATGTGTCTGCCACATAAAAGTGAACGTGGGATGTGCAAAGTAACGGGTCAGATATGTATAGACTTTCACCTGATTTTAGAAACTTGTACATGCTGTATAGGGAGGTCTGCCATTCTCGACACGTAGATGTGGCCACAGCACCATTTCAAAATGTGCCCGTACATATCTTCCCCCTTACATATCCCAGCCTGCCATCTTGCAAATGAGAACATTCACTAGCACAGGAGCCAGGAAAGGAAGAATACCTTTTTACTTATTCCTATATTGTTTGGAAGGTGTGAAAAATGTCGTGGAGTGAAAAGGCATTTCCCTTTGGTTTACCAAAACAAATACTTTTCTGAGTCCTGTTCAGGCCCTGAAGCAGCTATCGCCATGGCCGTCTCTGAAGGTGGTTTGAGACTTGCAGCGCTGGTCTAAAATCACGTGCACGTGTCTGTCTTTCTTGGCATGCCCCAGGCGGACTTGGATGTGATCCACTGGATATGTGTTTCTTCAAGCCTTTCCAAAATGACTCCAGGGACATCCATGTGATTAAAATGTTCGATTAGGCTTCTAGAATGGCCCCCATATCATATTAGTAAACCATTTATCAAATTTTTTGTTCTAGAACTTACTGCAGGGGTGGGCAGTTCCGGCCCTCGTGCACCACAATCCAGCCTGGTTTTCATGATGGCCCTAATGAATATTCCTTGACCTATTTCCATACAATGGAAGGCAGTGGATGCAAATAGATCGCATGAATATTCATTAGGGACATCATGAAAACCAGGCTGGATTGTGGTGCATGAGGGCCGGAATTTCCCACCCCTGCCTTACAGCAACACTTTTTAAAGACTTTTCAAGGGGAACTCTAACAATTCCACAAGATCTTCAACAGAGAAGTCCTCAAAAGGTGCCAAATTACTTGTATGGAGGGAATGGTGGTGAAAGCTCATCATCAGAGGGCAGGCAGTGCCATACAAATGGAGGGTTGGAAGTCCCACATTTTTGCTCTATGGCCAACTGAAAAATGAACCCAGATCGCAAAGAAGACCATGTTTCAGATTCAAGGGCATATTCAAGCACAACCTTAAAATCTGCTAAGTATATCTCAACAATTTCAGTCTACAATGGAAGCAACTTTGTCACCTGGCCACCCAAATTTGGACCCAAGCAAACACAAGCATAAAACAAAAAGAATGAGAAAAGAAAGACAAATTCGGAAACGTCACTAACAAAGTTTCACCTCTATCCCCTCTGGCCTTACTTGTGGGTCAGGAATTGGTCTTATCTCTCATCAAAAAGACATATATACTTAGTCAAAAGGAATTACTGAAAACTCATATGCTGTCAGACAGGAATCTCCATCATGTTGCTATGTAACACTAATACCTTTCTTGACCTATGATATAAGAACTACCCATAAACAGGTTTTGCAATAAGGACAGAATTTGGACAAACTTTTCAAAATGATTCCTGTGATTTTACCTGTCAAGAAAGAATGATAAAGGGGGAGGGTCCTTTTCCTTTTAAAGACAGGAAGCCTGACCTCTCATAGTTATAAAATCCTCTCACAGTTCCTGGCCACTATCGTGCAAAGGAACATCAGTCACATGATGGAGCTGAAGCCATTGATCATCCTCTTGCCCCTCTTGGCTCTGCTGTTAACCACTTGCACTATAGATGCAGGTAAGTCCACTTCAAGTGAGAGTGTTTCCTGCATATTATTGGGCCAATTTTCAACGGCAGCAATGATCCCATTTTTTTAAACACTGGCTGTGGGGTTTAAAAAATACATATATTTCAGTGTGCTATATCAATAGGCAGCAGCCAGGGCCAGTCCAACCATCAAGCAAACTAGGCGGTTGGGGAGGGGCGGCAAAACTAAACAATAAATTCTGACAGCCAGGGGGGCATAAGGCTTAAGGTTTGTCTAGGGCATCAACACCTTGAACCAACTCTGGGACTGATCCTGGCAGCAGTACTGAATATATGTTAAATGAGGTCACAGTCAGTGGAAAGACGTATTGTGGGCAATATTCAGTCAACATATCTAGAGTTAAGTGCTTTAATTCAGAACTACATTTTTGTAGACCCAAATTAAATCACTTAGCGATAGCAGCTGAATATTGTGGCTATACATATAAAGACGTGAGATCGGAATTGAGATGTTGAGGTCTCAGCGTTTCCAGTTCTGCTGGTATTTTAGAAAGGGCTGTGCTAAACATGTAAAACACTGTGCCAAACGTGTAAAACATGTATGGCGTGTGGGGGTGCATGTGGATACGTGTCCATGTACCAAGAAAGGAGACATTTGAAGACTGTACCTTGAGAAAAAACAATCGCTTCATACATCTATAAGTGCCGACACTCGCAGGTCTATGTGAGCTATTTTGTAAGCTTGCACCTGTAAATGCCGCTCGCTAACTTCAGATGCTGCTATCACTATCTCATTTTAATTTGGAGGGGGAAAATAAGGAGGCTAGCGTCTTTAATCCCCCTGTCAAGAAATAGCCAAAGCAAGCACTTTTTGACAACCAAATATGCCAGGGAGTTGGTGTAAATTCCAACGTGGACATTTTTGGTCATACACGTGTATTTCCCATTTTTGAGACTTCTAAATTAAGTAGTTTAGTAATATTTTGAGCATAAATTTCGACCCTTGCCCCTAGTAAACTTTTAGTGAATCAAGTCCTTAATCAAATGCCCGCTATTTATCATTCCAGAGCTTATAAAGAGATCCAAGGCCTCTGATTTCTTAGCTGCGATACGGAGAAGGAAGCGCGATTTATATGAAGAATGCTACATTGAAGGCTGCAGCCGTGAAGAAGTTCTTGAATCTTTGGGTAACCAAGAGCAGACTGTAAGTAAATAAAAACCAAATACAAAACAAACTAAATACAAAGTGAACTGCAAATATAATATGAATATTAAGCAGCATAAAAACGGAGTCCTATACAGCAGTGGCCTACGAAGGGTAGGGCAGGGGTAGGGCACTGGTTGTGCCTTGTTCCGGCAGGCCCACAGAGGCAGCGCCACATACTTCCTTGTAAGCTGACTTGCTTAATAGTAAGTATGATTTGCCATTGTTCTCCAGGGCTGGCTGCTCGTCTCTCCCAGCTGAAGTCTCGTGAATCACATAACTGCAGCCGGGAGAGACAAGCAGCCGGCCCCAGAGCATGAGGCATTGCGGCAAGCTAGCTTAATGGTAAGTTTGTGGTGCTGCCCCTGGAGGCCTGGCCAGGGGTGTGGTGCTGCATTGTGGTGCACAGCGCTGTGCCATGTGGGGGAACACCAGCAGCATGGAGAGATGCCCTCCCTGAGTGCCAAGGGAGCAGAGAACACCTAGCTATATGGACATCATACAGTGGCCCTTAGTTTAGAAGCATCTATACATGTAAATTGCACATTTACACATCCAGACAGTGACATTATGCAGCTGCTATTTGCACGTATAGATCTCTGGGATTTAGAGTTTTCTAGAGGGCAAGATACTTGCCCACCCCCACCCTTACTTCCTAATTTGATTCTTAGCTGTATTACAACAGTAAAGAGACTGGTACCATTTTGAATCTCTGCACCCCAGGATCTCTCCAGCCTCTATTACTACCTAGGAGGGAAGCCATTGGTAGGTACCAAGAATGGACATGGAAATATGAGAGGTATACGTTGCTCTCTCTGTGGTCTAGGAGACTGGGGGTTTCTCTGCTTTTGTAAGTGGGCAGGATCAACGCTCTCTGCTGCCAAAGTAATGGGGAGAGTGGGGTGGAGTATTTTTATGTCAGGAGCAGCAATTTTAAAAAGCTGCAGCAACGCACATTGGGACGAGCAGGATACCCTTTTTTCTAACATGCAATTCTTTAAATCAGCTGCTTCCTCTAGACATGCAGGCAAATGCCTTTGTATCTGTCAATATCCTTCGGGGTATTTTATAAAAGGCTCCATGTTCAGCAGAGCCTTTTGTAAAATATCAGGGGAATTAAGCACTTCCCCACCTGGCCATTTCAACTCCCTTCCCTGAATGCTTATTAAAACAATCCTTCATATATATCTAAAGCACTATGTAGAAATATTTTATTTCAAATCCCAGAAGTCTTAAAAGACTGATGGTGATCCGGCAAAGCCTGGAATTATTGCAGCTTTACTTGAGAGCACTTTTACTTCTGTTATTGAAAGGCAGTCAATCAAAACAATAAAACTAAACAGCTCTACTCCTCATTGAAACAGTGGTGCAGTGATATTTGACGATTTTGTAATGAAGTCTGATACACGTAACATATTTTTAAGTTCTGTTATAGGTTGTTTCCAAATATGATATGTTCTCAAAATGATTTTTAATAAGTTATAAACATATAACTCAAACCAGAGCTCTGATGGCAGACTTTAACCAATGGTTCTCCAGTACATTTTCCCAAAGCTAGGATCAGAATCCCTTCCGATACCTTTGCAGCAGACTGGGAAAAGGATTCTGCTGACATGGTATCTTGATGAGATCGTCCAGGGGAACCATCTCAGAGGTTCTCCTAAAACATTTCCAGAGGGATGAAGGCTCACCTTTTATAGTTCTATGTTTTGTTTAATTCTGATAGGATGAATATATGAAAACGTTGGATGCAAGTACTCATGGCAAATGAAAGCAAGACTTCAAACAAACTGGAAACACTAAAGATAAAAGTCTACATTGACAGCAAACACCTAAAATCCTTCATTCCGAGAGAAAATTCCGAGAGCCCGCATCATCACAGGTTTTGCAAGATACAAACATATCACGCCTCTACTGAATCAATTTGTTCCTAAAGAAAATTTTCTGCTCTTGTTTAAGTTTTATTGTTATTACCTGCAAGTTCTCTGTAACAGTTAAAGTTTTAATATAAAAGCTCCTTGTTTAAATGATAAGGCGGTATAGAAAAATTGTTAAATAAATAAATACATGAATTATACTGGTTGCATCAGATTTAAAACTACAATCAACATATTCAAAATAATAACAAACAACTCAGCCGACATACTACAAGAGCTAATTACAAAATACCCAGACAACTGACCTAAAAGGACCAACAGCAAGAACATAATTCTTACGCCAAGCATCTATTCAGACTCTAAGCACATCACATCACATCCAAAAGAGCTCCAGCACTTTGGAACACATTACCAGAAAAAATACGATCTATAAAGAACATTAACGATTTCAGGAAAACATAACAACACATTTATATAAAGAATACCTTGGAGATACCACCTAGCCAGACCACCATGACACACAACAACAGTAAATAAGACTCGCTTAATGAAATGACACCTGATAGATGAACACTGCACAGTACATACAGACTATATATAAGTTATGAGTGCCAACATGCTATGGGAGCCTCATAGGATTAATGATAGCAACTAATACCATTGTGATACTATTAAAAGAAGTTGTTATACTGATCCCGATACAACAACCGAGTTGTAATGTAAACCACCTTGATTTAAGCATGAAGCAGTATAAAAAACCTGTTAAATAAATAAATAAAAGTATGTTGTATTGTTGATCCAGTGCAAAGTGATTCTTCCATACCAGTTAGTAACTTCAGGTTATAGTTTGATTCAGAATTCATCAGATAGGGTTGGCTGTTGCCAGGGGCCAGCTGGAGCTGGGGACACTTCCGAGACAGCATCCACAGCCAGAGAGGGGAGGGAGTGTCAGGCATCGGGCATCAGTGACAACTACTGGTTAGCTCAGGAATGGACTTTACTACATTTTGCAGAGAACCACAGTTTCTCTGTCCATTGCACAACATTGATTGTGAGGTGAGGCTGGATGGAAAGAGAATAAAATGGAGGGGGGATTCTTGGAGCTGTGAATGAAACCTTATGAAATTAAAGTTCCAAAAGAGCTTGGAAGCCCAAAGGAACAAAAGGAAGCCCCCCAAAACAATTACATAAGCCGATCAATATTGAATACATAGTGCCAGACATGACAACCAAATAAATCAAGCAAAGATCAGCCAGTTTAAGCTGCACAACACTGCAGAAAACTCAGAATGAACAAATAACAATAAAATATCGATCAAGGATATTTTGTGGCCATTCAGATATGCTCAGATTTCAGGGGCTTGACTCAGTTTCTGGGTGTAATTTTATGTGCTCACATAGATGCTTATAAAGTTGTCCTTGTGTGTATGTGCATAAAATTAGACAATCAAAAAAATACAGCACCTGCATTTAGGTAATTTATTTATTGATTGTATTTATTTAACCTGTTTTTTATACCCCCCTTATCCTGAAATCAAAGCAGTTTGCATTAAACTCAGAACATGAACAGGGTACATAATATTGGTTTGGGATATTTAACTGGGGAGTAACTGTAGACAACTTATTCGACATATTTACATTATCAATATGGGTCCTGTCAGTTTGGATCTGATTGGTTATCGTGTCCACTTGAGAGAATCATGGAGCCTTTGATTGGGGTCAGTGCAGTTGTAGGATTACGTGATGTGGCCATTAGGTCATATACATGTAGATATTCTCTGGGGTGGAGAATGAACGCTTAGGCCTATACTTTATAAAAATAAATACATATGTGCAAATTCTTCCTGCTATGTTCATGCATAATGTGACACCTACCTTGGAACAGATGTAACTTTCGGACATGTTTACTAAACCGCACTAAGCGCTAGTACGGGGTTCAGCACGCAATTTAGTATGGGGCCCTGTACAAAAATCTCATGCTAAATGGTTAAAACGATGCATAACGGTGGCATTGAAGACATGTCATAGTTAGCACAGGCAGTTTCGCTCTCTGTTAACCACGACTGTTGCTAGTGTGGGTTTACTAACGCCACCTCAAAGGATTACAGGGGTGCTGTGGGTTACCAATGCGCTTCAGGGGAACAGACTGACATGCCTTCTGAAGTTGTTGCGGACCTCCACGCAGGTATTGTGGTCAAACCACTTGCTACAGGCATTCAGATTTTGTCACCCACACACTGATCTGTGTCAGACTAATGCAGCCAATGAGGCTGACGTTTCCTTTCCTAGTCTGGCCAGTTGCTTTGCAGAGGCCTACTGCAGTTAAGAGCTCAGCCTCTAGGGGCTCCATCGCACCTGCTGGGCCATAGCTGGTTACTGCTGGCATCATCCCTCCACTCAGGACCAGAGAATAATTCTCCTAGAAAGGACTTGTAAGTGGTATGTGAGGAGCTTCTTCCGTGTCTTTTCATGATGATTGTTTTAGTCTGCCAGCCTAACTCACAACAGCATTAGTACCTGCTTGCCAAGCAATATTATGAAATTGTATCAAGATATTACATAAGTAGAATTGCCAAGTGGCTACAGATTTTCCTGACAATCTCAAGGCAACTGGCAACTTTATACGCAAACACACAGAGGGTTGGCACGAGTGGCGCCCTAGGCAAACCCTTACAGACCCCCTGACTGTCAGAATCATTTCTTTAGCTTTAAATGCCCTGCTCCCTGCCACCCCTCCGAAGTTGCTGCTCTAGGTGACCACCTAGTTTGCCTGATGGCTCGGCCGGTCCTGCAAGCACACAATGCAAGTTTAAAGGAAAAGCAAATGTAGCTTGCATGGGGAGGGCTACTCCCCTTCCCCCCGTTGCACACCCACACTTTTATGGGATACTATTAGAGATTTGGAGCACAACAGAAATGAAAAGGATACCCTCTGAAGGTAAGCAAGAGTGTCAAAGATTTCCTTTCTGTAAGAGCAATAAAACAACACTGCTTTTATTTAACAAGATGAATAGAACTGCAGGAGTTTATTTAGTTTTTTTATTTAGGCTTATATACCACTATTCTACGAGTCAAAGCAGTGTACATTCAGGTATTGTATATATATTTCTATCTCCCTGGTCCTCAGAAGGGCTCACAATCTCTGTTTTTCTACCTGAGGCAACGGAGGGTTAAATGGCTTGTCCAAGACCACAAGGAACACTTGTAGGAATAGAAACCCCAGTCCTTCTGGCCCAATTTTTCTGTCTTCTAGTGGGATTTAAACACCTGGCCCTAGGTAACTTGCCCCAACCACTAGACCACTCCTCATTAACCTTAACAAATACTAAAGCAGAAATACGTCACATTCACCAGTAAGGAAGCTCTAAGAGCTGAACACGATCCAGTAGAGTGACATGGTACCCACAGATCTTTTACCCAGTTTTCAAAACAGAGACAACATAGTTGCTTCCCTGTGAAAATGTCCTACAAGCAGGGCTCCTTGCCTGTGATGCTGTGGTCACAGGAAGAAAATGCAAGATCTGACTCTTCCTTGAATTTGCTGGTTCCTGCAGAATCATTATGGAAGACCAGAAGGCCGGACTAAGCCAGCTCAGGTTTGTGAAGAGCTGTTCTGGGTGGTGCAATAGAACTTTCTCCCCTCTCCCACTCCTGACCTCCATCACTGAAGATTTTGCGATAGACGGAGGAGGGGAGAGGTGCTAATACATCGGAAGATGACCTCCTCCTTCTCTGGTACCACGAAGGGCTGATTACTGCTTTGAAAGGGGCAGAACACTACTGCCACAGGGACAAAACACAAGACAGCCTCAGGGGGCAGATGAGGAATGGACCAATGTGCTGACACTACTCTCCTTCTTCTGATGGAAAAATCAGCAGAGGAGGGGTTGTGTTAATGTGGTGAGGTTATAATTGACAGGCTTGGTTGAATGGACAGTGGCTATGAAAAAGACGGGCAAGGAGTTAGGAGATGTGATGGGGATGGTGTGTGAGATGGTCTGGATCTCTTACTTGAAAGAGGGGATAGGCAGGATGTGATGAGGGAGCTGGAGGTAGTTGTCTAAACTAGAGGGGATAGAGACTGAATTGGCCCGTCTAGTCTTGTCAGTAAGGTGGTTTGTTACTGCCACACTGTGCACATTAACACATCCCACCCCCCATGCCTTTGTAAATGCTGCTCCCTGTAGATCAAACCCCCATCCCTATCCACCCATGCCTTCATTTAGGGTTGAAACTGACACTCCATACAGTTTATTCTCCCATGTCTTCTTAATGTGCAAAAAGTCATTTCCCTGCTGTTTTGAGCTGAAGTGTCCAATGCGTAGTCTCTCTCCTCTTGCTAGTTAGGGATCCTCTGTGTATATAACCAATTTTGTGCCCATCAGCACCTAGAGGAGGCCTTCCAGACATCCTCACCCTTTCTGTGAAAAAATATTTTCTAGTAGTGTCCTAAATCTACCTCTTTATAGAAGTGGTGCTAATATGTGAAGGATAACCAATAAATTCAAAAACCTGCTACCAAGAGTCCCAAAAGGTTTGATTGTCCTATCTATTGTCACACCCTGCTCGGCCAGCAGTGTAGTATACTGGTTGGGCTACAGGGGGACCTTTTATTGAAAGGATTGTAGTTGGGCTCCTTTGCAATAAGGTAATTGAGACCCGAGTGGTAAGGTCAAATCAAGGTTTTATTTCCCCTCCCGGGGTTTGGATTATAACACAGGTAACAAAAGAACAAAAGCCATATACTCTGGCAAAAAGGATAAAGTAAATTCTTGTGCTTTTAAACAGGCAGTTAAATCACTTCCAGCATTGTATATCTTCAGCACAATGAAATTCTATCATTCATCATAGCCAATGTACAGTCCATCTGGTAGTCAGATAATTCAGGCTCTGGTGGATCAATTATCATTGATTCAATCTGACTATCATCTGCATAAGGTTGTAGCCTATAGTGTGTTGGTAGATTATTCTCCTCTGCCAGCTCCCTTGACCTCCCTACTATTTCCTCCAGCAGGTAAGGGTCAGAGTCACCATATCTTGGCATACAATTCCAATAAGACTTATGTCCTTTATAACTTCTAGGTGAAAAAGACTTGTAAGCAGCTTTACCTTGGTTAATTAGCCCAGCTTCTGGGTTCGAGGCAGGAGAAAAGCTATGCACAGCTTCATTCAGTCGGGGTTTAAACCTCAGAGGCTTTTCTCTATGCTTAGGCTGTTTGTCACCCTCTTCCAACATACAGATGTCTTGCACCGTATATTCTTTCCTTCCTGAAGCCTGTAATTGCTTTCCAGTTATTCTGACTGGTACTTTCTCCTTATAAATGCCTTCACGATAAGGTATATGTTTGGAGGCTTGGTTAGAAGGGTTTTGAGCCTTTCTCCTCCAATTAAGACTATCAGCTGTTATCTGCCTTTCTCTTTCACATTGTCATGATGCGGGCACTAATAAAGTTGGTTTTAAGAAAAGAAATCCTGTTTTAGAAGAACTAGATGTGCAGTTACCTCCAGGCACAGCTAGAGGGAGCAGGAACAGACATACTGGTCTTAATGAACCTAAGCTCACTGATCACCTGCAGCTGAAAGGGAACCAGGAAGTCAGCAGTAACGGTTCACTTTATAAGCCAGAGCAGAATGCTTCTGGACAGCAGTGGCATAAGCAGAGGAGGCAGTGGAAACAGCAGGAGCTGAGGAAGGAGGAGAAAGAGGAAGAAGGAACTGGAGCTGGACTAGAAGGAGAAACAGCAGAGGAGCCTGGAGGCTATCAAGGACATAAGCCTGATTGCTGTGAAAGGAGCCAAGCTGGAAGCTGGAGGAGAAACAGACCTCACAAGGTGGGAAGCCAGAAAGCCCAAACTGAACCCGTTGTGCAAGGGGAGTTTGGTGGAAGTTGTTCCAAGGTGAGAGGCTCTGCCACGCCTAGTTCCTATACTCTGCCTGTTTGTAACATAGAGAGAAGAAAGCTAAGAACCAGAGAGGGAGGTTCTGACAGAAGCTTATCTCTAGAGGATCATTGCCCAGTTTCACCTATTCAGAGGGAAAAGCATTTTTATAAGCAACGGAAGTTTTTACCCAGTGAGCCCAGGTATGAGGCATTGAACATTAACTGTAATGATTGTACTGCTAAAAGCTATGCTAAAAGAAGGATTCCTCCTAAGGGAAACAAGAGTGCAGACTGGTTCACTAAACTACCGCCAGCCTTAAGAGTCCCTGGTTATGTGAAGCCAAACTCCCAAGTGGTAGATTACCATGCTGGAATAGACAGGGACAGTGAAAGCCCTTTGAATCAGTACAGGGGAGAGGAATTGATGGAAGTGGATTCTCCCAGCACTATTCCCTCACCTTTGCCTGAGGAAATGGAATGTGATTGGTGCACTGCCTATGCTCCAAAGTGTGTATGCTCCACAGAAGAATAAATGAAGTATAATTTGATGTTTATTATACTGAATATTACTTTGAAGAAAACCTGCTTTAAACTGTGAAGTAACAGTTAACTAGCCAGTGAATATTGGTACCTTTTAAAACAAAGGACTGTTTCTGTTATCTAAAATATCTTAGTTGAACCTTGCTTTAAACGGGGAATAAAAGCCTTTATTACCCTACACTTGGACTCTTTGTTCTTTAACAGCGCTGCCTAGTGGTGTATAATCTTTGTGTCACCGGCAACCGAGTGACATAAATGGCGTAGTTTTTTAGGATTTGCATACAATCCTAAGAGATACAGCAAAGAAATATAGAAACAAATTGCCAGTCTTCATCTTGAAAAAAAAAAAAAAGAGAAAGCCCGGACCGGAGCATCAAAGGAAAAACCGGACCGGAGTCAAAGAAAACCCGGACCGGACTACCAGAAAAACCGGACCAGAGTTAAAGAAAACCTGGACCGGCGTGCCAGAAAGGAAAACCAGGACTGGACTTTTGAAAAGGACCGGATCGGACTGGGAAAACAAAATGTGGACCGGACAGCAGCAAAATTCCGGAACGGAAGGCGAGTTCCTGGAAGGTGCTACGACGCGGAGTCACACCACCGTTGCTGAGAGCCTGAGTCTACATTTCTACCAGGTAATGGGTAGAAAGGCCTAACTTGTGGGGATACAAGTGTCTGTCAGTTTAAAAAAAAGAGAATTTTGGAAAAAAAAAAAAACACAAGGAAGTGTTGTACAGCCACACTTAGTTTTTTTCTTTCTTTGTTTCTTTTCAGGGATCATCGTGATGGAGCAACACAACATATTGGATTGGATGGCATCACAATTCAGTAAGCAGGCTGAACTGGCTACGCAGACACAGCAGCATGCTATCCTGGCGATGCAGGAGCAGCAAAAGCCAGTCCTGCAGATGCTGGAGACTTGGATGAGCCATCATCAGAAGACACAGGAAGCAGCCGCTGGACTCCTAAAACAGAGCTCAGGACTGAGCCATGGTCTGGTAGGACTGGGATCCTGTGACACTCTGACTTTTGGGAAGTTGGGGGAAAAGGACGATCCAGATGAATTTCTGGAGGCATTTGAAAGAATTGCCCTTTCAGTGGGTTGGCCAGAGGACCAATGGTCCATCCGACTGGCAGTGTCCCTTACGGGAGAGGCACTGTCAGCCTACAGGGCAATGCCTGCTGCGTTGGCTGCGGACTATAGCGAAGTGACAAAAGCCATCAGGGAACGCCTGGGCTTGACCCCACTTACCTATAACCGCAGGCTACGCGCAGCATGACTTGAAGTAGGTGAAACTCCTAAGTCATTGGGTCACCGACTGAGGCGCTTGGCTGAAAAGTGGCTAAGGCCCAGTGAAAGATCCGTAGATTCATTGATCGACATGATTGTTCTCGAGCAATTCATGACTGCAGTGCCTGGTAAAATAAAGAGCTGCCTTATTCTCCAGAATTGTCGCTCAACTATGGAGGGGGTTGCCTTGACCGAGAGGTATTTGGAGGCCGAATTAATTACTCAGCCTATGGAGGGGATAGCTAAGACAGCCATAGCGACATTCAACCCAGTCTCAGGAAGTCTCTACCAGGCTAAAACACCTAATGTAAAGTGTGATAAAAAGGCAGAGAAAAGTCTTGTTAAGAGATGTTTTAACTGTGGAAAGTTAGGACATGTCATGAAAGAATGTAGGGTACGTACTGCTCTCATGGGGGAGCATAAGCATTTATTGTCAGAAGGTTTTGTGCTAGATGTCACGGTGCAAGGAGTATCTGCAAAAGCCTTGCTGGACTCTGATGTGGACCAGACAATGATTTCGCGCAAGCTCTGGTGTACCATTCAAGAGCAAGCTGCGTCCGCCCCAGACCGTCCAGAAGGGCATGTGAAGATAAAGTGTGTACATGGTGCTGCTACCTTGTATCCCGTGTACAAATTGCTGGTCAAAGGTCTGGGAATAGAAAAAATTATGCTTATAGCAGTAGTCCCTAGATTACCCAAAGAGCTGGTCCTTGGTAGAGACTGGCCACAATTCGAGAAGGGCCTAGAAAAAGGTTTAAACCCCAGAGAGGCTTTTGTCTCCACTCGTGGCCAGACGAGTGCTGCAGAAAAACCCTCATGTTCTAGGGAAGAAAGTGTAATTGATCTCCCATCCCATGATGACTTAGTCAACATTCCTCCGGATAGGGATAGAAAGACTAGGGCTCAAAAGCGAAAAGAGAGAAAGGAACGTTCTCAAGCCCGAGCAGAGTTGGAAGCGGGTGAGGAACTACCCTGGAGTCCAGCAGAGCTTGTAAAGAAGTTCCCTTCATTCGCAGCAGAGCAACGGGATGACCCTGCGCTGGCACGCGCATTGGAGTATGCCCAAATGGAGAGAGATGTATTTCCTCGCTTCATAAAGGAAGAGGGACTCCTTTATAGAGAGAGTATAGACCCACGGACTAGGGATGTCCGAAAACAATTAGTAATCCCGAGTACATTTAAACCTGTGGTGCTAAGATTAGCACATCGTCACCCAGTGAGCGGTCACCAAGGGGTACAGGGAACCCTTGATCGGATAATGGCCAGGTACTATTGGCCAGGAGTTTTCAAGGAGGTCTCACGATTTTGCAGATCCTGCGCCTCCTGTAAAAAGTTGACCTACACCAGAGAAGTAGAGATTCCACATTTCTGGGAAAATTTAAGAAGCCGTTTTAGAGGGACTTCACCTTTTGTTAAAGAAGAGCTGAAGAGCAGTCAGCGAAAACAAAGACAATACTTTGATAGAGACACCAAGCCTAGACATCTAACCAGAGGTGAGAAGATAAGCCTGTTGATATCAAACCCCACTCAAGAATTTGAAGCCCGATGGAAAGGACCTTATCTGGTGGTCAGATCACTTGGTCCAGCATCCTATTTGGTACAGGATGGAAAAGGATGAGAGCGGGTGTACCACAGAACTGTTCTGCGAAGATGGCACGAAGGGTTAGCGCTATTTCCATCAGCACAGAAGGGGTCTGGGATTACGTGCTGTAATGGCGGTCATTCAGCCCGTAATATTTTAAGAGGGGGGATGTGTCATGATGCGGGCACTAATAAAGTTGGTTTTAAGAAAAGAAATCCTGTTTTAGAAGAACTAGATGTGCAGTTACCTCCAAGCACAGCTAGAGGGAGCAGGAACAGACATACTGGTCTTAATGAACCTAAGCTCACTGATCACCTGCAGCTGAAAGGGAACCAGGAAGTCAGCAGTAACGGTTCACTTTATAAGCCAGAGCAGAATGCTTCTGGACAGCAGTGGCATAAGCAGAGGAGGCAGTGGAAACAGCAGGAGCTGAGGAAGGAGGAGAAAGAGGAAGAAGGAACTGGAGCTGGACTAGAAGGAGAAACAGCAGAGGAGCCTGGAGGCTATCAAGGACATAAGCCTGATTGCTGTGAAAGGAGCCAAGCTGGAAGCTGGAGGAGAAACAGACCTCACAAGGTGGGAAGCCAGAAAGCCCAAACTGAACCCGTTGTGCAAGGGGAGTTTGGTGGAAGTTGTTCCAAGGTGAGAGGCTCTGCCACGCCTAGTTCCTATACTCTGCCTGTTTGTAACATAGAGAGAAGAAAGCTAAGAACCAGAGAGGGAGGTTCTGACAGAAGCTTATCTCTAGAGGATCATTGCCCAGTTTCACCTATTCAGAGGGAAAAGCATTTTTATAAGCAACGGAAGTTTTTACCCAGTGAGCCCAGGTATGAGGCATTGAACATTAACTGTAATGATTGTACTGCTAAAAGCTATGCTAAAAGAAGGATTCCTCCTAAGGGAAACAAGAGTGCAGACTGGTTCACTAAACTACTGCCAGCCTTAAGAGTCCCTGGTTATGTGAAGCCAAACTCCCAAGTGGTAGATTACCATGCTGGAATAGACAGGGACAGTGAAAGCCCTTTGAATCAGTACAGGGGAGAGGAATTGATGGAAGTGGATTCTCCCAGCACTATTCCCTCACCTTTGCCTGAGGAAATGGAATGTGATTGGTGCACTGCCTATGCTCCAAAGTGTGTATGCTCCACAGAAGAATAAATGAAGTATAATTTGATGTTTATTATACTGAATATTACTTTGAAGAAAACCTGCTTTAAACTGTGAAGTAACAGTTAACTAGCCAGTGAATATTGGTACCTTTTAAAACAAAGGACTGTTTCTGTTATCTAAAATATCTCTTAGTTGAACCTTGCTTTAAACGGGGAATAAAAGCCTTTATTACCCTACACTTGGACTCTTTGTTCTTTAACAGCGCTGCCTAGTGGTGTATAATCTTTGTGTCACCGGCAACCGAGTGACATAAATGGCGTAGTTTTTTAGGATTTGCATACAATCCTAAGAGATACAGCAAAGAAATATAGAAACAAATTGCCAGTCTTCATCTTGAAAAAAAAAAAAAAGAGAAAGCCCGGACCGGAGCATCAAAGGAAAAACCGGACCGGAGTCAAAGAAAACCCGGACCGGACTACCAGAAAAACCGGACCAGAGTTAAAGAAAACCTGGACCGGCGTGCCAGAAAGGAAAACCAGGACTGGACTTTTGAAAAGGACCGGATCGGACTGGGAAAACAAAACGTGGACCGGACAGCAGCAAAATTCCGGAACGGAAGGCAAGTTCCTGGAAGGTGCTACGACGCGGAGTCACACCACCGTTGCTGAGAGCCTGAGTCTACATTTCTACCAGGTAATGGGTAGAAAGGCCTAACTTGTGGGGATACAAGTGTCTGTCAGTTTAAAAAAAAGAGAATTTTGGAAAAAAAAAAAACACAAGGAAGTGTAGGGCTAAGTGTTGTACAGCCACACTTAGTTTTTTTCTTTCTTTGTTTCTTTTCAGGGATCATCGTGATGGAGCAACACGACATATTGGATTGGATGGCATCACAATTCAGTAAGCAGGCTGAACTGGCTACGCAGACACAGCAGCGTGCTATCCTGGCGATGCAGGAGCAGCAAAAGCCAGTCCTGCAGATGCTGGAGACTTGGATGAGTCATCAACAGAAGACACAGGAAGCAGCCGCTGGACTCCTAAAACAGAGCTCAGGACTGAGCCATGGTCTGGTAGGACTGGGATCCTGTGACACTCTGACTTTTGGGAAGTTGGGGGAAAAGGACGATCCAGATGAATTTCTGGAGGCATTTGAAAGAATTGCCCTTTCAGTGGGTTGGCCAGAGGACCAATGGTCCATCCGACTGGCAGTGTCCCTTACGGGAGAGGCACTGTCAGCCTACAGGGCAATGCCTGCTGCGTTGGCTGCGGACTGTAGCGAAGTGACAAAAGCCATCAGGGAACGCCTGGGCTTGACCCCACTTACCTATAACCGCAGGCTACGCGCAGCATGACTTGAAGTAGGTGAAACACCTAAGTCATTGGGTCACCGACTGAGGCGCTTGGCTGAAAAGTGGCTAAGGCCCAGTGAAAGATCCGTAGATTCATTGATCGACATGATTGTTCTCGAGCAATTCATGACTGCAGTGCCTGGTAAAATAAAGAGCTTCCTTATTCTCCAGAATTGTCGCTCAACTATGGAGGCGGTTGCCTTGACCGAGAGGTATTTGGAGGCCGAATTAATTACTCAGCCTATGGAGGGGATAGCTAAGACAGCCATAGCGACATTCAACCCAGTCTCAGGAAGTCTCTACCAGGCTAAAACACCTAATGTAAAGTGTGATAAAAAGGCAGAGAAAAGTCTTGTTAAGAGATGTTTTAACTGTGGAAAGTTAGGACATGTCATGAAAGAATGTAGGGTACGTACTGCTCTCATGGGGGAGCATAAGCATTTATTGTCAGAAGGTTTTGTGCTAGATGTCACGGTGCAAGGAGTATCTGCAAAAGCCTTGCTGGACTCTGATGCGGACCAGACAATGATTTCGCGCAAGCTCTGGTGTACCATTCAAGAGCAAGCTGCGTCCGCCCCAGACCGTCCAGAAGGGCATGTGAAGATTAAGTGTGTACATGGTGCTGCTACCTTGTATCCCGTGTACAAATTGCTGGTCAAAGGTCTGGGAATAGAAAAAATTATGCTTATAGCAGTAGTCCCTAGATTACCCAAAGAGCTGGTCCTTGGTAGAGACTGGCCACAATTCGAGAAGGGCCTAGAAAAAGGTTTAAACCCCAGAGAGGCTTTTGTCTCCACTCGTGGCCAGACGAGTGCTGCAGAAAAACCCTCATGTTCTAGGGAAGAAAGTGTAATTGCTCTCCCATCCCATGATGACTTAGTCAACATTCCTCCGGATAGGGATAGAAAGACTAGGGCTCAAAAGCGAAAAGAGAGAAAGGAACGTTCTCAAGCCCGAGCAGAGTTGGAAGCGGGTGAGGAACTACCCTGGAGTCCAGCAGAGCTTGTAAAGAAGTTCCCTTCATTCGCAGCAGAGCAACGGGATGACCCTGCGCTGGCACGCGCATTGGAGTATGGCCAAATGGAGAGAGATGTATTTCCTCGCTTCATAAAGGAAGAGGGACTCCTTTATAGAGAGAGTATAGACCCACGGACTAGGGATGTCCGAAAACAATTAGTAATCCCGAGTACATTTAAGCCTGTGGTGCTAAGATTAGCACATCGTCACCCAGTGAGCGGTCACCAAGGGGTACAGGGAACCCTTGATCGGATAATGGCCAGGTACTATTGGCCAGGAGTTTTCAAGGAGGTCTCACGATTTTGCAGATCCTGCGCCTCCTGTAAAAAGTTGACCTACACCAGAGAAGTAGAGATTCCACATTTCTGGGAAAATTTAAGAAGCCGTTTTAGAGGGACTTCACCTTTTGTTAAAGAAGAGCTGAAGAGCAGTCAGCGAAAACAAAGACAATACTTTGATAGAGACACCAAGCCTAGACATCTAACCAGAGGTGAGAAGGTAAGCCTGTTGATATCAAACCCCACTCAAGAATTTGAAGCCCGATGGAAAGGACCTTATCTGGTGGTCAGATCACTTGGTCCAGCATCCTATTTGGTACAGGATGGAAAAGGACGAGAGCGGGTGTACCACAGAACTGTTCTGCGAAGATGGCACGAAGGGTTAGCGCTATTTCCATCAGCACAGAAGGGGTCTGGGATTACGTGCTGTAATGGCGGTCATTCAGCCCGTAATATTTTAAGAGGGGGGATGTGTCATGATGCGGGCACTAATAAAGTTGGTTTTAAGAAAAGAAATCCTGTTTTAGAAGAACTAGATGTGCAGTTACCTCCAGGCACAGCTAGAGGGAGCAGGAACAGACATACTGGTCTTAATGAACCTAAGCTCACTGATCACCTGCAGCTGAAAGGGAACCAGGAAGTCAGCAGTAACGGTTCACTTTATAAGCCAGAGCAGAATGCTTCTGGACAGCAGTGGCATAAGCAGAGGAGGCAGTGGAAACAGCAGGAGCTGAGGAAGGAGGAGAAAGAGGAAGAAGGAACTGGAGCTGGACTAGAAGGAGAAACAGCAGAGGAGCCTGGAGGCTATCAAGGACATAAGCCTGATTGCTGTGAAAGGAGCCAAGCTGGAAGCTGGAGGAGAAACAGACCTCACAAGGTGGGAAGCCAGAAAGCCCAAACTGAACCCGTTGTGCAAGGGGAGTTTGGTGGAAGTTGTTCCAAGGTGAGAGGCTCTGCCACGCCTAGTTCCTATACTCTGCCTGTTTGTAACATAGAGAGAAGAAAGCTAAGAACCAGAGAGGGAGGTTCTGACAGAAGCTTATCTCTAGAGGATCATTGCCCAGTTTCACCTATTCAGAGGGAAAAGCATTTTTATAAGCAACGGAAGTTTTTACCCAGTGAGCCCAGGTATGAGGCATTGAACATTAACTGTAATGATTGTACTGCTAAAAGCTATGCTAAAAGAAGGATTCCTCCTAAGGGAAACAAGAGTGCAGACTGGTTCACTAAACTACCGCCAGCCTTAAGAGTCCCTGGTTATGTGAAGCCAAACTCCCAAGTGGTAGATTACCATGCTGGAATAGACAGGGACAGTGAAAGCCCTTTGAATCAGTACAGGGGAGAGGAATTGATGGAAGTGGATTCTCCCAGCACTATTCCCTCACCTTTGCCTGAGGAAATGGAATGTGATTGGTGCACTGCCTATGCTCCAAAGTGTGTATGCTCCACAGAAGAATAAATGAAGTATAATTTGATGTTTATTATACTGAATATTACTTTGAAGAAAACCTGCTTTAAACTGTGAAGTAACAGTTAACTAGCCAGTGAATATTGGTACCTTTTAAAACAAAGGACTGTTTCTGTTATCTAAAATATCTCTTAGTTGAACCTTGCTTTAAACGGGGAATAAAAGCCTTTATTACCCTACACTTGGACTCTTTGTTCTTTAACAGCGCTGCCTAGTGGCGTATAATCTTTGTGTCACCGGCAACCGAGTGACAACATTCAGAATCAAAGTCATTCACATCAGTTTTTCTACCAGCCCAAAGCAGACGTTGCTTCCCAGATTCAAACCTCAGCTTGCACTCAGTATCCAGCTGGTTCTCATTCAGCACGTCTCTCCTGCTTCCAGTTACTGGTTTCACTGAATCTTCCACACTGCTTTCTCTGGAGTTACCGGAGTTACCAAAGCCAAAGTCAGAACTCCTTCTCCAGCTCCTGCTATTGCTGCTCCTACCATTGCTCCTACAGCTACCACTATTCTCTAATGAACGTCCCTTATACGTTTGCTGAGGCTCTACTCCAGCCCTTCCCCCTCCCAGGTGAAAGCTATTAGAGCTAAGAGCTGGGGAATGCCCATCAGCTGTGCAGGGTTCCTTCCCTCGTGGCTGGGAATGTTTATGTTGTTCTTGGCAACTGGGTGTCCTGATATCTTCCTTCCTGCTAGAAACAGCCCTATTACTCATAGGTTCCTCTGCTTTCCTATCACAGGATATCTTTTCCCCATTACACTATATATAAAATTTTTGTTTCCCATGCAAGAATACGCTAAGGATGGAATCGAGCCAAACAGGATAATGATTCTGCAGGAAACAAAATGGAATTGGGATCTTTATGGTTAGGAATTCCGTCTGAGAATTCTGTGGGTTATACTACTGTCTACCAGGACTGCTTCATGGTGCAGCTGCTTCAAGAACAGGCCAGAGGGGAAAGTAATTTAGATCTAATCCTTATCAGTACCCGGTGCATCGCGTAATGCGGTAGGGCCTCAAGGCAATAGCAATCAAATTTGTCACCATTGGATCAAACATGATTTCAATCATACAGGACAGCTAGCAGAAGATTTAGATGTGCCAGTCACCCAGCTCCTACCAGCTGGGCCAGTCAGAGTATTCATTCACCATGTTCTGTGGCTGACTTCGTGATTATGCACATTGATTTCAAAATACCTTAATTTATGCATCTACTTAACATAGTTGCATAGTAAATGACAGCAAATAAAGACCAGCATGGCCAATCTGCTGCTCCATACAGGTTATCCCCACTCTATGCTTTTTAATTTGGGTTGTAACCAGTCGTTTGCCAAGCCTATTTGTCACCTAGAGCAGATGCCCCCCCCCCCCTCACCCCCAGGAAGGAGTGCTGAAATTCAGGCCTGTGCACACAGCAAACTTATTAAACTTTGCTGGCTTGCCATGCTGCCTTTGCACCGGACCTGGTTACTGTTCCCTCCCAGGCCGAAGTCTCACAATACATTTTCAGAAGGAATTACTGTCATTGACAAGAAACTCCATCCCACCAACACCACCCTTGACCTACAATGTGAGAACTGGGCAATCCAAACTGTCCATTAAGAAGTTTCACAATAAGGACAGGATGTGGAGAAACAGTTCCAAAATAGATTCATCTAGTTTTATTTATTTAGACAGATTTGTATACCATAGTTTGTTTGGTTTTTTTTATTATTTGTTTTCAAATTTATGCATAAATCCAAGAATAACACTCTTGTAAAGAAAAACAAACCCTGTCCAAAATACATTCGACAAAACTATAGGTAATTTTCAAAAGACAGAGATTATCAATGACCACATTAAGGGGAAGACTGGAAAATAAAGAGAAACAACACGAAATTTTATAATTTCTACAAATGCCCAAGGAAACAAAATTATAATTAAATATTTAACCCCATATATATAAGCAAGCAGGTAAAAGGGAAGAACAAAAAAAAAACTTCAACCAACTTTCTCCTTACCGGATACAAAAGCCTCTAACTGGGAGGGCTCCAAAAAAACAAACTTAGCCTGTTGAAATTGCACAAGGCATTTACAAGGATATTTTTTAAAAAACATAGCATCCAGGGCCAAGGTCCGAGGCTTCAAAACCAAAAACTCCTTTCAATGTTTCTGGGTAACCCTACACACATCAGGGAAAATTTGTATCGGAAAACCACAAAAATCAACACTCTTTTTTTGAAAAATAAAGCTTCAATACTAGATTCTTGCCAGATAACAATAAAAAAGAGACAATTAGAGTGGCACGTTGTGAAATAACTTCTGAGGAGGTTTCCAAGAAAGCAGAAAGATCTAAGGACTCAGGAGGAGCCTCAGATAGAGACTCATCCTGAGAAGAAGCCTGGGACTGCACCCCGGTAGGGAGATAGTACACATTTGATAACTTAATAGAATCCACATCTGAAATCAATAATATTTCTTTAAAGTATTTTTGTAACAATATTACTGGAGAGAGATAATGCGTTCAAGGAAAATTAATAAAATGCAAATTCTTAACTCTTGAAACATTTTCCAAGGATTCTAAATGATGATTGACTATTGAACTTTCTCTAACATTAGAAGAAATAGCAGCCTGTGCAATATTAAGCTGACCTTCCACCTTCTTAACACCTATTTTACAAGCAGACATACCAACTTCCAATTCGGTAAACTTGGAAATGACATCAGTAGAAAATTGGGAAATTTGAGAAAGAGCTGATCGGACTGAAAGTTCAGTACGTGCCACAACTACCCAAATATCACTCAAAGTTATATTATCAGGAGCAATCAAAGATTCAACAACAGGAGCAAACCGAAGAGGAGCAGGCATATTTAAGACAGCAATGTCAGGTTGGAGAGACGTTAGTTGAGAAGGTAAAGAGGCGGGCTGAGCCAGATCAATCAAGCCTGAAGCAGCACCTACCTCAGTTAATCCCTCTGAGCAGGGCGGGGCTGAACCCAAAATGGAGGAAATGTCCACAATAGAACTGACAGAAGAAACATTAGAACCATCCAATCTAGGAACTACAGGTAAAATTTGAAGATGGCGATCCATGGGGCCAGCGGTTTTCACAGTCTTAGCCACTGCAATTGGCTGAGACCTTTTCTTCCGTTTCCCCATTCAATTCTACAATAGACTCCTCCAGACTCCGAAGGGGCTCCAAAGGGGCAGGACTTGCCCCTTTGCTCACGCCCCTTCGGGCACGTGTCCACGGGCACACACCCCAGGGCAAAGCAATCAAGCAGGAAATATCCAGCGATCCCAGAGCAACTCAAGCAGAGACGAGCTCTTATGGAGTGTGCGGAGGGAGGTCCTGGAAGCTCCACCTCCTCTACACCGGCACCCCTGGCATCTCCTGGGCAAAGCAATCAAGCAGGTAATATCCAGCGATCCCAGAGCAACTCAAGCAGAAACGAGCTCTTATGGAGTGTGCGGAGGGAGGTCCCGGAAGCTCCACCTCCTCTACACCGGCACCCCCAGCGTCTCCTGGGCAAAGCAATCAAGCAGGTAATATCCAGCGATCCCAGAGCAACTCAAGCAGAGACGAGCTCTTATGGAGTGTGCGGAGGGAGGTCCCGGAAGCTCCACCTCCTCTACACCGGCACCCCTGGCATCTCCTGGGCAAAGCAATCAAGCAGGTAATATCCAGCGATCCCAGAGCAACTCAAGCAGAGACGAGCTCTTATGGAGTGTGGGGAGGGAGGTCCTGGAAGCTCCACCTCCTCTACACCGGCACCCCCGGCGTCTCCTGGGCAAAGCAATCAAGCAGGTAATATCCAGCGATCCCCTTGTATACCATAGTTTTACTCATTAGAAAGAATTGTGAAACGGCATTCAATTTCCTTTCAAGGTCAGGAAACCTAACCTCACACAGTTATAAATTCCTCTCACAGCTGGTGGTCACTATCGTGCAATAGCTGAGAAAGTGCATCAGTGACATTATGGAGTTGAAGCCATTGATCATCCTCCTGGCTCTACTTCTAACAGCCTGCAGCATAAACCCCCACTGACTACAGATCACCACTCCAACCACTAATTCTCCTGCACCTTGACTACTGCAACTCCATATATCAAGGTCTGCCACAATCATCTTGCTAAACAGTATAACAACATATGCTACTAGGCAGAATAGCCTAGTGGTTAGAGCACCTGCCTAGTACCCAGTAGATTCAAGGATTCAATTCCTACTGGCACTCCTTGTGACCTTGGGCAAGTCACTTTACCCTCCATTGCCTTAGAAGAAAAGGCCTGGCAATCTACTTCCAGTCATAACTTGCCAAGAAAACTCAGAGGCAGTTGAGTTAGCACTAACTTGATGGCACTAAAAAAAATTACATATACAGATACTCCAAGTTACCTGGGGTCTTAGGCTTTTTTAAATATCCCAGTCTGTTCCTTATGATCTATTCATGGAAATAGGTTAAACATCCTGTCTACTGTATTGACAAGATTGGAGCGTTCTCGTCAAACGGCATGTTTCTCGAAAGCTCCCAATCTGTGGAATGATTTAACATTCCCATTGCATCTGGAAGTTTCCTATAAAGCTTTTAAAACACTTAAAAATGCATCTTTTTCTAGTGGCTTTTGTTGAACTGACGTTGGGTGGGGAATGGGGAGACAGCAATACTCCTTGTTTATTTTAGCGCTTTCCTTTCTCTTGTCTGTGCTATAATTTGATTGGAGTTCTTTTCATTTCATTTTTTTATTGTATTAGAAACATAGAAACAAGATGACAGAAAAAGACCACATGGCCTATCTAGTCTGTCCTGCCATATCAACAACTACAACAGTCCACTTTTTACCTTTAGAGATCCTCTGTGTTGGTCCCATGCTTTTTTGAATTCAGTTACTGTCCTCATCTCTACCACCTCCACTGGGAGACTATTCCATGGATCCACTACTCTTTCCGTAAAGAAATATTTCCGCATATCACTCCTGAATCTATCTCCCTTCACCCTCATCCCATGTCCCCTCGTAGCAGAACTTGCTTTCAATTGAAAGAGGCTCTCTCCCTGAACATTTATGCCACGGAGGTATTTAAACATCTCAATCATATCACCTCTATCCCGCCTTTCCTCTAAGGTGTACATATTAAGATCCTTAAGTCTGTCCTCATATGCTTTATAATGAAGCCCACTAATCATTTTAGTAGCCACCCTCTGCACCGACTCCATCCTGTTCACATCCTTTTGAAGGTGCGGTCTCCAGAACTGAACACAATATTCCAAATGAGGTCGCACCAAAGACTTATACAGAGGCATTATCACCTCCTTTTTTCTGCTAGCCATTCGTCTCCGTATGCACCCAAGCATCCTTCTAGCTTTTGCCGTCGCCTTTTCTACCTGTTTAGCTACTTTAAGATCATCAGACACAACCACGCCTAGGTCCCGCTCTTCTTTAGTGGACAAAAGTACTTCACCGCCTATACTGTATTGCTCCCTTGGATTGCTGCAGCCCAAATGCATGACCTTACATTTTTTAACATTAAATCCCAGCTGCCAAATTCTAGACCATTCTTCAAGCTTAGCTAGATCCCTCCTCATGTTATCTACCCCTTCCTGGGTGTCTACTCTATTGCAGATTTTGGTATCATCTGCAAAGAGGCAAACCTTACCCGACAGCCCTTCCGCTATATCACTAACAAAGTTGTTAAAAAGAATCGGACCAAGGACAGATCCCTTGGGCACATCACTGGTAACATCCTTCTCCTCAGAGTGAGCTCCATTTACTTGTACTCTTTGTCGCCTCCCACCCAACCAATTTCTAACCCAAGCAGTAACTTTAGGGTCCATCCCAAGGGTGCTCAGTTTGTTTATAAGTCGCCTGTGAGGAACAGTGTCAAAGGCTTTATTGAAATCTAAATATACCACATCTAGAGCTCTCCCTCAGTCCAACTCCCTGGTCACCCAGTCAAAGAAATCAATCAGATTTGTCTGACAAGACCTGCCTTTGGTGAATCCATGCTGCCTCGGATCCTGTAATCCGCTGGACTCAAGAAACCTCACTATTTTCTCTTTCAGCAGCGTTTCCAATAATTTACTCACCACCAAAGTTAAACTAACCGGCCTGTAGTTTTCAACCACATCCTTACTTCCGCTTTTGTGTAAAGGCACCACATGAGCCTCTCTCCAGTCCTTTGGCACCACTCCCGACTCCAACGAGGCATTGAAAAGGTCAGTCAGTGGAGTTGCTAGAACGTCCCCAAGTTCCCTCAGTATTCTAGGGTGTATCTCATCCGTTCCCATCGCTTTGTCTACTTTAAGTTGAGCTAGTTTCTCACGAACACAGTCTTCTGAAAATTGTTCAAGATGTCCCTCACTTCTGTTCCTTTTTGTGGGTGTTTTCTGAGGTCCTGCTCCTGGTTCTTCATCTGTGAACAAAGAACAAAAATATTTGTTAAGCAATTCCGCTTTATCCTTATCAGCTTCTACATATTCCCCCCCTACACCCTTGAGTCTGACAATACCACTTTTGCCCTTCCTCTTCTCACTAATATATCTGAAAAATGTCTTATCCCCCCATTTTATTGCATTGGCTATTTCCTCCTCCTTTTGAATCTTTGCCTTCTTGACTACTTTGCTAGCTTCTCTAAGTTTTTCCAAATACAGATGCCTGTCTTCCTCTCTCTGTGATCTCTTGTATTTCATGAATTCCTCCCTCTTTTTCTTCACTTTTTCAGCTACTTCCTTAGAAAACCATAGCGGTCTCCTTTTCCTTTTGCTTTTATTTACCATTTTAACAAAAAGGTTGGTTGCCCTTAAAATATCCCCTTTCAGTTTTGCCCACTGTTTTTCTACATCCGCCAGCTGTTCCCATCCCACTAACGACTCCCTGAGGTATTGGCCCATCTTCGCAAAGTTAGTCTTCCTAAAGTCTAAGATCCTCACCTTGGAATGGATTCTAACAGCCCTAGTCCTAATACTGAACCACACCATGTGCTGATCACTGGATGCAAAATGATCTCCCACTACAACATCAGAAACACTTTCACCATTGGTAAGCACCAAGTCCAGTATGGCCCCTTCACGTGTGGGGTCTGTTACCAATTGCCGGAATAGTTCTCCCTGTAGAGAATCCAGGATCTCCTTACTTCTAGATGATACTGCAGCAGGAATGTGCCAATCAACATCTGGCATATTGAAATCTCCTATCAGTAGCACTTCCCCTTTCCTAGCAATGTTGCGTATGTCTTCAATTAACTCTCTGTCCACCTCTTCCTCTTGTGAGGGAGGTCTGTATATCACACCAATGCAAATAGATTTCTCTTTCCCTCTTTCTAGTTTAACCCACAATGCCTCCTCTCTCCCTTTTAAGCTCTGTAATTCCAAAGCTTTAATAGTAGTTTTTACATATAGTGCCACTCCTCCTCCCCTTCTTCCTACCCTGTCCTTTCTGAATAAAGTATAGCCAGGTATAGTTACATCCCAGTCATGGTTTTATGTGAACCATGTTTCTGTAATTGCCACTAAATCCAAGTCAGCCACTCCCACCAAAGCTTCAACATCAGGGATCTTATTTCCCATGCTACGGGCATTTATACACACTGCTTTCCATATGTTACCCCTGTTACCCATTTCCATAAAGGTATTTAATGTATCACCTACCTGGGGGGTTTCACTTACCTGGGGGCTTGTACCAGTACTGTATTGTAAATCATTCGACAAGTCACTTGAAAAGCAGTATAATAAGAAATAATGAACCGTGAATCATGGTTAGCAGCTGGAAGATATCCCTGAAGTGCAGACACAAAATGGTCTTTTCTGAAATCATCTACTCAACCGCCCAACTAATCTTCAACATTGTTGCTAAGCTCACATAACCCCCCTTCTTATGTCACTTCATTGGCTCCCTATCCACTTCCGCATATACTTCAAACCCCTCCTACTGACCTAAAGTGCGTTCATTCTGCAGCTCTTCATTACCTCTTTAGCTCCCCTAGACCCCTCCACAGCAACTCCACTCATCAAGCAGTAGAGCCCTTCTCCTCTATTGCTAACTTCAGACTCTTTTCCTTCCACTTTGCTGTGACATACGCCTAGAACAGAGTCCAAGTCAGACAGTCAGGCTAAGTCTCTAGTCCTGTTCAACTCCAAGCTAAAAACCTACCTTTTCAAGCCTGCATTTGGATCCTGACCCCTTTCTCTCCTACTTAACACCCTTGTATTTTTCAGTCCTTTCAGGCCTTTGTTTGTTCTGTTTGATTGTCTTGACAGGTTTGTAGCATTGTTGACTAGGGACTGTCTCTTGCATCTCCATGTACTGCGTTACGTATACCTAGTAGCACTATAGATATGATAATAGTAGTAGTACTAGCAGCACTAGTAGTTGCCGTTTACTATATTGCCATGATCAGTGCTGAACATTGGCACAGTGAACTTGATCATTGCCTAAGGCCCAGAAATGGAAATAATTAAAACAAAAAGGATTTCTGGCAAAGAGGGGCCTGATATAGTATGAAAAGTTTGCCCAGGGCTGCTCGGAGGGCAGGTAGGCACTGAAGATAAAAACTGTCCCGAATAAGGATCAAGATCTTACAAATGGTCAGTCTCTATGGCTGGAATTCATCTTTAGCAGGGTGAATAAGAATTGCCGGGCTGATTGGATGGACTAACTTGTCTTTTTCTGCCATCATCTTCTATGTTCTATAGGAGAACATCATCAATCATTGCTGACACCTGAAATTATAATGTGGTTTGCTGAAAGCAGGATGCACATACAGAGTTATTTGGATAAACGTTTTTGCAAAATAACCTGGCAAAGGAATTGCAGTGGGTATTGCCTCATCTTTCAAAATGGGTGTAATTTCATGTCTTTTACAAAAGGTATTTTGGTTTCATCACATTCACTTGCTGCAATCCCTTGCAGAACAGGTACTGCAAATGCCAACAAACAAGTGCCCACCCTTTACGGCACATGTAGTCAAAGCTTTCCAGAAAGGATATTGTATACAAATATCTGGGAAGGTCACTCCAGTAAAACACAGATCTTCAACCTAAGGCAAAAACAGACCATATCCCATAACCGTCTAGAGGCTGCACATGGGGAGCACATGATGAGTGATAGAGACACCATTGAAAGTGGCCTGCTGTTCAGAGGCAGGTAGCACTCTACTGGACAAGAAACTGACTTGTTTTATTTGTATTTAGCTCGTCTCTCTCCATGGTGAATTACATTCATATGCTGTAGGTGTTTTCCATGTCCTTGGAAGGCTTATAATCCAAGGGCTTAATATTCAATGTGATTCATCTGGTTAGCATTACTGGCTAACTGGAGAAGCTTCAATGACCAAGATATTCAATGTCAGAATCTGGATAGTTCCTGCTGAAAATCACCAGAGTCGGCCTTGGCACTATCCAGATTGCACCAGGGAGGTCCAGGGGTAAAGTCAGGGTGGAGCGGAAACTTAGCTGGAGAGTCACAATTTTAATTTCAGCAGCACTATCAAACCAACTATCCGCATCATTCACAACAGCAGAAAAGCTATCCTAAATGCTATCTTGATATCTATCCAGATAGTGAGCTGCTATATAAAGAGTGTCTAGTAGCTAAGGCCAGTCACTATCTGGATACCAGTACTCAATAGCTGGATTTTATTTCAACATTTTGAAGTTTAAATATTATACTGTAAGTTCTACCTAAGGTAATGGAGAGTTCGGCGACTTATTCAAGACCACAAGCAACATCTGTGGGATTTGAACACCACCATCCCTTTTTCCAGCCTGTTGCTCTTACCACTAAGTTACTATCCGTATACAAGGTCTAGTAAAGTTATGTTCTAATGTGAGAAAGGGAGGGTTAGAGTCTGATCCCAGTTATTCCAATAGAAGACCGTCACCTTCTATTTCTAGATTAAAGCAAGTCATGGGCTAGGTCCCTCTTGCTGCTACTAAAGATATTGATTTGATGCTATGGCAGGAGATTTGTGATATCAGCAGCTCCAGCAGCACTGTAAAGAGGTAAAAACCTGGGGAGAGTAATTGCTCTGCTGTTGTGATGTGAAATGGAGACTACGAAGAGCAGCAGAAAGTTATCTTTAAAGTAAGCAAGACCTTCTTACGTCTATAATACTTACTATCCAAAGACCGACTTATAGAAGGATTCTTTAAGTAAAAGGTGGGACTGATTATAGAAGATAGTTAAATCAGCAAAAAGAGTCATCAAAACTATGGAGTCCTTCCAGTATTTGCGCACCCTGAAAACACATGATGTTCATCAAATATCCTAATCTAGCAGACATTTCTTTAGGAGTGGCCTAGTGGTTGGTGCAAGGTTCCTCTGGCCAGAGGGCCAGGAGTTTGAATCCCACTAGAGCAGGGGTACTCAAATCCAGTCCTGGAGGGCCACAAACCACTCAGTTTTTTGGGATGTCCCTAATGAATATGCATGAGATAAATTCAAATACAATGGAGGCCGTGCTTACAAATATATCTCATGCATATTCATTAGGGATATCCAGAAAACCTGACTGGTTTGTGGCCCTCCAGGACCGGATTTGAGTACCTCTGCACTAGAGGATAACAACCTTGGGCTGGAAGGATTTCTAGTCCTACAGGTGCTCCTTGGATGAACTACTTAACCCTCCTTTTTGTTAGTCCTTCAGGGACAAGAGAAAAAAAAAATATATATATATACACAGTACCTGAATGTACACTGCTTTGACTGGGAGAAAAGCAGTACATAAGCCAAGTTAAATAAAATAAATAATTGGTCCTGGGTTATCCTTCCTACTACAGCCTTTTCCAAACACTTGCTTACATTTATTTACCATCACTGATCATCGCATGAAGAATCCCCTGTATATATGTTGATTGTAATACACTATAATTGCCTATACTATAATTCATATTGCAATTGTTGAATGCACATATTCCATGAATCTCTCATTGTAATATATTGTTTCAAGTTCAAAGTTTTAATGTATCTAGTTGGTTAATTGTAAACCACCCTTGATCTTTGGAAGGGGCAGTAAAAAGAATTTCTAAATAAATAAATAAAATCACCCGAGCTAATACTTGCTGCCTTTTATATCACATAAAGTTGCATAACGTGCTACTGGAAATAATTATCACTCATGATAAATACTTCATTTTAGCATCCTTTATGTTCTTACAATAGCGTGTTGCCTGCATTTTCCGACATCTTCTGTCTACTGGCTGCCTCTTTTTATGCCACTTCCTTTCTGCCTATCCTTCTGTTTTTAAACATAAAAGGCACATTCTAGAAAGGCCATGTAAATGAAATTTGGGATATCCAAGTCTGCTATTCAGTTGTGGGGCAGCAGAAAAGATGGGCATGTGTCTTGTAAAATCAACCTGTTGAGACTGTTAAAAATGCAGTACATGTGTCTGCCACATAAAAGTGAACGTGGGATGTGCAAAGTAACGGGTCAGATATGTATAGACTTTCACCTGATTTTAGAAACTTGTACATGCTGTATAGGGAGGTCTGCCATTCTCGACACGTAGATGTGGCCACAGCACCATTTCAAAATGTGCCCGTACATATCTTCCCCTTTACATATCCCAGCCTGCCATCTTGCAAATGAGAACATTCACTAGCACAGGAGCCAGGAAAGGAAGAATACCTTTTTACTTATTCCTATATTGTTTGGAAGGTGTGAAAAATGTCGTGGAGTGAAAAGGCATTTCCCTTTGATTTACCAAAACAAATACTTTTCTGAGTCCTGTTCAGGCCCTGAATCAGCTATCGCCATGGCCGTCACTGAAGGTGGTTTGAGACTTGCAGCGCTGGTCTAAAATCACGTGCACGTGTCTGTCTTTCTTGGCATGCCCCAGGTGGACTTGGAAGTGATCCACTGGATATGTGTTTCTTCAAGCCTTTCCAAAATGACTCCAGGCCAGGACACCAAAAACAGCACACTGCCACGCAGATACTAACACCACAGTACAGCCACGCAGATACTGTGGTCAAAATGACTCCAGGGACATCCATGTGATTAAAATGTTCGATTAGGCTTCTAGAATGGCCCCCATATCATATTAGTAAACCATTTATCAAATTTTTTGTTCTAGAACTTACTGCAGGGGTGGGCAGTTCCGGCCCTCGTGCACCACAATCCAGCCTGGTTTTCATGATGGGCCTAATGAATATTCCTTGACTTATTTCCATACAATGGAAGGCGGTGGATGCAAATAGATCTCATGAATATTCATTAGGGACATCATGAAAACCAGGCTGGATTGTGGTGCACGAGGGCCGGAATTGCCAACCCCTGACTTAGAGCAACACTTTTTAAAGACTTTTCAAGGGGAACTCTAATAATTCCACAAGATCTTCAACAGAGAAGTCCTCAAAAGGTGCCAAATTACTTGTATGGAGGGAATGGTGGTGAAAGCTCATCGTCAGAGGGCAGGCAGTGCCATACAAATGGAGGGTTGGAAGTCCCACATTTTTGCTCTATGGCCAACTGAAAAATGAACCCAGATCGCAAACAAGACCATGTTTCAGATTCAAGGGCATATTCAAGCACAACCTTAAAATCTGCTAAGTAGATCTCAACAATTTCAGTCTACAATGGAAGCAACTTTGTCACCTGGCCACCCAAATTTGGACCCAAGCAAACACAAGCATAAAACAAAAAGAATGAGAAAAGAAAGACAAATTCGGAAACGTCACTAACAAAGTTTCACCTCTATCCCCTCTGGCCTTACTTGTGGGTCAGGAATTGGTCTTATCTCTCATCAAAAAGACATATACTTAGTCAAAAGGAATTACTGAAAACTCATATGCTGTCAGACAGGAATCTCCATCATGTTGCTATGTAACACTAATACCTTTCTTGACCTATGATATAAGAACTACCCATAAACAGGTTTTGCAATAAGGACAGAATTTGGACAAACGTTTCAAAATGATTCCTGGGATTTTACCAGTCAAGAAAGAATGATAAAGGGGGAGGGTCCTTTTCCTTTTAAGGCCAGGAAACCTGCCTTGCATAGTTATAAAATCCTCTCACAGTTCCTGGCCACTATCGTGCAAAGGAACATCAGTCACATGATGGAGCTAAAGCCATTGATCATCCTCTTGCCCCTCTTGGCTCTGCTGCTAACCACTTGCACTATAGATGCAGGTAAGTCCACTTAAAGTGACAGTGTTACCTGCATATTATTGGGCCAATTTTCAACGGCAGCAATGATCCCATTTTTTTAAACACTGGCTGTGGGGTTTAAAAAATACATATATTTGAGTGTGCTATATCAATAGACAGCAGCCAGGGCCAGTCCAACCATCAAGAAAACTAGACGGTTGGGGAGTGGCGGCAAAACTAAACAATAAATTCTGACAGCCAAGGGGGCATTAGGCTTAAGGTTTGTCTAGGGCATCAACAACTTGAACCAACTCTGGGACAGACCCTGGCAGCAGTACTGAATATATGTTAAATGAGGTCACAGTCAGTGGAAAGACGTATTGCGGGCAATATTCAGTCAACATATCTAGAGTTAAGTGCTTTAATTCAGAACTACATTTTTGTAGACCCAAATTAAATCACTAAGCGATACAGATAGCTGCTGAATATTGTGGCTATACATATGAAGACGTGAGATTGGAATTGAGATGTTGAGATTACAGCGTTTCCAGTTCTGCTGGTATTTTAGAAAGGGCCGTACTAAACATGTAAAACACTATGCCAAACATGTAAAACATGTATGGCGTGTGGGGGTGCAAGTGGATACGTGTCCATGTACTAAGAAAGGAGACATTTGAAGACTGTACCTTGAGAAAAAACAATCGCTTCATACATCTATAAGTGCCGACACTCGCAGGTCTATGTGAGCTATTTTGTAAGCTTGCACCTGTAAATGCCGCTCGCTAACTTCAGATGCTGCTATCACTATCTAATTTTAATTTAGAGGGGGAAAATCAGGAGGCTAGCGTCTTTAATCCCCCTGTAAAGAAATAGCCAAAACAAGCACTTTTTGACAACCAAATATGCCAGGGAGTTGGTATAAATTCCAAAATGGACATTTTTGGTCATACATGTGTATTTCCCATTTTTGAGACTTCTAAATTAAGTAATTTAGAATATTTTGAGCATAAATATTGACCTTTGTCCCTAGTAAACTTTCAAAAATGCCTATTTAGGAATTGAACTCTGCGTTAGACGGATATCAGCCTTTTAGTGAATCAAGTCCTTAATCAAATGCTCACTATTTATCATTCCAGAGCTTATAAAGAGATCCAAGGCCTCTGATTACTTTGCTGCGATAAGGAGAAGGAAGCGTGATTTATATGAAGAATGCTACATTGAAGGCTGCAGCCGTGAAGAAGTTGTTGAAACTTTGGGAAACCAAGATCAGGTTGTAAGTAAATAAAAAACGAATACAAAAAAAACTAAATACAAAGTGAACTGCAAATATGATATGAATATTAAGCAGCATAAAAATTGAGCCCTGTACAGCAGTGGCCTACGAAGGGTAGGGCAGGGGTAGGGCACTGGTTGTGCCTTGTCCCGACAGGTCCACAGAGGCAGCGCCACATACTTACTTGTAAGCTGACTTGCTTAATAGTAAGTATGATTTGCCATTGTTCTCCAGGGCTGGCTGCTCGTCTCTCCCAGTTGAAGTCTCGTGAATCACATAACTGCAGCCAGGAGAAACAAGCAGCCAGCCCCAGAGCATGAGGCATTGCGGCAAGCTAGCTTAATGGTAAGTTTGAGGTGCTGCCTCTGGAGGCCTGGCCAGGGGTGGGGTGCTGCATTGTGGTGCACAGCGCTGTGCCATTTGAGGAAACACCAGCAGCATGGAGGGATGCCCTTCCCGAGTGCCAAGGGAGCAGAGAACACGCAGCTATACGGATATCATACAGTGGCCCTTAGTTTAGAAGCATCTATACATGTAAATTGCACATTTACACATCCGGACAGTGACATTATGGAGCTGCTATTTGCATTTATATAGGTCTCTGGGATTTAGAGGTTTTTAGAGGGCAAGATTCTTGACCACACCCACCCTTACTTTATAACCTGATTCTTAGCTGTTTTACAAAACTAACAGTAAAGACACTGGTACCATTTTGAATCTCTGCACCCCAGGATCTCTCCAGCCCCTACTACTACCTAGGAGGGAAGCCCTTGGTAGGTACCAAGAATGGACATGGAAGTATGATTGGTATACTTTGCACTCTTTGGTCTAGGAGACTGCGGGTTTCTCTGCTTTTGGAAGTGGGCAGGATCAAAGCTCTCTGCAGTCAAAGTAATGGGGTAGAGTTTTTTTATGTCAGAAGCATCAATTTTAAAAAGCTCCAGCAACGCACATTGGGACAAGCAGGATACCCTTTTTTCCAACGTACAATTCTTTAAAACAGCTGCTTCCTCTAGACATGCAAGCAAATGCCTTTGTATCTGTCAATATCCTTCGGGGTATTTTATAAAAGGTGCCATGTTCAGCAGAGCCTTTTGTAAAATATCAGGGGAATTAAGCACTTCCCCACCTGGCCATCTCAGCTCCCTTTCCTGAATGCTTATTAGAATGATCCTTTATATATATCTAAAGCACTATGTAGAAATATTTTATTTCAAATTCCAAAAGTCTTAAAAGACTGATGGTGATCCGGCAAAGCCTGGAATTATTGCAGCTTTACTTGAGAGCTTTTTACTTCTGTTATCGAAAGGCAGTCAATCAAAACAATAAAACTAAACAGCTCCACTCCTCGTTGAAACACTTGCCCAGTGATATTTGACGATTTTGTAATGAAGTCTGATACACGTAACATATTTTTAAGTTCTATTATGTGTTGTTTCCAAATATGATATGTTCTCAAAATGATTTTTAATAAGTTATAAACATACAACTCAAACCAGAGCTCTGATGGTAGACTTTAACCAATGGTTCTCCAGTACATTTTCCCAAAGCTAGGATCAGAATCCCTTCCGATACCTTTGCAGCAGACTGGGAAAAGGATTCTGCTGACATGGAATCTTGATGAGATCGTCCAGGGGAACCATCTCATAAGATATGCCATACTGGATCAGACCAAGTTCCATCAAGCCCAGTATCCTGTTTCCAACAGTGGCCAATCAAGGTCATATGTACTTAGCAGTTTCCCCAAAAGACACAGGTTCCACAATGTTTGTACTGGTCAGAGGTTCTCCTAAAACATTTCCAGAGGGATGAAGGCTCACCTTTTATAGATCTATGTTTTGTTTAATCTTGATAGGATGACTATATGAGACATCTGAATGGATCTCGCTTTGGCAAATAAAAACATGGCTTCAAACAAATTCGAAACACTCAAGGTAAAAATCTCCATTGACAGCAACCACTTAACATCCTTCATTCCGAGAGAAAATTCTGAGAGCCCGCATCATCACAGGTTTTGCAAGATACAAACACATCACGCCTCTACTGAACTACTTTGTTCCTAAAGAAAATTTTCTGCTCTTGTTTAAGTTTTATTGTTACTACATGCAAGTTCTCTGTAACAGTTAAAGTTTTAATGGAGAACCGCCTTCTTTAAATGATAAGGCGGTATAGAAAAATTGTTAAATAAATACATAAATTACACTGGTTACCACTACACTATCACATCTGATTTAAAACTACAATCAACATAGCCAAAATAATAACAAACAACTCAGCCGACATACTACAAGAGCTAATTACAAAAGACCCAGACAACTGACCTAAAAGGACCAACAGCAAGAACATAATTCTTACACCCAGCATCTATTCAGACTCCAAGCACATCATATTCAAAAGAGCTCCAGCACTTTGGAACACATTACCAGAAAAAATACGATCTATAAAGAACATTAACAATTTCAGGAAAACATAACAACACATTTATATAAAGAATACCTTGGAGATATCACCTAGCCATACCACCATGACACACAACAACAGTAAATAAGGCTCACTTAATGAAATGACACCTGATAAATGAACACTGCACAGTACATACAGACTATATATAAGTTATGGTACAAGTTATGAGTGCCAGCATGCTATGGAAGCCTCATAGAATTAATGATAGCAACTAATACCATTGTGATACAATTAAAAGAAGTTGTTATACTGATCCCTATACAAAACCGAGTTGTAATGTGAACCGTCTTGATTTAAGCATGAAGCAGTATAAAAAACCTGTTAAATAAATAAATAAAAGTATGTTGTATTGTTGATCCAGTGCAAAGTGATTCTTCCATACCAGTTAGTAACTTCAGGTTATAGTTTGATTCAGAATTCATCAGATAGGGTTGGCTGAAGCCAGGGGCCAGCTGAAGCTGGGAACACTTCCAAGACAGCATCCACAGCCAGAGACGGGAGGGAGTGTCAGGCATCGGGCAACAGTGACAACTACTGGTTAGCTCAGGAATGGACTTTACTACATTTTGCAGAGAACCACAGTTTCTCTCTCCATTGCACAACATTGATTGTGAGGTGAGGCTGGATGGAAAGAGAATAAAAGGGAGGGGGGATTCTTGGAGCTGTAAATGAAACCTTATGGAATTAAAGTTTCAAAAGAACTGGAAGCCCAAAGGAACAAAAGGAAGCCCCCCCAAAACAATTACCTAAACCAATCAATATTGAATACATAGTGCCAGACATGACAACGAAATAAATCAAGCAAAAATCAGCCAGTTTAAGCTGCACAACACTGCAGAAAACTCAGAATGAACAAATAACAATAAAATATCTATCAAGGATATTTTGTGGCCATTCAGATATGCTCAGATTTCAGGGGCTTGACTCAGTTTCTGGGTGTAATTTTATGTGGTCACATAGATGCTTAAAAGTTGTCCTTGTGTGTATCTGCATAAAATTAGACAATCAAAAAAATACAGCACCTGCATTTAGGTAATTTATTTATTGATTGTATTTATTTAACCTGTTTTTTATACCCCCTTATCCTGAAATCAAAGCAGTTTGCATTAAACTCAGAACATGAACAGGGTACATTATATTGGTTTGGGATATTTAACAGGGGAGTAACTATATACAACTTATTCGACATATTTACATTATCAATATGGGTCCTGTCAGTTTGGATCTGATTGGTTATCGTGTCCACTTGAGAGAATCATGGAGCCTTTGATTGGGGTCAGTACAGTTGTAGGATTACGTGATGTGGCCATTAGGTCATATACATATAGATATTCTCTGGGGTGGAGAATGAACACTTAGGCCTATACTTTATAAAAATAAATACATATGTGCAAATTCTTCCTGCTATGTTCATGCATAAAGTTACACCTACCTTGGAACAGATGTAACTTTGGGATATGTTTACTAAACCGCACTAAGCGCTAGTACAGGGTTCAGCATGCAGTGAGTGCCCTGCGCTACAGTTTAGTACGGGGCCCTGTACAAAAATCTAATGCTAAATGGTTAACACGCTGCATAACGGTGGCATTGAAGACATGTCGTAGTTAGCACAGGCTGTTTGGCTCTCTGTTAACCACGACTGTTGCTAGTGTGAGTTTACTAATGCCACCTCAAAGGGTTACAGGGGTGCTGTGGGTTACCAATGCACTAATGTCAGGGGAATAGACCGACATGCCTTCTGAAGTTGGTGCAGACCTCCACGCAGGTACTGTGGCCAAACCACGTGCTACAGGCATTCAGATTTTGTCACCAACACACCGATCTGTGTCACAGACTGTCCAATGCAGCTAATGAAGCTGACGTTTCCTTTCCTAGTCTGGGCAGTTGCTTTGCAGAGGCCTCCTGCAGTTAAGAGCTCAGCCTCTATGGGCTTCATCGCACCGGCTGGCCCATAGCTGGTTACTGCTGTCATCAACCCTCCACTAAGGACCATAAGAAGATAAAAACATAAGATATGCCATACTGGGTCAGACCAAAGTCCATCAAGCCCAGTATCCTGTTTCCAACAGTGGCCAATCTAGGTCATACGTACCTAGCAGTTTCCCCAAAAGACACAGGTTCCGCAATGCTTGTACTGGGTCAAGTATTGATATCCTGGGTCCCTTCTTAATAATGGTTTATGGACCTTTCCTCCAGGAACTTGTTGAAACCTTTTTTAAACCCAGCTACACTAACAGCCTTTACTACATCCTCCGGTAACAGAGTTGGATTACACATTGAGTGAAAAAGTATTTTCTTTTATTAGTCTTAAATAGTTTACCCTGTAGCTTCATTGCATGTCCCCTAGTCTTTCTATATTCTGATAACGTAAACAATTGATCTACGTTTACCCGTTCCACTCCGTTCATTAATTTATAGACTTCTATCATATCTCCCCTCAGCCGTCTCTTTTCCAGGTTAAAGAGCCCTAACCTTTTTAGCCTTTCTTCATAGGAGTATCCCTCCATCCCCTTCACCATTTTGGTGGCTCTTCTCTGAACCTTCTCCAGTAACGCTATACCCTTTTTAAGATACGGCGACCAGAATTGCACACAATATTCAAGGTGCGGTCTCACCATGGAACGATATAGAGGCATTATAATATCTTTTGTTTTATTTTCCATTCCTTTCCTTATGATACCTAGCATTCTATTTGCTCTCTTGGCCGCCGCTGCACTCTGGGCCAAGGGTTTTAACATGTTATCCACAATGATGCCTAAATCTTTTTCCTGGGTGGTGGTTCGTAATGTGGAACCTTGCATCGTGTAACCAATTTTGGGTTATTCTTCCCTAGGTGCATAACTTTGCACTTGTCCACGTTAAATTTCATCTGCCATTTTGATGCCCAGTCTTCCAATATATCAAGATCCTCTTGCAATTTTCCACAATCCTCTTGGGTTTCAACAACTTTAAATAGTTTTGTGTCATCTACAAATTTGATAACCTCACTCGTTATTCCATTTTCCAGGTCATTTATGAATATGTCAAAAAGCAGCGGACCCAGCACAGATCCCTGGGGTACACCACTATTCACCTTTCTCCATTGGGAAAATTGGCCATTTAGCCCAACCCTCTGCTTTCTATCTTTTATCCAGTTCCTGATCCACAATAGTACACTGCCTCCTATCCCATGACTCTTTAGTTTTGCCAAAAGTCTCTGATGAGGGACCTTGTCAAAGGCTTTCTGAAAGACCAGATACACTATATCAACTGACTCACCTTTGTCCACCTGTTTATTCACACCTTCAAAAAAAACATAACAGATTAGTAAGACAAGATCTTCCTTGTCTAAAGCCATGTTGGCTGTCTCCCATTAGGCCATGACTATCTACATGCTGAGTAATTTTATTCTTTATGATGGTTCCTACCATTTTTCCCGGTATTGACATCAGGCTCATCGGTCTATAGTTTCCCGGATCACCCCTGGAACCAGAGAATAATTCTCCTAGAAAGGACTTGTAAGTGGTATGTGAGGAGCTTCTTCCGTGTCTTTTCATGATGATTGTTTTAGTCTGCCAGCCTAACTCACAACAGCATTAGTACCTGCTTGCCAAGCAATATTATGAAATTGTATCAAGATATTACATAAGTAGAATTGCCAAGTGGCTACAGATTTTCCTGACAATCTCAAGGCAACTGGCAACTTTATACGCAAACACACAGAGGGTTGGCACGAGTGGCGCCCTAGGCAAACCCTTACAGACCCCCTGACTGTCAGAATCATTTCTTTAGCTTTAAATGCCCTGCTCCCTGCCACCCCTCCGAAGTTGCTGCCCTAGGTGACCACCTAGTTTGCCTGATGGCTCAGCCGGTCCTGCACGCACACAATGCAAGTTTAAAGGAAAAGCAAATGTAGCTTGCATGGGGAGGGCTACTCCCCTTCCCCCCGTTGCACACCCACACTTTTATGGGATACTATTAGAGATTTGGAGCACAACAGAAATGAAAAGGATACCCTCTGAAGGTAAGCAAGAGTGTCAAAGATTTCCTTTCTGTAAGAGCAATAAAACAACACTGCTTTTATTTAACAAGATGAATAGAACTGCAGGAGTTTATTTAGTTTTTTCATTTAGGCTTATATACCACTATTCTACGAGTCAAAGCGGTGTACATTCAAGTACTGTATATATACAGTATATTTCCCTTGCCCCCTGAAGGGCTCACAATCTCTGTTTTTCTACCTGAGGCAACGGAGGGTTAAATGGCTTGCCCAAGACCACAAGGAACACTTGTAGGAATAGAAACCCCAGTCCTTCTGGCCCAATTTTTCTGTCTTCTAGTGGGATTTAAACCCCTGGGCCTAGGTAACTTGCCCCAACCACTAGGCCACTCCTCATTAACCTTAGCATATACTAAAGCAGAAATACGTCACATCCACCAGTATGGAAGCTCTAAGAGCTGAACACGATCCAGTAGAGTGACATGGTACCCACAGATCTTTTACCCAGTTTTCAAAACAGAAACAACATAGTTGCTTCCTTGTGAAAATGTCCTACAAGCAGGGCTCCTTGCCTGTGATGCTGTGGTCACAGGAAGAAAATGCAAGATCTGACTCTTCCTTGAATTTGCTGGTTCCTGCAGAATCATTATGGAAGACCAGAAGGCCGGACTAAGCCAGCTCAGGTTTGTGAAGAGCTGTTCTGGGTGGTGCAATAGAACTTTTTCCCCTCTCCCACTCCTGACCTCCATCACTGAAGATTTTGCGATAGACGGAGGAGGGGAGAGGTGCTAATACATCGGAAGACGACCTCCTCCTTCTCTGGTACCACGAAGGGCTGATTACTGCTTTGAAAGGGGCAGAACACTACTGCCACAGGGACAAAACACAAGACAGCCTCAGGGGACAGAGGAGGAATGGACCAATGTGCTGACACTACTCTCCTTCTTCTGATGGAAAAATCAGCAGAGGAGGGGTTGTGTTAATGTGGTGAGGTTATAATTGACAGGCTTGGTTGAACGGACAGTGGCTATGAAAAAGACGGGCAGGGAGTTAGGAGATGTGATGGGGATGGTGTGTGAGATGGTCTGGATCTCTTACTTGAAAGAGGGGATAGGCAGGATGTGATGAGGGAGCTGGAGGTAGTTGTTTAAACTAGAGGGGATAGAGACTGAATTGGCCCATCTAGTCTTTTCAGTAAGGCGGTTTGTTACTGCCACACTGTGCACATTAACATCCCCTCTCCCATGCCTTTGTAAATGCTGCTCCCTGCAGATCAAACCCCCATCCCTATCCACCATGCCTTCATTTAGGGTTGAAACTGACACTCCATACAGTTTATTCTCCCATGTCTTCTTAGATGTGCAAAAAGTCATTTCCCTGCTGTTTTGAGCTGAAGTGTCCAATGCGTAGTCTCTCTCCTCTTGCTAGTCCCAAAAGGTTTGATTGTCCTATCTATATATACAATTTTGTTTCCTATTGAAGAATACGCTAAGGATGGAATCGAGCCAAACAGGATAAAGATTCTGCAGGAAACAAAATGGAATGTGGAATCTTTATGGTTAGGAATTCCGTCTGAGAATTCTGTGGGTTATACTACTGTCTACCAGGACTGCTTCATGGTGCAGCTGCTTCAAGAACAGACCAGAAGGGAAAGTAATTTAGATCTAATCCTTATCAGTACCCGGAGCATCATGTAATGCGGTAGGGCCTCAAGGCAATAGCGATCAAATTTGTCACCACTGGATCAAACATGATTTCAATCATACAGGACAGCTAGCAGAAGATTTAGATGTGCCAGTCCACCAGCTCCTACCAGCTGGACCATTCGGGGTATTCAGTCACCATGTTCTGTGGCTGACTTCGTGATTATGCACATTGATTTCAAAATACCTTAATTTATGCATCTACTTAACATAGTTGTATAGTAAAAGACAGCAGATAAAGACCAGCATGGCCAATCTGCTGCTCCATACAGGTTATCCCCACTCTATGCTTTTTAATTTGGGTTGTAACCAGTGGTTTGCCAAGCCTCATTTGCTGATCCGTTTGACCTGAAGCAGGGTTTTTCTGTATATGCTGGTGTAAAACCCGAAACGTGAGCCACGTCGTCTATTGGGAGTTTCGGCGTCTTGGTGGTGCTTGGGCATACAGCTAAGTTATGGACTTTATTCCTAATTTTAAATTTATTTACTAAAAAGGAGCAGTCACGGTGGTGTCTTTGAAACAGTTCTTGACACTGGGCTGACGAGTTCCGACAAAAATATAAGGTTCGGGCATTAGGGGGAATTTTTTGAGCAAAATGATGGAACCTAGGCACATCCTCCATTACATCCTCTTAAATACACAAGGAGATTAGTAACAGGCTCCACATTGTAACTCTCAAAAAAAAATTTCGGAGTTAAGTGAATGCCCTCCGACAGTTGCAATAACAGAGGTAACTTCCAAAAGATACACAGCCTCTCCCAGAACCACCTCCAGTCCCCGCCCCTTTCCAGCACCTCTACTTAGTCAAAAGGACTTACTGAAAACTCATATGCTGTCAGACAAGAATTTCCATCATGTTGTTATGCAACATGAATACCATTCTTAACCTAGGGTATAAGAAATAACCATAAAGAGGTTTTGCAATAAGGAAAAATTTGGACAAATATTGCAAAATGATACCTGAGATTTTACCTATCAAGAAAGAGTATAAAGGGGGAGGATCCTTTCCCTTTTAAGGCCAGGAAACCTGCCTTGCATAGTTATAAAATCCTCTCACAGTTCCTGGCCACTATCGTGCAAAGGAACATCAGTCACATGATGGAGCTGAAGCCATTGATCATCCTCTTGCCCCTCTTGGTTCTGCTGCTAACCACTTGCAGTATAGATGCAGGTAAGTCCACTTTAAGTGACAATGTTGCATATTTTTGGGCCAATTTTCAGCGACAGGCTGTGGTTTTAAAAATACATATATTTGAGTGTGCTATATCAATAGGCAGCAGCCAGGGCCAGTCCAACCATCAAGCAAACTAGGCGGTTGGGGAGGGGCGGCAAAGAGCAGGGCATTCAAAGCTAAACAATAAATTCTGACAGCCAGGGGGGCATAAGGCTTAAGGTTTGTCTAGGACATCAACACCTTGAACCAACTCTGGGACTGGCCCTGGCAGCAGTACTGAATATATGTTGAATGAGGTGACAGTCAGTGGATAGACGTGTTGCGGGTAGTATTTAGTCAGTATACATAGAGTTACGTAATTTAATTCAGAACTTCATTTTTGTAGATCCAAATTAAATCACTTAGCGATACAGATAACAGCTGAATATTCTGGCTATACATATGAAGACGTGGAGATCGGAATTGAGATGTTGAGGTCACAGCGTTTCCAGTTCTGCTGGTATTTTAGAAAGGGCCGTGCTAAACACATAAAACACTGTGCTAAACATGTAAAACATGTATGGCGTGTGGGGGTGCATGTCGATACGTGTCCATGTACTAAGAAAGCAGCCATTTGAAGACTGTACCTTGAGAAAAAACAATGGCTGCATATATCTATAAGTGCCGACACTCGCAGGTCTATGTGAGCTATTTTGTAAGCTTGCATCTGTAAATGCCGCTCGCTAACTTCAGATGCTGCTATCACTATCTAATTTTAATTTTGAGGGGGAAAATCAGGAGGCTAGCGTCTTTAATCCCCCTGTAAAGAAATAGCCAAAACAAGCACTTTTTGACAACCAAATATGCCAGGGAGTTGGTGTAAATTCCAGCGGGGACATTTTTGGTCATACACATGTATTTCCCATTTTTGAGACTTCTAAATTTAGTAGTTTAGTAAAATTATGAGCATATATTTCAACCTTTGCTCCTAGTAAATTTTCAAAAATGCCTATTTAGGAATTGAACTCACAGTTAGACGCATATCAGCCTTTTAGTGAATCAAGTCTTTAATCAAATGCTCACTATTTATCATTCCAGAGCTTATAAAGAGATCAGAGGCCTCTGATTTCTTAGCTGCGATACGGAGAAGGAAGCGTGATTTATATGAAGAATGCTACATTGAAGGCTGCAGCCGTGAAGAAGTTGTTGAAGCTTTGGGAAACCAAGATCAGGCTGTAAGTAAATAAAAACCGAATACAATAAAACCCAAATACAAAGTGAACTGCAAATATGATATGAATACGAAGCAGCATAAAAACTGAGCCCTATACAGCAGTGGCCTACGAAGGGTAGGGCAGGGGTAGGGCACTGGTTGTGCCTTGTCCCGGCAGGCCCACAGAGGCAGCGCCGCATACTTACTTGTAAGCTGACTTGCTTAATAGTAAGTATGATTTGCCATTGTTCTCCAGGGCTGGCTGCTCGTCTCTCCCAGCTGAAGTCTCATGAATCTCATGATTGCAGCCGGGAGAAACAAGCAGCCGGCCCCAGAGCGTGAGGCATTGCGGCAAGCTAGCTTAATGGTCAGTTTGGTGGTGCTGCCTCTGGAGGCCTGGCCAGGGGTGTGGTGCTGTATTGTGGTGCACAGCGCTGTGCCATTTGAGGAAACACCAGCAGCATGGAGGGATGCCCTCCCCGAGTGCCAAGGGAGCAGAGAACACGCAGCTATACGGATATCATACAGTGGCCCTTAGTTTAGAAGCATCTATACATGTAAATTGCACATTTGCACATCCAGACAGTGACATTATGCAGCTGCTATTTGCACATATAGATCTCTGGGATTTAGAGTTTTCTAGAGGGCAAGATACTTGCCCACCTCCACCCTTACTTCCTAATTTGATTCTTAGCTGTATTACAACAGTAAAGAGACTGGTACCATTTTTAATCTCTGCATCCCAGGATCTCTCCAGCCCCTACTACTACCTAGGAGGGAAGCCATTGGTAGGTACCAAGAATGGACATGGGAATATGAGAGGTATACTTTGCGCTCTCTGTGGTCTAGGAGACTGGGGGTTTCTGTGCTTTTGGAAGTGGGCAGGATCAACGCTCTCTGCAGTCAAAGTAATGGAGACTGTGGGGTAGAGTTTTTTTATGTCAGGAGCAGCAATTTTAAAAAGCTGCAGCAACGCACATTGGGACGAGCAGGATACCCTTTTTTCTAACGTGCAATTCTTTAAATCAGCTGCTTCCTCTAGACATGCAGGCAAATGCCTTTGTATCTGTCAATATCCTTCGGGGTATTTTATAAAAGGCTCCATGTTCATCAGAGCCTTTTGTAAAATATCAGGGGAATTAAGCACTTCCCCACCTGGCCATTTCATCTCCCTTCCCTGAATGCTTATTAGAATGATCCTTTATATATATCTAAAGCACTATGTAGAAATATTTTATTTCAAATCCCAAAAGTCTTAAAAGGCTGATGGTGGTCCGGCAAAGCCTGGAATTATTGCAGCTTTACTTGACAGCACTTTTACTTCTGTTATCAAAATGCATTCAATCAAAACAATAAAACTAAACAGCTCCACTCCTCGTTGAAACACTGGCCCAGTGATATTTGACGATTTTGTAATGAAGTCTGATACACATAACATATTTTTAAGTTCTGTTATGTGTTGCTTCCAAATATGATATATTCTCAAAATGATTTTTAATAAGTTATAAACATACAACTCAAACCAGAGCTCTGATGGTAGACTTTAACCAATGGTTCTCCAGTACATTTTCCCAAAGCTAGGATCAGAATCCCTTCCGATACCTTTGCAGCAGACTGGGAAAAGGATTCTGCTGACATGGTATCTTGATGAGATCGTCCAGGGGAACCATCTCAGAGGTTCTCCTAAAACATTTCCAGAGGGATGAAGGCTCACCTTTTATAGTTCTATGTTTTGTTTAATTCTGATAGGATCAATATATGAAAGACCTGGTTGCATCTCGTCAAGGCAAATGAAAACAAGGCTTCAAACAAATTCACAACACTAAAGGTAAAAATCTCCATTGACAACAACCACCTAACATCCTTCATTCCGAGAGAAAATTTCAAGAGCCCGCATCATCACAGATTTTGCAAGATACAAAGACACCACGCCTCTACTGAACCAATTTGTTCCTAAAGAAAATTTTCTGCTCTTAAGTTTTATTGTTATTACATGCAAGTTCTATGTAACAGTTAAAGTTTTAATGTAAAACCGCCTTCTTTAAATGATAAGGCGGTATAGAAAAAGTGTTAAATAAATAACAAATTACACTGGTTACCACCACACTATCGCATCAGATTTAAAACTACAATCAACATAGTTAAAATAATAACAAACAACTCAGCCAACATACTGCAAGAGCTAATTACAAAAGACCCAGACAACTGACCTAAAAGGACCAACAGCAAGAACATAATTCTTACGCCAAGCATCTATTCAGACTCCAAGCACATCACATCCAAAAGAGCTCCAGCACTTTGGAACACATTACCAGAAAAAAAATACAATCTATAAAGAACATTAACGATTTCAGGAAAACATAACAACACATTTATATAAAGAATACCTTGGAGATATCACCTAGCCATACCACCATGACACACAACAACAGTAAATACAGCTCACTTAATGATATGACACCTGATAGATGAACACTGCACAGTACATACAGACTGTATATATGTTATGGTACAAGTTATGAGTGCCAGTATGCTATGGAAGCCTCATAGGATTAATGATAGCAACTAATACCATTGTGATACTATTAAAAGAAGTTGTTATACTGATCCCTATACAAAAACCGAGTTGTAATGTGAACTGCCTTGATTTAAGCATGAAGCAGTATGAAAAAACTGTTAAATAAATAAATAAAAGTATGTTGTATTGTTGATCCAGTGCAAAGTGATTTATCCATACCAGTTAGTAACTTCAGGTTATAGTTTGATTCAGAATTCATCAGATAGGGTTGGCTGTTGCCAGGGGCCAGCTGGAGCTGGGGACACTTCCGAGACAGCATCCACAGCCAGAGACGGGAGGGAGTGTCAGGCATCGAGCAACAGTGACAACTACTGGTTAGCTCAGGAATGGACTTTACTACATTTTGCAGAGAACCACAGTTTCTCTCTCCATTGCACAGCATTGATTGTGAGGTGAGGCTGGATGGAAAGAGAATAAAATGGAGGGGGGATTCTTGGAGCTGTGAATGAAACCTTATGGAATTAAAGTTCCAAAAGAGCTGGAAGCCCAAAGGAACAAAAGGAAGCCCCCCCAAAACAATTACATAAACCAATCAATATTGAATACATATTGCCAGACATGACAACGAAATAAATCAAGCAAAAATCAGCCAGTTTAAGCTGCACAACACTGCAGAAAACTCAGAATGAACAAATAACAAATGTTCAAATTTCACGGGCTTGACTCAGAGCTTCTAGGTATAATTTTATGTGCTCAAATAGATGCTTATAAAGTTGTCGTGTGTATGTGCATAAAATTAAACAATTAAAACAATAAAGCACCTGCTGTTAGGTGATAAACATGTAGATATTCTCTGGGGTGGAGAATGAACACTTAGGCCTATACTTTATAAAAATAAATACATATGTGCAAATTCTTCCTGCTATGTTCATGCATAAAGTGGCACCTACCTTGGAACAGATGTAACTTTGGGCCATATGCATGAGAGAGATTTGCATGCCTTCTACTTCCAGTATATGCAAATCGCTCTCATGCATATTCATTGTGGATATCCGGAAAACCCGACTGGCTGGTGGGCCCCCAGGACTGGGTTTGAGAACCACTGCTGTAATGCTATACAAATGTTCTATTACTCTAATTAAAGGTGGAAAGACAATGCAATATAGTCGTGCAGAGTGTTGGAGATACTTCCCTGTGCTTATTAGAAAAATAATAATCTACATTAACATGATAAATATATTCAATCCAATGGATTCGCCAAAATTCTCACAAACACAAGTCGTGAATATGCGACCATGTTAGGGCATAAAAACATGATTGTTCAATATAACAGCAAAATACAAAGAGATGTAAAATTGGTCATTGCGTCACCAATGATCAGAATCTAGATTGACCTTCTAAGAAATGTGAATAGAGATCTTTTATGATAAAGATCCTACTAACGACATTTGGGGGATTTGCTGTACACCAGAGCCGCATGATGCATAGATAATAAATAGCAGGGCATGGTAATACGACCAGCAGCAATACGGCAAAGCTCTGCTTTTCCTAGTCACCTGTAGGAAGAATAATGCAAGCATGTAGTTCAGCTTCCTGCACGCTCACTGCTGCTTGCTGGCTGGTAGACGCCACTTCAGGATTGCAGTCATCATCCCCGACCTACAAGCGTGGATTTACCATTAGGCAGACGAGCTAAATCCTAATGACAGCTACTCTGTCACTTGTGTCGGTCACTTCTTTTATGTCAGCTGTGGTGTCCTATTATCTGAACAAGCTGTGCGTTGGGTCAGGGACATCTAGCTGTCCACATGCCTAAGGATAACAATTCAGAGTAAGAAAATGAATTAATAAGGAATCAGAATATGAAAATGCTCTGATAAATACGTATCAAGAGGATAAAATAACTAATATTAATACATTTAGGTTTTTATGGCATCCTTCTTTCAAGTAAGATATCCCAGCACACTTTAAGGTATCTCTTCCCAACACACATCATCAATAAGAACCTCATCTGCTGTGAGAAATTATGGCACCATAATGGTGCAACTGATGAACACATGAAACACTCATCTGTTTCATGGGAATATCCTTCAGAGGGGGCACACAAAAATGTTCTTCACCCTACTATTTCAAATTTTGGTAGGTAAAGAATGGATCATTTATTTTGCAAGTAAATCAATCTCATGCACCTTTAATCCTAAACACGAACATCAGTCTTGAATTTCATCCCATGTTTGAAAAGACACCAATCATGTTGCACCAGAAACTGGGAGACATGTTCTCTAACCCTCAAGCTGCCTAAAATGTTCTCCATGATAGTTTTATTAACTGTAAATGGCTAATGAACACCTGAATATCTCCATTTACAGCAAATTATGTTAATTCAATCACAATAATTCAATGCCTAAGTCACTGCAACTAAATCAGAACTAGACAAGTATGGCCATAACTATCTTGTGACCCTAATACATCTGAAGGGTGACTTAACCATCTTTGATAATTCTGTAACCTCAATTTGAAATCCCTAGATTTCAAGCCCAAAACTTGATGAGAATCTGAGTATTGCCAAACTCAACACTGAAATCTATAAATGACCTACTCTTCCCTATTCACAAGGCCTCAGTGCTGCTGATATTCAGTTTAAGTATTTGAGTAAAATACGACATTGACAAATCTACTCCAAGGCACTCAAAATACTGGCCAAATCTGCCCTTCTTCCCTTCAGTATACAGCTGATAATAAGCATCTGCAAAACCAGAAAACCTCAGTCCTGATGACAACATACAGCACTACAGCACTACATAAGCACTACAGCAACAGCACTACAGCACTACATACAGCACTACAGCACTACATACAGCACTACAGCACTACATAAGCACAACGCTCTCGGTTCATTGAACCCACAAAGCAAAATGTATGAATCATGTCAGCAATGAGCTCGCCACCTCTAGCCTCACTGATGTGTTAATATGTAACTGCTTGTGTAAATATGTAACTGCTTTTGTAAATACTAATTGTAAATACTCCCTTCTCAATTTGTCTAAACCTTAACCCTGTGTGCTGTGAACTGTACCTTATCCACTAATCATACTGTGTACTGTGTGCTGTGAACTGTACCTCTTCCACTAATCATCCTGTGTATTGTAAATTCTGGCCAGTACAGCCACTCTATTTCTCTGTTGGAATACCGCTGCTGATCGCTGGAAGTAGCGGGATATAAGTGTACACTAAATAAATAAATAAAATAAATACTACTACAAAAGGAAATCATACACATATTAATAAATAAGGTGACAAAATTGATCCCTGAGGCACCCCACACCTGTTCTCAGGCATGGGAGTAAAAGTTTCCTATCATTACTCCTTGACTCCTGCCTTCAAGGAAAGATGAAACTACCATAGAACCTCCTCCCAAATGAATATCTTTCAAGGCAGTGAGTAACAGATCATGATTTACTATGTTCAATGCCAAAAACTCACCGTAACAGTCTGGCTCTTATCCAGTTTGTGATAAAGATCATCTATCACTGAAAACAGTAATATCTCTGTACTATGACAATTACTGTATGCAACACTGACTGAGAGCCATTCAACAATTTCCAGTCAGTCCAAAGTCATGTAGCTCATTGTGGACATAGAGGGCACATCCTGAGGCCTCGGCTATGCATCTTTCTGTAGGGATGACAACTGACTAATATTTGGCTCACTTGGCCAGTTTAATTAAAGGGAAGCAGATAGCAAGCCAGATCAGAAAATGGGCTAATGTAAGGGCCAGTTTTCTGCCAATGGCCAGCTACAGACTCCCCAAACTGCTGCTCCAGACATTTTATTATTATCACGGAGCTCGAGCAGGGGTTGCGCCACTGTAAGTCTGATAGCCAGGACATCAGTGACAGCATCAAAAACAAATACCAAAGATGTGCACCTCTCTCACAAGCCATACCTCTATCCAGTCTGTGGGCAGAAGAAAAGTACTAGGGAGGGACAACCCCCTTCCGACATGGCCTTCCAAGAGAAGAGGACTGCTATGACCATCCCCCAAAGGACTAGGCGCTGCTTCCTCTCTACCCCCTTTAAGCTCACCCAAGCTGGCAGGACAACAATCTGCCCTTCTAACGCACTCCAGCAGCTACAGGCCCCTTTTCCTCCCACTGGATCAAACATGATTTGAATCATACAGGACAGCTAGCAATAGCAGAAGAGCTAGATGTGCCAGTCCACCAGAACTGTTCTCCTACCAGCTGGGCCAGTAGGGGTATGCATTGGTCATGTTCTGCGGCTGACTTTCAATTTTATCTCCCTCCACAGGGGCTCAATGACATCAGCTGGATGTGCCATCCACACATTGCCACACAGATCTCCTCACAGTCACCTCTCTCAGCCCAGTAGTTCAATGATGCCAGCCAGTAAAGACCAGACCACTCCTTCACACAAGCAACCAGTTCTTTCTCTCCCAACTCACCAAGGCTGACTTCTGTATAGTTGAGTGCTTTAATTTAGGACAGTCATTTTATTACATGGATAGAGCCGACGGCATTTAGAGGATTTATAATGGCACTATCCATATAGTGCCTCTGGAAATCCATGGATACCAGCAGCAGTCACTAAACTTGTAAATCTCTTTAAAGATTGATTCCTCTGCGTTTGTACATTTTATTTTGTGAGTATCTTCCAGGGAAAGAACCAGCAGTTTGAAGTACCCTGCAGACAAAAGAAGGGATCATCACAAACCACAGATAATCCATCTACCCAACATCGATGTTTCGACAAAACTTCCTGCTTCAAAGGTATTCTTCTAAATGATCTAAACAGAAGCACAGTCTGGGATTAGAAACACAATTTAAATGCAAAGCCACAAAGCCATCTTTTGCAGCAGATGACACAAAGTGTGGGACTTTCTGCTTCGAAACTCAAGATAAGGGCATTTATTTTTCATAAAGAGTATAGACGCTTTTGTGTGTACACATACAAGAAGAAAGATGTGTGATTATTTCTTAAAGGGTAAATAAGAGCCAGTGAAACACCGGTTGGCAAACGCAGCCACCTTATAATGCCTGTTTACCTTATAGATTTATGTATTTTAAAAAATGTATAGACCACTCACATTTAAAACATCCCAAGTGATTTACAAATTATAAAAACATGATAAAAACAAGCATTATAAGCAACATACAATAGAACTGTCACACCCCACCATACCTATCTTCAACCACTAGTCAAAAATCACACCTGAATAAATCTAGACAGGGAACAAAAAAGCTTTTAAATATATAGTTTTACATGAACATTGTTGGTATGGGATAAAAGATTTAAGATTTGTCTAATGCACTGATTTGTTGTTGTTCAATTATTTTGTTGGAGTTTTTTTACATTGTCACAAAATTGAGTGTGGTCTTTATACAATTGGCAAAAAATAGGATCTCTCTCACCTTTTCAAATAAGCATCCAGCTATAAAATCAAGTCCTTAATGGGTGTTACTGGTATTGCAAGATTATGCTTAAAAATGTGTAAGACCATAATGTAGATTGTTTTGGTCTGCCATTTTAAAGAAGCAAACAATTTTTATAAAACATGAACTAGGCAAATAGAGAAATTTCTGACAAAACACAAATTGTTCTGATTTATCAGAGCAGAATTGTGAATGATCTGTGTATATCCGGAGTGCTATATATGGTCTTGATTTCTCTGACCCATGCTATGAATGGTCTAGATTTCTCTGAGTCAATTCAAGGCCTCTTTTAGGTCAGCTGTGATTATCCAAATCCCCTAAATTCAGTTGGGTATAATAAAATAATGAGCTGCATAGTGCATGATAGTTAAAATTGTGCACTGAATCTAAAATCAAGCATAAAAGTACACTACAATGAAAAAAATATTAACTTTGAAGTTTACTTCAATTTTAACTTCAGTGGTTAGAAGTGAAAATTAATTTTCTGGTCCATTTCTCAATGACCCAGGATCCCCAAGGCAGAGAGCCTCTCACACACACTCACACACACACACACACACACACACACACACACACACACACACACAAACATTTTCAGCCACTAAGCTCTGACCCCCACTCTAAAATAATCCCAATGTATATATCAATATCCCTAGGTATGTAGGTGTATGAGCAAGACTGGATTTTAGATTGCTTCCCTTTCCAAATCAGAGCCAAAATGCATTACATTCAGGCAGATTAGGTACTTCCCAACCCTAAAGGGCTTACAATCTAAGACTGTACCTGAGGCAATGCAGGGTGAAGTTACTTACCCAAGGTCACAAAAAAACGCCAGTGGAAGAAGCAGGATTTGAACCCTGGCTTTCTTGGTTTTGTAACTGATGCCTTAACCATTAGGCTACTACTTAGAGCTACTGAAGAGGTGAAATAGCTTTAGGTGAGGGGTGGCAGAGTTGGATGGGCTAGATAAGAGGTGGGCCAATGGGTGAGTGATGAGTGTGGGGATACCAGACTCAGACAGCAAGGGTACAAGATTCTTTGAATTAGGATCCTGAAATCCAGCACCTTAGGTCAAAGGGTCCCGGGGCTAAGCCCATCTTGAGGATCTCAAGTCTTGGGTGGCGGAATTGTTCATTTTCAATTGACTTCTCATTGAAATTAATTGAAAGTTAAGCCTTTGCTTCCAAGGATGGAAATATAGTTTCAGCACTCACCCAAATCAAAGTCCAACTAGAAGTGAAATACCTCGGCATCACCCTGGACCAGAACCTCACATTCAAGCAACAGGTGAAAAACACCGTCAGAGCGATCTATTACAAATCTGAACCCTACAATGCTTGCGCCCAATCCTAAACGTCCCTGACTACAGACTAGCACTCCAAGCACTAATTCTCCTGCATCTCAACTACTGAACTCCATATATCAAGGTCTTCCACAATCCACCATCTTACCACTACGTACAGCTCTACATACAGCAGCATGCATGCTACTAGCAGCTCCAAAACATGAACACATTATGCCTAACCTCGGACAACTCCACTGGCTCCCGTTAAACAGCCAAATCAAATAAAAGTCCCTCCTGATGACCCACAAAGCCTTACATGGACACTCCTCTTCCCACCTCCAGACACTACTCCACACCTTTCAATCCAACAGAGCCAGTAGACAAACCACCAGGAAAGTCCTAGTCATCCCCCACACAAAAACAAAGAGCAACCAGCAAACCTGTATAAGATCATGGCCCCCCCTAGCCATCCCACCCGAATGCTGGAAGACACTCTCCCCGCACGCACAGAGCCGCTGTGCGGGGAGAGCAGGACAGCAGCGGCACAGTGGCAGAGAGAGGGCAGAGCATAGGCGGGACATGCCCCTGGATGTACAGGGCCAATTCAGGTCACAGCCTTGAACATCCACCGACTGCAGTCCAGACAATGCCTAAGAGGTGGTATAAGTCCTGGATGCTGTAACCCCACCACACAGCTCTTAGAGGGGCAGGTGAGTCCCCACCATCCGATCTTTGTCCTGGCTGTCCCCACAGAGGGTCAGGTGGCAGAGAAATGGTGTTTGGCATTGCAGTGGCATTCGGCGCTCCCGCTGGACATCCCAGTGTCATGGCAATGGGACTCAATGGCACCAGCACACCACCTGCAGCATAGGGAGGGCTGGCGTGCTGCAGTTAGGACATCTCCCTTGGGGATTGAAGGGCATGCTGGGTCATCTCAGTGCCCGATCCTGTAACCGCAGGAATTTCTAGCTCCCACGGTGTAGAATCGGGTACGATCTCAGCCCGTCATGTTCTTGGACATATGGACAGCCCAGACGTGTCCCTTACTGAATCGGGCTCCACATGCTTGTGATTGTATGGTGCTTATGAAATCATCCAAAGATAATTGCATTCGGATTTTGTCACCGGCATGCTGATCTGCGCTGCAGACTCTCCAACACAGCCAGTCCCATGAATATTACAGTGAAGATGGCTTTTCCCTTTCCAGTGCGGGTAATTACTTTGCGGATAAGAGCATGCCTTATATATGCTCCATAGAACCCAATGTGCTACTGGCTGCTTATCTCCTTTTACTGAGGCAGAGTCCCTCCACTAAGTGGGTGTCTTCTGATTTTCTCCTGAGGCTGCTGGGCCTTCTGGTGCTTTGTTTTGTTATCATTTGTTGCTGCAGTTTTTGCTAGTGTTGTTCCAGCCCCCACCTTCCCCCATGTCAGCTCCCTTCCTGCCACCTGCTTCCCCTACCCTGTCAGTTCTCTTCCAGCCCTCATCTTGCCCCCATGTCAGATCCAGCCCCCAATATCCCCCCTTGTCAGCTCCCTTCCAGACCCTTCCTTCCCTCCTCAGTCAGCTCCCTTCCAACATCTCAACCCCCCCCCCCCCCATATCAGCTCTCTTCCACCTCCCTCTCCTTACCGCCTCTGACAGCTCTCTTCCTGCCACCTCCATCCCACCCTATGTTAGCTGGCTTCCAGACCCCACCTTCCACCATGTCAGCTCCCTTCCAGCCCCTCAACTTCCCCCGTGTCAGCTCCCTTCCTAAGAACATAAGATATGCCATACTGGGTCAGACCAAGGTCCATCAAGCCCAGTATCGTATTTCCAACAGTGGCCAATATAGGTCATAAGTAACTAGCAGTTTCACCAAAAGAAACAGATGCCACAATGCTTAAACTGGGTCAAGCATTGATATCCTGCATCCCTTCTTAATAATAGTTTATGAACCTTTCCTCCAGGAACTTGTCCAAACCTTCTTTTTTTAAACCCAGCTACACTACTAGCTTTTACTACATCCTCCAGTAACAAATTCCAGAGTTTGATTACACATTGAGTGAAAAAATATTTTATTTTATTTGTCTTAAATAGTTTACCCTGTAGCTTCATTGCATGTCCCCTAGTCTTTCTATATTCTGATAAGGTAAACAATCGATCTACGTTTACCCGTTCCACTCCGTTCATTAATTTATAGACTTCTATCATATCTCCCCTCAGCCGTCTCTTTTCCAGGTTGAAGAGCCCTAACCTTTGAAGCCTCTCCTAATAGGAGTAGCCTCCTATCCCCTTTACCATTTTGGTGGCTCTTCTCTGTACCTTTTCTAATAATGCTATATCCTTTTTAAGATACGACGACCACCTCCTCCCTCCATCAGCTTCGAGTACAGGGCTGCTAATAAACTCCCTCCAGTATATCAGATGGGAACAGCCACAGGCAATGATGGCATCTAGGTACATCCTCCATTAAATCCTCTTAAAACCACAAGGAGATTAGTAACAGGCTCCACATTGTTCCTCTCAAAAAAAAATTCAGAGTTAAGTCAATGCCCTCCAACAGTTGCAATAACAGAGGTAACTTCAAAAAGATGTACAGCCTCTCCCAGAACCACTTCCAGTCCCCCTACGTAGTCAAAGGACTTATTGAAAACTCATATGCTTTCTGACGGAAATGTCCATCGTGTTGTTATGGAACACTAAAGCCATTCTTAACCTAGGATATATGAACTAACCATAAAGAGGTTTTGCAATAAGGAAAGAATTTGGACAAATATTGCAAAATGATTCCGGGGATTTTACCTATCAAGAAAGAATTATAAAGGGGGAGGATCCTTTCCCTTTTAAGGCCAGGAAACCTGACCTCGCATAGTTATAAAATCCTCTCACAGTTCCTGGCCACTATCGTGCAAAGGGGCATCAGTCACATGATGGAGCTGAAGCCATTGATCATCTTCTTGCCCCTCTTGGTTCTGCTGCTAACCACTTGCAGTATAGATGCAGGTAAGTCCACTTCAAGTGACAATATTTCATATTATTGGGCCAATTTCAGAGGCAGCAATTATCACATTTTTTTAAACACTGGCTGTGGTTTTAAAAATACATATATTCGAGTGTGCTATATCAATAGGCAGCAGCCAGGGCCAGTCCAACCATCAAGCAAACTAGGCGGTTGGGGAGGGGCGGCAAAGAGCAGGGCATTCAAAGCTAAACAATAAATTCTGACAGCCAGGGGGGCATAAGGCTTAAGGTTTGTCTCTAGGGCATCAACACCTTGAACCAACTCTGGGACTGGCCCTGGCAGCAGTACTGAATATATGTTGAATGAGGTCACAGTCAGTGGATAGACGTGTTGTGGGTAGTATTTAGTCAGTATACATAGAGTTATGTAATTTAATTCAGAGCTTCCTTTTTGTAGATCCAAATTAAATCACTTAGCGATACAGATAGCAGCTGAATATTGTGGCTATACATATGAAGACGTGGAGATCGGAATTGAGATGTTGAGGTCGCAGCGTTTCCAGTTCTGCTGGTATTTTAGAAAGGGCTGTGCTAAACATGTAAAGCATGTATGGCGTGTGGGGGTGCATGTCGATACGTGTCCATGTACTAAGAAAGCAGCCATTTGAAGACTGTACCTTGAGAAAAAACATGGCTGCATACATCTATAAGTGCCGATACTTGCAGGTCTATGTGAGCTATTTTGTAAGCTTGCACCTGTAAATGCCGCTCGTTAACGTCGGATGCTGCTATCACTATCTAATTTTAATTTGAAGGGGGAAAATCAGGAGGCTAGCGTCTTTAATCCCCCTGTAAAGAAATAGCCAAAACAAGCACTTTTTGACAACCAAATATGCCAGGGAGTAGCTATAAATTCCAACGGGGACATTTTTGGTCATACACGTGTATTTCCCATTTTTGAGACTTCTAAATTTAGTAGTTTAGTAAAATTATGAGCATATATTTCAACCTTTGCCCCTAGTAAATTTTCAAAAATGCCTATTTAGGAATTGAACTCACAGTTAGACGCATATCAGCCTTTTAGTGAATCAAGTCTTTAATCAAATGCCCGCTATTTATCATTCCAGAGCTTATAAAGAGATCAGAGGCCTCTGATTTCTTAGCTGCGATACGGAGAAGGAAGCGCGATTTATATGAAGAATGCTACAATGAAGGCTGCAGCCGTGAAGAAGTTGTTGAATCTTTGGGAAACCAAGCTCACGCTGTAAGTAAATAAAAACCGAATACCATAAAACCCAAATACAAAGTGAACTGCAAATATGATATGAATACGAAGCAGCATAAAAACTGAGCCCTATACAGCAGTGGCCTACGAAGGGTAGGGAAGGGGTAGGGTACTGGTAGTGCTTTGTCCCGGCAGGTCCACAGAGGCAGCGCCACATACTTCCTTGTAAGCTGAATTGCTTAATAGTAAGTATGATTTGCCATTGTTCTCCAGGGCTGGCTGCTTGTCTCTCCCAGCTGAAGTCTCGTGAATCACATAACTGCAGCCAGGAGAGACAAGCAGCCGGCCCCAGAGCGTGAGGCATTACGGCAAGCTAGCTTAATGGTAAGTTTGTGGTGCTGCCTCTGGAGGCCTGGCCAGTGGTGCGGTGCTGCATTGTGGTGCACAGCGCTGTGCCATGTGGGGGAACACCAGCAGCATAGAGAGATGCCCTCCCTGAGTGCCAAGGGAGCAGGGAACACCCAGCTATACGGATATCATACAGTGGCCCTTAGTTTAGAAGCATCTATACATGAAAATTGCACATTTACACATCAAGACAGTGACATTATGCAGCTGCTATTTGCACATATAGATCTCTGGGATTTAGAGTTTTCTAGAGGGCAAGATACTTGCCCACCCCCACCCTTAATTCCTAATTTGATTCTTAGCTGTATTACAACAGTAAAGAGACTGGTACCATTTTGAATCTCTGCACCCCAGGATCTCTCCAGCCCCTACTACTACCTAGGAGGGAAGCCGTTGGTAGGTACCAAGAATGGACATGGGAGTATGAGAGGTATACTTTGCGCTCTCCGTGGTCTAGGAGACTGGGGGTTTCTGTGCTTTTGGAAGTGGGCAGGATCAACGCTCTCTGCAGTCAAAGTAATGGGGACAGTGGGGTAGAGTTTTTTATGTCAGGAGCAGCAATTTTAAAAAGCTGCAGCAATGCACATTGGGACGAGGAGGATACCGTTTTTTCCAATGTACAATTCTCTAAAACAGCTGCTTCCTCTAGACATGCAGGCAAATTTATTTATTTATTTATTTATTTTATTTTATTACATTTTCTTTTATACCGCGCTATTTGAGATCAGTGCGGTTTACAATGAACATTAAATCTACACATCTCAGTTTAGTGATTTGTGCTTACAATAAACAGGTAAAATAACTTGGGTATACAATTAAACAAGTTTCTTAACAGGGAGAACATGATAAATATATACAAGCCAATTAATGTAACTATATACAGGGTAAAGTGCACAGCACAAGCTTCTCAAGGTGGGTTAAATATGGAGGCGGTTAAAGTTTGGATGCGGGTATTCAGACTAGGAGTGTAAGATGCGTGGGCTTGAGGAGCCTTTGTATCTGTCAATATCCTTGTATCTTTGCCTTTGTATCTGTCAATATCCTTCGGGGTATTTTATAAAAGGCTCCATGTTCATGAGAGACTTTTGTAAAATATCAGGGGAATAAAGCACTTCCACACCTGGCCATTTCAACTCCCTTCCCTGAATGCTTATTAAAACGATCCTTCATATATATCTAAAGCACTATGTAGAAATATTTTATTTCAAATCCCAAAAGTCTTAAAAGACTGATGGTGGTCCGGCAAAGCCTGGAATTATTGCAGCTTTACTTGACAGCACTTTTACTTCTGTTATCGAAATGCAGTCAATCAAAACAATAAAACTAAACAGCTCCACTCCTCGTTGAAACACTGGCCCAGTGATATTTGACGATTTTGTAATGAAGTCTGATACACATAACATATTTTTAAGTTTTGTTATGTGTTGCTTCCAAATATGATAAATTCTCAAAATGATTTTTAATAAGTTATAAACATACAACTCAAACCAGAGCTCTGATGGTAGACTTTAACCAATGGTTCTCCAATACATTTTCCCAAAGCTAGGATCAGAATTCCTTCCGATACCTTTGCAGCAGACTGGGAAAAGGATTCTGCTGATATGGTATCTTGATGAGATCGTCCAGGGGAACCATCTCAGAAGTTCTCCTAAAACATTTCCAGAGGGATGAAGGCTCACCTTTTATAGTTCTATGTTTTGTTTAATTCTCATAGGATCAATATATGAAAAACCTGGATGCATCTCACCGTGGCAAATGAAAACAAGGCTTCAAACAAATTCGCAACACTAAAGGTAAAAATCTCCATTGACAACAACCACCTAACATCCTTCATTCCGAGAGAAAATTTCAAGAGCCCACATCAACACAGGTTTTGCAAGATACAAAGACACCACGCCTCTACTAAACCAATTTGTTCCTAAAGAAACTTTTCTGCTCTTAAGTTTTATTGTTATTACATGCAAGTTCTCTGTAACAGTTAAAGTTTTAATGTAAAATTGCCTTCTTTAAATGATAAGGCGGTATAGAAAAAGTGTTAAATAAATAACAAATTACACTGGTTACCACTACACTATCGCATCAGATTTAAAACTACAATCAACATAGTTAAAATAATAACAAACAACTCAGCCGACATACTACAAGAGCTAATTACAAAAGACCCAGACAACTGACCTAAAAGGACCAACAGCAAGAATATAATTCTTACACCCAGCATCTACTCAGACTCCAAGCACATCACATCCAAAAGAGCTCCAGCACTTTGGAACACATTACCAGAAAAAATATGATCTATAAAGAATATTAACAATTTCAGGAAAACATAACACCACATTTATATAAAGAATACCTTGGAGATATTACCTAGCCTAACACCATGACACACAACAACAGTAAATACGGCTCACTTAATGATATGGCTCCTGATAGATGAACACTGCACAGTACATACAGACTGTATATAAGTTATGGTACAAGTTATGAGTGCCAGCATGCTATGGAAGCCTCGTAGGATTAATGATTGATTGATTTATTATTAGCAACTAATACCATTGTGATACTATTAAAAGAAGTTGTTATACTGATCCCTATACAAAAACTGAGTTGTAATGTAAACCGCCTTGATTTAAGCATGAAGCAGTATAAAAAATCCTGTTAAATAAATAAATAAAATTATGTTGTATTGTTGATTCAATGCAAAGTGATTCATCCATACCGGTTAGTTACTTCAGGTTATATTTTGATTCAGAATTCATCAGATAGGGTTGGCTGTTGCCAGGGGCCAGCTGGAGCTGGGAACACCTCCGAGACAGCATCCACAGCCAGAGGGGAGGGAGTGTCAGGCATCGGGCAACAATGACAACTAGTGGTTAGCTCAGGAATGAACTTCTACTACACTTTGCAGAGCACCACAATTTCTCCATTGCACAGCATTGATTGTGAGGTGAGGCTGGATGGAAAGAGAATAAAATGGAGGGAGGATTCTTGAAGCTGTGAATGAAACCTTATGGAATTAAAGTTCCAAAAGAGCTGGAAGCCCAAAGAACAAAATGAAGCCACCCAAAACAATTACATAAACCAATCAATATTGAATACTGCGACGCCTCCACTTGGGCCCAAGAGCTTACAAGCTGGAAACGGCCTTATGTGTCCTTCTTTGACTAAAGTTCTGTTTGCTGTCACCAGGGTATTCTGGGACTTGTAGTTCTTTTTACTCTCGAAGGACAAATGTAGTTGTGAGTCGGTGGTTGTAAGGCAGCAAGAAAATTTATTGTGGGGATTTCCAGGGCATTTTAGTTCAATACACAAACAAGGCAAAAGGATACACCTCCAACATAAAGAGTAAATCAGGATAGTGAGAATGACGTAACAAAACCTTTTCCACTGTTCAGCTGTTCTGCTTCTCTCACACTCACACCGAGGACTGCCTCGTGTGGTCAGTTAACAGCAACACAGGTAAACTTATAACAGCTGTGGTTTTCTTTTGAAAGCAAACTTCTTCACAGCACTGCTTCTTAACTTCAGCAAGTAATTAAACTTAGTGAAACATAGAATTAGCTTTCCTTCACTCAAAGCAGGAACTGCCCTTATTTCCTATACGGTTTCACATATTCTCAGTTCCCTTCAACACTGCAGAATCTTCTCTTAAAGATAATGAACAGTCCATTGGAATGGGATCACATTCACAACTTGGCAAACAAGAATCTACTTGCATTCCTTCTATTGCACCAGGACATACAGTATCTCTCTCAGGATTATAAGCTTTCTCAAACTTTCTCACCTTCAAGAACTCCTGGAATTGGTTCCACAGCAATTCAGCTTGTACAGGCACCTTTGTATTAGGGGAGTGAACCTTTCCCTCAGAGAACAGCTTTCTTAATGCTTCTAGCTTTGGAGTTTCAAAGGCTGTGCTCTTATCAGGGCTATGGCTTTTCTCGTATGAAAAACTCTCCACCCACTTCTTAGCAGTAGACGGTGAGGACTCAGCTTCCTGGCCTTTAGAAATGGCAAAATGTCTCTCTGCTGAATTATCAGTAATGAAACTGCTGGCTTTACCTTGGGGATGTTTCCTCAGACAAACGCTGATTTCCTTCCTCCTGGGTTCCTCCAGGCTCTGAAATGCAGCCTCCTTATGTCCTTCTCCAGTCCCTCTTAGATAGCTGCTTTCATGGGAGATTTCCTCTTGCTTTTTCCTCCAGCTAAGCACAGCTTCACCTTCTCTCTCTCCTCTCTCACAACTCCAACAGCTGTTCCTGTTCCTTTCTTCACGTCCACCACGACGTCCTCGTTCACTTGTGCCTTTCCCTCCTGTGTCTCCTTCACCGGTTCCTCTTTTGCTCTGCTCTGCTCTGCTCTGCTCGTGGTTTTAAACACCGTTGCCAGCTGGGCATTCCCTGTTCTCTGCACCTGTGTGACCAATCATCAGGGAAGCTTGTCTCCACCCCTGAGCTAGGGCATGGCCTGACCTTAGCAGGGAGCTGACTTTTTCTCTGATCTGGCTTGTAATTCCCCTGCATATGTGCACTGTCATTCACTTCAAAGGGGAAACTAGGATTTTCTTCAAGTTCCATGTCTTCCTGGGAGTTTTCATCACTACAATACATAGTGCCAGACATGACAACCAAATAAATCAGGCATGTCCAACAGGTAGATCGCGATCTACCTGTAGATCGCAGAGGGGTCAGAGATAGATCGCCGCCCCACTTGGCTCCATCTCTCCAGCAGCTCGCCCCGTCGCTAGGAGAGAGCTCGTGCCGGCAGGTCATCTGCCAAGGGCTTGCCGCCGCTGCTGATCCTTTGCCTGTCTTTTTTCCCTGCCTGCGGGAATCTTGCCTGCAGGTGTATTTGGGGCACTTGTTGTTTTCGTGCCAATAGTTTGTGGGTACCCCAGGGGGCCGCCACTCGCGCCCTGCGACGAGATGCCACAAGATGCCACAGGCCCAGTGTCATACCTGATCTCCTGCCTCTCAGAATACCACATTCCTGCCCCGCCCCCGCCCCAACACCCCTTAGAAGTGTGTTATATACTGGGCGATATCCATTCACCCAGGCTTTACTTGAATACACTTACGGTATTAGTTCTGTCGTGGCTGGTCATTGGTCGCTTTATAATTCGCTTTCATTAAACATTTTCGGTCAGATACAACAAAGTGTCAAGAATTTGGTGATTTTGGCGGGCTTTTCCAATTTTGTTCTAACTTGCCTATGCCTTGTCTTTGAATTGGTTCAAACCACTGTGACTTTTGCTTGCCTCTGCAATTTTATTTTGCCTAGCCTTTGCATTGATTCTATGCTGCAATTTTATTTTGCCTTGCCTTTGCATTGATTCTACACTGTGTGCAGAATTTATTAAATCGCATGTGGTGGTATTTGAACTTGTATGGCGGTATTTGATTTTATCTGGTTTGCTGGACAGGTGTTTGAGTTTTTTTGATGATTGTTTGGTGGTATTTGATTATTGGTGCCAATATGATGAATTCTTATTTTTACTTTTAGAACTCCATGTATGGTTTTGGCATCTCCAGTCCTTGTATTACACATCATCCAGAGGTCTTCAGTTCCTGTTAATCTTTAATACTTTGGGACAGTGACAGTTTTGGACCAGATTCAGCCAGTGTTTATACTAACTTAGCAGATTTGGCCTTCTTACATCCAGCCACCCCAGTATAACGAAGAAGAGTGTTCCAAAAAAGAGAAAAACCTACCTTTGTGATGAATGGGAAATGGACTACTTCTTCATCATGGTGAAAGACAAGTGTTGTTGTCTAATTTATAACGCCCAAGTATCCTTGCCCAAAAAGAGTAATCTGGAACGTCATTATAAGGCTCTGCATAGCAATAAGTTCGATGCTGATTTTCCACCCAAAAGTGAAATTTGTAGACTGAAGTTCAAAGAGCTTAAATCGAAATTGGCTATTCAGCAACAGTTGATGGCGAAGCCAAAGTCACATTCGGTCAATGCAACCATAGCATCCTTCAAGGTCAGCAACCTGATTGCAAAGAAATGCAAACCTTTCACTGAAGGGGAATTTGTAAAAGATTGTTTTCTTGAAGCAGCTGACAATCATTTTGAAGGATTTAAAAATAAGAAAGAAATCCTAGCTGCTATTGAAGATGTGCAATTGTCAAGAAACACCGCCGTGCAGCGAATAGAAAAGATGTGTGGAGACACAACTGAACAATTGTTGGAGGATGTTTCAAATTGTGATGCTTTCTCACTCCAACTGGATGAATCTACAGACATAAGAGACATAGCCCAGTTACGAGTCTTTATCCGGACTGTTTTTGAAGACTTCAGTGTTAAAGAAGAACTACTTGGAATGATTTCTTTAAAAGGGAGAACTACCGGTCAGGAAATATTCAGTTCTTTCCATTCTTTTGTGACAAAGTGTAATCTTCCATTACATAGACTTGTTTACATCACTACTGATAGAGCAAGAGCAATGACAGGTGAGGTTAACAGTTTCATAGCCCTCTGTAGACAGCATGACGACTTCCCAGATTTCCTTTCTTACCACTGCATCATTCACCAGCAAGTTTTGGCAAGCAAGAGACTCAATACAAAGACTGTCATGGACATCACTTTCAAAATTGTAAATTCAGTTCGTGGAAGATCACTTCAAAGACGGCTTTTCAATCTTACTCTTGATGAAGGGGCAGCAGAAATCATTTTGCACACAGATGTAAGGTGGCTAAGTAGGCACAAATTTCTGCAAAGATTTTGTGATTTGCTGACTGAAATAAGAGGTTTTTTGAAGGAGAGGGCAGATGACCAAGCAGAGTTGGAAGATGAGGAGTGGTTATGTGATCTGGCATTTCTCGCTGACTTTACAGGCGAACTAAGTGATATGAACCTTGAACTACAAGGTAAAAGCAAATGCATTGGCGAGATGATGAGTACAGTTTCATCCTACAAGAGCAAATTTGAGCTAATGATGACTGACCTTGCAAACAACACTGTGACTTCCAAAAAATTGGAACAGTTGTGGAGTGCTTGTCATACCCATTCAAAGTACATGTGGACATTAAAGAAACTGCAGCTGCTATCAGTAAAAATTAATAATTGAACAAGCCATCTCTTGAAAACGAAATATTAACCCTTAAAAATGACATTTTTCTCAAGACCCGTGCTGAGCAAGAATTGTTTTGGAAGCTAGTGCCTAGAGACAAATTTCCCAACTTGAGAAGATGCAGTGAAGCTGTACACTCCTATTTCAGTCAACTTATTTGTGTGAATCTGCGTTTTCCCATCTGAAAATGACAAAGAGTACACAAAGTTCCAATATGACAGATGAACATCTCCAGGATTCCCTGAGGCTGGCCCTCACGCAATATTCACCCAACTTCAAAAAGCTGGTGGATGAAATGCAGGCTCAGACGTCTCACTAATGAGCGAGAGCGAAATATTAAAGATTGTGCAAGATCAGCCTGGATCAATACTCAACCTAAATTTAACACAAATTACTCAATAAAAGTTAAAGAAAGTTATTAAGACAGTTAAAGAAAGTTATTACTCAATAAAACTTTAAGAAAAAAAGTACTTTCCATTTCCCCTCGCAGTTTTTACATATGAACATAAGATATGCCATACCGGGTCAGACCAAGGTCCATCAAGCCCAGTATCCTGTTTCCAACAGTGGCCAATCTAGGTCATACGTACCTAGGAGTTTCCCCAAAAGACACAGGTTCCGCAATGCTTGTACTGGGTCAAGCATTGATATCCTCGGTCCCTTCTTAATAATGGTTTATGGACCTTTCCTCCAGGAACTTGCCCAAACCTTTTTTAAACCCAGCTACACTAACAGCCTTTACTACATCCTCCGGTAACAAATTCCAGAGTTTGATTACACGTTGAGTGAAGAAATATTTTCTTTTATTAGTCTTAAATAGTTTACCCTGTAGCTTCATTGCATGTCCCCCTAGTCTTTCTATATTCTGATAACGTAAACAATCGATCTACGTTTACCCGTTCCACTCGGTTCGTTAATTTATAGACTTCTATCATATCTCCCCTCAGCTGTCTCTTTTCCAGGTTAAAGAGCCCTAACCTTTTTAGCCTTTTTCATAGGAGTATCCTTCCATCCCCTTTACCATTTTGGTGGCTCTTCTCTGAACATTTTCTAATAACGCTGTATCCTTTTTAAGATACGGCGACCAGAATTGCACACAATATTCAAGGTGCGGTCTCACCATGGAACGATATAGAGGCATTATAATATCCTTTGTTTTATTTTCCATTCCTTTCCTTATGATACCTAGCATTCTATTTGCTCTCTTGGCTGCCACTGCACACTGGGCCGAGGATTTTAACATGCTATCCACAATGACACCTAAATCTTTTTCCTGGGTGGTGGTTCCTAATGTGGAACCTTGCATCGTGTAACCATAGTTTGGGTTGTTCTTCCCTAGGTGCATAACCTTGCACTTGTCCACATTAAATTTCATCTGCCATTTTGATGCCCGGTCTTCCAATTTATCAAGATCCTCTTGCAATTTTCCACAATCCTCTTGGGTTTTAACAACTTTAAATAGTTTTGTGTCATCTGCAAATTTGATAACCTCACTCATTATTCCACTTTCCGGGTCATTTATGAATATGTCAAAAAGCAGAGGACCCAGCACAGATCCCTGGGGAACACCACTATTCACCTTTCTCCATTGGGAAAATTGGCCATTTAGCGCAACCCTCTGCTTTCTATCTTTTAACCAGTTCTTGATCCACAGTAGTACACTGCCTCCTATCCCGTGACTCTTTAGTTTTGCCAAAAGTCTCTGATGAGGGACCTTGTCAAAGGCTTTCTGAAAGTCCAGATATACTATATCAACCGACTCACCTTTGTCCACCTGTTTATTCACACTTTCAGAAAAACATAATAGATTAGTAAGACAAGATCTTCCTTGTCTAAAGCCATGTTGGCTGTCTCCCATTAGGCCAATTAATGGATCTTCGTCTCTCTGTTTTGTTTTTGCCTAATTTGCTTAACAGCTGATCACATCCAAGTAAATGACAGAATGTTCATTAAAAATGGGGGGGGGGAGGCAAGATGGCGGCAGTGTGATTCTCTCTCCTAGAGGTCCGCCTGTCTGAGCGTTTTTGTGTCGACGGTTAGTGCGTTTTCTGGCTAATATGGGTAGAAGGAAGCGCAAACAAACTCACCTTCCTCCGGGTGAGCTTGGAGTCATCGGAACGGGCCAACCGATGCTTCAGATGTGTGGATTCTCTGCTGTAAGGGAGCCAGCGACGTCTTTGGCGGGTCCTGAGGGTTCTCTCGACCTGAGCACATATGGGGTTATTTTGTCCCCAGAGCAATGGGCCCCCCCCCCCCCCGCCGTGTCCTGGAAGCGGCTTCTCCGGCAGGAGTGAGTCTTCGATTGGCGTGCTTGCTAGCACCCTGAATCAGGAGGCTGTGGAGGCCTCTGGAGCCGATGGAGGTGTTATCTGTGGGTCCCCTGGAGTGGATGGAAGATCTGGGGCTGGAATGGGATTATCGACCAGCCCTATACAGGAGAGAGTGACCCCGAGATTTACCGCTGGTGGCGGTGGTTTGGTGAAGCCCGCAAGTATAACTTTGGAAGTGCTGTGGGAGGCAATTTCAACAATGAATTCCTCTTTGGAAAGAATAGCTGTATCTGTGAGTATTGAGAATAAGTTATTGAAGGCTGATTTTCAGAAGGTCTCAATGGTTCAGAAGGAACAGGAGATGAAGTTGGCATGGTTGAATGGAGAGCTGGCACAATTCCATCTTGCCCATATGAAAGACTGGAATCTGACCAATAGAAAGTTGGAATACCTTAAAAACCAAGTTCGGAAGAACAATTTAAGACTGGTGAACTTTCCTAGGTCTCCTATATGTACTCCTCTGGAAATGGTTCGAAGATACTTTCAGGAGGTCTTGAAGATCCCTGTGAAGAATCTTCCACCATTAATCAGAGTTCAATATTTGAATGTGGGTAGGGGAGTTCAGGGAGCTCTCACTGATCCTTCGGGGGTTCCTGGAGAACTTACCGGTTTCTTGGAGAGCTCCCTGGAATTAGTTACTGACCGAGCTACTCTCCTTATTACACTGGCCCTTGAGTCCGATAAAGCATTAATATTGCGTATGTATTTTAGAAATTTCAGTGAGCAATTTATGGGGTCAAGCGTGCGTATTTTTCCTGACTTAGCCAGAGTTACCCAGCTGAGAAGAAAGGAGTTTCTGGGGTTTAAACCCAGGGTTCTTTCCCTCGGTGGGACATTTCTGTTAAAATTTCCTGCGAGGTGTTGTGTTTTGTATAAAGAGAAGTTATGTATGTTTTTTGAGCACTGTCAGCTCCTGGAGTTTCTTATTGCTAGAGAGGAACCCATTGTGAATTTATCTCCTCATACAGCTGACGCGTAAGTCTGCACTGCTAGAATATTATGTTTTTCCGTTAGTTCATGTAATTTATTTCCTGTTGCCTCTCTCTCTGTTTTTGTGGGATAATGATGGTAAAAAGTTGTTCTTTGCTTACTGTATATTATTTGGAATGTATTCCTTTATTACCATATTTCCTTCATTCATTATTTTGATATTTGAATGTTTATGAAAATGTAATAAATAATAAATAATTTTAAAAAAATGGGAGGGGGGGAAATCCTCCAACTTTATTGGGTTAAAATTTAATTTGAAACTAATTTGAAACTTAATTTTCATGGTGGTAGATCACCGGCACTTTTGGCCGGAAAAAGTAGATCGCGAACTGTTCGAAATTGGACATTCTTGAAATAAATCAAGCTAAGATCAGCCAGTTTAAGCTGCACAGCACTATAGAAAACTCAAAAGAAGAAAGAATAATAAAATATCGATCAAGGATATTTTGTGGCCATTCAGACATAGGACTTGTTGAAATTTCATGGGTTTAACTCAGATCTTCTGGGTGTAATTTAATGTGCTCACATAGATGCTTATAAAGTTGTCCTTGTGTGTATGAGCTCAAATGTAGACAATCAAAAAACACAGCACCTGCATTTAGGTAATTTATTTATTTAATTTATTATTTATCCTGAAATCAAAGCAGTTTGCATTAAACTCAGAACATGAACAGGGTACATTATATTGGTTTGGGGTATTTAACAGGGGAGTAACTATATACAACTTATTCGACATATTTACATTATCCATATGGGTCCTGTCAGTTTGGATCTGATTGGTCATCATGTCCACATGAGAGAATCATGGAGCCTTTGATTGGGGTCAGTGCAGTTGTAGGATTACGTGATGTGGCCATTAGGTCATATACATGTAGATATTCTCTGGGGTGGAGAATGAACACTTAGGCCTATACTTTATAAAAATAAATACATATGTGCAAATTCTTCCTGCTATGTTCATGCATAAAGTTACACCTACCTTGGAACAGATGTAACTTTGGGACATGTTTACTAAACCGCACTAAGCGCTAGTACAGGGTTCAGCACGCAGTGAGTGCCCTGCGCTACAATTTAGTACGGGGCCCTGTACAAAAATCTAATGCTAAATGGTTAACATGATGCATAACGGTGGCATTGAAGACATGTTGTAGTTAGCACAGGCAGTTTGCCTCTCTGTTAACCACGACTGTTGTTGCTAGTGTGGGTTTACTAACGCCACCTCAGTAGCTGGCATTAGGTGCACCTGCATGCTGGGATTAAGCGGTGCCGTGGGTTAGTAATGCAGGCAGAAGGACAGATACACATGTCTTCTGAAGTTGGTGCGGACCTCCATGCAGGTATTGTGGCCCAACCACGTGCTACAGGCATTCAGATTTTGTCAGCCACGCACTGATCTGTGCCACAGACTGTCCGATGCAGCCAATGAAGCTGACGTTTCCTTTCCTAGTCTGGGCAGTTGCTTTGCAGAGGCCTCCTGCAGTTAAGAGCTCAGCCTCTAGGGGCTCCATCGCACCGGCTGGGCCATAGCTGGTTACTGCTGGCATCATCCCTCCACTAAGGACCAGAGAATAATTCTCCTAGAAAGGACTTGTAAGTGGTATGTGAGGAGCTTCTTCTGTGTCTTTTCATGATGACTGTTTTAGTCTGCCAACCTAACTCACAACAGCATTAGTACCTGCTTGCCCAGCAGTATTTATTTAGACAGTTTTGTATACCGCCTTATCCTTCAATCAAAGCGGTCACAACACAATTGGGGGATACATTTAACACGCAGGGATATGAGACACATACACTAATACTTACAGGGAACATGGGCAATGAAGGGTTAAGAGGCTTGCCCAAGACCACAAGGAGCATCTGTGGGACTAGAAACCCCAGTCCTTCCGGCCCAAGGTTGCTGTCCTCTAGTGGGATTTGAACCCCCGACCTTCTGGCCTGAAGTACCTTGCCCCAACTACTAGGCTACTCCTCCCTATATTGAAATTGTATCAAGATATTACATAAGTAGAATTGCCAAGTGGCTCCAGATTTTCCTGACAATCTCAAGGCAACTGACAACCTTATACGCAAACACACAGAGAGTTGGCACAAGTGGCACTCTAGGCAAACCCTTACAGACCCCCTGACTGTCAGAATCATTTCTTTAGCTTTAAATGCCCTGCTCCCTGCCACCCCTCCGAAGTTGCTGCCCTAGGTGACCACCTAGTTTGCCTGATGGCTCGGCCGGTCCTGCAAGCACACAATGCAAGTTTAAAGGAAAAGCAAATGTAGCTTGCATGGGGAGGGCTACTCCCCTTCCTCCCATTGCACGCCCACACTTTTATGGGATACTGTTAGAGATTTGGAGCACAACAGAAATTAAAAGGATACCCTTTGAAGGTAAGCAAGAGTGTCAAAGATTTCCTTTCTATAAGAGCAATAAAACAACACTGCTTTTATTTAACAAGATGAATAGAACTGCAGGAGTTTATTTATTTTTTTCATTTAGGCTTATATACCACTTTTCTACGAGTCAAAGCGGTGTACATTCAGGTACTGTATATATATATATATATATATATATATCTCCCTTGTCCTCAGAAGGGCTCACAATCTCTGTTTTTCTACCTGAGGCAACGGAGGGTTAAATGGCTTGCCCAAGACCACAAGGAACACTTGTAGGAATAGAAACCCCAGTCCTTCTGGCCCAATTTTTCTGTCCTCTAGTGGGATTTAAACCCCTGGCCCTAGGTAACTTGCCCCAAACACTAGGCCACTCCTCATTAACCTTAACAAACACTAAAGCAGAGAGAGGTCACTTTCACCAGTATGGAAGCTCTAAGAGCTGAACACGGTCCAGTAGAGTGACATGGTACCACAGATCTTTTACCCAGTTTTCAAAACAGAAACAACATAGTGGTTTCCCTTTGAAAATTTCCTATGAGCAGGGCCCCTCACCTATGATGCTGGGCCACAGGAAAAAAAATGCAAGATCTGACTCTTCCTTGAATTTGCTGGTTCCTGCAGAATCATTATGGAAGACGAATAGGCCGGACTAAGCCAGCTCAGGTTTGTGAAGAGCTGTTCAGGGCGGTACAATAGAACTTCCTCCCCTCTCCCACTCCTGACCTCACTGAAGATTTTGCGATAGACGGAGTAGGATAGCAATGCTAATACATCGGAACATGACCTCCTCCTTCTCTGGTACCACAAAGGGCTGATTACTGCTTTGAAAGGGGCAGAACACTTCAGCCACAGGGACAAAACACAAGACAGCCTCAGGGGGCAGAAGAGAATGGCCCAATGTGCTGACACTACTCTCCTTCTTCTGATGGAAAAATCAGCGGAGGAGGGGTTGTGTTAATGTGGTGAGGTTATAATTGACAGGCTTGGTTGGATGGACAGTGGCTATGAAAAAGACGGGCAGGGAGTTAGGAGATGTGATGGGGATGGTTGTGTAAGATGGTCTGGGTCTCTTATTTGAAAGAGGGGATAGGCAGGATGTGCTGAGGGAGCTGGAGGTAGTTGTTTAAACTAGAGGGGATAGAGATTGAATTGGCCCATCTAGTCTTTTCAGTAAGGTGGTTTGTTACTGCCACACTGTGCACATTAACACATCCCCCCCCCCCCCATGCCTTTGTAAATGCTGATCCCTGCAGATCAAACTCCCATCCTATCCGCCATGCCTTCTTTTGGGGTTGAAACTGACACATCATACCGTTTATTCTCCCATGTCTTCTTAGATGTGCAAAAAGTCATTTCCCTGCTGTTTTGAGCTGAAGTGTCCAATGCGTAGTCTCTCTCCTCTTGCTAGTTAGGGATCCTCTGTGTATATAACTAATTTTGTGCCCATCACCACCTAGAGGAGGCTTTCCAGACATCCTCACCCTTTCTGTGAAAAAATATTTTCTAGTAGTGTCCTAAATCTAACTCTTTATAGAAGTGGTGCTAATATGTGAAGGATTGCCAATAAATTCAAAGACCTGCTACCAAGAGTCCCACAAGGTTTGATTGTCCTATCTATATATACAATTTTGTTTGCCATTCAAGAATACGCTAAGGATGGTATCGAGCCAAACAGGATAAAGATTCTGCAGGAAACAAAATGGAATGTGGAATCTTTACGGTTAGGAATTCCGTCTCAGAATTCTGTGGGTTATACTAATATCTATCAGGACTGCTTCATGGTGCAGCTGCTTCAAGAACAGACCAGAGGGGAAAGTAATTTAGATCTAGTCCTTATCAGTACCTGGTGCATCGCGTAATGCGGTAGGGCCTCAAGGTAATAGCGATCAAATTTGTGACCATTGGAAGGAAGACGTTAAAGTAAACTACTGGTGTAGCACTTCATTTTAATAAAGGGAAACTATCATAATAATGAGGAAATTAGAAACAAAAATTAGAAATTAGAAAAAAATACCTATAAGGTGCAGTTGCCAGAGTCAAAAGTTCATATGATGTATGGACATTTATTAAAAAGAGACCATTTTGGAAGCCCAGTATCTCACCACTAATGCCTCTATTTTATACAGTATAGGGATGAAATATGCAGATTGCAATGTACGTTCTCTCTGGGGGCTTTTGATCATATTGTTTTTATAAAATAATCCATACCATAGCTGCTTTTTGGCATTCTTCATGTCATAAAATCAAATCCTAGATGTAGAGATGCTTAATTAACCTATTGATAAAGTGAGATATTTGATCTTTTACAGGAGTCATTGCTACTGACCTCACTTCCTCCAGAGACAATGGTTATGAATAGTGTCAAAGGTAATCTCCTTCTGGATCAATACAAAATGTGAAATGGATGAATCAGGCATTAAGATAGTGAAAAGCAGATGAAATTTATCGTTTGCTGCTGTCCTATTTCTCCCATCGCTCTTTCAGTGTTTGTTCTGGTGGATCCTCCTCTACTGCTATCCCACTCTCAGTTGGTTTACCCCAAGGATATGTCTTGAGTCCACTCTATTTCTCTCTATATACCCAGTCCCTTGGTGCATTCATCTCTTCCCATGGCTTTCAGTATCATCTTTACGCTGGTGACTCCCAGATCTACCTCTCTGCACCTGAAATCTCTCTGGCAATCCAGGCCAGGATCTCTGCCTCCTTTTCTGACATTGCTGCTTTGAAGTCTCATCGCTGCTTGAAATTGAACATGGCCAAACCTGAGCTTCTTATTTTTCCCTCTAAACCCTCCTCTCCCCTTCCTCCTTTCTCAGTCTCTGTGGATAACTCTCTACTCCACCCTGTCTCCTCAGCTCACAACCCTGGGGTCGTCTTTGACACCTCTCTATCCTTCTCCACACACACATCCAACTGATAGCTAAAACCTGCCATTTCTTTCTCTACAACATCAACAAAATTCGCCCTTTCCTTTCTGAACACACTACTAAGACACTTATCCACTCCTTAGTCACCTCTCCTGTAGACTATGTAACCTACTCCTTGCTGGTCTCCCTCTGAATCATCGCTCTCCCCTTCAATCTGTTCAACACTCTGTTGCACAACTAATCTTCCGCCAGCCTTGTCATGCTTATATTATCCTTCTTCTCAAGTCACTTCATTGGCTCCCTATCCATTTCCACATCCAATTCAAACTTCCCCTGCTAACCTATAACTGCATTCACTCCACAGCTCTTCGTTAGCTCTCTTATCTCTTTCTATACCCCTCCTCGGTAATTCCATTCTTCTGGCAAATTGCTTCGATCTGTGCCCTTCTCTTCTATTGCTAACTCCACACCGCTCCTTTCACTTTGCTGCTCCTTATGCCTGGAACAAACTACCTGAGTCTGTACGTCAGGCACCTTCTCTGATCCTTTTCGAATACAGGCTAAAAACTCACCTCTTCGCTGCTGCTTTCGGATCTTGACTCTCCTGATCTCCCTCATGTTTCCTTACCATTCCCCCTAGATGTATCCTATGACTCAGCTACTGTGTTGCCTGTCTTGACTAGATTGTAAGCTCTGATGAGCAGGGACTGTCTTTTACATGTGGCTGTGCAGCGCTGTGTATATTCTGTAACCCTACACAAATGTTTAGTAGTAGTAGAAGTAGTAGTACTACTTTGCTTCTATTACTGTAATTAAAGATGGAAAGGCGATGCAATATAGTATTTTGTCATACAGAGTGTTGGAGATACTTCCCTGTGCTTATTAGAAAAATAATAATCTACATTTACATGATAAATATATTCAATCCACTAGATTCCCCAAAAAACTCAGCAAACACAAGTCGTGAATATGCGACCAAGTTAGTGCATAAAAACTTGATTGTGCAAACCAATCTAGCACACAATACAACACACAAACCAATCTAGCACGCAATACAACACAAACCAATCTAGCACACAATACAACACGCACCCAACTAAATTTTCACCCTCACTGCATGTATAACACACTCACACTACCAGATTGTTTGCTGTGATACCACCTTGATTATTATGATAAGGCGGTTTAGAAATACTGTTAAATAAATAAAAATAAAATAAATATAACAGCACAAGACAAAGAGATGTAAACAACTGGTCATTGTGTCACCAATGATCAGAATCTAGATTGACCTTCTAAGAAATGTGAATAGAGATCTTTTATGATAAAGATCCTACTAATCACATTTTGGGGATTTGCTATACACCAGAGCCGCATGATGCATAGATAATAAATAGCAGGGCATGGTTCTACGACCAGCAGCAATACGGCAAAGCTCTGCTTTTCCTATTCACCTGTAGAAAGAATAATGCAAGCATGTAGTTCAGCTTCCTGCATGCTGTGATAAGGAAGCTTATCATAGCTCAGGTAGGAGCTATAGAAAAGATGATGTGACTCTGAACAAGCAACCTGTCAGTTCTGGTAGAAGTAAGAAAACAGAGTTTTCACATAAAAGACTACCAGTCCCAGAATGCACCAGGTTTCCAGCAGCCATGAGAGGGGCTGAAGTGAGAAAACGTGTGTGCAATCAAGAGAGCTATGAGGTAATCCCTAAGCACTCATCTCAAAGGGCAGGGCCTGATTCAACACAGCTGCGCTGTGTTAGGAAGGAGCACACATTAGAACAGAATAAGAATAGAGCTTATTCTTCAGATAACAGCTACAGAAAGAGCTTCAGGAAAGGAGACGGCAACAGCTTCAAGCTCAAGCACCAACATCATCTCGAGAAGGAGAAGCCAAGCCAAGCGGATAGAGAGAGAAGGAAACTCTCTGGAAGGAAGAGAAGGAAGGCCATTGGAAGGTCTGGGAGAATCCAAGGCAGTACCCATACTGGGAGGTATTCCAAGTGCCAGCAGAGTCCATTGGACTGGAGTCAGCCAGAGGAATGGAAGGGCAGAGATAGGAATCACCAGTGGCTACCTAGAAGAGAGAAGACTGCACGTGTAAAGGACTTTCAGACCTATGCCAAAAGTTATGTGAGGGAAGATCCAGTGTCCAGGGATCAAGATTGGAAGGCTGGACATCAGAACTGGATTACATACTGGCCAGGATATACAGAGAGGAATTATGATAGCAGGAGAGGCTCAGATATGAACACTGATCCAGACCCTATCTATAATAGTGAATGGCAGCAAGGGAATAAGCATTCTCATGATAGTGCCTTAATGAAAGTCTCGTCTGTGCCAATGTATGATAGTGACCCTATGCTGATTGATGAAGGGGGAGATACAGCAGATGAAACTATTCATTACATGGACTGTTCTCTATCTAAATGCTATTGCTAGCTTTCTGTGAGCAAACACCTCAGCCATCACAAAGAAACCTAACTTTGTTCTTTATTTCCACTGCAAACAGCTCTTAAAGCAGGATTTGGGTTCATACAGTAGCAGCCAGCCAGCTAAAGGGTTTCAGCTGGTCAATTGATAGTAATTAAAGCTGCACCTGATTGTGTGTGTGAGCAAGGGAGAATCACTGCTGGGATCTGCGTGGAAAATAAGCAGAAGTTAACCTAACAAGCAAAGTTTATTCATTTCTTTGTGCCTTTTTATTTGGTAATTATTTGCTAAGAAAACATTAGCTAATTGCCTGACAAGTTGAAGGTTGTTTTCTGATTTGCTTTGTGACTTTATGTTATCCATTTAAACACTGCAAGCAAGTAACCTCATTTATATTGCTACCAAGCATATTTGTGCTGGGTGAATTAAACCCCATCAATAAAAGAAGTATTTTATTGGCCTTACCACTGGTATCACAACTCAATTATTGTCTTCAGCTGTGTTTGGGAGTGAAAGAACTACATTACCCACAATACCTTGCAAGAATCATATGAATATATGCATCGTCAAGATTGTGTAAGTTCTCACCCTAGGCAGCCGTCTGACAACGCTCACTGCTGCTTGCTGGCTGGTAGACGCCACTTCAGGATTGCAGTCATCATCCCTGACCTACAAGCGTGGATTTACCATTCGGCAGACGAGCTAAATGCTAATGACAACTACTCTGTCACTTGTGTCGGTCACTTCTTTTATGTCAGCTGTGGTGTCCTATTATCTGAACAAGCTGTGCGTTGGGTCAGGGACATCTAGCTGTCCACATGCCTAAGGATAACAATTCAGAGTAAGAAAATGAATTAATAAGGAATCAGAATATGAAAATGCTCTGATAAATACGTATCAAGAGGATAAAATAATTAATATTAATACATTTAGATTTTTATGGCATCCTTCATTCAAGTAAGATATCCCAGCACACTTTAAGGTATCTCTTCCCAACACACATCATCAATAAGAACCTCATCTGCTGTGAGAAATTATGGCACCATAATGGTGCAACTGATGAACACATGAAACACTCATCTGTTTCATGGGAATATCCTTCAGAGGGGGCACACAAAAATGTCCTTCACCCTACTATTTCAAATTTTGGTAGGTAAAGAATGGATAATTTATTTTGCAAGTAAATCAATCTCATGCACCTTTAATCCTAAACACGAACATCAGTCTTGAATATCATCCCATGTTTGAAAAGACACCAATCATGTTGCACCAGAAACTGGGAGACATGTTCTCTAACCCTCAAGCTGCCTAAAATGTTCTCCATGATAGTTTTATTAACTGTAAATGACTAATGAACACCTGAATATCTCCATTTACAGCAAATTATGTTAATTCAATCACAATAATTCAATGCCTAAGTCACTGCAACTAAATCAGAACTAGACAAGTATGGCCATAACTATCTTGTGACCCTAATACATCTGAAGGGTGACTTAACCATCTTTGATAATTCTGTAACCTCAATTTGAAATCCCTAGATTTCAAGCCCAAAACTTGATGAGAATCTGAGTATTGCCAAACTCAACACTGAAATCTATAAATGACCTACTCTTCTCTATTCACAAGGCCTCAGTGCTGCTGATATTCAGTTTAAGTATTTGAGTAAAATACGACATTGACAAATCTACTCCAAGGCACTCAAAATACTGGTCAAATCTGCCCTTCTTCCCTTCAGTATACAGCTGATAATAAGCGTCTGCAAAACCAGAAAACCTCAGTCCTGATGACAGCATACTACTACAAAAGGAAATCATTCACATATTAATAAATAAGGTGACAGAATTGATCCCTGAGGCACCCCACACCTGTTCTCAGGCATGGGAGTAAAAGTTTCCTATCATTACTCATTGACTCCTGCCTTCAAGGAAAGATGAAACTACCATAGAACCTCCTCCCAAATGAATATCTTTCAAGGCAGTGAGTAACAGATCATGATTTACTATGTTCAATGCCAAAAACTCACCGTAACAGTCTGGCTCTTATCCAGTTTGTGATAAAGATCATCTATCACTGAAAACAGTAATATCTCTGTACTATGACAATTACTGTATGCAACACTGACTGAGAGCCATCCAACAATTTCCAGTCAGTCCAAAATCATGTAGCTCATTGTGGACATAGAGGGCACATCCTGAGGCCTCGGCTATGCATCTTTCTGTAGGGATGACAACTGACTAATATTTGGCTCACTTGGCCAGTTTAATTAAAGGGAAGCAGATAGCAAGCCGGAGCAGAAAATGGGCTAATGTAAGGGCCAGTGTCTGCCAATGGCCAGCTACAGACTCCCCAAACTGCTGCTCCAGACATTTTATTATTATCACGGAGCTCGGGCCGGGACTGCACCGCTGTAAGTCTGATAGCCAGGACATCACTGACAGCATCAAAAACAAATACCAAAGATGTGCACCTCTCTCACAAGCCATACCTCTATCCAGTCTGTGGGCAGAAGAAAAGCACTAGGGAGGGACAACCCCCTTCCGACGTGGCCTTCCAAGAGAAGAGGACTGATATGACCATCCCCCAAAGGACCAGGTGCTGCTTCCTCTCTACCCCCTCTAGGCTCAGCCAAGCTGGCAGGACAACAATCTGCCCTTCTAACGCACTCCAGCGGCTACAGGCCCCTCTTCCTCGCACTGGATCAAACATGATTTGAATCATACAGGACAGCCAGCAATAGCAGAAGAGTTAGATGTGCCAGTCCACTAGCTCCTACCAGCTGGGCCAGTAGGGGTATGCATTGGCCATGTTCTGCGACTGACTTTCAATTTTATCTCCCTTCACAGGGGCTTAATGACATCAGCTGGATGCGCCAACCACACATTGCCACACAGATCTCCTCACAGTCACCTCTCCCAACCCAGTAGTTCAATGATGCCAGCCAGTAAAGACCAGACAACTCCTTCACACAAGCAACCGGTTCTTCCTCTCCAAACTCACCATGGCTGACTGTCTTAAATTAAAGCACTCAAATATACAGAAATCATTTTATTATATGGATAGAGCCGAGAGCGTGTAGAGGGATTTTCTATTAAAGGGATAGTGCCACTGGAAATCCATGGATAGCAGCAGCAGACACTAAACAGCTTCTTCAGGGAGTTTTCTGGTTTTTGCTTTTGAACTAGCAACGTTATTTAAAGAGCTCCCTGAAGAAGCTGTTTGGTGAAACACCCGGTGTCGGGGCTCTGGACAGTTGCCATGACTGCTGCAGATGTAATGATGCCTGTTCTGCTATGTTGCCACGCTGTTATGCTGCTATGTTGAGTTTGTGTTTCAAAGTTAAGCTTCTTCAGTGTTCTTTTTTGATTGGCTCTCTTGATGGTTATAGTTGCTAATGATACGTGAATGTAATTACCACTTTGAGCTTTTTGGGGTTTCATTTGGGCATTTTTTGTTTTTGTTTTTGCCTTGTTCCCCATTTTATAGAGTTTTTTTTCTGACCACTGATGTCTTTTTGAGCAGAGTTGATTGTTGTGGCACCATTTGGGCATTGTTTTTGTCTGGTTTGCCCTTCAACTGGCTCACCCCTTCTCACTATGTTAACAGGAGGGTTGGCTGAGGTCTTTTTTCTTCTATAATCTTTTTGGTTAGCTTCAAACTGGTACTTTTGTTGGTGACTCTCACATTCTGTTTTGGTTTTTGGTTCTTCATTTGTTGTGGTTTTTTTGTGCCTGGTTTGGAGGTCTTTATTTTTATTTTGATAGTTTTTTGGCTCCTTGGGGAAATTGTGTCATATAGCAGATAAATATTTGCTGTGATAAAAGTTTAATGTAAACCGCTACTGATCGCTGGAAGAAGCGGTATACAAATTTAACCAAATAAATAATAAAGACCAGCATGGCCAATCTGCTGCTCCATGCAGGTTACCCCCAATCTTTGTTTTTTAAATTTGGGTTGTAACCAGTGGCTTGCCAAGCCTATTTGTCACCGGGAGCAGATGCCCACCCCTCCCCCACCCCCATCCCCCACGACACCTCCCCCAGGAGGGGGTGCTGAAATTCCAGGCCTGTGTACATGGCAAACTTACTAAACTTTGCTGGCTTGCCATGCTGCCTTTACACCGGACCAGGTTACTGTTCCCTCCCAGGCCGAAGTCTCGCAATATATTTTCAGAAGGAATTACTGAAAACTCATACATTGTCATTGACGAGAAACTCCATCCCACCAACACCACCCTTGACCTACAATGTGAGAACTAGGCAATCCAAACTGTCCATAAAGAAGTTTCACAATAAGGACAGGATGTGGCTAAACAGTTACAAAATAGATTCATCTAGTTTTACTCATTAGAAAGAATTATGAAACGGCATTCAATTTCCTTTCAAGGTCAGGAAACCTAACCTCACACAGTTATAAATCCCTCTCACAGCTGGTGGTCACTATCGTGCAGTAGCTGTGAAAGTACATCAGTGACATTATGGAGCTGAAGCCATTGATCATCCTCCTGGCTCTACTTCTAACAGCCTGCAGCATAGATGCAGGTAAGTCCACTTTAAGAGGTAGTCTATTTACTATGTGAACCACATATTATATATATTTCACAAAGATAATATTGCACGAACATCAGGTTCCAATAATTTTCCACTGATCTCAATCCATTTATTTAGTGAAGAATAAACCTTCTCTTAGCCAGTTCAAAACTAGGCTCAGCTCAGCAAAAACTCTCAGAGCAACATTTAAACTCCGCAATTGGTATTTTTTAAACGACAGCCAGATATTCAGCTCTGGTATTTAAATAGTGGCCATCATCGAATATCCAGATTCAATGCTAGCTACTGGCACTATCCAGATGCTTGCAAACAAAAATGAAAAAAACAGTGCCTACAAAATCACAACTGTTGTTCAAGGGCACAAAAAAACATAAAAAACCCACAAGAGTGGAGAAGAGACTTCAGTGTAAAGTATCACCAGCATAGCTAAATCAACAAATATACCACATACTATGAGACTTCACCAACACAGGTCAAAAACTCCACCTATATATAACATACAACGATCTGTGCTAAAATCAGGAGATCATCCTAAATAGAAAGTGTGGACCCCAGCAGCAGGAGCAGTAAGCTGAGCTTGCTTCCACCATGCTAATAAATCAGTTTAAGGAAGGGTCTACGATCGATATCCCTGCTACAGGCTGAACAGGGGAGCTAGTCAAAACAAGCCCTGACACATGAGACCATATCAGGATATAAGAGTTTGGCAGATTCGGTTATGCCAGCCAAAATGATAAATGCTGTGAAAAATCTTATAAGTAAAAAATCTCGTTCACTATAAACTCAAAAATGGCATGTCAAAATCAATGGTAATCCAAATAGTCTTCAAACTTAATCAAATAAGCTCTGTTATGTTTATATAACTAGGTCTCAGACTTATGTGGTAATGCTTCCTGACTCACGTCCGTGAAAGCATAATACCTCTTAGCATCAATGACCTAGTGTGAACACATAACGAGTGAGCCAGTCCTATCTTAAGATCTTAAAATATGCAATGATACTTATATATATACTCATGAAAAGAATGTCCTTAGAACAGGCCCCTCCGTCATGGTAAAAATATGAGGGGTCAGAAAACATATTTTTACCATGACGGAGGGGCCTGTTCTAAGGACATTCTTTTCATGAGTATATATAAGTATCATTGCATATTTTAAGATCTTAAGATAGGACTGGCTCACTCGTTATGTGTTCACACTAGGTCATTGATGCTAAGAGGTATTATGCTTTCACGGACGTGAGTCAGGAAGCATTACCACATAAGTCTGAGACCTAGTTATATAAACATAACAGAGCTTATTTGATTAAGTTTGAAGACTATTTGGATTACCATTGATTTTGACATGCCATTTTTGAGTTTATAGTGAACGAGAGTTTTTACTTTTTTGTACACTTAATCGTTCGGAATTTGACCAATTTTTGTGTGAAAAATCTTATGACTAAAACAAAAATTCATCAATGATTTTGACATAAAGCAGGTGATAGCAATTAATAAAATGGCACAGACTGGACAGTCTAAAGGAGAAGATGGAAGAAATATATACATAAACGTGTCTGTGTTCTTTGTGAAAAATAAATGTATTATCTTGCATTTCAAAGCAGAACACCCCTACTTCACATCATCTGTTAAAGTCTCTAATATCAGCCTAATATTATTCAATGCTGTATCACACAAACCACAGAGGGATAATGCATCTACCCAACATTGATGTTTCGACAAAATTGCCTGCTTCAAAGGTATTCTTCTAAATGATCTAAACAGAAGCAGGGATTAGAAACACAATTTAAATGCAAAGCCACAAAGCCATCTTTTGCAGCAGATGACACAAAATGTGGGACTTTCTGCTTCGAAACTCAAGATAAGGGCACATACAGTTGCTTTTGTGTGCACGTTCAAGAAGAAAGATGTGTGATTATTTCTTGAAGTGGTAAATAAGAACCAGTGAAACACTGGTTGGCAGATGCAGCCACCTTATAATGCCTGTTTACTTTATAGATTTATGTATTTATTTTAAAAAATATATAGACCGTTCATATTTAAAACATTCCAAGTGGTTTACAAATTATAAAAACAATATAAAAACACAATAAGAACAAACAAACATTATAAACAACATACAATAGAAGTGTCATACCTCCATCATACCTATCTTTCATCACCAACAAAAATCACACCTGAATAAACCTAGACAGGGAACAAGGAAGCTTTTAAATATATATTTTTACATTAACATTGTTGGTATGGGATAAAAGATTTAAGATTTGTCTAATCATGTATTGATTTGTTGTTGTGTTCAATTATTTTGTTGGGGGGGGGGTTTAACATTGTCATAATATTGAGTTTGGTCTTCATATAATGGGCATAAAATAGGACCTTTCTTACCTTTTCAAATAAGCATCCAGTTATAAAAGCAAGTTCTTAATGAGTGTTACTGATATTGCAAGATTATGTATAAAAATGCATAAGACTCTAATGTAGATTGTTTTGGTCAGCCATTTTAAGAAGCAAACTATTTTTATAAAACATGAACTAAGCAAATAGGGAAATTTCTGACAAAACACAAATTGTTCTGATTTATCAGAGATGAATTGTGAATGGTCTGGGTATATCCTGAGAGCTATATATGGCTTGATTTCTCTGACCCATGCTATGAATGGTCTAGATTTCTCTGATTCAATTCAAGGCCTCTCTTAGGTCAGCTGTGATTATCCAAATCCTCTAAATTCAGTGGGGTATAATATTCACTTGGTTTCCAGCTTGTCGTGCTGTGAGGGTTTGTGTGCATCAGTAATACTGAGGGCTAAGCTATCGAGATGGAGAGGTCTCAGCTGAGGTGCCAGATCAAGACAAACCACCCATCTGGGCAGCAGCAGAATGGGACAGTCTTGGCGGCGAAGGATCATATTTGTGTGACAATGGCAAAACACTAGAATTAAACTGCACAGAAGAAAGGCCTGGCAATCTACTTCTGTATCTTGCCACGAAAACCCAATGGATAGTCACAACAAAACAGTTTCCACTATAGTGCCTGGAAGATGAGACCCCCAGGACAGAAGGCACTCAACTGGCTACTGAGGAGGAGCTGAAGACTTTTCAGAGTAAAGCCAGCGTGTATGATGTAGTCGGATCAAAGCCCTTGGGATGTCTGACTGCTGATGTAGCTGCACATGAAATGAGAGTCAGAAGCTGCAAAGATGTCTTACATATTGGGACATGGAACATACGAAGCATGAACCAAGGGAAGTTGGAGGTGGTCAAGAATGAAATGGAATGTGTACAGCTCAATCTATTGGGTGTCAGTGAACTTAAATGGACTGTCATCGGGCACTTTGCATTTGATGATCACATGGTCCACTATGCTGGAAATGAAAGACAAAGAAGAAATGGTGTTGCATTTATAATTAAGAAGAAACTTGCAAGAACTTAAGAACTGTAATGAAATACAATGCAATCAGTGAACACTTAATTTCTATTTGTTTATGAGGAATGCCCATCGACACAACTATAATTCAAGTATGTCCCCCAACAACAGTTGCAGAAGAGGATAAAGTTAATGAGTTCTACAAACAAGTGCAAGCTGAAATTATCAGGATATCCTGTTTGCACATTCTGTCAGTGACTGGAACACAAAAGTTGGCAACAAAGAAGGCAAAGTGGTTGAAAAATATGGACTTTGCAACAGAAATGAAGCTGGAGATATAGATACCCTTTTGGAATTCTTAAGTCTTTTCAAGGATCCATTTCACATCCATGATGATGTCCCGTTCCTCGCCCGATCTGCCTGAAGTGCAAGCAGGTTTCAGGAAAGGGCAAGGAACAGGACATCATCACGGATGTGAAATGGATCCTTGAAAAGACTTAAGAATTCCAAAAGGGTATCTATATATGTTTTATTGACTACAGCAAGGCTTTTGACTGTGTAAACCAGGAGAAATTCTGGGCTACATTAAGAGGAAGGGGTATACCAGAACACCTGATTGTTCTCTTGCATAATCTTTACATTGATCAAGAAGCAACAGTTTGAACGGAACAAAGAGAAACAGAATGGTTTAAAATCAGCAAAGGTGTACGACAAGGCTGCATACTTTCCCCCTACCTCTTTAATTTATATGCAGAACAAATCATCAGAGAAGCAGGACTGTATGAAGACAACTGAGGTGTGAGGATTGCTGGAATACTCATCAACAACCTTTGCTATGCTGATGATACCACATTACTGGCTGAAAATGAAGATGATCTGAAAAATTTGCTTCTCAAGATCAAGGAATATAGTCTTAAAATGGGCCTGCACCTTAATGTAAAGAAGACAAAGATCCTGACAACTGGCAAAATCAATAAGTTCATCATTCAAGCAACAGATGAAGAACACCATCAGGGCAATCTATTACAAAATCCGAACCCTACAATGCCTATACCCAATCCTAAACCTCCCTGACTACAGATCAGCACTCCCAGCACTAATTCTCCTGCACCTCGACTACTGCAACTCCATATATCAAGGTCTGCCACATTTCACCATCCTACCACTACACACAGCTCTACATACAGCAGCATGCATGCTACTAGCAGCTCCAAAACATGAACACATTATGCCTAACCTCAGACAACTCCACTGGCTCCCGTTAAAACAGCCAAATCAAATACAAGACCCTCCTGATGACCCACAAAGCCTTAAATGGACACTCCTCTTTCCCACCTCCAGACACTACTCCACACCTTTCAATCCAACAGAGCCAGTAGACAAATCACCAGGAAAGCCCTAGTCACCCCCCACACAAAAACAAAGAGCAACCAGCAAACCTGTACAAGATCATTTGAACTCTACGCACCAAGCTTCTGGAACTCAGCTCCCAGCAAACTCAGAAGTACTACAGAACTCCACACCTTCTGCAAGCAACTGAAAACACATCTTTTCCTCGAACACTTTGGCCCCATCACATAATCCCTCTATCCTCACATGGTCCCCTGTATTCCCAATTAAGTAAAAAGCTCACAAACATTTGTATATACATTATATTCCACACACTCAATATATATAAATTAATATCTTTCTACATAACTTGATATTCTGTGTATTCAATGTATCCTCTTATTTTATGCACACAGCTTTGACTCGATGAAAAGCGGTATAAAAGCACAGCTAAATAAATAAACTGGAAGTGAAAAAAATATGATGGGCCCGATTTTCATCTGGGCAGTGCTATACGCCACATCGACGCATAGCCCGCCCCCCTTCTGCCTAACCCAGATTTTCAATGCCGGGATCATATGTGGCCCCGGCATCGAAAATCCAGGTCTTGCCACACAACCCGGAAATCGCTGGAGCTAGCCGGGTAGCATCAATTGTCGATGCTATCCGCTTAGCCCCTGCACCTGAAAGATAGCCGAGGAAAAACCTTGCCTATTTTTAAGGCGCAGAGGGCTAAGTGGGTAGCATCGAAAATCAGTGCTACCCAGTTTGCCCTTTCCTCCACCCCTGCTCCAACCCAGAATGCACCTAACATGCCCCATTGCTAACCGCATAGTATCTGGGTGCGTTAGGGACATATCCGGGATTTTCGAAGGGCGCTACCCATATAGGTGCCCTTGAAAATCACGGATATGGCATTTACATGGGTAGCAAGGGCAGTTACCCATGTAAATGATTTCAAAAATGCCACCCAATAATCTTTAAGACGCTTCCCTTCATTCAAGTAATTCCATATGCAGCCCATTAACATGCATTAGCATGCTAATTGCATTAAAATCAGCTCACACCTGTACTTCTCCTTCGGCACAGGTTTCTTCATACACTAAAATCCTTCCTGAACTGGAGGCAAAATTAGCACACAGAAAATCTTCACTAAATCCAAAGTAAACCAGCAAAATCTTTTGAATATCGACCTCCTAGTGAATCAGGTCTCCGGTGAGGCCTTAAATACCGTGATATTTGGGCTTGCTTTGCAGTGCATTGCACCTTTCAGTCAGGATGGCCTGGGGTGTATTTCTACCGCTTCTTCCAGACTCCCGAGCAGCCAGGGTATTCTGCTCTAGCCCCTCCCTTCCGGGCAGCCTACAGTGGAGGGGAGGGGTGAGCCTGGAGCAGAGCAGAGAATGATGATTACAGAAGAAAGTGCTGCCCACAGGGCTGGCACAAGGAGATGAGGCACCCTAAGCAAACCTCATCCCTTGCGCCACCCACATCTTCTGCTTCTGCTCCTGCCCCTCCCCCACCCACAATGCCACTGATGCCGCCTCTGAGGGACCTGCAGTGGTGGCAATGATTACAAACAGGCCCCTAGCACTTACCTTCAACCTCTGGCACTACAAGGTTTTTCGACTCCCGCCCCTACAAACAGGAAGTTGGAATTGAGCCTCAGTAGGGGAGGAATGGAAATAGCTCACAACGCCGGGGGTTGAAGGTAAGTGCTGCAGGCCCTGGAGAGAGGCAGCAGTGGTGTCGATGGGATGCCCCAGACCACTGTTGCTCTAAGCAGCTGCTTAGTTTGCCTGATGGTTGCACTTGCCCTGGCTACTGATAAGGTCTTATCTTAAATGTAGGGATGGGTGAAACCTCTTTAGACTTAGTTAAAAAGTAAAAAAAATTAATAGGGATGTACAAAAACTGCATTAAAAGGCTAACAGATTTTCAGTACATGCTTATATTGTTCCCTTTGGGAGTTATTTAGACAAATCATCCGGGTTCATATTCCTGTTCCCCCCTCATCCTTTATTGACAAATCAGTGTCCCAATGTCCCACACAACATTTACCCTCATAAAAAAACAGTTGGGATTGGAGGAATTCTAGAAGCATGGTTAAAATGTACCCAGTCAGTGCTGACTAGCTATAATTATGCAGGTAAGTTTGGCCAGAAAGTCTGAAATTTATCTGAGTAAATATATTTGGATAACTTTATCTGGACACATTAAGCCCGATTCCGCCTGGTCGGAAGCGGACGCCCAGAGGAAGTCGCGATTCTGATCCCATGGGGCACGTCTAGCCCTGTGGGATCAGAACTGCGAACAGGCCTGTACGTGCAAGCTGGGATCCCGATTCCACCCAGCCTGCACTACAGGACCTGACCGACTAACTCAGTCAGGGCTTTTCAATGGAGCCACGGTGCCATGGTGTCCTAGCGCGGTTCCATTGAAAAGCCACGATCCCCGGCCACTGGCTCCCAAAGTGCTTTCCCCACAGGTCGATCCCGATCTAGCCTCCCAGAGCCAAGGTCAGGCTGCAGGGAATGCCCTCTGCCCCCTGCCACCCCTTCCCAGCCCTGGGCCTGCCATTCCTTGTCAGAGGTGGAATAAGTTCCCCATCCAAGCCATCGGCCCAGACGTACAGGGCCAACATTGGAACCGGCCCTGTACGTCCAGAGCCGATGACCGCCCGCCCTAATGCTGCCCCTGATCCGCCCCTTTCCCACCCCCATCTAACTTCCCCATACAATGAGCGAGGAAGTTAGATGGGGTTGGGAGGAGGAATGAATAGCGGGGATGGATGTCCCAACGGGACATCCATTGCCGCTATTCGTGCCACGGAATAACCCCAATTCTCAGTAAATATCTGGATACAGCTATCAGAAAGCTTATCTGTTCGCTGGATTATTTTTTATGCCGTAGATACAGATTAGGAAAAAAGCTTTAGTGATCAGGTCCCTAATGAAATGCTGCCTTTTTATCATTCCAGAATTTGTGACGAGATCAGAGGCCTCAGATTTCCTAGCTGGGAATCATAGGAGAAAACGCAGTTTGTATGAAGAATGCTGCAATGAAGGTTGCAGCCGTGAAGAAATTTTTGAAATTACGGGCAATCAAAAACAGACTGTAAGTAAATAAGAAGTGAATATAAAACCCAGAGCCAAGAACCCTTCACAAAAAAGCAAGGGGAAAATACAAAGTGAATGGCAGATGTGGAATAAATACTGTATTAAGCTGCATAAAAACAGAGTGCTAAAGAGGTATCATTCAATATACATCAAAGGCACTATGTAGAAAATACCACATGGACGTCTTATAACGATACAGAGGCGCTGGAGCAACGTGGCCACCAGCAGCTAGAGGAGTCAGAAACGTCCCTTTGCTCCCCTTCCTTCTGTTCTCTTCATATTACTACTGCTGCTATCTATCATTTCTATAACCGCTACAGAGTGTACGCAGGGCTGTACATATACAAGGAAGAGGCCGTCCCTGCTCTAGAGAACAGACAGATCACATGACAACTGGGGATTATGGTAAACCTAGGCGAATGGAAAGATACAGATAGAAACATAGAAAAATGACGACAGAAAAAGACCACATGGCCTATCTAGTCTGTCCTTCCATATCAACAACTACAACAGTCCCCTTTTTACCTTTAGAGATCCTCTGTGTTGGTCCCATGCTTTTTTTAATTCAGATACTGTCCTCATCTCTACCACCTCCACTGGGAGACTATTCCATGGATCCACCACTCTTTCCGTAAAGAAATATTTCCACATATCACTCCTGAATCTATCCCTTTTCACCCTCATCCCATGTCCCCTTGTAGCAGAACATGCTTTCAATCGAAAGAGGCTCTCCCCATGTGCATTTATGCCACGGAGGTATTTAAACATCTCAATCATATCACCTCTATCCCGCCTTTCCTCTAAGATATACATTGAGATCCTTAAGTCTGCCCTCATATCCTTTATAATGAAGACCACTAACCATTTTAGTATTCACCCTCTGTACTGACTCCATCCTGTTTATATCTTTTTGAAGGTGCGGTCTCCAGAACTGCACACAATACTCCAAATGAGGTCGCATGAAAGACTTATACAGAGGCACTATCACCTCCTTTTTTCTGCTGGCCATTCCTCTCCGTATGCATCCAAGCATCCTTCTAGCTTTTGCTGTCGTCTTTTCTACCTGTTTAGCTACTTTAACATCATCAGACACAACCACGCCTAGGTCCCACCCTTCTTTAATGGACAAAAGTACTTCACTCCCTATACTATATTGCTCCCTTGGATTGCTGCAGCCCAAATGCACGACCTTGCATTTTTTAACATTAAATCCCAGCTGCCAAATTCTAGACCAAGCTTAGCTAGATCCCTCCTCATGTTATCTACACCTTCCTGGGTGTCTACTCTATTGCAGATTTTGGTATCATCCGCAAAGAGGCAAACCTTACCCGACAGCCCTTCTGCTATATCACTAACAAAGATGTTGAAAAGAATCGGACCAAGGACAGATCCCTGGGGCACACCACTGGTAACTTCCTTCTCCTCAGAGTGAGCTCCATTTACCTGTACTCTTTGTCGCCTCCCACTCAACCAATTTCTAACCCAATCAGTAACTTTAGGTTCCATCCCTAGGGTGCTCAGTTTGTTTATAAGTCACCTGTGAGGAAAGGTGTCAAAGGATTTACTGAAATCTAAATACACCACATCTAGGGCTCTCCCTCTGTCCAACTCCCTGGTCACCCAGTCAAAGAAATCAATCAGATTTTGTCTGACAAGACCTGCCTCTGGTGAATCTATGCTGCCTCAGATCCTGTAATCCGCTGGACTCCAGAAACCTTACTATTTTCTCTTTCAGCAGCGTTTCCATAATTTACTCACCACCGAAGTTAAACTAACCGGCCTGTAGTTTTCAGCCACATCCTTACTTCCGCTTTTGTGTAAAGGCACCACATGAGCCTCTCTCTAGTCCTTTGGTACCACTCCCGACTCCAACGAGACATTGAAAAGGTCAGTCAGTGGAGCTGCTAGAATGTCCCCAAGTTCCCTCAGTATTCTCGGGTGTATCCCATCCGGTCCCATCACTTTGTTTACTTTAAGTTTAGCTAGTTTCTCATGAACACAGTCTTCTGAAAATTGTTCAAGATGCCCCTTGCTTTTGTTCCTGTTTGCGGGTGTTTTCTGAGGTCCTGCTCCTGGTTCTTCATCTGTGAACACAGAACAAAAATATTTGTTAAGCAATTTTGCTTTATCCTCATCACCTTCTACATATTCCTCCCCTTCACCCTTGAGTCTGACAATATCACTTTTGACCTTCTCTTCTCACTAACATATCTGAAAAAAGTCTTATCCCTCCCATTTTATTGCATTGGCTATTTCCTCCTCTTTTTGAATCTTTGCTTTCCTGACTACTTTGCTAGCTTCTCTAAGTTTTTCCAGATAAGATGCCTGTCTTCCTCTCTCTGTGATCTCTTGTATTTCATGAAGACCTCCCTCTTTTTCTTCACCTTTTCAGCTACTTCTTTCGAAAGCCTTAGCGGTCTCTTTTCCTTTTACCTTTATTTACCATTTTAACAAAAAGGTTGGTTGGCCTTAAAATATCCCCTTTCAGTTTTTTGCCCACTGTTTTTCTACATCCCCCAGCTGTTTCCATCCCGCTAACGACTCCCTGAAGTATTGGCCAATCTTGGCAAAGTTAGTTTTCCTAAAGTCTAAGACCCTCACTTTTGAATGGATTCTAACAGCCCTAGTCCCAATACTGAACCACACCATCTGGTGATTACTGGATGCAAAATGATCTCCCATTGTAACATCAGAAACATTTTCACCATTGGTAAGCACCAAGTCCAGAATGGCCCCTTCACATATGGAGTCTGTTACCAATTGCCTGAATAGTTCTCCCTGTAGAGAATCCAGGATCTCCTTACTTCTAGATGATACTGCAGCAGGAATGTGCCAATCAACATCTGGCATATTGAAATTGCCTATCAGTAGCACTTCCTCATTCCTAACAATGCTGCGTATGTCTTCAATTAACTCTCTGTCCATCTCTTCCTCTTGTGAGGGAGGTCTGTATATCATGCCAATGCAAATAGATTTCTCTTTCCCTCTTTCTAGTTTAACTCACAGTACCTCCCTTTTAAGCTCTGTAATTCCAAAGCTTTAATATTATTTTTTACATATAGTGCCACTCCTCCTCCCCTTCTTCCTACCCTGTCCTTTCTGAATAAAGTATAGCCTGGTATAGTTACATCCCAGTCATGGTTTTCTATGAACCATGTTTCTGTAACTGCCACTAAATCCAAGTCAACCACTCCCACCAAAGCTTCAACATCAGGGATCTTATTTCTCATGCTACGGGCATTTATACACACTGCTTTCCATATGTTACCCCTTTTAATCATTTCCAAAAAGGTATTTAATGTTTCACTTACCTAGGGTCTTTCGCTTACCTGGGGGCTTTCTTCACCCATCCCTAGCAAATCTAGTTTAAAGCCCTCTTCAGTAGATTAGCCAGTCTACTATTGAAGACGCGTCAAACTTTCTTGGACAGATGGACACCATCTCTGCTCTGCAACCCTTGGAACAGCATTCCATGGTCCAGGAAACCAAAACACTCTCGATGACAGAGAGAATAAGGTGATCAGCAGCAGGCAGTGTCTCGGTGTTCACAGTCTTGGCAACTGATGAAGAGAACAGAGCAGCAGATAGCAGAAGGACAAACTCCTGTTACTGTGGAGATGAGTCGCGAGTCAAGTGCCAGATGCTTGGGGAAGGGGAAAGGAAGGGAGCCATTAGTGGAAGATCACAGAGGAAGGGGCAGAGACTGGTTTGCTTGCTTGGCATCCACAATCAAAAAGGCATTCTGCTGTCTGTGTAACTATATATCCAAGTAGTGGCATACCAAGGGCAGGGCAGGGGGTGCGGACCACCCCAGGTGCTGACTGGGAGGGGGATGCACCCCTGCCGGACCCACGGAGGCAGTACAGCAAACTTACCATAAAGCTGGCTTGCCATGGTGCCTCATGCTCTAGGCCAGCCGCTCTTCTCTGCCAGTCGAAGTCTCGTGAGTCGAGAGAATTTGACCGGGAAAGAAGAGCAGCCAAGCCTGAAGTGCAAGGAGGGGTGTATATCTCACCATACAATGCTGTGCCGCATGGGGAGCACTGGCTATACAAGGCAGGCACCCACCCTGGGTGCCAAGTGGGCTGGGAATGCCACTCCACCTAAGTCCCGTATTTTATCTCAAATCCACGCGCCTCATAATCCAACACACTAAAAGATCAATGCTGAACATAAGATATGTCATACTGGGTCAGACCAAAGTCCATCAAGCCCAGTATCCTGTTTCCAACTGTGGCCAATCCAGGTCACAATTACCTGGCAGATTCCCAAAAAGGTGCACAGGTTCCGCAATGCTCGTCCCGGGGCAGGCAGTGGATTTCCCGGGTCCTCTTTAATAATGGTTTATGGACTTTCCCTCCAGAAACTTTATCCAAACCTTTTTTAAACTCAACCACACTAACAGCTTTTACTACATCCTTTGTAATGAATTCCAGAGTTTGATTACTCATTGAGTGAAAAAATATTTTCTCTTATTAGTCTTAAATGGGCTACATTGTAGATTCATTGAGTGTCTCCTAGTCTTTCTACTTTTTGAAGGAGTAAACAACTGATCTATGTTTATCCATTCCACTCCATTCATTCATTTATAAACCTATATCATGTCTGCCCTCAGCAAACGTTTTTCCAAGTTGAAAAGCCCTAACCTTTTAAGTCTTTCCTCATAAGGGTATCCTTCCATCCCCTTTACAATTTTGGTGGCTCTTCGTTGTACCTTTTCTAATTCTGCTATATCCTTTTTAAGAAATGGTGATCAGAATTAGCGTAGTTACTCACCTGTAATAGGTGTCTCCGGGGACAGCAGGAATCAGTCCTCACATATGGGTGATGTCAGTGCCGATGGAGCCCTCATGGAAGCATCCCCCCAGCTTTTAAAGAAAGCCTTTGGAAGATACCACCACACATGCATGGTCTCCTTCCCGCCCAAGGGTGCCATAGCTAAAAGACACCAAAATAAAGATGGTAAAGGAGCAACTCCAAAGGGAGGAGGGAGGGTTATGAGAACTGATTCCTGCTGTCCCTGGAGAACACCTGTTACAGGTGAGTAACTACGCTTTCTCCGGGAACAAGCAGAAAGTCAGTCCTCACATATGGGAATCACCAGCTACAGGCTACCGAAAGCCCATAGTAAAAAACAGGAGCTTTCTCATAGGGAGCCACAAGCAGCAGCAATTGAGTCTATATCCACAGACCACAGTAGAACCCCCATGTCCGATGAAACCAGCACTCCGGTAGCCTGAACACAGAAGGGTTAGAAGGTAGGAGTTGCCTAAACCCCGAAAAGGTTATGGAGCACAGCATGGCCGAAAGCACTGTCCCGTCGGGACTCTCTTTCCAGGCAGTAATGGACTGCGAAGGTATGGACTGAAGACCAGGTAGCGGCCCAGCAGATGTCCACCATCAGGACAGAGCGCAAGTTTGCCACTGAGGCCACTATGGCCCTGACACGGTGTATTGTGATGCAGCCTTTCAGTGGGAGCCCTGCTTGTTCATAAGCAAGGGCAATACAGTCCGCCACCCAGGTGGACAGCGTATGCTTAGTCACCGCCTCCCCCAGCCTACTGGGGTCATAGGAGATGAAAAATTGAGAAGCTTTGCGGTGGCCCTGAGTGCTTTGAATATAGAAGGACAAAGCCCTCTTACAGTCCAAGGTGTGAAAGACCGTCTCCACCCGACTGGAGTGATGTCTTGGAAAGAGGCTAGGGAGCACTACTTCCTGGTTGAGATGGAAGGGTGATACTACTTCAGAAGGAATTTGGGGTGCATGTGAAGCACCACTCTGTTCCTGTAGAATCTGGTATAAGGGGCCTCCACCACTAGGGCCTGAAGTTCACTAATTCTGCAAGCGGAGGGGAGCGCAACCAGGAACAATCACCTTCCAAGAGAGGTAGCGAAGGTGGCAGGTAGCCAGAGGCTCGAAAGATGGGTGAGTGAGCTGCCACAACACTACGTTGAGGTCCCATTTGTTTGCCAGAGGGCAAATTGTGGGTTTCGATAGAAGCAGGCTCCAAAGAAAATGTATCACCAAAGGCTGGACCGAGAGGGACTTGCCATCCACCGGTTGGTGGTGTGCCACCAGGTCACTAAGGTGCACCCAGACGGTGTTAGACTTGAGTCCGGATTGTGGAGAAGATACTGCAACAACAGTCCCACCGGGCAGGAGAATGGGTTGGCCCCATACTCAGTGCACCAAGTCGCACCATTTGAGGGCATAAGCCTTCCTAGTAGAGGCCTTGCGAGAGGCCAGCAGAATTTCTTCCACCTCAACCAAAAGGTTGAAAGGGGCCAGAGTCACCCTTTCAGCAGCCACGCTTTCAGCGACAGAGACCGCAAGTTGGGGTGCAGAAAAAATCCCCCCTCCTGAGACAGGAGTCTTTGAGAGGTCCCCAAGGGGATGGGGTCTCCACCGTCAACCGGAGAGCAATGGGAACCACGATTGCCTGGGTCACCAAGGGGTTATTAGGATGAGCGAGGACCTGTTGCTGAGAGTCCTGAACAGGTTTTTGGCAATAAGCAGTGTGGAAGGGAAGGTGTACATGAAGCCTTCCGACCATGAGACAGGGAACATGTCGGCTGCCACTCTGGAGGGGTGGGCCTGCCAGGAACAGAAGAGGGGCAACTGGAAGTTGTCAGGACTAGTGAACAGGTCCATCACAGGTTCCAACCAGATCTGGAAAAGCCAATTGGCTACACTGGGGCCCAGCTACCACTTGTGCGGCTGGAAGACTCTGCTCAGCCTGTCGGCCAGAAGGTTGTTCTGGCCTGGTAGGTACACTGCCCACAGGAGGATACCCTGTTGGATTGCATATGAGCAGAGGACCACTGCCTCCCGACAGAGGCACGAGACCCTTTGCCCCCCTGCTTGCTCACATAGAACATTGCTACCTGGTTGTCCATCTGGACCAGCACCAGCTGGTGACGCAAGTGGTGGCAGAAGACTCGCAGAGCTAAGTATATAGCCCATAACTCCAGGAAGTTGATCTGCTGGGTGCTCTCATCTAGTGAACAGTTGCCCTGGGTGCAGAGCTCCCTGCAGTGGTCTTCCCAGCCGAGTAGGGAGGCATCTGTGGTGAGGATCCTCGAGGGGCTTGGGGCCTGAAAAGGCATGCCAGCCTCGAGATGCTAGAGAGATTGCCACCAGACCAGGGAGTCTGCCAGTTGGCGGGCTACAGAGACTCTGTCTCGGAGGCGTCCCGTGGCCTGAGACCACTGGTCTGGGAGACACCACTGTGCTGCCCTCATGTAGAGGCAAGCATCTGGGGTGATGTGGACTGTGGAGGCCATGTGCCCGAGGAGGTGCAGAAGAAGCTGGGTGGGCACCAAGGGATGGTACTGTATTTCCCGCGCCAGAGTCCTGAGATGGTCAGTTCAGTCCCTGGGCAAGAAGGCCTTCGACTGGAGAGTGTTGAACTTTGCCCTGATGACACTGTGCAGACACTGTGTCGGGAGGAGATAAGACTTGGGGTAGTTTATGACAAAACCCAAGTGTTGCAGAACCTGGATGGTGTTTACGGTAGCCTGTTGCACCTCTGAGGCTGGAGATGGAGGAAGGCAGCCATGACTGCCAGGTATTTTGTAAAGACTCTTGGGGCAGAGGCCAAGCCAAAAAGGAGCACCCTGTACTAAAAATGTCTGTCCCTCACTATAAACCGCAGGTACTGCCTGTGGTTGGGTTGAATGAGGCTGTGGGTATAGGCATCCTTGAGGTCTAAAGAGCATAGCCAGTCTCCCTGCTGGAGGTATGGCAGCAATGTTCCAAGGGAGAGCATCTTGAACTTTTCCCTCATCAGGAATTTATTGAGGTTGCGCAGGTTGAGGATGGGCCTTAGGCCCCCTGTTCTTTTTGACATGAGGAAGTACCTGGAATAGACCCCCTTGCCCTTGAGATGGTGGGGCACCGGTTCCACCTCGAGAAGACCTGCCAACTCCTTCAGTAGAAGGTCCCGGTGGAGGGGAGACCTGAGAGACTCTCCCGGGTAATAAGGGGGAGGTGTCTGAGTCAGATGAAGGAGGTACCCTTCCATGACCACCCAAAGTGCCCATGAATCGGTGGTGATGGCCTATCTAGCCTGAGGAGATCAAGGAGATCATCAGCCCACAGAGGGACATCTGGCCCACTATGCCCAAAGGTGGTTGGCCCTGGCCTTCTGAGGCACCGGGAACTCGGGGAAAAGCTTGTCCTGCTGCTGCTGGAGGCTCTTAAGGGCCTTGCTGGACATCCTTTTGCAGAGACTGCAGGCTGCCGGGTTGTGATCTGGCCCGAGACAGCAGAGACAGCAGTCATATGTGTCAGTTAGGGACATAATTTTAGAACACCAATCACACTTGTTAAAGCCACTGGTAGCCATGGGGGAAAAAAGTATCCCTGCGAGGTCGAAGACTATCCGGGCTGCCAGTTGGAAAAATAAAGGCATGAATATGCCAAAGAGAAAAACGAAAACTACAAAAATAGACCTGAACTCGGCGCCAAAGCAACAAGGTCAGGTGGCGGGATGAGTACTGGTGCGATACCGGAGGCGAATATTAAAACTCAGAGAGAAAAATCATCTTTTTCTGGGGACAAGCCAGACAGACATCTGACGGGCTCTGCGGAAAAAAGGAGACTGAGCAAGATGGACCCGTGGGTGGGAAGGGGACCATGCATGCTTGGTGGCATTTCCCAAAGGCTTTCTTTAAAGCTGGGGGGATGCTTCCACGAGGGCTCCGTCAGCACTGACGTCACCCTTATGTGAGGACTGTCTTCCTACTTGTTCCTGGAGAAACACACAACATTTAAAGTGTGCTCGCACCATGGAACGATACAGAAGCATTATAATATTCTTGGTTTTGTTCTCCATTCCTTTCCTTATGTAGTGCTGGCCATGCATTAATGTTAACTATCAGGTAATATTCAGTGCATGGGGATAAATAACACTGCTTTTTTCATTTCTGCTACATGAAATTGGTTTTTGATCAGGTCTGCTACAGGTAACACTCACATTTTTAAGTTTTGTCATATGCTGTTTTCTAAAATTGATCTGGAGCTTGCTGTCAAAACTATTCACTGTCGCTACACTTACAGTCAAGGGAACTAAATATGCTGATTGCTGGTAGCTGTATGTATAGTGGTGATATTCAGCCAATATATGGATAGTTAAGCAGTTTAATTTAGGACTGCTCTTTTGCTTCATGTCATGTCCTCTAGTTTAGAGCTGCCCCTTGTTTGGAAAAGGCTCATTTATCCAGCAATACCTTTCACATATTTAAAGGTCTGAATCATATCTCCTCTATCCCTTCTTTCTTCCAAAGCAGGAGTATCTGTGTATACTGTAAGTTCAGTCCTGGAGGGACACAAACTGGCCAGGCTTTCAGTATAGACCTCAGGACTATGTCTGAGAGAGATATGCGTACAATGCAGGTAGTGGGCATGAAAATCTTTCTCATGCATACTCATTGGGACTTTCCTGAAAACCTGGCCTGTTTGTGGCCTTTGTGATCTGACCTTCTGCACGCCCGTTCTAGGGTATACATATTTAGGATCTCCAGTCTCTCCTTTTCTGCCTTCTGCTGGAGACCTTTTGCCATTTTGACATGCATGCTTATATACTTTGATTTGGTAGATCACCCTCTTCTACTTTCTCATCTCTTTGACTGTGGACTTCAGGACACAACCCTTCACTGGTTTCACTCTTTTCTGTACTCACATTTCTTCTCAGTGCTTTGTGGTTCTGCACCATCCCCCACCCCCTACCCCCCAATCCCACTAACCTGTGGCATCCCCCAGGGCTCAATTCTGGTCCCCCTCCTCTTCAACATTTTCTTAGCCCCCCTTGCACTACTAACCTTGGTATCTCTGCCTACTTGGTATCTCTGCCTACTTTTATGTAGACGATATCCTCCTTCTCTTTCACATAGATGCTCACTCCCTGGATATAACCCCCTTAAATGCTTGTTTATCCTCTGTCTCTGACTGGCTTCATTCCAATCATCTCTCTCTCTCTCTCAATCCCTCCAAATGTTCCGCAATATGGCTCACCTTTAATATCCCATGACTCACAATAGCCCCTTCTCTGTCCCACTCCCAAGTCCCCTTTGTTCACTCCCTCTGCTATCTTGGGGTCATTCTAGATTCTTGTCTGTCATTTCACGGTTACATTTCCTCCCTTGTCCAACGGTCTTTCTTCTTCCTCCTTCAGATCCATGCTCTGCTGTCTTCTCTTGACCCGCACTCCCTTACTATCACTAGTAATTTCTAGAATAGATTATTGCAACAGTACTCTTGCTGGTCTTCCCAACTACCAACTTCATCGATTGCAACTTCTCCAAAATACAGCAGCCCGGATTATCACTTACGCCTCGCACCATGAACACACCACTCCCATCCTGATCCGACTTCACTGGCTTCCCATAAAATTTTGCATAAATTACAAAATTCTCATATCCACTCTCCAGGCAATCCACACAGGCATACTACAATATTTGGCTGACCTTCTTCATTTTCACTCCCCCCACCATCTCCTCAGATCCCTCCACACTCACCGCTTGGCTCTCCCCTCAGTTTCCCATGCACATTTGGAGCAAATGCATCATTCCACTTTCTTTTTCCTTGCTCCTGTCTTATGGAATTCCCTACCTGCCTCACTACATGAAGAGACCTCCTTTCTCCAGTTCAATTCTCAGCTTAAAACACACCTGTTTCAGTGGCTTATGACCTTTCCTCCCCTTCCCTGAGCAGTCTCCCCTTTAGATCACTCCCTTCTTATTCTAAGTTATTCTCCTCTCCTCTCCATTCACCCATTACTCTCTTCTTCATCCTCTTTCTTTTCTGTCCTGTCTTATATATGATTGGCGTTCTTTACCGTTTCCTTATTTTTAATTTAGGTTTTTGTAAACCACTCTGATGCCTTGCTGCCTAGGGCGGTATATCAAATGACAATAAAGATAAAGATAAAAATAAAGATATTGTAATCTCACTCATAGTGGTAGTATCACAAGGTTACCACTGAAGGTCAGCCAGTGCCATTTTGAATAGGCCCCATCATGCATCTGGACCCCTTGGGATAAATCAGGGTGCTGGGGGATGGGAAGGGAGAGAAGGGTCCAGACCTGACTTATGGAAGGGATGGGGTGAGCCGTGATTTTGGTGGGAGGGGTTCATAATCACCCCATGCCAAGGATAAGGGGAAGGGGCTTTTGGCCCAGTGGGCCACTAGGGACTTCAGGTCCTCTCAGGAAAGGACGTTCAAGGGTATCTCCAATTTGGGCCACTAGATCCTTTTTCATGCTGCTGCCACAAAAAGGACTAATTTTGAGGGGTTAGAGATATTTTCAGGGGCCAATTTTGGGGGGGTTATTTATTTATATTCTCTTATATACCATGCTATTCTGCATCAGTGTGGTTTACATTGAACAAACTGTAATTACATCGAACAGGGCATTATAACTTGGAGATAACTATTTTACAGGGAACAAGGGCTATGGAGGGTTAAGTGGCTTGCCCAAGACCACAAGGAGCACCTGTGGGACTAGTCCTTCCGGCCCAAGGTTGCTGTCCTCTAGTGGGATTTGAACCCCTGACCTTCTGGCCTGAAGTACCTTGCCCCAACCACTAGGCCACTCCTCCACTCCAGAGAGGGGTTAGAGAGGTCTAGTGGTCTAGTGGTTAGGACAAGGTACTTCGGGCCAGGGGTTCAAGTCCCACCTGGGGACAGCAATCTCAGGCCAGAGGGACTGGGATTTCTAGTCCTATAGGCACTCCTTGTGGTCTTGGGCAAGCCACTTAACCCTCCATTACCCATGCTCCCTGTAAGTATTAGCATATGTGTCTCATATCCCCTTGTGTTAAATGTATCCCTCAATTGACCACCTTGACACAGTGAAAAGCAGGATATAAATACAGCTAAATAAAAATAAATAAAATTATCCATATAGTGCTGCTGAAAATCTATGGATAGAGGACCTACACCAGCTGCTAAAATCATACAAGTCCCTTAAAAAATTGACCCAACTGTTAATAAGCCATAAATATATAGTACAAATAGCAACTACTTTATGTTAATATTTGACTTTAACCAATAGATTGACATGAAGCTCGGATCAGATACCTTTTCCAGATCTTTTTAGCAGGCTGAGAAAAGGATTCTGCAGGCCGGACATGTCCAGAGATTCATTAATAGACATTACTGAAGAATGCTGTAGATTTGAGGTCATCTTAGAAGTTCACCTAGAACATTTCTAGAGGTGTAGGGCATACCTATTATTGTTTTATGTCTTGTTTTATCTTGACAGGAGAAAATTAAGGAAATGCTGAAAACATATTGCTAACATATGGAAATGAGGCTCCAAACAGATTCACAACGCAAAAGGTAAAAAACGCCATTGACAACAACCACCTAACATTCTGATATAATATTATGTTGTATTGTGGATCCAATATAAAGTGAATTATCCATACTGATAAGTAAATTCGGGCCCGATTGTGCATTGGACAGGGCTACACGCTGTAGTTGCGTAGCCCTGCCCGCAGATCCCTTAACCCCGGATATTCACTTCCACAGCTATGGAAGTGAATATCCGGTGTTTGCCACACAGCCTGGAAGCCACCGAGCCTAACCAGGCAGCAGCAATTTTCCATGCTGTCCGGTTAGTGCTCTGCGCCTTAAAGATAGGCGAGGGTTTTCAGCGCACAGCGCTAACTCAGCGGCACTGAAAATTGCTGCTGCCCAGTTAGCACTTGCCTCTGCCCCCATTCTGCCCTGGAACGCCTCCAACACACCCTGATGATAACCAGGTGGCATCAAGGCGTATAGGGGACTTAATCGGGGATTTACAAAGGCACTAGCCATGTAGGTGCCTTTGAAAATCCCCGATTAAGGCATTTACACAGTTAACATGGGCTGTTAACTGTGTAAATGTCTTCGAAAATCGGGCCCTTCATGTCTTACTTGGGATTAAAAATATTTCGGATGATATCAGCTGTCTGCCCCAGGGAGTAACTGGAACTGGGGACACGTCCGAGACAGCATCCACAGTCAGAGAGGGGGAGGGAGTGTAGGTCATCGGACAACAGTGACAACTATTGGCTAGTTTAAGGGGTATGTTTACTAATCGGTGTGATGGCTTCCGTGCGATATCAGAGCCGTGGCCCCATTGACTTCAATGAGGCCACGGCTCTGATATCGCACGGAAGCCACTATTGCCGATTAGTAAACTAAGCCCTAAGGGTGCACTTGTGCTGCAGTTTGGAGAAAATATGGATGCAATCCTAATTCCAAAATAAACCTCAAAGGTACTGGTGAAAAGCAAATAAAAATATGGAAACCAGAGCTAAAATATAGTGCAATAAAGTGCTGGATATTTCAAACATGACACACAACCATGGGAGAAAAAGGACCTCAGTGCAGCAACTCAACAAGCTGACGCAATGGCTCTATGAAATTACATCCCAATTATACAATGGTCAAAACATCGGTACAAAAGGCTGTTCAAACCATCAGTGATCCAAAAAAAATTCCACATGGACTGCTACATGCAATTCTCACATGCTCGTAAGCTTGCATGAATCTCAATAGAATAGGAAGGGCATTACAAAAAGGGGCAGCTCTGGTTTCCATACTTTTGTTTGCAATTTGGAGAGAATCAATATTACATGCATAGTGCCAAACATGACAACCAAATAAATAAGCAAGATCCACCAAGTAAGCAAAACTCACTCACAAGAACTGATAATAACATATCCATCAAGGAATATTCTGTGGCCATTGGATTAAGGGACTTATTGAAATTTTACAGGACCGGCTAAGAGCTTCTAAGTGTAATTTTATAAGTGACATGAGTATGTAGACGAGCATTATAAGCACTCAGGTAGGAACTTATAAGACTGCCTGTGAGTGTACGAGCATAAAACTAAGCACTCAGAAAATATAGCCTCTGTTTTATGTGATATATGTAAATTTCTCAGCAGCAGAGAATGGGTTGAGGGCAATGTTCCCGCTAAGCTGCTCTGAGTCCTTCACTAGCATTCCCGCCAGTGGGGGAAATGCAAAGCGATCGCGCTTAGGATCACATGACATCGTCAGGCCTTCGGGATCTCCCTACGCTGTGTGATCCTAAGCATGATCGCTTTTGCAATTGCTTTGCACCTTCCCCCACCGGCAGGAATGCTGGCAGAGGACTCAGCGCAGCTTAGCGGGAACATTGGTGGGTGAGGGTGGAATTAGCACTAATGCGGGGCAATTTTATATAACGGCATCTATGTGCAACAGTAAAGAAAAGTGCCTGTTTTATTAAGGCAGTATAGACACATATGAGTCATTATATAATAGGTCCCCAGGACCAGCCCCGGTAGTGCACACATTTACATCTGCTCCAAAGATGTTGTAAATGTGTGCATGTACTCTAGGCACGCCCTTGGGTATTTTATAAAATATGTGCATATGTCACTACCAGCCTCTGCTCCACCCCAACGCACCGCTTCCGTGCATAAAAGTACCTGTCATCTTCCTAGCCTGGGTACTTGTACATGAGTATTTAGCCATGCAGTTTTAGACGAGACCTTTTCCGCATCTAGAACAGGCTTTGCAAGTAGAAAAGACCAGTACAAATGACCCTTTAAAGTCTGTGACTGTGAAATCATCCAAGGATCGTTGCATTCGGATTTTGTCACCTGCACACTGCTCTGCGCTGCAGACTCTCCAGCACAGCCAGTCCCATGAATATTACATGAAGATGGTTGTGCCCTTTCCAGTGTGGTTAGTTCCTTTGCGGACAAGAGCACGCCTTATATATGCTCCATGATAGAACCGAATGTGCCACTAGCTGCTTATCTCCTTTTACTGAGGCAGGGTCCCTCCACTAAGTGGGTATCTTCTGCTTTTCTCTCCTGAAGCTCTTGGGCCTTCTGGTCCTTTGTTGTGCCTTCATTTGTTGCTGGTGTTGTTGATGTGTAGCTATGTGCCAGGTTCCTCCAGTCCTAAAAACGGGAAATCTTTCTCCCAGCACAAGGTACGCGAAAGATCAAAGCTTTCTTTCTGAGATACCCTTCCTGGGTATTTTCTTTTGGTAGCGCACTCAGTATGCAACCAGTTTCTCCCTTTCCTGATAGAACAGGGCTCCGGCTGCCAATTGAAAGAAAAAGAAGTATGTTATCGACTTAAAAGATTTTTGAAAGTTACAATTTGTTAGTCATAGGTCAGGGAGGCTTTTGAGTAGGTAGTGGTACAGAAATAATACTGGCTGTAGTGTTTTCGCTGGCTGTTGTGTCAGCTCAGGGATATTTTTATCTTGACAGAGGGACCCCTATTACACTGATATCACTGGCTATGTCGGCAGCATTTGATCTTGTAGAGAGAGAGATATTGATTGTTTGCTGCCGGTAAATCAGTAATAGAGGCACTGCTCTAACACGGTTAGTCTTTTATGGAAGGTAGAAGTTTTAAAGGTATGCATGGGAAATATTGGTCGGGAAAACATTAGTCATGGGGGTGTCACAGGGCTGCCCACTTTCCCATCTTCTCTTTAACACTTACCTTCAACCCCTAAGAAAGCTTCTTCCGGAAGTATGGTATAGAGATTTACACCTACATAAATGTCATACAGCTGAAAGCCCCACTGAAAGGAGATTGGTCATAGCCATACAGATGGTAAATGGTTGTTTCGATGCAGGGCTGGCAAACAGGGCAACTTTCCTGGGCCTCCCACCAGATGAAGGGGGCATAGCCTGCAGGTGGGCTTTGTGGCCCCCTCATCAATTTCTGCCCTGGGCCCCTCCATGTCTAACACCAGCCCTTTTTGGATGAGATTGAGACTTGGTTAGATCAGAGTGGCTTGCTACTGAATGTAACCAAGACAGTCTGCTTAGGTATGGGAGAAGCTGAGAAAACCTTTCTTATTATTAAGCACTGATGGTGTTCCTGTCCCATGTGTACGTTGTGAAATCCCGGCACGTACACATGTAAGTTGGCAGGCTTCCTCTATCAATTTTTCCCACATATGCATTTGTGAAATGGCTCCTCCCACTGCACATGCTTATACATGTCTATGCATTTCTGCTGGCTCCATGTTTTGCAGAGCAGTTTCTAAAATACTACCAGAATGGAGAACATCCTGACCTCAACCTCTCAGTTCTGATCTCCATGTACTACTGCATCTGAAATGTGCCAAGAATATTGTAGGACTCATAAGACAGAAGACACTGCGTTCACCAGTTACCCTGTAGCAAATCAGCAGTAATCACAAAATTCACCTAAACTGACATTTAGTAGAAATGAATCTCTAGCTGTGCTGAATGGACCTGATCTCTGCGAATTTGTGAAGCTAAGTAGCGTTGGGCCTGGTTAGTGACCAGCTTGGAATACCAAGCGTTATAAACTCACTGTGTAGCAGAAAAGCCTAGCAATCTACTTCTGGTTGTCCCTGTGCTACCTTTTGCCTTCTTCGAAGAGGACAATGTCACATTTTCATTCAGGGTTTATGAGTGGCAAGGACCAAAGCTGAGTTGCTCATAACAAATCCTTGAACATATTTTACAAGAGCCTGAAACAAGGCTTCGGAGGCTAATGGTATGATCCTGCTGGCTAGTAAAGACCAGAGATGGTGGAGGGTAAAAGACAAGTGGGCCAGAGATTAGCAGGAGAGGGGGGACGAGTGAGCTGGAGATTAGTGGGAGAGAGAGCAAATCGGAGAGTGGTGTTGAGGAGGAGGGGAGGAAGAAGACGACCAAGGATTAGTCAGATGGTGCAGGGGAAAAGAGGATTAACAAATACTAGAAATGCCAAACACTCACTCATATTACTGGACTTGTGAATAAGTAAGAGAGAAAGTCAATATATATTTTGTTGCAGGGTCCTAGAAATCTGAAACTCTGGACTTTAGCCCCACAGTCAGCCTTCAACGCAGCCCAGGACCCAGTGCTATCCATTACAGCGGTACCATGGTCAGACCACAAACTAATCCACTTCCAAATACCCATGCACAACAACCAACGGAACACCAGAAATCTGGGAAGAACCAGAAGAACACCAGCACGAAGGTTCCGACTTTCAACAAAGAAATTATACTAACAAAAACCCACCCGCTCCTCGCCGCGACAGCACCCAACCTCAATGACTTGATCTCCAGCTGGAACAATAGCCTCAGCGCCATTGCAGAACGCCCACTATCTAACAAACCTCCGAGGAAACGAGCGACCGCACCCTGGTACTCCACGGAGCTACAGTCCTCACTCACCCACTTAAGGAAGCTGGAAAGACGATGGCGGCGATCACACTCCATGGAAGACCAGAGGGCATACAACCTGCACCTAGCAAACCACTGCGAGGCAATAACAGAGAAAATGAGACAATTCCACACGGACACCCTAAAACGATCACTAAACAAACCACACGACTTGTTCAATCTAGTCAAGAACCTTACAAAGGAACCAGCCCCTGACCACCAAGACAGGATCCACCCGCAGGAATTCGCCGACTACTTACAATCAAAACTATGCCAGACAGATAAGTCTACAGCACCTGACACTGCACGTGAGCCAACCGATCTAACACCCCTGACCATCTTCACCACCCCATCCAAGAAGTACATTGAAGACACTATTGCTGCAATCAATACCACCACGTCACAAACCGACCCCTGCCCGGCCTTCTGGATAAAAAGAACTACGCTGTGATCTTAGCCTGTTCATAGCCAGGCTTATGAATCTATCCTTCACAACAGGCTCGTTCCCCCAATCCCTCAAACACACGTCCATCAGACCCTGCTGAAAAACAGCAAGCTCGACCCCCAGAAGGTGGACTCATACAGACCTATAACAAGTATACCACTACTGGCCAAGATAATTGAAAAAGAAGTCCAAAGACAAATACAAGGCCACATCGAAACCGCCTCTCCACTGGACTCTTGCCAACACGGTTTCAGGGAGTCCCATGGTGTTGAAACTCTTCTTACCACCCTCTTCAGTAACATAATTGCTGGAATTGACAACATCCGTCAAGGGTTTGTTCTCATTTTCATGGACATTGCCGCTGCATTCGACTCAATAAGCCACGAACTTCTCCTGGGGCGACTAAAGGAGAAGGGTATTTGTGACACAGCACTAGAATGGTGCAAATCATATCTGTCTAACAGGTGGCAGCCCGTAAGAGTCGGGGCCTCAACATCAGAACCGTTCCACCAGAGGCAGGGTGTTCCACAAGGATCCTCCCTCTCAGCCCTGATGTTCAACATATACATGCAGCCCATTTGTAATCTCATCCGATCTTTCAATGTCGACTGCTTGATATATGCTGATGATGTACTGCTCTACATGCCATTCTCAACGGAACAACTGGACCTCTCCCCACTGACAGACTGTTTCAACGCAGTGTCCGACTGGCTCCAAACCCAAAACCTCTGGATTCAACACAAGAAAACTGAGGTCCTCTTCATTATGAGGAACCAAAACTTCACCCTGCCTCCTCATTTAAAAGTTAAGACAGCAGAGCTACAAACCAAATCCTCAATCCGATACCTTGGTGTCACTTTAGACCAATGCCTGGATATGAAGGAGCACATAAGCAACACGGTAAGAGCAGTCTACCACAAGATTCGAACACTCAGACATCTATGCTCTCTGTTAGAGCCGGATGACTTCCGGACAATTTATCAAGCATTGATTATACTGCACTTCGATTATGCAAATGCAATCCTACAAGGGCTCCCACAATCCACCCTGAACCCGCTCCAGCTCGCGATGAATGCCGTGGTGAGAGTTCTACACAGGGCCTCAAGGAGCGACCATGTGACGCCCATCCTCAAACACCTCCACTGGCTCCCTATACATGCCAGGCTCTCTTTCAAAATCCTACTACTGACATTCAAGGCCATCAATGGGCTCTCCTCCACTTCACTCACGGAGCTTATCCACACCATCTCCCCAAATAGATCCAGAAATTCTGCAGCAGTCAATACCCTAGTAATCCCGAAGGCATTAACCCAATGTACCAGGCAACAGCAAACAGGGCCTTTCGATTCTGCGTACCGAGATGCTGGAATGCCCTCCCACCTGGTATCCAGGCTATCCCTGAGCTAACCCAGTTTAGGAAGGCACTTAAGCACCACCTCTTCCTCAAATACTAACCGGTTGACAGTATGTCAAGCAGCCACCCTCCAGGGAGTACAGCCACAGCAACATTCCCAGCAAGCTACCCATGACAAATGATTACCGACTAACATGTCTTGACATGATGCCTGTATGTAAATAGTTACCCCAACGTTCTCCAAGTTTCTAGTACCTGTTCTGTGTAAATGCAGTACAGCTTGCTGCACTGTGTACTTCTCTGTTTCATGTAAACCGCACTGATGTTGAATAGCGCGGTATAAAAGAGAATGTAAATAAATAAAAATAAATAAATAAATAAAGCCCATTGGGTTAATCTGTCGTTGCCAACATAAATTAGTTACTGGTGCTATTAAAGGATCTTGGTTCCATGGTAACTTATCCCTATACCAGCAGAAAAGAGGAGCGATGAGGCAAGCAAGCAGGAGAGAGACCATAGCAGTGCGGTCTGTTCAGGAACTGTTGCCTACGCTGCCGGCATGTCTAGGCCCACCTCCAAGTCTATGCCTGCTTCAGGGCATAACTAGGCGTCTGAAAAGTACTTGTTTTACTGATATGCCCCTTGGAAAGTTCAGAGGAGAAAGTACTCTGCTATTTCCAGTACTCTCCACAACCATAATGACCTTTGATAAGAATTGGGGACACTTGTATTGCAATTGTCCCCCTGCAGCTCGCAGAATGATCATTTGGAATGCATCCCCTATTGTCATGAGAACGCCGATATCAGGTTCATACATGTATGTAAAATTGTTCCCGAATATGAACATTCTCAGCCTTTTTTGGCATGTTTTGACCTGGACTTCATAAAGACTGGCCCTAGAGTTGGTCCATAGTGTTGGAGCCCTAGATGAACCTCAAGCTTTACACCCTCTTAGGCTGTCAAAATCTATTATTTAGCTTTGAATAGCCTGCTTTTGATGCCTTCGAGAGTTTGCTGCCCTAGGTGACCGCCTAGTTTGCTTAGTCGTTGGCCGGCCCTAGACATCATTCCTAAATTGTGCCTTTATATGTTTATTATGCATTTGGCCAAGCAGTCTATGTTAGACTTGTTTTTGCGGCATCTAAACCAAACAGGGAGTAGAAGAGTAGCCTAGGGGTTAGAGCAACAGCCTTGTACCCAAGAAATCAGGGTTTGATTCCCACTGGCACACCTTGGGCAAGTCACTTTACTCTCCATTCCCTTGGAAGAAAAGGCCTGGTAATCTACTGCCACTTGTACCCTGCCAAGAAAGCCTAGGGCCACTGGTTGCCAGGAATCAGCTTTGAATTTAATGCATTTAAAAAGAACATAACAGGAGGTGTTTCCATCAGCTGTGCAGGTGCAGAGTGCATAGGCTGTTTCCCAGACAGCCCTGACGCCAGCGGGGCCTGGATAAAAGCTGCCAGAGTTCCTGTGCTTACCAGGGGATGTTTCCATCTGCTGTGCAGGTGAAGAGTGCACAGGCTGTTCCCTGGACAGCCCTGATGCTAGCAGGGGCCTGGATAACTTTTCATGGCTCCTAGGCTTACGGCTATTGCTTGTCCAAAGGGGTGTGTAACAAAGGGCATGCTTAGCACCATTGGAGCCTTGTGTGGAATTTGTGCTTGTCCTGAGGTTCTGGAGCTTACATGGGGAAGCGAAAAAAGAAAATTTATACAATAGAGTCTTTAACTGGACCAATGGATATCAAAAGGAGAGAGGGATCCTCTTGAAGGTACTGATTTCTTGACTATCCAGGATTCTGGGGCGTCTTGGAGCTCATTGGCCTGTATTCCACCTCCTCCCCCTGGGGTTTGATGTCACCCAATCCGACAGACAGCGTTAGCCCTTTGCAACAGAGGACATTTTCCTCTACTAGTGAGCCTTATAAGGCAGTGTTATAGTCGCCTATATCAGATGTCACCAGTGAGATACCTGATTCTAAGGTGACCCTTGCCGATATCTGGAAAGTGGTGACTCGAACTGAGCAGACACTGGTCTCGACCATCTCTTGGCTTTGTATATTCTCTCAGGAGATGGTTACAAAGCTAAGTAAGGTCGAGGAATGGATAATTTCATTAGACGTTCAGGTACTTAAGTGTAAACAGACTTATTCTTCTCTTCAATCCATACATGCTTGTCACTCATAGAAGACTTGGGATGTTTGAGAATTTCCAAAGAGCCAAAAACATACGTTTTTTAAATTTTCCTATTTCACAGTTATTTCCTCCTGATGTGTTGCTACGGAAATAGTTTAAGGATGCCTTAGTTTTGCCTAATGCAGAGTCAATAATGCTTTCAAAAATGTACTATCTCCCAAGTGGTCGGATCTCTAGGGAGTCTACTGATGGCTGTGATATTTTGCACCCTACTACAGATTTTAATTTGACACATGTTTTGGAGGACTCCTATGACACCGTAACTACTAGGGCTATGATGATTGTTATTTTAAAAATAAGGCTTCAGTGTTTTGTGGGGCAAGGAATCAACTTTTTCCAGATCTTTTCAAAACGACTCAACTCAAGCGGAAGGCCTTTCTGGCTCTTAAGCCAAGGGTGTGGATTTTGGTACTTCCTTTTTTGTGCAATATCCATGTAAATAGTTTCATTTCAGGGCTCTAGATATATTTTCATGGATTCTTCTCATTTGGAGACTTTCTTGGCTGATAAAGAGAAGCAGGATAATTGTAGTGGGGGGGATAACAATAAGCTGGGTTGAAATGGGTGAAGTTGTTTTTTGATTTGGGGACTTGGTTCCCCTTGTTTTTCTAATGTAGTTTTATTGCCTGATGTACTCTCCCCTTGATGTGGACTATTTAGACAATTTCTTTATCATTATTACCTGCTTAGGTATTTTCTCTTGTTCCCTTTTTCACAGTCAAGTTTCCTGTATACTTTCTTTGTAAGTACTGTTTGGAAAACTTAAAATAAAAAAATATATATATAATCTAAGTGCCTAGATGCCTAAATTAGGCATTTCAGCCGCCCTCCCTACCAAACCCATGGTATTATTCATAGAGCAGCACAAAACCAAACTGGGACCACGCCCTTAAATCAGCTGCCTCCCTTCCAACCACAAGAATAAACATCAAGAAGCGAGAACATGCTCCATGGTACACCAATGACCTTAGAGCGTCGCTCCTTCACTTACGTAAACTAGAGAGACACTGGCGCCACGCCCGGTCCCCTGAATCTCTACGTTGTCGCCCCCGCCTGGCCAGGTAGGTAACTGGTAGCAGGTGAGGTCGCCTTTTGGCTTTAAAATAAGATTCCCTCAAAATGGCTGCCAGGAGGGCTGCTGGGAATTGTAGTCCTATATTAAAGCAAGGAGTTGTGACTCAAGGGTTCAGGCGTAAGACAGAGAAATTTATTCAATGTATTCAGGGGTTCCTTCATACACAGGACGCGAGGGGTAAATTATATAAAGGAGGTTTTTAATCCACAGTACAGCTTCAAAAAGAAACAGGAATAACTTTGCTTTCTATTCCAAACTTCAAAGAAACAGGCACAATCTTGCTTGTAAATCAAAATTGTCACTTTCCAAAACTTTTAAACTTTTAAATGTTTTCTCCTTTGCAGGAACAAACTTCTGGCAGCAAAATAAACTTTTAAATGTCCCTTGAACATTTACATCCAGCTCTCAACCTTATCAGTTGAACACAGCTGTTTCTTTCAGTTGTGACGTCTTCAGAATTAGGCTGCTTCCTAAGCACGGCATACATACAATTGCTCTCTAGGACTCTTCCACATCAGAGACCTGACATATAGCACATTGTAAATCCATGATACTGTTCTCCACACTTGTTATGTCCATTTCCTCTACACTATCTCTCTCACTTACATCAAAAGGTAACTGAACAGAGAGCTGGCTATTTTCTTTCTCTATTAGTTCATTTAACTTCTTAAGTAGAGCCTGCTTTTGCAGTAGCTCTTCTGTTAAGTGAGCTACTTGGTGCTTGGATAAACTTTCTCCCTTTATCCTGGTACTTTGTCTATAACTAGAATTAGCTTTCCCTTCTATAGCTAATTCTCGTGGGCATTTCCTGTCTAGGAATTGAGAAGGACACACTTGCCTTGATTCTGAGGTATTTAGAAACTCTCTCTGCTCTGCAAGCCAGTCATGCTGTCTCTCAGCTGCAGCACCTTCGTTTGCTTGCACCAGCCTCTCGTGCCTTGCTTCCTCAGCTGTGCTTGGCAATCTCTCATCAAGCTTCTCTCTTCGGCTTCCAGTGTTTCTTACACTCTGCCTTTCATGCTCTGCAAGCACTCTCTCACTTGCTCTCCATGCTCCTTGTCTTTCTCCTTGTCCTTCTCTTCCCTTGCTGCTTCTCCGTCTCGTTCCTCCACCTCTTCTTCTTCTTCCTGTGTTACTGCATATCAGCTTTTTAAACTTTCCTTCCTCCTGAGCCACACCTTGCTCCCAGCACATGTGACTAGGGTCAAGCTTCTCCCTGACGTGCTGCTGTGGGCGGGGCTTAGGGATGACTATTCTCTGAGTCACAGACTCTTGGTTACTAGGGAAACCCTTGATACATTCTGCCTTAAAGTGACAGGACTCATTTTCCTGTGTATTTCTAGGTTCAGCAGTGGTTTCCTCACCACAACGTACATACACCTCTTATCTACAATCTCATCAACCAATGACGATGGAAAAAAGAAAACAATACCATGCAGATATTCTAAAGCGATCGCTTAACAAACCCCATGATCTGTTCAGCATAGTTAAGTCCCTAACAGGTGACCCAGCTCCCGCCCAAACAACTATGCCTCACCCACAAGATTATGCAAACTACCTACAATCAAAGATAATCCAAGCCAACAAGTTATCAACCTGCACAATCTCCTCTACTACATGTAAAACCCCTCTACTCAAATTTTGCGAAGTATCCAATAAAGAAATACAATATATTATCACATCCATTAATCTTACCACTGCCCCTAGTGACCCATGTCCAGCTAGTTGGATCAAAGAATTACGCCAAGAACTTAGTCCCGCTATAAGCAGAATCACAAACCAATCCCTCTCCATAGGATCTTTCCCACAAAGCCTGAAATTTACTTCAATCTGCCCATTATTAAAAAACAACAAACTTGATTCCTCCAAAGTTGAATCCTTTCGCCCAATATCAAGCATCCCCCTACTCACCAAAATCATTGAAAAGGTAGTTCAATGACAAATCCAACAACATATTGACGATGTAGCTCCACTGGATCCATCTCAACATGGCTTCAGAGAAGCTCATGGTGTCGACACCATCCTCACAACTCTCTTCAATGATCTAGTTACAGGACTTGATAACATCCGCCAGGGATTTGTCCTCATTTTCATGGATATTGCTGCAGCCTTTGATTCAGTCAACCATGAAACTCTGATACTCCATCTTGTGGAGAAAGGAATACAAGGCTCAGCTATAGCATAGTGCAAGTTCTACCTATCTAACAGATGGCAACAAGTCAGAACAGGTCCCATGACTTCTGACCCATTCCCTCTCAATCAAGGTGTACCTCAGGGTTCATCCCTATCTGCATTAATGTTCAACATATATATGCAACCAATTTGTACCCTAATCCGCTCCTTCAACATCCAGTGCCTAGTCTACGCAGACGACGTCCTAATCTACTCACCATTCCTGATTGATCAACCTGACTTTTCACCTATATCAAGCTGCTTCGAAGCTGTATCACAATGGCTTACAACACAAAATTTAAGGATCAACCATAGTAAAACAGATGTCTTATTCCTCACCAAGAACCAGATGTTCTCCCCACCCCCCCACATTAAAAGTAAACAATATTGAGTTGATAGCAAAATCAACTATCCGCTATCTCGGCATCACGCTTGACCAACGACTCGACATGTTTACACATGTGAAGAACATCACGAAAGCAATTTACCATAAGGTCCGGATACTACGTCACCTGCACCCCCTATTGGACTTTAATGACTACCGAACTATCTTCCAAGCCTTGGTGCTCCCACATCTAGACTTTGCAAATATTATCCTTCATGACCTCCCTCAGTCAACACTAGGACCTCTTCGCCTTGCAATGAATGCTGCAGCAAGGGTACTTGCAGGTACATCAAGAGCTAAACATATAACCCCAGTCATGATGGATCTCCACTGGCTTCCACTTCAGGCTAGAATCCAGTATAAGTCCCTAGTACTAACATTCAAAGCCCTAAGGAACCAGATCACCTCACCCATCAGCAAACTCATTCAAAGACAGCCGTTCAACAGGATCAGGAGATCTAATCAAGCAAACACTCTAGAGATCCCCAACATTCTAACTAAGTGCAAAAAGGCTACTGCCAATAGAGCCTTCTCCCTATTTGCACCCATGACCTGGAATGCCCTCCCCACTGAGCTCCGTTCCACCCCAGACCTATTGTCATTTAGAAAAGCCCTCAAACAACACCTTTTCCTCATCCATTACCCAGAATCCAATCCCAGAAACAACCACCCATCCTCACATCCTACACCCTACTCCACCCCACCCAAAATCCAACACCATAAAGAAAATGACTAGCTCTACCACCATATCCCCTCTCTTATTTATTATTGGTACTGATCACACATCTTATTGATTAAACCTCTTATAAATATGTTGAAACCAAGCTATACTATATGTATAATTTCTCACCATACTATATGTATAATTTCTCACCATACTCCATGAATAATTACTCTGTAATTAGTTACCCCTGTTACCTCCAGGTTATCTCGTCCATGTTCAATGTAAAAACTCAATTGTCGTGTGACATTGCAGTATGTTTTTTGTTCAATTGTAAACCGCACTGATTTTAATAGCGCGGTATATAAGAGAAGTAAATAAATAAATAAATAAAATAACATCTAGGTGCTTTCTAAAAATGGACTCTTATGTTCCATTCCATTTTGACATCACGAATTTGCCCCACTAGATCCCCACCAGCATGGATTCCGTCCAAAACATGGCATTGAGACACTACTAATACATCTATTCAACAACATAATCAAAGGAATAGACAACATAAGGCAGAGCTTCCTACTAATATTTATAGATATATCATCAGCATTCGACACAGTTTCCCATCATATCCTATTGAAACGCCTAATGGAGATTGGACTACAAGATACCACAATAAAATGGTTCCAATCATACCTCGAAGATAGAAAGCAGAGAGTAATATCTGGGAACCTCACCTCAGAACCCTTCAAGACTACTCCAAGAGTTCCCCAAGGCTCATCATTATCAGCTCTTCTCTTCAACATCTATATTCAGCCCATATGCAAAATATTTTAAAAACACAAAATACAATACGCCATATATGCTGACGACATCATGGCATATACCCCTATCCAACTAGATTCCCCAGACTATACCACTATATCAACCTGCATTCAAGAAATAACAACCTGGCTAACCAACAACAACTTAAACATCAACATAAAAAAAACTGAAGCAATTATCATCACGAGAGACTCCAAATTCATTCCTCCTACTGCTATCAACATATCCAATACACCGATTACAATAAAAGATGAGGTCAGATACCTTGGAGTGATTCTAGACAAGAAACTCACCCTCCAACCGCATATGAACAAGATATCTAGAACAGCCTTCTTCAAACTCGCAACACTCCGGAGACTAAAACCCCTCCTCAATAAAGAACATTTCCGTACAGTATGCCAGGCAATCATTACACCTCTGCTGGACTACTGTAATATACTATTCCAAGGTCTGCCCAAACAAACCACCCGTCCCCTACAATTAGTCCAGAACACTGCTGCCCACATCATTACTAGCGCCTCAATACAAGACCATATAACTTCAATACTACAAGATCTGCACTGGCTACCAATCTCCTCACGAGCAAAATATAAATCAGTGCTCACCATCTTCAAAATTAAAAACAACATCTCAGCAGAAATACTATAAGAACTCATTGGAACCAAAACAAGCAAAAGACCAGACAGAAACAGCACCAAAAACAATATACCAACACCTACTATATTCACAAGAACGAACAAATCCACATGCATGCGAGCCTTCTCTCTAGCTGCCCCTGCTATCTGGAACGTCCTCCCAGATAATCTAAAATCAACAACAGATATAAAAGAATTCTGGAAACTACTTAAAACCACCCTATTCATGGAACAATTCAATGAAGACCACCAATCAACCCTAACCACCCCACAAAACGAGTTACACGAGACATGACATCCACAACACATAAACATCCTATTACTCTTTAAAATGTATATAGTTTTATATAATGTTATAAGAGACTACCCAGCTTTTAAGTTATGTTACTGTTGTCCACTCCTTGTATATAACCCACTGTAAATAGCTCACTCCTGTATATATTGCACCCCAAATCAAGTTGTACCTACCCACACACCCACGACCACTACCTTCCCCACCACTGCATGCCGACACCCCCGCTCCACCCCAATTGATTGGTTTGCAGTGTAAACCGCTTTGATTCAAGGATAAAGCGGAGTATAAATACTTTTAAATAAATAAATAGTCCAGTCCTAATTTTACCCCACTGCACGCACTTGGATAAAATTAGGACTGGACTAGCCTTGCTTTACTTAGAGAATACAATAGGGAAATCTAAACTATGCAATGATGTAAAACCAGGGCTGCATCAACCTTTCCTGAAAATCTGGAGCCAGCTGGCAAATTTATACGTAAGCATGCAATATAATTCCAGACTAAGAGCAAGTGCAACTTGCATGGGGGAAGACCACTCCTTTCCCCTTCCACTGCAAACTGTATATACTTCTATGCCCTTACCTAAGGTTTCCATCTTGAGTGACTGTTAGAGATTTGCAGAATAAGGGAGTTTCTTAAGATGAGAATATGCTTAGTATATTGCTTGATATACCACCTGTTGGGCTTTTTATGGTCCAGAGATGTCCTCTGTAGACAAAAGAAAAAAACAAGTCAGGGGTTTCCTTTTTCAAAGAGCAGTAAACAGCAGTGCTTTTATTTAACAAGATGTATGGAACCCCAAGCAGTCTAAACAGGAACAGGAAGCCAGGAACAACACATTCACCAGTACCAAAGCCCTAATAGCCAAACAGCTCCGTATTGATTAGCACATAATCCGGCACAGTGACATGAATCAGGTTTCCATAGGGACCCTAGACAGCATCCAGGCTGAAGAAAACTCTTCCCATTTCAGTAGGTCATTAACCTGTGGCATTTTGTGGTCAAATTCAATATGTATTTTTAAAATGTTCTCAAATTACTGAATTCTCTGCTTGAATGACCATATATTAGTATCATAAATCTACAGAATATTAAGTGGACAATTTTCAGGAGTCTGTGTTGTCCTGCACGCAAACTGTGCAGGAGTTTATAAAATTACCCTGATGGGGGAAATATTTTAAGGAGACGCTTAAAGTTATGTGTCAACGCCATGCATAAATTATACTGTTTTCGTGATTTATGGGCATATATCAGCATTTACATGTGGACTTTAGCTGGTCGCTATTTTAGAAGTATGCACAATGGCATGTACTTTCACCATGATCATGCACATGGGTGAACTTTGGGCAGAGCACACATGTACACCCTGGCCCTACCAAATCAAAGGTTGCCGTCAAATCCAATGAAACATCCTTATCTAACTAGTAATACACCTCAACTAACATAGCAGTCAACATTGTTTCTGCACCACTGCCCCTCCTAAATGTTGTTTGGCCCAAATCTAAAAGCTCATTGTCCTCTAAAAATGATCCCAGTTGTATTACTACTGATTTTTCAATTAGTTTAGCCAACATTCATAAATTTTTCTTTTAATCCCTCTATTTGTAGAATAGGGATAGCCACTGCTTCTTGTCAGGGGCGGCCCAAGGGGGGTGCGGGCCATGTGCGGAGACTCAGTGTGGGGCCTCATTTGCATAAATATTTACATACTGTTACCATACACTAACGTTTAGTAAACATGCCTCTTACTGAGTGTATGGATAAAGAAAGACTAAAAGATTTCTACATTACTATAATCCAGTGCCAACCGCCAGGCACATTCAGAACGTCTACAAACACTGCCCATTTAGAACCCATAGCAAACCCGCCGTATCGTAACAAAGCACCAGACCCTACCTACCAAAAGGCAACACTGCAAATATTAAACCAATACATTTCAGAAAATAACAATACATGACCTACTGGGGAAAGAGAACAAGTGGCAATGTCAAATAGGAATTACATAAACAGAATACCTCAGCTCAGTTACACATGCAGAACATAGACCATCACCAAACAAGGAATCACAATTTAGAAACAGGAAGACAATAATTAAACTGGGAACCCCAAAAGCCAATCTTGGAATGTACGACAACACTGTAGAAATAAGAATATAAATTAATTTCCTCTTGTTCTAAACAAAGCGCAGACGTTAATGATGCACATTTCCCAGAGCTGACATATTCCAGTTAATAAATTCAAAATAAAGAGATATCTTTCTATCTTTTGTGCATTTTTTTCAGTTGCAATTGCTCCAGCCACTTTCTTCTGGTTTCTTCGTGTCTTCTGCTAACTCTCCATCATCTGCTGTCCATTTGTCCTTTCTTCTCTCTTCTAGTTTTTTTTCATTCTCTCTCTACATCTGCTTTAACATACTGATCTTTCTCCTTTTGCTCTTTCCTCATTCCTATTTCATCCACCCAAATTTTACCCCTCCATCCTCAATCTCCACTTACTCTCCCAATACCCGGCCAATTGTAGATTTTTCTTCCCTCCCACACAAAATATTTTTCCCCTCTCCATTTCACTCTCCCAGCCCCATCCCATTCTAATCCTCTCCCAACATTAGCTCCCTTCTAGTAGCCCATTTTCAGTCCTAGCTCCCCCATTCATTTCCAGTCCTATCTGAGTCCCTCCATCAGATCATTTCCAATCCCAGCCCCCCATCAGCCCATTTCTAGTCCTTTCCTAGCCCCACCATCAGTCCATATCAAATCTTAGCTCCCCTCCATTCAGCCCATTTCCAATCCAAGCCCCCCCCCAAGAGCCTACTTCCAGTTCTAGCCCCTCCATGAGTCCATTTCAATCCAAGCCCCCACCACAGCCCATTTCCAATCAGCTCCCCCCAACAGCCCATTTCCAGTCCTATCCTAGCCCCTCCATCAGCCCATTTCCTGTCCTAGCTCCCCCCACACTCAGCCCATTTCCAGTCCTAGCTCCCTCCCCTCACAACCCATTTCCATTCCAAGCCCCCTCCCCATCAGCTATTTGCAATTCAAGCCCCCCTTCCACTCAGCCCATTTCCATTCCAAGCCCCCCGCCCCATCAGCTATTTGCAATTCAAGCCTTCCCTTCCACTTATCCCATTACCAGTCCTTGCCCCCCATCACCCAATTTTCAGTCTTAGCCCCCCATAGCCCATTAGCCCCCCCATAGCCCTCTCCCCTCTCCTTCTCTCCTCCAACAGCACAAGATCACGCCGCTCTATTACAAAAAACTTACTGACCATCCCTATAAACAAGAGACACTCTAAACAATCGACAAGTAACAAGGTCTTCTCCCTCTATGCTCCATCCTTATGGAATTCCCTTCCTCACGAACTTCGGAACTGTTCAAACCACTCTGAGTTCTGAAAAAAGTTGAAAACCCATCTTTTCCTTGAACATTTCTCCCTTCCACCTTAGCTCATAACCTTACACCCTCCTCCCTATTCCTTCTGCAAAACTCAAATTCTTTAACACAACCATATGGCTTATTGTAAATTCATATGCAAATAGTTGATCTTTGATCTTTGTATATAGTTCTTCTCTTTACCATATGTATTCATCGTTATCTTGTTCCATGTAAACAGTTGAAACATACTGCTAATATGTTCTATGTAAACCGTCTTGACTTGTAGAAAGACGGTATATAAAATTTGTTAAATAAATAAATAAAATAAAATAAATAAATTACCAGTCCTAACCCCCCATCAGCCCACTTCCAGTCCTAACCCCCGATCACCCAATTTTTCAGTCTTAGTCCCCCCCATAGCCCATTACCAGTCTTAACCCCATCAGCCCACCTCAAGTCCTAACCCCCCCATCAGCCCACTTCCAGTCCTTACCCCATCAGCCCATTTACAGTCTTAGCCCCCCATAGCCCATTACCAGTCCTAAACCCATCAGCCCACCTCAAGTCCTAACACTCCCCATAGCCCATTACCAGTCCTAACCCCCCCCCCCCAATCAGCCCACAGCCCATTAGCAGTCCTAACCCCCCTTCCCCCCCCCCATCAGCCCAGGGAAAATTTAAAATAACAAAAAAAATCTGGCTGCTACTGCCGCCGTGGCAGCAGCAGAATCAAGTGCCCAGTGGTCCCCCTTTGCCCGGCAGAGCCCTCCCTCCCTCCCTCCTTCCCTGCAGCATCAGTTCCCTCTCCGCGCTGGCTTTCAGAGCCGCAAAGGGAGAGTTTTTCCCTCGTGGCTCTGTTAAGCCCTTCAGGGCCGATGGGAACCAGGAACTGCCTGTTTCCCATCAGCCCCGGCGGGCTTAACAGAGCCACAAAGGAGAAAGTGTCCCTTCATGGCTCTGAAAGCCGGTGCGGAGAGGGAGCTGATGCTGCAGGGAGGGAGGGCTCTGCCGGGCAGGGGGGGGAGCCGCGGGACACTCGATTCTGCCGCTGCGACGGCGGTGGTGGCAGCGGCAGCAGCCTTTTTCTTTTCTTTTCTTTTATATTTAAAACAGAATGTTGTTTGCGCGGGGCCCCCTGAAACGCAGGGCCCTGTGCAAAAAACATTCTCACTCAATGGACAGGCCAGCCCTGCTTCTTGTAAATACTTTAGTACCAATCCCTGTTCTAAGGACTCATTCACTAGATGGATCAACCAATTCTTAAACAATGCAATGAGGCAGGACCCAAAGATGAATAAGTAGTATTCAAAGATCCCAGTCATTCTGTTATTCCATAAAAGCTCTCCAATTTTTCATCTCCTGTTGACGGATAGTATATCTGTTTATCTGGTTAAAAGATAGAAAGCAGAGAGTAGAGTTAAATGGCCAGTTTTCTCCATGGAGAAAGGTGAATAGTGGAGTACTCCAGGGATATGTGCTGGGCCCGCTGCTTTTTAACATATTCATAAATGACCTCGAAACGTGAATGACGAATGAGGTGATCTCATTTGCAGATGACACAAAATTATTCAGAGTTGTTAAAGCACAAGAGGATTGTGAGAAATTGCAAAAAGACCTTGATAAATTGGAAGACTTGGCATCCAAATAGTAGATGAAATTTAATGTGGACAAGTACAAAGTTTTCACTATTACTACTACTACTGAACATGTGTATAGCACTATAAGACATATGCAGCACTGCACAGACACATGTAAAAGATGGCCCCTGCTCATCGGCGCTTACAAACTAGTCAAAGCAAACAACACAGTAGCTGTAGACATGGAAAATAAAACTAAGGACATTATAATGCCTCTGTATTGTTCCATGGTGTGATCGCATCTTCAGTATTATGTGCAATTCTGGTCTCTGTATCTTAGAAAGGATATAACACAATTAGACAAGGTACAGAGAAGAGCCACCAAAATGGTAAGGGGAATGGAAGGATACACCGATGAGGAGAGGCTAAAAAGGTTAGAGTTCTTCAGCTTGGAAAAGAGACATGATAGAGGTCTATAAATTAATGAATGGAGTGGAACGAATAAACATAAATTGGTTGTTTACTTCTTCAAAAAGCAGAAGGACTAGGGGATATGCAATGAAGCTACAAGGTAGCCCATTTTAAGACTAATAAGAGAAAATATTTTTTCACTCAACGTGTAATCAAACTCTGGAATTCCTTACCGGAGGATGTAGTAAAAGCTGGGTTTAAAAAAATGTTTGGACAAGTTCCTGGAGGAAATGTCCTTAAGCTATTATTAAAGAGGACCAAGGATATCCATTGCTTACTCCGAGGTGAGCATTGTGGAACTTGTGTGCCTTTTTGGGCTCCTACCAGGTACTTGTAACCTGGATTGGCCACTATTGGAAACAGGATACTGGGCTTGATGGACCTTGATCTGACCCAGTATGGCATTTCTTTTAGAAATATAGAAACATGACGACAGAAAAAGACCACATGGTCTATCTAGTCTGTCCTTCCATATCAACCACTACAACAGTCCCCTTTTTTCCTTTAGAGATCCTCTGTGTTTGTCCAATGCTTCTGTGAATTCAGATACTGTCCTCATCTCTACCACCTCCACTGGAAGACTATTCCATGGATCCACCACTCTTTCCGTAAAGAAATACTTCCGCATATCACTTGTGAATCTATCTCCCTTTTACCCTCATCCCATGTCCCCTCATAGCAGAGGTTGCTTTCAATCGAAAGAGGTTCTCCTCCTGTGCATTGATGCCATGGAGGTATTTAAACGTCTCAGTCATATCACCTATACTCTTCCCTTAAATACCTACTTTTCATTTCTCAACTTTCTTAAAAAAAACAACCACTCAGCCATCTCCCCTGCCCCCACCTTCAGTCTTATCTCCTTTTTCCCTTATAACTTTGTTCTCTTCTTCTAATGTATTTGCAGATTTTATTTTGTAAAGCACTTTGATACGTCCCTCAGGTCATGAAGCAGCATATCAGTTCTATGAATAAACTAAACTAAACCTTATTCTCACTCCCAGGTCTTTCCTCCAAACCTACCTTTAAGCAACCTATGCTATCAAACAATTCATGTGGCCTTCTAGTTCATGCCAACTCAAGTCACTGCAAAAATATTTTCTTCTTTGCTGCTTGAATTTTGCCCAAATCTCTTATCACTATAAAGACTGGATTTCCTCCGGGTTCTCTCTGCCCTACATTTGTTCCTTTTATACGCCTTCATTTCCTCACAAAAACAGTTCCTGCGCCCTGGAGAAGACCTTGACCTGTTTCGCTGGGTGTACCCTATCTAGGGCGCGACTTACCTGAAGATGCCAGCCCCTTATCTGCTCCTCCTATCATTTATTATCCTACTCTTGCCAAATTCCTTAACCCATTCAACTGCATCCACTGTCACCCAGCAGACCCGGTTGAGAGAAAAGAAAATGCTTTAAACAGAGAAAAAGATACATGCAAGCTGCAATATCTGGAGGAGCCAGCTAGAGGGAGTAAGAGGGACTTCAGAGTAACTGAGGAACCACGCCCCACTGATCATGAAGTAATGCCAGCCAGCTTCCAATCCTTGAGCACAGGAGGACTTCTTAAGGAGGGTGTGGAAGACTGGAAGAGAGGCAGATGGAGAAGCAGCGGGAAGAGGCAGATGGAGAAGCAGCGGGAAAGGCAGCTGGAGAGGTGGCTGGAAAGGACGCAGCCGGAGTGAAGGCAGCTGGAAAGGACGCAGCAGGTGTGAAGGCAGCAGGACAGCGTGCAGCAGGAAGGAAGGCAAAACAGAGGAAAAGAGGTTAGAATGGAAACCTGAGTATTCCACTGCTAGAAAATCACCCAGAGTGAAAGATGATTGCCTGGGAGCTAATGAAGAACCTGGGAAGGTCTCACCTCAAAGAGGAGTAAGAGCTGTTTGCCCAGAGAGGCAAAAGCATTACTGCAACTGTTGTCTAAAACCAAATGAGAGACAGCCTGAAGACCTAAGCCGTGCTGTACGGGCAAGCCAGAAGAGAAACTGGTGCAGGCCTCAACCTTCACTTGAAACAGAGAAGCCAAATTCACAAGGTAAAGCTTCTTATGATACAAGCTATAGAAAAAGTTTACCTGATAAGAGAGTTTTGAATAAGAAGTGTTTTTATAAAGCTGCTATAAAACCTCTAAGTAGAGAGGAATTTTCTCAATACGAAACAGCACAGAGCCGACGCCCTACAAGTCACCCAGAACACTGAGCAGTGCTAGAGGAGCTATATAAGAAGCCTGACTATAACTTTCCTGAAACCAAGGACTCAGAGTCAGAGGCTTCGGCCTATGAGCCAATGCAAGTGGAACTGGCAGATGAGGTTTCAGATACAGAAATGGACTGTACGTACTGTACTACGGGAAGCCTAGAATCCTTGCCAGGCTTGTAAGCTATATGTATTGCTGCCTAGAACATTCTTGTTTGTGTGAATATCATCGCTACTGTGAAAGTAACAGTTTTTGCTTTAAACTTCTGTTTTACTTTTTCTTACCTGAAGTAAGGACATTTTGTGTTGTTGTTGTTGCCCAATCATTTGAACCCTTGCGAGAAAGGGAAATAAAAGCCTTTATTTTCCCACCACTTTGTGCAGTTGATTTCATTGGAGATTAGGACCCAGGAAACTAACAGGACCAAAAGCCAATTGGGCCTCTGGATTACTGGCCAATCTCCTCCCTATATAGTTGTGCCCGACCTGCCCTGACCTCTACTTGCCGCCAGAGTAGTGCTCGCGACACCACTCTACCTCTTACCACTGCCCACATTCTCCCTTCCAAACTTTTACCCTTCCATCATTCATTTCCAGAATCAGACAAGGGTAAGATTTGTTTCTCTGTTATCTGCAATTTGTCCTGCACTTTAACACTCTCTGTAGTGAAAATCACATTCAAAATACCTCCTCCACCATGTGTGGGGTCTATTTAACAGATTTTTTTATATCATTTTATCATTGCAGTCAAAGCGTTTTACGTTGTAACTTAAACTTGGTAATGAATATTAAACAGGGACATTGATAACTTCGATTTTTCTGAGGTAATGAAGGGTTAATTGACTTGCCCAAGGCCACAAAAAGTGCTAGTGGGAATCAACCCCTGGTTTCTTGGTTCCCTAGCCAGTGCTGTAACATTAGGGTACCCCTCCGCTCTGTTTGCAGTGACTGTACCGGCTCTTTTTTTGCCGGCATGGACAATAAGAAATCTGCCTTCTCATCTCCCCTATCATCAATTTGGGCATTCACATCTCCTAATACAATCAATCCTTATCCTTAAATTTCAAACTCACATTTATAATAAATTCCACCACCTGTTCCCAAAGAGCTTTGCCAATAATAGGTGAACAATACAATGATAAAAGTCCCAGACTATCTAAATTCCCTAATTTCATCAAAACCCCTTCCCCCCTCCAGTATTTCAATCCTAACTTTACTCGGTAGCAACCCCCACCCGCTGCTTTCCATTTCTTGGCATATGACAACATTTCTAATCTGAAGGATACAATATTAACCCTACCCAGGTCTCCTTGCCCTTTTAACCACATTTCTCTCAAGAAAAAAACAGTCTAATCGCGCCTCCCTTATCATATCCCTAACCAATTGTCACTTCCCAGACAACACTTTAACCGTTTTATCTGCATAAGACACCATCCTACTAAATTACCCCCTTCCCATCACCCTTTGTTTGCACCGATTTTCAGCAGGGGGCACTTAACATGAAACTAAATCTAGGTAAATGAATAGCAGGCCTGTATTTAAGTACCTAAAATTGAGCTACATGAATATAGGTGAAATCTTAACTGAAAACTAAATTTGTTGAAAACTCTTCCTAAATTTAGGTGACGACAATGTATGCACTGAGAATTTTTCAAAAATTGGCCCTTTCATTAAGGGGCTAAATCCTTTTGAAAATTGCCTCCTAAACGGACATGCTCATTCTCTCAGTCTAACGACTGTAGCTTGCTCTTATATTTTCGATATCTTAGTGAGATCGTAATTGACCACATTCTGTGTGCAGGCAGGATTGGATATAGCCACAATATGCTGCTTATGTAGTAAATCAACATGTATAACCCAGAGCTCTGGTTTTCTTACTTGCCTCTACTGTGTCTTCTTTTTAGGTGAATTCAGGCTTGGGAATGTGGCGGACGTCCGCCTTTGATCTCCTTCATGGCACCTTTCTTCGAATCCCTTTCCAGACATCGTCATCATTGAACCTAATCATAGCACAGAACAGTCACTGGTGCTCAGCTGCCTATTAGCTCTCTTTAGCATTAAATCATGATGATATCTTACAGGACGTTGGGTTTAAAGGCTTCCTAGTTTAATATGAATACAGATCTTTGTTGCATTTCTTAACTGAGCCCAGCTTTGATGTTTGCCAGAGCTCTTCCAGCAAATCTGCTGCAGCTTTATCCTTTTTTTATTCAGAGGTATAACATTAGCTTATTTGTGAAGCTACGGTAACTTTTAAACGTGGAATATCTATACTGTTTACCACACTGCTCATTTTATTAGGTGAGGCAGTTCAATAATAAAGCAGGTTTTCTGCATTAAAAGCGTACCATAGCTTTGCGAGTCAACCTCTTTTCTAGGCAAAGATCTTCCTGCTAAGCTTAGTAAATGCACATCAATAGAAAATTAGACGGCATTCATTTTCCCTTTACTGGCACCAGCGGAAGTAGAGTGGATGAACCCTGCTGGAAGGATCAGAAGCAGGGTGATGACGAAGATTCAGCCAAGCCGACCCTCTCGCAGTCTTTATTTTGTAATACAATAACTAATTGCAACACTTGTTTCAGTGCACATTAATGCACTCTTGTTAAATGTAATTCTTTCATCTGTTTTTTGTAATTATTATTATTATACTGTTAACTGTAACTTTCCGTTATTTTCAAGTTCTTTGTAAACGGCTTTGAGTCTTGAAAAGTGGTATATAAACACTATTAAATAAATATTTTCTGCCTTACACTAGCAGCAATGTCCTCCCCACACCCGCACTCTGCCCCTAAGCTGCCCCCTTTCCTTCCTAGCATGCAATGCACACTTAGCGTGCATTTTAGCGGCCAGTAGCTGGCAGGCATGCGCATTAGCGTTCTCAGCTGTCAGTTACCACACGCTAAAATGTATATTAACCGATTAGTGGCATGTAGTAAAAGGGCCTCTAAGCCTGTAACTCAGACAATGGAAGGTTTATGGTTTAGTTTATTTGCTATATCACCTTTTCCAGTTATACAAAGCAGTTTACAAAACGTTTCTATAAAATAAAGATATAGAAACATGAAAAGAACTCCAAATCGTAAATAGGACAGGGGAGAAAAACAATAGAGAGAGAAAGCACACAGCAGGCGGAAGCAGGAGAGCACAATCAATAAGCAGTCATGCAGTACCTGCCCTTCAGAAATGCGACACAGCCAGGGCCAGCCGAAGGGTTTCTGCCACCCTGGGCAAAAACCCTGGCCATGCTGCCCCTCATGCCCGGTCACCCCCGCGCCAAGCTGCTTCTGACATGACGCAACACCAAGTTGACTTCAGGGGGGAGGGAGGCTGCCAGCGGCAGTGACAGCAGCAACATTTTAAAAGCAGAAGCTTTAAGCCACCATTTTGGTGCTCGCAGTTTGGCACAGATGGTCTGCCATTTCTGACCCCCCCCCCTTCTCCAACAGTAAGCTGCATCAGTGGGGGGGGGGTCAGAAGCAGCAGGCTATATGTGCCAGAGAACATGGCCTGCTGCAACTATCAAAGCGGTGGCACAAAGCCGTTGTGCTGCCTGAATAGCCCATCTAGTGGATGGGCCAGTCCAGGACACAGCCTGGGTCATTAAACAGGAAGTTCAAAGACTTGTTTAAAGAGATACAGCCCTTAACGCAGACTTAAAAGATCAGAAAGTAGGTTGAAGGCAAAGCTGATTTGGGAGTCTATTCCAGAGTGACAGAGCCAAAAAGAAAAAGCACTTTGTCTTGTAGGCTTGTAGCGTACCCTGTTCGGTGTAGGTCAAGGGTCCCAAACATGCGGCCCGCAGGCCGAGAGCATTTTGTGTGACCCGCGACGCATGGCTGGCTGCGAGTATCCCGCGGCCTCCAATCTGCCCAGCAGAGCCCTCCCTCCCTGCATCAGTCCCTTCGGTGCGGGGAATTTCCCTTTCGCGACTCTGTTAAGCCCGCCGGGGCAGCTCCGGTGGGCTTAACAGAGCCGCGAGGGAGAAGCTCTCTCTTCGCGGTTCTGAAAGCCGTGCCGAAGGGACTGATGCAGGGAGGGAGGGCTCTGCTGGGCAGAGGGGAGGCCACAGGACACTCGATTCTGCTGCTGCCACAGCGGCAGCGGCAGCAGCCAGCCAGCTTTTCTTTTTTTTTCTTTTTTAAACTTTCCCTGGGCTGATGGGGGGGGAGGGGGGTTAGGACTGGTAATGGGCTGTGAGCTGATGGGGGGAGCTAAGACTGAAAATGGGGTGATGGGGGTTAGGACTGGAAGTGAGCTGATGAGGGATTAGGACTGGTAATGGGGTATGGGGGGCTAGGACTGGAAATGGGCTGATGGGGGGGTTAGGACTTGAGGTGGGCTGATGGGGTTAGGACTGGTAATGGGCTGGGGGCTGATGGGCGGGGTTAGGACTGGTAATCTGCTATGGGGGGAGCTAAGACTGAAAATGGGGTGATGGGGGGTTAGGACTGGAAGTGGGCTGATGGGGGGACTAAGACTGGAAATGGGCTGATGGGGGGGTTAGGACCTGAGGTGGGTTGATGGGGTTAGGACTGGTGGGCTATGGGGGGGATAAGACTGGAAATGGGCTGATGAGTTTAGGACTGGAAGTGGGCTGATGGGGGGTTAGGACTGGTAATGGGCTATGGGGGGCTAAGACTGAAAATGGGGTGATGGGGGGTTAGGACTGGAAGTGGGCTGATGGGGGGATTAGGACTGGAAATGGGCTGATGGGGGGGTTAGGACTTGAGGTGGGTTGATGTGGTTAAGACTGGTAATGGGCTATGGGGGGCTAAGACTGAAAATGGGGTGATGGGGGGTTAGGACTGGAAGTGGACTGATGGGGGGCTTAGGACTGGTAATAGGTAGGGGGGGTTGCTAGGACTGGAAATGGGCTGAGTGGAAGGGGAGGCTTGAACTGCAAATAGCTGATGTGGACGGGGGCTTGGAATGGAAATGGGCTGAGTGGAAGGGGGCTTGAACTACAAATAGCTGCTGGGGAGGGGGGCTTGGATGGACATGGGCTGTGAGGGGAGGGAGCTAGGACTGGAAATGCGCTGAGTGGCGGGGGGAGCTAGGACAGGAAATGGGCTGATGGAGGGGCTAGGATAGGACTCGAAAAGGGGTGTTGGGGGGAGCTAAGATTGGAAATGGGCTGTGGTGGGGGCTTGGATTGAAATGGACTCATGGAGGGGCTAGAACTGGAAGTAGGCTCATGGGGGGCTTGGATTGGAAATGGACTGAGTGGAGGGGAGCTAGGATTTGACATGGGCTGATGGTGGAGCTAGGAAAGGACTAGAAATGGGCTGATGGGGGCTGGGATTGGAAATGAGCTGATGGAGGGATTGGAGAGCCCGGTTTAATGGCGAAACTCACCCGTATTAAAAAAAAGTGCTACTGAGTGCAGATGGAATGCAGCAGAGGCTGGCATGTTGAGAGGTGAATGGGGAGCTCTTGCTGTTGTTCTGGCCCTGAGATTTGGCTGCCTGAGGGTGATTTCCTTTCCCTGGATGGCTGCGGCCATTAACACAAGGAGGTGGAACGCATGAGGGGTCCTGCGTTCCGCATGGCCCGAGCGGGAAGCTGATCCATCCGGCGGAGATGTGAGACATCCAGTGGGTAACTCTGAAGAGAACACAAGGTAAACTCCCCCTCTGGGCACTATGAGTCAGCACTATGTTCTTATTATATTGACTTTTTTCCATTGTAAAAAAAGTTCCGACAATGCAGCCCACGGGTTACTTTACAAGTCCTCATTTGGCCCTCAAAGCAATTTCAGTTTGAGACCCCTAGTGTAGGTAAACACAGCCTATTGCTATGTACAAATCACAGAGAATGGACCGGACAGTACAAAATGATCAGAGCAGAAAGATAGTCTGGGGTAGTCTATTAGAGTGCTTTGAAAGTTAAGATGAAAATTCTGTACTGAATGCATGCGGTCTTTGACTGGCAACAAATGGGGTTGAAGGAACAAGGGGGTAACATGATTGTAATGATTTGCATGTGTGGGGATATGAATAGCAGTATTCTGTACTGTCGGAAGATGTTTTAGCTCAAAATTGGGCAAACCCATGTACAAGATGAGAGATCACCATGCTGAGAATTTCAGTGGTTTGAGCAGATACATCCAGGAATGGGCAGATAGAACAAAAGTGTTGTAGTGAGTAGAAAGACCTTTTAACCACCTGGCTAATTTATTTAACCAGTTTTCTATACTGCCTTATCCTTCAATCAAAGTGGTTTTACATTACACTAAAAACAGGTACTGGATACATTTCCTTGTCCCCAAAGGGCTCACAATCTATGTGTACCTGAGGCAACAGAGGGCTAAGCGGCTTGCCCAAGGCCACAAGGAGTGCCTATGGGACTAGAAACCCCAGTCCCTCCAGCCTGAGATTGCTGTTCCCAGGTGGGACTTGAACCCCCAGCCCTCTGGTACTGTGTCCTAACCACTAGGCCACTCCTCCTTGTAGTACAAAAAAAGCAAGGGAGTTGCCCAAAGTCACAAGGAGAGGCAGTGGGATTTGAACCGAGTTTCCCTGGTTCTTAGCCCCCTCCTGTAATCTTTAGGCTTCTCCTCCAGCTGTTCTTCATCTCTGTTGGGATAAAACAGCTAGCAGGGAAGATGTCAGTCAGGCATTTAGAGGACATGTTTAACTACAAGAATGTTTGGTCCTGGAATCGCTTGCCAAGAAAGATGATGGAACTGTTCTGGGAGATGTTTTAAGAGCAGAATAGACAAGCCACTGTTTTGGATGGTATAATGTCTGTTCATTATGTTATGATGATGTACAGTCAAACCTCGGTTTTCATTTGCCCCGGTTTTCATACGCTTCGGTTTTCAACGTCTTTTCTGACTGAGATTTTGTCCCGGTTTTCATGCATTGCTTCGGTTTTCAACGTCTTTTGACTGAGATTTTGTCCCGGTAGCAGGGAAGAAAAGCTGTCAACGTAAGCAGGAGATGTTGCATGAATGTGGGAGGCAGTTCTTTCTCTTGCAGGGTACGTCTGAAGCTATATCATTAAGATTTTCTGCCATTCTGAAGCATTGAGCAGATAAAGTAAAGGTATTTTAATGGGCTGAATCCAATGTGATTCCGAAGAGAGCTGGGCACAGCAGCTTGTCAGGGGTGGCTAAGGCCAGATGCTAACATACTGTACTGTACAGTACTGTACTTAGCTTGCTTTCAGTTATGTTAAATGTTCATTTATCCATTTCATTAGTCATTTATATTTATTTCTCATTGTTTTCTGTATGTAAAAATAGTTATTCTCTATAAAATGTATTTTTTGTGAATATTTTTGGGTGTCTGGAACGGATTAATTGGATTTACATTATTTCTTATGGGAAATATTGCTTCAGTTTTCATACGTTTCGGTTTTAGTCAGACTTTTTCGAACGGATTAATCATGAAAACCGAGGTTTGACTGTATTCTGTTCAGTTTAATTAGAAGCTCTGTTATCAGTTGTTGGATCTGTTACCTGTTACTTGTTCAATGTAATGCTGTTCAATGCAAACACGTTCTATGTACTAAGTTGTTATATTGTAAACCTCACTGACTTTAAATAGTGCGGTATATAAAACCAAATAAATAAATAAAATGGTGAATCTAGCTTGAAAATGGGGGGGGGGGGGTGGAGGATAATAAATTCAGAATTTGCATGCAAAAAAATTAATTTTCCATTGTTACCTCATTTCATTTTCGATTTATGGTGTTTCGCTTTTTGCTTTCCTGTGTATATAGTTTTGCTTTTTTACAACTAATGTACAATCTCTAAAGATTATGATTTATTTATTTACATTCTCTTATATACTGTGCTATTCTGCATCAGTGTGGTTTACATTGAACAAACTGAAATTACATTGAACAGGGCATTATAACTTGGAGATAACTATTTTACAGGGAACATGGGCTATGGAGGGTTAAGTGGCTTGCCCAAGACCACAAGGAGCACCTGTGGGACTAGAAACCCCAGTCCTTCTGGCCCAAGGTTGCTGTCCTCTAGTGGGATTTGAACCACTGACCTTCCGGCCTGAAGTACCTTGCCCCAACCACTAGGCCACTCCTCCACTGATGATAACATGGGTTAATTAGTTTTGCTTTCGTAGATTTTGATTATAATGTATTACCATTACCAATCTGAAAAAAAAAGTAAACCCTGCTAGATAAAACAAACCAGAAAAAAACATGGTCAAAACTGACCTTCATCTTTGACTGTGTGACCTTGGGCAAATCATTGAACGTTCCTTGAACAATCACAGGTTATCAGTTTCTTTGATTAGGGACCTGTAGGTTCATCTCTTTACAATAATTGTCAAAATGAGAAAGCAAAACGAAAAAGAAATTCATTCTTTTATGAACCTTGATTGCTTTAAATTTTACTGCATACTTGCATGAAGACCACTCGATTGTACTGATACTGAATAAAAGACTATGGTAAAAAATTAATTTTAAAATATTGTACTAATACTACTACTGCTTATCATGTCCATAATGCTACAAGACATACGCAGCGCTGTACACATAGGTGTAAGAAACAGTCCCCGCTCATCAGAGCTTACAATCTAACCAAGATGAACAACATCACAAAACTGGGGACTAGAGTATGGGAAGATACGCATTAGTAGTGAACAAGAGAGTGAGGGGCATCAGGATCCAAAAGCAGCCTTGAAGAAGTGGGCTTTTAGCCTGGATTTTAATAAGGCTAGAGAAGGACCCCATCGTACTGAAATTTGTTCCAGCAGTGGCGTTCCAAGCTTCCTCAGCACCCGTGGTGAGCACCCCAACCCCCTCCACACAGTACAGTGCACCCCCCCTAAAGCCCACACAGGAGATCCAGCATGGCAAATTTACCCTAATGCCGTGGGTAGCTGCTGTACAGCTTCTGCTCCAGACCCAGTGGTTGTTTTCTCCTGGGCCAAATTCTTGCACACAGCTGCTCTGGCTCCACCATGTGGGTCCAGCAGGGGTGCACCCTCCTTCCATTCAGCACCCTGGACAGGCCACACTCATCTCCCTGCCCTTGGTATGCCACTGTGTTCTAGGCATATGGAAGAACCAGACACATTTGTGTTTCTGTCCAAACATTTCATATATCATTAATTTATTTATTTATTTATTTTTATTTATTTATATTCTCTTATATACCACACTATTCTGCATCAGTGCGGTTTACATTGAACAAACTGAAATTACATTGAACAGGGCATTATAACTTGGAGATAACTATTTTACAGGGAACATGGGCTATGGAGGGTTAAGTGGCTTGCCCAAGACCACAAGGAGCACCTGTGGGACTAGAAATCCCAGTCCTTCCGGCCCAAGGTTGCTGTCCTCTAGTGGGATTAGAACCCCCGACCTTCTGGCCTGAAGTACCTTGCCCCAACCACTAGGCCACTCCTCCACTCCATTAATATGCAAAGCACCCGTTTTTCACCATCAAGAATAAACACAAATGAGTCTGGTTCTTTCTCGTTGGGGAATCAACAAACAACAATGGCCAGCTTGGTAGCACAATGGCAATTCTGAGCAGAGACAACTGGTTTTGATTCCCAGCTCAGGCCTTGTGCTCCCTGGAGCTGCTCCATAGGGAGCACTTGAAGGACTACTGAGAGGGAGAAATTTGCACTTGTAAGTTATTACCTCCTGAGAAATTCTCTAGATCTTGGGAAAAAAAGTAATTCTTTGGGTTAAAATTGATAAAATCAGTGTATTTTAAAATTCAGTGTTTTATTAAGTGAGTTATGGCATAGTACTGCAAGCCAGCTTTCAATTAAGTTAAAGCCAGTTAGTGCTTAGCATCACAAGCCAGCTTTCAGTTAAATTACAGCCAGCTGGGGCTTAGTATAATCAGCCAGACTTCAGGTAAATTAAAGCCAGTTCGGACTTAGTATTACAAACCAGCTTTCACTTAAATTAAAGCTAGTTATGGTATATCTTAACAGAGAAATAGAATAGGATAAATATTCTTTGAATATATAGACAGAAATTATTTTCTAGAGACCTTTTACAAAGAAGTCTACCAGTTAGGAGGAAATTGAAATTGTTTCATATAGGTATTAAAGTCAAGTGACAGATCAAGGGGGCAACTTGAAAGGCTCCCTCTATCAAACCAAGGACAGTGCGAATCACCCAGGAAATTATGATATTATCATAGAAGCACAGATACAAATAGAACATCTCTCCCACCCACCCCATGCATAATCCTTGATTTATAGCCTCCTAAACCAGTTAAAGGGAAGAGGTGATCTTACTCAATTTCAGGTTTAACTGATTATCTTCATCAGCAGGTTATTAGACCTTAGGAGTAGATTAATTAGAAATATAGAAACATGACCGCAGAAAAAGACTACATGGCTTATCTAGTCTGCCCTTACATATCAGCCACTACAACAATCCCCTTTTTTCTTTAGAGATCCTCTGTGTTTGTCCCATGCTCTTTTGAATTCAGATACTGTCCTCATCTCTACCACCTCCACTAGGAGCCTATTCCAAGTATCTACCACTCTTTCCATAAAGAAATATTTGCGTGCATTACTCCTGAGTCTATCCCCTTTCATCCTCATCCTATTTCCCCTCATAGAAGAGCTTGCTGTCAATTAAAAGAGGCTCTCCTCCTATGCATTTATGCCACAGAGGTATTTAAACATCTCAATCATATCTCCTCTATCCTGCCTTTCCTCTAAAATATACACATTAAGATCCTTAATTCTGTCCTCATATGCTTTATAATGAAGACCACTAACCATTTTAGTAGCCACACTCTGCACCAACTGCAACTTGTTTATATCCTTTTGAAGGGTTCTACACAATACTTCAATGAAGTCACACCAAGGACTTATATAGAGGCACTATCACCTCCTTTCTTCTGTTGGCCATTCCTCTCCCTATGCACCCAAGCATCCTTCTAGCTTCCACTGTCATCTTTTCTACCTGTTTAGCTATTTTAAGATGGCCTTAGTGGAACACAGGATCTGGTATTGGGGCCGCTTGGCAATGGTGATCATAGAATGATTGCACTTGATTTAATACATGAAGCAGGATGGCAAGGAAATCAAAAGGAAGACTATGATAAACTGAGAAAAATAGTTAAGAAAAAACTAAAAGGAACAGCTGCAAAAGTTAAAGATTTGCATCAAGCATAGATGTTGTTTAAAAGTACTATCTTGGAAGCCCAGACCAGATGTATTCCATGCTTTCAGAAAAGTGGAAGGAAGGCCAAAAAACTGCAAGCATGGTTTAAAGGTGAAGGCATAGAGGTTGCTGTAACCAAAAAAGCATCTTTCAGGAAATAGAAGAATAAGTCAAAACACGAAAATGGGAAACAACATAAGCACTGGCAAGTTAGATTCAAGGCATTGATAAAACAGGCAAAGAGAGAATTTTAAAAAAGCTTGCCATGGAAGCCAAAATGCAAATAAAAACTGGGAAATGCATTACAACTATTTGATAAACTAAAGAGTAGTAAATCATCTGCACCCCTGCAACAGATGGTATACATCCAAGAGTATTGAAAGAACTGAAATATGAGATTGCAGACCTACTATTAGTAATCTCTGAACTATCATTAAAATCATCTGTAGTACTGGAAGACTGGAGAATGGCCAATGTAACGCCACTTTTTTTAAAGGGTTCCAGGGGTGATCCAGGAAACTACAGACTGGTGAGCCTGACATCAGTACCGGGCAAAATGGTAGAGACCATTGTAAAGAATAAAATTACCAAACATGTAGAAAGCTAATATGGATTTAGCCAGGGAAAAGTCTTATTAATCTGTTATATTTTTTGAAGGTGTGAATAAACAGACAAAGGTGAACCGGTTGATATAGTGTATCTGGGTTTTCAAAAAGCCTTTGACAAGGTCCCTCATGAGAGACTCTTGGCAAAATTAAAAAGTTATGGGATTGGAGGCAGTGTACTATTATGGATCAGGAACTGGTTAAAAGATGGAAAGCAGAGAGTAGGGCTAGATAGCCAATTTTCTCAGTGGAGAAAGGTGAATAGTGGAGTACCACAGGGATCTCGGCTGGGCCCTCTGCTTTTTAAAATATTCATAAATGACCTGGAAATAGGAATAACAAGTGAGGTAATCAAATTTGCAGATGTCAAAAAATTATTCAAAGTTGTTAAAATGCCAGAGGATTGTGAAAAATTGCAAGAGGACCTTAATAAATTGGAAGACTGGACACCCAAATGGCAGATGAAATTTAATGTGGACACGTGCAAAGTTATGCACCTAGAAAAGAGCAACCCAAACTATGGTTGCATGTTGCAAGGTTCCACATTAGGAGCCACCACCAATGAAAAAGATTTAGGCATCATTGTGGATAATACATTGAAACCCTCCACCCAGTGTGCAGTGGCAGCCAAGAAAGCAAATAAAATGCTAGGAATCATAAGGAAAGGAATGAAGAATAAAACCAAGGATATTATAATGCCTCTGTATTTTTCCATAGTGCGACTACACCTTGAATATTGTGTGCAATTCTGGTTGACATGTCTTAAAAAGGATATAGCAGAATTAGAAAAGGTACAGAGAAGAGCCGTCAAAATGGTAAAGGGGATGGAAGGATACCTCTATAAGGAAAGGCTTAAAAGTTTAGGGCTTTTCAACTTATTAAAGAGTTGACTGAGGGGATATATGATAGGCGTCTATAAATTAATGCATGGAATGTAACGGATAAACGTAGATCAGTCATTTACGCCAACAAAAAGTAGAAAGACTAGGGGACATGCAATAAAGCTGTAATATAACCCATTTAAGACTAATAAGAGAAAATATTTTTTCACTCAACATGTAATCATACTCTGGAATTTGTTACCGGAGCATGTAGTAAAAGCTGTTAATGTAGCTGAAGTGAAAAAAAAAAGGTTTGGACAAGTTCCTGGAGGAAAGGTCCATAAATCATTATTAAAAAGGACCTGGGAAATCCATTGTTTGGCCTGGGACAAGCATTGTTGAACCTGTGTGCCATTTTGGGGACCTGCTAGGTACTTGTGACCTGGACTGGCCACTGTTGGAAAGAGGATACTGGGCTTGATGGACCTTGGTCTGACCCAATATGGCATTTCTTATGTTCCTATGTAAATTAGAGAAACAAGCAAAGTTGACAACATCATGATAATGGGAGATTTCAATTACCCCTGCATTGACTGGGTCAGTGTCACATCGGGACATGTAAGGGAGATGAAGTTTCTAGATGAAGTAAATGACTGCTTCATGGAGCAGCTGGTTCAGGAACAGACATGTGGAGAGACTGTTTTAGACCTAGACCTCAATGGAATGCAGGATCTAGTGCGAGAGGTATCTGTTTTGGAGCCTGGCAATCCAGCAGCTCCTGGGATTTTTTTAGCCATGTGACCAGAAGTAGATTGCCAGAACTTTCTTTCAAGGCAATGGAGGGTTTAGTGACCTGCCCAAGGCCACAAGGAGTGCCAGTGGAAATCAAACTCTAGTCTCTTAGTTACCAAGTCGGTGCTCTAACCATCAGACTACTCCTCCACCCCAGAAGGTTCTTAAGGGGTCAATATTCATAGAAACATAGAAACATAGAAATATGACGACAGAAAAAGACCACATGGCCTATCTAGTCTGTCCTTCCATAACAACTACAACAGTCCACTTTTTTCCTTTAGAGATCCTCTGTGTTGGTCCCATGCTTTCTTGAATTCAGTTACTGTCCTCATCTCTACCACCTCCACTGGGAGACTATTCCACGGATCCACTACTCTTTCCGTAAAGAAATATTTCCGCATATCACTCCTGAATCTATCTCCCTTCACCCTCATCCCATGTCCCCTCGTAGCAGAACTTGCTTTCAATTGAAAGAGGCTCTCTCCCTGAACATTTATGCCACGGAGGTATTTAAACATCTCAATCATATCACCTCTATCCCGCCTTTCCTCTAAGGTGTACATATTAAGATCCTTAAGTCTGTCCTCATATGCTTTATAATGAAGCCCATTAATCATTTTGGTAGCAACCCTCTGCACCGACTCCATCCTGTTCACATCCTTTTGAAGGTGCGGTCTCCAGAATTGCACACCATACTCCAAATGAGGTCGCACCAAAGACTTATACAGAGGCATTATCACCTCCTTTTTTCTGCTAGCCATTCCTCTCCGTATGCACCCAAGCATCCTTCTAGCTTTTGCTGTCGCCTTTTCCACCTGTTTAGCTACTTTAAGATCATCAGACACAACCACGCCTAGGTCCCGCTCTTCTTTAGTGGACAAAAGTACTTCACCTCCTATACTGTATTGCTCCCTTGGATTGCTGCAGCCCAAATGCATGACCTTACATTTTTTAACATTAAATCCCAGCTGCCAAATTCTAGACCATTCTTCAAGCTTAGCTAGATCCCTCCTCATGTTATCTACCCCTTCCTGGGTGTCTACTCTATTGCAGATTTTGGTATCATCCGCAAAGAGGCAAACCTTACCCGACAGCCCTTCCGCTATATCACTAACAAAGATGTTAAAAAGAATCGGACCAAGGACAGATCCCTGGGGCACACCACTGGTAACATCCTTCTCCTCAGAGTGAGCTCCATTTACTTGTACTCTTTGTCGCCTCCCACCCAACCAATTTCTAACCCAAGCAGTAACTTTAGGGTCCATCCCTAGGGTGCTCAGTTTGTTTATAAGTCGCCTGTGAGGAACAGTGTCAAAGGCTTTACGGAAATCTAAATACACCACATCTAGAGCTCTCCCTCGGTCCAACTCCCTGGTCACCCAGTCAAAAAAATCAATCAGATTTGTCTGACAAGACCTGCCTCGTCCCCCTCGTCCCTTTTTCTTTTTTAAGAGAAATGAGTGCCAGAGAACCCGTACAAGTTTCTTTTAAACTCGGTTTTATTTTGGCTGTGGAGTTGCATTGCCGGATAAGTGCCGCAAAGGACTTTGCAACATATATCATAGACATACCTAGCTGACTAGACTGAAAGCAGACCAGGCTATCATTAAGTTCAGCCTTCTTTTGATTTCTAAACAGTTCTCTAGGTGAAAGTAGAAAAAGACATTATGCCCTGCAACCATTTCTGCATTTTCTCCTACTTCAGTACATCATGATATCAATCAGTATTCTTTTTCCTCTGAAACCTTTCTAGTTTGGCTAAACACAGAAGATCTCTAAAGGAAAAAAAAGGACTGTGGAGCTTAGTAATTAGCATGGAAGGACGTACTAGATAGGCCATATGGTCTTTATCTGCTGTCATGTTTCTATCTATGGCCAGTCCAGTGGTTTCTGTGCAAGTACTGGCAAAAGACTTGGGTCTGATTTCTAAATAATGCTTCAGCTCCCTGGACCAGCCAGGGCTGGAGATGCTGTGGAGGCAGCATTTACAGGAATGATGACACCTAGTGGTCAGACTTAGGTTCCACATTAGCCAGGACCCAGAGGTAGTTGTGGTTTGTGGCCCCTGGCCCTGAAATGCAACTATAATGGCTGGACTGAGTTAAAAGTGGGATATGCAAACTGAGGCAAAAAGCCCAGGCATAATAATCCAATGGAGACCAGTTCCAATTGGGCTGGAAGACCTAAGAAGAGAAAACTAACAGGTCAATAAAATAATAACTTATCCAATTAACTTTAAATGTATTTATCATAGTGACCACAACTGCTTCTTCTAGCAAAATGTTTCATCATTTCACCACTTGTATCTATATGCAGCTCCATACAGGATTCGCTAAATTTGTTCCCCTTCCAAAATCTTGTTAAATTATTGCAACGTTGTATCATTAGGTACAGGAACCAAAGTGTGCTGGGTAAGAGTAAGATAAGAATCTCAAGCATCATGATTTTACCAGAAGGAATTTGTGTCACACAAAACCAACCCTGTTTCTCTGGCTGGGTGACTATAGAATTAGATAAAGGATGTGCACAAGATCGAGCATTCTTGGATTTCAGCAAGCTTTTGATAGTGTCCCATAGACTCATAAATCAACTGAGTAGCCTGGAAATAGCCTGCAGAGTCCAACATGCTAGTAATTCCAAAAGAAGCAACTAAATGCACCAAAACAACAGCTAACAGAGTCTTCCAACTCTGTGCCCCAAGTCTATGGAATACCTTACCAGCACATATCAGAGCAATCCCCAACTTGAGCCAATTTAGAAAGGCCCTTAAACATTTCCTCTTCACCAAATATCTCACTGACATCTCCGATCCTCGGTCCCACTCGAATAACGAGCACCTCAACAATAATAGTAGTCAACTAGACAAGCCCTCGCAACAGGCGTCCCCTACAATGTAAACACCAAACATTATCCTTTCTCAGTACACCTCATACTGTTCCATGTGAACCGCGCTGATTGCAAATAGTGCGGTATATAAGAAATATAAATAAATAAATAGGCCCTAGGATGGTTGACTGGGTTAAGGATGGATTATGAATGAAAACTGGCCCAGGCAGGATGATACTATCCCCAGCCCCTCTTCTGTCTAATTTGGTGCCAGTCCCAGGCTGCCAATGCTGTAGGCCTCTACAGTCCTTCCCTATGGAACTCTCTTCCTGACACACTAAGAAATATTACCAGTCCCCCTGCCGTCCACAAGCACCTGAAAACCCACGTAGTCACTGAACACTTTGGTCCCTCCACCATCAACATAACACTACCAAAACTGATTCACAATTGTAAATAGCTGTTTGAATACCCCATTTAGCTCCAAGATTGCATATAGCACCACAGTTTATAATATTTAGTATATTTGTTAGCAAAATGTTGAACTGTTTCAATTGTTAACTGTTACGCTGTTCCTTGTACAACACGTTTACTGTAAAATGTTCTATTCTCTGTAAACTGCTTTGACCCAGTGAAAAGCGGTATATAAGCCTAGCTAAATAAATAATTGATGTAAATAAATTGCAGCAGCAGTTTACTGTTTGTTTACCTCAGTGGCCCACCAGTACATGCTGAAATATCTCCATACCACTCCCCTTCCTGCCCGCCCCGCCCCACCCCATAGGGCAATCCACCCTCTGTTAGGAACTGGTTAAGTGAGAGAATGCAAGGCATATTGCTAAATAGAATTCCCTCTGACAAAAGAAAGATTAGTGAAGGGAGGGATCACTTCTGTTCAAGATCTTTGTAGCATTTATTTCATGTTTTTCAAATGGGAGTTCAAGGCAAATTACAATTGGGTTCTGTAGGTACTTCCCTGTCCTCAGAGAACTTACAATCTAAGTTTGTATCTGATGCAATGGAGAGTTAAGCAACTTACCCCAGGAGAACCTGTAGGAATCAAAGCCAAATTTTTGCAGTACAAAGCTATTGTTTTACCCACTAGCCTACTTCTCCACTAGGCGAAGGACAAATTTGGCTTTCTGTGGATGACACTAAGCTCTGCAATGGAATGAACAGCCATGAGGGAACTGATAGAATAAGAAGTGATCTAAAAATATTTGAGAAATGGTCAAGGGCATGGCAGTTAAAATTCAGTGCAAAAATGTGCAGATTTATAAATCTGAGGTACAGAAATTGGAGGAAGCAGTACAAAGTAGGTGGACAGATGAGAAACTGATGTACACCAAGAAGAAGGAAGATCTCAAGGTAATAGCTTCTGATTATGTCAACGTGAAATAAGGTGGAGACCACAGTGCCAACACAAGGGTATTGGGCACATTAGAAGTGGGATTTTAGAAGGGGTGTCTAAGAAGAATCTTGGACGTCCAGAGCAGAATGTTCAAATATCCAAGGGACTGGCAGGAGTGAAGGGAGGCACGTATACTATAAGTGCCTTCTGAAATCGCTACATCTCCATCCCAAAAATGAACAGCCCAGTAACCAGTTCTGAAGATGGGCCCTGCGTAAATAGCAAGGCCGGGTACGTTCATGGGTGTAGGCCATTTTACAAATGTTAATGTCCCTGAATTGCACAATCTCAGAACTGGTACTTGGATGTGCAAGCAGTGGACTTTCAGAAGGAGGTTGACTATCCTATGGGACTTACACGTCCTGGCCGGTCACTTCTGATACTCAAGACATGCGGTAGCAGGCCAGTAATATATTTGGAGTGTGTCTTTACGCTCAGGTTTCTTCAGGCAGGAAATAACTGTGGTGATGTAAGCGCATTATGTGCTTTCCTCTGGAAGAGTTAACATCCATGAAATGAGTACTTCTTTTCAGCATCTTTGTGCTAAGGAGCAAGTATATACATGAACGTCTTTCCAAGCAGGGCCAGACATTTTTATGCCGTTCTGAAACCACACTGCAAATACATCTCCCTTGCTGCACCTGGGCCACACCTCCACCAGACTCCCACGCTACATGGACATTTTTCACTGGGGATCTCTACATACCTCACCATCACCTTTCAGGCACGATCTTAAAAGTTATAATCACCCCCACCCCACCCTCCCAGAATAATCTTAAAACCACATAATCAGACATCATATTTCAATATTCAACTTTGTTTGGTATTTGTGCACATAACGAAGGAAACATTCAAAAAGCCTTCACCTGGGTAAATAGACTATCGTTAAAAATATCAGTAATACCTAAAGCTGGGAGGATGGCCAGTGTAACGCCAATTTTTGAAAAAGGGTTCCAGGGGTGATCCGGGAAACTATAGACCAGTGAGCCTGATGTCAGTACCGGGAAAAATGGTAGAAACCTTTCTTAAGAACAAAATTACTGAACATGTAGACACCCCATGGTTTAATGGGAGACAGCCAACATGGCTTTAGCCAAGGAAGGTCTTGTCTTACTAATCTATTATGTTTTTTTGAAGGTGTGAATAAACAGGTAGACAAAGGTGAGTCAGTTGATATAATGTATCTGGACTTTCAGAAAGCCCTTGACAAGGTCCCTCATGAGAGACTCTTGGTAAAATTAAAAAGTCGTGGGATAAGAGGCAGTGTACTATTGTGTATCAGGAACTGGTTAAAAAATAGAAAGCAGAAGGTAGGGCTAAATTGCCAATTTTCCCATTGGAGAAAGATGAATAGTGGAGTACCCCAGGGATCTGTGCTAGGTCTGCTGCTTTTTAACATATTCGTAAATGACCTGGGACTGGGAATAATGAATGAGGTAATCAAATTTGCAGATGACACAAAATTATTCAAAGTTGTTATAACCCAAGAGGATTGTGAAAAATTGCAAGAGGAACTTAATAAATTGTAAGACTGAACATTCAAATGGCAGATGAAATTTAATGTGGACAAGTGAAAAGTTATGCACCTAGGAAAGAACAACCCAAACTATGGTTACACGATGCAAGGTTCCACATTAGGAACCACAACCCAGGAAAAAGATTTAGGCATCATCATGGATAACATGTTGAAACCCTCTGCCCAGAGTGCAGCGGCGGCCAAGAGAGCAAATAGAATGCTAGGAATCATAAGGAAAGGATTGGAAAATAAAACAAAGGATATTATAATGCCTCTGTATCGTTCCACGGTCGCTTGAGTATTGTGTGCAATTCTGTTCGCCGTATCTTAAAAAGGATATAGCGGAATTAGAAAAGGTACAGAGAAGAGCCACCAAAATGGTACAGGGGATGGAAGGATACTCCTTTGAAGAGAGGCTAAAAAGGTTAGGGCTCTTCAACCTGGAAAAGAGACGGCTCAGGGGAGATATGATAGAGGTCTATAAATTAATGAATGGAGTGGAACGGGTAAACGTAGATTGATTGTTTATGCCCGGGGTTCCCAACCTGGGGTGCCTGCACCCCCAGGAGGTGTGAGATGGACTTTCAGGGAGTGAGACAAAGAGTGGCTTCTGTCCCTTAGTGACGAGTCATTACTCAGCCAGCTGCCAGTGTGCCTTGAGCAGTGGTAGTGTTGTATAGGCTCATTGTTTATTTAATCAAAAGGAGAGAATAACAGAATTAATGTGTAAGAAAAGTAAGTAACTGATTGTCAGAGTATTGTATTTTTAAATCATTATAACGCAACATCTGACAAAATAATTGTGTATTGTTTCACTCATAAATTCATGATTGTGAGAGTTTGTTATGTATTTCACCCTTCGGGGCCTCTCAGCTTACCCGTCGCCTCTGCTCACACGCACCATGAAGGGGGTGCGAACATTAATCAAACATTTTCTAGGGGTGTGGGGCATAGAAAAGTTTGGGAACTACTGGTTTACGCCATCAAAATGTAGAAAGACTAGGGGATATGCAATGAAGCTACAGTGTAACCCATATAAGTCTAATAAGAGAACACGTAATCAAACTCTAGAATTTGTTACCGGAGGATGTAGTAAAAGCTGTTAATGTAGCTGGGTTTAAAAAAGGTTTGGACAAGTTCCTGGAGGAAAGGTCCATAAACCATTATTAAGGAGGACCCGGGAAATCCACTGCTTGCCCCAATACAAGCATTGTGGAACCTGTGTGTCTTCTGGGGAAACTGCTAGGTACTTGTGATCTAGATTGGCCACTGCTGGAAACAGGATACTGGTCTTGATGGACCTTAGTCTCACCCAGTATGGCATATCCTATGTTCTTATATTCTTATGCAGAGTGTCCCTCCCCCAGCCCTCCCCCGCACCGATAGTTCTTTAAGTTTATGCGGTTGTCGGGCTTTATTGTTTTGGTTTGACTGCTGCTCCTTGACATCCTCCCTCCCTGAAACGGCTGCCCTAAGTAACTGCCTAGTCTGCCTGATGGTTACATCTGTGTAGACGACCAGAGCCAGAGAGATGCACACGTACATGGAGAGAGGCAAATAAAAAGAGGCTAGAGGCCATCCAGAGAAGGGCTGCCAAAACTGCACAGAGTCGGCATCAAAACTCATATGAGAGAATAACATTAAAGAAATATGTTAATTTATTATATGCCTTTGCAGAAAGTGCACAAAATGAGGTACAAGAAGGAAGAATAAGAAAAAAGAAAATACTTAAAACTTAAGGCTCTAAACCTATCTGACCTGGGGCAGCCCCAGTCACGTGAGTTTTCAGAATATGATATTTATGCAGCAAACTGCGCTATCCCTTAGCACAACAGTAAAGGCTTGATTTTCCCATGCAAACCTTACTCCCCAATGCAGAAAGGGAATCAGCATAAAACCACTGCATTAAAGGGTAGAGCAATAGGCATACAAAATGCATGGAAATCGCTCCCGATTTTAAGAAAAACTGCTAAAATCTAGTGACGTTTTTCACCCTTTTTGTACTGCTGAATCTTTACGCCAGCCTGATGGAAAGATGCAGCCAAGAGAAAACCCACCTGGGCAGCTTTGGGAACCAACGCTCTAGAGGAGAGGAGAGACAAGCAAGGGGCATGACAGAGATATTGAAATGCCTCAAAGATATGAATCAGGTACAAGAAGCAAAGCATTCTCAGAGGAACAAACATTCTAGAGCAAAGGGTCGTAGTCTGAGGCTCCAGGGGGTTAAACATAAGAGCAAATCAGAAAATACGAGTTTATGAATGTGTGCAGTGAACTTCTAGTGGAACAAAAAAGCTAAGAGAATTCCAAATGGCATGGATTAAGCACAGGGAATCGCTCGTAGCAAGGAGGTGAAAGTAAAAGGAGAGACTGCGAGGAATCTATAGCACTGTGTGGAGATAGGATTAAGCACAGGGAATCGCTCGTAGCAAGGAGGTGAAAGTAAAAGGAGAGACTGCGAGGAATCTATAGCACTGTGTGGAGAAAGGATTAAGCAGACTGGATGGGTTACTTCGTACCAAACGAAAGCATGAACAGGCCATGAAGTAGCTGGGTTAGTACCAGCAGACAATAAATCCTCAGGAACCAGTCAGGCTGGTATCAGCAGATTGGTGGTGATTGAATACTACCCAGTAAGTCCATAGAGACCTGGATGGTCTCACTGGTTTTGGTAGCAGTTTTAAATTGTTTCAGTCATCGGGAGAGGATGGTTGAGTGCTGCATTAAGTACGGGATCCTGCATGCTGAGCTACCCAGGATGGTAGAAAACCTGTGATTACAGCAAAACCTGATTTGGATAAGACGTAATGTCTTACAAGCAGTCCCGTCTGCATGGTTAGCAGCTGGAAGATAGCCCTGAAGTGCAGACACGACCTAGTCATTTCCTGCCACCATGGATACAGCATGGGTGAACCTGGCAGCTGCCTAGGGCCCAGAGATGAAGATAACAATAAAAAGAATAAAAATGCCTGGCAAAGGGGTGTCTGATGCTAAAGGTTTGCCCAGGGCAGTCAATAGGGCAGATAGGGCACTGAAGATAAGAATTGTCATAGAAAAGGAGAGGGGTTTTATAAATGCTCAGACTCTATGCCTGCCAACTGAAATTCGTATTTAGCACAGAATAACAGGAAGGGCTGGACTAACCAATTGGGTTTTTTTGTGCCGTCATTCTGCCTTAATCCCTTGTGTAAATCCCTGGCCAAAACGAGCACTTTAAAAACGTATATGTGCCTCTGAGCAGGTGTAGAAACCTAAATAAATCACTCAATAAATATACATGATTCGCTTTGTAAAATAGGGAATACAAGTGTCAATTTTTGGCCCGCCCAGGCCATGCCCCCTTGGAATTTTGATGTGCGGATCTCCATGTGTAAATGGCAGCTTCCTAAAATCACACACACGCATTCCAATCCCTATGTGTAAATGACGCTATTTACATGTATAGAAGCTACATAAGGCTTCTAGAAGAACATCCTAAGCAGCATTACTGGCGCATAACATGCCAAGTAACACACTATTGCTTAAACAGAACTTAGTAAATAGGGATAAAAATGTGGCAATACCCAGTGGAATTCATTTCCTTGGTGGTTCTGCAAAACAATTTCTTCAAAGAACTCTGTAAAGTAGCTAAATGCATTACAGTTTCACATGCCAACAATGATTTGGTGGATTGCTCTGCAGTATGCCTAAGGGTTCGACCTCTCACACCATCCTTGAACTATAATGTGAAGATGGAGCAATCCAAATGCTGTACCCTGTCCCTAAAGAGGTTTTGCAATAAGGACAGAATTTGGACAAGCTGTTGCAAACTAGATTCCTGTGATTTTACCTGTCAAGAAAGAATTATGAAGGGGGGGGTCCATATCCTTTTAAGGTCTGGAAACCTGACCTTAGGTAGTTATAAGAACCTCACACAGCTACTGGTCACCATCGTGCAACAACTGCGAAGGTGCATCAGTGGCAGTATGGAGCTGAAGCCGTTGTTCATTCTCTTGCCCCTCTTGGCTCTGCTTCTCACTGCCTACAGCGTAGATGCGGGTAAGTCCACTTTAAACATAAAACAAATTAAAGGGTACAATGCACTGGGAAAAATATATTCCAAATTCAGACTGAGGGTCTGCCTCTCTAAGGGCCCCTTTTATTAACCCTTAGCAGATGCCATCGCCACAGAGGCCATACAGTAGGAATAAAGTAGGTCATGCAGCGGGATAGCACATGCTAAGGCTTAGTAAAAGGGGCCCTAAGAGATCAATATTCAACATACAACAATCTGAGTAGTTGTAGATCTTCATACCAGGTGTCCTGTCAGGGGCAGAGGCAAAACTCCAGGTACTGGGGGGAGGTGGGGGAGGAGGGTGCACCCTTAAGGCCCTACCTCTGTGCAAGCTCTTTTCCTCCTATGACACACCAATCATTTCGTCCCATCCACCAACTTTCCAGAGAGGTCACTGTCCAGACCATTTTCTAAATTAAACTGCAGCTTACTTAACTCAAAAAGTCAAGAAACATAAGGGATGAATATTTAAAAGAACCTTCTAGTAAAACACTGTGGGGCAGTCTGAATCTTCGGCCCCCGACAGTATTCTAATGGCATCGGGTGCTTTCCCCGATGTCTGGATCATCTGAGATGATGGGTCAAACTTCACCTCAGATGATATTTCTGCTCCCGGCTGGATCTTTATGCCTACCTAAAGCTGGTGTGAATATCCATCGTTAAAAGAAACAGTGTAAAAAACTGCTTAGCACTGTTTTATTATACCAGGTGCAAACACTTATACAGTCAATTGCATTACAATTTGCATGCCAAGTGTGCGGCAGTTTAGCATTGTGGTTGTTGCTTTTTATACTGCTTTATCATTTCAATCAAAGTGGTTTACATTGTAAATTAAGCTTGGTAATGTATGTTAAACAGGGACATTGACAACTTGGATTTTTCTGAGCAATGGAGGGTTAAGTGACTTGCCCAAGGCCACAAGGAGTGCTAGTGGGAATTGAACTCTGGGTTCCCAGGCCAGTGCTCTAACCACTAGGCTAGTCCTCCATTGGAGAGCATGCCTAGCATGGGAAAAATGGAAGGAAAGACCATGCTAAGCTTTTCAGCATCGGCCCATTTGGGAGTTAGCCAGACATATGTTCAGAGGTTTAAATTGCCCAGACTAAAAGGTAAACTTTGTCTGGGCAAATCAGTGCTCCGCACAAAATTTTGCCACATAAAAAGAAGCAGGGCTAAAGGCGCTCCGCACCACTCTACAATGATATTCAGCCCTAGATAGTGAAGGTTATCCAGGTACGTTTGGTTGGGAAGAAGCGTTGTCTGAAAGTTATCTGGATAATTTTATCCACATAACATGCCCACTTGCTGCCTTTTTGACTATGAGGTTTTTCATTATTATCCTGTAGACACATAGGGGAGTTACTTTAAAAGTCTTATTTGTGATTTCCACATGTAAAATAAGCATTTACACGAATTAATAGTGATTTAAGTAAGGGCTCAGTTTACACGTGGGTGTCCTTACTAGGTAGAATTGCAAGGGAAGGTTACTGAGGACATACTTAGGGATTGGCCTGGACAAGTCAAAAATCTAGATGTGTTTTTTTCCTTTTCATCTAGGGAATGCACATGTATGACTGTAGTTGTCTATGTCAGGATTCACACCTGCACCCTGGCAAGTTTAGGATTTACAGAAGTGCTCAGTTCGGCCAGCCCTTTACAGGAAGAATTAAGGGAAATTATCTTCCTTGACATTCCCCCTTGGTTTGTTTCCTCCTCAAAAGTTAAATTAGATTGAGATAGTGCATCTGTTGTTAACTGGAGGAATCTATGCATGTAGGCTTGCAAAATAGTCACCACACACGTGTCAGTTGTGACATCTGGCAGTTACATGTGGATGGCGGTCATGCTTACCCTGCTGATTTTTCCTATGTGTAGATCTGCAAAATTGGCAGATACATGTACACTCCTGCACTATTTTAGAACAGGCTCTATATTTAGCAGAGCCTTTTCTAAAATACTGCCAGAATTGTGAACAGCGCAACCGCAATGTCTCTCACCTTTTCTAAAATGTGCCTTATAATGGGAAATCGCTTTAGGGAATCGGTCTCTTAATGAACTGCTCGCTATTTCTCATTCCAGGACTTGTGAAGCGGTCGGAGGCCTCTGATTTCCTAGCTGGCGAAAGGAGACGGAAACGCACTTTATATGAAGAATGTAATATTGAAACCTGCAGCTTCGAAGAAGTTCTTGAAGTTTTTGGTAACCGAGAACAAGCTGTAAGTACGTAAGAACAAAATACCAACAAAAGAAACCAAAAACCTCTCAAAAAGCAGCAAGGGAAAAATACAAAATGAGCAGCATATATGCTTTAAATATTAAGCAGCATAAAAACCAGAGTGCCATAGAAGAATCATGCAACATTTCTCAAAAGCACTATGGGCCTGATTCCATCCCGCATGTCCGGAAGCTCTGTGCGTCCGTCCAGAATTGGATGCACAGAGGGAGTCATGATTCTGATCCCTCGAGGCTCCATTAAAGAGCCATGATCCATGGCACCAGCTCCAGCAGTGATTTCCCTGCAGCCCGGCCCCCCGATCTGGCCTCCTAAGGCCAGGATCAGGCTGCAGGGAATGTCCTCGGTCCCCCTCCCACCCCATCCGCACCCCGGGCACACCAAACCCTGGCGACTAGGGGAACTTATTCCACCTTGGTGTTGGAATAAGTTCCCCGTGCAAGTCTCTGGCCCCGGACGTACAGGGCCAACATTAGAATCAGCCCTGTACATCCATGGCTGATGACCGCCCACTGCCTGCCCTAACCCCACCCCCGATCTGCCCATGTCCTGCCCCGTCTACCTTCTCCATACAAGATGCAGGCAAGGTAGATGGGACCAGGAAAAGGCATGAATAGCGAGGATAGACGTCCCAACAGGACGTCCATCCCCGCTATTAGTGCCTCGGAATAACCCCCTATGTGAAAATAGCTCATGGCGATTTAGAATCATACACTTAAGCCTGGTATTGTATTTCAAATCCAAAAAAGCCTTACAATTTAGCATGCTAAAATACCGATGGTGGTTCACTAATACATGGATTATCTACAGCTTTCATTGTGAGGCCCTGCCCTTCTTAAACAGATCTACTCACGACACTGAGACGATGGTCCACTTAACCTTGGAGCAGGCATTGGTGTGTTGAAAACCCAGCCAGTGTCAGCTTTGTGTATGGGGTCACATTGGATTCTTGATGGGATTTTTAAGACTTCTTTGGCTTTAAAATAAAGGCATAGCCTTCAATATTTGATTATAAGATACACATGGTCTGTGGTCCTTATAGTACTGTACTTATGACACAAGTTGGGTGATACCTGTATAGCAGTCAATAGAACAAGGGGTTCCTCGTAAAATATGCAACTCTGTATAATTAGTGGGAGATAAAGGCTATTCACATTTCCGAAACCTCCTCTCACCGGGTGCTTCTTCAGCTACCAGGCTCTTAACTCTCTTTTTAATCAAAAATGTTTCTGCAACATAATGCTGGATATTTTTCTACCCCCTAGATTTTACTTAGAAGATGCTGGGACTAGTTTCCTGACTGACCATAAAATAATGCTATCAGCTAACAGGGAATATCCAGTGCCCTAGATTGAATAACCTCACATTTTTAATTTCTGCTACATTAAATTTCGTCTTTTATTAGATCTGAGACACATTACATATTTTTAAGTTCTGTCATGTGTTGTCTTCTAAAATAATTTGCAATTGGAGGAGTAGCATAATGGTTAGCGCACTGGCTTTGGACCCAAGAAACCAGGATTCAATTCCCACTAATACTCCTCTCTATTGCCTCAGAAGAATCCATGTTATCAATGTCCCTGTTGAATGTACATTACCAAATTTAAGTTATAATGTAAACTGCTTTGACTAAAACAATAAAGAGGTATAGAAATCCTAATAAACAAATTAAATTATTACTAATAAGTGATATACATATATCACAAACAGAAACTCCAATGGTCAACTTTAAACAAATGTTTCTCCAGTAAATTTCCAAGAGCTAGGATTAGATGCCCTTCATAAGAAGATAAGAATTGCCATACTGGATGAGACCGAATGTCCATCAAGCCCAGTGGCCAATCTAAATCACAAGTACTTGGCAGGATCTCAATAATTAGATAGTTTCCATGTTACTTAACCCCAAGGAATATCGTGGCTTTCCCCAGGTCTCCAATATCTTTTTAACAGACTGAGAAAAGAATTCTGAAGGCTGGGCATACCAACATAGATGTTCACTTAGGACATTTCTAGAGATATAAGAGCATACCATTTATTGTTGTTTTATCCTGACAGAATGAATATTTGACAACATATAGAACCACTACCAACGGTCAATGAAAATGAGACTTCAAGCATATGGATTCACTACACAATGGTAAAAGTCCCCATATGACAACCACCTAGCATTGTTATTTGCCAAATAAAGCTATTTTGTATTGTTGATCCAATGAAAATGGGCCTCTAATTCACGTGTGCTAATGTGCATGGGGTTAATTTTTTAAGGAACCGCTTAAAGTTATTTGCCAACAGAAAGCATAAATCATGACATTTTAGTGATTGATTGATTAATATTTAGCTCATGCCTTTTCAGTTCAAGGTGAGTTATATTCAGGTACAGTTGTTATTTCCTTGCCCCTGGAGAGCTTATAATCAGTGGGATTTGAACCCCAGTCTTTCTGGTTCCAGGCTGCTTCCCTAATCAATAGGCTCCTCCTCCACTACATGCATATGCATGTACTTGACTTTATAAAATAGGCATGAAATATGCACAGTAAAATGTACACTAACTACAAGGGACTTTATAAAATTACCCTTGTGGAGAGTAATTGAATAAGGTGCATCCGGGTTAACACACGTTTTTATATACATCAGGCCCAATATTCAGCCCCAGCAGTTAGGCGTGAATATAGCATTTAGCCATCAGCGCTGAACTTTAAACCCAGATATTCGATGCTGGGATCATATGCAGCTCCGGCATTGAATTTCTGGGGTCACCGCACAGCCTCTGCAGCCACAGAAGCTAACCAGTTAGCTCCTAGTGGTAAAGTTAGGCCAGCATTTGTTGCACCTAGCTTTACCCGCAGGCCGCTAACTGGGTATCAGTGCAATATCGCCGCTCCTAGAACACCCCAGAACGCCGATGACATGCCTCGATCAATTAGTTGTGGATATTCAGTGGCACTAATCATGTTAGTGCCGTTGAAAATCCCATTCAGCAGCATTTACACAGTTTACAGGTCTGTAAACCGTGGAAAAGCCTTTCAATATCAGACCCAACATGCGTATTTCATTTTTTATTTATTTATTTAACAATCGCTTATATACCGCGACCTTCCAAAGATCAGGTGCGGTTTACAATGAACAAGTTAAGAAACAGTGTAACAATACTGTTTTTTACATGAAACTTCTGTGAACTATTTACAATAGTCTGTTAATTACATATTAACGTTGGGTAATATTAGGTAACATTATAAAACTATATACAAAGGTATGGTTCATATAGGCAACTCCCTTAACGTAAATTGGAGTAGCGACTAAAACGAGGTAGTTGAGACTGAAAGATGAAAGAAAAGAAGGAAAGATATTTGTGAGTGTGTAGAGTAAGTAGTGTTACTGTTAGATTGAACAGTAGATAAGAGTATTCATTTGGGCTAAGATCAATGTGGCAAGCTTAGTGGAAATATTGAATTATTAGTGATTAATTAGTGAGAAATGTGAGAATTAGTGAGAAATGTGCTTTTAATTTAGGCATGATCACTTACAAAAACCCTATGGCGGGTGTAAGTAACCGCATGTAACTTATAGGAGTATGCCTTTATTTTATGTACACACATGCTCCGCCCAAATTCCGTCTATGTCATATACATATAGAAGAGCTCCATCTATACACATATGTATATGACATAGACGGAATTTGGGCGGAGCATGTGTGTACATAAAATAAAGGCATACTCCTATAAGTTACATGCGGTTACTTACACCCGCCATAGGGTTTTTGTAAGTGATCATGCCTAAATTAAAAGCACATTTCTCACTAATTATGCCCCTATTTTATAAAGTATGCACATACTCGACCTTATGAAATACGCATACAATGCTAGAAATACAATGCTAGACATATAGACGAGCAACCAGTTAAAGTACACATGGAAAGACCCATCGGCATGCTTAGGTCTTTAAAATTACACATTTTACTTGAGTTGATGGCGCATATCTTTACACAGCTCCTTATAAAATTACCCCCATGGGGAACAATTCTATAACAGGATGCCTAGTTAAAGGATTTTTTTTAAGATGCTATTTTATAAAAACAAGTAGGCGCCTACTTGTCTTTATAAAATACTATCCTATAGTAGCCGATTTGAATGGAGTCTAGCACCCAGCGATCCTTTGTGACCTAGGCCCACTCATGAAAGAAAGGGAGACGCCTTCCCTCAACCGGAGGCAGCTGGGAATGAGCCCCTAAAATCTTCATAGTGATGAACAGGAGGAACCCGTCTTTGAAAGGGTCTGAGTCTCCAGGCCCATGAGCTCTTCGAAAGGACCGATTATTATGGGTCCGAAATCCAGAAGCAGAGGCTTTCCATGACAATACCACCAGGAGTCCTGAGACCTCCAGAAGTCTATTAAGTATGCCCTTGATGGACGGGTAGATGCCAAAGAGGGAAAGGGCCCTGCACACTTTCCAGGCCCTTTCGAACTATCCTCCAGAACGCAATAAGGCTTGGCTTCAACTTTCACCAAGTCTTCCAAATCATCCCAAAAAGGAGGACTCCCTTAAAGGCCAGTTGAGTTAGCCAGGCTTTGTGAGGACATGTCCGCTGTCCTCTGGTGAAGCCATATCCAAAGCCGCATCACCGTAGACAGGGCAATATCTCTAGCTGTCAAGCGGCATAGATCATATATGGTATCAGAAGGAAGGCAGAAGCCAACTCCAAAAGAGGGGTAGTATCATCTGGCAAGAGAGACTTAATCCACTGGAGGAGCTTCAGGCAGGACAAAACGTGCCAGGCTTGGTGCTATTCCAGAGACATTGTTTTTCCTTCTTTTTTGTCACATACCTCTGAGCCATCTTCAGTCTTTGGAGAGAGAGCAGGGGGGTCAGAGGAGGAGGAGGGAGGGAGCATTGAGGCTGTGTGAGGCAACTTAAATCCTTCCAAATTATTCCAGGCTTTTGGATGTTCAACAGGCCCTTAATAGGATAAGAGCATGAAGCTAAACCAATTTTCCCTCCTCCTATGGCTACCAAAAAGACCACACTCTAGTGGAGCCTCCCACGTCACGCTCAAGTGAGAGAATCACCCGCAGGTGGTCGTTCATGAGCTAATTCATTCTTTTTCCTCTCAATCAATCCTTATTTCTTCAAATTTAATCAGAGCTGAAAAAATTCAACTACCATCTCCTGGAGATCGAAAAATACTAAGTTGCCTTCTAGTGGCTCAGAGGCATGGGAGCTATATCATTGAAACCTGGACATTTCATTGATTCTCTATCTCCACCAATCTGCTGGTAGGGAACACAATTCACTTGTCTGGACTGGACTAGCAGGATGATATGGAACTTCTGTTTATGTATTAAATCAACATACAAAACACAGATCTCTAGTTTTCTTACTTGCCTCTACTGTGTCTTCTTTTGCAGGTCTATTCGGGCTTGGGAATGTGGTGGACGTCTGCCTTTGATCTCCTTCATGGGACCTTACTTCAAATCCCTTTCCAGACATTGTCATCATTCAACCTAATCATAGCACAGAGCAGTCACTGGTGCTCAGCCGCCTATTACCTCTCTTTAATGTTAAATCATGATGATAACTTACATGATGTTGGGTTTAAAGGCTTCCTAGTTTAATTCGAATACAGATCTTTGTTGCATTTCGTAACTGAGCCCAGCTTTGATTTTTGCCAGAACGCTTCCAGCAAATCTACTGCAGCTTTATCCTTTTTTTTTTTCAGAGGTATAACATTAGCTTATTTGTGAAGCTATGGTAACTTTTAAACATGGAGTGCTCAATATTCAACTGGGCAGGGCTAAGCACCACAGCCGCTTAACGCTGCCTGCAGACCACCAAACCCCAGATATTTACTTCTGCGGCAACGGAAGTGAATATCCGGGTCTGGCCGTGCTGCCCAGAAGCCACCGAGGCTAATCGTGAAGCATCGATATTGGATGCTGCATGGTTAGCCTCGGCACCTATAAGATAGGCAAGGGTTTTCCTCGCCTATCTTATAGGTGCCGAGCACTAACCGTGCAGCTTCCAATATCGGTACTGGACGGTTAGCGACGGTCCAGGTCTCTGCTCCGCCCTGGAACTCCCCGGCACGCCTTGATGCTAGCCGGGTGGCATCTGGGCCCGTAGGGGACTTACTCGGGGATATTCGACGGTTAGCAGGCATTTATATGGTTAACTGGCTGTTAACCATGTAAATGCCTTTTGAATACTGGGCCCAGAATATCTATACTGTTTACCACACCTCCCATTTTATTCAGTGAGGCAGTTCAATAATAAAGCAGGTTTTCTGCATTAAAACTTTACCATAGCTTTGTGAATCAGCCTCTTTTCTAGGCAAAGATCTTCCTGCTAAGCTTAATAAATGCACATCAATAGAAAATTAGACGGCATTCATTTTCCCTTTACTGGCACCAGCGGAAGTAGAGTGGATGAACCCTTCTGGAAGGATCAGAAGCAGGGTGATGATGAAGATTCAGCCAAGCCGACCCTCTCGCAGTCTTTATTTTGTAATACAATAACTATTTTCTGCTCACTTTAAACTGCTGTGAAAAATTCAGTTCTGCAATAGTTTTGGGGTTTTTTTAAAGCAGCAACACGCCATATGTACCACGCATGGTCATTTTACTTTTTTTTTTTTAAATTTGGATTTACCTCATGTGTTTTTCAGACGTTCTAGGCAAGTTACATGGAGGTATAGTGGGTGTTTTTGTCCCCAGAGAGCTTACAATTTAAGGGGCCCTTTTAGTAAAGGGGTGCATTTGCCGAATAACTGGCGGCAAAACTAACGCATGGTACGTGCAACCATCGTACACTGTCAGAGACGTGCCCAGCAAGTGCCCAGCAATTAGCACACCATCAGCTACTCGAATGCATGGTGCGATTAACACAGGTGCACCCAGTGATACCCAGAGAGGCATCGCTATAGCAATGGCCCTTACACTAGCAGCAATGTCCTCCCCACACCCGCACTCTGCCCCTAAGCTGCCCACTTTCCATCCTAGCATGCAATGCACACTTAACGTGCATTTTATTTTATTTAGTATACATTTGTATACCGCTACTTCCAGCGATCAGCAGCGGTTTTGATTACAGATTGGAAATTGTCAAATCATGACAGGAAATTTTTGAGGTATAAACACATTGATTAGACAGGACAGCACAGCACACAGAGAACTATTTTACAGGGAACATGGGCTATGGAGGGTTAAGTGGCTTGCCCAAGACCACAAGGAGCACCTGCGGGACTAGAAACCCCAGTCCTTCCGGCCCAAGGTTGCTGTCCTCTAGTGGGATTTGAACCCCTGACCTTCCGGCCCGAAGTACCTTGCCCCAACCACTAGGCCACTCCACTCCACTTTAGCGGCCAGTAGCTGGCAGGCAGCGCATTAGTGTTCTCAGCTGTCAGTTACCACATGCTAAAATGCTCATTAACCGATCAGTGGCCTTTAGTAAAAGGGCCTCTAAGCTTGTACTTCAGACAATGGAGGGTTAAGCGACTTGCCCAAAATCGCAGAGTAGCAGTGGGATTTGAAGGGGGTTTCCCTGGTTCTTAGCCCACTGCCCGAATCTTTAGGCTTCCCCTCCATTGGGATGAAACAGGTGGCAGGGGAGATGTCAGTCAGGCATTTAGAGAACATGATTAAGTGCAAGAACATTTGGTCCTGGAATCGCTTGCCAGCGAAGATGGTAGAACCTATCCTGGGAGGTGTTTTAAAAGCAGAAGAGACAAGCGACCGTCTTGGATGGTACAGAGATGGTGAATTCAGTCTAAGGTGGGGGGGGGGAGTAATGAACTAGGAATTTGCATTCAAAAAATTAAATTTTCCATTGTTATTTCACTTTTGATTTATGATGTTTCTCTTTTTGCTTTCCTGAGTATATCATCTTGCTTTTTTACAACTAATGTATAATCTCAAGATTACGATAATGTGGGTTAATTATTCTTGCTTTTGTAGATTTTATTTGACTGTAATGCATTACCAGTTAGAAAAAAAGAGTGTACCCTGCTAGTTAAAACAAATGATACCAGAAAAAAACATGGTCAAAATTGGCCTCCATTTCTGACTGTGTGACCTTGGGCAAATCATTGAACTTTCCTTGAACAATTGCAGGTTATACGTTTCTTTGAACAGGGACACCTGTTGGTTCATCTCTTTTCAATAATTGTCAAACTGAGAAATAAAAATGAAAAATAAATTGATTGCTTTAAAGTTTGCTACATACTTGTATGAAGACCATTCTTTCTTTTTTTTTTTAAATTTATTTAGGTTTTCCAAAAAACCCCACAATACAATAAATATACAATAAATACGCATTTGTAAAAGCCAGCTAATTAATAAAGTACATTATGAGGTCAAAAGTTAAAATATATCAAGAATTTTAAATGTATCCAACACTCTCCAAATTCTCTCCACCTTGCTAATACAATTTAAGGTCACAGAAGCTGCTTCCTCTAACTTATGGGTCTGACAAATTGCATGCCGCCAAAATGTAACATCAAGGGCTGAGACATCTTTCCAGCAAAGCATTACATGCAGAATAGTTACAGGTATCATAATATACAGGAGCAAGCCCTTATGTTTGGGAAGCTTTTTTTAGACACAATGAATAAAAAAAAACAATATGAATAGAAATTGGGAAATCTAGCTCGAAAATGCCCTTAATGTAGCCCCACACTCCCTACCAAAATGGTTTTACTAATGGACAAATCGAAAGCCATATGAATGAGTGTTCCAATATCAACCAAACACGCCAGCAGATATTTGAGTTAGAAAGGCCAGCTCTGCACATACGATGTAGAGTCCATACTGCATGATCTGACGAGAATAAAAGAGATTGCGCTAGACTACTGGACATGGTGGGCTTAATTGTATGGCTCCAAAAAGTGACCCAATTTATTGAATCCTGTGGCATTTTAAGATCAGCTTCCCAAACCCAACACAGCCCTACTAGGGATGGGCCACCATTACTCTTAAGCAATTTGTATAAAAAACTGGTCAAATGACCTGCCTACTCTATGCCCCTGCGACAGATTTCAACAACATCTGAAATGGGACACCCTGTTCTAGCCCAAAGAGGAGACGGCTCCAAGCAACGGATTAAAGGGATAATAAGCTTTTCAGCCTGGGATGGAGACAATCTCTATACTTCCATTAGCTCTTGAATGTTAATCAATGAATTCCTTACAAAGAGCTGCCGATATTAAATATCCCTTTATCTATCCAGCTTTTCCAAAGAGTGTTTTTCCCTTGCTGTTTTTTACAAATGCTGTATGTGTGGATTAAGCTAAAGGGAGGCTGCAGCTGATTTGGAATAAGGAACTGAGCAATACCCATCCAACATTTTAAAGGCATCAATCGTACTAATGATATGTAATGAATTCATCTTTTTCTGAGGCAACGTTATCGCTGGCAATTCTAAAAGCTTGAAGGATTCTGCTATAGCCTTCTCCATCTCCAACCATGATTAGCCATCATGAATCCAGCAAATCCCATATAGGCTCATTCCGCGGCATGAATAGCGGGGATAGTGGTCCCATTGGGACGTCCATCCCCACTATTTGTTCCCCCTCCCGACCCTGTCTAACTTCCCCGCTCATTGTACGGGGAAGTTAGATGGGGGCGGGAAGGGGTGGATCGGGGGCGGCGTTACAGCAGGTGGTGGGCAGTCGTCGGCCCCAGACATACAGGGACAATTCCAATGTCGGCTCTGTAGTCCGGGGCCGACGGCTTGGTGAGGAATTTATTCCACCTCTGAGGTGAAATAAGTTCCCCGATGTGGAAGGAACAGCAGGCCCGGGGCTGAGAAGGGGCGGCAGGGGACAGAGGGCATTAACCGCAGCCCAAACCTGGCCTTGGGAGGCGAGATCAGGGGTCAGGCTGTGGGGAAAGCACTTTGGGAGCTGGCAGTCGGATATCGGAGCTTTTCAATGGAGCCACGGTTCCATGGCAACCGCATGCCACGGTGCCACGGCTCCATTGAAAAACCCTGACTGAGTTAGTCGGGCAAGGCCTGTACATGCAGGCCGGATGGAATCAGAGTCCCGGCCTGCACGTACAGCTCTGTTCGTGATTGTGATCCCGCGGGGTTAGACATGCCCCGCGGGATCAGAATCGCGACCCCCCTCTGTGCGTCCGGTTCCGAACAGGTGCACAGAGGGTCTGGAAGTCCAGGATGGAATGGGGCTCATAGCATAAAAGTGACGCTGCATGATATGTCATGAAATCAGTGAAGTTTACACAACCAGCCTTCCGTGGAAGTTTTAGCTTTGCTAATGCAATGCGTGGCTGTTTATTTCCCCATAAAAAAGCCAAAAGATACTTATCTAGCTGAATATTGAACTGCTTTTTACAGAATCCCGGGAGCATACTCAGTTTATATATAATACTTAGTAAGATCATCATTTTAATGGTTTCAAGTTTGTCCCGCCAGGATAATCGATATGGAGATTAACACTGAAGAGTTCTCTGTAACTCTGTAATAATATGATCACTATTGATTTTAATTGTTTCTTCAGGCGAGTTACAGAAGTGAACCCCCAGATATTTAATGCCTTGAGAGGACCACTTAAATGGGAAAACCTCTCTATATCAGATCGAATCACAAGGCTGTTTAAGGGAAGGAGCTCACTTTTGTCCCAATTTATTTTATATCCTGAAAAAACTGAAATATCATCTGCATATGCAGCCAGTTTCCAACTGTTTTCGCTGCTTCCCACTCCGCTAATATTTATGTTGTTCTTAATTTTTCAGAGAAGAGGCTAGAGAGCAAGATTAAACAGTAGGGGAGGAAAAGGACAGTCTTGTCGAGTCCTATTTCCAAGTGGAATTGCTTCTGACATTAATTGCAAATCTTGAACGTGGAAAGGCATATAAAATCTTGAGCCAGTCAATGAACGCAGAGTCACAGCCAAACCAGCCCAAGACCTGGTATAGGTAATCCCACTCAATTCTGTCAAATGCCTTTTCTATGTCCAAAGAGAGCACCACAGCCAGGACATCTGCACACTGAATCATTCTTATTATACTATGAAATGATCTAGCAATGTCGCATATATACGTATCTCCATTGATAAACTCTGTTTTCTCCGCAGCCCAACCCTGGCCTTAGGAGGCCAGATCGGGGGTCAGACTGCGGGAAAAGCATGCAGGAGCTGGCAGCTGGGCATCACGGTGCCATGGCAACCGGACGCCATGGCGCCTTGGCTTCATTGTAAAGCTCAGACTGGGTTAATTGGGCAAGGCCTGTATGTGCAGCCCAGGCTGAATCGTGGTCCAGGCCTGCATGTACAGGCCTGTTTGTGATTCTGATCCTGTGGGGCTGATGCACAAATGGCTTGTACGTCCGGGATGGAATCGGGCCCGCCCTATTAGTAGATGCATAACACTACGAAGCTGTGTTGCCAAAATTTTTGCAAGGATCTTACAGTCAGTGTTTAATAGAGAAATGGGCCTATAACTACCCATATGGTTAGGATCATGATCTGGTTTTGCAGTCAGAACCACAGTAGCCTCAGAAATCTTTGAGGAGCTATTTGGCCACATTAAGAGACTCTGATAAAGTTGTTGAAGTTTGGGAGCTAGCATGGGTGCAAACTCCTGATAAAAATCCACAGTCAGGCCATCAGGGCCAGGAGATTTATGACTTTGAAGATTTTTAATTGCTGATAAGATGTCCCCGACTCGTACAGGTCCAAATAGATGATTCGTATCTTGTTCTGAGAGTTTAGGGTGATCCAGCATGGATAAATTTTTCTTTCAACCCTGATTTATCTGCATTTTCAGATGTGAAAATCCCCTTATAATAGGATGCAAAAGCTTTAGCAATATCAATTTTACTAGTGAGCATACATCTTTCTTTCAGCTGTATTGACAAAATAAAGTTCTTTGCTTTCTGAATTTTAAATAGAATTGCAAGCAGCTTGCCTGTTTTATTCGAACCTGCATAATAACCTGTTTTTTGGACAAAAATTTATTTTTCTGCCTTATCTGCTATTGTATTTGAAATGTTGCTGAATTAAACGCTGAAAAGTAGCAGCTTCATTTGTATTCATATGAGTTTTCTCTAACTGAGTAAATTCCTTTTCGAGTTTCAGCATATCACTAGCCTGCTTTTTCCTTTACCATGACGTGAAACTTATTATCTCTCCGCGCAATGTTGTCTTGGATGCCTTCCATATTGTGCTAAAATGAATACTATCTGACATATTTATTTCAAAAAATTCACTAATAAAAGTATTTATCTTAACAGCAAAGGTGGGCTTCACTAGTAGATTCTTTTGAAAACACCAATATTTTATCTTGGGTTGCAAAGACTGCCACAGTAATTCAATAAGAAATGCTGCATGATCTGAAATATGTATGGGATAAATTGTACATTTCCCTATTTTAGGATGACGCATTTTTGATATAAAGAAAAAAATCAATTTGGGTATATATTTGATGGGGGAATGAAAGTGAACGTGTACAAAAGAGGCAAGAGAGATGGATGATCACATGTGCCTTTATTGTGTCCCCTACGCGTTTCGGCGTAAGCCTTCCTCGGGGGGATATACTTAAACATATAAACATAAAACAACATGTTAAATAATTATACTTTGCTTGGGATTGAATTGCTCATTTCATGTAAGTTTGGCTCATTCATTGGTTTGCACTTATTTTTGTTTAAGTTACTCCGTGTATATTTTTGGTGGTGCCCATGTTTTTTAAGGTTATGTTTAGTTGAGTATATTTTAAATAGAGCTTCACATTTACCCTCAGTTTATTCATGTTGATGTCTTTAAAATGTGCCAACCAACTCAGCTTAATGCCATCTTTTTTCTTTTCTTTTTCTTTTCTTCTTCTTTTTATCTGTATACTTTTTTACATTCTCATCTTTTGAGAGAATTTTGTTTTTATCCATTCATTTAATAGCACGTTTGTCCATTAGTGCCAATTGCCTATGCTTAGGTACAGTGTTTTTACTTGTTTGTTTATGCTTTACATCATATATTTTTATATGTTTGCAGTTAATTTTTAATACAAGGAATCTCCTTACCATTCTGCCTATTGGCCATTAACCAATTGTGCCTTGTAAGTAAACATCTGTTTATGTTATTATTAGTATCATTTTTATTACTATTTATTATATATATATTATTATTTGCATGCTATTTGTTCTGTGTGTTCTGCCCTGCGTCTTTTAATTATTTATTATCTTATTTGCCATATTGTTTACTTATTTATTATCTTATTTGTTATATTGTTTATTTATATTTTTAGCATTGTTAAATGCTTGTTTTTAACAGTTTTTTCTTTTGGTTGTTACATTTGGTTTTTAGTGGCTTATATTTTGTAAACAATACATGCCTGTATGTTTTTATCTTTTTATCATTTATGAGGTTGATGTTTTTTATTGTATAATTATTTAACATGTTGTTTTATGTTTATATGTTTAAGTATATCCCCCCGAGGAAGGCTTACGCCGAAACGCGTAGGGGACACAATAAAGGCACATGTGATCATCCATCTCTCTTGCCTCTTTTGTACACCTACTTTATCAGCAAGAGCGTTTGCTCTTCTTGTGCCCGACGGAATGAAAGTGAACTCCATGAAAAAAATCATGAAAAAACACTGTTCCATGTTATTGTTCATGAAAAGTTAATTGTACATAGTTATGAAAAACGCTGTTCCATATAAAACCATGTTCATTATATGTTAAGTGTAAACCGCCTTTGATCTCTGGAAAAAGCGGTATAAAAAAAAAGCATAAATAAAATAAAAATAAATAAATAAACTCGCTAGTGATAGGATGATGATACTGCCTTGTATCCTGCAAACACAGAGGGGGTCATTCTAAGCAACGAATAGAGGGGATGAACTTCGTTGGGATGTCCATCCCTGCTATTCGTGTCCTTTCCCGGCCCCATCCTCCTTCCCCGCAAGTTGTACGGGGGCGGGAAAGAGGTGGATCGGGGGCAGCATTAGGGCAGGTAGTAGGCTGTCATCAGTTCCGGACACAAACCAACCAGAACCGTGGACTGTATTGGAAGGAACAGTTTATTCAATTAAAAATCAGCCACGCAGGATTCGGTTCCGGACATACAGGGCCGATTCTAATGTCGGTCCTGTACGTCCGGGGCCAGTGACTTGAATGGGGAACTTATTCCACCTCATAGGTGGAATAAGTTCCCTAGTCGCTGCGGGATGGCGGGCCCGGGGCGCGGAAGGGACAGGGGGGCCTGAGGACGTTCCCCTAGCTAGACCCTGGCCTTAGGAGGCCAGATCAGGGGTTGGGCTGCTGGGAAAGCATTGCAGGAGCTGGCAGCCGGGGATCTTACTTTTCCAATGGAGCCGCGGTGCCATGGCAACCGGACGCCATGGCACCATAGCTCCATTGTAAAGCTCAGACTGAGTTAGTCGGGCAAGGCCTATATATGCAGGCCGGGCTGAATCGCAGTCCAGGCCTGCACATACAGGTCTGTTCGTGATTCTGATCCCACTGGGCTGGCGCACAGAGGGCATGCACATCCGGGATAGAATCAGGCTCAGAGTATCTAACATAACATGCAGCGCCGTATTTGGAGAGCGATGAAATGCCCTACTATGGGTATTACTATTTAATGTATTATTTAAAATTGCATTAAAGTCTCCCCCCGCCACAATCAAATTACCAGTCCCAAAGGAAAGAAGAACACGACAGATTTCCTCGAAGAAAGAAGATGCCCCAGAGGGTGCATAAATATTTGTTAAAGTGTAATTATGTTCTGCAAGTGTTACGTTAATGCATATCCAGCGGCCTTCATTATCTGACTTTTGCCACAGAATTTTAACTGGCAAATTTTTCCTTAGGGGAATAGATACTCCATTCATTTTATTTATACCTGAGGAGAGAAAGTGGTGTTCAATCCACCCTGCACAGAATGCAACACGCGTATCATAACTTAAGTGTGTCTCTTGCAAGAATATTAAAATCGGCATCTAAAGACTTTAGGAAACTAACAACCTCTCTAGCCTTGATTGAGTGGTTCGTTCCATTTGCATTTAATGAAATAATTTTAATGGACATTTTTAATGTTGAAGGGAAGGAACCAGGATAATATTCTATCCATCACTGTAGATGTTGGTACCATATTATTCAATTGACCTCTGGTTAACAAATAGTTGGCTTAAACATTTGAAAATAATAAATAAATGTAATTCAAAACAATCCCCCTAACCCTTTTCCCCTCATAAAAAAAAACAACATAAAACCACCCATACACCTGTAAATACATTGCAAATTAGTAGCTACTCACTCATACAAGGTGGGAAAAATAAATTCACCTTAAACTTCTCTTTCTATCCTCACCATCAAGATGTAATATAGAAAAAAAAAACCAATTCTATATGAAGATAAATATGCATATACTCTAACCCTATGACAATGCACCTCAAACTTAAATAAATCCCGCTCCATATACAGATGTGTGCTATGACTATAAACGTGCAAGACTGATTTGTTGCGATATAAATTGTGTGAAAGTGAAAAGCGTGTGGTGCTTCAAATTTAAACCTCAAGTTACTCAGTACACAATGATATACATAGCTCATGATTTGGGCAGGAATTAAAAAACAGTCACTTGCAAGTTAAAAGTAATTTCAAGATAATTTATTCTAAAAGCAGATCTACACAGCCAACTGAAGCCTATCTTGGAAAACTTTAGGTTTTAACACATAAAAAACTGTTAATGAGGAAGCATTTTTTTTTTTTTTAAATTTAGATCCAAAAGCATAAATTGCAGGGTTCCAGCCATCTACGCTTTCCCAGACTTTCCTTCAACATGCAACATGCCTGACCCCTCCCACCACAACCCAAGACTAACCTGCGGAGCCAGGCTCTCCCCAAAATCACATGGGTGACGAAGACTAAAATGTTTTGAAGCAGCGCTCTGCATAACCGCATACCGCATAACTTACAGGCAGCAGATCACAGCAAAATCAGCTTCCAGGTCCTTTCCTCCTGCGCGCTGCTGAACACACTGCACTCATATAGCCTCTAATGAAGCCTGTGCTTCTGCAAAGCATTCCCTTTCAGCTTCAGCTTCTCAATCATTTGGACATTCCCCCACTACTGGCGACACAGGAAGTAAATCAGGCACCGCTCGGCTGTCCCCTGGTCACAGTAACAGCGCCGGCAAAGCACCTCACCTCCAAGGAAATATAGGCTGCTATAGTGATCGCTGGAAAGCCACCTTCATAGAGCCATAAAATCCTCACTGCTGCCAAAATAACTCACAGAAAGCCATTGGGGGTGTAATAAACAATAATAATTTTATCACAATAACAGACACTTCAGTGAAACCAAAGTTTCATTTATTTATTTATTTATTATTCAATCTTGCAAGATGGGTGGCCACAATTTGTTATCCATGACCACAGTTTGTCATATGAACATTTCCATATTTATTACATTCATTTCTTCTACAAATTCCTCCCCTATTATTCTATTGGTGTAAGTATTTCTAATTTCCTACCTATTAGTGATTGTTATTTAAGTCATGTGAAAAAATCAACTAAACAAACTTAAAATCCCCATAGATTTCATAAAAACAAATAAATCAACAAACAACAGAGCGTTCTCACATGCAGCCCCAACAGCCTGGAATTCCCTCCCTGTTGAACTAAGAATATTAACAGAGATTAATGAATTCCGAAAAAAACTGAAAACACACCTCTTTACAATGCACTACAACACCATAGAACAGCCATCAAAAGAATTAGACAAAGGCTAAACAGTTTTATCTACATCTCACGATAACAGAAAAGAAAACCTGCCCTATCCGCATCTGTACTACTCATAATGATTATATCCCACATAACTTGTATATGTATTTAATAATATAATGTTAATGTACATAATGTATATAGTGTTGCACTGTTCAGTGCTATCTGTTCAACATTTCTGTTTACTGTACATTGGTTATAGTTATATGACGTTATATGTAAAACAAATCCATGATTTGTTGCCTGTTGTTATTTGTGAACCGCAGCTGATCTTAGGAAGCTGCGGTATATAAGAGATTGTTAAATAAATAAAATAAATAAATAAATGTGAATCTCCACCTCCGTTTACTTCTCTTAATCCCTACCCCTTTTACCCCTCTCCTCTTATTTACCTTATTCCTTTTATGGTTATGTTACCAGTCTTATGGGTTCTCAGAGATCTCCCCCCCCCCCCCCCCCACCTTTCCCTTGTGCCCATGGCCTGGGTTTTTTTTTTTCTGTTTTCAAAGTTCCTTTCTTTCTTTTCTCTGTGCCTAGCAGATTTTGTATCAGCATGTTTCACAGTGTTCTTGTCCTTGAGTTTCCAAGTTTCATGTGCAATAGCCTGAAAGCTAAGGGAGGGGTGTATGGGGGAACCTAGGATTTGCAAGGCCAGGAGAAAATGCTTTATTCAATATAAGAAAATGGAGTATGTGAACCAATGTGTTAGTGCAAGCAAACAACATCTTATAGATTTCTAATTCTATTCTGCATATATTTTGTAAAAACAACAAATTTAAAAACTTTAAAAAATTTCTAACAGGCCATTCCGATCAGGTCATCCAGGTCCCTGTGTACCCGATCGGAATCGGACGCATAAGGGTAGACACGATTCTGATCCTGCGGGGCATGTCTAGCCTCCGCGCGATCAGAATCACAACTAGACCTGTACGTGCAGGCCAGGACCCGATTCCCATCGGCCTGCACGTACAGACCCCTGCCCGGCTAACTCAGTCAAGGTTCCTGAATGGAGCTACGGTGCCATGGCATCTGGTTGCCATAGCACCGTGGCTCCAAACAGGAGCTGCGATCCCCAGCTGTCTCCTTTCCCCGCAGCCCTCCAATCTGGCCTCCCATGGCCAGGGTCAGGCTGCAGGTAATCCCATGCACCCACCTCACCTTTTTTCCATGGCTGGAGCTCCTGTCCCCCAACATCTAGGGGGACTTATTCTACCTCCAAGGGCCAATGTCAGAATCAGCCATGTACATCTGGGCTGCAGACCACCCATTGCCCAACCTAACTCCGCCTCCGCCCTACACCTTGTTTGTACAGGGAGGTTAGTCAGGTATGGTAGAGGGGGCAGAATAGTGGGGATGAACGTTCCAATGGGATGTCAACCCCAATATTTACAGCTCAGAATGACCCCGATTCTGTTTAGTTTTCACTTTCATAAGTCATTTTAATTGAGTCAATATAATTTCTCATGTCCTCCGGTTTCTGAAACATGTACGTGACTCTCATCCTAGCAGGAAAAAAAAAGACTGTATTGGGCCTCCACTTCCTTTATACGATCTCGTATACGATGGACTTCCTGAAGAACAAACCAGTCAGTACTAGAGGAGATCAAACCTAAACGTTCTTTAGAAGCTCAGATGACAAGACTTCGCCTTTCATACTTTGGACACATCATGCGAAGAGAGAGATCATTAGAGAAAGACGACATGCTTGGCAAGATAGAAGGTCAACACAAGAGAGGAAGACCAGCAATGAGATGGATCGATACAATAACAGCAGCTACGGGTACCAGTCTGTCAACAATGAGCCGCCTGACTGAAGACCAAACACAATTTAGGGCAACTATCCAGAGGGTCGCCATGAATTGACACAGACTCAATGGCACTTAGCAACAACAGAACCATTAATGACGATGTATGAGTTTTCAGCCACTCCCTTTAACTAGTTTTATGCCTCTTTTGATTCTTATAACCAAACTTGCTTTTCCTATATGCATTAATAACTCTGGGGTTATTGGAGTTCGATGAATCTTCATATAAAGCCTGTCAAGATTACAAATTTGCTGCAAAACATGTCACCTCCTGTTACCTCCTATAACTGGCATTCAAACAAATCAATAAGATTTCAGACAGATAGAGATGTACGCTTAAAAAAATCTCAATAATAATAATAATATGAAGAAAAAGAAATATGGAGGCCAACCGGATGGCTCACTTGAGAACTTGAATTTGATTCCCGAGTCAGGTCTTTTACTCCCCAGGTTGACTGAGGATGCTACTTGAGAGGAGGGAGTGAAAGTTATCAAGCAACAGCAACGCCTAGTGGCTAGAATTAGGAGGCACAGTTGCACGGTTTTGGAAGAAGCACTAATACATGGCTTTCAGGCGAAGAATGCTGCATCAATGACAGCGTTACACAGCACTATAAAGGTTTAGAGAGTGTTCAAAGAATAGAGAGAAGCAATTAGCACATAATTCTTTATGTCTTTGTAGAGCATTATGGACCATATTCACTGTGCAGGCAGGATTGTATATAGCTCAAAATATGCAATAGATCACACTAAGTCAGCAAGCAAAATACATAGCTGTCTTTTTTTAATTGATTGTCTTCTCTTTTTCAGGTGTATTAAGATGTGGGATTTATGGTGAACGGGATCAGAATCATGACCCCCTCTGTACGTCCGGTTCAAACCGGGGCTGAGGGGCTATATGTCTGAGATGGAATGAGCCTGTAAGTGCTTAAACATCTCAAGTTAAGAGTTAAATATCTCCCAATGTAATGATAATATTACTCCAAAACACTTTTAGGAAAAATATGTCTACTATTTTAATATATACACATCAGTGTAAAATTAAAGCAGGGGTCTCAATCGAGACCTTGGGACACACACCTAGTCAATCAGGATAGCCACAATGAATATGCATGAGACGGACTTGCATGCACTACCTCCATTATATGTATATATCTCTCATGCAAATTCATTGTGGTTATCCTGTAAAACTCACTGGCCAAGGACTGGGTCGAAAACGTCTGAAGCTCATTTTAACTTTATCAGCACCAAAGGATAAGAGTGGATGAGCAATGCTGGAAGCTGAAATCATCTGCAGCAGGAATGGACAGTCATCTGAGCTACCCAAGGATTCTGTAGCTGGCCAACTCTGACAAATAGCAATTTGCACTAGGATTTAATAAGGCCACTAGTGCCATGTGCACCGAGCTCTGAGTTTCAGCAGGCTGTTAGAAGTTGCTGCAACCATGGGGAAGTGTAAGAGCCCTGTTACAACCTACCCCATTGCTCCCTTGCAGGGGTCTCTCTTGACTGAGCCCACAATTCGATAGTTCCCCATTTTTGGCACTCTGGCGCATCCAAGATAAGGCTTGATGTGGGAGCCACTGCTCTGTCAAAAGCTAAGTCTGGATGGGCAAAATCTATCTTTCCAGCCAGTGAGGCGTGGTGTGTACAATATGCAATAATAGGAGAAACAGTAACAGTGTTTTCCACAAGTGATGCTGATGAGGGAAATTGGTCAATTACTAAAACGACACCACAGGGACTTGTGATGTCTGGGAACCTTAAGACTGCTCAAGTATTCACTAGTGAAACAAGCAGGTCTTGCTGTACTGGATCAGAGCAGTTTGACTCTTGAGGTAACCTTGAAGGAACTACAACGCAGGCATACTGGATTCCTTGTAGACAGGGCCGGCCCGTCCATTGAGCAAGAATGTTTTTTGCACAGGGCCCCGCGTTTCAGGGGGCCCCGCGCAAAAAACATCTTGCATCCCATTAAAGTTTTAAAAAAATCATAAACCGGCTACGGCTGCCGCTGCCGCCGTGGCAGCGGCAGAATGGAGAATCCCGCGGGGCCCATTTACAGTCCTTACCACCTCCCCCCCCCCAATCAGCCCAACTAAGTTTAAAAAAAAAAAAACAGAAACCGGCTGCTGCTGCCGCTGCCGCCGTGGCAGCGGCAGAATGGAGAATCCCGCGGGGCCCCCCTGTCCAGCAGTCTTCTCTGTGGCCTCCGTCGGCTGTCAGAGCTGCGCAAAGAGAGAGAGCTTCTCCTCTCGCAGCTCTGTTAATCACGCCGCGGGGCTGATGGGATTTCCCATCAGCCCCGCGGCGGGATTAACAGAGCCGCGAGAAAGGGAAACCTCTCCCTTTCGTGCGGCTCTGAAAAGCCCGCGCTGAGGCCGCATCAAAGACTGCCGGACAGGGGGGCCCCGTGGGATTCTCCATTCTGCCGCTACCACGGCGGCAGCGGCAGCAGCAGCCGGTTTCTGGGTCTTTTTTTTTTTAAACTTAGCTGGGCTGGGGGGGGGGGTAAGGACTGTAAATGGGGTGATGGGGGGTTAGGGAGGGAGGGGGGGTAAGGACTGTAAATGGGCTGATGGGGAGGGAGGGAGGGGGGGTAAGGACTGTAAATGGGCTGATGGGGACGGGGGGGTACGGAATGTAAATGGGATGTGGGGGAGGGAGGGAGGGGGGAAAGGAATGTAAATGGGCTGAGGGGGAGGGAGGGAGGGAGGGAGGGGGGATAAGGACTGTAAATGGGCTGATGGGGAGGGGGGGTAAGGACTGTAAATGGGCTGATGGGGAGAGGGGGAGGGGGGGTAAGGACTGTAAATGGGCTGATGGGGAGGGAGGGAGGGGGGGTAAGGACTGTAAATGGGCTGATGGGGAGGGAGGGGGGTAAGGACTGTAAATGGGCTGATGGGGAGGGGGGGGAGGACTGTAAATGGGCTGAGGGGGGAGGACTGTAAATGGGCTGATGGGGAGGGGGGTAAGGACTGTAAATAGGGAGGGAGGGAGGGGGGTAAGGACTGTAAATGGGCTGATGGGGGGGGTTAGGACTGGTAATGGGCTATATTTATTTTTTTATTTATTTAACACTTATTTATATACCGCATCTTCCAGCGATCAGTTGCGGTGTACAATTAACAACAGTTAACAATGCAGAGCTTGTTTTACATGGAACAAAATAACTTTTTACATAGAACATCTTAACATGCACACAAAGGTTTAAATACTAAGCAGAATAATTCAACTAACACAGATTGTGTAACAATTTAAACAACGTACTGACTCTACCGTATAGGCAGATCATATCAGTTTCAACTATGTACAAGTAGTTTCAAATATATACAAGTAGGGTATCAGTGCATAGGGGTGGATTGTTCATTCGATTATGTTTTGTATGTTATCCCTTGAAGAAGGGAGTATATGCTTGATGTAGGGAGGTTCATGTTTAACCTTTATCTAAGTTGAGTGGAATGTTTTCTATGGAATTATAGTGTTTAGTGAATAGATATGTTTTCAATTTTTTTTTGAATTCTATTATCTCTGTTAGTGATCGTAAGTCCTCTGGTAACGAGTTCCAAGTTATTGGAGCTATGTGGGAAAAGGCTCTATTATTTGTAATTGTGAGATCTTATATATTCTTTTGGAATCTTTAGTTTATTTGATTGTCCTTTTCTATGAGTGGACTTAGGTGGTTCTTTGCTTATTAAATTACATAGTGTCTTCGGGGCCATGTCATTTAGGGCTTTGAATGTAGTTATTATTGTTTTGTAGGTTATCCTGCTTTGTATTGGTAACCAGTGCAGGGAAGCTAGTATTGGTGTAATGTGTTGGAGTGAATTTATCTTTAATATAATTCTAGCTGTTGCATTTTGTGCGAGTTGGATTCTTTTGATATTTTGTTTTGAAATGCCTATAAGTGTTAAGTTAGCGAAATCGAAGTGGGGAGTAATGGTGGCCTGTGTTATGTTGATAAAATCTTGCATAAATACCAGGGGGCGCTATAGGGGGTTCGGACTGGAAGTGGGCTGATGGGGGGGGTTAAGACTGGGAATGGGCTATGGGGGGTTAGGACAGGTAATAGACTATGGAGGGGCTAAGACTGGAAATGGGCTGATGGGGGAAGTTATGACAGGTAATGGGCTATGGGGGGCTACGACTACAAGTGGGCTGATGGGGGGATTAGGACTGGAAATGGGCTATGGGGGGGGTAGGACAGGTAATGGGCTGATGGGGGGGTTACAACAGGTAATGGGCTAGGGGGGGGCTAAGACAACAAGTAGGATGATAGGGGGGTAGTACTGGTAATTGGCTGTGGGGGGCGTAATGACTGGTAATTGGCTGGGGGGGTTAGGACTGGTAATGGGCTATGGCGGGGCTAAGACTACAAGTGGGTTGATGGGTTAGGACTGGTAATGGGTTGATGGGGGGGTAAGACTGAAAATGGGCTGATGGGAGGGTAAGGACTGGAAGTGGGCTGATGGGGGGGATAGGACTGGTAATGGGATATAGGGGTTTCGGAAATGAAGTGGGCTGATGGGGAATTAGGACTTGTAATGGGCTATAGGGGGTTCGGACTGGAAGTGGGCTGATGGGGGAGCTAGGACTGGTAATGGGATGGGGGGTTGCTAGGACTGGAAATGGGCTGAGTGGAAGGGGGGCTTGAACGGCAAATAGCTGATGGGGACAGGGGCTTGGAATGGAAATGGGCTGAGTGGAAAGGGGGCTTGAACTGCAAATAGCTGATGGGGAGGGGGGCTTGGAATGGAAATGGGCTGTGAGGAGAGGGAGCTAGGACTGGAAATGGGCAGAGTGGGGGGGTGCTAGGACAGGAAATGAGCTGATGGAGGGGCCAGGATAGGACTGGAAATGGGCTGTTGGGGGTGCTAAGTGTGGAAATGGGCTGTGGTGGGGGCTTGAATTGAAATGGACTCATGGAGGGGCTAGAACTGGAAGTAGGCTCATGGGGGCTTGGATTGGAAATGGGCTGAGTGGAGGGGAGCTAGGATTTGACATGGGCTGATGGTGGGGCTAGGAAAGGAATAGAAATGAGCTGATGGGGGGCTGGGATTGGAAATGAGCTGATGGAGGAACTGATAGGACTGGAAATGGGCTGATGAGGGGCTGGGATTGGAAATGAACTGATGGATGGACTCAGATAGGACTGGAAATGGATGGGGGAGCTAGGACTGGAAATGGGCTGATGGTGGGGCTAGGATAGGATTGGAAATGGGCTGATGGGGGACTAGGACTGGAAATGGGCTGATGCAGGGACAAGAAGGGAGCAGATGCTGGGTGGGGCTGGAACTAGAAAGGAGCTGATGTTGGGGGAGGATTAAAATGGGATGGAGCTGGGAGAGTGAAATGGAGAGGGAAAAATATTTTGCGTGGGAGGGAAGACAAATCTACAATTGGCCGGATATTGGGAGAATAAGTGGGGATTGAGGAAGGAGGGATAAAATTTGAGTGGATGAAATAGGAATGAGGAAAGAGCAAAAGGAGAAAGATTAGCATGTTAAAGCAGATGTAGAGAGAGAATGGAAAAAAAAAAACAAGACAGAAGAAAGGACAAATGGACAGCAGATGGAGAGTTAGCAGAAGACACGAAGAAACCAGAAGAAAGTGGCTGGAACAATTGCAACTGAAAAAAAATGCACAAAAGGTAGAAAAATATCTCTTTATTTTGAATTTATTAACTGGAATATGTCAGCTCTGGGAAATGTGCATCATTAATTTTTGCGCTTTGTTTAGTACAAGAGGAAATTAATTTATAGTTGTATTTCTACAGTGTTGTTGTATATTCCAAGTTTGGCTTTTGGGGTTCCCAGTTTAATTATGGTCTTCCTGTTTCTAAATTGTTATAGTCCAAATAAAAATGAGTGCATCACAAAGCATTGAAATCCAATGACATTAATAAAATATCTCCAAAAATTCTGTTATAATAGTGTTATGACATGAAGAGGCCCTTTTACTAAAGTGCACTGTTATAGAATGTCCACAGTCTTGGCAAAGGCAAAACTGTTCTTTTTCAAGGATAACTTTCTTCTATTTTCACACACCAACAGAAGTTTCCTTTCAGAGCTCACGTGCAACTGTGCATGGCTTAATTACCCATAATTAGCCAGCTGCAAACCCCTTTGCTGGTTCAATTTCTCTACGTGGCTCAAATCCTATCCTAAAGCTTTCTTGCAGGCTTTTCTGGGTATATAAAAGAACAAGTTATAGTTCCTTTTGATGGTTGTTGTATTTGTGAAAGTATTTTACCACAGCAGCCTAGTCAGAGAGCAATCCATGTATTCATTCTGATCATTTAAAATATCTCCTTCTTCTTCAAATATCATAGAATCAATATCATGGTCTGGCTCAGAGGAATTCCTTAGTGGATCACTTTCAGGATAACACTTGTTTCCCTGCTGTCTTCCAGGTAAAGAGTTAGGGCATAGATCAGAGTTCATACCTGAGCTTCCTTTGCTGTTAGGGTTCCTCTCCAGATATCCTGGCCAGTAAGTAGTCCAGCTTTTATGTCCAGCCTTCCAATCAAGATCCCTGGACACTGGGTCTCTCTTCACATACCTTCTTGCACTGGTCTTAGGGCCCCTTCCAAATGCAGCCATCTCCCTCAAAGGTGCCGTCTGGGAATTCCTGGCTCTGTAACCCCACTCCTCTGGCTTCCTCCAGTCCAATGGAGTATGCTTGCCTCTGGAATGACTCCCAACACACGTGCTGCTGTGGGCTCCTTCTTTAGACCTCCAAGATGTCTTTCTCCTCTTTCTTCCCCATTGCTGCTGCTGCTTCCTGATCTCTGAGTTCCTCCTCAACTGATTCTGTGTAGAATATGTTTTACTTTTAACTTGTTTAGAGGGATACTCCACCCTAGCACAGCTCAGCTGTGCTGAATCAAGCCCTGCCCTTGGAGATGAGTGATTGGGGATTACCTCATAGCTCTCCTGATTGAACACATGTTTCCCCACTTCAGCTCTTCTAGAGGCTGTTTGAAACCTGGTGCATTCTGGGACTGGTAATCTTTTATGAAAACATTCTGTTTTAGTATTTCTACCAGCAAAGACAGGTTGCTTGTTCAGTGCCAATTCACCTCTATTATAGCTCCTTCCTGAACTATGATAAGCTTCCTTATCACATACCCCCCTGCTTAAGTTATTATGGACTGGTGCAACTGGCGAAACTTCTTTCCTACAGTCCGTAATACCTACGAGAGTATTATCTTTTTGACGCTCACCTACTTCTTGGCTGGCTTCAAGGTCATTATTATTTACAGGCCTCTCCTTCCAAGACTTAAGTACATTAATGTGGTAGGTCTGTCTACGACCTCTTGCATTTTCTACCACATAAGATACTGGGCTCACTTGTCTAACAACCTTCCATGGCCCTTTCCACTGTACTTCAAATTTTGGGGCTGTACCTGCTACTTGAACCAAAACCTTTTCACTAATGCTTAATTGGCGGCTTTTGGCCTTCCTATCATACCACCCTTTCTGGCGCACTTGGCTGTCTTGCAGGTTTTTCTCAGCAACCTGCGAGGTCCTTTTCAAACGTGCTCTCAAGTCATGTAGAAACTGTGGCACCTCCTGATTTTCTGGTTCAGGATCAATCCATTGTTCCCTCAAAATATCTAACAAACCCCCTTGGAGCCCTACCATACATCAATTCATATGGAGTTACACCTAGGGACACCTGAATTCTTTCCCTGCAGGCATATAAGGCAAAGGGCAATAACATATCCCATTCTTTTACCTCTCCTGCTAACCCCCTTCTCAACATTTGTTTGAGAGTTTGGTTGAATCTCTCCACCAAACCGTTTGATTGTGGATGGTAGGCTGAGGTTTTCACGTGATGAATGCCAAAGGCATCCCAGACCTGGGCCAAATATTTGGATACAAAATTGGACCCTCGGTCAGTCAACACCTCTCTTGGGAATCCCACTTCGCAAAACAATTTGACTAGCTCTAAAGCTATTGTTTTTTCAGAGACATTCCTCAATGGTATGGCCCAGGGAAACCTTGTTGCCTGATCTACCATAACTAGGATGTATTGGAAACCTCGGGGCGTTTTGACTAATGGGCCTACAATATCCATAGCAATGCGACCAATTGGGTCTGTGATAATTGGCATGGGAATCAAAGGCACCACCGGTGGGTGAGTCGCTGTAACTCGCTGACACGCTGGACATGCAGCACAAAACTGGGCAGTTTCTTTGAAAATACCTGGCCAGTAAAAACACATAAGTATTTGATCCAGCGTTCCTTGCATTCCTTTATGCCCTCCAACTGGATGATCATGTGCTAATCTAAGTACTAGTCCTTTGAAAGTTGTGGGTACCACCAATTGTTTACGTATGGTCCCATTTCTGGGGTCCTGACTCTCTCTATATAATATTTCATTATCTAGTCTGAATCTGGGCAACTCCTCCCTGACCTCCTGAGCATACTTAAAAGCTCGGGTGAGAGCTTGATCAGCTCGCTGTTCTTGTGGAAAGTTAGGAAACTTTGCCACTAACTCAGCTGGCACCCAGGGTAAACTTTGACCAGCCAACATCTCAGCCCTACTCTGTGCTCTGCAAAGTCTCTCACGACGCTTTTGTGCTTTCAACTTCCTTACTTTCCCAGATGGTGGAGTTATTAAATCATCATGAGAGGGTAAGTCTCCTAATAACTCTGCCTGCTCCCCCTCCTCCTTCTGGCTCTCTACCTTAGCCTGTGAGCGGGTGGATACAAGGCCCCTCTTCTTACCTATTTCCTTCCTTATAGTTTGGCCTTCTGGAAGCTTAACCATCTTTTTAGCTAGGGACTGAGGACTTCCAAACAAAGGCCCGGGAGCTATTACCATCATTCCTTCTCCCTCCTTCTTTCCTAGTCCTTTCACTAGTCCCTGCTTAAATCTTGGCCAGTCCCTTCCTAGAACCAAATCAAATGGAAGCCTAGGCACCACTGCTAAAAGAACTTCCTCTTGTTCCCCCAGGCACTTAACCACTAGCCTATAGGTGGGATATGATGTTGCAGCACCATGAATGCATCTGATGTGAACTTGGCTTTCAGGGGTTCTAGGCACAAATTCTTCTTGGGCCTCTATCCTTTTCCAAAGCCTCTTTGACAGCATACTCTGGTCTGCCCCAGAGTCTAACAGAGCATTTGTGGTAATTCCCTGCACATCAACCACCAAAAGGAATCCTTCTTTGGGCTGTTTTAAATCAACACCCATCAAGCTAGTGTGTATCGGGCATCCCCTTTCTAAACGTCCCCATTTTCCACATTTGAAACATTTCTTTTCACTCCACTTTGTAATCTGGTTTGGCACAGTACATTTATTCTCAGAAACATTTTTAACCATTTTCTTTTCTGATACAGCAGAGCTTGCCTCAGCACCAACCTTCGGAGGGCCACCCATTCTATGGCAAGCCTGCGTGCCTTCCAAGAATCTCTCTGCTAGTATGGTTGCCTCTCCAAGGTTCTGGCAATTTTGCTGTATAAGGAAAGTGTGCAAATCTTTAGGCACAGCAGACATAAATTGTTCAAGCATAATAGTGTCTAATAACATTTCCACAGTCTTTCCCTCTGGCTCCAACCATTTTACAGCCAATCCTCTGATTCTCTGACTCAGAGCCCTGGGTGTTTCACCCACTCTTAATGCAGTAGCTCTAAACATACGCCTATACTCTGAAATAGACAACCCTAGGCGATCTCTTATAGCAGCCTTTACATCTCTATAATTCAAAGCCTGAGCTGCTGGCATTGCTCTATAAGCTGCAAGCGCCTCCCCAGTTAATGAGGCTGCCAGCCTTACTGCCCACTGGGTCTCTGGCCATGCTAATGCTTGTGCCACTCTCTCAAAAGATTCAAGGAAATCATCAACATTATCATCTGGAGTCAGCTTCCCAAAACTAAATGCCCCAATTCCCTGATTGAGTCCCACATTGTCCACATGTGGTATACCAGTTGTTACTGCTGGTCTTGCATCTGGTCCACTTTGGTTATGAAGAGCAACTAAGGCTTCCACCAGATCAAGCACTGGCTTCTGCTGGTCCCTTAATGCTTTAATTGCAGTGTCCTGAGCCTGCTGCGCTAGCTCCTGTTGCCTGCTAAATTGGGCTGCCATCCAGCTGGCCAGTTCCCTCGGATCCATCTTGAATCCCTGCAAGAAAACAAACAAAAAAAAAACAACACAGAGCAGCACCCTCCAAACAGGTGTTTTTCTCCTATTTTCTTTTTCAATTACCCCTGTGACTTACTCCCATCCACCATTAGACATGCCCAGGTACTTATTACCTTATGCCAGTGATGAATCCAGCTCACACAGGGTCTTTTCCTCCTGGGACAGCTCCTGGAACAGCTACCTCTTTTTTTCTCCAAAGTGTTGTTAAGGGAAAAATCCTTTTTCCAGCTTTTAACTTGAACTTTTTTTCTTTCAGATTTCAGTTGTAATCCTTATATCATGTAAATCCTTTGCGCAAAAGCAATCCGAAAAACTACGCCAACTGTAAACGGGGCGCTGGGCGTGAATGTCCACAGTCTTGGCAAAGGCAAAATACTATTATGACTTGCAAAGGATTGTGGGGGATGTAGTCCATTCATACTAGAATCAGCCGTTCACAAAATAATGAGTTGTGTTGCTCGAGTGTAAGCAAAGAAAAATATATTTTATTCATGGGGTTAATTCTTCCACACAGCTTTACTTGGTAACACAAAAGGACACTTGCTTTCAGTATTGTACTTAGGAAAAACAAATCATGATATAAGCAACTGAACTTCTTAAGCAATCAAACAATAAAGACCTTGATGGGAAACAGAAAAGGTCTTTCTGAGGGCTCCTGCTAATACCTTTTAGCAGTGCTCCAAAAGCAAAAACAAAACCCAAAAGTAACCAAAAACTATTCTTTTTCAAGGATAACTTTCTTCTATTTTCACCCACCAACAGAAGTTTCCTTTCAGAGCTCACGTGCAACTGTGCATGGCTTAATTACCCATAATTAGCCAGCTGCAAACCCCTTTGCTGGTTCACTTTCTCTACGTGGCTCAAATCCTATCCTAAAGCTTTCTTGCAGGATTTCCTGGGTATATAAAAGAACAAGTTATAGTTCCTTTTGATGGTTGTTGTATTTGTGAAAGTATTTTACCACAGCAACCTAGTCAGAGAGCAATCCATGTATTCATTCTGATCATTTAAAATATCTCCTTCTTCTTCAAATATCATAGAATCAATATCATGGTCTGGCTCAGAGGAATTCCTTAGTGGATCACTTTCAGGATAACACTTGTTTCCCTGCTGTCTTCCAGGTAAAGAGCTAGGGCATAGATCAGAGTTCATACCTGAGCTTCCTTTGCTGTTAGGGTTCCTCTCCAGATATCCTGGCCAGTAAGTAGTCCAGCTTTTATGTCCAGCCTTCCAATCAAGATCCCTGGACACTGGGTCTCTCTTCACATACCTTCTTGCACTGGTCTTAGGGCCCCTTCCAAATGCAGCCGTCTCCCTCAAAGGTGCCGTCTGGGAATTCCTGGCTCTGTAACCCCACTCCTCTGGCTTCCTCCAGTCCAATGGAGTATGCTTGCATCTGGAATGACTCCCAACACACGTGCTGCTGTGGGCTCCTTCTTTAGACCTCCAAGATGTCTTTCTCCTCTTTCTTCCCCGTTGCTGCTGCTGCTTCCTGATCTCTGAGTTCCTCCTCAACTGATTCTGTGTAGAATATGTTTTACTTTTAACTTATTTAGAGGGATACTCCACCCTAGCACAGCTCAGCTGTGCTGAATCAAGCCCTGCCCTTGGAGATGAGTGATTGGTGATTACCTCATAGCTCTCCTGATTGAACACACGTTTCCCCACTTCAGCTCTTCTAGAGGCTGTTTGAAACCTGGTGCATTCTGGGACTGGTAGTCTTTTATGAAAACATTCTGTTTTAGTATTTCTACCAGCAAAGACAGGTTGCTTGTTCAGTGCCAATTCACCTCTATTATAGCTCCTTCCTGAACTATGATAAGCTTCCTTATCACAATACCCAAGAATTATGCAATCTCAAAAAAACACTCCATAGGCACGAGACGTAATGGAGGTCTTCCAAAACCCGTGTAAATAAGGAAAGTTATAAGTATTTCATGCGGAGTTGTAAAGAGGCAATCCACAATGCAAAAAGACATTATCACGCTTCCATTCTATGCAAGGTGATCAACCACCCTAGGGAGTTTTTTGAACTAGTAAAAACCCTAACCAAGTCTCACACAAATCTGTCAAATAGTGCCCCTATCAAGCCACAGACTATAGCAGACTATCTAGCTTCTAAATTAAAAAACAAAAACAACCCAACCCCGCTCATCTTTAATGATTACCAACCCCACCCAAATAAATGGTCATCTTTCCATCTCATAAAAGAAAAACAACTTCTAGAAACAATAACTAAGATTAACACTACAACCTCACACCTTTACCCATGTCCAGTCTCCTGGATAAAAGCTTCTAAATCTGAACTGGCACCTGTAATAACATTGTAAACCAACCCCTCTCCCAGAAAATCATTCCAGGCTCACTTAAATTATCCATCATTCGGCCCTTACTTAAAAAAGCATCTCTCAACAAAGATAACCCTACTTTATACCGTCCAATAGCCAGCATACCATTCCTAATAAAAATAATTGAAAAAGTAGTTCAAATTCAGCTACAAAAATTCATTGACCTTAACTCCTCCCTAGATACACACCAATACAGTTTCCACCCATTTTATGGCGTTGAAACCCTTCTCTTAGTTTTATTTGATACACTCATCTGCAGTCTGGACAACCCAAATCAAGCCTTCATCATGATCTTTCTGGATATCTGATCCGCTTTTGACAACGTTGACCACACCATCCTCCTGTCAAGACTAGCAGAATTAGGTATCTCTGGAACACCTCTAAAGTGGTTTAAATCTTATATATCGAATTGATTCCAATTTGTAAAGACCAACCAAGAGTCTTCAACATTATTCCCTCAAGAACAGGGTATTCCTCAAGGCTCAGCCCTTTCAGCTCTACTATTTAACCTATACCTTCAACCTATTTGCTCAATTTTCAAGAAGTACAACATCAAATATCACATCTGTGCAGACGATATAATGATCTATGTTCCAATCAACGTAAAAAATCCTCAATACCACAGCATTACGAACTGCAGAATCGAAGCAGAATCGTGGCTCAACTCAAACAACATGCAAATAAATTTTTAAAAAAATGAAATTTTATTCACAACAAGGAATTAGAACTTCACACCTCCCCCTACTATTAAACTTCATAACATCGACCTCCCAGTCAAACAGGAGGTTAAATAACTAGGTGTCATTATCGACAGAGCCCTCAGTATGGCTGAACAAATCAAACAAATTGCCAGGACAATATTCTTTAAATTAAAAACTGTGCAGCACCTTAGACCAATCCTAGAAACTGTGCAGCACCTTAGACCAATCCTAGGACTTTAGAATAGTGGTCCAAGCTCTGATTACCCCTCACTTGGACTACTGCAACAGTCTGCTACAAGGCATTCCTAAAATGTCACGCCACACTTTCCAACTTCCACAAAACGTAACCGCTGGGATCATTGTCAAAGCAAACGTCATGGAATACGTCACCCCAATACTGTATAGCCTCCATTGGCTCCCCATTGCCTCCATAGTAAGATACAAAATGTTAGTTACACATTCAAATTACATAACAGCATTTCCCCTTCCCACCTATCCACCCTTATACATGCACGAGCTGATGGCAGACTCAGAAGAAAATGTACAAAGGACCTCCTAGCCATACCCCTTCAATACGAAAAACCAACCAATCTACCAGCAATAGAGCCTTCAGGTATTCCGCTCCCATCCTCTGGAACTCTCTCTGTGACTATATTAGATCAATTAAGAATCTTCAAACTTTTCGCAAACAACTAAAAAAAAACACTTTTTGCAGAATATTATAATGCCTCTTCATAGGCTAGCACTTCTTCCCCCTCCCCTAACCATGACCCGTCTCCCTGCACTGGTACGAATACACCTTCATAACCTGCTCCTCCTCCATTATTTACTGTAAATAGTTCTGACTCAGCTGTCATGATACCACTGTATAGGTATCTAGCTGACATGTATATAGTTTTCCTGTATCATAGTTTTTGATTTGTTCTCTGTAACCAATTTCAGGAATTTTTGTTCATTGTAAACTGCCCCTGATCGATGGAAGGGGCGGTATATAAGAAACGTTTAAATAAATATTTTAAGACTATGTTCCTTGATCTTGAGAAGCAAATGTTTCAGATCGTCTTCACTTTCAGTCAGTACTGTAGTGCCACCAGCATAGCGAAGGTTGTTGATGAGCCTTCCACCGATCTTCACGCCTCAGTGGTCTTCATAAAGTCCTGCTTCTCTTGATTATTTGTTCTGCATATAAATTAAACAATAGGGGGAAAGTATGCAGCCTTTGGACACATCATGCGAAGAGAAAGATTATTAGATAAAGACATAATGCTTGGCAAGGTAGAAGGTCAACGCAAAAGAGGAAGGCCGGCAATGAGATGGATTGATACAATAACAGCAGCTATGGGTGCCACTCTATCAACAGTGAGCTGCCTGATTGAAGACTGAAAACAATTTAGGTCAACTATCCAGGGCTCGCCATGAATCGACACTCTTAACAACAACACCACCAGTCACTGAAAACTGAACACTGTATTACCCTTGTAAAGTTTAAACAAGATTCAGACTGAGGTCTCCAGGTTGTAAAGCCAAGTGTATGCATTCAGTGACATGCACCACCCAATAGGCAGCAATGGAGAACCATGTGGGAAAAGTGCACCTCACCATTATTTATTTTATTCCCTCAATAGTGGGAGGAGTAGCCTAGTGGTTGGGGCAAGGTACTTCAGGCCGGAAGGTCGGGGGTTCAAATCTCACTAGAGGACAGCAACCTTGGGCCGGAAGGACTGGGGTTTCTAGTCCCACAGATGCTCCTTGTGGTCTTGGGCAAGCCACTTAACCCTCCATAGCCCATGTTCCCTGTAAGTATTAGTGTATGTGTCTCATATCCCCGCGTGTTAAATGTATCCCCCAATTGTGTTGTGACTGCTTTGATTGACGGATAAGGCGGCACTGTTCCCTCTAAGCTGTGCGCGCGCACATACTTTACAACAGAGCGCACAAAAATTATGGTTCTGATTCTTATAGAAAACAACACAGACGTCTTAAAATTTAAAAGTTGTGATTGTAATTACTAGAAATTTTCCGCTTCATTTAGTAATCATCTATTTTCATTTAATTTGATTAAAATCAATATGGTGTACATACTGTATTCTGACGTGTGGTCAAATTTTAAAGTATATAACTCCGAGTGTCGTTATGTGGTGCACAAAAATTTAACCTTCCTTCAAAAGCTGCACAGTTGATATTTTATGCACACACAACCTACAGAAAATTAGAGGGAACATTGTAAGGCGGTATACAAAAACTGTCTAAATAAATAAATAAAATAAATAAATAAATATAGGCAGCAATGGAGAACCATGTGGGAAAAGTGCACGTCACCATTAGAAAGTAACTACCTTTGCCCACTAGAGATTAATATCTGCTCCTACGTTTTCTAGCTTCTTGGTAAGGAAACACACCTTTTATTCTCGTTAGGCTTCCCAGTGGTCATTCATCTCTTCCGCAGTTCCTAAAGTAAGCTAATAAAAATAACAATGAGCCCCATGCTGCCCTGAGCTGTGGCCATAAACATGTAAGGCTACTCTGACAAAGGCAGTAGATCGCACATGAAATGTAATACTGCTGGGAGGGAGGGGGGGAGTCCAGAATTCCAGCGCCAAGCATCAACCTTGCCATAGAACAAGACAACTAGCCTACAGGGACCTCAAAATAACCTTTATATGTGTTCCTGCTTCTGCTGAAAGAGAAAATAGTGAGGTTTCTGGAGTCCAGCGGATTACAGGATCCGAGGCAGCATGGATTCACCAGAGGCAGATCTTGTCAGACAAATCTGATTGATTTCTTTGACTGGGTGACCAGGGAGTTGGACCGAGGGAGAGCTCTAGATGTGGTGTATTTAGATTTCAGTAAAGCCTTTGACACTGTTCCTCACAGGCGACTTATAAACAAACTGAGCACCCTAGGGATGGACCCTAAAGTTACTGCTTGGGTTATAAATTGGTTGGGTGGGAGGCGACAAAGAGTACAAGTAAATGGAGCTCACTCTGAGGAGAAGGATGTTACCAGTGGTGTGCCCTAGGGATCTGTCCTTGGTCCGATTCTTTTTAACATCTTTGTTAATGATATAGCGGAAGGGCTGTCGGGTAAGGTTTGCCTCTTTGCAGATGATACCAAAATCTGCAATAGACACCCAGGAAGGTGTAGATAACATGAGGAGGGATTTAGCTAAGCTTGAAGAATGGTCTAGAATTTGGCAGCTGGGATTTAATGTTAAAAAAATGTAAGGTCATGCATTTGGGCTGCAGCAATCCAAGGGAGCAATACAGTATAGGAGGTGAAGTACTTTTGTCCACTAAAGAAGAGCGGGACCTAGGCGTGGTTGTGTCTGATGATCTTAAAGTAGCTAAACAGGTAGAAAAGGCGACGGCAGGGAGCGAGCGGGGTCAGCTGTGCCGGTGTTGGTGAGTGCGGCAGGAGGAGCGTTGTAGCCCCGCCCCCCAGGACCTTTAAAATCTTCGGTCCCCCGCTGGAGAACCGGAGCGAGCGGGGTCAGCTGTGCCGGTGTTGGTGAGTGCGGCAGGAGGAGCGTTGTAGCCCCGCCCCCCAGGACCTTTAAAATCTTTGGTCCCCCGCTGGAGAACCGGAGCGAGCGGGGTCAGCTGTGCCGGTGTTGGTGAGTGCGGCAGGAGGAGCATTGTAGCCCCGCCCCCCAGGACCTTTAAAATCTTCGGTCCCCCGCGGTACGCGACTCGCGGGCGCGCACCCGTGGTCGCGTGACCGAAGGGGCGTGACCAAAGGGGCAGGACACGCCCCTTTGGAGCCCCTTCGGAGCAACGAGGAGTTGCAGAGTTCTACGGGTCCATGGGCAAGCGACGAAAAAAGGTGTTTCCTGTGGCGAACACCCAAAAGGCCCCTAAGATCGTGGGCCCGATGGATGTACATCTCCAGAAAGTCCAGAGAGACTGTGAGTTGCCAGACTTGACCCTTGGGTCAGTAAGTACTGTCTCTGACTCTTCTCTTAATGCGCAGGGTGTTTCCCTACCCAGTCAGGAAGTTGAGATTATGAAGGGGCTCCCCCCCAGGGGTGGAACCTGTTGTGGGTAATGGAGATGTTACTGCTATTTCTGTTGTTGAGGATGAAAAATGCATATTGTCTGCTCTCCCCTTACCATTAGAGTTTCCTACCACTGTTCCACCTGTGGTTTCTCCAGTTGATGTATCCTTGAGAGATGTGTTTGAGGTGGTGACGCGTATGGAGATGTCCTTACGCGTCTCCCTTGCTCAAGTCTCTCAATTTTCCAAAGATGTGGTACGGAAGTTAGGTGCTCATGATGAATCTTTGGTGAAATGTAATGCTGCTTTGAATAAATTAGGGGGTCAGGTTTCTGCTATTCAGACAGTTGCTTCTTCTTCTATTCGGGATAATATTAATATACACCATCAGATTGAGTCACTTGAGAATGTTGTACATTTGAAAATTTAAGATTTTTAAACTTTCCCCAGACTCATTACCTTTCTCCTTCTATTTTGCTGTATAAATATTTCAAGGAGGTCTTAATGATTGATGATGTTAATTCGATAAAGTTTTCTTCAATTTATTATCTTCCCTCGGTGTCCTCTAAGGAGGCTTCTTCCCCTCTTGCCAATGAAGCGGGGAAGGTTCCGGCATCATCTTCGTTAGATCTTTCTGCGTTCCTTGAGTCTTCTACTGATGAGATCACCAGACGTGTCACCTTGATTGTTTCTTTTGTTTCTTTGTCTGATAAAAATTTAATTTTGCGGTTGTATTTTTCCAAAAAGAGGCAATTGTTTTGTGGTGGCACGATTCAGGTCTTCCCGGATGTGTGTCGGCTCACTCAGAAACGTAGAAAGGCTTTTTTGGCATTGAAACCCCGTGCACTGGCAATAGGGGCTTCTTTTTTCCTCAAATATCCGTGTAAGTGTATTCTGATTTATGAACAGACAAAATATGTGTTTATGGAATCTGATCAACTTGTAGTATTCTTAGACAACAAAGAATGTGGTTAGATTTGTTTTCTTTACTTCCTTTCTTAGTCTTAGAGTTAGTAGTATATTGATTCCAACCCTGGCTCTATTATAAATGGTTTGTGTATTATACTATGCTTTTGGGCCTTTCGCTCCCTTGACGTGGACTTGATTGTAATGCCTTATTTTCTTTGAATAAAGATTGTTTAAAACCAAAAAAAAAAAAAAGAAAAGGCGACGGCAAAAGCTAGAAGGATACTTGGGTGCATACGGAGAGGAATGGCTAGCAGAAAAAAGGAGGTGATAATGCCTCTGTATAAGTCTTTGGTGCGACCTCATTTGGAGTATAGTGTGCAATTCTGGAGACCGCACCTTCAAAAGGATGTGAACAGGATGGAGTCGGTGCAGAGGGTGGCTACTAAAATGATTAGTGGGCTTCATTATAAAGCATATGAGGACAGACTTAAGGATCTTAATATGTATACCTTAGAGCAGTGATGGCTAACCTTTTTGAGCCCGAGTGCCCAAACTGCCGCACAAAACCAAAGAATTTCCTCAAAGTGCCAGCACGTCAATTAAACCTCAGCTCAGTTACACATGCAGAACATACACCATCACCAAACAAGGAATCACAAGTTAGAAACAGGAAGGCAATAATTAAACTGGGAACCCCAAAAGCCAAACTTGGAATGTACAACACTGTAGAAATAAAACTATAAATTAATTTCCTCTTGTACCAAACAAAGCACAGACGTTAATGATGCACATTTCCCAGAGGTTTCATATTCCAGTTAATAAATTCAAAATAAAGAGATATCTTTCTACCTTTTGTGCATTTTTTTTCAGTTGCAATTGCTCCAGCCACTTTCTTCTGGTTTCTTCATGTTTTCTGCTAACTCTCCATCGTCTGCTGTCCATTTGTTCTTTCTTCTCTCTTCTAGTCTTTTTTTCCATTCTCTCTCTCTACATCTGCTTTAACATACTAATCTTTCTCCTTTTGCTCTTTCCTCATTCCTATTTCATCCACACAAATTTTACCGCTCCATCCTCAATCCCCACTTACTCTCCCAATACCCGGCCAATTGTAGATTTTTCATTCCTCCCACACAAAATATTTTTCCCCTCTCCATTTTACTCTCCCAGCCCCATCCCATTCTAATCCTCCCCCAACATCAGCTCCCTTCTAGTTCCAGTCTCACCCAGCATCCATTCCTTTCTAGTCCCTGCATCAGCCCATTTCCAGTCCTAGCCCCCCATCAACCCATTTCCAGTCCTAGCTCCCCCATCCATTTTCAGTCTGAGTCCCTTCATCAGCTCATTTCCAATCCTAGCCCCCCATCAGCCCATTTCTAGTCATTTCCTAGCCCCATCATCAGCCCATGTCAAATCATAGCTCCCCTCCACTCAGTCCAATTCCAGTCCAAGCCCCCCCCCATGAGCCTACTTCCAGTTCTAGCCCCTCCATGAGTCCATTTCAATTCAAGCCCCCACCACAGCCCATTTCCAATCTTAGCTGCCCCCAACAGCCCATTTCCAGTCCTATCCTAGCTGCTCCATCAGCCCATTTTCAGTCCTAGCTCCCTTCCCTCACAGCCCATTTCCATTTCAAGCTCCCTCCCCATCAGCTATTTGCAGTTCAAGCCTCCCCTTCCACTCAGCCCATTTCCAGCCATAGCAACCCCCCAACCCATTACCAGTCCTAGCCCCCCATCAACCCACTTCCAGTCCTAAACCCCCATCACCCCATTTTCAGTTTAAGCCCCCCTATAACCCATTACCAGTCCTAACCCCCCATCACCCCATTTCCAGACATCCCCCATCAGCCCAAAGCCCATTACCAGTCTTAACCCCCCCATAGCCCATTATCAGTCCTAACCCCCCATAGCCCATTACCAGTCCTAACCCCCCATCAGCCCACTTCCAGTCTTAACCCCATCAGCCCATTTCCAGTCAGCCCCCCCACAGCCCATTGCCAGTCCTAAACCCCCCCCATCAGCCCACAGCCCATTACCAGTCCTCACCACATCAGCCCACCTCCAGTCCTACCCCCTCCCCTTCAGACCAGTTCCTGTCCTAGCCGCCCCAAAGCCCATTATCAGTCATAATCCCCCAATAACCCCTTACCAGTCCTAACCCCCCATCACCCCATTTCCAGACAGCCCCCATCAGCCCACAGCCCATTACCAGTCTTAACCCCCCCATAGCCCATTACTAGTCCTAACCCCCCAACAGCCCACAGCCCATCCAGTCCTAACCCCTCCCCATCAGCCCATTTCCTGTCCTAGCCCCCCCGATCGCCCTTTATCAGTCCTAACCCCCATCACCCCATTTCCAGACAGCCCCCATCAGCCCAAAGCCCATTAGCAGTCTTAACCCCCCCATAGCCCATTACCAGTCCTAACCCCCCATCACCCCATTTCCAGACAGCCCCCATCAGCCCACAGCCCATTAGCAGTCCTACCCCCCCTAGCCCATTAGCAGTCCTACCCCCCTTAGCCCATTAGCAGTCCTACCCCCCCAGCCCATTAGCAGTCCTACCCGCTACCCCCCCCCAGCCCATTAGCAGTCCTACACCCCCCCCTAGCCCATTAGCAGTCCTAAACCTCCCCCCCCCCCATGGCATATTAAAAAAAAAAAAAAGCTGGCTTTGGCTGCTGCCGCTGCCGCGGCAGCGGCAGAATGCAATGTCCCGCGGGGCCCCCTCCGCCCGCTAAGCCCCTCTGCAAGGGCTTTCAGATTCGCGAGGGAGAGCTTCTCCCTCGCGTCTCTGTTAAGCCCGCAGGGGCTAATGGGAAATTTCCCTTCAGTCCCTCGCGTCTAAAGGGGCTGATGGGAAATTTCCCATTAGCCCCTGCGGGCTTAACAGAGACGCGAGGGAGACGGTCTCCCTCGCGAATCTGAAAGCCCTTGCAGAGGGGCTTAGTGGGCGGAGGGGGCCCCGCGGGACACTGCACTCTGCCGCGTCCGCGGCAGCAGCCAGAGCCAGCTTTTTCTTTTTTGCGGACCTACCCGCGTGCCAGCTGCAAGGCCTTCGCGTGCCACAGCTGGCACGCGTGCCATAGGTTCGCCATCGCTGCCTTAGAGGAAAGGCGGGATAGAGGTGATATGATTGAGATGTTTAAATACCTCCGTGGCATAAATGTTCAGGGAGAGAGCCTCTTTCAATTGAAAGCAAGTTCTGCTACGAGGGGACATGAGATGAGGGTGAAGGGAGATAGATTCAGGAGTGATATGCGGAAATATTTCTTTACGGAAAGGGTAGTGGATCCATGGAATAGTCTCCCAGTGGAGGTGGTAGAGATGAGGACAGTAACTGAATTCAAAAAAGCATGGGACCAACACAGAGGATCTCTAAAGGCAAAAAGTGGACTGTTGTAGTTGTTGATATGGAAGGACAGACTAGATAGGCCATGTGGTCTTTTTCTGTCATCATGTTTCTATGTTTCTACATGTGTGCCTTGAGTACAGATTGTTTTAACTCTCCTGCATAGTATTTCAATTGGCATAGTAGCAAATGAAAAGATCACATTATTGTAGCCCTAGGTGTTGAGCTATTTCTCATGACTAGGCCAAAATCATGGAGCAAACTAATTCTGTGAACCGCTCATTGAGAGCAGTACATCCACTCCTTACTACAAATACCAGCAGGCTCTGAGTGCCAGCACCTATGCGCTACTCAGTGCAGAAGTGACTGCAGTCTGTGTGTGCCCATGCAAGATATAGAATTATGTCTTTGCCACAAAAGAGAAAGATTGAAACTTCCATGGAAGAAAGGTGGCGTTAATTTTCTGGATTTTCTTCATAGCATGCTGCTTCACTTCTTCATTATGGAGCTTTTTGGTTGCAAAATGAGGTCTATTACCAGTGGCTGGAAATGGAGGATTCACTTGTGAAACCTTTTAGACTTCAAGAATTACCTTCTATGAAAATCCCCTATAGGAGACTTAGCTCTTCTCTGATTATTAGTACCATTGCTGCCTTTAATAGGTTCAACACTTGTTGTGCGATTCCATATTCCATTTCTGTTGCCACTTCTCTTTGGTATAACCCTTCAATTCGGGTGAAAGGTAAAACAATTTGTTGGAATGAATGGATTAATAAGGGTTTGTTTAACCTGGGTCAGTTGGTTGACGGCAATAATATGATATCAGCTGAGCGTTTGAAGGAAATTTATAACTTATCACCTACACAAGCATATAAGATTAATCTTTTTAAGACTTGCTTGACGTCATCACATATTTGGATTAGTAATCGCTTTCCAAATTCAGATTTGCTTGAAATTTGCCATAACGTTGTTTAAGTTAATAATCCAACCTCCTTCTTATATAAGTTATTTCAAGAAAAAGGTGGCCTATCTCTTTTGGGACTCTGACATACTTGGGAAACTGATCTTGCTTTAACCACAGATGTGATTAATTGGGAGGTTTTGGGGTCGCACGATCAGACCAATGAGGTCAAGTAGCTTGGCCCAAACTATTTTTTTCATTGCCCATTGTGCAGTTTGGACCCCTCTTCGTATGCACATAGCAGGGCTTTCTCAGTTAAGCCTCTGTTGGCAGTGTTCCACTGGTGTGGAATCGCTGACTCATATGCTTTTTGATTGTCCCCCTGTTAAAAAGTTTTGGATTGAAGTGTGGGAGTTTATTAGTGAAATACTTCAGTTTGAGTCCCCTTTATTAATACAAATTATTTTTTTTAGATCTGCTTGGTTGCAAGAAAAGTTAAGTAAGTACAATAGAGTGTTACTTGATATTTTGATCTCCGTTGCGATACAGCAAATTCCTGGAAACCCAACAATACTACTAATCCCTCCATCGTACATAACAAGTCCAGATGGATTCCACTTGGCCCTATTGACCCTGCCATCCAGTCCTTCATGGATTGTGTTCTCCGAGATGTACAACTACTTGAGTAAACAGACCCATAAGTCTAGATACAGATACAACAACTTTTCACACGATGAAAGATCTGCACTACACTCTCTTAGACAATGGTCAGACATCATTATCAAACCAGCCATTTTAGATCGCTTCTACTATATACAAGAGCTTTCGAGCCAACTTAATGACAATGAGTTCTACCGAGTTTTGTCTTGTGATTCTACACCCACTATTAAACATGAAATAGACTCTCTCCTTTCAATAGGTCTGAATGCAGGCTTTTTGACACACTGTGAATTTTTAAACTTACAGGTATCTCACCTTGTCATCCCCACCATTTACACTATTCCAAAAATTCACAAATTGCTCACATCTCCACCTGGCAGATCCATTGTTTCTGGCATAGGTTCCATTCTTGAACTTCTCTCTCAATTCATTGATCATTTCCTCCGTCCTTTTGTTCCTTGTATTCTATCATCTGTCAGAGACTCAGCGGAAGTCATCACTTTTCTTGACAACTTTACAGGAGACCTTTCTGATGTTATCTTGGTTACATTTGACATAGAATCCCTCTATACAAATATCCCTCAGGAGTGCCCTTACTGTTATAACTAAATATTTGAACTCACGTACAATGCCCTCTCACACACACACCCAGTATTTAGTAGAACTGGCTCGCATTGCCTTGACTCAAAATTATTTCTTTTTTAATGTTACCTTTTATCAGCAAATTAAAGGCACAGCTATGGGTGCCACCATGGCACCCGATATAGCTAATCTGTACATGGCAGAATTTGAAGAGATCCATTTAAAAGCGCTCCCCTTCCTATCCTCCGTTTTGTCTTGGAAAACATATATTGGTGATATTTGTGTATTATGGAAGGGCACCAACAGCGAGCTCACACATTTTTTCAACTGGCTCAACACTGGATGTTAACCTCAAGTTTAAAATGCAATCCAGTCCCATTGAGATATCCTTTCTTGATATTCTCATTAAAAAAAATCTCCATCTGTTTTCAGTACCACTATTTTCCGCAAGCCCACTGATCGTAATAAGCTTCTCAGATTCAACAGTTTTCACAGTAGTCACCTTAAGAGGAATTTACCTGTCTCACAGTTTTTAAGACTCCGTAGGCTATGCACTGATATGACAGAGTTCAAGAGTAAATCCCATGACATGACAAAACGCTTCGCTGTGAGAGGCTATCCCACTGAATGCATCCAAAAAGGTTTCAGACGTGCTTGCTCTACTTCTAGAAACAGTTTGCTTTTACCTAAAGAAAAAGGATCTGACGATAAATTTGTCGACGTTCTTCGTTTTTCTTATTTGTCTTCGCGTATTCAGAAAGTTCTGAAGAATCACTGGCACATCCTGCAAACGGCCTCCTGCTTTTCCGACAAATGGTTGATATTGCTTACAACAGGGAACGCAGTTTAGCAGATACATTGGTCTCATCTTATGTCATCAATGTCTACCATTTTATCACAAAAGAGAGGACACTACAGATGTGAGAACTGCTTAGTCTGTAAACACGCTATGGTCCTTAAGGATATGTTTGTACATCCACATACTAAAAAACATTACATACTCAACCACTGTACTGACTGCCGCTCTACACATGTAGTATACATCATCATTTGTCCCTGTTCCTTACTCTATGTTGGCAAAACTATTAGAGCGGTCAAGATCGGCATCCAAGAACACAAGAGCTGCATCAGAAGGAATGTTTTGACTGCTCCACTCGTGGAACACTGAATTCAGTTTCAGCACACCCCTGAAGATATCAGGTTTTTCGTAATTAAGAGGGTCACCCCCTCCCCATGGGGTGGTGATGTTGACCGCATTTTGTTTCAGAAAGAACAATGGCTCATTTTTCAGTTTAACACAGTGTATCCTGGAGGTTTAAACAAAGAGATTGATTATAGTGGTTGGGGCAAGTTACCTCAGGCCAGAAGGTCAGGGGTTCAAATCCCACTAGAGGACAGCAACCTTGGGCCAGAAGGACTGGGGTTTCTAGTCCCACAGGTGCTCCTTGTGGTCTTGGGCAGGCCACTTAACTATTTACAGGGAACATGGGCAATGGAGGGTTATCTCCAAGTTATAATGCCCTGTTCAATGTAATTTCAGTTTGTTCAATGTAAACCGCCTTGATATCATGAAAGGCAGTATATAAGAAATGTTAAATAAATAAATAAAATGTTTTTATTCATTTTATTTCATACATTTCTGATTTGTTTTTAAAGTATTTTTAACTCATTCTTAAAATACACATTTTTATACATATATTTCCATATATCTTTTTGAATTATATTTTATATGTTATTTGTAGGTTTTTTGGTTACTTTTTGAGGGTCATTTGGTTTTCTTTCCGTTTTTGTATTTTAAACACAATTGAGCATATTGTTAATGTTCATTTTTTTATGCCTCTGCTTGCTCTTTGATCTACACGTTATTCTATTCTCACATACAGCACAAGTTTCTGTCAGTCAGTGTGACGTTTTCTCAGTGTGAGGTGCTACTGCTGTGTTTATAACATCCTCTCTGCTCCTGCGCAGTGTTTTCCCATGTCTGACTTCATTGACAGGTAAAACTTTGTGTACTACGATCTCTACTTCAGGACACTGAATTAAAAAACGAATTGCAGAAACTCATTTTTTTATCCGTTTTTTAAAACCCTTTTACTAATATGCATACACATTTGTTTTAACCTTTGTTGGTTTTCGTCCTGTTTGCATGATTTTGTTTTATTCTTCCAAGCCTTCACAAAGAGAGAGTTGGTCTCTGTCACCCAGCACCCTTCAGCGCATGCATTTATGGCTATTTATGGTCTGTATTGCCCTCTGCAGTATACCACCTTGTTTTTTTAGCATTAGAGCTCTTTTAGGCGATACATACAATTGATTTTTATATGGCAAATTGCATACATTCGATTCCTCTGCTTATTGTCATATGCTGTTATGTGATGTATTGCTTGTTACATTCCAGCGCTTTAGAGCAGTCTCTCTTAGTGATTCTTATGCAGTGTTTTGTAACGCATTTGTATATACTCGATTGCTTTGTTCACCTTTGTATGTTGTTATACGATGAATCACTTGTCACTCTTCATCACTTTAGAGCAAGTTACCCTTTGTGATCTCTATGCAGTGGATTACAATACATGGTGATTCGCTTACACGCGATTCACCCGCTTACTCTTATATGCTATTACATGATCGATTACTTGGCATTTTTTAGCGTTTTTAGAGCAGTTCCCTTTTGGGACCTCTATGTAGTGCCTCACATATTTCAGTCCATTAATCTATTACTCATCACAGTGTTTTTACAATTTTACATGTTCTCGAATCAGTTTATAATTATGGTTTTATTACATGCAATCATGTCTCTTAGATTTTTTGGTTCAGCATACTACAAGATTGCAACATTTACGGTAATCACTGTTACCCTTCATGCAATACCATATGATTTCATATTTATGAATGTTCTATTCATTGTTTTGTTTTTTGTAGCTGTCTCCAGCAGCGTTTTTGATGCATGTACTTACATATTTTCTTATATTTTATGATATGGTTATAATTTTATATTCTTCATTGCGATCCTATGTCCTTGCCATATTTCCCTTGCCCTTGACGTTTTGTTGTTATGTTGTTGTTGTTTTTTACATATTCAATATCGTTGTTTTGTTGTTGTTTGTTTTTTTACACATTCAATATTGTTATTTTTATTATGTTTTTCCATATAATCATTGTCTCTTAATTCCTGCTAGCATTTCCATATGCTTATAGTTATCTAACGATGGTATTATATTCTTTTCTGTGCACACTTTTTCTGTCACTTCTCCCCTCCCCCTCTTAATCTACTGGCCATATATTCATTTTTATCTATTTGTTTATTATTTCAGATTAGGAAGAGTGGTTTGTTCCACCCTTTAATACGTGTACTACGCTTATCTGTTTGTACCCCTTGGTAATGTATTTTCATTTTATTTTAATTTGTTCTCTTTTCACAATTTGTATTTTGTACTATGATTATTCATATTTTAACTGTATGTTCATGTGTCTGTTTTTAGACCCCTGACGAAGGCCTAGGGCTGAAACTTGTAAAGTTGAGTCTACAATAAAGTTCCTCTGCTTTTATTCAAGTGTCTGGCCGTGGTATTTGCCCTCCGCTGGTTTTCCTCTTATTTGTTTTTTTGTGGAAGGCTTCCTTCTCCTGTTTTCCATACATGCATAAACCCCAAAAAGGAAACTCTGTATCCCCCAAAAATATTTGTCAAAAATCTCTTAAAATACACAGAACCAAAATGTTCACAATTCCATTAAGGGGAGGAAAAAGACCTCAGAGACTATTGCTTAGGCCAAGAAAATACCTTTATAGTCTCACAACATAGGTCATAAAAAAACCTTCTAATACAGGATCAATACTTTCCTATATTTTCTTTAACATTACATACTTATCATACTGTCATTAATTAAACCTCTCATACCATCAACAATCAATATATGTGCTCTAAAACCCCCTAAAGGGGATACTTCCCCTTTTTTAAAATCAGTAATGCCAGATCCGTTCAATGGCTTTCATTATTTTCCTCACGAGCTGACCCATGCAGTGGCATCCTTTCCTAGTCCATCCCTGAAAAGCAGCGTTTTCCATATTCGATAAAAAGTTTAGGTTTCCTAACAATGTTCTAAAGGGAGACTGCCCCTTGCCCCCCCCCCCCCATTCGAATGTGCCACCACTGCCAAGCATGCCACATAGGCTCCACAAATCCCTCTCCTCGAGGTCATCCCCCTCCTCCGCTGATAAAGCTGCAGGAGGCTGAAGAACCTGTACAGTGCGCACCCCCCATCCAAGAATTTCTCCAAGGCATACCGCCCACCCCCCACTTGCAGTTCATAAATCCAACTTAGGAGCACCGCAATGTTATAGAGACGAAGATCAGGTAAATTCAGTCCTCCTCTATCACATCCTCCCATCACTTTATCAATTTGGAGTGGAGGAGTAGCCTAGTGGTTAGAGCAACTGCCTAGTACCTAGAAGATCAAGGGTTCAATTCCCTAGTAGCACTCCTTGTGATCTTGAGCAAGTCACTTTACCCACCATTGCCTTGGAAGAAAAGGCCTGGTAATCTACCTCCAGTAATACATTGCCAAGAAAACCCAGAGGCAGCTGGGTCACCAGGAGCCAGCACTAACTTGATGGCACAAAAAAAAATCTGCACTGGATGCCTCCTCCACAGGAAGGAGTATACCACACTGCAATACATTCATTCTTCCTTCCCCTTAACCCACATAAGCAGCAGACATGGTAAGAGAACTGCCTTTATCAAAGCCACCCTTCCCATCAATAACAGTGATAAGCTGCGCCATCTAGTACACCACACTTTCATCTGGGCCACGTGCTCACACACATTTTTCCAATACACCTGTCAAGCGTCAGCACTGAGATACACCCCCAAGTACTTTATTTATTCCCCAGCCTATGCCACCAGGAAATTCCGCTGTGCCTTGCACACACACCTTTCCAAGACTGGCATAGCTTCAGACTTACTCCAATTCACCTTCAGCCCTATGAATCACTCTAAGCATAATCTCGCTGGCCCGACTAACGAACAACATGTCATCTGCAAAAAGGTTAATCTTGCAGTATTCCCTGCCCACCCGAATCCTCTGCCACCGATGCGTCGCCCTGATCTTGATCGCGAGCAGTTCCAAAGACAAGAACAGCATAGGAGACAAGGGGCAACCCTGTCTCATCCCCTTCCGCAGAGTAAAGCTCTCCGAGACCCCCCTATTCACAAAAATTCATGCCTGTGGCTGATGATATAACACACGGACCCAGTGCAAAAAAGGCCGCCACTGTACTGTACTTCTCCAGTACCCACAAAAGATATTCCCATGAGACATTGTGTCAAAGGTCTTTTTTAGCATCTAAACTAGCAATGATCTCATCCTCCTCTTTACCTCGTCCCACCGCCAACAACATCATGGCCCTCATTAAATTGGCAGAAACAAACTGCCCAGGCACAAAGCCTGCTTGATCCGGGTGGATCAGTCCTGGAATGACGCGTTCTAGTTGCTTCACCAGCAGGGCCGGCCCGTCCATTGAGCAAGAATGTTTTTTGCACAGGGCCCCGCGTTTCAGGGGGCCCCGCGCAAAGAACATTCTGCTTTTTTTAAAATTACATTAAAAAAAAAAAAAGCTGGCTCTGGCTGCTGCCGCTGCCGCTGCCACCGTGGCAGCGGCAGAATGAAGTGTCCCGCGGGGCCTCCTCTGCTCGCTGAGCCCCTCTGCAAGGGCTTTCAGATTCGCGAAGGGAGAGTGTCTCCCTCGCGACTCTGTTAAGCCCGCAGGGGCTAATGGGAAATTTCCCATCAGCCCCTCGCGTCTAAAGGGGCAGATGGGAAATTTCCCATTAGCCCCTGCGGGCTTAACAGAGACGCGAGGGAGACACTATCCCTTCGCGAATCTGAAAGCCCTTGCAGAGGGGCTCAGCGAGCAGAGGAGGCCCCGCGGGACACTTCATTCTGCCGCTGCCGCAACGGCGGCAGCGGCAGCAGCCAGAGAAAGCTTTTTTTTTTTTTTTTAATTTTGCCATAAGCCGAGGGGGGGGGGGGTTTAAGACTGGCAAAGGGGGGTGGGCGGATGGGGGCTATCTGGAAATGGGGCGATGGGGGGTTAGGACTGGTAATGGGCTATGGGGGGGTTAGGACTGATAATGGGCTATGGGGGGGGCTAGGACAGGAAATGGGCTGATGGGGAGGTGTTAGGACTGGTAATGGGCTGTGGGCTGTTGGTGGGGTTAGGACTGGTAATGGGCTATGGGGGGGGTTAAGACTGGTAATGGGCTGTGGGCTGATGGGGGCTGTCTGGAAATGGGGTGATGGGGGGTTAGGACTGGTAATGGGCTATGGGGGGGTTAGGACTGATAATGGGCTATGGGGGGCTAGGACAGGAAATGGGCTGATGGGGAGGGGTTAGGACTGGTAAAGGGCTGTGGGCTGTTGGGGGGGTTAGGACTGGCAATCGGCTATGGTGGGGTTAAGACTGGTAATGGGCTGTGGGCTGATGGGGGCTGTCTGGAAATGAGGTGATGGGGGGTTAGGACTGCTAATGGGCTATGGGGGGGGTTAGGACTGATAATGGGCTATGGGGGGCTAGGACAGGAAATGGGCTGATGGGGAGGCGTTAGGACTTGAGGAGGGCTGATGTGTTTAGGACTGGTAATGGGCTGTGGGCTGATGGGGGGGGGTTAGGACTAGCAATAAGCTATGGGGGGCTGACTGGAAATGGGCTGATGGGGTTAAGACTGGAAGTGGGCTGATGGGGGGTTAGGACAGGTACTGGGTTATAGGGGGGCTTAAACTGAAAATGGGGTGATGGGGGGTTAGGACTGGAAGTGGGTTGATGGGGGGCTAGGACTGGTAATGGGTTGGGGGGTTGCTATGACTGGAAATTGTCTGCGTGGAAGGGGAGGCTTGAACTGCAAATAGCTGATGGGGAGGGAGCTTGGAATGGAAATGGGCTGTGAGGGAAGGGAGCTAAGACTGAAAATGGGCTGATGGAGCAGCTAGGATAGGACTGGAAATGGGCTGTTGGGGGGAGCTAAGATTGGAAATGGGCTGTGGTGGGGGCTTGAATTGAAATGGACTCATGGAGGGGCTAGAACTGGAAGTAGGCTCATGGGGGGCTTGGACTGGAATTGGGCTGAGTGGAGGGGAGCTAGGATTTGACATGGGCTGATGGTGGGGCTAGGAAATGACTAGAAATGGGCTGATGGGGGCTAGGATTGGAAATGAGCTGATGAAGGGACTCAGACTGAAAATGGATGGGGGAGCTAGGACTGGAAATGGGTTGATGGGGGGCTAGGACTGGAAATGGGCTGATGCAGGGACTAGAAGGGAATGGATGCTGGGTGAAACTGGAACTAGAAGGGAGCTGATGTTGGGGGAGGATTAGAATGGGATGGGGCTGGGAGAGTAAAATGGAGAGGGGAAAAATATTTTGTGTGGGAGGGATGAAAAATCTATAATTGGCCGGGTATTGGGAGAGTAAGTGGGGATTGAGGATGGAGGGGTAAAATTTTTGTGGATGAAATAGGAATGAGGAAAGAGCAAATGGAGAAAGATTAGTATGTCAAAGCAGATGTAGAGAGAGAGAATGGGAAAAAAACCTAGAAGAGAGAAGAAAGAACAAATGGACATCAGACGATGGACAGTTAGCAGAAAACATGAAGAAACCAGAAGAAAGTGGCTGGAGCAATTGCAACTGAAAAAAATGCACAAAAGGTAGAAAGATATCTCTATTTTGAATTTATTAGCTGGAATATGAAAGCTTTGGGAAATGTGCATCATCAACGTCTGCGCTTTGTTTGGTACAAGAGGAAATTAATTTATAGTTTTATTTCTACAGTGTTGTTGTACATTCCAAGTTTGGCTTTTGGGGTTCCCAGTTTAATTATTGCCTTCCTGTTTCTAAATTGTGATTCCTTGTTTGGTGATGGAATATGTTCTGCATGTGTAACTGAGCTGAGGTATTCTATTTATGTAATTCCTAATTGACATTGCCACTTGTTCTCTTTCCCCAGTATTCTCTGAAATGTATTGGTTTAATATTTGCAGTGTTGCCTTTTGATAGGTAGGGTATGGTGCTTTGTGAGTCCTGGTAATGCTGTCAGGATACGGCGGGTTTGCTATGGGTTCTAAATGGGCAGCGTTTGTAGTAGTTCCTAATGTGCCTGGCGGTTGGCACTGGATTATAGTAATGTAGAAATCTTTTAGTCTTTCTTTATCCATACACTCATTAAGAGACATGTTTACTAAAAGTTAGTGTATGGTAACATTATACAAATATTTATGCAAATAAGGCCACTTATGCAAATGAGGCCCCGCACTGAGTCTCCGCACATGGCCCCGCTCCCCCCTTGGGCCGCCCCTGTTCACCAGGATCAAACATCCTAGTTCAGGAGCTAGATGAGGCGATTGGGGTCATGTGAATTTTTTGTTGTTAAAATGGGGTCATACAGGATAAAAGCACTGCTTTAAGCCCCCCTGCCAGTCATAATCTGTTGCTTAGCTTTGAATGCCCTGCTCTTTGCTGCCCCTATGAATATTGGGCCGTACATGTTTTATCTTACACTTTGCACAGTACAGGGGCATCTGTAGATCTCTGTTTCTCCAGTGCTGTATTGGATGCAGTCTGTTTTTTTATTTAAATTAATTTCCGTCTACATAATTTTATGTTTAGTTTGTGGTAATGTAATCTATACTTGGTGAGGATCTATCTGTATTCTGAGTGTGTGACCGATGCCAGGTATTCAGTTAGAACAGGGGTCTCAAACTCAAATTGCTTTGAGGGCCAAATGAGGACTTGTAGAGTAACCCGGGGGCCGCACAAGACGCAGGCCTCATTTGCATAAGGGCATCATTTGCATAAATATTTGCATAATGTTACCATACATTAACTTTTAGTAAACATGCCTCTTAATGAGTGTATGGATAAAGAAAGACTAAAAGATTTCTACATTACTATAAACCAGTGCCAACCGCCAGGCACATTAGGAACTACTAGAAACACTGCTCATTTAGAACCCATAGCAAACCTGCCGTGTCCTAACAGCACTACCAGGACTCACAAAGCACCATACCCTAACTATCAAAAGGCAACACTGCAAATATTAAATCAACACATTTCAGAGAATAGTCACGGCTTGTCTCTTGGCTGTTAGGCTCCAAATGGAAGCGATAGCTTAATCTAGGAAAGCATCTGTAATTCTCCTTTCAGCCAAGGGCGACAGAAAATGCAAATCATCCTCCCCCCAAAGAAGAGAGAAACAAATTTCACAGCCTCTCTCATAACAATACACGAGCTTTTGGAAAACCAAATAAGTCTGTCGGAGCTCGTCTGATAAATATACCTGTTTTGCTGGCAAAGGAAAGCCTACCATTTTCCCGGCTTCAGGCTCGCGGCTCCCACTGATTGCAGCCTCGTTTCCGGATTCCGGGTCTGCTGGTGACGTCACTGGGAGGGGACAGACTCTCAGCCAACCAGTCTGGCCACTCTCTGCTCAGCTGATCTGTATGAGCCAGGTCAGGAAAGAAGCGCTAGGGCCGGATTTAAGATTTTGATGCACATAGGCAATACCAGACAGCAGAGACAAGTGGGAGAGTACGGTAAGAGACTGGAGAGCCAGAAAAGCAGAGGGAGGCAGTGATGCACCTGGAGGTGCTTCCTTTTGAATGTTGCTGTGTCCGGGGATTATGGTGGCCCTGACTGGCCTTGTGGAAGTGACCGGGGAGGGGCTTTCCTTCCTGCTCACCTCCCCGACGCCGATCAGGCTTGTGGTGGCTGTAGCGGCATTAAGCAGCACCTGGAGGTGCTTCCTTTGGAATGTTGCTGTGTCCGGGGGTTCCGGTGGGCCTGATTGACCTTGTGGAAGTGATCGGGGAGGAGCTTTCCTTCCTGCTCAACTCCCCGATGCTGATCAGGCTTGTGGTGGCTGTAGACAGAGGCTGCAGAAGCCGGGGTTTTTTTTTTTTTTTTCTGTGCATCGCGGGCCGCACAAAGGTCTCTCGCGGGCCGCATGCGGCCCGCGGGCCGCGTGTTTGAGACCCCTGAGTTAGAATGACGTTTCTATGTAGGGATCTGTAGCAATCCAGTTTGTTCAGTTTCTATATAGGTTTATGTTCTAGGGCCCACTGCAATATGCACAGTTCTGCTGTTTTCTGGGTAGGCTCCTTGTGTGAATTTTAGAAGTTGATGCTGTTATAGCATGATAGATTTTCTCTATAGGTCTTGAGTGATTGTTACAGAGTTTTGTATTACTTCACAATATGCCCAGTAATGGTGAAGGTTTTAGATTGTTGTTACTGAGATGACATCAGAATCAAAAATTATTTTTTGTATGTTAAGTTCAATAGGGAAAAGTCCTCTCCACACATTGTGAGAGATGGGTTTCTTTGGATGTAAATATGGGAGTTGTTTTAGACGCCCTATTTGTGTTTTGGATGTCTGAAAATGGGCATGGAGATGTCCCCAGAGACATTTTAGAAGCTGGCTCTGTGGATGTCTCCAGGGCGAGGACGTCCAAGTATGAATGGAGGCATGAAATAGACATGTCCAGGGTGTTTCTAGAACTTGTGCTCACACAATTTCAGAAACACCCTTTATGTCCTGAGCCGTATCCAAGTTTATACCTGATCCAGGCAGCAATAGGCATCGGGAAAAGTGCTTGTTTTGTTAGACATTTGGAGGGTGTGGAGGAAGTGATCTGCTATTATCCTCCTATATTTTCCATGTTGACAACGAACACTGATGGAGAATGAGGGCTCATGTATTAGTTTTGCTACAGGCTACATAATTAAGCCGCTACAATTTTTGCTGCATTAAAAACAATATTGCAAAGTTTTAAAAAAGTATATGGCCTGGGAATATATCGCTTTCTTTATTCTTTCTTTATGAGTGAGGGGACCCCCTGGTTCTTAATTGGAGCTCTGAGGAGGCCCCTCCATTCTGGTGGCCAGGGAGGTCAGGAGGTGCCAGTTCATCTCTCATCTCAGGCGGCAGATTATCTTGAGCCGCCCCTGAATACACAACACACCCCTCACCCTAAAAAGTTTGATTACTGAGCAGAATATCCCTTCTCTGATTGAACAAGAACAAGGGAACTCCCACCAGCATGGGAATTCGCATCACCGCGCCGACTCAGGAACACCCCCCCAGCGCAGAGGAACAAAATCCAGACCATCTAGCCCTCGCCGGCATCACCGTGCCGATGAAGGGACTCTCCGTTGGTGCGGAGGTAGCAGAGACCACAGACACCCGCACTGAGCATGGCAAAAACGGAAGGGGCAGCAGCAGCTAAAGCTGCAGCAGGAGCAAAGACCGGGGCAGAAGTGGTAAGGGCAGCAGCAGTAACTGCGGGGACAGAAACCACAAAAGAAGCCATAGAGGCAGCCGCAGACACAGACAGCGCGGCAGCACCAGTGGGGACAGTAGCAACGAAGGCAGCAGGGGCAGGACAGCACACTACCCGCTCCAACTCCTCCATCAGGTGAGAGAGCCGCAGCTACCAGGAGCTAATAGGCACGGATAATTCTGCTGCCATCCTCCAGCTCCTCACGTGTCTAGTGGAACAGACCGCACCATCATTACCCACTATTCTCTGCCGTCTCGTGCCGGTCTCTTCCAGTCCACAACCCCCAAGTCCCGCATGGGCACCCTCCCAGACACTCTCCCCCTCTCCGGAACTTCAGACTGAGGAGAACGGAGAGGATGAAATGGAATAACCTGCCCTGGGCTCCACGGCCACAAAGGACACTCCCTTTGACGAATACCCCACAAGGGCAAGGAAGGGCAACCGAGTCAGCTCCCCCCCCCCGAGCAGAAGACTGTCTTGAGCTGCTCCTGAATATACAACACACCCCTCACCCTAAAAAGAGAGAGTTTGATTACTGAGCAGAAAATGGAGTTACTTACCTGTAACTGGGGTTCTCCGTGGACAGCAGGATAAGTCAGCCACAGTAGGTGACGTCATCCGACGGCGCCAAGCTGGAAGTACTCTCTAGTACTCTCTGACCACCAGGTACCACCCCCGGGTCTGACCCTAGCCAGCCACTGAGTTACTAGCTGAGATTAACTGCTAGGGCGTGACGTGGTGGAAACCGACCCCTATAGGGGAGGAGGAAGGGATTGTGTGGCTGACTTATCCTGCTGTCCACGGAGAACCCCAGTTACAGGTAAGTAACTCCGCTTTCTCCTAGGACAAGCAGGATAGTCAGCCACAGTAGGTGCCTCCCAAGCTACCAGAGCTGCAGTAGAGGGGCCCGGTCGGCGGGGAGCTAATGGCTCCGAGGAGCAAAAAGTCAAGGTACGCCGAGGTGGGACAATTTTGCATTTATTACGGGCGGGAGGCCCCGGTATGGTGCAAACTAGCAAAGATGTGAGTTAACAGTGCAAACCAGTGCATCAAACACAGTGCAGAACACATCAAGGTAGTGTACAACAGTGCAAAAACAGTGCAGAACAGTGCAACAAACCGCGAATACGATATAGACAATGTGCCACCGTGCGAGGTGCGGCAGGCATAAGGTGCGACCGTGCAAGGTGCAATGGGGAGCAGTGGTGATGCTGCGATCAAAGTTCTGTTACCGTCTCTTGGGCCATGTCCCCTCTGCCTCCAGGGGCACTGAGGTAAATGGCAAGTTAGGTGGGATTGTTCGCTGAGGTGAGGATTGCTCGGGCGAAGGCGAGGTCAGCTCCAGTGGTGAGGTCGAGGCAGTAGTGCCTCTGGAAGGTGTGGGGGGATGACCAGGTGACCGCTTTGCAGATGTCCGCCACTGGAACGGACCGTAGGTTGGCGATGGAGGCGGCCATCGCTCGTAGTTGATGAGCGTGGATTGAGGTTGCTGCCACTGTTCCCTCTAAGCTGTGCGCGTGTGCGCGCGCACACACCTTGCCGAGTGAGCGCACATACTTTACAACAGAGCGCACAAAAATTACAGTTCTGATTCTGATAGAAAACAACACAGACATCTTAAAATTTAAAAGTTGTTGTGTATTTACGGTTTTCACAAGTTCTACAATATTTTCTATTGCAATCAATGTGGTGTACATACTGTATTCTGACGTGTAGTCAAATTTTAAAGTATATAACTCCGAGTATCGTTATGTTGCGCACAAAATTTTAACCTTCTTTCAAAAGCTGCACAGCTGATATTTTATGCGCACACAGTCTACAGAAAATTAGAGGGAACATTGGTTGCTGCCCCTGCCCCCGCCCGCTCCAGGCAGAAGGTGATGCAGGAGGAGATCCAGATGGACAAGGTCCGTTTGGAGAATGGTTGGCCCGGCTTGTTTTGGTCGTAGGAGATGAAGAGTTGCGTCCCTCGTCGATGGGGTGCGATCCTGAGAAGGTATATGCGGAGGGCTCTGACGGAGTCAAGAGTATGTAGCCTTGGTTCCTCCGTGGGGGAGTGGGGTTCCGGGCAGAAGCTAGGAAGTTCAATGGTCTGGTTGACGTGAAAGGTGGATGCCACTTTGGGAACAAACTTAGGGTGGGTCCAGAGGGAGGCTCTGTCTGTGGTCAGCTGAGTATAGGGAGGATGGGACACCAGGGCCTGCAGTTTGCTGATCCTCCTTGCTGACGTGATGGCGATAAGGAACAGAGTCTTCCAGGAGATGTGCTTCATGGCCGCTGAGAGCATGGGCTCAAAGGGAGGCTGTGCAAGTTGGTTGAGGACAGCGTTGAGGTCCCACAGGGGCACCGGGGATTTGACCGGTGGGTGCAGGTTGCAGAGACCTCTCATGAAGCGGTTGACGGTAGGTTGAGCTGCGATGGAGGTGTTGCCGCACCGGTCGTGGAAGGCCGCAATTGCAGCGAGGTGTACCTTGATGGATTGTGGTTGAAGGCCCTGCCGGGAGAGACCTGTGAGGTATTGCAGCACTTGAGGTATCGGGTAGGAGAAGGGGTTGAAATGTTGTGCCGAGCACCATGTGGTGAAGCGTCGCCATTTTAGCTCGTAGGACTTTCTGGTTGAGGGGCGTCTGGCTGCGAGAACCACCTGCGTGACCTCAGGGGAAAGGTGGATAGCGTCACCCGCTCAGCCTCCACGCTGTCAAGGATAGGGTACGCAGGTTGGGGTGGAGGGTTTTGCCGTTGTCCTGGGAGATCAGGTCGGGCACCAGGGGAAGGCGTACCGGAGCTTCCTGTGCCAGGCGACAGAGGTACGGGAACCACACCTGGTGTGTCCAGTGAGGCGCAATGAGGATGGCTTGCGCTTTGTTCGAGACAATCTGCTTTAGGGTCAGCGATATCAGGGGGAGGGGGGGGAAGGCGTAAATGAGTGACCATTCCCCCCAGTACACGTCGAAGGCATCCGATGCGATGCTGAGGTGGGAGGGGTGTTTCGAGCAGAAGGTGCTGCACTTCGTGTTCTCCGGTGCTGCAAAGAGGTTGATTTGTGGCATCCCCCATCGTTGGAAGAGGGTTCGAGCCACTTGGTGGTTGAGGGACCACTCGTGCGGGTTGAGCTGGCGGCTGAGCCAGTCTGCTAGTGTGTTTTGGATTCCCGGCAGGTAGGATGCTCGGATGAGGCAGCATTTGGATAGTGCGAAGATCCATATCTGAAGGGCTTCTCTGCAGAGTGGGTGGGAGCCTGTTCCTCCCTACTTGTTGACGTAGAACATGGCCACTTGGTTGTCTGTCTGGATGAGCACTACTTTCCCATAGACAAGGTTCTGAAAGGCTCGGAGGGCGTGTCGTATCGCCCTGAGCTCCAGGAGGTTGATGTGTAGCGTTTGTTCTCTTGCCGTCCAGGCTCCCTGAGTGCGGAGGCGGAGGCAGTGTGCCCCCCAGCCCATTGGGGAGGCATCGGTGGTGATGGTTAGCTGATGAACAGGCTGCCTCAGGGGGTGACCATGCGTCAGGTTCCTTTTGTGCGTCCACCAGTGGAGGGAGGCTGTTAATGCGGCATTTAGAGGGACTCGTGAGCTCAAGGGCTGCAAGTGCTGGTTCCAATGTGACCGCAGGTGCCACTGTAGGTGGCGCATATGAAGCTTTGCTGTTGTAATCACTTGGGTTGATGCGGCTATGTGGCCCAGCAGGCGGAGCAGCGTTTGGGCGATTGTTTGTCCATTCGTTGACACGCTCCATGTCAGGCTGATGATGGTGTCCCTCCGGGGACGGGGGAGGAATGCTTTGAAGGCAGTGGTGTCTATGACCGCCCCAATGAATTTGATTTGCTGGGAGGGCTGCAGATGTGATTTCTGGTGGCTCACTAGGAAGCCCAGAGATGCTAGCAGGGAGATGGTTCGGTGAGTGACTGAAGTGGCCTCCGGTGAGGAGGGAGCAGAGATCACCCAGTCGTCGAGGTACGGGAACACACATATGCCCTGTTTCCGGAGGTGTGCGGCTGCCACAGCCACACATTTTGTAAACACTCATGGTCCGGATGAAAGTCCGAAGAGAAGGACCTTGTATTGGAAATGTCTCCCCATGACTTGGAAGCGCAGGTACTTGCAGTGGTCTCTGTGAATGGGGACATGTGTATATGCATCCATCAGATCAAAGGATGTCAGCCATTCTCCCTGTTGAATGAGCGGAAGGAATGACCCAAGGGAGTGCATTTGGAATTTTTCCTTTACGATGAACTTGTTGAGTCTGCGGAGCTCGAGGATAGGACGTAGGCCTCCTGTTTTCTTGGGGACCATGAAGTATCTGGAGTAGAATCCCGAACACAGCTCTTCCTTCGGCACAGGCTCTATGGCCTTGGACGCAAGGAGGGATGATATTTCCTCCTCTAGGAGGGCGAGCGAGTTGATGTCCATCCTGTTGCAGGGATGTTTGCGTTGCGACGGTGTTGAAAGGAATCTGATCCGGTACCCCTCCCTGATGATCTGCAGGACCCAGTTGTCTGTTGAGATTGACTCCCAGGCCGGTAGGAATGCGGAGAGCCGACCCCCCGTGGGGGGGCTGGCCTCCGTGTATTTGTCAAAAGGTCTTGTTGGTCTTTGCTGGGCCAGTCTGAGGGGCCTTTTGTGGCCTCCTTTCCCTTTGGCGGGGCTTTCCGCGGTAGGAGGTCTGGTGAGACTGTGGCTTGTACTGCGGCTGCTGCCACTTCCGATACGTGTTGTATTGTCTTTTGGAGGAAGAGTAAGGACTCCGGTGGTAAGGGGCCTTGTGGTTGCTCTGTTCTAGGCCCTCGTCCACGAGGGTTTGTAGTGTGGCGCAGTGGTCCTTCATGGTGGTCACGGTATCATTCACCTTATCGCCAAAGAGCGAATCTCTGACGCAGGGGGCATCTGCTATCCGGTCATGGGCGTCGTCTCGCAGGTCGGAGGCTCTGAGCCAGGCCAGGCGACGAGCCAATATGGCCGTTCCAGCGGTGCGCGCGGCTGTGTCGAAGGCATCGAAGGCCGCCCGGACTTGGTGCTTTATGCACTCCTGGGTGAAGCTTGCGCATCTTGTGTCGATGTGGATTTTAGCTGAGCTAGTAGAATGTCCTGGTACAGGGCCTGCTGGAGCTGGTGTGCGGACACCCTTGCACACAGCATGGCGCCCAGGAATACCTTTCTTCAGACCTCATCAAGGAGCTTAAGTTCCCTGCCCGGAGGGTTGTTGGAAGACGTGCGCATAGATTTTGAGCGCTTGAGGGCAGATTCCACCACTATGGAGTGGTGAGGAAGTTGTGTCTTGTCGAACCCTGGCAGGGGTTGCACTTGGTACTTCAGATCCAGCTTTCGAGTCGTAGGCGGCCCTGAGGTGGGGCGGCTTGAGGAGGTTCTCATGCAGGAGGGGGTGCACAGGTATAGTTGCAGCAGTCCTGGGGGCCTCTAAAAGTTTTAGGGCCGCTTGGGTCTCAGGTCACTTGTCGGAAGTAGGACAGGGGGCTGTTAGAGCCAAAGCCGTTGAGAGCTTGCGAAGGAATTTCGGGTAAGTCAGGTCCTCCGGATTGTCGGGTGGGGTGTCCATTGTAGGCGGTTCTGGGTCTGGATTCGGTGCAGGTGGGTTTTCCACAGATGCGGTGGATTCGGAAGCTGTGGCTTCAACCCTCTCACAAGCGGTACCCGCCAGTTCTGGAACAGACTCTGGAGGGTCCAAGCAGGCTTGATGTGAGGGGACGGGGAGAGGTGCCCCTTGAGACTGAAGCCACTGGCTGAAGAACCCGGAAAGCAGGCTGTTAAGCTGTGCAGTCATGTCGGGTAGTCCTTGGAGGGGAAGAGCCGTGGTGGTAGGGTCGTGCTGCCCCCCGGGTTGCCCGGAGGGGTTGGTAAGGGTGGATTCTGGTGTTTCTGGGTCCATGGAAGGCTGCTGGAAAGGATCCGTGTCCACATCGGAGTCTGGGAGCAGAGCATACCTGTTGGAGGAGGTGCTGCTGGATGAGGAGTACTGACGCCGTTGTCTCTGTCTCTTTCTATGCCTTCTGTGGTGTGGGCTGCTGCTGCTGCTGTAGCTGTGGCCTCTGTGTCATTTTTCTGATCTTTTGGTGTTGCTGCTGCTGTTGCTGCATCTCTTGCGGTGTTTGTGTGTCTTTCTGTGTCGGCGCGGGCTGGAGCTGTGCCTCCGCGCCAATGGGGAGGCTGGCCGGTGGGTGTGCCTTCTTCTGAAGCCATGCCTCCTGCTTGCCCCATTGTCGTGGCGCCGGCCAATGGTGCGGAAGTGGGCGGAGCCAGAGGCGGAGTCCAAGATGGCCACCTGCAAGGGGGGATTCCTGGCCATGCCCCTTGTTGTGAGGGTTGCCGTGGCGCCGGCCAATGGCGCTGAGGTGGGCGGAGCCCAAAGAAGAATTCAAGATGGCCACCAGCAGGGAGCCCCGCGGTGGTGCTGGAGAGACCGGGGGAGACACCACAGGAGCCGGGATGGAGGGAGCAGAGGTAGAGCGGCTGTGGATGGAGGCCTGTAGGGGCGCATCCGGTGCTGTTGCGGGAGTCTGCTGAGCAGGAGTCTGAGCCCTGGCCTGAGCAATGTGGGGAGCCACGTGGACGGCAGAAAAGGTACCTGGATCTCCATTCTCTGGAAACGGTTCCCAGAGGGCATGCTTTCTGTATTTTCAAGCCCGGGGAGACATCTTCGCGCAGTGAGCGCATTCCTCCACTTTATAGGTGTTCCTGAGGCATTTTAGGCAGCGGTCGTGGTCATCTGTAGAATTCATCTTTCTGGAGTAGCCTGGGCACTTTTTAAAACCCGGTTTGGGCATCTTGATTGTAGATGTTTTGTTCTTTAACTCTGTATGTTGATGGTATTGAAATTGATGCAATTTTGGTGGTGAGGAATCAGGAGAGTAGGAGAGTTTGTCTTGCTGGCAAGGCGGAAGAGAAAAAAGTGGCTGGCTAGGGGCGGACCCAGGGGTGGTACCTGGTGGTCGCCAGGGCCGGATTTACCTATACGCCATGTACGCCATGGCGTAGGGCCCACAGCCGGCAGGGGCCCACAAAAAAAGAACCAGGTAATTTTTTTTAAACACAATTTTAAAAAAAAACCTGGTGGCTGCCGCCGCGGGGCCCCCTCTGCTGCCGCGGGGGCCCCGTCTACAAGCTGAAGCGGTCGGGTCGGGTCGGGTCGGGTCTCTCCCTCCCTCCCTCCCTCGCTGCAGGCTGCGAGAGACGCGAAGATAGAGCGTCTCCTCGCGTCTGTGTTAAGCCCGCAGGGGCTGATGGGATTTCCCATCAGCCCCTGCGGGCTTAACACAGACGCGAGGAGACGCTCTCCCTTCGCGTCTCTCGCAGCCTGCAGCCTGCAGCGAGGGAGGGAGGGAGGGAGGGAGAGAGACCCGACCCGACCCGACCCGACGGCTTCAGCTTGTAGACGGGGCCCCCGCGGCAGCAGAGGGGGCCCCGCGGCGGCAGCCACCAGGTTTTTTTCTTAAATTAAATTTTACTTTAGGCCGGGGGGGGGGGGGTAGGACTGGTAATGGGCTATGGGGGGGGGTAGGACTGGTAATGGGCTATTTGGGGGGGTAGGGCTGGTAATGGGCTATGGGGGGGTAGGACTGGTAATGGGCTATTGGGGGGCTGGGGCTGGAAATGGGCTGGGCTGGGGGGGGTTAAGGCTAGAGGTGGGCTGATGGGGTTAGGACTGGTAATGGACTGTGGGCTGTTGGGGGGGCTTAGAACTGGCAATGGGCTTTGGGGGGGTTAAGACTGATAATTGGCTGTGTGCTGATGGGGGATGTCTTGAAATGGGCTATCGGGGGGGCTAGGACTGGAAATTGGCTGGGGGGGTTTAAGACTGGAGGTGGGCTTATTGGGTTAGGAGTGTTAATGGGCTGTTGGGGGGGGGGTTAGAACTGGTAATGGGCTTTGGGGGGGTTAAGACTGGTAATGGGCTGAGGGCTGATGGGGGTTGTCTGGTAATGGGCTATGGGGGGCTAGGACTGGAAATGGGCTGGGGGCTTAAAACTGGAGGTGGGATGATGGGGTTAGGACTGGTAATGGGCTGTGGGATGATGGGGTGGGGGGAAGGACTGGCAATGGGCTATGGGGGGCTGACTGGAAATGGGTTGATGGGGTTAGGACTGGAAGTGGGCTGATGGGGGGTTAGGACTGGTAATGGGTTATAGGGGGGGCTTAAACTGAAAATGGGGTGATGGGGGTTAAGGACTGTAAGTGGGGTGATGGGGGGGCTAGGACTGGTATTGGGTTGGGGGGTTGCTAGGACTGGAAATGGGCTGATGGATGGCTAGGACTGGAAATGGGCTGATGCAGGGACTAGAAGGGAATGGATGCTGGGTGAGGCTGGAACTAGAAGGGAGCTGATGTTGGGGGAGGATTAGAATGGGATGGGGCTGGAAGAGTAAAATGGAGAAGGGAAAAATATTTTGTGTGGGAGGGATAAAAAATCTACAATTGGCCGGGTATTGGGAGAGTAAGTGGGATTGAGGATGGAGGGGTAAAATTTGAGTGGATGAAATAGGAATGAGGAAAGAGCAAAAGGAGAAAGATTAGTATGTTAAAGCAGATGTAGAGAGAGAATGGAAAAAAATCTAGAAGAGAGAAGAAAGGACAAATGGACAGCAGACGATGGAGAGTTAGCAGAAGACACGAAGAAACCAGAAGAAAGTGGCTGGAGCAATTGCAGCTGAAAAAATGCACAAAAGGTAGAAAAATATCTCTTTATTTTGAATTTATTAATTGGAATATGTCAGCTCTGGTAAATGTGCATCATTAACATCTGCGCTTTGTTTAGTACAAGAGCAAATTAATGTATAGTTTTATTTCTACAGTGTTGTACATTCCAAGTTTGGCTTTTGGGATTCCCAGTTTAATTATTGTCTTCCTATTTCTAAATTGTGATTACTTGTTTGGTGATGGTCTATGTTCTGCATGTGTAACTGAGCTGAGGTGTTCTGGTTATATAATTCCTATTTGACATTGCCACTTGTTCTCTTTCCCCAGTAGGTCATGTATTGTTGTTCTCTGAAATGTATTGGTTTAATATTTGCAGTGTTGCCTTTTGATTGGTAGAGTATGGTGCTTTGTGAGTCCTGGTAGTGCTGTTAGGATACGGCGGGTTTACTATGGGCAGTGTTTGTAGTAGTTCCTAATGTGTCTGGCAGTTGGCACTGGATTATAGTAATGTAGAAATCTTTTAGTCTTTCTTTATCCATACACTCATTAAGAGGCATGTTTACTAAAAGTTAGTATATGGTAACATTATGCAAATATTTATGCAAATGAGGCCCCTTATGCAAATGAGGTCCGCACCCCCCTTGGGCCGCCCCTACTGGGGGCCCACAATTTTTGTTGGCGTAGGGCCTCACTCAAGGTAAATCCGGCCCTGGTGGTCGCCCTTCTGAGCTCTAGAGAGTACTTCCGTCTCGGTGCCGTCGGATGACGTCACCTACTGTGGCTAGGGTTGCCAACTGGCCGGTTTTCAGCCGGCCTGGCCGGTTTTTCCATGGCCAGGCCGGCTTCCGGCGCAGAGGCAAAACCGGCCCTTGAAAAGCCTTTTTTTTGCTCTGGCCGCAAGATCGGGAGCGGCCAGAGCAAAAAAAACGGCTTTTCTCCCCCGGAGGGCTTCAGAGGGAGCCGGGGAAGCCCGCGCAAGGCCCCGGCTCCCTCTGAACAGCTGCCAGCGTGAAGAGCCTTTACCTTCACGCTGACGGCTGTTCCTGTGAAGCCGCAATTGGTGGGAAAGGTTAAAGGCAATGCCCTTTAACCTTTCCCAGCATTTGCGGCTTCACAGGAATAGCCGCCAGCGTGAAGGAAAAGGCTCTTCACGCTGGCAGCTGTTCAGAGGGAGCCGGGGCCTCGCGCGGGCTTCCCCGGCTCCCTCTAAAGCCTCAGACAGCCGCGGTTTGGGGGGGGGGGAGGCCAAGGACTGCATGGGCTGTGATGGGGGGAGGGGGCCTGGACGGGAAAAGGGCTAGGAGGGTGGAATTTGACTGGAAATGGGTTGTGAAGGGGGGTGGGGCCTGGACCGGAAAAGGACTATGGGGGGGGGGGACTTGGACTGGAAAGAAACGGGCTGTGATGGGAGGGGACCTGGACTGTAAAAGGGCTATGGGGGGGGAGACATGGACTGGAAATGGGTTTTGATGGGGAGGGGGACCTGGACTGGAAAAGGGCTGGGGGGGGGGGCATGTACGGCAAATGGTTTGTTATGGGGGGGGGAACATGTACTGAAAAAGGCCTATGGGGGGGGGGGAACTTGGACTGGAAAAGGGCTATGGGGGGAGGGGGAACTTGGACTGGAAAAGGGCTATGGGGGGGGGAACTTGGACTGGAAAAGGGCTATGGGGGGGGGGAACTTGGACTGGAAATGGCCTATGGTGGAGGGAGGGGGAACGGACTGGAAATAGGCTGTGATTAGGGGGACTTGGACTGGAAATGGGTTGTGAAGGGGGGGGGGGACCTGGACCGGAAAAGGACTATGGGGGGGGGGGACTTGGACTGGAAAGAAACGGGCTGTGATGGGAGGGGACCTGGACTGTAAAAGGGCTATGGGGGGGGGACATGGACTGGAAATGGGTTTTGATGGGGAGGGGGACCTGGACTGGAAAAGGGCTGGGGGGGGCATGGACTGGAAAAGGGCTGGGGGGGGGGCATGGACTGGAAATGGGTTGTGATGGGGAGGGGGACCTGGACTGGAAAAGGGCTATGGGGGGGGGGGGAACTTGGACTGGAAAAGGGATATGGGGGGGGGGAACTTGGACTGGAAATGGCCTATGGTGGAGGGAGCGGGAACGGACTGGAAATAGGCTGTGATTAGGGGGACTTGGACTGGAAATGGGTTGTGAAGGGGGGGGGACCTGGACCGGAAAAGGACTATGGGGGGGGGGACTTGGACTGGAAAGAAACGGGCTGTGATGGGAGGGGACCTGGACTGTAAAAGGGCTATGGGGGGGGGACATGGACTGGAAATGGGTTGTGTTGGGGAGGGGGACCTGGACTGGAAAAGGGCTGGGGGGGGCATGGACTGGAAAAGGGCTGGGGGGGGGGCATGGACTGGAAATGGGTTGTGATGGGGAGGGGGACCTGGACTGGAAAAGGGCTATGGGGGGGAACTTGGACAGGAAAAGGGCTATGGGGGGGGGGAACTTGGACTGGAAAGGGCCTTTGGTGGAGGGAGGGGGAACGGACTGGAAATAGGCTGTGATGAGGGGGACTTGGACTGGAAATGGGTTGTGAAGGGGGGGGCCTGGACTGGAAAAGGGCTATGGGGGGGCATTGGACTGGAAAGAAATGGGCTGAGATGGGGAGGGGGACCTGGACTGAAAAAGGGCTATGTGGGGGGAGGGGACATGGACTGGAAATGGGTTTTGATGGGGAGCGGGACCTGGACTGGAAAAGGGCTATGGGGGGGGGGGACATGGACTGGAAATGGGTTGTGATGGGGAGGGGGACCTGGACTGAAAAAGGGCTGTGGGGGGGGGGGGAACTTGGACTGGAAATGGGCTATGGTGGAGGGAGGGGGAACTTGGACTGGAAATAGGCTGTGATTAGGGGGGCTAGGACTGCAAATGGACTGTGATGGTGGGGGGGGTTGGGTAGGACTGCAAATGGGCTGTGATGGTGCGGGGGGACTCGGACTGCAAATGGGATGTGATGGGGGGGGCCTAGAACTGGAAATAGGCTGTGATGGGGGACTTGGACTGGAAATGGGCTGTGATGGGGGGGGCTAGGACTGGAAATGGTCTGTGATGTGAGGGCTAGCACTGGAAATGGGCTGATGAAGAGCTGGAATAGGACTGGAAATGGGCTGATGTGGGGCATGGGAGAATGGGATTAGAAGGGAGTGGATGCTGGGTGGGTCTAGAACTATAAGAGAACTGATTTTGGGGGAGGACTAGAATAGATGGGGAATGAGAATGGAGAGGGGAAAAAATATTTTGTGTGGAAGAAAAGTCTATGATGGGCTGGGTATTGAGAGAGTGAGGGGCTTGAGAATGGAAGGGTGAAATTTAAATGGATGATAAAGGAATAAGGAAAGAATTGGGGGAAAGAGCAAAAGGGAAACAATCAGTATGTTAAAGCAGAAATAGAGAGAGAATGGAAAACATCTAAAAGAGAAGAAAGGACAAATGGATAGCTCGCAGAAGACACGAAGAAACCAGAAGAAAGTGACTGGAGCAATTGCAACTGAAAAATAAAACGCCCAAACAGAAGGTAGAAAAATACTTTTATTTTGAATTTATTAGCTGGAATATGTTTGGTCTGGGAAGTGTGTATTGATAACATCTTTGCGTTTTTGTTTAGTGCAAGAGGAAATTACTTTATAGTTTTATTTCTCCAGTGTTGTACATTTCATGTTTGGATTTTGGGGTTCCCAGTTTAATTATTATCTGACCAAGGAAGTTAGCCTACACGTATCCTCGGTAATTTTTGTGGGTGGGGCTGGGGGCGTAGCAGGGGTGGGACTAGGGGCAGAGAATGGGTGGAGCATGGCGAGCCACAGGTGTCGGGTTTTTCTCGGTGAAAAAGTTGGTAACCCTAACTGTGGCTGACTATCCTGCTTGTCCTAGGAGAACATCCCTTCTTTGTTAAGTCTGCTCCAGGCTCTCTGCATTCCCTGGAACCTCTCTGTAAACTCCCTGGAAAAGATCGGGGTCAACAGTGTTATCAGATAATATCAGAAATTCCAGCTCATACTGGTTTAAAAAATAACCCCAAAACCAGGACCCGTCCTTGGCTCCCCTATTTTGATTGGCTAGTTTGGCCGTCCATCATGAGGCTACACCCCCCCTTTGCCACACCTTCCCTCCTCGGATTGACTGCCAAACATTGCTGGGGTTTTTTTTGTTGTTGTTGTTTTGTTTTATTTTTCGTGGTTTTCTCAAAGCGGTAGCGCAAATCACCCAAAACCCTCAACATTTCCCCCCGGCTTGGGGAAAAAGGTTGCTCAGTTGGGCGAGATAAACGCGGAAATGCTAATACGGTGGGGCATTAATGCCACGTTACTGCGTGCTTTCAGAACAGGCTCGTGCAGTCAATTAGCCAAAACCATTTGCACAAAACCCAAGGGTGATATGGATTGTGCCATTGTATTTCTAATGATTTGCCCAATGTTATGCCCTCCAGGATTGTATGCTCACTCTCAAGTCTCTAACGCTACAACAACTGCGCGCTTGGACTGCAAAGCTCTTGATTATTAACAAGTTTGCTCCCTCTCAAATCTACCTCTCCTCACTGTTTGCGATACCAAATAATGTTCTCATGCTTCCATGCATGTTTGTTTGTTTTGTTTTTTACTACAAACCAAATGACAACAAAGAGCTGCAAGAAGCAGCACGATTACCGTGTTAGTCTACTCTGATATTTAAAAAGACAGGAGGAAAGCGTTATCGCTGTGGATTGTACAACGAAGGGTTAACCTGTGCAGGCTTTCCGGGGTCCCTTGGATTGTTCCATTCTTCCAGAAGAGGCTTGGAAAGTGGAGTCACCTTATAAGATAAACTATTCTACAGCCAAACGTTCTTTTTACGATCGTACTAGTAAAGAAACACACACAAAGTCTCTTGCTGTTCTTACTAAGTCTTAAAAGGAAGTACTGAGCTATTTGCAAATGAACAAGCTCCCCTGCGTTTGGGAGTGGAAGGGTCAGAGCTGTCCTCGCTCGCTGGGTAAGTGAGCCGCTCTGCTTTTGCTCTGTGTTGCAAGTGCAACTTCAAAGCATGTGTTTTTCTGCTTGCTGTCTAAAGATGCACATGTGGCTGTAATGTACGCTGCTGCACTCCTTTAAAGGGGGCAGACTTTTCGAATTGCTTGTCCTCCTTTTCATTCATGCAATGGGTTCATGACCCCTATCCTACTGCAATTTAATCCCAAATGGGTTTTATTTCTGGCGATGCAAAGAGGCACGTTGTGCCCTAAAAGTTCTTTATTTGTTCTCCTTTCTCTCCCCTACCCCTTTAATCCGGGTTATTCTCTGGGTAACGTGAACTCAAACGTTTCTGGGTACGCCTGTCTCTCATTCTCGTTCTCGTAAGTATTTCTCTTTCGGTAATCTCGAATCCAGTTGGGTTTTTAGGGTTAACTCCATTGCATAGACATAAAAGAGATTTATATGCATAACTTCCATTGTATGCACGCCTCTCACGTGCATTCATTGTGTATTTCCTGAAAGTCGAACTGACAGTGTGCACCAGACCTGTAGGCCCCTGCTGGTTTCCTGGCCCTCACTAAAGGATCGATAATGCTACCTGGTTTGTGCACTTCTGACTTGACAACCCCCCACGCCCACCACCTCCGAAACTAATTTTCTTGTCTCCCAAAAAATAATCGTAAGATTAGTGGGATATACATGTGTTTTCTTTTTAAGTAAATTAAAAAAAAAACTTTGCTGGTACTATGTTTATTTCGTACATGCAGCTCTCCCTAGTGCTGTTTTGATTTGGGATCGTCAGTTGATAAGATGTCAGTTGCATTCTCAAAGGCATTTAAACTGTATACTTACTATTTTTAGTATACATAGGCTGTGAAGATCCAGATGTTGCTGGGAGTTCAAAACCTTTTGGGAACTCATGAAATATACGTTTGAGATGTACAAAATTACAATGAAAACAGACAAGGCAAAAACTAGGCTTTTGTTTTTGTTTTTGCAGAAAATCGTGACTTCTATCATACAAATTAATGAAAGGTTTGTTTTTATCTATTCTTTGTGTCATGTATGTTTTTGTCCGTTTTATACCCCTTCTTCTATAGTTCAGCCATTGCAGGAACAGTCCTTTTACCCAGGGGTGGACAAACATTGTGGCCCAAGGGACACACTGATTCCCTAGAATCATCCAAGGGGGGGGGGGGGCTGATCCTCTCCCTCGTCCTTCCTTACACTCAAATCTTCCCTTCCCAAACTCTGTTCCCTTCCATTCTGGACCTTCTCCTTCCTCTGCCAAGTTATCCATTTCCAGGAGGAAGATGTTTTTGGCCATTCTGGTTTTGAACACAATGCAACGTGTGCCTTCGAGTCAATGCTGACTTCTGGTGACCCAGCCCCTGGGCTTTCTTGGCAAGGTGCAATCAGAAGTTGAAATTACATTCCAAAGCGGTATGGAAGTTGTAGCCCTTGGTTATACTGATAGAACTCAGTATAAAAAATGCAATGTGTACTCTGAGTCAGTCCTGACTCCTGGCAACCCAGAAGCTCCTGGGTTTTCTTGGCAGTGTCACTGGAAGTAGATTGCCAGGTCTTTCTTCCAAGGCAATGGAGGGTTAAGTGACTTGCCCAAGGCCACAAGGAGTGCTAGTGGGATTTGAACCCTGGTTACCAAGCCAGTGTTCTAACCACTAGGCTACTCCTCCACTCCATTCAGTGTAGCAGGTCAGAACTATAATATAACATAATGGGGATGTTAGAAATCCAGGAGTGGACTTAAATCTTTCTCCTAAATCGGGATAGGTTGGCAGTTCTGTCTCCGTCTGCCTCCCTCCAAATTATCATAAGAACTTAAGATATGCCATACTGGGTCAGACCAAGGTCCATCAAGCCCAGTACCCTGTTTCCAACAGTGGCCAGTCTAGGTCACAAGTACCTAGCAGTTTCCCCAAAAGATACAGGTTCCACAATGCTTGTATTGGGACACGCAGTGGATATTCTGGGTCCACTTTAATAATGGTTTATGGATCTTTCCTCCAGGAACTTGTCCAAACCCTTTTTAAACCCAGCTTCACTAACAGCTTTTATTACATCCTCCGGTAACAAATTCCAGAGTTTGATTACATGTTGAGTGAAAAAATATTTTCTCTTATTAGTCTTAAATAGTTTACCCTGTAGCTTCATTGCATGTCCCCTAGTCTTTATAATCTGATGATGTAAACAATTGGTCTACGTTTACCCGTTCCACTCCCATTCATTAATTTATAGACCATCTCTGTTCTTTTGCCCCCTTTATACCCAGAGCCAGCCCAAATGTTTCTGCTGCCCCCTCAGCTGCTGCCACTGCCCCCCCCCCCCCAGCTGCTGCCGATACCGTCTCGTGAGGGGGCTGTGGACAGCTGAAGTATTTACATAAGCAGCAACGTTTTGCAGCTGCTTTTGGAAATACTGCTGCTGTCTGCCTCTCTCCCAAACTGAATTGGCAGCAGCAGGGGGGGGGGGGGCATTGCAGCCGCACATGTATGTTGCTGCAGCTCATCCAGGCTTTGGGGCATGTTTACTAAACCTTCTTAATGTGCGCTCTGTGACGTTACCGCGCGTTAATGGCACTTTATCAGGCGCTCAGGTACCTTAGCGCGCGTTAACGCGCGCAGCGGTGCAAATGAGCTCTGAAGGCGGGGAAAGGCTCCCGGAGGGCGGAGGAAGGCTCCCCAGGGGCGGAGAGAAGGGGCCAATGGGTGGAGAGTGGGAGGGGAGAGGCTCCCTGCACACTAACGATGTGAAATTTGAGGCTCAAAACTAACGCCAGTGAAACCCTGGCGTTAGAGCTGATTTAAAGGGCAGAGAAACCATTTCTGTCAGCAATGTACAGCAAAACCAGGGAAACCTACAAAAAAGTGATAAGTGTGATACATGTGCACGGAACAAAAGTGAAAAGAAACATTGAAAATGACCCCAACAAAATATAAAAAAACATAACCAAGCTGGGCAATAGTGATATTAATGGGAAACATCAAAAAGCACTCCCGAGAAAGCTCCAAAAAAAAAGATATGAATTTTGGAAGGGTCTACGCTCCGTCCCCATACAAGGTGAATGATCCCACAGTGCAGTTGCGCTCATCAGGGTTTCCATCTCCATTGGACAGGTTTCCTATGGGGTGCACATGTTCCACAACAGCAGGGCGGGCGTGTCGGAATGGGCAACTGGACAGATGCTGGGAAAGGGGACACAGAGGGCTGCAGACGGCACATGCTGTACTGCAGCTGGGCCACAGTGCGGACTAGGGTGATGCCTAGGTGGCCCATAGGAATGCTGAAACAGTAGAGCAGCCAGACAGCAACTGATGAGGGCCCAGCATGGGCACGAGTGTGCTTCCCACAGTGTCACAGGGGATAGTACCCAGTAGGGACCCCCAAGGGCACAGAACAGTGGCAGGCGGTGCTGGGGGGAAGCATGGACACCTATGCAGGCACCCCTACCCCAGAACCCGCACCATAGGCAGCCATCTACCCGCACACTGGATGGCCTGAGACTGCGCTCCACCAGCACCACCAGCAGAAGGGCATGTCAGCATGATGGCAGAGGGGCACTGGTGGTGGAGGGGGCAGTGGCAGCTGCCCAGAGCAGACCGTGGCCTAGCCCTATGTAGGTGGGTGCCATGCACTGCAACAGACAGGCCCCATCTGATGAACAGTCATGGTATCCCCAGGGAATGTACTGTCTCTGTGGCAACACGGTGGTGCAGTGCATACAGCCAGTGTTTTCAGGAGCAGAAGGTCACAGGTTCAAGTTCCAGCTGTGGTTCCTGCCAACCCAGCCCCCATTTTTTACCCACTACTAAAACATGCTAATGCAGACAGAACCTTTATTGTAGATGACGTAAACATGCCCAAAACACCTACATTTTACCCTACAGAGCACAGACACCATAAACAGGCGCATTACCTAGAGCAGAGTCTCCCAAATGCAGTCCTGGAGGACCAAACACCATTCAGGTTCCATGCTGCCTCTAATAAAGATGCCTGTGCTGCATTTCTATGCGCCCCCATGGTATGCAGATGTATCTCATGCATATTCATGAGGGACAGCATGAAAACCCGAACAATGTTTGGCACACCAGGACTGGAGTTGGGAACCTCTGCCGTAAAGCAGCAGCCAACAGGGGCAGACACACCCACAGGCTCCATTAGCCAATGTCTCCTGGAGAGGCAGGACATTGGGCCCTGCGTGCATCTCCCAATACTAGCACTTGCATACCTTAGCAATGCAATCCTAAACCTGGGAATACGGTACACAGCTATCAAAAGGTTGCTATGATTACTGGTAGATAGCAATTCCTACGTTAAGCACAGTTTGCTGATTGAGCTCCATCATAGCAACCTGTCTGATGTCTGTGGAGTGTGCTTCAGGTCTGGTGTCTGACAGTGTTTACCACCCTGGGGAGTGACCCCCAACAATATTGCGTACCATATCCATGCCTGCACTGTGCCCAGGACTGGTGTGGTGGCCAGGGCTGCCAAACACCTCTATAGTAGCACAATGCTGGCATAGGTGTGGGAGTGTGTGTCTGTCTATCCAGTGTGTGGTGGCTGCAAACACCCTCCACAGCCCACACTGCCAGCACTGTTGCCAGTATTGGCCTGCCAATGTGCATAATGAGGTGCAAGGTACCATGGGTATAGCCTGGACAGGGTGGCCTGTCCAGGATGCATCTGCACAGGGCATAGGGCAATGGCTCAGACATTGTAGTGCCCGGCCACCACCTGCACAGACAGGGTAGCCACAGCATGTTCTGCTGGGAGATCACTCTCACCCTGACTGAGCAGTGACCACGGCATGGCTAGGTTCCCCCATAGTGCTATATAGTATTTCTCGCATGTGATATTTATGGGTTCCCTTTTGGGGCCCAGTCACTGACTTATCTGCTTGGTGTGTATGCTGACATCCCAGTTCTGGGTGCACGCATTTCCACCAGGAACATGCACTATGGACTAGCTAGCAGACTGTCTGCAGCTGGTATGTGTCTTGCTGGAACACCTTGCAGGGTGCAGCAGCTGAAGGCTTGCTGCAGGAGAATATCAGATAGTGGTGGGTGCAGCTTAGCATATCCAGGCCTAATGTCTGTCTGCTATTGCTTTATGGATGTGTACAGAGATGTATTGACTGCCCTGTAGAGTGTCTGTTCCCCAGCAGGACTGGGGTTGATGGTCCCCTCTACTGCCACCATTGCAGGGAGGTAGAATGTAGATCTGTTGGTGGGAGACCCTGTTTACCACCCTCGGCCCCAGAGGGGGGGGGGGGGGGGGAGGTGGTGGTACATAATCCTCCTATGGGTCCATAAGGGCTAAACCTGACTGAGAAATACAGATGTATCCAAGGTGTGTCTGCAGAGACTACCTATCTCACACATTATCACTGCTGGAGACCTGCAGCATGGCCTATTTCTGCTGTGGACCTGGTGCTGGGCGCCCCACCTCACCCTCAGGGTGAGTACGGTACCTGCACAATGTGACGGTGTGTAGCTACTCTGTGCCAGTACCACACACGGTCAGTTCCCCCTACCAGGCCGAGGTGCTGTGGGGGTGCATACCCCATCTTGTGATCATCTGTAGACTGCTGATTTGCATGTGCAGTGCATCATGGGTATGGGTGGGTTAACCCTATCCTGGTGACCACAGCAGACTGTTTGTGTGGTGACGTGCAGTCCTTCTGCAGCCAGCCAGGGGTTTGCTAGCAGCTATGGAGCTGTAGCCCACTGGTTACTTCACTGCTTGTGGAGCCAGAGGTCATGGGTTCAAACCCACAGTGGGGTTATTTGATAGGGCTGTCCGAAGCATTGTCTATTTTTAATGTACATTAGTGCTGCCAGCAAAACACCCTCAGGGTACTGTAACCATAAGGTGCCTCAGAAGGCGCTCTATAAGGCGCCTTATGGGCACCCTATAAAGCGCCTTCTGAGGCACCTTATGGTTACAGTCCGTATAAGGTGCCTTATAAGGTGTCCTATGGAGCGCCTTATAGGGTGTCCTATAGGGGACATTATAGGGTGCCGTGTCGGACAGTGCACTTTATAATGTGCCCTATGGAGTGCCTTATAGGGTGCCTTATGCGGCACCTTAGGTTACGGCACGTGAGGGTGTGTTTGCTGGCAGCAATAATTAAAATACAAATAAAATGCCTCAGGAAACAATACTTACATGTCAAAGCTGATGCCTCAGCCAGCCTTATGCATTAGGCACACGGGGGGATCGAACTCATGACCCCTGTATCATCAGTCAGTGTATTAACCATTGTGCTACACTTCTGTTTCTATGTTTGGATGTCTGTGCACCTACTTAAGATTACCGCGCGGTAACGCGCTTAGCGGCGCTTTGCCCGATAATGTGCGCAGCAGCGCACGTTATCGCGCGCTAATCCCGTTTTGCTACTTTAGACTGAAACGCCCACTCCTTTTATGGCAGCCTGCACACTAACGCCGGGCACACATTAAGAAGGTTTAGTAAACATACCCCTTTGACTTTGTGTGACTTTTCCATGCTTGAGCTACTGTGTATTTTAGGGGTTATACACACAAAGGTTGCTGCCCTTCGTCCTTTGAAAACTTGTAGCTTTCTCTTGTGCAATTCCAAAGGTTGCTAGTCAGTCATTTATAGCATGAGATAGCATGAGCAATGGAATTCTTTCCAAGCTGAAAAAAATCTCCTATTCTGACTCTGCAACCTTTTATTAGAGAGAGATTTCAGGGTCTGGTAGAAAACTGCCTTAAAAAGTTATGTTACTCAATTGTAATTCAATACTTCTGGGATCCAATCCTTAACCTTGAACTTAATGTAGGCTGGACTTCATTCTGTTCACCTGAGTTTGTTTGACAAGCTTCTGGAAACAGCAGCACTGCTTCTGATTGCACAGCGCCTTCAGGAATGGCTTGGTGGAACACACACAGAGACTTCAAGAACTCTGTCAACAGAGACATTAATCCTGACCTTGCAAGCGAAAGGAAATGTCCCCTTTTTGATGTGGAGAAACTGACCAATATACTGGATGGCGGCATTGAGAATACACGTGTCAGGAGAAGAGTTGGTGAGTCTGAGGGAGAGGGCGGTATGAGCCTCAGTATATGGGTGAGGGATCACTATTCAGATGCTGAATGATTCCAGACGTTGAGAGGCCTTCCCGCTTTAGGCCTGGTTGTTCACTGGTTCACAGTTCATCTGTGCTTACAGCATAACCCACTGTTATGGAATAATTTGGGGGCAAGTCATTTCCTGCAAAACTAGAGGGCTGAGGCTCCGTTTCCCTTCCACCTTGCTCTTTTGGGGTTTTTTGCTGCTTTGATTTCATTTGTATTTCACAGAGGGGATGCTTTGGAAATGATGGGAGTGAGAAAGACGCTTTTGTAACAATGTGGTGTATAAATGCATATGTTTAAATGGGAATATTTTTATGTGGCCTCTGTATATGCATTTTCGTTCCCATTTGGCATGTGGTGGATCCCTTGCTGGTGAAGGGCTGGAAGAGAAAACCCTCAATGCAGCTCCTTTGCCAGCAGGGGTCACTGCAATATCCGCAGCCATGACCTTCCCTGGGGTTTATATTTATCTCCTCCGTGTCAGGCTTGGGTTTGAAAGGATGGGGTTTCTCCTGCACTATAGTGCTACAACCAAGCTCATATGCGTAAATGTTTTGATTATAGTAAATTAATCGTTTGGTTTGTTTTTCTGCATAGTTAGCTCAAACTAAAGGAACTTCTAGCAGCTGCTGAAATATTGCAATAAGAAGCAAGGGTAGCAATAACAATGATTTTATTATTAAGGAAGCACAGGATCTGTTTTTATTTTCTGTGTTGTAAAGCCACTTAATAAAACTGTGTACAAACTGCAAAAACATTTTGCAGGTTGGTGGCCATCTTTTACAAAATCTGGCTGTAGAATGCAGGTGAGTTCCTGGCTCATTTGCATCCTGTAGCTAAGTTGCTGACACATGACTGGGAACTTTGGACCTGATGTGCTAGCTGCCGCAGCCGCTGAATGAGTACAGCGCCTAGCCGTTGCCACCAAAGAGTTAATCCAGATGTTCAATGCCGGGACCATATCCAGCCACCGGCATTGAATATCAGGGTTTGCCACGCGGCCGTGCACGGTGCAGAAGCTAACTGGGCAGAAGCAATATTCATTTGCTGCCCGGTTAGCTTTGGCGGCAATAGTTAGGACAACTTTTGCTGCGCCTGACTTTCGCAGCTGAGGGATAACTGGGCATCGGTGGCCACTAACCGGAAATCCATGGGTACTGCCTCTGCAACGCTCTGATGCTAAGTGGTGTTACTCAGCCATGTTGGTGCCGCCGAATATCCCGTCTAGGGACATCGACATGGTTTACAGCTCTGTAAACCGTGTAAATGCTTTGCAGTATCGGACCCTTCATGTTTTCCCAGCATGACAGTGTGCAGAACAGTGGAGAGAAAAGGAATTCCTTACAGGGTGGTGGCAATGGTTAAAGGGGCTGCTGACACCAGTGTTCGAGCGATAGGGACCTTGATTTTCTGGTGATCTTAGTGACTCAGATTCCCTTCCACCACTTCCTGAATCCTGTTTTGAGATCAAAACCTGAAAAAATCTGGTGCTCGGCATGGAAAGTCTCTTCTCTTCTGAAAGTCTCTTCTCTATCTCTCGTTATACTCCTCATAGGTTACTTTGCTCCACTCAAACAAACCGTTTGTCTCTTCCGCCACCTTCACAAGCCCGTTTAGAACAAACACGACATTCAGCCTGGTTTTTCCTAGGACCTTCCCTATGGAATACACTCCCCACTTCATTACGTTTAGAGCCCTCTTATCCTCAGTTCAAATCACTCCTTAAAACCTACCTTTTTCAGAAAGCTTTTGACCTCCCCCTGGAAAACCTCCCTACCTGATTTGTCTGTATGTCTACCCAAGTATTGTCTATGTTTGTTAATTTTGCATTCCTGTATTCTGGCTGGCTAATATTATCATTATGATTTGTTATGATTTGTTAATTACTGTCAAAACCACTTGTACCCGTCTACTATGAGTTATTGTTTAGCTGTTTTTATTATGATGTGTCCACTTTCTCTAAACCCTCTTTCCTGTCTTATTTTGGCGTTCTGTTTCTTGGTTTGTGGTGTTAATCAACTTTTTATTGTACACCGCTTAATGCTTTTGCAACAGCGGTATATCAAATTTTTAATAAAGATAAAGATAAAGATAAAAAATAAATGCCCACTTTGGGGACTCCGCATGCTCCCCCAAGATTTGATTCGCCTCTACGGTGCTACTGCAGTAGGAAGCAGGATGTCTATCCACTCGTTCCTGCCCCACGGCAGCCATCTTGAAATCTGATGGTGCCTGACTATTAGTAGTATATTGGAAGATATCACTTGTAAGCTGCTTTGGTGCAATTTGGTTTGTTAAAGGCAGGATATAAGGTGGAATACATCAAATCAATGAGGAAGTTCAGATGATTTGCTACTCTTTAGTTTATCAAATAGTTGTAATGCATCTTCCAGGTTTATCAATTATTTCTTTCAATTCTTCTGCAGCATCACCTTTAAATACCATTTAAGTCATGGGTAGCATCCCTACATCTTCCTCAGTAAAGACTGAAGCAAAGAATTCATTCAGTCTCTCCACTATGGCCTTGTCCCCTCTTACTGCCCCTTTTATCCCTTTATCATCTAATGGTCCAACTGTCTCTCTCACAGGTTTTTTTGCTACAAATGTACTTGAAAAAGCCTTTATTATGTGTTTTTGCTTCCGCAGCAAGCTTTTTTTTCAAATTCTCTCTTTGTATACCCTTATCAATGCCTTGCATCTTACTTGCCAGTGCTTGTGCTCTTTCCAGTTTTCATCATTTGGCTCCTTTTTTCATTTCCTGAAATATGCTTTTTTTTTTACAACAGCAGCCTCTCTGACCTCGCCTTTAAACCATGCTGGCAGTTTTTTGGACTTTCTTCCACTTTTCTTAAAGCGTGCAATACAGCTGGTCTGAGCTTCCAAAATAGTATTTTTAAACAACTCCCATGCTTGATGTAAATCTTTAACCTTTGCAACTGTTCCTTTTAGTTTTTTCTTAACTATTTTCCTCATTTTATCATAGTCTTCCTTTTTGAAAGCTAAAAGGTAGTATTGTGGATTTCCTTACCGTCCTTCATTTATTAAATCAAATTCAATCATTCTATGATCACTATTGCCAAGTGGCCCCAACACCCTTATCTCTTGTACCAGATCTTACGTTCCACTAAGGACTAGGTTCAAAATGGCTTAATCTCTTGTAGGTTCATGAACCAGCTGCTCCAAGAAGCAGTCATTTATTTCATCTAGAAACTTTATCTCCCTAGTATGTCCTGCCGTGACACTGACCCAGTCAATACCAGGATAATTGAAATCACCCATTATTATTACTGTGCTGTAACTTTTGTTAGCTTCCCTGATTTCTTTGAGCATTTCATTATCCATTTGTTCATTCTGGCCAGGTGTTCGATAGTACACCCCTACTGCCATTGCCTTCCCCTTTTTACATGGAATTTCAATCCATAGGGATTCTACAGTGTATTTGCTTCCCACAAAACTTTAATCCTGTGTGACTCAATGCCCTCTCCAACATAGAGCACAACCCTACACCAATTTGATCTACTCTATTATTACAATGTAGTTTGTACCCAGGTATCAGTGTCCCACTGATTGTTCTCATTCCACCATGTCTCTGTGATACCAGTCATATCTAATGTGGCAAAGTCAGCTATCCTGAGAGTGGGGGAGGTGAGAAGCATAACAAATTCACCCTAGTTAAGGGTCCCCTTCTAGGAGTGCAGGGAGAGAAAGCCACAGCCAGGTTTCAAAGACAGAAAACCCCCAGCTGGAACAGGTTTTAGCCAATGACTGATAAAGTAAGAAAGAGGGATTGCAAGCACGAGGACCAAAGCCCTTACTTTAACAAGTGCACTGATTATTCTAATATCAGAAGGCAGGGGGATTACCAACACCTGGGAAAGAAAGAGGTGGGGTTAAGACCCTGGAGGTATAAGCCTGGGTTAGATTATGCAGAGGGGGAGAGACAAGAAATAGGGAGACGAGAAGGAGAGCATCTGGGAGAGCAGCTGAGACAGAAGCAGAGAGAAGGCGTGGATTCTTGGAGAAGAGCTGAGCTACCCAGAGCTGAGAGAGCTGAATTCCCTGCAACGGGTTGACAACAGAGGTGGGGACCAGGAAGTGGAGAAGCTTTCAGACCACCAGAGAGATTGTCAGCTGAGCAGTCTGACCAGGTCGGTGAGTCAGAACCCATGCAGTTGGGAGAACCAGTGTCAGAGTTGGGGGAAGAAGCTTGCTTTATGGATTGCTCTCTATGCCAAGCTCTAGACAGGAGGTCTTGAGGAAAAGCTAGCCCTGAAAGAAGTAATTCTCCTTGGAAGTTAACCATATGGCAGAAGCAGTGTGGAGGTAAATTCCTGTCTGTTTTAAAAGGGAAATTTACTGCAACGTAAGCCTGATCAGGAAGCTCTGATTCATGCTTGTTTGTCACCTGTGTTTGAACTGTGCAACGGCAAGAAAAGCCAAGTTAGCTGCTATAAAAGTTTTTTTTTGCTTGCTCCTCTCCTATATGAAAAGCCTGCTAAGATTTTGATAACAGCTTGGAATGTTTGTTTTGTTCTAAGTTTGGTTTCACGTAGAAATGCAGCCTAGAGAGGTTTTTGAGGCTGGCAGAAACCAAACTGCTGTAGAAGAATTAAGCCTGACTTTTTCTTTATGCTCTGATTAACAAGGACTAAAAAGGAAAGTGGCAACCTAGTTTCTAAAGGCAATTGCTTCTGCAAGTAAGAGGACTTAAAAAAGCCATTTCTGAGTTCTTTTGGTTTGTTTGCCATTATTTGCTGTACCTTAAGCAAATCCTACAGTTATAATCATGTAAATGATACCTTGAACCTGCTGTGTTTTGTGTTATGGAAATAAACTTTGTTACAAGCCTTACCCTCGGTTACCTCAACTACAAACCTTCTACTTAAGGCACCAACATATTTTAGCAGTACTACACTTCCCAAAAGCCAACACGAAGAAATAGGCTGCTAGGAGCTGATAGAAGAAGGAATGCTCAACTACCACGCCCCTCGACCACTAGAGGCAAGTGGCTTCGGGCGTTGTGCTTGTGACACTAACTTCTCATTTAGTGCTATATATTCTAACTCTCCTATCTTATTTTTTAGACTTTTGCATACAAGCATTTTAGAGGCTGTATTTTATTTATATTAATCTGGTTATTGGTAGGCAGGGGTAATTTGCAATCTTTAAGCTCTGTCTGCTCTGTATTTAAGGGCATTTCAGTTACTTTTGTTTTTATTGGACCTTTCTGTCTATATGCCCTAACTTCAATCTTTTGATAGTATCCTTCAAAGATACATCTTTCCGAACCATGCGCTCTTGGGTGATTGTCGATTTTTCCCTATTATCTAGTTTAAAAGCTGCTCTATCTCCTTTTTTTAAAGGTTTAATGCCAGCAGCCTGGTTCCATCCTTGTTAAGGTGGAGCCCATCCCTTCAGAAAAACCCCTCTTTTTTTCCCAGAATGTTGCCCAGTTCCCAACAAATCCAAATCCCTCTTACTTGCACCATTGTCTCATCCACGCATTGAGACTCCAGAGCTCTGCCTACCTTTTGGGTCTTGTGCATGGAACAGGAAGCATTAAGTTCTGGATTTTAACTTCCTACCTAAAAGCCTAAATTTGGCTTCCAGAACCTCCCTACAACACTTTCATATGTCATTGGTACCAACGTGTACCAAGACAGCAGACTCCTCTCCAGCATTATGTAAGACCTTGTCTGCGTGGTGCATGAGGTCCGCAACCTTCGCACCAGACAGGCATGTTACCAGGCGACCCTCATGTCCACCAGTCATCCAGCTATCTACATGCCTAATGATCTAATCATCAACTATAATGGCTGTCCTAACTCTTCCCTCATGGGCACATGGCCCTGGAGAAACCTCCTCAGTGCGAGAGGATTTGACATCACCTGGAGGACAGATCCTAGCTACAGGATCACTTCCTGCCACACCAGGGTGATGCTCTTCTGTCATGTGACCTCTCTCTTCCATGACAACAGGGATGCTGCCAGACTGGAGGTTGGACTTCAGTACTATGTCCCTATAGGTCTCGTCTATGTACCTCTCTGTCTTTCTTATGTCTTCCAAGTCTGCTACTCTAGCCTCCAGAGATTGGACTCATTCCCTGAGAGCAAAGAGCTCCTTGCACCTAGTGCACACATAAGACTCCTCACCAACTGGGAGAAAATCATACATGTGACACTCAATGCAAATGACTGGAAAGCCCCCATCTCGCTACTGGACTTCTGTCTGCATCTTAGTTTTAAGGTTGTGTTTAGGTATTTAAGTTCTTTACTTACCTAGGTTTGCTGGGGATATTTATACTAATAAAACTCTATGTTTAATGTACTTTGTTCACCTCAAGATTGATTAATCTCAGGTCCTTAATTTATACCTGATGAGGATAAACAGCTGCACCTGAGAGTGAATATGGGCACCTCCTTTTCTTTAAGAGATTTAAGCGCTTATAAAGCTATGATTATCCCAGGGGTGGGTGGGAGTCGGCGTGGGAGGAAGGGAAAGAAGACCTTAAAAGTTGGCTACTACACGGTGCCCTGTCCTGTGTTTCTAAGGTAAAGGCTACCAATTTCCTGGGTGATTCACACAGCCCTTTGTTTTGTTGGAGGCCTTTTATATTGCCCCTTTGATCTGTTACTTGCCTTTAATACCTATTTAAGACAACTTCACAGATCTCTTGCCTCATAACTGGAAGGCCTCTTTGTAAAGGTCACTAGAAACAAGTTTAGTTTTTCTTTCTACTCAGAAACTATTCTGCTTATATGCTAAGCTATACTCTGATTTGATTTAAATGAAAAGCTCTCTAGAAACAAATTTATTTCAAAGTCTATTTACTTTTATTTTATTTCTATGCTAAGTTATGCTCTGCTTTGACTTAGTACCACCAGAGAGCTGTGTATTTAAGACCTGACTGACTCAGCAAAAACACTGAATTCTAAAGTACACAGCTTTAACCCCAAGAAGTCCCTTTTCCCGAAGATTTAGAGTTTATTCCAGAAGATTAAACTCACAAGTGTAGATCTACTTCCAGTTGTAGCAGTCCCTTTTGGTAGTCCTTCATTTCATTACAGCAGGCATAAAAACAGGAGCAAATCAGTGGACAAATATGAGTTGTCCTTTTTCAGGGTAAATACCAGTATTTTGTTTTCATGGACAGCAGCCAGGATAGGAAAAAAATGAAGAGGAGCCCCAACATAGGTCATTGTTTCTGGTGCTTCTAAAGATGGCCGTGTTTATCTTCCCCCTCCCCTCCCCCAGTCACCATTGCGCATTCTCAACATTAAATTCGCGTTGCTCTGTTTCTCCATCACCCACACGTCCCAGTCTCTGGCACTCTTGCAGTGCCAGTCTACCCCTGCTTCTCATTGCGAGAACAGCATGGGATTATGGGTGCACACAGCTCAGACTTCTGAAGAGCTGCATTGAGCTGAGAGTTGGCAACATGCTGTGCTTTTCCTCCCCCCCCCCCCCCCACACCCCTATCCAAAACAGCCAGAATGGCAAAGAGTTAGGGGTGGGGCCATGCTTGGAAGCTGAAAACACTGCTAGGGTTAGGGTTAAGGTTAGGAATTAGGGTTAGTATAAAAATAGGTTTAAATTGATTTTGTAGGTCCTTAAGGTAGAAAATCATTTATACTGATAATGAAGTACCCTACTCATATGCTTATAACTAGGTGCAAAGTAGTCATTATAATATCATCAAAAATGCATTAGAGGAATATCATGCTATCCCCAAAAATCATAATTAGTTAAGAGCCAGCAGAGGAGGTAAAGAAGAGGCCTAAGGAGCATTTAAAAATGCAAGCTTTTGGGATCACTGTGACTCTTTTAAGACCACGTCATTAGTCTTGCCCTTGTGTATCATCTTTCTTCAATTACTGCTTTGGTTTTCTTTCACTTGTAATGACAAGGGACCCCACAGTTTTAGTAACTAAATCCTGCTCAATAAATTTACATTTTTCAGGGACATATCTGGTTGTGGCTAAATGTTATAAGCAGGAAATGATAAAACAAGGTACCTTTGTTCTCTTTCTACAAAAATAAGTAGTTTAGACTACACTTCCTTTTGTGAATGCGTAGGAAACAGTCAAACCCACCACCCTGAGAACTCGCTCTGCATATTATCTGACAGGTTATAAAGCTTTTTATATCTGCTTTGCAGAAGCCGCTATACACAGTGACCCTGTGTTTAGTATGGAAAATCAGTACTTTATGAGCCCAAGTGAGAGATATGAAAAGGGTATTCAGAAGGCCATACATATGAGGAAGAAGATGGTGCATCTGGGATGGACAGAAGATGGCCCTGAAAAACAATGGCTTACTAGGTAATTCTTTACTTGCTAGGCAAACACATATTGTGAGCTTTCAGGTAAGTGCTAAAGAGTCTCACTCTGTCTCTTGTAGGAAGTAGAACAATGAAGCTAAAATTTAGTGGAACAAAAAAGCAGCGTAGCAAGACAGACATGCTACCTTTATTAGGATAAAATGTTTTAAGATGTTGTCGCACATTCCAGTCCTCTTTTAATGATTAGCAGAGTATGTGATGCTAGATAAGTCTGTTTAGTTTTTTTTCTTGTTTCATAGCCTTAGGCTCAGTGTTCAGTCCCTAGCTTCCCCTATAATCTTTGTAACTAAAGAGCCTCTATGTTTACCCCCTCCAGACCACTTTGAATTCTGTTTTTTACTCTACTGGGAGGCCATTCCTTACAGCCACTGTCCTTTCTATGACAGATTTTTTTCCGATGTTACCCCTGTGTCTTTGCGCCCTTAACGGCTCGCCCTCTTCAGGAAAATCTCTTTAGTGTTTAAGGAGTAGGTCCAATGATGGCATGACACCAGATGCCAGCTGATTTTTCTCTTGTCTTCATTGCTCCCTTTTCATGGTTTTCCTGTATGACATCTGCAGAAGAGACCTTGTTGTATTCTTAACTGCTTACATATCACGTCATTGGATCAGTGAAAGAATATCCCATACTGCAAAGAATTTGGTATTCTCCTGGACCTAAAGGGCTACCAGAACACTTCATTGTCTTTAATTTATTTGGGGAAGGGGGATCCTATTTTGAAAGGATGGGCTCAACCTTAACCAAAGTGGAACCTGGCAGCTGATGCTAATAATCTTTAAGGAAATAGAGGAATATTGGACCTAGATTATAGGAGAAACCAGACAGTTGCCCAGGAACGTATTGATTCAGTGTACAGTATCTTCAAAGGATACTGGCAAAATGGGGACGTTAAGTATTCCAATAGACAGGTAGTGCTAAAGGCTCATGTGACCCAGATACATTTAAATGGAGAGCAGACACATGGTATATGACGGCAGAGAAAGATCAGTATGGTCCATCTAGTTGGCCCAGAAAGATGGCTAGAGTAGGTATACCCGCTGCTTTGTGCAGATCACTCCCCCTCTATGCCTTGTTTAACATTGCTCCATACAGGTAACACCCTCTGTTTTGTTGAAGTATAAAAAATAGTTACATTTATTTTGTTTTTTATCCCTTTGCTATAAAGGGATCCACTGTTACTTTCCCATGCTATTTTGAATTCTATCACTGTATTTGCCCCACCACCTCCATTGAGAGGGCATTCCAAGCATCCACCACCCTTTCAGTGAAAAAGTATTTCCTGACATTGCTTTTTAAATTTACCTCCTTGCAGCTTCATTTTATGCTCTCTAGTTTTACAGCTTCCCCTGCTTTGAAAAAGCTTTGTTCATTAATACCGTTTAAGTATTAAAACATCTGTATCATATCTCCCCTGTCCCTCCTCTCCTCTAGGGATTAATCTTCTGGTGCAGCTCCAAATCATTTTGGTCACCTTCCTCTGAACCGTTTCAAGTCTTTTTATATACTTTGTGAGATATGGTCTCCAAAGCTGAACACAATACTCCAAGTGAGGCCTCACCAACGACTTGTACAGGGGCATTAATACCTCCTTCTTTCTGCTGGTAATTTATCTGCATGAAACCCAGCATCCTTCTGGCTTTAGCCACCACCTTGTCACACTGTTTTGCCACCTTGAGATCCTCGGAAACAATCACTCCAAAGTTCTTCTCCTGGTCTGTGCACACCAACCTCTCGCCCCCTATTGCATACAAGTCCCTTGGATATCTGCTTCCTAAGTGCATGACACTGCACTTCTTCACATTAAACCTTAACTGCCAAGCATTAGACCATTCTTCCAGCTTTTGTAGATCTTTCCTCATGTTGTTCACTCCCTCAGAGGAATCCACCCTGTTGCAAATTTTCATGTCAACTGCAAAAAAGGCAGACTTTTCCATTCAGTCCTTCCGCAATATCACTCACAAATACATTGAACAGTACCGGTCCCAGGACCGATCCTGGGGGGGGGGGGGGGGGGGCACACCGCTAATCACCTTTCTTTCATCTGAGTGAGTTCCGTTTACCATCTTCTGTCAGTCAACCAATTTCTGATCCAGTTCACCACCTTGGGATCCATCCCTAGGCTACTCAGTTTATTGATGTGTCCTATGAGGAGAACAGTATAAATGGTTTTGCTGAAATCTAGGTAGATCACATTCAGTGCATGCCCTTGATCTAGTTCTCTGGTCACCCAGTCCAAAAACTCAATCAAATTTGTTTGGCATGATTGCCTTTGGTAAAACCATGTTGCCTTGGATCATGCAATCCATTGTTTTCTAGAAAATCCACTATTCTTTCTTTCAGCAGTGCCTCCATTACTTTTCCTGCCACTGAGGTAAGGCTTACCAGCCTATAGTTTGTCATCTCTTCCCTTTTACCATTTTTGTGAAGAGGTACCACATTGGCTCGTCTCCAGTCCTGTGGAACCTCTCCTGTCGGCAATAATCTATTAAAAACCTCCTTTAAAGGCCCTGCAAGAATCTCTCTGAGCTCTTTCAGTATCCTGGGATGTATCCCATCCGGTCCCACGGCCCTGTCCACTTTCAGTTTTGCAAGCTGTTCAAACACATCATCTGTGAATGGTATGGTATCTATTCCATTCCCATTTGTATATTTCTCATTCATATGTGGTCCTTCTCCAGGATTTTCTTTAGTGAATACAGAACAGAAATATTTGTTTAGCATTTTTGTTTTTTTCAGTGTCACTCCATAAATCTGTCCTCGACACTTTTGAGTCTTGCAATTCCACCTCTGATCTTCCTCTTCTCCCGATATACCTGAATAAAATTGTCATTATGCTTTAGATCTTTAGCCATCTTTTCTTCCGCCTTTGCTTTTGCTATCCTTATTTCTCTCTTTGTCTATTTTAGTTTTATCCTGTATTCTTTTCTGTGTTCCTCTTTTTGTGACCACCTGAATTTTATGAAAACTGTTTTTTGCCTTTCTGTGTGCAGCCACTTCTTTGATGAACTGTATAAGTTTCCTTTTCCTCTTGTTTTTATTTACTTTCCTTACATATATATCCATTTCCCCTTTTTATTGCCTCTTTTAGTTTGACCCACTACAATTCCACTTCCCTTATCCCCTCCCACCCTGCCATCTTCTCCTTCAGGCACTTGGCCATTTTACTGAAGTCAGTGATTTTGAAGTCTGCTGGGATTGGACTGCGCCTTGGCTTTTCCCTCAAACTACTGTGTCATGATCGCTGCTGTTCACATGGGCACCCATCCAGACATTCGATACGCTGTCTTCACTGGTGAATACTAAATCCAGCATCGGGTTCTTTCCAGATTTGCAGAAGGAATACTCCAATCCACATTTGGTAGATTAAAGTCACCCAGTATGATCAGGTCTCCCTTCATGGCTATCTTTTTAATATCAATGATCAAGTCTCTATCCATTTCTTCGGTTTGAGTTGGAGGCCTGCCGACTACACCAGTATGGATGGTAGTGTCATCTCCTCTTCCCTCCACAGAGCTTCTTCTTTTCCCCACGTAATTTGAGGACAGATGTCTGTCTATGATATGAAGACTATATAGGCAATGCAACTCTGGGGTGGGTGGTGTGAAGGGTAGGGCGGGTGGGAATTTAAGTATCTCCAGGCCAGAAGACCTCATATATGAATTGAGGATACACTCAAATTTCTGATTAGAAAAGGCTAGGTGAGGAGCCAAGATAAGATGGCGGCTGTGAGGCAATTTTGAGGACGCCGACTATCTATGGGGAAAAAGTGCAAAGCTAAAGGGACTTTTGAAGCCCTATCTTACCCCAGTGGCTTCTACGTCTGTTTTCTGTGGGGGCGGTTGGCCCCTTGGATACTTTCTTGGTGCGGCCAGCTCAGCATTCTGGTTTGGGGGAGGAAGGTCTAGCTGTTGCTTCACCGGGGCTGGGTAGCTCAGTGGTAGCCTCGGACTCATGAACTCTCTCCCCCTTTGGGCCGGCGCCGAAGACAGTGTGTTTATAGCAATGAAAGCCTGACACCGAGCCTTGCTCCACTAATGAGTGAGGCGGAGGTGTTGCGAGAGCCAGGCATGGGTGTGATTGTGGTGGAGGGGATCTCAACCCCGGATCAGTCTCAACACGTTCGGGCAGTGACATCAATAAGTGGAGACCAGTCCCTAGAGAGGGTCAGCAAGGAGGAATGGAGACTGGATCTGCTCAAGCAGGAAGTCTGACACCGTTTACTTTTGTCAAACCAGCAAGTTTCACTCTGGAATCTATATGGACGGCTATTGTGTCATTGGGGGAAGTCTTATTACCTCAAGTATCATCTGTGGCTGTTAAAGTCTATGAAAATACTGCTAAAATTGATCATCTTGCTGAATTGTTAGCTGTTGCCACTGCAGAGATTTCGGACTTAAAGGCTAGGATGCTATTGCTAGAGGTTCAAACTGAATCTTTTATTAAGAATTTTCAGCAATGGATAGGCAAATAGAGCAATTGGAAAATGCTTCTCAAGGTAATAATTTACATTTAATTAACTTTCCACGTGTGGTGTCTGTATTAGCAAGAGATATATTCAATGAGTATCTGGTGGATGTGTTAGTGGTTTTGCGGGCGATACTTCCTCCTATGATAAAAGTATTCTATCTTCCAAAGGGGAGGAGAGAAACTTCTCCTGTAGATTCTGTATTGCCTGAACTGGACTTAGTGAATGTTACTGATTTATTGGAATCTTCTCAAATGCTTCCTGTTCCACGCGCAGGACCCAAAAGGCAGGCAGAGCTCCGGAGTCTCAATGCGTGGATGAGACAATGGTGCAGAGATGAGGGTTTTGGATTTGTTAGGAACTGGGGAACATTTTGGGGAAAGGAGGGGCTCTTCCGAAGGGATGGGCTTCACCTTAACCGGGATGGAACCAGGCTGCTATAACCTTTAAAAAGGAGAGAGCAGCTTTTAAACTAGATATTAGGGGAAAGCCGACAGTCGCCCAAGAGCGGATGGTTCGGAAGAATGTATCTTTGAAGGATACTACCAAAAGCAGAGAGGTTCCACAAAAGAGTAAAGTAGCCCAAATGCCCTCGAGTATGGAGCAGACAGAGCTTAAAGATCCCAAATTACCTATGTCTAACAATAGCCAAATTAATATGAATAAAATACATTCTCTAAAATGCTTGTATGCAAATGCTAGAAGTCTAAAAAATAAGATGGGAGAGTTAGAATATATAGCACTAAATGAAAGGTTAGATATGATTGGAATATCAGAGACATGGTGGAAGGAGGACAACCAGTGGGACACTGTGATACCTGGGTACAAACTATATCGAAATGATAGAGCTGATCAAATTGGTGGAGGGGTTGCGCTCTGTTAGAGAGGGCATTGAGTCAGAAAGGATTAAAGTTTTGCAGGAAACAAAATCTGCTGTAGAATCTATATGGATTGAAATTCCATGTAAAAGGGGGAAGGCAATGGCAGTGGGGGTGTACTATCGAGCGCCTGGCCAGAATGACCAAATGGATGATGAAATGCTCAAAGAAATCAAGGAAACTAACAAAAGTTACAGCGCAGTAATAATAATGGGTGTTCCTGTTCGGTAATCCAGTTTAGTCCTCCACAATCGGGTAGTGCCCCTCCTCCTGCAGCCGGGAGACTGGACCAATCAAATCTTCTGTAGTATATATACAGCCGGAGCTCCCAGAAGTCCCCAGTGTGTCCAGTCTCCCTGCAGCTGGAGGACTTCTGTGCCCCTGCTGGGCACGCTAAGTGACACTTGAAGGAGCAACACTAGTTAGTTAGTTAGTTCTTTTGGGGTTTATTTCTGGTCCTTTATGTTCTATTTCTTTTGCTAAGGTAGCTGTATCTTTAAAAAAAAAAAAAAAAAAAAAGACACAGGGGACTTTCTGGGGGAAGCCAGACCTGCCTTGGGCTCCTGCCTTCCTGCCTGGGAATCTCTGAAGCCTGGGTTGAGCTCTCCCCAAGGCTGTTCGGGGAAGAGCCATACCGGCTGCAACATTGCCTGTCACTTGGAGAAGTGGGCTGAGTTCCTTGCTGTTCCCAGAGCTGGTAGGAATTTTCCTTGTTTTAATCTTTCAGCTCTCTGTTCTTTGCTTGGGCAGAGGCTCTGTCGGCTCCCCTGGCTTCCAAATTGCACTTTTTCCTGCTTTTTTTCGCTTGCCCTGTATTAGAGGGTCGTTTTCTTTCTTTTCCATATTATTTGGGTACCTTTGTATTTTCGCGCCGTTTTTTACCGCGGGTGAAAAAGTGCGGCGGCCATTTTGGATTTCTAAAGTGTGCTTTTTAAGGGCACTTTTTAACACTTGCGCACGGGTTCCCCTGGTGTTTTTGGGGTTTCTTTTGCTGGCGATTTTGCTCAGGGCACCCCTAGGATTCTGGGGAGTATTTTGTTTACTGTAAAAAAAAAAAAAATAAAAAAAAAAAAAAGGTTTTAAATTTAATACTGTGCTGAATTGAATAAGGTTAGTCCCCTTGGTGTGGGCTTCCCTGTTCCTGTTGCCTTATTTTTCCCTGAGAGCAGGTGGCCTTGGCATGGCTGCCAAACCTCAGTGTGTAATTTGTGGCTCCCGCAGAGGTACAATGACTGACTCTGGAATCTGTAAGAGCTGTGCTGCAGTTTCTTCAGAACTGGAGCTGCCTATTGAAATTAAGGAACAGCATGTGCCCGGGGACCCTTCTCTTTCGGGGGACAGTGTCCCTTCACCGAGCATCCTTCCTTCTGGTCTGGGCCCGGCGTCTAATACGTCGGTCCCTGAGCTCCAGCAGGCGGCTATGGTAGCGTCGCCTATAGACTTTTCCCCGGATTTTGTTCTTCTCATGCATCAGGCCTTCCGCTTAAGCCGGTCTGGTCATTTGCCGGAGGCTTGGCCCGCCTCTCTCCCCCCAGCATCCGCGGGGGGGGGGGGTTCAGCGGTCTTCCCAACCCGCTGTCAAGCGGCCCAGGTTGGGGGACCAGGATCAGGACGCCCTTTGCCTCCCGGATTCCGAGGCTGAGGGGGATCCGGATATTGAGGCGGAGGAGTTAGAAGACGGAGAGCTTCCAGAACCGGAAGATCAGGCTCGCATCATTCGGGTGTTTCGAAGGGACGAGCTGGTACCTTTGGTCACGGAGTCTCTCCAAGCACTTAACCTCTCTGCGGTGCGGCCGCTGGAGGAGGAGGGTCTCGAGGATCCTCTCATTCAGGCGGTCAGGGATGCCCAGGTAGTTTTTCCTGTGCACCGAGTAGTTGAGCAGATGATCCATGCGGAATGGGAGCAACCGGAATCCGCTTTGAAAGGGATTCAGACCATGAATCGTCTTTACCCCCTTGCAGACAAGGACAGGGACTTGTTTAAGTCTCCACGGGTGGATGCTGCCGTTTCGGCAGTGACTAAGAAAACCACCATCCCGGTTGAAGGGGCCGCGGCCCTGAGGGATGTTCAGGACAAAAAGGTTGATAATTTGTTGAAGCAAGCCTTCGGGACCAACGCCTTATCGTTACAAGCTTCTATATGTGGGGCGTGGGTAGCGCGAGCTTGTTTGCGATGGTCGCAGCACGTGCGCTCGGGGTCCGGTATGGACCAACAGGGGCTGTTGGACGTTACCCGCGTGGAGTCGGGATCGGCCTACTTGGCGGATCTGTGTTATGATTTAATACGCTCCCTAGCTAATAGCATGGCCTCCATGGTAGCGGCACGACGGTCCATCTGGTTGCGCAATTGGGCGGCCGACGGTTCTTCCAAGTCTCGCCTCAGTAAACTACCCTTTAAGGGCAGGTTGTTATTTGGTGAGGCTCTGGATAAGTTGGTGAAGGATCTCGGTGAGTCTAAGGGTGGTCGGCTTCCAGAGGATAAGCCTAAGCTTAATAGGTCGTCCACCTCAGCGCGCGGCCAGTTTCGGGATGCGCGCAGATTTCGTTCTTCCCGGCTGTGGACTTCGCAGCGCGGTCGTTTTGGAACCCATCATCAAGGGTTTCGTGGTTTCAGAGGAGCGGGAAGGGGCTTCTCCGGAGCCGCCTCTTCCTCGGCCTCTTCCTTTAATCGCAAGCCACAATGAAACGAGGCGGGCTCTAGAGGAAGACCCGGTCATCGGGGGTCGTTTGCGCGACTTTCTCCCTTCTTGGGCCCAAATTACGTCAGATCGGTGGGTGCTGCAGATTATAGAAGAAGGTTATGCCCTAGAGTTTGCGCACCCACTTCCGGATTCGTTTGTTCTGTCTCCCAGCAAGGGAGCTCAAAAGGCGCGGGACATCCGCGTGACCCTGGATCGGCTTCTCTCTCTGGGGGCCGTGGTTCCGGTCCCGCCCTTGGAAAGAGGCGCAGGTCGCTACTCCATCTATTTTGTGGTTCCCAAAAAGGGCGGTTCCCTTCGTCCGATCTTGGATCTCAAAGGCATGAATCGCGCTCTCAGAGTACCGCACTTTCGCATGGAGACCCTGCGGTCAGTCATCGTAGCGGTGCGTCAAGGGGAATTTTTGACATCCCTCGATCTTACAGAGGCCTATTTACACATTCCCATCCGGCCCTCCCATCAACGGTTTCTCCGCTTTGCGCTCCCGTGGGGCCATTTTCAATTCCGGGCCATGCCGTTTGGACTCGCCACGGCTCCCCGCACCTTCACAAAGGTAATGGTTGTAGTCGCGGCGGCGTTGCGCAAGGAGGGCATCCTGGTCCATCCATATCTCGACGACTGGTTGATTCGAGCGAAGTCCAGTCGGGAGTGTGTGCAAGTCACGAGCAGGGTGGTGGATCTCCTTCGGTCCCTCGGATGGGTGGTGAACAAATGCAAGAGTTGTCTGTCTCCGTCACAGGATCTTGAGTATCTGGGAGTCCGCTTCGACACAGCAAGGGGCTTGGTGTGCCTTCCGGAGCGACGCGTGCTGGCGTTGCGGGCTCTGGTCCGTCTCTTCCGGGGGATGCCAGCTCCGTCGGCGTGGTGGTACCTGCGGCTCCTCGGCACGATGGCGGCGACCTTGGAGGTGGTGCCTTGGGCGCGCTTCCACATGCGTCCGCTGCAGAGTGCTCTTCTGCGACGTTGGTCCAACCAGTTCGACTCGCTGAACAAGAGATTGCCTTGCCCAAAGACGGTTCGCCGATCCCTCCGGTGGTGGCTCTCCGCCGAGAACCTGTCGCGAGGGATTCCCTTGGAGCCTCCTCTGTGGGTTCCGTTCACGACGGATGCGAGCTTAACCGGCTGGGGGGCTCACTGCGAGTCCTGCTTTGCTCAGGGGGAATGGTCTCCCCTGGAGGCCTCTTGGTCGATCAACCGTCTCGAATTGCGGGCAGTCCGGCTAGCCTGGTGGACTTGGAGACCCTGGTTCTCGGACGGCCGGTGAGAGTCCTGTCGGACAATGCGTCCACTGTAGCTTACATCAATCGCCAAGGGGGTACCGGCAGCGTGGCCCTGGAGGCAGAAGCGGCGGCCTTGTTCAACTGGGTGCAAACTCGCCTTCCAGCAATCTCGGCGGCTCACATTGCGGGCGTAGACAATGTCCAGGCCGATTTTCTCAGCAGAGTGCGGGTGGACCCCGGAGATTGGGAGCTAAACCCACAGGTTTACGCACAAATCGTCCGGCGGTGGGGTCCACCCATCATGGATCTCATGGTGACCTTTCAATCAGCCAAGACAGGGCGCTTCTTCAGCAGGCGAAGGGAGCGCATGTCCGAGGGGCTCGACGCTCTCATTCAGCCGTGGCCAACGTCCGGTCTTCTTTATGTCTTTCCTCCGTGGGCTCTGATCGGCCGGGTCGTACAACGCATCGAGAGCCACCGGGGTCGCGTGTTACTGGTGGCCCCGGATTGGCCCCGGAGGCCCTGGTATGCCGATCTGGTCCGGTTGAGCGACGGCGTTCCTTGGCTCCTGCCCGCACTACCGGATCTTCTTCTTCAGGGTCCCTTGCGGATGCCCCAAGTGGATCGATTCTCGCTTACGGTTTGGCCATTGAGAGGGCCCGGCTGAAAAGGAAGGGCTACTCCCCCGCGGTGATTTCTACCCTTCTGCGGGCGAGGAAAACGTCCACTTCTCTTACTTACGTTCGGATTTGGAGGATTTTTGAAGACTGGTGCTCCCGGCGGGGAGTCCGGGCGGCGACGGTTTCCGTGCCCGTCGTTTTAAGTTTTCTTCAGGATGGTTTCGATAAGGGCCTTGCGGCTAGTTCCCTAAAAGTCCAGTTGGCGGCTATCTCGTGTTATCGCGGCAAGGTTTTGGGTCGTCTGCTCGGGGCTCATCCGGATGTACGCCGATTCCTTACGGCTGTTTTTCATTTGCGGCCCTCCCGCAGAGTTTTCATTCCTCCTTGGGACTTGAATTTAGTTCTGAGGGCCCTGGTTCGTGAACCTTTTGAGCCCCTGCGCAGGGCGTCTCTGAAAGATCTCACGCTGAAGGCGGTTTTTCTTGTAGCCATCTGTTCGGCACGGCGCATTTCGGATCTGCAGGCATTGTCCTGTCGAGAGCCTTTCTTGTCTTTTTCCGCGGATCGGATCAGTCTCCGTCCGGTTCCTTCCTTTCTGCCAAAGGTGGTGTCTCCCTTTCACTTGAATCAGGCAGTGTTTCTTCCAGTGCTTTCTTCGCAATCTGTCGGGTCAACGGACAAAGGTCTTCTCCGGCTCGATGTGGGTCGTACGCTCCATCGTTATTTAAAGGTTACCGAGTCTTTTCGGAAATCTGACCGGCTTTTCGTGCTCTTCGGGGGTGCGCGTAAAGGGGAAGCGGCGGCTAAAGCCTCCATTGCTAGATGGCTCAAAGAGGCGATCGCGTCCGCGTATCTGTTGCAACAGCGGTCTATTCCGGAGGGTCTGAGGGCTCATTCCACTAGGGCTCAGGCGACCTCTTGGGCGGAGCATAGCCTGGTTCCGCCGGCGGATATCTGTAGGGCGGCCACTTAGTGTCTACTGAAAGCATGCAGAGACGACCATCGCTTAGATGTGTCAGCGGCTCGGGATTCCTGTTTTGGTTCTGCGGTTCTGCGCTCCGGATGGCAAGGTCCCGCCCGGTCTTAACTGCTCTGTTACATCCCGATTGTGGAGGACTAAACTGGATTACCGAACAGGAAATGGAAATTACACTAACCTGGTAATTGTAGTTCCTGGAGGGTCCAGTTTAGTCCTCCTTCCCTCCCGACTATCTGCTAATGTGGTGCGGCGCGCCTTTCCGAACGGTTGATATTAAGACGGTTCCTCTTGCCGTTCGGTCCCTCTGTGGCAGCCGCGTTTTTTGCAGAGGCTCTTCCCTGTCTCGGGGGTTCAGGCAGCTCCTGAACTTCTGGTGGGGAGCGGTGTTTTGATTCCTGAGGCGTCGGTGCCGGCGCAATGCAGTGTTCTGACTTCCTCGTTTGGGGAGGGGGTTGGATATTCCTTGGGGGGGAACAAATTGTTCTTTAATTAGGTCATTTTGTATATTAATCTAATGTGTTGCTTCGTTAAGTATGCTTTGTTACTAGTACACTGGGGACTTCTGGGAGCTCCGGCTGTATATATACTACAGAAGATTTGATTGGTCCAGTCTCCCGGCTGCAGGAGGAGGGGCACTACCCGATTGTGGAGGACTAAACTGGACCCTCCAGGAACTACAATTACCAGGTTAGTGTAATTTCCATATTTCAACTACCCTGGTATCGACTGGGTCAGTGTCACGTCAGGACATGCTAGGGAGATAAAGTTCCTAGATGAAATAAATGACTGCTTCTTGGAGCAGCTGGTTCATGAACCGACCAGAGGGGAAGCCATATTAGACCTAGTCCTTAGTGGAACACCAGATCTAGTACAAGAGATAAGGTTGTTGGGGCCACTTGGCAATAGTGATCATAGCATGATCGCCTTTGATTTAATTAGTGGAGGTGGGATAGTAAGAAAATCCACAGTACTACCTTTTAACTTTCGAAAGGGAGACTATGATAAAATGAGGAAAATAGTTAAGAAAAAACTAAAAGGAGCAGTTGCAAAGGTTAAAGACGTACATCAGGCTTGGCTGTTGTTGAAAAATACTATCTTGGAAGCCCAGACCAGCTGTATTCCATGCTTTAAGAAAAGTGGAAGGAAGTCCAAAAAACTGCCAGCATGGTTTAAAGGTGAGGTCAGAGAGGCTGTTGTTGCCAAAAAAGCATCTTTCAGGAAATGGAAAAAAGAGCCAAACGACGGAACCTGGAAACAGCACAAGCACTGGCAAGTCAAATGCAAGGCATTGATAAGGCAGGCAAAGGGAGAATTTGAGAAGAAGCTTGCTGCGGAATCAAAAACGCGAAGTAAAGACCTTTTCAAGTACATTCGTAGCAAAAAACCTGTGAGAGAGTCAGTTGGTCCATTAGATGATAAAGGGGTTAAAGAAGCACTAAGAGGCGACAAGGCGATAACAGAGAGACTGAATGAATTCTTTGCTTCGGTCTTTACTGAGGAAGATGTAGGGATGTTACCCATGACTGAAGTGGTATTTAAAGGTGCGGAAGAATTGAAGGAAATATCGATACATCGGGAAGATGTATTACAACTATTAGATAAACTGAAGAGTAGCAAATCACCTGGGCTGGATGGTATACATCCAAGGGTGTTGAAAGAACTGAAATATGAGATTGCAGACCTGCTATTAGTAATCTGTGAACTATCATTAAAATCATCTCTAATACCTGAAGATTGGAGGATCGCCAATGTAACACCAATTTTTAAAAAGGGTTCCAGGGGTGATCCGGGAAACTACAGACCGGTGAGCCTGACATCAGTACCGGGAAAAATGGTAGAAACCATCATAAAGAATAAAATTACTCAGCATGTAGATAGTCATGTCCTAATGGGAGACAGCCAACATGGCTTTAGACAAGGGAGATCTTATCTTACTAATCTGTTATGTTTTTTTGAAGGAGTGAATAATCAGGTGGACAAAGGTGAGTCGGTTGATATTGTGTATCTGGACTTTCAGAAAGCCTTTGACAAGGTCCCTCATCAGAGACTTTTGGCAAAACTAAAGAGTCATGGGATAGGAGGCAGTGTACTACTGTGGATCAGGAACTGGTTAAAAGATAGAAAGCAGAGGGTTGGGCTAAATGGCCAATTTTCCCAATGGAGAAAGGTGAATAGTGGTGTACCCCAGGGATCTGTGCTGGGTCCGCTGCTTTTTGACATATTCATAAATGACCTGGAAAGTGGAATAATGAGTGAGGTTATCAAATTTGCAGATGAGACAAAACTATTTAAAGTTGTTAAAACCCAAGAGGATTGTGGAAAATTGCAAGAGGATTTTGATAAATTGGAAGACTGGGCATCAAAATGGCAGATGAAATTTAATGTGGAGAAGTGCAAGGTTATGCACCTAGGGAAGAACAACCCAAACTATGGTTACACGATGCAAGGTTCCACATTAGAAACCGCCACCCAGGAAAAAGATTTAGGCGTCATTCTGGATACCATGTTAAAACCCTCGGCCCAGTGTGCAGCGGCGGCCAAGAGAGCAAATAGAATGCTAGGTATGATAAGGAAAGGAATGGAAAATAAAACAAAAGATGATATAATGCCTCTATATCGTTCCATGGTGAGACCGCACCTTGAATATTGTGTGCAATTCTGGTCGCCGTATCTTAAAAAGGATATAGCGATTTTAGAAAAGGTTCAGAGAAGAGCCACCAAAATGGTAAAGGGGATGGAAGGATATTCCTATGAAGAAAGGCTAAAAAGGTTAGGGCTCTTTAACCTGGAAAAGAGACGGCTGAGGGGAGATATGATAGAAGTCTATAAATTAATGAACGGAGTGGAACGGGTAAACGTAGATCGATTGTTTACCTTATCAGAATATAGAAAGACTAGGGGACATGCAATGAAGCTACAGGGTAAACTATTTAAGACTAATAAAAGAAAATATTTTTTCACTCAACGTGTAATCAAACTCTGGAATTTGTTACCGGAGGATGTAGTAAAGGCTGTTAGTGTAGCTGGGTTTAAAAAAGGTTTGGACAAGTTCCTGGAGGAAAGGTCCATAAACCATTATTAAGAAGGGACCCAGGATATCAATGCTTGAACCAATACAAGCATTGTGGAACCTGTGTCCCTTGGGGAAACTGCTAGGTACATATGACCTAGATTGGCCACTGTTGGAAACAGAATACTGGGCTTGATGGACCTTGGTCTGACCCAGTATGGCATATCTTATGTTCTTATGTAAGATGAGCCTGTTATTCCATCTACATTAATTGTTAACGTTTGCCCTTTGGTCAGATAAGGAGTGGTTATTGAAGCTCTTTTTCCATGAAAGGTCATGTATATTTCGTGATTTGAAAGTTACATTTTTCCTGACATGGCTGAAGTTACCCAAAGGGCACTGTAAGGAATTTTTACTGCTGCACCCTGGGGTCTTGCAGCTGGGGAGGGCTCATTTTTCTTAAGCATACATGCAAGTGCTTAGTTAAATATTAGTCGTTATCATTTAGTTTTTACAAACCCTCCCAGCTGCTTTCCTTCATTAATGCAAGACGTATAGAAGCTCCTATTGATACCACTTTAGATGAGCCTTGATATTATATACTGAATGTAGAAGCCTCGCGTTGTTTCTTGCAATTTTAGATCATGACATTTCTTTTCGGTAAATTGGTATCTCCCCTTTTATAAGTGAGCTGATGCGAGTTAAACAGCTTATTTCTTTTTAGAAGCTTTGTGTAAGTCTTTTCCTTCTTTTCTTTTTTTTATACTGCTCTTGGGTCTATTGCTGTACAAGGATGTTGTTGTTATCTATCTTGGTTTATTTGTATAAAAGCCAATAAATAATAAAATATAAAAAGAGGCTAGGCAAGAAATACAGGCAATACTCCAAACTGGTGATCAAACATAGACATGTGATGAGATCCCAAGTTATTAACAGCAGGAAACATTGCTGTTTTCTAAAATAGTAATGTTTCCTACACTTGGGATCTCTTCACAGGTAAGGAATACAGCCAAGCTACATTTTCCTAAGCTTATAACCAAAATTTAAGTTGTTTGCCACTACTGTAGATCAAGGCGGCTGTGAACAGGTCGAAATTTGACCATTTAAACTATACCTGAATTATCTCTATCAAGTATTATGTAGATTGTGAATACAAATAAAAAAACATACTTTGTCTTTAGACTTCTGACAATAGATAATTCAAAGACTGCATGGACAGAATGTTTGTCACTAGATGATGATATACTACTACTTCTACTACTGATAGGAATGGTGCTGTATGTTAAGGACAGTATATAGTCAAATGGGATAAAAGTCCTGTAGGAAACAAAATGTACTGTGGAATCATTGCAAATGGACATTTCATGTGTGATGGGAAGTAGTATAGTAGTTAGGGCATACTGCTTATGAATATTGCTTATGATTTATTGGTATTTTTTATACCGCCTTTCAATTGGATAGCCAAAGCGGTTTACATTAAATAATGAAGTGAGCAAAGGTGGAAAAGAACTCCATAATTTATATGTAGAAAGAATATAGAAAGGATAAAAGATTCTTCAGGCAGCCTCCGTTGCCGCATCACTTTCCATCAAGAGTTTCAGTTGCCCACTCGTAATGCTCACTGAATTAGTGTCACCAGAACGATGAGGAAGGGGGATAGGAATGAACCTTGCAGAACCCGGCATACTAGTGTAAAAAAGGCTGAGGATGAGAAGCCAGTAGATACAAAGAATGAGCAATTGGACAAGAAGGAAGTACTGTGTTGTAAATGGGTCAGGAGCATAGTGTGATCCACCAGGTCAAAGTCTAAAGATTCGGCCACGGCAATTTTATCCTGGTTGTGTGAACAGTGAACTTCACTCAGTAGGGATAATGAAATAGTTCCTGTGCTGTGGCTGGGTCAAAAGCCAACTTGGTGTGAAAGATATTGCCAAACCTCTGACAATGTATTTTTTTTTGCATGGCTCCAAAGCTGGGTGAAGACTATTTTTTTCAGTAATTTTTGAGAGGTAGAGGAGGTTGACTACAGGCCAATAATTAGCTGGATCTGATGAGCCAAGGGTGTTTTTTTTGAGTATGGGATGGACGAAGGTTGTTTTCCAAGTAGGAAGAGACTATGAAATGCTAACAACATTGACAATATACTAACAGGAGATTTCATTTACTCAAGTATTCATAGAGTAAATATTTAATCAGGACATGCTAAGGACGTAAAGTTTCTAGATGACTTAAATGTCTGCTTCATGGAGCAGCTGGTTCTAGAAATGATGGGGGAGGAACTGCTTTAGTCTTCACTGCAATGCAGGAGCTGATGCACTAGACAGGGCAGCTTGGCAGTGTAATCGCAGAGCAATCAAATTGGGCATTAATAATAATAATATTAGTAGTAGTATTATTAAATGTTTATGAAGTGCTGGAAGGCACACGCAGCATTGTACAAACATTGATAAGGACAGTCCCTACTCTTAGAGCTTAAAATCTAATCGAGACAAAGGTTGGAAAGGAGGCTAGAATAGGGAAGGGAAAGGAGACACAACGAACAGCGGATTAGGATCCAAAGGCAGCCTCAAAGAGGTGAGCCTTAAATATAGATTTGAAAAGGGACAAGGATGAAGCCTGATGTACAGACTCGGGAAATTTGTTGCAGGCATAAGGAGCAGCAAGGTGAAAGGAAAGAAGTCTGGAATTAGAGGTAGAAAATGGCAAAGAAAGGAGCAAGCCGGTAGAAGAGCGAAGTTCACAAGGAGGGATGTAGAGGGAGAGGAGAGATAGGAAGGACATTAAGGAAAACTACGGTAACATTTAACTTTAAAAACTTATCTTGTATTTTTTTCAGACATGGGTTCCTCATTGTGGAACCAGTTACCATTTGCAGTTAGGAGAGAGTCTGATATACGTTTTAGGAATAAGATCAAAACTTATTTCTATAGTTTAGCTTTCCAGGCTTGACATTGCTTTTAATGTTTTTTGATCTTATGCATACTATTTCTGATAATGTTGTCTTTTGTTGTTTGTAATTCACGTAGAAGTGTATAAAAGGTGAGATGTAAATATTTTCAGTAATAATAAAAAAAGAGAAACTATGATAAAATGAGGAAATTTACATAGAAAAGAAGAATTGTAAAAGGTAGGTTAAAAGTTTGATTGCTGTGCTGACATTGTTTAAAAATACCAGCATTATTTGACAGTCAGGTGAAAGGCACTATTGCAACCAAAAGGACAGCTTCCAAAAATTGGAAAGCTGGTCGAAATTAAGAAAATAGGAAAGAGCATGTGTATTGGAAAATCAGATGTAATAATTAAGGCTAAAGCAAAATTTGAAAAGAAGCTTGTCAGAGGCAGAAGCTTATAATAAAAGCTTTTACAAGTACATATGAAGCGAGAAGCTTGTGCAAAAGTCAATTGGACCACTAGGGGTAAAAAGGGGACTCGGGGAGGACAAGTTAAATCTAATTATTTGTTTTAGTCTTTACTGGAGAAATATCCATGCCTGAAACATTCTCTGATCGCAGTGATTCAGAGGAACTGAAGTAAATCACAGTGAAACTGCAGGATGAAATAGTGCAAACTGAGAAACGAAGAATAACAAATCACCAGGGCCAGACAGTATCAAGATCAGAGTTCTGAAAGTATTCAAGCATGACATTTGACTTATGGCTAGTAATCTATAACCTATCAGGTTTCTGAGGACTGGAGGATGACCAATGTAATGCCAGTTTCTAAAAAAGGGCTTCAGAGATGATCTGGGAAACTACAGACTGGTGAGTGGCTAGTCATGGCTTAAGACAGAACCCATATGGATGTAGGAAAGAATACTTGCTTTACAAAAGCCTTAATAAGCAAGCGGATAAGGGTGAGTGGGTTGATTATAGTGTATCTGAGTTTTCAGAAGGCATTTGACAGAGTTGCACATGAGATTCTTGAGGAGAATTAAACAGTCATAAGACAGGAAGCAAAGCAAACATCACATGGTGTGGTTTAAGATACAAGCCAAGGCAGAGTCCAAACACAGCAAGCTCAAAGTCCTAGACTTCAAAAATGCTGGCGTCAGTAAAATGGCCAAGCGCCTGATGGAGGAGTTGGTAGGATGGGAGGGGATAAGGGAAGTGGAATTGCAGTGGGCTAAACTAAAAGAGGCAATAAAAGGAACAACCGATACATATGTAAGGAAAGTAAATAAAAACAAGAGGAAAAGGAAAACTATTTGGTTCTGCAAAGAAGTGGCTGCACAAGTAAAGGCAAAAAACACAGCTTGCACAAAATTCAGAAGTTCGCAAACAGAGGAATACAGAAAAGAATATAGGATCAAACTAAAAGAGACAAAAAGAGAAATAAGAATAGTAAAATCAAAGGCAGAAGAAAAGATGGCTAAAGATCTAAAGTGTGATGACAAAACATTTTTCAGGTACATTCAGGAGTAGAGGAAGATCAGAGCTCGAATTGCAAGACTCAACAGATTCGTGGAAAGTGACATTGAAAAAACAAAAATGCTAAACAAATACTTCTCCAGGACCAAGCAGGAAGTCAGCCCTCACATTATGGGTGACGTCGGCGCCGACGGAGCCCTCGTGCGGAGCATTTCCCCAGCTTTCAAAGAAAGCCTTTGGGAATGCAGCGCGCCTGCACGGTACCCTTCCCGCCCAAGGGTGCCATCTTGCTCAGTCTTTCTTTTTCCATGGAGCCCGATGGACGTGAGTTCATGTCACCCGGGAAAAGTTGATTTTTTTTTTCTGCTATTTTTGCATTGTCTTATCCGGTTCGACGCCGGTTCCCCTTCCCTTCTGGGCTCGGTACACCGGTATCGAATCCGGAGTTTTGATTTTCGTTTTTTGTCCTTCGTGACTAGCGTTCACGCTCTTTTTGTGTTTTCACTGGCAGCCTAGTCTTTTGACCTTGCCAGGGGCCCTTTTTCCCCCGATAGCTGCCAGCGAGTTCAAAAAGTGTGATCAGTGCAAGAAACTTATGTCTCTCACCGACACACATGACTGCTGCCTCCGATGCCTCGGGCCCGACCATGACCCGCTGGCCTGTGGCCCGTGCGGCAAAATGTCGTTGAAGGCGCTTCGGAGTTGTCTGCATCAACGTGAGCAAATTTTCTCTGATTCCGTGTCAGAGGCCTCATCATCTCGGGAGTCTGACCCCAAGCGCTGTCAGGGTTCCTCTGAAAGGGAGTCTCCCACCCGGGAGCACAGAAGAAAGTGTTGGTGTCGGTGGGGGCTCCTGGTTCCTCGAGGGCCAGGTCGCGTAGCCCTGACTGCTGCCCCGGGCTCTCAGAGATGGAGAGGCCTTCCAAGCTACCTCGTGTGGAGCCGGAGTCCCCGAGTCACGTAAGTGCAGTTGTCCTCATGGACTCGAACCTGGGGGAGCCGATGCTGGGCGCGCCGCCGTCAGGGCCTGAGTCAGGGGCTGCTGAGTCTCCTGAGCTTGAACTCAGGTTGATGGCCTTGGAGAGCAGCTTGGCTGTCTTTATGGAACAGTAGCGGGTGCTGATCGCCGGTCTGACTGGTGCATCTGCCCCGACCACCGGGACCTCGACGTCTAAGTCGACCCTGGAGACCGAGCCGATCCTCAAGTCAATGAAGTCTCAAGTCGATCCTCGGTCAAGGTCCCCCTTAACCTCCTGTGCGGGGCCGAGGTCATCAACGCCGATACCCTCGGCATCAGGGCGGGTGGCACCGAGGCCCACATGGCCGGAGCTGCTCGATTCCTCCACGGAGGAGTCTGAGTGGGAGACGGAGGACGAGGAGTCCCCGGACACCTTCTGGACCCGGTGCGTCCCTTCGGACTCACCGGAGTCCGAGCCTCGGAGACGGTCCCCCCCAGAGGATACCCGGTTCTTGGACTTCGTGAGGGACATGGCTAAAACCTTGGCCTTCCCCGCGGACGCCGAGGAGGAGCCTCAAGCCGAGGAGCTCGATGCCCTCCAGTATGATTTTCTTCCGAAGGAAGCCTTTACTGTACCGGTTCCTCCGATGCTGGAACGGCTGCTCTTCCATATGTGGGAGGCACTGGCCTCGACGCCGGTTCTTTAGCAAATGGGTCGATTCCATTTATCAAGTCCGTAAGAGCCCTGGGTTCCAAAAGGCGCAGCTATCGCTCCACTCCATGGTTGTGGAATTGGCCATGCACCGTCTGAGGAGTCAGAAGATGCACTCCTTGGTGCCCCCCGGCCGGGAGGCCCGGAACCTGGATGCCCTCGGTAGAAAGTGCTTCCAGGGCTCTATGCTATCTTGCCGTGTCCAGACCTACCAGCATGGGCATGTACCTACAAGACCTGGCAAAGGAGATTGCCGGGTTTTCAGCTGGCCTCTCCAAGGAACCTTTGCAGAGGTTTAAGGCTTTGTCAACAGGGATTCGAGAGTGCTAGAAGTTTATCTCTCGAGCAGCCTATGATGGCTTGGAGGCTTCGGCCCAGGTAGCCGCAGCCGGCATCGGTGCATGCCGTCAGGCCTGACTACAGTCATCAGACCTGGAGCCATGGGTGCAGGACAAGTTGGTCGATGTCCCTTGCCAAGGTGAAAACCTTTTCAGTAAGCCCATGACTGAAAAGACTGCGGAAATAGAGACTGAAACTCTCACCAGGACAAGGCTGTCCAGGAAGACTTCTGCCCCTTCTCAGAAGAAGGGCTCTGGAAAGAAGCCCTTTTTCCCAAGGAAGGGTGCTGCCTACAAATCCTACCCTCAATACCAGGCCTCTCCAGCTCCCCAACAGGGCCAGCAGGCTAAGGGGCAGGGGCATGGGCCCCGTAGGCAGAAGACCCCCAAGCCGCCAACACCGGCTCCTGCATAGCAGGGAGTGGGGTTAGCCTCTTCTCCACAGCTGGCTCCACTCAGCACAGGAGATAGGCTGACCCTGTACGCCTACAGGTGGCCAGCCATCACAGGGGATATCTGGGTACTGAGCATAGTCCAGAAGGGCTACTTGCTCCACTTCCACCAGATACCCCCCTCCTACTTTCCAGGGGAGCCTCCAAGACTCCCTCTGCACAAAAACCTCCTCCTTCAGGAGCTGGCAAGTCTTCTAAAGGAACAGGCGGTGGAACCGGTGCCTCACCACCTGAAAGGGCTAGGCTTCTACTCCAGGTACTTCCTGGTACCAAAAAAGGACAGGAGGCCCTAGACTTGCGAAACCTAAACAAGTTTCTGGAGAAGGAAAAGTTCAAGATGCTTACCCATGGGATACTGCTGCCCTACCTCCAGCAGGGAGATTGGCTATGCTCCTTAGACCTAAAGGATGCTTAGACTCACATTCTCATCCATCCAGACCACAGACGATATCTCAGATTTGTGGTGGGAGGAAACCATTTTCAGTAGAGTACTGCCCTTTGGCCTAACCTCCGCCCCCAGGGTTTTCACCAAATGCCTGGCGGTGGTGGTGGCCTATCTCAGAAATCAGGGGGGTTTTGTCTTCCCATACCTGGACAACTGACTCATCAGGGGTCAGTCTCTCCAGGAGGCCAGACAAGCCACTCTTCGCACTGTCTCTCTTCTTCAGCATCTGGGCTTTGTCATAAACTACGCAAAGTCCACTTTGCTCCCCTCACAGAACCTAGAGCTTATAGAGGCAAGATTAGACACCCTGCAGGCAAGAGCGTACTTGCCCGGGGACAGGGCCCACAGACTGATGGACTTGGCCAACCAGTTCCAAAGCAATTCTCAGGTCTCTGCCAGACACTTCCTGTGGCTCCTGGGCCATATGGCATCCACGGTACATGTGACCCCCGAATGCACATCTGCACATGCGGTCGGCTCAGTGGTGCCTCAGAGCTCAGTGGGCGCAGGCCACAGGCGACCTCCAACACAGAGTAAAGGTGTCCAAACCACTCTTGGACTCCTTGCAGTGGTGGCTGCATCTCCCAGACCTTCTCAGCGGGGTACCCTTTCAGGCCCCAGCACACACAAGGGTGCTGGCGACCGATGCTTCCTTAAAGGGCTGGGGTGCACATTGCCAGGGCATGTGCACTCAAGGCCTCTGGTCCCCTTGGGAGGCCACACAACGGATCAATCTTTTGGAGCTACGAGCAATCTGCTTAGCTCTACAGACTTTTTCTCATGCTCTCTCTCACCAGTCTGTCTTAGTTCAGACAGACAATCAGGTAGCGATGTTCTATGTGAACAAGCAAGGGGGCACAGGGTCCAGACTCCTATGTCAGGAGGCGCAGGCCCTTTGCTCTTTTGTAGTCAAACAGGGCATGTTTCTCAAAGCAGTTTATCTACCTGGCCAGGAGAACTTCTTGGCAGACAAACTAAGCAGGATTCTCCAGCCTCACGAATGGCAGTTGAATCCATTGGTGGTCCAGCAGATCTTTCTACGATGGGGGCTTCCATCCATCGATCTCTTTGCAAGTCCAAGGAACTGTCAGCTGCCCAGGTTTTGCTCCAGACAGCCGCATCGCCTGAGAATGGCAGCAGATGCGTGTTTGATCTCTTGGTCTACGGGCCTCCTGTATGCGTTTCCTCCCACGCCCCTGGTGGCCTGAACTCTGTTCAAGATTCTACGGGACAAGGCCTCGGTGATTCTGGTAGACGCCAGATGGCCGAGGCAACCGTGGTTTCCACTTCTTCTGCAGTTGGCGGTGGAAACTCCATTCCCTCTGGGGTTGCAACCCCATCTCCTGTCTTAGGATCAGGGTTCCCTTCTACACCCCAATCTCAGGTCCCTCAATCTGATGGCCTGGCTGCGAAAGGATAGTGCTTGCTCCCTTACTTTTACCTAGGGAAGTTGAGAAGGTGGTCTTAGCCTCTAGAAGGCAGTCCACCAGAAAATCCTATGACCTCAAGTGGTGTATGTTCTCAATATGCTGTTCTCAGCGCAATGAAGATCCTTTCTCCTGCCTTGTGCCAGTAGTACTACAATACCTACTTCACCTGTCAGACCTAGGCCTGAAGTCCAGCTCTGTTCGGGTCCACCTCAGTGCTTTATCAGCACACCACTCACTGATGGAGGGTCAGTCTCTGTCAATTCACCTCTTGGTGGCCCGCTTCCTCAGAGGCCTGCTTCTGCTCAAGCCTCCGATTTGTCCACCAGCCACTGAATGGGATTTGAATGTGGTCTTGCAGCAAGTTACTCGCCCTCCATTTGAGCCGATGGCTACGTACCAGTTACGCTTCCTTTCTTGGAAAACGCTCTTCCTGGTAGCTCTTACCTCGGCCAGATGTGTGAGAGAACTACAAGCTCTGGTTTCTGATAGACCATACACATGGTTCTATAGGAACAGGGTGGTCCTACGGACCCATCCGAAGTTCCTTCCAAAAGTTGTCTCCTCCTTCCACCTCAACCAGGAGGTGGTTCTTCCGACATTCTTTCCCAGGCCGCATACCAGCTGGGCTGAAACAGTCTTGCATACCCTGGATTGTAAGAGGGCGTTGTCCTTTTACATAGAACATACGTGGGGTCATCAAAGGGCTACTCAGCTCTTCGTCTTTTGACCCTAATAAACTGGGGTTACCTGTCTCCAAGTGTACGTTGTCCACTTTGGTAGCAGATTGTATCGCCTGGGCGTACAAAGCAGCCGACCTCCCCTTGCAAGGTCGAGTCACGGCTCACCGTGTCAGGGCGAAAGCCGCGTCAGTAGCTCATCTCCGCTCTGTTCCGTTGGCAGACATCTGCTGGGCCGCTACTTTGTCTTCAAGCCAGACTTTTGCAGCCCACTACTGCCTCGAGAGAGTCCCGAAGGGGCAGTACTCCGTAATCTCTTTGAGGTTTAGGCAACTCCTATCCTCCAGCCCTTGTGTTGGGCTACCGTACGGGGGCATTCTCAGAGGATATTCTTATCACGGATGCTGAGGCTCTTGAGAGGGAGCCATTTTTTCAGTTTTGGGTTCCCGGTAGCCTAGAGCTGGGGAGTCCCATATGTGAGGACTGACTTCCTGCTTGGTTCTGGAGAAAGAGTAGTTACTCACCTGTAACAGGTGTTCTCCAGGAGCAGCAGGAATCAGTCCTCACGACCCTCCCTCCTCCCCTGGAGTTGCAGTCATTTATTTTGTTTTTTGCTGTCTTTTTGCTGTGTCATCAGACTGAGCAAGATGGCACCCTTGGGTGGGAAGGGGACCGCGCAGGCGCGCTGCATTCCCAAAGGCTTTCTTTGAAAGCTGGGGAAATGCTCCGCACGGGGGCTCCATCGGCGCCGACGTCACCCATATGTGAGGACTGATTCCCGCTGCTCCTGGAGAACACCTGTTACAGGTGAGTAACTACTCTTTTCTGTTCTGTTTTTTACTAAAGAAAATCCTGGAGAAAGGACCACCTGTGATTGACAAATATCTACTCCATTCCCATTTATATACTACATCATTCACAGAAGATGATGTGTTTGAACAGCTTGCAAAACTGAAAGTGGCCAAGGCCATGGGACCAGATGGGATGCATCCCAGGATACTGAAAGAGCTCAGAGGTTCTTGCAGGGCCGTTTAAAGGATGTTTTTAATAGATCCTTGGAGACAGGAGAAGTTCTGCAGGACTGGAAAAGGGCCAATGTGGTACCTCTTCACAAAAGTGGTAATAAGAAAGACGTGGCAAACTACAGGCCCGTAAGCCTTACCTCGGTGGTGGGAAAAGTAATCGTGGCACTCCTGAAAAAGAGAATATTGGACTTTCTCAAAACCAATAGGTTGCGTTATCCGAGGCAACATGGTTTTGCCTAAGGACGATCATGCCAAACAAATATGATCGAGTTCTTTGACTGGGTGACCAGAGAATTAGATTAAGGGCATGCAATGGATGTGATCTACCTAGATTTCAGCAAAGCCTTTGATAGTGTTCCTCATAGGAGGCTTATCAATAAACTGAACAGCCTGGGGATGGGTCCCAGGGTGGTGAACTAGATCAGAAATTGGTTGACTGCCAGACAAAAGGTGATGGTAAATGGAACTCACTTGGATGAAAGTAAGGTGAGTAGCAGTGTGCTCCAGGGATCAGTCCTAGGACTGGTACTGTTCAATGTATTTGTGAGTGATATTGCTGAAGGACTGAATGGAAAAGTTTTTGTCTTTTCTGCAGATGACACAAAGATTTGCAACAGTGTGGACTCCCCCGAGGGAGTGGATAACATGAGAAAAGATCTACAAAAGCTGGAAGAATGGTCTAATGCTCAGCGGTTAAGATTTAATGTGAAGAAGGTGCAGTATCATGCACTTGGGATGCAGAAATCCAAGGGAATTATATGCGATAGGGGGGCAAGAGCTTGGTGTGCATGGACCTCTGAGTAATTGCTTCTGAGGATCTCAAGGTGGGTGAAACAGTGTGACAAGGTGGTGGCCAAAGCCAGAAGGATGCTGGGTTGTATACCTAGAGGAATAACCAGCAGAAAGGAGGAGTTATTAATGTCCTTGTACAATTCATTGAGTATTGTGTTCAGTTTTGGAGACCATATCTCACAAAGGATATAAAAAGACTGGAAATGGTTTAGAGGAAGGCGACCAAAATGATTTAGACCCTTTGCCTGAAGACACATGAGAAGAGACTTGAAGATCTACTTATGTATACTCTATAGGAGAGGAGGGACAGTGGAGATAAGTATTTAAAGATCTGTATCATAAGGAGTATTAATGAACAAACAAACCTTTTTCAAAGATGGGGAAACTGCAAACTAGAGGGCATAATATGAAGCTGCAAGGGGGTAAACTGAAAGGCAATGTCAAATACTTTTTCACTGAAAGGGTGGTGGATGCTTGGAATGCCCTCCCGATGGAAGTGGTGGGGGCAAATACAGTGACAGAATTCAAAATGGCATGGGACAGACACAGTGGATCCCTTTTATAGCTACAGGATAAAATCAAAATAATCTTAACTATCTCTGCTAGTTCAGCAAATAGGGATGACCTACACAGAGCGGTGGGTACACCCCTAAACAAAGGCATGGGGAGGGGGACCTGCACAGAGCGGCAGTGTACCTACTCGTGCCACCTTGCTGTTCAGACTAGATGGACCATGCTGGTCTTTATCTGCCGTCATTTACTATGTTACTATGGCTAGAAGACCGGAAACAGAGTAGGAGTAAATTCTCAATGGAGAAAGTTAAAGCCCTGGAGCTCTTTGCTTTTTAACAAATTTATAACCGGAGAAGCCTCAAGCTAAAACCTGTCACTTCTTTCTCTGTAACACTGTTAAAATTTGCTCCTTCCTTTCTGCACACACTAGTAAGATCCTCATCCACTCAGTAGTCGCCTCCCGTCTTGACTATTATAACCTGCTCCTCTCCGGTCTCCCTCTGAATGATCTCTCTCCCCTTCAATCTGTTCAAAACTCAGCTGCATGGCTTATCTTCCACCAGTGTCGCTATGCTCCTGTAACCCCTCTTTTCAAGTTACTACACCGACTCTCTATCCATGTCCGCATCCAGTTCAAACTTCTCCTCCTTACCTACAAGTGCATTCACTCTGCAGCTCCTCACTACTTTTCCTCTCTTACCTCACTCTACACCCCTCCTCGGGAACTCCGCTCCTCTGGCAGATCCCTTTTATCTGTGCCCTTCTCTGCCACTGCCATCTCCAGATTTGGTCCTTTCCACCTTACTGCTCCATATGCCTGGAACAAACTACCTGAGTCAGTGTGTTGGGCTCCTTCTCTAGCCCTATTCAAATCCAGAATGAAGACCCACCTCTTTGATGCTGCTTTTGGATCCTGATGCTCCTCGCTGTCTTGTCTTCTACTTTATGTGTATCTTACCATACTCCTAGTCCCTAATTTTGCGATGTCTTTTTTTTCATCTTGATTAGATTGTAAGCTCTGAGCAGCAGGGACTGCATCTTACATCTTTATGTACAGTGCTGCGAACACCTTGTAGCGCTATACAAATGAGGAGTAATAGTAGTATTAGTAAGTGATCAAATTTGCAGATGACCCTAAATTATTAAAAGCTCTTAAATCATGAGCAGAATGTAAAGAGTCGCAGAAGGGCCTTGCAAGACTGTGGGATGGGGCATGTAAATGACAAATTTGTTCAATAATGGACAAGTGCAAAGTGAAATAACCCTAACTGTAGAAACATAATACTGGGTTCCATGTTAGGAGTCACCACTCGGGAATAGGACCTTGGAGTCGTCGTAGAAAGTATGTTGGAATCCTCGGTTTGCTAGGAATTGTTCAGAAAGGAATGGAAAATTCAGTATCATAATTAAGGCATCCATTATTAGGTGTTTATTTTCCAGCCAATTAGAGGGTTTTAGAGCAGTGGTTCCTAAACTTGGGGTCAGAATCCCAAATGGGGTCACAGAAACATGGCCATTTCCCCTTCTCTCTGGACTTTCACTGTGACCTATGCCAAGTAGTGGCAGTCACCAGTCAGCATGTGGCCTGTGAGTTAGTGAACATTCGTTGGTCCTTGCCCCCTCCTGGGTAAACTTCCCATTAGATTTGGAAGCCCACGCTCGGTACTGAGGTCTGTAAATGCACACTGACACAAAGGACCATGTGCCGAGTGGAGGGGAGGGAAGGAGGCTGGAGACCTGCTGTTTTGATTTCATCATCATTTGGGGTCATGGGAATCTCAGATAAAATAAATTAAAAATACATAGAAACATGATGACAAAAAAAGACCACATGGCCTATCTAGTCTGTCCTTCCATAACAACTACAACAGTCCACTTTTTACCTTTAGAGATCCTCTGTGTTGGTCCCATGCTTTTTTTAATTCAGTTACTGTCCTCATCTCTACCACCTCCACTGGGAGACTATTCCATGGATCCACTACTCTTTCTGTAAAGAAATATTTCCGCATATCACTCCTGAATCTATCTCCCATCACCCTCATACCATGTCCCCTCATAGCAGAACTTGCTTTCAATTGAAAGAGGCTCTCTCCCTGAACATTTATGCCACAGAGGTATTTAAACATCTCAATCATATCACCTCTATCCCGCCTTTCCTCTAAGGTGTACATATTAAGATCCTTAAGTCTGTCCTCATATGCTTTATAATGAAGCCCATTAATCATTTTAGTAGCCACCCTCTGCACCGACTCCATCCTGTTCACATCCTTTTGAAGGTGCGGTCTCCAGAATTGCACACCATACTCCAAATGAGGTCGCACCAAAGATTTATACAGAGGCATTATCACCTCCTTTTTTCTGCTAGCCATTCCTCTCCGTATGCACCCAAACATCCTTCTAGCTTTTGCTGTCGCCTTTTCTACCTGTTTAGCTACTTTAAGATCATCAGACACAACCACACCTAGGTCCCGCTCTTCTTTAGTGGACAAAAGTACTTCACCTCCTATACTGTATTGCTCCCTTGGATTGCTGCAGCCCAAATGCCTGACCTTATATTTTTTAACATTAAATCCCAGCTGCCAAATTCTAGACCATTCTTCAAGCTTAGCTAGATCCCTCCTCATGTTATCTACACCTTCCTGGGTGTCTACTCTATTGCAGATTTTGGTATCATCTGCAAAGAGGCAAACCTTACCTGACAGCCCTTCCGCTATATCACTAACAAAGATGTTAAAAAGAATCGGACCAAGGACAGATCCCTGGGGCACACCACTGGTAACATCCTTCTCCTCCGAGTGAGCTCCATTTACTTGTACTCTTTGTCGCCTCCCACCCAACCAATTTCTAACCCAAGCAGTAACTTTAGGGTCCATCCCTAGGGTGCTCAGTTTGTTTATAAGTCGCCTGTGAGGAACAGTGTCAAAGACTTTACTGAAATCTAAATACACCACATCTAGAGCTCTCCCTCGGTCCAACTCCCTGGTCACCCAGTCAAAGAAATCAATCAGATTTGTCTGACAAGACCTGCCTCTGGTGAATCCATGCTTCCTCGGATCCTGTAATCCGCTGGACTCCAGAAACCTCACTATTTTCTCTTTCAGCAGCATTTCCAATTATTTACTCACCACCGAAGTTAAACTAACCGGCCTGTAGTTTTCAACCACATCCTTACTTCCACTTTTGTGTAAAGGCACCACATGAGCCTCTCTCCAGTCCTTTGGCACTACTCCTGACTCCAACGAGGCATTGAAAAGGTCAGTTAGTGGAGTTGCTAGAACGTCCCCAAGTTCCCTCCGTATTCTAGGGTGTATCCCATCCGGTCCCATCGCTTTGTCTACTTTAAGTTGAGCTAGTTTCTCACGAACACAGTCTTCTGAAAATTGTTCAAGATGTCCCTCGCTTCTGTTCTTATTTGTGGGTGTTTTCTGAGGTCCTGCTCCTGGTTCTTCATCTGTGAACACAGAACAAAAATATTTGTTAAGCAATTCCGCTTTATCCTTATCAGCTTCTACATATTCCCCCCCCCCCCCTGCACCCTTGAGTCTGACAATACCACTTTTGCCCTTCCTCTTCTCACTAATATATCTGAAAAATGTCTTATCCCTCCATTTTATTGCATTGGCTATTTCCTCCTCCTTTTGAATCTTTGCCTTCCTGACTACTTTGCTAGCTTCTCTAAGTTTTTCCAAATACAGATGCCTGTCTTCCTCTCTCTGTGATCTCTTGTATTTCATGAAGGCCTCCCTCTTTTTCTTCACTTTTTCAGCTACTTCCTTCGAAAACCATAGCGGTCTCCTGTTCCTTTTGCCTTTATTTACCATTTTAACAAAAAGGTTGGTTGCCCTTAAAATACCCCCTTTCAGTTTTGCCCACTGTTTTTCTACATCCCCCCAGCTGTTCCCATCCCACTAACGACTCCCTGAGGTATTGGCCCATCTTCGCAAAGTTAGTCTTCCTAAAGTCTAAGATCCTCATCTTGGAATAGATTCTAACAGCCCTAGTCCTAATACTGAACCACACCATCTGGTGATCACTGGATGCAAAATGATCTCCCACTACAACATCAGAAACACTTTCACCATTGGTAAGCACCAAGTCCAGTATGGCCCCTTCACGTGTGGGGTCTGTTACCAATTGCCTGAATAGTTCTCCCTGTAGAGAATCCAGGATCTCCTTGCTTCTAGATGATACTGCAGCAGGAATGTGCCAATCAACATCTGGCATATTGAAATCTCCTATCAGTAGCACTTCCCCTTTCCTAGCAATGCTGCGTATGTCTTCAATTAACTCTGTCCACCTCTTCCTCTTGTGAGGGAGGTCTTTATATCACACCAATGCAAACAGATTTCTCTTTCCCTCTTTCTAGTTTAACCCACAATGCCTCCTCTCTCCCTTTTAAGCTCTGTAATTCCAAAGCTTTAATAGTAGTTTTTACATATAGTGCCACTCCTGCTCCCCTTCTTCCTACCCTGTCCTTTCTGAATAAAGTATAGCCAGGTATAGTTACATCCCAGTCATGGTTTTCTGTGAACCATGTTTCTGTAACTGCCACTAAATCCAAGTCAGCCACTCCCACCAAAGCTTCAACTTCAGGGATCTTATTTCCCATGTTACGGGCATTAATACACACTGCTTTCCATATGTTACCCCCTGTTACCCATTTCCATAAAGGTATTTAATGTATCACCTACCTGGGGGCTTTCACTTACCTGGGGGCTTTCTTCACCCATCCCCAACGAATCTAGTTTAAAGCCCTCTTCAGTAGATTAGCCAGCTGGAACCACCTCAGGGGAAGAGCTCAAGAAGAGCCAGAAATCTTGAAGACCACTTCAGCTGATGAGTCTGGGAATGTGGGCAAGCCCCCGTCACGAGTCTGAAGGGAGGGAGTGGGAGCGGCCGACCAAATATCCCAATGGGAATGGTCGGTGACCAGCCTATGATTCCTGAGGCCATCCTGGTCGAAGACTCCCCTTTAATGGAGCCGGTATTGGGCCTGATTCCTTGGTGCCCACACCGAAGATTGTGGAGCCATCTGGCCTCGAGACAAGGATGGCATCTTTGGAGCGCAGTTTTCTCTGCCTTCATGGCCCAGCAGCAAGCTCTGATGCCCAGCTCTATTGGGTCATCACTCCCAACCACTGGGCCCTCAACGTCAAGGAATTCCCTGGACGTTGAGCCAAGCCTCCAGCACCACCAGCCTCAAGAGTTTCCTCGACAGCGGTCGTGATACCAATTTTGGTCCTTGGGACAGAGGTCATCTCCAGTGAGTGCCGGCAGCTCAGACCGCAGGGCCGTCAGGCTTGGGGCCCGACCCTGGAGCCCGGACCACCCTTGACACCACCACTTACTCAAGTCGGACTGGGAGACAGAGGATGAATCCCTGGGATGCCCATCGTCAGCAGGATGTGTCTTCCGACCCATCTCCCCCTGAGACCCAGCGTCGGTCCCTGCCCGAGGATGCAGCTTTCCTTGACTTTCTGCGTGACATGGCCAAGGCACTAGCCTTCACACCAAGTTGGAGGTGGACCCTCAGATCAAGAAACTCTAGATCCTCCAGTACGAGGCCCCTCTGAAGGAGAGACAGTGCCTGTTCCCCCGATCCTGGAATGGCTGCTCCTCCGCATGTGGGAGACCCCCGCATCGGTGCCCATAGTAAGCAGACAGCTGGACTTTGTACCCTGTCTGCCAGAGCCCTAGCTTCCAAAAAGCACAGCTGCCACACAACTCCATGGTGGTGGAGTCGGTCATGCATCGCCTCGAGCCAGAAGACTTATTCCTCAGTGCCCCCAGGTAGGAGGTCCACACCTTGGATGCCTGGGCACGAAGTGCTTCCAGGACTCAATCCTCATTGGCCAGATCCAGGCATACCAGCTGTACATGGGCATGTACTTGAGGGACCTGGCAAAGGAACTCACTGGGTTCTCTCGGCTGGTCTCTTCGAGGAACCCTCCTGTGGTTCCGGACCCTGGCCTCGGGTGTCAGAGAGCTCCAAGTTTATGACTCGGGCAGCCTATGGTGGCAAGGGTAGCTGTGGCAGGCATTGGTGCCTGATTCAGGCTTGGCTACAGTCCTCCAACCTGGAGCAGTGGGTTCAGGACAAGCTGGTCGATGTCCCTTGCCAGGGAGAAAATCTCTTTGGCAAACCCATGACTGATAAGGCTGCAGAGTTGGAATCCAAGTTCCTGATGCGGACTGGGCTCTCCAAGAAGACCACTGACCCTTCCCAACAGAAGCCTTCAGGTAAAAAGTCCTTCTTCCCGAAGACTTATGGAAACTATCATCAGTACCAGCCTTCTCAGCTCCCAACAGGGGCAGCAGGCCAAGGGATAAGGGCATGGCCCTCGTAAGCCTAAGGCTCCCAAACTCCAGGAACCGGCTCCAGCCCAGCCTGGTAGGGGATTTTGACTCCTTGGGCATAGCCTCTCTTCCCCCAGGAGGCCCAGCCCAGCAGCCCACAGGGGGGTGTCTAGTTCTCTGTGCCCACCGGTGGCCACCATCAACACAGACTCCTGGGCATTGCAGATGAGGGAGAATTACCTCCTCAACCTGGCACAGATGCCCCTTCCATTCTTTATAGGAGAACCTCCCAGAACTCCCCTCCACCAGACCTTACTACTGTAGGAGCTCGCAGGCCTTCTTGAGGACAAGGTGGTGGAACTGGTATCTGCACAACTCAGGGGCAAAGGGTTCTACTCCCGGTATTTCCTCGTACCCACGAGGACCGGAGGCTTCTGGCCCATTCTGGACCAGCAGGATCTAAACAGATTCCTGGTGAAGGAGAAGTTCAAAATGCTCTCCCTTGGAACACTGCTTTCATACTGCCAGCTCGGAGACTGGCTATGCTCCTTGGACCTAAAAGATGCATACACACACATCCTCATCCATAGGAAATACCTCAGGTTTGTTATGGGAGGTGGCCACTACCAATTCAGGGTGATACCCTTTGGACTGACTGCCACACCAAGGGTATTCACCAAGGAGGTCATTCTGAAGCATGGGTTGCAAGGCTGCACGCCACCTGGACCCTATTCCCCCATGCTTTAAGATGGGGAGAGCCAGTGGGGGGGGGGGGAGGGGGGCAGGCAGGGGCGGGTCTGGGCAGAGCGGGGGCGGGCCAGCCCACAGCATGTACAGCACCGATTCAGGTCACGGTCCTGTACGTACTGCCAGGCCCATAGGGACGCGCTGCTTATACCACCTCAAAGGTGGTATTACAAGCAAAAACCTGCCAATCAGGGCTAAGTGCAGGGGGTCCCTGCTGCCCGATCCAGGCCATGGCAGGTCAGCTATGGGTCGGGTGGCAGGGAAAAGGGGGGCCAGAGCTGCGGATGTCGGGGGGCGCCTGTGGGGGAGGATGTCACCGCAGGCGGCAGGGGCACGCCGGGCTGTCTTCAGACTCTATTCTGGTTACCACAGGAATGTTTGGATCCCACGAACCAAAATTGTGTCCTATCCGCCCCATCTTCCCTGGGGACATCCGGATGGTCCAGACATCCTCCTCCCTGAATCGGGCTCCAAGTGCCTGATGGTAGTCACGGCCTACCTAGACGACTGGCTCATAAGAGTCCGCACAGCCACAGAGGTGCAATACACAGCGGCGTGCACTATCCTCATCCTGTAGCACTTGGGGTTCGTGATAAACCACCCAAAGTCCCATCTCCTCCTGATAGTGTCTGGAGTTTATAGAGACAAGGCTGGACACCGTTCAGGCCAAAGCCTTTTTCTCTTGGGACAGGGCCGATCGCCTCAGGGTGCTGGACGCTGCCGTGCAGCACCAACACTGTCTGCCTGCCTCCTGCTCTGCCTGTTGGGTCACATGGCATCCACAGTTCATGTCACCCCTGATGCCTGCCTTTACATGAGGGTGGCTCAATGGGGTCTCTGCTTCCAGTGAACCCAGGCCACAGGCTGGTTGTGGGACAGGATGGTGGTGACCTGCCAACTGGCCAAATCCCTCGCCTGGTGGTAAGCCCCCCCCTAGCACTTTCTGGCCGGGATGCCCTTCCAGGCCCCCCGCCCCTAAGAGGATCCTAACCACGGATACCTCCCTCTTAGGCTGGGGAGCCCACTGTGACGGCCTCTGCACTCGGGGCAGTTGGTCACATATGGACAGTCTGCAGTAGATCAGCCTCTTAGAGCTTTGGGCCAGATTCCTGACCCTCCGACCTTTCCATCATCACTTGCAAGACCATTCAGTGCCGGTCCAGATAGACAATCAGGTAGCGATGTTCTACGTCAACAAGCAGGAGGGCCCGGTATCGTAACCCTCTGCGAAGAGGCAGTAGTTCTTCGCTCTTATGTGAACCACCATGGGATGCTCTTGCGGGTGGTGTATCTGCTGGACCAGAATAACGCCCTGGCGGACAGGCTAAGCAGGGTCCTCCAGCCGCATGAGTGGCGGCTAGACCCCAGAGTGGCCTATTGGCTCTTCCAGTCTGTGGGGCTCCACGGATGGACCTTTTTACTGGTCTGGCCAACACCCAGCTGCCCTGCTTCTGCTTCAGGCAGCCACACCCATCCCAGGTAGCAGTGGATGCATTCCTTAACCCGTGGACGGAGGGCCTTCTCAACGCCTTCCTGCCCACGCCACTGATTGCCAAGACCTATTTCAAGATTCAGCACGACAGGTTATCCCTGATACTAGTAACCCCTCGGTGGCCCAGGCAAACATGGTTCCCACTGCTCCTTTGCTTATCCACGGTGCCCCCAGTCCCCCTGGGGAGTGCCCCAGGGCTGCTGTTGCAGAAGGAGGGCTTCCTCTTACATCCAACTTGGGGTTCCTGACGCTAATGGCCTGGCTGCTGAAGGGGTAGGCTTGGCCCTTTTCAACCTCTCAGGAGAGGTGGAGGAGGTCCTACTGGTTTCCAGTAGGACCTCCGCAAGACAGGCTTATGCCTTCAAATGGCACAGATTCTCAGTGTGGTGCACGGAGCGTTGAGTCAACTCATTCTCGTGCTCTGTGCAGCTTGTCCTGCAATATTTGCTTCACCTTTCAGGCAGGACTGAAGTCCAACTTGGTCAGCATTCACCTGAGTGCACTCACAATGCACCACCACCTTACCGAGGGTATACCCTCTCCGTCCAACCTCTTGTGACCCACTTCCTGTGGGGTCTCTTGTTGTCCAAACCTCCTGTCCGCCCGGTAGTGGCGGAATGGGACCTCCAGCCTGGTGCTATTGCAACTCACTGGCCTACCATTTGAGCCCCTAGCTACCTGCCACCTATGGTATCTTTCCTGGAAGGTCGTGTTCTTGGTGGCATTCACGTTGGCTTGCAGGGTCAGCGAGCTCCAGGTACTGGTGGCGGATCCACCTTCCATGAGGTTCTATAAGAACAGGGTCATGCTCCACATGCACCCCAAATTCCTTCCCAAGGTGGTGGTCCTTTTCCACCTCAATGAGGAGGTGGTGCTCCCCACTTTCTTTCTGTGGCCTCATGCCAGCAGGGTGGAGACGATCCTTCATACTCTGGACTGTAAGAGGGCCCTGTTCTTACCTCCAATATACCCAGGGCCACCACAAATCCTCACAGCTTTTCATCTCCTATGACCCCAGTTGACTGGGAGCAGCGGTGACCAATTGTACTCTGTCCACCTGGGTGGTGCACTGCATTGTCCTTGCCTGTGAATAGGCTGGGCTCTCGCTGGAGCGCCAGGTCACAGTGTCAGGGCCAGAGACAACCGTAGCAAACCTGCATTCCATTCCTCTGTTGGAAATCTGCCATGCTGTCCCCTTTCTGGGACCTGTAGAGGCAGCAATGGCTTCAAACAGCCCCATGGAGCATACCTAAACCTTTGGCACTGTAGGGCTGCTTCTGCTTCTGCCCCTCTGATGCATGATGCCAATTTCCTGTTTTGCATAGGGACAGAAGCAGCTAATCAGCCCTTCAGCCCCCCTTGCAAATAGAAAGTCGGCATTGTGCATAAGAGGGGGCAGAAGCACAAACAGCCCTGCAGTACTGGAGGTTTAGGTACATGCTACGGGGCTTTTTGAAGCCATTGCTGCCACTGCAGGCCCTAGAGAGGGGTAGGAACTGCGGCATTGGCCTGTCCTTCAGACCATTGGTGCTCTAGGAGACTACCTAGCTCGCCTAGTGGTCACACCGGCCCAGTTTGTAAGCTGAAACACATTTAAAAGGGCCAAGACAATGGACATTGCAGTATATGAGCATTTGTGAGAGGCATCTTGTTGAGTTTTGATTGTAGAACTAGACAAGGAAGCTTTTGCATCCAGAGGATATTGTAGAGTGGGAACGAGAAGACCATGAAAAAACAGGAAAATGTATATTTCTGATTGGTAAACTGTGCGTATTATATTCATTTAAAAAAAAACCCTGGAGCTTTATCTAGTGAACTAGATATTTTATCCTTAATTAATGAAAAATTAAATGATTTGCCTATGTGCAGTGGAAGCACCCAGGATCGCATATGTTTACAAATCAGCAGACAGGTTTTATGGTCCTTAAGTTCGTCTTACCTGAGTTAAAGGAATATTTGGGTCCTTGATGTAACGAAGGGGATTGTGAGTCTCAAGGCTTGCACCTGATTTGACCCTTCCTCATTCATTCTGAGACCCTTTTCCTTAACGATCACAGTATTTGGATTATGTGAGAAATTTGAGCAAATTACTTCTTGATCTAGGTTTTATGGTCTGGCACAATAGGAAGAGTCTGGTTTCTTGCAAGTTTCTCAACTAACTTCTTCAGTCTGATCAGCAAAATTTTATTGTGGGGTATGGAGTCCTATATGTCTCCATACTGGCAGAGTGTAAAAAAAATCTATAATGTGCAGAGTAGATTAGACATGCCTAGTCCAGAATCAAAGAACCATGTTTTACATTCCGACACAGAATGTGAACGTGCTCCATCACATACAAGCCCATTTTTAATTGCAGGGTGCTGGCAGAAGACGTTGGGTTGAATGTTCACCATGTTTTTATGAATTGTATCTTGGAACTGGGTACCGATGAACAGATCACCAAGTGGATACCATTAGCTGAAAATTACAATATCATAGGAACTTATGCTCAGACTGAACTGGGACACGGTAAGTTTGTAAATTAAGTACACTTTGTGTTTTACAGCAGAGAATAAGATTGGGGATGTGTCCTCTCGATGGGCTTAGATTGACAGTTGGGAATAAACCGTATTGTCTGTTGCAGATCTGTACATTTACTTTTTTAAAGTAACAGCATTTTACTGCTCAGTTTTCCTCGGAGCTGAGAGTAGGCTGCGTTCTTTAATAATGTCGGGGAGGGATAGTCTACGGTGGCGGCTAGCACTCGTAAAGCGGCCAGCTGTCTCCACTGAAGTCTAACCCCAGATATTCGATGCCGGGGCCATATCCAGCCACGGAACTTGGAAGCTTAATTGGGCAGGCAGAAATATTGAGCCACTAGCCCGGTTAGCTTCTGCAGGTAAAATAAGGCCAGCATGTGCCGTACCTTACTTTACCCGCATGTCACTAACCGGGCAGCTGCTCAATATTGCTGCTGCCCGATTAGCAATGGGCGCCGCCTCTGCTTCGCCCTGGAACGCCGCCCACGCTAACCGGTGTGTAGCACTAGCACCTAAATATTCAGCAGTTCTAATGGTGTTAATGCCGCATGGTAACAGATGGTTGATAAAGACCAAAATGTAATGTTTGCGATGCCGGAGGTAACATTCTATAACTAAGGATTTTTTTTCTGCCCTGGCTTATTAAGATCAGAACATTATTCTCCCTCTGCTGTAGATTATTCTTATTTGTTTCACCAATATTGTATTTTCTTTTTTTGTTTCGTGTATGAATTTCACATATCTTTACATAATTAATACTGAAAAAAGACCAAATTAGCCCAGCTAGTCTACTCTGTATGATGGTTAGGGTGTAACTGCCACTCCATGCGGGTTATAGCCCATGTTTTTGCTTAATGCTTTATTGCTATGATCCTCTGTTATCCATTTTGGATTTTATTTACTTACTTTGGATTTACTTCATGCCTTCTAAGTGTTTTGGGCAGGTTGCCCTGGAAGTGGGGAATAAGAATCATTTAGTTAGGAGTGGAGGAGAAAACCGCTTCAGTTTCCAAGATAAAGCAAAATGTGCAAAAGGTTCTTCATTCTTAGACCAAAGCTATGCAAAACCCTTTACTGACTGCTGTGGGTATGAAAGCCAAGCCTGGTTGTGGCTTCAGTTGACTAGAATTGCTTCCTATTGACATAGGAACCTGTATGGGGAGACAATATTTTAGAATAATTGCCACAGAAGGGGAATTAAACCAGCAGATTAAAAAAAAAAAAGTGTGGAAGCAGTGTCCTAAAACCCCCTTAGGGGAGGAGGAACGTGTGGCCTTTGATGGTTCAGTCCTGATTTTATCTCGCTGTGTATGAATTTGCAGTTCTGAGTTCTCAAGAAATGCAGTAGTTACAAGTCCGAGCATATCATGAGGTAACCAGCAGCTCTACAGGATGCTAGTTTATACACTAGCACTAAGAGAGGGGCACTCTCTTAGAATAAAAAGAGCACATATACAAATGGTAGCCCATAGGGCCTCAGCCCCCCGTTTCAACAAGGGAATAGGTAACATTGAGGCTGGGAGTCAAGGAGCAAGGTGATAAAATACATTCTGCCATTCTCTTCATCAGTAGACACACAGGGAAGAAGTTTGGAAAAACAGAGAAATTTGTAAAAGGCTAATTCATTTCTTTGTATAAGGGACTTATCTTCGAGGACTGGAAACCACAGCAACATTTGACATGTCTACACAAGAGTTTGTGGTAAATACACCTAAGATCTCTGCAATGAAGTGGTGGCCTGGAGACTGTAAGTACCAGATGTAGTGTAACTTCTCAGTATCGGGAATATTGTGGGAAACAGTCCCTTCGAAAGTGGGTGCTCATGACTTTGCATCTGCTATTTGTACAGGTGGCCAAGTGGGAGAAAACTAACATGGCTGCTTTGGGAAATCCTATGTTTGCACACGGCTTTACTCCCTCCAGTTTAAAAGCACCCCCAGGATCGCCTCCTTTCAAGACAACTAAAAGTACTGACGATGAAAGAGGCTTGCTACATTTTGCCATTATAAAATATTTGCATCCTAGTAGATGCATACTTTCTCATTTATCTTCCACCTATGAAGGAGATGCAGCCCCATCTCTTTACTGTAGCAGACGTTTCAGGCTATTATTGCTGGTCTGAAATAAACAAAAAATCAATCAGTAGAGGACTAATGCCTACAGATATATTATACTTCAGGACCACATTCCATGGACACAAACATAATACAATAAATAGCAAGCCATCAAAATACAATAAAGCAGCAATAGCTTGGGGTATAAGGAAAATTAAAAATATAAAAATCCTTCCCAGTGCCATTTCATGTGCTAAGAGCTCTCTCTGCTTTCTTCACAGCCTTTTATCTTAGGTTTTACGTTATATGACTAAAGTGATTTCACACTGACTTTTTTTAATATGCATATTAAACTTCCTCTGTATTGCACATGTCACTCACACATACATAAATGACCTCATTTGAAGAAAGGAGAGCAAAAGAACAAAGACCAAGAATTGCTCAACTAAAAATAATTGACCCCACTAAATGTATAAAAGTCCCCTATCCATGACTTCAGTGGTAATATCCAGATGGAGGCAACAAAAACTTCTCTAAATACCCCAGCACTATTCTGTGACAGAGCAAAAGCTTTCCATCCAACTATACTGATAGCGGTGATATTCATTCTTTATCCATATACAGTAGTTGTTCATTCTAAATTAAACTGATTAGCTATACGTATAAAGGCGTGGATCCCGATTCCCAGAGGGGTACATCTGGGCCATCCAGACATCTCCGATGAAGATGGCCCTGTCAGGACCCAATTCTGGACCGCAGGAACTAAATGTTCCTGCTGTACACAGAATCGGGCCCATGGACGGCCCAGAGTGCCCCTGCAGCCTGCGGAGATGTCCTTCCCATAGACACCCCTGACCCCCATGGCTTAGGACCCCACTTCCCCGCTGCTTGACCCACGACAGGCCAGCCGGGGCCTGGATCTAGATTGTAAGCTCTGATGAGCAGGGACCGTCTCTTACATGTCTGTGCAGTGCCGCGTATGACTTGTAGCACTGTACAAATGCTCAGTAGTAGTAGTAGTAGTAGTAGGATCGGGCGAAGGGGACCCCCCCCCCTGCACCTGGCCCCAGGCAGGGGGTTCCCAGGGCCCGATCATCGGTCAGTGCTGATTATTCCACCTTTGAGGTAGAATAATCAGCACATCCCTTCTGACCCGGCAGGATGTACAGGGTTGTGACCTGAATCAGCCCTGTACGTTCTTCCAGGCTGGCCCGCCCCCTCCCATCCCCCACCAGTTCTTCCCATCCTGCTGCTGCTGTAGACTTGCGGGGAGAGCCAGAAAGGGAATCAGACCAGGGCGGCTTGAGGGGCTGCGCGTCTCTGCACCAGGTCCTAAGTATCAGTGCTATATATATTGCTGCCAGCAGTCGCCGGTCAGCACTGAATATGTGTGTGTGTGTTAAACACCACAACCGATGTTTAAAAGAGTTCACTGATCGCTGAATATTAATCCAAATGTTTTTAACTGTTTAGCTCAAATTAAACAAAAAAGTGCATGCTTTATCCTACTCCTCCTCATTTATCCAGCCTTTGTCCAATGTCTGCATTGCATGTTTTTCTCTTCCAGTGGGAAGATCAGCAACCCATGCTGTGGTTCTGGCACAACTGTATATAAAGGGAAAAAACTATGGGATGCATCCCTTCCTAGTACAGATCCGCAGCCTTCATGATCATTCACCTTTACCAGGTAAAGAGTCAGTGGTTTAGCAACTGCCACGTTCATACCTTAAACATCAGGCCATGCCTTCTGTGTACTGTATGTTAATTCAGACACACACATGGCAAGTAATAGTTCTCATCTTTTATCATTTAAATAGTTTGCTATTTTATATTTTTTTAAGCTGGTTCCCTGGAATTTCTTTAAAACTATGAGGGCAGCCATGATGCAAACAGTGTCATAAATGACCTCATATTCCCTGAATCCAAACCAATCAGATTGCATTCCCTGGAAGTTCATTTGTGATGAGGTTCTGAGCATGGATGCCGCCACAGGTGCAAGGGATCTATGGAAGAGCCTACTAAAGAATTTAAACCTGAATAAAGTAGTACTGAACATTTTAACTCCTACAACGTGGTTATAGCGTCTACTCTTAAAAATCTGAGAAATAAATGGAGTATAGCTTTCATGCAGGGATTCTTATTTTAAAAAATCTGTTCAGTTTCTTTCATCTCTCCTATAATCCTTTCTGATTTAGATGAACTACTCTTCTTTTATTTTCACCCTGTATCTCTATGTAGAGAACTGCTTACACCAGGGCTACTCAAATCCGGTCTTGGAGGGGCCACAAACCAGTCAGGTTTTCGGGATATCCCTAATGAATATGCATGAGGTAGTCAAATACAATGGAGGCAGTGCATGCAAATATATCATGCATATTCATTAGGAATATCCCGAAAACCTGACTGGTTTGTGGCCCTCCAGGACTAGATTTGAGTAGCCCTGGCTTACACCTTGTGGCGCTATGCAAATGATATAAGTAGTAGTAGAGCCAGATCTGTGGCTGTGATGCTAGGAGGGCGACTATGATTCTCTCTTTGCTGCAAGGGTGTTCTCAGAAAAGGGGAAAAATAAGCGAAGTGTTTGTATTTCAGTATGTCATGTATTCAGTTTATTCACGATTTGGATTAAAATGCAATATATTAAAGGGTCCAGGCTATCTCCGTGGCTCAGGTTAAAGCAGGATATAGTGGGTCTGCACATGTCATGCAGGTGATGAGCTCAGACCTGGGGAGAGAGGAAACGACAGCATCAGCTTCTGCGATGGTCCCTGCTAGTCAGCATGGTACTGACAGCTGGACCTGGAGAAAGCATCGCTCCAATCCTCAGGCCTGTGAGGGTTTCCCGGAGCTTCCCAGCCACGCTATCTGGGTGGCAGATTCAAACATGAAGGAGAGAAAGGGCAACTAAAAAAACAAATCAACTGCATATGTTTTTATGTAACTGTGTTTTCGGGGTGGTTATTGACAAAAAGTGCCTCAGTTAGCTAACCATATTCTGATGGCTATGAATCCAAAATACAGTACAAAAAAATCAGCTATACAGCTAAATTTAACTAACAAACCTTTTAATATATTACTAATTAATAATAAAAGCTGTGACTCTTAAGTCGCACACTTTTGAAAAAAATTGGATTGTTGTGCTTTAAACAGAAGCATAAAAGACCATTTGGTCCATCTGACTTTGCAGTCAACTGTTTAGAGCAAAGCACAGGAATGAATTTGGATTGACTGGGTCTGGAGACTGGACATGAGCCAAAACCAGATTTTTCACGAAAAGCCAGCCACTGGAAGAGGGCCCCCAAACATTTAAAGACACCAAATCTCCCTCAGATCTCACAGTTGTCAAGTAAGGGTATAACCATTTACTTGTTAGCCTATGGGAAGTAATTTTATAAGAAGCCATGTAGTTATGTGTCATCAAAGTGCGTTCATCGTGTATTTTCAAATCTCCAGGAACAAGCAGGAATGAGTCTTCACATATGGGTACGTCGGTACCGACGGAGTCTGCGCGGGAATGCTTCCCAGCGTCCGATCAAGAGCTTTTGGAAGCATCCCACCACGCCTGCGTGCTACCTTCCCGCCTTTCCCAACTGCCTCTCCTCAGTTTTCGTTTTTCCGCGGAGCCGGCAGGACGTCCTCCTGTCACCGCAGAAAATTCTTATTTTATTTCTTAGTTTTCTTGTGGTCGCGGCTGTCTTCCCGACGCCACCGGTACCGCCGGTGTTTTCTTTTCTTGTAAAATTTCCTTTCCACGGAATATTTTTTCTTCATAGTGTCCTACGGTCCTTAGGCCTCCTCCTTTTTTCCTTCATGGAACCGCCAGCCACTTTCTCCAAGAAAGGTTCAAACTGGGGCGGTACAACTTTATTTTTAGACCCTTTAAGTCGGTGTCTAACCTGCTTGGGTCCTGACTACAGTTTCCTGAGAAGAGGTCTTCAATATCGAGGTTCTCTCGATACACGGTTTCCCTCCAGCTTCAGGGCACCGTCCCCTTCTTCTTCTACACATGATCAGGTAACCCACAAACAGTCTGTTAAGACTAGCCAGCCCTCGAGTGGTAGGTCTCATGCACAGCATGTAGACGGCTTCGGCCTTGCCCTCGAGGGCCTACTGGCTTCAAAACCCCGGCGGGAGTCTTCGGTCTCCAAAGCCTTTCAGGGGTTTCAGGTTGTTCCTGAGGTTCACCCCTCACAGAACATACCTGAGCCGTGTCCGGTGGTGGCATCCGCTTCGAGCGGTACCGATACCCCGGCATCGGCACTGGTGTTGGATGAAACACTCCTCACCAGGGATGGTCATCTGGCGTCCTCGGTACCTTCGGGACCGGTGGATACGCTCCAGAATGCCTTTCCATTATCGGTACCAGCACCGATACTACCACCGACGTCGGTACCCTCCAGACGTGCATCGATAGCCTCGCTTCCTTCGATGCCGAGTCTGGAATCGATCTCCAGTCTGGAGGACTGGGTACCGACTCGCCTTGGTACCGGCTCCGGGCGGTACCGAAGGCTCAGTTCCGTTGATTCGGATCCTCAACTCTCGGTTCCCCCGAGGCCGATTGAGCTGTCCTCGATGCCCAGTTTGGAATCGATCTCTAGTCTGGAAGACTTGGTACCAATACGCTTTGGTACCGATACCAATCAATACCGGTGGCTCGGTACCGAGGATACCGACCGGAGGTTTTCGGTTACCTCGGTTCCGATTGAACTGTCACCCATGGCTACTCCGATGTCTTTGTCGGGCTCGACTCCGACATCGGTACCGGTATTGGCTTCAGTACCGGTATCCACAGTAGCATCGTGGCCAACTCCTGCCATGCTTTTTTCAACAGAATCGCTCCATTTTATACCAAGCTTGGAGTCGATACCTAGCATGGACAATGTGGTAATGACGGTCGCTGCTCCTGATAGTCAGTACCAGCGACCATCCCTTAAGCATTCCACACTACACTGTGCAGGATCTTCCATTTCTATATATTTGTATAGCTCTGTCGGTGCTCAGGCTAGTTCTTCAGATCTAACCTGTCCCAAGGAGATTCCTGTTGGAAAGCCCTCTTTTCAGAGTTTCCCCTGGATATTGCAAGATCTCTTGCCATTCCTATCCCAGGACATGATCCTGCACAAGACTCTTTCTAGCACAGCAAAGGAGAACATAATGCTTCCTTTGCATCATTCCTTGCAGAATATCCTTCTAGGAATGTGGGAAACACCTTTAAGGGTACCCCCACCTTCCAGAGCAACTGATCTTATATCAGGTGCCCCCCTCTCCAGGGTTTCAAAAGACTCAACTTCCTCATCATTCCATAGTAGTGGAATCAGCAATGAGGCGGGTAAAGAGTAAGAAAAAGCACTCTTCTTATCCACCAGGTCGTGAGTCTAGGACACTAGATGCCTTTGGACGTCAAACCTTCCAGACATCTATGCTTTCTGCAAGAATTCTCTCATATATTTTTTTTTATATGAGTCTATCTCTTGAGAAGGTCACAAAGCAATTACATCTTTTGACTCCTTCCCTTCCAGGTTCCAAGAGTTCAGACTACTCCTCACTGCTTACGCATATCCAGAATATCTCTTGGTTTCTTTCTCGTGCTTCCCTAGACTCTTTTGAGTCTGTGAGCAGAACTTCTGCTATAGCTATAGGGGCACGACGTAGAGCCTGGCTCCAAACTTCAGACTTGGATAAATGGGCACGACAAAGACTGGGACATACTCCTTGCACTGGAGAAAATCTCTTCAACAAAGAGTCTTTACATCAGGTTACTCAGTTGTCCACTGATTTACCTGTTCCTAGGGGTTGTTCTACAACTTCTTCTGTCCCAGTAGGTAGGAAATGTCCTATCAAACTTTCTTCTCACAGGAGAAGAAGGTTTTATTCATCACTTGCCCATCATACAGATGTTCCCAAACAGGGGAGGCATCGTCCTGGTCTAAAGAATCCAACCTCTTACCAGGCTCAACAAACCCAGCATCTGCAGGGTTTCTAATCAATCATCATCAGATGCTTGTAACTCTTGGGGTTTAGAATCTGTAGTTTGCTTCTTCTTAATAGAGGCAATCCACCACTTCATTCTAACCCCTAGACATGGATCTCTTCCAAAAGACCTCCATTTTTTTCTACGAGCTGTCAGGATATTCATGCCTATAGGTCACAGGGTTCTCCTCTTCGTCCTGCTAGGGACAGAGGTCTAGCCACTATCAAATGATAGTTTCCTGTGCCAGCATATATTTTTTCCTTACTATAGACTTACTACTTGGTAAGTCTTTTTCAGCTCCATTCTCTTCACCCTCTTACCAGGCTTTTTCCTCTGTAAGAGTGGAATTCCCTCACTAGAGGGCTTTTTTCTTCAGCCTTTCTAGTTTTTGTCACTTTCCAGTGTGGAGTTCTCCTCTCTGAGTTCACTCCTCTGTTTCAAGCTTACTTGAGGCAGATTATCAGACATGTCCAGAGTTTTCCTACTCCTGTTCTGTCTGTTCTTTCTGTTTTCAAACAGTAAGATTCTTTCTGCTGTTCTGCTAGCAGCTGCCTATGCAGGAGCCTTAATGTTTGGACCACTGGTTCTTGTCCATAAACAACCAGATTTGTCCTCCACTAACATTCTGTTTAGTCTTCGTAGTGGCTCCAACTCAGTGTTTTCATCTATCTTGGAGATCATCTCACTACAACCTTTTCTGGATTGCCTTCTATTTCTGCCATCCCCATTCTCCTGGGTTTGGCAGCATACTTGACAGATACTGGCTCTCCAGCAGCCAGTTCTTTCCTCATTCTCGTGCATCATGCTCTCTGCAATTCTACAAAGAAGCTTTCCACTATGGGGCCCTTGCTACAGAGCATGGGGGTTTTCTCCAACAGCCATCCTAGATGGTTGGAAAAGGCTTTTCAGTCATGTCTCCCATGACTAGAAGGGTTCTCCCTTCTCTTACTATCTCCTTTTTCATATAAAGGACATAGGCCTTCTCTTACGTGAAAGCTTAAGGAGTTCCCAATTCCCTGCTTTGGTCCATAGTATTCCCAATTGGGATAGGCTTTTCTCCTTACAGCTAGTCCTCATGGTAAGAACGCATGATACTTTTTGACCTTAACCAGGTCCACATAGTATCTCATCTTATGCGTCTTCTGTCCATTTACCATGTTAGAGTTCTGCAGGACTCGAGACTTGCTGGCTACAGACTGATATTATCCTCTGTCTTTCACATAACCATCCTGGTTATTACACTAGCTAACATCCCTGCAGATCATAACCAAGAGGAATAGATTCTCTATATATCTTCTCAAGTGAGTTCCACCTCCTTGTTATTAGATGAATCTTTCCTCTCCACATATTCTATGTGTATACCGTGCTGTAGGCATATCTCTGTCTGTTAATTACAGACACTCATATATAGGCCTACATATTCATATCTATCTTTTGGGTGTATCTTATGCCCTTCCATATCTCACTATAGATATATTCTTATATGTCTATCTATATATCTATATGTGTATATACATATCTATATATATATGGATATGTATCTGTCGAGATATTTTAGTATAGATAGAGATGTATCCACGCACTTATCTATCTGACTGTCTACGCTCATATAACTATATGATTCCGACAGATGGGCTTCACCCATACCTATGCTATCCAGCAGGTTTGGGGTTCTACACACACAACCACTCCTGTGGTAGTCTACAACTTTATTAACCTTAGGGTTTAGGTACCTCTGAAGCTCTCCATGCTCCAATATCTCTCCTAGCTTACCCCAGTTAGGAGAGACATTGCGGATCTTCAGTTAATCTCAGGCTTAACGCCTCCGGCATTTGTCCTCTTTTGGGATACAAGGGGTTCCCCTACCTTTTCTCCCCACAAGGACTGTGCCTGTTTGTCCAAATTGGTTAGCCTTTCTCTTTTGCTCCTAAGAGTGAGCCACTCTGCCGCCAAAAGAGTTCAGTTTTTGTCATAAAGCCTTTCGCTGAAGGCTCACCATTTTTATACTTCCCCAGTTTTTGCTACTGGGGTTACCTATTACCTTTCAGGAGTCTGACCTCCATTGGTTTTTTCCTACAGTGAGGTCCTCTTTGAGCTTCCTCTACTGGGTTCCTCAGTAGATCCTATGAACCTCCATACTTCTATGAAATCCTATTAGTGGAGGTTCATATTGCAATATTTCATTTCAATATCTTGACAATTACCATCCACACATGGACTTCTTCTGCAGTCCTATGCTAGGTTAAGCTGTTGTCCACAGCACCTTTCTCTTTTCAACTCCTACCCTCCATCCTCAGGATGCCTGGTGTTATTAGGTATAGCATGTTCCAATCCATGACATGCTGGGATTCCAGACATCTCAGCTTGGGAGTCCCCATATGTGAAGACTCATTCCTGCTTGTTCCTGGAGATAGCACAGTTACTTACCTGTAACAGGTGATCTCTGGGAACAGCAGGAATAAGTCTTCACAACCCACCCACCTCCACTAGGAGTTGTATCTCTATCTCTCTTTCCTTTCCTCTCTCTCTCTCTTTGTCTCAGCTTTAAAACTTAACTGAGGAGAGGCAGTTGGGAAAGGCGGGAAGGCAGCACGCAGGCGTGGTGGGATGCTTCCAAAAGCTCTTGATTGGACGCTGGGAAGCGTTCCCGCGCAGACTCCGTCGGTACCGACATACCCATATGTGAAGACTTATTCCTGCTGTTCCCAGAGATCACCTGTTACAGGTAAATAACTGTGCTTGACATGCACGTGGATGGTCAGTTGCAATGGCATGTACTTTCAATGTGGGTGTTCACAAAGGCAGAGCGCAAAACTACGCACTTTAAGTTAGAAAAATATTATTACACGTCATCCTTAAAAATCTAGACATGAGCATTTATGCCATCCTAGGGTTGGTGTAAGTGATTGCATCTAGATTTGCCATGCTTATTCCCCCACTTATGCCCCTCAGAAAAATCCAAGTTATCAGTGTCCCTGTTCAATGTATATTCTCCAGGAACAAGCAGTAAGTCAGTCCTCACTTATGGTTGACGTCTGCACCGACGGAGCCCGTGCGGAGCAATTCCTCGGTTTTCAAAGAAAGCCTTTGGGATTGCTGCCATGTTTGTGTGGTCCTCTTCCTGCCCAAAGGTGCCATCTTGCTCAGTCTCCCTTTTTCCGTGAAGCCCTTCGGATGCACGTCCTCGTCCCTCAGAAAAGGTTTTTTTGTCTTCGGCCTTTTGGCCTTTTTTCCAGTAGCACCGGTCTTCTTTCATCCTCTCCTTCACCCCTGCTGTGCTGTGGGCTAAGGGATCTCCTTTTTTCACTCTTTTAATGTTTCCCTTTTCGGGCCCTTCTCATGCCCTTTTTTTCTCCAACTGATGGCCTCAAGGGTTTTCTACCTCGCAGGGCCCCTTTTTGCTCCCATGGTACTGGCTTCAAGAAATGTGACAGATGCTCCAAAAATATGTCGCTCACGGACACCCATGACTGTTGTCTACGGTGTCTGGGGGCCGACCACAACCCGGAGCTCTGCTCTCTTTGTAAGAAAATGTCTGCTAAGGTCTTGCTAAACCGCAAGCAGAGGTTCGCTGACATTTTCCGCAAGGCAGCCCCGGGGTCTCCAGTGGCAACTTGCCTTGCCGATCCACCATTTCCGGGGTCCCCTGCAGTGACTCCGCGCCCCAGGCATCACTCCGATCAGGGTTTGCCTGAGGTGGAGTGGCGAAAGAAGAAGACCTCTAAGTCGCTGTCGGGGGCTCCGGACAAGCGTGAGCAGTCTCGTGCTCGTTCCCTTAGCCCTCCCCAGCGTTCCCAAGAGTCAGACAAGGAGCGGCCTCGAAAGGTGCCTCATACGGACACGGAGGCCTCTGTTGATGGCGCCCGGTCTCCTGAGAGTCATCCCAGCTAGGACCCCCCCTCTCCTCCTCCATGCCAGACCCGGTAACACCGGCGTTGACATCACAGGGACCCACTCCAGAGTGGGAGTCCCGTATGCTGGCACTGGAGTGCAGCGTTTCTGCCTTTCTAGCTGCCCAGCAGGCACTTTTGCCCAGCAAGGCTGGCTCACGCCCCGAGACCGAGGCGTATCCTTCCATCCCCTTTACCATTTTGGTGGCTCTTCTTTGAACCTTTTCTAATTACGCTATATCCTTTCTAAGGTACGGCGACCAGAATTGCACACAATATTCAAGGTGCGGTCTCACCATGGAACGATATAGAGGCATTATTATATCCTTTGTTTTATTTTCCATTCCTTTCCTTATGATACCTAGCATTCTATTTGCTCTCTTGGCCGCCGCTGCACACTGGACCGAGGGTTTTAACATGTTATCCACAAAGACGCCTAAATCGTTTTCCTGGGTGGTGGTTCCTAATGTGGAACCTTGCATCGTGTAACCATAGTTTGGGTTGTTCTTCCCTAGGTGCATAACTTTGCACTTGTCCACATTAAATTTCGTCTGCCATTTTGATGCCCAGTCTTCCAATTTATCAAGATCCTCTTGCAATTTTCCACAATCCTCTTGGGTTTTAACAACTTTAAATAGTTTTGTGTCATCTGCAAATTTGATCACTTGTTCCCTTTTCCAGGTCATTTATGAATATGTCAAAAAGCAGCGGACCCAGCACAGCTCCCTGGGGTACACCACTATTCACCTTTCTCCATTGGGAAAATTGGCCATTTAGCCCTACCCTCTGCTTTCTATCTTTTAACCAGTTCCTGATCCACAATAGTACACAGCCTCCTATCCCATGACTCTTTAGTTTTGCCAAAAGTCTCTGATGAGGGACCTTGTCAAAGGCTTTCTGAAAGTCCAAATACACTATATCAACCGACTCACCTTTGTCTACCTGTTTATTCACATCTTCAAAAAAACATAACAGATTAGTAAAACGAGATCTTCCTTGTCTAAAGCCATGTTGACTGTCTCTCATTAAGCCAAGACTATCTACATGTTCAGCAATTTTATTCTTTATGATGTTTTTTACCATTTTTCCCGGTACTGACGTCAGGCTCACTGGTCTGTAGTTTCCCGGATCACCCCTGGAACCCTTTTTAAAAATTGGCGTTATGTTGGCCATCCTCCAATCTTCAGGTATTAAAGATGATTTTAATGATAGTTCACAGATTACTAATAGCAGGTCTGCAATCTCATATTTCAGTTCTTTCAACACCCTTGGATGTATATCATCCGGCCCAGGTGATTTGCTACTCTTCAGTTTATCTAATAGTTGTAATACATCTTCCCGATGTATCGATATTTCCTTCCATTCTTCCTCACCTTTAAATACCACTTCAGTCATGGGTAACATCCCTACATCTTCCTCAGTAAAGACCGAAGCAAAGAATTCATTCAGTCTCTCCGCTATCGCCTTGTCACCTCTTAGTGCTCCTTTAACCCCTTTATCATCTAATGGACCATCTGACTCTCTCTCACAGGTTTTTTGCTACAAATGTACTTGAAAAAGTCTTTATTACACGTTTTTGCTTCCGCAGCAAGCTTCTTCTCACATTCTCCCTTCAAAATGCTATCGCTTGGTGTCCTGCTGCCCTGCCTCTGGCAGGGCGATTGGCTATACTCCTTGGATCTCAGAGATGCTTACGCCCACATTCCTGTCCACCCCAAGCACAGGAAGTACCTGAATTTCAGGGTGCAGGGAGAGCTCTTCCAGTACAGAGTACTCCCCTTCAGGCTTGCCTCTGCCCTGCGAGTCTTCACCAAGTACCGTGAGGCCGTGTGGCCCACCTCCGGCTGCAGGGCATATCAGTCTACCCTTACCTAGACGACTGGCTCATCTCTGGCACATTGGCAGAGGATGCTCACATCTCAGCGTCGTGTACGGATCTCCTCCTCGAGCGCCTCGGTTTCCTGGTCAACTACTCCAAATCTGACCTCGAACCCGTGCAGACCTTGGAGTTCATTGGCGCTTTTCTTACACAGAACGTGTGACCACCTTTCTCCCTTGAGCACGTGGATCGGCTCTGCTCTCTGGCCGCTGAGGTCCAAGGCCGGCCCAGGGTCTCAGCGCGGGCCATGCTGCACCTCCTGGAGCACATGGCCTCGACCGTTCAAATCGTTCCTCAGACTTGCATGCACATGCGAGCGGCCCAATGGTACCTCAGAGCACAATGGGCCTAAGCCTCGGGCTGCCTCCGGGACCCAGTCCGGATGTCTCGCAGCCTAGTCGGGTCCCTAGTCTGGTGGCAGATCCCCTAGAGCCTCCTTCGGGGCATGCCCTTCCAGACTCGACAGCACGAGCTCGTCTTCACAACGGACGCCTCGCTGTTGGGCTGGGGAGCCTGCTGCAGCCACCTTTGCACCCAGGGGCGGTGGTCACCCAAAGAATCTCGGCAGCAGATCAACCTGCTTGAGCTTCAAGCAGTACAGTTGGACCTGAAGGTCTTTGAGTACCACCTGAAGGGCAAGTCGATGCTCATGCAGACCAACAAAGTAGCGATGTTCTACATAAACAAGGAGGGGGGCACGGGCTCCCGCTTCCTCTGTCAGGAGGCAGTCCTCCTCTGCTCCTTTGCCGTATGCAGGGACATGACACAGAGTGGTTTACCTCCCAGGCCAAAACAACCTCCTCTCGGACAGATTCAGCAGGCTCCTTCGCCCATACAAATGGCGCCTGAGTCCAGAGGTGGTTCTCCACCTGTTCCGCCGCTAGGGAACCCCGTCCATAGACCTGTTCGCCAACCCGGCGAACTCACAGCTTCCCCCGTTTCTGCGGGGTGATACCACACCCGAGCAGGGTGGCACCGGATGTGTTCCTCCTAAACTGGAGCTCTGGGCTTCTGTATGCGTTCCCTCCCACTCCTCTCCTTTTGAGGACCCTCCACAAGATCCAGAGCGACCGAGCCTCTGTGATATTCTCATGGCTCCGCCGTGGCCCCGAAAACCTTGGTTCCCGCTTCTACTCTGGCTCTCGACGGAGCCTCTGGTGTCTCTGGCCAGTGTCCCAGGTTTTCTGATGCAGGAGAAGAGACGGGTGCTTCACCCGAACCTGGTCTCGCTATCCCTGACAGCCTGGCTGCTAAACAGGTCTCTTTAGCCTCGCTGCACCTCCCAGTGGAGATCAAGGACGTCCTACTCACGTCAAAGAAGGACTCGATGAGGCAGGCCTATGCCCTGAAGTGGTGGCGGTTTTCAATATGATGCTCCGAGCTCCAGATTGACCTGTTCTCCTGCTCCACCCGTTGGGTTCTCTAGTACCTTCTCCACCTCTCACAGGTGGGGCTGAAGTTCAACTCTGTCAGGGTTCACCTGAGCACCATCTCGGCCAACCACTTGCAGTTCGAGGGTAAATCTCCTAGGGTCAGCCTCTGGTCGACTGCAAGAGGGCTCTTGCCTTCTTCCTGCAGTGCACCCAAGGTCATCGCAAGTCTGACCGGCTCTTCATCGCTTACGATCCCAAACGCTTGGGGCTGGCAGTCACCAAGCACACCCTCTCCATCTGGGTGGTGGACTGCATCATCTTCGCCCAGGTAAAGGCGGGCACCCCGCTAGATCATCGGGTCACCGCGCACGGTGGGGTAGGTGGCCTCGCTGTGCTCGGTAGTTTCCCGGATCACCCCGTAACCCTTTTTAAAAATTGGCGTTACATTGGCCATCCCCCAATCTTTGGGTATTACAGATGATTTTAATGATAGTTCACAGATTACTAATAGCAGGTCAGCAATCTCATATTTCAGTTCTTTCAACACCCTTGGATGTATAACATCCGGTCCAGGTGATTTGCTACTCTTCAGTTTATCAAATATTTGTAATACATCTTCCCAGTGTATTGATATTTCTTTCAATTCTTACGCAGTATTACCTTTTAGATACCACTTCAGTCATGGGTAACATCCCTACATCTTCCTCAGTAAAGACCGAAGCAAAGAATTCATTCAGTCTCTCCACTATTGCTTTGTCTCCTCTTACTGCCCCTTTTACCCCTCTATCATCTATTGGTCCAACTGACTCTCTCACAGGTTTTTTGCTACGAATGTACTTGAAAAAGTCTTTATTATGCGTTTTTGCTACCACAGCAAGCTTCTTCTCAAATTCTCTCTTTGCCTACCTTATCAATGCCTTGCATTAACTTGCCAGTGCTTGTGCTGTTTCCAGTTTTTATCATTTGGCTCTTTTTTCCATTTCCTGAAAGATGCTTTTTTGACAACAGCCTCTCTGACCTCACCTTTAAACCAGGCTGGCAATTTTTTGGACTTCCTTCCACTTTTCTTAAAGCGTGGAATACAGCTGGTCTGGGCTTCCAAGATAGTATTTTTAAACACCCAAGCTTGATGTAAGTCTTTAACCTTTGTAACTGCTCCTTTTACTTTTTTCTTAACTATATTCCTCATTATGTCATAGTCTCCCTTTCTAAAGTTAAAAGATAGTACTGTGGGTTTTCTTACCATCCCTCCTCCATTAATTAAATCAAACACGATCATGCTATGATCTCTATTGCCAAGTGGCCCCAACACCCTTATCTCTGAGCTGCTCCAAGAAGCAGTCATTTATTTTATCTAGAAACTTTATCTCCCTAGCATGTCCTGCCGTGACTCTGACCCAGTCAATACTGGGGTAATTGAAATCGCCCATTATTGTTACTGTGCTGTAACTTTTGTTAGCTTCCCTGATTTCTTTGAGCATTTCATCATCCATTTGTTCATTCTGGCCAGGTGGTCAGTAGTACACCCCCACTGCCATTGCCTTCCCCTTTTTACATGGAATTTTAATCCATAGTGATTCTACAGCAAATTTTGTTTTCTGAAAAACTTTAATCCTTTCTGACTCAATGCCCTCTCTAACATAGAGCGCAACCCCTTCACCAATTTGATCAGCTCTATCATTACGATATAGTTTGTACCTAGTGTCCCACTGGTTGCCCTCCTTCCACCATGTTTCTGAGATACCAATCATATCTAACCTCTCATTTAGTGCTATATATTCTAACTCTCCCATTTTATTTTTTAGACTTCTAGCATTTGCATACAAGCATTTTAGAGACTGTATTTTATTCGTATTAATCTGGCTATCGGAAGGCAGGGGTAATTTGGAATCTTTAAGCTCTGTCTGCTCTGTATTCAAGGGCATTTCAGCTACTGTATAAAGCTCATGCTGCAAATAGTACACTCCAATCAATCTGACATACACTCATACACATCCACTGTACAGTATAAGAAAACACGAGAACACAAATGCCAATATAAATTGATTGTTTGCTGTGTACACCGACTTGATTGAAGGATAAGGCGGGATATAAATACCCTTTAAATAAATAAAAAATAAGTACTTTTGTCTTCATTGGAACCTCTCAGGTAATCCGGGATGGTTATAATCTTCGTCTGGACAGACTCCCTCCTCCCTTCTCCCAAACGGAGCTTACTCGGCTTCCCTTGCACCAGGCTTGCTTGCAGCAAGAGCTGATCAACCTCCTCAGTTAAAAGGCGGTCGAGAGAGTTCCGCCACACCTCTGAGGTAGGGAGTTTTACTCACGGTACTTCCTCATTCTAAAGAAGACGGGAGGCCTGTGTCCCATCCTCTTATCTCAGGAATCTGAACAAATTTCTGGTGCGGGAGAAGTTCAGGATGCTATCGCTTGATGTCCTGCTGCCCTTCCTCCAGCAGGGTTATTGACTATGCTCCTTGGATCTCAGAGACGCTTACGCCCACATCCTGGTCCACCGCAAGCACAGTAAGTACCTGCACTTCAGGGTGCAAGAGGAGCACTTCCAATACAAAGTGCTCCCTTTCGGGCTCACGTCTGCCCCGCGTGTCTTCACGAAATGCCTGTCAGCGGCCGCAGCCCACCTCCGGCTACAGGGCCTATCCGTCTACCCTTACCTAGACGACTGGCTCGTCTCAGGCACATCGGCAAAGGATGCTCCCTCTCGGCGTCACACACATTCCTCCTCCTCGAGCGCCTCTGTTTCCTGATCAACTACTCCAAGTCCCATCTCGAGCCGGTGCAGACCCTGGAGTTCATCGGCGCTCTTCTCAACCCGGTATGGGTGATTGCTCTCCTCCCTCGAGTGCGCACGGAGCGGCTCCGCGCTCTGGCCGCCGAGATCCAAAGCTGGGCCATGTTGCATCTTCTGGGGCACATGGCCTCGACCATCCATTTCGTCCCCCATGCTTGCATGCACATGTGAGCGGCCCAGTGGTGCCTCAGTGCGCAGTGGACCCAAGCCTTGGACTGCCTCTGGGATCCCATGTTGATCTTCTGCAGCCTCTCCAGTTCCCTGGATTGGTGGCTGAACACCCAAAGCCGCCTTCGGGGCATGCCCTTCCAGATTCGACAACAGGAGCTCATCTTGATGACGGATGCCTCACTATTGTGCTGGGGAACCCACTGCGGCAACCTCCGTACCCAGAGGTGGTGGTCACCCAAGGAATCTCGGCAGCAGATCAACCTGCTAGAGCTTCGAGTGGTCCGGCTGGCCCTGAAGGTCTTCGAGTACCACCTGTGAGGCAAGTCGGTGCTCGCGCAGACTGACAACAAGGTCGCGATGTTCTACATAAAAACAAGGAGGGGGGTACAGGCAGTCCTCCTCTGCTCCTTTGCTATATGCCGGAGCATGACCCTGAGAGTGGTCTACCTCCAAGGCCATGACAATGTCCTCGCGGACAGACTCAGCAGGCTCCTTCGCCCACACAAGTGGTGCCTGAGTCCAGAGGTGGTTCTTCACCTGTTCTGCTGCTGAGGGACTCCGTCCTTGGACCTGTTCACCAGCCCAGCGAACACACATCTTCTCCATTTTTGTGGGTCGATACCGCACCCGAGCAGGGTAGCCCCGGACACATTCCTCCTGAACTGGACCTCCGGGTTTCTGTATGCGTTCCTTCCCACTCCTCTCATTGTGAGGACCCTTCTCAAGATTCAGCGAGACCGAACCTCAGTGGCCTCGACATCCCTGGTTCCCGCTTCTGCTCCGGCTATCGTCGGTGCCTCCGGTCTCCCTGGGCAGTACCCCAGGTCTGCTAACGCAGGAGGAGCGACGGGTCTCTCTATCCCTGACAGCCTGGCAACTGAACGGGTGTCTCTAGCCTCTCTGCACCTCCCAGAGGAAGGGCTCGATGAGACGGGCCTACGCCCTGAAATTCGGTGCTTCTCGGTCTGGTGCTCCGAGCTCCAGATCGACCCATTCTCCTACTCTATCCGGTGGGTTCTCCAGTACCACCTCCACCTCTCACAGGTGGGACCGAAATCCAATTTGGTCCGAGTTCACCTGAGCGCCATCTCGGCCAACCACCTCCCCGTCAAGCTGAACCCCTCTCGGGCCAACCTCTGATCTCCCGCTTCATGTGGGTCCTCTTACTTTTCAAGCCCCACGTCTGGCCTCCACAGGCGGAGTGGGATCTGAACATCGTGCTCATGCAGCTGACGCAGCCACCCTTCGAGCCAATGGTGATGTGCTCGCTTCGGCACCTTTCCTGGAAGGTAGTCTTCCTGGTGGCGCTCACCTCGGCCCGGTGAGTCAGCGAGTTGCAAGCCCTCGTGGCTGCGGCACCCTGCACAAGGTTTTATGGGAACAGAGTGGTCCTTCGAACTCACTTCAAGTTCCTACCGAAAGTTGTCTCGGATTTCCATCTCAACCAAGAGATCGTCCTACCGACTTTCCTCCCGAGACCCCACACTGACCGGGCATCGGCGGTCCTACATATGCTCGACTGCAAGAGGGCTCTCGCCTTCTACCTGCAGCATACCCAGTGTCATCGCAGATCCGACCGGCTCTTCATTGCCTATGATCCTAATTGCCTGGGGCTCAGTCACCAAGCGCACCATCTCCGTTTGGGTGGCGGACTACATTGCCTTTGCTCAGGCAAAGGCTGGGGCCACACTGGATTGCTGAGTCACCGCGCATGGCATCCAGGCTAAGGTGACATCGGTGGCTTTGCTGCGCTCAGTGCCTCTGGCAGACATCTGTCGGGCTGCGATCTGGTCCTCCGCGAATACCTTCGCTTCGTACTACTGTCTGGAGAGGGAGCCCCGCCAGGACAGCGCCTACGGCCATGGTGCACTCCATAGTCTGTTCAGGGTATAAGCAACTCCTGCCCTCTGACCCTTCTTCTGCGGCTACCGAGAGTTTGATCCCAAGGGCCCGAAGACTCGGGCTTCCTTCAGTCATCGGCTTCTGCTCACGGCCTCGCGAAGGCGTTTTTGGCTTGCAGGTTTCGGTAGCCTGTAGCTGGAGAGTCCCATAAGTGAGTTCAGACTTCCTGCTTGTTCCTGGAGAAAGTGTAGTTACTCACCTGTAGCAGGTGTTCTCCAGGTTCAGCAGGAATCAGTCCTCACTACCCTTCCACCTCCTCTTAAGAGTTGCCATTTTTGTTTTTCTTCCCTTGCCATCTGCTGCGTGGGGCTCTAGCTATGGGACATGACTGAGCAAGATGGCACTTTGGGGCCGGAAGAAGACCACACATGTGTGGCAGCAATCCCAAAGGCTTTCTTTAAAAGCTGGGGAATTGCTCAGCGCAGGCTCAATCGGTGCTGACATCACCCATAAGTGAGGACTGATTCCTTCTGTCCCTGGAGAACACCTGTTATAGGTGAGTAACTATGTTTTATGCATGTTCTTGAAAAATCTAGATACAGGTATTTTACACCAGCCATGAGGCTGGCAAATGTGCTTGTGTCTAGATTTAATACATGTTTTTGACCACTGACACCCCTGTTGTTTTTTAAAGTAAAGTGCACTCTTACTTGCCTTTATAAACAGGCTCTAGTGAAGCACATAAAAATGCATGTTAGCTATGCGGGAGTTTATAGCATTGCCTTTGTACATGTCTTACCTGTTTCTTCCTCCACAACAAAGTTTCACCTCCATCCCATTCAGTTTTCAGTATTATTTTTCCTTTTTTTTTTCAAACCCTTATCTACCATTCCTTTCCAACTTTCTGCTGGAAAAGAATAAAAATGAATGAATGCATTATGTCTGCCTATTTATAGACACATGGCTGTGTGGAAATAAAATGGTCTAAAGAGGCAGAATCCATCTTGACAGGGCTGGCCAAAGAGTTGATTCAAGTAATTGGCGCCCTAGGCAAACCTTAAGCCTTATGCTCCCTCTTAGCTGTCAGAATATATTAGTTTTAAATGGCTTGCTCTTTGCTAGCCCCCTCCCCCCCCCAAAGCTGCCACCCTAGGTAACTGCCTAGTTTGCCTAGTAGTTGGGCCGGCTCTGTCTCACGAGAGAAGAAACTAAGACCCTGGAATGTCTGCATTCTCTCTCCAATACAGTCTTGCTGAGCTGCAGCCATGGTTCAAAAGGGCAAAGGAGCAAAAAAAAAAAAAAAATCCCACGTTGCTGACACTAGATTTTATCCTTCAGCACAACACCATGTCCTGGTGAAAAACAGTTGGGATGTTTTTCGTAAAGTCACAGCTCAGAAACAGAACAAAACGTGGTAACACGATTGAAATATTATTCACTTTCCCTTCGACAGGAATAACAGTGGGAGACATTGGCCCTAAGATTGGTTTTGAGCATATTGACAATGGATACCTTATCCTGCGGAATATCCGTATCCCTTTACAGAATATGTTGAACAGATACTCCCAGGTAAGCACCACAAAGAAGGGTGAGGCAAAGAAGGTGCTAGAAATATACTTTGCTCCATCAAATGACGTTCCATCATAAGCTGTTCAGCAGCATTGTGCTACCTCTAAAATGTACAAAGAGTAAACATTTCTTTAGATTACTTGAAGTTAAGAAATGTTGTTCTTGTTTGTTTCCTTTCTACTTTCATAAAATGTGTGCACACTATTTGAGTTGAACAATGTTACCCAGCCAGAAGTGAAACTTACAAAAGGTAATCGGCAGAGATATATATGTTTTGACTTAGTTTTATAAATGTATATTCACAGCATGACATGCTGTGAGGGCTTGTATGCATCAGTGATGCTGAGAACTAAGCTATTGGTAGCTTAACTACTGGTAGGGTCTCCCAAGATGGACAGGTCTTAGCCGAGGTGCCATCTGGGATGGTGTTGGCAGCAGAGGATCACATTTCTTTGACAGCAGCAGCAACAACACTAGCATCACCTGCATGGAAGAAAGAACACAACTTCATCCGCCGTTCGGCCTCTTTACAGCCCCTTCTCTCTGGAACCGTTTCCTTTCTCAAATATGCCTTGAACCCTCCTTCCCAAAATTCAAAACTCTCCTAAAGACCCATCTGTTCACTCAAGCTTTTGACATGGGTAGCACACAGGCTCTGTATAAATAGATTTGCCCCCAGTTTTGTGTTCTTCACTCTGTTCTGTCTCTATTCTTTCCTCTTCACCAATGGAGTACTTTTTTTTCTCTCTTCCACTCTATTAGAGAAAGTGTGTGATATTGCCTTTGTTTATTGTAAACCACTCTCCCTGCAATAGCCAAGGGTGGTATATCAAACCTGAATAAATGATAAAGCTCTGGCAATCTACTTCCATATCTTCTCATGAAAACCCAATGGATAGTCACAACAAAACAAATTGCACTATAGTGTTTGAAGATGAGGTCTCAGGTCGGAAGGCACTCAACTGGTTACTGGGGTTGAGCTGAAGACCTTTCAGAGTTGTTGTTGAGTGCTCTCGAGTCTATGTTCACTCAGGGCGACCCCTTGGATACCTGTGCTAAACTGTATTCAGTCTTCAGTCAGGCGACTCATTGTTGATAGAGTGGCATCCATAGCTGCTGCTGTTGTATTGATTCATCTCGTTGCTGGTCTTCCTTTTTTGCGCTGACCTTCAACCTTGCCAAACATGATGTCTTTCTCTAATGATCTCTCTTTTCTCATGATGTCTTCAAAGAATGAAAGTTAGTCTTGTCGTATGAGCTTCTAAAGAAAGCCTAGGTTTGATCTTCTCTAGTACTGTCTGATTTTGTTCTTTGGGCAGTCCATGGTATACACAGTATTCTTTGTATTACCATAATTTAAAGACATCAATATATTCTTCCTGTCTCTATTTTTCACTGTCCAACTTTCACATACATAAGGTGTTATTGAAAGTACCATGGCTTGAACAAGTCAAATCTTTGTATGGAGAGAGACATCTCTGCTCTTGAGAATCTTGTCTAGGTTCTTCATAGTCATTCTACCAAGAGCAATGCGTTGACATTTTTCTTGACTGCCTGTTTCTTTATTGATTATTGATCCAAGCAGGTTAAAGTTGTCCACTATTTCTAGATAAAATAAATGACTGCTTCTTGGAGCAGCTCATTCATGAACCGACCAGAGGGGAAGCCATTTTGAACCTAGTCCTTAGTGGAACACCAGATCTTGTGCAAGAGATAAGGGTGTTGGGGCCACTTGGCAATAGTGATCATAGCATGATCGCATTTGATTTAATTAATGGAGGAAGGATGATAAGGAAATCCACAGTACCACCTTTTAACTTTTCGAAAGGGAGACTATGATATAATGAGGAATATAGTTAAGAAAAAAGTAAAAGGAGAAGTTACAAAGGTTAAAGACTTACATCAAGTTTGGGTGTTTGTTTAAAAATACTATCTTGGAAGCCCAGACCAGCTGTATTCCACGCTTTTAAGAAAAGTGAAAGGAAGTCCAAAAAATTGCCTGCCTGGTTTAAAGGTGAGGTCAGAGAGGCTGTTGTCAAAAAAGAATCTTTCAGGAAATGGAAAAAAAAGAGCCAAATGATGAAAACTGTAAACAGCACAAGCACTGGCAAGTTAATGCAAGGCACTGATAAGGTAGGCAAAGAGAGAATTTGAGAAGAAGCTTGCTGCGGAAGCAAAACCGTGAAATAAAGATTTTTTCAAGTACATTCGTAGCAAAAAACCTGTGAGAAAGTCAGTTGGACCATTAGATGATAGTGGAGTTAAAGGGGCACTAAGAGGCGACAAGGCGATAGCGGAGAGACTGAATGAATTCTTTGCTTCGGTCTTTACTGAGGAAGATGTAGGGATGTGTTACCCATGACTGAAGTGGTATTTAAAGGTGCAGAAGAATTGAAGGAAATATTGATACATCGGGAAGATGTATTACAATTATTAGATAAACTGAAGAGTAGCAAATCACCTGGGCCGGATGGTATACATCCAAGGGTGTTGAAAGAACTGAAATATGAGATTGCAGACCTGCTATTAGTAATCTGTGAACTATCATTAAAATCATCTCGAATACCTGAAGATTGGCGGATCGCCAATGTAACACCAATTTTTAAAAAGGGTTCGAGGGGTGATCCGGGAAACTACAGACCGGTGAGCCTCACGTCAGTACTGGGGAAAAATGGTAGAAACCATCATAAAGAATAAAATTACACAGCATGTAGATAGTCATGACCTAATGGGAGACAGCCAACATGGCTTTAGACAAGGAAGGTCTTGTCTTACTAATCTGTTATGTTTTTTTGAAAGTGTGAATAAACAGGTGGACAAAGGTGAGTCGGTTGATATAGTGTATCTGGACTTTCAGAAAGCCTTTGACAAGGTCCCTCATCAGAGACATTTGGCAAAACTAAAGAGTCATGGGATAGGAGGCAGTGTACTACTGTGGTTCAGGAACTGTTTAAAAGATAGAAAGCAGAGGGTAGGGCTAAATGGCCAATTTTCCCAATGGAGAAAGGTGAATAGTGGTGTACCGCAGGGATCTGTGCTGGGTCCGCTGCTTTTTGACATATTCATAAATGACCTGGAAAGTGGAATGAGTGAGGTTATCAAATCTGCAGATGACACAAAACTATTTAAAGTTGTTAAAACCCAAGAGGATTGTGGAAAATTGCAAGAGGATCTTGATAAATTGGAAGACTGGGCATCAAAATGGCAGATGAAATTTAATGTGGACAAGTGCAAAGTTATGCACCTAGGGAAGAACAACCCAAACTATGGTTACACGATGCAAGGTTCCACATTAGGAACCACCACCCAGGAAAAAGATTTAGGCGTCATTGTGGATAACATGTTAAAAAAAACCTCGGCCCAGTGTGCAGCGGCAGCCAAGAGAGCAAAAAGAATGCTAGGTATCATAAGGAAAGGAATGGAAAATAAAACAAAAGATATATTATAATGCCTCTATACCGTTCCATGGTGAGACCGCACCTTGAATATTGTGTGCAATTCTGGTCGCCATATCTTAAAAAGGATATAGCATACATATACATATTTCAACAAAGGAATGAAGTGCAGTAACCCTAAGACAAAGTGATTAAGAAATATGAAAAACAAATAACTATGTATATAGTTTAATTTCTGTTCAATTGTACATAGTTCACTAATTGTTAATTGTTAACTGTAATTACCTAGCTACAATTGTTATATGTAAAAACAGCTCGCCCTGTTTATTGTTGTTATATGGAAACCGCACCTGATCAATGAAAGGAGCGGTATATAAAAAATCTGTTAATTAATTTAAATTAAATAGCGTTATTAGAAAAGGTTCAGAGAAGAGCCACCAAAATGGTAAAGGGGATGGAAGGATATTTATTTATTTTATTTATTTTACATTTCTTATATACCGCACTATTTGCGATCAGCGCGGTTTACATAAAGCAAACAGTATCCGACAATAAACAAGAGTCAGGTCATTACAATGAACAGGAGCAATCAACTTGGATACTTGGATACTCCTATGAAGAAAGGCTAAAAAGGTTAGGGCTCTTTAACCTGGAAAAGAGACGGCTGAGGGGAGATATGATAGAAGTCTATAAATTAATGAACGGAGTGGAACAGGTAAACGTAGATCGACTGTTTACATTATCAGAATATAGGAAGACTAGGGGACATGCAATGAAGCTACAGGGTAAACTATTTAAGACTAATAAAAGAAAATATTTTTTCACTCAACGTGTAATCAAACTCTGGAATTTGTTACCGGAGGATGTAGTAAAGACTGTTAGTGTAGCTGGGTTTAAAAAAGGTTTGGACAAGTTCCTGGAGAAAAGGTCTATAAACCATTATTAAGAAGGGACCCAGGATATCAATGCTTGAACCAATACAAGCATTGCAGAACCTGTGTCTTTTGGGGAAACTGCTAGGTATGTATGACCTAGATTGGCCACTGTTGGAAACAGGATACTGGGCTTGATGGACCTTGGTCTGACCCAGTATGGCATATCTTATGTTCTTATGAGATAACTCAGAGGGAGACCTATAAGTAGAAAGTTGCAATAGTCAAGACGGGAAGTAATTAAATATTGGACAAGTGTTCTAGCAGTGTTGTCATTCTGTAGCGCCCCATCTTCACCTCTGTTGGAGAGCGTGGATGCTTCAAGAAGCATCTCATCGATGTACTTCTCTCTGTCTCGAATTCTTCTCAGCCTTGCCACCTCTTCTCTGAGCTCCTCTAGTTGTTTCATGAGGGCTTCATTTAGCTTCCTTTAGAACAGATTTCCTTAAAGTTTTATTGGAATTATTTAATGTTAATAGAAATAATTAAATGGACTTAAATACTCTTGGAATTATACGTCTTGTATGAAGTGTTAATTATTATTTTCATAAAAGCCTTAATCTGCTCAGTACATGCACCCATTGTAACGCAGTGCGCATAAGAATGCAAACACGGTGATCTGTTAGTATACTGTATCACACACTGCATGCGCTTTCCTGTGTTCTGAAGGTATATTTCCAGGTTTGCTCCTCTGACAGCAACAGGCTTTAACAGTATCAAAACCAGAAAGCGTTTCAGATGGGGAGAGGAGAGAGGATAGGGGGGGAGAGGGAAAGGGGGCAAGGTGTCCCTCCCTCATTTCCAGTCCTGCTCCCTTTTACATCTTCACCCCCTCTTTTCCTTCCTACCCCAGTCTCCTCTCTCCCCTTTCACATACACCCCAGATGCTGATCATCTTTTCTCTCACACGTGCTCACTCTTGAGTTGATCCCCTGTGAGGCTCCCCTCCAGCCTCCCAGCTGATTCTCCTTCCTCAGCTACCACACATTCCCCCACTCAGCCACCTCTAGTGCTTCTTCCTGTGTAGCTGAAGCGCAATGTGGTCAACATTTCAGCCTCCACCAGCACTGCCAGTACACCTGATGTAGCCTGCCTCTGCTGGTGCTAATCCAGTTGCAACCAGCACAACCCACCTTCTCAGCAGTGGGGCCTGTTTTTGTATCAGTCACTTTCTCTGTTGTACATTAGTGCCTCTTTGGCCCACTCTGATGTCATGGTCCTGCGGTTTAAAGAGTGGTCTGTCTCTACACATGCATGCGTGTGGAAGCCAGACAAAAACTGAATACTGTATACCAATAGTGACTAGAAGGTGTCAGTATCTTATTTGAATAGAAAGTACTGATACTTTAGTTAATTCTTATAGTTATTCACCATTTTGCTAGTTGACAGCTGACTCCCAAAACAGGCTCTGCTGGTCCAGCAGCTTCTCACAACTCTCACTCAGGCACCAACTCTTATTTTAATAGATCTTATAATAGATTCCTTTAATATTTTTTCAGGTTCTTCCAGATGGCCGCTATGTTAAGCAGGGCTCTGAGAAGATAAATTATTTCAGCATGATTTTAGTACGAGTTTCCATGATTAGTAACATAGTTGTTGCCACCCTGACGAAGGCCTGTGTGATTGCCATCAGATATTCTGTGGTACGTCGCCAGTCGGAGCTCAAGCCTGGGTATGTTAATACAGCAAGTCAGGAAAAATATGCACAGTCCTACATTCTAATCTCCCATCTTTGTTTTTTGTTCTTCTCCAGCCATAGCTCTACCCTGAGCAAATTCTTTGTTCTTAGCAGTTATCCTCTGAGATGAAATATGCTTTTCTACAATGCAAAGGCCTAGTTCTCTTTTGCTTATAATGACTTCTACTGGTTGTTTGGATCTTAAAAGCACCTTTAACATATTTACTTTCTTTAAATGTTATTACTTTAAGGAAAGGTAGCTACGGTACTTACCTGTAGCAGGTGTTCTCTGAGAACAGAATGAATAAGTCCTTGTATATGTGGTATCACCGACTAAGCCCGTGCAGGAAGCTTTTGGGAGGCACATCACGCATGCGTGCCTGTCTTCCCACCCAAAGGAGCTATCTTACCCCAGTAGGATGCTATAGCTTAATCAAGCAAAAATAACAACTCCACGGGAAGGAGGAAGGGTTGTGAGGACTTATTCCTGCTGTTCCTGGAGAACACCTGCTACAGGTGAGTAACTACGCTTTCTTCAGGACCAAGCAGGAATGAAGTCCTCACATATGGGATTCCCCAGCTACAGGCTACTGAAAAAAGCCTGTAAAAACAAGCCCAGTAGGGCAACCAGAAAAAACAAAACAAAAGAAACAATACAAGAAGTGATTGTTAGGGTTCCGAGAGTCAGTGGTGAGCACAGACATCAACATCAGGTAGCCTGGACAGAGAGAAGGGCTGGTGGGGGGAGTTCCCAAACAGGTGCAGAGTATGGCTTGGCCTTAGTTGCCGTCATGCTGGGAATCTCCATCCCGACGACAATGGGCTGTGAAGGTGTGGACAGAGGACCACGTAGCAGCCCTACAGATCTCCATCGTGGAGACCGAGCGCAAGTTTTCCACAGAAGCAGCCATGACTCAGGCATTATGAGTGGCAACATGGCACTCCAGGCTCAAGCCAGCCTGCGCATAAGCAAAGGAGATGCTGTCTGCAGGATGCACTTGGAGACAGCCACACCCAGCCTGCTCGGGTTGAAGGAGATAAAGAACTGGGTAGAACATTGATGGGCTTTTGTCCACTGGAGGTAGAAAGCCAGTGCAGTCTTACAATCCGGTATATGAAAAGAAGCCTCAGTACTGCTGGCATGAGATCGGGGGGGGGAGGGGGTGGGGAGTAGGTAGCACCTTCACCTGAAAGGAGGAGACCACTTTAAGAAGGAACTTAGGATAAGCCCGTAGGATCACCCTGTTCTGATAAAATCCTGTATAAGGCGGGTGCGCCACCAGTGCCTACAATTCATTAACTCTGTCCCTAGAATAGAGACTTTCCAGGTGAGGAACTTGAACGGGCAGGAACTGAGCAGTTCAAAGAGGGCAGAGAAGAGCTGCCCAAGCACCACATTAAGGTCCCGGGCCATGGGAGGTGTGATAGGGGGCCATGAGAGCAAGAGGCCTCTCATAAACTGCCCAATGAGAGGACGTACAGAGATGGCCTTCCCATCTGTACCACGGTGGTATGCCACCACCGCACTTAAATGAACATTCACAGAGTTAGATTTGAAACCTAAATTGGAAAGGTGGAGGAGATTTGTTTGTTTGAAAGGCGGTATAGCAAATACAATAAACAATCAAGGCGGTTTACAATTGGTAATTAAAAGATGACCACTGGCCTTGAAAAGGAAAGGAAATTAAAATTTCAAAACAGGATAGCAAAAGATAAAAGCCAGACATAACCAGACAAGACAAACGAAAACACAATAGAGGGGGAGATAGGGATACCAGGATAGACATAGGCAGGTAGAGGTTACGAGGCTGAACGAGACAGATAAAGGACAGCGATACATAATAGACAAAGAACAATGATACAAATAAACAACACATGTGAGTGTGGTGCTGAGGCAGGTATGCAAAGAACTATCAGGTGGGAGGGGGGAGGTCAAAAGCAATGGAGAAGAGGTAGGTTTTCAGATGGACTTTGAATGTCTTGTGGTTCTCTTCCAATCTAAGGTGGAGGGGTAAAGAATTCCATTGCGCAGGACCAGCAAAGAAGAAAGCAGAATTACGGGTGACTTGGAGGTGGGCACGTGCAGGGGACGGAAGATGTAGACAATTAATGTGTAAAGACCGAAGAGATCGACTGGGAGTGTGAAACTGAATGAGATCGAATAGGTACTGGGGGGTGTGGGTGTAAATGATCTGATGAAGCAGCGTGAGAAGCTTGTACTGAATGCGGTAGACCAGAGGAAGCCAGTGAAGGTTTATAAGGAGAGGGGTGACATGATCCCAACATGCAAGAGTGAGAGATGATGCGTGCGCTGTGTTCTGTACGCGCTGCAACCTGCGCAAGTGAACTTGAGGGACACCAGTGAGAACAGAGTTGCAGAAGTCGAGACGTGAAATTACCAGAGACAGCATAAGGGTGGTGAGGGTCTGAGGGGTTAAGAAAGGACGAATGGCGTGACTCTGCCGAAGAAGGAAGTCTTAACAACATGAGAGATGTGATCCTGAAAAGAGAGATTAGAATCCAGGAGTACACCTAAATAACGGAAAGAAGACACCAGTGGGATGAAGGAACCTGAGAAAGAAGGGGTGACCAGAGGAGGGAGATTTCCATGTGTAAACCAGATAGCGAGTGTTTTGGAAACATTCAAGTGGAGACAGTTACTGACGAGCCAGTCAGCTACAGTGGAGAGACAAGAATCAAGGGGAGAAAGGTCTGGACAAAGTGAGGAAGTGTGGTGTGTGAGAATGATACATCAGCAATGCCTCTACAATGAAGGAGAAGGGGTCCATCGCCTTTTCTGCACATCAGGTGGAAAATCTGCATCTGAATGCGTAGGAATGGCATGTGGAGTCCTTTCGCAGCCAGGAGGATATTCTCCACATCCACAGGCAGGTGAAGTTGTGTGAGAATTATCCGCTCAGCATCCATGCGGTGAGGGCTAGTGAATGAACATTGGGATGAAGGTGGGTGCCACCATCCTGAGAGATCAGATCCGGGGCGCACCCCGAGTGAGAGGCTGCTGCCATGAGAGCCTGAGCAGGAGGGGAAACCACGGCTGTTTGGCCCAGTGCAGTGCAATGAGGATCATGGAGCCCATGTCCACTTGGAGTTTGAATAGGGTTTTGGCTACAAGCAGAATCTGAGGATACACATAGAGTAGTCCCACTCCCCAGTTGAGCAGGAAGGCATCGAGGTCACTTGGTGGTTGCCCAGAATCCTGGAGCAGAACTGTTCTTTCTGGGCATTGTCTGGCGTCGCAAAGAGGTCGATGCATGATGTGCCCCACATGCGGAAGATGTAGCTCGCCACCATTCTGTCGAGGGTCCACTCATGTGGCTGCAGGATCTGGTTGAGGCAGTGTGCCAGGATATTGAGCTCCCTGGGCAGGTATATGACTCTGAAGATCATGCCCTGAGAGATGGTGAACTTCCAGAGACACATGGCTTTCCAACAGCGGAGGTAGGAGCTCATACGGCCCTGCTTGTTGATGTAGAACAGCGCTACGTGGTTGTCCATTTGAAAGAGGACAATCTGATTGACTAACTGTATCTGGAACGTTCGAAGCACGTTCGCAATGGCTCGCAGTTCCAGGATGTTGATCTGGTGTAGGCTCTCCTGCACCATCCAGAGACCTTGAGTATGCAGACCGTCGAGATGGGCTCCCCAGCCCAGCTTGGAGGCATCTGTGGTCAGAGTGTGGTGGTGCTGAGGGGGTTGAAAGGGAAGGCCTTGCAGCAGGTTCTGCGGCTGTAGCTACCAGAACAGGGAATATCTTAGTGGTGGGGTTACCACCAACCTATCCCTGAGGTGACCTGATGCCACAATCGAGCCAGAGGAGTGACATGGACTGTGGAGGCAATATGGCTGAGCAGGCGAAACATCTGATGCACTATCATGTATGGGCAGTGCTAGACCTCCTGGGCCATAGCTAAGAGTCACTGGCCCGATCTGTGGGCTAGGGAAGTATCTAAGAGAGCCTCAATGAACTTGAGGCACTGAGAGGGCTGCAGGTGAGACTTTGGGTAGTTGACCACAAAGCACATATGTTCCAGGACCTTAATGGTGAGCTCTGCTGAGTGCCGAACCTCGTCCAGTGTTATGCCCTTTATCAGCCAGTTGTCCAAGTAGGGGAAGACTAACACTATCAGGATGTGAAAGAAGATGGCAACAGCTGCCAAGCACTTTGTGAAAACCCTTGGGGTGGAGGCTAGGCCAAAGGGTAGCACTCATTATTGATAGTGTCATCCACTGAGCATGAAGCGGAGATACTGCCGATAAATGGATGAGGATGTGGGTGTAAGCATTCTTGAGGTCCAAGGAGCATAGCCAGTCTTCCCGTTGGACGAAAGGCAACAATGTTCCCAGGGAGACCATTTTGAACTTCTCCTTCACCAGGACGTTGTTGAGGATCCGAAGATCCATTATGGGCCTTGAAGCCACCGATTTTCCTGGGAACCAGGAAATAACAGGAGTAGAACCCCTTCCCAGCCTGAACTAGTGGAACTAGCTCGATGGCAGAATCGGCCAGGAAGGCCTGCACCTCCTGCTAAAGGAAATCCCAATGGAGGGGATTGAGGGGATACTCTCCTAGGAAGAACGGTGGGGGCAGTTGGTCGAAATGTAACAGGTACCCACCCTGGATGATTTTCAGTGCCCAGGAGTCTGTTGTTATAACCGGCCATCTATGGGCAAAATGGACCAGCCACCCCTCCACCTATGGAGGTACAGTGCTTGAGACAGCAAGACCAGCAATGCTCCTCAAGAAGGAGTCAAAAAAAACCACCAGGCTGCAGCTGCACTGCGGGTTGGGGCTTCCGAGGTTTCTGGCAGTGCTGTTCACACTGTCCCTGTTTTTTCTTCTGCCCCTGAGCAGGGCTCTGATAGGCCTTGTATGGGGAATAACTCACATAGTAGGTTTTCTTCCCCACTTCCTTTTTCTTGGCGGGGTCAGCAGTCTTCCTGGAGAGGCAGTTCATTGTCAACTGCTCCCTCTCCAGCAACTCAGCCTTCTCCTCCATAGACTTCCTAAAGAGGATTTTGCCTCTGCAAGGGACATAAGCAGATTTATCCTTCACCCACTGCTTGAGGTCAGGGGATTGCAACCAAGCCAGATGATGGGCCCCAATGCCTGCCACGGCCATCCTAGCCACTGATTAAAAGACATCATAGCCCGTCCTACCCATATATTTAAAGCAGTCCTTTCCTTTGGTCACAAGGCTGTGGAATTGTTCCAGCTGCTCTCCAGCTCTCCAGAAAGCCTGGCAGAGAACTTGGTCAAGTCTCCCATGATGTCCTTCCATATAGAGCTGGTAGGAGAGGATGCAACCTACCAGCATCGAGCCCTGATAACATCTACAGCTGACCCCATCCAGGGGGGACTGAAGAGTGGGTTTTTGAGCTCTTGATCCATCTTATAGTTGACTCCACCACCATCAGAATGTGGAGGCTTCTCGAATTCAGGGTTATTTTGGACTCGATATATGGAGTCCAACTGGTGACTAATGGGAGGCACCGTGAGTGGGTTCTCCCACATCCTGAAAAGGAGCCACTGAAGATTACAGTACACTGGCACCATGATTGTCTCCTTTGGTGGCAAGGAGTACTGTCATATTTCTAATTCCTCTATCCTCTGTTCCTCCTCATCCTCGAGGGTGAAGGGGAGGGCCTTCGCCATTTCCTGGATAAACTCATGAAATGAGATGTCTTCAGGTGGGGACTTCAGTGCTCGTAGGGCAGAGAGGGATTGGATGGGATGTCCCTGTGTTGATCCAAGACCGGGGACCCCTAATCAGTCTCCCATTTCTCGGAGTCAATAAGAAAATTGAAGTACCGACGCATCTCATTCTGATGCCGACTGCACTAAGGAGAGAGTCCAAGACTCCTGATGCTGTCATTGAGAGCCTTCAAACCCAGAGGCGCTCATAGGGAAAGACGACCATCGACACTGACTGAGTCAGAGCACTTGCCCAAGTCCTCTCCCCCATCGGAGAGGGCATGGGCCGTAGAATAGGCTGCACTACCCTCAGCGGGACCACCGGCGACATCAAGGAGCCTAAGAATATCGAAGACCTCGCAACCTGCGAAGCCAAGAAAGCAGACAGGCTCTGTTCCAAAGCCTGCATGCGCTCAGCCAAGAGCACAGTCTCTGACACAGCCGGGGTAGCAGTCATGGCCTCTGATGCCGGTTTTCTTGTCAGGCACTCCACAATGGTAACAGCATTGGGAGACGACCAACGGCCCTCCAGGGCTTCAGGAGGCGGCAACTCAGGCTGGGACAGCTTCAAAGGGCACTCCCAGCCATCGCCCTCAGCGTCCCAACAAGAGGGGCTTCGATGCCAGTGCCCATATGTTTTCCCACGGCTCTTGGCATCGCCCTTCATTGTCAACAGAGCTGGGGGCCAACCTCTGGTCTAGACCACCATGGCCCCTCTGCTCCAAGTGAACTCAACTGCCGCGGTGAGTTGAATTCTCGGTGGAGGCCCTTGAGGGCATCAATGCTGATGCCAGCACCGATGCCGCCGAGTCTGATGACCTGAACAGGAATTCACACTTGATTCTTGAGCCCTTTGTGGGTCGTCTGTAGACATAATGTGCAGGTAGAGGGCTTGTGCTCAGGCCAGAGGCACTGTAAGCAATAGTTATGGCGGTCCATCACCGAAATGGTGCGGGCACACCAGGTGCATTTCTTGAAGCCACTGGCCAGCTTTGACATATCGGGGAAGATGGCTTCCACCAAATTAAGGGACTCCAACCTCCCAGCCGATCAGGAAGAACTAAGAGAAAAACCCCACATGCCGAAAAAATGAAAAAAAAAACATGGCACTAAAGCACCGATTGCTCCCAGGAATGGCAGAAAGATGAAGATCAGCAAAATCTCATAAAAGACAAGAAAAAATAAAATAACCACCAGGGTTAAGTCACAAATTTTGTGGGGGCAGACGAACATCTGTAAGGTTCCATGGAAAAATGAAGACTAGGGTAAGGTGGCTCCTTCGGGCAGGAAGACAGGCATGCCTGGTGAGCCTCCCAAAAGCCTCCTATAGGAGCTGGGGAGCGTTCCCATGCAGGCTCCATCGGTGACATCACCCATAGGTGAGGACTTCATTCCTGCTTGATCCTAGAGAAATGCAAGTTATTGAGTTATTTATCTTTTTCTCCTAACTCTTGTTCATATTCTCAGATATGTGCATTACTTTATTGCACGTCACCTCCCTTAAATTAGGCAAGAAACATATAATTTTCAGGGAAGAGCATTGCAGCCTCCAAAGATCTACCATGGGCAGCTGCTAGATGTTGTGACTATAGCTGTGCCCTCTTGGTCTCGCCAAGAAACACTTTAAATATCAGCTCAGATTATAGTTAAAAGGGTACTCCTTTTAAAATTGATAAATTCAAATTAAGTGTCCCCCAGACAGGAGAAGAGATTCACCTCTGAAGATCTGGGAGCAGCTGCAAGTGGGCCTGCTTCCAATGCAAGAACTGTTGGCCAGAATTTATGTCAGTGCTGGCAGTGAAAGAAGATAATAATGAAATGTGCTTTTATAATAAAATCTGCAGGTCTCTTAGTTTAGCATAGAGCAATCCCTCAGTATACAGAAAAGCTACATTTCCATAATGTCCTCTATATATCAGAATTCTGTATGTTCAGACTTATTTTCCCATTGACTTATTGTAACCTGGAAATGCAATCCAAACACCCCCAGCCTCCGTCATTTTATTCTCATGGCAAGGCCCATTATATATGCGAAGGGTTAGAGAGCAGATTTCTTAATAAAGTCATCCATGAAGAAAAGGGATTCCTGCCTTTTTGTAACATTTTAAAGAAATGCATTTATTTCTGCAGTGATACTGAAGCAAAGATCCTGGAGTACCAGACTCAGCAAGGAAAGTTGCTGCCTCAGCTGTCCACTGCTTATGCCTTTCACTTCCTGGGTCCCTACCTGCATGACGTCTACAAGCAAGTGCACCATGAGATCAAAAGTGGAAACTTCCAGTCTTTGCCAGAGGTAAGTGAGGCAGAAGCGTCCTTCCTCACCTCTGTCTTCCTCACCAAAAGGGAAGCAGCAAAGAGCTCTCACACCCACTCCATTTAGCAACGTGAATATTTGTAAATATGGAAGATGCAACAAGTAAGGCCATGAAAAAAACTTTTTTTCCCTTCTGATGGGCATAGAGAACAATTAAATATCTGAGGATTTGTTGCCAAGACACTTAGCTCACCCTGAACAGAGAATCTACCTGTCACCGCTTGAGAGATCATTTAGATCTCTTGGGGGCATGTTTACTAAAATGTGCTAATTTAGCATACAGTCGAGTCGCAAATCGAACATGGAGGCCCACATTAATCTCGGGAGGTAAGGGGGTATATCTGTCCACCTGCCATTAGTGCGTTGCAACCTTGCGGCACCATGCGAATGCACGTAACGCCACCCATTAAGGTGGTGGTACTTGCACCTGTGGCAATAGCAATGGCTAATGCATGCCGAAGATGCCCTCACTAACTGCACCGCACCATTACCATCCACATTCCACCCCTAACCCACCCAGTCGCGCACTATTCGACTAGCATGGAATTTTTAGCGTGGGGCCCCATGCTGATGGTTAACACGCTTTAGTAAAAATGCCCTTGGGTCAGGCAGAATGACCTCCATGAAGATGAACATTTTCCTAGGATTGTAATTGACTTCGAGTTTGTACCCTCTTTGCTTCCAGTATGAGTTCCAGAGAAGAAATTTTAAACTGTTTAAATAAGGTCATTCAAAGGTTTGTGGTGGCTGGAGGCAAACTCAGAACTACGATAGTTGTTTTGAGAAGAAATCTAGATTGGATGGCAAGGGGATGGGCTCTCTGACTTTTACTTCACACTTGAAAAAGCCTGGATTGAGTTACTAGCAATCATAATGAACACTGGATTGCAAATAAAGACGGACGGATGGACTTACTTCCTAGGGCTCTTGAAGATGGAATTTTTTTTGGCTTGCTCCCGAGAATGGGAAACGGCCTTCACATTGGTTTCTAGTTTAATTGATTACACTCTTTTAGCAAGAATGCACAAGCAAATTTTCTATAGCTTCTTTTCTATCATGGGCTGCAATGGATTTTAAGAGAATGGGCCATCGTTTAAGGGGGAAAGATTTACCAATTTTCAACTTTTTAAAGAAAAATATAATCTGAGAAATGTCCTCATATTTCATTATCTTCATTTGAAAAAGACAGTTAATATTGGAGTGAGAGGATGGCATGCACGAGCTATGTATGATATAAAACGATGGATTATAAAGGTGATGAAAAGGGGGACACTGATTTCTCAAATATTTGCTATTATGACAAATTACAGAGTGAAAACAGCAATCTTATGCAGTTTTACAGGAGCAGGATGTCAGAGCGGCTGCTAGTGAAAGGGAATAGATGATGATTAAATTGATTTATGCCTCACCAAATAGCTTAAGGTGTGTTCAATAAGAGAGTCAAAATAACGTAACTCAAGTGCCACAACGCATTTCTACTGGGCAGTTTCTGTCTAAACAGCCCCTTGTACTACGAGAGAGACTATCTGTGCTGTGAGCCTGGAGGTAAAAAGCTTACAGCTTGATATTTAAAAGGACTTATCCCGTTAGCACCACCTGCTAAAGACTCTCTGAGAGGGTTGCTTGGTGGCACTTGATGGAGAATGTCACTGAATATTCCCTCTGACCACTTTGGCACTATCTGGATAGTGTCGGGTAGTCCAAAAACAGAACTGCTATTTATCTAGATAGCAGCGATTTTCAGTGCCACTATCCTGGTAACTATCCAGCAAAAAAGCTGTCCTAGATGGTATATAGATAGCCCAGCAGCAATTGGTCCTCATATATGGGTAACATCAGCACCAATGGAGCCCTCGCGGAAGCATTCCCCCCCCCCCCCCCCCAGCTTTCAAAGAAAGCCTTTGGGAGATGCTACCATGCCGTCTTAGCTAAAGATGGCATGGTAGCATCTCCCAAAGGCTTTCTTTGAAAGCTGGAGGGGGATGCTTCTGCGAGGGCTCCATTGGTGCCGACGTTACCCATATATGAGGACCGATTTCTGCTGTCCCCAGAGAACATACATAGTAGCATAGTATATGATGGCAGATAAAGACCAGCATGATCCATCTAGTCTGTCCAGCAAGACGGCAAGAGTTGGTGCACCTAACACTCTGTGCAGGTCGTGCCTCCCCATGCCTATGTTTAGAGCTGTACCCATCGCTCTGTGTAGGTCACCTCTATTTGTTGAGATATAAAAGATAGTTATGTTTATTTTGATTTTATTCTGCTGCTATAAAGGGATCCACTGTGTCTGTCTTGCCCCGAACAGCAGGTATAACTCTGAACAAAGCATAGAGGGGGCCAGTCTCCAAAAAGCAGCAGATACAACTCTGGTCACCTTAAAATTGAAACAAGACTCAAGTAATGTTGTGGGGAGATGAGGAGGGGTGTGTTTCTGTCAGGAAGAAAGGAAGTTCTTCTTTGTATTGTCTCTGTGTTTACAACTGACAATTAAGTAATTAGCAGGAGGCACTGACTTCAAAAGGCTTTCTAAATCTTGGTCAGGGATGCATTTGCTTCTGTTCTCCTTGGATAAGCAGGATGTGTCAGCCGCACCTGGTGATGTCATCCAACGGCTCCAAGGATGGAAATGCTCTCCAGAGCCCAGAAAGGAGACCTTTTTGGGCAAGTACCAAGTGGCCAGATCCCTTGGGCCACCCCTACAAAGCCCAGAATTCCTTCTTCTGCCTTGTCAGCAAGACAGACCTCACAGCTCTCCAATCTATAGATAAAAAAACCCCCCAAAAACAAAGCGGACTAAAAGGCAAAGAACAGAGAACCTACAATCAAGTTATGCCGAAACTGGGGTTCAAAAAATGCTCAAGCAGCAGGAAAAAATGAATAGCACTGACACAGACGATCTGTGCATGCAGTGTCTGGGAATCGGCCACTGGGTAGAGGACTGTCCCCATTATGTTAAGATGCCCTCCCCCCCAGGTGCAAAAATCCAGGTTTCACACCCTGCTGGAGTACCTGGACGGGACCCCTCTCACTGCTCCTGATGGCCATGTGGCTCGCCACATGGATCACCCACCGCTGACGGACTGTCTATAATGCACTCCCACCGGACAGGATGTGCACTCCCACTGGGACTACAGAGGTCTTCAGGGGCCAGGGCTCTGCCCCTCAGGCTGCCCAAGACCCTCTGATTAAGACCACAGCAACAGCTCCAGGCCCGGGCTTCCCTGCCCTGTATAATCTTTCGCGTTCTATTGGGGAATGTTGCCTTACATGCAGATCCATATTTGTTTGATGCTTCAATTTTAAAATAATTTAAATTTGAAACAAACAAAACAAAACACCAAATTCAGTATACAAAGGCCCAGCCTCTTGCTCATCAGGCAGGCAGGATCCGTGGGAGCAATGCAAAGGGAATAGGCGCAGCCCGAAAAGGGAGGGATTCTCAACCATCTTGCTGTAGTGATATTTACTAGCTGGCTCAAAAGGAAGCTGTATTTCCCACTTCTCAATGACTGAATTAGGAAGGAAGGGAAGAGGATTCGAAAGCTTAAAGATCATGAAACCCCTTATTGACCAGAAATTTGTCTCTGCTTTCTCAGCTTCATGCCTCCTTCGCCTTCAGTGGTTGAAGAGCACAGTTAGGAAAGGTTCCAAGGTATAGATAACAATAAGCTGGCTAATCCTATATCCTGTTTGCTTTTCTCCACATCGGTGAGCTTTTGCTTCAGCCTTTCCGTTAACTTTACTCCTCTCTGCAGCTGCATGCCCTCACTGCAGGCCTGAAGGCCCTGTTGACAGAATATTCCTGTGCTGGTGTTGAAGTCTGCCGCAGGGCCTGTGGAGGACATGGATTCTCAATGCTGAGTGGACTGCCCTCACTCTACTCCTATGTACTAGCTGCTTGTACTTATGAAGGGGAAAATACAGTGCTCTACTTACAGACTGCCAGGTACTTTTACACACAAACACCCTGACCCCACGCCTTACACATAGAATAAACTCTCATAACTCTGTCTCTATAGAAATCTTTACTTCATTCAGTTATCTGTATTGTGCTTTGTGTCTGTGCTAGCCACATATGAAAGGAATTTTAAAAAAACTAAATAGTAGTTCTAGTATCTTGATTAGCCAACTTTAAACATCAATAAACCAAAAACTTGTTGCCCTCTTGCTAAACTGAAATGGGAATGTCCCATGTTAATTGATTTTCTCCATCATAGTAAAAGCATATAGTGTTGATAGATCAACTTTAGTCGGTCATCTCATCCCTCTACACTATTGCTATACCCCTCAGTGGTCAACTGTTGGCCACTTGAGGGTCGTCATAAGCATTGAACAGGCCTTGCATGCACCTGCATAGATGTTGCTGTTCTGGTTTCCTTACCACCTGCCTACTCTGTTTCTGCATGCCCACAATCTACTCCCTTCTAGTTTATGATGACACTTTGGGCACACAACTTGGAGTCGCGCAGTTCTTAGAGCTTGAAACAATATAAACGTGTAGACAAATCTATTTTACCACAAGTTCTGTAAATAACGAGCGCATGCATAGTTAACAGCAATTTATTCAGATCTGGGTTGTGCATTGATTCTTGTGTGCTGACCCTCTGAGACAGAAGCAAATGTCCGTATGCAAAGGCCAGCGTTTTTAGGACACCTCGTAAACTTGTGGGATTACAAAGGTTTAAAATGGAGTCTCCAGAAATAAGTTGTTCAGTCTCTAAACACTTAATTTACTGGTTGTAACTTTTTTTCTGCAGATATCTGGTCAAGTGTCTTGCCAGAGCTCAGTCTGGTCAGTCCCTTCCCCAGTCTGTGTCCTATCTGACTTCAGCACTATCTGGAAGGTGCCAAGCCCGGGATAAATCTGATTTTCTGAGAACAGAGATTTATCTGGATGTCTTCAGGCACAGAACATGCAGGCCAGTAAAAATGTACTTCTCAATGGGTAGATTAAACAATATGTTCTTCATGATGTTGTTGTGTGATGCCCATGGCTAGGAATGATTCAGAACTCTCTTAGCTTCAAAAGAACAAGGAGAGGCTCAAATGATTAAATGCTAGAATATCACTGACTAAAGAAATTACATACCATTGTCATGTAACACACCAGATGATAGCAGAAAACAACCAGCCAGTATGCCCGGTTACTCCTGTCCACGTTGGTAAGTCTCTATATTGGCGCTACACAGCATGATCACTTGCAAGACACTTCTCCTTGTCCAAGAGAATTTTTGTTATCTGTCTCATTTATGCGGTACCATTTTGGGTAAACGAGCATACAGAATCACCCAGGTGACCAGTGAAAGGCTAAAGTAGGCCTGGCTTTGTCCCATTGCAAACCGTTCCCAAGCAGAGCAAGTGCATCCTATGCAGTGGCATGGGAGCTGAAAGCCTGGGCTGGATCACCTAAAACCACCAAGTAACTTTTGGCTTGATAGTATGTTGGACTCATGTGAGCACAGGGCATTTGAGTGGATGGCAGCAGCTCTTGTGAAACTTTTGAGCAGCTGCTTTGGAGTTTCCTGTATCTTGCATTCCTTATCGTCCCTCCAGTCTAGTACTGAACCTCTGGGTTGTGCTTCTCCTCCAGCAGCTTGGAGACTGAGAAACGTCATCCTTTTGTGATGACACTGTTATATCCCCACAGGATCCGCCTCCTTATTCCAGCTACCTCAGTCTCCAAGCAGCTGGAGGAGTAGTGAACCTGGAGGTCCGAGTTCACTAGAGAAGCAATTAAGGAGAGATAGGGCTTCAGATTGGGTTTTAGAAGAAAAAACTAAAAGATTAGGAAGGAAGAAAAGAAAAAAAAGAGAGATTGTTTTTGGGGTGTTGTGTGCCTTTAAGTCTACACTGAGGGCTCCACCATCCGCTATAATTTTTAGGCAGAGAAGCAGCCCTCTAAGCGAGCAGGGCGGCTCCCGAACCTGCTTGAAGGGGTGAGGAACTGGAGCTTGTCAGTCAGCACACACAGATGTCTTGCCTGTCAGTGCTATGAAGACGTCCAGGAGGAATCCAGCCGTGGGCAGCACTGTCCCTCTCCCTCTCTCTCTCCCCCCCCTTACTCTGCCTTGCTCCCGGCACTGAAAGCAAGTCACGTTAGTTGAGCCCAGAGACAGCATCAGCCCGAAGCTGGCAGAAGCACTGGCGGCAGCTAAGGTAAAGGGGGGGGGGGCCCAGATCGCATCGGACAAGTAGTGGGGGAGATTTCAGCACGTTGAGCTCAGCGGGCCTAACTGCGTGTCGGCAATGCGGGAAACGCCGGTACTGCCTCGGGGCCTGCGGAGGCTTGTATTTTCGGCAGGAAGCGTCGTTTTTTTATTTTAAATTCTATTTTCAGGCTCAGAGTGCTTAGGTAGAGGTTACACTTTTTGTAAAAAAAAAAAAAGTATTTTTCAGTTATAGGCATCGAGAGTTCAGTACTTCCTCAGGGCTACAGGACAGTGTATTCAATCAAGAGGGATGCCTTCTAGACCGCAGTGCTTAGTCTGCGGGGACTAGAAGGGGAGCGGTGTCGGACACAGGACTCTGTAAGGGGTGCGTGCAGGAAGCAGCTGCTATGGAACACACCTTGGCAGGGGGAGCTGAGGTTCAAGGGACCTCAATAGCTCTGCAGGACCCAGTTTCCCTGGAGTTACCACTTAGGGAGCCCGTAGCAGGGTCTTCTTCCACTCCAGATCTCCCTTCCTCACAGGCGTCCTTGCCGGGGGGGACCGGTGACAACTTTTTCCCAAGAGTCTATTGCGCTTATTCAGCAAGCGTTTGGGGGCCAGCAGAAGGGGCTAGCAACCAGTTCCACAGGTGTGGAACTGGGAGAAAAGAGACCTGGAACTCCTCTGAGTTCAGGGGCAACAGGAAGCCTGGCAAAGAGGGCCAGGATGGAGAAGGAACAGAAAGAACAGTTGGCGGCCTCGGAGGGGCTTCACTCCGACAAGGGGAACCCCGACTTGGAGTTGGACAACAAGTTGGAGGAAGGAGAGATCACGGACAGAGAGGATCAAGCTAGGGTAGTCCGTGTGTTCAGGAGAGACGAGTTACCGGCGCTCATTTCTGAGACACTGAAGGTGCTTTATATGCTGTCGCTGGGACCAGCAGAGGATGCTGCTTTAGAAGATCCGTTGCTACAGGGTTTTTGGAAGACTCAAAGAGCTTTTCCGGTGCACAGAGTGGTTCGGGAGATGATACTGGAGGAGTGGGACATGCCAGAGGCAAGTCTGAAAGGGTCCAGAGTTATGGGTCGTCTTTACCCGGTGAACCAGGATCGCGAATTGTTCACGTCTCCCAAGGTAGATGCAGCTGTCTCGGCGGTTACGAAGACGACTACTATTCCCGTAGAGGGAAGTGCGGCACTCAAGGATACCCAGGATAGGAAACTAGATACCTTGTTAAAGCAGGTCTTTGACGTCAATGCTCTGTCCATTCAGGCAGCTATGTGTGGAGCGTGGGTGGCAAGAGTCTGCCTTCGCTGGTCACAACGGATTCATGGCGAGCAAGGAGAGGATGCAACCGGAGAAGCGTCCAGACTAGAGTCAGGAACGGCTTATCTAGCCGATATCCATTATGACCTCATTCGAGGTTTATCGAAAAGCATGGCATCGGTCGTAGCGACTTAACGTTACCTTTGGCCTCGCAATTGGGCAGCGGATGGATCTTCCAAGTCCAGGCTAAGTAAGCTTCCTTTCAGAGGAAAGCTGCTGTTTGGGTAAGTTTTGGACAAGCTGGTAAAGGATCTGGGGGAGTCCAAAGGTGGAAGACTTCCAGAAGACAAACAAAAGCAGGGACGGCCAGCTCCCACATCCAAGGGTCAACAGAGGGAGTTCAGTCGGTTCCGTTTCCCTAGGTTCAGTCAGGCTCAAAGAGGACGGTTTCCCAATAGAAACCAGGGGTTTCGTGGCTTTCAGGGAGCGGGAAGCAGTTTTGGTGCCGCCTCCTCCTCCTCCTCAGCAATTCTTCAAAAGTCGCAATGAAGTTGCAGACCTGCTATCAGTAATCTGTGAACTATCATTAAAATCATCTCTAATACCTGAGGATTGGAGGATCGCCAATGTAACACCAATTTTTAAAAAGGGTTCCAGGGGTGATCCGGGAAACTACAGACCGGTGAGCCTGACATCAGTACCGGGAAAAATGGTAGAAACCATCATAAAGAATAAAATTACTCAGCATGTAGATAGTCACGACCTAATGGGAGACAGCCAACATGGCTTTAGACAAGGAAGATCTTGTCTTACTAATCTGTTATGTTTTTTTGAAGGAGTGAATAAACAGGTGGACAAAGGTGAGTCGGTTGATATTGTGTATCTGGACTTTCAGAAAGCCTTTGACAAGGTCCCTCATGAGAGACTTTTGGCAAAACTAAAGAGTCATGGGATAGGAGGCAGTGTACTATTGTGGATCAGGAACTGGTTAAAAGATAGAAAGCAGAGGGTAGGGCTAAATGGCCAATTTTCCCAATGGAGAAAGGTGAATAGTGGTGTACCCCAGGGATCTGTGCTGGGTCCGCTGCTTTTTGACATATTCATAAATGACCTGGAAAGTGGAATAACGAGTGAGGTTATCAAATTTGCAGATGACACAAAACTATTTAAAGTTGTTAAAACCCAGGAGGATTGTGGAAAATTGCAAGAGGATCTTGATAAATTGGAAGACTGGGCATCAAAATGGCAGATGAAATTTAATGTGGAGAAGTGCAAGGTTATGCACCTAGGGAAGAACAACCCAAACTATGGTTACACGATGCAAGGTTCCACATTAGGAACCACCACCCAGGAAAAAGATTTAGGCGTCATTGTGGATACCATGTTAAAACCCTCGGCCCAGTGTGCAGCGGCGGCCAAGAGAGCAAATAGAATGCTAGGTATGATAAGGAAAGGAATGGAAAATAAAACAAAAGATATTATAATGCCTCTATATCGTTCCATGGTGAGACCGCACCTTGAATATTGTGTGCAATTCTGGTCGCCGTATCTTAAAAAGGATATAGCGATTTTAGAAAAGGTTCAGAGAAGAGCCACCAAAATGGTAAAGGGGATGGAAGGATACTCCTATGAAGAAAGGCTAAAAAGGTTGGGGCTCTTTAACCTGGAAAAGAGACGGCTGAGGGGAGATATGATAGAAGTCTATAAATTAATGAACGGAGTGGAACGGGTAAACGTAGATCGATTGTTTACCTTATCAGAATATAGAAAGACTAGGGGACATGCAATGAAGCTACAGGGTAAACTATTTAAGACTAATAAAAGAAAATATTTTTTCACTCAACGTGTAATCAAACTCTGGAATTTGTTACCGGAGGATGTAGTAAAGGCTGTTAGTGTAGCTGGGTTTAAAAAAGGTTTGGACAAGTTCCTGGAGGAAAGGTCCATAAACCATTATTAAGAAGGGACCCAGGATATCAATGCTTGAACCAATACAAGCATTGTGGAACCTGTGTCCCTTGGGGAAACTGCTAGGTACGTATGACCTAGATTGGCCACTGTTGGAAACAGAATACTGGGCTTGATGGACCTTGGTCTGACCCAGTATGGCATATCTTATGTTCTTATGTTCTAAGTCAGGGGGACCCAGGTGGATCTGGTGCCCGTAGGAGGTCTGCTACGGGATTTTTACCCCGCCTGGGTCAAAATTATGTCAGACCAGTGGGTGCTGGAGGTCATTTGAGAAGGTTATGCTTTGGAGTTTCAGAGGCCGGTAAAGAATTTGTTCGTACAGTCTCCGTGCAAGGCACCGATCAAGTGCGCCGCGGTGAGGGAGACAGTACAAAGGCTACTCGACCTCAAAACAGTAGTAGTGGTGCCTCCAGACCAATGCAGTTTCAGTCAGTACTCCATATACTTCGTAGTCCCGAAAAAGGAAGGGACCTTTCGGCCAATTTTAGATCTCAAGAGAGTAAATCGTTGCCTTTGCGTATCTCATTTTCGTATGGAAACCCTAAGGTCGGTGATCGTGGCAGTAAGAAAAGGGGAGTTTCTTATTTCCCTGGACCTGTCGGAAGCGTACCTACACATTCCTATATGGCAGGAACATCATAAATTTCTCAGGTTTGCAGTTCCTCTGGATCATTTTCAATTCCGGGCCTTGCCATTTGGACTAGCCACAGTGCCACAAACTTTCACCAAGGTGATGGTAGCGGTAGCGTTGTGAAAGGAAGGCGTTCTCGTGCACCCTTATCTAGACGATTGGTTAATCCGAGCGAAGTCCAGAGCTGAGAGCAAATCCACTACAAACAGAGTGGTAGAATTATTAGAGTCTCGGTTGGGTAGTCAATATGGCAAAGAGCAAGTTGATTCCATCACAACATCTGGAGTACTTGGGAGCTCTGTTTGATACGAATGCTGGGAAAATCTTTCTGCTGCAACAATGTGCGAACTGATTGCGGCAGCTAGTCCGGTAGTTTCTGAGCAGAACAACTCCCACAGCATGGCATTATCTGCAGTTGCTCGGGACCATGGCAGCCACTCTAGAGCTGGTCCCGTGTGTGAGAGCCCACATGAGACCTTTGAAAGGGCCTTACTCAGACGATGGTCACATCAGAACGATTCTCTGTCTCAAAGACTGCCTTGTCAGGCGGAGACGAGGCAAGCTCTTCAATGGTGGTTACTTCCAGGGTGCCTGGAGAAGGGGATGCCTTTGGAGGCGCCTTGTTGGTTACTTCTAACGACGGACGGCAGCCTATTGGGCTGGGGGGCTCATTTTCAGGAAGGTTTGCCCAGGGTCAGTGGAACAATCGGGAAAAGAGCTGGTTAATCAACAGGTTGGAGTTGAGAGCGGTGACGCTGGCTCTGCAAGCCTTCCAAGTTTATCTTCAGGACAGGGCCATTCGGGTGTTTTTCTGACAACACAACCGCAGTGGCCTATATCAATCGACAAGGCGACACAAACAGTGTTCCGATGGAAGCTGAGGCCGGACAGTTGTTCGAGTGGGCCGAAGTAAATCTCATGGCTTTGTTGGCAGCACATGTAGCAGGAGTGGACAATGTGGAGGCAGACTTCTTGAGTTGCATAAAGGTGGACCTGGGGGAGTGGGTCTTCCATCAGGACGTGTTTGAGATGCTGGTGCATTGTTGGAACGCCAGTAATGGATCTCATGGCGACGTTCCAGTCGACAAAGGTCGATCGTTTTTTCAGCAGAAGAAGAGAAAGGATGTCGGAAGGCCTGCATGCTTTAATACAGGTCTGGCCGGAGGGGCAGCTCCTGTACGTGTTTCCACCTTGGGTGTTAATCGGAAAGGAGGTGCAGCGCATCGAGCGATACAGAGGTCAAGTGATGTTGATGCCGCCGGATTGCCAAAGGCGGCCGTGGTACGCAGATTTGATGAGGCTCTTGGTAGAGAAGCCATGGCGCCTCCCTCTTCGGACGAATCTGTTGTCTCGGGGTCCGCTGCACATGCCCCACGAGGATCGGTTCTCGCTTACAGCTAGGCTATTGAGAGGGCTAGGCTGAGGGCGAAAGGCTACTCTGCATCGGTGATTAGCACTTTGTTGAAGGCAAGGAAGAGATCTACCTCCTTAGCATATATTCGCATCTGGCGGGTCTTTGAAGCATGGTGTGTTGACAGACAGTTTGCGGCGTTAAAAGCGTCAATTCCGCAGGTGTTGGCTTTTTTACAGGATGGTGTGGAGAAGGGCTTAGCAGCCGTGTCCTTGCGGGTGCAAGTAGCTGCGTTGTCTTGTTATAGAGGAAAGATGGGGAGAGAAGCGCTAAGTGGTCATCCAGCTGTCAAGCGATTTTTAAGAGCGGTGTCTCTTTTGAGGCCACTGTGTAGGCAGGTAGTGCCAAAGTGGAATCTCCCATTCGTCTTAGAAGCGTTGGGGCGAGAGCCGTTTGAGCCTTTGTCGAGAGCGTCCTTAAAGGATCTCACACTCAAGGTGGTGTTCCTGGTGGCTGTCTGCTCTTCTAGGAGAATCTCAGTTACAGGCATTGTCCTGTAAGAAACCTTTTTTGTCATTTTATGAAATGAAAGTGGTTTTGAGGCCAGTGCCGTCCTTTTTGCCCAAAGTGGTCTCGGCGTTTCACGTGAATCAGGTGGTTTCATTGACGGTGCTCAGTGAGACTGTGGAGGGTTCCTCAGCTGGAAGGTTACATCTCTTGGACGTTCATCAGGCGTTAAATAAGTATATCAGGAGGACTGTGTGTTTCCGCAGGTCGGATAGGTTGACGTTCTGTTTGCAGGGCCGAGAAAAGGAGAGGCGGCGTCAAAAGCTTCTATTGCCAGGTGGATTAAAGAGGCCATAGCGTCTGCGTATGCTTTGAAGGGTAAAGTGGTACCTCAAGGCCTAAAGGCTCATTCGACTAGAGCGCAAGTGACGTCTTGGGCTGAGTTCCGTTTAGTGCCAGCGGTAGAGATTTGTAAGGCAGCTACCTGGTCATCATTGCATTCTTTTGTCAAGCATTACCATCTTGATGTACAGGCGGAAAGGGATTCGTGTTTTGGATCAGCGGTGCTTCAGGCTGGTCTAGCAGGTCCCTCCCGTTGATTGCCTTTATTGCTCTGTTACATCCCCAGATGTTCAGAACTAGACTGGAGGGACGATAATGAAGGTTAAATTAGACTTACCTGCTAATTGTTGTTCCTTGAGGAACTCCAGTCTAGTCCCGAACCTCTGGGTTGTGCTTCTCCTCCAGAAGCTTGGAGACTGAGAAACGTCATCCTTTTGTGATGACAATAGTATATCCCCACAGGATCCGCCTCCTTACTCCAGTAACCTATTGACAAAGCAAATTCACTGGAGCAACAATTAAGTAGTAAACCAACTGTAACTAACTGTTTACTATTTAATTGTTGCTCCGGTGAATTTGCATTGTCAATAGGTTACTGGAGTAAGGAGGCGGATCCTGTGGGGATATACTATTGTCATCACAAAAGGATGACGTTTCTCAGTCTCCAAGCTTCTGGAGGAGAAGCACAACCCAGAGGTTCGGGACTAGACTGGAGTTCCTCAAGGAACAACAATTAGCAGGTAAGTCTAATTTAACCTTATCTATTCTGTTATTGTTGATCAGAAAGTCAGATTAACAAAATTTCTTTGGGATGAGAACCAACAAACCCAGCCCTGGCACGAAGTCACACTGTAGTACATCTGGAGTCAGTGGGCAGACAGTTTATGCCATCATCACCAACTGTTATTTCAATATTGTCCTGCTAGACCAGTCCAGACAAGTAAGTTGTATTCCCCTAACAGCAGATTGGTGGAGACGAAGAACCGTTTTTTGCTCTATAGTACAAAACCACCTATGACACATACATTCCTATACTCCTGCAGTTCCATATACTGCTTTTTCATTTTACTGTTTCTATTTTCAAATATTTTATGATTTTTAACTGTATAGCTCTTGTCCCTTTGATTTGTTTTGACCGAGTTCACAGACTTATTATGCTTTGTTTTAATATTATTTTTGAATATCTTATGTTACTGTATAATTTTAATGAGTATTTTCCTTCTCCAGGAACAAGCAGGAAGTAAGTCCTCACTTATGGGTGACGTTGGCACCGATGGAGCCCTTGCGGAGCAATTCCCCAACTTTCAAAGAAAGCCTTTGGGATTGCTGCCACTTATGTGTGATTCTCTTCCTGCCCAAAGGTGCCATCTTCTTCAGTCTCCCTTTTTCCACGGAGCCCTTTGGTTGCATGCCCTCGTCCCTCGGAAAAAGTGTTTCGTTTTCGTCCCCTGGTTTTTCCGGTTGCACTGGTCCTCTTCCGTCCCCCCTTGCTCTCCCTTTTTTCCTCGAGCGAGAGGATACTCTCCTTAAAAGTTTTTTCCCCGTTGCAGGCTTCATGCCCTTTTTTCCCCAACCGCTGGCCACCAAGGTCTTTGACCTACCTGGGGTCCTTTTTGCCTCTATGGCTACCGGTTTTAAAAAATGCGACAGATGCTGCAAGAACATGTCGCTCATGGACACCCATGACTGTTGTCTTCGGTGTCTTGGGGCCAACCATGATCTGGAGCTCTGCTCCCTTTGCAAGAAAATGTCCTCCAAGTCCCTGCTCAGCTATAAGCAGAAGTCTGATGACATTTTCCAGAAGGTGGCCCCGGAATCCTCAGTCGCCCCTCCGCTGGTGGGATCCCCCACTTCGATTCCGCATTCTCAGCGGTACTCTGAGCAGAGGTCCCCTGAAGTGGAGTGCCATAAGAAGGCCCCAAAGTTGCTGTGGGAGGGCTCCGGATAAGCGGGCATCCCCGCGCTCGGTCGCTCATTCCCCCACGACGTTCCCGAGAGTCGGACAAGGAGTGACCTTGTACAGATACAGAGGCTTCCGGCAATGGCGCCTTGTCTCCTGAGGGTCATCCCAGTGAGGATCCCCTCTCCTCCTCCACGCCAGACCCGGTAACCCCAGTGTAGGCATCGCAGGGTCTCACGCCCGCATGGGAGTCCCAAATGCTGGCACTAGAGCGGAGCGTCTCTTCCTTTCTAGCTACCCAGCAAGCGCTCGTGCCCGGCACAGCTGGCCCGTGCCTCCAGATCGAGGTTCCCTCAAGAGGGACACCTAAATCTGCCCTGGAAACCCCCGAGAGCCACAGGCCTCGTGAGGGTCCTCAGCTTCTGCCTCGTTCGCCTTCCGGGTCCTCGGAAGCGCGATCCTCCAAGGCCTCTGGCTCCAAGTGGAGCTTGGTCTCTAGACGGGGTGACCTACCCGGGTTGAATTCCTCCTCAGGCTGGGAGTCAGATGGGGATACTTCCCCAGAGACCCTTGCCCACAGGGACCTTCCTTTTTGACCCGTCCCTGCCTATCCATTAGAGGCATTTGCCGCCTGAGGACATATCGTTCCTGGCGTTTATGCGAGACATGGCACGGACCCTGAGCCTGGCTACGCAGACTGAAGAGGAACTGTGAGCTAAGGAACTCAATATTCTGCAGTAAGAGTCCCCGCCTCGAATCTCTTACTGTCCCGGTTCCCCCCATATTGTCAATGCTGTTCCTTCTTATGTGGGAGACATCTGCTTCGGTCCCCTTTGTGAGCAAGCGCCTCAACGCCATGTATAGGATTCAGTGTGGATCGGGGTTCCGAAATATCCAGCTCCCACACACCTCCATCGTTGTGGAATTGGCGATGCGGAAGCAAAAGAGCCTGAAGTCTCTCTCCTTGGTCCCCCCAGTTAGGGCTTCGAGAGCTCTCAACGCTCTGGGGCATAAGGCCTATCAGGGTTCCATGCTCGCTTGCCGTATTCAGGCATACTAGCTCTATATGGGCATGTTCCTGTGGGACCTTGCCGAGGAGCTCGGCGGTTTTGGTGCGGGCCTCGGGGGAGAACCTCTCCTACAGTTTCAGACCCTTCTCAAATATGTCATGGCGTGTTTGAAGTACCTCTCCGGTGCCACATATGACGGGTTTGAGTCCTCCACCCAGGTGGCAGCGGCCGGGATTGGGGCCCGGTGCCAGGCATGGCTCAAGTCTTCAGATCTGGAGCAGTGGGTCCAAGAGAAACTCTTGGACATCCCTTGACTTGGCGAACAGTTGTTTAGTAAGCCTATGGAGGATAAGGCCCCTGAGATAGAAATGTAGTTTGTGACTCGAACCCGTCTCTCGTGCAAAACCCCCTCCCTACCTAGGAAGAAACAACAATCTAAAAAGACGTTCTTCCAAAGGAAAGGGCTCCCTTACTGGGGTTACCCGCCCTTCCCGCCCACCTCTACGCCGATTCCCAGCACACAGGGCAAGGGGGAGTGCACATGGCCACTGCAAACCTAAATGACCTAAGGCCCAACCACTGGCGCCACCCCAGCCTAAGCAGGGATTTTGACGCCATTGGCATAGCCTCTCACCCCCCGGCAGCTCTTCCACCAGTGGGGGGACACCTGTCCAATGTTCCCTCTAATTTTCTGTAGGCTGTGTGTGCATAAAATATCAGCTGTGCAGCTTTTCAAGGAAGGTTAAATTTTTGTGCGCCACATAACGACACTCTGAGTTAAATACTTTAAAATTTGACTACACATCAGAATACAGTATGTACACCACATTGATTGCACTAGAAAATATTGTAGAACTTGTGAAAACCGTAAATACACAACAACTTTTAAATTTTAAAGACGTCTGTGTTGTTTTCTATCAGAATCAGAACCATAATTTTTGTGCGCTCTGTTGTAAAGTATGTGCGCTTGCTCGGCGAGATGTGTGCGCACGCACACACGCGCACAGCTTAGAGGGAACAGTGCGCCTGTCCCTGTTTGCCCCAGAGTGGGCATCGATAACGTCTGACACTTGGGTCCTCCAGGTAATCCGAGATGGATACCGTCTCCACCTGGACAGACGTCCTCCTCTCTTCTCCCCAGTGGAGCCTGCTCGGCTACTCACGCACCAGACCTTCTTGCAGCAGGAATTATCCAACCTTCTCACCCAGCTAGCGGTCGAGAAGGTACCGCTGTACCTTCGAGGTCAGGGGCTCTACTCCCACTACTTTCTTGTCCCGAAAAAGATAGGGGCCTGCGCCCCATCCTCAACCTCAGAAACCTCAACAAGTTCCTGGTGCGGGAGAAGTTCAAGATGTTATCGCATAGTGTCCTGCTGCCCTTCCTTCAGCAGGGGGATTGGCTATGCTCCTTGGATCTCAAGGACGCTTACGCCCACATCATAGTTCACCCTCAGCACAGGCAATACCTACGCTTCAGGGTGCAGGGGGAACACTACCAGTACAGGGTGGTCCACTTAAGGCTTGGCGTCCGCACCGCGGGTTTTCACATAGTGCCTCTCCACGGCTGCCGCCTTCCTCCAGCGGCAGGGCATACCCATCTGACTGGCTCATCACGGGGTCCTCAATTGGCCAAGCCCGCCTGGCGGCAGCACGCACAATCCTCCTTGAGCGCCTCTGCTTCCTGGTCAACTACCCCAAGTCTCACCTCGAGCCGATGCAGACACTGGAGTTCATCGGTGCTCGCCTAAACATGGTGCAGGCAACTGCCTTCCTCCCTACTGACCGAACAGACTGCCTTCGGTCCGTGGTGTCTCACACCGCCTCGGGCACATGGCCTCCACCGTCCATGTGGTCCCACTCCTGAATGCACATGCGGATAGCCCAGTGGTGCCTCAGGGCACAATGGAGACAGGCCTTCGGCCACCTCAGAGATCCTATCCAGGTCTCCCGCAGTATCCACAACTCCCTGAATTGGTGGCGGGACCCCCGAAGTCTCCTTCGGGGAATGCCCTTCCAGACTCCGAAGCATGAGCTCATCCTAATGACAGATGCTTCCCTGCTGTGGTGGGGAGCCCATTGCAGCGCGTTGTGCACTCAGGGGCAGTGGTCGCCCGAGGAGTCTCGGCAGCAGATCAACCTGCTCGAGCTTTGGATGGTGCGTTGGGCCCTAAGGGCCTTCGAGGGCTATCGGAGGAGGAAGTCTGTGTTCGTGCAGACCGACAACAGGATAGCCATATTTTATATCAACAAGGAGGGGGAACAGGATCATACATCCTCTGCCAAGAGGCGATCCTCCTTTGCGTCTTGCTGGGAGATGATCCTGCGAGCGGTCTACCTCCCAGGCCAGGAGAATGTCCTCACAGACAAACTCAGCAGGATCTTCCACCCACACAAGTGGTGCTTGAATCCAGAGGTCGCTGGCGCCTTGCTTCATTGGTGGGGGGACCCCATCCATGAACCTGTTTGCCAGCCCGGTGAACGCACAGCTTCCCCGGTTCTGCACCTCAGCAGGGTGGTCCCGGATGCGTTCCTCTTGAGTTGGACCTCTGGCCTTCTTTACGCATTCCCTCCCACTCCTCTCATTACGAGGACCCTCCACAAGGCTCAGCGGGACAGAGCTTTGTTGATCCTTGTGGCCTCGACAGCCTTTGTTCCCGCTTCTGCTCCGGATTGTGTCCGAGCTCCCAGTCCCTCTGGGCTGCGCCCCAGGCCTGTTGACGCAGGAAGAGGGTCGGATGTTCCACCCAAACCTGGCCTTGCTGTTCCTTGCAGCTTGGCAGCTGAAAGGGTTGCCTCAGCTCCGCTGCATCTCCCGGAGGACGTCAAGGAAGGATTCAACATGACGGGCATATGCCTTTAAGTGGTGATGCTTCTCAACCTGGTGCTCTGAGCTCCAGATTGACCCCGTTCTCCTGCTCTACCCAGTCGATCCTCCAGTACCTCCTCCACCTCTCGAAGGTAGGACTGAAATCCAATTTGGTCAGGGTACACCTGAGCGCCATTTCAGCAAACCACCTCCCCATCAAGGGAAAACCCCTCTCGGGGCAGCCCTTGGTCTCTCACTTCATGCAAGTCTACTGCTTTCCAAGCCTCTCATCCGGCCTTCACCGGCGGAGTGGGACCTCAGCGTGGTGCTGATGCAGCTCATGTGAGCGTCCTTCGAGCCGAAGGCAACATGCTCACTTCGGCATCTCTCCTGGAAAGTGGTCTTCCTGGTGGCTTTGACCTTGGCTCGCCGAGTCAGTGAACTTCAGGCCCTCATGGCTGAGGCTCCATACACCAGGTTCTACGGGAACAGGGTGGTCCTCTGCACCCAAGTTCCACCGAAGGTGGTCACAGATTTTCATCTCAACCAGGAGATAGTCCTACCGACCTTTTTCCCGAGACCGCATGCTGACCAGGCATCGGCGGTGTTGCATACACTTGACTGCAAGAGGGCTCTTGCCTTCTACCTACAGCGTACCCAGGTTCATCGCAAGTCTGACCGGCTTTTCGTTGTCTACAACCCCAATCGCCTGGGGCAGGCAGTCACCAAGCGCAACATCTCCGTCTGGGGGGTGGACTGCATTGCCTTCACCCAAGCAAAGGCGGGCACCCCACTGGATTGGCAAGTCACCGCACATGGCATCGGTGGCTTCGCTGCGCTCAGTGCCTCTAACGGGCATCTGCCGGGCTGCGACCTGGTCTTCAGCGAACACTTTTGCTGTCCATGACTGCCTGGAGAGGGAGTCCCGCAAGGACAGCGCCTTCGGCCAGGCTGCACTCCGTAATCTGTTCAGGATATAAGCAACTCTTGCCCTACAATCCTTCTTCGACAGCTACAGAGAGCTTCACCCCGGGGATCTGAAGACTCGGGCTCCTCCAGGCATCGACTTCTGCTCACGGCCTCGTGGAGGCATTTTTGGGTTACAGGCTCGGTAGCCTGTAGCTGGGGAGTCCCATAAGTGAGTACCGACTTCCTGCTTGTTCCTGGAGAAAGCGTAGTTACTCACCTATAACAGGTGTTCTCCAGGGACAGCAGTCCTCACTACCCTCCCACCTCCCTTGAAGAGTTGCTGTTTTTGTCCTTCCCTTGCCATCTGCTTAGTAGGGCTCTAGCTAGGGGACCTGACTGAGCAAGATGGCACCTTTGGGCGGGAAGAGGACCACGCCTTTGGGATTGCTGCCACGCATGCTTTCTTTGAAAGCTGGGAAATTACTCCACGCGGGCTCTGTCGGTGCAGACGTCACCCATAAGTGAGGACTGATTTCTGCTGTCCCTGGAGAACATCTGTTACAGGTGAGTAACTACGCTTTTACTGTATTGTATTAAGGATTAGGTCACTATGTCCTTAAGTCATGTTTTTATTGTTTTATGTTTTAACACTATTTTTCTTGTCGTTTTGAGGTTGACCCCCTGAAGAAGGCTTTCAGCTGAAACATGGCCTGTGTAAGGGTTGTTCGAATAAAGGCTGTTCTTTTATCTTGAACACTAGGCGTTGACTTCTTTTCACCTCGCTCCTGCCTATTGCTCACTCCTTTGCGAGTGCTTTGCTTGTGAACCCTGAGATTTTGACTATGATTCAGATGGTTCGGTACTGGGCTCCGACATGGATGAAGAAATACTCTCGCCTTCAGAAGGTTTGTAAAGAGGCCAAAGTGATCCACCTATTCTAGGAGTAGTAGCTGGCTGTGTTAATGACCAGGGTCACATCTGCATTTGAACCCGATGGATGCTTCCAGCACAGAGCAGGAGCCGAAGGTACAACTGCTCCTTCAAGGATACAGAAGTTCACTACTGTCCTCCCATTCCTAGATGTGATCAAGGATATGATCCAGTCAGAGTGGGACTCTCCCGATGTCCCTTCCTAAGGGGAATCAGAAGGTCTACGGACTCCCAGAGGAGGCGTGCATTGAGTTGTTTGGCATTCCCAAGATGAATGCACAGGTCATGGCAGTTACCAAATGGTCCACCATTCCTGTGGAAAGCGGAGTGGCCTCAAAGGATTTTCTGGACTGCAAGGTGACTTCGTTGTTGCGGAGCCAGTTCACAGTGGCGGCGGCTTTTCTGCAGCTGGCGATATGTACCAGCCCAACGTCTTGAACCCTGCTCCACTAGATTCAGTCTCTTCCACAAGTATGATGCTACTCTCGTTGGGAGTCTGCTGCAGCCATCCTTTTTGATGCCATGTATGAGTGGTATGTTTGGTGGCTAGGCATGGTTCCCTAATGACCGTGTCCCAGTGTTGGATTTGGCTCTAGCACTGGGCAGCAGACTCATCTTACAAAGCCTGGTTGGCCCAACTGGCTTTTAAAGGGAAGCTTCTGTCTGAAGCCGAAGTGGAGAAGCTGATGAAGAATCTGAGCGAGACAAAATCTTACTGTCTTCCAGAAGACAGGTCCAAGGGGCTTGGCTCTCACTTTCAGGCTATCCACTGCCATGAGGATGTTCTCCAAGGTCATGGTGATAGCGGTTGTGGCGCCAAGGGATCCTGTGTCCATCCATATCTAGACAACTGGCTTATCCGGGTCCATTCCTTTCAGAGGTGTCTTAGGTGGCTTCCCAAGTGGTGTCCATTTTGGGAAGCCCTGGCAGCTGGGTGATCAGTCTGAGAAAGAGCCAGCTGTTGCCTTCCCAGTCCCTGGAGTTTCTGAGAATACATTTCGACACTGGAGTGGGCAAAGTCTTCCTGCCAAAGGAGAAAGTCAAAAGATTGTTGGATTGCCTTGCGCTGTTCTGTGCGCAGCAGGCTCCCAGGGTCTTGGATTATCTTCAGTTCCTTGGACTGATGGCAGCGACCATAGAGATGGTGCTGTGGGTGTGTGCTCACATATAACAACTCCAGTAGACCCTGCTGACTCGGTAGTCCCTGAGTTCTCAGGAGATCAAGCGCAGGCTCCCACTCCCTTTGATGATGAGGTCCAGCCTTTGGTGGTGGCAGCAGCCTGGTCATTTGAGGAAGGGCATGCCGCTGGATGATTTCTCGTGGATCCTCCTGGTGATGGATGCCAGTCTCTCAGGCTGGGGAGCCCATTGCCAAGGCCATATAGCCTAAAGCTGTTGTAACTGCAAGGAACTGGTGTGATCCATCAACTGCCTTGAGGTGATGGCCATCAGGTTGACTCTTCTGCGTTTCTGGCTCCTGGTTGAGGGCTGGGCGGTTGAGTGTTTTTCAGACAACGCAACAGTGGTGGCTTCTGTCAATTGGCAAGGTGGCACAAGGAGTGCCGGGGTAGCTCTGGAGATAGCTCTCCTATTTGCCTAGGTGGAGAAGAGCCTCCTAGCCTTGTCTGCTCAGCACATTGCCAGAGTGGACAATGTGAAAGCAGACTTCTTCAGCCCTCTCTGGATCCTGGAGAGTGGGTGTTGAGGCAAGAGGCATTTCAGTTGATTCTGCACCACTGGGATCACCCTGAAATGGATCTGATGGTGACCCGCTCCAATGCCACGTTTACCACTTATTCAGTTGCCACACAGAGAATGGGGTCAGAGGGCTTTGTCACTCTGAGTCTTGGCCAACTCAGTACCTGCTGTACATGTTTCCTCTGTGGCCATTGGTGGGGCATGTGCTTGGGTGTATAGAATGCTTCCAGGAAAGGATTGTTCTGGTGGTGCCAGATTGGCCGAGTAGAGCGAGGTTCAGAGATCTGATGTGACTCCTGCAAATGCCTCATCTTTAGTTGCCTCTGTCTCGGGGCCTATTGCAGCAGGGACCGATCATTCTGAAGGACCTGGCTCCCTTCTCGCTTACGGCTTGGTTCTTGAAAGGAGATGGCTAACTTGTAAGGGCTACACTCCAACGGTGGTCTCTACTCTGCTCAGAGCCCAGAGGTGGTCTACCTTGCTGATATATATGGGCAGATCTGGTGCCTATTTGAGCGATGGTGTGGCGCTCAGCAGTTAGCTCCTGAGGTGGCCAAGGGGCCATCTCTGTTGGCCTTTTACATGATGACCTGGAGAAAGGCCTTTCCCTTAGCTCCCTGAAAGTTCAGGTGGCAGCTTTGTCCTGTTTCTGAGGTCCGGTGGCTGGTAAGTCTTGGCCTTGCACTCTGATGTCTTGCGCTTTCTCCAGGGAGTTCGGCATCTGCCTCCTGTTCAGTCTATGATCCCTACCTGGGATCTGTGTCTAGTGCTCAGGGCCCTGATGTTGGCACTCTTTGACCCATTGAAGCGTGCTGCTTTAAAGGATTTGACGCTCAAGACTGTCTGCTTGGTCGCAGTGTGTTCTGCAAGGTGGATTTCCAAGCTGCAGACTCTGTCTTGCCGAGATCCTTATCTGTCTTTTTCAGAGGTGGTTGTTTCCATTTAGCCTATACCTTCCTTCTTGCCTAAGGTGCTTTCTCCCTTACACGTGAACCAGGTAGTCTGCCTGCCCTCTCTCTCAAAGGAGCAGTGTCCGGGGGTGGGGGCGAGGATAAGGATCTGCACCTTGTGGATGTCTGCAGGGTGTTTCTCTGGTACCTGGAGGTTACGAATTCCTTTTGTAAGTCCGACCATATCTTTGTGCTTTTTGCTGGTCTACGCAAGGGTGATGCAGTGGCCAAGTCGACTTTGAGGCACTGGATCAAGGAGGCGATTGCCTTAGCGTATCTGTTGCGGAACTAGCTGGTTCTGGAGGATTTGCTTACCCATTCTACCTGAGCAGAAGCGTCCTTGTGGGTGGAGCAGAGCTCAGTAGCCCCTGCTGACATTTGTCAAGCATTACTGCTTGGATATCCACACGTGGGCAGACAGGGCCTTTGGCTCAAGGGTTTGCAAGCTGCTGTGTCTTCTTCCCGCCCAGTGGAGTTGTAGCTTTGATACATCCCATTTGTCTGGACTGGTCTAAGAGAATGATATTAAAGGTGATATTTTACTTACCAGTTAATGTCCTTTTTTTGAGTCCTGCTAGACCAGTCCAAGGCCCACACCTAAAACTGTATTTTCTCTATTCCGATGTGATATCCTTGGGTCCACTATGACTTTTTTCACTTGGCTCTGCAGTTTCATCTTCTATGGCCAGCATTCTATTTATGCTTTCCTGTACATAGTTCTTTACTGTTGATTACTCATTGTGGCCCACGATTGAGGTTGTGCGAGGCTTGCCATATTTCTCCCATATGTTTTGGGATGAATACTAAAAGGTACCTTTGGTGGCCGAGACTAATAGAGGCACAGGAATGATGTCATTGAAATCTGGGATTTTCATTGGTTCTTTGTCTCCATCAATTTGCTGGTAGGCAAACACAACCCACTTGTCTGGAATGGTCTAGCAGGACTCAAGGAAAAGACATTAACTGGTAAGTAAAATGTCACCTTCTAGAACTTCCTTTCTATTTACCAAAGCCCAAGGTGGGATGAGTCTGTAGCTGAAAATGAACTTAGTCTACATGTTTGTTTGTTTTTTTTTCAGGCTAATACAGAGTGCAGCAGCTAAACTGCAGACATTGGTTCAGTCTGGAGTGGAGCAGTATGAGGCATGGAACAGCACCTCCATGGAGCTGTTAGAAGCATCAATGGTATTAAACCAGCTGGAGCATTTGAAACATGACTAGAGAATAGCAAACTAGTAGATTTATCTTTTGTCCATTTAAAAAACAAATTGTTAAATTGACTATGGAGTCCTAGAGGAAGAGACACAGAGATATGCCATACTGGGTCAAACCAAGGGTACATCAAGCCCAGTATCCCATTTCAAACAGTGACTAATCCAGGTTACAAGTACCTGCCAGGTTCACAAAAAGATAGATAGATTCCATGCTGCTTATTTCTGGGGTAAGCAGTGGATTTCCCAGAACCTCTTTAATAATTGTTATGGACTTTTCCTCCAGGAACTTGTCCAAACCGCTTTTAAACCTAGCTACACTAACAGTTTTTACTATATCCTCTGGTAACATATTCCAGACAAGCCAGGGGGAGGAGGGGCACATTTATGGCTTGGTATAGCCCTGCTTCCACTGTATGTGTTTTGCAAATAGACAGCAAACAAATGTTTTCAGCCCCCCCCCAGTAAAATATTTGTTAATGCAAAGTTCACATTTAAAAACAATATTCTTTGCTATAACAAAGTCTCAGAGGGGTAGCACCCCAGCACGAAATTCAAGTGCCTCTCCTCTTGTCCAAGCTTTAATGTTGTGTGACCATTCACCCCTTCAACTGGAGTTTGCATTGCACCCATCTCCACCAAACCTAAGCCCCATACTCTCCACATCCCAGACTCTACCCCTCTCCAGAGAGCTGAATAACCTCATACTCTCCTTCCCCTTCCCAGGAGGTATCAAAATGCAGTTAGCATCAGCCTTCTTACTCGGGGTATAAGAAATCCAGATGGCTATGTATTCCTTGTTCGTCATATTAGAATTCCAAGCCAACCCATATTTCAACTTGGCCTGCTTATGTGGGGGGGGGGGAGGGGTCCAGGTCCAGAAGGAAGGAGAGTCAGGAGAACCATATTTCAATAACACACACTTTCCCCAGACATGCTTTCCTGACCCATCTGTGGTACTTCCTTTGCAAGGTCTTATGCCCTTCTCCAAACAGACATTCACTTTACACTCCATTTCACATTCTCCCCCAGGACCCCAGTAAAAAGCTAAACACTCTCCTTCGAAAATCCCCCACTTTTCACCGATGATGCCCCAAGGTGCTTTGCAATCCACCATGTTTGACATAAACTAAAGTCTATATTAGTTGAGCACTGCATATCCTAGAGAAATGGACTCAAAACAAGGACTTATATGGGGGGTGGAGGGAATGCAAATTTATTGTTAGTTGACAAGCATTAAGTGTTCTCACTTATCAGCCTGTTACTTAATGCTTTGATGGTTCAATAAACAGATGTATACCTAACATATACATCCTCTATGCCCTCATTTAAGATAAACCATCTTGTTAACGTGAATACATTTAAAAAATCCTATTTTTAAATCTTTTTTGACACATAATAGAATGCTAGAAACTGTTTTTGGGACAAGATCTTAGTACTGACTCATGTATGACCATTTCAGGCTCACTGCCAGTACATCGTTGTGAAGGTTTTTGTAGATACTGTGGAAAAGCTCGACAAGGACCCCGCCATCCAGAGAAGTTTGAAACATCTGTGCCACCTCTTTGCTTTGCATTGGATCCGTACAAATTCAGGATCTTTCTTGCATGATGGATACATTTCTGGGAACCAACTGGACATGCTGACTGTATCCTACCTGGACCTCCTGTTGCTGCTGAGGTGAGATGTTCATTCTAGAAGCAAATTATACGTGGTTACATCTTTTTTGCAAGAAAGGCAGGAATAAGTCTGTGGTCAAAAACCTTTGAGCGCTGCTTAACACTGTACAAGTGTAATCTAAGGAGTAATGTCACTTACCGTTAATTTCCTTTCCTGGAATCCTGCTAGACCAGTACAGACAAGTGGGTTAAGCCCTCTGCCAGCAGATGTTGGAGACAGAGAAAGCTACCATAAGCCTGATTGGTTCAGCCCTGGTAGGTAGATAGCCATATCCCTAGGGGTCTCCTTCAGTATACTCTTATAAAGCAAGGACAACTTAGAACCGAGCACGCGAGTGCCCATGTGTAACATAAAAACAGGCTGAACTATATACAAGGAGCTAACATGGAACCCCATAGAAGCTGAACAGCACAGAAAGAAAGATGGTTTCTGCACAAGGCTGTCCGAATAGTAGGTAAGAGAAACACTGGCTCTACAAGTAATGACAACTGAAAGGCACAGAAAGGAAATTCATAAGTGAAATTTTTCCTTCCAAGTCATCCTGCTAGACCAGTGGGCATACCCAAGCTACACCACCCCAGGGCAGGAAGAGACAGCTGCTACCACCACATTGGCCCCAAAGCATGCCGCATCTTGGGCTTGGAAATCGAGATGATAGTGATGCACAAAAGACGACCAGGTAGCTGCCTGACAAATGTCAAGGGGACTGTTCCGCCCACGAGGTCGCTTGAGACAGAGTGGAATGTCTTTGGAATCCAGGGGGGCACCGGTTTGTTCTGTAGGAGATAAGCTGACTCCATGGTCTGGTGGAGCCAGCAGGCAAGGGTGGCCTTGAAAGCCACAAGGCCCCACTGAGGGCCAGCAAACAGGACAAAAAGGTGATCAGACTTGCAAAAGGCATTTGTGACCTTGAGGTAGCATCATAACACTCTGCAGAGATGGACGGCCTGTAGGCCCCTGAGAGGCCCAGAGCATTGCTGCTTTGAAAACCTCAGAAGTGAGATAGTCTGATTCATATGAAAGGGGGTAAGAACCTTTGATAAAAAGGAAGGAACAACCTGAAGAGATACCTCTTCCACAGAGAAGGAAAATAAGGGGTCCCGGCAAGACAGAGCCTGCATCTCTGAAACTATCCTCGCTGAGACGATGGCAACAAGGAATGCCATCTTGAGGGATAAGTCCCAGAGGGTGATTCGCTTGAGCGGCTTGAATGGTGGCATCATGAGGCTTCTGAGCACTAAGGAGAGGTCCCATGGAGGGACCACCAGGTAGACAGGAGGGTGAAGTGCATGCATGCCCCGGAGAAACCTGCTGATATCCATGTGGGATGCAATGGAGCGACCTGTGATAGATCCTCGGAAACACATTTATTTATTTATTTTTTTTAGTACACTTATATTCCGCTCCTTCCTGAGATCAGGGACAGATAAACGTAACATTATACATTAAACACTGGTGAACATCAAAACTAGGGTGGGGTACAAGTGGAGTAGAGAACATCTTTAACTATGTAGTGTGTTCTAAATACAATGCAGTATTTCACTTTCATAGGAGGATAGGGATGGGTTGAGTGAGTAAGGTATACATACAGGAGTATAAGCGCGGAGACCTGTACCTGGAAAAAGCCGAGGGCCAGGCCCTTATCGAGGCCCTCCTGAAGGAAGGCCAGGATCTGCACCCGCCAAGGCAAGAGGCCCTTATGAGAGCCCTTATATTTCAAAAAGGTGCCAGACCCTTGTGTATGCCTAAGATGTGGAAGGTCTCCTTGCCTTCAAGAGGGTCACCACAACCTTCCGCGAGTAACATTTGCTACTTAGGAGACACCTCTTAAGAGCCAGGCCATAAGCAAGTAGGGAGCAGGGTTATCCATTGTGATCTGTCCCTGCCACAGGAGACCCTGTCTGGATCTGAGAGGCAAAGGAGTTGTCTGGAGTAGGCGTACAAGGCCAGTTGGGCGCTACAAGGATGACCATGCCTGGGTGAGATTCGTTGCATCGGAGAAACCTCCCGATCATCGGACAGGGAGGGAAGAGATACAACAGGGTCGTGGCAGGCCATGGTTGAATTAATGCATCCAGACCCAAGGATCCGCATTCCTTCCTTCAACTAAAGAACACAGGTGTCTTTGGATCTGATGGCAGCGGTGGCAAATACAATGTGGGTTGTCCCCAGGTTCGGGCTATCTGCCGAAAGGCCCAAAGGGCAAACTCCCATTCCCAGGGTCCAGAGCATGATGGCTGAGGAAGTCTGCCAGAACGTTGTCGACTCCCACAATGTGCTGGGCTTGACAGCACCTGTAGATGGTGATCTCCAGGAACAAGCAGGAATGAGTCTTCACATATGGGTACGTCGGTACCGACGGAGCCTGCACGGGAATGCTCCCCAGCATCCAATCAGAAAGCTTTTGGGAGCATCCCTCGCGCCTGCGCGCTGACTTCCCGCCTTCTCCACTGCCTCACCTCAGTTTTCGTTTTTCCGCGGAGCTGGCAGGACGTCCTCCTGTCACCGCAGAAACTTTTTTCTTTTAAATTCTTATTACTTCTTTTCTTGTGGTCGCGGCTGTTTTCCCCACCGATACCGGCATCGCCGGTGCTTTATTCTTTTCTTTTTCTAAACTTTGAGAAATTTTTCTCTTCAGTTTTTGTCTTAGTGTTTTGGGCCTACCAGGCCTTTCCAACATGGAGCCTTCTTCCCCTAAGAAGTGCCTTCACTGTGGAAACTTTGGTTTTCTTTTTAGACTCCAATGCTTGGTGTCTCACCTGTTTGAGCCCTGACCCTTTTTCCCCTGAATCATCAGGCTGTAGTATTGGGAGAAGACCTTCCCTTTTTCGAGTTTCCCTCGATGCCGTTTTTCCTCCCCTGAAGTGAGGACATCGATTTATTCTTCTCTCCAGGATCAGGTAACCCACAAACAGTCTGTTAAGACTAGCCAATCCTTGAGTGGTACGTCTCATGCAAAGCATGCTGACGGCTCCGGCCTTACCCTCAAGACCCCATTGGCAGTAAAACCCCGGCGGGAGTCTTCAGGCTCCAAAGCATTCACGGGGTTTCAGGTTGTTCCTGGGGCTCACCCCTCACAGAACATACCTGAACCATGCTCGGGGTTGGTATCCACTTCGAGCGGTACCCATACCCCGGCATCGGCACCGGTACCGGTGTTGAGTGGTCCACTCTTCACCGAGGATAGTCATCTGGTGTCCTCGGTACCTTCGGGGCCGATCGATACGACCCAGATTGGCTTTCCTGCATCTCTGCCATGCTCGGGGTTGGTATCGGCATCGGCACCGGGGTCGAGTGTTCCACTCTTCTCCAGGAATCGTCATCAAGCGTCCTCGGTACCTTCGGTACCGCTCGATACGACTCTGACTTTCCTGTATCGGCATCGCCAATACCACCACTGACGTCGGTACCTTCTAGACATGTATCGATAGACTCGCTCCCTTCGATGCCGAGTCTAGAATCGATATCCAGTCTAGATGACTTGGTACCGATGCGCTTCGGAAACGACCCATATCGTTTCCAACCTCGCAGTGCCCAGGATTTTTACCAAGCCTCCCGGGCTACTTCGGTACCACTTCAGCCGATACCTGCTTCGATGACATTACCGTTTCCGATACCGGTATCGGTACCGATGTCAATTCCTGCAGTTCCATCAGTGCCATTGATCCTTTCTATGCCTAACTTGGAATCGATACCAGGCACTGATGATACAGTTCTAACTGTCTCGACTCGGGACTGTCAGTATCACTGTCCATCTCGCAGGGTTTCTTTTCTGCACCAGTCCAGTATATCTTCTGGTGCTCAAGCTGTTTCTTCCACTTCAGCTTTTCCAGGAATGGTTTTCACTGGAGATTCTTCTTTTCAGAAATTTCTCCTTGACATGGCAGACTTTCTTGCCATTCCTATTCCTGGCTCTGCTCTCACCCATGATCCTGCAGAAAAGGAGAATATAATGCTTCCTTTACATCATTCTTTGCAGGATTTTCTTCTGAGGATGTGGGAATCACCTTTACAGGTTTCTTCACCTTCTACAGCCACCAATGTTCTGTATCAGGTGCCTCCCTCTCCAGGGTTTAAAAAAAAACCAACTTCCTCATCATTCCATTGTAGTGCAGTCAGCACTGAGGAAGGTAAGAAGCATTCTTCTTCTCCGCCAGGTCGTGCATCTAAGGCACTTGATGCCTTTGGACGTCAAACCTTCCAAACTTCTATGCTGGCTTCAAGAATCATCTCATATATTTTTTATATGAGTTTGACACTTCAGGAGGTCACAGAGAAATTATCTCTTTTGTCCCCTTTTTTGTCAGAGCCTAAAGCCACTGATTTTTCCTTGCTTCTTAATCATAGCAGGAATATCTCTTGGTTTCTTTCTCGTGCTTCTTTAGATTCTTTTGAATCTGTTAGCAGATCCTCTGCTATTGCCATTGGAGCACGTCGTAAAGCCTGGCTACAAGCCTCAGACTTGAACAGATGGGCACAACGTACACTGGGTAATTCTCCTTGCACTGGAGAACATCTTTTTAATAGAGAAGCTTTAAGTCAGGTTGCTCATTGCTCCATTGACTTTCCTGGTTCTGCAAACCATCCTAAGCCTTCTTCTTCCCCAGTACGTAGGAAATGTCCTACCAAACCTTCTCTCCCTAAGAAAAGAAGGTTTCACTCTTTTCCTGCCCATCCTCCAGGAGGTACCTAAGCAAGAGACACCTCATCCTAGTCTCCAGGCTCTAACCAGTCTAAGCAGAACCAGCAACCATAGGTTCCTGTACGTTGCACTCTACAGTTAACTTCTTCTCAGCAGAAGTTTATGCTTAAAACTCTACACTGCTTTTCTTTTTCAGTATGCTAACCTATTAAGATACTTGTCCAATGGGTTACAGAATACTCCCCTTCTTACCACTAGGAAGGGAGATTACAACTATCCCATGATAGTCTCTGTCCCCACATGGACATCTTTCCTTCAGCTGACTTACCATATGGTAAGTCACCTTCCAACCCCCTCTCTTCCAGGGTTTCCCCTGCTTGAGTTGGTACCATACTGAAATACCTTTCCTGTGTAGACTTTTTTGTTATCCTTGATTGCATGCTCTGCACAACTCATGAGACAGGGACAGGTATATCTCCGCTCTCTTTGTCTGTTTTCTCTCTGTTTTCACACAGGAGGATCCCTCTGTTGTTTTGTTCAGTTGCTGTGCATGCAGGAGTTCCAGTGATTACTCACCTTGCTAATCATTGCAAGCTACTTCCAACTATCTTGCATAATACTACTCATGTCAGGTTGTCTTCTGCTAGCCATATCCTTTCCTAAGATGTGGCAACACACCTGACTTCATTCTTAATTCTCCTGCCCAATGCTCTCTGCAATCTTCAGAGAAGCTTTCCACTATGGGCCCTTGCTATAGAGCATTGAACTTTGTCTCTAGGAGCTTTTCCATATAGTAGAAAAAACTTATAGGATCATTACATGACTGTAGGGGTTCCTTAAACCCTCTTGTCTCCTGTTGTGATACAGAAGACAAGCTTTTTCTGCGTGAATGTCCAAAAAGTTCCCAATCTTGCAGGATTCTATCCCTTTTTTTCCTTACAGCTTGGCATCATGCTCTTCTGCTCCTCTTGGACAGCGCATACTCTATTAGTATACATGATACCCCCGTGTCCCTTAGCTGAGTCATCTTGGTATCTTCTATGCGTTTTTCTGTCCATTGGACATATCAGAGTTTTAGAGAGCTCCTGATGTGCTCTTGCCAAACTGCTATTATCCTCTATTTTTTCACGCAACCATACCAGTTATTTCACTGAAAAACATTCCTGCACTGTAGAAATAGATTCTCTATATATCTTCAGGTGGGTTTCACCCCGTTATTAGATGAATCTTTTCCCATCACATTCCCCATGGGCATGTTTTTGTGGAGCTCAGTTGCAGGCATGTATTCCCAAGCTTATATTCATGTATGTTTATATCCTATGCATACCATTTCTATAAGCTATGTGGGCATATGTCATGCCCATCCATTTCTATATTTATATATATATATATATATATATATATATATATATATATATACAACTCTATATGTATATATATATATATATATCACACATATCCGTATCTATCATTATGTGTATGTATCTCCATATATACATATATATCTATATGTATATATGTGTCCATTGGGAGACGTCCCTACTATCTCCCTAACTGTCTGTGCTATAAAGTTTTCCCTTCTTAAGGGGTCCAGACAGTCACCTTGCCTATTCTCATATGGCTCAGCAAGTGGGAACGGTTATACATACAATTACTGCTGTGCTGTCAACAGCTTCTATTTTTGTTATGAATCTCCCTGTCTATGCAGTCTCAAGCTTCAATGTCTTCCTATCTCTTACCAGCTAGGAAAGACAGTGTACATCTTCAGTACTTCTGAGTACACTTCGGTTCTCCTTGGGAATAGGGGCCTTTTTCCCATACCCCCTCTTCCCTTTAGGACTGGGCAAATTGTCTAGATCGGTCAGTCTTCTTTTAGTCCTCAATGTTAATGACTCTGTACCTAAAAGAGTTTTCAGCTTTTTCCCATAAAGCTTTCTATTGAAGACCTGCCGTTCTTATCCTACCCCAGTTGACACCTGGGTCACCTGCCCATCCAAGGTTTGGAACCTCATCCTCACTGCTGTGAAGTTACCTTGAGGATTCCACTACTGCATCTACAGTACGTCTTCTACTTCCTACAATCCAGTAGGTAAGCTCTCTATTATGCTTGATCATTAAATGCTTTAATGATACTTGACATACATTCTAAAGACTCTTTTTCCCTGTAGTCTTTAGATTTGCTGTTCCCTACAGCTCTTCTCTGTTCAACTCCTGCCCTCCATCCCTCATGGGATGCCGGAGATCCAGGGGTGGAAAATGCCGTCCTGTTCCACAGGTATGCATTTTATGGGATCTCCCCCTGGCACCCTCAGCTAGGGAGTCCCCATATGTGAAGACTCATTCCTGCTTGTTCCTGGAGATAGCACAGTTACTTACCTGTAACAGGTGATCTCTGGGAACAGCAGGAATTAGTCTTCACAACCCGCCCACCTCCCCTAGGAGTTGTATCTATCTACCTTTCCTCTTTCTCTCCTTCTGTCTCAGCTATGCAACTCAACTGAGGTGAGGCAGTGGAGAAGGCGGGAAGTCAGCGCGCAGGCGCGAGGGATGCTCCCAAAAGCTTTCTGATTGGATGCTGGGGAGCATTCCCATGCAGGCTCCGTCGGTACCGACGTACCCATATGTGAAGACTAATTCCTGCTGTTCCCAGAGATCACCTATTACAGGTAAGTAACTGCTTTCTGCCTACAGGAAGAGTAAGGCCATTTCCCTGGCCATCCCTGTACACTTTGCTCCACCTTGTTGGTTCAGATAGGCCACCGTCGTCGCATTGTCGGAAAGGATCCGGATCACTTGGGATTAAAGGAGAGGCAGAAAATGTAGAAGAGCCAGGCAAATAGCCTGGGCTTCCAGGCAGTTGATTGTCCAACTGGCCTCTTTGGGAGATCAGGCTGCCTGAGTGGCTTGGCTCAGGCAATGAGCTCCCTAGCCCGAGAGACTGGCATTGGTGGTCAGCAGAACCTAGCGAGGGGTCTCCAAGGGGATGCCCCAGATCAGATGGCTGGCATAGAGCCACCAGAGGAGATTGCTCCGCGTCACCCGAGTGAGTTGCATTCGTCTGCCATAATCCTCCAAAACCAGGGACCAGCAGAAGAGGAGGTGCCACATATGTGCGTGGACCCAAGGGACTACCTCTATCATAGCTGCCATTGTCCCAAGGATCTGCAGATATTCCCACACACTGAGTCTGCCCTGTCCGAGAAGTGTCCTGAGCTGGGACGTGAGCTTGTGGAAACACTCCTGCGTCAGAAAAACCTTGCCCTGTCAAGTATCAAAGTGGACTCCGAGGAAGTCCACTGCTTGTGAAGGCTGTAGGTAACTCTTGGAATGATTGACTACCTATCCAAGGCTCTCTAAGAAGACCACTACTCAAGAGACCATCTTGCAGGCTTCTGACAAGGAATTCACCCGGATGAGCCAGTCTAGATATGGGTGGACTTGAATGCTCTGTTTCCATAGAGCTGCTGCGGCGGCCACCACCATGACCTTGGAGAAGGTGCGTGGAGCTGATGCTAGGCAAAACGGCAGTACGCAGAATTGAAAGTGTTGGCTGAGGATGGCAAAATGCAGAAAACGCTGCTGATCTTCGAACTCCCCTTTCCGGACCACCTGAATAACTTACTGTAGCTTCTCCATATGGAACAGAAGCACCTGAAGGTCGTGATTGATCACCTTGAGATCCAGAATAGGCTGCCATGACCTGTCTTTCCTGGGCACCACAAAGTAGATGGAGTAACGACCGGACCATCTCTTGGAAGGAGGGACCAGTCGAATGGCCCTAAACTGCAGAAGATGTTGCAGGGTGGTCTGTATCGCGGTCTTCTGGGGAGAGCCACAGGGTGACATGAAGGCGTCTCAGATGGGTCTGAGACACTCTCTAGGACATAGCCACAATGGACAATACTGAGGATCCATTGATCAGTTATATTGGGCCGCTCTCAGAAAAAATAGCGCCAGCCATCCTCCTACTGGTGGTGGCCTCCCAGAGGGACTGCCTGTCCCATCAGCGTGCGGAACAGGAGGCGCCAGAGAACTTTGAGGGTGCTGAATAGATGTCCTTGCCCTTACAGGCACCTCAAACAAGCAGGAACCGCTGCCCTGCATGCCCTATTGTAGATGTCGCAAAGGACTTGCCAGGCCAGTATTGCCTGGAGTCTTGAAACTTGGACCAAGAGTTGGACGACTGATATTGCTGACCTGGGTATCGAGAAACCAAATGAGGCTTGTCCTCTGGAAGTCGCTGAGGCTTTACTCCCCCCCCCCCCCCCTGGTCCTTGACAAGTTTGTCGAGGTCTTCTCCAGAAAGCAGCTTACCCTTGAAGGGAAGCTTGGCGAGGTGAGTTTTTGAAGCCGCATTTGCGGACCTTTGTCAGAGCCAGAGCCATGGAACCCGCTGAGAGGCGAAGTAGATCCTAAAAAGCATCCGACAAGAAGGCCGCAACAGACTCCAAGTGGGCCAAAGCCGGATCATCAGGCAAGAGCTGAATCCATTGCAGGAGTGCCCAGGCTGCAAGACCACCACAAACAGACTTGGAGAGAGAGAGAGTAGAGGAGGAGAAGGCTATCTTGAGGAGTCCTTCGACCGTACGGTCCTGTTGATCCTGAAGTGCCGCTCCTCCTTCTATCAGAATGGTTGTGTGCTTGGTGACTCCTGTTACCAAAGCACGACCTTTGGATAAGCAAGCCATATCTCCACCTCCAGTGGTGACCAAGGATAGTGTCGACCGAGCCATCAAGCTGTTTGCAAAGTGGCATCAGGCAACTCCCATTCAAGAGATACCATCTGTTTGAGCTCCGATGGGAATGGAAAGGCCCTGGATAGTTTACATATGCCTTGTACAATCAGATCTGCCTGCAGCCGAGAGGTCTCCAGTTTGGTAGGATGCAAGAAGCACAAGGCCTCTGCTATGTGCAATTAAGGTGAGAAGCTCTTCCCTTTGAAAAAGACAGATATCTTGTGTCTCCTCGCGCTCCTTGGCTGAGACTTTGGAGGGAGACCATTCCCCATCCTCATGATCGGAGGCCTCCAAACTGCCCACCGCGGAGAGGGTATTCTTTCATCCGGGGGGGGGGGGGGGTGCACACCTCATGAGGCCACTTCTCGGGACCTGAAGAAGCCTCTGGAAAGGGTTTCTGGCAGATGGGAGGACCCTCAGAGTGCCAGAATCCAAGCCTGCCTGAAGAGAGCTAGGAAATGTTCATCCTAGCCTGCTGACTCCCTCATTGGAGCTGAAGGAGAAGAGGTGGGGAAGGAGGGTCTTCACAATAGGAATGGCTCTGGAGTTCTCTGGGGCTGAGGGAGGAGAAGATGGAACTCCCAAAGACGCCTGAGCTGTGGCTGACTATTCCCCCGGGTGCACAGAGCAGATTGAGCAAACCTGATCCTACAAGTCTCTGCGTTTTATGGCTGCAGAACAGAAAGCGCTGCAGTGAGGAGGGCATCGTCCTGCTGGCAATCACGGAAACCAACCAGCTGAATTGTAGGCTGCGAAGGGAAGAGCATGTTGCACTTAAGATGGCCACCGCAGCTTCTGCTGGACACCTGCCGGATTTCCCACCCAAATGGAAATGGCCACCGGGGCCGAAGGATTGCATGGCCAAGAGGAGAGCCTGTCAGGTGGCCAGGAACAATTTCCCGCTTTGACAGGGGCACAGAGGCTGCAGAGTATTGCAGCGGTTTTGGAAAGGCGAGGTCTATGGTGGCTATGAAGGCCCTGGGGGATTCACTGAGTGCCCCAGAGACAGCCGACAGCAGCAGGGGAGCCGAGGATCAGACTTATCCCATTTGTCTTTTCTTTTCCTCTCCTCTCAAAAAAGAAAAAAAAAAGAAAAAACCTTCCCCTGCAGATAGATTACCCTGGTCCTCTTGAGCTGGAGCCTGTTCTGCCTCCTAGGGGAAAACTGCACAGGTCTTCTAGACCAAGAGTTTAAGTTCCTCACTCAGGCACTGGGAACTCCAGAGGGGGCACCTCTTGTGTGCCCTGGAGACGTCCAGTAAAATAAGATTTCCCAAAGTTAGGAGAAGAGAGGAAAAGGCACCATCATATGCTAGAGACAGAGAAATACTGAAGGAGCCCCCTAGGCTGTAGCTTTCTCTGTCTCTAGCATTGTAGCTTTCTCTGTCTCTAGCATCTTAACCCACTTGTCTGGACTGGTCTAGCAGGATGAATTGGAAATTCTCAATAGAACCTTCAGTTATTCCTAATCCAGTACCAATCACTTCATACTAGAGACATCTGAATGAAGTTACTTAAGAGGAGCTGGAAACTTAAAATATCTGATTTGAGATTTTAAGAGCAGATCAAACATTAGTCTGGAATAAGTATTGTAGATACAATGAACCCTTTCTTAAGTCAGTGGTGGACCACCTAAGATCAAATACTGTTCCACTCCAATTTCCTAGGTTTCCAGACATGGTTTTAAAAAAAAGGTTTGCCCAGGAAGCAGGATGTTGTCATGTTTAGCCCCACATGAGAGAGCTGCACTGGGGTAACCAGTAAGCAGAAGAGGGAGTGAGATGATTTGCACCTGGGTGGAATGGAGAAAAGGGAGTGCACTTGCCTCCTCCCCAGGACTAGCCCCCAATTTGGTTCAAGGTGTTGGCACCCTAGACAGACCTTAAGCCTTATGTCCCCTTTGGCTGTCAGAATATATTGTTTCTTCGGGAACAAGCAGGAAGTCAGCCCTCACATATGGATGATGTCAGTACCGACAGAGCCCTCGCAGAAGCATCCCCCCAGCTTTCAAAGAAAGCCTTTGGGAGATGCCACCATGCATGCATGATCCCCTTCCCGCCCAAGGGTGCCATCTTGCTTAGTCTTTTTTTTCCGCAGAGCCCTTCAGATGTTGTCTGGCTTGTCCCCAGAAAAAGTTGATTATTTCTCTCTCCCGAGTTTTACTCGCCTCCGGTATTGCACTGGTATTCTTCCTGCCTACTGACCTTGGTGCCTCGGCATCGGGTTTGGTTTAATTTTTGTAATCTTTTGTTATTTTCTTTTTCTGGTATCTTCATGCCTTTTTTCTCCTGCTGGCAGCCCGGAGGGTCTTTGACCTCGCAGAAGTACTTTTTTCCCCCATGGCTACCAGTGGCTTTAAGAAGTGTGATCAGTGTTCTAAAATCATGTCTTTGACCGACACACAGGACTGCTGTCTTCGCTGCCTTGTGCCAGACCACAACCCAGTGGCCTACAATCTCTGCAAGAGGATGTCTAGCAAGGCCCTCGAGCCGCCAGCAGCAGCACGATAACTTTTTCCTCTAGTTCCTGTTGCCTCCAAAGGCTAGAGCCTTGCCTGAGGCACCAAACCAGAGCTTCATCGTGGGCCCTCAGAAAGGGGGTCTCCCTTGAGGGAACAGAGGAAGAAGAAACAACTTTCAGAGGCAGCGTCCTTGGATGGTCCCGACCGGCCAGGAGCTCCCTGGGTCCTGTCCCGCAGTCTGAGCCACTTGTCCAAGGCATTTGAGAAGGAGTGACCTGCGAAGGTCCCCCGGAAGGATCCGACCGCAGACCGGCCTCTGTCCCCAGACACAATCCTCAGAGGATTCCCCTTCAGGGGAGCTGGCGTTTGGCCTGAGTCTCTCGGTGCCCATGCCGAAGGCTGCAGAGCCTTCCGGTCTGGAGTCCAGAGTAGTGGCCCTGGAGCTCAGTTTGTCTGCCTTCATGGACCAGCAGCGGGCACTGTTGTCCGGCACGACCAGTTCATCTGCCCCGACCACTGGGCCCTCAACGCCCAAGATGATCCTGGACATCCTTCGGCCTCGAGTTGATCCTCTGCCAAGGTAGCACTCCGAGTCCCACTCAACGGAACCGCCGTCATCCTCAGCAAGTTTACCAGGCACCAGCTGTAGGGCATCAGGGTCCTCAGACTACTCAAGAGTGGGAGACTGAGGACGAGGCGTCCCCTGATACCCGTCACCACCATGATATCCCTTCTGACTCTCCCGTCTTGAAACCTCAGCGGCGGTCCCCACCTGAGGACATGGGCTTCCTGGATTTTGTCAAGGACATATCTAAGGCCCTGGCATTCCCGACTGAGTCAGAGGAGGACCCTCAGGTGGATGAATTGGAGATCCTCGAGTACGAGGCTCCTCTGCGGGAATCACTCATTGTGCCCATTCCTCCCATCCTGGAATGGCTCATGCTCTGAAAGTGGGAGACATTGGCGGCCGCCAGAGTCCGGGCTTCCAGAAGTCACAACTGCCGCATAATTCCATGATGGTGGAATCGGCCATACGTCTGCTGAAAAGCCAGAAGATGTACTCATGTGTTGCCCCCCAGCAGGGAGGCCACACCTTGGACACCCTCAGCAGAAAGTGCTACCAGGGCTCAATGCTCATTTGCCGCATACAGGCCTACCAGCTGTACATGGGCATGTACCCTGAGAGACCTGCGAGTGCTCCAAATTCATGTCTGGAGCGGCCTATGATGCGTTTGAGTCGGCGGCCTGGGTAGCCGTGGCGGGCATCGGTGCATGCCACCAAGCTTGGCTTCAGTTGTCAGACCTCGAGCAGTGGGTTCAGGACAAATTAGTTGATGTCCCACGCCAAGCAGAGAACCTCTTTGGCAAACCAATGACTAACAAGGCTGCTGAGCTGGAGACAGAGTTCATGACGAGGACCAGGCTCTCTAAGAAGACCATTGCTCCTCCCAACAGAAGGCCTCAGGTAAAAAGTCCTCTTACCTAAGGAAGGGGGCTGCTTACCAAAACTACCCACCTTATCAGGCTTCCCCAGCTCCCCAACAGGGTCAGCAGGCCAAGGGGCATGGGCATGGCCCGTGTAAGCAGAAGGCTCTAAAGCCCCAGGCACTGGCCCCGGCCCAGCCAGGGGGGAGCTTTTGGCTCCTTGAGCATAGCCTCTCTACGCCAAGGAGATCAGCAGCCCACAGGGGGACATTTGACCCTCTATGCCCAGAGGTGGGTGACCATCACCACAGATTCTGGGGTACTAAAAGGTAGTCAGGGAAGGTTATTTCCTCCACATGACTCAGACACCTCCCCCTTATTTCCCAGGAGAGCCCCTCAGGACTCCCCTCCTTTTGAAGGAGTTGGCAGGTCTTCAAGGTCAAGGCGATGGAACCGTTGCCCCACCACCTCAAGGGCAAGGGGCTCTACTCCCGGTACTTCCTCATGCCAAAGAGGACAGGGGGCCTAAGGCCCATCCTCGACCTGCGCACCCTCAAGATATTCCTGGTGAGGGAGAAGTTAAAGATGCTCTCCCTTGGAACATTCCCTGCTGGAGGTATGGCAGCAGACTGGCTATGCTCCTTAGATCTCAAGGATGCATATACCCTCATCCACCCCAACCACAGGCAGTACCTGCAGTTCGTAATAGGGGGCAGGCACTTTCAATACAGGGTGCTCCCCTTCGGCCTAGCCTCTGCCCCAAGAGTCTTCACAAAATGCCTGGCAGTCGTGGCTGCCTTCCTCCGGCTCCAGGGGGTCGTTGTCTTTCCCTACCTGGATGACTAGCTCATAAAGGGAGGCAAGTCTCAGAGATGCAGCAGGCCACTGCACGCACCATCCAGGTTCTGCAACACTTGGGCTTCATCATAAACTACCCCAAATCTCACCTCCTCCCGACTCAGTGCCTGGCGTTCATCGGGGCAAGGATTGACAATCTCCAGTCGAGGCCGCCTTGCCCAGGGACTGAGCCAATTGTTTCAGGTCTCTAGCTTGGGACATACAGTGCCATCCCTCGGTGCCCGCCCGACAGCTTCTGTGTCTCCTCGGGCACATGACCTCCATGGTCCACATCACCCCAGACACGTGCCTCCACATGAGGATGGCGCAGTGGTGTTTTCGGGACCAGTGGTCTCAGGCCACAGGCCGCCTCTGAGACAGAGTTTGTGACCTGCCAGTTGGCAGACTCTCTGGTCTGGTGGCAGTTGCCCCAGCATCTTGAGGAGGGCTTGCCCTTTCAGGCCCCAAGCCACTCGAGGGTCCTCACCACAGATGCCTCTGTTCACTTGGGGAGCCCACTGCGGAGATCTCCACACTCAGGGCAACTGGTCGCCAGACGAGAGCCCAGCAGATCAACCTCCTGGAGCTCCAAGCCATACACCTAGCTCCAAGGGTCTGTCACCACCTGAGTCACCAGCCAGTGCTGGTCCAGTTGGACACCAGGTGGCGATGTTCTACCTGAACAAGCAGGGGGACATGGGGTCTTGTACCTTTTTGTCAGGAGGTGCTGCTCCTCTGCTCATACGCAATCCAACAGGGTATCCTCCTATGGGCAATGTACCTGCCAGGTCAGGACAACCTGCTGGCTGACAGACTCAGCAGGGTTCTCTAGTCACACGAGTGGCAGCTGGACCCCCGAGTAGCCAGTTGGTTTTCCAGCTCTGGGGGGAAGCTGTGATGGACCTGTTCACCAGTCCGGGCAACTTTCAGTTGCCCCGCTACTGCTCCCGGCAGGCCCACCCCTCCAGGGTGACAGCGGACGCGTTCCTGGTCTCGGGGTCGGAAGGCCTCATGTACGCCTTCCCTCCTACACCGCTGATTTGCCAAGATCTTGTTCAGGACCCTCCGTGACAAGCCTCGCTCATCCCGATAGCCCCTTGGTGGCCCGGGCAGCTGTGGTTCCTGCTACTTCTGAGTTGACCGTGGAAGCCCCCATCCCCTTGGGGACCACTCCAGGACTCCTATCGCAGGAGGGGGGGCTCTCTCCAGCACGCCAACCTGGGGTCCCTGTCACTGACAGCATGGCGGCTGAGAGGGTGTGTCTAGCCCCTTTCAACCTTCCAGCTGAGGTGAAGGACATCCTACTGGCCTTGTGCAAGGCTTCCACTAGGACTGGCCAGGTCACAGTGCTGAAACCATCCTCCTTGCTTTCACTAATTCCTTGCATGTGGCACATGATCGTGGTGACATTTCGGTAGCGGTAGCACTTGACCTTTCAGCGGCTTTCGACCTGGTCGACCACTCCCTTCTTCTAGCTCGTCTCTGTGAAGCTGGTCTTCATGGCACTGTCTACAGGTGGTTTCATTCTTTTCTCTACGCCCGATCAGCCTCAGTCCTTTCCGCCCCCTTCCCTTTACCCTGTGGGGTCCCCCAGGGTTCTGTCTTGGCTCCTCTTCTTTTTAATCTTTTCTTGGTGCCCCTCACACTAGTCATCCAGCAATTCGGGATCTCTGCTTTTTACTATGCGGACGATATTGTTCTTCTTCACCACACGTCCCCCTCCCATCCCGATCTCACTCCTTTAAATAGCTGCCTCACAGCCATCACTCACTGGTTGACCCAGAACTGCCTCCACCTCAACCTTGCCAAGACCACTGCCATCTGGTTCCCTCACGGTCATCCTTCCCCCTCCCTAGCTCCGTCCCTTTCCAACACTCCCATATCCTTGGTCACCACCTTTCGCTATCTCGGTGTCCTCTTCGACTCAGACCTTACCTTTCACGCTCATATCTCCCACATCACCAAAACCTCTCTATTTTTTTACGTCAAATTCTCTCCCTAGTTATGTCCCGGGTCGACTTTTCTAATTCTATTCTAACCAGCCTGGCTTCCTCCCAACTTCACCGCCTTCAGAGAATCCAAAACACCGCAGCTCGCCTTCTCACTCATTCATCCCCTTATCACCACATAACCCCTCTTCTCCTCCATCTACACTGGTTACCTGTTTCCTTTCGCTCCCAATATAAACTACTCATCCTGGTTCATAAAGCCCTACACACCAGTACCCCACAATATCTAGCTGATCTTATTCATTTTCACACCCCCAGACACACCCCCCGCTCGTTCCATTTAAACCGTCTCACCCTTCCCCTTCCGCTGTCCATCTTCAATCCACTCGCTCCTCAGCTTTTTTCTTCATAGGCCCTGCACTTTGGAACTCCCTTCCCACTTCCCTCCGCCTAGAACCCTGCTACGCAGCATTCAAACAGCTAAAAACCCACCTCTTTTCCCTAGCCTTTAACCTCCCCACCTCCCCTCCCCCCTCGTAGCTCTACTCTCCTTCCTCTGCTGTTCCTTAACCCACTTTGCTTTTATAAATTGTAAATTTCTTTTCCTTTTCCGGCCCTGTGCCTTGCTTTTATTGGTTTTACTTATTGTAAACCGCTTTGATTTTACTGAAGGGCGGTTAATCAAGTTTTTAATAAACATAAACATTATGCCATCAAATGGCGCCAATTCTCTGTTTGGTGCGCCAAACATGGGGCTGACCCTTACTCCTGCCCGGTGGCTCTGGAGTTGTAGTATCTTCTCCACCTTTCTCAGTCCAGGCTCAAGTCTAACTCTGTCTGAGTGCACCCGGGTGCCCTGGCGGCGCACCACCATCTGGGGAATGGTAAGCCCCTATCAGTCCAACTGTTGGTGACCTGTTTCCTTCAGGGCCTGCTCTTATCAAAGCTCCCAGTTCACTCTCCGGCAACCAAATGGGACCTCAACGTAGTGCTGGGGCAGCTCACCTGCCCACCCTTGGAGCCTCTAGCTACCTGCCACCTTCGCTACCTCTCTTGGAAGGTGACTTTCCTTGTTGCACTCACCTCCGCTCGCAGAGTTAGCGAGCTCCGGGCCCTTGTGGTGGAGGTACCTTATTCCAGGTTCTATAAGAACATAGTGGTGCTTCGCATGCACCCCAAATTCCTGCCGAAGGTAATGTTGCCCTTCCATCTCAGCCAGGAAGTGGTGCTTCCTACCTTCTTTCCTAGCCTTCACTCCAGTCAGGCGAAGATTGTCCTTCACTCCTTGGACTGTAAGAGGGCCTTGCCTTCTGCATCTAATGCACTCAGGGTCACTGCAAAGCTTTTCATCTCCTACAACCCCAGTGATGGCCAAACGTACGTTGTCCACCTTGGTGGCGGACTGTATCGTCTTCGCCTACGAGCAGGTGAGGCTCCCACTGTAATGCTGTGTCATGGCGCACCGTGTCAGGGCCATGGCGGCCTCTGTGACAAACCTGCACTTGGTCCCGATGGTGGACATCTGCTGGGCTGCCACCTGGTCTTCAGTTCATACCTTCGCAGCCCATTACTGCCTGGACAGAGTCCCGATGGGACAGTGCTTTCGACCAGGCTGTGCTTCTTAACCTTTTCGTGGTTTAGGCAACTCCTACCCTTTGACCCTTCTGTGTTCAGGCTACCGGAGTGCTGGTTTCATTGGACACAGGGGTCCTACTGTGGTCTGTAGACACAGACTCATTGTTCCTGCTTGCGGCTCCCCGTGAGGGAGCTCCTATTTTTGCTATGGGTTTTCGGTAGCCTGTAGCTGGGGAGTCCTATATGTGAGGACTGACTTCCTGCTTGTTCCTGGAGAAAGCATAGTTACTCACCTGTAACAGGTGTTCTCCGGGGACAGCAGGAATCAGTCCTCACGACCCTTCCTCCTCCCCTTAAAGTTGCTCCTTTACCATCTTTTAATTTTTGCTGTCTTTAGCTATGTCATCTGACTGAGCAAGACGGCACCCTTGGATGTGAAGGGGGATCACACATGCGTGGTGGCATCTCCCATAGGCTTTCTTTGAAAGCTGGGGGATGCTTCTGCGAGGGCTCTGTCGGTGCCGATGTCACCCATATGTGAGGACTGATTCCTGCTGTCCCCAGAGAACACCTGTTGCAGGTGAGTAAGTACACTTTAGCTTTGAATGCCCCCCTCTCCCAAGAAGCTGCTATCCTAGGCAGCTGACTGGTTTGCCTAATGGGTTTGGTGGCCCTGCCACTTTTCCCCTTCCCTCCTCCCCCCAAAAAAAAACAAAACACTATTACTTGAAGGAGTGGGAGTATATATATCAAGTCCTGGAGGAAATTTTTAAAATCCTTGCTTCTGAATTATGGCGCAACCAATGCACTTAACAGGAAAATAATACATTAAATCATTTGTTTCCATAGGAAGGAAGCCGTTATATTAGTAGATGCTTTTGACTATACCGATGAACAATTAAACTCAGCACTCGGCAGCTATGATGGGCAAGCTTACCAACGGCTCTTTGAATGGGCTCAGAAAGCTCCAGTAAACCATCAGGTAAATTCCAATATAAAATCATCATATACTCATACAAGATTTTTTTTTCAATTCAGTTAGTAATATGGGTTAAATTTACTATTTTTAAATTTGAAGTCCTGAATTGTGTTAATCTGAAGGGAAGTCGTGCTTTTAACACAAATTAGTACCCTCCTATTTTGCAACAAGGAAGAAAAGCGTATGATCTTATAATCAAATAGCTTAGTGTGAGAAAAATATACACATTATAGACCCTTTATAAATGCGGCTCAGCATAACATTGGATTGCCTATAACACAGTCAAGGGTCAGGCCGCCCCCCCCCCCTTTTTTTTTTTTTTTTTTGCTATTACATATTACACTGTAGACAAGTGCTCTTCAAACTTTTATCCTGTATGACCCCATTACAAACAACTGAAAATTCACATGACCCCAGAAGAAGATGAAATCAAACTGGCAGACCTCCAGCCTCCTCCTCCCTTCACTCATCTAAAGCAGGAAGGCGGTGGCGGTGGCGGCGGCAGCGGCAGCAGCAGCCAGCAGAGGGTCTCTTGGGTCAGTGTGCATGTGTGCTTACAGACCCCAGTACTTAGCATGGGTTTCAGACTAACAGGAAGTTTACCTAGGCAAGAGCAACAGCCTATGAATGTTCACTGGCTCACAGGCCACATACTAACTGATGATTTCGCATGAATCACAATGAAAGTTCAGAGAGATGGGGAAATGGCTATGTTTCTATGACCCCATTTGGGGTCCTGACTTCAAGTTTGGGAACCACTGCTATAGACTCAATATAATGCAAATTCATTTATAGTGTGGTGAAATATCTGACCCCAGTGTTATATGGTGTAGTTCTAATTACATTAACTGGAAATCATGAACGCACACTGCAGTTCTACTCTGACCACTAGCAGCATGCTTCAGAAATGGGTCCCTGTCAGTGCCCTGGACCATGGAATGGGGGGGGGGGGGGGGAACTAACTGCTAGCCATGTTAGTGATTTTCGACTAAAAATCACTCCAATCCAACAAATTCTCCTAGTGGAAAATAATTATAATATCAAAATCCAAATGGTGTAAATACTAAGGTAGCTAAGAACTGAAAAGAAAATGAGGCAACGAAAATAAACGACAAGAAGTTGGATATTCTTTGTGAAGACATAAGAAGATCAGATTTCAGAAGATTACTAAGCTAAGCAAAGCTTTTTGTTGAGCTACAGGTTTTAAGAAGATTTTTGTGCAATAGTTTTTCGGACATTTGGTGAAAGAAACTTGGTGTTTATATTGAGATAACAGAGAGATACGAGACCACGAATTGAGCACGTGTAGTGCATTTAGAAAAATACTCAATATGAGATGCTAATCATGTCAAGCATGTGGTCGTGAAAATTGAGATCCTCTCAACAGTTCTTTAATATATTTGGTGGCGGAGAACGGGTGTTTATTTGAAAAAAGCTCTAATATGATCACATTCCAGGGTGGTTGTTGATGTTATCTATGTGCTGACGCTAAAATATCATTGAACGCATACTAAAGCACTTTATAGAGCTGAAACCTCCTGGGATATTAATAATACTAACCACTAATAATAGTTCTAAACATCAGTGTTCTTAGCTACCTTAGTATTTACACCATTTGGATTTTGATATTATAATTATTTTCCACTAGGAGAATTTGTTGGATTGGAGTGATTTTTAGTCGAAAATTGTAATTCACCCCGTAAAGACCAAAACGTTTTTGTATTGATATAGCCATGTTAGTGATGGCTGTATAATTAAAAAGGTCAACCATAATAATCCCCTTCCTCTCTGGATCGCTGTTATCTATAGACCCCCTGACAAGTCCACTTCTACTTTCCTCACTGATTTTGACTCTTGGCTCTCCTTATTCCTAGATTCTTCCTCCCATCCCTTATTTTTGGTGACTTTAATTTTCATATTAATAACCCTTGCGACCCCTATGCATCTAAGCTCCTTTCCCTTACCTCCTCTTTCAACCTCGAGCTTTGCTCTTCTGCCCCCGCTCATCAGCTTGGTCATTGCCTTGACCTCATTTTCTGTTCTAATTGTTTACCTTCTAATTTCAGCACCTCAGTTCTTCCTTTATCAGACCACCACCTCTTGTTTCACTCTTCATCACTCCCCCCCCCCCCTCACTCTCACCCAATCTCCTCCTATCGTTTTAGGAATCTTCATGCTATCTATCCACTGACTCTATCCACTACTGTCTCTTCTCTTCTTTCTTCCACTTTGTCCTCTAAGTCTGTTGATGAGGCCATAGTTTCCTATAACACCGCTCTCTCCTCTGCTCTGGATACTCTTGCTCTGCACATACCACATCCTGTGAGGAACACTTCACCTCAGCCCTAGCTGTTTTCAGTTACCCGCTACCTACACTCTTGTGCCCGCTCAGCTGAATGCACGGCTCAAATCCGCTTCCTTCACTTCAAATTCATGCTTACTTCTTTCCAGTCTCCCATTGCACTAATTAAACAAAACTATTTTATCCATCTGACCAACTATCTTGCCTCTAACCCCCACCGTCTCTTCTCTACTCTCAATTCCCTTCTTTCTCTGCCCAAACCCTAGCCAACTATTTCCACGACAAAGTCCATAAAATTACTCTTCAATACCCTGGTAATTCTTCTTCACACCCTCTTCAATACCAACTTTTCCCCCTCAACTTCTGCCACCCCTTCATTCTTTTCTAAAATCTCTGAAGGGGAAACCTCCCTTCCTTCCTTCTAAACTCACTACCTGTTCTGATCCTATACCCACCCATCTCCTCAATGCAGTCTCACTTATTCTCAACTTTTCACTCTCCACTGCAATTTTCAAGCATGCTGTGATCACTCCTCTCCTCAAAAAACCTTCACTTGACCCTACTGGTCCTAATTACCAACCCTTCTCCTTTCTCCCATATATTTCCAAACTTCTTGAACGTGCAATTCTCTGCTGCTGTCTTGAATTCCTCTCCTCTCGTGCCTTTCTTGATAGGCTCCCATCTAGAAATCACTTCACTAGCTCCCCTTCCATTTCCGTATCCATTTCAAACTTCTTCTTCTAATCTATAAATGCATTCACGTTACTGCCTATCATTACCTATCTCCAGGAACAAGCAGGAATGTAGTCCTTGCATATGGGTGACATTGGTACTGATGGAGCCCGCACAGGAATGCTCCCCAGCGTCCAATAGGAAAGCTTTTTGGAGCATCCCATTACACCTGCATCGCTATCTTCCCACCCTTGGAACCCTCCCTCCTCAGTTCTACATTTTCAACAGAGCCCGCAGGAAGCAAATCTTTCACCACAGAAAATATCTTCATTCTTCTTCTTTTCTTATTTTTTGTGGTTGCGTCTGCCTTCTTGTTGACACCGGAACAGATATCTTCAATTCTATTTTTTTTTTTTACAGAAAGAAAGAACTTTAATTCCTTCAGGCGCATCAACGCTATTTTAGGCCTTCCATCCAGTCTACCGACATGATGGAAAAAAGTCAGTGGTTTAAAAAAAAAATGTTCCATGTGTGGTAGCACCATCTTTGCTACTGATACCCATGACTGGGTGTCTTAAATGCCTTGTCTCACCAGCCATCTGAATATCCCCTATTCAAAAAAAGATCAGAGGCCCTACAGAATCGGGCCGCAAAACTCTGCTCCCTCTTTGCCTTAGATGCGGTTTTACTCGCTTTGACGTCATTGAAGGCATAGTCTTCCTCTCATGGATCTCGGGTATCGAAACACAAGTCTTTCTCAAAGACAGAGATCTACCCTTGGGAGGACGACCTATCTAAACATAAAAATGCCTCAAGCGTTGCCCTAGAGCTAGATCGACTGGCCAAACAACCCTGGCAGGAGGACCTCCCCTCCAAAGCCACTAAAGGGGTTCAGGATGCTCCTGAGGCTTCCACCTCAGGAGAGCTCCTGCTGCCATGTTCTGGGACAGTAGCCTATGCTTCCGGTACAGATACCCAGACATCGGCAAGCTCTATGAATCAGCGTATTCTGGCCACTGAATGGAGTCTTGCAACTCTGTTAGCAGCGTCGGTACCAGTTAGGACGTTACCGATGCCGATGCAGTCATCAGGTTTCATGCCGCTGAACACACTCCCGCACATGCCAGTCCTCAAGTCTGTTCCCTGTTCCAAGGTACTGGTATGACAAGTCTCTTGGCCGATACCGATTTCAATTGGTACCGGAGCTTACAAGAGCAGGAGCATCACTCCCAGAGTTACTTTGACTCTACCAATTACGATTCTTTGGATGATGAATCTACGGTACCCGAGAAATGTGGGGTCTTCCGGAGGAACCTTCACCGTCACCACAACACCACATGTCCCCTCCCAAAGATATGTCTTTTTTCAAGAATTTAGCAAGGATATGGCAAGGGGCCTTTCCATTACACCTGCATCCGAGAAAGAGCCCAGAGCAGAAGAATTGGAGATCCTCCAATATCCTACAGCTCCTAAGGAGGTGACTACTCTGCCTTTCACCAAATGCTCCAGTACCTTATGCTCCGGATGTGGGAAACACCCCTCACCACTTCTCCCCATACTTGTCAGCTCGATACCATGTATCGAGTACCGGAAAGTCCCGGTTTCCAGAAAACTCAGCTTCCACACCACTCAATGGTAGTGGAATCAGCTATGCATTGAATTAAGAGTTCTAAAACACACTCCTCCAATCCCCCAGATAGGGAATAGAGAACCCTCGATGTCTTTGGATGGAGGTGCTTTCAGCCCACATAAGTTCATACAATACTCTACATGGGTATGTTCCTTAAGGAGGTAACTAGGTATTTGGAATCAATGGCTCCTCTTCTTCCAGATAAGAGAGCAGACTATCTTACATTAGTCAAACATGCCCAGAATGTTTCCAAGTTTGTCAATAGGGGCAACATTTGACTGTTTTGAGTGCACTAGCAGAGCAACATCCATCTGCATTGGTGCACATAGGATTGCATGGCTTAAAGCATCAGACCTTGAACAATGGGTTCAAGATAAGCTGGGTAATAGTCCCTGTACAGGTGAGAACCTGTTTGGGAAGGATTGGCAAAATTAGGCTTCTCAGTTAGAATCTGAGACTATCACCCTCAATAGGTTTTCCAAAACTACTGCCAAGAAGGAAGTAGCTGCAACGAAAGCTTTCTATGGTAAGAAGAAAAATAATTTTTAACCCTTAACTCCCAGCTTCTCAATATCAACCTCAGGGTACCCAGAAGAGACAACAGCCTCCCAAACAGAAGAAGCCATGGGCTTCTAAATCTCAAACAGCTGCGCAGACCCAATCTGCACCTGTTTTTTTACTTCTTCCTAGAGTACATAGTCACCCTGCCTCTGGAGAACCCCCACCCCCTCCAAATAGCAGGCACACTTTGCCATTATGCCCACAGGTGGCATCTCATCACCTCAGAGCAGTGGACACTAACCATAGTACGAGAGGGGTACATGCTTCATTTACAAAGCATACCCCCCCACCCTAGTGGGGGAAGATCATTCTCAACCCCTACTCACTGTTCTCCTGCAGCAAGAGGTCACCTCTCTTTTAGCGTGCCCATGGAAGAGGTTCCAACATCCCAACAAGGGATGGAGGTTCTATTCTTCCTACTTTTTCATAGCAACGAAAAATGGAGGGTACAGACCCATCTTAGACCTCAGAAACCTAAACAAATTTCTAGCCCAGGAGAAATTCAGATGATCTCACTAGGAACCCTTCTACCTTATCTCCAGTGTCGGGACTCGCTCTGTTCTCTAGATCTAAAAGGAAGTGTGTACTCATATCCTCATTCATCTGGAACAAAGGATGTATCTATGTTTCATCTCCAGGGAAATCACTGTCAATACAAGGTCCCTTCCCTTCGGACTCGCTTCTGCCCCAAGAGTCTTCACAAAGTGCATGGCAGTCATAGCTGATTATCTAAGGATTCTCTGGATATTTATCTTCCCTTAATTAGATGGCTGGCTAATAAGGGCAGCCACCTCACAGGAGGGTTCCTATATTCCTCCTTCGTACAATGCAGATACTGCAACATCTGGATCTGTGATAAATCTTTCAAAATCCCATCTAGTTCCCACCCAAACACTAGAATTCAAAGGAGTTCTTCTAGACACTTGACGGTCAAGGGCATTTCTACTCCAGGACTGTTGTACTCGACTAATGCAGCTCAGGGACCATCTCTCAGCCAGGGAGATGCTACAACCTCTAGGGCATATGGGCTCTACAGTACATGTGGTCCCATATGTCCAATAGCACATGTGAACAGCTCACTGGACCCTTGCATTACAGTGGAAGCAGGTCTCTGGGGCCCTCAAGGACCAGATCCAAGTCATAGACCTGCTCACCAAGTCCTTTCTATGGTGGTGGTATACCCCAATAAATCTCGTAGGGTCAACTTTTCAGATGCCTCTATATCAGTGCATACTAACAAACGGATGCCTCCAAACTGGGCTGGTGAGCCCACTTAGGCCCTCTCTCCACTCAGAGCCTCTGGACGGAGCAGGAGTCACAGCTCCAAATAAATCTCCTGGAGCTCTGTGCTATCTTTAATGCCCTCAAGGCGTTTCAACAACTACAGGGCCACAGCGTTCTCATCCAGATGGACAATCGGGTAACCATGTTCTGTATGAACAAACAGGGAGGAATGGGCTCTTGGGCCCTCTGCCAGGAGGCTCTCCAGCTTTGGTCTTTTGCCAATGTTCATCGGATACACCCCCAAGCAGTATATCTACTGGGACAGCAAAATGTCCTAGCAGACAGATTGAGAGTCAGATCCTTCTTCCACACGAATGGTCCCTCCATCCACAGACATCATCCTTCATCTTTCAGACCTGGGGAACTCTGGCAAGACCTTTTTGCCACTCTGCAAAACTTCGTTTCTGCACCAGAACCCCGATGTCTGGCTTACAGCAGATGGATGCTTTCCACCTTCACTAGTATCAGGATTTCCTGTATGCTTTTCTTCCCATACCCCCAATTCCCAAAACGCTCTTCAAGCAGACAGAGGCAAAATGAATCTCCAGGAACAAGCAGGAATGAGTCTTCACATATGCGTAACGTCGGCGCCGACGGAGCCCGCACGGGAATGCTCCCCAGCATCCAAACAGAAGGATTTTGGGAGCATCCCTCGCGCCTGTGCGGTAGCTTCCCGCCCTTCCTACTGCCTCTCCCCAGTTTTCGTTTTTCCGCAGAGCCGGCAGGACGTACCTCCTGCCACCGCAGAAACTTTTTTCTTCTTTTTCTTCATTTTTCTGTTTCTTGTGGTCGCGGTTCTTTTTGTTTTCCCGCCGACACTGGCACCGTTGGTGCCTTATTTTTCCTTACTTCCATACTTTTCCTTCGAGGAGGTTTTTCCTCGAGCCTTCTGAGGCCTACCGGGCTTTCCAGCATGGAGCCTTCTTCCCCTAAGAAGTGTCCCCACTGTGGAGACTTAGTTTTCTTCTTAGATTCCAACGCCTGGTGTCTCTCCTGTTTGGGCCCTGATCCTTTTTCCCCCGGTTCTCCGGGCTTCAGCGTCAGGAGAAGACCCTCCTTTTTTCGAGTGTCCCTCGATGACGTCTTCCCCCCTGAGGTGCGGTCATCGGTTTTCTCCTCTCTCCAGGATCAGGTAACCCAACAAAAGTCTGTTAAGACTAACCAAACCTTGAGGGGTGAGTCTCATGCGCGGCATGACGGCGGCTCCGGCCTTCCCCTCAAGCCCCATAAATCCCGGCGGGAGTCTTCGGGCTCCAGAGCCTCCACGGGGTTTCGGGTTGTTCCTGGGGTTCGCTCCTCACAGAACATTCCCGAGCCATGCTCGAGGGTGGTACCCGCTCCGGGCGGTGCCGACTCCTCGGCATCGGCGCCGGCGTCGAGTGTTCCACTCTTCGCCAGGGACTGTCAGCTGGTGTCCTCGGGGCAGATCGACTCGACCCAGCCTGGCTTTCCTGCCTCCCAGCCATGCGCGGCTGGGAATCGTCGACTGGTGTCCTTGGTGCCTTCAGGGCTTACCGACTCGACCCGGTCTGGCGTGCCTACATCCCTGCCATGCGCGGAGGTGGTGCCCGCTTTGAGCGGTACCGATTCCTCGGCATTGGCGTCGAGTGTTCCACTCTTCGCCGGGGATCGGCATCGGGTGTCCTCGGTTCCTTCAGGGCCGATCGACTCAGCCCAGGCTTCCGCGGGGGCGGTACTGGCCTTGAGTGGCCCCGCCCCCCTGGCAGCGGCCTCGGGGTCGAGTACCCCATTCTCCATCGGGGGTCGTCATCGGGCTCCACCTTCAGAGCCAATCGATCTGTCCCGGACAGGCAGTTCGGCACCCCAACATTGCGCGGGGCCGACCCCGGACAGCGCCGACCTCCCGGCATCGCCACGGGCGCCGAGTGCCCCACTCGTCACTAGAGTCTGCCCGCGGGAGGCCTCGGCACCTTCGGTCGCTTCGGCCCAGAGAAGCGCCACGGTGCTGGGGCGGTGCGTCTCACCCCCCCGCTGGGACTCGTCGGGGGGTTACTTGGGTACCCTCGAGGCCGACTAGTACGTCCCGCAAGGGTTCCCCGCTTGGTAAAACGGGCATGGGGAGAACCCAGGCGTCTAGAAGGGCCTCTCTCCCGACGACAGAGACGGCCTCGGGTATTTCCCTCTTTGCCGAGTTTCGGCCTGGGAGGCCCTCGATGCCCGCGGCGCTGATCGACGCGATCCCGATTCGTTTTCCGGGATCGGCAGCGCCGGCGCCACCGCCGGGGCCCTCTAGAGAGGCGTCGTTGGCTTCGCTCGGTTCGATGCCCAGTCTCGAATCGATCTCCAGTCTTGAAGGCGCAGCTCCGACATGTTTCGGAACTGACCCCGGTCTCTTCCGACGGCGCAGTGCAGAGCTTACCGGCTCTCCGGCTGCCTCGGCGCCACTCCAGCTGCCTTCGCTGGCTGTTTCGGGGGCGGGGCCGAGGCCGCTCCCTTCGATGGCCAGCTTGGAATCAGTCCCGGGCGCTGACGATGCAGTACCAACTGCCTCGAGTTGGGACTGTCAGTATCCTCCCCTGTTTAGAGTGATTCCTCCTGCGCACCAGCACGGAGGATCCCCCGGTGGTCCTGCGGGACCTTCAACCTCGGCCTCCCCCGCAATAGCTCCGCTGGGAGAACCGTCTTTTCAGGATTTTCTCCTTGACATGGCGGACTTGCTTGCCATTCCTCTCCCGGGCCCCTCGCTAAGTCCGGGTCCTGCGGAACAGGCGGCCATAATGCTTCCTCTGCATCCTTCCCTGCGGGATCTTCTGCTCGGGATTTGGCGCTCGCCTTTACAGGTTCCTGCGCCGTCTGCAGCCATGCATGCCCGGTATCGGGTGCCCCCCTCTCCGGGGTTTCAGACGCACCAGCTTCCCCATCATTCCATTGTGGTGGAATCAGCACTGAGGAAGGTCGGCAGCAAGAAGCAGCACTCTTCTTGCCCCCCGAACCGTGCGTCTAAGGCGCTGGACAACTTTGGGCGACGGACCTTCCAGACGTCCATGTTGGCTTCCAGAATCCTTTCATATATTTTCTATATGAGCCTGGTGCTTCGGGAGGTCACCGAGAGGTTATCTCTTTTGTCTCCCTTTGTGTCGGCCACTAAGGCCCACGACTATTCCTTGTTCCTTTACCATTGCAGGAATATCTCTTGGTTCCTTTCTCGTGCTGCCCTAGACTCTTTTGAGTCTGTTGGCAGGTCCTCTGCTGTAGCCATCGGGGCGCGTCATACAGCCTGGTTGCAGGCTTCCGACTTGTGCAGCTGGGCACAACATAATCTGGGTACTTCCCCGTGCACTGGGGAAAACCTCTTCAATGGCAAGGCTTTGCGTCAGGTTGCTCAGTGCTCCGCTGACCTCTCTAGCGCTGGCCACCCGGGGTCCTCTCCCTTACCCGGGGGTAGGAAATGTCCTTCCCGGCCTTCCTTTCCGAGGAAGAGGAAGTGTCATCCCTCCGCCCACCTGCCAGGTGCGCACCTGCCAGGGACGTCTCGTACCGGTCGGAAGTGCCAGGGCCCGCGCCAGGATACTCATGCCAAGCAGCCTTAGGCTCCTGTATGCGGCAGTTGTGCTGAACTTCTCTTTCCAGAGGCTTATTTCCAGCTCTACACTGGGGTCCTTTTCAGTATGGCAAGTGGTTCGGATGCTTGCTCAGGAGTTTACGGAGCTCCCTCCCTCATTGTGGAGGGGGACCTCCCCTACACTAGGATAGCCTGGCTCCACATAGCTATTCTATCCTTCATCTGACTTACCCTTCGGGGCGTCCTTCGAAATCCCCTCTCCCGGGGTTCCCCTGCTTGAGGGGATCACGCACGGATTCTTCCTTCTTCCAGTGTAGACCCTCGCCGCTACCCCCCGAGCATGGTCCGGACAAATCCTCGACAGGGCCGGACCATCCCCGCCCTATTGCCTGTCTTCTCTGTTCTTACAGGGAAACCACCTGGTTCTGTCCAGTTGCTGTGCGAGCGCGAGTCCCAGTGTGCTATTAATGCTCCCGCATACCATTCGGCTATCTGGCGCCCCAAAGGCCCGCGTCCTAGCTCCTGGGACGTGGCGACATGTCTGACTCCTGTCAGTCTTCTACGCCGCTCCCTACCTTATTCAGAGCGGCGAAGGGCATTGGCCCCTGTCCCTGTAGGTTCTTCCTATATGACGGGCGTGACCTACACAGTCACACCATGGCTATATGGCTATTCTATCCCTTTGTCTTCCTTGTGGGACGGAGGACAAGTTTTTTTTTCTGTGTGACTGTCAGGGAGTCGCATCGGAGGCCTACTGCTCCTGGTGTGCTCTTCCTCGACTGCTTGGCCTTTCATGCAATCATACTGCTCCTCTCACCGATCTGCCCCTGCACCACGCAAATAGGCTCATCACTTTGATGGCCCTTCTCCCGCCACCTTCCAGGTGGGCGCTCTCCTGTGGATCAAGGGCAGGTCCGAGCTTGCAGTATTGTTCTCACGTGTGCATGTCCCCGGCGTACACGTTAGTACCGGGATGGGCGTTCCCGGGCCCGCTTATAGCCTGATATACATCTATACAGGTTGTTGGATATATATCGGTACAGGTGGGCGCTTTTGGGAGATGTTATAGCGCCCTGTGTCTTGCCGACTATCTCCCCAATTGTCGGTACTGTCGTTTGTTGTTGCTTGCCTGCGTCCTGCGGCTCGGGTTCTGGGACCGGTTCTGTTTACACTTGCTGCTGTGAAGTCAACAGCCCTCCTTTTTTGTTTACGCCTCCTTGTCTGGAGGTATTCAAACCCAATGTCTTCCTATCCCGTTTCAGCTAGGGAAGACAGTGTACCCCTCGGTATCCCGGGGTACACTCCTTTCTTCTCCGGGCTGGGTTCTCCCAGATTGGCCAGTCTTCTGCTTAGTCCTCAAGGTTGGGGACTCTGCTCCTCCGGAGTTCTCAGCTTCTCATAGAGCTCCTCGTGAAGACCTGCCGTCCTCTCCAGTGCCAGTTGACGCCTGCGTCTCCAGCCCGCCCGGACTGGGAACTTCGTCCTCACTGCGGTGCAGTTCCCTTGAAGACTTCGCATCTACAGTACCCGTCGCAGCTCTGCCTCCTACAATCCAGTAGGTAAGCTCTAGATTGCCTGGATCATTAACTGCTTAATGATACTTGACGTGGTTTTGAAGACTCCCTCTGTCGTCTTTAGGTTGCTGTGCCTTGGCAATTCTTCTCAACTCCTACCCCCCATCCCTCAGGGGATGCCGGGGATACAGGTTGGGCGATGCCACCCTGTTTAGGGCCGCACATTCTGGGATCTCCCCTGGCACCCTCAGCTAGGGAGTCCCCATATGTGAAGACTCATTCCTGCTTGTTCCTGGAGATAGCACAGTTACTTACCTGTAATAGGTGATCTCCGGAACAGCAGGAATTAGTCTTCACAACCCACCCACCTCCCCTAGGAGTTGTATCTCTCTCTCTCTCCTTCCTCTCCCTCTCCTTCTGTCTCAGCTATGAAACTCAACTGGGGAGAAGCAGTAGGAAGGGTGGGAAGCTACCGTGCAGGCGCGAGGGATGCTCCCAAAAGCCTTCTGTTTGGATGCTGGGGAGCATTCCCGTGTGGGCTCCGTCGGCGCCGACGTTACCCATATGTGAAGACTAATTCCTGCTGTTCCGGAGATCACCTGTTACAGGTAAGTAACTGTGCTTTCTCATAGCCCTGCGCTGGCCATGTTGACCATGGTTTCCTCTCCTGCTATATCTGTCTCAGCCTCACCCCCCTGAACCTCTGGTCAGCTCCCAATCTCCTTTTCCAGGAGGAAGGTATGCTACTCCATCTCAATCTGCAGTCTCTCCATCTCATGGCTTGGCTGCTGAAAGCGTAGTCTTACTTCCTGGGTCAGGTTAAGATTTTGTAAGAGATCCTTCTAGCCTCCAGGAAACCATCCACCAGATGTTCTTATGAGCTCAAGTGGCATAGGTTCTCCACCTGGTGTTTCCAGAAGGAGCTTAATCCCTTTTCAGCTCCTGTGGAGGCTCTCCTTCAGTATTTCCTACATCTTTCCTCCTCTGGTCTCAAGACAAACTTGGTCAGGGTTCACCTCTGTGCAATTGCTGCTTCTCACCATCCCTTGGATGGACAACTTATCTCCTCACAGCCGCTTGTGATGCATTTCATGAGGGCTCTTATTGACCAAGCCTCCTATCAAGCCACCACCGGTAGCATGGGATCCTGATGTCGTCTTAGGGAAGCTCCTTAAGCCGCCTTTTGAACCTTTAGCCACCTTTAGCCACAACCTCACTAAAGTTTCTCTCATGGAAGGTTTTCTTCCCAATTGCCCTCACTTTGGCTAGATGCATTAGTGAGCTTCAGGCTTTGGTGGCAGATCCACCTTATACACAGTTCCACCATGATAGGGGGCGAGTCCTGAGGAGAACCTTATTTCATTGCTAAAGGTGGTGTCTTTTTCCCCAGACCGCATTCCTCTAGGTCAGAGGCAACCTTGCACACCCTTGACTGCAAACATATCTTAGCTTTCTAATCTTCAGAGGACTCGAGAGCACCATAGAGCTTCATAGTTCATTTTCTTTGACCCTAGTCACTTGGGTCTCCCAGTTTCTAAACATACTCTGTCCAATTGGCTAGCAGATTGCATCGCATTTGCTTATGCTAAGGCAGGACTATTCCTTGTAGGGCACGTCCCTGCCCATAATGTTTGTGCCATGGCTGCCTTGATATACTAAAAGAATACCAAACCTAATGAAAACAGTCCCTTATGTGTAATATCTTTTTGTTGGAACTGGCTGGAGGCAGCTGAAAGAGCCACACGGTCGCTCCAGACAGCCAGGTCCATTTTAATTAAACCAAGCTAAAAAAACACTTATCAAACTGTATCCCAGTGAAGATTGCAATAAACAATCTTCACTGGGATACAGTTTGATAAGTGTTCTTTTAGCTTGGTTTAATTAAAATGGACCTGGCTGTCTGGAGCGACCGTGTGGCTCTTTCAGCTGCCTCCAGCCAGTTCCAACAAAAAGATATTACACATAAGGGACTGTTTTCATTAGGTTTGGTATTCTTTTAGTATGTGAATATTATGGCTGCCTTGATGGCAAACCTATAGTCTGTAGCCATTGACGAGATCTGCAAAGCCGCTACCTGGCCTTCAGTGCATACCTTTACTGCTCATTACTGTCTTGACAAGAACTCCTACCGTGATGCCATGTTTGGTCAGGCTGTACTCTAGCACCTCTTTCAGATTTAGGTCAATTCCTACCCTTGATCCATGACCTCTTGATGCATCTGGGAGCTAGGAAATCCCATATGTGAGGCTACATTCCTGCTTGTTCCTGGATATAGCATAGTTACACACCTGTAACAGCAGGAATTTAGTCTTCACAATCCACCCTCCTCCCCTAGGAGTCGTAGGGTCTCTTTTCTCTCTCTCTCTTTCCTTTTATCTCAGCTACAACTGCAAGGGCGGGAAGGCAGCGACGCAGGCATAGTGGGATGCTCCCAAAGGTTTTCCTATTGGGCGCTGGGGAGTGTTCCCACGCAAGCACTGTCAGGATCTACATCACCCATATGTGAGGACTAAATTCCTGCTGTGCCTGGAGATCACCTCTTACAGGTGAGAAACTATGCTTTCCTCTCGCCCTACACCCCTCCTCATGAACTCCACTCCTCCTCTGGCTTTCTTCTCTCTATGCCCTTTTCTTCTACTGCTGACTCCAGTCTTTTCACCTTGCTGCTCCTTATGCCCGGAACAAAACTTCCTGTATCTTTGCAGCAAGTCGCATGTCTCTCCGTCTTCAAATCCATGCTAAAGACTTACCTCTTTGAGGCCACTTTTGGATTCTAATCCTCTTGTTCCATCACATTAACACCCAATCAAGTATATTACCATATAGTATACTTAAGTGACACCCATGGGGTGTCATTAGTGCAGGGCTCAACAAACCCCAGGTGCCAGGTTGCCATAGTGACCAAACAATCAGTCTTGACACCTGGGGCTCAGAGCACATGGGCAGAATAGCAGCCAAGAGATGTGGTGTCTGCCCACAGGCAGAACTGCAGAGCCGGTGTCTGCCCACAGAGATCCCAACTGCTGCAGGCAGAAGAGCTGAAAAGGGTTCAGTATCAGCCAGAAGAGCCAGTGTTTGCACTGCCTTAAAAAAAATGTAAGTTTGCTGCACGGACAGCTGAATAAATTAAAGGGGCAGTAAGGTTTAGTTACTGCACCTTTAATTTATTCAGCTGTCTGTGTGAATGGAGGGAGGAAGGTTAAAGGTAGGGAGGGACAGTAGGAGAGGGGTTGAAGTGGAGCAGGAAAGGATGAATCCATGGGAAGTAAAGGACACAATGTGTATCCCTCTTGCTCCAGCCAGCCACACACACACCCACACACACAGGTGTGTAGCTTAATGGGGTGGCGGGAGAGGGAGGAAGAGGAGTGGGGCCACTGTCTTTTGTTGGCACTGTGTAGTGATCCATTAAGAGCCTGATTTATTAAGCTTTTCCCCCAATGGGAAAACAGTCTTAGGAAATCAGGCCCTAAAATCTAAAAAAGTAACTGTGATACACCAGGAGGGAGAGCAGGGCAGGGCATGCACTGTCACCTAGGTTTGACAGCCAGCTCCTGCATTCCAAGGAAATTAGTCAAGGCCTGCGTTAGTGCACCGAACACACAGCAATTGCCCTTGCGCTAGCAGCACATTGCTTTCTGCAGCACATTTCACCCATTCCCCATCATACAAAGCCAATTATCATGCCTTTTACTGCACATCACTGGCCTGCCCCCATTAGCATTCCTGGCTACTAGTTGCTGCATATTAACTGGTTGTTCGGCTTTAGATGTCTGTGCAAGATATCTGATTGATAATACTGGAAACTGAAATCCTCCCTTCAGCCACAGAGTTGGTATGTGTTTCTTTTGTATAAGCATTTTAAAAAAAGGGTATGGTTTGCCGAAGCTGCTAGCTAAATCAGCACACTGGCTGCCCTGGGAGGAAGCCATTTCTTCAGCTTTCTGGTTAGCTACCTGTGTGGAAGAAAATTAAAAACTCCATTCACATGAAAGTAAAAGGTTCCTCCTATGAGGCCCTCAAGACAGCAGAATTACTTTCTACGTGCCTGGGATCCAGCACTAGGGCTCCAACAGCTGTTCTGTGCTTTGAACCACCAGTAGGCACAGCCAGAGCAACATTTGTTGCTGGGGTAAGAGAAGGCTATGTTATCCTTAACAGAAGGCACTTTTAGAAGGGGAGCAGATTGGACCTAATGTCATTTTACTATGAGTCTATATGGCAGTGTCAGTACTATGTATAGCATGTACAGTTGTGGTCAACATTATTGGCACCCTTTCAGTTCAACTCCTTAATGTCCAATATCGCCAAATAAGAGTGGCCAGTGAAATGGCTTTTGACTACATATGTACACATATTTGACACAAAAGAATCAAATACAAACAAGACCAATTAAAAAAAACAGTTGTGGTCAACATTATTGGTACCCCTGCGTTTTAGGTATGTTGTGTATAATATCTTGAGAAATAATTGGAAATATTCCAACTGTATGCCACCATAATATTTTAATAGTATGTTTACTACTAAACATTTGTATAGTGCTATAAGACATACACAGCCCTGTACAGACACATGTAAAAGACAGTCCCTGCTCATTAGAGCTTACAATCAAAACACAGTAGCTGTAGACCTAGAATACATCCAGGGGGAATGGTAAGGAAACACAAAGGAGATTACTGCTGCTTTCGCAGCTTGATTTGCCTAAAGAGGCGGGTTTTCAGCCTGGATTTGAAAAGGGCCTTGAGATGAAGCCTGACATACAGACTTAGGTAGCGTGTTCCAGGCAGAAGGAGTAGCAAGGTGAAAGGAGCAAAGTCTAGAGAGCAGTAGAAGAGAAGGGCACAGATAGAAGCAATTTGCCAGAACAGAGTTCCCAAGGAGGAATGTAGTGTTCGAAGGTATACAACAATAATAATGATGATGATGATTTTGCAAGTTAGATGTAGTAGTTGGGGGGGGGGGGGGGGGGGAATAGGACCTAGACAGCCTCAAAACATTTCTTACAGCCATCTATAAGTTTCTCCCATTCTTCAACTGTGATTTGTTCCAGCTCATGAATGTTTCCAGGATTCCTTTTACCAATGGCAGATTTCAGCTCTTTCCAAAAGGGTCCCGATTGGACTGACATATGGTGCAGGTTGAAACCACCACTCCAATTTGCTACGGGTCAGCCTTAAGCTCATTGGATGTTGTATGTGGTGTTTTTTTCAAACAATTCACACTAACCTTCAAAGACTTCTTGGATTAATTTTCCTCTTTCCACCATGTCCTGGGACATTCTTGACTGCTCCATGAGCAGAAAATTTAACATCAAACTATAGCCACAGGAATCCTAAGGTCTTTGAAGATGGCCTTGTACCCCTTTGAAGTTTGATGATAATGGCATTTCTGATGGTCTTAGCTCTCTAATCTTCACCATTATGAAAATGGAACAGGGCACGAATATGGCCATTTTAAACATTACAGCCATCAGTCATTGGTTGATTCAAGTCATGCAAGTACTGACAATTGATCACAGGTACATCTAATTTTACTGCAATAGGAATATGGTTTTTCTGTTCAAACTGATTTGAATTGTTTATAAGGGTACCAATAATCATGTCCTAGCAATGTTCCAGTTTTTATACTATTTCCTTTTTTAATTGGTCTTGTTTTATTTGATCCAAAGCCATTTCACTGGCCACTATTTTTTTTTTGAGATACTGGACATTAAGGGGCTGAATTGCAAAGGTGTCAATAATATTGACCACAATTTTAATATAAAAACTAACATTGCCAGGATAAAATAGATCAATCCCTGTTAAAAAAAAAAAAAGGTAAAAATACATAGGAATTTACCTCGACCAGAGGCTTAACTTCCAGACCCACATCAGCAAGACCACCTCCAAAGTATATTACAAAATGAAATTCCTGCAAAACCTATGTCATTTATTTGAGCAGAACCACTTCCGAACTGTGTGTCAAGCACTAATCACACTGCACCTCGATTATTGAAACCTAATCCTTCATGGCTTACCCAAAAATGCAACCCAGGCATTACAGCTAGCCCAAAATGCAGCAGCCCAACTAATCACAAGATACAGCAAACCTGCTCACATCACCACCATTCTTGAATCCCTCCATTGGCTCCCCATCAATTCCCAAATAAAATATAAAGCCATAATGATGGCTTTCAAAATGCAACACAACCAATCTGCCAGCTGCCTAATAAACTTAATCCGTAGAGCCCCTGACAACAGATCAGGAACACAGCATCAAAACTCCCTTGCAAGCTCCACATCCCATTGTTTATTTGAATTTGATATACCGCTCAGACCGAAGCATTAGAACGGTTTACAATAATATATCATTTGTGGAAATATGAAAGGAACGCCATTTGTAAGATAGGAAAGAGTAGAGGACAGAAACAGTCAAAAGGATAGGCAAAGAAAGGGAACAGCAGGTTACCATAATATAAGCGTATGACAATCCAGACCACATATTCAATGCTCATTTCAGGACAAACGCCATGGACCAACGCCTAAAGGCCATGCCAAAGGGCTCTCTGGCGAGGCCCTCAGGCACGGGCCCGCCGGTGGAAAGGGCAGGTGCTGTGGAGGGAGGTGGAGCTCCCGCTCTCACCTCTGATGCTGGCTTCTCTCCCCTCACAGAACACGCTGGTGGAATGGCGGTTTAAAAGCCAATGGAGTGGGCAGGCTCTGTGGAGGGAGGTGGAATCTCTCAGAATACCCTAAGGAGAGCATTCAAACTCTACATACCATCACTTTGGAACTCTCTCCCACATCTCCTGAGAGCCACCACAGACATCACTGACTTCTGGAAGTTCTTGAAGACTCACCTGTTTACCGAACACTTCCATATCTTACCAACCATGTAATGTATTAACTACTACGCCATATTGGCCTGAAATTCTCAGGCATCTTGTAGAGCTCAAACTCCATGTAAATAGTTAAATTGTTAAATGTAAAAACACAGTTAACATCTCTTGTATATAGTTCTGAAAAAGTGTTTTATGTAAACCACCTTCAGAATCTGAAAGGCAGTATATAAAAAAAATGTTAAATAAGAGCATTGGCACCCTTATAAACTATTCAAATCAGTTTGAACAGAAGAACCACATTCCCATAGAAGTAAAGCATACTTACTCACCTGTAGCAGGTGTTCTCTGGTAACAGCAGGAATCAGTCCTCACATATGGGTGACTTTTGGGGAGGTGAACCACACGTGTGCCCATCTTCCTGCCCAAAGGAAGTCATCTTACCAGTATGATGACATAGCTTAATCAAGCCAAAAAATTGGAGAGGAGGGAGGGTTGCGAGGACCGATTCCTGCTGTTCCTGAGTACACCTGCTACAGCTGAGTAACTACACTTTCTCCAGGACCAAGCAGGAAGTCTGTCCTGATATATGGGGCTACCGAAAATAATCTGTAAACAGCCCAAAAAGGCAACCAGAAAAAACAACAGCAGCATGATTAATTGCTGAAAGTTTCCAAGAGCCAGCGTCCAGCATGGACATCAACAACAGGTCAGCACTACGGTAGCCTGACGGACAAAGGGCAGGTGGGAAGAAGTTGTCTTAATTCCCAAACAAGTGGCAGAGTATGGCTTGGCCAAAGTTGCTGTCACATCGTGAATCTCCATCCACACAGTAATGGGCTATGAAGTTCAGAAGACCACATAACAGTTCTACAGATCTCCACCGTGGAGATGGAATGCAAGTTGGCTACCAGAGCAGCCATAGCTTGGACACTGAGCTTCAACACCGCATTCCAAACTCAGACCAGCTTGGAGCATAGAAAGGGAGATACAGACCACAACCCAAAGAAAAAAAGGGTACTCTTCCAGACTGCCACACCCAGCCTGTTAGGATCAAAAGAGACAAAAAGCTGGGAGGAACGGCCATGAGCTTTTGTACATTAAAAGGTAGAATGCCAGTGCTCTCTTACAATTCAATGGGTATAGAGCAACTTCAACCCTGTTGGCATGAGGTCTGGGAAAAAAGGTGGATAGTACCACCAACTGATTAAGGTGAAAGGCAGAAACCACCTTAGAAAGAAATTTAGAGTGGTCCTCTGGACTTGCCCTATTTTGATGAAACCTCATGTATGAGGGATGCACCACTAGAGCTTAGAGTTCATTGACTCTGCGTGCAGAGGTGACCACTACTAAGAAAATGATCTTCCATGTGAGATATTTGAGCAGACGAGCTGAGTGGCTCAAAAGGGACAGAAATCAGGTCAGCTGCCTGAGCACCATGTTTGTCTAATCCCCTGCCTGTGGCATAGGACCTTAAACTGAAGGCAGAGAGAGCAAGAGCAAGAGGCCTCTCAAACCGACTTACAAGGAGATGTGCAGAAATTAGCTTACTGTCCACCCTCTATGGTGGGCTGTCATTGCACTGAGATGCACTCAGAGTTCAATTTGAGGGCAAGGTTGGACAGGTAAGTGAGCAAAGACTCCACTGAACAAGAAAAGGGGTTTAGCACTTTGTTTGCACACCACTGAGAGAATCTGCACCATTTAAGACGCATAGGAACGCTGCATGGAGTTCTTGCGAGAGGCCAGGACATTGGCTGGTAGGAGGAGCTCTGCAAGATTTATGTACTAAGGATCCACACCATGAGACCTAGCGAGCAGATGTTGGGATAAAGAGATCCCTTGTTCTGGGATATGTGATCCAGATCAGAACCAAGCTGAGCTGAATTGGTGGCCTCCGAGACAGATAAGAGGGAGCCAGGGCTGTCTGTGCCAGTGGGGATTATGGCAGCCTTATCCTCCTGGAGCTTGAAGAGGATCCTGGCCACCAGAGGGAGAGTTGGTGGATAGGCATAAAGCAGTCCCTTGCCCCAGTCCAACAGAAAAGCATTGGAAGCCATCTTACTGCTGCATGGAACAGAACTGCAGCACCCGAGTGTTGTCCAGTGACGCAAAGAGGTCTATGCTCAGGGTGCCCCACATCCGGAAGATGTGGCTGACAACTTGACTTTTGAGAGTCCACTCGTGTGGCTGGAGGACTTAGCCGAGTCTGTCTGCCAAGACATTAAGCTCATCTGGCAAATTCACCACTCTGAGAAGCATGCCATGTGAAATGGTGAACTTCCATAGACACACTGTCTCCCAGCAGAGAAGGTACAAGTCCGTGCCTCTTTGCTTGTTGATGTAGAACATCGCTATTTGGTTGTCAGTCTAGATGAGGACAATCTGGTTGGCGAGCTGCTCTTGAAAAGATGAGCGCATTGGAGATGACACGGAGCTCCAGGAAGTGGATCTGGTGGAGGCTTTCCCCATCCATCTAAAGGCCCTGGGTTCAGAATCCATCTTGGAGGCATCCATAGTCAGAAACCGTTGATATGGAAGTGATGTACCTAGTAGCCACCAAGAAAGGGACTACTTGAGTAGCAGAGTAATGACCACCTTGCCCCGGAGGCGACCAATAACTTACATTGTGCTGCCTCAGCTGTAGACAAGCAAGTGAAGTGACATGAACCATGGAGGCCATGTAGCAGAGAATGTGCAGCATCGCCTTAGCTGTGGTAAATGGACAGGTCCACAATTCCCTGGCTAGGTGGAATAACCATAGGGCTCTATACTTAGGCAGGTAGACACAGGCCATGGTAGTATCTAGGAGGGCACCAATGAACTTGAGGCGTTGAGCGGGCTAAAAGCTGTGACTTCAGATAGTTGATGACTAGCCCAGATGCTCGAACAACTGAATGGTGATCCTTGTGGAGCACCGGACCTCATCTGTCGTTCAGCCCCTGATCAGTCATCTAGGTAGGGGAAGATGAAAATTCCCCACTGTCTAGAGGAATGCAGTGACCACTGCCAGACACTCTGAAGACTCGGGGCAAAAGAGAGGCCGAAGGGTAGCACCCGGTGCTGATAGCATTTTCCACTGAGCATGAAGTGTAGATACTGCAGATGGAGAAGGTGAAGGGGGATGTAAGTATAAGTATCCTAGAGATCCAAAAAGCACAGCCAATCTTCCCATGGAGGTAAGGTAACAACGTTCCCAGAGAGATCATCTTAAAAACTTTCTTGCAAGAGGAATCTGTTGAGGTTCCGAAGATCCAAGATGGGCTGGAAGCCTCCCATTTTTCTGGGAACCAGAAAGTAACAGGAGTAGAACCCCTTCCCAACCTGAGAAGGCAGGACCAGCTCAACAGCCAGGTTGGCCAAGAGAACCTGGACCGCCTCCTGGAGGAGTTCTCAGTGGGATGGATCAAGGGGGTACTGCCCTGGGAAAAAAGGGGGAGGAAGTTGATTGAAGTGCAACAGGTAGCCATCCTGAACTATTTTTGAGGGCCCAGGAGTCTGATCTATTTTGCCCATAGGTGGCCAATGATAACAGCAATCTGCCCCCACCTGAGGTGGAATTGTAGTGCAAATGGGAAGGGATACCATGCTCCCTAGAAGAGAGTCAAAATCCACCAGGCTGCGGTTGCAGCACAGGCTATGACTTCTGGGGTGACGGTGCTGATGCTGGCCCTGACCCCTTCTCTGCTGCTGCCAACCATGATAGGGCTGATGTGGCTAGTAGCTTGCATTATACTACTACTTCTTGGAATAGAAAGGCTTTGTTCCTGAGACTCTTCTTAAAAAGGTCACCCATCTTACAAGACAGACTATGCATCGTTAATTGCTCATGCCCTAGCTCTTTGGCCTTGTCCTCCATGAGCTTTCCAAAGAGGTTCTCGCCCTGGCAGGGAACATCCACTAGCTTGTCATGGACTCATTGTTCCAAGTCAGAAGACTGCAACCAGGCTAGCTGGCGAGCTCCAATGCCCCACTACAGCTACCTGGGCCACTGACTCAAAGCCATTATAAGCTGCCCTGGTCATATATTTGAAGCACTCTTTTACCTGGGAATACAAGCCCATGGTAGCACTCAGCCCATTCCTCCAAAATGGTCGAGAAATCGGCCAGATTACTTAGGTATGTATCTCAGGTATCTAGTGGGCAGAGTTGATAGGCCTGAATGTGGGCTACCAACATGAAACCCTGATAACACTTTTTCCTAATGCCATCCAAGGTCCTGGCCTCCCTGTCTGCGGGCACAGAGGAGTGGGTTTTAGTGCTTTTGATTTTCTGCATGGCCCACTTCATGACCATAAAATTGTGCAGCAACTGCAGTTTCTCAAATCCCAGGCGCTTGTGGACTCAATACATGGAGTCCATCCGTCTACTCACTGGGGGCACAGTGAGGGGAGTCTCCCACATGCAAAACAGCAGCAACTCAAGGATCTTGTTGTTAGGGACCATAATAGCCTCCTTGGAGGAGGGAGAGGGAAGGGTGCTGGAGGATCTTCAACTCCTCTGCCCTGGGCTCAGCCTCAGTGGAAAAAAGCAAGGCTTTGGCTGTCCCTCACAAATTCTTGAAAGGAGATATCCTCCAGTGGGGATTTCCTGAGCTCATAAGGTGGAGAGAGATCCAAGGGGATGACTCTATGGCGCTTGGGACCGGGGAGTACGCCTTGGTCTCCCACACACTGGAATAGGAGTCAGTGAGGAAATCAAAATACTAACATGATTCCTCATAGCATCATCAGTGAGGGGAGGATGGAGTCAGAGGCTCTGGATAGTCTGATCGAGAGGTGCTCGGGGGGGACGGACCCCTAGGGGAATGTAGAGCTTCAGGATGGGCTATATCCCTGACGGGGAAGCTCCTCTCTATGGACGAGGCTGCCCTCCCAGCACCAAGGAAATCTGGTCTTAGGCCACCCTCAGCACCTGAGAGCAGAGAGTCCCAGGCAGCCTGCAAGGCCAGCACAGTCAAGCTGTGCTTGAGGGCCTGCATCTACTTGGCTAGGAGCATTGTGTCCAAATGTATGGGAACTGGGGCAGCAATGACTGTCTCTGGTGCTGGTACCCTCATCGGGGACTCCATGATGTTGATGGTATCAGGGGTCAACCGATGGTTCTCCTGGGCCTTGGGAGGCAACTCCTCAGCAGGGCAGCTTAGGAGGCTGCTCACAGCCTTTGCCCTTGGAGTCTCGCCAAAGGGGACTGCAATGCCGGTGACCATGGGACTTATCCCGGGTCTCAGCATCCCCCCTCAACTTCAGCGTGGCGAAGTCCAGTCCTGCTGGAGCAGACCTTCAAATGACAGCTGTGTGTCCCATGTGCTATGGCCCTTTGGTTCTAAGTGAGCCCAGCCGAAGCCTTAGTGCCGGTGCAAAGACTTGGAGGACCCAAACAGAGATTCCCACTGTTTTTCCTGAGCCCCTTGCACATCATCTGCAAGTAGAGAGTCATGTGGAGGGCTCACGGTTGGGCTAGAAGCACTGAAGGCAGCAGTTATGGTGGTCCTCCATGAACATGCTCCAGCCACACTGGGAACCCTTCTTAAAGCCAATGGCTGGCTTTGACATGTCGGGGAAGACTGCTTCTGCCGAGTCAAAGGACTCCAATGTCCCAACCGGCCAGGGAGGTGCAAGAGAAAAATCCCATGCACCAAAAAAGAACCAGAGAGAAAAAAAAAAAAAAATGCAGCAACAGCACAGACACTCTTGGGGATGGTCAGGAAGATTATGATAAGCATGTGACCATAAAAATCACTAGTAAGAACAAAAGACCAAACCAGTAGGTATTGACTATTTTCCTGGGACAGACAAGTGTCTAAGCGGTTCCACAGAAAAAAAGACGACAGAGGTAAGATAGCTCCTTAGAGTGTGAAGATAGGCACGTATGTCTCATTGACCTTCCAAAAGTTTCCTTTGGAAGCTGGGGAGCATTCCCGCACGGGCTCCATCTATGACATCACCTGTATGTGAGGACCGACTTTCTGCTTGGTCTCAGAGAAAATTTAGACGCACCTGTTATCAATTGTCACTCACATGACTTGAATCAACCAATGAATGATGGCTCGAATGTTTAAAATGGCCACACATTCACTCCCTATTCCATTTTTACAATGGTGACAAGAGAGCTGCCTGAGACCATCAGCAAAGCCATCCCCACCAAACTTCAAAGGGGTAAAAGGCCATCTCTAAAGACCTTGGGATTCCTGTGTCTACAGTTCACAATGTTATGGCGAAGTTCTCTGCTCATGGAGCTATCAAGAATCTCCCAGGATGTGGTGGAAAGAGGAAAATTAATCTGAGAAGTCTTTGAAGGTCAGTGCAAACTGGTGGAAAACACCATGTATGATATCCAAAGAGCTTAAGGCTGACCTGGAGCAATCTGGAGTGGCGGTTTCAACCCACACCATAAGCTGTGTACTACACCCTAGACCAGACTCTCTCACTTATACCACAGATCGACAAAACCTCCAAGGCAATCTATCATAAAGCCAAAACACTACAATGCCTATGCCCCCTCCTCGCACCACAAGAGTTCTGTTCAGCTGTACAGGCTCTGATCCTCCCTCACACCGATTTACTGCAACTCTATTTACCAAGGCCTACCACAATCCACCCTACTCTCCCTATGCACTGCCCTCCACATAGCAGCCTGCATTATACAAGGAGTGTCGAAATAGAGCCACATCACACCCATCCTAAAATAGCTGCACTGGCTATCCCCAATTAGCCACATCAAGTGCAAAAAACTCTATTGTTCACACAAAGCCATTCACTCCAACCCCACATCACACCTTAACACATTACTCCAAATATTCCACCCCAGCAGAGCTATAATACAGTCTACGAGCAACACACTGGTTATCCCACATGCCAAAACAAAAAGCAACAAACAAGCCCACACACAATCCTTTGAGCTACATGCACCCTCCCTATGGAGCACTCTCTCCAACCAAATCGGAAACACCAGTGACCTAGTCACCTTCCGCAAATGCCTAAAAACACACTTATTCATTGAACACTTTGGCTCACACATAAACAGACCCCCATCCATGCAACCAGAAACCAACACACACTCTCCTATGAACACACAAGCTGACACTCTTTGTAAATAAGTTAGTCCCCCTATGTATATAAGCAAATACTGTTAAACATATTATAAGCTTGATCCTATCTGATCCATGTACAAAAGCCAATGCCTGTTTGATGTATCTTGTTGATGTAACCTCTGTTTGATATCTCCCATGTATATAAGCCAACTCCTGTTTAATGTAACAACTATATTCTCCATTCAGTGTATACCGCTTTGACCTGGAGAAAAGCGGTATATAAGCCCAGCTAAAAAAAAAAAAAAATAAATTGGATACAGAAAAACGGAAGGAGAGCCAGTGAAGTAATTTTAGAAGAAGGGTTATACGAGTGCATCGGTGCTACCAGAAGATTAGCCATGCAGCAGAGTTCTGGATAGACTGAAGAGGAGAGAGATGACACTGAGGGAGACCAGCAAGGAGGAGGTTGCAATAGTCAAGACCAAAGAGTGGACAAGAGCCTTAGTAATTCAGTTCAGTTTTAGCATATTCAATTTTAGGCGGCGGCGAAGTCAGATAAGCAAGTAGAGATAAGAGTTTGGAGCGAAGGAAAGATGACTCTCAAATCTATCTATACCTGACATCAGCATAAAAATGATACTGAAAGCCATGGGAAGAGATGAGGGCACCAAGGGACTGGGTATAGAGTGAGAAAAAGAGAGGGCCCAGAACAGACCCTTGTGGTACAGCAACTGAGAGAGGGATGGCAGTAGAAGAGGAACCTCCAGAACAAAACACTGAAAGAATGATTGGAGAGATAAGAAGAGAACCAAGAAAGTACACGGCCTCTAAAACCAAAAGAGGATAAAGTGTCAAGGAGAAGGAAGTGGTCAACAGTATCAAAAGCAGCAGAAAGATAGAGAAGAATGAGAACTGAGTAAAGGCCTTTGGACTTAGCAAGGAACAGATCACTGAAGACTTTGGCAAGAGCTGTCTTGGTAGAATTAAATGGATGAAAACCAGATTGAAGTGGATCAAGGAGGGCTTGAGAGAGGAGGAGAAATCTGAGATAGCGGCAGAGAACTGCACATTCAAGAATTTTGGAAATGAATGGGAGAAGGGAGATGGGTCAATAATTAGAAGAACAAGTAGGGTCAAGTGAGGGTTTTCTGAGGAGAGAAGTGCTTGAAAGTTGCAAAGAAGGTTGCAGTAGAAAGTGAAAGGTGAGTTGAAAGGGATGACGGAGGAGATGGAGTTGAGGAGATGGGTGGGGATAGGATCAGAAGAACAGGTAGCGAGTTTAGAGGAGGAAAGAAGAAGAGGTTTCCTCAGTAGAGATTTTAGTAAAGGATGAAGGAGTAATAGAGGTTGAGGGGAAAAGTTGGTAATGGAAAGGGGGAAGAGGGTGAAGAAGATTTAGTGAAGTAATCTTCTGCACTTTGTCATGGAAATAGTCTGCTAAGATTTGGGCAGAGAGAGAAGGAGGGATTGGAGGTGGAGGTGCATTAAGAAGAGAATTGAGAGTAGAAAAGAGATGGCGAGGGTAAGAGGCAAGATGGTTAGTCATATGGGGAAAATAGTTTTGCTTAGTGAGTGCAATGTTGTTGTTGTTGTTAAGTGCCTTCGAGTCGGAGTCGACTCATGGCGACCCTCTGGATAGCTATCCTAAATTGTGTTTGGTCTTCAGTCAGGCGGCTCATTGTTGACAGACTGGTACCCGTAGCTGCTGTTATTGTATTGATCCATCTCATAGGAGGTCAGTGCAAAAGAGGAAGGCCAGCAATCTTCTATCTGAAAGTGGACAAAGCCATGGGACCGGATGGGATACATCCCAGGATACTGAAAGAGCTCAGAGAGGTTCTTGCAGGACCGTTAAAGTATGTCATTAACAGATCCTTGGAAACAGGAGAGGTTCCACAGGACTGGAGAATGGCTGATATACCTCTACACAAAAGTGGTGACAGGGAAGAAGTGTCAAACTACAAGCCCGTGAGCCTTACCTTGGTGGCGGGAAAAGTAATGGAGGCACTCCTGAAAGAGCGAATAGTGAACTTTCTCAAAACCAACAGGTTGCAAGATCCGAGGCAACATGGTTTTACTGAAGGACGGTCTTGCCAAACAAATCTGATTGAGTTCTTTGACTGGGTGACCAAGGAAATAGATCAGGGGCATGCAATGGATGTCATCTACCTGGATTTCAAAGCCTTTGATACTGTTCCTCACAGGAGGCTTATCAATAAACTCAGTAGCTTGGGGATGGGTCCCAAGATGGTAAACTGGATTAGAAATTGGTTGACTGACAGACAACAGAAGGTGATGGTACATGGAGCTCACTCGGATGAAAGGAAGGTGATTAGCGGGGTGCCCCAGTGTTCGGTCCTGGGCCCGGCACTGTTCAATGTATTTGTGAGTGATATTGCTGAAGGACTGAATGGAAGTGTCTGTCTTTTTACAGATGACACAAATTTGCAACAGAGTCAACTCCCCCCCAAGGGAGTGGTTAACATGAGGAAAGATCTACAAAAGCTGGAAAACTGGTCTAATGCTTGGCAACTACAATTTAATGCAAAAAAGTGCAGTGTCGTGCACTTGGGTAGCAGAAATCCAAGGGAAATGTACACAAAAGGGGGCGAGAGGTTGGTATGCACGGTTCAGGAGAAAGACCTTGGTGTGATTATCTCTGATGATGGCAAGGTGGCAAAACAGTGCGACAAGGCAGTGGCAAAAGCCAGGAGGATGTTGGGCTGCATACAAAGAGGGATTACCAGCAGAAAGGAAGAGGTACTTATACCACTGTGCAAGTCACTGGTGAGGCCTCACTTGGAATACTGTGTTCAGTTTTAGAGACCATATCTTGCAAAAGATGTAAAAAGACTGAAAACTGTTCAGAGGAAGGTGACCAAAATGATTTGGAGCCTGCGTCAGAAGCCTTATGAGAAGGAACTTGAAGACCTAAATATGTATACTTTGGAGGAGAGGAGAGACAGGGGAGATATGATTCAGACCTTTAAATACTTAGAGAAATGATGAACAAACAAACCTCTTCCAAAGACGGGGAAGCTGTAAGACTAGAAGGCATAACATGAAGCTGCAAGGTGGTAAATTGAAAGGCAATGTCAGGAAATATTTCTTCACTGAAAGGGTGGTGGATGCTTGGAATGCCCTCCCGATGGAAGTGGTGGGGGCAAACACGGTGATGGAATTCAAAATAGCATGGGACAAACACAGTGGATCCCTTTACAGCAACAGGATAAAAACAAAATAAACTGTACCATCTAACGTCTCAAATAAGGGTGTCCTACATGGAGTGGTGGGTTCACCCCTAAACCAAGACATGGGGAGGGGTGGCCTGCACAGAGCGACATGTGCACTTACTCTTGCCATCTTGCTGGGCAGACTAGATGGACCATGCTGGTCTTTATCTGCCGTCATTTACTATGTTACACAAAGGACTTCTTGGGCAAAGGCCAAGCAGGACCCCACTGCTCAAAGACTGACATTAAAAAAAAAAATACATGACTGAAACCACAATCCTTCTAGGAAAACGTTCTGTGGATAGATTAAATGAAACTTAAGGGGAAAAAGCCCCACCCTTCCTACAGTTAAATATGGTGGGGGTTCCATAATGTGGGGCAAAATGTGCTATCTGGTGCCAGAAAGCTAGGTTTGGGTCGAAGGTCATCAGTCCTCCAGCAGAACAATGACCCAAAACATACATCCCAAAGTACAAAAGAATGCTTAAAAAGGAACAAATGGCCTGTTTTAAACTGGCCAGGAATGAGTCCTGATCTGAATCCAAATCGAGAACCTTTGGAAGCAGCTTAAATCTGCCATTTGTAAAAGGAATTCTGGAAACATTCATGAGCTGAAACACATCGCAGTTGAAGAGTGGGAGAAACTACCAGCAGATGTACAAAATTTATAGATGGCTACAAGAAACGTTTGGAGGCTGTCAACATTGCCAAGGGTTGTGCAACCAAATATTAAATGAAGGGTGCCATTAATCCTGTCCAGGTCATATTTTGGGGGTTTCCTCTCAGAAATTACTATGTCTAAGTTGCATAGACATTTTTTTGTGTATACCTTTGAATATACTACTAATATATTATGATGACATACTGTTGGAATATTTCCAATTATTTCTCAAGATATTTTAAACATGCCTAAAATGCAAGGGTGCCAGTAATGCTGACCACAACTGTATGCAAGCACTAAATTAGCACATGAGTAATGAAACTAATGAATAGCACATATGCTTTAAAAAAAAAGTGTCTAGTTTTTAGGACTTTGTGCATAGGGTTAATGCACATTGGGGCCAGTCTTGGAGGGATCACCTCTAATATGAAAGACCAAACTAGACTGCCATACCTAGTCAATCTTTGACCTCTCTGCTGAGGATTAAAGGTTAGCCATCTTAGTTGCCACAAGTAGGGTGGGTTTGTTTCACTTTGCAAATATACATACATGCCTGGCGTGCTTAACTACAGCACAAATAATAATTTTTGCAGCTAACGTGGAGCTTTCTTCATGTGTTGGTCTATTTTATGGCATCTAACAATAGTTCTGTCCATAAATCATAAATATTTTGAAAGCTATTTGGCATCACAGCTAACATTTTAAAATCTATCTTACTTTCTCCTCCACAATCGTAACTATACATGTTTTGCTTTTTTTTTTTTTTTATAAACAGAAAAACTATGCCTATGAGAATTACCTGAAGCCTCTTTTACACGGCGCTCTGTCTAAGCTTTGAAGTTGTGAGCGAAATATGAACAGAATATTTGGACATACAGAGGACAATTTTCAAAGCACTTTACTCATTGCCCTCCCTGAATGCATCTAAGTCTGTGTCATCTTCTACAACGTTGTACCTCAAAGAGGAGTAATGCTTATGGCCAGGAAAGAAAAGCAGGTGCAGAGATTACACCATTAAATCTGTGCATATACATTTAAGCAAAATTCTACCAGCACAAAATATGGGTGCAAGTCTTTGTACCCATGGCCATTTTCAAAGTGAAAGTTCTTTGAAAATTGGTGCAAACACCATGGATAAAAACTATGCATAGATTTCTATATTAAATTGGGTAGGTTTAAAATCACTCATTACCCATATTAACTACAGTTCATATGTAATATATTTATATTGGGTTATGAAACAGGGCTTGGATGTCATAGTGAGAATAAAATGTATATGCTGAATCTGTCTGTCCAAACTAATACAGTAAAGACTTGGCACTAGCCTTTCTGATAAAGTTGATTGGTCTCAATTCAGTTTCTACTAGTCATATTACTTAAAAAAAAAACAGAAGAAAAAATATCCTGCTATCACAACTGCCACTAATTGGTATCCTTTATTCACTGATAAAGTCACCCTATGTATCCCAGTTAATTCCCCATTATCTTCATAATGCTGCCATAGGAATAGTAAAATCAAAATATTTGGATTAATGGTTCTAGTTCACTTTTCAGGGCTTCAGCACTATAATCTATTCATGTGTTTTCCAGTGCTACAACATTGCAAAGAAAAATTACAGCTTTGTTAGCAGGGCTCAGATTGACTATTTCTCAGTTTCCATATGGCAATTTTAAAATATGGAGACTTTCAGAATTCAGCTTTTTCAGCCAAAGTGTTGGGAGCTAGCATGACTGGATAAGGGTTCATATAGCTAATTGTTATAATAGTGGTATGAGAAGTCCTCAGATTTTGTAGAGGAGCTGTAAGTTGCCCATTCTTTAAAAATAAATAAATAAATAAATGGTTTTGTAAAACGTATGAATTTGCTAGAGAAAAGTTAGCTGATAGTGGTTGAAATCTGATAACACTTGAGTGTGCTGGCCTGTTCCTCTTAAGATTGTTTTATCCTGACACTGCTATGATAGAGTTCCCTCTCAATTCTCAGCCCTGACCACAAGCTGAGAGCCATTGCCAGCAGTCAGAGACCCATCTCCAAAATTCTTTTACTTCACAGGTCATTTTTTTTTTAATCTCCTGTATCTATACTTTGCAGAGCACTAAATCCTATTTTCTGATCACTACAACGAAATAATGTTTACAGAAGGTATGCAAGAGTAAGATTTTTATGAAAGAATGCATATTCCTTAGCGTCCCTCTAGTCCAGTCCCGGAAAGATAGAGTTGTCAACCTCCACCAGCAGCTTTGGAGACTGAAAGATGTCATCGTCGTGATGTCACTGGTACAAATAGGCTAGCTCCGCCCCCTTTCACCAGTACTTTCAGTCTCCAAGCAGCTTGGAGGTTCTGAGCCCAGGACTGGGCTCAGAGGGACAAATAAGCAGAGCTTAATCTTTTTCTTTAGTTCATTCTTTGTTTTTAAATTTAGATTTTCTTGCTCTTTAGGTGCCTGCTGCTGCTATAGAAATCTGTTCTGCTGAGGCTGTTTCTCCTTTCTCTTCTCCCTCACCCCCTCCACCCGCCCCACCTCCCCTCCCTGCCTCAGCATTGAAACAAGCATTGCAGTAGCACAGGAGTGTGCCTGCCTTTGCCTCCCTGTTCCCGAACCCACTTGGAAGGGTGAGGAGCGGGTAGAAGGGTATAGAGACTCTCAGCAGCAGGCAGTGGTTATTACCACGGGATCAGAGTCTCTCCAGGAGCTGATGCCGCTTTGAAGGTTGTGCTCCTGAGGGGTCCAGCGCTGCCCTTATTCTCTCTCTCCCGAGGTCTGGTGAGTACTCTGGACTTTGGGGTTTACCTGGGGGAGGTATTTGGGGGTTAGTTGAGGTGTTTTGGCAGCTCCTTAGGAGTCAGGGGGGCCTAGCCGCGTGATTTTTCGCGCCGAAAAAGTGGCGGCGGCCATTTTGAATTTTTCATTTTTCATTTTCAAAGTCAGTTTTTTCAGGTTTAGAAGCTTCGTTTTGAAAAACGGTGGTTAGGGGGCAGCTAGTTACATCTTGCTTGATTGATCACTGCCAAAAAGTAAAAAAAAAAAAAAAAAAAAAACGCGTTTAAATTGGAGCTTCTCTTGTAGCTGTGCTAGGCTCTGTGCAAGGCTCTTTTACTGGCATTGAAGCGCTGTTACTTACCATGCCTGCCAAACCACACTGCTTGGTCTGTGGGGTGCGGCGTGGGGAGCTTCTGGACACTGGCGTTTGCAAAACATGCTCTTTAGAGGCCATGGGCATGGAGAACTCCTTGGGGGAAGGTTCTCAGGACCACGCGACCGCGTCTCAGGATAGCAGGGGTTCTGACCCTCCTTCCTTGCCTGCTTCGGAACCGGTAGCGGGTCCATCCTCCGCTTCCAGTGTTCCCTTGGTGCCAGAAGGATCCCAGGGGTCTGGGATTCCAGGTCTCCCTTCCGAATTCCTCTCCTTGATGCAGAAGGCGTTTGCCTTGCTGCAGACGGACAGGGGGGTTCAGTCTCCCGGTCCTTCTAGCAGGAAAAGGAGTCGGGCTGCCAGTCTTCAGGAAGGGGAGATGATGCTACCGAAAAGGCGACGGGACGATTTGGACCCGCAGTCGCCTGCCCATCTAGAGGAGGACCTGGGGATGCCGGACCTTGATGAGGAGGTCTCGGATGAAGGCTTGGAAGATGGTGAGTTGTTGGAGGAGGAGCAACAGAGCAGGGTGGTCCGTATTTTTCGGCGAGAGGAGCTCCCTGCCTTGATTTCCGAGACACTAAAAGTTTTAAATATGCCTGTGGGGTCCGCACCCTCAGAAGAGGCGTTGGAGGATCCGCTGTTGCAGGCTGTGCGCACCTCGCAGCGGGTGTTCCCTATCCATAGAGTCTTTCGGAATATGATTCAGGAGGAATGGGACACGCCGGAGTCGGCGTTGCGGGGGACCAGGGCTTTGGACCGCTTGTACCCGCTCTCGGAACAGGATAAGTTGATATTTCGGTCTCCAAAGGTTGATGCCGCGGTGGCTGCTGTCACGAAGAAGACCACCATTCCGGTGGAAGGAGCGGCAGCATTGAAGGATGGCCAGGATAGGAGGTTGGATACCTTGCTGAAGCAGGTGTTCGACATGAGTGCCCTTTCCCTGCAGGCCTCCATAGCGGGGGCGTGGGTGGCGAGAGGCTGTTTACGCTGGTCTCAACGTCTTCAGGGCTCCCTCTCAGACGACCAGATGGCGGATACGTCTCGGCTGGAGTCTGGCACTGCGTACCTGTCCGATGTTCATTATGATCTAATTCGTGGCCTAGCTAAATGTATGGCTTCTGTAGTCGCGGCTCGCCATTCTTTGTGGCTCCGAAACTGGTCGGCGGATAGTTCGTCCAAGGCTCGGCTCAGTAAGCTTCCCTTCCGGGGCAAGCTCCTCTTTGGAGAGGATCTTGAGAAGTTGGTTAAGGACCTCGGGGAGTCCAAAGGGGGGCGTCTCCCTGAGGATAGACCGAAACAGACTCGAGGAGGATCGGCATCTAGAGGCCTCTCGAGGGATTTTCGCAAGTTTCGCACGTCTCGTTTTCAACCATCGCAGCGGAGCAGGTTTCCAGCGCGGAGTCAGTCCTTTCGAGGGTTTCGAGGGGCAGGCAGGGGTTTTGGTCCCTACCAGTCTTCCGGTGCGAACAAGAAATCACAATGAGATGAGGCGGGCCCAGGTAGTGGAGGTGCCCGTGGGAGGCAGGTTGCGGGAGTTCTACCCTGCCTGGGTCCAGATTACATCAGACCGGTGGGTCTTAGAAGTCATTCGGGAAGGCTATGCTCTAGAGTTTCAGCGTCCAGTGCGAGATTCCTTTGTTCTTTCCCCTTGCAAGGCGCCTCGGAAGCGCCGAGCGATCGCGGACACCTTGGGCCGTCTCCAACGGCTCGGGGCAGTCGTACCCGTTCCGATCGACCAGTGCGGCGCAGGACGATACTCCATTTATTTCGTGGTCCCCAAAAAAGGAGATACGTTTCGGCCAATTCTCGATCTCAAGAGGGTGAATCGTTGTCTCTGAGTGTCCCACTTCCGCATGGAGACCTTGCGCTCCGTCATTGCGGCCGTTCGCGCGGGCGAATTTCTTACGTCCTTGGATCTGACGGAGGCTTATCTTCACATTCCCGTGCGGAGGGAGCATCAACGTTTTCTGCGATTTGCTGTACCGATGGGACACTTTCAGTTCTGGGCGTTGCCTTTTGGTCTGGCGACAGCTCCTCGGACATTCACAAAGATTATGGTGGTGGTAGCGGCCGCGCTGCGCAGAGAGGGGATCCTGGTGCACCCGTACCTGGACGACTGGTTGATTCGGGCAAAGTCCAGGGAGGAAAGCGTGGTGGCCACCACTCGAGTGGTGGAGTTCTTGGAGAGCCTCGGTTGGGTAGTGAACGAGGCGAAGAGTCAGCTGTCCCCCTCGCAGAGCCTGGAGTACCTGGGGGCGCGCTTCGAGACTCGACAAGGACGGGTCTTTCTTCCCAGTTCAAGGGTGCAGGCCTTGCGCGACCTGGTGCGTCGGTTTCTGGGGCTTCGAGCGCCGACGGTTTGGCAGTACCTGCAGTTACTGGGGACCATGGCGGCTACAAGAGACTTAGTGTTGTGGGCCAGGGCTCACATGCGGCCGTTGCAGAGTGCTCTCCTCAGGCGCTGGTCGCATCAGAGAGATGCGTTGTCGCAGTGTCTGCCCTGTCCGGCGGCGGTGAAGAGCAGCCTACTTTGGTGGTTGCATCCCGACAGCCTGACGCAGGGCGTCCCCCTGGAGCCTCCGTGCTGGCGGTTGCTCACGACGGATGCGAGTCTCGCAGGATGGGGGGCTCATCTCGAAGGCTCCTTTGCGCAAGGAACGTGGTCAAAGGAGGAACGACTATGGTCCATAAACCATTTGGAAATGCGCGCAGTGTTTCAGGCTCTTCCGGCTTTTCAGCAGAATCTGCGGAAAGCGGCGGTTCGCGTGCTGTCGGACAACGCGACCACGGTGGCGTATATAAATCGGCAAGGCGGCACGGGCAGTGCGGCCCTAGAGGAAGAGGCGAGTGTGCTACTGGCTTGGGCGGAACGGAATTTACTGGCCCTGTCGGCTCAGCACATCGCCGGAGTCGCCAACGTCAAGGCGGATTATCTGAGTCAGTGCCGCGTAGATCCGGGGGAGTGGGCTCTGCACCCGGACGTTTTCGAGATGATTGTGCGCCGTTGGGGGCTTCCGGTGATGGATCTCATGGCCACCTTGCGGTCGACAAGGGTGGAGAGATTCTTCAGCAGGCGGAAAGAGTGGATGGCGGAGGGCCTGGATGCCCTGGCGCAGAAGTGGCCTGTGGAGGGTCTACTGTATGTATTCCCTCCCTGGGCGCTAATTGGCAAGGTGGTTCAGCGCATCGAGTGGCACAAGGGCCAGGTGGTCCTGATAGCACCCGATTGGCCGAGGAGACCGTGGTATGCAGATTTGGTTCGTCTGTTGGCCGACGTTCCATGGAGGTTACCTCTTCGGGAGGACCTGTTGCTTCAGGGTCCCTTGCGCATGCCTCAGTTGGGTCGGTTCTCGCTTACGGCTTGGCTCTTGAGCGGGCGCGGTTGACGGCCCGCGGATACTCGGCGGCGGTTATAGACACTCTCCTGCGGTCGCGCCGGAGGTCGACTTCCCTGGCTTATATCCGAGTTTGGCGTGTCTTTGAGAACTGGTGTTCCGATCACTCTATCAACCCCTTACGAGCTTCGGTGTCCAATGTTCTTTCCTTTTTGCAGGCTGGATTGGATAAGAGCCTCTCGGCCAGCTCCTTGCGGGTGCAGTTGGCGGCTCTCTCCTGTTTTCGTGGAAAGATTCAAGGGCAGGTGATCGCAGCGCATGGCGATATTCGTCGGTTCTTGCGAGCGGTGTTGTTGCTCAGACCGCCGAGGCGAACTGTTCTTCCTCCGTGGGATCTTAATTTGGTCCTGAACGTCTTGGTAGGGGAACCCTTCGAGCCATTAGGACGGGCTTCGCTTAAGGATTTGACGCTCAAGACGGTGTTTCTCGTGGCGATATGCTCCGCCAGGAGGATTTCTGAGCTGCAGGCGCTCTCTTGCCGGGAGCCTTTTTTTGACTTTCTCTGCGGACAAGGTGGTCTTGCGTACAGTACCCGCCTTTTTGCAAAAGGGGTGTCCGCTTTTCATGTTAATCAAGTGGTGTCGCTCCCGGTGTTTTCCGTGGATCAGGGAGCTCAGGCGGGTGGCCGTTTGCACCGGTTGGATGTGCGGAGAGTGCTCAAGAGGTATCTTGGTCGTACGGCGTCATTTCGGAGGTCGGACAGGCTTTCCGCGGAAGGGCGAAGCGGCGGCAAAGTCTTCCATTTCTCGGTGGCTGAAGGAGGCGATTGCTTTGGCCTACATTTTGAGAGGCAGAGCGGTGCCGGTAGGGTTGCGGGCGCATTCCACGAGAGCGCAAGCAGCCTCGTGGGCGGAAGTCAGCCTAGTGCCGGCGGCGGATATTTGTAGGGCGGCGACCTGGTCCTCGTTACATTCTTTTGCTCGGCATTATCGCTTGGATGTGCAGGCGCGCAGGGATAGTTGTTTTGGATCAGCCGTCCTTCAGGCTGGCATCTCAGGCCCCTCCCGTTGAGATTTACTGCTTTGTTACATCCTCTATCTTTCCGGGACTGGACTAGAGGGACGCTAAGGAAGAGTAAATTAGACTTACCTGCTAATTGTTGTTCCTTAAGGAACTCTAGTCCAGTCCCGGATCCCACCCGTTCAGTGGGTGTTCGCCAGCCTGAAGTGTCCATAGGCGGTTGAGAGTGAATTTGACAGCTGGTGAACCCATGCGGTTAAAAAAAAAAAAAAAAAAAAAGAAAATAGTAAAGAATAAGAGAAGAACACAGCCAGACGGAACACTTCGTTCCGTGAATAGATATCCGTACCCTCTACGCTTTTCAGGGCGCTCTGGGGGTGGCGGAGATGAGAGGCACTCTCAGAGGGGATCTCTGTGTGGCGGCAGGCGGCTGGGGCGCAGAGGAACCGGGCTCCTGCCCTTCCGTTCCACGTCCGTTAGGGGGCGCCCTAGCTCTATCCTTTTCTTAGAGATATATCTCTATCTGTACATAATTGTTTTGTATAGGTTTTTGAAATAGCTACTTATTTGTTGCTCTGCTGAGTCTGCTTTGTCAATAGGTGCTGGTGAAAGGGGGCGGAGCTAGCCTATTTGTACCAGTGACATCACGACGATGACATCTTTCAGTCTCCAAAGCTGCTGGTGGAGGTTGACAACTCTATCTTTCCGGGACTGGACTAGAGTTCCTTAAGGAACAACAATTAGCAGGTAAGTCTAATTTACTCTTATTGATGATTGAATGGCTAAATAATAAGGAGGAAAAAACCCTTAACACAGGTACTTTGTAGGATTTTATATTTCTAGGCTTACAGCCCTCAAAGGAAAAAGGCAATATGAAACCAGTAAAATTCCTTTAAGGAAATATTAGGCAGATCGTAACTGTCAGAACACTCCCTGGCCTTTTCCTAGATGGAGATGTGGTCTGGGCAACCGTGAAGGCCACCCATGATAATTTCCTCATCAGCAAAGCACAAATAAGACTGCTACTAGCACCATGCACACCCAAAGGAGGAGCAAATTCAGAAACCAGACATTTTTCACCTATTAGCAGAATTACAGAGGGAGGCATTCCAAAAACATGTGTTTCCATAATTGAGTGTTTATTAGGATCTTGCTAACAGGCACTACAATCAAATTAAGGTTACACTTCAGGGATTTTTAGTGCTCAGAACTGGCTATATTTATAAATCAGAACACCTGTGTCTACATTTAGAAGTTTGACTTATACGCATAGAAAATTGTCAGAACTGTAATTAGGCTTTAGTACAGATGTGCTTTAGAAGGGATTTCTTTCTACAGGAGGATATTGATTTTCAGTTTCAAAACAAGGTCAGTTTGCCCAATGCTAGCTATTCAGTCCTAGCACATTGCAAGTCTTCCTTTATCTTTAATATCAGGCATTTAACGTCTGTTGAATTACAAGTTATCCAAAAGTAATAATACTTTTCAATTTATATAGAAAAGCTGTTATGATTTTTTTTTTATAAAAACAATTCTGACAGACTAAACAGGCACATGCATACTTTGCATAACAAAAAACAGGACTGTAATAAAGCACAGCAGCTCCTCCAGTCTTTGAGGAGCTAATAAATATGACAGAGTCCTGCTGGCAGATTCGTTTCAGCAGCCTACATCTCACAGATACCATGCCAAAACCACTCTGATACCAGTACCTCAGGCGTCAGTCCTCTGTCTTCCGTGCCAGTCTGCAAAAAGTCCAGTTATGTTCTACGGTGTTTTCATTGGCTCTCTCACTCATGTGATGCACCCTGGTGTTCCTGATTGTAAATCCTTGCTTTGTGATGTATTCCATCAGATGAACACGCAGGGAGACTTCTTGGTGATAATCACATGGCCCAAAGGTAAAAGAAACCTGACAGTCCCTGGTGTCCATCATATGCTTATTCCATTTAGTAAAATGGTTCGCTATGCCCTCTAACAATGCATGTACCTTGGTGGTGATCGTGAGCTGTGTGATGATCACTGCTACTGGGTTCGAGTATTTTGATAGCTTCCTTGTGCTAGATAGCTCCACCACTTCTTCAAAAGTGTCCATGGGGTACAAAGGCTTAGGGTCATTGAGACATTGGATCAAGGGTTCAATCTGATAAAAATCTGCTTCCTTACGAAGCAGATCAAATTCCTTAAAATCAACAGGCAAAGTTAATTCGGATGTTCTTAAAAAGTTTAGGACATAGCGGAAAAGTGGTCCATCTCGATCTATGAAATAGTTGCCCTGGGAGTCCCTGGCTGTAGGGAAGTCTCCCCTGAACATGGCCCCCAGCATGGAGTCTGGGTATCGTTTCAAAGTGGAGAGGGATGTTGTGTACAAGTGTCCACCCACATTCAATGTGACTGGGGCAGTCATCTGAAATCAACAAAACACAGCAGAATAGATTCAATGGCAGAATGGTGCATACATCAGTGACCTGAAAAACTGTAATACTACAATATGTTCTATACAACATAATCAGATCTTGACATTTCTTTTCATCTAGAAGCCAGCCCCAAAATTTAGGAGGCAACAGCTGAGACCTCTCACACTATTTAAGTTTTAAAGGCAAGGAGGCAGGCATCCACTCCAAAGACTCCTTTAGGGCCTGATTTACTGAGAGTGTTTCCACATCATCCTGCTAGACCAGTCCAGACAAATGGGTTGTGTTCCCCTACCAGCAGATTGTTCGAGAGAAGGAACCAACGAAAAACCCAGGTTCCAATGACGACATGCTCATGTCTCTATTGGCCTCAAGACACCAGAGGTCCCTTCAGTATTTTTGTCTCCAGCATATGGTGTATAGATTCTCTCTGTAAAAAATCTGAAGACTGAGGGAGGGGGGGAGATTAATTAAAACGCTCATGGACAATCACCTAGAGTACTAAGGTGACTCTCAATTGAGTATGACAAGGGAGGTTCCATTAGACTGCAGTCTTTTTGGTAGCCATGGGAGGAGGGAAAACAGATTCAGCTTCACATCCTTATAATAAGGGTCTGTTAAGCAGCCACAAACTGTATGGATTTGGAAGGATCTGGAAGACTGCAACAGCCTCACACAACCTCAGTGCCGCTACCCCCCCTGAAAATTACAAAAGCCTTTCAGAGATCTACCTGCCAGCCAGTGAAACAGCTTTCAGGGGAATACAGCTGGGCCCTGCATGGATCCTCTGCCTGGGGCACTTAGGGGGCAAGTACCTAGGCTTGACCTCATTAATGTCCCTGTTGGTGGCTGCCAATTCACTCTCTGAGGGACACAATTCAAGGTGGATTGCTAGCAACCCCTGGTGCTGTTTAAGGATTTCCCACCATTTTCTGCACGCGTTAGTAACATTTTTTGCCTATTATGTGCCTGGGGGTCATGAAGTCCTAATATGTGTCCTGCCTAAACAGCTCCAACGCAGGCTCCTTCTTTAGTGCCTTTAACACATGTAACGTAAACTCACAGTAAATGAACACTTTGTGGGCTGACACAGCCTTAGCTCTTGTGATACTTACCCTAACCCTCTGTCTTCTTTCAGGAAACTTTGTGTGATCTTTGGCAAGCGAGGAGCTTTATCCTTGGATGCTGGACTCTGCCCTTCCTGCAGGACAGCTTCTGAGTCACCCTGTTGGGCCTACTTTCCCTCTCAGTCGGGAGATGGCAGTTAGTCCACCCATACCTGCCTCAGGGCAAAAGATGATGGGTAAGGATATTCAGCCAGCTGGTGGCTCAAGCGACCATACCATGAGCTGCTCTTTGTCCTCTAAGGGAGCTGTGGTGGCTATGCCCCCTGGTGTTGGAGAGCTTTATTCAATAGGTGAGCTTACAGACACCAGATAGTCCTCCCAGAATTTGTTTCCTTTTTGCAACAGGCCTGGTCCTTCTGGTGTTGTAATTCAGACCCTGCGGCCTCTAGGTGCCACCGGACACAGTCTGGAACCAGACAGACTGAAAGTAGAAGCCCTGTTTGCTTATCTTTGGCTAAGCTTCCCCAGCGAGGAGTGCTCCCTGGAGATGAACACCTGGGAGCTATCTGAAATGTTGGACTATGCCTTGGATTCAGATGCCTCTGGTACTGGGCTCTGATATGGGTGAGGAAGCGCTCTCACCTTCAGAAGATTATGCAGAGGCTGGTGTGATCTGCCTATTCTGGAAGGAGGAGTTGGCGGCATTGATTACCAGGGTCTCTGCCTTGAACTTGATGGATGCTTCTGGCACAGAGCAGGAGCCGAAGGTACACTCGCTCTTCCACGAGGTGTGGAAATCCACTGCTGTCTTGCTGTTCCTGGAAGTGATCAAGGCTATGATCCAGTCAGAGTGGGACCAATCCCCCCCCCCCCCATCAATTTCCCTGCCTAAAGGGTTAAGGGTGTATAAGAAGATTTCCACTCTCCTGGAGTTTAAGTATGTCATGTGGTTTGACATTCCCAAGGTGGATGCGTAGGTCACAGCAGTTACCATACGGACCACCGTTCCTGTGGAAGGTGAATCGGCCTTAAAAGGATGTTCTGGACCACAAGGTGGATTCCTTGCAGAGGAGTAGGTCGCCATGGCAGCAGCTATTCGATAGCTGGCAATGTGTACCATCCTGACGCCTCGAGCCCTGCTCCAGTGGAGTCAGCCTCTTCCACCTGATGATGATACCCCTCTTTTAGAGTCTATGACCTACCTTTCTGATGCCATATATGACCTGGTATGTTTGGCAGCGAGGGATGGTGCCTTGATGACTTGTCACAGTGTTGGATTTGGCTCCGGCACTGGGCAGCAGACATCCTCCAAAGCCTGATGAGCTCAATTGGCCTTAAAGGGAAGCTTCTGTTTGGTACTGATTTGGAGAAGCTTGTGAAGGACCTAGGCGAGACAAAATCTTACCACCTCCTGGAAGGACAGATCCAAGGGGACTGTAAAGCGGGCTGGTGTCCCTTTCTCATCAGCCTCTGCAAGACCACCAAGGGTGTACTGGCCAGATTCCCAGGGGGGTCTCAGGACCATTATTGACTTGGAAAACCTCTTTTCCCCTCTGCTTCAGGGCCTCCGGCTCCTTCTCCGACCTTCTGTACAGCGCATGGGCCCAGGGACTCTGTCCCTTCCAGAGGAGCAATGAAAGTTTTAGGGCCCCATTTCCTGCTTCCTCCGGTTGGAGGCAGGCTTCATCTTTTCTTTCAGGAATAGGCCCGGGTTAGCAAGGATCACTGGGTGCTAGACACCATTTATTTTGGCTGTGTCCTATAATGCAAAAACAGCCAATTCCTGACGCTTTCATCATTTCCTATTGTGGGTCTGCAATCAAGTGTGGCATTGAGCCGACCACCTTGGACATGCTGCTATACCTGAAGGTGGTGGTGCCCCCATCCCCCCCCCCCAGATACTCCATCTATTTTATGGGGCCAAAAGAGGACTGTTCCTTCTGGCCCATTCTAGACCTCAAGGGGGGCAATGAGTACTTGCGTATCTGTGCTTCCGGATGGATACCTTGTTGTCTGTGGTTCAGGCAGCGTACTGAGGGGAATTCTTGGCTTCTCTGGATCTGGCCAAGGCATAGTTTCATATCCCGATCCAGGGGATCAGCAGTAGTAGCTGCGTTTTGCCAGGCTTGGCTCTATCAGTTCACCACCCAAAGGTCATTCTCCAAGGTCATGGTGGTGGCGGTTGTGGCACCAAGGGCTTTGCATCCATCCTTATCTGGACGACTGGCTTATCCAAACCCATTCCCTGTCAGAAATCTTGGGTGGCATCCTAAGCGATGACCTTTCTGGAAAGCCTCAGCTGGGTGATCAGGGCAAGAGCCAGCTTTTGCCTTCCCCGTCCCTGCTAATTATAGTCCCCGAACTCTGAGGAGTTTGAGCACAGGTTTCCGCCCCTGTTGATGGTGAAGGCCAGCCTGTGGCAGCGGCAGCAGCCCTGTCATCTGAAAGGCATACCACTGGATGATTTTTCCTGGATCCTGCTGCCAATGGAAGCCAGTGTCTCAGGCTGGGGAGCCTATTTCCAAGACAGTATGGCACAGGGCCATTGGAACCCACAAGGAAGCAGCGCAGTCCATCAACTACTTCAAGGCGAGCCAGCCAATTGGCTCTTCTGTATTTCCAGCCCTGGTCGAGGGCCAGATATTGAGTGTTTTCAGATGACACCATGGTGGTGGCCTATGTCAATCTGCAAGGCAGCATAAGACGTGCCAGGATGGCTCTGGAGATGGATCTCCTGTTTGTCTGGCTGAAGAACCACCTCCTACTCTTGTTAGCCCAGCACACTGCTGGGATGGACAATGTGGAAGCGGATTTCCTCAGCCGTCACTCTCTGAATCCTGGAGAGTGGGGGTTGAGCCAGGAGGCGTTTCAGTTGATTCCGCGTCGCTGGGGTCACCCCAAAATGGATCAGATGGTAACCCGCACCAATGCCAAAGTTTGTCGCTTCTTCCGTTGCCAAATGAAGATGGTCAAGGCTGGGTCAGGAAAAACCAGTCCAAAAATATGGGCAGGAAACCCTTACAAGGAAAACTTATTGATCTTTACCAGAGGTGGCCAAACCCAACACAGGCCGTGTTTCGTATAATACTTCGTCAGGGATCTTAGAGGCTCACTACAAAATCATAAACACATCATGAATAACATAAAATCATAAATAATTAAAAATAAGTAAAATATGAATATTAAATCATAAATAAAATATATAATCAATCAGTAAGAGGAAGCAATAAAAAAAAAAAGTGTTCATGATTAATAAATAAATAAAATGTAATCAATGCCTACATTAAATAAAACATGTAAATGATAAACATATGAAAGGAGATTAGCATTCAAAGTTAAAAAATGTGCCATAGTGAAAACATTGAAATTTAAATAAAAACTGCTTCAAAACAGGGGATAAAAAGAGAGATGAGGGAATAAAATCAACGGAGAAAAGATAAATTGAAAACCAAAAAAGGGGTATGGTCAAGCAGGAGTGAATCACAAGTATTACCTTGCAACTGAGTAAAATATCAGTAAAATATCAGAAGTACCCACTGAAATAGAATTATGACCCCCAGTGTAAATAAGATGTAGATATGTTCTACCTGAAATCAGGTACCAGTGTAATACAATGTATATATATAGTTAATGTATATAGTTATACAATGTACATAGTTCACCTAGTTACTTCCAAGTTGATCTCCCTGTTTATTGTAAATACAACTCAAATTTCCTTGTGTTGTATAGTTGATGTTAAATGTAAACCGCTCTGATCTAAAATAGAGCGGTATAGAAGAACTGTTAAATAAATAAATAAAATCACAAACAAACCGCAGTGGTGGGAGATCCATGGCTAGGCTTATGAAGCCATATATCTTTCACAAAGTGAAAATCTCACCATGCCCTGTTTAAAAAAATAAGGGAGAAAGATAAAACCATGGAACCCATAATGTATCATATTGCAACTATGTTAATTTTATAAGATATTGTATAATTGAGGCAAAAGAGTGTTTTAAAACATCTAAAAAAAAACGTGCATTGCTGAGTAATATCACCATGTCTATAATGCCCTTGTGAAAGTTTTAATGCTATGCTAATCCTCTCAACGTCCAATGTATCTAGTGATCCAAAATGTTGCAGAATGATTAAAATATAAACCTTCCTATTAATAAAGATGAAGGAGTGATCCATGAAAACCAAAACGCTGTAAATATACTCACTGCGTCTTTATGAAAGCTGTCAAATTTAAGGCTGTAAGGCTTAAACCCCAAAAGGTCTAAACTTATGGATTGATCGTGTGAGTGACCTATAGATCTGAAACGATTATAAAAAAAGGTTGCATGTAAGAATGCAAGTTATTAAAAACACGAAGCATGAGGGGCTATAAATATAAAAGAGGAAACCTGTTAATATGTATATCTTCAAGCGCGGAGGACGCAGCATGGAAGGTCATAGTGAATAGCAAATGAAAACGCCAACGCATGCGCTGTTAAATAAAACCAGAGGCGGGGTCAGGACATAAATGCCCTTGCATCCCAAGTCAGTGGCTGCTGTATGTTTTTCCTTCATAGCTCCCGGCAGAGCATGTGATTTGGCATATAGAGCGCCACCAGGGCTGGATTGTTCTGGTAGCCACAGATAGCATGATTCTAAGACCTGATGTGGCTCCTGCAGGCTCCTTCTCTTCAGCTACCTCCATCTCGGGGGCTATTGTGGCAAGGACTGAGCATCCTGGAGGACACAGCTCCCTTCTCACTTATGGCATGGCTCTTAAAAGTAGATTGCTAGCGCGTAAGGGCTACTTCTCCAGCAGTGATCTCTACTCTGCTTGGTGTGCAAAGGTCTACCAAGCTAGCTTAAGTAAGGATATGGTGCCTCCTGGAGTGCTGGTGCGGCACATGGTAATTGACTCCTGAGACAGCCAAGGTGTCCTCCCTGTTGGCCTGGAGGAGGGCTTTTCACATAACTCTCTGAAAGTTCAGGGCACAGCTCTGGCCTGTTTCCATGGTCTGGTTGCGGGAAAGTTCTTGGCCTTACACCCAGATGTCTCACATTTTCTCTCCATCCTCCCTTTGATCTGTGATCCCTGCCTGTGACCTGTGTATGGTGCTCAGGACCCGGATGGTGGCCCCCTTTGAGTTGTTGACTGTCTTGGTCTCGATTTCTTGCGCACGGTGGATCTCTGCGCTGCAGACTCTGTCTTGCTGACATCCTTATCTGTCCTTTTCGGAGAAGGCCGTTTTGCATTTTGCCTGTGCCTTCCTTGCCTAAGGTGCTTTTTCCCTTTCACATGAACCAGGTGGGTTTGCCTGCCCTCCTTCCTGAAGGAGAAGTGTCAGGGAAAGGATAAGGATCTTTGCCTGGTGGATGTCCCAGAAGGCGCTCCTTGATACATGGGAGGTTACATATCCCTTCATGGGTCCATCTTTTTCTACCATTTGCTGACCTGTGCAAGGGTGAAGTGGCGACCAAGTCGACTTTGGGGCGCTGGATTAAGGAAGGCCATTGTTTCAGCATATCTGTTGCAGAACTGGCCGGTTCCAGAGGGTTTGTGCGCACATTCTACTTGAACAAAAAGTATCCTTGTGGGTGAAGGAGAGTGGAGCTCAGGAGCCCCTGCAGATATGGTCAGGCAGCACTTTCTACTTTTGTCAAGCATTACCACTTAGATGCCCACTCGTGGGCAGACGCAGTCTTCGGCTCAAGGGTTATGCAAGCTGCTGTGTCTTCTTCCTGCCCAGTGGTGTTGTAGCTTTGGTACATCCCACTTGTCTGGACTGGTCTAACAGGATGATTTGAAAAGTGACATTTTACTTACCATTTAATGTCTTTTCCTTGACTCCTGCTGGGCTTGCTCCTGAAACTGTATTGTTAAAGTTCTTCTGCAGTACCCTTGGTCCACTATGATTTTTGTACTTGGCTCTGCAGGTTCATCTTCTGCTGAACAACCTTCTGTTTTTAATTTTCTGTCCATAATTCTCTACCATTGCTTGCTCATTGTTGCTCACAACTGAGGTTGTGTGAGGTTTGCTACGTATCTCCCATATGCTTGAGAACGAATACTAATGGGACCTCTGGTGGCTGAGGTGAATAGAAGCATGCAAGTGATATAATTGAAACCTGGGCTTTTCACTGAATCTTTGTTGCCACCAATCTGCTGATAGGGGGAACACAACCCACTAGTCTGGACTGGTATAGCAGGACTCAAGGAAAAGACATTAACTGATAAGTAAAAAATGTCACCTTTCCCATTCTGTATTGATGGGAAAAGAAAGCTTAATAAATCAGGTCCTTACAGGGCTGATGCACGAAGTGGAGGAGCTCTCCCAACCCCATTGCTGCTGCCCCACACTAGGGTCAGCAGCACCACCACCAGAGCCTTTGGTAAGTGCTGTATCATAATTCCTACCTTCTGACCCAGACCTCCAGGCAGGAACCAAGATGCAGCACCAGAGCCTTTGTTAAGTGCTATGTTGTGGTTCTTTTGCCATTTGCTGCCACTGCTAGCTCCAGAGCAGGGCAGCAGTGGTGACAATCGGCATCCCTGAAAGGGCTGGTGCTTTAGGCGATCACCTAGTTCACGTGATATTGCTGGCCCTGGGTCCTTAACACTAGAAGGCCCAACGTGCATCAATTGACGCAAATGCATCTTCGAAGGTTTATACCAGCACCACTGCTAGACCATGTCAGTTATGTAATGATGTCACATACTTATTTGTTTACTACGTGCAGTAACTTCAAATTAATTCACATCTGCATTTCATGCTCAACGCAGTCGTCGTGATAATGTGTCAATTGACACTTTGGGATTTCTAGGTAAAATGTCTTTTTGGAGCTTCTAGTGTTAATGCACCACTGCACAGTGATGCCAGCTGCCCCTCCCCCTCAAAAAAATGCCATCATCATAGCTGTACCTGAGATTGCCCACTTGGATCAAGTATGTCCAGGGCCCGGGTCCCTACCTAGCTCTCTCTCATTATTCCATACTAGGCCCTTACACACTTACTTAGTTCTCACACTCCAGTGGTCCCAGCCCCCTACCAAGCCAGTCACTTCCCAGCTAGCCAACAGGTTTGACATACCTCTCCTTCGCATTGGGCTGCTATTGCCACCACCAAACAAGAGCTCTTCTACATCTACCATTGGTTAAGCAGTACATTGGAGGAACTTAGGTGCTAGTTTTGTAGAATTTAAGTACAGATGCATAAATATGTAGAAGAGCTCTTCTTTCTTTGGTGGCATCAGGTCAATTAAGGTTTACAACACTGGGAGCACAAAATCCTGGACACCAAGGAACAATGTTTAGGTACTATGCCAACCTGGGGCACTTAGGATGTGTTAAGCCATATCAATAAAAAATATAAAATATGTTAATAACCAACAATTGAACTCTGCAACAGTATTTGGCTCTGTCAGGCACTAATAGACAATGCAATTAAAAGGCAGTAGGTCTTCGCAATCTGTAATAGGAGTTTTCCAGGACAGGTCTAAGGATTAAAGGAAAGAAGGGAGAAAAAAAAACTGAGCAGCTAAAATTTCTCCTTCCTTTTCATCCTGCTAGACCAGTCCAGAAAAGTGCAATATACTGAAGCAGTCAGGACAAAGGATGGGAGAAAAGATACTAAGAACAGGTCTGCACTGCCAAAGACACATCTGCTCTAGCTCCCACCTACAACCTCTAGTGCTTCATGAAGGTGCTCAGAAACGAGCAGGTAGCTATCTTGCACATGTCCTCTGGAGACACCAAGGTGACTAAGAAAGAGAGGCTTGTGCCCTAGTGGAGTGAGCTTCGACTCCCTCCAGCACCCGCTAAATAGCCAGAAAGTACAGTGCCCCAATGGTTTCCTGAATCCAGCAGGCAATAGAGGACTTGTTGGCTGTCAGTCCCTTCCTCTGGACACCATGGAGTACAAAGATGAGCCAACCAGGAGGCATTAGTAATCTGTACATTGATCACCAGTTTTTCCTCAATACCCTGTCCTCGCCTAGTTTTAGGGACTCTGTTCTGTCTTGGTTTTCTTCTCTCCTTCCACACCTTTAGTGTTTTTTCTGGTGGATCTTCCTCTGCTGCTATCAGTCTGTGTAACTCAGGGTTCTGTTTTATCTATCTAGGTTTTTATACTGCTTTATCACTCCAGTCAAAGCGGTTTACATTGTAACAAACTTGGTAATGTATATTAGAAAAATCCAAGTTATCAAATGTCCCTGTTTAAAGCAATGGAGGGTTAAGTGACTTGCCCAATACCAAAAGGAGTGCTAGTGGGAATCAAACACTGGTCTCTTGGTTCCCAAGCCAGTGCTCTAACCATTAGGCTACCCCTCCACTCTTGGATGCCTTTTTCCTATATATACTCATTCCCTTGGTGCCCAATCTCCTACCGTGGGTTACTATTTTTATGAAGACTAATTCATTCCAGAAATCTTGCCCGGAATCCAGGCCTATATCTCAGCCTGCTTATCTGACAATGCTGTTTGAATATCCTATAGTCACCTGAAAGTGAAAATGTGCAAGATGGTGTTCCTTATCTTTCTCCTTAAACCCACTCCCCCTTTCTCTTTTTTTAGTGAACACCTTACCATTATCCTGGTGTCTTCAGTTCACAACTTTTTTTTTTGGGGGGGGGGGGGGGGGGTCATCTGACTTTTCTCCATCTCTCTGCACACATCCAACAGATATAGAAAAAGAATTGGGTTTCTAAGATCAGCAAACTTCATTCCTTCCTTGCTGAACCCACTACCAAGACCCTTATCCACTCTGTTCATTTCCCATTTAGAGACTGTTGCAACCCGCTCCTTGCTGGTCTCCCCCTGATCCCTTTCAATATTCAGCCACATGGCCACTCTTCCACCATTGTCGATATGCTCATGTAACCCCTCTTCTCAAATAAATTTCATTGGCTTCCTGTTTCCACAACCAGTTCAAATATCTTCTGCTGACCTCTAAATGCATTCATTCTATGGCTCCTCATTACCTCTCCTTTCCCCCTCCCCCCAAAACTCCACTCGTCCAGCAAATCCCTTTCTGCAAACTCCAGACTTTGTTTGTTCTACCTTGCCACACTGTATACCTGGAACAGACTAAGTTGGTTCTATTCAAATTCAGGCTAAAAACTCAACTCAAGGCTGCTTTTGGATCCTAACTGCCTTGTTCTCCTGTTTGCCACCAATGTGTGCTATAACAACTTCCCCTTAATTCTACCTTTGTCCCCTGGTTACTGTTGTCTGTCTTGGATAGACTGAGTTCTTTTGAGAAGGGGCTCTCTCTTACGTGAATATGCCCAGCATTGTATATGCCTTTTAGTGCTAGACTAATGCATAGTAGTAAATATCTAATCAACACCCTCCACACATCCATCAGATGCAGAGAAGTGTCCAGAACCTCTGAAGATCTGAGGTGGCAGTCAGAACAACAGTTTGGCTAAAAATGTCAGGAGAGCACAGTCCACAAGGACAGAAGCCATCGAGCTGACCATGAAAAGCTCACTGCAAGATAACACCTGCAGCTCAGACATCTGCCTGGTGGACTCTGGCCAACCAGAAAACCACCTTAAGGGTGAAATGCTTGAGGGAGACTACTAATCATCATTTGTATAGCACTATAAAAGGCATACACAGCACTGCACAGACACATGTAAGAGACACAGTCCCTGCTCATAAGAGCTTACAATCTAGTAAAGACAAACACAACTGGGGACTAGGATATATTTAAGGAACTTGTAAGGACACACACAGCAAGTGAACGGGGGGGGGGGGGGGGAGAGATCAGGATCCAAAAGCAGATCTTACAAATGGGCCCTTTCAATGCCATCAAAGCTGTGCCCACAGGCAGAATGAACTGCTACCCTCTAGCTGAAGCAGGAGACAAAAATCACAAGAGCACTGCCCATGAAATCCCTTGGATGCAACCCCCCTATAACACATCAGAGCCACCAGCAGAACAGAGTTCAGGGCCAGGTCCCGGTCCAGGCCAGATTACAGGAAGAACAAACCACAATGCCCACCTTTCCTGGCCTTCATGGATCGAGAGGAACATCTCAAACTCTCCAAGCCTTAGGCTACTTAGCAGCAACATTAGATACCCTGCTTATCTTGGAAAGCCAATGCCTTTCAAAGAGACAGACTGTAAGCGAGGAGCCCCTGCCACAAGAGGCCTTTCTCTTCAGGTAGGAAAGGGGGGGGGGGGAGGCTCACCATCAGGTTCAAGAGATTTGCTTATCATGGCCTGTGAGGCCAGTCCATGGCCACTATGATTACAGGCCCAGATGGGCCTGAATCTTATGTAGAAGGCTACTAACCAGGGACATACAGCATCCTCTCCAAGGCCACTCCTGAAGTAGGGCAATTAAGCCCACCATCCACAGATACTTCCCATAGCTGACAGGTTTCCCACATTGATGTTCTTCCGAGTGGCTCTCAATTCAAACACTGGAAGGCCCCAGCTCTATACCATATCATCGCATGCATAAGGGCTGCGCTCCCACTTGCTCGAAGTCAAAAAGTTCCAACTCAGGAAGCTGGCCTGCAATGGGCACTACAGACAGGGTACATTAGATGCTCTTCCACCCAACAATACAGCTCTTAAATCCCAAGCGCTACTCATTCTGACACTGCAAGTTCTGCCTCATTGGTTAACACATACAGCATGCTACCACCACAGGATTGACTTACAACCCCTAGACACCTTGCCGATAGGAGAGGCCCAGATCTCTCCAGGGCCAGGTAGATCACCCAGGCCTTTTGGGTGGGCCATAGTCCCTAGGCCAACTGTCCCAGGTAGTGTGCACCCCAGCCCTTCAGGCAAGCATCACATGACAAGCACTCAATATGATGCCTCCGTCAGAATCCTGGCCAAGAGGCAATAGGACTGCATCATCACTTCATCAGCTCCTTGACTGCCTTGGGGAGAGGAAGGATCTGGGCTAAAAACTGGGAACAGAGACCAGAGTGTTAGCAGGCACCTCTGCAGTTGATGTACGAATGCCCTGGCACAAGGGACCATCTCCAAGATTTATACTATGGACCCAAGCAACTGAAGTAATCCCAGGCTCATAGAACCGAGCGTACAAAATGTCCTGAGATGGCTCTGAAGCTTGAGGGGCCTCAGTCATGAGGAAAGCACAACCTAGGAGAGAGAGGGGAAGCTAAGCCTCCAGATACTCCAAGTCCTGAGAGAGAAGCAGGCTGTTCTTAGTATAAATTAGCCACCACCCCCAGCCAGTAAGTCACATGGTCTAGTGTTAGCTCTGGACTTTTCCAACATGTCCAACCAGATTGGCTAGACGTCCAGGAATGAGTGAACCCGGATTTCCTGTTTGCACAAACATGCTGCTGTCACCACCATTACCTTGCAAAAGGTATGGGGAGCCTTGACTAGGGCAAAGGGTAGGTCCTGAACCTGGAAACCGCAGTCCGGCATACAGAAGCTGAGAAACCACTGCTTCAACATGGGACATGCCTTGGAGAGGTGAACTCTCCATACCTGACCAATGCAGTGACAGACCTGATGGTCCACATAAGAAGAATGAATCCGAGTTAGACAAGGACACCCTTTAGATCCAGAATATGCCAGCAGTCACCCCACTTCCTAGGCATACTATGTGGATGAAACATCATCTCTGGCCCTGCAGCAAACAGCACAAGAAAAATAGCCTGCAACTGCAGGAGACACTATAGTTTCCTTGAACATTATCCATAGACAGAGTGTCTCAGGGAGACGACCAGGCTATTCCATACAGGTACTGCCATAATTCAAATATTTTGCTTCATAAACCCCAAGAGTGGCTGTAACAAGCAAGCTTGGCGTCAGAAAGCAGGAATCTTGGAGGAGCAAATACATCTCCAACCTTGAATGAGGACCTGCTGGTCCTATGTGGTATGGGTTCCCCCAGAGAGGAACCACTGGAGCTACAGTCCAACCAGCTGAATCTCTGGAAGGACCTCCAGAATTCGTTAAGGGGGAAGACCGACTCCCAAGGAAGCTATGATGAAGATGCTAGCACTCTGAAAGCTCCAAAAAGGACTGTCCTTTCTGGACTAAGGCCCCAGGATCACGCTTAGTTGTTTGAGGGTGCCTCCAGGCTCCATGCACGACACTAGAAGAGGTACTCCTTGAACCTCCAGGCCTAGCTCCCAGGAGTTGCTATGGGGCCCCAAGGACTCCACTATTGCACCTGGCTCACCCCAAAGAGCAACCAGCCTTTAAAGGGGAAATTGCTCAGCCACAGCTTAGAGGCAGCATCTACCGACCAAGTACAGAATGAGAGCTATCAATGGGCTAGTACCACAGCCACCATGGAATTGGAAGATATTCTAATGATATCTTAGAGGGCACCAGCCACCAAGGTGGTCCACTGCCAACCTTGTAGACTCAAAGCTGTCCAGCAGCAGCAGGATCCATCAGAGGGCTTGTCTCCAGGTCCACACACACAGCACTGCCTGAGAGCCCAAGGTAATGGCTGCAGCCCAAGCCAGTAGAAAAAGGAGGGCCCGAGGAACCAACAGGCTTGTGTCTATGGCGATTCCACCAGACCCAGGCAACCACCTCACATGGCTGTCATGCCCACTGGCAAGAAAAACAAAGTAAATGTTCAGCAGGAGGCATGGAAACATCAGGCTTCAAGCCCCCCCATGAGGGTCCAAAATGCCCTGGCATTCTAATCACTCTCAGGGCAAAAAAGAAGCAGCCGTGGAAAAGACACAAGGAGTGGGATGGGGAAGTTGCAAGGCAGAGTAACAAAACACACACACACACAAATCCACTACCCATGCATGGCAAAAAGAGAATCCAAGCAGAAACCCAAGCAGGAAAGCCCACAAGAGCCTGGGGAGGCTCAACTGCCAAGCAAAAGCTTTTTTGTTTGCTTTTATTTTGGAGCTGCTTTTTTCTTGCAAGCAGCAAGAGAACCAAATATAACCTATTGAAAAATGAAGGAAAAACAAAATAAAAAAAAAAGGCAAAGATATAAAAAGCATACAGGAAGTACAGTAAGAGGAAAGGGGGCATGGGCCCAATTTGCCAGCCCTCCATGGTGTCCTCTTCAGTCCACCAAGCACTAGAAACCTTTGGGAAGCAGCGGCATACTCGAGCTCTGAGCAACATTGGGGCTACAGGTCTCAGTCATACACAGGCCACAGCACTATGGCGTGGGTCAGGGGAGACAGACCTGTCTGCATTGCTGCAGTCAAAACACCTTGCTGCCTACTGGAGGCAAGCAAAATATAGGCTTTTCTCAGTGCTGTCATATACAGCAACTGACGACATCACTGAAAATTGCTCAAGTCTGCTTGGCAAGGGAGCATAACCCACTCTACTGGATTGGTCTAGCAAGAGAAGAAAAGTGTAGTTACTCACCTGTAACAGGGGTTCTCCGGGGACAGGAGAAATCAGTCCTCACATAAGGGTGACATCAGCACCAAAAGAAAGCCTTTGGGAGTTACACCACGCATAAGTGGTCATCTTCCCACCCAAGGGTGTCATCATACCTTAATCAAGCATTAAAAAACAACCTACAACACTACGGGGAGGAGGGAGAGTTGCGAAGACTGGACTTCTGCTGTCTCTGGAGAACACCTGTTGCAGGTGAACAACTATGCTTTCTCTGGGAATAAGTAAGAAGTCAGTCGTCACATATGGGACTCCCCAGCTACAGGCTACCGAAAAACCTTAAAAGCCACCAGCAACGGAAAAAAAAAATCTCAAACCGTGAATGACAGCACAGAGTGCCAAGTGGCCACAAGACCTCAGGGATGACCAGAGCTTCAACAAGTGAATCAATTCTGCGGTAGCCTAGACACACAGAAGGGCTGGAGGGTAAGAGTTGCATTATTCCCCAAACAGATGATGGGGTACCGCCTGGCTGTCCTCCTCCAGGCAGTAATGAGCTGCGAAGATGTGAACCGAGGACGAGGTGTTGGCCCTGCAAATCTCCAGCATGGAGATGGAACACAGGTTCGCCACTGAGGCTGCCCAAGCCCGCACATTATGGGCTATAACATGGGGCTCAAGAGAGGTAAAGGAGATGCAGTCCACCACCCAGGTAGACAGGGTGCACTTATTTAACAGGTCTTCTATACCGCCTTATCATTTACATTCAAAGCGGTTTACAATGAAACAGTTATAGCAACAAGCTTTACACTGAACAGGGTTATTCAACTTGGATGGTTACATTGGGGTCAAACAAGTAATTGTCCGTTGCTAACTATATACAAGAGCTCTAGCTGTGTTTCATAGTCCATTTGCTGTTACTGTTAAACATCATCATCTGGGGTAGATCCGAAGTATTCCAGGAACAGATGGGTTTTTATCGCCCTCCTAAAGTCCATTAGGTCTTTGATCTCACGTGTTGATGTGGGGAGATCATTCCACAGCTTGGGTGCAAATAGTGAGAAGGCTCTGTTGCAGGTGGATTGATTTGCTTTCCTGAAGTTTAGCGGGGTCTCTAGGGTGCTATCTGTTCCTCTCCTTGTTCTGGTAGGCAGTGTTTTCTTGATCAGTGGTTGCAGAGTTGCAGGTGAGAGGTTGTTTAGTGTTTGAAATATTATGTTTTTGTACTTGGCACATACAGTCATAGGGAGCCAGTGCAGCTGATGGAGCATGGGTGTTATGGGTTTGTATTTTGCTGTCTGGTGATGATTCTGGCTGCAGTGTTTTGTACCAGTTGTAAGGGGAGGGTCATTTTCTTTGGGAGTCCATGGTAGATTGCGTTGCAGAAATCTAAATATAGGCATTATTATGGCCTGGCAGACAGTTCGGAAGTCATTGTCAGTGAGCAGTGGTTTGAGGTTGCGTAGCATTCTGAGTTTGTGGTAGGCTGATCTGGTTGTCTTTTTGATGTGTGGCTGGAAGCCAAGTTGTTGGTCAAAGGTGACACCGAGGTATCTGACTTCTCTTTTATTGCTTATAGTGTGATCCAAGATTTTTATTGAGTCTGGCGGTGAGAATATTGTGCTTCTGGTAATGTGTATCAGTTCAGATTTTTTATAGTTTATGTAAAGGCTTTGACTGCTGAGCCATTCTGACATTGGATTCCAAGCATGTTGTGATCTGTGAGTAGTCCGGGTGTTTGATGTTTATGGGGGTGAATATCATGTCATTTGCATATATTCTGTAAATCGATGTTTTATGATGCTACAGATCGGCTGTATGTAGATACTGAATAGTAGCGCCAAGAGAGCTGAGCCTTGTGGTACTCCTTGGTGCTGGGCGAAGGGTTCGGACTGTTGGGTTTTATTTGTTTCTTACTTGTTGTGTATGGTGGGAGAGGTAGGAGAAGAACCAGTCTAGGACTGTGCCCATATTCCTACGTCCTGGAGTCTTTGTAGCAAAGTGTTGTGATTTACAGAGTCGAATGCAGCGGTGATGTCTATGAAACATAGTACAAAGCCTTTGTGTATGTTGTCCATGCCCGTTACAAGGGCGTCCAAGAGAGATGTAATGAATGTTTCTACTCGATGGTTTTGTTTGAAGCCGTATTGGTGGGGGGTCTAGTGGGGCAAAGGCATCTATATGGTCCTGTAGTTGGTGCTGTACACATTTTTCGATTATCTTAGTTATGAAGGTGAGGCTGTATATTGGTCGGTAGGAGTTTGGTTCATTCTTGTCGAGGTTGTTCTTCAGGATTGGTCTGATGGATGTTTTCTTGAGTTTCTGAGGGAGGTAATCCTTGAGTTAGTGAAGATTCAACAATCTTTTGTAGATTTGGTGTTAGATATTCTTTTGTTTACTTGATCCATGTAACTGGGCAAGGGTCAGTAGGCGAGGTTGTTGTGTTTATGATGGAGTTGATTTGTTGTCTTGATGGGATGTGGAAAGTGGTCCATGTTTCCTCCATTGTATGTTGTATGGTCGATTTGGTTGGTTTCCTGTGTGTTGTCTGTGTGTATTTGAGTTGCATATAGTCGGCTAGGTCTTGCAGGGCAATGGCATCTAGGTCATCTGGTTTGGTTGGCTCTTTTGTGAGATTGTTTATTATAGTGAAGAGCTCCCTCGGTTTGTCGATTGATTTCATTATCAGGTTTGTGTGGTATTCCTTCTTGTGACCGTTTATCATATTACGGTATGCAGCTTGAAGTTCCTTGTATTCTGTCAAGATGTTGTGTTTTTTTGTTCTTCTCCATTGCATCTCCGTTTTACTTAGGTGTTTGTCTGTTGATTTCACTTGAATACCAGGGAGCGTAGTAGTGTTTTCTTCTGTTGTCATGGTTTGGTTTGTGGTGTGATTGCTGCATTATGCAAAGTTTCGTTCCATTTGTTAGAGATGGCAACATCAAGCCAGTTCAGGGTGTAGGAGATGAGCTAGGAGGAGCAGCTATGGGCCTTAGTCTGCTCTAGGTAGAAGACCAGTGCCCTCTTGCAATCCAAAGTGTGGAGCGCAGCCTTCTTCCTGCTCACATAAGGCCTAGGAAAGAAGGTGGAAGAACCACCTCCTGGCAGAGATGAAAAGCGTTAACCAACTTAAGGAGAAATGTGGAGAGATTATAGAGGACCACCCTGGTCTTATGAAACTTGGAAAAGGAAGCATGAGCCACCAACACCTGCAGCTCACTGACACAACACACCACAAGGAAGATCACTTTCCGGAAAGGTACTTGAGGTTGCAAGAAGCAAGTGGTTAGAAGGGCAGAGCCATAAGCTTCCAAAGAACCACATTCAGATCCCATACCGCTGCTGATGGTCAAATGGGAGGCTGAGCGAGCAAGAGACCTCTCATGAAGCAGGATGGGCAGACAGGAACTGCCAATCAATGAAATGATGGTATGCTGCCAGCACATTTAGGTGTACTCCAAGGGAATTAGACTTCAGACCAGCATTGGAAAGGTGTGGCAAATAGGGTTAAACCCCTTCTCTATACATCAGACGGAGAACCGGTGCCATCTGAAAGCGTACGCCCACCTGGTGGAATCCTTGCGGGATGCTAGCAAGACATCCTTCACGTCCCTGGACAAGTGGAACTGTGCTAGGGTCACCTTCTCAGTAGCCACACCGTCAAGGTGAGGGCTCTTAGGTTGGGGTGCAGGAGAGCTCCATCCTCCTGCAAGATCAAGTCCACAGCACAGCCCAAAGGAACCAGGCACACTTGGGAGAGGCAGAGAAGCAGGGATAACCACGACTGCCACGGTCACCTGGGAGCAATAAGTATTATTTTATTTGCAGTGCTTGATATACCGCCCGTGCCGAAGCGTCAGGGCGGTGTACAATAAAGTAGACTACTAGCAGGAAACAGAAAATGAAAAGGAATGCCATTGTTTTAATAGGAAAGTGACCGAAAAGAACATACAGAGACACAGACATTGAAATGACTGTCCATAGAGAATGGCAGGAAATATACGGGGAAAGAGGGGCATGTTGGCCCAGGCAGTGTTTCATGGGGAAGCTCCGACCGAGGGCGAAACATGGTGATCCAATGGGAGAGGAAGGTCAAAGGCTTGGACAGAAAAGGTAAGTCTTGAGAAGAGCTTTAAAATGAGAGAATGACAATTTGACACAGAGGTAGTGCGGAAGAGTTCCACAGGGCGGGGTCTTAGAAAAAAGAAAGCAGATTGACGAGTATGTTCAAGATGTGCCTGGGACAGGGGAGAAAGGAAGAATCGATTACCATGAGCTGAGCGCAAAAGACGAGGGACAGGCTGGAGGTGGATAAGATCGGCCAAGTACTGGGGTGTGCTAGTGGAGGGCCCCTATGGGTAAGGATGAGCACCTTATAGACAAAACTAACAGGGAGCCAGTGCAGATTAAAGGATAAGCGGAGTAACGTGATCAGAGAGAGGGGAGCAGGTGATGAGACAGGCCGCGGTGTTCTGGACTAGCTGAATATGCCGTAACTGGTACTGCGGGAGGCCAGCGAGAGCTGAGTTGCAATAGTCCAGTTGACCGATGACCAGGGAGGTGATAGGAGGAGGAAGGGAGGAATGGCCAGATGGCTCGAATCTTACGCAGATGAAAAAAGGAACTACGAAGAAGTGCTGAAATGTGTTGGTGAAAGGAGTGTGAGGAATCCAGGGTGACACAGAGGTAGCGGAGAGTAGGGACAAGAGGGATGGGAAGAGCCGACATGGTAGGGGACAGGGAGTTGGAGGGAGCACCGAAGAAGAACCAGATAGCAGCGGACTTAGAAGGATTAACATGTAGAAAGTTCTCAGTAAACCAAGTAGCAACGAGGGCAAGACAAGCATTGAGAGTGGCGAGATCAGGAGCCAAGGGATTAGTATGGTGTAGAAGGAGGATATCATCCGCATAATAGTACATGGAGATATATCTGCCTGTTGAATCAACAGAGCAAGTGGTGCACGAAATATGTTAAAAAGGAGAGGGCCAAGGATAGAGCCCTGGGGAACCCCACAGTGCAGAGGGAAGGAGGGGGAGATGGAGGAACCGGATTGAACAACAAAGGAGTGAAAGGATAGGTAAGACCAGAACCACTGGAGAACAGTACCATGAATCCCAAGGTCCGACAGACGGGTGAGGAGGGTGTGGTGATAGACAACATCAAAGGCTGAAGAGAGATCGAGGGAGACAGCGATAGAGAGGTCACCATGGTTGTGAGAGTAATGGATTTCACTGAGGAGTGCCTGAAGAGTGGTTTCAGTGCTATGGCCAGCCCTGAAACCAGACTGACGGGGGTGCAATGAGAGGGTAGCGTTAAGATGTGCTGTGAGTTGGATGAAAACAAGCTTCTCAAGTATTTTTTGAAAGGAAGGGGAGGTTGGATACAGGGCGCCAATTTGCAGGGACAGCAGGATCAAGGGCCAGTTTCTTCAGGAGGGGGCGAACAAGGGTGTGCTTCCAGGTGGTAGAAAAACAACCAGATGAAAGGATGGAGTTAACCATAAGAAGAATGTAAGGAAGAAGTGTAAGTGAAGGGTCAAGAAGCCAGGAGGAGGGAAGGGGATCAAGTGGACACAGCCCTGGTAAGCTCAGAGGTAATTGGCTGGAATTTATACCATGTGTGAGGGAAGGTGTGAGATGGTGGAGGGGAGCACGCGGGTAAGGGGGAAGGAAGAAAAGGGGAAAGAGGAGGGAGGGGGACAGACTAAAAGAGGAGCGGAGAGATGAATTCTATCGGAAAAGAAGGAAGGAGGCAAGACAGGATGGAGTGGGGGCATCGGGAGAGCAGAGGAGGCTGGGGACGTAGGGGATGAGGAGAGGAAATGCAGGACCTGGTGAAGATGTCGGGATGAGTTGGAGGACGAGGTGATGAGGGTGGAGAAATGGGTACACTTGGCTGTGGTTAAAGAAGATGGGAGCGATGAAAAACAGCAAGGGAAGCAGCGGAAGGACGCTTATGCCACAGGCGTATTATGGTGGCCTGGTTGAGATGAATCTTGAAAAGGGTCTTAGAGGGTACACAGAGAAGGCCCTCCATCCACGAGATGAGGAATGCAAATCAAATGCCACTCAGGAGGGATCAGTGTCCTGAAGCAGAAGCAGAGCAACTGGGCATTGCTGGGACTGGCAAAGAGATCCACCGAAGGAGAGCCCTACAGCCAAAAGATGTGGCTGGCTACCTGGGGGTCCAGTCACCATTCTGGTCTTCAAGCTCTTAGTGAAGAGAGAGTAATGGGAACTTCCTCGGGAAAGAACAGAGGGCATCTGCTTGAAATGGAGGAGGTAAACGTCCCTCACCACCTGGAGGGCCCAGGCGTCACTGGTTATGCTATTCCACCAGTCAAAGAATGTCAGACGCCCCCCTGTATGCTGCAGCCCTGACCTGCAGAGGGAAAGAGACCAGATGTGGCGCAGGCTGGAGTTTAGGGCCTTAGGCGTATTAGGGCCATGCCCCTGGCCTGCTGACCCTGTTGGGGAGCTGGGTAGGCTGGATACTGGGGGTAAGTTCCATAAGCCTTCCTCCTCTTCGAGTAAAAGGGCATTTCCTCCCAAAGCATTCCACAAGAAAGGGTCCGTGGTTTTCCAGGAGAGTCTGGTTCTGGTCATATACTTTGACTCCAGGTCTGCAGCCTTGTCTGTCATGGGTTTGCTGAAGAGGTTCTTCCTCTGGCACGGGACATTGACCAACTTGTCCTGAACCCACTGCTCCAGGTCCAAGGACTGTAGCCACGCCAGGAAGCAGGCCCAATGCCCACCGAAGCCACTCTAGCCATGGACTCGAAGCAGTCTTAGGCCGCTCGAGTATTTGGAGCACTCTTTGACCATGGACACCAGGGTCTGGAACCGCTGAAGAGGTTCCTCGTCAGAGCAGCTGAGAATCCAGCCAATTCCTTGGCCAGGTCCCTCAGGTACATCTGGTAAGCCTGGATACGGGCTACCAGCATCAAGCCCTGGTAACATTTTTTTTTTTTTTTTACCAAAACCATCCATGGCACAGGCCTCCCTGCCAGGAGGCACCAAAGAGTGCAGACTTTTGGCTCTTGATCCTATGCATGGCAGACTCCACCACTGTGGAATTGTGTGGTAACTGTGTCTTTTGGAACCCAAGGCCCTTACAGACTTGATACATGGAATAGAGGCATTTGATCACAATGAGCACTGTAATCACTGTAATAGGAGATTCCCACATCCTGAACAAGCGTTCCAAGATATGGGGGGAGGGGGGGCGCACACCGTGAGAGCCCCCTTGGGAGGGGTATCGTACTGCAGAATCTCAAGATCCTCCACCCAAGGCTCCTCCTCGGACTCCGTGGTGAAGGCCAGAGCCTTCCCCATAAGTCCAGAAAGGAGAGGTCCTTGGGCGGAGACCTTCAGCACTCCTGAGGTGGAGATGGATGCAAGGCGATGTCCCGGTGTCACCGGGTGTCCAGGGACTTGGAATGGGAGACCAATGACAAGTCTGACTCAGTGGAGATTTTGATGGGAATCGTGTGCATGCCCAGCCAGGAGTATCGACGGGGTCATGGGACCCTGGAGGTCCGAACCGGAGGCCTCGAGCAGGACAGAGACTCATGCCAGGAATCGGCCCAAAGGCAATGCAATGCAGTACAAGCACTGGCTGGATCTCCTCAGGTGATACCCTGCAGTGAAGCGACCAGTCATCAGGCCTGATGACCCAGAGGAACTGGGTACCGAGCCCCACTGCTGGAGCAGGAAGGCATCAAGGCTGAATTCCAAGGACACCAATCTGACCTCCAGGCCAGAAGGCTCCACAGTCACCAGCATGGGTACCAAAGGAATCTGTCCCGACGCCGGCTCCATCGGAGGGGGGGGGGGTTCCTTGATGACAATGGCCTCTGAGAACTAGTGTCGATCCCCCGATGCCAATGGAGTCTCCTCCTGTCGGGGCAGCTTAGCAGGCCACTCCTAGCCATCACTTTGGCATCGCACAGAGGGCTCAGATGCTTGTGGCAGAGGGTCTTAACCCTGGTTCCGGCATCGGCCTTTGATGCCACCACGAACAAATGAAGTCCAATCCTTCCGGGGACAGCGCTCTGAGGATGGTTCCCGATCTGATGCCCCGCAACCTCAGGGCTTTGAGTGGGCGCAGCCATCAGGAGTGTCACAGTCCTCCGTGGCAGCCCCCCCAAGTGTGTCTATTACACGCTAGCTGCTGGAGCTGAAGAAGAGGTCTTGTGGCCAAACAGTATCTCCCGCTGCCTTTCACGGTTCAGCCAGCCTTTGCTTGTCATCTGGAGACAGAGCAAACAGGCAAAGGCATCGTGGTTGGCTCCGAGGCACCGCAGGCAGCAGTTGTGTGGGACATGGTATGCCTGCAGTGTTCACACTGCTTAAATCCACCAACCAAGGACATAGCGGGGAAAACTGTACCCATGAGATCAAACTCAAAGTTCCTGGTTAGGGAGGGCCTGAGAAAATCCCGGAACAAGAAAAAAAGGGAACCCGAGAAAAATGAGATGCTGAGGCGGCAGCAGTTCTGAGAACAGAGAAAGCGACGGTACGTGACCGGATGAAAAAATAAAAGGAAAGACCAAGACAAAAATTGACCAACTTTTCCCCGCAGTACAAAGACATCTGATAGGCTCCATATAAAGACGACAACCGAGGTAAGATGGCACCCTTGGACCGGAAGGTGACCACACTTGCATGGTGTAACTCCCAAAGGCTTTCTTGGAAAGCTGGGGAGTGATTACTGTGCAGGCTCCCCTCGGTACAGACATCACCCATATGCGAGGGCTGACTTCCTGCTTGATCCCAGAGAATATCTGTTGTAACACCAAGCAATAGAGTGACTAGAAATTTAGGGTTTGTCTCAAAAAGGAACAAATTGCTTACTCACAATTACTCACAAACTGATCCAATAGCTGTACTGAGAAGGGAAGCTATTAGAATAATTTTTTGTTCTTTATATGTTGCACCAAAATCAAACAGATGTGATCTGATAGTTTACAGATTTTGTCCTTGCCTCAAAATTTATGCAAACACTGTATATATTTTTAATCCAAGCACTAGTACTAGAAGGCCAGCTGTAGATTAATATAATTTATTCCACCTTTGTTACAAAGCACAATTCACAATTTAAAGTTGTTAAAACCCAAGAGGATTGTGGAAAATTGCAAGAGGATCTTGATAAATTGGAAGACTGGGCATCAAAATGGCAGATGAAATTTAATGTGGACAAGTGCAAGGTTATGCACCTAGGGAAGAACCCCCCAAACTATGGTTACACGATGCAAGGTTCCACATTAGGAACCACCACACAGGAAAAAGATTTAGGCGTCATTGTGGATACCATGTTAAAACCCTCGGCCCAGTGTGCAGCGGCGGCCAAGAGAGCAAATAGAATGCTAGGTATGATAAGGAAAGGAATGGAAAATAAAACAAAGGATATTATAATGCCTCTATAATCGTTCCATGGTGAGACCGCACCTTGAATATTGTGTGCAATTCTGGTCGCCGTATCTTAAAAAGGATATAGAGTTATTAGAAAAGGTTCAGAGAAGAGCCACCAAAATAGTAAAGGGGATGGAAGGATACTCCTATGAAGAAAGGCTAAAAAGGTTAGGGCTCTTTAACCTGGAAAAGAGACGGCTGAGGGGAGATATGATAGAAGTCTATAAATTAATGAGCGGAGTGGAACGGGTAAACGTAGATCGATTGTTTACCTTATCAGAATATAGAAAGACTAGGGGACATGCAATGAAGCTACAGGGTAAACTATTTAAGACTAATAAAAGAAAATATTTTTTCACTCAACGTGTAATCAAACTCTGGAATTTGTTACCGGAGGATGTAGTAAAGGCTGTTAGTGTAGCTGGGTTTAAAAAAAGGTTTGGACAAGTTCCTGGAGGAAAGGTCCATAAGCCATTATTAAGAAGGGACCCAGGATATCAATGCTTGAACCAATACAAGCATTGTGGAACCTGTGTCCCTTGGGGAAACTGCTAGGTACATATGACCTAGATTGGCCACTGTTGGAAACAGAATACTGGGCTTGATGGACCTTGGTCTGACCCAGTATGGCATATCTTATGTTCTTATGTACAGTTTATGTACTGTGCAGGATAATATACAAATCCTTAAAAATATACTACACTAAAATACAGCATAATACATGTCAAGCAGATTAACCAATTTATTGAGCCACAATACCCCAACCTAACCAGAACCTGAGTAGCCCACTGAAAAATGTTTAGTAGGCTAATCAGCACCAACACTGACCAGAGTTGTGTAGCTTACTGCAGAACTGGAGATAATTTGACTGTTCCTAGGTCTAACAGGAGAATAACCCATTGAATAGTGGCTACTCGCAAAAAAGAAAAAGTTTCAGTCCTAATTAACCAAAGCTGTTTTAAGGAAGGAACTAAGTTGCAAGATGCATTAACTTGCTGGGTTGCAATGGCTGCGATGGTATGAATCTGCCATTTATTCCCCTAAGTAGGGCCCAAATCAATATAAACATGAGAGGTTTAAAATGTTATATTTGACCTAATGCATGATCTGATAGAAAGCAACGTTGAGTCTAAAGGAGATACTATTCCATTTTGGCTGCTGGTCAAAATTCTAGCAACCACATTTCACATTGCCTGTAATCTAGCAATCTGTTTGGAAAGGCCTATGAAGTTACGGCAGTTCATGCGAGTCAGCCAGCAGCATCGCCAAGTCATCATGTCAAAAAAAAAAAAAAAAAAAAAAGAGTCAAGCTATGACTAAAAAATAAGCATTTGATAGATTAAAGAACATAAGATATGCCATACTGGATCAAACCAAGGGTCCATCAAGCCGGGTATCCTGTTTCCAACAGTGGCCAATCCAGGCTTTCCTAACCAGGGCTCTACAGATCAACAAACAGTAAGGATTTGAGGGTTTGTTTGGTTTTATTATATTACATTGCTAGCTCTGCGACTGGGAGCTCTTAAAAGGGTTTTTTGTATATTTTTTAAAGCAAGGTTACTTTCTTTTTGGTGCTTTAGGGGACCTTTCCTTGAGCACAGTAGGTTGCTGAACTCTAGTAACCTCCTCAGGTTTGGAAACTGCTAACACCTAATCAGGTGTTAATTCCCTCCCTACCCACCCCGACTCCCATCCACCCCTAGTGAGCAGTCTTGCTTTATAGGGCACCTCCCCCTTTAACAAATCACAGAGAATTGGACCAGCACATTTTGAATATAATTAAAGAGATTTAACTGCTTTTTCTCTGAAAGGACAGCTGCGAAACCGGCTGGTACTTGGTAGATCTCTCTCTTTTGCTTTAACAGATACCTAAGCTCCACGAACAGAACAATGGCTGGGAAAAATCGTATTGCTAAAGCTGTTGCCCCCGTTACATCTTCTGCCTCGGTCCAGACAGACAGAGGTCCTAATGCCAGTTGAAGGACCAGTTCCATGTGCAGGGTGCCTGCATGCTGAAGCTCTGAGGAAACAAGTGGAGGAACTCAGAGGAGGTGGCGAGGCTGAGGAGCATTCAAGACAGTGAGAAGTACACTGATGAGATGCTTCTTGCAGCAACCAAGCTCTCCAGCACAGGAGAAGATGGGTGCCAACAGAATATCAATGGTTGGACACAGGTCACCAGGGCCTGCAAAATTGAAGAACCATTATGCAGCCCTGGAAGTGGAGGAGGTGAAAGCATCCCTGGAAAGGGAAGAACCAGAGTTCAAGTACCCCAAAGTTGCAGAATCAGTGACCAGAAGGTAATGAAGGGTAGTGGTGGTTGGAGACTCTCTTCTGAGGGGTACTGAGGCGTCCATCTGCCGACCAGACTTGATGTCCAGAGAGGTATGCTGTCTGCCTGGTGCCAAAATCCAAGATGTTACGGAGAGTTTGCCGAGACTCATCAAGCCCACTGACTATTACTCAATGTTGCTAATCCATGTTGGAACAAATGATACTGCCAGGTATACCTCGGAACCTATCAAAAGTGACTTCATGGCTCTGGGACAGAGGGTGAAGCAGTTAGGTGCACAGGTGGTGTTCTCTTCAATCCTCCCTGTTGAGGGTAAAGGCCAAGGCAGAGAGGCTTGCATCCTGGAGATGAATGCATGGCTACGTGGATGGTGTCATCGAGAGCGTTTTGGTTTCCTAGACCATGGGATGCTGTTCCAAGGGTTGCAGAGCAGAGATGGCATCCATCTGTCCAAGAAAGGTCAACGCATCTTCGGTAGTAGACTGGCTAATCTACTGAAGAGGGCTTTAACTAGATTCATTGGGGACAGGTGAAGAAAGCCCCCAGGTAAGTGAAAGCCCCCAGGTAGGTGATAACATTAAATACCTTTATAGAAATGGGTAACAGGGGTAACATATGGAAAGCAGTGTGTATAAATGCCCGTAGCATGGGAAATAAGATCCCTGATGTTGAAGCTTTGGTGGGAGTGGCTGACTTGGATTTAGTGGCAGTTACAGAAACATGGTTCACAGAAAACCATGACTGGGATGTAACTATACCTGGCTATACTTTATTCAGAAAGGACAGGGTAGGAAGAATGGGAGGAGGAGTGGCACTATATGTAAAAATTACTATTAAAGCTTTGGAATTACAGAGCTTAGGGAGAGAGGAGGCATTGTGGGTTAAACTAGAAAGAGGGAAAGAGAAATCTATTTGCATTGGTGTGATATACAGACCTCCCTCACAAGAGGAAGAGGTGGACAGAGAGTTAATTGAAGACATACGCAGCATTGCTAGGAAAGGGGAAGTGCTACTGATAGGAGATTTCAATATGCCAGATGTTGATTGGCACATTCCTGCTGCAGTATCATCTAGAAGTAAGGAGATCCTGGATTCTCTACAGGGAGAACTATTCCGGCAATTGGTAACAGACCCCACTCGTGAAGGGGCCATACTGGACTTGGTGCTTACCAATGGTGAAAGTGTTTCTGATGTTGTAGTGGGAGATCATTTTGCATCCAGTGATCACCAGATGGTGTGGTTCAGTATTAGAACTAGGGCTGTTAGAATCCATTCCAAGGTGAAGATCTTAGACTTTAGGAAGACTAACTTTGCGAAGATGGGCCAATACCTCAGGGAGTCTATAATGGGATGGGAACAGCTGGGGGATGTAGAAAAACAGTGGGCAAAACTGAAAAGGGGGTATTTTAAGGGCAACCAACCTTTTTGTTAAAATGGTAAATAAAGGCAAAAGGAAAAGGAGACCGCTATGGTTTTCGAAGGAAGTAGCTGAAAAAGTGAAGAAAAAGGAGGGAGGCCTTCATGAAATACAAGAGATCACTGAGAGAGGAAGACAGGCATCTGTATTTGGAAAAATACAATTGTATACAATTGTATATAGTTATATAACTTATATGTACAAAGTTCTCCCCTATGTTGTATCCAATTAGATTTCCTGTTATATGTAAACTCACGACAGCCTGTTGCTATCGGTGAGTATTTTATGTTTACTGTAAACCGCGCTGATGATAAAAGTGCGGTATATAAGAACGTTAAATAAATAAATAAAAACTCAGAGAAGCTAGCAAAGTAGTCAAGGCAAAGATTCAAAAGGAGGAGGAAATAGCCAATGCAATAAAATGGGGGGATAAGACATTTTTCAGATATATTAGTGAGAAGAGGAAGGGCAAAAGTGGTATTGTCAGACTCAAGGGTGCAGGGGGGGAATATGTAGAAGCTGATAAGGATAAAGCGGAATTGCTTAATAAATATTTTTGTTCTGTGTTCACAGATGAAGAACCAGGAGCAGGACATCAGAAAACACTTACAAATAGGAACAGAAGCGAGGGACATCTTGAACAATTTTCAGAAGACTGTGTTCGTGAGAAACTAGCTCAACTTAAAGTAGACAAAGCGAAGGGACCGGATGGGATACACCCTAGAATACTGAGGGAACTTGGGGACATTCTAGCAACTCCACTGACTGACCTTTTCAATGCCTCGTTGGAGTCGGGAGAGGTGCCAAAGGACTGGAGAGAGGCTCATGTGGTGCCTTTACACAAAAGCGGAAGTAAGGATGTGGTTGAAAACTACAGGCCGGTTAGTTTAACTTCGGTGGTGAGTAAATTATTGGAAACGCTGCTGAAAGAGAAAATAGTGAAGTTTCTGGAGTCCAGCGGATTACAGGATCAGAGGCAGCATGGATTCACCAGAGGCAGGTCTTGTCAGACAAATCTGATTGATTTCTTTGACTGGGTGACCAGGGAGTTGGACCGAGGGAGAGCTCTAAATGTGGTGTATTTAGATTTCAGTGAAGCCTTTGACACTGTTCCTCACAGGCGACTTATAAACAAACTGAGCACCCTAGGGATGGACCCTAAAGTTACTGCTTGGGTTAGAAATTGGTTGGGTGGGAGGCGACAGAGTACAAGTAAATGGAGCTCACTCTGAGGAGAAGGATGTTACCAGTGGTGTGCCCCAGGGATCTGTCCTTGGTCCGATTCTTTTTAACACCTTTGTTAGTGATATAGCGGAAGGGCTGTCGGGTAAGGTTTGCCTCTCTGCAGACGATACCAAAATCTGCAATAGAGTAGACACCCAGGAAGGTGTAGATAACATGAGGGATCTAGCTAAGCTTGAAGAATGGTCTAGAATTTGGCAGCTGGGATTTATTGTTAAAAAATGTAAGGTCATGCATTTCGGCTGCAGCAATCCAAGGGAGCAATACAGTATAGGAGGTGAAGTACTTTTGTCCACTAAAGAAGAGCGAGACCTAGGCGTGGTTGTGTCTGATGATCTTAAAGTAGCTAAACAGGTAGAAAAGGCGATGGCAAAAGCTAGAAGGATGCTTGGGTGCATACGGAGAGGAATGGCTAGCAGAAAAAAGGAGGTGATAATGCCTCTGTATAAGTCTTTGGTGCGACCTCATTTGGAGTATAGTGTGCAATTCTGGAGACCGCACCTTCAAAAGGATGTGAACAGGATGGAGTCGGTGCATAGGGTTGCTACTAAAATGATTAATGGGCTTCATTATAAAGCATATGAGGACAGACTTAAGGATCTTAATATGTACACCTTAGAGGAAAGGCGGGATAGAGGTGATATGATTGAGATGTTTAAATACCTCCGTGGCATAAATGTTCAAGGAGAGAGCCTCTTTCAATTGAAAGCAAGTTCTGCTACGAGGGGACATGGGATGAGGGTGAAGGGAGATAGATTCAGGAGTGATATGCGGAAATATTTCTTTACGGAAAGAGTAGTGGATCCATGGAATAGTCTCCCAGTGGAGGTGGTAGAGATGAAGACCGTAACTGAATTCAAAAAAGCATGGGACCAACACAGAGGATCTCTAAAAGGTAAAAAGTGGACTGTTGTAGTTGTTGATATGGAAGGACAGACTAGATAGGCCATGTGGTCTTTTTCTGTCATCATGTTTCTATGTTTCTCTGTTTCTATGTTACCTGTCAGGTTCCCAAAATGTACACAGATTCCATGCTGCTTGTCTCATGGGTAAGCAGATTTCCCCAATCATCTCTAATAAAGGTTTACGAACTCTTCCTCCAAAATCTTGCCCAAACCTCTTAAATCCAGCTACACTAACAGCTTTTACTACATCCTCTGATAATTAATTCCAAAGCTTGATTATGCATTGAGTGAAGAAATATTTTCTCTCATTAGTCTTAAATGTGCTACATTGTAACTTCATTGCATGCCCCCCAGTCTGCTTTTTGAAGACGTAAACAACCAATCTATAGTTACCCATTCTACTCCATTCATTATTTTACACATCTCTATCATATCTCCCCTTAGCTGTCTCTTTTTCCAAGTTGAAGAGCCTTAACCTTTTAAGCCTTTCCTCGTAGGGATATCCTTCCATCCCCTTTACCATTTTTTGTCACTCTTCTCTGTACCTTTTCTAATTCCGCTATATCCTTTTTAAGATATGGTGCCCAGAACGGCACACAATATTCAAGATGCAGTCGCACCATGAAGCGATACAGAGGCATATCCTTGGTTTTAGTCTCTATTGCATTCTTTACGATTCCTAGCATTCTATTTGCTTTCTTGGCTGCCACTGCACACTGGGCAGAGTTTCAACATATCCACAATGACGCCTAAATCCTTTTCCTGGGTGGTGATTCCTATTGTGGGACCTTGCATCACGTAACTATAGTTTGAGATTTTCTTCCCTAAGTGCATAACTTTTCACTTTTCCACATTAAAAGTCATCTGCCATTTAGATGCCCAGTCTTCCAATTTATCAAGGACCTCTTGCAATTTTTCACAATTCTATGGCATTTTAACAACTTTGAATAATTTGGTATAATCTACAAATTTGATCACCTCACTTGTTATTCCTCTTTCCAGGTTATTTATAAATTATGTTAAAAAAGCAGTGGGCCCAGGACAGATCCCTGGGGTACTCCATATTCACCTCTCTCCAACGAGAAAATTGGCCATTTAGTCCTATTCTCTGTTCTCTTTCAACCAGTTCCTAAATCCATAATACTATACTGCCTCCTATCCCATTGTTTTTTAAATTTCCCCAAGAGTCTCATGAGAGACTTTATACCTCTATTTTTAGAAAACCTTTAACAGTGTACCAACCAGCTCACCTTTATCTACCTGTTTATTCACACCTTCAAAAAATAAAAGATAAAATAAAAAAAATAGGAGATTGGCGAGACAAGACTTTCCTTGGCTAACTAAATCCATGTTGGCTTTCTGCCATTAAACCAGGACTGTCCACATGTTCAGTACTGGGGCAAATGGTAGAAACCATCATTAAAAAAAAAAGGGCTGATGTCAGGCTCATTGGTCTGTAGTTTCCTGCATCCCCCCTAGAACCCTTTTAAAAAAGTTGGTGTTACATTGACCACTCTCTAGTCTTCAGATACTGTAGCTAATTTTAGTGATAGTAGTTATACAATCTCATATTTCAGTTCTTTCAGCACTCTGGGATGTATGCCATCAGGTCCAGGTGATTTGCTGCTTTTTATTTTATCAGCTAGCTGTATTACATCTTCCCGATTTTATCAAAATACTTTTCAGTTCCTCTGATACATCACCTTTAAATATTGTTTCTGACATGGGTAAGTTTTACATCATCTTCGGTAAAGACTGAAGCAAAAGAATTCAGTCTCTCAGCTATGGCCTTGTCCTCACACTGTGTCTTTTACCCCTCTGTCAACTAATGATCCAACTGACTTGCTATGAATATACCTGAAAAAGTTATTATGCACTTTTGCTTCCATAGTAAGCTTCTTTTCAAATTTTCTCTTTGCCTTCCTTATCAATGTCTTGCATTTAACTTGCCAATATTTATAGTGTTTCCTGTTTGTCATTTGACACTTTTTTCATTTTCTGAAAGATTCTTAGTTATAACAGCCTCAATGACCTCATCTTTAAGCCATGCTGGCTGTCGTTTGGCCTTCCTGTGACCTTTAAGCACTGAATACATCTTGTCTGGGCTTCCAAGATAGTATTTTTAAACAATGGCCAGGCCTGATATAAACTCTTAGCCTTTGCAGTTGTTCCTTTTAGTTTTTCTATTATAGTTGTCTTTTTGAAAGTGAAATGCTAGTGCAGTCAGTCAATTTCCTTGTTATTCTCCCTCCATTTATTAAATGGAATGTGATCATGTTTACTATGTTACGATCGTTATTACCAAGCGGCCCCAAAACGGTTACCTTTCGCACTTTGGCGTTGGTCCGTGGCGTCTATTTCTGGAGTCTATATTGTTGTCCTGCTTATATATCATGGTAACTTGCTGTTCCGTGTCCTTCTCTTCCTCTTATCTGTTTGACCGTCTCTGTTCTATCTTATAAATGGCGTTCCTTTTCTTATTTCCCTAAATGATGTAGTATTGTAAACTGCTCTAATACCTTTTGGTCTGAGCGGTATATCAAAGTCAAATTAACATAAACACTATTATACGTTACTGCTGTTTGAAAATCCAAAGAAGTTGAAAGACTCCAAAAATACCCCTAGATGTTTTACTTCTGGGTGTAAGGGAAGCTAATATTTCTTAGAAGGGGGGGAAAAAAAGGGAGGCTGTATGCCCACCCTCCCTCAAAGGAGCTCTGTTTTCTCTTCATTTAGTTTTAACCTTTCTTCCATTCAGCTACTAACCTGTTAAACAGCTCTCAAAATGGCCTTAGGATACTCACAGTCTAAACCAACAACAATTGAATACTTTACAATAGAAAACTGGCCAGATGATGGGCAAAAAGCACGGATACTGACTTTTTGTGCTGTTTAATGTGAAATTATACTTACACAAAGAGGTAAAATTAATCACACAGCCACCCTATTCTGGGAGGCTTTCTAGCAAGACAAGCTGAGACCTTTTGGACAACCCTATGGTTCATTGATATCCTATTCAAGGATATCCCCTTTGGGGACACTCCCACCTAGTTATCACCATCTGGCTGTCTCGTATACATCAACTATATCAAAATTAAGCCCCCTGAGGCAGGCTTCACACCTAGACATACCAGGCAAAATTATCCATCTTACAATAAAAAAAAACACAGATTAATTTGGTTAATGTTGCTATATTTTGGGATCTATGGCATGTTTTATTTTAAAAAATTGTTTTGCCCATAAACTTGGCTGACCAGTTTGCTATCTTAAAATAACTGAATTATTGTTTATTATGTATGTATTACTACTATTTAATTTATGGATTACTGGTGTACTACTTCTGTTCTTTTGGTGCTCTATTTTTGCAGTACAGTTTTGCCCCTTTGTTTGCTCATCTTACTTACAATCTGGACCAAAAAAACACATACATAACCAAAGGGTCAGTGAACCTGAATGCCCTTAAGTGATTAAATGCCACACCACAGCTGATAAGAGTCAAATGCAGTTGAGTTCAAGGATAAGAGCCTGATCCATCAGCACTCATCTCATCTGTCACGAACACACACCCATATAAGTTGCGATTGGTTCCAGCCTGGTACTCCTTGTCAGGTGGTGGTTAAAGAGGTGTAGCAGATCTCAGTCTTCAGCAATTCCCTGTAAGTGTTTTTTTAAAAAAGGTAGTAGTACAACAAATGCCTGAAAAAGTAGTAATTAGATCTTACCTGCTAATTAGTGTTCCTGGAGAATCTACAGTCCAGTCCCTGTATTCTGGGTTGTGCCTCTCTACCTGCAGCTTGGAGACTGAGCCCGTCAATCTTCTAACACCAGGACATATATAACACTGGCACCACCCACCAGCTTCAGTATCCTGTTGACAAAGCAAACTAAAACGGAGAGACAACTAAACCACTAACACCAAACTATAAACTCTAACACTGCCCCTCCCACTCCCTGGATGGAAGAGACCCCCCCCAAGGAAGAGGAGGAGGAGGCTTACCTGACCAAGCCCTTAGAACTCACCTAAGGGCAACACAGCTCTCAAAACAGCAGGGCTCTGCTACAGTCCAATCCGCCCTGCCACCAGAAACCATGAGTAATGCTGGCATCCACCAACTCCTGAGCCCGCTACCCATCCTGAACTGCTTCAATCCGGCACCACATACCCTGGGTGGGACCAGGGACTGGACTGGACTGTAGATTCTCCAGGAACACTAATTAGCAGGTAAGCTCTAATTACTTCTTCCTGATCGCCTCTACAGTCCAGTCACCGTATACTGGGATGTAACAGAGCAGTTCAAACGTGGGAAGGGCCTGCCAAACCGGACTGAAGCACTGTTCTCCCAAAACCAGCATCCGCTGCCGCCTGCACATCTAACCATTAGTGCTTAGTGAAACAGTGCAAAGATGACCAAGTCGCCGCTTTGCAAATATCTAAGAGGGGGACCTAAACTAAATTCCGCCCATGACGTTGCCTGAGCCCTCGTGGAATGCGCCCGCAATCCCACCGGAACCTGTCTTCCCTTCAAAATATAAGCTGAGGCAATAGCCTGTCTGATCCACCTGGAAATAGTAGCCTTGGCCGCAGCTTCTCCCCTGCGCGGCCCTCCAACCACCACAAATAAATGCTCCAACTTGCAGAAGGCCTTAGACCGCTTCAGATACCGCCTCAAGGTTCTACGTACATCCAGGAGACGCAGCCGAGCATCTCCCTCTCCCTGAGCCCCAGCAACAAAGGACAGGAGAGACACCGACTGATTGACATGAAAGGGAGAGACCACTTTGGCTAAAAAGGAAGGAACCATCCTCAACACTACCTTCTCCTTGAAGAAAACGAGAAAGGGCAGCCGACAAGACAATGCCTGCAACACCGAAACCCGCCTAGCGGAACAAATGACCACCAAGAACACTGCCTTGAGTCAAATCCTTCAGGGAGGCCTGATCAAGAGGCTCAAAAGGCACCCCTACCAGGGCTTCTAACACCAAATTTAGATCCCAAGGTGGCACCACCACACTCCGATGCAGCCGCATCCTTCTCACCGCCTTCAGAAAAAAAACACACCACGGCGGGGTGTTGACCTAACGCTTTGCCCTTAACCTTGCCTCTGTAACAAACGATAGCTGCCAGCTGCACCCACAAGGAACTGGCTGCCAGACCTTTCGCAAGACCGGCCTGCAAAAAATCCAACACCTCTGCAACCAAAACTGCCAAGGGGCGCTTACTTCGCTCCTCACACCAGCTCTCAAAAATGCGCCGAACTCGCATATACGCCAAAGTAAATTGCTTGTGGACCTTTAGCAAAGTAGATATCACTGCTCCTGAATATTCTCTCTTTCGCAGCCTTACCCTCTCAATAGCCAGGCCGTAAGCGAGAACCGATCCACCTGCGGCATCCTTACCAGTCCCTGCCTGAGGAGGTCTTCCCGAACTGGAAGCCGCCAGGGACGGTCCGCCAGTAACCAGACTAGATCGGCATACCAGGGCCGCCTCGGCCAGTCCAGAGCTATCAGGATCACTAACCCTTGATGCACTTCTATCCTTTGAAGAACACGGCCTATGAGTGCCCAAGGAAGGAACACATACAGCACCCCTTCCAAGGGCCACCTCTGGACCAGGGCATCGAGCCCTTCCAACATCCTCTTTTTTCCTGTTGAAGAATCTGCTTGTCTTGGCCAACGCCCCATCAAGTCCACCACCGGCGAACCCCATCGGCACACTACCTGCTCGTAGACCTCTTGGCAGAGCTCCCACTTGCCGTGATCTACCCTGTGCCTGCTGAGATAGTCGGCTGTAACATTCTCTACTCCGGCAACGTGCTGTGCCGATATGGCCACCAGATGCTCCTTGGCCCATGACAAGAGGCTTTCCACCTCCTCTTCCAAGAGACGGCTGCTCGTGCCACCCTGCCAATTGATGTAGGCCACCGCCGTTATGTTGTCCGAGAGAACCCTGACCACTTTCCCAAGAACCAAGGGTTGCAACTCTGAGAGCCAGCATCACCGCCCGTAACTCCAACCTGTTGATGGGGCCACTGAGCCTCCCGGACACTCCAGAACCCCTGGGCGAAGTGACCCTCGCAGTATGCTCCCCAGCCTGACAGGCTCGCATCTGTCGTCACCTATATCCACCCAGGGGTCTCGAGGGGCATCTCTTTTTTCAGATTCCCCGGCGAAAGCCACCACCGTAAGGATTCCCTGGCCGCCGCTGTACAAGGAAGAACCGTCGACAAGGGCTGCCTCTGATGGGACCAGCGCCGCAGCAGAGCCCGCTGAAGCGGCCTCATATGAGCCCTGGCCCAGGGAACTAGGTCTAACATCGCCACCATGGTTCCCAGTACCTGCAGATAATGCCACGCTGAGGGAGCCCTGCGCACTACAAATTCTCGCATCAGACAAAGACTTTCGGCCCTCTGAGCTGGCAAAAACACCTCCCCCGAGACCGTGTTGAACCTTGCCCCTAAATACTCTTGAGAGGGTACCAACTTGCTCTTTGACCCGTTGATCACCCACCCCAAACTTTGCAGGAATGCAACTACTCTGGCCGTTGCCCTTGAACTTTCCTCCTCAGACTTGACTCTGATCAAACAATCGTCCAGATAAGGATGGACCAGAATGCCTTCTTTGCGTAGGGCCGCCGCCACTACTACCATCACCTTGTACGGGGGCCGTAGCCAGGTCGAACGGCAACACCTGAAACTGAAAGTGGCTTTCTGGCACTGCGAAACGCAGGAATTGCTGGTGAGCGGCTCTGGTGGGGATATGCAAGTACGCCTCGGTGAGGTCGAGAGAGGTCAGAAATTCCCCTTGCCTCACTGCTACTATCACTGACTTTAAAGTCTCCATCCGAAAGTGCAGTACCTGGAGGCACCGATTGACGTGCTTGAGGTCCAGAATTGGACACCAGGAACCTTCCTTCTTTGGAACCACAAAATAAATTGGAGTACCGACTGCAGCCAAGTTGATCTCTTGGCACCGGGACTACTGCCCCCAAAGCCACCAGTCTTGAAAGAGTTTTTTCTACTGCTGCCCGTTTGGCTACTGTCCTGCACGGAGACTGAATGAACGAGGGGAGGACCGCTCTTGCAAACTCCAGGACATAACCGAACTGGATGACTTCCAGCACCCACTGGTCAGACGTGACCCGGGCCCAAGCAGAAAGGAACTGTCTGAGATGCCCTCCTACCGGCAGCATCCCCACCCGAGCCCCCGTTGTCTCATTGTGGTTTCCTCTGGCCAGAGGAAACGAAAGTGGCCCCAAAACCTCTTCCCGCTCTTCGAAACCCCCGGAAACTCTGACCTCTAGCGGTGAACCGGCCTCTTTGAAAGGGGTTCTGACGAGTCGGTCTGGCTCTCCTGACGTCCCTCTGTTGCGAACACCCCGAAGACACAAAACGACCCTGCCTTGGTTTATCCTCCGGGAGCCTACCCCCCTTAGATTCCCCCAGATCTTTTACCAACTTGTCTAAGTCCTCTCCAAAAAGCAGCTTCCCCTTAAATGAAAGCCTACTAAGGCAGGCCTTAGAGGAAGCATCCGCAGACCAATTGCGGAGCCAAAGATACCGACGAGCCACCACCACGAAAGCCATATTCTTTGATAAGCTCCTAATGAGGACATACTGGCTATCCGCCAGATATGCAGCACTGGACTCTATTTGCGCCGCGCCGTGTCCCCTTGTGGCCCAACCTGCGACACCCCAGCCCCTTGCAGCTGCTGGGACCACCACAAGCAAGCCCGGGCCACCCAGGCTCCGCAAACCGAAGCTTGAAGGGCCATGGCACTAATATCGAAGGCCTGCTTCAGCAAAGTGTCCAACTTCCTATCTTGGACATCCTTCTGCGCTGCACTGCCCTCCACAGGGATGGTGGTCTTCTTGGTTACGGCCACCACCGCCGCATCCACCCGGGGAGACTTCAACACTTCCTTTTCCGCTTCTGGCAGGGGGTACATCCGTGCCATGGAACACACTCCTTAGTCCGGCCTCTGGCTGATCCCACTCCTCCTGAATCATCTGCTGGACCACCTTGTGGACGGGAAAACCTTTGAGACCTTCAGACCGCCTGTATCAACGGATCTTCCAAAGTTTCCTCGTCTCCTTGAGCCCCAGATGCCATGTTAAGGACCTTCAAAGACTCACCAATCAATGCGGGCAACTCCTCCCTGCGAAATACCCTCACAATTGTTACCTGCTCCTCCGGAATTTTGCCTTCCCCGAGCTCCTCCTCTTCCCCCAATTCTCTATCAGATTCCATTAGCTCTGAATCCGGGGAAAAGGGTTCTTCTTCCTCTGTTCTAGCCCACTTGGAAGGGATACCTGCCTCCGCCAGAGGCTTGTCCACCATCTGCCTCTTACGAGGATCTCCCTGACCTTCCTGCTGCCGCATACAGAACACCTTATTCAACAAAAGAACGAACTCCGGGGAAAAGCCACCAAGGCCTCCCTCTACAGAGGAAGTGCTAGGCTGTGGTTGCGAGAGAACCTGCTGACCCATAGGTAAGGGCGGCAGGGACCCCTCACCCCGGATCTCCTCCAAAAGGTTCCCCTGTTTCCACTCTGCTTAAAAAAAAACAAAGAGGCTTAAATAAAAAGAAGGCCTAAAACAGCCAAAAAGTATTCCTAACGTCTCTAGCAAACTACACTAATAGGTTGCTGCTCTCTCCAGCGGCTTGGAGACAGAGTACTGAAGCTGGTGGGTGGTGCCAGTGTTATATATGTCCTGGTGTCAGAAGATTGACGGGCTCAGTCTCCAAGCTGCAGGTAGAGAGGCACAACCCAGAATACAGGGACTGGACTGTAGAGGCGATCAGGAATAAATAGTTTAATAGTTGTACAGTTTGATAAACAGGCTGAAGGCAGCAAAACACTATGCTCTAGTGCAGCATTTTGCTAGAAATTTTCCAATGCTAGTCTTGCTCTGCAGCAAGCTAGCACAGGAAACCTGTGAGCAAGGCCACTGCACTAAAGCACAGCACAGTGAACCTGTAAATGCATGCAAAAGAATGAAATTTTAATTGCTCCCGATGTAAAAAACTCAAACTGCAGGCATTAAAGATCTTAGGCGAGGTTTGACACTTCACCTCATACAACCAAAGCAGGATTTCCCTCCCTCCCTACCACCATTAAAAACATCATTGGTGGCCAGATGGCCCCGAGTCCCTCCACTGTTCATCCCAGGATACACTCTGGAAGTCAGTCTGCAATATAAAGCAATTTTTCAACCCAGAATAATACACTGTGCAAGGTCAAATGCCATCATTTCCCCAAGACAGCAGCATAGGGACAGGAGCGTGTGGGCCCAGTTCCTGCATCCCAATGGTTAAATGTATGGGGGGGGGGGGGGGGCAAAAATCTGCCTTGGTCATTTGAGGTGAAAAAAAAAATGTTAAAACAAACTCCAGGTGACTTTTTTCAGCAATCCAATGCAAGCGCACTGGTGCTAGACTGCTAACACAGACCCTCCCTTGTGCACATCATATCTGGCTTGATCGCCATGCTCAATGCAGATGTTTTAGGCACAGTTCGTTTGCTTACACCATGGATGAGTAAAAACTTCTGCACTAAAATATGCATTAGGAAACTGCTTTAGCACTGGGCTCTAGCCCAGGGTTCCTGCACGCCAGAAAATATTTCAATACAATATATTCTCTCTTATTTTACCAAGTTTTCAGTTAAACTTTTTCATTACTACAATGAAATTATATATAAAGAATCCATTTTTTTTTCACTCCAATCCTCTCCCTATTGTAAGGCATCTCATTTCTTCTTCTCATTTGTAGAAATTAAGTATATTCCTCTCATCCCCCCCCAAAAAAAACCTAAACACACACACAAACGATACATATACACAGAAAGCCTCTCAAACCATAAAACTAGTCCATGCTGGTATAAAAAAATAAAAGGGCCACGACTTTGTCAGTCCCTAGCAAGTTTATTATACCACAATCTGTATTCAAAAGACAAGAGAAATAAGAACAAAAATGCATCAAGACAAATTTCTGCCTGCGTATTTTTTGGGGGAGGGAAGAGGAACTATGAAAGTTTTCACCTATTTTTTTTTTTTTTTTAACCCAGCCCTTTCCTCATGTTCCTTTTCCCTTATATTTTCAGCTCAAATCACAACTATCCAAGAATTGTTCCCCCCCATTATCTCTTCTACCCCCCTCCCCAAATACACCAGTGATAGAACTGATGCTGGGCTAGGGAGAGAAGCTAGAAGCCATGTACCAGGGCTTCTACCAGAACTCGGCAATTATAGACCCCAGGTCCAAACCACTAGCTGCTACCGTTAAGCAAAAGACATAATTCCTCCTGCCAGGGGATGCTGCCTCCTTGGCATCCCAAGCCAACCCAGGTAGCAAGAGACTCAAGTTCGACGATCACATCAGTTTTTCTTACAGGAAACTTTCCATTATGCGTGAATCACATTTTTTTCTATTTGGTTGATTTACTAAAGACAAATCTGAAGGAGACACTGTGCTACTTGCTAGCTGTATACATTACTTGCACCAAAATTGCTTACCATATAACCCCAGTCTCCATTATCCATCTGTTCTAACATGCGATTTTTGGGACCATAACTAGAATTGCGGGTTACTCGATGCATGCTCAGTTCATCACCTGTTTCCACTGCAAAGAAAGGAATATGAATAAAATGCAATATAAAACACTCAAGAGAAACTGGATAAGTATAAAAGACGAAATTAGACCGTACATGCTAATTTTCTTTCCTATAGTCCCTCCACTCCAGACGAGTGGGTTATGCACACCAACCAGCAGGTGGAGACTGAGGAACACAGTGCAATAAGTACCCTGTACCTACTGAACTGAGCCAGTATATGATACCAAGAAGAACCAAAAACCCAAAGACCAACCCCCAACTCCACCCAGCCGCTCCAGGGACCAGAAGAGGAGCGATTCCCCCCCAAAAAAGTGGAAACTTTGTGCCCTATATAGACCCATGCCCGTAGTTGCCATACCCACCTAAAAAGGGGCCAACCAGCATTCACTTGGAGATGCTGTATACTTGGTTGTTGATTATGTTGCTTAATTTAAAAACAAAAACAAAAACTATGAAACAGTATGAGGCACATCGATTCCCACCCGGTGAGGTGTGTGTAGGTATATTTTTCTGGATGCAGCAATTACATGCATACCTGTAACGTTACATTTCTGTGGAATGCACCGACTCCCAAAAACTGAACAGACTACAGGAAAGAAAATTAACAGCTAAGGCCTAATTTCACCTTCCAGGGCGTCCCTCCAGTCCAGTGGGATGTAGCAGAGCAGTACTAACATTGGATGGAACTCGAAACCCCTGCGCACAGCACTACGTGCATCCTATGTCTGCAGATCCAGGTGGTAATGCTGCACAAAGGAATGTAGGGAAGACCAAGTGCCTGCCCAACCAAAGGGGAAGGATTCTCCCCCTCTCAGCCCAGCAGGCGGCCCGAGCCCTAGTCAAGCGAGCATTGAGCCCGCCAGCCCTTCAGCAGATCGAGTCGGTTTATCGCCTCCTGAATTCAACAGGCGATCAAGGCCTTAGAGGCTACGTCCTCCCACTAAAGAGGATAAACAACCTCTCATAACGCCAGAAAGACTGCATCACTGCCAGATAACGCTTCAAGGCCCTGCGAACATAGAGCTTTCGTAGAAGGGAAAAAACAAGTAATCTTGCTGCCCCAAAAATGATGGCAGAGTGACTGTCTGATTAAGATGTAAATCCAAAACCACCTTCTGTAAGAAGGAAGGCACCGTCCATAGGACAACTTTCTCCTTTGAGAACACCAGACAGGGCTTCTTGCAGGAAAGCGCTTGCAACACCGAAGTCTGCCGGTCTGAGCAACTGGCCACCAGGAAGACGACCTTCAGGGTGGCCCCATGCAACGGCTCGAAAGGTAACCAAAAAGACCAAATTGAGATCCCAAGCTGGAATTACCATTTGGCTAGGTGGCCGGATGTGCTTAATGCCCTGCAGGAAGCGAATCATATCCAAATGGGATGCCAGGGACACACCCTGGACATGACCCTGGTAGCAAGCCAGGCCTGCTATCTGGACCCATAAAGAGCTGAGTGCCAGGCCTTTATCCAGGCCTGCCTGCAAGAATCCCAAAATAGAAAACATAAGAGCCCCAAAAGGCTGTAACCCCTGGTCTGCACACCAAGCCTTAAAGAGCCTCCAGACCCACACATAGGCCAACGAAGTAGAGTGCTGCTGTGCTTGCAGCAAGGTCATGATGGCAGCTCAGTTGAGGCGCCAAGGCTCTTCAGAGCCCCTCAAGAGCCAGGCTGTAAGCGAGAATTGATCCACTGCTGGCATGCAGACCGGCCCTTGTTTTAGAAGGTCCAGGACCACCAGCAACCGCAGCAGCTCATCCACCAGGAAGTGGATGAGATCCCTGTAATGGGGCCAATCATAGAAACATGATGACAGAAAAAGACCACATGGCCTATCTAGTCTGTCCTTCCAATCAGCCCCGATGCACCTCGGTGCGCTGTGCCTATTAAAGGCCAGGGTGGAAACACAAAATAGGCCCCTATGGGGCCATGGCGACATCAGAGCATCAAGGTCCTCAGCCATCGGGGAGTGTTAAAGACTGAGGAACCTTGGCAATTTGGCATTTTCCAGTCACACCATCGCATCCATGACCAAGGACTGAAGAGTATATCCAAGAGGGACCACTCCCCAGGATCCAGAGTGTGGCAACTCAGTCCGCCTGCACATTCATAATGGCGTCCACATGAGCTGTCAAGGAGACTTGTAACATAGTAAATGACGGCAGATAAAACCAGTCTGCTCAGTAAGATGGCAGGAGTAGGTGCCACTCTGTGCAGGCCACCCTTCCCCATGTCTTTGTTTAGGGGTGAACCCACCGCTCCATGCAGGATACCCCTATTTGTTGAGAAGTTAGATAGTTCAATTTATTTTGATTTTATTCTGTTGCTATAAATGGATCCATTGTGTCTGTCCCATGCCATTTTGAATTCTGTCACCATATCTGCCCCCACCACCTCCATCGGGAGGGCATTCCAAGCATCCACCACCCTCTCAGTGAAAAAGTATTTCCCAACATTGCCTTTCAATTTTCCACCTTGCAGCTTCATGTTATGCCCTCTTGTTTTACAGCTTCCCAGTCTTTGGAAGAGGTTTGTTCGTTCATTATTTCTTTTTAATTATTTAAAGGTCTGAATCATATCTCCCCTATCCCTCCTCTCCTCCAAAGTGTACATATTTAGGTCTTCAAGTCTCTTCTCATAAGGCTTCTGACGCAGGCTCCAAATCATTTTGGTCGCCTTCCTCTGAACAGTTTCCATTCTTTTTACATCCTTTGCAAGATACGGTCTCCAAAACTGAACACAGTATTCCAAGTGAGGCCTCACCAGTGACTTATACAGTGGCATTAGAACCTCTTCCTTTCTGCTGGTAATTCCTCTTCATATGCAGCCCAACATCCTCCTGGCTTTTGCCACCACCTTGTCACCTTGAGATCTACAGAAATAAATCACACCAAGGTCTTTCTCCTGATCCGTGCACACCAACTTCTCGCGCCCCCTATCGTGTACATTTCCCTTGGGTTTCTGCTACCCAAGTGCATGACTCTGCACTTCTTTGCATTAAATCTTAATGGCCAAGCAATAGACCATTCTTCCAGCTTTTGTAGATCTTTTCTCATGTTAAGCACTCCCTCGGGGGGAGTCCACTCTGTTGCAAATTTTCGTGTCATCTGCAAAAAGACAGACCTTTCCATTCAGTCTTTCAGCAATATCACTCACAAATACATTGAATAGTGCCAGGCCCAGGACCGAACCCTGGGGCACCCCGCTAATCACCTTCCTTTCCTCTGAGTGAGCTCCATTTACCATCACCTTCTGTCATCTATCAGTCAACCAATTTCTGATGCAGTTTACCACCATGGGACCCATCCCCAAACTACTGAGTTTATTGATAAGCCTCCTATCAAGTCCACCACCGGCGAACCCCATTGGCGCACTACCTGCTCGTAGACCTCTTGGCAGAGCTCCCACTTGCCATGATCTACCCTGTGCCTGCTGAGATAGTCGGCTGTAACATTCTCCACTCCAGCAACGTGCTGTGCCGATATGGCCACCAGATGCTCCTCGGCCCATGACAAGAGGCTTTCCACCTCCTCTTCCAAGAGACGGCTGCTCATGCCACCCTGCCAATTGATGTAGGCCACCGCCGTTATGTTGTCCGAGAGAACCCTGACCACTTTCCCAAGAACCAAGGGTTGCAACTCTGACAGTATCAAAGGCTTTCTTGAAATCCAGGTAGATGACATCCATCGCGTGTCCTTGATCCAGTTCTCTGGTCACTCAGTCAAAGAACTCAGATTTGTTTGGCAAGATCGTCCTTCGGTAAAACCATGTTGCCTCGGATCTTGCAACCTGTTGGTTTTGAGAAAGTTCACTATTCGCTCCTTCAGAAGCGCCTCCATTACTTTTCCTGCCACCAAGGTAAGGCTCACAGGCCTGTAGTTTGACACTTTTTCCCTGTCACCACTTTTGTGTAGAAGTATGACATCAGCCATTCTCCAGTCCTGAGGAACTTCTCCTGTTTCCAAGGAACTGTTGAAAACATCCTTTAACGGCCCTGCAAGAACCTCTCTCAGCTCTTTCAGTATCCCATCCCGTCCCATGGCCTTGTCCACTTTCAGTTTCGCAAGTTGTTCTAACACATCATCTTCTGTGAATGCTGTGGTATCTACTTCATTCCCATTTTTATATTTGGAAGTCACAGTTGGCCCTTCTCCAGGATTTCTTTTAGTAAAAACAGAGCAGAAGTATGTTTAGCAATTCCACTTTTTCAATGTCCTTTTCCACGAGTCCGTTCCCAGCACTTCTGAGTCCTGCGATTCCACCTCTGATCTTCCTTTCCCAAATATACCTGAAGAAAGTTGTCGCCACACTTACCATCTTTAGCCATCTTTTCCCCTGCCTTTGAATTTGCTATCCTTATTTCTCTTTTTGTCTCTTTGAGTTTGATCCTGTATTCATTTCTGTGTTCCTTTGTTTGCAAGCTTTTGAATTTTGCGAAAGCTGTGTTTTTTGCCTTTGAGCAGCCACTTATTTGGAAAACAAAATAGGTTTCCTTCTCTTGTTTTTATTTACTTTTCTTACATATTTATCTGTTGCCCCTTTTATTGCCACCTTTAGTTTAGCCCATTGCAATTCCACTTCCCTTATCTCCTTCCACCCTGTCAACGCCTCCTTTAGGTACATGGCCATTTTATTGAAGTCAGTATTTTTGAAGTTTAGGACTTTGAGCTTGCTATAGTTGGACTGCACCTTGTTTTTTATCTCAAGCCACACAGTGTGATGATCGCTGCTGCTCACAGGTGCACCCACCCAGACATTCGACACGCTATCACTGTTGGTGAGCACTAAATCCAGTGTTGAGCTTTCCCTTGTTGGTTCCATCACCATTTGTCTAAGTAACGCATCTTGCAGAGCATCCACGATTTTTTTGCTTCTTTCCAGATTTGCAGAAGGAGTAATCCAATCCACATCAGGTAGTTTAAAGTCACCCAATATGATTGCTTCCCCCTTTGTGGCTATTTTGACAATGTCTATAATCAATTCGTTAACTAACTCTTCGATTCGAGTTGGAGATCTGTAGACTACAGCAGTATGGATGACAGTGCCATCTCCTCTTTCCAACACAACCCAGAGTGCTTCTTTTCCCCATGCATTGCAGTAGCTTTAATATTGCTTTTGACATACAAGGCTACGCCTCCTCCTCCTCTTCTATTTTCTCTGTCTCTTCTGAATAGATTATAGCCAGCTATGGCTATATCCCAATCATGCAATTCATTAAACCATGTTTCTGTAATGGCCACAATGTCCAAGTCCATTTCCACCATTAGGGCTTCCAGGGCTGGAACTTTATTGGATAAGCTTCAAGCATTTGTGCTCATTGTTTTCCAGAATTTAACTGGCTTGCGTGTGTTTTGCCTTGATTTTGTTCTGTCTACTTCTTCCCACTTGTTTTTGATGTGCGGTTTAAAAGTGTCTGTTTCTGATGTTGTTCTGCTTTTGCAGGGAGTGATGTCCAGAACTTGACTTTCCCCATCCGTCACTCCCTTTTTCTAGTTTAAATGCGTATCCACATACTGTCTGAATTTTTCACTTAGGATTCTTCTCCCTGCGACAGAGATGTAGTCCATCAGCACAGTATAGTCTCTTGTTGATCCATTCGTTTCCCCAGTTGCCTATAAATCTGAATCCTTCCTCTTTGCACCAGGCTTGGAGCCATGCGTTAAAGCTGTTTATGCGATTTAGCCTGTCTGCCCCCTTACCAAGAACAGGTAGAACTTCTGAGAATGCTACAGTGTTAACAATGGGCTTTAGTTTCTCCGCCAGAGTTTGAAAGTCCCTTTGAACTGTAGTGGCACCGTTTCTAGCCAGGTCATTTGTACCCAAGTGGATGATAACATCAATTTTGGAGTGCTCACTTTCAGCGCTAAGTACATCGACAATTTGGTTTGTATTCTTGCTAGATGAAGAGCCTGGGAGGCATTTCACTAACTTCCTTCCTTTGAGCTGTGTTTCCAAGTTGGTGCCTCTGATGGAGTCACCAAGTAGTAGTAGTTTTCTGTTCCTTGAGTCTTTCTTCATATTTGGTGCTTTATCAGGAGCTTGGGCATTGACTCTCTCATTTAAGGGCCCCTGAGCTTCCCTGGCTTGGGCACCCTCATTAACCAAAGCAGAGAAGGCACTATACAGTGATATCTCTTGATGTACAGGGTGTTTCTGAATTACCGGACGTAGTCTACCAGAGTCCACTGTGATCCATTTGTTCCTGGGATGATTGAGTCTCTGTGGGAGCGGTGGGGGACTTTGGTTTGTATCCTAGAAGAGGTGCATTTAATTGCAGCTATTTCTTCCCTTAATAGTCAATTCATTACGTATGGCTGCCAACTTGAGGCATATAGGGCAAGCTCTTAGGTTCCAGATGATTCGTCTCAGAATGAAGGCATCACAATTATTGCACTGAATACAAGACATGTGTGGTCGAATTAAGAGGATAGATGTCAACGTATATGATCGCTATATAAGCAATGCAGCCCGGGGGTGGGTGGGGTGAGGGGTGGGAACCTAAGTGTCCTTGGCCAGCAGGCCTTACCTGAACCAAGGGCACCTTTAGATTTCTGATTGGAGGGCTACACAAGGAATGTAAGCAGATTATTCCTAGAAGTGAATGTAAAACCAGCAGTTAACTTAGCTACAAAACCACCAGGATAGGTAAACCCAACAGCAGTTAAATATTATATATCAGCTACACATCCAACAGGATAGGTAAGAAAATAGGTAAGAGATACCAAGCTGCAAGCTTATTAAAAAGATACAAATCTATAAGCTTATCTGTTTGTAGGAGAAGCTGTGGAGCACAGATTCAACTAGGTGTCTGCAGGAAGTCCACTATTCAAGAGCCCCTTATTGGCAGCAAGCTTACAGACAAATTCAAACAATGGAAGCTGAATTAGCCTCCATTGCTGCCCTGACGGTTGATGTAAATCACCATAGTGGCATTGTCCAACAGAATCGACATCACCTTGCGATGCACCAAGGGATGAAATGCTTCAAGCACGAAGCACACCGCTTGCATCTCCAAGCAATTGATGGTCCACTGCTTTCCTCGGTGGCCCATATCCCCTGCACCAGGCAGTCACTGGCTCCACCAGCATCCCTGCCCCCAGATTCGCCAAGTCCAGCCACCAACATAGGCTGACTTGCACTGAGCAGGGTGAAGCAGTTGAATCTCCGTAGACTGCTTAATTGGAGACCAACAGGCCAGAAGCTGTGCTTGAAATGCATGCATGTGGAGCCAGGCCCACAGAACCAACTCCAGTCAGTCAGTCATGGAGCCCAGCACCTGCAAGTGGTCCCAGGCCCATGACCAAAACACTTGACATAGGCCCAAAATCTGTGCCTGCAACTTTGCCGCATGCCCCTCCAGGAGGAGCACCTTTCCCTGATGGAGTACCGAAGTAGGCTCCCTGATACTCCAGCGACTACAAATCCATAAGAGGTTGATGACCCAATCAAGGTCCTGTAGACAGCACACTGTCTCTGTGGAATGCTGACACTCTGAGGGACTTCTCCCAGATCAATTGGCCATCCAGATATGGATGAAACAGTATCCCCTGCTTTTGGAGATGGGCCGCCATCACCACGACCTTAGTAAAGACCTGGGGCACCGTGGCCAGCCCAAAAGGCAGTGCCTGAAACTGGAAGTGTTCCTGAGGCACCACAGAGCGAAGGAAGCATTGGTGCTCCCCCTGCACAGGAATATGAAGGCTTTGGTGAGACCCAAGGAGGTAAGAAGCTCACCTTGGCAGACCACAACAATCACAGAGTGCAAGGTCTCCATGCGGAAGTGGGGTACCCCGAGGGCCCTATTGGCTCCCATACTGGATCTCGGAGGCATCAACCCCTCCTTCTTGGGCACCAGAAAGACTAAATACCTGCAGAAGCCCCACTCGGCCCTGGCATCATGGCCTCCAAGCACGCCAAACACTTGAATGTCTCCACCACCCCTCATGTCTTCAGAGCGGACCCACACAGGGAGAGCATGAAGAGATCTGCAAGGGGCCGAGCAAACCCGAGGACATACCCTTGCGGATGACCTCCAGGACTCAAGCATCCATTGTGATCTGGGCCTAGGCAGGGAGGAAGCCCCAGAGGCGGCTGCCCATCAGCTGTACCCCCACCAGGGCTCCCAAACCTTCATTGGGTGGGCTTGGTTGTGACTGGGGTGGTAGGGGCAAAGTACTACCTCCCCCCCCACTCTCCCTCAAAAAAGGACAAGCCCTGCTGCAAGAAATGGGTATTCTAGGAGTTCCCCCCACAAGAGGGCCAGAATCCTTGATAACTTCCCCCATGACCATGGACCGGGCCCCACTTCTCCCCCTCTTTGGCTTATCCTCAGGCACCTTGGAGTCGCCCAGGGCCTTCACCAACTTTTCCAAATCATTGCTAAAAAGCAACCGGCTCGAAAAGGGCAGCTTGGCGAGTTTAGTCTTTGAAGCCATGTCTGCCGACCAGTTGCGCAACCACAACAGGCAGCATGCAACCACCACCATGGCCATACTATTGGTGGAGACCTGCAAGAGGTCATCAGCCAAGAAGGCCGCCCCAGACTCCAAACAGGCATCAGCCATTCGGCGAGGAGCCCCAGAGCTGAGCATCTTCAAGGGTTCCTGTGACCAGCAGAAACAAGCCTTTGCCGCATAGGTCCCGCAGATAACGCCCTGCAAACTCAGTGCTGAGTCCTCAAAGGCCTGTTTTAGTAGAGCTTCCATGCAGCAGTCCTGTGGATACTTGGAGGGTCATACCACCCTCCACCAGAATCGTAGTTTTCCACGTAACCGCTGCCAACAAAGCACCAACCTTGGGCAGGTATAACATCTCCTCCTCCGGAGGGATGGGGGTAAATCCATGCCATGCTGCACCCTCCCCCCCCAAAGCCCCACATCCAGGGTGGTCCACTCGTCAAGAGATGATGGCCATTAGGGCCCAGTGGACTAGACAGGACTGTGGGGGCCTGTGGATGCCACTAGGCCCTGGCTACACAATCCGCAATGCTGCCAGCGATTCTGTAATTAAGGCGGAAAGTTCATCCCGGTAGAAGATCCAAATTGCAGATGGATCTCTCCCCCCCCCCCCCCCCAAGAGCTCCCCTTCCTCCAGCTCAGAAAGGTCAGATGGGCCATCCACGGGCTCCCAAGATAGCAGGGAGGCAGCAGTACCCAACTCAGGGGGTCTTTGCCCAGGCATTCTCACCTGGGATGTTTAACATCCACCACTTCTCTGGCCTGAGGGGGAGGCCCCCTGTTCCATCAGGGAAGCGTGATGAAGCAGTAGCATGAATTCCGGGGCCATAGCGTCCAGGATCTAACCCGTCATAAGAAAAAAAAAAAAAAAAAAGAAAAAAAAAAAAAAAGTGTGACTCTTGAAAGACCGGAGGCCCTAATTAAGTCGCAACAGGCTGCACTGTCTTCTCCAACATGGCAGTGGTTTCTGCCAAAAACACAGGACTTCTGTCATCACCAACAGCCTCCACACGATTTGAGTAAATTGTTTGTTCACTTCAGATCCTCCCCAAGGCTCCGTGAAGTCGGCTGCAGTTAATTCCCCCAATCTTTGAAAGCCACAGCTCAGCCTGAGCTCAGAGAGTTATGTCCCACAGCTACCACACAGCTGCGAGTGTGCGATGAAATTCCCCCAGCTAAAAAGCATGAAGAAATAAGAACCTTTGGGGCCAAGAGGACTTACCTGGGGGCCCTCCTCTGGAGGAGGCCAAAATGAATCCCCTGAATGAGGTCTGCCCCGTCCTGCGCTCTCTGCCCATTTTGGGTTTTTTTTCTTCAGTAACTTTACCAATTGAAATTAAAAGGGGTCGGAGCTTGCCGCGAAGCGTGATGGCCGCCTAAAGAACTCTCTCCTGCATTGCATAGCAGAATCCGCCCTTTCTTCCTGGTTAAAGTGGAGGGTCACGATCTAATTTCTGGTGCCAGTGTAAGAACCGATGGCGTCGCTAAAACCGGCAAAGTTGGAGTTCCCACCAACCACGGGACAAGCTGTAAAGCGCCTAAAGCATGACACGGCCTCCCCGCAAAAAGTGAAGCCAGATAAGGAGGCTGATGATGGCGTTCGCGAAATCCTTACGGAGCTGAGAGCAATGAAGGGGATGATGGCGAATAATGGGGAGACACTAGCTCAAGTGCAGGAGGAGCTGCATGCGGTTCGCGGCATGGACGGTCGATTGATTAAAGTTGAGGCCTTGGCGCAAAAGCACGAGGGCATGGTCTCACAGATAGGCCCACTTGCAAAGAGAGTGACCCTGCTAGAAGCACAACTGGAAGAACAGGGTAACAGATCCCGCAGGAGCAATGTACGGGTGCTAGGTCTCCCGGAGGGAGCTGAGGGGAATGACCCGCTTGGTTATATGGAAAAGTTGATACCTGAACTCCTCCAAATTAAATTCTCAGCCCCCTTTGAAATTGAGAGGGCACATCGGGTCCCCATGTCAAGCTCGACGCAAGCGAAGCAACCGCGACCTATGTTGATCATGATCCTGCGGTATCCCCAAGTTCTACAAATCATGCAAGTAGCAAAGCAGCGGAACTCCATACAGTTGAATGGTAACAGGATTGCCTTTTTCCAGACCTGTCCAAAAAAACAGTGGACCGGCGTCAGGAGCTGCTTGAATGCCGGCCTATGTTACAAAAGATTCAAGCACGCTATGGGCTCTTTTATCCAGCGAAAATGCGGGTCACAGTCGACAATGTCACCAGGAACTTTGAAAGCGCAGCGATGCTACGAACCTTTTTACAGGACTACTCCCAGATGGAGGTGGGCCGATGACTCCGGACACCTGGTGAATTCATTCACGGCGGTCAATTGAGATTGCGCTTCTGGAGCCTGGCGGAGTTGGTGTGCCTGGTAGGGCGAAGAATGGAGGTGGTGGGTGTCGCTGGGCTTGTAGGCATTTTAGGGTCACGTAGCACCAAATCCCTTGTTAGCAAAGCCCGTATGTGTCTTTAGTGATGTGAGACATGGTGGAAACTGTGTATAAGAAGATGATGGCCTACTGTCTGTGATCGGCACGGTAGTGATGTTAAATGAATGGGGATGTAAGATATCAAAGGGAAGAAAGGGGTTTGGACATGCTTATGTTGCGGGATAATTGCAATGGGGGGGAGGGTGGGTGGCCTGATTGCGGAGGGGGGGTACTCCACCACACAAAAGGAGTTGGTTGTTAAAAGTTTTGTATGTTAACTGGCTGTGTGTACATTTTATGAATGACAGACAGGAAATGGCGTGTAAGCACTCGGCAATGGATATGGCTCCCAAGAAGCCGGCTAAAGCAGCTGATGGCAAATGTTGGAGTTAAACGTCTAACACTGAATGTCCAGGGCATTAACAACCCCATCAAGCGAACGAAAATATTGTTATACTGTCAGAAACAAGGAGCCGATATAGTATATTTGCAGGAAACACATTTGACCCTAGCTGAGTCCTCCAAGGTCAGTAGTAGTGTGTATCAGAATGTTCTGGTATCTCCTGCGCCAAAAAAGAAGGGTGGCGTAATTATCCTCATCCGGAGAGCTCTGCAGCCAATCATACAAGAGACCAGGATAGATCCTAACGGTAGATGGGCCAGGGCGAGAGTTCAGCTCGGATCTGAGGAATATCTTTTGCTAACGGTGTACGGCCCTACTATTGAAGATCCGACATTCTTCCAGCAATTAGCGACTGAAATGAAGGTACCGGCTTCTGTGCATTTGGTGCTCGGAGGGAACTTCAACATGATCCAAGATCCCTTACTAGATCGCACTCCCTACCGACCCCAGAACAAACCCAGGTCTGATGGAGACCTTTGAACTCATTGATCCGTGGCGACTTCTGCATTCCAGCGCTCGGGAATATGCATACTACTCCATGCCACACCAAACGCAAACTAGAATTGATTACTTTCTGATATCTAAGACACTGGTCCCGCGACTCATAGGGGTAGAGATCTTGCCAAAAACCATATCGGATCATGCTGCTATAGCCTTGATGCTGGGAGCTAAAATCAGTGGGCAGTCACGTGTGAAATTCAGAATGGATAAAGCCTGGCTAGCGGATGCGGAGTTTGTGAGCCATATGCGTACATGTATAGACACATATCTGGAGTGTAACAAGGTTGGTGACTCGGCCACTTGGGCTTGGTGGGAAGCTCTTAAAGCGACTCTCAGAGGCCATATGACCACATACGATATTCAGCAGAGGAAATTGTGTAAGGAAAAGCTGAAGGAACTGCAAACTTCAATAGGGGTCGGTGAGAGGCTTCTTGCCAGGCATTCTGATCCATTGGTTTTGCTTCGGCTACAGCGTCTTCGATACCACTATAATGTCATCCTGAGTGAGGAAGCCCAGCGCCTGCAACAAGCACAACAAAGTGTCTATTATTATGAGAGTAATCGTGTTAGCCCACTCTTAGCTAGATCCCTGAGGGCGCGTCCGTTATCCCAACACATAGCGGGCTTGCAAGGTATGCAAGGCCATGTACTAGTAAAAGATGACGACATTCTGGAGAAATGCAGGGAGTTCTATCAGGACCTGTATAAGTCAGAAGTGAAGTGGAATGAAGAAACCTTTCAGTGCCTGATAGCAAATGCTCAGGGACCCAAGCTAAATCAACAGCAGACGTCGATGCTGGAAGCTGAGATCACCTGCTCCGAGATTGACAAAGCGATGCGCCAACTGGCCAAGGGGAAGGCATGCGGCCCCGACGGCATTCCATTGGAATTTTATTGTGCCTTTTCTGCTCTTCTAATTCCTGAACTGCAAACGTACTACAGTCGACTATATGAGGAGCACCCTGACACGGGAGCACTAGCTGAGGCTACGATTGTCATACATCCTAAACCGGGTAGAGACCCTCAGCAGATTGAGAATTACAGACCTATCTCTCTTCTCAACTCGGACTATAAAATCTATGCTAAAGTCTTGGCCAATAGATTAAATAAAGTGCTGAGTTCTCTCATACATCCGGATCAATCCGGCTTCATGTCTGGGCGATCGACAGTGGATAATGGAAGATTGCTGGCTCATGTACTATTGGAGTCTCACAAAGCCGAGTACCTGATTGTGGGGCTGGCATTGGATGCTGAAAAGGCCTTTGACAGGATAGAATGGGCCTTTCTCTTTCGATCTCTGCAATGGTTTGGCTTTCAAGATCACTTCCTGAAACGGATACAGTTGCTGTACACCCAGCCCACCGCATGGATATTTGCAAATGGAGTACTATCATCTACCTTTCGGTTGTACAGGGGCACGCGTCAAGGTTGTCCCTTGTCGCCGTTACTTTTCAACCTAGCCCTTGAGCCGTTGGCTATCTGTATACGGCAGCAAGATAACATCAGGGGTCTTGAGATACATGAGCACCGCTACAAATTGTCGGCGTATGCCGATGACTTATTCATATTTGTGGAGCCGCAGTCTCTTGAAGCATTATTGCACACTATTGCAATCTACTCGGAAGTGTCTGGCTACAAATTGAATCTCACCAAAACAGTGGCAATCCCGCTAAACCACATGGTCGCGAGGGGCCTGTTGGATAACTTTCCATTTAAGGTGGAGACAAATCATTTTAAGTACCTGGGAGTCGAATATTGTACCACCCTCTCGGAAACAGTGATGCATAATGAAATCTATTGTGAGAAGCTTGTGCGAGAATGCATCCACAAATGGAATCCCCTACATCTGACGTGGTGGGGCAGACTTGAGACCATAAAGATGGTGATTGTCCCTAAAATCAACTATATCTTAAGTATGATACCCGTTTTATTTGCGCCACGCTTTTATAAATCCTTGACTAAAGATTCTGTTAGCCTTTCTATGGCGTAATAAAACCCCCCGAATCGCACACTGGAAGCTCAAGTTGGCCAAGGAGAGTGGAGGAGTGCAATTTCCAGATTTCTATTGGTATCATGTGGCAGCCATTTTGCGACATGGGTGCCTTTGGAGTGATGAAGATCTGTGCCCTGATGTACCACACTGGTTACGAATAGAAACTGCAATCTGCAAACCGCTCCCATTGACTGCCTGTATTGGGGCTGTCAGTGTTAAAGGGGTAAAATCTAATGCAGTAATCAAAGCGACGCAACAAGCCTTTCAATTGCTTCAGAATTCAGATGCAGGATGGATGGGATATACAGCGGATACTCCTGTCTGGCTAAATCCCAGGTTTAAGATAGCTGGGGAGTGCTTCATTTGGCCTCTATGGCTCCAACATGGGATATCTACCCTTGGTCACTTGATTGTGAGGGATCAGTTTAAAAAAAACTTACCCAGAAGTGCAGCAAGAATTTGGCCTCCCTAACAGTGGGATGTTCCAGTGGTGCCAGCTGCGTCATTGTTTGGGTAAGGCCGAAGTGACGCCAGTTGGGCTGCCTGCTACCAGTGCATGGAAGATAAAAGTTAAAGAGTTACGGGAAGGACCGCGGATTGTCTCCAAAGTAGTCTCCAGTATACGAGAAGGACAGACCAGGAAGTGCACAAGCGTGCAATCCAGTTGGGAAGGGGAGGTTGGATGCATGGAAAGAATGGAAGATTGGGCATATTTTTGGCAGTCTCAGATCCGGATAGCGTGTTCAGCCTCCTTAACGCAAACGCTGTTTTTCCTGGCACATCGGGCTTACTTGACTCCTGTTAAGATGGCAAAATGGCAGACCCACGCGGATAACCTGTGTTGGTCGTGCAAAGCAGAATCCGGCACATTTGAGCACATGCTGCATGCATGCCCACAGCTGAGAAGATACTGGCGACAAGTATGGGAGAGAATCGCCCTATTGTTGGGTCTACATGTCCCTCTGACATTCCGAATACTTATTTTCCGTTCGAGAGCGGGAATACCGGGATTGTCGAAAAGAGATCACTCCACCTTGGATCTGCTGCTCGGACTGGCATTAAAAGCCCTGATGAGTCATTGGAAAGATTTTACTGCTTTAACCTTCGAGCAGTGGTGGAACTCGCTTTATGCCCATCGCACGTATGAGCGACTCTATGTACAGCAACACCCCTATCTCTCCTCTAAATTGCTAAAGTGGGTTGTCCTGGACTCCAAGATTATTCCTAATTAATTGAGGTTGGTGTTGGGAGTCAGTGTCCATCGCCGGGTGCTACGCTACAAGTCAAAGTGTGTCTGCCTAATATGTTTGTTTGATGTACCTATGTCAAGATGCCTATATGTATATCTGCATAGATCCGTATTAACTTCAGCACACTGTATTCCATGGCCAGTGTTAGCTGTTATGATGTTTTGGTTGTTTGAAAATTTGTTTGTATTTGTATGAATCGAAATGGATAAATAAAAAAGAAATTAAAAGGGGTCAGGCAGGCAGGGCAGAACTGCTGTAACCTACAGGCCCCCTCCCAAAAGTGGGGGGAGGGAGGAAGGCAGAAACACACAGAGGGCTGCTGGGAAAAAAGTGGGGGAGGGACCTGAATTGCCCAGGTTCTGCACCCCTTGGCCTAACCAGGCCTAGTTGCAAGGCTATGCACATCACCTGCTGGAGACTGAGAAATACTGGCTTAGTTCAGTGGGCACATGCTACTTATACTGCACTAAAAAAGTGTTCCCCAGTCTCCACCTGCTGATTGGTGTGCATAACCCACTCATCTGGACTAGACTGAAGCGATGCCCTGGAAGAAGGGTATTGAATTATGTATCAAGCATAGCTTATTGAGGACACTATGAAACTAGATTTGGTGCAAGTAGATAAAGCGTGAGCCATCTCTTATGGACATTGAGCATGGAATTGTTAAATTCAGTTCAGCCCATGTTTTGCAGGCTTCAACAAGCCAGAATTCATTAGCACCATTCTTTCATTGAAAGTTCATTTTTACGTAAATAAAAAGGGCCATCAGAATTCCAAGGCATTATATAACCAACATTCACTGAAAAATAGCTAACAAACTGTGCTAAGCAACAGCGAGTTGAACATGGATGCATGCTTTGGAAACACAAAAATCAAACACCTTCATTTAGTAAAAGCATCAAAATTATTTTGCCTCTCACCCAAACAAGAGAAACAATGAATTATATCCACTGATCATGATACAGCGTACTCATCTATAGCAGGCGTGCTCTATGAACAGCAGGAATAAGTCCTCATGTATAGGCATCATCAACGGAGCCCCACGTGGAACGCTCCCCAGCTTCCAAAGGAAACCTTTGAGGTACACAGTGTATGCGTGTCTGCCTTCCTGCCTACCATGGCGCCATATTTTCCAGTACAATACCATAGCGGGAGCAAAAAAGGCAACTCCCCAGGGAGGTGGGAGGTTTGTGAGGACTTATTCCTGCTGTTCATGGAGAACACCTGCTACAGGTGACTAAATACACTTTCTCTGTGAACAAACAGGAAAGAAGCCCTCATTTATGGGACTCCCAAGCTACTGGAACCAGAGGAGATGAACAGCCCCACCCAGCAACTAAAACAGGAGAAGTCAAGAAGACCAGAGGTAGTCCTGCTGAGGGACTCATCCGATTCAATATCCTCAGCAGACAGACACAGACCTGAGGAGATTTTGAGCAGACAGAAGGGCAGGTAGGCAGGAGTTGACTCTAAGACCCAAAGAGATTCCAGAGTATGGCCTGGCCAAAATTGCTGTCCCATTGGGAATCCCCATCCAGATTGCAGTCCACTACTAAGGTATGAACCAAAGACCACATCACAGCCCTGTAGATTTCCTCTGCAGACACAACGGAGGTTGCCCACCGATGTAGCCATCACACAGACAATGTGAGCCGTGGCATGATCCTCAAGGCTCAACCCAGCTAGAGAATATGCATGAGCGATGCAGTCCGTTAGCCAGAGGGATAGCGTATGCTTCAATGATGATGCCCAGCCTACTGGGGTTGGAGATGAACAGCTGAGTGGATCAATGGTACGCCTTTGTGCATGCCAGATAGAAGGCCAACGCACTCTTACAGTCCAGTTTGTGCAAGGTTGCCTTACTGCAGGAGGCCAGGGAAGGAACGAATGCCGGAAGGACAATAGACTGGTTGAGGTGGAATACCAAGACTACCTTCAGCAGACAGCACCATCCGGTTCTGGTGAAACCTGGTGTACGGAGGGTGAGCAACCAGAGCTTGGAGGTCACTGATGCATCGCACCAATGTGACTGTCACCAGGAAGAGGACCTTCCAGGTCAGGAATTTCAGAGAGTATGAATCTAGTGGCTCAAAAAGGAGCCTGCATTAGCTGGCCGAGGAACACACTGAGGTCCCAAGCCCTGTAGGGGGCTCGAGTGGGGACTTTGAGAGGAGCAGGCCCTTCATGAACCAGGCTACCAGAGGCTGGGCCGAAATGGGCTTCCCCCCCACAGCCCCAATCGCACTGAGGTGAACTTGCACAAAGTTACACTTCAGCCCGGAGTCGGAGAGGTGCAAGAGGTACTCCAGCAGCCATTCATTCCACAGGGCAGGAAAAGGGGTCCAGCAACCTACCCATGCACCAGACAAACCTCCGCCACTTGAGCACATAGGCCTTACAATACAAAATATATCAAGTTGTGTACTGTACTAATTAAGATCAGATTAATCAAAATATTATTAAAATAGAAACCATGAAAAGGGTGAATGGGTGAGAAGCAAGGCAAATATGTCTAAGACACATTAGTCAGTATTTTAAAGGCTCAGTTCTGCTTTGACTCCTCTTTTTAATACCCTTAATTGAAAACATACTGTTCCTTACAACTGTATAGAAGTGGCAGTAGCTTATTCCTGTTCATGCGTTTGGCAATCAGAACCTTTGACGTGCATATTCTGCCTGCCATGCCTCCAATTACTTGTACAAAGTAAGAAATTAATGGTTATTTACTGGCCAAACTTTGTTTATATTCCCCAACAGCAACCTGCACCATTTCCAAGTGTGCACTTCTTAAGGCAAGAGAAAGTGCTCGTCTCAGTTCACAGAAGCAGTAAACCAAAGTTCAGTACAATATAAGGGAAAGCTCAAAGGGCTCTAGTGTGAAACACCTTAAATACAAAGTGACATTCTTTCATATAAATCAAAAACCATTAAATTTGTTTTCATTTATTAAATTTGGCAAGAAGAACATCTCTGTACCCTAACTTCCATCAGGAGTGGAGGAGTGGCCTAGTGGTTGGGGCAAGGTACTTCAGGCCGGAAGGTCGGGGGTTCAAATCCCACTAGAGGACAGCAACCTTGGACCGGAAGGACTGGGGTTTCTAGTCCCACAGGTGCTCCTTGTGGTCTTGGGCAAGCCATTTAACCCTCCATAGCCCATGTTCCTTGTAAAATAGTTATCTCCAAGTTATAATGCCCTGTTCAATGTAATTTCAGTTTGTTCAATGTAAACCGCACTGATGCAGAATAGCACGGTATATAAGAGAATGTAAATAAATAAATAAATAAATACTGTATTTACTTCTATTTTTGACCTGGCAGTTCTCCTGCTTCTTTGGGCTTTCAACTCAATCAAAACCATGATTTATACCTACACAGGGATTTTTGTCCCTCCTAACAATTTATTCCAGTCATTGCAGCAGGGCTTCTTCTGGAATAGTTCCATCGTAGGCCCTACATGCAGCTACTGTGTGTAACCACTGGGCTATGAGTAGAAGAGTCCTTTCCACCTCCCTCCTAGGAGCTATGTTTGCTGCCTCCACAAACACCCCTAGCTATGACCAACCAGTGGTGCAGAAGCCCTGAACTAGAAAAAGAACCCAATTCCCATTGCATAGCAGAACACTTCAGTGTTTTGCCTCTTTTAAATGGCATGCATTAAAGGTGGTCATATGAGAAATTAATTTTACTGTGCACGCCTGTCAAAACTGCTTCAACCCAACACACAGTCATGCATTTATTTAAATATGATCCATTTCTAAAAACATATGTGACAACTCATTTATTTGAAGGCAGCTGTTAGAAAAGACCATTTCTGTGGTCGTAGGTACATCCAAGTGAAAATATCTACAACGCTAAGTTGATCTTAGAAGACAGGATGGGCACATGTATGTCCAATGTCAACTCAACATCTTTCTGGCCCCCTCCCCCCGGATGTGTGTGTTTTAAATAAAAAAAAGGAGGCACAGAAATGCATGGGGATGCATATCCATGTGCATGGCTGGCCCAAGGATATCTAACTCCAGTCCTGGAGGGCCAAACACCATTCAGGTTTTCAGGCTGTCCATAATGAATATGCATGAGATGCATTTGCATGCACTGCCCCCATTGTATTAAAATGTATCTCATGCATATTCATTATGGACAGCCTGAAAACCTGAATGAGATACATTTTAATACAATGGGGGCAGTGCATGCAAATGCATCTCATGCATATTCATTATGGACAGCCTGAAAACCTGAATGGTGTTTGGCCCTCCAGGACTGGAGTTGGGAACCTCTGCCCTAGGTGAACCTTCAGCTGTGCTCCCCCACCAAACCGATCAAGGCCCTGCTCCTGTGTCCAGCATAATCCTTTCCCTTCCACATCCCTCAAGTGTTTAGCATTTCCCCTCTTCATCCCTAACCCATGTCTAGCATCTCACTTACTTTTCCTTACCTCCTTGCGAAGTGTCTGGCATCTTCCCTCTTCTCCCTACCCCTCCCACTTCACTATCTTTGCCATGGTGTCCAGCATCACACCTTCCTTTCCCACTAAATCGGGCCTACTTCTACTGTTGCCATCGTCAATACTGTTACTACCCTCGTCAGCAACACTAAATACAGCTTGGGGAGACCAGCATGAGGCTCTGAGCACATGTGCATGCTCAAGCCCCCCCCCCCCCCCAAACTTCCTGTTTTGGAGGTGGCAGGCCTAGCACACATGGATATGTCGGAGGCCTCATGCTGGCTGCCCCTAATTGTCTTCAGTGCTGCCGAGGGGGAAAAACAAGTGTCTGATAGCAGCAACAAAACAGGAGAGGTCAGAAGGAGAAATTAGACCTTATCTGCTAATTGTCTTTCCTCGAGTTCCCCTCCGGGCCAGTCCAGGAACGGTAGGGTAGTCAACCTCCTCCAGCAGCTGAGGACTGAATAACAGTCTTGCTGACAGCCTATCCAGCTTCCCCTGGTGCCAGAGACTCAGTCTTCTTTTGACAAAGCAGCTAACCTATCTAAAAGCAACTTCCAACCTCTTGAAATTCCAACTCTTCCCTTTTTTTTTTTTTTTTTAAATATCTTTTTTGAACGAACTCAACTCCACCCTCAACCCACCCCTCCAGAAAGGGAGAAGCTAAGGCAGAGCCGTCCTTGACTATTTCACAGCCCCAAGCCTGGCAAACACTCCCGAAACAAAATAATAATTGATTACTTCCCAAAACAAACCTCCTCCCCAACAATCTTCACAGCTCGCAAATGAATGGGGAGGGCCCTGGACTGGCCCAGAGAGAACTCAAGGAAAGACAGACAATTAGCAGGTAAGGTCTAATTTCTCCTTCCATTTCGTCTCTCCGGGCCAGTCCAGGGACGGTAGGGAAGTACCAGAGCAGTACCTTAACACCAGGAGGGACCCGCAAGCCCCGCCAAAACGGCCGAGGCCCCAACATTTGCGTCCCCCCTAGCCTGAACATCCAACCGATAATGCCTTGCAAAGCTATGAAGCGATGACCAAGTTGCCGCTCTATAAATATCCACCGGCGGCACTAAGGCAAGTTCCGCCCACGAAGTTGCCTGAGCCCGAGTAAATGAGCCCGAGCCCGAGTAAATGAGCCCGGATACCATCGGGAGGCGACTTCCCCTGCGCCGTATACGCCGCTACAATAGCCTGTCTTACCCAACGGGCAATCGAAGCCGCCTCCCCCTTACGCAGTCCCCCAAAAATCACAAACAGCCTGTCTGTTCTACGGAATGACTCCGTCCTCCTGAGGTACCTACTGAGCACCCTAGCCAGATCCAACTTTTTTAGAGACCGATCTTTGTCCGACTTACCCAAACTAGGAAGTGTCGGAAGAGAAATTGGCTGATTTAGATGAAAACCAGACACCACCTTCGGTAGAAACGAAGGCACCGGCCGAAGCACCAACTTCTCTGCCGAAAACTGAATGTATGGCTCCCGACACGAGAGCGCTTGTAGATCCGAAATACACCTCACCAAGCACAGCACTACCAAGAAAGCAGTCTTCCAAGACAGCTTCCTCAAACTTACCGATCCCGCGGGTTCAAAGGGAGACTTCGCTAACGCTTCCAGAACCAAATTTAAATCCCAGAGCGGCACCACCTGTCTCTGCGATGGCCTGACATTCTTTGCCGCCCAGAGGAACCTCAGAACATCCGGATGCGTGGTCAAGACCGCCCCTCACACCGGACCCCTATAGCAAGCTAGAGCTGCCAGCTAAACTTTAAGTGAACTGAGAGCCAGCCCTTTCTCAAGGCCACCCTGCAGAAACAGCAATACTTCTGGCAAGGACACCGAAAAAGGCTTAACCCCCCTGTCTGCACACCAACCTTCAAATATGCATCATACCCGCACGTAAGCCAACGCAGTTGACTTCTTTTTAGAAAGTAACATGGTGTCTATTACGGACGCAAAGTAACCCTTACGCCGCAACTTCGCCCTTTCAAGAGCCAAGCCGTAAGCAAGAACCCATCCACCTGCGGCATTAACACTGGACCCTGACTCAGATTAATCTGATCTGGCAGCCTCCAAGGCCGATCCACGAGAAGCCGCACCAGGTCCGCATACCAAGGCCTCCTTGGCCAATCCGGCGCTATCAGAATCACTCTGCCTTCGTGAAACGCTATCCTCCGAATGATCCGACCGAGCATCGGCCAAGGCGGGAACACGTATAGTAGCCCTTCTGACGGCCACGGCTGCACTAGTCCATCCGACATATGTTCCCTGCGCCTGCTGAAAAACCGCACTGCCTTGGAATTGGCAAGAGTGGCCATCAAATCCATGACCGGCTGTCCCACCGCACCATAATGTCGTGAAAGACCACTGCGTTCAACTCCCACTCTCTCGGATCCAAGAAGTGGCGACTGAGAAAAATCAGCCTGCACATTGTCCTTTCTTGCCACATGCCCCGCCGATAGGGCTAACCAACTGACTCTCCGCCCAGCAAAGCAACTGTTGACTCTCATCCAGCAGGGCCGCACTGCCTGTGCCCCCCTGCCGGTTGATATATTATACCGCCACGGCATTGTCGGAGAAAACTCGAACCGCCTTTCCTAACACCAGGGCTTGAAAGGCTTGCAGAGCTAAGTGGACCACCCGCAGCTCTAGGCGATTGATCGACCATTGCGCCTCCTCCGTGGACCAGCAACCCTGTGTCACTTGGGCAAGGCAATGAGCTCCCCAGCCCGACAGGCTGGCATCCGTGGTGACCAACATCCAATCCGGCTGTTCCAGCGGAATGCTGGCCCAAAGATGACTGGCCTCTACAGCCACCACTCCAATCTGTCTGACCTCCTCCGGACATACCAGCCGACAAGCCAAAGGGTGGTCTTGTGGCAACCACCTGGACAGCAGAGCCCGCTGAAGTGGCCACATATGAAACCGCGCCCACGACACAAGCTCTAATGCTGCCGCCATGGAACCCAGCAGCTGCAGGTAACGCCATGCCGTTGGGGGATCTCATGCTCAAGAACACTCGTACCTGTCCCATGATCTTCTGAACTCTTTCTTCAGGGAGGAACACCCTCCCGGCTACCGTATCGAACAAGGCTCCGAGGTACACCAACTGGGTCACCGGCTGCACCTAACTCTTGGCCTGGTTTATTACCCAACCAAGACTTTCCAAGAACTCCACTACTTGTCCCGTAGCCCTGCTCGATTCCTCCTCGGACCCTGCCCTGATCAACCAGTCGTCAACGTAGGGATGTACTTGAATTCCTTCTTTGCGCAACGCCGCCACTACCACTACCATCACCTTTGTGAACATGCACGGCGCCGTGGCCAGCCCAAACGGCACCACCCTGAACTGAAACTGTCCCATGGGAACTGCAAAGCGCAGAACGCTGATGCTCTGGCCTGATAGGGATATGCAGATAAGCTTCTGTGAGATCTATGGAACAAAAGCAGTTCTCCCGGCTTCACCGCTCTTATGACGGACTGCAACATCTCCATCCGGAAATGTGGCACCCGCAAGCAGCGATTCACATGCTTTAAATCTAGAATGGGCCGAAAAGTCCCCTCCTTTTTGGGAACCACAAAATAAATAGAGTATTGACCTAACCTCTACTGTCCGTGCAGTACCGGAACCACTGCTTGTAGGGCCAGCAACCGCCGTAAGGTGTCGTTTACCGCCTCTTTGTCTGGGATCCGCAAGGCGACCTCACAAAAACCTCCCTCAGGGGCTGAGAGAACTCTAGCGCATAACCTTCTCGGATGATCTCTAGCATCCAGCAGTCCGTTGTCACTGTGGCCCAGATGGAAAAAAACCCTCCTGCAACTGCCCCCCTACGGGCACCTCCGCCTGGGCCGTCCGTCCTTCATTGCGGCTTCTTAGAGGGATTCTGCTGAGGGGAAAAATACCCCCTACCAAATCCTTGCGCCCCTTCGGAGGGGCTCTTCCGAAGGGATGGGCTTCACCTTAACCGGGATGGAACCAGGCTGCTGGCATTAACCTTTAAAAAGGAGATAGAGCAGCTTTTAAACTAGATATTAGGGGAAAGCCGACAGTGGCCCAAGAGCGGATGGTTTGGAAGAATGTATCTTTGAAGGATACTACCAAAAGCAGAGAGCTTCCACAAAAGAGTAAACTAGCCCAAATGCCCTCAAGTATGGAGCAGACAGAGCTTAAAGATCCCAAATTACCCATGTCTAACAATAGCCAAATTAATATGAATAAAATACATTCTCTAAAATGCTTGTATGCAAATGCTAGAAGTCTAAAAAATAAGATGGGAGAGTTAGAATATATAGCACTAAATGAAAGGTTAGATATGATTGGAATATCAGAGACATGGTGGAAGGAGGACAACCAGTGGGACACTGATACCTGGGTACAGACTATATCCTAATGATAGAGCTGATCAAATTGGTGGAGGGGTTGCTCTCTATGTTAGAGAGGGCATTGAGTCAGAAAGGATTAATGTTTTGCAGGAAACGAAATCTGATGTAGAATCTATATGGATTGAAATTCCATGTAAAAGGGGGAAGGCGATGGCAGTGGGGGTGTACTATCGACCGCCTGGCCAGAATGAACAAATGGATGATGAAATGCTCAAAGAAATCAAGGAAGCTAACAAAAGTTACAGCGCAGTAATAATAATGGGTGATTTCAATAACCCCGGTATCGAATGGGTCAGTGTCACCGCAGGACATGCTAGGGAGATAAAGTTCTTAGATGAAATAAATGACTGCTTCTTGGAGCAGCTGGTTTATGAACCGACCAGAGGGGAAGCCATATTAGACCTAGTCCTTAGTGGAACACCAGATCTAGTGCAAGAGATATGGTTGTTGGGGCCACTTGGCAATACTGATCATAGCATGATCGCCTTTGATTTAATTAGTGGAGGTGGGATAGTAAGGAAATCCACAGTACTACCTTTTAACTTTTGAAAGGGAGACTATGATAAAATGAGGAAAACAGTTAAGAAAAAACTAAAAGGAGCAGTTGCAAAGGTTAAAGACGTACATCAGGCTTGGCTGTTGTTGAAAAATACTATCTTGGAAGCCCAAACCAGCTGTATTCCACTCTTTAAGAAAAGTGGAAGGAAGTCCAAAAAACTGCCAGCATGGTTTAAAGGTGAGGTCAGAGAGGCTGTTGCCAAAAAAGCATCTTTCAGGAAAAGGAAAAAAGAACCAAACGACGAAACCTGGAAACAGCACAAGCACTGGCAAGTCAAATGCAAGGCATTAATAAGGCAGGCAAAGGGAGAATTTGAGAAGAAGCTTGCTGCGGAAGCAAAAACGAGAAGGAAAGACCTTTTCAAGTACATTCGTAGCAAAAAACCTGTGAGAGAGTCAGTTGGTCCATTAGATGATAAAGGGGTTAAAGGAGCACTAAGTGGCGACAAGGCGATAGCGGAGAGAGACTGAATGAATTCTTTGCTTCGGTCTTTACTGAGGAAGATGTAGGGATGTTACCCATGACTGAAGTGGTATTTAAAGGTGCGGAAGAATTGAAGGAAATATCGATACATCGGGAAGATGTATTACAACTATTGGATAAACTGAAGAGTAGCAAATCACCTGGGCCGGATGGTATACATCCAAGGGTGTTGAAAGAACTGAAATATGAGATTGCAGACCTGCTATTAGAAATCTGTGAACTATCATTAAAATCATCTCTAATACCTGAAGACTGGAGAATCGCCAATGTAACACCAATTTTAAAAAGGATTCCAGTGGTGATCCGGGAAACTATAGACCGGTGAGCCTGACGTCAGTACCGGGAAAAATGGTAGAAACCATCATAAAGAATAAAATTACTCAGCATGTAGATAGTCATGACCTAATGGGAGACAGCCAACATGGCTTTAGACAAGGAAGATCTTGTCTTACTAATCTGTTATGTTTTTTTGAAGGAGTGAATAATCAGGTGGACAAAGGCGAGTCGGTTGATATTGTGTACCTGGACTTTCAGAAAGCCTTTGACAAGGTCCCTCATGAGAGACTTTTGGCAAAACTAAAGAGTCATGGGATAGGAGGCAGTGTACTATTGTGGATCAGGAACTGGTTAAAAGATAGAAAGCAGAGGGTTGGGCTAAATGGCCAATTTTCCCAATGGAGAAAGGTGAACAGTGGTGTACCCTAGGGATCTGTGCTGGGTCCGCTGCTTTTTGACATATTCATAAATGACCTGGAAAGTGGAACAACGAGTGAGGTTATCAAATTTGCAGATGACACAAAACTATTTAAAGTTGTTAAAACCCAAGAGGATTGTGGAAAATTGCAAGAGGATCTTGATAAATTGGAAGACTGGGCATCAAAATGGCAGATGAAATTTAATGTGGACAAGTGCAAGGTTATGCACCTAGGGAACAACCACCCAAACTATGGTTACACGATGCAAGGTTCCACATTAGGAACTAGCACCCAGGAAAAAGATTTAGGCGTCATTGTGGATACCATGTTAAAACCCTCGGCCCAGTGTGCAGCAGCGGCCAAGAGAGCAAATAGAATGCTAGGTATGATAAGGAAAGGAATGGAAAATAAAACAAAAGATATTATAATGCCTCTATATCGTTCCATGGTGAGACCGCACCTTGAATATTGTGTGCAATTCTGGTCGCCGTATCTTAAAAAGGATATAGCGATTTTAGAAAAGGTTCAGAGAAGAGCCACCAAAATGGTAAAGGGGATGGAAGGATACTCCTATGAATAAAGGCTAAAAAGGTTAGGGCTCTTTAACCTGGAAAAGAGACGGCTGAGGGGAGATATGATAGAAGTCTATAAATTAATGAACGGAATGGGTAAATGTAGATCGACTGTTTACCTTATCAGAATATAGAAAGACTAGGGGACATGCAATAAAGCTACAGGGTAAACTATTTAAGACTAATAAAAGAAAATATTTTTTCACTCAACGTGTAATCAAACTGTGGAATTTGTCACCGGAGGATGTAGTAAAGGCTGTTAGTGTAGCTGGGTTTAAAAAAGGTTTGGACAAGTTCCTGGAGGAAAGGTCCATAAACCATTATTAAGAAGGGACCCAAGATATCAATGCTTGAACCAATACAAGCATTGTGGAACCTGTGTCCCTTGGGGAAACTGCTAGGTACATATGACCTAGAATGGCCACTGCTGGAAACAGAATACTGGGCTTGATGGACCTTGGTCTGACCCAGTATGGCATATCTTATGTTCTTGAAAGGGCTGCCCCCTGGCCTGAAAGTGCCCTCTCTGATAGGGAGCAAAGCGAGACCCTCTAAATTTACAAAACTCTGCCTTGTCCTCTCTGCATGCCCCCGGCCTGAGAGCCTTCGGGCGATCCTCAGGCAGCCGACTGCCTTTGGAATCCCCCAAGTCCTTCACAATTTTCTCCAATGCTTCCCCAAAAGCAGCTTGCCCTTATAGGGGAGCCTACTTAGACGAGTCTTTGAAGATGCGTCCGCTGCCCAATTCCTCAGCCAGAGGAAGCGCCGAGCAGCAATAACCGACACTATGGACTTCACAGAAATTCTCACCAAATCGTAAAAGGCATCAGCCAAATATGCCACCGCCGACTCCAACTTCGCTCCCTCCAGCGCTGCGCTCTCTTCGCTTTCCTGCGAACCATCTACCTGGAGCCAACGAATGGAAGCTCTGGACACATAGGCCCCACAGATCGAAGCCTGTAGGGAAAGCGCACCCGAATCAAAGACTTGCTTAAGAATTACTTCCAACTTACGGTCCTGGAGATCCTTGAGGGCCGCACCCCCCTCCACCAGGATCGTAGTCTTTTTTTAGTCACAGCTGAAACCAAAGCATCGACCTTGGGCATCCGCAGCAGGTCCTTCTCCGCTTGCAGCACTGGGTAGAGACGACCTATAGCCCGGCTACCCCTTAATGTAGCCTCCGAGTACTCCCATTCGAACTCCACCATTTGTTTTATCACTCTGTGGACTGGAAAACACTTCTGCTCTGCTTTAAACCCCTGGAGCGGAGGATCCTCCAGCGGCTCCTCTGGAGCCGATGGAAGCGCAATATTAAGAGCCGCCAAAGACTGGGCAATGAGAGCCCCCAGCTCCTCCTTCCGAAACACCCTGAAGACATTTGGGTCGTCTCCTGGCAGAAGCTCACCTTCCTCCAACTCCAAGGCCCAGGGATCTAACACTGCATCTGACAGAACATCAAACTCCTCTGTCTGCTGACTGAAAGGGTCAGAATCCCCTCCCAAGTCCAAGGTCTGCGTAGAGGATCCCTCTCCTGGATCCTCCATCCCAAAACCTACCCTCTGAGAGCTCACCCCCTGAGAGGGCTCACTTTTGCCACAAGACTGATCCATCCTTAAGCAATAAGCTTTATGCAACTCCAGGATAAAATCTGCTGAAAACAAAGCCTCATCGAGCCCCCCCCAACTCTGAGGCTTTCGCCCGAGATGAAGCTGGGCCTAAGGCAGGTTTTTTCGACTTAGATTTTCTCTTTGTGGCTTATCCTGTAACGCGGGAGAAAGGCAGCCTGCTGCATCATGGCCACCGTTCCCGCCTTCTCTGCAGCCTATGCAAAATCTCCCCCGACGCTGCCTGCTCCTCCATCGCCGATTCCAGGAGCCGCTGAGACCTACTGCCATGATGCAAACAGGTACGGCACAGCCCCGGCCCTAACCCTCGGCAACCTCTGCACTGTGCGCACGCCGCCGAAACAGGCAGCATGCACGTGGAGAAGAAGCACCTGGGAAAACCTTTCCGGCCCCGAATCTGACACTGAGCACACCATCGCTCCTACCTGAACGAGCCCGCTGCAAAAAAACCCGATTGCTCTTCAATCGTGCTCCCGCTCTCGTTGCTAGCGAGATTCAAAGTGGGTCTGGAGGCAGAGGGACATGCGATGGGGCTCCCAGGCACCTGTCCCTTCCCGGCAGTGACGGCTATATCGTAATCAAGGCAGGCTCTGCCTCTGCTTCCCTTCCACTCAACTGAACACCCCTGGACTTACAGCCCTGCTAGAACCAGCCAGGACCTCCGCAGATTGCTCTTAGACCCTTGGCTGTGTATTAATAATGTATGTTTTATCCTCCTTTTCCAAATAGTCTCTTCTGGCCTTTCCTGAAACGGGAGCCTGTCAGCCACACGTCCTTCCAAGCTGCTGAGGACTGAACGACTGAGTCTCTGGCACCAGGGGGAGCTGGATAGGCTGTCAGCAAGACTCTGTTATTCATTCCTCAGCTGCTGGAGGAGGTTGACTACCCTACCGTTCCTGGACTGGCCTGGAGAGACGAAATGGAAGTACTGGGATTTTTTCCCCCCAATATACTACTGCCGGCTTCTGCCACACTGACACCATCCCTGAAACTGTGCCACCCTAGGCTGACATAGTAATAGGACCAGCCCTGTCCACAAACGGCAGGAGATCTCTCACAAACATACATGGGGGGGGGGGGTGAAAATCAGCATGGAAACCCCAGCAACTTACATGTATTAAATGCAGGCATTTCAGAATGGGCACATGTCATGGCCATTTTGGCAACCCACATGTGCAGCCATTCATAATCACAGAGGACTATTTTCCTCATTTCACTTTGGAGGGGGAAATAAACATTGTGCGATTAAGGGGGATATCCCCCCTTAATCCCTTCTGTAAAGGGCTGGCTGAAAGCCTATTTGTGCCAGGGAGCAGGTGTACATCTAGACGTGGACAATTTCTATCTTCCACGTGCATTCCCTATATGAAAAAGATGCACGTATAGCTTTTTGTTCCTCCCAGACCATGCCCTTAGTGCAGCCTTGGGTAATTCACACATGGCCAGGGCAGACACATGAAAATCACAGTCTAAAACCGCATTTTACACATGGATGTGGTTTACACATTTTTTTCTGCCACCATATCCACTGTAAAATGTGAATAATGCTTTTAAAATAGCCTCCTACTGTACAGAAAAAAATGAAAGCTCAGATCTTAACATTGGGCTTTTGGTAGGCTGAAGTACTATACTGTCAAATACTTGCCTTTCAGACCTGCAGCCCTTTAGTACCTCCATACTTAGTCAGCGTTAACCTGGATAAGCTCAAGGTTTATATAACACACTGTAATAAAAAAAAAGCTATTAACAGGGATTTTTTTGAGGGGGGGGGGGTACGCTATAGAATGGAGTACCAGCATTTTCTTCAAGTCCTGCTAAAATTGGCCCATGGTCCTCAAGTATTAAGTGAAAGAGCCCTGCATATGAGCACCGCACTTTTTTTCCTACAAAAAAATGCATTGGCTATTAATATGTAAAGATTTCAAGTATTAACTTAAGGCAGAGGTTACCTAGCCTTGCCTCTCAACCCCAGGCCTATCAAGTTTTCAGGATAACTGAATATGGATGAGAAATTTGCATATGCTGGCAGAAGTGAAAAACTTTTTTTTAATTTAATTTAAAGACACCAAATATTTTTAAGAACAAAAAAAAAAAAAAATCTCTAATTTGTGGTTTTCATTTTTATTCCTTTTCTCTTGGATATTTTGTCTTTTCTAACTATTTTTGGCTTCTTTCTTTCTCTCTTCTTACTACTTTCTCCTCAAACACATCCCCATCCCCTTGCCCCCAATTCTACTTTTCCCACTACTAAGCATTATCTTCCCAACTTCACTTCCCTCTCAGCTGCTTGCAAGCACCTCATCTCATTCCGTTTCTTCACTTACAGGCCCTCTCCCACCTTTAGCCCACTGATTTGCCACTTTCTTCTCTTCCCCAGTTTCTCTTCTTTTAAGTAGCAAGCAATGGAGCACAGTCCCTGGCTGGCCCCTCTGTCTGGGCAGTGTCTCTTTCATTGAGTGCCAAGCACTGAATTTTAGGCGCCCAGGATTTTTCCAGTCCTGTATACTGGTCTCCAATTAACTCCCATGCATTTGTATTTTGCCTATGCTGAAAACCAAGAGGTTTGGAAATCACGGATTTTAAGAAGGTAGAGGTTCTCAAAACCCATCCTAGAGGTAGATCTAACCAGTCCGAGTTTCGTGATATCCATAATTATAAAACTAAATAAATATTATGAATAGCCTGAAAACCCACCCAGTATTTAGAACCACTGATTTAAGGAGTTTTGCAGTAAAAAAGGAATCTGAATTATATATAATCTGTTGGAAAAAATGTAAAGGGAGGGGGGCTGGAAATACATTAAAAGTACTTTTCTCCACACTTCTTATTCACTGGTAAGATGCATAAAAACTGAATGAATAAACCAAGGCCAACAAGATCAGCATATGATCAATTAGGGGCCCCATTTACTGATGTATGGTAAGATTTTGCACCAACTGTGCAGCATGTGCCAAAATGCCAGCAGAATAGATGCAAATCCAAGGAGCATGCCCAGCATCTATCCTGTAGTTACCGCAGAGAGCAGTCACTTACTTCATAGGGGTATGTTTACTAAACCTTCTTAATGTGCGCTCTGACAGCGCGCGTTAATGGCGCTTTATCAGGCGCTCAGGTACCACAGCGCACGTTAACGCGCGCAGCGGCCCAAATGAGCGCTGAAGGCGGGGAAAGGCTCCCGGAGGGCGGAGAGAAGGGGTCAATGGGTGGAGAGTGGGAGGGGAGAGGCTCCCCGCACACTAACGATGTGAAATCCGAGGCTCAAAACTAACGCCAGTGAATCCCTGGCGTTAGAGCTGATTTAAAGGGCAGAGAAACCATTTCTGTCAGCAATGTACAGCAAAACCAGGGAAACCTACAAAAAAGTGATAAGTGTGATACATGTGCAAGGAACAAAAGTGCAAACAAACATTGAAAATGACCCCAACAAAATATAAAAACACACATAACCAAGCTGGGCAATAGTGATATTAATGGGAAACATCAAAAAGCACTCCCGAGAAAGCTCCAAAAAAAAAAAAAAAAAAAAAAAGATATGAATTTTGGAAGGGTGTACGCTCCGTCCCCATACAAGGTGAATGATCCCACAGTGCAACTGCGCTCATCAGGGTTTCTCTCTCCATTGGACAGGTTTCCTATGGGGTGCACATGTTCCACAACAGCAGGGCGGGCATGTCGGAATGGGCAACTGGACAGATGCTGGGAAAGGGGACAGAGGGCTGCAGACGGCACATGCTGTACTGCAGCTGGGCCACAGTGCGGACTAGGGTGATGCCTAGGTGGCCCATAGGAATGCTGAAACAGCAGAGCAGCCAGACAGCAACTGATGAGGGCCCAGCATGGGCACGAGTGTGCTTCCCACAGTGTCACAGGGGATAGTACCCAGTAGGGACCCCAAGGGCACAGAACAGTGGCAGGCGGTGCTGGGGGGGGGGGGGGGAAGCGTGGACACCTATGCAGGCACCCCTACCCCAGAACCTGCACCATAGGCAGCCGCCTACCCGCACACTGGATGGCCTGAGACTGCGCTCCACCAGCACCACCAGCAGAAGGGCATGTCAGCAGGGTGGCAGAGGGGCACTGGTGGTGGAGGGGGCAGTGGCAGCTGCCCAGAGCAGACCATGGCCTAGCCCTGTGTAGGTGGGTGCCATGCACTGCAACAGACAGGCCCTGCAGGACAAACAGTCATGGTATCCCCAGGGAATGTACCGTCTCTGTGGCAACACGGTGGTGCAATGCACACAGCCAGTGTGTTCAGGAGCAGAAGGTCACAGGTTCAAGTCCTACCAACCCAGCCCCCATTTTTTACCCACTACTAAAATGTGCTAATACAGACAGAACCTTTATTGCAGATGACGTAAACATGCCCAAAACACCTACATTTTACCCTACAGAGCACAGACACCATAAACAGGTGCATTACCTAGAGCAGAGTCTCCCAAATGCAGTCCTGGAGGGCCAAACACCATTCAGGTTCCATGCTGCCTCTAATAAAGATGCCTGTGCTACATATCTATGCACCACCCCCATGGTATGCAGATGTATCTCATGCATATTCATGAGGGACAGCATGAAAACCCGAACAGTGTTTGGCACACCAGGACTGGAGTTGGGAACCTCTGCCGTAAAGCAGCAGCCAACAGGGGCAGACACACCCACACCCACACCCACAGGCTCCATTAGCCAATGCCTCCTGGAGAGGCAGGACATTGGGCCCTGCATGCATCTCCCAATACTAGCACTTGCATACTGTAGCAATGCCACCCTAAACCTGGGAATACGGTACACAGCTATCAAAAGGTAGCTATGATCACTGGCAGATAGCAATTCCTACGTTAAGCACGGTTTGCTGATTGAGCTCCATCATAGCAACCTTTCTGATGTCTGTGGAGTGTGCTTCAGGTCTGGTGTCTGACAGTGTTTACCACCCTGGGGAGTGACCCCCAACAGTATTGCGTACCATATCCATGCCTGCACTGTGCCCAGGACTGGTGTGGTGGCCAGGGCTGCCAAACACCTCTATAGTAGCACAATGCGGGAGTGTGTGTCTGTCTATCCAGTGTGTGGTGGCTGCAAACACCCTCCACAGCCCACACTGCCAGCACTGTTGCCAGTATTGGCCTGCCAATGTGCATAATGAGGAGCAAGGTACCATGGGTATAGCCCGGACAGGGTGGCCTGGCCAGGATGCATCTGCACAGGGCATAGGACAATGGTTGGGACATTGACATTGCACAGACAGGGTGACCACGGCATGGCTAGGTTCCCCCATAGTGCAATGTAATATTTCTTTCATGTGATATTTATGGGTTCCCTTTTGGGGCCCAGTCACTGACTTATCTGTTTGGTGTGTATGCTGACATCCCAGTTCTGGGTGCATGCATTTCCACCAGGAACATGCACTATGGACTAGCTAGCAGACTGTCTGCAGCTGGTATGTGTCTTGCTGGAACACCTTGCAGGGTGCAGCGGCTGAAGGCTTGCTGCAGGAGAATATCAGATAGTGGTGGGGTGCAGCTTAGCATATCCAGGCCTAATGTCTGTCTGCTATTGCTTTATGGATGTGTACAGAGCTGCATTGACTGCCCTGTAGGGTGTCTGTTCCCCAGCAGGACTGGGGTTGATGGTCCCCTCTACTGCCACCATTTCAGGGAGGTAGAATGTGGATCTGTTGGTGGGAGACCCTGTTTACCACCCTCAGCCCCAGGGGGGGGGGGGGGTACATAAACCTCCTATGGGTCCATAAGGGCTAACCCTTGACTGAGAAATACAGATGTATCCAAGGTGTGTCTGCAGACACTACCCATCTCACACATTAGCACTGTTGGGGTCCTGCAGCATGGCCTATTTCTGCTGTGGACCTGGTGCTGGGCGCCCCACCTCACCCTCAGGGTGAGTACAGTACCTGCACAATGTGACGGTGTGTAGCTACTCTGTGCCAGTACCACACACTGTCAGTTCCCCCTACCAGGCCGAGGTGCGGTGGGGGTGCATACCCCATCTTGTGATCATCTGTAGACTGCTGATTTGCATGTGCAGTGCATCATGGGTATGGGTGGGTTAACCCTATCCTGGTGACCACGGCAGACTGTTTGTGTGGTGACGTGCAGTCCTTCTGCAGCCAGCCAGGGGTTTGCTAGCAGCTATGGAGCTGTAGCCCACTGGTTACTTCACTGCTTGTGGAGCCAGAGGTCATGGGTTCAAACCCACAGTGGGGTTATTTGATAGGGCTGTCCGACGCATTGTCTATTTTTAATGTACATTAGTGCTGCCAGCAAAACACCCTCAGGGTACTGTAACCATAAGGTGCCTCAGAAGGCGTCCTATAAGGCACCCTATAAAGCACCTTCTGAGGCACCTTATGGTTACAGTCCGTATAAGGTGCCTTATAAGGTGTCCTATGGAGCGCCTTATAGGGTGCCCTCTAGGGGACATTATAGGGTGCCGTGGCGGACAGTGCACTTTATAATGTGCCCTATGGAGTGCCTTATAGGGTGCCTTATGCGGCACGTTAGGTTACGGCACGTGAGGGTGTGTTTGCTGGCAGCAATAATTAAAATACAAATAAAATGCCTCAGGAAACAATACTTACATGTCAAAGCTGATGCCTCAGCCAGCCTTATGCATTAGGCACACTGGGGGATCGAACTCATGACCCCTGTATCATCAGTCAGTGTATTAACCATTGTGCTACACTTCTGTTTCTATGTTTGGATGTCTGTGCGCCTACTTAAGATTACCACGCGGTAAAGTGCTTAGATGGTAATTAGATCTTACCTGCTAATTAGTGTTCCTGAAGGAACGACAGTCCAGTCCCTTTACTTCTGGGTTGCGCAACCCTTCCAGCAGCTTGGAGGCTGAGCCCAACCTTTTTGGAGGTGGGGCGGTATAAATACCACTGGGACCACCCCTCAACTCCAGTAATCGACTGAAAAAGCAGACTTAAAAAATTTCCATTAACAATCCAACCTAAGAACTTATATAATCACACATTGTCTAACTATGTACACTCCCCTTTTTTTTTTTTTTTCATAGAAAATGGGGAGAGAGAGAGAGAGAGAGAGAGAGAGAGAGAGAGAACGGACGGATGAGGGATGCCTGCGGTTGGCCGATCCGACTTTCTCCCGCATCCCTTCACCCTGAAGCAGACTCACGCTCGGTCCAGAGTATCCTTCTGACTGATAGGTCCTAACCGGGTGGGATCAGGGACTGGACTGTCGTTCCTTCAGGAACACTAATTAGCAGGTAAAATCTAATTACCATTTCCTTATCGTCACTCCAGTCCAGTCCCTTTACTTCTGGGATGTACAAGAGCAGTTCAATCCTGGGTGGGATCCGGCATACCGGACTGAAGGACCGCCATACCAAACCGAGCATCCGCTGCGCTCTGGATGTCCAGTCTGTAGTGTTTGGTAAACGTATGCAGAGAAGACCAAGTTGCTGCCCTACAGATATCCACTGGAGGGACTAAGCTGAACTCTGCCCATGACGTAGCCTGAGCCCGGGTGGAGTGGGCCCGGAGCCCCGCTGGCACCTGTTTCCCTTTCAGGATGTAGGCGGAAGCAATCGCTTCCCTAATCCATCTGGAGATGGAGGCCTTGGCCGCCACTTCTCCCTTGTGTGGACCCCCAAACTGCACGAATAGACGCTCGGACTTCCGGAAGGGGGCTGTGCGGGAGAGGTAGCGTTTCAAGGTCCTCCGGACATCCAAGAGCCGCATTTTGTTATCCCTACCTCCGACCTCCTCAGCGGAGAGAACCGGAAGGTGAACCGCCTGGTTCATATGAAAGGGAGAAATGACCTTGGGCAAGAAGGAAGGGACCGGACGCAGAACTATCTTGTCCTTGAAAAACAGTAGGAAGGGGGGCTGAGCGGACAGTGCTTGTAGCTCGGAAACCCGCCTTGCTGAGCAGAGAGCGACCAAAAAGACTGTCTTCAGGGTTAAGTCCTTTAAGGAGGCCCTCTTCACTGGTTCGAAGGGTTCCTTGATCAGAGTGTTGAGCACTAGGTTGAGGTCCCAAGGGGGGACGACTGACCTCAGTTGAGGGCGCAGGCGCCTCACCGCCCTTAGGAACCTGGAGACATCCGCGTGCGCCCCTAGAGGCTTGCCGTGGACCTTCCCTCTATAGCATGCGATTGCCGCTAGTTGAACCCGCAAGGAGCTGTGAGCTAACCCCTTGTCAAACCATGCCTGTAAGAATTCTAGAATCTCGGGGACTGAAGCGGAGAGGGGTTTCCGTCGGTGCTTCGCGCACCATGCTTCGAAGATGCGCCAAGTCCTAACATAGGAGAGACAGGTCGAACGCTTCTTAGCGTTTAACAGAGTTGAGATGACCGCTCCTGAATAGCCTCTCTTTAGGAGCCTCGCCCTTTCAATAGCCATGCCGTAAGCGAGAATCGATCCACGTGAGGCATCCGTAATGGACCTTGTATCAGCAGGTCCCTCTTGCAAGGGAAACGCCAAGGCCGGTCGGCGATCAATCTCATCAGATCCGCATACCAGGGACGGCGAGGCCAGTCCGGGGCTATGAGGATTATGTATCCCTGATGAGACTCTACTCGTTGTAACACCTTTCCGATCAGAGCCCAGGGAGGGAACACAGAGTAGGCCCTCCGAGGGCCACTTCTGGGGCAAGGCATCCAGGCCTTCGGACATCCTTTCCTTGCGCCGGCTGAAGAATCGTTCCACCTTGGCGGACGCGAACCTCGCCATGAGATCCATGACTGGGAGTCCCCAGTGGGCTACTATCCAGTCGAACGTCTCCTGCTCCAGCTCCCACTCTCCGTGGTCTATCTTGCACCTGCTGAGATAGTCTGCCGTGACGTTGTCTATGCCTGCCACGTACTGGGCCGAGAGAGCTTCCAAGCGAGTTTCCGCCCACTGGAACAGAGTGCTCGCCTCCTTCTCTAAGGCGGGACTGCTGGTGCCGCCCTGGTGGTTGATGTAAGCAACCGCGGTAACATTGTCTGATAGCACACGAATTGCTTTCTTTTGAACTAGGACCTCTAGAGCTTTGAGTGCCAGTCGGACGGCCCGCAATTCTAGTCTGTTGATGGGCCATTGGGCTTCCAGCGGAGTCCAGTTGCCTTGAACGAATTGGTCCTCGCAGTGGGCTCCCCAGCCTGCCAGACTGGCATCCGTCGTCAGTAATAACCACTGGTGAGGCTCGAGGGGCATCCCGCGATCCAGATTCTTCGGGGAACGCCACCAATGCAGAGTCTGTTTGGTCCGTGGTGCGCAAGGTAACTGCATTGATATGGAATGACGTTGGGGCGACCACCGACGCAATAGAGCCCTCTGCAGCGGCCGCATGTGGGCATGAGCCCATGGTACCACCTCTATTGCCGCTGCCATTGTTCCCAGGACCTGAAGATAATGCCGCGCCGTGGGGTTTCGTCTGCCTAGAAACTGAGTGACCAGGAGTCTTAGCTCTCTTGCTCTTGATTGAGACAGAAAAACCCTGCCTCTGCTGGTGTCGAACCTTGCTCCGAGGTACTCCAGTTCCTGGGAGGGGATCATCCTGCTCTTCGCTCGATTGATGACCCACCCCAAATCTTCTAGGACTTGAATCACTCTTGTCGTCACGGCATGGCTTTCCTCCTCGGACTTTGCCCGGATTAGCCAATCGTCCAGGTAGGGGTGTACTAGAATTCCCTCTTTCCGTAGAGAGGCCGCTACCACCACCATCACCTTGGTGAATGTCCTTGGAGCCGTAGCTAAGCCGAAGGGAAGTGCCTGAAATTGAAAGTGGCCCCTTGGCACCGCAAATCTCAGGAATTGTTGAATGGAATCCCTGACTGGGATATGCAGATAGGCTTCTGTCAGATCGAGGGACGTTAAGAACTCTCCGCCCCTGACTGCTGCTATGACCGAACGTAGGGATTCCATCCGGAAGTGTGGGACTCTGAGGCAGCGATTGACCTGTTTTAGATCTAGTATCGTGCGAAAGGACCCTTCCTTCTTTGGAACCACGAAGTAAATCGAGTACCGACCAGCACCGCGCTGGTCTGGTGGTACCGGGACCACGGCCCCGAGCGTTATGAGTCGGGTGAGGGTTGTCTCTACCGCCACTCTCTTTGCCGAAGAACCGCAGGGAGACTGAACAAAGGCTGGATGTATTTGTTTTGCGAATTCGAGAGCATAGCCCTCTCTGATAACCTCTATAACCCATTGATCAGACGTGACCCAGGACCAGGCAGGAAGAAATCGCCTCAGGCGGCCGCCCACCGACAGCTCTCCCCCCTGGACCCCCGTCACCTCATTGTTTCCTATTTCCTTGAGAGGAGGAGAAGGAGGACGAGCCAAAACCTCGGCCTGCTCCTCGAAACCCTCTGAAACCTTGTCCCTTCGAGGGAAAACGGCCCCTGGAAAAGGGGTTTCTCCTGGCTGGACGGAACTTACGGGAGTCCCTGGACTGATTACGAGCTGGGGCTAGGGGTCGCCCTTGCTTTGGTCTGTCTTCAGGCAGCCTGCCCCCTTTAGACTCGCCAAGGTCCTTTACCAACTTCTCCAAATCCTCTCCGAATAACAGCTTCCCCTTAAAAGGAAGGCGGCTCAGGCGTGCCTTGGAGGAAGCGTCCGCTGCCCAATTCCGTAGCCACAGATAACGCCTAGCCGCCACCACCGAGGCCAAGTTCTTGGCTAGGCTTCTGATGAGGTCATACTGACTATCCGCCAGGAAGGCTGTTCCGGATTCCAGTCTAGCAGCGTGGGCCTGAGCCTCGCCAGTTGGGCCCTCTGCTGCCTGCAGCTGTTGTGACCACCTTAAACAGGCTCTCGCCACCCAAGCTCCTGAAACCGAGGCCTGCAAGGCAAGGGCACTCACATCAAAGGCTTGCTTCAGGAGGGTATCTAGCTTTCTGTCTTGAGAATCCCTCAAGGCCGTGCTGCCCTCTACTGGAATGGTAGTCTTCTTAGTAACTGCCGATACCGCTGCATCCACCCTTGGAGACTTCAGTAGCTCTCTGTCCGCCTCTGGTAGGGGGTATAGGCGAGACATGGATCGGACTCCCCTTAGACTAGACTCGGGCTGATCCCATTCTTCCTGGATCATCTGACGCACTACCCTGTGGAGAGGGAAAACTTTCTGAGATCTCCTGATGGCCTGGATTAATGGGTCCTCCAGCGCCTCCTCCTCTGTTGGCGTATCAGAGGCCACATTGAGGACTTTTAGGGACTCATTAATTAGTGCCGGGAGCTCCTCCCGCCGAAAGACTCTAATTATCCGGGAATGATCTTCTTCAGGGATCTCTCCTTCTTCCAGCTCCTCCTCTTCCTCGTCCCAGTCCTTGTCAGAGATATCTTCCTCCGGGGAGCCCTGGGAAGGGTCCGCGAGAGGCTCTTCACCGCTCAAAACGGGGACGTTTAGGCGGAATGCCCGAGTCTGGATTGCTTGCCCTCTTGGGTTTGGCTTCGGCCGACGGGGCCGCCTCTCCTGCCCCTGAGCCTTGCTTACGCAGGCAATAGGCCTTGTGGAGTAAAAGGATGAAGTCTGGAGATAAAAAGTCCCCGGCGCCCCCTACCCCAGAGAGGTGGGGGGGGGCGAAGGGAGAGGAGGGAGGGAAGTTAGATCCGAGGCAGTTGAGGGAGGGAACTGGGACCCCCCTTCCCCTTCTAATGGATCCCCAGACCCCTGAGAGGGTTGGGTTATGGCCAAGTTCATTTCTTGTTCCACGGAGGCAGCTACTGCAGCACAAGCCCTGCAGACTCCTGCCTCCAAGGAGGTGCCCCTGCGCGTGCCACAGGAAGGACATTTAGATTTGGCCGCCATGTTCCTGATTTCAGGTATCCCCGCTAGTAGGCTTCTATCAGGGCTTAAGGGCCCAGCACGCTGCACGGAGAATCCGGTGTGTGTGCTTTCTGCTTCAGCGGGCCAACAATCTCCCCGAGCCGGAAGGCAGTCCCCCGAACCTCTTATTTTCTAATATCACCCCAAAACCAGATCAGGGGTAGATTAATGTAACTTCAATTAAATTCCACAAAAATTAGATGAAAAACAAAATAAATGAAATTAACCTTTAAAATTATATTAAAATGCTCTTTAATAAAGGTACTTGTGGTTTGTAGCTTGTGCTGGCTGAGCCCGGCTCAGCGGTCCCTGCCCGTTGGCTCTACACGTGGTAGGCCTCACCACGTGGAGCCTGAACGGGGGGCCGCGAGTCTGTCTCCTGGGCCGGCAATTTCACACTCCGGATACCGCCGGGGGCTGGAAGAACGCCCCTAAAGCAGGAACGGCGAAATCGGCTTCCTCGCCGAGATCGGGAGGCCCTGGGTTCGCCGCCGCGTCCCTTAGCTGCGGGACGGGTCCGGCGCTAAGGATCCTCTTCCGGCTTCACCTCCAGTGCTCAGCCTCCAAAAGGGCTTCGGCACGAGGCAGGAATGAAAGGAGACGCTTGGGTGATCCTCGGATGGCAGCCGCAGGGCTCAGAGCAAACTTCTTCGGGGCTGCAAGCACTGCGAACCTCCGAGGCCCGGCCCGACCAGGGGGGGGGGGGGGGGGAGGAGCAGGCAGGATCAATTAAAGGAGCAGAGACAGCTTAAGAACTTAAATGAAAGAAGAGACTAAAATAATAAATAAAATTAATAAAGGTAATAAAAGTAATAAATTAACAATTAATAAATTAACAAGTAAAATCTTTTAAAAGGATTAGGCAGGACTCTAGTAAGCCCTAGGCTTACGGAACCCTCCAGCTGCTTGGAGGCTGAGAATACTGGAGTTGAGGGGTGGTCCCAGTGGTATTTATATCGCCCCACCTCCAAAAAGGTTGGGCTCAGCCTCCAAGCTGCTGGAAGGGTTGCGCAACCCAGAAGTAAAGGGACTGGACTGGAGTGACGATAAGGAACGGCGCTTTGCCTGATAATGTGCGCATCAGCGTGCGTTATCGCACACTAATCCCATTTTGCTACTTTAGACTGAAACGCCCACTCCTTATATGGCATCCTGCACACTAACGCCGGGCGCACATTAAGAAGGTTTAGTAAACATACCCCATAGACTCACATTCCATGCCACGACAAGCAGCATGAGAGCACCCGTGTTACTTGCTGAGGTTAGGGAATGCAGGCCCGGGGCAAAAAAAGCAGAGAAAGGACAAGTGGCTGAAGCAATTATGTCCCCCACAGCAGCCCTCTCCCCTGGATTCTGACACAGCTTTCCTCTGTGGTGGGAGGGGTCCCACATATGACTACATCCCCCGCTCCCTGCCAATCCTCCCTCCACCTTTAGAACCTTCAGCACCCAGAGTGCACCTAAAGCATGAACCTATTCCCTTCCCCCCTCCCAAAGGCAATGATATCTATCCCTGCCCTCCTTCCACCCCCCCCCCCCCCCAGCTTACCAGGAACTCCCTGGTGGCCATGCCAGGAGTCAGAACCACGAGACTGGCAGCACTTTGAATGCTACCGAAAACAGGGCAGGAGCAAACATGAACCACTCCTGCCCCGTCACCACTGGACCACCAGGGAGCGCCTGGTAAGCTCTGGGGGGGGGGGGGGGGGGTGTTTGGAGGTAGAGGTGGCAGGGATCAACGAGTATGAGAGAATGGGTTCATACTTTGGGTTCTGTCCAGGAGCAGCTTTCCTCTCTGGTGGGGGCCTAATTGGCTGCAAAGAGGGACAGGGGCCACCGCTGCAGTCTACTTAGCTGCCATTCTCCCATCAGCAGTGGCTATGCTACTGGTAATGTAGTTGCACGCAATGCCACTTCTTCAGGTGGCGTTAAGTGCAGTGGTGCTGTTTACAGGCATAACAGCTAGCATACAACTATATCCCATGCACTGGCTATCACAGGCCACCATGCCACCCCCCTCACCCCGCCCCATGGCATGCTAGGCAGACAGCTTAGTGACCGTGGTGATTGCCAGCACAGGTTGGTGTGTGCTGTACACCAAGCACTGGAACCCACACCAACAGTTATGCATCTTAATAAACAGGCCCCTTAGGACAGACTTAATGCTTGGCAGGGGAGAGCTGTGTGTACATGCTGATAGAAATAACTTGATTTTTTAGCATACCAGATTCTATTTGCAAAGTTTAATTTTACTCTTTGAAACCAATCAGTGGGTGCCTTCTCCACACACATCCAACCGATAGCTAAAACCTGTTTCTTTCTCTATAATATCAACAAAATCTTACAATTCCTTTCTGAACACACTACTTAGACACTTATCCATTCTTTAGTCACCTCCCATCTAGACTATTGTAACCTACTCCTTGCTGGTCTCCCTCTGAATCATCTCTCTCCCCTTCAATCTGTTCAACACTCGGTTGCGCCGCTAATCTTCCGCAAGCCTCGTCATACTCATATTACCCCTCTTCTCAAGTCACTTCATTGGCTCCCTATCCGTTTCCGCATCCAGTTCAAACTTCTCCTGCTGACCTAGAAGAGCATTCACTCTGCAGCTCTTCACTACCTTTCCTCTTTCTCTCCTACTCCCCTCCTCGGAAGCTCCGCTCTTCTGGCAAATCGCTTCTATTGCTAATTCCAGACTTCACTCCTTTCACCTTGCTGCTCCTTATGCCTGAAACAAACTACCCGAGTCTGTACGTCAGGTGTCTTCTCTGGCCCTTTTCAAATCCAGGCTGAAAACTCACCTCTTCTCTGCCGCTTTTGGATCTTGTCTCAGCTGGTCTCCTTTGTGTTTCCTTACCATTCCCCCCTAGATGTATCCCAAGTTGATAAGTTGATTGTCTTGACTAGATTGTAAGATCCGGTGAGGAGGGACAGTCTTTTACATGTGTCTGTTTCATTACAGGTCACTTATTTTCCTAAATAAAGGATGCAGACTGAGTGAAGATAAGTCATAATTTAAATGGGAGATAAACCATTATGAAGCTGGGAAATATACAGCGGTCAGAGAAGTTGGGTAAAAACATATTAGAGATGGGGGGGGGGAGATGCTGGTTTATATATGAGAACTTGAATGCTCATCTATCCCAAACAATAGAAGAGCAAAACAGGAAGACAGACATCGGACTTGGATAAGGAGAAATACCACACAAGCAGTTAAACCTGTATGGCTGGCAGTTGGCTGTTAGCTTTGCCTAAAGAAACATATCAAGCAGGGTGGGGCAATTATTGACACATTTTTGTGGGTTACAGTGGTTATTTTTTATGGGGTAATTAGGTCCTCAGCTACCAGTAGCATAGTAATCAACTGTTTGGGTCCCAGTGCAGTCTTTTGCTATCCTTCAATCTCAGATGATGTTGGAAGAGGTGGGTTCAAGTGACTGCAAGGGAACCACACAGGAGTAAAGAAGGGCAGTCATCATCAGTTTTAAGGGGCCCAAAGAAGGCAGAGTCAGTAAAAAAATGACCAAATATTGCATTTAGGTGAAATTTTGTGCAAAACTTGTGAAAAGTCTGCATGCAGTATTTTAAAATTGTGCATGCTTTATTAGTACATTTTTGTGCAGAATTCCCCCATCATAAAGCTTAACTCCTCTCTAGGCCTGAAATTTCCCCTGCCTTTTTCCTCCTTAACTCTCATGCTCTAATCACGGTTCTGTCCCCAACCTATCCTTGTCCCCACTTTCTCTCCCTCTAACATCTAGCCCCTAGCCACCCCGACTTACTAGCAACCCTTCTCTTTGCCAGTTTGTTCCCACAGCTGTGCTACTTTCCAAAGCCAGTACCATGCTTTGCAAATGGTTAACAGAAGCACTTCCTTTCAGAAACAGGAAGCACTTCTGACAATGGCACCAGCTTTTTTAAGTGTCAACAGAAGCTAGCACAGCTGCGGGAGCAAACCAAAATGCTCCCATAGCTGTTCTAGCTTCTAACAGTGAGGCAGGACCGGGCACTATTAAAGCCTGTGCACCCGATCCTGCTTTATTGTCTGGCCTGTGGAGAATTCTGCACTGCGAATGCAGAATTCTATGCAGGTGGCGAATTCTGCACTGCCCAGAATTCTCCCAAGAGTAAAAGATCAAAAGTACAAAATCATAAAATCATTTTTTCCATTTCTGCTTATTAGTTTAATGTCAGTTCATCAGATTAAGTTAGCTGGGCGGTCAGTAAAACCAGTCCGCAATGCACCCATTAAAAAGTCCTGGGGAGAACACTACATAGCTATTGCTTCTTCTTCTTCCTCTCAATTGATGCCTGCACCTCTGGCTTCTTCCCACAAACACACAAGGGCCCAGGGCAGAAATTAAGGAGGGGCTCCAAAGTCCACTAGCAGGCTGTGCCTCCTTCAGCTTTAGGCAAGCTTGGGAACTCCTGAGGCAATTGCCTTAACATCGGCCCTGTGCTCCTCTGTGTCTGTGGGAAGAAGGCTGAGGTACAGGCATAAATTCTGGGCACAAGAGAGGAAGAGGAGCAGACTTCTATGCAGTATTCTCCCCAGAACCTTTTGAATAAGAGCACTGCCAGCAGATTTTACCGACTGCCTGTCTAACTTAATCTGATGACTTGACATAGCAAAATAATGAAGACAAATACTTGAACCCGATCAGAATCACAAAATATCACCAAAATATAAAAAATCCCGATCACCTTAGAATCCCTAAAAGATTTCAGTAATATTTTTGTCGGAGCTGATCAGCTCAGTGCCTACAAAATGTCCATAGCACCGCTGTGACCTCTCCTTTTATTTAAATAATTAAGTTTTAACTTAGCTTATTGCATATTCGCCAAAGTGCTGCCAAAGCGCCAAAAAGACAGACGACGTGGCTCACGTTTCGGGTTTATATCCAATTTTTTTCCCGAAAAACCCTGCTTCAGGTCCAGTGCATAGTCGGCAGTTGACAGTTCTCCAGCTAGCTACCAAATAGGGATGTAGCCTGCCTTTTTATCTTCGGCGTCTGACGTCATGTTTAACTGCGGGCAGTCCAAGCCAATCAAAAAACACACCAAAGACGAAACCCCAAGGGAACTCCAACTGCACAGGAAATCCCTTAATGGAATCGCAAGGCGATAATGAAGGGCTCAATCAAATGATGGTATGCCAGTCTATTTGTAAATTCAGACCCTTTGGAGTCACTGTATTTAAAAGATGAATCCACAGTTGTTCTTGCCATTGTAGCTTCTGTTCACAATCACCTCCCCTGGGGTCTATCGGGATATGGTCCAGTACTCTCCAGCGCATAGTGTCAAACAAATGTCCCGTTGTTAAACAGTGCTCCACCATAGGGGCTGAAAGATTTTTTGTCTGCAACTGAGAAGCATGCTCTGAAAGCCGAGTTCGCACCATCCGTTTAGTGCGACCGATATAATAAAGTGAGCAGGGACAAATAATTAAATATACGACATATGCAGAAGAGCAATCTGTATGCCATTTAGTTGAAAACCTCCGAGAGGTGTGATGATCAACCCAATCGGGGCCTGTAATGGTCGTAGAACAGTATGTACAATTGCCACACGCAAAGTGGCCAGAGTCCGAATGTGACCTAATTGGGCGATCTTCCAGCGAAGTAGTTTTCATTAATAAAATCTCACAGATTAGCCTTCCGTGAATATGCTACTTGTAAGGTCTTATTTCGGAAACAGGCATGTATCCCTAAAATCGGCCAAAAACGATGGAGAAGTCTGGTGACAGATGTGATGTTTCGGATATAGGGGAGAACTCCCGTCACAACCGAATCTATGGTCTTAGGTGCATGTGGAATAAAAAGCCATTCCCAATGAAGATGTTTAGCTCGTTTGTATGCTTTGTAAACCACAAAACACGGGTATCCCCTTTGAACGAGACGTATAGTAAGTTCCTGTGCATGAAATTTAAAATTTAACCGCAAGAATTGTCCAAAGCCCGAGGATGGAAGCGTCATACCGAAGCAGCGTATTACATTGTACCGACTTGCGGTATAATGTTGTGACAAATCCCTATGGTGTTAAAGTAATCTGAACATCCAAAAATTGCATACTTCTGGGAGCGATCTGTGCCGTAAACTGAATTCTAGATACATGTGTGTTAAGTCTGTGCACCAAATCATCCAAATCCATCCGTGAACCTGTCCAGAGGAAAAATATATCGTCAAGGAAACGTTTCCAAAAAGGAATAAACCGAAAAGCCCAATCGGAATATATATACATCCTTTCAAAGTCAGCCATATAGATGGTGGCAATTGACAGAGCCACCGTGGCCCCCATAGCTATTCCATGTATCTGCTTATAGAATGTTTTCTGATGCAGAAAAAAATTGTTATTCAAAACCAATTCCAGTAATTCTAATAGGAAGGATCTCAGTATGCGATCTGGAAGGGAAAGTGGATATTCCTGTAAACATGTAAGCACGTCCCTCTGATCTATATTAGTGTATAATGCCTGGACATCCAGTGATACCAGATACGTGTAGGTCTCTACTTGCTTGCACTCTTGTAGTTGGCTCAAAAAGTCACCAGTATCTCTAATATATGAACTAACCTTTGCCGCTGTAGGTTGCAAAAAGATGTCGCAGAACTTAGAAAGGGGCTCCAGTAATGAGTCCCTACAGGACACTATGGGACGGCCCGGGGGGTCAGACAATGACTTGTGCACCTTTGGAACCAAATAAAAGATTGGTATCTTTGGATGTTTTTTTACTAAAAATTCCATTTCATTCTTGGTAATCCAGTTTCTAAAGAATGCTAGAGAAACTATAGAATGAATACGTGCTTTAATAGCTTCCGTAGGGTTCATGGAAAGTATCATATAGTTAGTGCAATCAGTCAAATGTAAATCAATTTGTCGCTGGTACTGTTCTTTAGAGAGAAGAACTGTCGCACCGCCCTTGTCCGCTCTTCTCACTACAATGTCAGAGTCTGTTAACTGTTTAACTGCTCGAACCTGATCCCCAGAAAGATTTGAATACAAATAAGATTTTCGTTGCCCCAAAAGATGTAAATGTTGGAGAATCAAATTCTGATAGGTAGTAATGGCACAATCGGGATTGCCCTGAGGCAACCATCAAGATGGATTCCGAATGAGTGAGTGGTCTTCCATTGCCGAGGCAGTAGAGAGATGCTGGATGACATGCAACTTACAAACATATTTATAAAGTGCCACCCGAACAGCAAACCCATCATATTTCGAGGTGGGGACTAAAGATAGACCCTTCTGCAAAACATCTAATTGGGAGGTAGATAAGGATTCACCAGAGAGATTTATAACAGACGATTCTTTGTCCGGGATCTGGTATCCGGGCCCTCCCAAAAATCCTGCTGATAGTTCCTGCGAGATCTCCGACCTCTGTGAGTTGCCTCGACCATATTCCACATTACCAGATCGAGTATTACCAGACCGAGACGGGACAACTTCCGGTGCTCCAGAGTCACTGATATCGGTATCAGTGGAATCATCAGAATCAAAATTGAAAGTTACTTTCTTGCCCAAAGTAGTCTTCCTCATAGAGGGCCATTGATAAACGCAATCATTGTCATAGTCAGATTTATCTCTCTTAAATTTACGTATTTTTAAACTGCGAATATGTTCCCCAAAGGTATCCAGTTGTTTCTGCAATTCGGACCATTGAGTCTGAAAATTAGCTGGTTCCATGGTCTCCAAAACCTGCTTTTTATATCCGAAACATCACATCTGTCACCAGACTTCATCGTTTTTGGCCGATTTTAGGGATACATGCCTGTTTCTGAGATAAGACCTTACAAGTAGCATATTCACGGAAGGCTAATCTGCGAGATTTATTAATGAAAACTACTTCGCTGGAAGATCGCCCAATTAGGTCACATTCGGACTCTGGCCACTTTGCGTGTGGCAATTGTACATACTGTTCTACGACCATTACAGGCCCCGATTGGGTTGATCATCACACCTCTCGGAGGTTTTCAACTAAATGGCATACAGATTGCTCTTCTGCATATGTCATATATTTAATTATTTGTCCCTGCTCACTTTATTATATCGGTCGCACTAAACGGATGGTGCAAACTCGGCTTTCAGAGCATGCTTCTCGGTTGCGGACAAAAAATCTTTCAGCCCCTATGGTGGAGCACTGTTTAACAATGGGACATTTGTTTGACACTATGCGCTGGAGAGTACTGGACCATATCCCGATAGACACCAGGGGAGGTGATCGTGAACAGAAGCTACAATGGCAAGAACAACGGTGGATTCATCATTTAAATACAGTGACTCCAAAGGGTGTGAATTTACAAATAGACTGGCATACCATCATTTGATTGAGCCCTTCATTATCGCCTTGCGATTCCATTAAGGGATTTCCTGTGCAGTGGGAGTTCCCTTGGGGTTTCGTCTTTGGTGTGTTTTGATTGGCTTGGACTGCCCGCAGTTAAACATGACGTCAGACGCCGAAGATAAAAAGGCAGGCTACATCCCTATTTGGTAGCTAGCTGGAGAACTGTCAACTGCCGACTATGCACTGGACCTGAAGCAGGGTTTTTCGGGAAAAAAATTGGATATAAACCCGAAACGTGAGCCACGTCGTCTGTCTTTTTGGCGCTTTGGAAGCACTTTGGCGAATATGCAATAAGCTAAGTTAAAACTTTCTACTTAATTATTTAAATAAAAGGAGGAGGTCACAGCGGTGCTATGGACATTCTGTAGGCACTGAGCTGACCAGCTCCAACAAAAATATTACTGTAATCTTTTAGGGATTCTAAGGTGATCGGGATTTTTTATATTTTGGTATAGCAAAATAATGAGCAGGAATGGAAAAATGATTTAAGTGATTTTGTAATTAATCCTTAAAAATATAACAGTATATGTAAATATAATAGGAATGAATTAAGTGAATCTGAAACAGTACAAATAAGCACATCGTATATGGAACTTCCTGAAAAGGGACTATAAAATACAAGGGTGCAATCAAGTATTGGGTGGGGATAGACATTCTTCTCTACACATACTGTAAGTAGAAGACAGTGGGAATATACTGATTACATTTGACCTTAAGATGATCAAATAGATAAAAGCCAGAAGGATGCTCTGGTGCATTAAGGGAGGAATAAAATGGAAGCAACAGTGCCTATATATCTCTTGAGACCTCTCTTGAAATACTGTGTGCAGTTCTGGAGACCACAGAGGGTGGCTAATAAAATGGTAAAACAGTCTTTGTCAAACATATGGGGACAGAATTCAAATCTCTAAACATGTATACCTTGGAGGAGAAGCAGGGAATGTGAGATATGCTAGAGTCATTTTAAAACCTAAATAAGTAAAAATACACAAACATCAAGCTTTTTTCAATGGGAAGAAGGCTCTAGAACAAGGAGTCTATAGGATAAGGGTGAAAGGGGCAGCCTCAGGGATAATCTGAAAGATATCACTTTAGGAAGGAAAGAAAAAAAAAGGAATAGTGTATACTTAGACCTCCCAGTGGAGGTGGTGGAGATAAGGAGTATATCTAAATTCACAAAAGCATGGTATAAGCACGAAAATCTCTCGAAAAAGAAGAATGGATGACAGTTTGAGTGGAAGACTGGGGCTAACGGTTTGAATAAGCTGACTGGACAAGCCCTTTTTTGGGGGGGGGAAGAGGAGGAGTTTGCATTATTTTCTCTGTTTCCAATACATTGCTTTGCTCGGAATTGGTTATTACTCGATTACAAGATTGTTAATGATAATGCCACCTGAACCTGCTACCTCGAGAGAAAAAGTAAAGTATTGAAGTTGTGGACCACAGAAAATGCCTCTCGGCCCTCATTACTTAAAAAAAAAAACTCGACTCGACATTTCCAAGGCTGAAAGCAATTTTAACACGCAAAGACCACTTAAAAGCGAGAAATGTACTGTTAACCATTCAGAGTGGGCAAGGTCCTGAAAACAGAGACAAATCCATTGCTCACCTACCTGCAGAGGCACTGTCACTGGTGAAAGCCTCTCTACAGCATCTACGCTATATGGCTCTATCAGCACAGAAAAAGGGCAGATCATCACCCAGAGGAGCCCACCCTCGCTGTTACAAAGATAGAGCTTGAGAAGCCCTATTTTACCTCCTTGCACAACAATCCAGTTGCCTGAAGGCAGCCATCTTGAACGTAGCCTCCTCCGACGTTGACACTGTGTAAGAACGCCACGCACTGCGTCTCGCCCGAACCCCGCCAACCAATGGGATTGCCGGACAAACAAACTTTTGGAGGTTTGGTGTATACTCCCGCCCCCTGGGAATTGTGACTAGGGTTGTCTCGGTCTTAAAGGATCGAATCACGCCCTTTGTGTCTAGCCAGCCTGTAGTTTGGCTCCTTGCCAAATGGTTGCTTAGCAATGCACGACTGGACCCTAGAGGTGATAGGGCCATAAGCTGGTCAGTGCTGCTCTCCCATTGGTAGACTTGAGGTTTATGCGTGATACCGAGCGTGACCTTTCTAAAAGAGAAGCGTTGCTCCTGATAGGTAGGAGTCCTGCGGAAGGGCGACGGCTTTGGCAGAGGACATAGGCAAGATGGTTGCCTTGAGGAAAATTGTCTGTTGCGGGCAGGTAAGAAAGAATAGAGCAGTAGAAGGGATATACTTATTTTCGTAAGAGAAACTGGAGTCTGTCGCATGTTCTTTGTCTTTTCTGACAGAGTCATGTGCTGGGGCTGCTGCGAAGAGGCTTTCATCGGACGGCGACGGCTGGGCTGCAGGTAGGCCGGCGAGCGATAAACTCCAGACGTTTAGGGCAGGGCTCCAGTAATGAGGTGCTGCTGTAGGTTTGCAGAGCCAGAGCTCCGTTTCTGGTAAATTGACTCCGTGCATAGGCTGTGAGATGCTAAAGCAAACGGAGATCCTCGCAAATAGATTTGCGAGAATATATGTTTAAATAGTAAAAATTAAAAAAATACCAAATCTTCAGGTTTGAAACTTACCATTGCTTGTATTAAGTACCACTAATGTAAATTAGAATGAGAATGTCAAGGCCTTGTAAGTATAACCGATCCATATTTTCAAAGATCTATTATGCAAACCTTTATTTTATATGTAGTTTTATCTCTTTTCAATTAAACTTAAGAAGTTTATTAGTCTTAAGAAGTAAGACTAATAAAAGAAAATATTTTTTCACTCAACGTGTAATCAAACTCTGGAATTTGTTACCGGAGGATGTTAGTGTAGCTGGGTTTAAAAAAGGTTTGGACAAGTTCCTGGAGGAAAGGTCCATAAACCATTATTAAGAAGGGACCCAGGATATCAATGCTTGACCTAGTACAAGCATTGCAGAACCTGTGTCTTTTGGGGAAACTGCTAGGTACATATGACCTAAATTGGCCACTGTTGGAAACAGGATACTGGGCTTGATGGACCTTGGTCTGACCCAGTATGGCATATCTTATGTTCTTACACTAGATAGATCCCCATTCTCAAAGGCTTATAGTCCTGTACCCAAGGAAGTGAACGATTAAATGATTTGCCCAAAGTCACAAGGAAGATATGAAAGGAGCACAAAAAAAAAAAAAAAAAAAAAAAGGGGGGGTGGACAGAACTCGCACATGTCACCAAATTTTTATTTATTTTTGTTTTTATAGTTCGGAGCCAATCACATGGACAATATAGTGTGAACTGCTAGTAACTGTCCTACTTTAATAAGAACATAAGATATGCCATACTGGGTCAGACCAAGGTCCATCAAGCCCAGTATCCTGTTTACAACAGAGGCCAATCTAGGTCATACGTACCTAGCAGTCTGCCCAAAAGACACAGGTTCCATGTCAAGCAGTGATATCCTGGGTCCCTTTTTAATAATGGCTTATGGACCTTTCCTCCAGGAACTTGTCCAAACCTTCTTTAAACCCAGCTACACTAACATCCTCCGGTAACAAATTCCAGAGTTTGATTACACGTTGAGTGAAAAAATATGTTCTCTTATTTGTCTTAGTTTACCCTGTAACTTCATTGCATGTCCCCTAGTCTTTCTATATTCTGATGATGTAAACAATCGATCTACGTTTACCCGTTCCACTCTGTTCATTAATTTAGAGACTTCTATCTCCCCTCAGCCGTCTCTTTTCCAGGTTAAAGAGCCCTAACCTTTTTAGCCTTTCTTCATAGGGGTATCCTTCCATCCTCTTTACCATTTTGGTGGCTCTTCTCTGAACCTTTTCTAATAACGTTATATCCTTTTTAAGACGGCGACCAGAATTGTACACAATATTCAAGGTGCGGTCGCACCATGGAACGATACAGAGGCATTATAATATCCTTTGTTTTATTTTCCATTCATTTCCTTATTATACCTAGCATTCTATTTGCGCTCTCGGCCGCCGCTGCACATTGGGCGGAGGGTTTTAACATGTTATCCAAAAAGATGCCTAAATCTTTTTCCTGGGTGGTGGTTCCTAATGTGGAACCTTGCATCATGTAGCCATAGTTTGGGTTGTTCTTCCCTAGGTGCATAACTTTGCACTTGTCCACCATTAAATTTCATCTACCATTTTGATGCCCAGTCTTCCAATTTATCAAGATCCTCTTGCAATTTTCCACAATCCTCATGGGTTTTAACAACTTTGAATAGTTTTGTGTCTGCAAATTTGATAACCTCGCTCGTTATTCCCTTTTCCAGGTCATTTATGAATATGTCAAAAAGCAGCAGACTCAGCACAGATCCCCAGGGTACACCACTATTCACCTTTCTCCATTGGGAAAATTGGCCATCTAGCCCTACCCTCTGCTTTCTATCTTTTAACCAGTTCCTGATCCACAATAGTACAATAAACCTATAATGGCAAAAATTTAGTATTATCAACTTTTCAGAAGGTCACAAGGAGCATCAGTGGTGCTTGAAGCAGGTTTCCCAGGTTCTTAACCCACTGTTCTAACCATTAGGCTACTCTTGCAGTATTAGAGAGCATATATGGAAATTCTTGAACAGCCAATTAGATCATTTAAAAAAATTTAATTGAGTCCATTGTGTTTTTAGTTACAATCCCCTCCAAAATGGCAATTTTATTTGCTTTGGTCTCAGCAATTTCCCCTGCATTACACTGCAGTACTATAAATGTTCATTTACAAGGTAACTGTCCAGGGATTATTCCATTTTGTAATCTTCTACCCATCTCAGCCTTTGCAGTGATAACTCTTGATCAGGGATGCAGACTGCAGCTCCCTTAAATACCTGATCTATGTGCTGTGCTGTGACACTCTTCCCTCCCCCCCCCCCCCCTAAAAAAAAAAATCTGGCTAGTGGATGTCGCCACTGAATCTCCCTTCTTTCAAGATGTTATTGGATGCCGATCCCTTAGCATCTGACACCCCCCCCCCCCCCTCTGGCTCTAGACTTGGGCCCAGAAATCAAAAAGTTAAAACTTGGCAGTCTCCTTAACCAGTTTTTAGGCAACTATATTGTCTAACTCTGACTGTAGTTATACATTTTTCTACTTTGCTTTTACTTGCACTTTTTTCTTCCTTTATTTCTAGTTCTAAAAAAACTTAGTAACTCCTATTCTATTTACTTCTATATTGGTTTGCCCAATAGGTGACAGTTCGTGATGCATTAAATCAGGCTTTGGATGAAGAGCTGGAAAGGGATGAAAGAGTTTTTCTGTTAGGAGAAGAAGTTGCACAGTATGATGGTGCATATAAGGTAAGATGATGGTTGTCTTAGATTTTGTGTTATACTAGATTAACTTGACATGCAAACTGAATGGGATTTTTTTTTAACAGATTAGCAGAGGTCTTTGGAAGAAATACGGCGATAAAAGAATAATAGACACTCCTATTTCAGAGGTAGTTCTTTTAAAATGTTACATCTTTTTTATGACATTTCACATTTACGTCTTAATGGGTATTTTCTTTTCTGTTTTTTTAAGATGGGCTTTGCAGGAATAGCTGTAGGAGCTGCTATGGTACGTATTTCCAAATATTGCTAAAAATACAAATATGTTTGGATCTAAATGATTAGGCACGGTTTTTTTATTTTTTTGTTCATACTTGTTTAAAAAAAATTATTGATCATTTTCAAAGACTGAAATTAAAGACCTTTCATTTTAATGTTACTTTAACAGGCTGGGTTGAGGCCTATCTGTGAATTTATGACCTTCAATTTCTCCATGCAAGCAATAGATCAAGTAATAAACTCTGCTGCCAAGACACATTACATGTCTGCAGGTCTGGTACCAGTCCCTATTGTCTTCAGGGGTCCTAATGGCGCCTCTGCAGGTGTGGCTGCCCAACATTCTCAGTGTTTTGCAGCTTGGTATGGGCATTGTCCGGGCCTAAAAGTAGTCAGCCCTTGGAATTCAGAGGATGCCAGAGGTCTACTTAAAGCAGCCATTCGAGATGATAACCCAGGTGAGGAACATCAGTACCATTTGATGGAGTATTGTAACAATGTAAGCATAAAGTGTTTATACTATTATAACGTAAGTATAGTAAATATGCTATGAACTGGCACATGTTTAGACTTAAGAGGGTAATTTTATAAGAAGGCATCTGCTTCAAGCTATAAAATAGACACCTACTGAGGTGCTATTTTGTAAAGAAAAAAAAATAGGTGCCTACTTCTTTCTTTATAAAATACTAGCATTAATGGTGGACAACACATTTAAGGGTTGGTGTAAATGTCCATACCTAGATTTGTAAAGAATATGTATAAATTGACAGTTATTCAAAATGGCATGGGACAGACACAGTGGATCCCTTTACAGCAACAGGATAAAATCAAAATAAACTGAACCATCTAATTTCTCAACAAATAGGGATGTCCTACATGGAACGGGGTGGCCTGTACGGAGTGGCAGATGCACCTACTCTTGCCATCTTACTGGGCAGACTAGATGGACCATACTGGTCTTTATCTGCTGTCTATTACTATGTTACTATAAGTTTTATCATTTATTTGCATACTTGTGCACACTACCCATGCACATGCCCACAGTGAAAATATGCACCATCAGGTTCATGCCTGTACTTATAAAATAGTGACAGGCTACAGAATGTGGGCAGATCACTAGAATGCTGTGATTTATGCTCCATTAAGAGTGAATAGCTCCTTATAAAATTACCCCCTAAACTCTAGAGCAGAGGCATGTTGTACTTCTGTGAATTTTTTTTTTATTTTATTTTTTTAAGGGGTGTGCTTAAAACTGTTGCTGCTTTTGTAGGTTCGTGTTGTGGTGTTGACGCCATTATTTTACTAGTCCTTTACCAAACTGCTTCTATCATTTTTTTTTTATAATGGTTTAGCCTGCATAACTGAACACAGTATGCAAGGTGTGATCTCACTACTAACATATAAAGGGGCAATATTTTCTCCTATTGATGCTTTTACTTATACAGTAGTAACCAAATAAACCACAATGTCCACTCACTATTCCCAAAAAAATGAAAAAGTAAACCAAAAGTATACTAACAACTGGCACACTCCAATTTCTTGTTGGACTATTTGTCATGAGGAATACTACCTCCTGCAACAAATTTTCCTATTTACTGTATTTTAGCGCATGTAACGCGCACCTGCATATAATGCGCGGAAATTGGGCTTTTATGTAATAAAGTTCTCACATTACGCGCCCTCACTTATAACACGCATGTGCCTCTGATTGACTTTCTCGAATTGTTTTATCGTGAATGCCCTTTCAGATCAATGAACGTCTCCAGTTTTTAATGGTTTACAATAATTATACACGTCATATTCTGGTTTCCATTAAAGTTCACCGTTGGTTACAATTTGTGGCAGAGATTTTATATCTTGAATGCGGCTCCCTGTAAAAAAAGTTTTGGTATAGCGCGCCTTTGCAAATACCACTCGAGGGGGTTGCGCAGTAAGAAAAAAAAGCGTATACCGCGCGCGTTATATGTGCTAAAATACGGTAATCATTTTAAGGTTTACCTCAATACCACAAACACAGCACTGTTTAGAACTGACAACTATTCAAACTCTGTATCAATGCATCATTGGAAAGAACTCGGACATGCTGCTATAAGGATCCACAAACAAATGGTTCTGAAATAACCCAGATGATTTTAAGCAACTTGACATTGATAAGAAAGAATGGAGTCTGTTCAGAGGGTGGCTACTAAAATTGTTAGTGGTCTTTGTTAGAAATCATATGGGGACAGACTTAAAGATCCTAATATGCATACATTAGAGGAAAGATGGGATAGGGGATATATGATAGACATTTAAATAGCTCCATGGCATAAATGCACAAGAGGAGACCCTCTTTTGACTGAAAGCAAAGTCTGCTACGAGGGGGCATAGAATGAGGGTGAAAGGGAATAGACTCAGGAGTAATATGTGGAAATATTTCTTTACAGAAAGAGTGGTAGATGCATGGAATAGTCTCTCAGTGGAGGTAGTAGAGATGAGGACAGTATCTGAATTCAAGAAAGCATGGGGGACACACAGAGTATTTCTAAAGGAATAAATGGGACTATATTGTAGTTGATATGGAAGGGCAGACTGGACGGGCCATGTGGTCTTTTTCTTCCGTCATCTTTCTATGAGCCAGCTGTCCAAGTACAGAAACACTAAGACCCCCACCCCCCATGGTCTGAAGGTAGGTGGGTGGCCACAACTACTGGGCACTTTGAAGAGTCATGGGGCTGAGGTCAGCCCGAAGGGAAGCAATCTACTGAAAATACTGTCTATGACTTGGGTACACATACATCCTGATCCACCCATCCTTTAGATCCAAGGAGCATAGTCGATCTCCCTGTAGAAGGTGCGGGAGCAGCATACCTAGCAAGGCCATCTAGAACTTCTCACGGATGAGGAACCGGTTCATTTTTCACAGGTCTAGGATGGGCTGGAACCAGCCAGGCTTTTTGGGAGCCAGGAAGTATCTGGAATAAAAGCCCCAACTGACCTGAGCCAGAGGAACTGGCAAGTTGGCTAACAGAACAGGAACTTCTTCCTGCAGTAGTCCCCTGTGTGTGAGGTCCATGGGGAATTCTCCTGGGGGGACATATGGAGACGGCAAAGATGATCTGAGAAACCCAGGTGTCCGAGGTGATGAGGGGCCACTGAGTGAAGTAGATAAGCTGCCCTCCTACTCATGGAGATACCCCAGCGGACAGCTGGCTATGCTCCTGAGGAACCCATCAAAAACCCACCCCTAGTTTGGGCCGTGGGGTGGGCTGCGCCTTCAGGGTCTTTTTCCTCCGCTGCTGGTGAGGGGTTTGCACCTTGGGCTGTGCCTGTGATTGGATTGGGCAATACCGGCAAGGGCATGGGTAGAAAGCCGCCTTAGTCTGACATTTCTTCCATACGGTATCTGTGGGGTTTTTTTCCTGGAGAGCCTTGAGAGAGTCGCATGCTCCTTCTCAAGCTCCTCTGCCTTCTCCTGTACAGCTTCCCAAAGAGTTTCTCCCCTCAGCAGTTTATATTGGCAATCTTGTCCTGGACCCACTGTTCCAGGTCTTAGGACTGCAGCCATGCCAGCTGGCAGGTAGCAATGCCTACTGCTGCTACCCTTCATGCATATTCGAAGGCATTGTAGGCACCATGCACCATGAATTTGGAGCAGTTTTTGCCATTGTCTGCCAGGGCCCAAAATCCTCAACAGTCCTCGGGGACAAGGGTGGCAAAGTCTGCCAGATCCAGCATGATATCTTTGAGGAACACGTTCATATAGGTCTGGTAGGCCAGGACCCTGGCAACTGGCATGGAATCCTGATAGCATTTTTTCTCTCAAAGGAATACAGGGTTCAAGCCTCACAGCCTAGGGGCACCGCAGGGTGAGTCTTTAGTGCTTTTAGCCCGCTTCTAGGCTGACTCACTACACAACTCCATCGTGGTTAACTGAGGCTTTTCGAAGCCTGGTGCCTTCTAGCCCTGGTACAGGGAATAGAGTCTCTGGCTGACCGGAACCATGAAAAGGGTTTCCCACAGCAGCAGTCTCTGCAGACATGGTGCACAGGGTCACCGCTTCCCTGGGGGCCAAGAGGCACTGGAGCAGCTCCAATTCCTCTGCTATTTGTTCCTCCTCTGATTCAAGAGAGAGTGGGGGGGGGTGGCCTTGGCCATGTCCATGTCCCTAATGAAGTCCTGGAAAGACATGTCTTCCAGGGGCAACTTGCATCACATGAGGGGAGGTGACTGGTCACACAGGAGGTCCAGGGACCGGAGGTCAGAAGCTATCTATTCCTCCTTGGATTCCTCTCAGCATTTGAATTGGAAGTCAAAGTAGCACCAGGTCTCCTGCTTCTCTGCATGGGAGAGGATGGACATCGGTAGCCCCTTGTTGCCAAGTGCCCCTGGGCATCTGATTCTGACACACTGGATGGAGATAGCTGTGTGAACCAGTGTCTATTCCAATCTCCCACCCTGATGTCCCTACCTTGGTGGACAGGGCATGGGTTTCCAGAAAAGGCTGGATGGAATGCAGTGACAATGCTCTTGGCACCACAGAACCTGTGTTTCACAAGGCTACAACTGCCACCAAGTGAGCTCTGAGGGCTCAAAGGTGTTCTCCCAGAACCAGCATCTGCAAGGGAACCAATGCTGCAGGCGTGGACACCAGTGTCGAGACCTTGGGCGGGGACTCCACGACAATTGGTGCAGCTGGAGACGTTTGGCTGCCCTCCTGGGTAATGGGGATCAACTCCGCTGTCCAGGTTGTTGTGGGGGTTTTCTTCCTTTCGCTGGGCAAGCTTAGCCGGTCGCTCCTGGCCTTTGCTCTACGCATCACATCGAGGAGGGCTGCGATGACTCTGCTCTGGGATTTTCTCCCGGTGCTCGCCCTTTGACGGGATCTCATTGGAGCAGAGGCATCTGACGGGATTCTCCAACTGGACACAGAGCTCCTTCCCCCTGGACACCTCAGGAACTTTGGAGGGCTTTGACTGGGTCAGGGCTGCGAATGCTGAGTCCAATGAGCTAAAGAGGGACTTCTGTTTTTCCCGACCTTTAGTCCTCAGCGCTTCATCTGCATGCGAAGCTTGCAGGATGTCTGCTGATGATCAGGTTCAAGGCATTGTAAGCACCAGTTCTGGCAGTCTGTGGTTAAGATAGCCTTGCTACAGTTGGTGCTTTTTTAAAGCCACTAGCTAGCTCAGACCTGCCAAAAAATATAGCGGGGAAATGACATTCCAAAGGGGTGAAAGTCACTAAAAGTGAGAAAAAAAGAAACCTAAATCAGCAAGACTGACTGAGCCAAGGAAAAGCCAAAAAAAGGCTCATGAAGGCCAGAAAGACAGACGTTTTATTTTCCCCCAGAATGCTAGAACACGTCCTAGGGGCTCCATGGAAGTAAAGACTGCAGAAGATGGCACCTTAGCAGGCAGGAAGACAGGCGCACATGCGCAGTGTACCTTCCAAAGGCTTCCTTTGGAAACTGCAGAACGTGAGAACTTATTTGCTGCTTGTTCTGGAGAAAAATTTATTTTCCGAGATCAAGAAGGAAGTCTGCCCTTACATATGGGTGATGTCTGCATCGCGGGACTCAAGCGGTAACCTCTCCCCAGCTTTCAAAGAAAGCCTTTGGGAGATCCATCATGCATGCGTGGTTGCTTTTCTCGCCTAAGGATGCCATCTTCCCTCAGCCTCCTTTTTTCTGTGGAACCCATTAGACATTTGTCTGTACCCCAGAAAAAGTTGATATTTCTTCTCCAGTATGTGTACCAATGCCTTCTCGGTTCCACTGCCGCCTTGGTGCCACATTTCTCAGTCTTTTTGCCCTTCAGAGTCCTTTTTCTCTTTCCTTAGTGCATGGGAATTCCTCGCACCTTCTCTGGCCAGGACACTTGAGTTTGATCTTGTGGGTGTGGTCTTCCCTGCTATGTCCTCAGCCAGTGGGTTCAAGCAGTGCGACCGCTGTGGGTGCCCAATTGCTGTCTTTGTTGTCGACCACGATGATGACTCCTGTGGGCTCTGTCAGCAGATGATGAGCAAAGGACGGAAAAACTGTGCTACGCAGCAAGAGTCCATGTTTGGAAACACCTCCGTCTTGGCCCCAGCATCACTTGCAGAGTCAAAGGCCACTGTTGGGCCTCAGCCTCACGTGACAGCAGTGCCAGTTCTGAGCCAAGACGTTGTAGGGCATCGGACAGGAGATCCTCTTCTGAGGGCCATCCGCTGAAGAGCTGTGAGACGACGCCGGAGCCATAGTTAAGTCCCATGGTCACTGGCATCTGAGCCCCCGGCCTAATGGCAATGGCTGGGAGCAACCCTCCAAGCTGCCCAGTGGGAGAAAGTGCCATTGACATCGGGAGATCAACCCCAGTCTCCCAAACGCATCCTCGCCAAGGATAAACCCCTCCACAGAGATTGGGCCCAAAACATTTAGAAACATAGAAATATGACGACAGAAAAAGACCACATGGCCTATCTAGTCTGTCCTTCCATATCAACAACTACAACAGTCCCCTTTTTACCTTTAGAGATCCTCTGTGTTGGGCCCATGCTTTTTTGAATTCAGTTACTGTCCTCATCTCTATCACCTCCACTGGGAGACTATTCCACGGATCCACCACTCTTTCCGTAAAGAAATATATTTCTGCATATCACTCCTGAATCTATCACCCTTCACCCTCATCCCATGTCCCCTCGTAGCAGAACTTCCTTTGAATTGAAAGAGGCTCTCCCCCTGTACATTTATGCCACGGAGGTATTTAAACATCTCAATCATATCACCTCTATCCCGCCTTTCCTCTAAGGTGTACATATTAAGATCCTTAGGTCTGTCCTCCATATGCTTTATAATGAAGACCACTAACCATTTTAGTAGCCACCCTCTGTACCGACTCCATCCTATTTATATCCATTTGAAGGTGCGGTCTCCTGAATTGCACACTATTCTCCAAATGAGGTCGCACCAAAGACTTCTACAAAGGCACTATCACCTCCCTTTTTTTTTTTCTGCTAGGCATTCCTCTCCGTATGCACCCAAGTATCCTTCTAGCTTTTGCTGTCGCCTTTTCTACCTGTTTAGCTACTTTAAGATCATCAGACACAACCACGCCTAGGTCCCGCTCTTCTTTAGTGGACAAAAGTACTTCACCCCCTATACTATATTGCTCTCTTGGATTGCTGCAGCCCAAATGCATGACCTTCCATTTTTTAACATTAAATCCCAGCTGCCAAATTCTAGACCATTCTTCAAGCTTAGCTAGATCCCTCCTCATGTTATCTACACCTTCCTGGATGTCTACTCCATATTGCAGATTTTGGTATCATCCGCAAAGAGGCAAACCTTACCCGACAGCCCTTCCACTATATCACTAACAAAGATGTTAAAAAGAATTGGACCAAGGACCTGGGTCTCCAGGTGGTGTACGAGGGTTACCTTTTCCATTTTGACCAGACACCACCCCCGTTCTTTCCAGGAGAGCTCCCAATGACTCCCCTTCACAGAGACTTGCTCCAGCAAGAGCTCACCAGGCTTTAAGCCAACATGACAGTGGAGCTGGTCCCGTCCCATCTCCAGGGCCAGGGGTTTTATTAGCAATACTTCTTTGTTCCAAAGAGGACCAGCAGCTTTCACCCTATTCGGATCTATGAGATCCAAGTTCTGATGGAGAAGTTCAAGATGCTCTCTCTTGGGATATTGCTGCCTTAGCTCTGCCAGGGAGATTGGCTATGTTCCTTGGATCTGGGAAACTACAGACCGGCGAGCCTGACATCAGTACCGGGAAAAATGATAGAAACCATCATAAAGAACAAAATTACTCAGCATGTAGATAGTCATGGTTTAATGGGAGATAGCCAACATGGCTTTAGACAAGGAAGATCTTGTCTTACTAATCTGTGTTATGTTTTTTTGAAGGTGTGAATAAACAGGTAGATAAAGGTGAGTCGATTGATATAGTGTATCTGGACTTTCAGAAAGCCTTTGACAAGGTCCCCTCATCGGAGACTTTTGGCAAAACGAAAAGGTCATGGGATAGGAAGTGATGTGCTATTGTGGATCAGGAACTGGTTAAAAGATAGAAAGCAGAGGGTTGGGCTAAATGGCTAATTTTCCCAATGGAGAAAGGTGAATAGTGGTGTATCCCAGGGATCTGTGCTGGGTCTGCTGCTTTTTGACATATTCATAAATGACCTGGAAAAGGGAATGACGAGTGAGGTTATCACATTTGCAGAGTACACAAAACTATGTAAAGTTGTTAAAACCCAAGAGGATTGTGGAAAATTGCAAGAGGATCTTGATAAATTGGAAGACTGGGCATCCAAATGGCAGATGACATTTAATGTAGGCAAGTGCAAAGTTATACACCTAGGAAAGAACAACCCAAACTATGGTTACACGATGCAAGGTTCCACACTGGGAACCACCACCCAGGAAAAAGATTTAGGCGTCATCGTGGATAACATGTTAAAACCCTCCACCCAGTGTGCAGCAGCAGCGGCCAAGAGAGCAAATAGAATGCTAGGTATCATAAGGAAAGAAATGGAAAATAAAACAAAGGATATTATAATGCCTCTGTCTCGTTCCATGGTGTGACTCCACCTTGAATATTGTGTGCAATTCTGGTCGCCGTGTCTTAAAAAGGATATAGCGTTATTAGAAAAGGTACAGAGAAGAGCCACCAAAATGGTAAAGGGGATGGAAGGATACTCATATGAGGAGAGGCTAAAAAGGTTAGGGCTATTCAACCTGGAAAAAGAGACGGCTGAGGGGAGATATGATAAAGGTCTATAAATTAATAAATGGAGTGGAACAGGTAAACGTAGATCAATTGTTTACATCATCAGAATATAGAAAGACTAGGGGACATGCAATGAAGCTACAGGGTAACCTGTTTAAGACTAATAGAATTTTTTTTCACTCAACGTGTAATCAAACTTTGGAATTTGTTACCGGAGGATGTAGTAAAGGCTGTTAGTGTAGCTGGGTTTAAAAAACGTTTGGACAAGTTCCTGGAGGAAAGGTCCCTAAACCATTAAGAGGGACCTGGGATGTTGCTGCTTGACCCAATACAAGCATTGGGGAAACTGCTAGGTACTTATGACCTAGATTGGCAACTGTTGGAAACAGGATACTGGGCTTGATGGACCTTGGTCTGACTCAGTATGGCATCAAGGATGCATATATGCATATTCCCATCCACCCAAGATACCAGCAGTACCTCCAGTTTGTCGTCTGAGGAAGCCACTACCAGTACAGGGTTCTGCCCTTTGACCTGGTCTCTGCTTCGAGGGTGTTGACCAAGTGCCTAGCGGTGGTAGCTGCAGGTGAGCGGCAACCCGGGGTCTTCGTCTTTTCCTACCTAAACGACTGGGTGGTCAGGTGCAGCAGGCAGCACGCTGCACCATTCTCACCCTGGAGCACCTACCCCAAGTCCCACCCACTGTTCCCTCTACGCTGTGTGCGTGTGCGCGCGCACATACTTTACAACAGAGCGCACAAAAATTACGGTTCTGATTCTGATAGAAAACAACACAGACGTTCTTAAAATTTAAAAGTTGTTGTGTATTTATGGTTTTCACAAGTTCTACAATATTTTTTAGTGCAATCAATGTGGTGTACATACTGTATTCTGACGTGTAGTCAAATTTTAAAGTATATAACTCAGTGTCGTTATGTGGCGCACAAAAATTTAACCTTCCTTCAAAAGCTGCACAGCTGATATTTTATGCGCACACAGCCTACAGAAAATTAGAAGGAACATTTGTCCCACCTGCAACAGACTTGAAACCTGGAGTTCTTAGGAGCATTGCTAGACATGGTCCAGGCCTGAGCCTTTCTCCCCCTCTATAGGGCCCAGTGCTTTGCGGCCTTTGCAGGGGAGATTCAGGGCCAACCCTCTGCCTCCTCCTGGGGCACGTAGCCTTGACGTTGCACATCATGGCTGATGCACATATCCACATGTGGTCAGCCCAGTGGTCCCTCTGCTCCTAGTGGTCCCAGGTGATCGGGTGCCTGCAGGACAAGGTGAGTCACCATCCTTTTTGCCAGTTCCCTCAAATGGTGGCCGCAGGCATCAAACCTGAAGGCAGGAATGCCCTTTCAGATCCTGACTCCTCAGAGGGCCCATTGCAACGACCTCAGTACTCAGGACCTGGACCAGTGTCTGAGTGCCTGCAACAGATCAACTACCTGGTGTTTCAGGTGATCGCCCGCGCCCTCCAGGTTTTTCAGCACTACCTGCCGAACCAAGCCGTCTTAATTCAGAACAACCATCAGGTGGCAATGTTGTACATCAAGCAGGAGGAGGCATGGGATCATACCTTCTGGGTTCTGAGGCAGTCAATCTTTGTATGTTTGCCAATGAGACTGGGATGATCCTCGGCAGTGTACCTTCCCAGACAAGACCAGTATTCTGGTGGACTGCCTGAGCAGAGTTCTCCAGTCCCACAAGTGGCGGCTTGACCCGCAGTGGCCAACCGACTGTTCTGCCAGTGGGACCTTCTTGTGCTGTATTTCTTTGCCAGCCTGACCAATTATCCAGATGACCCGATTCTGCTCCAGACTGCTGCACTCCTCCCAGGTAGCAGCCGGTGTGTTTCTCATCCTTTATGCCTTCTCTCTATGCCACTCATTGCCAAGACCCTCTTCAAGGTCCAGCTCGACCGGGCCACGCTAATCCTCGTAGCACCCTAGCAGCCCTGGTTCCTGCTGCCCCTCAGGGGAACGCCCCGGATCTGCACTTGCAGGAGGCAGCAGTAGTGTTATTTTACTGATCTTTTCTCTCAGTAATTTCTGCTTGAATGTCTCTTTTTCCTCCCTGTACCCCGAGATATTTATATACGTCTTCCTGTTTGAGTTCGTTGATGACCAACCAGGGTGGTGATTTTCCATTTTGCTCAACTTTCCTCTAAAGAAAGTTTCCCAAGTACATTAGTCAAAGCCAGAAGTCGTACTGATGTCATCAGAAAAGCTTTTCCTTTCACGGAGTTGCTCTGCTAATTGTTGGTTGCTACCAGTATGTAAAAAGACTGCTCATTCATCCCCACTTTCATGGCAAATGATCCAACAAACATTTCTTTGTTTTAGTAACATTTAATGGGCACAGGTTTATCTTGTTGGTTGTGGCAATGTGGCGTTTCTGGTCATCTTCAAATAGTAAATGGGTTGTTATGGATTTAGTCTAACTCTTAAAGGAGGTATGCCAAAGAATTGATGAGAGTACTCAGATCGAGCGCCATACAAAACAGAAGTAGTAACAGGAAATCTCCCTGATATATTCCTTGCTGGATATTGATGTTAGGAATGATGTAGTGACTATCTTCATACTTCAAAAAGAGCGTGGTTTGCCACAGTGTCATGGTGAACTTTAATGTACTTTATCAAAACAAAATGTATTTTATACATTTCAAGGCAATTTATTATTCCAAGAGTGTGGGATGCTTTCTTATCAATCCATGCTATACTGAGATTTCTGCTCTTCCCCTTTTTTTTTTTTTTTTAGCAATGGCCATGATGGCCTTATTCAACTTAATTGGTCTATACTACCCTCTTATTGCTCTTTTGCCATGAGACTGGACTCTATATGATCACTGCAATAGATGCAGAAAGAATATATGAGCAGTTTATAGACTGTAGATAAACAAACAAGTTATTGGTCTGTAATTTTTGGGAATGTTACTTGGGTCCCCCTTTGGAAAGGGAAATATTCTTCCTGATGTAAGCCATTGTGGCATTGACCAGTTCAGCACACAGCTGCCTTCTTGTAATTTGTCAAGTCTTGGTGGAGTGGTGTTAACGGTTTGAGCTAAAACTTGGTCACTCCATCTGGGCCAGGGCTTTTCTGGTTTGGGGCTCATTGTAACCTGTTTTCCAGCTCTTTTGTTACTGCAGGCCATTCCATAGGTTTTGCTATTTGCTTTTTCTAAATATTCCCATTCTGCTTTTTGATTGCACTCTATGGGGTCCTCCATATAGTTTGCTCCAGAAGGTTTGTGTTTCAACTTTCGTTTGTGGTGTTTTCACTGCATTAGTGCTCTTTCTTACCAGTGAGAGAGCTGACCTATCTCTGTGTGAAGTTATGGCAGGACATTGGCTTTGAAAGATGATTAAAACTCATATGGTTAGAGCTGAAAACAAACATGACTTATTCTAACCCCCCCCCCCTTTATTTTTTTTACTTTTTCATTTATTTGCCTCTGCAGTTGTAATGTTGGAAAATGAATTAATGTATGGTGTTCCCTTTGAAACATCTGAAGAAGTTTTATCGAAGGACTTTATGGTTCCAATTGGAAAAGCTAAAATAGAAAGGCCAGGTTAGTAAAGCATCTGCTTACCTTTCATTCAGCTGGGTTGATATAAAATTACCTCAATGTCTCTTTCATTTTTATAAGGAGCCATGTAAAGATATATGCATGTAAATCATCTGTTTTCAAGGACTTGTGTGTATACGCACTTTAGCCCATTGCTATTATGTCAGTACATGCATAAGACCGTTTGCATGTACTTTAGAAATCTGGGTGCAGGCATTTACAGCATCCTGCACCTAAATTGAATGTATGTTTTTGGACGCTTATGCTCCTGTTTAATAAAGAAAAGTAGGTACCTGCTTTCCTTTATTAAAGGTAGAACTAGGCACTTGGTTATAAGATTATTCCTTTTATACTCCTTGTTTTCACAAACATTCTCCTTTTTGGGCCATTTCAGAGTAGGCATGTGATTATATAGTTGCATATCTGTTGGCTTTGTTAGCAAAGTTCATCTTGGCCTATTTGTATTTTACATACATAAATAAATGCTGATGGAGGAATTAGACCTTACCTGCTAATTTACTTTCCTTGAATCCCTCCAGTCCCCACCAGCAGCTGGAGACTGAGCATGACAAGTCTTTGGTGATGTCGCATTAGAAGAGGCTCTGTATACTAATCCCAAGACCAGTACCTGACTGCCAAAGCAGAAAAGGAGCCAGCCACAGCGCAGTAGCCATACAAAAGGCGGTTTAGCAAGCACCTCCCTCTTCTGTTGTTAAGTGCCGTCAAGTCGGAGTCGACTCATGGCGACCCTCTGGATAGCTATCCTAAATTAAATAGATTCAAACCATAAGCCAAACCAACTATACCTGAATAGCTCAACAGAGAAAAGGACTGCAAACTCTGTTCCTCTCTCTCTTTCCCCCCCCCCCCCCCCCAGCAGAACTCCATTAGCACCTTTAGGGCCCCCGCACCTCCTGGTCCTCCCAACCATGACCATACTTCCACTAAATTCCTAGAAGGCAAAAACAAACCAAACTCCTGATTTTTCTCAAACTAGATGGACTCTTCCAGAGCCGAGTTTGCCCTCAAGTAGAGAAACCAGACCAAATGGGTGGGGACTGGACTGGAGGGATTCAGGGAAAGTAAATTAACAGGTAAGGTCTACTTTCTCTGTATCATCTCTCCAGTCCAGTGGGATATACCATAGCAATAAGAAGCCAGGGGTGGGACCTGCAAGCCTGGCCTGCATCACGCTTGCCCCAAAACTAGCATCAGTTCTGGTCTGTACATCCAACTGGTAATGGTGCATGAAGGTGTGGAGCAATACCCATGTTGCCACCTTGCAAATTTCCAATGGAGGCACCCAGCTGACCTTGGCCCACGAGGCTGCCTATGCTCTAATAGAAAGCACATGTAAGCCCTGCACTTCACCAAGTACACTGAGCTGCTTTTGATGCCACTTCTAATACAGGGCTGCACAGACTGTCAAACAACATGAAGAGGTGATCCAACCAACAAAATTGTTTCGTCTTCTTTACGTACTGGTGTAACATTCTACAGGGTGGCCCAAAAAAAGTGAGAACATCTCGTAGCATATAAGTTATTTAAAAATTCAAAAAGAAAGATGTAAACAATTGCCAAATTAAAAAAAAAAAGATAGTAATCAGAAATTGTTGAAATAAAGATGTTATATAGCTCAAAAAGGTAAATAAGTAAACTATTTAAGCTTTTAAGTTAAGAGATGTTCTCACTTTTTTTGGGCCATGCTGTACGTCCAGTAAATGCAACTGATGATTCTCCTTTGTGTCTCTGTGAGAGGCAAACACTGGGGGAGAGAGACAGATTGATTCAAATATAACACTGATTATTACTTTCAGCAGAAAGAACTGGACACAAAACCACCTTTTTCCTTGGTGATGAGCAAAAAAGGCTCCTGGCACGACAAGGCCTGCAATGCTAAAATCTGTCAAGCCGAACAAATGGCCACCAAATATATGGTCTTTTAAGATGAGATCCTTCAGTGTGGCATCTTGCAAGGGTTCAAAAGGGGATTCAGTGGGGGCAGACAACACCAAATTAAGGTCCCCCGGTGGCACTATTTGGTGGGCAGGAGGGTACACTTGCTTGACAAATTAAAGAAAATGATCCATGTCTGGGTGAGAGGCCAGGGAACCCTTCCCACCCAGCTCTGTTTAACCCCTTCAAGCGAGGACAAAGTCTTCAACTCTGGCCCTTCAGACAGTGGGGAAAAAGACACAAAACAGAGATTTACATCATTTCTGAAGCCTCAGAGAAAGCAGTCTGAGGCTGTGAACATGCACAGCTTATCTCAGATTGGTTCTAATTCCTTTTCTTTTGAGGCCTGCTTTTATTGGGTAATTTGTGGAAGTAACGCAGTCATATTCATAAATCTAAAATAACACATGGTATTGCTAGAGTTCTTCCATAAAACAAGAGCTGATTGCAATTGTATTAAACAAGGTTCACTTAACTATGATAAAAGTTTGTTTAAACTGCAAAGTTGCAGAAATTATACTTTACCAGCAGCAACCAATGGTTAACTGTACAATGACCTGTAGTTCCATGACCTATGTCTACATTTATGCAAAGCCAGCATTGTTCTCTATAGACCCAATTCCATCCCGGATGGATGGCTGGCCAGCCAGAACTAGATGCACAGAGAGAGTCACGATTCTGATCCTGCGGGGCACGTCTAGCTCTATGGGACTAGAATCACGAATAGGCCTGTGCATGCAGGCCGGGACCCCGATCCATCAGGCCTTCCCTGGCTAGCTCAGTCAGGGCTCTTTAATGGAGCTGCAGCGCCATGGTGTCCGGTTGCCATGGTGCTGCAATCCCTGGCCACTGGCTCAAGCAATGATTTTCCCCACAGCCCTACACCCCGTCCCCCCCCCCCCAGATCTGGCCTCCTGTGACCAGGATCAGGCTGTAGGGAATGCCCCGAGTCCACCAATCCCTGGTGACTAGGGGAACTTATTCCACTTCAGAGGTGGAATAAGTTCCCCATGCAAGTTGCTGGCTCCAGACATACAGGGCTGACATTAGAATTGGCCCTGTATGTCCGGGCAGATGACTGCCTGCTCTAATGCTGCCTGTGTCTACCTTCCCCGTGCGGGGAAGGTAGACGGGACCGGAATACCCCTTTATTTCTTTTAGAGCAATTACACAGTTCTTATGACTATTATGTCTAATTTTATTAAAAGAACTGGGTGAAAAGCTAAACGCGTGATTGTCTGTCTATCTACAAAGTTCACCCAGTTAGCATATATTAGAGATCTGTATCAAGAAAATCATAAGTCTCAATTACACCTTGGAGATTTTGGTATCCCTCTACCTGTCCATGCCTATAGTCTATAAAGAATCATTACAAAAGAATGTTAGCTCAAATATATCCAAATCTCCAAAAATTCTTCTACAGTAGGGAATGCCTTTTTGCTTCACTTTGTAGATGCCTCTTCCGTGTCCTAGGCACATCTGGTCCACAGGTGAATTTCATCTTGCTGGTTGGAAGAAATCTTTATACGTTGCAATCCTTTTTCTATATTGTATAATCATCTTGCAAATTTACCAGAACTATGTGACACTGTTTGGAACAATGGGTACAGGTCTCAACAAGAATCTGTACAGAGAGTAAGGCTTTACCAATTATTCTTGTAAGCACTATGTGCTAGCAGTGGCCAACTGCTTTCCCTAGATCTTTCAGTAGTTTGCACCCACATTCAGATCATGGCACCAGTCACAACTCCAGATTCTTCGGCAGCATGTCTTTTCACTCTGGGCTGTGCCATGCACATCTTGAACAGAATTTCAGTGACTGTCCATCCCGGTTTTACAGCTGCATATACATGAATAGTCCTGCTGGAATCGCTGATCTTTGCTCCTATTTAGTAGCATTGCAGACTTCTTTTTATTCACAGTAGTCATTGTCTTTGTCCCATAGGATTCAGTACATGTAATATATAATTTGCAGAACCATAACTCAGCACTCCCCTTGATTCCACACAATTGCAAACAAGCAGAACAACGTAATGGCAATATAGAATTGCTGAATAGTTATCTAATGCTAATTAATTACAATATATCTACTGCTAGCACTAAATTATTTGACTATATGTAGACCACTCTCTCCCAATAACATGTCAGAGCAGCCACCTGGATTTTCAGCAAACTCTGCGCAAGGCCTTTGTCCAAACCAAGCTGCAAAAAGGCCAGTCCAATGGCAACCGCTCTCGCACTAACCTCTAGAAAATTCTCCACAGAGACATGGAGCTCTCAGTAGAGACTATCCTTTCTTCCTCAACTCTGCCTTTTCAAGAACCAAGCTGTAAGCGAGACTCGATCCACCTGGGGCAACAGAGTACGCTTTGTCGGAAGGTGCCCTGGGACAGCTATCTACAGACACATTAGGTCCGCATACCACTGACATCTCGGCCAGTCCGATGCAATCAAAATCATCAGACTTTACAGCGGTGTTGACACACAGCAGGGTCTTGGGATTCAACCCAACTGACTGCCCACGGGTAAATCTGCTGGAGGGGGGAAGAGGGTCTTGGACCGACCTGAGGTTTTTCTCCTCAGTGACAGCTGGGCTGGCTCAACAGTCCCAGTTCACTTTTGAGCCTGTAGCAATTGTGATTTGTCAAGCTGTCACAGGCCTGACCAGTTCCCTTTGAATTCTGTTATCTCTTTGCTTTTTTTTTTTTTTTTGTATTGATTCTGGTCAATAATTCTTCTCACAGATATCACCAAACTCCTCATCCCCCCTCCCCCTTCAGTAAAGACCAGCATGCACAGAAGTCCTTCGCTAACTGCTGGAGACTTAGGGGTTTGTAGCGGCTTCTGCCTGATATCAAAGCCGCTACCGCAGCTTTGTAAACAAGCCCCTAAGTGTACTAGTCTTGAGATTGTTGCACAGAGCCTCTTCTAGTGTGACATCACCAAAGACTTGTCATGCTTAGTCTCCAGCTGCTAGTGGGGGGAGACAACCCACACGTCGGGACTGAACTGGAGGGATGATATGAAAATTGTATTTGTATTCTGTTAATATCATAAGCACCTAGCAGATCACAAATGCTAAATGAACAAACTAAAAGAATTTAAAACTTGACTACAGCATTACATTTCCAATTCCAAAATTTAAATTATTAAAGTTTCTCAGATGTGAATGCCTTCACAATTTGGGTTTTGTTTTTAAATCTTTGGCATGACCTTTTCAGTACATAGTACTAAACCCTAAAGTACAACTAATTTACCTGTAGGACTTTATTTCAACTGTGAACTTGTTGGTACCAGTTGAGTGGCCTGAGTAAGCTTTGTTCTTTTTTTTTTTTTTTTTCTTGTCTGGGAATGATTGTCTTTACTCCTGTCTCTGGTTAGCATATACTGTGCCTTTTATAAGAGTCCTCACACTTTTTTTTTAATACATTTTACACATTGGGCTAGCTTTAAAGCATTCCATTTTTTTTTTTAAAGTAGGAGTTTGTCTCACTGATCTACACAATGTACTTGCACACTGAAAGTAGAAGATACACTTTTATAGAAATAATCAAAATGAAATTGAGCTCCATTTCCAAAAATTGCTTTAACAAGGCTTATAAGTTTACATTAACACGTTTGTGTTTGATCAGTGTAGTTGAGCTGATTCATATACTCCTGGATGAAGAATCAAGTTGATGCTGTTTATATGAAGCAAAGGTCTATCCATTTCAAACAGGAGGCTACCAACAGAATGCCAGGCTTATTATTCAAAGGTGTGCATTCAGATAGATTAGGGGATGGCTATAATAAAACATTAGTGTGCTTGAATGGAAACGGTTTGGAACCACCAAAGTGTTGCCTCAAATTATTGTCCTTCCAAAGCCAGCAATCATAGTTTAAGGAAATTGCTGAGGACTTCCGGTGGCATGGTGAGCTGAGCAGACGTGCTCGTCTCGGCTCTGGAGCCCGCGCCCTCCTCCCTGCCGAAAATTTAAGCTAATTTACTTAATTTGGGAAACTGTGGGGGCATAGCGTTGCGGAGCCTTAGAGGATTTATTTACTCTCCTCTCTGCTTGATCGCCGGTGCATGGCCACGAAAATCCCCCGCAGAACCCGGGCACGAGGTGGGGAAGAAAAGATGGCGGAAGGTGGGCAAGAGACCCTGGTAACAGAAGTATCGAGGGCGGTGGTGGGTGCCCTGGAGGGAAGACTGGGGGGATTGTCCACCCAGCTACAGGAGGTGGTTCAAGCCATAGCTGATTTTAACAAACGGGTTGAGCATGCGGAAAATCGCATCAGCTCCCTGGAAGATCAGCACATACAAGACCTCGCCAGGATCTGCAATCTGGAGACGACACTTACCCAGCACGAGGAAAAATTGGAAGATCTTGAAAACCGAAGTCGGCGAAATAATCTGCGCTTTATCGGAGTGGAGGAATCTATAGCAGACCGGGATCTGAGGCGACATCTGGAACAATGGATAGTGACTACCCTATCTCTGCCCGAGGATGTTGGGAAGATAATACTCGAACGAGCTCACAGACTGGGGCCCCCACGGGCAGGCGATCGTCGGCCTCGGGCGGTGATAGCCAGGTTTCTCAACTCCACACAAAAGGACGAGGTATTGAGGGCCTCCCGGCACGCGCGGAGAACGGGCACCCCCACGGATTCAATTTTGATCTTTCAAGACTATTCAGCTGGCGTATCCTTGAAACGTAAGGCCTACAAAGATCTGTGTGCCAAGCTTATTGACCGGGGAGTTCGCTTTACCCTTGCATACCCAGCGGTCTTGAGAGTTTACAGTGACAAAGGGAATCGGGTGTTTCACTCCCCTGAAGAGGCCCGTGACTACTGCAACAGCTTGGGCTGAAAATTGACGAGAGAACATTTTTTCTTCACATCGGTGGTTTGAGGATTTCCTTCTCCTGGGTCGGACGGGAGTGGGGGCCTCCCAGCTTCTCCTGGCTCAGGAGCAGAGTTGCACATCTCACTGAACTGTCCCAACTGTCAGCACCTGCGGAGTATGGAGGAAGTTAAAGTTGTTACAATATAATGGAAGTTAACCGTGTTATTTTGTTACTTTTTGTTTCTAGATTTGGTCATTTAAGCATGTGGTATGAGTAGCTACTTTTTGCCCTTCTTAAATGTTTAACTGCTACAAGTTTGCAATTTGCGGATACTGTTCCAGTAGTGAATCCAAATATGTGAAGGGTTAGTTTAAGAGGGAGACAGGTATAATTGTTGCATGATTGCGGGGTTGAGGGATTGGTTATTTGTCGGGGAGGGGAGCGGAGAATGGCAAGCCATTGGGAGAGGGAGCGGGGGATAGGTGGGTCACTGTATATTTGTTTGCCGCTGTCAGTACACCGTTTAGGTTTGCTGAAGCCTGGGTTGTAGTGTTATCTTGAGAGCATGGGAGGGGATATCTCGAGGTTCTGAGGCTCTGTGCTTTGAATATGTTAACGCAGCTAGTGACAGAGGCAGAGTGTTACTCTCCTAGAAGGGGGTTTGAGGTTTGGGAGCTGTATGGGATCCTGCACTGCTCCCCAGATCGCCCTTCTTCTCTCATCCTCACGCTGATTACTATCAGCCACAACAGCGTAACAGGAGGGTGGGGGCGGAGTGGAGGGGCCAGAGAAGCTGCGGGTAGGTTCTCTCTGCTTGGGCTCCTCCCTCATTATCTTCTGTTGGCCTTGATAGGCGGCTGTGTTGGGGTTATGGGTGGAGTCCGGGTGGATTAGTTTAGCAAGGGACTGCCGGTTGAAGGCCGTGGTTTCACATCACATAACATCACATCACATCACATCATGTGGAGATGGTATTGGGGTGGTGGGGGGCTGAAGCCGATGGTGTACATGATGTTAGAATGGGGAGGGGCGGGAGGCCTACATGTCACAGAAGTCTAGGTGGGGCCAGCCCAGGCTGGTATGGGGTCTGAAGAAGTGTTCAAGGGGAAGGGGGAGGGGGCAGATGAGGTGGGAGGGGGGCAATGTGTGGATGGGGGGGAGGGGTGGGGGGGGGAAACTACTGGGCTTATCAGTATACATGGGACGCAAGAGGGGACAAGCTTCACTGAGCAGGGGAAGTGGGGGTGGGGAGAAATAAGCTGTATCTGTTGGGGAGCACCAAGCTGTGCTGGTTGGAGAGTACATAGTACATGGATCTTTAAAAAGGGGTGGGGTGGAACATGGGGACAGGGGGCTCTTGGCTGGGGGGCCCCTTCATTGTGAATCAAAGGGCAAGTACAATTTTGGTTTTAATCCTCCTAAATTGTTATGGCTAACAACACTCGGATAGTTTCGTGGAATGTGTGCGGGCTGGGCTCCCCGATGAAACGCTCCAAGGTCCTACAACACTTGAGGCGTCACCGTGCAGATGTTGCTCTACTGCAGGAGATGCATCAATCGGGGGCGGAGCATCAGAAACTGGGCACTGGGTTCAAAGCTCATGTTTATGGGGCCCCGGCTGTGGGGAAGAAACGTGGGGTGGTTGTACTTGTGGCTAAATCTACTTCTTGGGAGGTTGAAAGGGTTGTTACTGACTCTCAGGGTCGCTATGTTGGTGTGTGGGGGAGGTTAGTTGGGCGGAAGGTGTTTCTCTGTTCTGTATACGGGCCCAATGTATATGAGGCTAGCTTTTTCCAAGACCTCTTAAAACTGATGGCTGAGGCTAGTGGCTATGAGATAATTTTAGGTGGCGATTTCAACATCGCCTTGGCTAGTGGCCTAGATAGATCTAGTTCACAGGACGGCGGGAATTCTCGAGCGCGTCGTCGGCTACGAGGCATTTGCGAGGCGTATGACCTTCTTGATATCTGGCGAGTGCTGCACCCTGGCGAAAGAGATTATACGCATCTATCTAGGGCGCATGGTACTTGGTCCCGTATAGACTTCTTCCTAGTGGCGGATTCACTTTTTAATTGGGTCTTCAAGGCCAGTATTGGCCCTCTTGTTATTTCGGATCACGCCATGGTGGTTTTGGATCTACGGGGGGACCGCCCTCCCTCAGGCAGGGTGTGGCGTTACCCCCTAGAGCTCTGCGGTGATGCACGATTCGAATCTTTTTTGAGAGAACGTTGGAAGGAGTATGAACTCTTAAATGCCTCACCGGATATTTCCCCTGCACTTTTCTGGGAGGCGGGTAAAGCGGTGCTTCGGGGCGATATCATCAGTTACCAGAGCCATTGGCGCCAACAGTTAAATCAGCGGATAATAAGGTTGGAAAGGGAGCTGGGCCGAATCCGCCGGATGGCGGCTGGCTCCCATAGAAGCGCACATATGAATAGATTTCGGGAGGTACGAACGGAGCTAGAGACGCTGCTCCATCAACGAGCACATAAATCGCAACTGTATTACCGTTATAAACTTCATCGGTTTGGTAACAAGGCGGGTAAGTTGATGTCATCCCTGTTGAGACCCGCGGGTGGCTCCCGACAAATTGGGGCGATTCAGCGGCCCGATGGTACTGTTACCCGGGACTTCACCCACATAGAACAGGTCTTCACGGAATTTTTTCGACAGCTTTATGCTAATGAGGAGGTGGGGCGCTCTTTTCTTGAGGATTGTGGGCTCCCTAGACTAACAGAGGAGCAATTGACGGTTCTCAATATGCCCCTGTCCGGTCATGAGGTTCAAGTGGCAATCCGGGGTCTTAAGAATGGGCGTGCTCCTGGTATTGACGGATATCGGGGTGAATTCTACAAAACCCTACAGGACGTGGTGGTTGTTCCTCTCATTGGGTACTTTGAGAACCTTGTGAGACGTGGGAAGTTTCCATACGAACCCAACAAGGCCCTGATCACGATTCTACCTAAACCGGGGCGGGACCCCCTTTTACCGGGATCCTACCGCCCTATTTCCTTACTTAATGTAGATATCAAACTTCTGGCCAAGATAATGGCGGACAGATTAGCACCCTTTTTACCATCCTTGGTGCATCAGGATCAGGCCGGATTTGTCAGGGGGCGCCGAGTGGCTAAAAACTTGCATCGGATACTATTATCCATGTGTGCTGGGCGACTGGCTGGGGAGTCCTCGCTGCTCATCAGTTTCGATACCGAGAAGGCGTTTGATTGCGTTAGCTGGGGTTTTATGCACCAGACTTTAGAACAAATGGGCTTTGCAGGTTTCTTTATTGATGTGATTAAATTGTTGTATGCGGACCCCTTGGGGGCCCTTTTGGTCAATGGAACTATGTCTTCTGAATTTGCCATTCAGAAAGGGACCCGTCAAGGCTGTCCGCTGTCACCTTTACTTTTTGTCCTATCGCTTGAGCCCCTGCTTCTGCGTATCAGGTCTGCTTCTCAACTTAGGGGTATCAGGATGGGTGATGGTGAATTTCGGGTCGCCGCATTCGCGGATGATTTACTGGTGCACTTGGGAGACCCTCAAATGGGACTACCCCGTTTATTGGATCTTATTCAGGAATATGGCATACCTTCTGGTCTGCGGCTTAATTTAGATAAATCCGAGGCGCTCTACCTAACACCGGAGGGACACCCGGGTTGGCAGGGTCCATTTCCGCTGCGGTGGGCTACCGGATACTTCAAGTACCTTGGTGTGTATTTACCGGCATGGCTTGAGGATCTTTATAAGCTGAACGTGAGTAAGATCTTGGGTGAGATCTCGACTTGTGTGGATCGCTGGCGGGATTTGCCCTTGTCCTTGGGGGGCAGGGTTGCTTTATGCAAGATGACTCTTCTCCCTAAAATTCTATACCCTCTTCAAATCCTCCCGTTACTTCTTAGACGGGCGGACCTCCGGCAATTAGACCGCTATTTTAACCAATTTCTGTGGCGAGGGCACAGACCTCGGGTTCGCCTGGCGGTATTACAACAACCTAAGACCTTAGGTGGACTGGGTTTTCCTGACATTCGGCGGTACAATATGGCCTGCCTTCTACGACACGTCCGAGACTGGCTTTGGGACCTTTCCGACTGGACCCCGACGCAGCAGTTCGAGACCCTGTTGACGCCTCTTCATCCCCGATATCTTTTGCATGCTCGTACGCTCCGGGGGGTACCATTGATACTTTGCGACCTTTTTCTGGATCCCTTCCGGAAGGCATGGCGATTCTTTTGTGTGGGGCGTCAGATATCCGCCCATCACACACCTTACCTTCCCTTACGGGGGAATGCGGATTTCACGGCTGGCCTTGGGCGAACCTGCTTTCAGTTTTGGGAGAGCCTTGGTTTGGTGAACTTGGAACATTTGTTGACTGTGGAGGGTACTTTGGTGGTGGTTGATGTGTTGTGCAGGCAATATCAGCTGGGGCCCTGGGATGTATTTCAATATACTCAACTCCGGAGCTACCTTCGTACGATTCCAGACGAGGCATTACGTGGATCGGTATGCTCTGACCTTGAGCTGTCTCTTCTGGGGGGAGCTCTCCAAACGCGGGTGTCGGTGTTGTACAAGATGCTGTGGGATGGGATGGCACCCAGTGCTATCGCCGCCTTAGCGGCGGCCTGGACAGCGGATCTAGGTGAGCAAATTGGAGAGGACTCCCTTTTGGGGGGATTAATGGCTATTCCGACCGTGAGTATTCAGGTCCTGCATCGCGACACCCAATACCGCCTCGCGCGTCGTCTTTACTTTGCCCTGGTTAGGGCGTGGAAAGCCGGCATTGCAGCGAATCATTGCTGCCCCAGATGCGGGGCCGACAGGGCAACGCTGGGTCATATGTTTTGGCGCTGTCCCAGGATCCAGGTTTTTTGGAGCCGGGTGCAATCGTACCTTCGCCGCTGCCTGCCGCTTCTGGAACCTCTCACCGCACGTCATTTAGTGCTCGATCTCTGGGAGGAAGATAAAGGGACAATTCTCGGGGACTGGGCGCTGCGCTGGTTGCGCTTGATGCTGATGTCTGCTCGCATGACAGTTCTGCAGCGATGGCTGGATGTACGGGGTCCAGTTTATGGGATTTGGCGAGTTAGAATCCACCGGCTTCTTCTTCTGGAGCAGCTTGGAGCGGCTGGTAACGAACGTCGATGGGCCAGGTTTCTGGAGGGGTGGGGGCCCCACCTACAGCTTATGCCGGCTGGGACGCGTCGCAGACTTTTGGGGGGCTCCTGAGCTGGCAGACTTTATTTGAGGTCATTTGGGGCTCAGCTTGACAGTTTGGTGGTTTGATAGATGCGCGACCAAGCGGATGGACAGTGAGGGGGGCCCTGGGGTCCACACTGGCGATCCCCGGATTCCCTTTTTCAGCCTCCCTCACCATTTCTGTTTCTCTTCCTCCTATTCTCCTGTTTTTTCGGTTCTCATTTTTACCTTCTCTCTTTCTTCGCTTCTCCTTGATTTCTTTCCCCAGGATAGGACTGCATAGGGACGGGGAGGGGGGGAGGGGCGGGACAAGGATGGGATGGGGGGGGTGCTTTAGGTTAAGTTCTTGGGCAAGTTTATTATCCAAGATGACAGATCCGGGAGAAGAACACACCCTGGATCTGCTCACGATAGCACCAGCTGCTGGGTGAATAGGGGTGGGAGGGGGAAAGTTGGTCTGTACGCGCTTACTGATAGGATAGTGTTCTATGTCTAACCAGGGACAGGGACACCTACGTGTTTCATGATCTTTGCACCCTCTGATACTTCGAGTTGAGACAATTTGTTTTTCCTGAATATGTTACATACTTTGGTCTCATTGAGTATGTACCATACGTTGTCCGGGGGGGGTCTGGTCTCTGTATGTGATGGCAGCCTCTTGCTTTGCCTTCAGGTTGACACTGTTTTCTTTTACTGTACTTATTGCAATTAACAACAACAGATTTAAACACAACGGGAAGTGGGGGGGGGGGGAAGAAAATTGTGTGAAAATGTAAGGCACTAAGGGATGACATAGTCTGTTTGTGTACAATTGTTTCTTATGTTGTATCGTTGTCTCTACACTTTGGAATTGGAAAATGATTGCTAATAAAACATGATTTAAACTAAGGAAATTGCTGAAGGTGGTTGGTGGGCAACGTTGGATTAATTTTAAAACTTTACAGTTGAGACTAGGAGAAATATTGACTGGTCAACAATTTCAAGATGTCACTAAACATGGCCTATATGGAACCACTACATAGTGTTAACAAAGAAACACTTAGGGTGCACTGCATGCATGTGGTAGCATGTTCGTGGTCCGATGAAACCATACTGGAGCATTATGTTTTGGGGATTCAGTTAGGAATATGTCCAGATAGTGTATCACACAAAATGATTCATAAGTGTAATCAATGAAGGTGGAAGAAGACCCAAAGACTATTAGGATGGTTTGTAGCTGTGTGCCATTTGGTTCTTCCAACAGAAAATGGCTGGAGAAACAATTAATGGTTGACTTAACTGTCACTTACACTTTGACATTGTGCAAACCTAGATATATGAAAGCTGCTAATATAAATATGGAGCCCACAGTTGTTATGTATTGTCATTCCAGAGGAAGAAATAGACAAATAAGGAGGATAATTCCCTTAACTCCCCCCTTAAAAGCCAGAACACTTATTTGAAAAAATATACATGCCAAGGATAACTGTAAATCACAATGTAGAAATTTTATAGGTCATATACAGATTCCATTTATGAAATGGGGAATACAAGTATAGATTTTTGACCTGTCCCCTGTCTACATATTATAGACATCCATATATAAATTGAGTCCTTTTTAAAATTGCCATTTCCACAGGCAAGCCCAGGTATTTTGGTATGGAATCCCAACTAAGGCTTCTAAAATAACACCTAAAATGTGTGTTAGAAATTTATTGCATGAACCTTTTTGAAAGAGAGAAAGCTAGATTTACTTGCAAGTTTTGTGTTTAGTAAATGAATGGGAAAAGAGCTTTTTGTATTAAGGAGCATTTGTGTTTTCCATTGCTGACATCACAGGTGTCCTTACCTTGTTGCAGGAAGCCATTTAACCTTGGTGTCGCACTCCAGATCTGTTGGACATTGCTTGGAAGCTGCTGCTGTGCTGGCAAAGGAAGGCACCGAATGTGAGGTTTGTCAGCCTTCTTACTGTAGGCAAAGTTATTCTAGTCACATTACTTAAATGTACATGATGCCACAAGAAAACACCACCATGTGAGAAATTTGACTTCATAACTTAGAAATAAATTTGTGTGAATGAAGTATTAAAGCATATGGATCACATATGTAAAGGGACAATTTTGAAAGTAATGCAGTTTTTTGGATTATGATAAAGAGAACTTCCTTAACAAATTGCATCTTTTCAGGTTATAAACCTGCGTACCATTAGACCAATGGACATTGAAGCTATAGAAAGTAGTGTGGTAAAGACCAATCATCTTGTAACAGTGGAAGGGGGATGGCCTCAGTTTGGAGTAGGAGCTGAAATCTGTGCCAAGATCATGGAAGGTAGAATTAATTTTGTTATAACTTGCAGTTGGTTGCATCTAATTTACAACTTCTTTTAGTCATTAAAAAAAAAAGTATAGGTGATGTATAGTAACTTACCACCTCTTTTGGGACACGTAAGCAGGAGCTTTTGTTTTGTAAATTGTAAATAAAGGTCATACAAGTCTGCAGCTTTAAAACATCAGTAAGGTTTGGAAGAAATATTCTGTGTCTTTTTGTACTTTTAATAGTTGTTTGCTCATGCCCTCTATCACTTTCTACTAGGACCAGCCTTCAACTACTTGGATGCCCCAGTTGTACGTGTTACAGGGGCAGATGTCCCTATGCCTTACGCCAAGACTTTGGAAGAAAACTGCTTACCTCAAGTAAAGGATATTATATTTGCAGTCAAGAAAACATTAAATATATAATTGTTCTCTTACATAAAGTACACTGTACATTTTTCCAAAATTCATGAAAAGCTTCCTCTCTTTAAAAAAGTAATTTTAAAACTGAGCTGCTGTCATCTGTGATTGTACCACAGTAAGAATTTTTTCATTGTTATTCTAACAATAATATTGTTACAGGAGACTTGTTTTATAGTTATGGGTCTATTTAGCAGACATCTTTACAGAGCAAAGCCATGAAAGAACAAGGTTGTGAAAATCATGCTGATTTATTTATTTACCCTATATTAATTTGTAAAATGTACTTTATACTCTGTTTTGGGAGCAATGTGGACTTTTCCTATACCTGTGAACTGGATTATCCCTGTGAGTTACAACACAGTCTTGCTTTCTGTAATAATGGATTAGGTTTCTTGTATAGGAAAGAAAGGTTTGATGGCTCATGATATTCATTTCTAATGGTATTATCACGCTAATATATTCTGTAAAAATTCATTAGTGCTTTTACTCTCCCTCATAATAAAATGGTGCTTCTATAACAACTGCCACATTTTAAATAAAAGGTCGAGGGTGTGCTGAGCCATATGTATGGGTACTAAAACATGCTGGTGAAGGTCAAGGTCTTGGAGAAGAGTGCAAAATGAGCAGTCATGTGCCAAGGTAGGGGAATGAAAGTGAACATTGAGATCACCAAAGATGAGGAGATACTGAAATTGTAGCAATCCTCTCTAAAAAGTCCTGAACTCAGTGCTAATTAATCACGATCATCCAAAAAATCACCAGAGCCACCACCTGTGAAACTGTTTATACTTGTTGAATATGACTGGAAAGGGACATACACTGAACTTTATGTCCACCACTCAGTTCTGTCCTTTTTAATCAATTCCTTAACATTTCAAGTAAATAAAATCTGTCCATTACTTAACTGAATCAAGAATGCGAGTCTCAAGCCGCCGTGCACATTTCAGGACTCTCGCCCTGTTTCAAGTGCTGTCATCACAACATAATTGATTAAAAAGGATTGAACTGAATGGTGGACATAAAATTCAGTATATGTCCCTTTCCAGTCATATCTGACAAAATTAGTATAAACAGTTTCACAGGGGGTGGCTCTGGTGATTTTTTTTGGAAATTATAGCAATAGCAAAAGTGAGAGAATCCCATAAGGGCAGGCAAAGGGCACAAATAAAAGAAGGAAGTTAATGACCACTTTACTCAGTCAGACACACCTATAGCAAAGTATCATGAGAAATATGCTTTCAAATATTATATTATAATATTATCTGTTATGCCAAAATAAATCATCAGGTGGAAATGCTATGGGGGCATGATGCTCACAATAATTGAGACAAGTTTGTACTGTGCAAATATCAGTGTGTGATAGGCATAACACACCAAGTCAGCCTGTATCACAACTGTACTTCCTCTAATAATAACTATTCACACACAGGTGCTTGTGTAAATGTGCTGCTCGAGTGACAAGATTCATGATGAACGTTGTCACGGCACATTCAACCAATGCCACAAGTCACGTGGGAGTAACTTCTGGACAAGTGAACGACCATGTGCAGTTGGTCAATTTCACTACTAATAAACACACACACCTTGCTAGTATGAATGAATGATTGTTTCTCCATATTCTGGTGGCCCAAACACACACAAAGAATAGTTACTCACCTGTTAACAGGTGTTCTCCAGGAGCAGCAGGAATCAGTCCTCACATATGGGTGACATTGACATCAATGGAGCCCTTGCAGAGCATTTCCCCAGCTTTCTATGAAAGCCTTTGGGAATGCAGGCATGCATGCACGGTCCCCTTCACGCCTAAAGGTGCCATCTTGCTCAGTCAAATGACATAGCTAAAAACAGCACACAAAAATGTAAAATTAAACTATGTACAATTGCTACTCCCAGGGGAGGAGGGAGGGTTGTGAGGACTGATTCCTGCTGCTCCTGGAGAACACCTGTTACAGGTGAGTAACTACTCTTTCTCCAGGACCAAACAGAAAGTCGGTCCTCACATATGGGTGACTCCCTAGCTCTGGGCTACCAGGAACCCAGGCTGAACAAGAGAACTCCCTCTAGTCCCAGCATCAAAGAAAGGCTTTTCACTGAAAGGACCTCCACCGGTAGCCCAACGGAGGGCTGGAGTTGCCTAAACCTCAAAGAGATTGCGGAGTACTGCCTGGCCAAAAGCACTGTCCCTATGGGACTCCCTCTCCAGACAGTAATGGGCCACAAAAGTCTGGCTTGAGGACCAAGTTGCAGCCCTGCAGATGTCAGTACAGAGCAGAGGTGAGCCACTGAGGCAGCCATTGCCCTGACATGATGGGCCGTGACCTGACCCTGCAAAGGAAGGTCAGCCGTCCTGTAAGCCCAGGTGATACAGTCAGCCACCCAGAGGGACAAGGTATGCTTGGACACAGCTAAGCCCAAATTATTAGGGTCAAAAGATGTGAAGAGCTGAGTAGCCCTTCTATGCCCCTGCATACGGTCAAGGTAGAAGGATGAGGCCCTCCTACAGTCCAGGGTATGCAGAACTGCTTCAGCCTGGCTTGCATGAGGCCTAGGGAAGAAGATCGGAAGAACCACCTCCTGGTTGAGGTGGAAAGAGGAGACAACCTTTGGGAGGAACTTTGGATGAGTCCTATGGACTACCCTGTTCCCATAGAAGTGGGTGTAAGGCCTGTCACAGACTAGGGCCTGAAGCTCACTCACCCACCTGGCTGAGGTTAAGGCTACCAAGAAGAGTGTCTTCCAAGAAAGGAAGCGGAGAGGACAAGTAGCCATCGGCTCAAAAGGTGGGCGAGTCAGTTGCTGCAAGACCACATTCAATTCCCACTCGAGCTGGAGGACGGACTAGAGGCTTCAGCAAGAGCAAGCCTCTAAGAAATCTGGACACCAAGGGGTGAACCGACAGAGAATGTCCCTCCACCAGTGAGTGGTGAGCTACTAGAGCTGAGAGGTGGACCCGAACAGAATTGGACTTAAGTCCCTGATTGGATAAGTGCAGCAGGTACTGAAGCACTACCGGTACAGCACAGGAGAAAGGATCCTCTGTACGTAGCTGACACCACACAGAAAACCTTTTCCATTTCAGGGCATAGGTTTTTCTAGTGGACTGCTTCCTAGAGGCTAGGACAACCTCAACTTCCTGAGGTAGGCCCCAGGGAGCCAAAACTACCCTTGCAGCCTCCATGCCACCAAAGTGAGAGCTCTGAGATTTGGGTGCAGAAGGGAACCCTGATCCTGAGAGAGAAGGTCGGGTTGCAACCCCAGAGGCAGTGGGGGATCCACTGCCAGCTGAAGCAGAAGTGGAAACCAAGGCTGTCTTGGCCATCTGGGAGCTACCAGCAGGACCGAGGCCTTGTCCTGAAGAATTTTGAACAGGGTTTGGGCCACCAGGGGCGTGGGAGGAAACGCATACAGGAGGCCCTGGGACCAGGAAATCAGAAAAGCATCTGCTGCCAGCCGCAGAGGATGCGGTTGCCTGGAGCAGAACCTGGTCAGTTGTTTGTTCGATGGACTGGCAAACAGATCTATGGTTGGAAGTCCCCATTTCAGGAAAATCTTCTGAACCACTAAGGGATGGAGCTGCCATTCGTGGGGCTGCAGAATCCTGCTCAACCTGTCCGCCAGGTAGTTGTCCTGGCCAGGTAGATAGACTGCCTTGAGGAGCATGTTGTGCCTGAGAGCAAACAAGCAAAGGTCCTGTGCCTCCTGACAAAGGAGCCTGGACCCAGTTCCGCCCTGCTTTTTCACATAAAACATGGCTACTTGGTTGTCTGTTTGAACTAGGACAGACTGATGAGCCAGTGTTTGAGAGAAAGTCTTGAGGGCTAAACGAATAGCCCTGAGTTCCAGTAGATTGATCTGCTGTGTGGCCTCCTAGGGAGACCACAGGCCCTGGGTGCACTTGCCTAGACAATGAACCCCCCAGCCTTGCAGGGAGGCATCTGTGGTCAACACCACTGTGAACCCAGGAATCTGAAAAGGCACCCCCTGCAGTAGATTGGGTGGGTGCAGCCACCAGCGGAGGGAGTTCAGAAATTGTCTGGACACCCTTAATTTGTCTCTGAGGCTGCCTGTGTCCACTGAGTTCGGAGGCACCACTGTGCAGGCCTCATATGGAGCCGGGCATTGGGGGTCACATGTACCGTCGAAGCCATGTGGCCAAGAAGCCTCAGGCAGAGTCTGGCGGAGACCAGTGACCTGCTGAGAAACTGGTTTGCCAAGTTTATCAGTCTTTGGGCTCTGTCTTCTGGCAAGAACGCCTTTGCCAGCAGAGAGTCCAACCTTGCCCCTATGAACTCCAAGTTCTGGGAGGGGAGCAAAGTGGACTTTGCGAAGTTTATGACAAACCCCAGGTTTTGAAGAAGAGCAATAGTTCGGAGGGTGGCGTGTCTGGCCTCCTGGCACGTCTGACCCCTGATGAACCAGTCGTTCAGATAGGGGAAGACAAAGATACCCTGATTTCTCAGGTAGGCCGCCACCACTGCCAGGCATTTGGTAAAGACCCTGGGAGCGGAGGTGAGGCCAAAAGGCAGTACTCTGTACTGATTATGGTTTTCTCCCACCATGAACCTGAGGTACTTTGTGGTCTGGATGAATGAGGATGTGAGTGTATGCATCCTTTAAATCTAAGGAGCATAGCCAATCTTCCTGCTGGAGGTAGGGGCAGCAGTGTTCCAAGAGTAAGCATCTTGAATTTCTCTAGGAACTTGTTGAGATTTCTGAGGTCGAGAATAGGCTGGAGGCCACCGGTTCTTTGGGGTATGAGAAAGTACCTGGAGTAGAGCCCTTGACCTTGGAGGTGGGGAGGCACAAGCTCCACTGCCTTGTCTCGCAACAGACCTTGGAGCTCCTGAAGGAGAAGATCTGTGTGCAGGGGAGGCCTTGGAGGCTCCCCTGGAAAGTATGGAGGAGGCAGCTGTTGGAAGTGTAGCATATAGCCCTTGTGGACGATGCCTAGCACCCAACTGTCTCCAGTGATGAGTGGCCACCTGTGGGCAAACAGGGTAAGTCGACCTGTGCAGGGTTGGGAGAGCAGGGACATAGGCTATGCCTAAGGAGTCAAAAACCCCCAGCCTGCTGAGTGGGAGCAGGGGCCGGAGGCTTGGGAGTCCTATGCCTATGGGGCCCATTACGCTGACCCTGTGGGGGAGCCTGGGAGGCCTGGTACTGTTTGTAGGCAGTGCCCTTCCTTGGGTCAAAGGGCTTTTTACCCGAGCCCTTCTTTTTGTGAGAAGGGGCAGAAGTCTTTCTAGACAGCCCTGTCCTCGTGAGGTGCTCGGTTTCGAGCTGTGTGGCCTTCTCGGTCATGGGCTTGCCAAAAAGGTTCTCACCTCGGCAAGGGACATCGACCAACTTGTCCTGAACCCACGGCTCGAGGTCCGATGACTGCAACCATGCCTGGCGTCGGGCCGCGATGCCGGCTGCCGCAACACGGGCCAAAGCCTCGAAGCCATCGTAGGCAGCGCGGGACAAACTTGGAGCATGCCCGTATCCCCGAGGACAAGGACTTGAACCTCTGCAAGGATTCCCTGGAGAGACCAGCAGAGAACCCGGCCAGTTCCTTGGCCAGGTCCCGCAAGTACATGCCCATGTACAGCTGGTAAGACTGGACACGGCAAGCAAGCATCGAGCCCTGGAAGCATTTTCTACCAAAACCATCCAGGTTCCGGGCCTCCCTGCCAGGGGGCACCGCGGAGTGCATCTTCTGACTTTTCAGCCGATGCATGGTCGATTCCACCACCATGGAATGGTGTGGTAGCTGCGCCTTCTGAAACCCAGGGCTCTTTCGGAGTCGATAGATGGAATCGACCCGCTTGCTTAGAACCAGCGCCGAGGCCGGTGCCTCCCACATCCAGAAGAGGAGCCGTTCCAGCATCGGAGGAACCGGAACAGTAAAGGTCTCCTTCGGAGGAGAGTCATACTGTAGGGGCTCGAGGCTCCTCCTCAGGGTCCGCAGGGATAGCCAACGCAGTGGCCATATCCAGGATGAACTCCGAGAACCGGGTATCCTCCGGAGGGGATCTTCTCCGGGGCTCAGACTGCGGTGAGTCCGATGGGACGCACCAAGTCCGGAAGGTGTTGGGGGACTCCTCGTCCTCCGTCTCCCAGGCGGACTCGTCCGATGAGGAATCGGGCTCCGACCGCGCGGAGCCTGTGAGCACCCGCCCCGATGCCGAAGGCACTGGTGTCGACGCCCTCGGTCCCGAGCGGGAGGTCGAGGGAGACCGCGACCCTGCATGGTCTCGAGTATCGGCTCGGTCTCCGGGGTCGACTTCGATGTCGATGTCCCGGTGGTCGGGGCAGATGCGCCAGACAGGCTGGCCATCAGCGCCCGCTGCTGTTCCATGAAGGCAGACAATCTGCACTCCAAGGCTGTCAAGCCTGAGACCCAGCCCGACGTCGGCTCTCTGGGAGGAGAGTCCACGAAGACTACAGGACTTACGTGTCCAGCAGACTCTGGCTCCATACAAGGTACTTTTGGAGGCTTCTCCTGTTCCACGGGCCCGGGGCGGCGGTCGGGGGTCTGAGACCTAGCTCCCGAGGAGCCAGGGACCTCGTCCGACGACGCCCTCGCGAGCCGCTTCTTCCTCTTTCGTTCCTGGTCAGGAACCGAGGAGCTACCGAGGGGCCCCGACGGTGCTCAGGATCAGATTCCCAAGATGTCGAGGCCTCAGATGAGGTCCGGGCCCGGCTGGAGGCCGAGTCGGAGAAAAGCCTTTCCTTTTGGTGCTGACAACTTCGAAGCGCCTTGGAGGACATCTTTCCACATGGTCCACAGATCTTAGGATCGTGGTCAGGACCCAGGCACCGAAGGCAGCAGTCGTGTGTGTCGGTGAGAGACATTCGTTTCTTGCACCGATCACACTTCTTGAAACCACTGGAAGCCATCGGGGAAAAAAAAGAGTCCCCGTGAGGTCAAAGGACTAGCCTTCCAGGGAAAAAGAAAAAAAGGGCGCGAACGCCAGCCACGAAGGGCAAAAACCGAAAAAATAAGATCTGGCTTGATACCGGTGTACCGAACCCGGCGGGAGGGGAACCGGCGTCGAAGCGGAGAAAAAATAGCAAAGGAATCGCAAAAAAATCCAACTATTTTCTGGGAGGACTAGGACACACATCCGACGGGCTTCACAGAAAAAGAGCGATGGAGCAAGATGGCACCTTTAGGCGGGAAGGGGACCGCGCATGCGTGCCTGCATTCCCAAAGGCTTTCATAGAAAGCTGGGGAAATGCTCCGCAAGGGCACCATCGACGTCACCCATATGTGAGGACTGACTTCCTGCTTGGTCCTGGAGAAAGGAGTTTACATCTTTCTCGACTTGAGCAGCGGGAGACTGGAGTGTGCTTGGGATAAACATTACCTCCTGTCTTCCCCAGTCCTTCACATTATATACAGGGAAGTCAGAGGCTACAAGGGAGGTGTTTGATTGGCTGGACAAAGCAGGGCTAAGCACAAGATTGGCTGAGTGAATTCAAGTGACAGAGGGAGGCATGGTGCGCATGTAAGCAGAGGTCACGAGCAAGCTGAGAGGCCCTGAGGGGTGAAATGCTTAACAAACTCTCACAATCGTAAATTTAGGAGTGAAACAATATACAATGATTGTCAGATGTTGCATTATAATGATTTTAAAAGCAATACTCTGACAATCAGTTACTTACTTTTCTTACATGTTAATTCTGTTATTCTCTCCTTTTGATTAAACAACGAGCCTATACAACACTACCACTGCTCAAGGCACAATGGCAGCTGGCTGAGTAATGACTCGTCACTAAGGGACAGAAGCCACTCTTTGTAGCACCCCAGGGTTGAGAATCCCTGCACTATGAGGAAAGGCTTAAAAGATTAGGGTTCTTAAAAACATAGGATATGCCATACTGGGTCTGACCAAGGGTCCATCAAACCCACTATCCTGTGTCTAACAGTGGCCAGTTCAGGTCCCAAGTACCTCGGTTTCCCAAAAGGTATACAAATTCCATGCCGTCTGTCCCATGGGTAAGCAGTGTATTTCCCAGGTCCTCTTTAATAATGGTTTCTGAACTTTTTCTCCAATAACTCATCAAAACCTCTTTTAAATCCAGCTACACTAACAACTTACTGCATCCTTTGGTAACAAATTTTAGAGTTTGATTAGGCATTGAGTAAAAAAAAATTTCTCTGATTAGTCTTAAATGTGCTACATTGTAGTTTCATTGTATGTCCCCTAGTCTTTCTAATTTTTGAAGGAATCAAGAACCGATCTACGTTTACCCATTTCACTACATTCATTTAGACCTCTATCATATCTCCCCTCAGCCATTTTTTTCCAAGCTGAAGAAAACTGAATATTGCGTGCTATTCTGGTCACCATATCTTAAAAAGGATATAGTTGTTTATTCCTTCAAAGGGTAGAAAATGTGTTCCCCTGCCAGCAGATGGTGAGACAGAGAAAAAAATTCCCAAAGCTTTGCGGCATCACCCTTGGTATAAAAACCCATCCCCCAAGAAGATTTTCAGTGTTTTCTCTGTCTCAGCAGATGGTGGATGTCTCCTAGCATTCTCTGAGAAGAGATTTATTGTCAGTGTAGCTATCTTTGGCAGTTTATTTATTTATTTACATTCTCTTATATACCGTGCTATTCTGCATCAGTGCGGTTTACATTGAACAAACTGAAATTACATTGAACAGGGCATTATAACTTGGAGATACTATTTTACAGGGAACATGGGCTATGGAGGGTTAAGTGGCTTGCCCAAGACCACAAGGAGCACCTGTGGGACTAGAAACCCCAGTCCTTCCAGCCCAAGGTTGCTGTCCTGTAGTGGGATTTGAACCCCCGGCCTGAAGTACATTGCCCCAACCACTAGGCCACTCCTCCACTCCAGTTGTGCACAGTGTGGTGCCCCTTTTTTTTTTTTTTTTTTTTACCAACAGTTTTCCTTTCTTCACTTTCCAGAGCCGCTCCTGGTCAAGAGAACCAGTAGAGCACTTCTGAAGGGAAGTGCTCCTGCTCATGAAGAGCAGTTGCGGCCTTCCGTTCTGACTGTTCTGCAAGCAAGACTTCTGTCAGCTAAGTTGCCAGTCACCTTTTGTTATTTTTCTAACTCCTTAAAGTTTGTTTAAACACACCAAAAAAAACCACCTTATTCAAGGATCAGGTTGAGGAAGTTGTTGGGCAGTTTTTTCTTCTCCGGACCTTTCCTTCTGTTTTTTTTTGTTTCCTCCTTTGAGAGCAGTGAGTGTTTTATTAGTTTTGCTGTTCTCTTTTAAAGCAGCATCCTGATCTGTTTTTTGGCAGTATCTTATTCTTCTGACCGTGTGCACCTCCCTTCTTTTTTCGTTGTGCTCCATTTTCTGCAGTTGCCTTTTTCCTGCTTCTCTTCAAGCAGTCAGGCAGCTGCTGCTTCCCAGCTCTGTTTTGCTGTTTCCTGCCATAATTTTTGTGCCACGGCTGTCATTCTTTCTTCAGAATCTGTTGATTTTTGGCTTCCTGTGACTTTAGTTTATCCTGTTGTGAAAATGCCTTCTTCCCTACAGCCTGCTTGGGCTGTGGGAAGAAATGTAAGACTTTGACAGGTAGTTTGTGTTCCTTCAGTGGTTCTGATCAAGGGAGTCTTTCTGTGTCTGCAGGTCCTGGTTCTGGTAGCCCTTCCAGATCTTTTGCTTTAGCTCCCTCTGGGTTACCTTAGGGTGATGCTAGATCTCAAAATGCCCTTCCTCTGGTTTTGTTGCCTGAGTAGCCTGCTTGCCCTCTACAACTCTCTATTCAGCCTATGCAGACTTCAGTTGACGGTTTTGATCTCTAGTTCATGCAGCTATTCAGTCAGGCCTGGGATATGTAGCGCTTGGGGACTTTGGCTACTCCAACAGCCACTGATCCTCCGTCTAGAAAGCATGCCCACCGAAGTTTAGCTGGAACTTCTTTAGATCTGGCCAAGGATATCCCCCTTTTCTACAGGGTACTGGCACCCTGCAGGGGAAGATGGCGACAGTCCTTCAGATGAACATTCTATCACTTCTAAGTCTGGCCAGGAAGGAGGAGAGCTCTCGCCATTGTAAGATGACTAGGAGCCTCAAAAAGACAGGATATCTGGTTATTCCGTAATGTAGAGCTTCCTGCTCTCACTGCTAAAATTAGAGAGGCTCTCAAGTGCAACAGCCTTCAGAGTCCTCTAAACCTCAGGCAGACCCCATCACCATGGACATCAGGAAATCTTCTAAGGCTTTTCCATTTCCCCTGGAATTACAACAGATGGTCTCCTTAGAGTGGGAGTTTCATGATGTTTCTCTATGCTCTGCTCGTTGCTTGGGGCATGTTTACATTTGATCTTTGGATGATCTTGAAAAGTGGTTGTGTTTCCCTAAAGTAGATGCCTTGGTCACAGCAGTCACTAAACGCACAACCATTCCTGTGGATGGCAGCACTGCCCTCTGTGATCAGATGGATCACAAGGTGGAGGGCCTCTTAAAAACCATTTTCTCATCATCGACCTTGGCATTGCAGGCCTCTGTTTGCGGAAGTCTCAAGTTTTCTGGTTCCGCCAAATCTTCCTGTTGACTGTTTCCAGGTCCATTCCAGTGGGCAGACGTTTATGGTATTTTTTCCACTAATGGACACAAATAACTTCAGACCAATGGGTACTCAAGGTAGTAACACAGGGTTATGCTCTGTGCTTCACCAAGCCTGTGCTGAATGTCTTCCTTATCTCTCCATGCGGTTCCACCACCAAGGCAATGGCTGTTTGCCTGACTCTCCACTGCCTTCAGCTCAATGCAGTATACCCAGTTCCTCCTTCCAGAAAGGGATTCTGGTCACTATTCCATTTACTTTGTCATTCCCCAGGACGGCTCCTTCCGTCCTATCCTGGACCTCAAGGGAGTTGATTGCTGTCTTCAGGTGCCACAGTTCTGGATGGAAACCCTCAGGATAGTCATTCAAGCTGTTTGACCAGGTGAATTTCTCACATCACTGGACCTGGCCAAGCATATTTTCATATTCCAATCCGCCAAGATCATCAGCAGTATTTAAATTTTGTGGTCCTCTGTCAACATTATCAGTTTCATGCCCTACCCTTTGGACTTGCCATAGTTCCTCGCACTTTCTCCAAGGTAACGGTAGTAGTGGCAGCTTCCTTGTGGCACCAAGGTATTTGGATTCATCCTTATCTAGACAATTGGCTGATCAGAGCAACAGGTTTTGAGGAGGCTCTCCTTTCTGGACTGTCTTGTCTGGGTGGTCAATTATGCCAAAAGCACTCTGTCCCCAGTTCAGTCTTTGGAATTTCTCGTCATCCGCTTCAGCACGAGAGTGGGTTGCGTCTTCCTCTGTTATGACAGATGCAACAAGCTCTGGGTTCAAGTCCATGCCTTCCGGTACCTGGCAGCTCCCACTGCCTGGGATTACCTACAACTCCTTGGCAACATGGCTTCTGCTCTCGCCATAGTCTCCTGGACCCATGCTTACATGCATCTGCTACAGTACTCTCTCCCATCATGCTGGTCCCCATCCACTCAGGACTATCAGATTCGTATACCCCTTTCTTCAGTGATTCACCGCAGTCTTCGCTGGTGACTTTGTCCTCATCACTTGTTGAAGAGTGCTCCCTTGGAAATTCCACATTGGGTAGTGGTCACCAGACACCAGCCTCGTAGGATGGGGAGCGCATTGCCAGGGAGAGGCAGTGCAGGGATCTTGGTCCATTCAAGAAGCTTCTTGGACCATCAATCACATCGAGGCCCAGGCTGTTTATCTGGCTCTACTCTTCTTTCAATCCCACGTCCAGGATCTAGCAGTCCGAGTACTTTCTGACAATTCCACCACTATGACGTATCTCAACAGACAGAGTGGGACCAAATAGAAACATGACAACAGAAAAAGACCACATGGTCTATCTAGTCTGGCCTTCCATATCAACTACTACAACATTCCCTTTCTTTCCTTTAGAGATCCTCTGTGTTTATCCCATGCTTCTTTGACTTCAGATACTGTCCTCATCTTTACCACCTCCACTGGAAGACTATTCCATGGATCCACCACTCTTTCCGTAAATAAATATTTCCGCATATCACTCCTTCAAAAGGATGTGAACAGGATGGAGTCGGTGCATAGGGTTGCTACTAAAATGATTAATGGGCTTCATTATAAAGCATATGAGGACAGACTTAAGGATCTTAATATGTACACCTTAGAGGAAAGGCGGGATAGAGGTGATATGATTGAGATGTTTAAATACCTCCGTGGCATAAATGTTCAAGGAGAGAGCCTCTTTCAATTGAAAGCAAGTTCTGCTACGAGGGGACATGGGATGAGGGTGAAGGGAGATAGATTCAGGAGTGATATGCGGAAATATTTCTTTACGGAAAGAGTAGTGGATCCATGGAATAGTCTCCCAGTGGAGGTGGTAGAGATGAGGACAGTAACTGAATTCAAAAAAGCATGGGACCAACACAGAGGATCTCTAAAGGTAAAAAGTGGACTGTTGTAGTTGTTGTTATGGAAGGACAGACTAGATAGGCCATGTGGTCTTGTTTCTATGAATCTATCCCCTTTCGCCCTCATCACATGTCCCCCTCGTAGCAGAGCTTGCTTTCAATCGAAAGAGGCTCTCCTCCTGTGCATTTATTCCACAGAGGTATTTAAACATCTCAATCATATCACCTCTATCCCGCCTTTCCTCTAAGGTGTACATATTAAGATCCTTAAGTCTGTCCTCATATGCTTTATAATGAAGACCACTAACCATTTTAGTAGCCACCCTCTGTACAGACTCCAGCCTGTTTATATCCTTTTCAAAGTGCGGTCTCCAGAATTGCACACAATACTCCAAATGAGGTCGCACCAAAGACTTATACAGGGGCACTATCACCTCCTTTCTTTTGCTGGCCATTCTTCTCCATATGCACCCAAGCATCCTTCTAGCTTTTGCAGTCACCTTTTCTACCTGTTTAGCTACTTTAAGATCATCAGACACAATCACGCCTAGGTCCCGCTCTTCTTTAGTGGACAAAAGAATTTCACCCCCTATACTATATTGTTCCCTTGGATTGTTGCAACCCAAATGCATGACCTTGCATTTTTTAACATTAAATCTCAGCTGCCAAATTCTAGACCATTCTTCAAGCTTAGCTAGATCCCTCCTCATGTTATTTATACCTTCCTGGGTGTCTACTCTATTGCAGATTTTGGTATCATCCACAGAGGCAAACCTTACCAGATAGCCCTTCCGCTATATCACTAACAAAGATGTTAAAAAGAATTGGACCAAGGACAGATCCCTGGGGCACACCAATGGTAACCTCCTTCTCCTCAGAGTGAGTTCCATTTACCTGTACTCTTTGTCGCCTCCCACTCAACCAATTTCTAACCCAAGCAGTAACTTTAGGGTCCATCCCTAGGGTGCTCAGTTTGTTTATAAGTCGCCTGTGAGGAACGGTGTCAAAGGCTTTACTGAAATCTAAATGCACCACATATAGGGCTCTCCCTCAGTCCAACTCCCTGGTCATCCAGTCAAATAAATTAATCAGATTTGCCTGACAAGACCTGCCTCTGGTGAAGCAATGCTGCCTTGGATCCTGTAATCCGCTGGACTCCAGAAACCTCACTATTTTCTCTTTCAGCAGCGCTTCCAATAATTTACTCACCACTGAAGTTAAACTAACCACCATGTAGTTTTCAACCACGTCCTTACTTTTGCTTTTGTGTAAAGGGACAGACAATATGTGCCTCTCTCCAGTCCTTTGGCACCACTCCTGACCAACGAGGCATTGAAAAGGTCAGTTAGTGGAGCTGCTAGAACGTCCCCAAGTTTCCTCAGTATTCTAGGGTGTATCCCATCTGGTCCCATTGCTTTGTCTACTTTAAGTTTAGCTAGTTTCTCACAAATAGAATCTTCTGAAAATTGTTCAAGATGCCCCTTGCTTCTGTTCTTGTTTGTGGGTGTTTTCTGAGGTCTTGCTCCTGGTTCTTCATCTGTGAACACAGAACAGGAAAGGAATCTTATTTCCCTGAGCAGAATCCAGCCTCCTGGCTCTTTCTGTACTGCATAGAAATGAAGAACATTAAAGCGGATTTCCTGAGTTGTCATATCTTGGATCCCGGCAAGTGTGAGCTAGCTTCATGGATGTTTGCGAACATTTTGCATCGATGGGGTCATCTGACTCTAGACCTAATGGCCATCTCTTCCAGTGCCAAGACATGAATCTTTTTTAGTTGTCGAAAGGAACCAAACTCTCATAGCCTAGATGCTCTGGTTCAGACCTGGCTCTCAAACCAACTTCTCTACATATTTCCTTTTTGGCCGCTAATCGGCTGTGTACTCCATCGACTACAGTCACACTCTGGACAAGTAGTGCTGGTGGCCCCAGATTGGCGTAAGCGTCCATGGTATGCCATTCTCCTCTGCCTCCTGCAGGAGGTGTCCCTACCCCTCTGTGTTTGGAGAGGTCTCCTGTTTCAGGGGCTGGTTCTCATGGATGACCCCGCTTCTTACTCGCTTATGGCTTGGCTATTGAGCGGCGGCGCTTGCATCGCAAAGGTTACTCACTGCAATTAATGGCTGCTCTACTACAGGCTCAACGGTCTTCTACCTCACGTGCCCATACTCTGATCTGGCATCTCTTTTTCTTCTTGGTGTTCTAAGAGATCCCTCTCCCCTTGGCGAGTTAATATTCCAGACATTCTTTCCTTCCTTCAGGACAGATTTGATAAGGGTCTAGCCCTTAATTCTTTAAAGGTGCATATTGCAACCTTGACATGTTTTGGAGGCCTCCCCATGGGCGGTCTCTTGCTTCTCATGTAGATATTTCCCATTTTCTGCAGGGCGTTCGCTCCCTGAGCCCTCCAATTGTCCCTTCTTGGGATCTGTCCTTAGTGCTTTGCACACTCACCCATGCCTCTCCTTAGGGCATCTCTCAAAGATTTGACTCTCAAAACTGTTTTTCTTATAGCAGTCACTTATGGCACAGCGCCTTTTCGAACTCCAGGCACTTTCTTGCTGGGATTCTTTACTGTCTTTTTCCACAGAGGGGGGGTGGGGGGTTACCATTCGAACAGTGCCCTCTTTTCTGCCTAAGGTCCTTTTGGATTTTAATGTCAACCAATCATTTTGCTTCCTTCCTTTTTTAAGGAGCAGTCTTTGGGTGACAAGAGTCCTTCACCTGTTGGATATTGGTAGGGCGTTACGCTGTTACCTCAAACTCACTGGGCTTCTGGTCCCCAAAAAGGAGCAGCCATCTCCAAAGTGACCATTTCACGCTGGATCAAGCAGACCATTGAGTTAGTTTATATTTTATTGAACAAACTTGTGCCTGTAAGTCTTCGGACACAGTCTGTGCCCACACAGAATATCTCCTGGGCAGAATGCTCACAGGTAGCTCTGCTAGATATTTACAGGGCAGCCACCTAGATCTCCCTCTCTACTTTTGCACATCACTATCGCTTGGGTGTCCAAGCTTGAGAAGCAGCTTGCTTTAGAGCCTCTGTCTTGACTGCAGCTGTTTCTTCCCACCCTGGAGTGGTTTAGAGTAGTTACCTGTAACAGGTGTTCTCCAGGAGCAGCAGGAATCAGTCCTCACATATGGGTGACGTCGGCGCCGACGGAGCCCTCGTGCGGAGCATTTCCCCAGCTTTCAAAGAAAGCCTTTGGGAATTGCAGCACGCATGCGCAGTCCCCTTCCCGCCCAAGGATGCCATCTTGCTCAGTCTGATGACATAGCTAAAAGACAGCAAAATAGCAAAAATAAATCATATGACTGCAACTCCAAGGGGAGGAGGGAGGGTTGTGAGGACTGATTCCTGCTGCTCCTGGAGAACACCTGTTATAGGTGAGTAACTACTCTTTCTCCAGGACCAAGCAGGAAGTCAGTCTTCACATATGGGACTCCCCAGCTTAAGGCTACCGGAGACCTCAAGCGGAAAAAATGAGCTGCCTTCTAGCTCGTCAGCACGTAAGGAAGGAATCTTCTCTGAGAATGCCCCCGACCGGTAGCCCAACACCAGGGTCGGAGGGTAGGAGTTGCCTAAACCCCAAAGAGATTATGGAGTACTGCCTGTCCGAAAGCACTGTCCCTGCGGGACTCTCTCTCAAGGCAGTAATGGGCAGCAAAAGTCTGGCTTGAAGACCAAGTAGTGGCCCGGCAGATGTCTGCCAACGGAACAGAGCGGAGATGAGCCACTGACGCAGCCTTCGCCCTGACACGATGAGCCGTGACTCGACCCTCCGAGAGGCCGGCTGCCCCATAAGCCCAGGCGATACAGTCAGCGACCCAGATGGACAAAGTACGCTTGGAGACAGGGAGCCCCAACTTATTGGGATCAAAAGAAACGAAGAGCTGAACAGCCCTCCGATGCTCCCGCGTACGGTCAAGGTAGAAGGACAACGCCCTCCTACAGTCCTGGGTATGCAAGACCATCTCAGCCTGGTTGGCATGCGGCCTGGGAAAGAAGGTCGGAAGAACCACCTCCTGATTGAGGTGAAAAGGTGAGACAACCTTAGGAAGAAACTTAGGGTGAGTCAGTAAGACTACCCCTATTCCTGTAGAACCTAGTGTAAGGAGGATCAGACACTAGTGCCTGCAGTTCACTCACTCGCCTAGCAGAGGTAAGAGCTACCAGAAACAAAGTTTTCCAGGAGAGAAAACGGAGAGGGCAGGTAGCCATAGGTTCAAAAGGCGGACAAGTAATACGCTGCAAGACCACATTCAGATCCCACTCAGGGGCCGGTGGACGCAAAGGAGGCTTAAGCAGAAGGAGGCCTCTGAGAAAACGAGCCACCAAAGGGTGGTTGGAAAGAGGCCTACCGTCCACCGGCGAGTGGTGCGCTGAGAGAGCACTAAGGTGAACTCTGACAGAGTTAGACTTAAGGCCCAGATTGGAGAGGTAAAGCAAATATTGCAATACTACCGCTACCAAGCACGAGAAGGGATTCTCGCTGTGGTGAGCACACCATGCGGAGAATCTACGCCACTTAAGAGCGTAGGATTTCCTGGTGGATTGTCGCCTAGAGACCAAGACCACATCTTCCACCTCCCGAGGCAGTAGGAGGGGAGCCAGGACTACCCTTTCAGCAGCCAGGCCATCAGATGAAGGGACTGGAGGTTGGGGTGCAAGAGAGCCCCCTGATCCTGAGACAGGAGATCGTGTTGAAACCCTAGAGGGAGAGGGGTGTCCACCGCTAGCTGCAGCAGAAGCAGGAACCACGGTTGCCTCGGCCACCTGGGGGCTATCAGAATCAATGAAGCCCCATCCTTGAGGACTTTGAACAGCGTTGTGGACACTAGTGGTGTGGGAGGAAACGCATACAGCAGGCCTGTGGACCACGAGATCAGAAACGCATCCACTGCTTCCCTGAGAGGATGCGGTTGTCTGGAACAGAATCTCGGGAGTTGCCGGTTCAGAGGGCTGGCGAAGAGATCCATGGTGGGGAGGCCCCACCTGAGAAAGATCTGCTGAACCACCAATGGATTCAATCTCCATTCGTGTGGTTGCAGGATCCTGCTCAGTCTGTCCGCCAGGTAATTCTCTTGACCTGGGAGGTAGACAGCTTTGAGAAGGATTCCGTGATTGACAGCCCAAGAGCATAGCTGTTGTGCTTCCTGACAGAGAAGGAAGGAGCCTGTGCCTCCTTGCTTGTTCACGTAGAACATGGCAACTTGATTGTCCGTCTGGACCAGTACAGACTGGTGAGAGGCGAGGTGGGAGAAGGCTCTCAGAGCAAGGCGTATCGCCCGTAGCTCCAGGACGTTTATCTGTTGAGCAGCCTCCCAAGGGGTCCAGAGACCCTGAGTACATGTCCCTTGGCAATGTGCTCCCCAACCGAGAAGAGAAGTATCTGTTGTCAGCACTTGAGAAGGCGGAGGGGATTGAAAAAGCACTCCGAGTACCAGATTCGGAAGGTGAAGCCACCATTGCAGAGAGGAGACTAGCAGGTCCGATATCTTTACTGAGTCCGCTAGGCTCCCCGTGGCCTGATGCCACTGAGTGCGAAGGTTGCACTGAGCAGGCCGCATGTGCAGGCGGGCATTGGGGGTTACATGAACTGTGGAAGCCATATGGCCGAGTAGTCTCAGGAATTGCCTGGCAGAGACCAGGGAATTGCTGCGAAACTGCCTGGCCAGATCCATCAGCCTGTGGGCTCTGTCCAGAGGCAGAAACGCCTTCGCTTGAAGAGTGTCCAGCCTTGCTCCTATGAATTCTAAGTTCTGGGACGGGAGCAAAGTGGACTTTGCGAAGTTTATGACAAACCCCAAGTGCTGAAGTAGAGCCACAGTGCGAAGGGTGGCTTGATTGGCCTCCCGGGAAGATTGGCCCCTTATGAGACAGTCGTCCAGGTACGGAAACACAAAAAGACCTTGAAGCCTCAGGTAGGCTGCCACCACTGCCAGGCACTTGGTGAACACCCTGGGAGTGGAGGACAGGCCAAAGGGTAGTACTCTGTACTGATAGTGGTTTCCCCCCACAACAAATCTGAGATATTGTCTGTGGTCTGGATGAATAAGGATGTGAGTATACGCATCCTTTAGATCTAAGGAGTATAGCCAGTCTCCCTGCTGGAGGTAGGGCAGCAGGATTCCAAGGGTAAGCATCTTGAACTTTTCCCTCTCCAGGAACTTGTTGAGGTTGCGCAAGTCTAGGATGGGTCTGAGGCCTCCTGTTCTTTTTGGTACCAGAAAGTACCTGGAATAAAAGCCGTGACCTCTCAGGTGGTGGGGCACCGGTTCCACAGCCTGATCCTTTAGCAGACTTGCTAACTCCTGAAGGAGTAGGTCCCTGTGCAGAGGGAGTCTTGGAGGCTCCCCTGGAAAATAGGAGGGAGGTACCTGGTGAAAATGGAAAAGACAGCCCTTTTGGACTATATGAAGAACCCAGGTATCTGATGTGACGGCTAACCACCTGTGGGAAAAGTTGGCCAGCCGGCCTCCTGTGCTGATGTGAGCCAGCTGAGGAGAAGAGGCTATGCTGTCTGAGTCAAAACCCCCCACCCTGCTGAGCAGGGGCCGGTGTTGGTGGCTTGGGGGCCTTCTGCCTACGGGGACCTTGACCCTGCCCCTTGGCCTGCTGACCCTGTTGGGGAGCTGCAGAGGCCTGATAATGAGGGTAGTGTTTATAGGCAGATGACTTCCTCGGGTAAAAGGTCTTTTTTCCCAAGCCCTTCTTCTTCTGAGAAGGGGCAGAGGTTTTTCTGGACAGCCTAGTCCTGGTCAGAGTCTCGGTCTCGAGTTCTGCAGCCTTTTCAGCCATGGGCTTGCCAAAGAGGTTTTCACCTCGGCAGGGGACATTGACCAACTTGTCCTGCACCCATGGCTCGAGGTCGGAAGCCATCGTAGGCTGCTCGAGAGATAAACTTTGAGCACTCTCGAATACCAGTGGACAAGGCTTGGAACCTCTGCAAAGGTTCCTCGGAGAGACCAGCAGAGAACCCGGCAATCTCCTTTGCCAGGTCTCGGAGGTACATGCCCATGTAGAGCTGGTATGTCTGGACACGGCAAGCAAGCATAGAGCCCTGGAAGCACTTCTTACCGAGGGCATCCAGGTTCCGGGTCTCCCGGCCGGGAGGCACCAAGGAGTGCATCTCCTGACTTTTCAGTCGATGCACAGCCGATTCCACAACCATGGAGTGGTGCGGTAATTGCGCCTTTTGGAACCCGGGGCTCTTGCGGACTCGATAGATTGAATCGACCCGCTTGCTTAACACCGGCGTCGAGGCCGGGGTCTCCCACATGCGGAAGAGCAGCCGCTCCAGCATCGGAGGAACCGGAACAGTAAAGGCCTCCTTCGGGGGAGAGTCATACTGGAGGGCCTCGAGCTCCTCGGCTCGAGGCTCCTCCTCGGGATCCGCAGGGAAGGCCAAGGCCTTGGCCATATCCCGCACGAAGTCCGAGAACCGGGTATCCTCCGGTGGGGATCGTCTCCGAGGTTCGGACTCGGGCGAGTCCGATGGGACACACCGAGTCAGATGAGTGTCGGGTGACTCTTCGTCCTCCGTCTCCCAGCCCGACTCCTCGGAGGAGGAATCGAGCAGCTCCGGTCGGGCAGGCACGATGCCCTCCGCCCCGACGCCGAGGGTATCGGTGTCGACGACCTCGGCCCCGAACGGGAGGTCGAGGGAGACCGTGGCCGAGGATCGACTCGGCCTCCGGGGTCGACTTGGACGTCTAGGTCCCAGTGGTCGGGGCAGATGCACCGGTGAGACCAGCGATCAATGCCTGCTGCTGTTCCATGAAGGCAGCGAAGCTGCTCTCCGTCAACCTGACTCGGGCCCCGACGTCGGCTCCCTCGGAGGAGAGTCCACGAGGACAACAGCACTTACGTGTCCAGGAGACTCCATCTCAACACGAGGATGTTTGGCAGGCCTCTCTGACTCCCAAGACCCGGGACGGCTATCGGGGCTATGCGACCTGGCCCTCGAGGAACCAGGAGCGTCCACCGATGCTGCCCTCGCGGGTTTCTTCTTCCTGCGATGTTCCCGCGAAGGAGACCCCCGCTCAGAGGAACCCCGACGCTGCTCAGGGCTGGAGTCCCGAGACGTCGAGGCCTCTGACGAGGTCCGGGCCCGGCCGGACGCGGAGTCAGAAAAAATCCTATCCTTTTGGTGCTGCCGACTCAACGCCTTCGAGGACATTTTGCCACACGGACCACAGATCATCGGGTCATGATCGAGTCCGAGGCAACGGAGGCAGCAGTCGTGTGTCGGTAAGAGACAAGTTTCTTACACCGATCACATTTCTTAAACCCACTGGTAGCCATCGGGGGAAAAAGGGCCCCTGCTAGGTCAAAAGACCGGGCTACCAGGGAAAAAAGAAAAAAGGCGCGAACGCCAGTCACAAAAGACAAAAACCGAAAAAGAGAGAAAGGACTCGATACCGGCGTATCGGTCCGAGCGGGAAAAGGATCCGGTGTCGAACCGGAGAAAAAAAAGAGAAAAAACAGGGAAAATCAACTTCTTCCTCGGGGAAAAACGAACTACGTCCGTCGGGCTCCGCGGAAAAAAGAAGACAGAGCAAGCTGGCACCCTTGGGCGGGAAGGGGACCGCGCATGCGCGCTGCAATTCCCAAAGGCTTTCTTTGAAAGCTGGGGAAATGCTCCGCACGAGGGCTCCGTCGGCGCCGACATCACCCATATGTGAGGACTGACTTCCTGCTTGGTCCTGGAGAAAGCTATGGTACTCCCCACTACTCTGAATTGGCCTAGCAGGATGTATTTGGAAGGAGAAATTTTACTTACTGATAATTTCCTTTCCTGGAATCCTGCTAGACCAGTCCAGGACCCGCCCATCTAAACTGTTTAGTCTGTCGCCTAGCTAAGACTCTCTTTACGTATCGGCAACATTGCTGTACCTCACCATGTACATACTGCCTTGGCCTGTGAGTCCTGTTTCAGATTGTTCAATTTAGCTTGTTATAAGTTTATGGACTCATTTTTGGTCTGGTTTTATGCTTCGTTGGCTGTTTAAACTCCTGCTTCTTGTTATGGTTATACTGAAGCTCCCCTTGGGGGATGGGTTTTTATTCAAAGGGTGATGTCATAAAGCTTTGAGAATTTTTCTTTATCTCACCATCTGCCAGCAGGGGGACACAACCCCATTAGTCTGGGCTGGTCTAGCAGGATTCTAAGAAAGGAAATTATCAGTAAGTAACATTTCTCCTTAGTGTAGCTGGGTTCAAAAGATGTAGGGAAAAATTCCTGGCAGAAATGGCCATAAACCATTATTAAAGAGGTGGGGAGGATCCAGGGACTGGGGTTCAAAGGGGATATATTAAGCACACCCAGAGAATGAACAATGAGCATTCCCAGTGGAAGACCCTGATGACCCAAGAGTCCTCCCCTGCAAGAATCTCCCCCTCATTGAGGTCCATCTGAGATCCCGCAGCCTCTAGCCCTGAGGGACCCTCCAAGGGGTTATCCAACACCCCCGAAGTGCTCCAGGGTGCGGATGAGGTCCAGAACAGGTGAAGCATGGCCTACCTGTGGCCCCAGCACATCTCTGAAGGTCCCAACAGATTCTAGTTCCACCTGGGCCCAGACTTTGCACCACAGAGATGCCCACCATGCTCCCCAGCCTCTTTTCATTAAATGGGCCAGCTGCATCAAAAACACAAAATTGGGGAAAAGGAGCCCCATCCAAATCAGTGAGGCCCCACTGAGGAGTCCTGACCCACCAGGACCAAATCCTGCCTCCCAGGATTCGTCCCCCGTGGGCAGTGCCTCTGATGGAGACATGGCTGTTGTTCCCACCAAATTCACAGAAACTGCCAAATGAGTCAGCCCTGAAGTCTCCCCTGACAAAGAAAGAGGCATGGTCGCTGACCTTGCCCCCCTCCCCACTGAAGGAGAGCTCTGAAACTGATCTCCCACTTCTCTCTCCCCTTGTCACATGGGCAGCAGAGGCCAACCGGTGACAGGCATCCCCAAAGGCAGTAGCCCACACAAATGACCTTCATGAGTGCATTGCTCTGAAAGCAGGAAAAACGCCACTGCAGACTGCTGAAAGAAAATAACTGAAATGGCTTCCCCCAACAATCTCAACACGATCGACAAAGCTACAAGGACAGAAAATGGAAAGCGAAGACTCCCACCCCTGAAGCAGCCAAAAAAGCACTTACAGTGACAATCCGGCAAAGCCTAGATTGGATACTGCACCCACATCCTCTAGCCAACCATGAGGCACAATTTTAAAGAGTCAGCCGCCAGATGCTGGTTCTCAGCCACTTAAGGCAGAGACCAATGTTGGTTGTGTGGCCAAGCTGTAAGAGCAGGGACCCAGCCCCACCGGGTGCGCTTTTAGGCCTCCACCCTCCCCTGACTGAACGGGCTTGAGTACTCACAAGACACAGGCCCCTCCTTGGCAGCTCTGGAGCAGCCCGGTCACCTAACAAATCCCTTATATCTGAATTGGTTAGTAGGTTTTTTTTAAATTTTATTTATTTATTTTATTAACATTTTTTATATACCGCACTATTCATTATCAGCGTGGTTTACATGGAACAAGAAACCTCAGACAAGTTACATTTATCTGGTCATTACAGTTAACAGGAAAATCAACTTGAATAACAGGAGCAACTATTTACAGAACAACTATTTACATAACAGTGTCATAGTGTCTGAAAAGCGTACTGTTAATCTGGTGAAGTAGTGTAATGTGCTGTTGAGACAGGAAAGTTTACGTGGTTGGAATGTAGTTATTGATATTTGGGTGTGACAGTGTTTTTGTTCCCTGGGAAGTACTTGAGGAAAAGGTGATGTTTCAGGGCCTTCCTGAACTGGCTGAGATCAGAGATGGCCCTAATGTGTGATGGAAGGGTGTTCCAAAGTTTTGGGGCACATAGACTGAAGGCTCTGCTCGATGTTGTGGAGTTGTATCTTATGACCTCCTTTGGTACGATTAGCATATTTAGTTCCGTGGTTCTTCTTAGTCTGTTGGGTATGATTGGTTGTATCATCTCCGATAATGAAGTGGAGGCGAGACCTTTGTATGCTTTAAAGGCCAGGAGCAGTGTCTTGAAAGTGATTCTCGCTTGAATAGGAAGCCAGTGTAATTGTTTTAGAAGGGGTGTTACATGGTCTCTTTTGGATACTCCAAAAAGCACTCTTGCCGCACTGTTCAAGGCGAGTTGAAGAGGATTTAAGGTAGATTGAGGAAGCCCTTGTAGTATGGAGTTTGCATAATCGAAATGGGGAATGATTAGAGCCTGGTAAACAGTACGGAAATCGTCTGGATCAATCAGTTGGTGAAGATGTCTGAGGGAGCGGATCTTGAAGTAAATTGCTCTTACTGTGTTGGATATGTGAGTCTTCATGTCAAGGTTTTGATCAAGAGTCACTCCTAGGTATCGGATATGGGGTTTTACTTGCAGCTTGGCATCTCGAACCTCCAGGCATGTAGGTGGAATGAAGTTCGAGTTCCTTGAGATAAAGAGAACCTCCGTTTTTTTATGTTGGATTCTGAGATTTTGTGTCAGTAGCCAGTTTGATATGGCGTTGAAACGGTTAAGGGAGTGAGGTCCATCTTATCTATGCAGATCGGCATGTATAATAACACGTCATCAGCATATATCATACAATTGACATTAAAAGATCTGATGATGTTACATATAGGTTGAATGTATATGTTAAATAGTAATGATGATAGAGAGGATCCTTGAGGGACCCCTTGTCCTTGATGAAACGGATCTGATATTGCCCCATCCGATCGCACATGCTGCCATCTACCTGACAAGTATGAGTCACACCATTCGAGTGCTGTTCCACAGAGGCCCTTTTCTTTTAGATGGATAATAAGAAGCTCATGACATACTGAATCGAAGGCTGCCGCAATGTCCAAAAAGATGAGTACGAATCCATGCCGGATGTTGTCAATGCCGAAGTTTAGGTTATTGAGGAGGGTGGTAAGGAGAGTCTCGGCACCATGTGATTCTCTGAATCCATGTTGGCATGTATCCAACGGAGCTGCAGAGTCAATGTGGTCTTGTAACTGCCTATAGACCACTTTTTCAATTATTTTTGCAAGCGTAGGTATGCTGGAAATGGGTCTGTATGAGTCTTCTTTTTGTGGATCTAACTTGCAGTTTTTTAGTAAAGGTCTGATGGAGGTCTGTTTGAGAGCAGCAGGGAATGAGCCGGTGTCAAATGATAGCTTTATAATCTTGGATATTATTGGAGCGAGATCATTGCAGAGATCCTTTATCCAAAAGGCTGGGCAGGGATCAGTGTGTGCTGTGGAAGTATTGAGAGTTGAGATAATGTCTTCAATCAGTTTCAATGAGGGAGTAGTGAAGGACATTAAAGGTGTTGGGTGCCCTTGAATTATAGGGGCAGAGGGTATTTTGGGGTTTTTTTTATTTATAAAGGAATTTCCAACAGTGTAGTCCAGGCTACACAGAGTTCTTCCCCATCTGCTGGGGACTGAAGATAGCTTTGTGGGAGGAGTTCAGTCTCCTTTATGGGATGACCTCATCAAAAGCCTGGAATTCTCAGTTTCCATCTGCTGGAATGGGGAGAAAACACAGTAGTCTCGACTGGACTGGAGGGCCGCTATGGAATTTTAGATTACTGCTCAGATGTCCAACTGCCATGGCATAAAAGTAGGCTGTGATTTGGGCGTGGATTCCTGGTGAAATTTCTGATGCAGAGGTATCAGTGTAAAGATGATTCTGAAAATCATGGGACGAGATCAGAACACCAAAGGAAAGAGTTTTAAAGCAGACCGACTGATAGTATGATAGCAGTGGAGGAGCCCCCACAGCATACACTAGAAGTGCTTGTGGTATTAGCAACTTAAGAGTAAATTAGACTTACCTGCTAATTGTTGTTCCTTAAGGAACTCTAGTCCAGTCCCGGAACCATAGAGTTTAGAACCTCCACCAGCAGCTTTGGAGACTGAAAGATGTCATCGCTTTGATGTCACTGGTATAACTAGGCAAACTCCGCCCCTTTCCACCAGTACCTATTGACAAAGCAGACTTAGCAGATTAACAAATAAGCATAAAAGGACAGAAGTAGTTAAAACTGCCCAGGAACTAGACGTCCCCATAACTCAGCAAAAAACATCTAGCCCCTGAAGACGGAATAACCGCTCCAGAGCCGACAGGGCACTGCTGCGCATAAAGAAAGGGTCGCCCGGTGACTCTCCTGTGCACGTTCATACCCGGAAAAAATTCTCTTCGAAAACCTGTTTCTCATTCCGTCTCCGTGTTGGACGGATTTCTGTAGTCCTTTTCCTTTTTTTTTTTTTTTTTTTAACTTCAGGCTGCACGCCACGTAATATACTGGGAGGGGTCCGGGACTGGACTAGAGTTCCTTAAGGAACAACAATTAGCAGGTAAGTCTAATTTACTCTTCCTTTGCGTCCCTCTAGTCCAGTCCCGGAACCATAGAGGATGTAACAGAGCAGTGAATATCAACGGGAGGGACCTTGAAGCCCAGCCTGAAGTACTGCTGACCCAAAACGTCCATCCCGTCGCACCTGTACATCAAACCGATAGTGCCGTGCAAAGGAATGCAGTGAGGACCAAGTCGCCGCCCTACAAATGTCCCCGACCAGCACTAAACTGAACTCCGCCCAAGACGCCGCCGACGCCCTGGTGGAAGACCAACCAGAACTACCTTACCCTTCCACAGGTAGGCCGATGCCAAAGACTCCTTTAGCCACCGCGAAATTGAGGACTTCGCCACCGCGTCCCCCTTCCACGGGCCTCCAAAGGCGACAAACAACCTGTCGGACTTCCTGAAAGATGCTGTTCTACAGTGATACTACTTAAGCACCCGAACGTCCAAAGATGTAACCGACCGCCCGACTGATCCTGCTGTTCCACCGAAAACACTGGAAGCGACACCACCTGGTTGATGTGAAAAACCGAAACCATCTTTGGCCAAAAAGCTGGGACCGTGCGCATCACTACCTTGTGACTGAAAAAAGGACAAATACGGCTCCTTACAAGACAGCGCCTGCAACTCCAAAATCCTCCTAGCGAAGCAAATGGCTACCAGAGGGGGAAAGGACAAGACAAAGACTATTAACTGAGAGCTTACTGAGCCTTGACTAGGACAAAGCATCAGCTGCCCCATTCCTCCACCAAAGAGAACTCCGGGAGAACCCCAAGGAAGCCAATAATACTAGCTAGCGCTCGAATTAAATCATAATGCACATTTGCCACATAAAGCAAAGCAGGCTCTAGTCGATTCAACTCCCTGATCCTTTCCTGCTCCAGGAGAACAGACTGCCGTAAATACTGGCACCCCCTGAAACATGCTCTCGTCCCCCCAGACTCCCAAATTGGAACTTGTAAGGACAGAGCATTGCCCCCAACGATCGTTTCAGTGAACCATCTACTTTCCTATCGTACGCTAAAGAAGATTGCTAGAGCTCTCCTCCAGACAGTGAGTCCACATCCCCTGGAAGTGCAAGGTGTGCACCCACCCACGTAGTACCCAGGCCTGCCCCTGCTTAGCCTCACAATGTCAAGCAAGAACAGGCAAATTCGGGACAGCTGAATACTTTTTTTTTTTTCTTTTACAAAGACATTGCCTAACGCAAAATTCCTTCAGCATATGTTGAGAAGCTCTTTCGGTGCCAACAACATGAAGTAGAAAGAACCCCCAATTACCAGCAGAGTCATCCCCAGCCTTCCTGCTAGAGTAACGCCCCATGCCGTCTGACTGCACCAAGATGGACTTGATATTTTAAGGTCAACTAGCACCTGGTGTTAGAAAGACCGCTTTCTCATTCCGTAGTGGTCACCGAGTCAACAAAGAAGAAGCCGAGAAACTGCAGAGAAGCTCCCAGTATACCACCTGGTAAAGACTACACTTCTAGACCACTGAAGCAAAAAAGCATGCGAGAGTGCATTGTGTCCTGCCCGTAGCTGATCGAAGTTAAATGATGCAGTGTATGCAGGATATTTTCCAGAGAACGCAAGGCCCCTCATCCAGGCTGCCTCCACATTCACAGTCCAAACTGGCAGCCATCTTGGCTGATGCCAAGCAGCGTGGAAGCCATCTTGCCAACACAGCAGATGATGTATGCCTACCAGAATCTGAGCTGCCGCTATTGCTGCTAGAGAACTAGCCTGGCTGCGTGCTTCTGGCCTCCATCAAAGCAGACTCTGAATACTAGCAGATACTCTCCGTACTGGAGAACCTCTGATAAATGGAATGGGAGCATAAATAGCATCAAAGGCCCGAGTGCTATTTTGCAACCTCTCCGCTGAGCTGCCATTTCTAGAAGTAAAAGAAACCACCTATAGTCAGACCGAAGACATTACAAACCTATCGTAAAATCCTATAATTCAGGCAAAGCCCAACTAAACGGGAATATTTTCCAAGAAGAAACCACACAACATAATGCTTATGGCAGAGTAGTCCACATCTGTGGACTGGCCATGGCGCTCACCCAAGCACCTGTTACAACTGTCCAAGAGAGTTATCACCCTAATTCCTTTTGACTTGAATATGATTACAGTGGATCATAGCGCTATATCACAGCAGCTATGCCAAAATATTACCCTGCCATAGAACCCGACGAACGCTTTAGAAGACCTTCTATGGATAGCGGGAGGAGATTCTTGTAAATCAACATAGCTATGCCTGTATGTTTTATGGTTTTTTTTTTGTAAACCATATTCTGCAGCTGGGTTAATATTTGCATATTTCAGGAAAATTGTACCCGTCCTATTCAATATGTTTATGTAATATCTACCATTAGATAGGAATATTAAGTCAGAATTTGGGATCCCGAGAGTTTTGGGCCTGGCCTGGAAAGGGCGTATAGGACCCCAAAAAACAAGTTTCCACCAACTCCAATGAAATCAAAGCAGATCAGCTAAAATTACCCGAACTGCTCTTATACCTTTGCAAGAAGCTACCATCCCCCGCTGCACCCAGCTGTCCTTCCCCCCCTTATCCTGAGGGATTCAGTGTCGCAGGATGCGTTGCTCACCCCCTGCCAGCCTGCTGCGTCTGCCAGGGAGCTGAAGAGCGAAATAGAGAGTAGAATCTCTGGAAGCAAACAGCGTCCAGACCAGAGGTTCAGGACACCAAAGGCCACCAAATAAAGCCACAGTTTTAGCCAAAAATGAAGCCGGCTATCTCTCACTAAAGAGAGTTTGTTTTTCTTTTCGAAATCCTGCTCCAGAAATAGAATAAGAACTCCCTGGGACGGGCCCACTAAGTGGAGCTATGAAACACACAGGCACCTTGCAAGTGGAGGTCTGAGAGGTTGCCGCCTGTGTGAACCTGATGAGTAAAACAATTTTGTATGTTAACTCCACACCCCCCCCCCCCCGGGGCGGGGGCCCTGAATACAATCTGTGATTCATGAGCAGCTGTGGCCTTTAGGGCAACCAAGCCCAACCAACGATACAGAAGTTAAGAGCTTCAATCTTGGTCATATAAAGATGATTTGCGGAGCATTACAGAGAATAAGCAATCTGAAATGGCTGTAAACACACGGTCAGAGAAAGGCCCTATTGAGTGTATCCGCTGCCCTCTGGCGGCCATAGACCATAGCACAGGCACTTTTTGCTTGACAGTTAACTATTATATACTTTATTACATCCTAAGGTTTCCTAAACCAGTTCCGGTGAAACACAAACCTCTGGGCAACTTTCAATATAAAAGATACAAAGTCACACTTCCAGCCTGTCCCTCCTTCCAAATACAAGTGAGAGCTCTGCTCTGGAACCTAAAACCAAATTGCCTAACATCCTGGGACTTAACAGATGCTCCTCAGAGGCATGATTAGGAGGGAAAGAACATGTGGAATCAATGCCAGGCTGCTGTCCTATAAAACTAAGAATAAACTTAAAACTAAAGAGGACTGACAACAGTCCCCTTAAGGCTGAGGAACTCCCTGAGCCTCAAGAAACACTACAAACAAAAGAGAGAAACACTAGGCCCAAAAATCTAGCTATTCTGCTTGTTGGCTCCCTCACACAGGCATCGCACTGCGACTCTCGCCATGTGATCTAAATATCTAGAGAGAAAATGGCCGCAAAAAAGGAGGCCCCAGCAGACCGACAGAGCCCGAAGGCCTTACCTGTAGGGCAGAAAGCCACACTGCCTGCTCCTACCACCTTGTATTCCCCTCCAATCCTCCAACCGCGCTGATGCGCCAGGCAGCCACGGCGAGGACCGCTCAGCCGGTTCCACAGTGAAAAATTAAGATCCCTCTGCCACGGAGAGACTCCGTCTCACACAGCTTCAGTGTGGCTGTACGGGTCTCGGAGCTCTCTCCCGTACAGTCAAGGGAGAGAGATCCGCCCCGGCAAAGGCCTGTAGCAAGTGCCAATAATTGAGGACGGAAGGCAAGCGCTGCTACTAATTTAAAGAGCCAGGCTCACAAGTAAAATCACTGTAAATAAGGAAATTTACGCCTAACTAAACAGAAAGGTAACGGAATCAAAAGTAAACTTAAAAGTAAATTAAAGTAAAATCAGAATAGAATTTGTCCCACTAAATGCTCCTTATCTGTTCCCCCCAGGAGCTAGGCCTCCTGCTACATGGAGACTGGACCCACTGGAGGCTGATCTCTGCAACTTCTAACAGCCAGAAATATCCCAGCCCCTCGGGGTGCTGACTGTGCAGTTCTATTTTCTTTCGCTTTATAGCAACCAAGGTAGCAATGAACCAACTAGCTGAATCCCATGGAGACTGGACCCACTGGAGGCTGATCTCTGCAACTTCCAACAGCCAGAAAAAATCCCAGCTCCCCTGAGTGCTGACTGTGCAGATCTATTTCCTCGTGATTCTATACCAACCAAAGTAGCACTGAACCAACTAGCTGAACCCCGTTGACCCGAAGGCAAAACAAAGCTCCCAAGGCTGTCTACAAAAAACAATTCAATCTTGCCGCTGAAAATGCGGCTCTCAAAATGGCCGCCGTGAGCGTTCCCGCTCAAAAAAGAACACTCTCTCACCACACGCGGCGAGGCCCCGAGGCACCCTGCAAGCCCGGGAGCCGCCGCAAAGCCTCCCCTCCAAGTTTTAACCACCTCCCTAAACCAGGTCAGTGCAGGAACTTACCGCCGATTCCTGAGGGAGGGGGGAGTGAGGGAGAGGAGCCACAAGGACACCGGAGCACAGCCTGTTCACGGCTTCAGCTCCGGCGGTTTACTGCTCTGACTGAGCCGGGCACAACCTTCACTGGCTTTTAAGCCCCCTGCGTCGCTGCTGCTGCAAGTGCCCGCCTTCTACCTGCTCCTCACCCCTTCAACTCGGGAGCAGGGAGGCCACTGATTAGTACTGTTCCCCCTGTGCTTGTTTAGATGCTGGGGCAATTCAGAGAGGGAGGGGGAAGAGAGAGAGAGGAAGAGAGGAAAAATAAAAGGTCCACAGATACAGGAACCCTTTCAGCAGCAGCAGCTCTGACCTAAAAGAAAAACAAAAAACCAAATCAAAAAGGGAAAATAAGGTTGAATTTCAAAAAACCAAGCTCTGCTTATTAGATCCCACTGAGCCCAGTCCCGGGCTCAGAACCTCAAAGCTGCTTGGAGACTGAAAGTACTGGTGGAAAGGGGCGGAGTTTGCCTAGTTATACCAGTGACATCAAAGCGATGACATCTTTCAGCCTCCAAAGCTGCTGGTGGAGGTTCTAAACTCTATGGTTCCGGGACTGGACTAGAGGGACGCAAAGGAATAATCATTTTAAAAAAAGGGTGATACACAAATATAATTGAGCAATCCTAGCTAAGAATTGTTCACTAGTAAAATGAAACCTATCCTTGAGCCCAAGGAAATATTTAAAAAGGAGATAAATGAAATAAGCAGCCAGACAAAACATTTTTTTTAATAAAATGAGTGCATCTCATATATAATCACAAGTGACATGAAACTTTATACACAATATTATCTGCATAGAAACAAAACACTAATAACTGTGTATTTGAATTAAAAAATGGATTGTATGTAATCCTTTAAAGTGCAATTTGTTTAAAAGTTGTAAGCAAATTATAAACTAAAGGATCTTTTTCACAAAGTCAACAAACATTTAACAAATGTAGTCGGTCTTGATATTGGCAACTTAGTGTTAAAAAAAAAAAAGCGCCATTTTCTCTACATTATAAGCTTGCCTGAGTTAGTATAACTCACACATTTTGCCAGAAGTAACATACCCTACTGGAAATAACAGTACACAAGCTAAGATGTGCATATTTTTTTGCTTTTATCTTTAAATTGGTGTAGGTTGAACAGGGAAGTTATGATAGCACAGTAATGAAAGCATAGGATTAAAAAGTGCAGAGGACAGCAGCATCACATGCTGCTGGGCTCAAAAAGAGCCAGAATTAATAACCCCCTCTTCTAGTTGTGTAATCTGTTTAACTGTGATTATCTGATGTTTCTGAAAACCAAGAGAGAAGTGCATTAACCGTATGGGCAGAGTTCAGGGTAGACTAAACTTCTGGTGGAGCTGTCTCCCAGACAAATGGGAGGAAGCAGTCATAAGGACGAGCAAAGAGTTTGCTGCAATTCTTAAATTGCAGTTTTTATCAGCAACGTAAAGAAATTCAGTATGAACCAAAATTACTGGTTTTCTTTTCTGAAAATGGATTTGTAGGGTTCCTGATTTCTTGGCATTTGTATTTTAACACATTTTTCAAGATTGTTTTTTTTATAATGTGACTCAGAACTTATATTTCTGCATATTTGTTCTTTTTGTCACTTATACATTCACTTTTTCCATGGAAAAAAATTAAAATACAGATGAAATGGAAACTTCAATTCTAGTTGCATTTTTCCATGAAACAGAAAAAGCAGGAGCCTCTAATTATTTTTCTTAAGAAATAAATTGAGTACTTCTTTCCACACACTTACTGATGATATGGCAGCACACACAAAAAATGGTTGAACTTGCAGATCTTTGAAACTTTTAAGGGACAGCACACCCTTCTAAGCTTCAGCCTCCGCTAAAGAAGAAGCCTTACCAATTTCAAACATTGGCTAGTTCAATCTGTTTTATGGTGACTTACTAGAAAATCATATAGAAATATAATTTTTACACTCTAAAAATTAAAAAAGTTGAAAAAGGCCTTCAGTGGAAAACTGCAATGCAGGATGCCACTTTCGACCAACTGCTTGATTAATTGACATGCGTTTATATACAAGAGCTGTAAGTCTTTAGTTTCAGCAGATCCGAGGGGCACTATAATCATTTGTTTTTGCTGTCTTCAAAGTTCCTTTTTTAAAATTTTGAATAGAGCTCAGTAAGGCACCCCGACAAGTACCATTAACAGATGGAGAAGTAACTTGTGTTGGCAAATCCAGTTCTGAAGGAGAAGCCAACGCTGGTGGTGCTGGTGGTGGTGGTGGAGGTGGAATCGATAGCGAGGAGGTTGATGCTCCTATTAAATTGAAAGTAATAATTAGTAAATTAAAAAAACATAGCATGACAACTTCAAAAATGAGTCTAAATTACCTATGGGTAAACCATAGCATCTACTCTGATAGTTGCTTCTACAAATGACTCAGTTGATTTAACAACTCTGGTGTGGATGTACGCAGACGTCTCAGCTGGTACAGTCCTCCACTGCAGTTCTGCATGCAGAATATCTTATCAGTGCTCCTCTGTGTGATATATCGTATCACTTTGTTTTCCCTAATAATGCCTTATAAAAAGACATTGGTCTTGACAAAAGGCAGTGGTGTTTCTTGTTATAGTATAATGTCATTACAGTAGGGGAGCTCCTGTTCTTTAATCTTTAGGTCAGCTCTAGCCATTTTTGATCCTATCTATGATGCCACCAAGAGATTAACAAATAATGTTTGCCACTTCACACAATATATAAGCCAGCTGACAGACATCAGACTCTGAATTCCTTTACTATAACAAAAATTACAAGACTGATAGTCCAAAATTTTGTCTAGTTAATTTCAGTAATTTCCTGACCTGCCAAATGGTTTAATTTTTGTCTGGACAACTCATTGAGCCATCAAAAGTTAACCAGTTAAGTATGGGAGAAGCAAGAGGTGTGCTGGAGGCTTGGATACAATATAACCAGATATCTTTAACTGGATAGCATTGAATATCGGTGCTAAAGCATAGTTACTCACCTGTAACAGGTGTTCTCCAGGAGCAGCAGGAATCAGTCCTCACATATGGGTGACGTCGGCGCCGATGGAGCCCTCGCGGAGCAATTTTCCCCAGCTTTCAAAGAAAGCCTTTGGGAATTGCAGCGCGCATGCGCGGTCTCCTTCCCGCCCAAGGGTGCCATCTTAGCCAGTCTGATGACATAGCTAAAAGACAGCATAAAAATTTGCAAAAAAAACCTTAAGCAGATGATTGCAACTCCAAGGGGAGGAGGGAGGGTTGTGAGGACTGATTCCTGCTGCTCCTGGAGAACACCTGTTACAGGTGAGTAACTACGCTTTCTCCAGGACCAAGCAGGAAGTCAGTCCTCACATATGGGACTCCCAAGCTTAAGGCTACCGGAGACCCTAAGCACAAAAATGAGCTCCCTCTAGCTCAGCGGCACAGAAGGAAGGAATCTTCACTGAATTATTACCCACCGGTAGCCCCCATCCGGGATGGAGGGTAGGAGTTGCTCAAACCTCGAAGAGATTTCGGAGAACTGCCTGTCCGAAAGCACTGTCCCTGCGGGACTCCCTCTCGAGGCAGTAATGGACCGCAAAAGTCTGGCTCGAAGACCAAGTAGCGGCCCGGCAGATGTCTGCCAACGGAACAGAGCGGAGGTAAGCCACTGACGTAGCCTTCGCCCGAACACAATGAGCCGTGACTCGACTTTCTAAGGAGAGTCCGGCTGCCCCATAAGCCCAAGCGATACAGTCAGCAACCCAGATGGACAGAGTACGCTTGGAGACCGGGAGCCCCAATTTATTGGGGTCAAAAGACACAAAAAGCTGAGCAGCTTTACGGTGCTCCCGCGTACGGTCAAGGTAGAAGTTCAATGCCCTTCTACAGTCCAGGGTATACAGGACCATTTCAGCTCGGCTGGAGTGTGGCCTGGGAAAGAAGGTCGGAAGTACCACCTCCTGATTGATGTGAAAAGGGGAGACCACTTTTGGAAGAAACTTTGGGTGAGTCCGTAGGACTACCCTATTTTTGTAGAATCGAGTGTAAGGGGGATCAGACACGAGAGCCTGCAATTCACTTACGCGTCTAGTGGAAGTGAGGGCTATCAGGAATAAAGTTTTCCAAGAAAGAAAACGTAGAGAACAGGTAGCCATAGGTTCAAAAGGCAGACAGGTGATCCGCTGTAAAACCACATTCAGATCCCAGCGGGGACACGACGGGTACGTCTGTAGGGCTCCACAGAAAAAAGACGACTGGCTAAGATGGCACCCTTGGGCGGGAAGGAGACCGCGCATGCGCGCTGCAATTCCCAAAGGCTTTCTTTGAAAGCTGGGGAAAACTGCTCCGCGAGGGCTCCGTCGGCGCCGACATCACCCATATGTGAGGACTGACTTCCTGCTTGGTCCTGGAGAACTGGTTAATTCTGGATGTAAAAAAATACCTGTTCCAAAGTTAACTAGATAAAAATATCCTGTTAACTTTAACCAAGTATATTGAAAAATGGTGATTTAACCAGTTCTCTTTTTACTGGATGAGCTATCCATTTAACTTTAAGCAGGTATGTCCACTGTATACTGGCCCCTTCATTTGGGGCAGGGGAGGGTGTGTTTTGATTAAACTAGAGCTTCACATGCAGAAACAAAAAATAGCCAAGCTTTGAGGGCATGCCAGAGAAACTGTTATTGACTATCAAAGGCTGAAAAAGCTAGGCATTCCTATAGTACAAGGAAATAGAAATGTATTCTAAATAGCTGATATTTAGGCTCCATCATAAAATTTCTCCCTTCCCATATAACCTGTGCAAGTTCCTACAGTGCTGCATGTTCCTGCTAAATCACAGGATTTGGAATTAGTTATTTAATTGATTTTGACTTGATTAATTGCCCTATACCAAAAATATCCCAAGGTGGTGTATAATGCACAGAAAACAAATGATATCCTCAACATAAGTGCATTAATAAAACTTTAAACATAGAGCCCAATAAACTTTAAATAATCCTAATCAAAAACACGTGGAGGAGAATTTTAGAAAAGATGTCCAAGTGCAATCTGGGACATCTAAGCTGGAATGTCTTGAGGGGGAGAGGTACGAACAGAAGCAGACACAATTTCACAAATGTGGATATGTCCGATATGGATGTCCGCAGGGGTGTCTAGACATCCCTGGAACCATATTTCAGAACCTGAACATTTAGGATAGCCTAATGGTTAGAGTAGTGGGCTAGTTACTGGGTAGCCAGGGTTCAAATCCCACTGCTGCTATCATTGACACTGTGCTGAGTACTGGGGATGATGGCGTACTTTTTCCTCTACACCCTCTAGATGTTTTTCAGCCAAAATGACACTTTTCAGATGCCTGTTTGTGTCTGAAGCAGGTCTCAACTTAGAAGAGACATCGGACTTCCATGATGTTTCTGAGATCAGGCGGGGAACGTCCTGGTTTCTGGGAATGCCACGGCCATGCCTCCACCACGCCCCATTCAGACGTGGGTGTCCTCACGCTGAGGATATCTCCAGAGCTGGCTTCTAAAATGGCTCTAGACACATCGCTGTGCTTTGGACGTCTCTATGCCTGCTTTTGTATGTCCAAAATGGCCCACATAATAATCAACGTAAGTAACTGATGGAATTACCTTAGCAAACAGCCATACCTTTACTAACTTCTGAAACCAAAGATAATTAGAATCTAGATGATTCTCTGCAGGAAGAGAATTCTATCAATTTACAGCATAAAAACAAAAGGCCCTGTTTGTTAGATATTTATATTTACTGGTTCCAGGGATTCCTTCCAAAGCTGAGAATTTTAGTTAGAGAAATAAACACAGCATGTCATATCTATAGTTCTCTGGAGACAAGCAGGGGGGTGCAGGCACACTCAAAGGTGAAGTCCCCGAACTCAACTCTGTGCCAGATCTCTCTTGGCTCAGAGAAACTTTGTTGCTTCTCTGAGCATGTGTGCCTGCTTCCCGCCTGCCTATGACCAGAGGATCAGGGATTTTGTTTGCCTACCACACACAGACTGCACAGGTCTCTTCTCTTCTTTTTTCAGCCTGCATTCTTTTCCTTCTGCCTCAATTCTCCCACTGTTGCTTCTTTTTTCCACCGGGAACCTTCCCTGTTGAACCGCAACAAAAACAAAACAAAAAACAAAACAAGGAGAGGAACCATTTCCTCATGCTCGAACCATGAAAGATGTGATCCTGCTCAAGATCAAGCAAAACAAAGCCTCAGTCATATTGATAGCACTGCGCTGGCCTCAACAGCTCTGGTTCCCCCATCTACTGGCACACTTGAAGGAGCCCCCTATGTCACTGGGGACTCAGACCAGCCTACTCACCCAGCATCAGGGCCACCTACTCCATCCCAACCTTCACAGCCTATCCCTCATGGCACAGCAACGTCAAGGCACAGGGCACTAATTTCCTCACTGCCACAAGACGTCCTCACTGCCTTTCATAGACCTTCAACTCTATGATCTTACCAATGTAAGTGGCCTTGTTTCACAATATGGGCAACGTCAAAAGGTCACGATCCCATCCAATGCTCTGTGGGCCAGCTATTATCCTACCTTCTTCACCTGTCCCACTCAGGCCTTCACACCACTTCAGTACGCTTCCACTTATCAGCTATCGCTGCATCCCATCACTAGTCAACGGGAAACCCATCTCAGTGCATTCAATCATGTCCAGATTCATGAGAGACCTCAAAGAACACTAAACCGCCTGTCCAATCGCCTACGCCGGCCTGAGACCTCAATGTCGTCCTATCTGAACTAATGAAACCACCATATGAGCCTCTAATATCCATCTTGCTCAATACCTCACTTGGAAAGGACCTTTCTCATTGCCATCACTTTTGCCAAGCAGCTAGGTGAGTTTCAAGCACTGGTGCATTACTCTCCATATACACAATTCTTCCACGACAAAGTCATCATCTGGACCACCTGAAATTTCTCCCGAAGGTGGTCTCCAACTTTCACATCAACCAACCTATTCTGCTCCCTGCCTTCTTCCAGAATGTCCCTGATGGCTCTCTAGAAGAAAAGCTCCACACTTTGGACTGCAGAAGGTCTCTTCTCTACTAACTACCGTACATTGCACAGAGCCTGTCCACAAATCGTCACAGTTCTTGAACTTTAACCCTAACAACCCTACACAACTGGTGGCCAAGTTGACCATTTCCTCATGGATTGTAGACTGCATTGCCTTCTGCTACGAACAAGCTGCCCTTCCCTTCCTGGGGCGGATTGCCCCTCACAAGCTCAGGGCTACTGCCTCTTTCATCACCAGTCTGGCTTCCGTTTCTACTCAGGACATCTGCAAAGCAGCTATCTGGTCATCCATCTACACCTTCACTAAGCACAACGGTTTGGATCGCTCCTCTGCATCGGACTTTGCCTTTGACCAAGCGGTCCTCCAGAACCTTTTTATTACTTGTCTTTTGTCCTCCACTCAGGATCCTCTGGGGCCATCCTGATTCTGAAGACATCCAAGAGCACCTGACACGTGTACCTGCATCCCCCTGCTTGTCTCCAGAGAAAGCGTAGTTGCTTACCTATAATGGCAGTTCCCCATAGACAGCAAGGGTGTGCAGCCATATTCTCCTACCCCCCTTCCCCACAAAAAAAACAAAAACAAAAACCAGACAACAACGATTATGACAGAAGAATCTTAATCTGGATTCAACAGTGCCGTAGCAGCATGCATTCTCTTATGTTCTTTCTTCCTATCTCTTCTGCTCTGGTACAAACTGATCCTCCAATTACAGGCAGGCGGGAAGCAGGTATGCATGCTTAGAGAAGCAATTCTCTGAACTGAGAGAGATATCTGGCACGGGGGCTCAGTTCTGGGACTTCACCTTTGAGTGTGGCTGTATATTCCTGTTGTCTACGGAGAACCTCTGTTACAGGTAAGCAACTATGCTATATCATGAACCCTATTGATTCTGCTAAGTTAAACAGTTTACAATTTTAAGATCTTTTCATGCTCTTCTAGACTATCAAGCTTTAATTTTGCTTCTATAGTATGTTGGTAAGTTTCTTAATACTGCTGCCAAGTACGTGTTTTGTGTGTATCTGTACTAAATGATGTGGCATGGGACATCACAAGCATTATTACCTTTTTTTCCAGCTGATTATGCCTCTTCCTAGACACCAAAGCCAGAAGAACATAACATAAGAACATAAGATATGCCAAACTGGGTCAGACCAAGGTCCATCAAGCCCAGTATTCTGTTTCCAACAGTGGCCAATCTAGGTCATATGTACCTAGCAGTTTCCCCAAGAGACACAAGTTCCACAATGCTTGTACTGGATCAAGCATTGATATCTTCGGTCACTTCTTAATAATGGTTTATGGACCTTTCCTCCAGGAACTTGTCCAAACCTTTTTTAAACCCAGCTACACTAACAGCCTTTACTACATCCTCCGGTAACAAATTCCAGAGTTTGATTACACGTTGAATGAAAAAATATTTTCTTTTATTAGTCTTAAATAGTTTACCCTGTAGCTTCATTGCATGTCCCCTAGTCTTTCTATATTCTGATAAGGTAAACAATCGATCTACGTTTACCCGTTCCACTCCGTTCATTAATTTATAGACTTCTATCATATCTCCCCTCAGCCGTCTCTTTTCCAGGTTAAAGAGCCCTAACCTTTTTAGCCTTTCTTCATAGGAGTATCCTTCCATCCCCTTTACCATTTTGGTGGCTCTTCTCTGTACCTTTTCTAAAATCGCTATATCCTTTTTAAGATACGGCGACCAGAATTGCACACAATATTCAAGGTGCGGTCTCACCATGGAACGATATAGAGGCATTATAATATCTTTTGTTTTATTTTCCATTCCTTTCCTTATCATACCTAGCATTCTATTTGCTCTCTTGGCCGCCGCTGCACACTGGGCCGAGGGTTTTAACATGGTATCCACAATGACGCCTAAATCTTTTTCCTGGGTGGTGGTTCCTAATGTGGAACCTTGCATCGTGTAACCATAGTTTGGGTTGTTCTTCCCTAGGTGCATAACCTTGCACTTGTCCACATTAAATTTCATCTGCCATTTTGATGCCCAGTCTTCCAATTTATCAAGATCCTCTTGGGTTTTAACAACTTTAAATAGTTTTGTGTCATCTGCAAATTTGAATACTAAGGTGTGCAGAGTGAGACAGTGAAGTAAGGAAGTGATAATGCCTTTGTACAGATCGTTGGAGAGAGTGTGTGTGTGTGTGTGTGTGTGTGTATATACACACACAGCCTAGATCCAAAGAAAGGAACTGTCAAGAGGAGAGGTGAAAAGAGGGCATTAAAAGTGTAAATCATGCACATGGAAATCTTTATCAGAAGAAAGAATGCTCTAGAACGATTATAGTATGAGGTTCTGGGGTAGGGGGTTGGGGACAGACTCAGGATCAATATAAAAAATATGATGATTGTGAAAGCATGTAGGGCTGAGCTTTTGCCCATTCTGATGAAAATCAAATTCCTCATTTGACAAAGGTAAACTGCCTTCCTGTCTCAAGCATGCACTTGCATGTCCCCATCTTGAAGAAAGTCTTTAATCTTATCTGAGTCAACAGAGCCTATCGCCCAGTCCTTACCTTTCTTGGCCAAAACTGAACAAGCAGTATTGTTTCTGTTTAACTAGTTTCTTGAAGATGAACAAGAACAATTTGTTTTTTGTAAAGGTGGTGGCAAAGAGACTCATTCTCTTCACTAGATCACTGATTGGCTAGTTATTTTAGAATATTGTAGTGCTATTGCTGTAACTTTTTTTTTGACATTTCTTCAAGCTTTCAACCCTGTGACTCATTCCATCTTATTATTGGGACTTTGTATTTTGGGAATTATTCACTGTGTTTTCGATTTATTTATTTTATTTATTTACATTCTCTTATATACCGCACTATTCTGCATCGGTGTGGTTTACATTGAACAAACTGAAATTGCATTGAACAGGGCATTATAACTTGGAGATAACTATGTTACAGGGAACATTGGTTTGTAATTTATCTTTCTGATCACTCAAGTACAGTAAGATCTGACAATGTTTCTAGCAGGCATGCTCTGCCAAGGGGAATGCTATACAGCTCCATTTCGTCTGCAGTACTATTTAATCTCTATATTTAATCACTGTATGGAATCCTGCAGAAATTTCAGGTTAATGTTTGGGTTTATGCTGATATCATCTTGTTTCTTTCCAAGAATGGCTCTTGTGCTATGACTTTTCCTCGGCTAGCTTCTGCAAGATCCTTTGTGGGGAAACTGGCTCAAATTTAACAGTTTACAATTAAATTTTAGGAAAGCAGCATTAAATTGGTCTTGCTACCAGGTTGACCCCTCATGCCGAGTCTGTAGCAGTGGAAGGCTACTCTCTGTTTGGTCTTAAGTAAAATATCTAAGAATTTTACTTGATTTTAATTATCTTTCAAAGTCCACATTTGAAATAGTGTGGTTCCTCACCTGTAACGGGTATTCTTTGGGAGCAGCAGGAATCAGTCCTCACTTATGGGTGATGTCACCGACGGAGCCCTGCGTGGGAACACTCCCCAGTTTTCACAGAAAGCTTTTGGGAGATCCAGCACACATGTGTGGTTTCCTTCCTGTCTGAACAGGGCCATCTTACCTCAGTAAGCTTAAGTGAGCCAAAAAGAAAAAAAACAACTCCATGGGTAGGAGGGTAGCGAGGCTTGATTTCTACTGCTCCTGAAGAACACCTGTTAAAGATGAGTAACCATGCTTTCTCCGGGACCAAGCAGGAAGTTAGTCCTCACTTATGGAACTTCCATAGCTGTTGTTGTTGTTAAGTGCCGTCGAGTCGGAGTCGACTCATGGCGACCCTCTGGATAGCTATCCTAAATTGTGTTCGGTCTTCAGTCAGGCGGCTCATTGTTGACAGGCTGGTACCCGTAGCTGCTGTTATTGTAGCGATCCATCTCATTGCTGGCCTTCCTCTTTTGCGTTGACCTTCTATCTTGCCAAGCATGATGTCTTTCTCTAATGATCTCTCTCTTCGCATGATGTGTCCGAAGTATGAAAGTCGAAGTCTTGTCATCTGAGCTTCTAAAGAAAGCTTAGGTTTGATCTCCTCTAGTACCGACTGGTTTGTTCTTCGGGCAGTCCATGGTATACACAGTATTCGCCGCCAGCACCATAATTCAAAGGCATCAATTTTCTTCCTGTCTGTCTTTTTCACTGTCCAGCTTTCACATCCATATGATGTTATTGAAAATACCATGGCTTGAACAAGTCGAATCTTTGTATGGAGAGAGACATCTCTGCTCTTGAGAATCTTATCTAGGTCTTTCATAGCCATTCTGCCAAGAGCAATGCGTCGTCTGATTTCTTGACTGCTTGTTGCTTCTTTATTGATAGTTGATCCAAGTAGGTTAAAGTTGTTCACGATTTCAATTTCTTCTCCTTCAACGATGAACCTGTTGATTTTGCCAGTTGTCATGATCTTTGTCTTCTTTACATTAAGGTGCAGGCCCATTTTGAGACTATGTTCTTTGATTGTAAGAAGCAAATGTTTCAGATCATCTTCACTTTCAGCCAGTAATGTGGTATCATCAGCATAGCGAAGGTTGTTGATGAGTCTTCCACCAATCTTCACACCTCTGTTGTCTTCATACAGTCCTGCTTCTCTGATGATTTGTTCTGCATATAAATTAAACAGGCAGGGGGAAAGTATGCAGCCTTGTCTTACACCCTTGCTTATTTTAAACCATTCTGTTTCTCCTTGTTCCGTTCGAACTATTGCTTCTTGATCAATGTACAGATTGCGCAAGAGAACGATCAGGTGTTCTGGTATACCCATTCTTCTTAATGTGGTCCAGAGTTTCTCATGGTTTACACAGTCAAAAGCCTTGCTATAGTCGATAAAGCACAAATAGATATCCTTTTGGTATTCTTTAGTCTTTTCAAGGATCCATCTCACATCCGCAATGATGTCTCTCGTTCCTCGCCCTTTCCTGAACCCTGCTTGCACTTCAGGTAGTTCTTGTTCTAGGTATGGCTGTAGTCTCTTTTGAATAATCTTCAGTAGAATCTTGCTGGCATGTGGGATCAGAGCGATTGTGCGATAATTTCCACAGTCAGTTGGATCACCTTTCTTTAGTATTGGTATAAACACAGATCTTTTCCAGTCAGTTGGCCATGATGTTGTCTTCCATATTTCTTGGCAGAGCCGTGTAAGTACGGTAACAGCTGCATCAGATTGCTGCAATACTTCTATGGGAATGCTATCAATGCCTGGTGCTTTGTTCTTTGATAAGGCTTTCAATGCTGCTTCAACTTCTTCTTTCATCACCAATGGTTCCTGATCATAAGGTATAGGTTGAAACGGCTGTTGGTCCACTTGATCTTTATCATATAAAAACTCTGTATACTCCTTCCACCTTTTCTTGATCTTCTCAGCATCATTCAACATAGAACCTTGAGCATCTTGTAACATTCCAATTCGAGGCTGGAACTTTTTCTTTAACTCTCGCAGCTTTAGGAAAGCCGATCTTGTTCTTCCTCTAATAGTTTCTGCTTCTATTTCCTTGCAAGTGTCATTGTAGTACTTTTCCTTGTCCTGTCTTGCTGCACGTTGGAAATCTCTGTTGAGTTCTGCAATTGTCTTTCTTTCTCCTCTGGCTTTAGCTTCTCTGCGTTTCTGGGCAATTTTCAGAGTTTCTTCCGTCATCCATTTTGGCCGTTTTTGCTTTTTCACCTTTTGTAGAGACTTCTCGCTTTCTTCTAGCACAACCTTCTTGATGTCATTCCATAACTCTTCCGGAGCTCTGTCATTTGTATCTAAAGCAGCAAATCGATTTTGCAGGCAGTCTTTAAATTCCAGTGGTATATTCTCAAGGTCATATTTTGCTGCATTCATAGCTACCAAATAAACCTGTAAAAACACCAAACAGGGCAACCAGAAAAACCAAACCATGAAGAACAGCGGAAAAACACTGTAAGGTTTCAAGAGTCGACAGATGGCTCCGGCATCAAGCAAGAGAATGACTCTAGTAGCTTGGGCAGACAGAAGGGGCAAAGGGAAGGAATTGCATTAAGTCCCAAAAAGGTGCCGGAGTACAGCTTGGTCGAAGGTACTGTCATGCCGGGAATTTGCATCCAGGCAATAATGAGCTGCAAAAGTATGGACAGAAAACCATGTTGCAGCCCTACAGATCTCCAGCAAGGAGACTGAGTGCAAGTTAGCCACAGAGGCTGCTATGGCATGGACACTGTGCGCCATGACATGCCTGGGCATGGGCACAGGCAAAGGAGATGCAGTCAGCCACCCAAATGGAAAGGGTACATTTAGAAACTGCTGTGCCCAGCCTAGTCAGATCATAAGAAGTGAAGAGCTGGGAGGATCGGCGATGGACTTTCGTTTGCTCCAGATAGAAAGCCAATGCTCTCTTACGGTCCAGGGTATGGAGAGAGGCCTCTGCACTGTTTGCATGAGGCCTAGGAAAGAAGGTGGGAAGTACCACCAACTGATTGAGATGAAAAGGCAAAACCTCTTTAGGCAAAAATTTAGGATAAGTATGGAGGACTACTCTGTTTTTGTAGAACCTGGTATAGGATGCGTGTGCTACTAGCACCTGCATTTCACTAACTCTGCGCACTGAAGTAAGTGCTACCAAGAAAATGACCTTCCAGGCCCGAAATATAAGAAGGTAGGTGGCTAGCAGTTCAAAGGGTGGAGTGAGAAGCTGCCAGAGGACCACGTTAAGGTCGGATCGATGGTCACAATAGCAAGAGGCCCTTCATAAAACAGACAATTAGGGGGTGAGCAGAAAGGGACTGACCATCTATCATATGATGGTAGGCCGCCAGAACACAGAGTTGTACTCAGAGTTAGACTTCAAGCCAGCATGAGAAAAGTGGAGAAGGTACACTAGAACTTGCTCCACAGAGCAGGAGAAAGGGTTAAGGGCTTTGCACACCAGAGAATCTAATGGAATCCTTGCAGGATGCGAGGAGAATATTCTTCACATCCCTAGGTAGGTAAAACTGAGCAAGGGCTACCCTCTCAGCATCCAAGCTCTGAGAGAGCAGATCTAGGACATGGTCGAGGTGAAGAGGAGGTGCCTAGGAGAGGCGGAGCTACAGAGGGTACCACGGTTGCCTGGGCCAGAGTGGGGCAATGAGTATCATGGTGGCCTTGTCTGCCTGGACTTTGAAAAGGGTCTTGGCCACCAAGGGAGCTGGTGGGAAAACAAAGCAAACCTTTGCTCCAATTCAGGAGTAATGCATCGGAGGTCCCCAATTGTGACAGGGAACTCTGGAGCAGAACAGCAGCAGGTGGGCATTGTAAAGAGTGGCAAAAAGGTCCATGGACAGAGTGCCCCAATTCTGGAAGATGTGGCGGGCTACTTATACATTGAGAATCCACTCCATGTGGCTGCAGCACCCTGCTGAGTCTGTCTGCCAATGTGATGTCCTATCCTCTGAGGTAGACACCCCCCCCACCCCCCCCCCCCCCCCCCCCCCGGAGAAGCATGCCATTCTTGCTGGTGAGTCTCCAGAGTCGAAAAGCCTCCTAGCAGAGGAGATAGGAGCTCATGTCGCCCTGCTTGTTGATGTAGAACATTGCAACATGGTTGTCTGTCTGTATGAGGACTACCTGGTTGGACAGCTATAGCTGGAAGTCTCCAAGGGCATTCCCTACTGCCCTGAGCTCGAGGAAGTTTATCTGGTGAAGACTCTCCCCTGTCATCCAGAGACCCTGGGCACACAGGCCATCAAGATGGGCGTGGCAGGGCCTGGAAAGGAAGTCCCACTAGAAGATGAATTGGCTACTGCTACTAGGAAAGGGAGGCCTTCAGCAGCGAAGTTACCCTGAGACCCAGTCCATCGCCTGACGCCACTGTGTACAAAGTATCCATGTGGCTGCTGCACCTGCTGGGGCAACTGATAGTAATGGTACTGGACATAGGTTCCATTGGGAAGGATCAGCAGTCTTCCTCGAGAGCCTATTCATGGTGACCTGTTCAGTCTCCAACTTTGCGGCCTTCTCCATTAAGGGTTTGCCGAAGAGGCTCTCTCCCCAACATGGGACATTGACCAACCTGTCCTGAACCCATTGCTCCAAGTCCGATGACTGTAGTCATGCAAGGCAGCAGGCACCAATGCCCACGGCAGCCACTCTAGCCACGGAATCAAAGCCGTCGTAGGCCGCATGAATCACATATTTGGAGCATTCCTTGACCGTAGCAACCAAGCTCCAGAAGCACTGAAGATGGTTACCAAATAAACCAGCAGAGAACCTGGTGAGCTTCCACGCTAGGTCTCTCAAGTACATGCCCATGTACATCTGGTACATTTGGATACAGGCCACGAGCATCAAGCCCTGGTAATATTTCCTGCCCAATCCATCCATGGTGTGTGCCTTCCTACCAGGGAGCACCAAGGAGTGCATCTTGTTACTCTTAATATGACACATGGCTGATTCCACAACCATGGAGTTTGTGAGGCAGTCGTGTTTTTTTCAAAGCCTGGGCTCTTGCGGACCCGATACATGGAATGAGATGCCTGCTCACAATGGACACCATAACTGAGGTCTCCCACATCCTCAATAGCAACCTTTCCAGGATAGGGTGCACTGGGATAGTGATAGCTTATTTCAGGGGAGTTGGGTATCTCCGCCCGAGGTTCCTCCTCAGTCTCAGTGGTGCAGGGTAAAGCCTTCCCCAAGTCCCTAACGAACTCCAAGGAGGAGAGGTCCTTGGGAAGGGATCTCCTGCGCTCATACGAGGGTGAGGGATCCGAAGGGACATCCTGGTACCCCATAGTCTCTGGGGATTCCTCCTCAGTCTCCCACTCAGAGTCTGAGGTCATTTAGGAACTCAAAGTAATGATGGGAATGGAACCCACATCGATGTCCCGGTGGCAGAGTTGAGGGTGACCTTGGCGTCCTGCGGTCTGAGCCTGAAGCACTTGGAAGGGAAATCCACTGCATCAAGCAGGATCGAAAACAGTCCCGGGACCTGGAGGAGATAGCATGTTTCTCAAGAATCAGCTGGACCTCCACTGGCGAGGCACCAGGTTCTGGTTCCTGAGGCTTGTGTTGAGCCATAAAGTCAGGTTGTGCTTGAAAGTGATGGAGACAAGAGAACCAAATGAATCTCTCAACCCCAATAAAAGTTAATGACCACTCCATGAGGAGGGAGTGCTCCACAGCTGCTCGTACCAGGGGCACACTCTTCAATGCCGATTCCTTTGGTGGGGACTCCTTGATAATAAAAGGCTAAGGAGTCCCGCGCCTGCCCTCCAAGGACATGGGAGGCAGCTCCTCCCACTGGGGCAGCTTCAAAGGTTGCTCCTGGCCTTTGCCTTTGGAATCACACCAAGGGCTTCGATGGCAATATCCATGGGTCTTCCCCCTGGACTTGGCATTGCCCTTCGACAATGACTGGGATGGAATCTGTTCCTTCTGAGGACACTCCCTTTCAAGGAAGAATTTCCGATTCAGAGCTCTGCAACCTCACAACTCCAAAAGGGCTTTGTCTCCACGAGAGGCTGAGTTGGCGTCGGCGTCCTTTGAGGGCACGATTCCGATGTCCGAGTCAACAGCAATGTCTTGGAGCTGAACAGCGATTCCTGCTACTTTTCATGGTTCTTCAGCCTCTTGTGTATCATCTGTAAGCAGAGAGTGCATGTAGAGGGCTTTTGGCCGGGCCCGAGGCATTGAAGGCACCAATTATAGCAGTCCATGGATAGAAATGGTACGGCCACATCTGGTGCACTTCTTAAAGCCACTGGTCGAGGTGGACATGTCGAGGAAGACAGTTTCCGCCAGGTCAAAAGACTCCAATGCCCCAACTAGGAGGGTGTGAGCAAAAAACCCACATGTTGAAAATGAAGAAAAGAAAAAGAAAGTAATAATCCAAAAAACAACTTTGCGCTGAGGCAGCGATGATACTGGGAGGTACAGGAAGGCGAAAAAGGGTCTGCGATCAAAAGTGCTGCTGTGCAAACCACCTTGGACAAGTTGCAGCACCTAAAGGTGGTGGTGCCCATCCCCCAGGAGTGGTGGAGCAAGGACAGATACTGTGTTTTGTGGAGCCCAAAAAGGACGATTCCTTCTGGCCCATTCTGGATCTCAAGGGGGTCAACGAGCAACCTTGTGTTCCATGATTCAAGCAGTGCGTCGTGGGAAGTTTTTAGCTTCTCTGGATCTAGCCAAGGTGTATTTTCACGTCCCAATCTGGACGGATCAACAAAAGTCTCTGTATTTTGCTGTACTTGGCTCTCACTATCAGTTCGCCACCCTCCCCTATCAACTGTCCCAAGGACATTCTCCAAGGTCATGGTGGTGACAGCTGCAGCGCCAAGAGATCTGTGTCAACCCATATCTGGATGATTGGTTCATCTGGGCCTGCTCCCTTTCAGAGGCATCTCAGGTGGCGTCCTGAATGGTATCCTTTTTGGAAAGACTCGGCTAGGTGATTAATAGGGAGAGTCAGCTGTTGCTTTCCCAGTCCCTGGATTTCCTGGGAGCATATTTTGACACTTGAGTGGGCAGAGTTTTCTTGCCAAAGGAGAAGGTCACAGGACTGTTGGATTGTCTGGCACTATTCTGTGCACAGCAAGCTCCCAGAGTCTAGGATTATCTTCAGTTTCTCAGACTGATGGCAGTGACCATAGAGATGGTGCTGTGGGCGCATGCTCATACGCGACCTTGCCAACAGTCCTTGCTGACTCAATGGTCCCTGAGTTCTCCAGAGTTTGAGTGCAGGTTACCATTCCTGATGATGGAAAAGACCAGCCTGTGGTGGTGGTAGCAGCCCTGTCATCTGAGGAAGGGCATGCCGCTGGACAATTTCTCTTCGACACTGCTAATGATGGATGCCAGTCTCTCAGGCTGGGGAGCCCATTGCTAAGACTGTATGACCCAGGACCATTGGAACTGCAGGAAAGCAGTATGGTCCATCAACCGTCTCGAGGCGAGGGCCATCAGGCTGGGTCCTTCACAAGGTATGCTGGGATAGCTCTGGAGAAGGCTCTCCTGTTTGCCTGGGCAAAGAAGAACCTCCTAGTCTTGTCGGATCAGCTCACTGCCAGGATGGACAATGTGGAAACGGACTTCCTCAGCCATCACTCGCTGGATCCTGGAGAGTGGGGATTGAGCCACAAGGCATTTCAGTTGATTGTGCACTGCTGGGGTCACTCTGAAATGGATCTGAGAGCAACCTGCTTCAATGCCAGTTTGCAGCTTCTTCGGTCACCACACAGAGATGGGGGTCCGAGGGCACTGACACCCTGACCCAACTTTGACCAAATCAGCACCTGAGGTGTATGTGTTTCCTCCATGGCCCTCGATGGGGCATGTGATTCGGCGTATAGTATGCCACTGGACAGGATTGTTCTGGTGGCGCCAGATTGGCTGAGGAGAGTGTGGTTCGGAGACCTGATACGGTTCCTGTCGGTTGTCTCCATCTTGGGATCTATTACAGGGGACTGGAGGACTTAAGTTCCCTTTTCTCGTATGGTTTGGCTCTTGAAAGGAGATGGCTATCACGTAAGGGCTACTCTCTGGCTGTAGTCTCTACTCTGCACAGAGCCCAAAGGAGGTCTACGAATCCAGCATACATGCAGATCTGGTGCGGCACTCAGCAGCAGTTGGCTCCTGAGGTGGCCAAGGTGCCAAACTTCACCTCAGATGACTTTTTTTAAGCAATCCTGTCCAGGTGCATGGATGGCATATTTAATGCAGGCTCCTGTACATGTGTCTGACTTGTTCACCATGTTTAGCGCTGACTTTTTGTGCATGGCTTATCTGTATACTGTTTGCTTACAGCATCATTGTGCAAAAAGTCTACGTTGAACTTGCTTTAGTGCAGGGTTTCTGCACAGAGCTGTAGGTAGCCCAGACAGGTTTATAGAAATTAGCAGGATAAGTAGAAAAGTCTTAGTATGAGTCACACTCTATGACTGGCAGCTGGAATATATCCTTAGCAGGATAACTGGCCAAACTAAATGGGCTGGTTATTTTTTTCTGTTATTTTTCTACTATACTATGCTATGCAGCTTCTGAAGCTGACATTCTCACTTTCAGCCTTAATATCCTATTTGCAAACAAATGTACTTTTCACACTGAAGGCATCGGTGGTATCTATGTTCACTTTGCACTACTCCATGCATAATGTGGTTTCAGCAGTGCATCTTTCTCTTGCCATCATTATGTGACTAATTGCTCTTACTTCTAGAGGATTATGAAACATCTCGTATAAAAAATAATATCTAGGGAAGATTCAGGTCTGGACTAGATGTGAGCAGGCTAGACCCATCCAATTTGACTTTAATACTTCAGCCAATCATCTAATTATCCTTCATATATACTGAAAAAGCACACTTAAAAAACAGTTCCTAAAATTAGACCGGACTTACTTATTCTGTGTTGCTATTCTTTAATTAAAGTATATATGATCAAACCTTGTGAAAAACAGTCCATGGTGTCTCATTAGGAACTGCAATAGACTCAAATGTGTTACTATGAAAAGTATTATGAAAATATAAACAAATTCTAAGAGACAGAATTAGCATCACTCCAACCTCAGTTTTATATGAGACCATCATTGAGTAATTTTACATGGAGACATTTCCTATCTACACCATTTACAATTTTTTGTAAATAAACCTTTGAAATAGAGAATATCATTCTGTAAGTAGTGCACAGTTTATACACACGAGTCTTGGTATTTTAGTGGTTTATGCACATAAACGTGCACTTTTACATGCACACTTTAGGTGGTTACTATTCTGAAAGTACCCACATTGGGTCTATTGCCCATCTTTCGGCAAATGCGTGTACAAGGGCAGAATTTGGGTGCAGCACAAAGTTACACAAGTGATCGTGCCTAGATTTCATGTGCGTTTTCAGCCATTTATGCCCCTATTTCAGCCTATTTATTTAACAGATTTTGTTATATCATTTTTCTACAAGACAAAACGGTTTACATGGAATTAGAATACAGTGAACATATGATAACAACTAAGTAAGATAAAATTTTACAAATAACGAGAGATAGAAGAACTTTTGCACAGGTGTTAGAACTATTTACATAGCTGAGAGGGGATGGACTAGTGTATCTAAGGGGGGAGGGCTATTTACTAAAGAAGATCTTACTCTTCTTTAGTAAACATGCTTAAAATAGGCATAATCTGGGTGCCCGGTTATAAACTTACCCTCAAAGTCTCTCTATTTCTGTGTACAAATTAAATTTTGCAGCATCGATGTCTTGCTATTGCAACAAAATTCTGCCATAGGGCTGCAATAAATGAGAATGAAATGCAACAACCCTGTGGCACATCAGGCCAATTAGTGGCGTTCCACTGACATAATGAACTTCAACCGCTATAAAACTATTTTAAAGACTTACATAGAGGAGTAATGTAGTGGTTAGAACGGTGAGCCAAGAACCCAGGGAAGTCAGGGTTCAGATCTCACTGCTAGCTCCTTGTGACCTTGGATGAGTCACTTAGCCCTTCATTGCTTCAGGTACAAACTTAGATTGTGAGCCCTCCACAGATAGGGAAATACCTACTATACTGTAATATAACTTGCCTTGAAAAGGCAAAAGCAAATCTGAATAAATAAATAAATAATTAGTGGGCAGGTTTGGCAAAGAGCAGGGCCTTCAAAGTTAAATACATTTTGACAGCTTATGGTCTGCCTAGAGTGCTAACACTTTGAATCAATTCTGAGGTCTGTCCCAAGACTTGACTGTAGCACTACTGAGAAAGAGATCAGCATTTGAATCTATGTTGGGGAACTCGGATGCATTGTGGGGATGAAGCACTAGAGCGCCAACAAGGGATGGAAGGAGTCTACAGCTACCGTAGTGATCCCTATTAGAAGAAAGGCAGCAATGAAAATGCAGAGTACTAAATAATATGCAGAGATACATCAGAAGAGGAAGAATTTCAGACCATAAGGCCATCAGCAGAGCAGGGTTAGGAAACAACTGCTCAAGTAGAGGAAGTCAAGGTGTCCACAGCATTATCTTCCCACTGATCATATTATTTTTGGACAGTTTAAGATAGACCAGTTAATGCAATTACTAACACACAATAAATACATTTTATATTTACTCAATTAATTTACAAATCTCATATTATGAGTCCCATCCTAATTTAGGTACTGTAGCTAATAGAACATCTGAACACAATTCCTCTCATATAACCATATATGGTAATGGCCATGAATTCCAATTTAATGAGCAAGAGATTACAGGTAGCAAGCCGAGGTGCTACAGCCTTCTCAAAGCAAAATATGAATTCCTTGCAAACATCCTTCATACATATTATAATCCTTGCAAAATTTCTCGAAAAGTTTGTGTGGGGAAATGTGTTACTTCTCAAAGAGATGACTGGTTTGAAGATGAATCTAATTCAACATATTTATGAGTTGTAAAGATAATTCCTCACTTGGGAACAATATACTATTAATTAATAAAATAAGCAGAGAATTGTGAAAGGCTTTCAAGACCATAATGCTAATAACGGGCTATTCTAACAGTAATACCTCTGCATTCAAACAGGGTCTTTAAACACTTACAACATTAACCATCAAGATAGCCTCCATTTTCCACAATTCCAAATCCATGTGAATGACCGTACACCTGGGAAGATGCATTCTCTACCGTATAAAAACATTCCATTCTCTCCTGTATAGATTTACACTGTACACCATTTTTACATGCCTCCCTATTTTGCAGACTAAAGTCCACCTCATCATTCTTGCACAATCACATTTGGTAAACTGGGAAGCCCATCGTCATACAACACATTCATGGTAGAATCAGGGCTCAAAGTTGTCCCCAACAAATTCTCAGGCTAGACCTCTTCCAAAAGACAATACAACATTGTTCTAAAATCAACAATGGACTATGATATTCACATTTACTAGCCAAATGGAAGACAAAGACATTACTGATCATGATGTTGTTTAAAGATGCTGTATTTCTTTAAAAAGTAAAATTAAATTGTTTCTGCTTTTCTATTATTATACTCAATTTTGGAAACATTTGCATTTGTGAACTCTACAGTTCAGTATCAATATTTAGAAACTAAGCATCTTTAAAGTCATAAAAAAACAGCATTGGTTTACTTTACCGAAAAGTCACGTTCAAAATGATGCATGCTCTACATTGAAGACAGCAGAAAAAGAGAGAGAGAGGACAGTTCATTATTCAGATATTAAAGTTAAATAAACCACATGTTATAAAAGACACAGTTAGCAATACAGTTAACTAGGCTGCACATTAACATGTTATCCATGCTATGATTTCCCTATGTTTTTTTCCAGCAAAACTGTATTTTTCCATTTAAATCCTTTTAGAAATCTGTCAAATTGCAGCCCAATGCAGACCAAATCTATTGTTGTGCAAGACACTAAAACCGCAGTACTACAACTTTATGTTGTTTTTTTTTTAAATATAATTCTACTGGTGTTTTAAACAAAGCAAGCATTAAATGCTTCCTTTTGTCATCCAGATTTTTTAAAATGTTTGAAGCGTTTTGTATTCTCTTCCTAGAACTGTAAGAGAAGATCGGTGGTGCTCAGAGGCATCACGTGGGTGTCCTGCTGATATATGTCAAGCAGGGCTGGAATATGAAGAGCAGAAGCAACGTGAAAAGAGTTTTTGAAAACATAGGGCTGTGTGGCCTTAATATCAAGTATATAGTTTTCTTTTTTCAAAGTTGAGTAGAAGTGTTGGAAATAAAATATATTAGAACTAAAAAAGGAATGCAACAGTTAACAAAATGGCAATTTATAGAGGCCTGCTGCACGGAGCAGCCAATCTGTTTAGCCAATTTGAGGCTTTTGTATACACTAAAAATTCTACATGGGCAAAGGCTCTATCTATTATAGGTAGTGCTATAAATAATTTTTGTGGGAAAAATTCTTACATACGTGACCAGTATACTAATTTAAAGGATTGCAGCTTCTTCTTATAGTGATTTTCAGTTAAATTATAAAAAATGTAAAAATTAATATTTCCTTCATGCATAATCTGAACGTGAATGACATTCAAAAGACAGTTAACGTCTTAAGCAAAATAAATTTTATCTTAAAGTTATTCAGGAACAAAACTAACTCCCAACAGTTTGTAAGAAGAGTGACTTTAAGAAGCACAAAAGAAAGTCCATTCATGTTTTTCTACATTTTTCAGAAATGAAATGAAACACATACAATTTATTTCCCCTTCAAAGAAGCAGAAGATAGTTTACCCATTGAAAATTATGTACTTTATAAATGGATCATGTTTTCTCAGCAACAAGAGTCTTAAAATTATAGGCAATGACCATCACAAGTGCACTGATAACTATGAGCAGAGCTGGGGCTCAGTCATTGCCAAAGGGACTTGCCTCTTTGTGAGCCCCTTCAAGAGCAACAGAGGACTGGCTTCATGGCTTCTGCTCTCAGGGTAAAGGCTGTTAGGCTGACTGGGAAATAAGCTTCCCATGGGAATAACTTGAGTGAGGTTGAAGTTTTACTCTAATTTACATCCTTACTGATATAAAAATAAGTATTAGCAAAGTTTATTTATTGAATGATTTTTTTAGCTAATTGCTTTTCCTTTTTATCTGCTTCTATCTAATGTACACTGAATTATAATTGTTGATTTTTATCAGTTGTAAGATGCTTTGAGCAATATTTTTACTGGAAAGGTAGGGTTTAAATCAAATATGTAGGAGTATTTTATTGATACATATTGTGACTTTATAAGACAGAGGATGTTGATGGATGCATGCCCATTGATTTTATTTTATGCAGATTTGATTTTATGCCCATAATTTCAAACTGATAAAAATAATCCCCTAAGTGTTTTAATAATTGGATACCATGAAAAGGAGGTATACATGATCTGCATACTCGGCCACACAGCAGGGTGTGTATCATCGTCAGGAGACAAGCCGTATCAAACATGTTGTGCTCTTTTGTAATTTCAGATGCACAGATAAGCTTCCAAAAGCCTGAAAACAGGGCAATACTGCAGAGTATACTGGGTGAGGTAGGATATTCCAAACTGGCACACGTGTTTTCTAGAAATGCAGAATTACCAAAGGCATAAGGAAAAAAATGAATGGGCTTAAAGAGAGAGCAAAATTAATAAAGCAGAAAAAAAGAACACATTGTGAAAAGCACATGAATGCCATTAGGTCATATAAACAAGCTGTGCTGGGGTTAGTATTTGCCACTATCTAATTAAGGTGTTCTGAACATACTTAGGACATGAAAACAGTTTAATGTGACATTATCATCAGCACTGGTTGTAACAGTGAGACTGGGAGCTGAAAAGCCACAACACTCAACAGCAATTCAATCATTCCCACTGCCGGCCTCATGACCACACCAAGCTAAATCAAGTTTAATGGTATATTTGGCAGAATATAAATAAATACTTAGCTAAAGAGTTCTACCACAACAATCACAAGAAAGATTCTGACTAAAGGCTCTGTATCATCAAGAAAGAGCAGCAAAAGTAGTTTATGAATTCTTTTCATAGAATTCACTATCTTACATTGGTTTATACAGTATTAAATAGTAAAGTTGATTTTAAAACATTTGGTCCCCGCTAAACGCTAAGAGGCCAATTCCAATAATGCACGACCAACCCCCTGTATGGAAGGGCAGAATTGGGCGTGCAAAATTAGACCAGATTCTGATCCTGCAGCCCCCGCAGGATCAGAATTGGATCTAGCACCTGGACATGCAGGCCTGGACCAGATTCTGTCCGGCCATACATCCCAGCAACTACCCAGCTATCTCAGCCTGTCCCATGAATGGAGCCACGGTGCCATGGCCTCCCAGCTCCATTTATAAGCCATGATCCTGGCCTGCCGAACCAGGATGCCTATTCCCCGCAGTCCGTCCCCCAGTTCGGCCTTCCAAGGCCTGAGTCAGGCTGTGGGGAACTGCCTGCGCCCCCCTCACCTGTGTCCTCTGGTCCCATGCTGTGATCCCCCTCCATTCAGGGGGACTTCTTCCACCTTCAAGGTGGAAGTCCCCCGTCTAGATTCGATGCCCTGGATATACAGGGCTGACACGTTCGGGGTCAAAGCCCGCCCATGCCCCGCCCTCGCTCCACCTCTGGAATGCCCCCCTCCCGCCCCCGTCTAGGCCTCCCCGTACAAACCCGCTGTATGTATGGGGGGAGGGGTATTGATGGGGCTGGTAGGGGGATGAATAGCAGGGATGGACTTCCCAACAGGATGTCCAGCCCCGCTATTCACTGGACAGAATGATCCCCTAAGGTACTACAGACTCTTAAACCCACTATCAAATCAACAGTGCTGAACTGTAATTGAAAAATACCAAAATGTGATTTTGTAGAGTTATTTTCTATCAGTTATAAGCAATGCACTTGAAACAGCACACTACTACGGTCAAACCATAAGCAACAGAGGATATTAGCCAGCAGCCCTTAATCACAGCTCTTATCTTTATTTTCCAATCACTCACCTCGGCCGCTTCCCTGTATGTTCTGCAGGGGATAGGAAGCATTTAGGGACAGTGATAACATTACTGGCGCAAGTTACAATGAGGGGCCCCCAATCAATACTTTGCTGAAGGCCCCCCACTGTCGCAGCGGTGGCAAACTTAGTTCACTATTTTTGCCACGTTGCTCTGGTAAGTTTTCCGTGGGCTGGTGTGAAGTCTCACGGTGTGGCTGCTATTGCAAGGCTTCGGCCCGGCGAAGAACAGCCACCGGGCCCATAGCAGACTTACAAATATGATAAAGTAAGTTTGCCTCGCTGCTGCCATCGCTGCTGTGTGGGCCCCCTTTCTGCCCAGGCCCCCCTCCCCGCATTGCGGAAGCTGCTTGGGTGTAATTTACACCACTGGTGCCTACCAATGTTGCCAATCTTTGCTAACTTTCCTTAGCAGATGTGTGCCATGAAAACTAGCGAACTTCACTAGCACTAGGCTTGTGTCAGCAGAAATTGGACCATTTCAGTCATCACACTGTACAGTGACTGGGAGCTGAATACCCAGGCACTTCCCTCAGTCAAGTCAATAATCAGGTCCGTTAAGTCATGTGATTTTAGCTTAGCTTAAACATACTTGTATGTGCTTCTCAAAAGTCCCTTTATTAAATAGTGGCAGTATTTAGGATGCCTTCAAACACGAAGGGCTGCAGCATGCTACCCAAAGCCACTACCCATGGCAAAGCCCATTCAGATTAGCAATGGTACTTGTAGCAAGAACATACCGTAGACTCTTGCTAACTTGGTCTAACAAATCAAGCAGAAAGTTGTGTAATGCTCAAAATAAAAACACATCTGACTTTCAGAAAAACAAAGAGACAGCCAAATATTTAGCTGTCCTAATGAGCTGAAAACTAAGCACACACAGATAAACCTTCACCTACTCTTATACCATGTAAGGCATGAGGTTTAAACTCCTTTTCCATAGCTACCCTAGATCTGAACAATCCTGCTCTTCTCCAGATAATGCTCGAGGTGCTCCAGAACATGCCTATGGTAAAATGGTTTTGTTTGTCTTGTTCGTGTGGGTCTTTGGCGAGCATTTCCTTTCTGGACTGAAACTTTTATGAGGCATGCTATAAATATTAAATTCTGGCCCCCTAGTGAGCGGTGCTTGGATTGAAAGGCTACCATTTTCTTAACTAAATAAAATAATGTCATTGTTTCTCACTCGAATGTAAAGGAAAAATGTTGACTGCTTACATGGATTGAAACTATGCCCCATCTTGTGTGCCCAGCTATAACTTTAGCGACTGGCTCCTCCATTCAGCTGAAGGCAATGATTGTTCACACATTATGAGTATAGTTTTAAGCCATTTAACTGGTAATATTTATCCTGTTCTAGCGCCGAGTATGAGAGACAGGCACTTGAGGTTACTGTTCTTGAATTCCAGGTCTTGCAGGAGAAAAGCATAAACGTAGTTTGTTAACAATCCTAGACCGTTACTGGCAAAAATCTATGGCCACTGTGTGCTACACGCATTTCAAAAGCGAGCATGACAAATGTTAATATGCAGCACACACCGGATATACATTTTACTTCTTAAGAAGCTCTTTTGCAGCTTTCCTGGGAATGCACATTAACAAGAGCCACAAATAACCTCCTACTCGTGGGATCTAACTGGTCCATTCTAACTATGATGTCACACATCCCACAGCTGCTTCCCAAGGTTCTGAGAACTTGTAAAACTTTGAAAAACAGTCAAAAGAATACACATTTTTACTGAAAAAGGGAATCAACTTTCTACATGAGCATCTGATTCATTAGGTATGATTCAATTCTACAAAAATGCAACACGGATACTCCTATTAAAGACAAGCACGGGGGGGGGGGGGAATCAATTTGTTTCCTGAAAACATTTCTACGACTTCCTGGTTAAAAATTGCTCATTTCACTACAACTATAAGCGTATTACCACAGTCCTCCATTCAATAATAATTCACTAGTGAGCATTACACAGAGATTTCCTTGCATACATGCAAAATATGGGCTGCAAGAGTAGGAAACTCAGGGATAAAAGGCAAATGAACCCACAAAACAAAGAGTGAAAGTGGTATTGCTAAGCAAGGGGTGCTCCTGCCATTTTACAAGGCTGGGAAAATTTGAGAAGCTGTCAGGGTTATGAGACATGCTGTTTTAAAGCAAGCACAGTAACCATGCTGAGGTTAGTTACACTGCAGGCATGCGCTGACTAACCAAAAACCTGTGAAACGCTGTGGCTCTGGATACGGCTGTAAAGCGTTACATATTGTCAGCCTGAAACGCTGTATCCTCCAGAACTAATTAAAGCGTCATACACTTCATGTAATGCTTTAAGAATATCAGTTACGCCTATTAGCATTTTTGACGAATACGTTAGTAATTATCGCAAAGTTCTATTAGTCTTGGAAGAAAAGAAATACAATGCAACTATTTTCGTGCTCCACAACATCCTTCCCATCTCTCAGTGACACAGAACTTTTTCTTACCTGTTGAGGAGGGAGGAGTTGGGGATGATGGAGAGGTCAGAGGAGAGCTTGCCCTAGAGCCTGCTAAACAGAAAATGAACAATAAAAAGATATGCAAATTAAAAGGTATTCAAATATTTAAGATCTTAAAAAATATAGTGCTCATATACTTATGAGCTCACATTGTGGTTTACTGTTTAAGTTGAAAAATGCTAGGAAACTATTACCTGATACAATGTGGTGCTGACTTGAATAAGCTCAGAGAATAATCATCAAATGGGGGTGGGGGGTTAGGATTTAATAACAGGATGCCTATGCCGAAATTCCACATAAGAACCTATTTTATCACTGTCTTATAAAGACAATCTACTGTAGGTACCCGTGCTTTTATAAAACAGACTCCAAGTTCTAACCCCAATAGTGCACAAATGCTAACGCACACATTTATACCTGCTCTGAAGCTGGTATATTCTATGTACATATACAGGTATTTTATAAAATATGCGCATGCATCATAACTCTGCCTCTGCTCTGTCCAAATTACATCCCTGCGGATGTCAACAAGTGATGCACATAATTAGGCATGATCTTGTTGGAACTTAAACATATAAACAGCAGTGCAATTTTATAAACAGCTTTTTCCACACATAAAAACAGCTTTAAGACTTATAAGCTACTAACAAATACTCTTTCGGTTGGATCTTCAGCAAAAGCATAGTTACTCACCTGAAACAGGTGATCTCCGGGAACAGCAGGAATTTAGTCTTCACATATGGGTATCGTCAGTACCAACGGAGCCTGCGTGGGAATGCTCCCCAGCGTCCAAAGGAAAGCTTTTGGGAGCATCCCACAGCGCCTGCGTGCTGCATTCCCGCCTTTCCCAACTGTCCCTCTCCAGTTGATTTTAAAGCTGAGACAAAAGAGAGAGATAGAGAGATACAACTCCTAGGGGAGGTGGGTGGGTTGTGAAGACTAAATTCCTGCTGTTCCCGGAGATCACCTGTTACAGGTGAGTAACTATGCTATCTCCAGGAACAAGCAGGAATGTAGTCTTCACATACGGGAACTCCCTAGTTGCAGATGCCAGGGAGAAGACCCCAGAAGTTGTGTGCCCTTTTAAAAGGGCTCTCACTTCCCCCCATGGATCTCTGGCATCCTACCAGGGATGGTGGGTAGGAGTTGATTAAGTATGGAACAGGTGTTGAAGAACAGCCTGACCAAACAAGGCATCCCGGCGGGAGTCCTTGTCTAAGCAGTAATGGGCTGTGAAGGTATGAACCGAAGCCCAAGTAGCTGCTCGGCAGATGTCGTCGATAGACACAGAATGAAGATGAGCCATAAAGGCTGCCATGGCTCTCACATTGTGAGCTGTGACATGGCCTTCCAGAGTAAGGTTTTTACTCTCATCGGCAAAAGATATACACTGTGAAATCCAGTTGGACAGTGTTCTTTTGGAGACTGGACGTCCCAAATGACTAGAATCAAAAGCAACAAAAAGTTGGGAGGACTTTCTATGTTGCTGTGTCCTTTGCAAGTAAAAAGCCAGAGCCCTTTTACAATCCAAAGTATGAAGATTCCTTTCTGAATTTGAGGCATGAGGCCTTGGGAAAAATACAGGAAGGTAAACCGCTTGGTTTAAATGAAAAGGTGACACCACCTTTGGCATAAAGTGTGGATGAGTCCTAAGGGCTACCTTATCATGATGGAACCTTGTATAAGGAGGAACAGCCACCAACGCTTGCAATTCACTGATGCAACGTGCTGATGTGATTGCAATAAGAAAGATGACTTTCCAGGAAAGGAATTTCAAAGAGGTAGTGGCTAATGGTTCAAAGGGCGGTTTCATGAGCTGCCCAAGAACCAGATTTAAGTCCCATGCTACCGGTGGTGGCTTAATGGGAGGCTTAGTTAAAAGAAGGCCTCTCATAAATCTCGCTATGAGAGGAAATAGGTTGTCCATCTAGAGGCTTGAAAGAAGCTGCAATAGCACTCAAATGAACTCTCACTGAATTGGTCTTAAGCCCTGCCTTAGACAAATGAAGGAGTTACTCCAGTAATGATTCCAGAGGTATCGCAAGAGGGTCAGGACCCTTCTGAGAGCACCATATGGTAAACCTTTTCCACTTGAAAGCATAACAGCGTCTTGTGGAAGGCTTCCTGGAAGCATAAAGGATATCCTTTACTTGCTGAGAAAGATTAAGACCGTGAAGTTCTAAGCTTTCAGCAACCAGGCCCTGAGATGCAGAGACTGGGGATTGGGATGCCACAGCATTCCGTCCTCCTGAGAAAGGAGATTTGGAGCAGATCCTAACTCCAGAGGCGGAGCTTGAGAGATGCGCAGGAGCAGAGGGTACCACATTTGCCGTGGCCAATGTGGAGCTATGAGAATCATATGACCTCTGTTTCTCTGCAGCTTCAACAGGGTTTTGGGAATTAGGGGAATGGGTGGAAAGGCATACAGGAAGTCCTGGCCCCAATGGAGGAGGAAAGCATCCCTGGCCTGACAACCCTGAGCCGGAATTCTGGAACAGAACCGGGGAAGTTTGGCATTCAGTGGACTTGCAAAGAGGTCTATGTCCAGGGTTCCCCAATTTTGGAAAATGTTTGCCACCTGGTCTGCATGGAGAGACCATTCGTGTGGAAGCAGAACTCGAGTGAGTCTGTCTGCCCAAGAGTTTTGAATGCCTGGAAGATACACCGCAAGGAGATGAATCTGATGCTCTCTGGCGAGGGCCCATAGTCGCAAAGCTTTGTTGCATAGCGACAGAGAGCCTGTTCTGCCCTGCTTGTTCATATAGAACATGGCTACTTGATTGTCCATTTGAACTAGGACTGTCTTGTAGCTGAGCTGGGTGTGGAATACTCGAAGGGCAAGGAAGATTGCTCTGAGTTCCAGGAGATTGATATGTAGATAGGTCTCCTGTGGAGTCCAGGTACCCTGGGTAGAAAGGTCTCGCAGGTGGGCTCCCCAACCCACCTGTGAGACATTTGTTGTTAGAGTGGCTTGGGGTGGGGGTTGCTGAAAAGGGGACCCCACCAAAAGGTTTTGGGGTGATTGCCACCATTGGAGGGACAAAATAAGGCGATCTGAGTTTGCTATTTGTCTGACAGGCAACCTGACGCCTGAGTCCACTGAGTGGATAAAGTCCACTGGGCTGCCCTCATATGGAGGCGAGCATAAGGAACCGCATGCACGGTGGATGCCATGTGGCCTAACAACTGTAACATTTCCCGAGCAGTGAGGTGAGGTTTTAACACTGCCTGGGAGGCTAATTGCACTTTGCGAAGGCAGCAGGCTTGTGGAAGGTAGGCCCTTGTCTGTCTGGTATCCAGCAGAGCTCCTATAAACTCTAGGGATTGAGTGGGAGCAAGAATGGATTTTTGGAAGTTTATGACAAGTCCCAAATACTGAAGGATGCGCATTGTGCAAGAGAGAGCAACCCTGGCCTCTGGCTCTGAAGGGGCTCGAATGAGCCAGTCGTCTAAGTAAGGCAAGATGAATATTCCTAGGGTGCGAAGAAATGCTGCCACCACAGCCATGCATTTTGTGAACACCCTTGGTGCCGAGGCCAGGCCAAAAGGAAGAACCCTCTATTGGTAGTGGTTCCCTTGAAAAAGAAAGCGAAGGAACTTTCGATGAGTTGGATGGATGAGAACATGAGTGTACGCATCCTTGAGATCTAGAGAACAAAGCCAATCCTGACTCTGAAGGTATGGCAGCAGAGTTCCTAGAGAAATCATTTTAAACTTCTCTTTGAACAGGAACTTGTTCAATTCTCTGAGGTCTAAAATGGGTCTGTGTCCTCCTGTTTTCTTTGGAATAAGGAAATAGGGGGAGTAGAACCCTGTACCCTGTTGGGGAATGGGTACCTCTTCTATTGCCCCTTGGGCAAGAAGCATAGTGACCTCTTGACCTAACTGGTCGTTGAGAGAGGTATGAGAATTGAACTGTCTTACCATTGTAGGAGGGGGCATGCTGAGGAAATGAAGCTTGTAACCCTCTCTTACAATAGACAGGGTCCAATTTTCTGCTGTTATCTGACCCTATCTGGGGGCAAAATGACATAACCTTCCTGGAATGGTGGAAGGCTCTGGGCCGCTCAGGGCCAGGGAGACAAAGTTCTCTAGATAGGAGTCAAAGCCCCTGTGGAGGCTGAGTCTGCTGAGCCGGTTGAGGCTTAGCAGCTTTTGTTTTCCTTTGCCTAGGTTGTTGCTTCTGTCCCTTTTGGGCAGACTGACCTAAACGATGCCCCTGCTGGGTATAGGAGGGATAAAACTTCTTCTTACTGAGGAATGGTTTCTTGTAGGATTTTTTCCTTGCAGGATCAGCTGTAGATTTAGACAATCTATCCAAAGTGTTATTGCCAGCATCTATCTCATTAGCTTTTTCCTGCCAATTCTTGCCAAAGAGATTCTCTCCTGTGCAAGGAATATTCCCTAGTTTATCCTGTACCCAAAGTTCCAAGTCAGATGCCTGGAGCCATGCAATCCTACGTGCACCTATGGCAATAGCAGAGGTTCTGCTTATGCACTCAAAACAGTCAAAGGCTGCACGATTCACAAACTTGGAAACATCCCGAGCATGTTTGACAAGGGCGAGGTAATCCTGCCTCTTATCATCAGGAAGGAGAGGGCTCATAAGCTCTAAATCTCCCCTGACTTCCTTAAGGAACATTCCCATATATAATATATAGGAACTGATCCTAGCAGAAAGCATGGAAGCCTGGAAGGTTCGACGTCCAAAGGCGTCAAGAATCCTACACTCACGTCCTGGAGGATTAGATGCTTGCCTTTTTGCACTCTTGATCCTTCTCATAGCTGATTCCACCACCATGGAATGGTGTGGTAGCGGAGTCTTCTGAAACCCAGGACAAGGAGGAACTCGATACATGGTGTCAAGTCTTCAAGAGTGAGGAGATGTGATTAGAGGTGTTTCCCACATCCTTAACATGAGATCATGCAAGATCTCATGAATAGGTAAGATAGCTGCCTCCTTGGGAGCTTTAGGATATTGTAGGATTTCTAATTCCTTTGCCCTAGGCTCTTTTTCAGGAGCCACTGTGATGGAAAGACCTCGAGACACATCTCGGATAAAATCCTGAAAGGACATATCCTCTGGTGGAGACATCCTACGCTGAGGAGAAGAAGAATCCTCAGGAAGAAGTACTCTGGTATCGGCAGAGCTTTCAGAGTCTTCAGACTCATCCGAGGATTCAAAGTATCTCCGATCCGGGTGATCGTGCAAGGCACGGTACCGGTACCGATTGAAGTCGGCATCGGAGGGGTCCGGTACCGACTTGTCGATACCGGATGGATAAGCATGACTCGGTTCCGGTAGAAGACCTGCCGATGTCGATGCAGTCAGTACCGGAGTCGGTGCCAGTACCGGTTGAATTGTCTGAAGTGGTTTCAGGGGCATCGAGGCCGAGAGAAGAGCCGCCAGACTGTGTTCAATAGCCAAGAATCTCTGGTCTATCGACACTGCCGATGCTTGGGTATCGGTACCAGATGAAGCAGCCGGTACCCCAGAGCATGGCACCAGTAGTTCTGCCGAGGTTGAGGCCTTCAGAACATCCTGGAGCCCCGTTAATGCTTTGGAAGCCGAAGCCTCAGCCGGGGCAATTTTGCCGGTGAAAGTCCCTCAAGGGCAACGCCAGAGGCATCTCGATGCTTAGAGGGAGATCTACCCTTTGAGGACCAGCTAGATTTATGTTTAGTTACCTGAGATCCATGGGAGGAAGACGAAGCCCTGGAAGACGTCGATGCCACAGAGGCTGCATTGGAGGGAAAAAGGGTGCTAAGTTTAGCAGCTCAGTTCTGCCGGCCCCTCTTCAACATCATCCCACAGGCAACACACTCTGAAATAGAGTGGTCAGGACCTAAACATTTGAGGCACCACTCATGGATGTCGGTGACGGAGATGGTACCGCCACACTTGGAACACTTTTTAAAATCCGAAGCGGGTTTTTCCATTTTAAAGGAAAAAGTTGGGCCTAGTGCCCAAAATGGCACGTGGCACCTGAGGAGAAAATAACTGGAAAAGACTCCAGAAAGAAAGGGGGGGGGGGGGGGGTTTGGAAAAAAAAGAAAGAACCGGCGGTACCGGTGTAGTGTCGAAGGAAGGCGACCACAAAAAAGAAGAATAGACGGGAATTTTTTCTGCAGTGACAGTATGTGCGACCTCTCGGCTCCACGGAAAACGAAGAACTGGAGAGGGGAAAGGCGGGAAGGCAGCACGCAGGCGCTGTGGGATGCTCCCAAAAGCTTTTCTATTGGACGCTGGGGAGCGTTCCCGCGCAGGCTCCGTCAGTACCGACGATACCCATATGTGAAGACTACATTCCTGCTTGTTCCTGGAGATCCCTCATTACATGGCAAATCATTTAACACAAATGTGCTGTAACAGACTTCACATTTTGGGACCTGAATACAATATGAGGTAGATTTCACATAAGCCGGTAATCTCCAGCAGACACATTTAAATCAGGCATGGGCGCGATTCAATGCTAATTCCGCATCTGTGGGTATAGATGCGTCCATGTTTCTGGGATCGGCTTGTAGACGTGTCAGGCACAGCACATCCAACTTTCTGTTCAGCCAGCCTGTAATTCACAGCGAGAACCATGCACAGGTGCAGGCACAGACCATGCAGTGAAGCAGAGAAACACATCCCCCGTTAATATTATGGGACACAGATTAATGCCGAAATGGTTTTGGATGTCCCCGCGCTCACCATATGCTGGATAGTTGCCTGTTTCCGATTGTGCCCATCTCCGCGATATACCCGTGGACGGCTCTTGATGGCCACGCTTCCTCAGTTAAAACGGGCAACTCCTAAGCTGCTGTTCTCACTGACTGTATTTTGCTGATGCAAACTAGACCTAAATACTGATGATAAATAAATGCTGATGCAAACTAGACTATATATACTAGTTTTTTTCATGCCCAGAAAAGTGCTAAGTAATCTCAGTGCACTCTAATATATTAGAAGATAAAGTAAATATTAACATGTTTGTCATGACATACCTTACATCAAAAATTACTTGGCTGAGGGGAGATATGATAGAGGTCTATAAATTAAAGGAGTGGAACGGGTAAACGTAGATCGATTGTTTAAGCCATCAAAATATAGAAAGACTAGGGGCATGCAATGAAACTACAGGGTAACCTATTTAAGACTAATAAGAGAAATATTTTTTCACTCAACTTGTAATCAAACTCTGGAATTTTCTACCGGAGGATGTAGTAAAAGCTGTTAGTGTAGCCGGGTTTAAAAAAACAGTTTGGACAAGTTTCTGGTGTAAAGGTCCATAAACCATTATTAAAGTGGACCCAGAATATCCACTGCTTGCCCCAATACAAGCATTGTGGAACCTGTGTCTTTTGGGGAAGGTACTTGTGACCTAGATTGGCCACTGTTGGAAACAAGATACTGGGCTTGATGGACCTTGGTCTGACCCAGTATGGCATCTTATATTCTTAGTATAAAAAACGCTTCAATTATTCTTGCACTGGTCATCTCTAAAAACACTCTTTAAAATGCTATGTGGACATTTTCAGGTTAACAACCTAAACTAACTTTGCAATTCCCCAAAGGATACATAATATTACTGAGCTACAAAAGTATGCTATGGCTTTCAGGCTATGGCATCTGTTTTCCACATATTTGGGTACTGGCATTTCTCACAGCAGCTCCCTACATATGGCTACACCTGTCCCATACAATGTCCACTCTCTGTCTTGGCTTATTTCTGTCTGTAAACATCTGCTGTGAGGCAACCCTGCCTGCTCTCCCAGTCTGCTTTGTGGCAATGCTCCCCTGGTCAGTGGGGATCCCTGTGTCATTATACCAGATAGCCAGCCTCCATATATATCACCACTCTTGCAGTTTGCAGAGATCCTGGACTGGGTAAGGATGTAGGCCTCATGGCAGAATCTGGGGAATGTTGGCACAACATCAGTCATATCTCCCAGTGCCTGGCCCAGTGATGTATGGCTAACCTATCACAGCGGAACCTGGTGACACTGCAGTCATCTGTAAGGTCCAGGTACTGGCCAGGCAGTCATGTCCTCCCTGAATTGCAGATCAGCACACCAGATTCTCCCAGAAACCCTCAGACCACACACACACAGACACTTGCAGGGACGAATTGTAGAACGCAGCAGAAAATTTTCTAAGTCCTGACCTTATTCCATGTCTCCGGCAAGAAGAACAGGCATGTCTCGGGGAAAGACCGTAAACGTACACGGAGCTTTTGAGAATACAGTATAGACGTCTCTGCAGCTGGCCATGCCCCTGTTCCACCCCCTCATGGATGCGTGCGGACATCCCCATTCAAGCAAGATAAACATAGGTACCATGTACCAGAATACATTCACAGATGTTTTTAGCACAAATATCCCCGGTGCACATCCTAATGCTTATTCGTCTTCTGGAATAACCCTATATATGAAAAGTAGGGAATCCTGTTTAATGTTTCCTGTGAAAGTTTAATTTAAAAAGATTCTTAAATATAAAAAATAGAAGTATTAAAGAAGATGTTACAAATGAAAATTTGGTTGCGACTATCGTAAGTGAAAATAGTAAGCGGTACAGATTCTGGGGAAGCTGGTTTCCTTGCGAGGATAAACAAGAAAATGTTCTAAAATGCAAAGAATATAAAAAAAGAAGTAAATAAGTGACTGATAAAAAAAAATAACTGAAAGTACTACTATACCTTAACTTAGACCCTGTCTAAATTTGCACGGTAGCATTCCTATACAAAAAAGGTACTATGGAGGAAAGCATCTCTGGGTTTTAATAAAAGTCAATGGGAAAACAGTTTTTTAATAAACGGAAAAATGATGGAAACCTCCATTTCATTTATCAGTGGATTCCTATATTTATATTGTGTAAAAATTACCAGTGACAAATGTCAAAACTTTTTTGAAACAGAAATCCCATGTACTTAAATGTTAAATAAAGCAAGACACTGCTGAAAGAAAATAATAGGATTTCATCTCCATGTATGAAAAGGGATAAAATCTGGACTAGTTCCATACTTAGGAAAGCCAGGCTGAGTCATCTGGTCATCCTAGCCCTAGAAGAATATGGTAAAATGCACAGCGTGGGCAACACTCTTACCTGAATTATTTGAGTTGTTGTATTTTGTAGACTGCTCCTCACTATTCTCAAATGCAGATCGCTTTGACTTCTGAAGAATAAAGATGAGGATGTATACGGTTGAGTAATAAAGTCAGAACAGTTTGCAAATAAGTAAATCCTAAATCAGAATACTGAATTATTGCTAGTTGTAGAACAAACTTCCAATTTTCAGTCCACACAAACCAACCTGGTACTGAACATAAAGTACCTGACTGATTTCTTTGACTGGGTGACCAGGGAGTTGGACCGAGGGAGAGCTCTAGATGTGGTGTATTTAGATTTCAGTTAAGCCTTTGACACTGTTCCTCACAGGCGACTTATAAACAAACTGAGCACCCTAGGGATGGACCCTAAAGTTACTGCTTGGGTTAGAAATTGGTTGGGTGGGAGGCGACAAAGAGTACAAGTAAATGGAGCTCACTCTGAGGAGAAGGATGTTACCAGTGGTGTACCCCAGGGATCTGTCCTTGGTCCTTTTTAACATCTTTGTTAGTGATATAGCGGAAGGGCTGTCGGGTAAGGTTTGCCTCTTTGCAGATGATACCAAAATCTGCAATAGAGTAGACACCCAGGAAGGTGTAGATAACATGAGGAGGGATCTAGCTAAGCTTGAAGAATGGTCTAGAATTTGGCAACTGGGATTTAATGTTAAAAAATGTAAGGTCATGCATTTGGGCTGCAGCAATCCAAGGGAGCAATACAGTATAGGAGGTGAAGTACTTTTGTCCACTAAAGAAGAGCAGGACCTAGGTGTGGTTGTGCCTGATGATCTTAAAGTAGCTAAACAGGTAGAAAAGGCGACGGCAAAAGCTAGAAGGATGCTTGGGTGCATACGGAGAGGAATGGCTAGCAGAAAAAAGGAGGTGATAATGCCTCTGTATAAGTCTTTGGTGCGACCTCATTTGGAGTATAGTGTGCAATTCTGGAGACTGCACCTTCAAAAGGATGTGAACAGGATGGAGTCGGTGCAGAGGGTGGCTACTAAAATTATTAGTGGGCTTCATTATAAAGCATATGAGGACAGACTTAAGGATCTTAATATGTACACCTTAGAGGAAAGGCGGGATAGAGGTGATATGATTGAAATGTTTAAATACCTCCGTGGCATAAATGTTCAGGGAGAGAGCCTCTTTCAATTGAAAGCAAGTTCTGCTACGAGGGGACATGGGATGAGGGTGAAGGGAGATAGATTCAGGAGTGATATGCGGAAATATTTCTTTACGGAAAGAGTAGTGGATCCGTGGAATAGTCTCCCAGTGGAGGTGGTAGAGATGAGGACAGTAACTGAATTCAAAAAAGCATGGGACAAACAGAGGATCTCTAAAGATAAAAAGGGGACTGTTGTAGTTGTTGATATGGAAGGACAGACTAGATAGGCCATGTGGTCTTTTTCTGTCATCATGTTTCTATGTTACCTACATAATCTGAATTTGAATGCTGCCTTGTTATGCAACTAAAAGAGTACATGTACACTGTCAAATTGTGTATTGCAGATGCATTAGAATCATGGCTAAAGTGTGTACATTTCTGTAGCTCAAAATGTACATCTGTAATTTACAAAACATGCCTCTGCAATGCCTCTCCCCTTCCCCATGCAATGGAGCCAAAGTGCACATGCACATTCAGGTGGATGAATGTCTTCTTATGCAGGTTCAGCTAATTTAGCCAAATAGCCCCTTTATAGTGGAGTAGCAGCCTAGAAGTTAGAGCACTGGTTTGGTAACCAAGAGGCCAGCGAGTCCCATTGGCACTCCTTGTCCCTTAACCATTGCCTCGGAAGAAAGGCCTGGCAATCTACTTCCAGTCATACTGTCACGAAAACTCAGGAGATGCTGGGTCGCCAGAAGTCAGCATTGACTCAAAGGCACACACTGCATTGCATTATGTACATAGATCCCAACGTAGATCTGAAATTTTAGCCCTCAAAGACTAACCTTTCGTGCCAAAATCTTTCTTTTCTTTTTCTCTTCTTCAGAACCATGGTGCGACTGGGCTCTCGTCAGCCTTCTATGTTGGTGAATCTTTCAAAGCACATGAAGAAAAAGGCAAGACAAGTGATTGGATATGGCCTTATAAAAAGGGCTGGTTCATTGGGTCAATGAGTGGGAGGGGAGAGAGAATTACCGATTTCTGTTCCTCAATCAGTCTCTTCTCTATGCTTTCCTTTACAGTTTTCAATGCCTCTTTTAACTTGGCGGGTATCTAATAAAAATAGCAGACACACCAATATAAGTGTATTCAGTATGACTCCGTGTCATGAAACTTAACTTTCAGGTCAGTAATTCTTCAACCCTTTACAGTAAACAGCTATTGACCAAAGCAAAGATCCATCACTCACTGCTTTTTTTTTTAAATTTGAAACAATTACATTCCACTTATACAAAGCAAAACAGCAAAGCAAATAGAAATATAGAAAAAGACATATCTCCATAGAGATCACTGCAAGATGTATTAGCTCACATCACAAAAAATAATATAAAATTGACCCTGCAATGTTAAAATACATTTACAGGGGAATTGTAAGTGAAAAGATGCACTCAACGAAAGAACCCATTGTCTTAACGCTAAAAATGACTTGTGGTGCACTTGAGTAGATCTAGTCACATCTGGAAAGATATTTAATTTCTGCCCACAAAAAGAAACATCTTTGTTTAAACAACAACTTTAAAATCTTAAGTGGCATTGCTTCAGCAGCAAAAGTAACCAAGGTGTTCCTTTTTGTGATATTATCTGTGGAATATTCTAAGAATTGAGTCAGGCTCTGACTGGCAGTGGGTTGAAGGGTATCAAACTTCCCCTCCTCCTCTTCTACTGTCACTCTAGCCTGCTTAGGAATATAGTAAATATGTGCCACATCCACAGGATGAGGTAACTTCAGGATTTCATCAAAATATTTAGCAAACAAAATCTCCGGTGACAACAAACGTGTCACCGGGAAATTCAAAAAGCAGAGATTACGAGCCTGTGAGGCATTCTCCAATGACTCTAAACGGGCATGAACCAGCAGAGAATCCTTAATGGAGACTGCTTGTGCAGTACAAAAGGACTGCACTTGAGCTTCCTTATGCACAGCAGAAAGCCTAGTATCTATTTCTGACATCTTCACCACCGTAGCTGTAGTGAAATTACAAAGAGAAACCACCGTTGAGGATAATTTAGTATGCATAGTGCTAACCACCCCCTACAAGTCCTTAAGAGTAATCTTTCCATCTAAAGATGGCAGAACTTGCTGCTTAAAATCATTCCTCATCATCCATCCAGTCCAGTCCCAGTAGCTGTGGGTTGTTGCTCTCATCAGCAACTTGGAGACTGAGCATGTCATCTTTGATGACTTCATTACACATAAGTAGCTGGCACAACCCACCAGCCCCAGTAACTCAAGTCTCCAAGCAGCAGAAGAGAGCTGATCCCAGAAGTCTGCGGTCGCTGAAGGGATAACTAAGGGGAATCCTTTTTTATTTTTCAGTGGGCTCTTGATCTTTTGTCTCATTGATCTGTCTGCTGCATGGGTGTTTAAAGTTAAAAACAAAAAAAACAAACAAAAAGTCAGGAAGCAGTGTGGTTTCTTTCTTGAAGAGCAAGACCCCTCCAGCAGGGGAAGCTCACCGTTTCATCATCTGGCAGACGGTAGCAGCTCCCAAACCCATAAGCAGATGAGGAGCAGCTAGACAGTGAAACCACATCATCGCGCTTTGCCGTGGCGCTCCCGCCTCGTGTAGATACAGCTGACAGGGCTGAGCAAGAGAGCCAGAAAAGTGAACGCGCACTGAGGTACAAATCAGAATCTGGTGTGGGGGATTTTATCTTGGCTGGGTGGTAGCGAGGGGCCTTTGAGAGCGGCACTCCTAACCGCATGGCTGAGTGCAGAGAGCTGGCAGCGCAGGAAAGAGCGCCATTTTGTAATTGGGTCCCTTAGAGTCAGCAGAGCAGGGGGAAGGGCAGCTCGGAAGTTTGGGGGCCCTGCCATCATGTTTTTTTGTTTTTCCCTGATACAAAGGCATATTGGCATAGCGGGCCAGTTGAAAAATAAAAATAAGAACAAAAAGATAACAGGTAAAGGAACAAACCCATGCACTACAGAAAGGCTAGCAGGGGTATTTGGAACATCCCTGCCTGTCCTTAATACACTAAAGCTGGAGAAGGCCATGTTCCTTGCGTGTGGGGAGCTCTGTCTCAGTCATGGGATTTTGCTGCAGCTGTGAGTGTCCAGATCAGCAGAAGAGGAGTTCCTGGGAGGCAAGGCTGGGCAAACAGGAGCCTCCGGGGAACCAGACATGGCCTCTCAGGCAGCAAGGGGTTGCACTTTGACCACGGGGTTAATGGGGGTCTCAGCCAGGGAGGACAGAGCCAATAGGCAGACCCCTCCAGTGTTGGAGCATAAGAGCATGGACTTCTCTGCCCCAGAACTTTCTACATCTCGTAAGGTTGGGCCAGAAGGGATTTTTTCCCCCAGAGTTTGTGTTCCTTATGCACAAAGTGTTCTGCATGAAGCCGGGGGGGGGGGGGGGGGGCGGAGCCCTCTTCTGCGCCCAAAAGAGCACAGAAGAGAGCGCTGCTGGGGACAGGGCCAGTGGAGGAGAAGCCCGCAGGCCTTCGGCGGCCAGTGGATGGAGACTCTTGGGAGGAGATGGGATCCATCCAATCGGAGGACCCAGTAGATCCGGAAGAGGCAGCGGACCTGGGGGTCAAACCGGGTGAACTGGAAGAAGGGGAAATTCCGCAGGAGTCGTCTCATATCATCCGCGTCTTCTGTAAAGAACAGTTAGCGGTACTCATTGCTCAGTCATTGAAGACCCTGAATATGGCAGCAGGAGTGCCAAAGGAAGAGGATCCTTTGGAGGATCCACTGTTTCAGGTGGTCCGGAAGACCCAGTTGGTGTTTCCATTGCATAGGATTATTAAGCAGATGATGCAAGAGGAGTGGGAGGTTTCAGAGGCCGCTTTGAGAGGCACCCGGACCATGGCCCATCTTTATCTGCTGCCAGAGCAGGAGAGGGAGATCTTGCACTCCCTGAAAGTGGATGCGGCGGTATCAGCAGTCACTAAGACGACCACTATTTCGGTAGAAGGTAGTACCGCACTTAAGGATGTGTAGGATAGGAAATTGAAGATGTTCCTAAAGCAAGTATTCAACATTAATGCACTATTTCTGCAGGCCTCTGTCTGCGGGGCTTTCGGAATCAGACAGACGAGCGAGGAGAGTGCGATGATCGACAACATCAAAGGCTGCAGAGAGATCCACGGAGACAGTGATAGAGAGATCACCACGATCGTGAGAGTGGTGGATTTCAATAAGTAGAGCTAGAAGAACAGTTTCAGTGCTATGGCCGGACCTGAAACCGGGCTGGCGGGGGTGAAAAGAGAGGGTGCTGTCAAGATGGGAAGAAAGCTGGGTAAAGCTGGCACATCTCGAACTCACTTGCCACTCTGCCTTCTTCTTTCTAAGCCCTGCCCTCTGGAATTCTATGCCACACTCTCTCCGCACAGAAGCGTAATTTCCTCGCTTTAAAGGTCTACTTAAAACCTATCTTTTCTGTCAGGCCTTTGATCTCCCCGTCACCACATGATGTTCCCGATGCCATACACGATCTCCATCCTTCCCCCTTCCCTGTCCCTTCCATCCCCTCCAGCTGTCAGTTTTATTCATGTGCCTAATCTCGTTCCTTTCTATATTCTTCTCTTTTCTTATCACTGCTTTCCTGTCAACCCAATGGCGTTCCTTTCCTCCTTTTAATTTTCTAGTAGCCACGATGTTTAATTTTGTGCACCGCCCTGACACTTCGGTATGGGCGGTATATCAAGCCTTGCTAATAAATAGTAAATAAATAAGGAATCTTGGACAGCAGTGGGGAGGTGCAGATTCCACCGCCAGAGGCGGCTAAGTTGGAATCAGGCGCTGCCGACTTAGCAGATGCCTTCTATGACCTCATCAGAGGACTGTCCAAGAAGATGGCCTCAGTGGTGGTCGTGCATCAGTACTTATGGCTGTGAAACTGGTTGGCGGATGTCTCCTTCAAAGCACATTTGAGCAAGCTTCCCTTTAAGGGTAAGCTCTTGTTTGGAGAAGCGCTCAAGAAGTTGGTCAAGGATCTGGGAGAATCTAAAGTAGGGAGACTCCCAGAGGATAAACAGAAGCTGGGGCATTCGTCGGGCCAGCTGCGAATTTCTTTTTCTTTTTTTTTTTTTATTGAAGTTTTAATCGATTTAACACCAACTAAATATAAAGACAATCAGAAACAAAGGAAAAGCATAACAATACTTATCCATAAGAACATCTCATACAAAGAAACAAAATCCGATTTAGCCCACATATCTGAGATTCTACTGAGGCATTATTATAAAAAGAATACAAATAAGAAAACAAGGCACATAACCCACCTATCCGGAGGCTAAACAAAGACTACACTCCCCCTTACTTTCCCCTAACTGTCCTATCCACAATAAATTTTTACAAATGAGAAACATCAGTAAAAATAAATGAATCACCCTCATAGTGTATAACACATTTGCAAGGGAATCTAAGAAAGAAAGTAGCACCCAACTGCAAGACCTGAGGCTTTAAAGTCAAAAAAAGCCTCCTCCGCAGCTGGGTACTACGTGCCACATCAGGAAAAATGTTGATGGTTTGGCCACAAAACTTTATAGCCTTATATTTAAAGAAATTCTTAAGAATACATTGCTTTGCATCCAAAGTCTTACATGTCACAAGTAAAGTAGCTCGGGTACTTATTGCATCTGTGGAGTCCTCCAGAAAAGCTGTCAAATTTGATATAGACGGCTCAATAACATCTAAATCTCCATTTCCTGAAGAAACCTTTTTAACCGCTGTGGAGATATAATACATTTGTGAGAACTCAAAAGCCTCACTCAAATGCAAAACCTCTCTCAAATACTTATCCAGAAGAATTCTGGGGGATAAGAGAGAGGTATGAGGAAAATTTAATAATCGCAAATTATACAAACGAAAAGAATTTTCCAAGGCCTCCACTTTACTATGCAGGATTAAAGAATCCTTTATGCTAGCCACATTAGCCGAATGCAAAGGGCCAACCTGGGATTCAAGTCTATTACAAGTAACTTCAACAAGGGAAACTTTATCATCCAGTTGCTTCAAAGAAGCAACAGTCTCTGAAGAAAAAGTGCAAAGAGAAATCAAAGTAGAGGTTAACTTGCCATCAATTGACTGAAGGGCACTCCATAAGTCCTTTAACGTTACTTCAGTATCAGAAGAAGGGTTGGATAGCCCAAGGGAGTCACCAACCCCAATAACAGGAACCGGTCTAGGCAACTGCACTATAGGAACACTAACACTCACCTTATCCAGAGGCTCCACAGATACAAACGAGACCCCGGGAGAAGACAGGGGAGGGGGAGGGGGGGACCTCCCTCCCGAACTGAGGGAGGCTCCATCAGGAGAAGACTGCGCTACCGGTAAAGGGATGAGATGTTTATCTATAGGACCCGAAGATACTTTCCCTATCGGGGCAGCTGTTTCTTTGCCACCGATTTTAGCCTTTCTCTTCCCCATACTAAACAACTATATCCAACAACTCGAATCCGAACTAAAGCACTAACACCGAATTGACGCCGAAGGGGCACCAAAGGGGCGTGTCTCGCCCCTTTGGACATGCCCCTTCGGAGCACGCTCCGCGGTCTAACAGGGCTAAATTTATAAACCAAAAGAAAACAAGCAAAAGAAAGGACCTCCCTGGCAAGGTTATCCCGCCGCTGCCTGCCCGATGTTAAAGGGCACAGGAACAATTCCAAAGCCGGTACAGAGTGCAGCAGTCTCCGGGGGATAGAGCAAACCCCCAATGCCTCACACACAGCCTCAGCGAATCTGCTGAGAGAGCTTTGGAGCACACAGTTGTAGGGTCCGGGTCCTCCCTGGCAAGGTTGTCCCGCCGCTGCCTGCCCGATGTTAAAGGGCACAGGAACAATTCCAAAGCCGGTACAGAGTGCAGCAGTCTCCGGGGGATAGAGCAAACCCCCAATGCCTCCCACACAGCCTCAGCGAATCTCCAGCCGCGAATTTCAAGTGCTTCAGGACGGTGTGTTTTGCCCGGTACCAAAGAGGGCGATAACTGTCCTGGGGGCAGGCATTTCATGGCTTCTAAGGAGCAGGTTATGGTTTCTGTTCTGCCTCCTCAGCCATAACCAAGAAGGCACAATGAAATGAGGGAGGCCTGGCCAGAGGTAGTTCCGGGGGAGGGGGCGGGGTCAGCTGTCGGACTTCTACTTGGTCTGGGCCCAGATCACCTCCGACCACTGGGTCTTGGAAATCAGAGAGGGATACGCGCTGGAGTTTGTCCGTCCTCTGGCAGATGCCTTCATCGGGTTTCCATGCAAAGCACCCAAAAAATTCAAAGCAGTGTGGAACACCTTCAATCGACTTCAGCAGTTGGAGGCCATAGTAGAGGTGCCTCACTGCCAATGTGGGTATGGTCAATACTTCATCTATTTTGTGCTCCCAAAAAAAAAGGAGGGATCCTTTTGCCCCGTATTAGACCTAAAGTATATACATCGGTGCCTGTGAGTCCCCCAGTTCCGCATGGAGACCTCAGATTGGTCATCGTGGCCGTCAGAGAGGGCAAATTCCTGACTTCGCTCTATCTCATGGAGGCCTACTTGCATATTCCGATTTGGGCTGAGCATCAGTAGTTCCTCCGTTTCGTGGTACCAATGAGGCATTTCCAGTTCCGGGTATTGCCTTTCATGCTGGAGATTGCTCCACATACATTCATCAAGGTAATGGTGGTGGTCGCTGTGGTACTTCATCAAGAGGGCATTCTCGTGCATCCCTACGTGGACGATTGGCTCATCCGAGCAAAGTCGGCAGGTGAGAGCAAGAGAGTTTTCGAGTTCCTATAGAGCCTTGGCTGGATGTCAATTTCAGAGAGCTGCTATCGCCGTCACAAGACCTTGTATACCTGGGAGCCCGCTTCCAGGTGGACATGGGCAGAGTATCCTTGCTGAGGGAAAGGATGCAACGGCAAGGAAAGCAGTTCCTCTGTTTGAGTATACCAATGGCATGCCATTATCTTCAGATCTTTAGATCTACGGCGGTGGCCATCGACTTAGTGCCTTGGGCCAGAGCATACATGCGGCTTCTGCAGAGGGCCTTCTTACAGAGGTGGTCAGTGCAGCGCCACTCTTTCACACATCCATTGCCCTAGCTGAGAACAGCACAATTGAAGCTTCGGTGGTTGATGAGATCGGACAAGCTTCTAGCCAGCATGCCACTAGAGCTGCCCAATTGTGACCTGCCGATGGCGGATCACAGTCTTTCAGACTGGGGGGCCCATTGCCAGGACCAGACAGCGTAGGGTTGCTGGTCCCTGGAACAGAGGGGGTGGTCTATCAATCACCTGAAAATGAGAGCGGTGGTTCCTGACAATGCTGGAGTTCCGCACCATATTGAAAGAGAAAGCGGTGCAGATTTTTTCGGACAATGCCACATCAGTGGCTTACATCAACCAACAGGATGGAACAAGCAGCATACAACTCGAGAACGAGATCGGTCCATTGCTAGAATGGGCGGAGGACAATCTGCAGGCACTCTTGGCAGCACATGTGGCAGAAATAGAGAACATAATGGCAGACTATCTCAATCGGTTCAGCCTTGACCCCAGGGAGTGGTCTCTCAGCAAGAAGGTGTTCACACAGGTGGTGAGCCAGTGGAGCCCTCCGATCATGGATATGATGAGGATATTCCAATCAGCCAAGATGAACCAATTCTTCAGCAGAAGAGAATGTCCGAAGGGCTGGATGCCTTGGTACAACATTGGCCCATGGATGGTCTCCTTTACATCTTCCCTCTGTGGGCGCTCATAGGGCACATGGTGCAGAGAATCGAAGCACACCAAGACCTGGTTAGTCTCATCACTCCCGATTGGCCATGGTACATGGACCTGCTCCGGCTGAAAATGGACCATCCATGGCGGCTACCTCTCCTGCTGGATCTCCTGTCACAGAGGCTGGTCTAGATGCCTCAAGTGGATCGATTCTTGCTTGCAGCCTGGCTCTTGAAAGGATGTGCTTGAGAAGAAGGGGTTACTCTGCCCTGGTGATATCAACTCTGTTAAAGGCCCGCAAGTGCTCCACCTCACTTTATGTCCAGGTGTGGAGGATATTCGAGGCTTGGTGTCTGGAAAACAGCTGTTGTCCTCTGGTGGCTTCAGTGCTGGATTGATTGGCCTTCCTGCAGGCGGGGCTGGAGAAGGCCCTAGCTTGCAGCAAATTGTGGGTGCAGATGGCAGCAATTACCTGTTATTACGGTAGGATCCAAGGTGTCTCCTTAGAAACATATCCAGAAATAGTACGGTTCCTTAGGGCCGTTAAGCAGGTCCGGCCTCCTATTAGACCTTAACCTGGTTTTGTCAGCTCTGGCAGCAGAGCCTTTTGAGCCAGTAGGCCAGGCTACACTGAAGGATTTGATGTTGAAGACCGTATTTCTGGTGGCTATCTGTTCAGCTTGGAGGATTTCTGTGTTGCAAGCATTGTCGTGTCAGAAGCCTTTCTTGTTCATCTCTAAGGACAAGGTGGTGCCAAGACCAGTCCCCTCCTTTTTAGCCAAGGTGCTCTCAGTTTTTCATCTTAATCGGCCAGTTACACTGCCGTTCTTTCAGGCACAGGCGAGATGCAGAAGGACCCTAGATGTGCAACGAGTTTTGAAGTGATACTTGAAATGGACGGAGCCTTTTTGGAAGTGATACCATCTGTTTACCTTGTTTGGAGGGCCTTGGAAGGGAGAGACTGCTTCCAAGGCCTCCATTTCTAGATGGATCAAAGGGACAATTTCCTCAGCTTATCTGCTACAATGCAGGCCAGTACCAGTGGGGCTGAGGGCTCATTCGACCAGCGCTCAGACAGCCTTGTGGGTGGAAACGAGGCTCATCCTGCCAGTTGATATCTGCATACCTGGGTGTCTCTGTATACCTTTGTAAAGCATTACTGTCTGAATGTAGGAGCAGCATGGGATGCAAGATTTGGTTCAGCAGTGATTCAGGCCAAGTTTGAAGGTCCCTCCTGAAGATAGTACTGCTATGGTACATCCAACAATACCGGGACTGGACTGGAGGAATGATAAAGAAGTGAAATTAGGTCTTACCTGCTAATTGGCTTTCCTTGAGTACCTCCAGTCCAGTCTTGGACCCGCCCATGTTCATCTGTGTTAGCAATCCCGGCCCAAAAGAAGGTCATCCATAGTTTTCCGGGCATCACGTGATAGCACTCAAAGTGTTGAGGGCGACTACCAAGGGAACTTTCGCCCTATTCTCCATTTCTTTCATTCGGGAAATGATCCAGAAAAAAGAAAAGAAAAGGAACAACAGAACATAGAAAAGATGGGAAACTATGGTACGTAAGTAGAGCAGACACTTTAAGGCAAGTACAGTCATTTTTACACAATGTCCTTGGTGTCACAGTTGTGACCCCAATTAGGGTTAGTACATCTGCTCCAAGGTGTCAAGGGGTGAACTGCTTCTTCTTCTTCCTCCAAGAGGGGGAGCTTGCTCAGATTGTTGGGAGGCTAATAGGTTTAAGGTGTGGGGGGGTTCTTTTTGTTCCTCTTTTTAATTGTTGCTCCTGTGAGTCTGCTTTGTCAGTAGTTACTGAGGCTGGTGGGTGGTACCAGCTATCTATATATACTAATGTCAAAGATGACATGCTCAGTCTCCAAGTTGCAACAACCCACAAGTACCGGGACTAGAATGGAGGTGCAGCGCTGCATACGACTTGTAGCGCTATATAAATGCTCAGTAGTAGTAGTAGTAATTTCACCTTATTTCATAAGAAGAAATAATTGAAGTCAGTCATGCATGATAAGCAATTCCAAAGAAAAACTGGAGGACGTTAGAGGGAGAATACAAACCTGCTGCTGAAATGCAGAGACATAAGACTTTTTGTATGCTTTTAAGAGAGAGATGAAAAGTGTTGGCAAAACAAAACATTTCCCTTCCTCAGCAAGAGTCGTCAAACCGGCTCGTCCTAACTCCTCAGAATCTATGCCACAACAGATTTGAAGTTTATACAGTCAACATTGAGCTGTGGAAAGTCAGCTTAAGACAAAGAGCCTTGTTTTCACCTCCTGATTTCTGAAGAGAACACTTGAGACAATGATGTTTTGCTACAAAAAAAATACCAGAGCCTGTTCCCTTTTAAATCCAGAAAAACAGGAAGGTACCACTAGAATCTCTTTTGACAAGCAGGCTTCCAAACACTGACAAGAAATCTTAGACAATGATTTTATATATATTTTTTTTATTAATAAATAAGCATAAAGCAAAAAATCAATATATATAAAGTTGATACCTTCTTAATGGGCTAACGTAATATATTTTTTACCTAGCTTTCTATTGTTAAGTCCATCTTCCTCAGGTCAGGATAGTATCTGTTTTCTGGCTTGGTATTTTCCATTTACTTCATTGGCGATTCAGCTTAACTGGAGTAAACCCCTTCCATTAGCCTTCATTTACCACCACCTGGAATGTTTCCTTATGTTTAACTTTCTATTCCCTCCCATCTAGTCGAGCCATGATACCTGGCTATACGCCACAGACTGTGTCTCCCTTTAGAACACAAAAAGGTTAGATAGAATGTGTTACATTCCTCCTCGTTTCTCACTACCACCAAAATATTGTCTATTAGACAACTTTTTGGTGGTGGTGAGAATCGAGGAGGAATGTGACACATTCTATCTACCCTTTTGATGTCTAGGACATCTGTACCTTGCCCACTCACAATCTTAAATGACAGAGGTGTAAGACAGGGGTCTCCAAATCCAGCCCTGGAGGGCCACAAACCAGTCAGGTTGGCAGGCTCTCTCTAATGCATATACATCTCATGCATATTCATTAGGGATATCCCGAAAGCCTGCAGGGTTGCGGACCTCCAGGACCGGATTTGAGTAGCTCTGCTGTACTAGATATGCTGAGGCAATCGCTTCTCTAATCCATCTAGAAATGGACGCTTTTGCTGCCGCTTCACCCTTGCGAGACCCTCCGAACACCACGAAAAGCCGTTCAGATTTGCGAAAAGGTTCGGAAACTTGCAAATAACGCCGCAATACCCGCTTAATGTCCAACAGATGCAAACTGCGATCGGACGTGGTCTTCCCCCTTGAGCTAAGGACCGGAAGCGACACCATCTGATTTAGGTGAAATGGAGAGACAACTTTCGGCAAAAAAGATGGCACTGGACGCAAGACTGCCTTTTCCTTAGAAAACGACAGGAAGGGTTCCCTGCAAGACAGCGCCTGTAACTCCAAAATGCGCCTTGCCGAACATATGGCCACTAAAAACACTGTCTTTAAGGTCAAATCCTTCACCGTTGCTTTAATCAATGGCTTAAAGGGTTCTTTCACTAACGCTCCTAAGACCAAATTGAGATCCCGCGGGGGAACGACAATATGACGAGGGCCTCAGCCTCAACACCGCCTTCAGAAAGCGCAATACATCCGTATGCGACCCTAAAGGCACATCATGCACCTTGCCCCTATAACAGGCTAGTGCTGCCAGGTGCACTCTCAATGAACTGGCTGCCAATCCTTTGTCAAAGCCATCCTGAAGAAAACTCAACACCACGGGCATGGAAGCTGTAGCCGCGCGGACTTGCCGCCTTGAACACCAATCCTCAAAAATGCGCCATACACGAACGTATGTTAAAGAAGTCGACCTTTTACTAGCTCGCAGCAACGTTGTGACTACCGATACAGAGTATCCTTTTTTCTTCAGCCTCACCCTTTCAATGGCCACACCATAAGCGAGAACCGATTCACCTGAGGCATTCGAAGCGGACCTTGGCGTAGCAGATCCTCCGAGACTGGCAGCCTCCAAGGCTCCCCGTCTAGTAGGCGAACGAAATCTGCGTACCACGGGTGTCTTGGCCAGTCCGGGGCCACCAACAGCACTCTCCCGTGACGAGCCTCGATCCGCTGCACCACGCGGCCTATCAATGCCCATGGCGGGAATACATAGAGAAGACCGAACCACGGCTGCATCAGGGCGTCAAGCCCTTCCGACATCCTTTCTCACCTTCTGCTGAAGAAGTGACTCGCCTTTGCAAACTGAAAAGTTGCCATAAGATCCATGATCGGCGGCCCCCATCTGCGGACTATTAGCACAAACACTTCCGGATGCAACTCCCATTCCACAGCATCCACTAGCACCCTGCTGAGGAAATCCGCCGTCGCATTGTCCTTTCCTGCAATGTGCGCCGCCGACAATGCTGGCAGACGCTTTTCCACCCAAGTGAACAGTATCTCTGCCTCTTCTTCCATGGCCACACTGCCTGTGCCTCCCTGCTGATTGATGTAGGCTACCGTCGCGGAGTTGTCCGACAGCACTCTCACAGCTCGACTGGTCACAGCCGACTCGAAGGACTGAAGCGCCAGATACACCACCCTCAACTCCAGCCGGTTGATCGACCAACCGCTCTCTTGGACGGACCACACGCCCTGCGCGAACAGATCTCCACAGAGCGCCCCCCATCCCACGAGACTTGCATCCATCAATAGTGGGAGCCAATCTGGCTGCTCCAGGGGCATCCCTGCTTGCAGGGTTCCGGGCAGTAGCCACCACCGCAGAGCCCGCTTGACCCGGAGAGGACAGGGAAGACGCTTGTTCAATGAGTCGTTCTGATGTGACCAGCGGCGAAGGAGCGCTCGCTGCAATGGCCGCATATGGAATCTGGCCCAGGGCACCACCTCCAAGGTCGCTGCCATCGTGTCCAGCACGCAAAGATAATCCCATGCTGATGGCGCCGGAACGGATCTGAACCTGCACAGCAGGCGGCTCAGGCCTAGCACCCGATGATGCGGTAGAAACACCGCCCCTTGTCGAGTGTCGAACCGTACTCCCAGATACTCGAGCTCCTGGGACGGCACCTGTCGGCTTTTGGCTGGACTGACCACCCAGCCGAGCTGCTGTAAAAACTTCACCACCTTGTCCGTCACTCGAACGCTTTCAGCCTTGGATTTCGCCCGAATCAACCAGTCGTCGAGATAGGGGTGAACAAGGATTCCTTCCTTCTGCAACGCCGCCACCACCACCACCACCACCACCATAATCTTGGTGAAGGTCCGCAGCACCGTAGCCAGCCCGAAAGGTAAAGCTTGGAACTGATAGTGCCCTCATGGAAGGGCAAACCGTAGAAACCTTTGATGGGCCTCTCTGATTGGGATATGTAGATACGCTTCCGTGAGGTCCAGGGAGGTCAAATACTCCCCCTTGCGCACCACCACAATGACGGATTGCAAGGTTTCAATCCGGAAATGCGGTACCCGCAGGCACCGATTCACGCCCTTTAGATCTAAAATAGGGCATAGAGATCCATCCTTTTTGGGCACTGCGAAATAAATTGAGTACCGACCCATACCGTAATCTGACAACGGGACCGGTATAATGGCCCTCATGTGTAAAAGACGATCGAGGGTTTTGCGAATCACCAGGGCTTTTTATGGACCTCTGCAGGGAGACATCACAAAGGAATCCCGGACCGGTCTTGCCAAATACAGCGTGTACCCCTCGCGAATTATTTCCAAAACCCACTGGTCCATCGTAATTGGGGACCAGGCAGAAAGAAACTCCCGAAGCCTCCCGCCGATTGGTGACTTCCTACCGGGACCCGCCAGCTTTCATTGTGGCTTCCGAGGAGCTGAGGAGAATGATCCTGCGAAACCTCTACTTGCTCCCTGAAATCCACGAAACCCCGAGCTCTTGAAGTAAACCTTCCTCTCTGGACAAGAAGTACAGAATCTTCTAAAATCCCGATACTGACCCCGATAGGCCGGAGAGGACTTTCCTGGCTTAGGCTTATCCTCCGGAAGCCTACCGCCCTTTGACTCCCCTAAATCCTTAACCAACTTGTCAAGATCATCCCTGAACAGTAACCTACCCTTAAACGGAAGCTTACTGAGACGCGATTTAGAGGATCCATCGGCCGCCCAATTCCTTAGCCACAGGGATCGGCGTGCGGCAACCAAGGAAGCCATGCTATTAGCTAGCACTCTGATCAAGTCATAATGCACATCCGCCAAATATGTGGTTCCTGACTCCAACCGATCCAATTCACCACCAACACCCTCCTGATCCAGCTGAGAAGACTGCCGCAAGCGCTGAGACAAGGCGTCCGGTAATATCTCCTGACGCCGCCTGCAGAATGCCTGATGCATTATTAACACAAAGTCAGGGCAAAAGTCCCCGAGTTGAGCACTGGACTCCAGAACCGGCATGGCCGTTGGCAGACCAATGTTAACCTCCTGGGAAACCCCCAAGGTAGAGGCCAAAGGTACCTCCCCTTCAGGTCCTGCCATTGCCAGCTGTGGCTCCTGGCCAGCCTTGGCTTCCATCTGCCACTCTATGCTCATGGACACCATAGCGCAACCCCTGCAGATCCCAGAATCCGTGACCGTTCCCCTGCGAGTGCCGCAGAGCACGCACTGGGGGCGGGACACCATCCGCTAGGCACCCTCACCCTCTAGGAAGTCTCCTTGTTCTCTTTTCGTCTCTTTTCTTTTCTTTTTTTTTTAATAAAAATCTGAGATAGCCCAGGCTAGGTAGGGAGAAACCAAAGGTAATATGCCCCTACTTTTTTTTTTGTTTGTTTTTACAGGAACTCCCTCTTATAAAATAAATAACAGTTCAGGCTATCCTAGGGTCTGCAGAGGCTCCGATGGGAAAAACAAGGCCTTACAAACAGAGGGGAACACTGCCCCGCACAGGAACAATAGTGCAGAGCCCTCCTGATAATAGCTCCTTATTAAAAAATACTGCCCGGAGCTCTTACCATGCGACGCCCATGCACCCAAAATGGCCGCCGCGAGTAAAAAAAGGCACCAAATGTGACACGGGAGCACCAGCCCTGTCTCGGCACTGTTCCCGGCTGCTGGAGAGAGACTGAGCCCCGAACCTACCCTAGTCTGCTGGTCTCTCCCGACGAAAAGACTTACAGCTCTTCAACGGGGCTCCAACCCGCGCGGTTCTGCTGAAGGCAGAGCAGAAAACCGCCAGGCGAGCCTCCCATCAGCGTGCTGCAGCCCCAGGTGGAATCACGGCTGCTTGCACAGACAGAGGATGCTCCTTCGGTCCTGCCACAGAGCTCTCCCCCGTCCTGTCCAGGGGGAGATCTGAAAAGATGAGCCCACAGCCCCGCACAAAAGAGGTAGGCAGGTACCGGCACCAGAATAAAGTTTGTTCTTTGTTTTTTGTTTTGTTTTGTTTTTCTTAAAGGGACAGCAAGAATTAAATTTAAAAGTAAAGTAAAGTGAATTTAAAGGGCCAAAAACCAAATCTGAGGGTAAAGAGCTAAGACCCTATGCTAAACTATCCTATTGCTCCTTATGTGTTCCTCAAGTGAGCCCTGCACCTAGGCTCACTACGTCCTCCTGCTGCATGAAGAATAGACACACTGGGGCTGATGGGAAATACCAGCAGGCTACATCCAGTGATGTCATGATTTTGACATGCCCAGTCTCCAAGCTGCAGGAGGAGGTGCACAACCCAAAGGTGGAAGACTGAACTGTAGGAACGATAAGGAAATGGACCCAGATCTCTCACACAGTAACGCACAACACTGCCACTTAGCTACTGGGCAGGCTTCATTCTATATAAAATTTTATTGTGCCTTGTGTTATGGTCTTTTTTCTCTTGCAAACTGCTGTATAAATTGTTAGTGCCTTACAAATAGGAAGTTCCATATGACCCTTGGATATTGTGTTTTCACTGTACTTTACCTTAAAGTGGGGTTTCTCAGAATTTGTTAGAATGACGTCACTGAACAATCTGAAAAAAATGGCACATTTTAGTTCACCTTGGAAGTTATGCTCAAAATTAAAAAATAACTTTCTATTCCCTCTTCTTATCTATTCAATAAAACATCTGAACAAGACAGGCTTTTTATATTCTGTTTTTCAATAACTAGTTACATTTACTTTCTGTAACAAGGGACTTATAGGGAGGGGTACTGGGGTCCCTTGGAGAAAGATTCAGAAATACGGAGAGTGAGAATAGCTCCGAATATGCTGACAGGTTCACAGAGGGTGTTTATGAATAAGTGAAGACACTCAAGATTACAACTTGCGAGATAGAATGTTTATGTCTGCAGAATGCTTGTCATGATTAGAAGTAGTTAATATGTCTGTGTCCAGTTTGACCTGAAACATGTAGGTGTTTAGCATGACCTGTAACATGTAGATACATATATTTATTTATTTATTTTATTTTTATTTTTATTTCAACTTCTTATATACCGCACTCTTTGACATCAGCGCGGTTTACAAATAACAGAAAGGAACCAGAACAACAGGCTGTTTGGTATTACATATAACAGGAGTATCAACTTGGATAACATGGGAGAACTATTTACATGGATAACATGGGAGAACTATTTACATGGAGTATATAATCTATTAGCTAGATAGCATGCTCGAACTATTTACATAAAATTAGCAGGGATGCTTGGAACAAGAGGGATATTGTGGATTGTACTGGGGAGAGGCTGCTATGTTACGGTTCATGTGGGGTAGTATTTAATGAAAAGGTGCAGTTTAAGGGCCTTTCTGAACTGGGTTAGGTCGGTTATGGCGCGGAGATCAGGTGGGAGAGAATTCCAGTATTTTGGTGCGCTAAACATGAAAGCTCTGTTTGATGTTGATAGGCTGCACGTTGTTATAGCCTTTGGGGTTGTTAGTGAGTTTAATGCTGCATGTCTCCTATTTCTATTTGATGGGACGGATTGGATGAGTTTGGTAAGTGATGTGGACGATAAGCCATTTAAGGCCTTAAATGTGAGAATGAGGATTTTGAAAGTAAGTCTTCCATGTATAGGGAGCCAATGGAGCTGTTTGAGGATAGGTGTGATGTGTTCACTTCTGGCCGCTCCTATAAGAACCCTGGCAGCGGTGTTCATTGCGAGCTGCAAGGGGCTTATGGTGGATTGTGGGAGTCCTTGTAGAATGGAATTGGCGAAGTCGAAATGTGGCAGTATCAGAGCTTGGTAGATGGTTCTGAAGTCTTCGTGGTCTAGTAAAAGTAAAGCAAAAGTAAAGCAAAAAGCATGAGCAGTGTGATAAGACGGCATTGTATAATGTGGCATTTTTTTCCTAATAAAAGAAAGTACTGTGGCCAAGCTAATGGAGGGAGTTACAGGAGACTGTTCAGGTTTGTAGGCCTATGAATTCCTCCCTAAAGCTTTAGCAGACAAAGTATAATTCTGTGTGCGTTTTGCTTTCATTTCTTCTCACTTGTTTCTGAGACCAGAGATAGGAGACCTAGGGCCATGGAAGGATTCCTTTGTTTGTTGCCCCCAGCCAAACAGTCAGTTTTGATAGATCAGTTCAACATAAATGACCTGGAAATGGGAATAATGAGTGATGTGATCAAATTTTCAGATGACATAAAATTATTTAACATTATTAAAACACAAGAGGATTGTGAAAAATTGCAAGAGGACCTTGGTAAAATGAAAGTGTGGATGTCCAAATGGAAGATGAAATTTAATGTAGACAAGTGCAAAGTTATGCACCTAGGAAAGAACAACCCAAACTATGGTTACACGATGCAAGGTTCCACATTAGGAACCACCCCTAAGGAAAAGGATTTAGGCATCATTGTTGATAATACATTGAAACCCTCTGCTCAGTGTGCAGCGACAGCCAAGAAAGCAAATTAAATGCTAGGATCATAAGGAAAAGAATGGAGAACAAAACCAAGGATATTACAATGCCTCTGAATCATTCCATGAAACAACCACACCTTGAATATTGTGTGCAATTCTGGTCACCGTATCTTAAAAAGGATATAGTGTTGTTAGAAAAGGTACAGGGAAGAGTCACCAAAATGGTAAAGGGAATGGAAGGATACCCCCCTATGAGGAGAGGCTGAAAAAGTTAGGGATCTTCAATGTCGAAAAGAAACAGCTGAGGGGAGATATGATAGAGGTCTATAAATTAATGAATGGAGTGGAACAGAAACGTAAATCGGATGTGTACTCCTTCAAGAAGTAGAAAGGCTAGGGGACACTCAATGAAGCTACAATGTAGCCCATTTAGAACTAACAAGAGAAATTTTTTTCACTCAATGAGTAATCAAAATCTGGAATCTGTTACCGGGAAATGTAGTAAAAGCTGTTAGTGTAGCAGAGTTTAAAAAGGTTTGGACAAGTTCCTGGAGGAAAAGTCCATAAATCATTATTAAAGAAGACCAGGGAAATCCATTACTTACCCCGGGATAAGAATTGTGAAATTTGTGTGCCTTTTTGGGAACCTGCCTGGTACTTGTGACCTAGATTGGCCACTGTTGGAAACAGGATACTGGGCTTGATGGCCCTTGGTCTGACCAGTATGGCATTTCTTATATTCTTATGTACATTTATAAATGTACAAAAGGTTCAAAAGCACTTGAAAACAATTGGAAGCAATGGGAAAAAAAAGGTACAAAGAGAATCCCTTGCCAGAAATCAGACTCGCAAACATCCCAAATAAAGATCCCAAATTACCCATGTCTAACAATAGCCAAATTAATACGAATAAAATACATTCTCTAAAATGCTTGTATGCAAATGCTAGAAGTCTAAAAAATAAGATGGGAGAGTTAGAATATATAGCACTAAATGAAAGGTTAGATATGATTGGAATATCAGAGACATGGTGGAAGGAGGACAACCAGTGGGACACTGTGATACCTGGGTACAAACTATATCGTAATGATAGAGCTGATCAAATTGGTGGAGGGGTTGCTCTCTATGTTAGAGAGGGCATTGAGTCAGAAAGGATTAAAGTTTTGCAGGAAGCAAAATCTGCTGTAGAATCTATATGGATTGAAATTCCATGTAAAAGGGGGAAGGCAATGGCAGTGGGGGTGTACTATGGAGCGCCTGGCCAGAATGACCAAATGGATGATGAAATGCTCAAAGAAATCAAGAAAGCTAACCAACGTTACAGCGCAGTAATAATAATGGGTGATTTCAACTACCCCGGTATCGACTGGGTCAGTGTCAAGTCAGGACATGCTAGGGAGATAAAGTTCCTAGATGAAATAAATGACTGCTTCTTGGAGCAGCTGGTTCATGAACCGACCAGAGGGGAAGCCATATTAGACCTAGTCCTTAGTGGAACACCAGATCTAGTGCAAGAGATAAGGGTGTTGGGGCCACTTGGCAATAGTGATCATAGCATGATCACCTTTGATTTAATTAGTGGAGGAGGGATAGTAAGGAAATCGACAGTACTACCTTTTAACTTTCGAAAGGGAGACTATGATAAAATGAGGAAAACAGTTAAGAAAAAAACTAAAAGGAGCAGTTGCAAAGGTTAAAGACGTACATCAGGCTTGGCTGTTGTTGAAAAATACTATCTTGGAAGCCCAGACCAGCTGTATTCCACGCTTTAAGAAAAGTGGAAGGAAGTCCAAAAAACTGCCAGCATGGTTTAAAGGTGAGGTCAGAGAGGCTGTTGTTGCCAAAAAAGCATCTTTCAAGAAATGGAAAAAAGAGCCAAACGACGAAACCTGGAAACAGCACAAGCACTGGCAAGTCAAATGAAGGCAGGCAAAGGGAGAATTTGAGAAGAAGCTTGCTGCGGAAGCAAAAACGCGAAGTAAAAACCTTTTCAAGTACATTCGTAGCAAAAAACCTGTGAGAGAGTCAGTTGGTCCATTAGATGATAAAGAGGTTAAAGGAGCACTAAGAGGCGACAAGGCGATAGCGGAGAGATTGAATGAATTCTTTGCTTCGGTCTTTACTGAGGAAGATGTAGGGATGTTACCCATGACTGAAGTGGTATTTAAAGGTGTGGAAGAATTGAAGGAAATATCGATACATCGGGAAGATGTATTACAACTATTAGATAAACTGAAGAGTAGCAAATCACCTGGGCCAGATGGTATACATCCAAGGGTGTTGAAAGAACTGAAATATGAGATAGCAGACCTGCTATTAGTAATCTGTGAACTATCATTAAAATCATCTCTAATACCTGAAGATTGGAGAATCGCCAATGTAACACTAATTTTTAAAAAGGGTTCCAGGGGTGATTTGGGAAACTACAGACTGGTGAGCCTGACATCAATACTGGGAAAAATGGTAGAAACCATCATAAAGAATAAAATGACTCAGTCATGACCTAATGGGAGACAGCCAACATGGCTTTAGACAAGGAAGATCTTGTCTTACTAATCTGTTATGTTTTTTTGAAGGTGTGAATAAACAGGTGGACAAAGGTGAGTCGGTTGATATAGTGTATCTGGACTTTCAGAAAGCCTTTGACAAAGTCCCTCATGAGAGACCTTTGGCAAAACTACAGAGTCATGGGATAGGAGGCAGTGTACTATTGTGGATCAGGAACTGGTTAAAAGATAGAAAGCAGAGGGTAGGGCTAAATGGCCAATTTTCCCAATGGAGAAAGGTGAATAGTGGTGTACCCCAGGGATCTGTGCTGGGTCCGCTGCTTTTTGACATATTCATAAATGACCTGAAAGTGGAATAACGAGTGAGGTTATCAAATTTGCAGATGACACAAAACTATTTAAAGTTATTAAAACCCAAGAGGATTGTGGAAAATTGCAAGAGGATCTTGATAAATTGGAAGACTAGGCATCAAAATGGCAGATGAAATTTAATGTGGACAAGTGCAAGGTTATGCACCTAGGGAAGAACAACCCAAACTATGGTTACACGATGCAAAGTTCCACATTAGGAACCACCACCCAGGAAAAAGATTTAGGCGTCATTGTGGATACCATGTTAAAACCCTCGGCCCAGTGTGCAGCGGCGGCCAAGAGAGCAAATAGAATGCTAGGTATGATAAGGAAAGGAATGGAAAATAAAACAAGAGATATTATAATGCCTCTATATCGTTCCATGGTGAGACCGCACCTTGAATATTGTGTGCAATTCTGGTTGCCGTATCTTAAAAAGGATATAGCGATTTTAGAAAAGGTTCAGAGAAGAGCCACAAAAATGGTAAAAGGGATGGAAGGATACTCCTATGAAGAAAGGCGAAAAAGGTTAGGGCTCTTTAACCTGGAAAAGAGACGGCTGAGGGGAGATATGATAGAAGTCTATAAATTAATGAACGGAGTGGAACGGGTAAGCGTAGATCGATTGTTTACCTTATCAGAATATAGAAAGACTAGGGGACATGCAATGAAGCTACAGGGTAAACTATTTAAGACTAATAAAAGAAAATATTTTTTCACTCAACGTGTAATCAAACTCTGGAATTTGTTACCGGAGGATGTAGTAAAGGTTGTTAGTGTAGCTGGGTTTAAAAAAGGTTTGGACAAGTTCCTGAAGGAAAGGTCCATAAACCATTATTAAGAAGGGACCCAGGATATCAATGCTTGAACCAATACAAGCATTGTGGAACCTGTGTCCCTTGGGGAAACTGCTAGGTACATATGACCTAGATTGGCCACTGTTGGAAACAGAATACTGGGCTTGATGGACCTTGGTCTGACCCAGTATGGCATATCTTATGTTCTTATCTGTGTGCATTGCTCAGTTTAGGAAGTCGAAATTTATCAAAGCTGTTCTCTTTTACAAAGCAATAGGCAGTTTTGGATTTGACTTTAAAAAAAATGAAAGCAATTCCATACTTCAACACACAGACTATTGGACTACCCAACTATCAATATGCAATAGCTTCTCCTTCTGTTTAATACTACAATCCAGTTCAATCAAGTGACATAAGGCAGAGGAAAGGGGTGGGTCATAGGGGCCATGGCCCCCACCAATATTTTGGCTAACACAACATCAGCATCTAAAGAGCTTGTGAGCAGGACTGGAAATCATTCTGTTTCGCCCCTACAACCAAAAAAGATGTTCTGCTGTCCCTGATGAGCAACATTGCAAAAGCTGGACAAAACCCATGTGTGCTAGCAACCAAATTCTCCAAAAATGTAGATTCATTTATTGTGTCCATCACATTTCAATAAGAATGCAATGGTCTGCTAATAGTCCAGAGTGGATGCTACCCTCCAGAAGACTTAGGGGAGGGGGGGGGAGACAGACGACTGAGCAGTTTGTGAACAATTTCTCTCTACCATGGCCCGGGCTTCTCTTGATAATAAACATGATGTTAAATTGCCATGATGGAGTGTAACATAATTTTAAATTATTATAAAAGATTTGAAAACATGATAGTAATTTTTCTTCAGACTCTTAAATCTTCTATTAAACATTTACTTACTTTAAGACACTGTCAGGATGGTTACAAAAGCACAATAATGAAGAGACTTACGGCATCTGTAACAGCTGAGAGACTGTTGGCATTCCCATTTTACTGGCCTCATTAGACAAGGTGGATTCCAACACAGACACTGAAAAAAAAACCAGTCCAGATTTTACACCCAAATCTTTTGGCACTTTTACTATATTATTACCAAACCATCTAGCCTAAGTGCAAGATTCCTCCGGCAGCAGGGAGGAGAATATTATGTCCCATCTGTACATATTTATCTAAAAACCTGAGGCCACAAAGAGATAAAGTAACCTTCGGACCAAAAGACAAACTATAAAAAAAGAGTCCATAAGACATATACAGATCATCTCTCTCTCTGTACACCAACATTGTTTATTTTATTAGGATGTAACTCTAAGCTAATTATATTCAGGTGAGTAGGCATTTCCCTGTCCCCAGAGGGCTTATAATCTGTTTGTACCTAGGCAATGGAGGGTTAAGTGACTTGTCCAAGGCTACAAAAAGTGCCAGTGGGATATATAAATATTCTATATTAATACATGACATGAGAGATACTCTGCCCTACTGTGGGGTTTCAGCATGTGCTCTGTTGAGCTGAGTGTACCATTTAAACCTCGATTGGCTAACGGCTTGGTCTGCAGCTTGTTGTGCTGTGAGGGCTACTGGCAGGGTCTCCCAAGATGGACAGGTCTCAGCTGAGGTGCCAGACCAAGAGAAACCACCCATCTGGGCAGCAACAGAATGGGATGGTGTTGGCGGCGGAAGATCACATTTCTGTGACAACGGCAACAACACTAAAATTAAACTGTGCAGAAGAAAGGCCTGGCAATCTACTTCCTTATCTTGCCACGAAAACCCAGTGGATAGTCACAACAAAACAAATTGCACTATAGTGCTGAAAGATGAGACCTCCAGGTCAGAAGGCACTCAACTGGCTAGTGGGGAGAAGCTGAAGATGGCTGATGTAGCTGCGCATGAAATGAGTCAGAAGCTGCAAAGATGTCTTACATATTGGGACATGGAATGTACAAAGCATGAACCAAGGGAAGTGGGAGATGGTCAAGAATGAAATGGAATGTGTAGAACTCGATCTGTTGGGTGTCAGTGAACTGAAATGGACTGGCATTGGGCACTTTGCATCTGATGATCACATGGTCTACTATGCTGGAAATGAAAGACAAAGAATAAATGATGCTGCATTTATAATTACAAAGAAACTTGCAAGAACTGTAATGAAATACAAATGCAATCTGTGAATGCTTAGTTTCTGTTCTTCTATGAGGAATGCCCATCAACACAACTATAATTCAAGTATATGTCCCAACAACAGCTGCAGAACAGGATGAAGTTGATGAGTTCTATGAACATGTACAAGCTGAAATTGACAGAACAAGCAAACAGGATATCCTGATAGTCATGGGTGACTGGAACGCAAAAACTGGCAACAAAGAAGAAGGTAAAGTAGCTGGAAAATATGGACTTGGCAACAGAAATGAAGCTGGAGAAAGACTGATAGAATTCTGCAAGACCAACGATCTATTAATCTCATACACATTCTTCCAGCAACACAAACGGCAACTGTACACATGGACTTCACCCAGTGGATTGCACAAAAATCAAACTAACTACATCTGTGGAAGTCAATGAAGGAAAAGCTCTATAACATTAACAAAGACAAAATCTGTAGCTGACTGTGGTACAGATCACCAACTACTAATATGCAAACTCAAGCTAAAGCTGAAAAAGAGCAAGCTACTCATGAATGTAGCAAAATATGACCTTGAAAATATACCACCGGAATTTAAAGACTACCTGCAAAATCAATTAGCTGCTTTAAATACAAATGATAGAGCTCCAGAAGAGTTATGAGATGACATCAAGAAGGTTGTGTTGGAAGAAAGTGAGAAATCTCTACAAAAGGTGAAAAAGCAAAAAAGGCCAAAATGGATGATCTAAGAAACTCTGAAAATTGCCCAGAAACGCAAAGACGTTAAAGCCAGAGGAGAAAGAGAGCCAATCATAGAACTCAACAGAGATTTCCAACGTGCAGCAAGACAGGACAAGGAAAAGTACTACAATGACACATGCAAGGAAATAGAAGCAGAAACTTTTAGAGGAAGAACATCGGCTTTCCTAAAACTATGAGAGTTAAAGAAAAGCTTCCATCCTCGAACTGGAAGGTTACACGATGCTCAAGGAGCCATGTCGAATGATGCTGAGAAAATCAAGAAAAGGTAGAAAGAATATACAGAGTTATTATATGATAAAGATCAAGTGGACCAACAGCTGTTTCAACCTGTACCTTATGATCCAGAACCATTGGTGATGAAAGAAGTTGAAGCAGCATTGAAAGCCTTATCAAAGAACAAAGCACCTGGCATTTCTCTATGGACTGATCACAACCACCAACCCAACGAACAACCACCTATCAGACTGCTTCATAGAAGTCTCCAACTGGCTACAAAAGAACAACCTATCCATCAACATAAAAAAAACAGAAGCCCTCATAGTAACCAAGGACCCAAACTTCACACCACCTCCACACCTCAACTTAGGAGCCACACAAATACAAATTCAACCTCATATAAAATACTTAGGAATCAACATAGACCAAGCACTCACACTCAAGCAACAGATCAACAAGACTACCGGAATAATATTCCACAAGGCTAAAACAGTACAACTAATCAAAAAAGTCCCACCCGTAGTGATCACAATCTAAACCTGCAATAGGAAACCACTAACCCCTTCTTATGAATCAATTCAAATATTTGTCGGACATTACCGGAATGGGGCAAGCATTGCAAACTCTGCCCTCCACTCGGTTCTGTCCTTTTTAATTAAGTACAAAATTCAAAATCACTCAAAATAAGTGGAATGAATACCACAACTTAGCTCAATTCAAATGAGAAGATGCTCAAAATCTGGCACGACGTGCACGTTTCGGGTTTTACCCTGTCTCAAGTGCCACCATCATGTCTTTTCGTAACCGCTCACAACGCTGAAACACAGCTGATCCATTCAAAAGGCTTCCTCGTCAGAGAATGGCTAGAACCTGCCATCAATCAAAACCAATCAGCCAATAGCAAACCGTCAGGGAAGACCCACTAATACAGGGAAATCCCACGGTATACATAATGTCGTCAAATAACGCTGGACCAATCAAGTTCTTTGTTGAGTCCTGCCGGATGTACAGTGTGTAAATGAAATATCCAGAACTGCTCTCGCTCCTGAAGGGTCTGAACGCGGTCTCCTCCGCGTGGATCACAAGGAACATGATCAAGGACAGTCCAATGAAGGTCTTGAAATGTATGATTCAATGCAAGGCAATGATCCACAATCGGCGCAGTGTCAATCTTTAAACGAAGTCTTGAAGCGTGTTCTCCAATGCGAATCTTAATCCGGCGGATTGTTCTGCCAATATATATTAAAGGGCAGGGACATTGAAACATAGAAACATAGAAACATGATGACAGAAAAAGACCACAAGGCCCATCTAGTCTGTCCTTCCATAACAACAACTACAACAGTCCACTTTTTACCTTTAGAGATCCTCTGTGTTGGTCCCATGCTTTTTTGAACTCAGTCACTGTCCTCATCTCCACCACCTCCACTAGGAGACTATTCCACGGATCCACTACTCTTTCCGTAAAGAAATATTTCCGCATATCACTCCTGAATCTATCTCCCTTCACCCTCATCCCATGTCCCCTCATAGCAGAACTTGCTTTCAATAGAAAGAGGCTCTCTCCCTGAACATTTATGCCACGGAGGTATTTAAACATCTCAATCATATCACCTCTATCCCGCCTTTCCTCTAAGGTGTACATATTAAGATCCTTAAGTCTGTCCTCATATGCTTTATAATGAAGCCCATTAATCATTTTAGTAGCAACCCTCTGCACCAACTCCATCCTGTTCACATCCTTTTGAAGGTGCGGTCTCCAGAATTGCACACCATACTCCAAATGAGGTCGCACCAAAGACTTATACAGAGGCATTATCACCTCCTTTTTTCTGCTAGCCATTCCTCTCCGTATGCACCCAAGCATCCTTCTAGCTTTTGCCGTCACCTTTTCTACCTGTTTAGCTACTATAAGATCATCAGACACAACCACGCCTAGGTCCCGCTCATCTTTAGTGGACAAAAGTACTTCACCTCCTATACTGTATTGCTCCCTTGGATTGCTGCAGCCCAAATGCATGACCTTACATTTTTTAACATTAAATCCCAGCTGCCAAATTCTAGACCATTCTTCAAGCTTAGCTAGATCCCTCCTCATGTTATCTACACCTTCCTGGGTGTCTACTCTATTACAGATTTTGGTATCATCTGCAAAGAGGCAAACCTTACCCGACAGCCCTTCCGCTATATCACTAACAAAGATGTTAAAAAGAATCGGACCAAGGACAGATCCCTGGGGCACACCACTGGTAACATCCTTCTCCTCAGAGTGAGCTCCATTTACTTGTACTCTTTGTCGCCTCCCACCCAACCAATTTCTAACCCAAGCAGTAACTTTAGGGTCCATCCCTAGGGTGCTCAGTTTGTTTATAAGTCGCCTGTGAGGAACAGTGTCAAAGGCTTTACTGAAATTTAAATACACCACATCTAGAGCTCTCCCTCGGTCCAACTCCCTGGTCACCCAGTCAAAGAAATCGATCAGATTTGTCTGACAAGACCTGCCTCTGGTGAATCCATGCTGCCTCGGATCCTGTAATCCGCCGGACTCCAGAAACCTCACTATTTTCTCTTTCAGCAGCGTTTCCAATAATTTACTCACCACTGAAGTTAAACTAACCGGCCTGTAGTTTTCAACCACATCCTTACTTCCGCTTTTGTGTAAAGGCACCACATGAGCCTCTCTCCAGTCCTTTGGCACCACTCCCGACTCCAACGAGGCATTGAAAAGGTCAGTCAGTGGAGCTGCTAGAACGTCCCCAAGTTCCCTCAGTATTCTAGGGTGTATCCCATCCGGTCCCATCGCTTTGTCTACTTTAAGTTGAGCTAGTTTCTCACGAACACAGTCTTCTGAAAATTGTTCAAGATGTCCCTCGCTTCTGTTCTTATTTGTGGGTGTTTTCTGAGGTCCTGCTCCTGGTTCTTCATCTGTGAACACAGAACAAAAATATTTGTTAAGCAATTCCGCTTTATCCTTATCAGCTTCTACATATTCCCCCCCTGCATCCTTGAGTCTGACAATACCACTTTTGCCCTTCCTCTTCTCACTAATATATCTGAAAAATGTCTTATCCCCCATTTTATTGCATTGGCTATTTCCTCCTCCTTTTGAATCTTTACCTTCTTGACTACTTTGCTAGCTTCTCTAAGTTTTTCCAAATACAGATGCCTGTCTTCCTCTCTCTGTGATCTCTTGTATTTCATGAAGGCCTCCCTCTTTTTCTTCACTTTTTCAGCTACTTCCTTCGAAAACCATAGCGGTCTCCTGTTCCTTTTGCCTTTATTTACCATTTTAACAAAAAGGTTGGTTGCCTTTAAAATACCCCCTTTCAGCTTTGCCCACTGTTTTTCTACATCCCCCAGCTGTTCCCATCCCACTAACGACTCCCTGAGGTATTGGCCCATCTTCGCAAAGTTAGTCTTCCTAAAGTCTAAGATCTTCACCTTGGAATGGATTCTAACAGCCCTAGTCCTAATACTGAACCACACCATCTGGTGATCACTGGATGCAAAATGATCTCCCACTACAACATCAGAAACACTTTCACCATTGGTAAGCACCAAGTCCAGTATGGCCCCTTCACGTGTGGGGTCTGTTACCAATTGCCTGAATAGTTCTCCCTGTAGAGAATCCAGGATCTCCTTACTTCTAGATGATACTGCAACAGGAATGTGCCAATCAACATCTGGCATATTGAAATCTCCTAGCAGTAGCACTTCCCCTTTCCTAGCAATGCTGCGTATGTCTTCAATTAACTCTCTGTCCACCTCTTCCTCTTGTGAGGGAGGTCTGTATATCACACCAATGCAAATAGATTTCTCTTTCCCTCTTTCTAGTTTAACCCACAATGCCTCCTCTCTCCCTTTTAAGCTCTGTAATTCCAAAGCTTTAATAGTAGTTTTTACATATAGTGCCACTCCTCCTCCCCTTCTTCCTACCCTGTCCTTTCTGAATAAAGTATAGCCAGGTATAGTTACATCCCAGTCATGGTTTTCTGTGAACCATGTTTCTGTAACTGCCACTAAATCCAAGTCAGCAACTCCCACCAAAGCTTCAACTTCAGGGATCTTATTTCCCATGCTACGGGCATTAATACACACTGCTTTCCATGTGTTACCCTTACCCATTTCCATAAAGGTATTTAATGTATCACCTACCTGGGGGCTTTCACTTACCTGGGGGCTTTCTTCACCCATCCCCAACGAATCTAGTTTAAAGCCCTCTTCAGTAGATTAGCCAGTCTACTACCAAAGATGCGTTGACCTTTCTTGGACAGATGGATACCATCTCTGCTCTGCAACCCTTGGAACAGCATCCCATGGTCTAGGAAACCAAAACGCTCTCGAAGACACCATCCACGCAGCCATGCATTCATCTCCAGGATGCGAGCCTCTCTGCCTTGGCCTTTACCCTCAACAGGGAGGATTGAAGAGAACACCACCTGAGCACCTACCTGCTTCACCCTCTGTCCCAGAGCCATGAAGTCACTTTTGATACGTTCCGAGGTATACCTGGCAGTATCATTTGTTCCAACATGGATTAGCAACATTGGGTAATAGTCAGTGGGCTTGATGAGTCTCGGCAAACTCTCCGTAACATCTTGGATCTTGGCACCAGGCAGACAGCATACCTCTCTGGACATCAAGTCTGGTCGGCAGATGGACGCCTCAGTACCCCTCAGAAGAGAGTCTCCAACAACCACTACCCTTCGTTTCCTTCTGGTCACTGATTCCGCAACTATGGGGTACTTGAACTCTGGTTCTTCCCTTTCCAGGGATGCTTTCACCTCCTCCACTTCCAGGGCTGCATAATGGTTCTTCAATTCAAGGGCTGGAGAAGTTGGATTGGTGATTTTGCAGGCTCTGGTGACTTTTGTCCAACCATCGACATTCTGTTGGCAGCCATCTTCTCCTGTGCTGGAGAGCCTGGTTGCTGCAAGAAGCATCTCATCAATGTACTTCTCACTGTCTTGAATGCTCCTCAGCCTCGCCACCTCCTCTCTGAGTTCCTCCACTTGTTTCCTCAGAGCTTCAGCATGCAGGCACCCTGCACATGGAACCGGTTCTTCAACTGGCATTAGGACCTCTGTCTGGACCGAGGCAGAAGCTGTAACGGGGGCAACAGCTTTAGCAATACAATTTTTCCCAGCCATTGTTCTGTTTGGGGAGCTTAGGTATCTGTTAAAGAAAAAGAGAGAGATCTACCAAGTACCAGCTGGTTTCGCAGCTGTCCTTTCAGAGAAAAAGCAGTTAAATCTCTTTAATTATATTCAATATGTGCTGGTCCAATTCACTGTGATTTGCTAAAGGGGGAGGTGCCCTATAAAGCAAGACTGCTCACTAGGGGTGGGTGGGAGTCGGGGTGGGTAGGGAGGGAACGAACTCCTGATTCGGTGTTAGCAGTTTCTGAATCTGAGGAGGTTACAGAGTTCAGCAACCTACTGTGCTCCAGTAAAGTTCCCCTAAAACAGCAAAAATGTAAGTAACCTTGCTTTTAAAAAGTATACACAAAACCCTTTTAAGAGCTCCCAGTCAGAGAGCTAGCAATGTAATTGGATTAAATACACTACATAGGAAGTGTTACAATCAGTCTCCCATTTACGAGTAATAGATCGCCCAGTCAAAGGGTGAATCCAATCAGTTCCTGTTAAAGATGTTTCACAATATAGGCAAGCACCGCAACAACGATGTCCAGTAGACAGAGACGGCGGTGTCTTAGGTCTATCCATTATTACAGTTGATCTTGCCACAACGTCTCCAAGATTCGCCCCCCTAGAAAACGCTACCGTAAAAGGTTTTTGAAAACAAGAATGCAATCCTAATATTGACCAAGGTTTCCTAAGAATTTTCACTACCGCAGTGCTAGATGTCATATATGGTAAAACCCCCCACAATGACAGATGATGAACTGTTGTTACTTGTGCCTGTTTGCGAAAAGAGCCATTCACGATGGGTGTACAAAGCTCGACGGTATGCCCGTTGTAGTATATATTCAGGGTATCCCCGAACCCGAAATCTGTGAAGGAGTTCAGCTGAATGGATTTTAAAATCTACCATCGAAGAACAGATCCATCGCAATCTTAAAAATTGGCCATAAGGAAGGCCTTTTTTCAAAGGACCGGGATGGAAACTCTGAAAAGATAATAGACTGTTCCGCTGAACGGCTTTGCGATATAGTGTAGTTTGAAAATGATCCGTTTCATGGAATATGGAAACATCCAAAAAATCTATATTGTGATCAGCTATAGCGGCCGTAAAAGTTAAATTCGGTTTAATGCCGTTTAACCATGCCAGAAATTCTTGTAACTGAACAGATGTACCAGTCCATAAAAAGAAAATGTCGTACACTATATCGCAAAGCCGTTCAGCGGAACAGTCTATTATCTTTTCAGAGTTTCCATCCCGGTCCTTTGAAAAAAGGCCTTCCTTATGGCCAATTTTTAAGATTGCGACGGATCTGTTCTTCGATGGTAGATTTTAAGATCCATTCAGCTGAACTCCTTCACAGATTTCGGGTTCGGGGATACCCTGAATATGTACTACAACGGGCATACCGTCGAGCTTTGTACACCCATCATGAATGGCTCTTTTCGCAAACAGGCACAAGTAACAATAGTTCATCATCTGTCATTGTGGGGGTTTTACCATATATGACATCTAGCACTGCGGTAGTGAAAATTCTTAGGAAACATTGGTCAATATTAGGATTGCATTCTTGTTTTCAAAAACCTTTTACGGTAGCGTTTTCTAGGGGGGCAAATCTTGGAGACGTTGTGGCAAGATCAACTGTAATAATGGATAGACCTAAGACACCACCGTCTCTGTCTACTGGACATCGTTCTTGCGGTGCTTGCCTATATTGTGAAACATCTTTAACAGGAACTGATTGGATTCACCCTTTGACTGGGCGATCTATTACTCGTAAATGGGAGACTGATTGTAACACTTCCTATGTAGTGTATTTAATCCAATGTCCCTGCCCTTTAATATATATTGGCAGAACAATCCGCCGGATTAAGATTCGCATTGGAGAACACCCTTCGAGACTTCGTTTAAAGATTGACACGGCGCCGATTGTGGATCATTGCCTTGCATTGAATCATACATTTCAAGACCTTCACTGGACTGTCCTTGATCACGTTCCTTGTGATCCGCGCGGAGGAGACTGCGTTCGGACCCTTCAGGAGCAAGAGCAGTTCTGGATATTTCATTTACACACTGTACATCCGGCAGGACTTAAAGAACTTGATTGGTCCAGCGTTATTTGACATCATTCTGTATACCGTGGGTCTTCCCTGACGGTTTGCTATTGGCCAATTGGTTTTGATTGATGGCAGGTTCTAGCCATTCTCTGAAGAGGAAGCCTTTTGAATGGATCAGCTGTGTTTCAGCGTTGTGAGCGGTTACGAAAAGACATGATGGTGGCACTTGAGACAGGGTAAAACCCGAAACGTGCACGTCGTGCCAGATTTTGAGCATCTTCACATTTGAATTGAGCTAAGTTGTGGTATTCATTCCACTTATTTTGAGTGATTTTGAATTTTGTACTTAATTAAAAAGGACAGAACCGAGTGGAGGGCAGAGTTTGCAATGCTTGCCCCATTCCGGTAATGTCCGACAAATATTTGAATTGATTCATAAGAAGGGGTTAGTGGTTTCTTATTGCAGGTAAAACAGTACAACGCCTCAGGCCTCTCATTCATCCACAGGACTTCAGGACAGTCATGCAAGCTATGACGCTCCCCCACCTGGACTACTGCAATACTGCATAACCTAAGAGAATGGATAACAGCACTCCAATCCTCCTAAACAACTGTATGTATATAAAATGTGTTTTTAGCACCACTGTAAATAGCCCACCTTGTACATAGCTCAAACAAATCAAAGCACCCAACACAGCCATCACACAACCAAGTTTCATCCTCACTGCATGTACAACACACACACTTTACCTGATTGCTTGCTGTGATACCACCTTGATTATTAAGATAAGGCGGTTTAGAAATACTGTTAAATAAATAAATAAATAAATATAATCTATCACGAACTACCCGCCACCCACACCAACCCACAACGAACTGCCTTAAATACCACAGCAAGAATTATCCAGAAAGCAAAAAAACAAGATCACATCACCCCAATCCTAAGAGAACTGCACATACTCCCTTCTCAAAGCAAGAATCAAATACAAATCTGCCCTACTTATCCACAAAGCCCTCTATCAAACTCAGACGTCCCAGCTCCGCACTCTACTGCCCCAACCCACCCACAACAGAACAGCCAGACAAACCACTAGCAACACCCTCACCATCCCCCACGAACGAACTAAAGACAATCAACGGACCTGCAACAGAGCCTTCGAACTATATGCTCCATCCCTCTGGAACTCCCTACCAAGTCTAATCAGAAACAACGGAGATCCTTCAACATTCAGGAAACAACTAAAAACCATCCTGTTCCAGGAATACCTTAAACCAAAAACAAATATCCATCACTGACTACCCCTCCAGATCTTCTAACATACCCACAGATCTACCTACTAAGAGACTGATGTCCATTGTTTAAGTCCTTAATGTCTGTTCAAATCATTAATGTTGACCTCCCCAGTGACAGCTGCTCCACCCTAAGAAGTGATTACTGTCCCCCACCCCTTTGATGTTAAACCGCTTTGACCCGGTGAAAAGTGGGATATAAATAGTTAAATAAAATAAAAATAAATAAAATAATAAATTTCCAATGAAATACTGTATTAGAGCAATCTAATGCAGCTATTACCATACTTACAAGGCTCTGCCAGGAAATTTAGAACACATCAGGGTCAACTGACTGGAAAAGATCTGTGTTTATACCAATACTAAAGAAAGGTGATCCAACTGACTGTGGAAATTATCGCAAAATTGCTTTGATCCCACATGCCAGCAAGATTCTACTAAAGATTATTCAGCAGAGACTACAACCATACCTAGAACGAGAACTGCCTGAAGTGCAAGCAGGGTTCAGGAAAGGGCGAGGAACGAGAGACATCATCGCAGATGTGAGATGGATCCTTGAAAAGACTAAATAACAAAAGAATATCTATATGTGTTTTACTGACGACAGCAAGGCTTTTGACTGTGTAAACCATGAGAAACTCAGGGCCACATTAAGAAGCATGGGTACTGTATACTAGAACACCTGATCGTTCTCTTGCACAACCTTTATATTGATCAAGAAGCAACAGTTTGAACGGAACAAGGAGAAACAGAATGGCTTAAAATCAGTAAAGATGTACGACAAGGCTGCATACTTTCCCCCTACCTGTTTAATTTATATGCAGAACAAATCATCAGAGAAGCAGGACTGTATGAAGAGAACAGAGGTGTGAAGACTGGTGGGTGACTCATCAACAACCTTTGCTATGCTGATGATACCACATTACTGGCTGAAAGTGAAGACGATCGGGAACATTTGCTTCTCAAGATCAAGGAATATAGTCTTAAAATGGACCACACCTTAATGTAAAGAAGACAAAGATCCTGACAACTGGCAAAATCAACAAGTTCATCATTGATGGAGAAGAAATTGAAATAGTTATCCAAGTAGGTTAAAGTTGTGCACTATCAATAAAGAAATAAGCAATCAAGAAATCAGACGATGCATTGATCTTGGCAGAATGGCTATGAAGGATCTAGACAAGATTCTCAAGAGCAGAGATGTCTCTCTCCCTACAGGGGCTATACATCAAACAAAGGTAAGAATTTGTGGTTTTTTAAATTGCTAGTTCTCTGACTGGGAGCTCTTAAAAGGGTTTGGTAGTTTTTTAAAACAAAGTTACATTCTTTTTGGTGCTTTAGTTTAAAAGGAGAAATATTTTCTTTAGTGGGGGAGGTTTAAAACTCTGCTTTAGTAACTTTCTCAGCTCTTTGGAACTACTGACACCTAAATCAGGAGTTAGTGGGCCTGATTAGCCTGTGAAAGAACTGAGAGCAGCTGAGGCCTGCATAAAAGGCTTCTGAGCCCTGTACTGTTGAGGCATTCCTAACAGGGGCTATACATTTCAAACAAAGGTAAGAATTTGTATTTTTTAAAATTGCTAGCTCTCGGACTGGGAGCTCTTAAAAGGGTTTTGGTACATTTTTAAAACAAAATTACATTCTTTTTGGTGCTTTAATTTAAAAGGAGAAACATTTTCTTTAGTGGGGTAGGTTTAAAACTCTGCTTTAGTAACTTTCTCAGCTCTTTCGAATTACTGACACCTAATCAGGAGAAAATAGTGAGATTTCTGGAGTCCAGCAGATTACAGAATCTGAGACAGCATGGATTCACCAGAGGCAGGTCTTGTCAGACAAATCCGATTGATTTCTTTGACTGGGTGACCAGGGAGTTGGACCGAGGGAGAGCCTCGGTATATTTAGATTTCAGTAAAGCCTTTGACACCGTTCCTCACAGGCGACTTATAAACAAACTGAGTACCCTAGGGATAGACCCTAAAGTTACTGCTTAGGTTAGAAATTAGTTGAGTGGGAGGCGACAAAGTGTACAGGTAAATGGAGCTCACTCTGACAAGGAAGTTACCAGTGGTGTGCCCAGGGATCTGTCCTTGGTCCGATTCTTTTTAACATCTTTGTTAGTGATATAGCGGAAGGGCTGTTGGGTAAGGTTTGCCTCTTTACAGATGATACCAAAATCTGCAATAGAGTAGACATCCAGGAAGGTGTAGATAACATGAGGAGGGATCTAGCTAAGCTTGGAGAATGGTCTAGAATTTGGCAGCTGGGATTTAATGTTAAAAAATGCAAGGTCATGCATTTGGGCTGCAGCAATCCAAGGGAGCAATATAGTGTAGGGGGTGAAGTACTTTTGTCCACTAAAGTAGAGCGGGACCTAGGTGTGGTTGTGTCTGATGATCTTAAAGTAGCTGAACAGGTAGAAAAGGTGACAGCAAAAGCTAGAAGGATGCTTGGGTGCATATGGAGAGGAATGGCCAGCAGAAAAAACGAGGTGATAGTGCCTCTGTATAAGTCTTTGGTGCGACCTCATTTGGAGTATTGTGTGCAATTCTGGAGACCGCACATTCAAAGGGATATAAACAAGATGAAGTCAGTACAGAGGGTGGCTACTAAAATGGTTAGTGGTCTTCATTATAAAGAATATGAGGACAAACTTAAGCATCTTAATATGTACACCTTAGAGAAAAGGCAGGATAGAGGTGATATGATTGAGACGTTTAAATACCTCCATGTTATAAATGCACAGGGGGAAAGCCTCTTTTGATTGAAAGCAAGTTCTGCTACGAGGGGACATGGGATGAGGGTGAAAGGGGATAGATTCAGGAGTGATATGCGGAAATATTTCTTTACGGAAAGAGTGGTGGATCCGTGGAATAGTCTCCCAGTGGAGGTGGTAGAGATGAGGACAGTATCTTAATTCAAAAAAGCATGGGACAAACACAGAGGATCTCTAAAGGAAAAAAGGGTACCGTTGTAGTTGTTGATATGGAAGGACAGACTAGATAAGCCATGTGGTCTTTTTCTGTCATCATGTTTCTATGTTTCTATCAAAAAGATGACATGCTCAATCTCCAAGCTGTGTGAAAAGGTGTACAACCCAGAGGTGCGGGACTGGACTGGAGGGACGATAAGGAAATATTGTTTTGTAGCTACAATGTATCTTCTTTTAAATTCATGGATAGGCAAGCACAAAATCCTTTTCATGCCTCAAATGGCACATAAGACTTCCTTAAGAAAGCATCACTGCTACTGATCTGTATAGACTGTAAGCCTTCACCTCTGACACTCTTAACGTTTCTCTATCTTTTCCCATGTCACCTCTCTTCTCAAGTCCCTTGATTGGCTTCCCATCCGCTTCCGGATCCAATTCAAATTCCTCCTCTTGACCTTTAAATGCATTCACTCTTCAGCCCCCCACTATCATCTGTAATGTAGAAGGTGCTTCCGAGGCTATGGAGCTGGGTGAAACAGGAGATTCTGTTTCAGTTTCTGACAGGCAAGCAAAGCACATGGCCCAGGGTTGCCATGGGTTACGTAAATAGTATGAGTCACGAGTGCAGCAAACACGCCCAAGCTGCAGAGTATCCCTGAGCCCCGGTCTTAAGGGGAAACACCTGGGTGGAGGCGGGGCAGAGTTAAGCCCTAGAAAACAGGGATATAAGAATTGCTCACTGAGATTCAGGGAGGCGAGCAAGGAGGAAAGCAACGCGCAGAGCAAGGAGAGGAACCAGGAGAGCAAGGAGAGGAACCAGGAGAGCAGGAGGAGTGAGGAGAGAGAGAGAGAAACAGGAGATAAAGCACAAGAATTCAAAGCTACAAAGTCCCGGAGAGCCCAAGCCCAAAAGCCAGGTGGGAGCTACTCTCAATTAGAGCCCTATCGTGAAGGCAGCTGGAGAGAGAGACTGCCTGAGAGGTCAGTTGGGGAGTGCTCAGAAACTCTTGGGAGAGGAGGCTGTTGGCCAGAGGACATTTGCATGACTGAGGAAGCAGTGCTGAGAAAGTCTTCTAGGAAAAAGCCAGAAGGTAGGCTGTATAAAGCATTGAAAGAGAAAACTAAGCTGAAAAGTTTTCCCTGTGATTACCAAGCTCTGTTAGACTCTCCATGTGCTAGTTCCCAAGTATACGGCAGTTATCAGCCCTGCTCTATAGAGAATTCTGAAAAGAAACCTCTGGGGAAAAGAGAGGGTCTGTGTTTTAAAGCTCCGTATGATTTTGTACAAACCTGCTCAGCTGAAAGTGATGAGGAAATGCAGACAGGGTCTGTTGTAGAAGACTCTGAGGAACAAATGGACTGTACGCTATCATTTACAGATGATATCATATCCCTGTGCTGATATCTGTTACCAAAGCTGTTGGAACAGCAGCAAAGAAGCAAAGTGATTCTTTTGGGTTTAAAAGGAAATGTTTCTTGGAGTTTGTTGAAGCACTGCATTGGTTAAAGCTGAAGAGGAAGAAGCTGTTTTGTTTAGTTCCTGAGCTTTGTTTTCTTATGCCAGAACCATGGCCCTTTTTGTTCTGTATTTTATTGGCAATTAATCCACCCGGAGGGGAAATAAAACCTTGTCATATATTGCCTGAACCACTCGACTACAGTTATTCCTTGCTTGGGGAGTGGAAGGGGACTACAACACCCAGAAGGCCGTGCATAATCAGTGCACTGCCCTACTTCCTGAGTCAGGATTTTCCCAGGCTGACCTTTCTCTGCATGCCTCAGGGCTCCAGGGGAGGTTACTGGTGACACATCTCTTATCTCTCCTTACATCCCCTCTCGCGTTCTTTGCTCTTCGAACAGCCTTCGTCTATCTATGCCCTCCACTCGTACTGCTAATTCTAGACCGCTCCTTTCACCTGGCTGCACCCTTTGCCTGGAACAATCTACCTCTGTCTGTGCCCAATGCGCCCTCACTGGACCTCTTCAAGTCCAGATTGAAAACCCATCTCTATTGCTTTCCGTTCTTGATTCTTGTTTTTGCTTTCTTGTTTATTGTATACTTTGTCTTACTTGATTGTATTTGTATTTTGTGATCTTCTTGACTAGATTGTGAGCTCTGATGAGCAGGGACTGTCTTTTCTTCATGTATGTACAGCGCTTCGTACGTTTGAAGCGTTTTATAAATGTTAAATAGATAGATAGATAGACACTGACAAAGTGCTCCTATGTAACAGGCATGCTTTATTTATGGAGGGCCAAATTCTGGATTTTCCCTGACCTGAGTAGGGCTACGCAGCACAGAAGGAAGTGATTTTTTAATATATGACATGAGATTTTCTCTCTTAGTAGTCAAATTCTATTTGGTTTTCCAAATAGAACAGTTATTTGAACTGTTAAATACGTACTTTTTGAGCCCAAGCAACTTTGTCATCTTTTGGAAACTAATCTAGAGGCCTTGGGAGTTTCCTTGAAGAGTTTTCAGGTTTATTATATAGGGAGAAGATAGCTGGGCTGTTTATTAGCATATGACAGACTTTTCTTCCCTCTTGCTGCTATGCTATTTAATTTTTTATTTTTTTCAACTGCTCTGTTGGTTGTCACAAAGGGCAATATATCAAGAAATTAAATGAAACTAAATTAAACCATGCAATTACTTGTTTTCTTTTAGGTACTCGATTTCTGAGGTTTCTTTTATTCTACTGTAAGCTGGGCTATGTAGTATATATTTTTTCTTAGTTTCTTCTTTCACATCTTGACTTGGATAAAGTCATTAAAGTTTAAAAAAAAAAAAAAAGATTGTGAATGTACTTTGTTTTATCAAGTTATGCTTGCATATATTGCATAAAATTCCTCAGGCCCCATGCAGCCTTATACAGGATCATAAAATTACCAGATTCTAAGTTAGTAGCATACACTAGTTACCAGAACTTTAATCTCTCATATCTTGCCTCCAGGACATCAGTAACTGGCTCTCCTCTTACCAACTTAAATACAACTATATAAAAACAGAAGTCATACGGATCATGGGATTAGCATCCTCTATCTCATTATGCCCAATCTTAGAAAACTATCCAGTAGCTACAGTTGATTACACTGAAGATCCTTGGTTGCCACATAAAGAACTGACTTTCAATTCCCATACATCTATGATAACGAAAACTCACTCTACAAAAATTCTGATCTATTATAATACCCAGTGTATTGAGGGCAGAAAAGTTATCTTAACCCTGGTTATGTCTTGTTTTGACAACTACAATAGTATTCTAAATGTTATCACTGCCGCAAACATATCTAAACTACTGAATATTCAAAGCATGATTGCTAAACCTCTTCACAATGCCTGAATATTTGATCACATAACTCCTTTGCTGATTATAAAGCTCTGATTTCCTATCTTCTATCTAATAAAATTCAAGGTACTGACCACAGCTTACAAGGCCTTCTTATACAGGCATTCCTTTATATCTGACCAGTTGTCTAGTCCCTTACTTACCCAGTCGAATCCTTCGCTCAATAAATGCTCATCTATTAGTGCTCCCCATCAAACACACTGCTAGACTAAAAGTCCACCCATGCTCAGCTTTTACTAAAGGTCTGAATGCACATTAATGAAGTTGACACATGTTAAGTGCCCACAACCCTTTTATTTCTATGCGTGCAATGGCATTTAACACACGTTAACTTCTTTAATGCCTGTTAACCTTTAGTAGAAGGGCCCTTTAGAAAAGAACTGTCCTTCAAAACATTTAAGAAATGCCTTAAGGCCCATTATTTCGAACTTGCCTACAACTAGCCTGTTTGATCTCTAGGAAAATCAGACCACTCTTACCTCCTCCCTCCCCTTGTTTATCCCTCCCCCTATTTTTGTAATATTACCTTCTCTATTCTCTCTGATCTTTGGAATTTTATTGTAAACCACCCTGATATGTCGCGATAGGGAGGTATATCAAAATCTGAAATAAACTATAAGTCAAAAATAAACCTTCCCATTTGGGGTCAAGGATAAGGCTCTTCTGGACAGTGCGGTCAGAGCAGAATGAAATGCCCCATTTCCCTTGCACACTGCAGTATTATAAACAATTAAGGGTTACAAAGCAAGTCGCATCAAAGTCAACAAGCATTTACAGCTGCCAGTCATGCCACAGGTAGTCATAGCAACTTGCGCACATCCAGGGCTTATGAGAAATAGCCATAAGGATTCAAGGGCTTTAGTAGTGTCTCTTGCTAAATGTTTTATTTGCAGATTTGAAATGCTGACCTGTAATTAAGGAAAATCCCAGAGAGGAGACAGGTACATGGCTCCCTGCACATGAACAGTACATCCTGCAACACTGGCCACAGATAGGATGAACTCCCTCAGGGCTTTTCAGGGACATATGCTTCCAGGGGATTTGGGGAACAGTTGGGTGCAGAGCACTTAGAACAAAGTCTAGAATCCCTGACAGTAGCACAAAAAGACGCCCTTTCTTTTCCTTACCCACAGACAGTGACGGTGCAGGAGGGAAGCTCTCCAGGGGGACGGAATCTGGTGGTCTGCCATATGTCATTTCATACAATAAGTGACCAAAGCAGTGCACATCCACACTCTCCAAAGTCTGAAAAACACAAACAGCAACAAATACTGCAGCTCAAAGGCATCTCGTCTTCAAGTCAGGAGATATTTATTGTAAATTATACACCAAAACATTGAAATTCCAGATGAGCAAGGAGGTCATACGCCAGCCATTTTGGACCTTTAAAATGCATTAAATACATCCTAATTAATAGGAAAAAAAGTTTTCAAAACTTTTTGAAGTCAAGCTTAAAAGTCCATATGCTCACTGCTATGCTTCATGTATCCTAAGAAGAACCCAGAGATCCAATGGGCTCTGAAATACTAAGCAGCTTATGATGCAAATTTACATGAGAAATGTTTATGGTTTATTCTACTTGATATATCACTTTTGCAGATACTCAAAGCAGTTTACATAAATTTAAAATTCTTAAATGTGCAAGGAAAAAGAACTCCAAATATCTAGTAGGAAAGGTAATTATGAAGACACAACCTAGTCAGCCCCAGGACCCGGTCCAAGCCCAAACACCTGTTTGAATAGGTAGGTTTTTATAACGGTTTTGAATTTCTTATAGGTGGGCTCCAGGTGAATGTGGGAAGGCAGGATATTCCTCAAAGAGGGGGCAACAAAAAAGAAGGCTGACTTTCTGGTGGATTCAAATTTTGCTTATGAGGATGGAGGGATAAACATTCTGTTACCATGGAATGAATGCAAACAGCCTGGGGGATGGCATACAAGGGGTGATGAGGGAAGATAAGTAGTCAGGTGCTTTCTAAGAGGGCTTTATGGGTCAAGGTGAGAATCTTGTGACACATGCAATACAGAATTGGAAGCGATAGTGGTATTGGATCTCTTACTTAAACAGCTAATGCAAAAGATGGTGTAGAATGGGCAGAACTACACCGTAGAGCAAAAGTGGAGGTAGCACCTGTGCATTAAGTCTGAGGGGCATGTTTACTAAAGTAAGCTACCCGGTAACACCGGGTTAAGCAGGTCACACTAAAAAAGTAGCACAGGGCCTTGTGCTAAAATCTTGCACTAATGAGGTAGCGTGCGGCAGTGTAGGGACTGGGTGGGTTGGGCAGAATGAAAGTGTTGACAGGACTTCAAGGTTGGCGCGGGCATTATTAGTGCGCCTTAACCACAATAGCTGCCATCAGCACGGGTGCATTAATGCCATCTCTTAAGGGATGGTGTGAAGTGCATCTGCGTGCTGGTTTGTGCAATGCCGAGTCTTTGCACCATGCTAACTGCAGGGGGACAGATGTACATGCCACCTGTAGTTAAGCACAGGGTCCCCACAATGGGAGCACAGCCCAAAACACATTACTGGCTTAGGCTTTAGTGAAAAATGCACCTTAATGGGGCAGATAACAGAGCAGTTAATACCACTTCGACAAATATGACTAACTGCATCAGAGTATCTGTCAATACACAGGCAATTTAAAAAAAATCTTCTCTGTTTTAACTTAATGAGAACATGCTGTGCTAGGCTCCAATGCAGAGGTTAGACACAGTGCATTCATTTTGGAAATTACATAAGAACATAAGATATGCCTTACTGGGTCAGGACCAAGGGTCCATCAAGCCCAGCATCCCAGCAACAGTGGCCAATCCAGGTCACAAGTATCTGTCAGATTCCCAAAAAGTAGACAGAGTCCACACAATAACTGCAAAACTTTACTGAACTTCAGTAAATAGGGGCCTTAAGGCACACCGCTCTGATGGTTTTTTTCGTAGAGCGGTATATCAAGAATCTAAATAAAGAGAAAGATTTTAAGCAGATAGCCAATTCAAACTGCTGCAGGAGAGTACTTTTTGCATTAAAAAAATTGAACTCCAAATATATCAGCAAATGTGATTGGTCCACTGTTGAGTTATGGTATACATTCTTTCTGCATAGGAAACACATGCCAGCTACAGCAGCTTGAAGTGGCACAGAGATGGTTCAATTGGGGTAGTTTTACGCATACTATGGCAGTTATGAACCATACTTCTAAGCCAGGGTATGCGGAATATGAGCTGTGTCTCTCAGATTTACTGCTAATGCTTGGCGTAATACTTGTATCATGCCAAAGAGAGTCTCCTGCTGGAGTTCATAAGATGTAACATGTATAGGTAGTTTGTCAAGATGTGCTTGGAAGTTCTTCTTTATCAAGTCTTTGGCTCCCAGTACAATGGGAAATATTTCCGTATCTTTCTGCCACATTTTCTTGGTCTCTGACTGCATTTCTTGGTACTTCAGGATCTTCTGCCTCTCCACTAGATTCACAGAATAATTACTTGGTACTGGCACTTCTGGTATTCCTTCTCTTTTACCACTATGTCAGGTTTCCTGGCATCCAGTTTCTTAGCCATCGGAATGGGAATGTCCCAGGTGATCACAACCTCTTCATTCTCTGTTATTCTCTTAGGGTCATCATCCCAGTGCTTTTCAGGCACAGTGATGTTGCAGTGTTTACAGTTTCCAGTGGAGGAGGTGTGCTATTTTGTTGTGCCTTTCTGTATAGAAAATTTCCGCCATCAGTACTTCACAGCCTGCTATTAGGTGAGTCACTGTTTCCAGCTCTTTCTTACAGAATTGGCATATGTCTGTTGTGCCAGATTTTTCAATACCCGTCGTAAACCATCTTTTCCGTAATCCACTATCCTGGGCTGCAACTATCAATCTTTCATCCTTCGGTTTCAGTTCACCTCCCCTCAACCATTCATGAGTCCATTCTTCATCGACAAAAGATTCTTGAAGTAACACACTGTATTTTCCACTGTATCTGTGCATTTGCCACTTGGTTTTTCTCGCCTGCTGATCTAATTCTTTGAAGAGTTTTTGCTCCTGTTTTGCAAATTCTGTTACTTCCTTTCCCATGCACGCTTCTGGATTCTCACTCATTCCTTCTAATTGTCAGAACACTTGTCCAAGTTTGATGATGGACAGATTCTAGATGTTTACTTTCATATTTCAGCACTTTTTGCTTATTTGGATCTGATGATGCTGTCAGATAGGCTTGGCGGCCTATGATAGTAGCTCTGTAGGTGTAGTCACTCTCTATAAGTCCTAGCCCTCCTTCAGCTCTAGGAATGTACAATCTTGGCATACAATGAGTCTTGTAAATTACTTCATGAGCATGGAGTTTTCTTGTTCACATCAGTTTTTCAAGATCTTTATGAGGCCAATCCACAATCCAAAAACTGTATGAGAGTACAGGAATAGTGCAGTTACTCATCTGTAACAGGTGATCTCCGGGAACAGCAGGAATTTAGTCTTCACATATGGGTATCGTCGGTACCGACGGAACCTGCGCGGGAATGCTCCCCAGTGTCCAATAAGAACACATTTGGGAGCATCCCTCAGCACATGCGCGCTGCATTCCCATCTTTCCAACTGTCCCTCTTCAGTTAAGTTTGTAGCTGAGTGAAAGAGGGAGAGAGGAAAGAGACAAAGAGAGAGGCAACTCCTAGGGGAGGTGGGTGGGTTGTGAAGACTAAATTCCTGCTGTTCCCGGAGATCACCTGTTACAGGTGAGTAACTACGCTATCTCCAAGAACAAGCAGGAATGTAGTCTTCACATATGGGGACTCCCTAGCTGAAAATGCCAGGGAAATGGCCCCAGGAAGGTGCCACCCTAGAAAGGTACTGTAATCACTAACCCCCAATAGTGTTTCCCAACGATTTACTACAACCCCTATTAAGAGCAACACTCATCTATCATACTTTTGTTGGAACGCACACTATGAGGATCAATTTAACATTATATCCTCTCGTAGTGTGTTATTCCTTTTTATTCTTTTTTTTAAAAGGGTAATAAAACCCTTAAACCACACTAAGGAGACCAAACTCCATAGTATGTACCGGTGAAAATATTTATATTTGTGCTTAAAATGTTATATTATATTTCAAAAACTGTTTTATAGTTGAAAATTTGAAAAAGAGAGAATCACTTAGCTGTTGCAAGCCATCCTAAAGAGGTAACCAATCGAAGGTAAAAACATTCATCAAGGGGAAAATTATCTTCTCTCATCACCAATTTCAAAAAACCTTCAGGTATTTTAAAGTCCATTAGTCCTCAACAGCAGACCCTCTCCGAAGACCATCATGAAGGCAACTAACCCGTGGCTTTCACGGGTAAATGAGTGACCCAACGTTGCGTTTCAAGCCTTGCGACTCTCTTGGCCCTTCTTCAAACCTCTTTAGGATGGCTTGCAACAGCTAAGTGATTCTCTCTTTTTCAAATTTTCAACTATAAAACACTTTTTGAAATATAACACTTTAAGCACAAATATAAATGTTTTCACCGGTACATACTATGGAGTTTGGTTTCCTTAGTGTGGTTTAAGGGTTTTATTACCCTTTTTAAAAAAAGAATAAAAAGGAACAACACACTACGAGAGGATATAATGTTAAATTGATCCTCATAGTGTGCGTTCCAAAAAAGGTATGATAGAGGGGACCCTAGAAAGGTAGGCATCCTTCCTCCCATGGATCTCTGGCATTCCACCAGGGTTGGTGGGTAGGAGTTGAATTAGGTCTGAAAGAGATTTTGAACAGCAGCTAGGCCAGAGAAGGCATCCCGATGGGAGGCTTTATCCAGGCAGTAGTGAGCTGTGAAGGTGTGTACCGAAGCTCAGGTGGCTGCTCGACAAATGTCATCGATAGACACGGAGTGGAGATTAGCCATGGAAGCTGCCATGGCTCTCACATTATGAGCTGTGACATGGCCTTGAAGAGGAAGACCCTTACTCTCATAAGCAAAGGATATGCATTGGGCAATCCATTTAGATAAAGTTCTTTTGGAGACTGGAAGTCCCAAATGACTAGAGTCAAAAGCTATAAAAAGTTGTGAGGACTTTCTATGTTGCTGTGTTCTCTGTAGGTAAAAGGCTATGGCTCTTTTACAATCCAAAGTATGAAGGTTTCTTTCTGCATTAGAGGCGTGAGGCCTCAGAAAAAATACAGGAAGATAAATTGATTGATTCAAATGAAAAGGCAAAACCACCTTTGGCATAAAGTGTGGATGAGTTCTAAGAACAACCTTATCATGATGAAACCTAGTATAAGGAGGATCAGCCACTAAAGCTTGCAGTTCACTATTGCGACATGCAGAGGTGATTGCAATTAGGAAGATGACCTTCCAGGTCAAAAACGTAGGGGTTGTAGTGGCTAAAGGCTCAAAAGGCGGCTTCATGAGCTGCTCGAGAACTAGATTTAGATCCCATGCCACCAGTGGTGGCTTAATGGGAGGTTTGGTCAACAGAAGACCTCTCATAAATCTGGATATGAGTGGATGAGAGGAAATTGGTTGTCCATTCAGAGGCTTATAAGAAGCTGCAATTGTACTAAGATGGACTCTTACCAAATTGGTCTTTAGACCAGAATTCAATAAGTGAAAGAGATACTCTAGTAGCGATTCTAAAGGTATGACAAGGGGGTTTAATCCCTTCTTGGAGCACTATATATTTAAACGTTTCCACTTGAAGGCATAAGATCTTCTTGTGGAAAGTTTTCTAGAAGCCTGAAGGATATTCTTTACCTGTTGGGACAGGTTGAAATCCTGGAGGTCTAAGCCTTCAGCAACCAGGCCGTGAGATGCAGGGACTGGGGATTCGAGTGCCATAGCATCCCGTCCTCTTGGGAAAGGAGATCTGGAGCATGCCCTAACTCCAGAGGTGCAGCTTGAGAGAGATGTAGAAGCAGGGGATACCACGCTTGGTGTGGCCATCGTGGCGCTATGAGAATCATGCGACCCCTGTTTCTCTGAAGCTTGAAGAGTGTTTTGGGGATGAGGGGAATGGGTGGGAAGGCATAAAGGAAGTCCTGAACTTAGTGAAGGAGGAAGGCATCCCTTGCCTGACAATTGTGAGCCGGAATCCTGGAACAGAACTGGGGAAGTTTGGCATTCAGTGGACTTGCAAAGAGGTCTATGTCTGGAGTGCCCCAGAGATGAAAACTCTTTACCACCTGGTCTAGGTGTAGAGATCACTCGTGAGGCAGCAGTTCGACTGAGTTTGTCTGCCCAAAGGTTTTGAAAAACTGGCAGATATACCACTAGTGAATGTGATACTCTCTGGCGAGGGCCCACAGTCGTAAAGCTTCGTTGCATAACGACAGAGAGCCTGTCCCGCCCTGCTTGTTCACATAGAACATGGCTACTTGATTGTCCGTCTGGACTAGGACTGTCTTGTAGCTGAGCTGGGCGTGGAATACTCAAAGAGCTAAATAGACTGCTCTTAATTCCAGGAGGTTTATGTGTACACCAGCCTCCTGTGGAGTCCGGGTGCCCTGGGTAGAGAGATGATTCAGGTGTGCTCCCCAACCCACCTGTGATGCATCTGTTAGGGTGGCTTGAAAAAGGGGTTGATGGAAAGGAGACCCACTGTCAGATTTTCTAGGGATTGCCACCATTGGAGGGACAAAATTAGTCGGTGAGAGTTTACTATTTTGTCTGATAAATGGCCTGTGTCCACTGTGTGGATAGGGTCCACCGAGCTGCTCGCATGTGGAGGCGAGCATATGGGACTACATAAACTGTGGATGTCATATGTCCCAGCAACTGTAGTAGCTCCCGAGCAGTTAGGGAGGATTTCCCTGCTGCTTGAGAAGCTAGTTGCATTATGCGAAGACACCGGGCCTGTGGAAGGAAAGCCTTTGCCTGTCTGGTATCTAGACAGGCCCCTATGAATTCCAGGCATTGGGAAGGAACAAGTTGGGATTTTGGGAAGTTTATTATCAACCCCAAGTATTGGAGGATTCGCATTGTGCGAGACAGTGCAGTGATGGCCTCTGCAACTGTAGGGGCTCGAACGAGTCAGTCATCTAAGTAAGGGAAGACGAATATCCCCAGGGTTCGCAGAAATGCAGCTACTACTGCCATGCATTTTGTGAATACTCTTGGTGCTGAAGCCAGACCAAAGGGAAGAACCCTGTACTGGAAATGTTTTCCCTTGAAAAGGAATCTTAAGAATTTTCTGTGATCTGGATGGATCAGAATGTGAGTGTATGCATCCTTTAAGTCTAGAGAGCAAAGCCAATCCTGGCTTTGAAGATATGGCAGAAGAGTTCCTAGAGAAATCATTTTGAACTTCTCTTGAAACAGGTATTTGTTCAATTCTCTGAGGTCTAGAATGGGTCTGTGTCCTCCTGTTTTCTTTGGAATAAGAAAATAGGGGGAGTAGAACCCTGCACCCCATTGAAAAATGGGTACCTCTTCTATTGCCCCTTGGGCAAGAAGTGTTGAGACCTCGTGATCTAGCAGATTGGAGGTTTGAGAATTGAATTGCCTTAGAATAGTAGGAGGGGGCATGCTGTGAAAATGGAGCTTGTACCCTTCTCCTTCAATGGACAAAGTCCAATCTTCTGCTGTTATCTGATGCCATCTGTTGGCAAAGTAGCATAACCTGCCTGGGATATTGGGGGGTTGGGGACCCCTCAAAGGCAGGAAGGCTAAGCTCTCTAGGAAGGAGTCAAAGCCCTTGAGGGGGCTGAACCTGCAGAGCTGGTTGGGCTCTCAGGCCTTTTGGCTTCTTTTGCAGTCTAGTTTGTCCCTTTTGGGCAACCTGACCCCGAGTTTGACTCTGCTGGGTATAGGAAGGATAAAATGTCCTCTTTTTGCTGAAAGAGGGTTTTTTATAAGGCTTCTTTTTGGCTGGAATGGCTGTAGATTTTGACAATCTAGAGTGGTGTTGTCAGCATCTAACTCGTTAGCCTTTTCCTGCCAGTTCTTGCTATAGAGATTCTCTCCCATGCAAGGAATGTTGCCTAACTTGTCCTGTACCCAAGTCTCCAAGTCTGATGCCTGAAGCCAGGCAATCCGTCGTGCGCCAATGGCAATAGCAGAGGTTCTGCTGATGCATTCAAAGCAGTCAAAGGCTGCACGATTCACAATGCTGGAGACATCTTGAGCATGCTTAACTAGAGCAAGAAAGTCTTGTCTCTTTTAATCTGGGAGAAGTGGGCTCATAAGCTCTAAATCGCCTGTAACTTCTTTGAGGAACATGCCCATATATAGTATATATGAACTGATCCTAGCTGAAAGCAAGGAAGCCTGAAAAGTTTGGCACCCAAAAGCATCCAGAGTCCTGCATTCACGACCTGGGGGATTGGATGCATGCCTCTTTGCACTTTTCATCCTACGCATGGCTGACTGCACCACCACTGAATGGTGTGGCAATTCAGTCTTTTGAAATCCGGGACATGGCGGAACGCAATACATAGTATCAAGCCTCCTAGAATGAGGAGATGTAGTCAGAGGTGTCTCCCACATTCTGAGCATCAAGTTATGCAGAATTTCATGGATGGGTAGAGTGGCTGCCTCCTTTGGAGCTTTAGGATATTGGAGAATTTCCAATTCCTTTGCTCTGGGTTCCTGTTCAGGAGCTACCGTGATTGAAAGGCCTTTGGCCACATCACTAATAAAATCCTGAAATCCTGGAGGTGACATTCTGCGTTGGGGAGAAGAGGGATCTTCCGGTAGAAACCCTCTGGTACCAGCAGAATTGTCAGAGTCTTCGGAATCGGAGGATTCGAAGTATTCCTGACCATGATGCTCATGCAAAGCACGGTCCTGGTATCGATCGAAGTCGGTACCGAGTTGATCCGGTACCGATCTGTTGATTCCAGCCAAAGATGGCATGGGAAGAACTCCCACCGGGGCCGGTACCATCGGTACCGGTGTAAGTACCGGCATCGGTATCGATGTCGGTACTAGTGCCCGTTGAACCATAGGTGTCAACGGTACCGCAGCTGTGAGAAGAGCTGCAATGCTGCATTCAATAGCGAGGAACCTCTGGTCTATCGACGCTGCCGATGCCTGGGTGTCAGTACCGGTGAAAACGGCCGGGACCCCTGAGCATGGCACCAGTAGTTCTTGCGAGGTCGAGGCCTCGAGAACATCCTGGAGCCCCATTGATGCTTTGGAAGCCGAAGCCTCCCGCCAGGGCTGTTTTGCCGGTGTGGTTCCCTCAAGGGCAATGCCAATGGCCTCTCGATGCTTAGCAGGAGAGCTACCCTTTGAGGACCGGCTTTTTTTTTAGTTACCTGAGATCCATGGGAGGAAGAGGCGGCTCTTGAAGATGTCGATGCAATGGATCTTACAAATTAATGCGGTCACTTCTTGAACGTATAGAGTCAAAAAAATTTTTTATAATGATGCGTTCAACTTAAACAATATTCAAAACAAACTTGTTTAGTGTCACTGTTGGAAACAGGTTTAGGCTTTATTTACAACAGTGACACTAAACAAGTTTGTTTTGAATATTGTTTAAGTTGAACGCATCATTATAAAAATTTTTTTTGATGCAATGGATCTGGCATCCGAAGAAAAGAGAGTACTGAGCTTTGCAGCCCGGTTCTGTCTTCCTCTCTTAGTCATCCCCATACAGGAGAGACATTCAGATGGAGAATGTTCAGTTCCTAAACATTTAAGCACCAATCATGGGTGTCAGTGACAGAAATGGTACCGCCACACTTAGTACATTTTTTAAACCACTAGTTGGTTTTTCCATGTTACAGGAATATGAGGCCTAATGCCCAAAATGGCGCCTAGCACCAAAAAAGAAGAGTTTCTGAAGAGAAACAGTTCAAAGTATAAAATTTTTGAGAAAAAAGAACCGGCGGTACCGGCAGGCGTCGTGCGGAGGCAAACGCGACCACAAGAAAACAATTTTAAAGACGGAATTTTCTGCGGTGACAGGGTATGGGTCCTGTCGGCTCCGCGGAAAACGAAGAACTGAAGAGGGACAGTTGGAAAGGCGGGAAGGCAGCGCACATGTGCTGAGGGATGCTCCCAAAAGCGTTCCTATTGGACGCTGGTGAGCGTTCCCGCGCAGGCTCCGTCGGTACCGACAATACCCATATGTGAAGACTACATTCCTGCTTGTTCCTGGTGATTACCAGCTGATGGTTTAACTGTGCAATATTTTTAGTGGTCTTAATTTTACAATCTTTAAAGTAATGTTTCTCAACCCTCTCCTGAAGGCACATCTAGCCAGTCTGGTTTCAGTACTACTATTATGAATATGCATCAGATAGCTTTGCATACAATGGGTGTCTGCAAATCTTTCATGCATTTTCTCTGTGGGAATCCTGACAACCGAACTGGCTAGGTGTGCCTCCAAAAGAGGGTTCCAAGCACTGCTTTAAGGGATATGTTTTTCAAGCTCCAGTCATGAGCTACAGGAATCAGGCAGGTGGAATGTCTGAATCTAGCCAAGTGCCTTTTCAGCCAGTTAGAATTACACCCACCCCCCCCTAGCACGAACTGACAATCCTACCCAATTACTCACATACAATTAATTTTGTCCAAATCTGAACCTTAAGCTATGTCGCAAGTTGTAAACATCTCAAAGTTTTGTTGCAAGTTATAGATAGTTACTATGTTTATACTGTTTCATGCATATAGTTGCAATTTTGCATAATGTTCTATGTATTTTTACCTTTGTTCTATGTAAACCGCCCCTGATCTTGGGAAGTGGCAGTATATAAAAGTTTTTCAAATAAATAAATGTATTCTCACAATGCATTTACTTATTAGCTGCGGGGTGAAAGCAGTGGAAACTTGGTCAGGGGAGAAAACTGTATGTGGCTACTGAAGTTTCAAAAACATGCACACATATTCAATCCATTTCAACTGATATAAGGTATGCACAATTGCACATGCTTTTTATTTGGCAGTAACCTGATCTTCAAAGACAAACTGTGCACGTAATTGTGTTTCAGGTTGGCTTGTGCAGGTTAAGAAGTACACAAGAACATTGCCAGTTTGGCATCTTATTGAAAATCTGCCCATAAGCACTATATATGTACTAATTCTCTTGTGTATGTCTTATAGCAATTATATGTGGTCCTTTCTTTCTCTGAAGTTGAGGGGCTAAAAAGCTCAGATAAAAAGCATTGCTGTGGTTTTATACTTGGCTAGACAATGGATTGCCTTCCACCTGAAAGAACCTAATAAAAATGTCTCGATTATGGATAGTCAAATTATCATTCAGAAAGAAAAGCTTCTTCATTTGAATGGGTGTTGTATGGATAAGTTCAAGAAAATCTGGTGTGACTGGCTTACAGTTTTCAAATTGGATCTGTTTAAAGGGAAATGTTGGGAGGAACATTCTATCCTTGCCATGGGATATGGAGGACGTATGTCTGATGCGAGGATGTATGTCTGATGCATGCACCTATGGGCATGACTCCATTTTGGATTTTTGTTTCAATGCAATATTTTGTATATTGTATTATGTATTTATACATTTAATACTGTTTTCTCTGTGTGTTTTGTAATTCGTGCTCTCATTAATTTCTATGGAGACTGGAGCTTCTGAGAACACTGACTGATACATCCAAATTGGCAATTTAATGGCACCTGAGGTGTTCCTACGTCCTTTCACTGGCTCTGTCAGTCAAGTCTGTTTTTAATGTTCACTTACATTAATCTTCCTGAATTGTGAAAAATATGATCTATAGAAGGCTGGAAGTCCCAGCAAAGAATTCTCCAGATCTAGCAGTTTGCAGGTCTCCCCCTCTAGCATCACATTGGATGCATGCAGATGTCCATAAGGAAATCCTCTCTCATGCAAGAATTTTAACACCTGGACCAAAACAGAAAAAAATATAGCTTCTATTAAATTTCCATATTTAGATGACATTAAGGGGGGGTAGAAACCAAAAAGCATTATGGGAATAAAACATTTTTTGCCCTTTACTATATGTTACAATAAAATAACGCATGGTTTTGCCCTTTAACACACTATTTTTTACCATACAGTGTATCGAATACTAATGAGATGCAAAGCATGCAAATGAATGCTAAATATCTCATTAATATTCAAACAGAACACCACAGGTTGCAGTGATAAATGCAAGCTGTGTTATTTCAGGGCAAAATAACCCCAGCGCAAAACTAGTGTTATTTTTCCTGTCTGAAAGCATCAGGCTGCTAACACATGGCCCAATGCTCTTGGCTGCCATCTTAAAGGGGCCAGTGCACCATAAAAACTGGTGACGCCCCCATTGGCCCAGACCTCCGAATCAAACTCCCTCCAAAAGATGACACAAATAGTTGTCTAAGATTGATCCCCACCCAATCATACTCACAATATGAACCATCCCCATCCCCCCCCCCAGCAGAAGATCAGAAAGCCCACCCCACCTGCCCCATAGGGCCTCATGGGCCTCCATTAAGTGTTTGAATTGCAATGAAGTGGTTGTGGGACAAGAGTGACTCCTAGTCACTCCTGCCCTCGTAAGCACCAGATTCAAACTGGTGTCACATTAACCCTAGCGGTAGTCTTGTGGTACAGAGGAACACAGAACAGAATACAGGATAAAGCAAAAAGAGACAACGAGAGAAATAATGATAGCAAAATCAAAGGCAGAAGAAAAGATTGCTAAAAATCTGAAGTGTAGAGACAAAACATTTTTTAGGTATATTCGGGAGATGAGGAAGATCAAAGGTGGAATCGCAAAACTCAAAAGTGCCGAGAACGCATTTGTGGAAAGTGACTTTGAAAAAGCAAGACTGCTAAACAAATACTTCTGTTCTATTTTTACTAAAAAAAATCCTGGAGAAGGACCACCTGTGATTGACAAATATATAAATGGGAATGGATTAGATAACACCACCATTCACAAAAGATGATGTGTTTGAACAGCTTGCAAAACTGAAAGTGGACAAGGTCATGGGACCAGATGGGATACATCCCAGGATACTGAAAGAGCTCAGAGAGGTTCTTGCAGGGTCTTTAAAGGATGTTTTTAATAGATCCTTGGAGACAAAAGAGGTTCCACAGGACTGGAGAAGGGCTGATGTGGTACCTCTTCACAAAAGTGGCAACAGGGAAGAAGTGATAAACTACAGGCCAGTAAGCCTTACCTCTATGGTGGGAAAAGTAATGGAGGCGCTCCTGAAACAGAGAATAGTGGACTTTCTCAAAACCAATAGGTTGCATGATCCGAGGCAACATGGTTTTACCAAAGGACAATCATGCCAAACAAATCTGATTTGAGTTCTTTGATTGGGTGTCCAGAGAACTAGATAAAGAGCATGCGACAGATGTGATCTACTTAGATTTCAGCAAAGCCTTTGATACTGTTCCTCACAGGAGGCTTATCAAGAAACTGAACAGCCTGGGGTTGGGTCCCAAGGTGGTGAACTGGATCAGAAATTGGCTGACTGACAGACAACAGAAGGTGATGGTAAATAGAACTCACTCAGAAGAAAGGAAGGTGATTAGCAGCATGCCCCAGGGATCGGTCCTGGGACCGGTACTGTTCAATGTATTTGTGCGTGATATTGCTGAAGGACTGAATGGAAAAGTCTGTCTATTTGCAGATGACATGAAAATTTGCAACAGAGTGGACTTCCCTGAGGGAGTGAATAACATGAGGAAAGATCTACAAAGCTTGAAGAATGGTCTAATGCTTGACAGTTAAGATTTAATGTGAAGAAGTGCAGTGTCATGCACTTTGGATTCAGAAATCCAAGGGAATTGTATGCGATAGGGGGCGAGAGGTTGGTGTGCACGGACCTGGAGAAGGACTTTGGAGTAATTGTTTCTAAGGATCTCAAGATGGAAAAACAGAAGGCAGTGGCAAAAGCCAAAAGGATGCTAGGTTACATACAGCGAGGAATTACCAGCAGAAAGGAGGATGTACTCTTGCCACTATACAAGTCACTGGTGAAGCCTCACTTGGAATATTGTGTTCAGTTTTGGAGACCATATCTCGCAAAGGATATAAAAAGACTGGAAAAGGTTCAGAGGCAGGCGACCAAAATGATTTGGAGCCTGCGCCAGAAGACATATGAGAACACTCTAGAGGAGAGGCAGGACAGGGGAGATAGATATAGATCTTTAAATACTTTAAGAGTATTAATGAACAAACAAACCTTTTTCAAAGATGGGGAAGCTGTAAAACTAAAGGGCATAACATGAAGCTGCAAAGGGATAGACTTCACTAAAGGGTGGTGGATGCTTGGAAAGCCCTGCCAATGGAGGTGGTAGGGCAAATACAGTGACAAAATTCAAAATGGCATGAGACAGACACAGTGGATCCCCTTTATAGCAACAGGATAAACATAAACTATGCTTTATTCCAGGGAAAACTAACACAGCTCAAAATTGGCATTATTTTTCTGGCTGGCCCAATATTCTGGGCCGCCATCTTAAAGGCGTCAATACAACATAAAATTGGTGAGGCCCCCCACCATCTGTTTTTTTTTTTTTAATTGAGTATTCTTTGTGTAACATGCAAGAAAACAGTTTCAACATAGTAACATAGTATATAACAGCAGATAAAGACCAGCATGGTCCATCTAGTCTGCTTAGCAAGGTGGCAAGAGTAGGTTCACCTTGTGTTCCATGCAGGTCACCTCTCCCCATGCCTTTGCTTAGGGGTGTACCCACACTCCATGCAGGTCACCCCTGTTTGTTGAGATATAAGAAATAGTTAAGTTACTCATCTGTAATAGGTGATCTCTGGGAACAGCAGGAATTTAGTCTTCACATATGGGTGACCTCAGTACAGACGGAGCCCATGCAGGAGCGCTCCCCAGCTTCCATTAGAGCTTTTGGGAGCACTCCATTGCGCTTGCGCAATTGTCTTCCTGCTCTTCCAACTCCCTCTCCTCAGTTGAGTTTGTAGCTGAGAAAAAAAAAAAAAAAAGAGTGAAAACAACCCTACAGCTCCAAGGGGGAGGAGGGTGGGTTGTGAAGACTAAATTGTTGCTCTTCCCGGAGATCACCTGTTACAGGTAAGTAACTACACTATCTCCAGGAACAAGCAGAAATGTAGTCTTCACATACAGGACTCCCCAGCTCTCAGACCACAGGAGACTTAGAAAGCAGGCCAGAATGGAGAATTTGGACAGGATTCAGAGATTCATTGAAACCCCCGCCATGGTGATCTGGTAACAAGAAGTGTGGGTGGAGGACAGGAGTTGTGACTATGTTTCAAATAGATATTGGAGGACCGCCTGATCAAAGGCAGCATCCCAGCGGGAGTACTTGTCCAAGCAATAGTGGGCAGCAAAGGTATGGATAGAGGACCAGGTTGCTGCCCGACAGATTTCATCAATGGCTACTGAGCAGAGGTCGACTATGGAGGTTGCCATGGCTCTGACATTGTGAGCAGTGATGTGCCCTGTGAGGGCGAGGCCTGCTCGGTTATAAGCAAAGGATATACAATCTGCTATCCACCTAGAGAGTGTGTGTTTCGATACAGGAAGTCCCAAGTGACTGGGGTCAAAGGAAACAAACAATTGTGAGGATTTACGGAGATCCTGAGTTCTCTGGAGATAGACTGCCAGGGCTCGCTTACAGTTGAAAGTGTGCAGTGTTGCTTTTGCATGGGAAGAGTGTGGTCTTGGGAAGAAGACTGACTGATTGATATTGAAAGGCTATACTACTTTTGGTAGAAAGTGGGGATGCGTGCAAAGGACGACCTTGTCATGATGAAATTGGTGTATGGTGGATGGCCACCAAAGCCTGAAGTTCACTGATGCGCCTGGCCGAGATCAGAGCAATGAGAAAGATGACCTTCCAAGACAAGAACCGGAGGCGAGTGGTGGCTAGGGGTTCAAACAGTGGTTTGAGAAGTTGTGCCAAGACCACATTAAGGTCCCAAGCCACCAGAGGAGGTTTGAGAGGTGGCTTAGAGAATAGGAGACCTCTCATGAAGCGTGCAACCAGTGGATGCGAGGAGATAGGTTGATAGTCAACTGGCTTGTGAAAAGCTGTGATTGCACTGCGGTGAACTTGCACTGAATTGGTTCTGAGTCCTAAAGAGGGACAGCTGAAGTAGATATTGCAGAAGCAAAGTTACTGGTGTGGTGAATGGATTGAGTACCATTTCCGAACACCATGAAGCAAATCTGCACCATTTGAATGCATAGAAATGCCTGGTGGATGGTTTCCTTGATGCTGGAGGATATCTTTCACTCCTTGAGGAAGGTTGAGATGCTGCAGTATGAACCCTTCAGCAGCCATGCTGTTAGAGAGCACAGATGGGGATGCAGGACTGTTCCGTTGTCCTGGGACAGAAGGTCTGCTTCGCATCCCAATCGTATTGGCTGAGCCTGTGCTAGTCAAAGCACTAGGGGAAACCAGGGCTGACAAGGCCAAAAAGGAGCTATGAGTATCATTGTGCCTCTGTCCCTCTGGAGTTTGAAGAGGATTTGGGGGATTAAGGGGGGGTGGAAGGGAAGGCATACAGCAGTCCCTGATCCCAGTGAAGGAGGAAGGCACCGGGTGCCAGGCTGAGTCTGGAGGGTACTCTGGAGCAGAAGAATGGGAGCTGCCTGTTTGGGGCGTGGTGATGGTGTGTAGGTTGATGGTCCACTTGTGCCTGTGGAGGATCCACCTCAGCCAGCCTGCTAGGTGATTGAGTTTGCTTAGAATATAGACCGCTCAGAGGAGGATCTGCTGAGAGACTTCAAAGGTCCACAGGTGAATTGCTTCCTCGCAGAGGGGACGTGAACCTGTTCCTCCCTGTTTGTTCACATAGAACATGGCCATCTGGTTGGCTGTCCGGACTAGGACTTGGCTGTCCCTGAGGTGGTGTTGAAAGACATGAAGGGCATTTGTGATTGCCCAAAGTTCTAAGAGGTCGACCTGAAGTGGATATGAATCGAGATGGGCTCCCCACCCAAGCTTGGATGCATCTGTGGTGAGGGTATGTTGAGGTGGAGGCATCTGAAAAGATGACCCTACAATGAGATTTTCTGAAGTGCACCACCAGATCAAGGACTGGACTAGAGTTTTTTTATCTGTATCAAATCCCGTAAGTCCCCCTTTGCCGGTGTTCACTGGGAAGTTAAAGTCCACTGCGTGAGGCGCATATGTAGCCATGCATATAGTACCATGTGTACCATAGATACCATGTGAGCCAAGAGACGCAGGAAATCTCGAGTTATGGAACTTGGCTGTTGACACATGTGGGTGGCTAGGCCCACAAGGCGGTTTCATATGGTCTTGTGGAAGGAAGGCCCTGGACTGCTGGGTGTCCAGCACCACCCCTAGAAATTCTAACCTCTGAATTGGGAGAAGATGGGATTTTGAGAAATTTACGACGAATCCCAGGTGTTGTAATACTGCGAGGGTTCACTCACGTGAATTGCAGAGTTCTCCTGGAGAGTCTGCCTTGATAAGCCAATCATTTAAGTAGGGGTAGACAGTCTCCCATGCTGTGAAAGTAAGCGGCTACTACAGTCATACACTTCGTGAAAACCTTGGGTGCAGATACACGGTCAAAGGGGAGGACCCTGTACTGATAGTGGGTCCCCTGAAATATGAAATGGAGGTATCTATGCTGATGACTCCCAAATCTATCTCTCTACTCCTGACCTTTCTTCTGTTTTCCAGTCCCGGATCTCTTGCTGTCTTCTCTGCCATTGCTGCCTGGATGTTCCATCGTCGCCTGAAATTGAACATGGCCAAGACTGAACTTCTAGTTTTTTCTCCTAAAATTTCCGTCTCCTTCTTCTTTTTCAGTCTCTCTTGATGGCTCTGTTCTCCAACCTGTTTCATCTGCTCGTAATTTGGGTGTTATTTTTAACTCTTCACTCTCTTTCTCCTCTCATATCCAACTCATCGCTAAGACCTGTCACTTCTTTCTCTTCAACATTGGCAAAATCCGCCCCTTTCTCTCTGAGCTCACGACTAAAACCCTCATCCATTCCCTAATCAATCACCTCCCGCCTTGATTATTGTAACCTCCTTCTTGCTGGTCTCCCTCAGTCTCATCTCTTCCCTCTTCAGTCTATTCAGCACTCTGCTGCCTGTTTGATTTTCCATCAGCCTCGTTTTGCCCACATCACTCCTCTCCTCAGATCTCTTCACTGGCTCCCTATCCGTTTCCGTATTCACTTTTAAGCTTCTCCTTCTGACCTACAAGTGCATTCATTCTCTGGCTCCTCAGTACCTTTCTTCTCTCATTTCTTCCTATTTCCCCCCTCGTGTACTCCGTTCTTCCCAGTTGCTTCTTGCTATGCCCTTCTCCTCTACTGCCAACTCCAGATTCCGCTGTTTTCACCTTGCTACTCTCTACGCTTGGAATAAACTTCCTTTGTCTATACGTCAGGCATCTTCTTTGCCCCTCTTCAAACTCAAGTTAAAAGCTCATCTTTTCGCCTCTGCCTTTGGCTCTTGATTTTGCTGTTCTCCTTCCTTCCCCTCTTATTTCACCTTTCTTTCTTCCTCTTACACTTGTTCTTACCTCTTTCCTTTGTCCTGTCTCTCCAGCTCTTGTCTCTTTGCCCTTGTTCTTATCTTTTTTCTACTCCTTTTCTTGCTTTGTCATTTTAGATTGTAAGCTCTTTTGAGCAAGGACTGTCTTTTTGTGTTTTCATTGTACAGCGCTGTGTGCACCTGGTAGCGCTTTATAAATGCTTAGTAGTAGTAGTAGTATTGCCTGTACTCTGGATGTATGTGAGTATAGGCCTTCTTCAGATCCAGAGAACAAAGCCAATCTTGTTCCTGCAGGTAGGGTAGGAGAGATCCTAGTGAAATAATCTTGAACTTTTCTTTTACCAAGAACTTGTTCAGGTCCCTGAGGTCGAGTATGGGCCTGTATCCTCCTGACTTCTTCGGTATGAGGAAGTAAGGAGAGTAGAAGCCTTTGAGACATTGCTCTTTTGGAACTTTCTCTATGGTTCCTTGGGAAAGCAGTGTGGTCATCTCTTGCTGTAGTAGAGTCCCGAGGGGAAGCTGAATAGAGTGATCTCCCCTGAAATGAGGAGGGGGAAGATGTTGGAAGTTTAATTGATAACCCTCTTGAATGATTTGCAGGGTCCACTATTCTGTAGTGATGAAGTGCCACCAGTGTGCATAGTGGCAGAGCTGGTTTGCTATGTGGGGAGTCTGCAGGGGGGCAAGGTGGCAATGCTCTCCAGAAAGGAGTCAAAAGCTAGGCGCTAATGATGCCTGCATGAGTGGTTGTTGCTTGGTGAACCTGGGCTTTTTCACTTGTCTTGGGCCTTGCTGCTTCTGTTGAGGCTGGTATGCAGCAGGCTGACAGTAGGAGAGATAAAATCTCCTTTTCTTAAGATAGAAAGGCCTTTTGGCTGCCAGTGGCCTAGTGATTGTGGCAAGTTACCATGGGCCGGGGGGCCAGGGGTTCATATCCCGCTAGAGGACAGCAACCTTGGGCTGGAAGGTCTGGGCTTTCTAGTCTCACAGGTGCTCCTTGTGGCCTTGGGCAAGCCACTTAACCTTCCGTTAATCCAGGTACAAAATCATAGATTGTGAGCCCTTTGGGGACAAGGGAAAAATATATAAACAGTACCTGAATGTACACCGCTTTGACTATTAGAAAGGTTGTATATAAGCCTAGTTAAATAAATAAATACACTTTTTCTTTGATAGATCAGCAGTCTTTCTGGAGAGTCTCTTTAGAGTGGTGTCATCCGTCTCTAGTTCTCCAGCCTTTTCCCTCCTATTTTTCCCAAACAGGTTTTCCCCTATGCATGGGATATTGCCCAACTTGTCCTGGACCCACTGTTCCAGGTCTGACACCTGAAGCCATGCCAACTTGTGGGCCCCTATGACTACTGCAGAGGCCCTGCTAGTGGATTCAAATGCATCAATGCAGCTCTGTTGACAAACTTGGACACATTTTGACTGTGTTTCAAAAGTGTCTGAAAGGCAGGTCTTTTTTCGTTGGGGATAAGAGGGAGGAATCTTTCCCAGTCTCTACTGATTTCTTTAAGACACTTGACCATCTAGAGGTTGTAGGAGTTTATCCTACATGCTAGCATGAAAGCCTGGAATGCCTGAAGTGCAAAGGCATCAAAAGTTCTCAACTCCCGACCCAGGAGTATCGAGAAGTGGTTCTTACCACTCTTGATACTGCGCATTGCCGATTCAACCACCATGGAATGGTGTGGTAGTTGTGGTTTCTGTAAGACAGGGCAGTCCAGAACCTGGTACATGGTGTCCAGTCTTCTACTAATAGGAGTCACTGGGAGGGGGGTTTCCCACATACGCAGCATCAGGTTATGGAGTATCCAATGCACCGGCAGAATCGTAGCTTCTTTTGGGGTTGTGGGGTACTGGAGGATCTCCAGCTCTTCTGCCTTCGGCTCCAGTTCGGCTGCAGCTATGATTGATAAGCATGTTGTCATGTCCCAGATGAACTCCTGAAAGGACATGTCCTTCTGGTGGTAATTTTCTCCGAGTACTCGGAGGTGAAGGTTCCGAGACAATCTCCTGGAACTTGGTGGAGTCAAAGGAGCGGTGATTGGAATTGGAGGAATCGGAGTCCAAGTATAGGAAGTGTCAGCATTGTCGATGTTCGTGTGATCGACTGTGCCAGTACCAATCCTCTGGTTTGGAATCTCATTGATGTCTCAACAGAGGCATGTGCTCTTCGCCCGCCCTCGGTACCATCGATTCCGGTACAGAACCTGGTTCCAGCTGCGGTGTTGGGGCTGGGATAGAGGGACCAAAGGCATCGGTCCCTGGGTGGCTACCAATGTCGATGACTGCAGCCATGGAGCTATCGGTGTCGGTGGTACCGATTCTGCCAGGAGTGATGCTAGAGTCCTCTCTATGGACTGCATGGTCTGTACCTTTGAAGGTTTTATGAAATAAAAGCTTTCTTTCTTTTTAAGAGGTGTGGCCGTGTCCTCCCTGTGCTGTTCTGGTGATTCCTGTGATTTCTGCGGAGGGCTGTTGCTCTTCTTCTTCCCTTGGTGTTCACTTAGAACATCGTGACATGATTGTCCGTCTGGACGAGCACAGACTGATGTTGCAGGCGGTGCCTGAAAACCTTCAGCGCAAGGAAGATGGCTCAGTTTCAGCAGAATGATTTGCTGCTGGCTCTTCTTGAGGGACCGGGACCATTGGGTGTGTAGTTCCTCGCAATGGGCACCCCAGCCCATTAGGGAGGCATCCATTCTGAGCAACTTCTGGTGGTTCGGCATTTGGAAGGACATGCCCATTTGCTGGTACTGTGTATCCTGTCACCACGAGGGGGACTGCGCCAGCTGGCAGAACACTGAGACTCCATCTTGGGGCCTACCCGTGGCCTGGGCCCACTATGAGCAGAGGCAGGCGTCGGGAACCACATGGACTGTGGAGGTGGAGCATTGACCAAGCAGACATGGTGTGGCGGCATTGCACCTCGGTTGCTAAACCTATGAGGAGGTCTGCCCTGTCTGGGGGAGGAAAGCCTGGGCTTGGAGGGTATCCAAGCGAGCCCCTATGAACTCCAGGACTTGCACTGGAGTGAGGTGGGATTTTGGGCGATTTATCACAAATCTCAAATGTTGCAAGACCTGGATGGTGCGGCCTGTGGCCTGCAGGGTCTCTGAGGCCGTGTCCCTTTTTACCAGCCAGTTGTTGAGGTAAGGGAAGATGAAGGCTCCCTGGAGATGGAGGAAAGCGGCCACCACTGCTAAGCATTTGGTGAAGACCTTTGGTGCAGAGGCTAAGTCGAAGGGAAGTACCCTGTACTGGTAGTGGTCACCCCCAACCATGAATCTTAAGTACTGTCTGTGATATGGATAAATAAGGGTGTGGGTGTAAGCATCCTTTAGGTCCAAGGAGCATAGACAATCTCTCTGCTGGAAGTAGGGCAGCAATGTTCCAAGGGAAAGCATCTTGAACTTTTCCCACACCAGGAATTTGTTCAGGTTTCTTAGGTCCGGGATGGACTTTAGTCCTCCTGTTCTTTTTAGGACCAGAAAGTATCTGGAGTAAAACCCTTTCAAGTGGTGTGGTACGGGCTCCACAGCCCTGTCCCTAAGAAGGCCTGCAAGTTCTTACATTAGCAGGGCCTGATGCAGGGGAGAACGAGGGGGCTCCCCAGGAAAGAAGGGTGCAGGCCCCATTCCACTCCATTCATTAATTTATAGACCTCTATCATATCTCCCCCCTCAGCTGTCTCTTTTCCTGGTTGAAGAGCCCTAACCTTTTTAGCCTCTCTTCATAGGGGTATCCTTCAATCCCCTTTACTATTTTGGTGGCTCTTCTCTTTACCTCTTCTAATAATGCTATACCCTTTATAAGATACTGTGACCAGAATTGCACACAATATTCAAGGTGCAGTCACACCATTGAACAATACAGAGGCATTATAATATCCTTTGTTTTATTTTCCATTCCTTTCCTTATGATACCTAGCATTCTATTTGCTCTCTTGGCTGCTGCTGCACACTAGGTGGAGGGTTTTAACATGTTATCCATGATGACGCCTAAGTCTTTCTCCTGGGTGGTGGCTCCTAATGTGGAACCTTGCATCATATAACCATAGTTTGAGCTGTTCTTTCCTAGGTGCATAACTTTGCACTAATCTACATTAAATTACATCTGCTATGTGGATGTCCAGTCTTCCAATTTATCAAGATCCTCTTGCAATTTTCCACAATCCTCATGGGTTTTAACAACTTTAAATAGTTTTGTGCCATCTGCAAATTTGACAACCTCACTCATTATTCCCATTTCCAGGTCATTTATGAATATGTTAAAAAGCAGCAGACCCAGCAAAGATCCCTGGGGTACTCAACTATTTACCTTTCTCCATTGGAAAAATTGGCCATTTAGCCCTACCCTCTGCTTTCTATCTTTTAACCAGTTCCTGATCCACAATAGTACACTGCCTCCTATCCCATGACTTTTTAGTTTTGCCAAAAGTCTCTGATGAGGGACCTTGTCAAAGGCTTTCTGAAAGTCCAGATACACTATATCAACCGACTCACCTTTGTCTACCTGTTTATTCACACCTTCAAAAAACATAACAGATTAGTAAGACCTTCCTTGTCTAAAAAGCCATGTTGGCTGTCTCCCATTAAGCTACGACTATCTACATGTACAGTAGTTTTGTTCTTTATGATGGTTTCTACCATTTTTCCCCAATACTGACGTCAGGCTCACCGGTCTGTAGTTTCCCGGATCACCCCTGGAACCCTTTTTAAAAATTGGCGTTACAATGGACATCCTCCATTCTTCAGGTATAACAGATGATTTTAATGATAGTTCACAGATTACTAATAGCAGGTCTGCAATCTCATATTTCAGTTCTTTCAAACACCCTTGGATGTATACCATCCGGTCCAAGTGATTTGCTACTCTCCAGTTTATCAAATAGTTGTAATCCATCTTCCCAGTGCATCGATATTTCTTTCAATTCTTCCACAGTATCACCTTTAAATACCACTGCAGTCATGGGTAACATCCCTACATCTTCCTCAGTAAAGACTGAAGTAAAGAATTCAGTCTCTCCGTTATGGCCTTGTCCCCTCTTAGTGCCCCTTTTACTCCTCTATCATCTAATGGTCCAACTGACTCTCTCACAGGTTTTTTGCTACGGATGTACTTGAAAAAGTCTTTATTACGCGTTTTTGCTTCCACAGCAAGCTTCTTCTCAAATTCTCTTTGCCTGCCTTATCAATGCCTTGCATTTAACTTGCCAGTGCTTGTGCTCTTTCCAGTTTTCATCATTTGGCTCTTTTTCCCATTTCCTGAAAGACACATTTTTGGCAACAACAGCCTCTCTGATCTCACCTAAACCATGCTGACAGTTTTTTGGACTTCCTTCCATTTTTCTTAAAGCGTGGAATACAGCTAGTCTGGGCTTCCAAGATGGTATTTTTAAACACCCCCCAAGCTTGATATAAGTCTATTACCTCTGCAACTGCTCCTTTTAGGTTTTTTTTCTCTTCTATTTTCCTCATTTTATCAGTGTCCCTTTCGTAAGTTAAAAGGTAGTACTGTGGATTTCCTTACCATCCCTCCTCCATTAATTAAATCAAATGCGATCATGCTATGATCACTATTGCCAAGTGGCCCCAACACCCTTATCTACTGCACCAGATCTGGTGTTCCACTAAGGACTATATCAAAAATGGCTTCCCCTCTGGTCGGTTCATGAACCAGCTGCTCCAAGAAGCAGTCATTTATTTCATCTAGAAACTTTATCTCCCTGGCATGTCCTGTCATGACACTGAACCAGTCAATAAAAGGGTAATTGAAATCATCCATTATTATTACTGTGCTGTAACATTTGTTAGCTTCCCTGATTTCTTTGAGCATTTCATCATCCATTTATTCATTCTGGTCAGGCGGTCAATAGTACACCCCAACTGCCATCGCCTTCCCCTTTTTACATGGAATTTCAATCCATAGAGATTCTACAGCAAATTTTGTTTCCTACAAAACTTCAATCCTTTGCGACTCAATGCCCTCTCTTAACTACAGCGCAACCCCTCCAACAATTTGATCAGCTCTATCATTCCGATGTAGTTTGTACCCAGGTATCACAGTGTCCCACTGGTTGTCCTCCTTCCACCATGTCTCTGAGATACAAATCATATCTAACCTCACATTTAGTACTATATATTCTAACTCTCCCATCTTATTTTTTAGACTTCTAGCATTTGCATACATGCATTTTAGAGACTATTTTATTCACATTAATCTGGCTGAGCTTCTAAAGAAAGCCTGGCTATCAGTAAGCAGGGGTAATTTGGAATCTTTAAGCTCTGTTTGCTTCGCACTCAAGGGCATTTAGGCTACTTTGTCTTCATTGGAACCTCTCTGCTGATATGCCCTAACTTCATTCTTCTGGTAGTATCCTTCACGGATACATTGTTCTGATCCATGTGCTCTTGGGCAACTGTCAGCTCTCCCCTATTATCTAGTTTAAAAGCTGCTCTCTCTCCTTTTTAAAGATTAATACCAGCAGCCTGGTTCCAACCCGGTTAAGGTGAAGCCCATCCCTTCGGAAGAGCCCCTCCCTTTCACCAGAATGTTCCATGAGATTCATTAGTGGCATCCTCTAGAAGTATGCAATCTGCTGAAGCACTCACTCAGCCAGAGACCACTCTCCCGGGTCCAAGAAATTTTGACTTAGATAATCTTCCTGAAAGTTTTCCTTTCCGACCACATGAACTGCCGATGGCGCCATCAGGTGGGCCTCTGCCCATTCCAGAAGGGGCACCACTTCTTCCCACAACGCGAGGCGCCCCCTGGCAATTGATGTAGGCAGCCGCTGTTGCATTGCCCGACATTATCCACACCACTTTATGCTGTAATAAGGGAGAGAAAGTCCCAAGAGCCAAGAATACCATTTTTGTCTCTAGCAGATTTATTGGCCAAGACCTCTCCTTCACTGACCAATGTCCCTGTGTCACCTAGTGACTAGTACCCACCCTGGCGCTTCCAGGCTCATTCCTGCCAATACCTTGATGGAGTCCAACCACCAGCATAGACTCGCACTAGCCTCTCTCCCCCCCCCCCCCCCAAGGTAGCCACTACCACAGATAGCATGTTTGCGCTGACCCCAGAGACAGCAATGCCCTGTGAAGAGGACATATATGCACTATGGCCTAAGGTACCAACTCCAAAAGCAGCCGCCATGGATCTGAGGAGCTGTAGATAGTCCCAGGCCCAGGGAGAATGCACCCCCATCAAATTTATGAATATTCCCCAGCATCAGCCAAATCCTGGTGTCGAAGTACACCCCCAGGTAGTCCAAGGACAGACTATTCCAACCTGTTCTTGGCTAAGTTGGCAACCAATCCAGCTCCTGAAAAAACGACACCATTCACCTCACAGCCAGCCGACTCTCCTGGCAAGACTTTGCTCTGATCAGCCAGTCATCAAGATAAGGGTGAGCTACATTCTGCTCTTGCACAACACAGCTGCCACTGCCATCACCACCTTGGTGGAAGCGCTGGGAGAAATGGCCACTCCAAAAGACAGAGCCCAAAACTGAAAATGACACACTGGCACTGCAAAATGCAGTTGCACTTTAAAATGCAGTACCACTGATGATCCAGATGAATGGGAATATCAAGATATGCCTCAGATAGATCCAAAGGACATCAAGTACTCTCTCCCTACTGCACTGCTACTATAACCGACCTCAAGGTCTCCATGCAGAAGAAAGGTATCTGAGAACACCAGTTTCAGGTCCAAAATAGGTCAAAACAAACCTTCTTTCTTTGGCAACATGAAGAAAATGGAGTATCATCCAAGTCTCCATTCCTCCAAAAGCACTGCACCACCACTTTGAGCTGAAGCAGCCACTTGAAAGTCTCTGCCACCACATATGCCTTTTCCAAAGCTCAATATGCCATAAAAGCATCTGTTAAGAGCCATAGCAACTCAAGGGTGTAACCCTCTAAAATTACCTCCAGCACCCATTTGTCTGACGTTATCAGGGTCCAGTGAAGTAAAACCTCTGCAGATGAATGACCACTGGAATGACTTATGCCTGAATCTCCAAAGCCTCACTGGGAAGGCTTAGGGCCTCCAGAGGTCCCTTTTTTGCTTCCTCTTCAGCCACCCCAAAGGACTGGCCCCATGGGAGAAATATCAACTGTAGGGAAGAACAAGACTGAGCCGTGAGAAACTTCTGGGCCTCCCAAAAGCGTCCTCGAAAGGAGGTGGTCACCCAGAAGCCCCATGGTCTATCCTTCGGAAGCCTGGCCACCTTGGATCACTCAAATTCTCCACTAGCATCTCTAAGGCCTTCCCAAATTGCAACTTACCCTTATATGGAAGATTACCAAGCAGAGATTTGGTCGCCACCTCCAAAAAACAATTATGCAGCCACAAAAGGCATCACGTCATCATCACCAAGGCCATATTCTCAGCCAAAACTCAATCAAATTGTACAAGGCACCCGCCATGAAGGCTGCACCAAACTCCAGCTTAGTCGCCTCAGACAGAGTTTCAAGGATATTCCCTCATGAGAGACTCGGCGAAATTAAAAGGTCATGGGATAGGAGGCATGAATCAGGAACTGGTTAAAAGAAAGTAGAGGGTAGGGCTAAATGGCTAATATTCCCAGTGGAGAAAGGTAAATAGTGGAGTACCCCAGGGATCTGTGCTGGGTCCGCTGCTTTTTAACATATTCGTAAATGACCTGGAAATGGGAATGAGTGAGGTAATCAAATTTGCAGATGATACAAAATTATTCAAAGTTGTTAAAACCCAAGAGGATTGTAAAAAAAACTGATAAATTGGAAGACTGGATGTTCAAATGGCAGATGAAATTTAATGTGGACAAGTGCAAAGTTATGCACCTAGGAAAGAACAACCCAAACTATGGTTACACGATGCAAGGTTCCACATTAGGAACCACCACCAAGCAAAAAGATTTAGGCGCCATCGTGGATAACATGTTGAAATCCTCCACCCAGTGTGCAGCAGCGGCCAAGAAAGCAAAAAGAATCCTAGGAATCATAAGGAACGGAATGAAGAATAAAACAAAAGATATTATAATGCCTCTGTATCTTTCCGTGGTGCAACCATACCTTGAATATTGTGTGCCATTCTGGTCACCGTATCTTAAAAAGGATATAGCGTTATTAGAAAAAGTACAGAGAAGAGCCACCAAAATGGTAAAGGGGATGGAAGGATACTCCTATGAGGAGCCTTAACCTTTTTAGCCTCTTCAACCTGGAAAAGAGACAGCTGAGAGGAGATAAGATAGAGGTTTATAAATTAATGAATGGAGTGGAAATGGTAAACGTAGATCAATTGTTTACACCATCAAAATATAGAAAGACTAGGGGACATGCAATGAAGCTACAGTGTACCTATTTAAGACTAATAAGAGAAAATATTTTTTTTCACTCAACGCATAATCAAACTCTGGAATTCGTTACCAGAGGATGTAGTAAAAGCTGTTAGTGTAACTGGGTTTAAAAAAAGGTTTGGACAAGTTCCTGGAGGAAAAGTCCATAAGCCATTATTAAAGGGGACCCGGGAAATCCATTGCTTGCTCCAGCACAAGCATTGTAGAACCTGTGTCCTTTGGGGAAACTGATAGGTACTTGTGACCTAGACTGGAAACAGGATACTGGGCTTGATGGACCTTGGTCTGATCCAGTATGGCATATCTTAAGTTCTTATGTTCTGAGTGCTCTCTGGTAACCTCTGCAACCACCAAAGACATGCCCAGGCCACATATACCCCATAGACCACTGCCTGCAGAGCCAAAGCAGAGACCTCAAAGGCCTGCTTCAACAAGGCCTCCAATTTCCTATCCTGCAAGTCTTTCAGAGCAGCACTCTCCTCTATAGGAATCTTTGTCTTCAGGGTAACCAGCCACTTACTAGCACATTCACCTTTGGCAGCCGCAAAAGCTCCTTTGCATCCAGCGGAAATGAGATACCTAACAAAAGACCTACTTAACCCATCTGTTAGTATCTGGGGAGTCCTACTCTGCTGTGATCATCTCCTTTATGGCCTTATGTAGCAGAAAAGACTTAGGGCATTTCCAAACACCCTCAAGCAAGGGATACTTCACCAAACCCAAAAGCATGAGTCCTTCGTCCGCTATATTCAGGACTACCAGGGTTTGGGAAAAAAGCAAAGATAACTCATCCCTATGAAAGGCCCTCACACCACAGTAGGACACTCCCCCCCCTCCTGGATTTTATCCTCCTCTGGGGTCCTATCCCACCGATCCAAGGGACCTTCCAGCTGATCCACAGAGTCCCCTGAAAGACCAAAGCCCTCTCTTTCTGACCTTTTTCCAGGTCCTTAAGCGGTCTCTTGGGCATGGGTGAATCACCTATTGGCTGAACTGCCTTAGACACCACTCCACGGAGTTGCTCTGGTCCCTGCACCAGGTCTCTTGTTTCATGCAAAAGGCCCAATACAGCAATAAAATGAATTTGGGGGGAAAAAGGGGGGGTCTCCTGCCCCAAGGGTCCACCAGAAGGGCAGAAGACCCCCCTTTCCTCAAGACATGCTCTTGGTCGGTGGAAGGGTGGGAAGAATACAGACCTCTCTGGCTGCAACCATGGCGACAGTGAAAATGGTGGTGTTTCTCGCCCCAGCTAATGCTTCCTGTGCTGCCTGTGAAGAACACCCAGTCAACTCTACAGCCTCTACATCCACTGATCGGGATATCCCCCAATGCCAGGAGTGAACAATAACTGCTCCTCTGCTGAAAGATCCTCCCACTTGCACTCATGGTATAAAGCACAGTTACTTACCTGTAACAGGTGATCTCTGGGAACAGCAGGAATAAGTCTTCACATATGGGGTACGTCGGTACCGACGGAGCCTGCGCGGGAACGCTCCCCAGCGTCCAATCAGAAAGCTTTTGGGAGCATCCCACAGCGCCTGCGTGCTGCCTTCCCGCCTTTCCAACTGTCTCTCCTCAGTTGAGTTTTATAGCTGAGACAAAGAGGGAGAGAGAGGGAAAGTAAGAGAGATAGAGAGAGAGACAACTCCTAGGGGAGGTGGGTGGGTTGTGAAGACTTATTCCTGCTGTTCCCAGAGATCACCTGTTACAGGTAAGTAACTGTGCTATCTCCAGGAACAAGCAGGAATGAGTCTTCACATATGGGGACTCCCTAGCTTTTGATGCCAGGGAGAGAGCCCATAAGTTGTGTGTCCCTGGAACAGGGCTGCACTTCCCCACCTGGATCTCTGGCATCCCATGAGGGATGGTGGGTAGGAGTTGATTAAGTATGGAACAGGTGTTTGAGAACAGCCTGACCAAACAAGGCACCCCGGCGGGAGTCCTTGTCCAAGCAGTAATGGGCTGTGAAGGTATGAACCGAGGCCCAAGTGGCTGCTCGACAGATGTCGTCGATAGACACAGAGTTCAGATGAGCCATTGAGGCTGCCATGGCTCTCACATTGTGAGCTGTGACATGGCCCTCCAGAGAAATGTTCTTTCTCTGATAGGCGAAAGAAATACATTGGGCAATCCAGTTGGAAAGAGTTCTCTTGGAGACTGGTTGTCCCAAATGAGAAGGATCAAAAGCAACAAAGAGTTGGGAAGACTTTCTATGTTGCTGTGTCCTCTATAAGTAAAAAGCCAGAGCTCTTTTACAGTCCAGGGTATGAAGATTCCTCTCTGCACTTGATGCATGAGGCCCTAGAAAAAAGACAGGTAGGTAGACCTCTTGGTTGAGGTGAAAAGGCGAGACCACCTTAGGCATAAAATGTGGATTAGTCCTAAGGACCACCTTGTCATGATGGAACCTTGCATAAGGTGGATTAGCTACTAGTGCTTGCAATTCACTGATGCGGCATGCTGATGTGATTGCAATAAGAAAAATAACCTTCCAAGAAAGGTATTTCAAGGAGGTAGTAGCTAAAGGTTCAAAAGGCGGCTTCATAAGCTAACCAAGAACCAAATTTAAATCCCATGCCACCGGTGGTGGTCTAATGGGAGGCTTTGTTAAAAGGAGGCCTCTCATGAACCTTGCTACAAGGGGATGAGAGGAAACAGGTTGTCCATTGAGAGGCTTGAGTGAAGCTGTAATAGCACTCAGATGGACTCTTACTGAATTTGTCTTAAGGCCTGCATTAGACAGATGCAGGAGATACTCCAGCAACGATTCCAGAGGTATGGCACGGTGGTTAAGACCCTTTTCAGAACACCAGATGGTAAACCTTTTCCACTTGAAGGCGTAAGAACATCTAGTGGAAGGTTTTCTGGAAGCATGAAGAACATCTTTCACTTGTTGAGAAAGAGGAAGATCCTGGAGATCTAGGCCTTCAGCAACCAAGCCCTGAGATGCAGAGACTGGGGATTGGGATGCCACAACCTTCCGTCCTCCTGAGAGAGGAGGTCTGGAGCAGACCCTAACTCTAGGGAGGGAGCTTGAGAGAGATGTAGAAGCAGAGGGTACCACACTTGCCGTGGCCAATGTGGAGCTATGAGAATCATGTGGCCTCCGTCTCTCTGAAGCTTGAACAGGGTTTTGGGAATTAGGGGAATGGGTGGAAAAGCATACAGGAAGTCTTGACCCCAGTGAAGGAGGAAAGCATCCCTTGCCTGAGCCCCCTGAGCCGGAGTTCTGGAACAGAACCGGGGAAGTTTGGCATTCCACTGACTTGCAAAGAGGTCTATGTCCGGGGTTCCCCAAATTTGAAAAATCTTGGATACCTGGTCCATATGTAGGGACTACTCGTGTGGAAGCAGAACTCGACTGAGTCTGTCTGCCCAAGAGTTTTGAACACCTGGGAGATAGACTGCCAGAAGATGAATGTGTTGCTCTCTGGCGAGGGCCCACAGTCATAGAGCTTCGTTGCAAAAGCGACAGAGAGCCAGTTCCTCCCTGCTTGTTTATATAGAACATGGCTACCTGATTGTCCGTGTGGACAAGGACTGTCTTGTGGCTGAGCAGGGTGTGGAAAACTCGCAGAGCAAGGAAGATTGCTCTGAGTTCCAAGAGATTGATATGTAGACAAGTCTCCTGTGGGGACCAGATGCCCTGGGTGGAGAGGTCCTGAAGATGAGCTCCCCAGCCCATTGGAGAAGCATCTGTTGTAAGAGTTGCCTGGGGTAGAGGCTGTTGAAAAGGACACCCCAGCAACAGGTTCTGAGGGGACTTCCACCACTGGAGGGACAAAATGAGGTGACTTGTGTTTGCTATTTTGTCTGACAGGCAGCCTAATGCCCGAGTCCATTGGGTGGATAAAGTCCACTGAGCTGCTCTCATGTGAAGGCGAGCATATGGTACCACATGAACGGTGGATGCCTTGTGGCCTAGTAACTAACATTTCTCGAGCAGTTAGAAGGGGTTTTGACTCTGCTTGAGAAGCTAACTGCATCAAGAGAAGGCAGCGCGCCTGAGGAAGATAGGCCCTTGCCTTTGTGGTATCCAGCAGCGCCCCTATAAACTCCAGGGACTGAGTAGGGATCAAATTGGATTTTGGGATGTTTATTACCAGCCCTAAATACTGGAGGATACGCATGGTGCAGGTTAGAGCAGTCTTGGCCTCTGATTGAGTGTGAGCTCGAATGAGCCAGTCGTCCAGATAAGGGAAGACAAATATTCCCAGGGTGCGCAGAAAAGCAGCAACCACTGCCATGCATTTCGTGAACACCCTTGGTGCAGAGGCCAGGCCAAAGGGGAGCACTCTGTATTGATAGTGCTTCTCCTGGAAAAGGAACCGAAGGAACCTTCTGTGAGTTGGATGGATGAGAACATGAGTGTACGCATCCTTGAGATCTAGAGAACAAAGCCAATCCTGACTGTGAAGGTATGGCAGCAGAGTTCCTAGAGAAACCATCTTGAATTTCTCTTCGACTAGGAATCTGTTCAATTCTCTGAGGTCTAAAATGGGCCTGAAGCCCCCTGTTTTCTTTGGGATAAGAAAATAGGGGGAGTAGAACCCTTTGCCCTGTTGTTGAGAAGGCACTTCCTCTATTGCCCTTTGGGCTAGAAGAGTGGCAACCTCCTGCTCTAACAGGCTGAGGAGGGAGGTCGGAGAATTGAACTGGTGCACTCTTGTGAGAGGGGGCAAGCTGGAAAAATGAAGTTTGTACCCCTCTCTTATAATGGAGAGTGTCCAATGCTCTGCTGTGATTTGCCCCCATCTGGGAGCAAAGTAACATAACCTTCCTGGGATGGTGGAGGGCTCTGGTCCTTCTAGAGCCAGGAAGGCTAAGTTCTCTAGCAGAGAGTCAAAGGCCCTGAGGGGGCTGAGATTGCTGGGCTGGAGCAGGCCTCGCAGCCTTTGCCTTGGTCTGTTTGGAGGATTGCTGACGTTTGGAAGGAAACTGAGCTGCAGAAGATGCTCTCTGACTATAAGCAGGATAGGATCTTCCCTTTTTAGAAAAAGGTGTTTTCTTGAACAGCCTTTTCTTAGCAGGAGCAGCAGTAGATTTGGATGCTCTATCCAAAGCAGAATTTTCAGCATCCATCTGATTGGCTTTTGCTTGCCAATCTTTACCAAACAGATTCTCCCCTGTACAAGGGATATTTCCTAATTCATCTTGGACCCAGGTCTCCAAATCAGATGCTTGAAGCCAAGCAATCCTACGTGCACCTATAGCTATAGCTGAGGCTCTGCTTATGCATTCAAAGGAGTCGAAAGCTGCACGGTTGGAGAATTTGGAGATATCCTGGGCATGTTTGAGCCCAGAGAGAAATTCTGGCCTTCTACTGTCCGACATAAAAGGACTTAAAGTCAGCAAATGGTCAGTGACTTCTTTTAAGAACATTCCCATGTAGAGACTATAGGAATTTATTCTCGCAGCCAGCATGGAAGCTTGGAAGATTCTTCTACCAAAAGCATCCAGGATTCTACATTCACGTCCTGGAGGATTAGAGGCATGTCTCTTGGCACTTCTAATCTTTCTCATTGCAGACTCAACCACAATAGAATGGTGAGGAAGCTGAGTTTTATGAAAACCAGGACAAGGAGGGACACGATACATGGTGTCTAACCTGCGAGAATGAGGAGAGGTGGATAGAGGTGCTTCCCACATCCTTAACATGAGATCATACAGAATCTCATGAATAGGCAAGGTAGCTGCCTCTTTAGGAGTTTTAGGATACTGTAAAATATCTAACTCCTTGGCTCTGACTCTGGGGCTACTGTAATAGAGAGACCCCGAGCCACCTCTCTGATAAAGTCTTGAAAAGACAAGTCCTCTGGAGGAGACATCTTTCGTTTAGGAGAGGACTCCTCCTGTGGAAGAAGCATCGCTGCATCGACAGACTCTTCAGAATCCTCAGAGTCATCAGAGGAATCAAAGTATCGTCTGTCGGGATGCTCTTGCAAAGCCCGATACCCGTACCAACCGGGATCGGTATCGGGAATCATCGGTACCGGTGTATCGGTACCGGAGGGTTGCAGAGGGCAGGGTACCGGCATGGCTGACACCGAAGCCGATGTCGATGCCACCGGTACTGGAATCGGTGCCGATGGCGATACCGGAGCCGGTACCTGCGGAGTAGTCTGATGCGGTACCACGGGCGTCGATGCCACAAGGAAGGCCGCCAGACTGCGTTCGATGGACAGAATCCTCTGATCCATCGACGCTGCCAATGCCTGGAAGTCGGTACCGGTGGAGGCCACCGGTACCCCAGAGCATGGCACCAGGAGATCTGTTGAGGCCATGCCTTCTAGATCATCCTGGAACCCCGATGATGATGCTTTAGAAGCCGAAGCCTCCCGCCGGGGTAATTTTGCCGGTGCAGAATCCTCGAGGGCAAGGCCAGGGGCATCTCGATGCTTAGAAGGAGATTTGCCCTTCAAGGACCGGCTGGATTTATGTTTAGTTACCTGAGATCCATGTGAGGAAGAAGCAGCCCTGGAAGACGTCGATGCCACCGAAGCCGTATCAGAGGGAAACAGGGTACTGAGCTTGGCAGCTCGGTTCTGTCGACCTCTCTTAGACATCATGGAACAGGACACACAATCTTTAATGGAATGGTCAGGGCCTAAACATTTGAGACACCAGTCATGGGTGTCGGTGATGGATATAGTACCGCCACATTTTGTGCACTTCTTAAAACCTGAGGCAGGTTGTTCCATATTTAAGGAAAAGAGTTTTGGGCCTAAGGCCCAAAACTGAAGTACACTTGAAGAAAATAAATGGAAAAAAAGTTTTTGGGTTTTTTTTTTTAAAAGAAAAGAATAAGAACCGGCGGTACCAGTATAGCGTCGAGGAAGGCAAACGCGATAGAAAAGAAAGAAAGAAAGAAAAAATAAGGAAATTCTTCTGCGGTGACAGGAACACGACCTGCTGGCTCCGCGGAAAAAGAACAACTGAGGAGAGACAGTTGGAAAGGTGGGAAGGCAGCACGCAGGCACTGTGGGATGCTCCCAAAAGCTTTCTGATTGGACGCTGGGGAGCGTTCCCGCGCAGGCTCCATTGGTACCGACGTACCCATATGTGAAGACTCATTCCTGCTTGTTCCTGGAGATATCAAACTCAGAAAGTTGCCTGTGTTGACTGCTGCATGCCGTGCAGGTATCAACGCTGAGAGGCTATGGCTCCACTCCTGATGTGCTCCCCCACTGACCTCAAAGGTAAGCCAGCTGGCACTGCTGGATCTGACAACCCTCAAATTCCCCAATAGCTTGCCTGCACTGTCAGCTTGGGGCCCCTTCCAAAAGTTGGGGAGGAGGAATGGATGAGCCATCTAGAGCTCACTGGGGGCTGTTCTTGATACTAGGAGGCAGAATGGCTGCAGACTTCCAAAAGAGGAGCAAGGTGGAAGGACCCAGGAACCACCGGGTTCTGCACTTCAAGGCCCTCAGCAGTACTGTATCCTTACTTTCATTTTTTTTTAAGTATGTCTACAGAGGAGTCCAGACTACACAGAAGCCTATGCCATCTCCATGTGCTGGAGACTGAGACATACTGGTGAGTAGGTAACTGCACATGACCCTTACAGGGTGATGTCATCAAGCCAATAGTTCTGTCTCCATCTGCTAGTAGGATGACATAAACCCACAAGTCTGGTCTGGACTGGAGGGGCCATGAGGAACAGGGGGATTCTGTTTCTGGCAAAGGTGCATCTACATAGCATTTCAGATACCTAGAGTGTGTCCTAAAAGATTTATGAGCTCCCAAAATATAGCCGGGAGAAAATACCATAGTGAAGCAAGGAATTCCTGTCTGTGTGAAGAGCTGGCTGTGCAAATGAAGCCTACTGTTTGTTCACCTAGTAACAAAGCCTGTCAAATTATTTCTATAAGAGGTTTTGTTACAGCAAGATTGTCTTTTTTTATTTGAATAATATTTGGAGTGTGGAAACTCTTTTCTAAGTCTGTGTCAGCATACCCCAAGGATCTAGATGTGAAAGTTTCCCCTGCTTGGGATGAACCCACCCTATAGAGTACCCACCTATAGAGTAATGACAGGGAGGAGGACTTAAGAACAGGAAATCTCAGAGCCCATCAGAGGTTTTCAGCTACCAGCAGGTATTTTCAGCAACCCTTTTCGCAAAGGTCTCTCCTTCCAGTCCTCAGCACCCTGGTCAGTTTGTCATAATCCTAATATTTACAACTGGCTATGAATTAGAGTTATCCTTATTCAAGGGTGATCTCCATGATATTGCAGTTGAAAGGGAGGCATATAAGCCGAGGCAGATAAGACAGGCTCCCAGTTCTCCATCTACCATCATATTCTGTCTTTATGGTTTTATGTCCACCATTAGAAAAATAATTAGGAAATTATCCTGACCAACCAATACAAAACCCTGTTTTCTTAGTTCTGTTTTTTTTATAAGCAACATCACAAATATTAGGTTTAAAAGCCATTATGAAACAATTATACTGCTAAAATAAATATTCAGAGAAAATCTACCTCTAGTATCTGTCTTCCAAATGTTTTGATTTGCTGGAGTTCAAGCCCTTGGGGTTTCTTGGGGCTGCAATATTTCTTGAGGAATGGGTCTTTTGGTTTTGCCTGCACAGAGAAAAGAGTGATTATATGATTTCCAGAACAGTGGAGAGATGATGTTCATTCACCAGTAAAAGCGTAACAGGTGATCTCCGGGAACAGCAGGAATTTAGTCTTCACATATGGGTATCGTCGGTACCGACGGAGCCTATGAGGGAACGCTCCCCAGCATCCAATAAGAACGCTTTTGGGAGCATCCCTCAGCACATGCATGCTGCCTTCCTGCCTTTCCAACTGTCCCTCTTCAGTTAAGTTTGTAGCCGAGTGAAAAGGATAGAGGGAGAGAGGAAAGAGACAAAGAGATAGAGAGACAACTCCTACGGGAGGTGGGTGAGTTGTGAAGACTAAATTCCTGCTGTTCCCGGAGATCACCTGTTACAGGTGAGTAACTACGCTATCTCCAGGAACAAGCAGGAATGCAGTTTTCACCTATGGGGACTCCCTAGCTGAAGATGCCAGGGAGATAGCCCCAGGAAGGTGCCACCCTGGAAAGGTGGGAATCCTTCCTCCCATGGATTTCTGGCATTCCACCAGGGTTGGTGGGTAGGAGTTGAATTAGGTCTGAAAGAGATTCTGAAGAACAGCTTGGCCAAAGAAGGCATCCCAATGGGAGGCTTTATCCAGGCAGTAGTGGGCTGTGAAGGTGTGTACCGAAGCCCAGACAGCTGCTCAACAAATATCATTGATAGACACAGAGTGGAGATTAGCCATGGAAGTTGCCATGGCTCTCACATTATGAGCTGTGACATGGTCCTGAAGAGGAAGACCCTTACTCTCATAAGCAAAGGATAGGTATTGGGCAATCCATTTAGATAAAGTTCTTTTGGAGATTGGTTGTACCAAATGACAAGGGTCAAAAGCCATAAAACGTTGCGAGGACTTTCTATGTTGCTGTGTTCTCTGTAGGTAAAAGGCTAAGGCCGTTTTACAATCCAAAGTATGAAGGTTCCTTTCTGCATTAGAGGCGTGAGGCCTCGGAAAAAATACAGGAAGATAAATTGATTGATTTAAATGAAAAGGCGAAACCACCTTTGGCATAAAGTGTGGATGAGTTCTAAGAACAACTTTATCATGGTGAAACCTAGTATAAGGAGGATTAGCCACTAAAGCTTGCAGTTCACTAATGCGATGTGCAGAGGTGATTGCAATTAGGAAGATGACCTTCCAGGCCAAAAACCTAAGGGTTGTAGTGGCTAAAAGCTCAAAAGGCGGCTTCATGAGCTGCCCGAGAACTTGATTTAGATCCCATGCCAACAGTGGTGGCTTAATGGGAGGTTTGGTTAACAGAAGACCTCTCATAAATCTGGATATGAGTGGATGAGAGGAAATTGGTTGTCCATTCAGAGGCTTATAAGAAGCTGCAATTGCACGAAGACGGACTCTTACCGAATTGGTCTTTAGACCAGAATTCGATAAGTGAAGGAGATACTCTAGTATCGATTCTAAGGGTATGCCAAGGGGGCTTACTCCCTTCTTGGAGCACCATATGGTAAAACGATTCCACTTGAAGGCATAAGATGTTCTTGTGGAACGTTTCCTAGAAGCCTGAAGAATATCCTTTACCTGTTGGGACAGGTTGAAATCCTGGAGGTCTAAGCCTTCAGCAACCAGGCCGTGAGATGCAGGGACTGGGGATTCGGGTGCCATAGCGTCCCATTCTCTTGGGAAAGGAGATCTGGAGCATGCCCTAACTCCAGAGGTGCAGCTTGAGAGAGATGTAGAAGCAGGGGATACCACGCTTGGCGTGACCATCGTGGAGCTATGAGAATCACACGACCCCTGTCTCTCTGAAGCTTGAAGAGCGTTTTGGCCCCAGTGAAGGAGGAAGGCATCCCTTGTTTGACAATTGTGAGCCGGAATCCTGGAACAGAACCGGGGAAGTTTGGCATTCAGTGGACTTGCAAAGAGGTCTATGTCTGTAGTGCCCCAGAGATGAAATATGTTTGACACCTGGTCCAGGTGGAGGGACCACTCGTGAGGCAGCAGTGCTCAACTGAGATTGTCTGCCCAAAGGTTTTGAATGCCTGGAAGATATACCACTAGAAGGTGAATTTGATACTCTATGGCGAGGGCCAACAGTCGTAAAGCTTTGGTGCATAACGACAGAGAGCCTGTCCCGCCCTGCTTGTTCACATAGAACATTGCTACTTGATTGTCCATCTGGACTAGGACTGTTTTGTAGCTGAGCTGGGCATGGAATACTCGAAGAGCTAAATAGATTGCTCTTAATTCCAGGAGGTTTATGTGTAGACCAGCCTCCTGTGGAGTCCAGGTTCCCTGGGTAAAGAGATGATTCAGGTGTGCTCCCCAACCCACCTGCGATGCATCTGTTAGGGTGGCCTGAAAAAGGGGTTGATGAAAAGGAGACCCCAATGTCAGAATTTCTAGGGATTGCCACCATTGGAGGGACAAAATTAGTCGTTGAGAGTTTATTATTTTGTCCAATAAATGACCTGTGCCCTGTGTCCACTGTGTGTATAGGGTCCACTGAGCTGCTCGCAGGTGGAGGTGAGCATATGGGACTACATGAACTGTGGATGCCATATGTCCCAGCAACTGTAGTAGCTGTCGAGCAGTTAGGGAGGATTTCCCTGCTGCTGAGAAGCTAGTTGCATTATGCAAAGACACCGGGCCTGTGGAAGGAAAGCCTTTGCCTGTCTGGTATCTAGATAGGCCCCTATGAATTCCAAGCATTGGGAAGGAACAAGTTGGGATTTTGGGAAGTTTATTACCAACCCCAAGTATTGGAGGATTCGCATTGTGCGAGACAGTTCACTGCTGGCTTCTGCAACTGTAGGGGCTCGAATGAGCCAGTCGTCTAAGTAAGGGAAGACAAATATCCCCAGGGTTCGTAGAAATGCAGCTACTACTGCCATGCATTTCATGAATACCCTTTGTGCTGAAGCTAGACCAAAGGGAAGAACCCTGTACTGGAAATGTTTTCCCTTGAAAAGGAATCGTAAGAATTTCCTGTGATCTGGATGGATCAGAATGTGAGTGCATGCATCCTTTAAGTCTAGAGAGCAAAGCCAATCCTGGCTTTGAAGGTATGGCAGAAAAGTTCCTAGAGAAATCATTTTAAACTTCTCTTGAAACAGGTATTTGTTCAATTCTCTGAGGTCTAAAATGGGTCTGTGTCCTCCTGTTTTCTTTGGAATAAGAAAATAGGGGGAGTAGAACCCTGTACCCCATTGAAGAATGGGTACCTCCTCTATTGCCCCATGGGCAAGAAGTGTTGAGACCTCGTGATGTAGCAGATTGTTTGTGGAGGTTTGAGAATTGAATTGCTTTAGAACTGTAGGAGGGGGCATGCTGTGAAAATGAAGCTTGTACCCTTCTCCTACAATGGACAAAGTCCAATCTTCTGCTGTTATCTAATGCCATCTGTTGGCAAAGTGGCATAACCTGCCTGGGATATTGGGGGCCCCTCAGAGGCAGGAAGGCTAAGCTCTCTAGGAAGGAGTCAAAGCCCTTGAGGGGGCTGAACCTGCAGAGCTGGTTGGACTCTGGGGCCTTTTGGCTTCTTTTGCTGTCTAGTTTGTCCCTTTTGGGCATCCTGACCCTGATATTGACTCTGCTGGGTATAGGAAGGATAAAATGTCCTCTTTTTGCTGAAAGAGTGGCTGTAGATTTCGACAATCTATCTAGAATAGTATTCTCAGCATCTAATTCGTTAGCCTTTTCCTGCCAGTTCTTGCCGAAGAGATTCTCTCCCGTGCAAGGAATGTTGCCTAACTTGTCCTGTACCCAAGTCTCCAAGTCTGATGCCTGAAGCCAGGCAATCCGTCGTGCACCAATGGCAATAGCATAGGTTCTGCTGATGCATTCAAAGCAGTCAAAGGCTGCACGATTTACAAAGTTGGAGACATCTTGAGCATGCTTAACTAGAGCAAGAATGTCTTGTCTCTTGTCATCTGGTAGAAATGGGCTCATAAGCTCCAAATCTCCTGTAACTTCTTTGAGGAACATGCCCATATATAGTATATACAGGTACACTTAGATTGTGAGCCCTTTGGGGACGAGGGAATAAAAGTACCTGTTAGTATATACATGTAAACCGCTCTGATGTGTAAGTAAAGGGCGGTATATCAAATGCCTAACCATAACCATAACCATATATATGAACTGATCCTAGCTGAAAGCATGGAAGCCTGAAATGTTCGGTGCCCAAAAGCGTCCAGAGTCCTGCATTCACGACCTGGGGGATTGGATGCATGCCTCTTTGCACTTTTCATCCTACGCATGGCTGACTCCACCATCATTGAATGGTGTGGCAGCTGAGTTTTTTGAAATCCAGGACATGGGGGAACTCGATACATAGTATCAAGTCTCCTAGAGTGAGGAGATGTAGTCAGAGGTGTCTCCCACATTCTGAGCATCAAGTTATGCAGAATTTCATGGATGGGCAGAGTGGCTGCCTCCCTTGGAGCTTTAGGATATTGGAGAATTTCCAATTCCTTGGCTCTGGGTTCCTCTTCAGGAGCTACCGTGATTGAAAGGCCCTTGGCCATATCACTAATAAAATCCTGAAAAGACATGTCCTCTGGAGGTGACATTCTGCGTTGGGGAGAAGAGGGATCCTCTGGGAGAAACCCTCTAGTACCAGCAGAATTGTCAGAGTCTTTGGAATCGGAGGATTCAAAGTATTCCTGACCACATTGCTCATGCAAAGCACGGTCCCGGTATCGATTGAAGTCGGTACCGAGTTGATCCGGTACCGATCTTATGATTCCAGCCAAAGACGGCGTGGGAAGAATTCCCACCGGGGCTGGTACCGTCGGTACCAATGCCAGTGTAGATACCGGCATCGGTGTCGGTACTGGTGCCCGTTGGACCAACGGTACCGCAGCTGAGAAAAGAGCTGTGATGCTGCGTTCGATAGCGAGGAACCTCTGGTTTATCGACGCTGCCGATGCCTGGGTATCGGTACCGGAGAAGACGGACAGAAACCCTGAGCATGGCACAGGTAGATCTTGCGAGGTCGGTGCCTCGAGAACATCCTGGAGCCCCACTGATGCTTTGGAAGCCGAAGCCTCCCGCCGGAGCTGCTTTGCCGGTGTGGTTCCCTCAAGGGCAATGCCAATGGCCTCTCTATGCTTAGCAGGAGAGCTACCCTTTGAGGACCGGCTTTTATGTTTAGTTACCTGAGATCCATGGGAGGAAGAGGAGGCCCTTGAAGATGTCAATGCAAAGGATCTGGCATCCAAAGAAAAGAGGGTACCGAGCTTTGCAGCCCGGTTCTTCCTTCCTCTTTTAGCCATCCCCATACAGGAGAGACATTCAGATGGAGAATGTTCAGGCCATAAACATTTAAGACACCAATCATGGGTGTCAGTGACAGAAATAGTACCGTCACACTTAGTACATTTTTTAAAACCATTAGTTGGTTTTTCCATGTTTTAGGAATATGGGGCCTAGTGCCCAAAATGGCACCTAGCACCAAAAAAGAAAAGTTTCTGAAGAGAAACAGCTCAAAGTATAAGGTTTTTTTTGGGGGGGGGGGGGGGAAAGAAAAGAAAAGAACCGATGGTACCTGTAAGCAATGTTCCCTCTAATTTTCTGTAGGCTGTGTGCGCATAAAATATCAGCTGTGCAGCTTTTGAAGGAAGGTTAAATTTTTGTGCACCACATAACGACACTCGGAGTTATATACTTTAAAATTTGACTACACGTCAGAATACAGTATGTACACCACATTGATTGCACTGGAAAATATTGTAGAAATTGTGAAAACCGTAAATACACAACAACTTTTAAATTTTAAGACGTCTGTGTTTTCTATCAGAATCAGAACCGTAATTTTTGTGTGCTCTTTGGTAAAGTATGTGCGCTCGCTCGGCGAGGTGTGTGCGCGCGCACACGCGTACAGCTTAGAGGGAACAGTGCCTGTAAGCGTCGTGCGGCAGGCAAACGCGACCACAAGAAAACAATTTTAAAGACGGAATTTTCTGCAGTGACAGGGTATGGATCCTGTCGGCTCCGCGGAAAACGAATTACTGAAGAGGGACAGTTGGAAAGGCGGGAAGGCAGCATGCATGTGCTGAGGGATGCTCCCAAAAGCGTTCTTATTGGACGCTGGTGAGCGTTCCCGCGCAGGCTCCATCGGTACCGACGATATCCATATGTGAAGACTACATTCTTGCTTGTTCCTGGAGATCTGAAGATGCCTTGAAAACCTGTGTAGTGTAAGCAAAAAGGCACAGTAGCCGATAAACAGCTGGATGCAGCAAACTGCACTATGCTCTAGTGGGCTGTTTGCTGGAGATGCGCCTACGTTAGTGTTGCTCACCGATGCAGAAAGCAAGTTAGTGCAGGAAAATCATAAGCAAAACCACTGCGCTAAATTACAGCACAGTGGGCATGTTAACTGCATGCAAAAGAATGAATTTTTATTTGCTCCAGATGTAGAAAAAACTGCACAAAAACTAAGCGCAGATTTTCTCTCTTCTTTTAACAATGGATCTTTACATCAGCTTCGAGCAAACGTAAAGATGCAGCAGGGAGCAAAAATATCATCAGAGGTAAAATTTGGAACTTTATTTCAGATAACCAAGGCAGACCCCTGATCATGGTTTCCCCCTCATCACCACCACCAATCCTGACACCATCAGTATTACTCGCAGCCCCGAATCCCCCCTTCCCAAACTTCCCTGATGGCTCCTACCCCAACCCCCAAATCTCTCAAGAAACTTTTCTGGTAGCCTAGTAGCACCTAGCTCCTCCCCCCTCTCCCCCAATGAACCTCACAAGAAACCTCCCTAGTGGCCCAGTGGCTCCTTTCCCTCACCCCCCTTGAACCCATGGTAGCATTCAATCCCATCCTGTACCTTAACAATTGGGTGGACAGGAGCAATGCCCAACACGCCCGCCCCATGATAGAAAATGGCAGTGCCTGACCCCATGTGGTGCACGGACATTTCTCGAGAGGTTCGAGGAGTAGGGATCACCAGGGAAGTTTCTCAGAGATTTGAGTGGGGTCTGGATTTGGGGCCACTGGAGGTGTCAGGGTTGGTGGGAATCACAAACAGGCAGCCTATCTTGGTCATCTGAGTTGAAGTGTCAAATGTCACTTCAGATGACTTCTCTCTTTAGCACATGTGCCAGACTGTTAATGAAGACCCCTGTGGCTGGCTTGTTCCCCTTGTTTAGCGTAGACTTTTTCACACAACTTATTTGCATACTATTTGCTTACAGCATTGCTGCGCAAAAAGGTGGCATTTTACTTACCAGATAATGTCCTTTCCTTGAGTCCTACTAGACCAGTCCAGACAAGTAGGTTGTGTTCCCCTATCACCAGAATGGTAAGAACCAATGAAAAGCCCAGGTTTCAACATCATTCCCATGCCTCTAGCCGCCTCAGCCACCAGAGGTCTCTTCAGTATCTGTCCCAAAGCATATAGGAGAACATGGCAAGCCTCACACATCACCATCATGGGCTACAATGAGATATCAAACAGGAGAGAACTACGTACAGGAAAGCATAAAGAGAAGGCATCTTGCGGGCCCGCGCCTGAGGGCCTCGCCAGAAGGCCCTTTGGTGTGGCTCTCGGTGGGAACCGAGATAGGAAGAATAACATAACCTCACCAAACCAAGCGACCCTCGGTAAGTTGAAAAGTCTCTAAATTGTTGTGGCATAACACTGTTTCTGTTTGAGTCTATACTATAACTGGGTCGCTGCATTCCTTGTAATTCTCTGTCTCTGAACTGTCTATAATGAACCTTAAGAAAATGATTCTATTCTTCTTGAATATCATAATATTTGTATTTAGTCTGTTGGTCTCCTCTATCCCTCATAGCCACACTCTCTCCCCTACATTGAACCTCCCTGAATCCTCTTACATCCATGTCATTCCTTACCGACAAAGACAAGTCCAACCAAGACAAAACACTAAACAAGCATTCTTGGGAGGAACACTTCCGACAAACCACAGGCTGGATCTATATAAACCCTACACATAAGAATAACCATACGAAAATAAACAATGTCCCTACTCTAATCTCCTTCATCCTGATCAACGCCAGGTCAATTAGAAATAAAATCCCACTCCTAGCTGACCTGGTCAAGGAAAACCCAGACCTCCTATGCATCACTGAGACATGGTTAACTGCAGCTGACTCAGTACTTCTAAACCAGATAAAAGTACAAGGATACTCTATTTTCACCTGCAATAGGGACCGCACAAAAGGAGGGGGTGCTCTCATATTAGCAAAATCAGGTCTTAACTTAACACCCACCATTTGTGAGAACCAAGATATGATGAACATCCTCAAGGTTGAAAATAAAGATATAACGATTTGCCTTATATACAAGCCCCCTACTGCAAATAATCAAAATGTAGCCACCATACTTGAATTTGCCTGCGGCTCCTCTGTAAGGAAACCCCTTATCATGCTAGGTGACTTTAACCTGCCTTCTCTACCCGGCAATCAAGAAGCATCCTTCATCGAAGCAATGGAAGAAATGGGTTTTAAACAAATAATTAATCACCCAACACACTCCAAAGGCAACATCCTCGACTTGATATTCCTTCCAACTCAGTATACTGAGCCACCACGACATAGGTTGTTGTTAAGTGCCCTCGAGTCGGAGTCGACTCATGGCGACCCTCTGAATAGCTATCCTAAACTGTGTTCGGTCTTCAGTCAGGCGGCTCATTGTTGACAGACTGGTACCCGTAGCTGCTGTTATTGTATCGATCCATCTCATTGCTGGCCTTCCTCTTTTGCATTGACCTTCTATCTTGCCAAGCATGATGTCTTTCTCTAATGATCTCTCTCTTCGCATGATGTGTCCAAAGTATGAAAGTCGAAGTCTTGTCATCTGAGCTTCTAAAGAAAGCTTAGGTTTGATCTCCTCTAGTACCGACTGGTTTGTTCTTCGGGCAGTCCATGGTATACACAGTATTTGCCGCCAGCACCATAATTCAAAGGCATCAATTTTCTTCCTGTCTATCTTTTTCACTGTCCAGCTTTCACATCCATATGATGTTATTGAAAGTACCATGGTTTGAACAAGTCGAATCTTTGTATGGAGAGAGACATCTCTGCTCTTGAGAATCTTATCTAGGTCTTTCATAGCCATTCTGCCAAGAGCAATGCGTCGTCTGATTTCTTGACTGCTTGTTGCTTCTTTATTGATAGTTGATCCAAGTAGCTTAAAGTTGTTCACAATTTCAATTTCTTCTCCTTCAACAATGAACCTGTTGATTATGCCAGTTGTCATGATCTTTGTCTTATTTACATTAAGGTGCAGGCCCATTTTGAGACTATGTTCTTTGATTGTGAGAAGCAAATGTTTCAGATCACTTTCAGCCAATAATGTGGTATCATCAGCATAGCGAAGGTTGTTGATGAGTCTTCCAATCTTCACACCTCTGTTGTCTTCATACTATCCTGCTTCTCTGATGATTTGTTCGAAATATAAATTAAACAGGTAGGGGGAAAGTATGCAGCCTTGTCTTACACCTTTGCTTATTTTAAACCATTCTGTTTCTCCTTGTTCCGTTTGAACTGTTGCTTCTTGATCAATGTACAGACTGTGCAAGAGTACGATCAGGTGTTCTGGTATACCCATGCTTCTTAATGTGGCCCAGAGTTTCTCATGGTTTACACAGTCAAAAGCTTTGCTATAGTCGATAAAGCACAAATAGATATCCTTTTGGTGTTCTTTAGTCTTTTCAAAGGATCCATCTCACATCCGCAATGTCGTCTCTCGTTCCTCGCCCTTTCCTGAACCCTGGGTAGTTCTTGATCCAGGTATGGTTGTAGTCTCTTTTGAATAATCTTCAGTAGAATCTTGCTGGCATGTGGGATCAGAGCGATTGTGTGATAATTTCCACAGTCAGTTGGATCACCTTTCTTTAGTATTGGTATAAACACAGATCTTTTCCAGTCAGTTGGCCATGATGTTGTCTTCCATATTTCTTTGCAGAGCCTTGGAAGTACAGTAACAGCTGCATCAGATTGCTGTAAAACTTCTATGGGAATGCTATCAATGCCTGGTGTTTTGTTCTTTGATAAGGCTTTCAATGCTGCTTCAACTTCTTCTTTTATCACCAATGGTTCCCGATCATAAAGTACAGGTTGAAACGGCTGTTGGTCCACTTGATCTTTATCATATAAAAACTTTGTATATTCCTTCCACCTTTTCTTGATCTTCTCAGCATCCTTCAACATAGAACCTTGAGCATCTTGTAACATTCCAATTCGAGGCTGGAACTTTTTCTTTAACTCTCGTAGCTTTAGGAAAGCCGATCTTGTTCGTCCTCTAATAGTTTTTGCTTCTATTTCCTTGCATGCGTCATTGTAGTACTTTTCCTTGTCCTGTCTTGCTGCACGTTGGAAATCTCTGTTGAGTTCTGAGATTGTCTTTCTTTCTCCTCTGGCTTTAGCTTCTCTGCGTTTCTGGGCAATTTTCAGAGTTTCTCACGTCATCCATTTTGGACGTTTTTTCTTTTTCACCTTTCTCTTCCAACACAACCTTCTTGATGTCATTCCATAACTCTTCTGGAGCTCTGTCATTTGTACATAAAGCAGCAAATCGATTTTGCAGGCAGTCTTTAAATTCCAGTGGTATATTCTCAAGGTCATATTTTGCTGCATTCATGAGTGGTTTGCTCTTTTTCAACTTTAGCTTGAGTTTGCATACTAATAGTTGATGATCTGTACCACAGTGAGCTCCAGGTTTTGTCTTTGTTGATGTTATAGAGCTTTTCCATCGTTGACTTCCACAGATGTAGTCAATTTGATTTTTATACAATCCATTGGGTGAAGTCCATGTGTACAGACGCCGCTTGTGTTGCTAGAAGAAGGTGTTTGAGCTGAATAGATCGTTGGTCTTGCAGAATTCTATCAGTCTTTCTCCAGCTTCAATTCTGTTGCCAAGTACATATTTTCCAACTACTTTGTCGTCTTCTTTGTTGCCAACTTTTGCGTTCCAGTCACCCATGACTATCAGGATATCCTGTTTGCATGTTCTGTCAATTTCAGCTTGTACTTGTTCATAGAACTCTTCAATTTCATTCTCTTCTGCAGCTGTTGGGGCATATACTTATAGTTGTGTTGATAGGCATTCCTCGTAGATGAATAGAGATTAAGCATTCGCTGACTGCATTGTATTTCATTACAGTTCTTGAAAGTTTCTTCTTTATTAGAAATGCAACAGCATTTCTTCTTTGCCTTTCATTTCCATCATAGTAGACCATGTGATCATCTGATGCAAAGTGCCCGATGCCAGTCCATTTCAGTTTGCTGACACCCAACAGTTGTACACGTTCCATTTCATTCTTGACCACCTCCAACTTCTCTTGGTTCATGCTTCGTACGTTCCATGTTCCAATGTGTAAGACATCTTTACAGCTTCCGACTCTCATTTCATGCGCAGCTACATCAGCAGTCAGACATCCCGAGGGCTTTGATCCAACCACATCATAAATGCTGGCTTTACTCTGAAAAATCTTCAGCTCTTCCCCAGTAGCTAGTTGAGTGCCTTCCGACCTGGGGGTCTCATCTTCCAGCACTACAGCACAATTTGTTTTGTTGTAACTATCCATTGGGTTTTCATGGCAAGATACAGAAGTAGATTGCCGGGCCTTTCTTCCGCGCAGTTTAAGTTTGGTATTGTTGCCTTTGTCACAGAAATGTGATCCTCCGCCGTTAACACTATCCCATTCTGCTGCTGCCCAGATGGGTGGTTTGTCTTGGTCTGGCACCTCAGCTGAGACCTGTCCATCTTGGGAAACCCTGCCAGTAGTTAAACTACCGATAGTTTAGCTCTCAGCATCACTGATGCACACAAGCCCTCACAGCACGACAAGCTGCAAACCAACCACGACATATATCACCCTGTATAACTCAGGTGCCTTGGTCTGACCACTTTATGATACAGTTCTCCTTTCACTACCCTCATCCTACCAGTGTTTATCCTGACACCACACACCAAAGCTAGAGATTTCGACCATTTGAAAAGGAAACGTTTCTTGAAACAGTATTAACTAAGTTAGACTCTTGTTCTAATAACCTTAGCAAAGCAGTATCAAACTGGAATTCAACTATAAAGTTAGCTTCGGAACCATTACCTTCCCAGAGGCGTTACAAACATAAAACAAATGAGAGATGGTTCACAGCTGAACTAGCAACGCTAAGAAAGGGACTCAGGAAACTGGAATCTACATGGAGAAGGAAAAAACCCAAGAACTCAGGACTCATTACTTTTCACTGCTCAACATTTACAAGGAAACTATCAATAATGCTAAGAAGCAATACCATACTAAAATATTGACAAAGGCCATAAACCGTCCTAGGGAATTATTTGACATCGTTAAATCCCTGACAAAATCTCCAGCGAATAACTAAAAAGATTCCTATCAACCCACAAGACATAGCTGACCATTTTGCTAGCAAACAGAATAGCTATTTCACTCCAGTACTCCTATCTCCAACAGACAATAACCACTTTGAATGGAACGCTATCCTTCCTATTACAAACAAACAATTGCTCCAGACTATCACTAAACTCAATACTACCACTTCACTTTTAGATCCTTGTCCGGTGGCATGGATTAAAGCAACTAAGGTTGAGCTGGCCCCAGAATTACTGAACATAGTGAACCAATCTCTACTTCAAGGATCCATAGTAGAGGATCTTAAAAGGTCAGCAATTCGCCCATTATTGAAGAATAAATCCCTGGACAGCAATGACCCTGCTTCATATTGCCCATCGCAAGTATTCCGTTCCTCTCTAAGATAATTGAGAAGGTTGTGCAGATACAACTGCAGAATTATATTGACTCAACTGCACCCTTAGATGAACATCAATATGGGTTCCGCCCCTTCCACGGTGTGGAAACGCTCCTCTTAGCATTATTCGACAATATTATCAGGGGCATCGATAATACCAAGCGAGCCTTCACACTCATTTTCATTGATATTTCTTCGGCCTTTGACAATGTAAACCATGTCATGCTCATATCTAGACTCTCCCAATTAGGCATTAAGGACAAAGCTCTTGAATGGTTTAAATCCTGTTTCACTAACAGGACCCAATATGTTCAAATAGACCACGTCTCCTCATTGCCATTCCCGCAAGAACAGGGTATCCCACAGGGCTCCGCCCTCTCTGCGCTACTTTTTAATTTGTATCTTCAGCCGATCTGCACCATCTTCCAACACCACAAAATAAATTACCACATCTATGCAGACGACATTATGTTGTACATGCCATTTGATGTATCCAACCCCAACTATGACAGTATATCACGTTGTCTCACCAAAACAGAAAAGTGGCTTAAATCAATGAACATGAATATTAACTTCAAAAAAACAGAAGTGCTATTTATAACAAAAAACCCTAACTTCTCCCCACCACCAGTTATCAACATTGGAAACATCATCCTACCAGTGAAGACAGAGGTTAAATATTTGGGGGTCACTTGACAGAATGCTCAGCTTAACCCCTCATATAAAGCAAACTGCTAAAACTATATTCTTTAAAATAAGGACAATCCAACAGCTCAGACCGATATTAGACAGTAACGACTTCAGGACTGTGGCACAAACTCTGATAACACCACATTTAGATTATTGCAATGGCATACTTCAAGGAACCTCTAAGAAAAATCTGCATACTCTACAACTGGCTCAAAATGTCACTGCAACGATGATCTTCAAAGCAAAATTATCTGACCACATCTCTCCTATTCTTTACACCCTGCACTGGCTCCCAGTTTCATATAGAATCCTATACAAACTAATGGTTACCACGTTCAAGCTCATCAATAATATAGCCCCGTCTTATCTTGCAACGCTAATCCATACTCCCCAGGAAAGTGGGTCAAAAAGAGCGAATCTCCACATGTTGCTAATTCCCGATTCCATTCGAAAATCAGGGCAGAAGACAAACAACGCTGCCTTCTCGTTCATTGCACCTACTTTGTGGAACAACCTCCCAGTTGAACTCAGAGAGATTAAGGACCTACAATCATTTAGAAAATATCTAAAAACTTATTTACCCAACATTTCTACAATCTACAACACAATGATGTCCTGAATTCACAGGTCAACACTGATCAGCATCCATACACTGACCCTACTTAGACATAACAGACACATTACACAAACAAACGCACACATGCACAATTCCCCACATCTTTGTACCACCCAGTCAGTCAGCAAATGGAACCATATACATTACTTTCTGTAAATAGTTGTTTGTTTTAAAAGTTTAAAAGTTTATTATATATTTAACTAAATTGTTCTAAAACGTTCATTGTAAAAATAATAAGTTTATTATTATTTTGTTCTGTTATATGTAAACCGCATCTGATCTCTGGAAGAGGCGGTATAAAAGAATGTACAAATAAATAAGTAAATAAGGCTGTTCGTTGAAGATGAACCTGCAGAGCCAAATATAGAAATCATAGCGGACCCAAGGGTTCCACCTCAGAAGAACAGAGCAAACACAGTTCCAGGGGTAGGCCCTGGACTGCTCTAGCGTACCAAAGCTATGCCTCCACTGAGAGGGAAGACGACACAGCAACTCGCAAAACTTTAGAGCCAAGGCCATGTCCGCTCGATCGTGGACATCCAAGTGAAAATATGCTTGGCAAAAGTGAAAGCGCTGCCCATGTTGCTCCCTGACAAATGTCTGCAGGGGCTACCGAGCTCTGATCCACCCTTACGGATGCTTACACTCGGGCAGAATGAGCACGCAAATCCTCCGGAACAGACCAGTTCTGCAACACATCTGCCAAGCCAATGGCCTCCTTAACCTAGCACCCCAATGCAGACTTACCCACGTCACCTTGCGCTGGCCAGCAAACAGCACAGAAAGATTGTCTAACTTACAAAAATACTTTGTAACCTCTAAGAACCAGAGAAGCACCCTACGGACATCCACAAGATGAAGATCCTTATCACTCTTGACACTGCTCCTTAGAGGAGGAGGAGGATAGGCAAACTGCCTGGTTCACATGAAAATCACTTCAGGGAAAAAGGAAGGGACAGACTGAATGGAAACGGCCTCCTCAGAAAAAAAATAGGTAAAAATCTCAGCAAAACAGAGCTTGCAGCTCAGAAAACCGCCTTGCAGAACAATTGCAACCATGAAAACTGTCTTGAGTGTCAAGTCCTGCAGAGTAACGCATTTCAATAGCTCAAAGGGCTCTGGCATCAGAGCCCTGAGCACCAGACATAGATCCTAGAAAGGACCACAGACCGTAGGGGAGGATGCAGACATCAAACTCACCTGAAGATGGGGCAGAACCATCCAGGAGTATGGTTAGAGACTTACCAGTCAATAGCCTTCTGAAATAGGCCACAGCTGTCACCTGAACCTTCAGAGAGCTAAGAGAACAAAAGGCCCTTCTCCAGACTGTTCTGCAGAAAAGGCTACAGAAACAGCATCTTGGCCTCCTCAGGAGCCAGCCACCATGCGCAGCACCAGACCCACACTTATGCCAGATTGTTAGACCTCCTTTGGGCTCTGAGCAGTGTGAACACCACTGCCGGAAAGTAGCCTGTATGCTCTAACCATCTCCTTACAGGAGCCAAGCCATTAGCGAGAAAGGAGCCAGGACAAGCGGCCCCCGACACGGAAGCAAGAGAAGAGGTGGTACTTGCAGGAGCCACATCAGAACTCCACATCATGCTTTCCTCAGCCAACCCAGCGCCACCAGAATTATCTTTTTTGGATGGCGCTCCACATGTCAAATCACATGCCCCACCAGGGACCATGAAGGAAACACCTACAGCAGGTGCTGTCCTGGTCAAGGTTGAGCCAGGGTGCCTAGGAGCCTGTCTCTGTGTTATGACCGAAGCAGCAGCACACTTTGGCAATGGAGCGGGTTGCCCCAGAGAGTGCCGGCTAAGAAAATCCATTTCCACAGTACTCACTCCAGCAATGTGCAGAGCTGATAAACTAGGAGGTTCTTCACCGGTCAGGCAAACAGGAGAGCCATCTCCAGGGCTACCCAGCACTCCTCGTGCCATCTTGCTGATTGACATAAGACACCACCGTGGTGTTGTCCAAGAACACTTGAACCGTCTGGCCCTCGAAGGGGCGTGAAGACACAGAAGAGCCAACCTGATGGTCCTCGCTTCAGGGCAGTTGATGGACCTCCCCACCTCCCCATGGTTTCAACGGTCCTGGCCTGTTCGGCCTTAGCAATGGGCTCCCCAGCCCGAGAGACTGACATTCGTCATCAGAAGGATCAATGAGCAAGCGTCCAGTGGCATGCCCTTCCTCAGAAGACTGGGCTGCTGCCACCATCGCAGGCTGGCTTTCACCATCATTGGGAGCGGGAGCCTGAGCTCGAACTGTTGATGAAGAGCAACCCAGACTCTGGGAGCCTGCTGCAAACAGAACAGCTCTAGGCAATCCAACAGCCTTGAATTTCTCCTCTGGTCAAAAGACTCCACCCACCCCAAGTATCAAAAAATGCTCCCAGGAACTTCAGGGACTGGGAATGCAACAACTGGCTCTTTCTCAAATGATCATCCAGCCAAGGCTCATCAGAAAGGACACCACTCGGAGAGCCACCAGACATGCCACTGAAGGAGAATGGGCTCGGATGGGCCAGTAGTCCGGATATGGGTGCACACAAATTCCTTGGTGCTGTAGCGCTGCAGACACCACTACCATAACCTTGGAAAATGTCTTTCAAGCAGTGGAGAGTCCAAATGGAAGGGCGGTGAACTGAAGGTGAGAGCCAAGCATGGCAAAGCACAGATACTTTGCTGATTCCCCAGATTGGGATATAAAAATACACCTCTGCCAAAGTCAGAGATGCTGGGAACCTCCTCTGCACACCGCTTGAATCCCGAATCGCAAGGTTTCCACCCAGAAAGACATGACTTGAGGTCCAGAGTGCGCCAGAAATTTCCTTCCATGTTGGTCACTACGAAACAGATGGAAGGACAGACTAGATAGACCATGTGGTCTTTTTCTGTCGTCATATTTCTATGTTTCTATGAATGCCTGCCCCTGTCCCAATTGTCCAGGGGAACGGGCATTACTGCTTTCAGGAGAAGCAACTTGTCCAAGGTGATCTGCATAGCAGCCTGTTCGCAGACCCACAAGGGGAGAAGATGCAAGCAGCTGGGATCGGCTCTTTGCATTCCAGGCCATAGTCATGCTGAATGGGGATTAGCACACAGTGACCCTTGGTGACCCAGGCCCATTCTTGAAGAAGCAAAGTCTGTCTACAACTGGAGGAACCAGGTAATGAGCCCCCAAATGTTTATTGCACAACTCGGGAGGGTGGTCCTCTGGATAGGACCGGGTCCCTGGGCCTGAGTGCTCCACAAAAGGACTTAGAATGAGCCTGAAGTATATAAGTAGAGGCTGGTAGCAATGGGAATTCTGAGACCCCTGGGAGTCCGACCAGTGCACCCACAAGGACCGAGCAAAGGCAGACTGAAAAGGGGCTCCTGCCCACTTCACAGGTGCCTTGGATCTCTCCTCTAGAAGACAGTAAGATTTTGTCTCACCCAGGTCCTTCACTAGCTTCTCCAAATCAAACCCAACAGAAGCATCCCTCTAGGGCAGGGATGGCGAACTCTAGTCCTGGAGTGCCACAATCCAGCCTAATTTTCAGGACTACAAAAGGGGACTGCTACTTCTGGAGAGAGATCTCCAATTGTAAGTATTTACTTCTGGGAATTTGCCTAAATCTTGGGGAAAAAGGAATTCTTTAGATTAAAGCTGATTAATCTGTGAACTCAGTGTATTTGTTTATTTATTTATTTAAAGTCTTTTCTATACTGCGTTCTTTAAAATCAGCTCGGTTTACAATCAACAGCATATTTGTACAGTGCAGGCAGCGCCCGTACTGTCCTTACAGAGAACAGGTTTTGCAACTTGGATTAACTGGGGAAACTATGTACAGGCTACACAGTAGCTTGGCTACTCATTTAAGTAACTATATACAGGCTACGTCGGCTATATACAGGCTAAGCAGTGACTATGTGTGTATGTCAGGGTGACTGATCGTGCTAATGAGCAGGGCTGGGACCGTGTGCTATGGGTGTTTTTGAGCGGCTGTCTTGGTGGTTGTGTATGACTGGATGTTGTGTGTCGCCATTGTGAGAGTAGTGCTGGAGGAAAATGTGGTGTTTCAGAGCCTTCCTGAAAAGGGTAAGGTCAGTGATGGCCCGGATGTCGGGCAGGAGGGCATTCCAACATGTGGGTACATAGTACACGAAGGCTCTGGTTTTTGTTTCTTGAGAGCACTTCGTGATTTTGTTAGGGATACTCAGTGTGTTGGCAGTGACAGACCTTCTGACTCTGTTTGCAGGGGTGGGGAGGATGAGGTCCGTGATGGAGGAGGAGGTGAGGCTGTTGATGGCCTTGAAAGTCAGCAGTAGAATTTTAAAGATGAGTCTACAGTGGACCGGCAGCCAATGGAGGTGTTTCAGGATTGGAGTTATATGGTCCCTCCTGGCGGCTCTATGTAGTATTCTGGCAGCTGCATTCATTGCAAGCTGAAGTGGGTTCAGTGTATTTTTTGGGAGTCCCTGTAGGATTGAATTGGCGTAGTCAAAGTGGGGGATTACCAAGGCTTGGTAGATTGACCGGAAGTCGTCTGGCTCGAGTAAGGGTCGTAGGTGCCGGATTGTCCGTATTTTGTGGTATACTGCCTTGACAATGTTTTGTATGTGGGCCTTCATGTCCAACCGTTGATCTAGTGCAGCGATGGCGAACCTATGGCACGCGTGCCAGCTGTGGCACGCGAAGGCCTTGCAGCTGGCACGCGGGAAGGTCCGCATTTAAAAGGTCCCAAATTTAAAAAAAAAAAAAAACCAAACAAACCGGCTGCTTCTGCCGCGGCAGCCTCAAGAGCTCTGCCGCGGCAGCCTCAAGAGCTCTGCCGCGGGGCCCCCCCCCCCTGCCCGGCAGAGCCTCCCTGCATCATCTACCTTCAAGTCGCAAAACGCGGGCTTCTTTCAGAGCCGCGAGAGTTTCCTTTCTCGCGGCTCTCCCGCGAGAAAGGAAACTCTCGCGGCTCTGAAAGAAGCCCGCGTTTTGCGACTTGAAGGTAGATGTTGCAGGGAGGCTCTGCCGGGCAGGGGGGGGGCCCCGCGGCAGAGCTCATGAGGCTGCCGCGGCAGAGCTCTTGAGGCTGCCGCGGCAGAAGCAGCCGCTTTGTTTGGGGGTTTTTTTTTTAATTTGGGATGATAGGGGGGAAGGGGGTTTAGGACTGGTAATGGGCTATGGTGGGGAGGCTAAGACTGGAAATGGGCTGATGGGGGGGGGGGTTAGGACTGGTAATTGGCCATGGGGGGGGCTAAGAAGGGAAAGGGGCTGGTGGGGGGGGGTTATGACTGGTAATTGGCCATGGGGGGGGGGCTAAGACTGGAAAGGGGCTGATGGGGGGGTTAGGACTGGTAATTGGCCGGGGGGGGGGGGTAGGAATGGTAATTGGCCAGGGGGGGGGGTGGGACTGGTAATAGGGCAGGGGGGGGTGAGGACAGGTAATAGGCCATGCGGGGGGGGGCTAAGACTGGAAAGGTGCTCATGGGGGGGGTTAGGACTGGTAATTGGCCAGGGGGGGGGGTAGGACTGGTAATTGGCCAGGGGGGGGGGTAGGACTGGTAATTGGCCGGGGGGGGGGGTAGGACTGGTAATTGGCCGGGGGGGGGGTAGGACTGGTAATTGGCCAGGGGGGGGGGGTTAGGACTGGTAATTGGCCGGGGTTAGGACTGGTAATTGGCCATGGGGGGGGCTAAGACTGGAAATGGGCTGATGGGGGGGGGGGTTAGGACTAGTAATGGGCCATGGGGGGTGCTAAGGCTGGAAGTGGGCTGGTGATGGTGATGGTGATTTGGGGGGGGTAGGACTAGTAATGGGCTATGGGGGGGGCTAAGACTGGAAATGGGCTGATGGGGGGGTTAGGACTGGTAATGGGCTGATGGGGGGGTTAGGACTGGTAATGGGCTATGGGGGGGCTAAGACTGGAAATGGGCTGAGTGGAAGGAGGGCTTGAACTGCAAATAGCTGATGGGATTGGGGCTTGGAATGGAAATGGGTTGTGAGGGGGAGGGAGCTAGGACTGGAAATGGGTGAGGGGGGGCTAGGACAGGAAATGGGCTGATGGAGGGGCTAGAATAGGACTGGAAATTGGCTGTTGGGGGGGTGCTAAGATTGGAAATGGGCTGTGGTGGGGGTTTGGATTGAAATGGACTCATGAAGGGGCTAGAACTGGAAGTAGGCTCATGGGGGGCTTGGATTGGAAATGGGCTGAGTGGAGGGGAGCTAGGATTTGACATGGGCTGATGGTGGGGCTAGGAAAGGACTAGAAATGGGCTCATGGGGGGCTGGGTTTGGAAATGAGCTGATGGAGGGACTCGGATGGGACTGCAAATAGATGGGGGAGCTAGGACTGGAAATGGGCTTATGGGGGGTTAGGACTGGAAGTGGGTTGATGAGGGGGGGCTAGGACTGGTATTGGGTTGGGAGGTTGCTAGGACTGGAAATGGGTTGGGGGGCTGCTAGGACTGGAAATGGGCTGATGCAGGGACTAGAAGGGAATGGATGCTGGGTGAGGCTGGAACTAGAAGGGAGCTGGTGTTGGGGGAGGATTAGAATGGGATGGGGCTGGGAGAGTAAAATGGAGAGGGGAAAAATATTTTGTGTGGGAGGGATAAAAAATCTACAATTGGCCGGGTATTGGGAGAATAAGTGGGGATTGAGGATGGAGGGGTAAATTTTGAGTAGATGAAATAGGAATGAGGAAAGAGCAAAAGGAGAAAGATTAGTATGTTAAAGCAGATGTAGAGAGAGAATGGAAAAAAAAAACCAAGAAGACAGAAGAAAGGACAAATGGACAGCAGATGGAGAGTTAGGAGAAGACACGAAGAAACCAGAAGAAAGTGGCTGGAGCAATTGCAACTGAAAAAAAATGCACAAAAGGTAGAAAAATATCTCTTTATTTTGAATTTATTAACTGGAATATGTCAGCTCTGGGAAATGTGCATCATTAATTTTTGCGCTTTGTTTAGTACAAGAGGAAATTAATTTATAGTTTTATTTCTACAGTGTTGTTGTATATTCCAAGTTTGGCTTTTGGGGTTCCCAGTTTAATTATTGTCTTCCTGTTTTTAAATTGTGATTCCTTGTTTGGTGATGGTCTGTTCTGCATGTGTAACTGAGCTGAGGTATTCTGTTTATATAATTCCTATTTGACATTGCCACTTGTTCTTTCCCCAGTAGGTCATGTATTGTTGTTCTCTGAAATGTATTGGTTTAATATTTGCAGTGTTGCCTTTTGATAGTTAGGGTATGGTGCTTTGTGAGTCCTGGTAGTACTGTTAGGATACGGCGGGTTTGCTATGGGTTCTAAATGGGCAGCGTTTGTAGTAGTTCCTAATGTGCCTGGCGGTTGGTACTGGATTATAGTAATGTAGAAACCTTTTAGTCTTTCTTTATCCATATACTCATTAAGAGGCATGTTTACTAAAAGTTAGTGTATGGTAACATTATGCAAATATTTATGCAAATGAGGCACCTTATGCAAATGAGGCTTTAATGGACGTGCTGGCACTTTGAGGAAATTCTTTGGTTTTGTGCGGCAGTTTGGGCACTCGGGCTCAAAAAGGTTAGCCATCACTGATCTAGTGTAATCCATAGGTAGCGAATCATAGGCTTACTTTGGAGCTCGGCGCCTCTTACTTTTAGTGATGTGGGAGGGGTGAAAGCTTGGTTCCTGGTGATGAATAGTGCCTCAGTTTTCTTGCAGTTTATCCTGAGATTTTGAGTGTGGAGCCAGTCAGCGACAGCGTCGAAGCAGGTGGTTAGTGGAGCGAAGTCCCGCTGGTCGGTTGCGAAAGGTATGTAGAGTAGCACGTCATCAGCGTATACGAGGTATGAGATGTCTAAGGAGCGGACGAGTGAGCAGATGGGCTGCATGTATATGTTGAAGAACAGTGCCGATTTGTTAAATCTGTCAGGACCTAGTAGCCACAAAGAGCTTTCAGTTTAAATTTAAAACACAGAAGAGAGCTTTCTGGTTAAATTTAGAACCCAAGACTCGCTCTATTCAAGCAAGGGCTGTGGGACTCCCCCTGGAGATTGGTCACAGATTACTTTAGAAGCACAGAACAGGATACTGTGTAGCAGACAGCTTTTCATAAGCCCAAGAGCGCATGGTTCGGAACAATGTATCCTTGAAGGATACTACCAAAAGAATGCAGTTAGGACATATCAGCAGAGGTTCCAAAAAGACAAAAGTAGCCCAAATGCTCTTGAGTACAGAGCAGACAGAGCTTAAAGATTCAAAATTACCCCTGCCTACTGACAGCCAGATTAATATGAATAAAATACAGTCTCTAAAATGCTTGTATGCAAATGCTAGACGTCTAAAAAATAAGATGAGAGAGTTAGAATATATAGCACTAAATGAGAGGTTAGATATGATTGGTATCTTAGAGACATGGTGGAAGGAGGACAACCAGTGGGACACTGTGATACCTGGGTACAAACAATATCGTAATGATAGAGCTGATCAAATTGGTAGAGGGGTTGCGCTCTATGTTAGAGAGGGCATTGACTTACAAAGGATTAAAGTTTTTCAGGAAACAAAATCTGCTATGGATTGAAATTCCATGTAAAAAGGGGAAGGCGATGGCAATGGGGATGTACTATCGACCGCCAGGCCAGAATGAACAAATGGATGATGAAATGCTCAAAGAAATCAGGGAAGCTAACAAAGGTTACAGCACAGTAATAATAATGGGTGATTTCAATTACCCCGGTATCGACTGGGTCAGTGTCATGGCAGGACATACTAGGGAGATAAAGTTTCTAGATGAAATAAATGACCGCTTCTTGAAGCAGCTGGCTCATGAACTGACCAGAAGGAAAGCCATTTTGGACTTAGTCCTTAGTGGAACACCAGATCTGGTGCAAGAGATAAAGGTATTGGAGCCACAAGCACTGGCAAGTTAAATGCAAGGCATTGATAAGGCAGGCAGAGAAGGAATTTGAGAAGAAGCTTGCTGTGGAAGCAAAAACGCGTAATAAAGACTTTTTCAAGTACATTCGAAGCAAAAAAAGCCTGAGAGAGAATCAGTTGGACCATTAGATAATAGAGGGGTAAAAGGGGTATTAACAGGGGAAAAGGCCATAGCGGAGGGATGTTACCCATGACTGAAGTGGTATTTAAAGGTGATACTGCAGAAGAACTGAAAGAAATATCGATACACCGGGAAGATGTATTACAACTATTTGATAAACTGAAGAGTAGCAAACCACCTGGACTGGATGGTATACATCCAAGGGTGTTGAAAGAACTGAAATATGAGATTGCAGACCTGCTATTAGCAATCTGTGAACTATCATTAAAATCATCTGTAATACCTGAAGATTGGAGGATGGCCAATGTAATGCCAGTTTTTAAAAAGAGTTCCAGGGATGATCCGGGAAACTACAGACCGGTGAGCCTGACTTCAGTACCGGGAAAAATGGTAGAAACCATCATAAAGAACAAAACTACTGAACATGCAGATAGTCATGGCTTAATGGGAGACAGCCAACATGGCTTTAGACAAGGAAGATCTTACTAATCTGTTATGTTTTTTGAAGGTGTGAATAAACAGGTAGACAAAGGTTGCTATAGTGTATCTGCACTTTCAGAAAGGCTTTGACAAGGTCCCCCATCAGAGACTTTTCGCAAAACTAAAGAGTCATGGGATAGGAGGCAGTGTGCTATTGTGGATCAGGAACTGGTTAAAAGATAGAAAGCAGAGGATAGGGCTAAATGGACAATTTTCCCAATGGAGAAAGGTAAATAGTGGAGTACCCCAGGGATCTGTGCTGGGTCCGCTGCTTTTTAAAATATTCATAAATGACCTGGAAATGTGAATAACGAGTGAGGTTATCAAATTTGCAGATGACACAAAACTATTTAAAGTTGTTAAAACCCATGAGGATTGTGGAAAATTGCAAGAGGATCTTCATAAATTGAAAGACTGGGCATCCAAATTGCAGATGAAATTTAATGTGGACAAGTGCAAAGTTACACACCTAGGAAAGAACAACCCAAACTATGGTTACACGATGCAAGGTTCCACATTAGGAACCATCACTCAGGAAAAAGATTTAGATGTCATCATAGGTAACATGTTAAAACCCTCCGCTCAGTGTGCAGTGGTGGCCAAGAGAACAAATAGAATGCTAGGTATCATAAGGAAAGGAATGGAAAATAAAACAAAGGATATTATAATGCCTCTGTATCGTTCCACAGTATGACAGCACCTTGAAAATATTCTGTGCAATTCTGGTCACTGTATCTTAAAAAGGATATAACGTTATTAGAAAAGGTACAGAGAAGAGCCACCAAAATGGTAAAGGGGATGGAAGAGAGGCTAAAAAGGTTAGGGCTCTTCAACCTGGAAAAGAGACGGCTGAGGGGAGATGTGATAGAGGTCTATAATGTGGATCGATTGTTTACGTAATCAGAATATAGAAAGACTAGGGGACATGCAATGAAGCTACAGGGTAACATATTTAAGACTAATAAGAGAAAATATTTTTTCACTCAACATGTAATCAAATTCTGGAATTTGTTACTGGAGGATTTAGCAAAATCTGTTAGTGTAGCTGGGTTAAAAAGGGGTTTGGACAAGTTCCCGAAGAAAAGGTCCATAAACTATTATTAAAAGCGACCCGGGATTTATTTTTATTTATTTAACAGTTTTTATATACCGCACTATTCATCATCAGTGCGGTTCACATTAAACAAGATATTACCTAGACAGGCGAAAACTGACATAGGTTTACAGATAACAGGGAATATAAACTGGGTATGAACCGGGGAAAACTATATACATTTAAACAGGTAACATAGTGGCCTGATATTTACAGAGAAGCAGCACTTTCCGCAGTTCAATTACATCTGTTCTGGGTTATAGCTATGTGAGAGGCAATTAAGGTGGTCAGGCGGAATGCAATGTTAAGGTAGGTAAGGTAGGTTGAAGTGCATAGTGAATAGATAGTGCTTAATGGCTTTTCTAAATTGTATGATGTCCTTGATGGATCTGATGCTGGGGAGGGAGTTTGTTCCAGCATTTGGGAGCAAAAGACACAAAAGCTCTGTTAGTAGTTAGTTGCGTCCATTTTGTGGAATTACTAGGAGTAACTAGTGTGTTTTCGGCTACTATTCTCCTGGATTTATTGTTTGGTGCATGGGTGAGGTGATTTGAGATCGATGCAGGGGATATTTTATTAATGGCCTTGAAAGTGATGAGGAGAGTTTTATATAATATTCTGCAACTTATCAGGAGCCAGTGCAAATCGATTAGGATCGGTGTTATGTGATCTCTCTTTGAAGTTCCGGACAAGATGCAGGCCGCTGCGTTCATCGCTAGTTGAAGTGGGCTTAGTGTATTCTTGGGGAGACCATGGAGAACGATATTCCCATAGTCGAAATGAGGAGTGACTATTGATTGGAAAGTTGTACGGAAATCTTTGGTCTCCAGCATGGGTCTCAGGTGGCGCAGTGTTTTCATCTTGTAGTAAATAAATTGTCTTTACGGTGTTTTTTATATGCTCCTTAAGATTAAGTTGTTGATCAAGCATCACACCGAGATACCTTATGGTGGCCTTGATTGGAAATTCTGCGTCTCTTACTATGAGGGTTGGTGGGGGAGCAAATCACTTGTTTCTTGTTGCTATGAGGACTTCGGTTTTCTTGAAGTTTATTCTCATGTTCTGATTGAGGAGCCAGTCAGTTATTGCATTGAAGCAGTTGATTAGTGGTGAGTAGTCAGGATTTGAGATGTTGATAGGTGTGAAAATTAGCACGTCGTCTGCATATAATAGGCAGGAAATACCAAAGTCTCTGGTGATTTGGCAGATTGGCTGCATATATATATTAAAAAGCAGCGCAGATAAGGAGGAGCCTTGGGGTACTCCTTGCTTCTGTCGGAAGGGCTCAGATGTATTGTTGCCTATACGGACCTGTTGCCATCGATCTTCTAGGTATGATTTGCACCAGTCCCAAGCGAGACCTTGGATGCCTTTTTCATGGAGCCTATCTAGAAGAATCTTATGGTCAACTGAGTCAAATGCCGCCGATATATCAAGGAAGATCATCGCGAAGGCCATCTGTATGTTGTCAATCCCGCATATGAGCTTGTTGAATAGCGAAGTCATGAGTGTTTCAACTCCATGAGCTTCTCTGAATCCATGTTGGCATGGGTCCAACGGGGCTGATGTGTCTATGTAATTCTGGATCTGTCTCTGAGTCTCCTTCTCAAGTATTTTGGCTAGATAAGGAATACTAGAAATTGGGCAGTAAGACTCTTCCTTCTTTGGATCCATCTGGTTGTTCTTTAGCAGTAGACGAATTGATGTCTGTTTAAGGGCAGCAGGGAAAACCCCAGATAGGTAGGAGAGTTTTGCGATCTCAGCTATGCAAGGGCTAAGTTCAACACGCAAGGTTCTGATCCAGTGTGCTGGGCATGGGTCGTTTGGTGCTGTGGTGGTATTTATTGTGGCAATAATGTCTTCGATGGTTTTTCTTGATGGAGGTGAGAATTTAATGAGTGAGGTTGGAGTCTGGGGGGATTGGGTCAGAACTTGTAATGAGGTTGTATTTGTTTTGACTACTTTGGATTGGATGACGTTGGCGTATATTTGTGGTTGTATGAATTCTTGTTGCGGTGGCGATGGCTCTTTGGTTAGCGTTTTTACTAAACTGAATAGGTCACGTGGTCTGTTTAGTGCTCGGCCGAGTAGTTCGGAATGGAACTCTTTCCTTTAGCCCAAGTTAGTTCGCGATGAATTTTCAGGTGATTAAGGTATTCTTCTTGGTCCCAGGAGTTATGGGCATGTCTCCACTTTCTCTCTAGCTTCCTTAGTTGAAGTAGAGATGTTTGTAGCTCTGGAGAGAACCATGGAGCATCCCTCTTTTTATTGGTACAATTATTGGTTGGCAGTTTCTTGTGTATGGTTGGTTGTTGGGCGTACTGACAAAGGGTGTCATTCCAGTTGGAGATCATTTCATTCAGGTTGTCCGTTGGCTGGGATAGTTTTGGTAGAGCTTGCTTGGTGAGCACCTCTATGTCCAGTGGCTTAAATCGCCTTGAGTTTGCTGTTGTTGTGACTGGTTGGATGTTTGTATTTGGATCTGCTGGTATCCGAAATGTAATCAAGCTATGGTCTGACCAAGGGACTGGGGTGATAGAAAGTTGAATTTGTTTACTTGTACTTGTGGCTGCTGATGGAACAAATATAAGATCAAGGATGTTCCCTCGTTGGTGGGTAGGGTTGTTTACGACTTGCTTGTATCCAAGGTTTGTCACTGCATCTAGGAAGGTACACGATAAATCCTGATGTAGGGAGGGGAGGTTAAAGTCCCCCATCAACCAATTTGGTTTGTTAGGATTATCGGGGTTGCAAGCCAAGTTGATTATGTCGGCGAGATCATCTGATACCTTGTTTGGTGCCGAGTAAATGAGATTGATAGTGTTGCTTTTATTTGCAGTAGTTATCGTGTCTAGGTGCTGTGTGCTCCTGGTTAGGGTCATTCAGTATTGTAGTGCAGATTTTGCTATTATGAAAACTCCTCCACCTCTTCTATTATCTCTGTTACAAGGGACGAGAGAGAAGTTCAGGGGGGGGGGGTGATTTGGTTATCTAGAACAGCGTCTGAACCTGAGAGCCATGTCTCGGTGACCATTAGTAAGTCTAGGTTGTGGTTGGATATTAGGTCTGTAATGGCTGGCCATTTGTTGTGAACAGATCGTGCGTTGATAAGTGCACACCTGAAGTCATGTTGCATGCCATCTTTGTTGGTCTTTGTGTTGGTGGTAAGATCCAGTGTTATGTAGAGCAGGTGTGTCTGCCACCTAAATTGTAGGTTTTGCTGAGGTTGGTGATAGTTGTAGTGGTGTTTTCTATTTGATCCTAGAAGTGCTGTTTGACCCAATACAAGCATTGTAGAACCTGTGTCTTTTGGGGAAACTGCTAGGTACTTATGACCTAGATTGGCCACTGTTGGAAACACGATACTGGGCTTGATGAATCTTGGTCTGACCCAGTATGGCATATCTTATGTTCTTAATATTCATGAGATATATTTGCATACACTGCCTCCCACTGTATCTCATGAATATTCATTAGGGACATCCTGAAAACCAGGCTGAATTGTGGCACTCCAGGACTGGAGTTCACCATCCCTGCCCTCCAGATGGGCAACCGGTCTTTAGAAGATGAGTCCAATGCCCTGTATCCAAGCCAAGCTAATGCCATGTCACAGTCAACAGAGTACAATCTCTGGCTGCTAGACATACAAGGCCATATATGGCATCAGAAAGGAAGGTCATAGCAGGCTCCAGAAGAGGGATAGAATCATTCGACGGAAGAGAGTGAATCCACTGGAGCAGGGCTTGAGACATCAGGTCTGCACATACCACCAGCTGAAGAATAGCAGCCACCGCAGCAAACTGGATCTTCAACACAAATCCAGCTTTTGGGTCAAGAGCATCTTTTAAGGCCGATCCGCCTTCCACAGGAATTGTTGTCTGTCTGATAACTGTCATGCCTTGTGTATCCACCTTGTAAAACATCAAACCACACAATGCACTCCTTCTCCGAAGAACATGCATCCTCTTATACACCCTTAGCCCCTAAAGCAGGGAGTTAGGTGAATCCCACTCAAGTTGGAACAGGCCCTTGAGCACCTCCTGAAATGGGAAGACAGTAGTGGATTTCTGCACACCTTGCAGGAGTGGATGCATCCTCAGTTCCTGCTCCGTGCCTGGAGCAATCGACCAGTTCAAGGTGGATGAGATCCTGGGACTCAATGCCTCCAGTTCCTCCTTCCAGAACAGGTAGTTAACATCGGCCTCCTCATAATCCTTTGAAGGTGAGAGTACTTCTTCATCCACATCAGACATCTGAATCCAAACCACAGTCCAGATCTTGGACAGATCCCAGCTAATACTCATCCCCAAGGGATACCCTTTGCCAGGAACACTTAGCCATAGGCAAGCAAACAGGGCTTCCACTCTATGCCTGCCCCTCATGAGACTGCACCTGGGGGAACCCAGAGGGAGCAGGATCTGAATTTTCCATGTTAGAATGATCAGGCCTGTTGTAAAAATGAAAAAAATTCCGGGAAAGACAATCTGGACTCCAGAAGCTCTCCTCACAGAAATGACCCCTCTACACCAGGGATCCCATCGCCATTGATCCCCTAGAGAATGGGAGGCTGTGCAAAGCACAGTCGCCAGAACCTCTGGCCACTTGGTTATCTTTACCCTCAGTGTCATCCGCCACCTCCTGCCCTAAGGCAGGCAAAGCCAAACTAACCGCATCCCCTGGTGTAGAGAGGGGAGAGCAATCCCTCCAGGGACAACTCAGGAGCTGCCACTCTAGATGAGCAGAGATGAGGCAACTTGCTTGCCAAAGCCCAAACAATGATTCCTGGAAGACGACAGATTTAAGGCAAGTATCATAACAGCGCATACTAAGGCCATGGCAGCCTGAAGGCACATGTTAATTGCTCTTTTACTGCAATGTGTGTTATAGGCACTAGGGTAGGTCAAGCCTTGGTACTTACCCCTGAGAGACCCATGCACAGGATCTGTGCCAGGTTCAGCTCTATTTCCCTGATACTGTTTCACTGGCTTTTGCAGCATTGCATTTAAGGTGGCTGGCAGGCAGATCCCTTTGGCAGCCTTCTGCAATCTTCAGGGGAGAGCGGGGGTGGGGGGGGGGAAGAGGAGGAGGGGGGGGGAGGAACTGTGTGAGGCTGCTGTACTCTTCCAGATCCTTTTAAATCTTTCCAATTTTTGGTTGCTCAACAGGTTCTTCTCATGTTAAGCACGTGGAGCTGAAACAATTTTTCCCTCCTATGGCTACTGAAAAGATCAGAGTCTAGTGAAGCCTCCCATGTTGCGCTCAAGTGAGAGAGTCACCCTCAAGGTGGTTGTTCACAAACATTTAATCAATCTTTTCCTCTCAAATTTTCTTCAGAGAAGAGAAAATCAATCCATCATCTGCTGGAAAAGAAATACTGAAGAGTCCTATATGTAGAGGCATGGAGTAATGTCATTGAAACCTGGGCTTTTCATTGTTTCTTTGTCTCCATCAATCTGCTGGTAGGGGAACACAACCCACTTATCTGAACTGGTCTAGCAGACAATATGAAAGACTGCATTAAATCCTATGCTAGAATTTTAGCGTTGTGCTCTAGTGCAGGGTTTCTGTATCAAGCTATGAATAGGAACAATGTGGGAGAATCATGTGATGAGAGGGTTTGAAGCTCATTTGAATGCTTTATAGTAGGATTTTCTTATGTGGACTGGAACGGTTATCAGAGCACAACAAACTCAAGGAAAGATCTTGCATTCAGTGACATTTGCAAGGCTGCAGAGTAAAAGGTGCAACTTCAACTTGCATGCTTAATAATCTACTATCAAAGTTCTATGGAGGTTTGTAAGAGGAGTCTCATTTGCCTCCTTTACCAGCAATCCATTCAACATTCAGAAAACAACTAAAAACCACCCTGTTCCAAGAATATCTCGGACCAGAAACAAACATCCAGCACTGACTCCCTCCCAGACCCTTTAGCATACCCACAGATCTCCCCCCCTAAGAGACTAATGTCCATTGTTTTACATCCTTAATATCTGTTTAGATCATTAATGTTGGCCTCCCTGTGACAGCCCCCTACCCAAGTACTGATTACTGTCCCCCCCCCCCCTTTTTCTGTTAAACCGCTTTGACCCGGTGAAAAGCGGAATATAAATACAGTTAAATAAATAAATAAATCCAACTGATGTTCAAAAGGATAGAGAGGGGGAGGAACACACACCCCAGGAGCCACTTTCTTGGCTTTCATTTACTAAATTTAACCACTTTCTATTCTTAAAAGAAAAGCAAGATAACATATCACTTCTGAAGAAAATGCCACTTCCTTTCTGTTGTAAAAATAGTCTTAATCACCAACAAAACTAATTTGAGTGTATTACTTGTATAAATTCTTCATACATTAAAAGACATTGTAATTGCTTTTCAAAATAAAAACATTTTTAGTAAACTGAAAATGGACAGCATGAAAACAAGGAGAATCCTAATGAGAAAAAAGGAATGAAAAAGATACTGTCTATTCTCTCTGCTATGCTGCGTTAATCAATTTCCTGTTGCACAAGAATTCCCGACAAGAGTTAATAAACCCAGGTCAAAGAACAGTATACATCATCAGTTCCAGGGAGCCTATCTACTAATGCTTTTCTCCCATTTTATCATTTTAAGTCTAGAAGAAAAATGCTTAGCACATCTAGCTGCCTATCTTTTAAAATAGCTTTTTTCTTCTGTTTCTTACAGCAAGATCTGGCCATGTTTGATCTTTATATTTAAAAAAGATATATTTTTTTTAATTTTACAAATAAGAGCAGGAAATGAATGTTTCACTGCCCTTTGCCCCACTCTTCAACCCAAGTTCAATTTTATTCAATAATTAAGTGAAGGATTTGTGCTCTCTACTTCCCCTTTCTCCACTTTCTGACCCTGGCTTCTCATTATAATTGAAGAAAGCTAGAATCTGAGCTGGCCTGTGGCTTGGGTGGCAAGTGCAGTGTACTGCCATGTGGAAGGTTCCTGGCACAGATCCTGAGTCTATTGAGGATGTGGATGGATACTGTGAAGGCAATGTTCACAACCACCACACGGAATCGTGGTCATCACTTAACAATATCTAGTGGTCAGCTTCAAGGCCCATGACTACAATTTCATGGCAAGAGCTGTAAAATTCAACCCCTATTATGGAATGGGCCAGTACCCATAGAATCACTATGGAAGACCAGGAGCCAGGTGCAAGAAGGCAATAAGGCGGCAGCGCCCTCTCCATCTCCCCTACTCTTCACTTTCCCCACAAAGGGTCAAAGATCGGAGGATAGTGGCACTGCAGCACCTCAGGCTGCTTCCTTCTTTTCTGCTGGAACTGGAGCATTGCCATTTAAATCACATGATCCCTTATTTGGCAGTCTGACCCCTAGCAGTGGTACCAGAAGGTAAAATGGTACCACTTTCAACCCAGGAGCTGATGGACAGGAAAAATCCTCAGTTGCTCCTGTCCCATCCATTAGCCACCAAGGAAACTCCTGATAGATGCTGGGGAAATGAAAATGGCAGGGACGTTAATTGATTCCACCGTCAGTCCCTTCATAAAGATAGAGGACCTGACAAATAACAGATTCTTGGGACAAGGGAACTTTTCATGACTGATTCCAGAGGGTTAAGACAATACCAACATCAATCCCAAATTATTTTTAAGATTGGAAGCTCAATATAGCCAGCATGCAAAAGCTGTCCTGAATTCTTACAAGGTCCTTTGCATCTTCTCATCCATATAACTGTACAAAACAGTTCTGTAGTACAGAATTCTGGCAGCTGTAAACTAGGCAGATCTGCTGAGGCTTGCTTGTTTAATTGTTTATTTAAAAGGGGTTTTTATACCGCTTTATCATGTCAGTCAAAGAGATTAACATTGAAACTTAAATTTGGTAATGTTCATTAAACAGGGACATTAATAACTTGGATTTTTAAGTGACTTAAGTGACTTCTTAGCCAAGGCCACAAGGCGTGCTAGTGGGAAATGAACCCTGGTCTCTTGGTTCCCAAGCCAGTACTCTAACCATTAGGCTACTCCTTCACTCCATCTACTGGTTACTGTGAGATATATGGATTCTTGTGATACTTTGATTGGACCAACATACTAATTACCAAAGATGAACCATTTGAGAATGAGCGCAGGTCTCTTCTTTAGCTCTATTAAACACCAGATGCCTGAAGAAAGCATGCCAGTGTCTTAAAACTTATTTGCAACATCACTTATGGATAGTTCATAAAATGGTATAATAAAAGATATGAACACTTGCAAAGAATCCATTTACCTAGTAGATTATGGTAGATATATCCTGTTCAGTCTGCCCAGTAGTACATCTACCAAAATCCTACACTACAGAATTGTTTTGTATAATTTGCTACAGTACTTCATGGACGAGATGTGACTGATCCCTTGCTCCCTGCAGTCCTACTTTGAGTGATAATGCAAATCTCATAAATTCTGCAAGACTGACAAACAGAAATCATATAGTGCATACAGTGAAACATGGCAGAGGCCTCTGTAACAAAACATTTTTGCATAAGTCACATGTACACTACCTTGAAGATAAGGTCCCGCAGCGTTCCTCTTTCATTGAAGGTTCTAATGACTAATGCTGAAGATTCACTGGCTGTAGCAAACGTTATATGGTAAATGTAGGGATGCTGGAAGACGGGAGTGAAACATCTGAATTAAATTTATTTTCCTCAGAATTAAAGTAAAAGTAAAGAAACACAATAAATGAATTTTTAAACAGCTGTTAAGCAGCAAAGATAACTGCTTACTTTCAACCTATTACAGTATCTTTAGCTGAATTCCAGGTAGGCATTCGGCTGAAAACTTGGCTAATTACATTGCTAAATTTAGTAAGTCAGATTTTAACTGGCTTTCTTAACTAATTGGCATGGAAAAGCAATACTGACTGGCAAAAAAAACCCCTAACCTGATCCCACCATTCCTCCTGGCATTCAAACTACAACAAAAATAGCTCCTGCTAGCTCACCCCATGCTGAGTTAATACAATTCACTTCCATCCGGCCCCCAGGGTCATGCATTTGAGCTGCAAAAATCCAAGGGAGTGGAGTACAGTGTAGTGGCGAAAGAAGAACAGGACCTGGGCGTGATTGTTTCTGATGATCTTAAAGTGGTTAAACAGGTAGAAAAGGTGATCACGAAAGCCCGGAAGGATGCTTAGGTGCACAGGGAGAGGAATCGCCAGCAGAAAAAAGGAGGTGATAGTGCCTCTGTATAAATCTCTGGTGTGACCTCATTTGGAGTATTGTGTGCAATTCTGGAGACCGCACCTTCAAAAGGATATAAACAGAATGGAGTTGATACAGAGGGTGGCTACTAAAATAGTTAGTGGTCTTCATTATAAAGCATATGGGGACAGACTTAAAGATCTTAATATGTATACTTTAGAGCAGGGGTCTCAAACACGCGGGCCGCATGCGGCCCGCGAGAGACCTTTGTGCGGCCCGCGATGCACAGGAAAGGAAAAAACTGGCTTCTGCTGCTGCTGCCGCGGGAAAATTAAACTATAGAAAAAAGCTGGCTGCTGCCGCGGCGGTAGCAGCAATATCGCAAGTCCCGCGGCCCCCCCCCCCCCCCTCCCGGCAGATCCCTTCCTGCTTGCCTGCTTGTGAGTTCTTCTCTGCTTCGGCTTTCGCGGCGAAGGGAGAGCTTCTCCCTCGCGACTCTGTTAAGCTCGCCGGGGCAGCTGGGAAATTTCCCATCGGCCCCGGCGAGCTTAACAGAGGCGGCTCTGAAAGCCGAAGCAGAGAAGAACTCACAAGCAGGCAGGCAGGCAAGCAGGAAGGGATCTGCCGGGAGGGGAGGAGGGGGCCGCGGGGACTTGCGATATTGCTGCTACCGCCGCGGCAGCAGCCAGCTTTTTTCTATAGTTTAATTTTCCCGGGGGGGGTGGAGCAGGACTTGATGTGGGCTGCTGGGGGGGGGCACCAGGAATTGATGTGGGCTCCTTGGGGTGGGAGCAGGACTTGATGTGGGCTGCAGGGGGGGGGAACAGGACTTGATGTGGGCTGCTGGGGGGGGGGGAGCAGGACTTGATGTGGGCTGCTGGGGGGGAGCAGGACTTGATGTGGGCTGCTGGGGGGGGAGCAGGACTTGATGTGGGCTGCTGGGGGGGGGAGCAGGACTTGATGTGGGCTGCTGGGGGGGGGGAGCAGGACTTGATGTGGGCTGCTGGGGGGGTAGGACTGGTAATGGACAGATGGGGGTTAGGACTGGAGGTGGTCTGATTGGGGGGCTAAGACTGAAAATGGGGTTATGGGGGGGCTAAGAATGAAGATGGGGCGATGGAAGGGTTAGGCCTGGAAGTGGGCTGTTGGGGGGCTTAGGACCGATAATGGGCTATGGGGGGGGGCTAGAACTGGTAATGGACTGGGGGGGGGGGTGCTATGACTGGAAATGGGCCGAGTAGAAGGGGGAGCTTGAACTGCAAATAGCTGATGGGGACAGGGTCTTGGAATGGTAATGGGCTGAGTGGAAGGGGGCTTGGAAAGGAAATGGGCTGTGAGGGGAGGGAGCTAGGACTGGAAATGGGCTGATGATGCGGGGACTAGAAGGGAGCGGATGCTGGGTGGGGCAGGAGCTAGAAGGGAGTTGATGTTGGGGGACGATTAGAATGGGATGGGGCTGGGAGAGGGGAAATATATTTTGTGTGGGAGGGAAGAAAAATCTACAATTGGCCGGGTATTGGGAGAGTAAGTGGGGATTGAGGATGGAGGGGTAAAATTTGAGTGGATGAAATAGGAATGAGGAAAGAGCAAAAGGAGAATGATTAGTATGTTAAAGCAGATGTAGAGAGAATGGGAAAAAAATAGGAAAGAAGAAAGGACAAATGGACAGCAGACGATGGAGAGTTAGCAGAAGACACAAAGAAACCAGAAGAAAGTGACTGGAACAATTGCAACTGAAAAAAAAATGCACAAAAGGTAGAAAAATATCTCTTTATTTTGAATTTATTAACTGAAATATGTCAGCTCTTGGAAATGTGCATCTTTAACGTCTGCACTTTATTTAATACAAGAGGAAATCAATGTATAGTTTTATTTCTACAGTGTTGTACATTCTAAGTTTGGCTTTTGGGGTTCCCAGTTTAATTGTCTTCCTGTTTCTAAATTGTGATTCCTTGTTTGGTGATGGTGTATGTTCTGCATGTGTAACTGAGCTGAGGTATTCTGTTTATGTAATTCCTATTTGACATTGCCACTTGTTCTCTTTCCCGAGTAGGTCATGTATTGTTATTCTCTGAAATGTGTTGATTTAATATTTGCAGTGTTGCCTTTTGATAGTTAGGGTATGGTGCTTTGTGAGTCCTGGTAGTGCTGTTAGGACACGGCAGGTTTGCTATGGGTTCTAAATGAGCAGTGTTTCTAGTAGTTCCTAATGTGCCTGGCGGTTGGCACTGGTTTATAGTAATGTAGAAATCTTTTAGTCTTTCTTTATCCATACACTCATTAAGAGGCATGTTTACTAAAAGTTAGTGTATGGTAACATTATGCAAATATTTATGCAAATGATGCCCTTATGCAAATGAGGCCTGCGTCTTGTGCGGCCCCCGGGTTACTCTACAAGTCCTCATTTGGCCCTCAAAGCAATTTGAGTTTGAGACCCCTGCTTTAGAGGAAAGGTGGGATAAAGAAGGTATGATAGAGGCATTTAAATACCTCCGTGGAATAAATGCACAAGAGGCGAGCCTCTTTCGATTGAAAGCAAGCTCTGCTACGAGGGGGACATAGGATGAGGGTGAAAGGGGATAGACTCAAGAGTAATATGCGATAATGATTCTTTACGGAAAGAGTGGTAGATGCGTGGAATAGTCTCCCAGTGGAGGTAGTACAGATGAGGACAGTATCTGAATTCAAGAAAGCATGGAACACAGAGGATCTCTAAAGGAAAAAAGGGGACTAATATAGTTGATATGGAAGGGCAGACTAGACAGAAACATGACCGCAGAAAAAGACCACATTGCCTATGTTTCTAAGTTGCTTGAAAAACTCGTCTTTTCTCAGTTTTCCACTTTTCTAGATTCTGTCAATGCACTTCACCCATGCTAGTCCGGCTTTTGCCCTGGACACAGCACCAAAACTGTCGTCCTCTCTTCTCCTGAATGATCTGCATGGAGCTCACAACCATGGTGACATTTTGATGGTGGTTTCTCTTGAACTCTCTACTGCTTTCAATCACACTCCTCTCTCGACTCTACGACCTTGGTCTTCGAGGTGCTGTGCTCAGTTGGTTTTGTTCCTTCCTCTTCTCGATCACCTCTTTTTGGTGTTCCCCAAGGCTTGGTATTGGCCCCGCTTCTATTCAACATCTTTCTAACGCCTCTCACTCTCCTGGTCCAACAACACATTATCTCTGCTCACTATTACACTGACGACATACTTCTCATCGATCATACCAGTTCATCATCTCCTGATCTCTCATCTCTTAATACCTGTCTTTCCGCCATGTCAACTTGGTTCTCAGATAATTTCCTTCATCCAAACCCAAAAAGATCCGCTGCAATTTGGTTCACTTTTGGTCGTTCCCTTCCAGCCTTTGCTCCTTCCTTCCCTGGTTCCTCTATCTTTCTGGCTGATACATTCCATTATTCGGGGATCACCTTGGACTCTTGTCTATTGTTTCATGCTCATATTTCCTCCCTTGTCTGTTTTTCTTTTTTCACACTACGTCAAATTTGCACTATTTGCTCTTTTCTGGCTCCTTTATCCCTTGCTACTCTCCTCCTTTCTCTCGTCACTTCCAGGTTAGACTATTGCAATATCATCTTTCTCAGCCTTCCCCCGTATCAACTTCATTGGCTCCAACTCATACAAAACACTGCTGTCCATCTTCTAGCTCATGCCTCCTATCACGATCATGTTTCTCCGCTCCTAATCCAGCACCATTGGCTTCCCATTGGCATTCCCATCAACAATACAAACTTCTTACACTGTTTCATCATGTCATTCATACAGGTTATTCTCATTACCTCTCAGATCTTCTCCTCCTTCATTACCCACACTGTTCCCTCTGTAGCATCCTTGCCAACTGTCTTTACCTCCCAACAGTATCCCAGGCTCAACTTGAAACTACTCGTTCAACTGCCTTCTACTTTATCGCACCTGCTTCCTGGAACACACTTCCCCCTGCCCTCCATCTGGAACAATCAAATGCCAAATTTAAATCACTCTTGAAAACCCATCTTTTCAGTGTAGCCCACAACTTCCCATCCTAGTTTTTTCCCCTCCTCTCTACTTATCACTTTCCTCTTCCGTCTCCTCCCCCTCCTTGTCTGTCCCCTCCCTAAAATGAGACTGGTTTTAACCCCCCTTTTCTGTTTTTATTGGCTCTCTTTTTAACCCCTATTTTTATCTTGTTTTTAGACTTTGTACACCAGTTTGTTGTTGCCACAAAGAGAGGTCAATCAAAAATCAACAAACATCATCTCCACCCTGCAGAACTTCCCAATGTGCTCCAACCACAACTGAGAAAACACAAGCTTACCTCCTCTGAGCTGAACTCAGGGATCAGAAAGCATGCATTTTCATGTTTTAATGAAGGATGAGGGATCAGGAAGCTGGATATTTTTTATGTTGGAAGGGAAGGAGAATCAAGACTGGTGAGAGCACTTTTTTGGTTATACGGATTGTGAAGTGGCGGGGAGGGTGGTTGATTTAATTAATTTCTTTGACTGGGTGACCAGAGTTGGACCAAGGGAGAGCCCTAGATTTAGTGTACTTAGATTTCAGTAAAGCCTTTGACATAATTCCACACAAATGACTTATAAATTGAGCGCCCTAGGAATGAACCCTAAGTGCCTAACTAGGTTAGAAATTGGTTGAAAGGGAGCTCACTCTGAGGAGAAGGATGTTACTATTTATTTAAGTTTTTATATACCGCGCTATTCATCATCAGCGCGGTTTACACTTTAACAACCTTGTACTTAAGCATAAAACATATGTCAAGTTTACAGATAACAGGGAGTGAAACCGGGACAATGGGGATAACGATAAGATAAGGTAATAACAAATATTCACAACTATTTACAGCAAATTAGAATAAGTTTTGGTATGCCACAGTGATATGTCCTTGGTCAGATTCTTTTTAACATTTTTATTAGTGATATTGCAGAAGGGCTGTCAGGTAAAGATTGTCTCTTTCTAGATGATATCAAAATCTGCAATAGTGTAGACACCCAGGAAGGAGTAGATAACATTAAGAGGGATCTAGCGAAGCTTGAAGAATGGTCAAGAATTTGGTAGCTGAGATTTAAAACTCAAAAATGCAGGATCATGCATTTAGGCTGCAAAAATCCAAGGGCATGGTACAGTATAGGGAGTGAAGTGCTTCTGCCCATGAAAGAAGAGAGAGACCTGGGCGTGATTGCTTCTGATGATCTTAAGGTGATTAAACAGGTAGAAAAGGCGATGGCAAAAGCCAGAAGGGTGCTTGGGTGCATAGGGAGAGGAATAGCCAACAGGAAGGAGAAGGTGATAGTGCCTCTGTGTAAGTCTCTGGTGCGGCCTCATTTAGAGTACTGTGTGCAATTCTGAAGACTAAACCTTCAAAGGGATATAAACAGGATGGAGTCAATAAAGAGGGTGGCTATCAAAATGGTCAGTGGGCTTCATCATAGGGCATATGGGGACAGACGTCAAGATCTTAATATGTATACTTTGGAGGAAAGATGGAAGAGGGGAGATATGATAGAGATGTTCAAATGCACAGGGGTAGAAGCCTCTTTCAATTGAAAGCTCTGCAGTGAAAAGGCATAGGATGAAGATGAAAGGGGATAGACTCAGGAGTAATTTGTGGAACAATTTCTTTATGGAAAGAGTTGTAGATGCATGGAATAGTCTCCCAGAGGGGGTAGTAGAAATGAGGACTGTATCTGAATTCAAGAAAGCACAGGACAAACAGAAAAGATCTCTAAAGGAAAAAAGTGGACTGAAGAGCTTGGTAATTTGTATGGAAGGGCAGAGTGGATAGGTCATATGGTCTTTATCTGCCATTATGCTTCTGAGCTTCCATATGTGCAGCATGTATATTTGGATGGTTAAAATTGTTTTTAAACAGACAAGATTTAACTAACTCCCAGAGTAAGCCATTTAAACTTTGAAAAACTACCCATACTGGCATTAAATTTACCTGGAGTGGGGGGAAAAAAGGCAAGATCATGGAAAATTAAGGGGCACATTTACTAAGCTGGGCTGTTAGCACGTGCTATTTGTAACTAGGTCCCATGTTATTCAATGAGATCTAGTTACAAATAGCGCATGCTAACCATTAGCCCAGCTTAGCAAACATGCCCCAAACTTAAAATGTAATATTTGAGTCATGGATTGCTGAAAACAATTGGTGCACTGATAAACACATGATATGGGATTATGAAACAAGTAGACAGTTCTGGGCTATCTGCCTGAACTATTTTGGCACCAAGATAACAAGAATAGTAAAATATTCTGCAACAAAATGGGCCAAACAACAATAGTGAAGCTTTTCTATGATTCATGTCAGTCACTTTATTTCCCTCATTTATCAAAAAGCAAGTCCAAAAGAGTGCTTAAAAATTGAGCCATTACAGAGCATGGTCTGCAGGAGTTGTAAAGGGCGGGGAAGGCAAAGTGCACCACTTCCTGGCAAAGGATGCAACACAAATTACTCAAGCAGTATTTCCTGCTGCCCATGACCAGGTTATCTGTCAACTGAAACCAAGCAAAAACATCGAAGACAGACCGACTATCTGTACCTCTACTATATACATTTGCATACTACTGAGGTGGTGTGCTGTAAATCCATCATACATATCTGTTATCAATACCCTGAAAACCTGACCAGTTTGTGGACTTCAAGAACTGGCTTTGCCCACTTCTTTTTTAATGTCACAACAGATGGAGCGGAGGGGAGGAGGCAGCATCAGCATTACTATAGACCTCAGTGTTAAGTTACAGCAGCTGGGAGAATTCATGAGTCTCATAAAAAGGCATTTTAATATCTGGGGAGTATCTGAAGTCTCCTGCTCCCATCTTAATCCCTCAGTCCTCTATTCCTCTTCCTTTTCTTTTCTTTTCTTAACCCAGTGTAGATAGGAGGAGGAGGAGAGCAGCACACTTTGTTTTTTTATCCACTGCTGGCCAATGCTTGCACTGCAGCCATTTTTTCATCACAAAAGGCTTGGTGTCGCAGGTGATTGCCCCTTTTGCCCATACCTAGTTACAATCCTGGAATTTACCATGTACCCAATCACTTTATCCTACTAGATTCCCTGTCATATTTTCGTTAGTGTACTTTTAGAATTAGGATGAAAACTATAAATTGAGATTTCCAATATATCAATCTAGAATTCTTTCAAATGCAAACGTTTACAGTGGGTCATCTTGTATGCTTCCTTGGGAGGGAGGGAGGGAGGGAAGGGTGTTTATGGCAGCCTAAAGCTGTCCTTACAGCCAAGAAAGCAGAACCTTGCAGAAGACAATTAATATATAAAAATCCACACTCAGAAGAAAGAGACAGCAGTCAATTTGCTTTTCATGTATTTGTACCTGGATAGATACAGTCTGAATTTCAATTAAAAAGCAAGTTTAGACAGCTTAAGTAGGAGGTAGCTCAGATTCATCTGTTCTGCGTTGGTTGCTGCATTAGCATTTGCCCCGAGTGCCATGTTGGTACAATCAAGGGCGAATGAAAAGTGATACTCACAGAACAAGACGGAAGAAGTTTTACAGCACACTGAAAGTCTCTGTCAGCCAAATATTTGTCGGGGCCAAGATCAGCCTAACAAGAAAAAGAGTATGTTGTTAAAAATTTCAATCGAGATTTTGAAAAGAAAAACAAGAACAGTGGAAATCTAGAAGTGCTAAATTGAACTGCATGCTGAAAATCATTTTGATTTATTGAATTAGATCTTTAAGTTTTATCCAAGAATAAAAAAAATAATATAAAAAAATAGAAATCTGCCAAAATAATCCACAGGCACTATTACAATGATCAAACGGGTGCAGGTTGCCACCATTTGTAGTACTCCACCCCCTTTTGATAACAGTTTTATTCATGTTACCAGGCTACTTCAGTAAGCAAACAAAAAGAAGCTACCGCAAAGAGGAATGGGAGAAAATCTCTCTCGAAGACAGCAACACTCACTTTGCGTATTGCCTCTAAAGTGCACTCCTTACAATAAGAAAACTAAGGGAAAACGTGAATAAATATCAGGTCAGAGTGCAGAATTATGGCAAGATTTAAGATCAACTTCAAGGGATTCATTCCTAACACATCCCTCTCAATTCAAACTTCTAATGTCAGCATTTCTGTAGAGTTCCTTGTTAAGTGCCTTCAAGTCAATGCAGACTCCTAGCGATCCAGCAGCCCCTGGGTTTTCTTGGCAACGTACAACTGGAAGTAGATTGCCAGGCCTTTTCTTCCGAGACAATGGCAGGTAAAGTGACTTGCCCAAGGCCACAAGGAGTGCCAGCTGGAATCGAACCCAGATCTCCTGGGTAGTAGGCTGTATAGAGCTCCTTAGGGAAGGTAAGAGAGGCACCAATACTTATACAAGTACATGCACAGATACCCAGCAACCTGTACACAAATCTAAACCTAAAGAATGCAGTTGCGTCTAATGTCAAGCCATTTATAACAAGGTAGAGAGCACTCCTCTGACCATGTTCTGTACCAGGATCTGGGGAAGAGAGACTGCATATATAGATAAGAGATATATATAATCACACATACCCAGCTTAACACAAGACGCTCCTTTGGTTGGTTTTTACACTTCATTAGGAAATATTTCTTCCGCAACCTCCAACCTATTAATAAAAAGGTTAGTTCAGTCACAGAATTACAACAATGAAGACTGCTAAATTGGCATATCTTTAGACTGACTCTAAGTTGCTTGCTTGTAAGATGATTCTCTGTAGACAACAAGATAATGCATCCACACTCTCTGGTGACATTCTCCGATAAAGCCAGAGTATGGAGCCTTCCTCCAGCTGAAAGGAAGTCTTAAAGACTTTCTCTGCACTGCATGTGACTGCTCCCAGTCATTCTATGTTAGCCAATTCCCCTTCATAGCATAGGAGCAGTATTGAACAAATTTAGCCCTTGTTTGCTTTTAAGGCAAAGGCAGGAGGGCGAGTATGGATACATTATCCTGCTGTCTAGAGGTAAGTGACATCACTTTCTCCATAGCCAGGCAAGGCTAATGCAGCCTTTGGGCCATATTTCTGATTTCTATTTCTAATAGCCCGGTGGTTCTGAAGGTGGTGGTGTAAAAGATCAAGGTGGAAATTAATTGACAAAGAGATTCTTAAGGACTGCTTGTCCAAAAGCAGTATCTTGATGGGAAGTTTGGTTCAGGAAGTAGTGTTTTTCAAAAGTGTGGATGGACTTCCAAGTGGCAGCCTTGCAAATTTCTTGTAAGAGAACAGTTCTTAAATTTGCCGTTGATGCTGCCTTAGCTCTTAATTGATGCGGGCTCACTGTGCCCGGGGGCTGCAGATTTGCTTCTATATAACAGAAGATAATACAGACAGCCAGCCAGATAGACAAGGTTCTTTTGGGGGCTAACTTGCCAGAATCCATTGGATTATAGGTGAAAAAGAGTTGGGATGTTTTCCTTAGTTCTTTGATTGCATGGAGATAATAGAGAAGGGCTTGTCTGCAGTCTAAGGTGTGCAGGGAAGACTCTGAAGTTCCCGAGCCCAAACTGGGAATAAAGAGGGGGCAATACAATGGACTGGTTGTTGTGAATATTGGAGACTACTGTACTTTTGGAAGGAATCTGGGGTGTCTTCGAAGGGAGGGAGGAGTGGCTCAGTGGTTGGGACAGGTTACCTCAGGCCGGAGGGTTGGGGGGGTTCAACTCCTACATGGGGACAAGCAACTTCAGGCTGGAGGGACTGGGGTCTCTAGTCCCATGGCCACTCCTCGTGGCCTTGGGCAAGCCACTTAACCCTCCATTTCTTCAGGTACACTTAGAAAACACTTAAAAAGTACCTGTTCGCAAACTGCTCTGATGCACATGGTAAAGGGTGGTATATCAAGTACTTAAACCATAAACTATAATCACTCGATTGTGGAGAAATTGAGCTTAAGGAGGGCAATCTATGAGTGCCTGTAGCTCACCAATTCTTCTTACAGATGTTATGGTTACCAGGAAAATGGTTTTCCATGTGAGGTGTTTCAATGAGGCAAGTACTAACAAAAGGACTATATGAATTTGGCGAGTATTACATTGAGGTCCCATGCAGGAGATGGAGGCCTAGTGAAAGGCTTTGTGGTCATGAGGCCTCTCATGAACCTGGAAACTAACAGGTGGTGGACCGGAGTTTTCCATCCACTCGATCATGGTACATGGTGATTGCTGCAAGATCAATTTTTATAGAGTATGTTTTGAGACCTGATTCAGAGAGGCAGAAGTAGGAGAGGATCTCGCCTGTCAAAAAAGATAAGGAGTCTTGACAATAGATCGCAGCCCATTCTGCAAAATGTTTCCATTTGCTTGGATATGATTTTCATGTTGATGGCTATTTAGAGGCCATCATTATATTCCTTACCACTTAGGACAGTGACACACAATTTAGCAATTGTGATTCAATCTCCATGCTGACAGAGATAGGCTGCAGAGATTTGGATGGATCAGACCCTCTTTTTGCATTAGCAGAGTAGGGCTGTGGCCTAGAGATATTGCTGGTTCTGCATTGAGGGCAAGAAGTTTGGGAAACCAGATTTCTCTGGGCCAACTGGGCACAATCAGAATGATCTGTGAATCTTGTGTAATGCTCTCTAGATGAAGAGGCATGGAGGAAAAGTATGTAGAAGGCTTGTGCTCCACGTAATCGCAAACATGTCACAAATTATTCTTAGTAGGCTTTGAAGAATGGAACACAACTCTGCATATTTAGCATTATCCTCTGTTGCAAAGAGACCTATATGCAGAGTTCCCCATATCTGAAAGAGATAGTCTGTGACTTCCTGATCGAGGGACCACTTGGGTAGGTCAAGTTGTCTGCTGAGAGATTCTGCCAGTTGATTGTCTTGTCCAGGAAGATAGACTGCTTGAAGAGTGATCTGCAGGGAGCAGGTTAGATGCTAAATTTTGTTACTTCTAGGCATGGAATGCATGGAGGAATGCCTAGTGGTTAGAGCAGCAGTCTGGTGACCAAGAGACCAGGGCTTAATTCCCACTAGAACTCTCCTTGTAGTCTTGGGCAAGTCACTTAACCCTCCTGTGCCGGAAGAAAGCATAGTTACTCACCTGTATCAGATGTTCTCTGGGAACAGCAGGAATCAGTCCTCACATATGGGTGACATCAGCACCAACGGAGCCCACACAGTATCCATGCCCCAGCTTTCAAAGAAAGTCTTTGGGAGATCCACCACACATGCATGGTCACCTTCCCACTCAAAAGGTGCCATCTTACCTCAGTATGATGACATAGCTTAAAGAAGCATAAAAGAAAACAATTCCATGGGGAGGAGGAAGGGTTGTGAGGACAGATTCCTGCTATTCCCGGAGAACACCTGCTACGGGTAACTACACTTTCTCTGGGAACAAGCAGGAAGTCAGTCCTCACATATGGGAATCCCAAGTTACAGGCTACCAAACAACCTGTAAAAAGGCCATGGACAACCAAAAAATCAAACTGTGAATGCCAGCAGAGAGTGCAGATTGGCCCCAAGACCTCCAATATGACCCTAGCGTCGACCAGGGAGTCAGTTCTCCGGTAGTCTGGACACACAGAAGGGTCAGAGGGAAGGAGTTGAATTATTCCCCAAAAAGATGAAGTAGTAGACGCTGTCACACCAAGAGTCCACCACCAGACTGTAATGTGCTGCAAAGGTATGGGTTGAGGACCAGGTGGCCGCCCAGAAGATCTCCAACAAGGAGACGAAGTGCAAATTAGCCACTGAGGCTGCCATCGCTCGCACATTGTGAGTAGGGACATCCTTCTCCAGAGACCAGCCTGCACATAGGCGAAGGAGATGCAGTCTGCCACCCAGGTGAACAGGATGCATTTAGAGACCGCAATCCCCAGCCCGGTGGTGTCAAAAGAGATGAAGAGCTGCGAGGAGCAGCGATGGGCTTCCATCCGCTCAAGATAGAAAGCTAACGCTCTATTACAATCAAAGGTGTGGAGCACGGCCTCCGCCCGACTTGTGTGAAATCAGGGAAAAAAAGGTAGGAAGGACCACCTTCTGGTTCAGATGAAAGGGGGAAACCACCTTAGGAAGAAATTTGGGATGTGTGCACAAGACCACCCTATTCTTGCGAAACCTGATGTAGGGAGCATGTGCCACCAGTGCCTGCAGCTCACTAACTCTGTGGGCAGAAAAGAGTGCCACCAGGAAGACCATTTTCCAAGAGAGGTATTTGAGGTGACACGAGGCCAGTGGCTCAAAGGATGGAACCATGAGCTTAACAAAAACCACATTCAGGTCCCAGGACCTTCAGACAACAAATGGGAGGCCCATGAGCAAGAGACCCCACATAAAGTAGCCCATGTGCAGATGGAAGGACAGGGGTTGCCCGTCAATCAAATGATGGTGTGCTTCCAGCGCACTGATGTGCACCCTCACCGAGTTGGACTTCAAGCCAGCTTGGGAAAGGTGCAGCAAATACTGTATCATCACTGGCACTGAAGAGGAGAAGCAGTTGATACCCGGATCTGTGCACCAGATGGAGAATCTACACCATTTGAAGGAATATGCTCACCTCGTGGAATCCTTGCAAGATGCCAGGAGAACATCTTCAACATCCTTGGGCAGATGAAATTAGCCAAGGGCTACCCTTTTAGCAGCCAGGCTGTCAGGGCAAGGGACTTGAGGTTGGGGTGTAGGAGGGAGCCGTCCTCCTGCGAATTCAGGTCCAGAGCACATCCCAGGGCAATCGGTAGTGCCAAGAGAGACTGAGCAGCAGGAGAAACCACGACTGCCGGGCCCACCTGGGAGCTATGAGGATCAGAGGCTGAATCTTGAGACTAGAGGGGTTAGTGGGTACATGTATAGCAGACCCTCGCTCCATGAGAGGAGGAATGCGTTGGCCACCACTCGATGCAGGGCCAGTATCCTGGAGCAGAAGTGCAGCAACTGAGTGTTGCTGGGACTGGTAAAGAGGTCGAGTGTAGGAGGGCCCTCACATTAGGAAAAGATGATGAGCCACTCAGGGGTTTAACCTCAACTTGCGGGGCCGCAGAACCCGACTGAGTCGATCCTCGAGGGCATTCTCCTGTCCGGGGAGGTACACCACCTGAAGGAGTATACCTCTCTCCTAAGAAAAGCTCCAAAGACGAACCACCTCCTCGCACAAGAGGTACGACCCTGTACCCCTCCCCACCACACATTTGTTTTGAGGTAAAACTGCCACTTGTTTGTCCATCTGAACCAGAATTACCTGGTTCGAAAAGTGGTCCTGGAATGTTTGCAGAACATATGCAATGGCTCCGAGTTTGAGGAAGTTGATCTGATAGAGACAGTCCTCTGCCAATCAGATGCCCTGGGTCTATAGTCTACCGCAGTGGGCCCCCAGCCCAGTTTGGAGGAGTCTGTCATGAGGTTCACCTGAAGGGAAGGAGACTGAAAAGGCATCCCCACCAGGAGGTGCTGTGACTTCTGCCACCAATCAAGGGACACCACCAGAGACAGGGTCACTTGGACCCAGTCACTGAGGCGGCCCATCGCCTGGGTCCATTGGGTACCGAGAGTCCACTGGGTTGGATGCACATGGAGATGGGCATCAGGCATGACATGCATGGTCGAGGCCATGTGTCCCAGAAGGCGCAACATCAGGTGGGCCAGGGCCGCCAGGTACAGAGCTCAATCTAAGGGAAGAAAGGCCTTGGCCTGAGCAGTGTCCAGGAGGGCCCCGATGAATTCTAGGTGCTGAGTAGACTGCAGGTGGAACTTGGAGTAGTTGACAACAAACCCCAAATGTTCCAAGACGAGGATGGTGCGGTGTCTGTGGAGCCACTCTTTATGAGCCAGTCATCCAGGAAGAGGAACACAAACACCCCCTGCAGAGGCAAGTGAGCAGTGACCATCGCCAAGCACTTTGTGAACACCCGGGGGTGGACGCCCAGTCCGAACAGCAGAACGCAATACTGGTAGTGCTGTCCTCCAATGACAAAGTGGAGGTACTACTGGTGCAAGGGATGGATCAGGATATGGATATAGACATCTTTGAGATCCAAGGACACTGCTTTGACCCAGTGAAAAGCGGTATATAAGCATTGCTAATTTTGCGATCATCCTCCTCCACGGGCTCTCTCAATCAACCTTAAATCCACTTTGTCTGGCTATGAATGCAGCTGCAAGAGTCCTCTCTGGGTCACCAAGATCTGCTCACATAACGCCTATCATGAAAGACCTACACTGGCTACCTCTACAAGCCAGACTCTCATATAAGTCACTAGTCCTGACCTTCAAAGCCATGAATAACTACCCACCGACACCAATCAGCAAACTAATCCATAACACCCTCGAAAATAGAAACAGAAGGACTACAGCTATGAATACATTAATAGTTCCCAAGATGATGACATCATGTACTAAAGCTACATCAAACAGAGCTTTCTCATTATTCGCACCCATGAATTGGAATATACTTCCCCATGAAATCCGCGGCATCAAAAGCCTATTACAATTCCGCAAAGCCGTGAAGCATCACTTATTCACAAAATACTACCCAGAAGTGATCATGGACACTCACACAACCAACAGGCCTCCCACTTACACCAAAAACCTTAGCACCGTAATACAACCAGAAAATGGTTAGACCCCACGATAGTTCACATTACTACTGTTGACCCGTGCCACCTACATGAATACACGTACAATATCTACTCGAGTTTAAATATGGTATATAGTAAAAGCATATATATAGTATAATGTTGATTGTACATAGTTATCCCTGTTATTCCATGTTATTTATTTTTATTTATTTAACAATCATTTATATCCCGCATCTTCCAGAGTTCAGATGTGGCTCACAATTGAACAACAGTCAACAAAGCAGGGCTTGTTTTACATGGAACAATTTTTGACAGTAAACAATGTAATAGTTAAATACATGTTATATATTCCCTTGTTCTCTGTAAACTCAATGTTACATGTATGCATTGCAGTATATTTTGTTCGATGTACACCGCGCTGATTTTAATAGCACGGTATAGAAGAGATGTTAAATAAATAAATAAATAAATACAGGAGTACAGTATAGCCAATCTCCCTGCTGTAGATAGAGCAGCAATGTTCCAATGTTTTAAACTTCTCGTTCACCAAGAACTGATCGAGGTCCCACAGATCCAAGATGGGCCGAAAACCTCCTGTCCATTTGGGAACCAGGAAGTAGAGGAAGTAGAACCCTGTTCCCCTTTGAGCAGGGGGAACAGGCTCCATTGCCTTGTCTGCCAGCAGGCCCACAAGTTCCTGCTGCAGAAGCCCTTGGTGAAGAGAAGTCATAGGAAGTTCCCCGGGGAAGAATGGAGGTGGCGTCTGTTCGAAGTGGAGGAGGTAACCTCAAGGCCCAAGTGTCAATGGTGATGCTGGGCCATTGGTGGGCAAAGACGACCAGATGTCCCCCTGTGTGCTGCAGCTCCAAACCCAGGAGGGTAACAGCAGCTATACTCAAGGAGTCAAAAGCCCCCCCCCCATTCTGCAGTGGAGGAGCTGTCTGGGGCTTGGGGGCCTTAGGCTTACAAGGGCCGTGCCGCTGGCCCTTGGCCTGCTGTCCTTGTTGGGAAGTTGGATAGGCCGGGAATTGAGGGTATGCGCCATAAGCCTTCCTCTTCTTTGGGTAAAAGGGCTTTTTCCCCCAAAGCCCTCTGTCAGGAACGGTTTGCAGTCTTGCCTGGTTCTGGTAATGAATTCAGACGCCAACTCTGCAGCCTTGTCTATCATGGGCTTGCAGAAGAGGTTCTCTCACAGGCACAGGACATCGACCAATTTGTCCTGAACCCATTGCTCCAGATCTGAGGACTGTAGCCATGCCAGGCACTGGACACCAATGCCCACCACAGCCACTCTAGCCACGGACTTGAAGCCGTCATAGGCCACCTGAGCTATAAATTTGGAGCACTCCTTGACCGTCGATATCAGGGTCCGGAACTGCTGGAGAGGTTCATCAGACAGCCCAGCTGAGAATCCAGCAAGTTCCTTTGCCAGGTCTCTCAAGTACATGTGCATATACAGCTGGTAAGCCTGGATATGGGCCATAGGCATCCATGGTGCGGGACTCCCTGCCCAGGGGCACCAAGGAGTGCATCTTCTGGCTCTTGATCCGACACATGGCCGACTCCATCACCATGTAATTGTATGGTAGCTGTATATTCTGGAAGTCAGGGCTCTTGCAGACTCGATACATGGAATAGAGCCGCTTGCTCACTATGGGCACCATAACCAGTGTCTCCCACATCCTGAAGAGGTGCCATTCCAGGATGGGACGAATGGGTACCATAAGTGCATCCTTCAAGGGAGCCTCATACTGGAGGATCTAGAGGTCCTCCACCAGAGGCTCATCCCCAGACTTGGTGGCGAAGGCAAAGGTCTTCACTGTGTCCCACACAAACTCCTGGAAGGAGAAATCCTTGGGCAGAAACGCCAATGCTCTTGCAGTGGGGACGGGAGTAAGGGAATGTCTCAATGCCTACAAGTATCCAGGGACTCATCATTGTTCTCCCACTCGGATCGGTATTGGAAGATACCTTCAGGATCCTGATGCCTGCCGGGGAGTCACCGAAGTCTCAGGCTCCCAGCGATCTGACCCTGAGGCACTCAATAAGGAGCGCAGGGCCCTCACAGGGGAGGTAGACTGCTGCCTGGAATTGGAGCCAGCTTGGAACCGCACCAGAAAAGGCTGAACTTCTATGGGTGGAGGGTCCGTTGTTGGCTCCGAGGAACCAGACATACCTGTCGTCGGGGACTGCTGCAGTGCCAAGAGGGCAGCAAGCCTGCACTCCAGGGTGGCCATCCTGACCTCCAGGCTAGCAGGCTCCACAGGCACCGTAGACATCAAGGGAATCAGGCCTGGTGCCAGCTACATCGAGGACTGTTGCTGATCCCCCAAGAGGCTGATGGATTTTGGGCCAGCAACGGAAGCATTTCTTGCCCTTTTTCTGTCAGATGTCTGTGGAGAGGGACCTATGTGCCTTCTCTTCTGCTTGTGTTTTGAAGGAGGTGCTCTGGGCAGGCTATGAGGAGCCAGCCATGTGTTTTGGTTTGGTCTTACCTGATGCCATGGGATCAGCTGCCTTGGAGGAGAACTTGCCTCTGACCACAGTGTTTTTGTCAGAAAGACTGTTTGCCTATACTGCTGCCGGTGTTGGGGTCAAGAAGCAGAAACCTCTTTTTGGTGAGAGGATCTGCTGAGGACAGTGCGCCAATGTCAGGAGGAAAACTGCCTCTGACAGTGCAGCAACGACTGTTACTTGGCTTCAAATCTCTTGCTGGAGCCTGTACTGGAGCCAGTGGGATTTTATGGTTGAGGGCAGCATTTCTTATTTTCGGCAGTGAAAGGATCATGGCGCCATGTGTGTAGAGGTGCAGAAATGGTTTTAAATGCTGTTTTCTTTGAAGGAAGTGCCATTGCAGGTCAAGCCATGGTGACTGCAGTAGTCGCACGGTTAGTTTTACTCTTTTCTTTTTAAAATGGTGAAGCGAAATGCATATCATGGAGGGCCCCGATTGTATCAGTCCATAGTATAAAAGAGTCTAAAGGGAGATTGTCATCCCATGTTAGCCAACCACCACATGCAGGCACAGAGGAAGTCTTTAAGACTTCCTTTCAGCTATAGGAGGGTTCCGCACCCACTGGCTGTGTTAGAGGACATCACCAAAGAGTGTGGAAGCATTAGCCCTGCCTGCCTATGGAGAATAAATGTATCACAAAATCACAGTCCACAAAACCCAACCTGATCCTGATATTCAGGATGGGAGAGAGGTATCTTTTTCAGGTTGCAAATCACTTTTTATGTTTGCTTGCTTGTTTGTTTTATAACCCAGGAAAAGTCCCTGGCAAACGATCCACAGGGGTACAGGCTTTACACAGCATATAAAAAAATTGCAAACTTCAATTTTAAATTTAACTGCTTGCTTTTCCAAATCTGAGCTAAAGGCAAAATGCATTCAGGCACGGTAAGTAGGTCCCTACCCAAGATGGTTTACAATCTAAGTTACATATGAATCAGTGAGGGTGGCACGACTTCCCCAAGGATACAAAGAGTGCCAGTGGAAGAGGTGAAATTTGAAACCCAACTCCCTTGGTTTTCAGCCTGCCGCTCCAACAACTAAGCCAGTGCTTTTCAAACTGGTATCCTGTATGACCCCGTTTTAACAAATGAAAATTCACATTACCCCAGAAGATGATGAAATCAAACTGGCAGATCTCCAGCCTCCTCCTCCCTTCACTCATCTAAAGCAGGAAGGCAGCGGCAACAGTAAGCATAGGGTCCTTTATATCAATGTGCAGTGTGTGCTTATAGACCCCAGTACTTACCATGGGTTCCAGCCTAATAAAAAGCTTACCTAGGCGAGGTCAATGGCCTATGAATGTTCACTGGTTCACAGGTCACATGCTGACTGGTGACTTGGTATAGGTCAGTGTCCAGAGAGATGGGAAAATGGCCATGTTTCTGTAATCCTATCCACTAATGATATGACCCCATTTAGGGTCCTGACCCCAAGTTTGGGAACCACTGAACTAAGCCTTTTATACAGCAGCGCAAAAATTAAATTCAAGATGTTGAGTCAATGCTGACTCCTGGCAACCCAGCAGCCCCTAGGTTTACTTGGCAAGGTGTGACCAGAAGTAGATTGCCAGGACTTTCTTCTGACGCAATGAAGAGTAAAAGTGACTTGCCCAAGGCCACAAGGAATGCCAGTTGGAATCTGACCCTGGCCTCTTAGTCACTAGGCCACTGCTCTAACCACTATTTATTTATTTAGCATTTTTTCTATTCCGCTGTATCTACTAGTCACAGCGGTTTACAGGGAACAAAAAGAACAATTAGAACGAGGACTTTACATAGAACAAAGGCAACAATGTAAACAGAGTGATATATTGATAACAGTGCCTAAAATGTGATTAAAACAAAACTAGATGCTAACCCATGCGCAATACAAAGATTGAAACATTCATTAGGCTAGGGCCTGGGGTTTAGTGAGTGAGTGGGTAGGGATAATGAAGCAGCTTTGGTGTGAGCCGCTAGTGAGAGGGCAGCTAGGTGTCCAAGTCAAAGTGTTCCAAGTAGCCACTAGGCTACTTCTCCACTCCACTGAAATATCCACATATCAAAAGTGAAACTTAGGCTTCCAATTTCCATCTCCAGAAATACAGGGGAGAATTTAGTGTTTTTTGTTTTAAATTTGATTATGTTTAAAACTGAACTGCCAACCCACCTCCCTCTCTATAGACAGTTCAAGCTCTCGACACAGGTACTGCTAAACTTCCCACTCCTATTCCTGATTAGTAGTGGACTTTAGGCAGGGTTGGTTTTTTTTGAGGGGGTACTCTGTGGTACTGCGTACCGGCACCTTTTTCATTGCATGCTAAAACCAACCCATGCTCTTCATATACAGAATTAATGAAAGAGCCTTGCATATACTCGTACATGCCAACATCTTTTTAGCAAGGAACAATGCACCGGCTTTAGGAATTATTACATCTTGCCTCCCTTGCCAACTGACATTTTAAGGCACAGCAGCATGTCTTACCAATATCTTTTAGTGGTTCAATCACCTCCCACTTTGGCTCGGAACGAAAGAACATTGAAACTTGTTGTAAGGCAATTTCTGGAAAGAGATTTTAACAAGTTTACCTGTGTTAATAAACTCCATTTTGGCTTTCTCTCTCTGATTTACTGATATTTTAATTTTAAAAAAAAAGTTTAAAAGGTAAAATATGGTCTTCACTTACCAGTATAGTTTGCAGAATAATTGCTTGGGTCTAAGAATTTCTTAACAAGTTCACAATTAGACAGAACATGATGCGTTGTAATTACATTCAGAAAGTTCTGAAGTCCTCTCTGCCTTTCAGCTATGAATTCACGGTCCATGTTTCCAATCAGTTTCTTGGGTGGAAGAGGTAGGCTCAAACCAGAGATCTAAAATCATTCCAAAAGATCATGTGGGTACTTTCCTTTAAAATAGACTGCTTTTTTATTATGCATTAGCATAAAGGAGAAAGAAAGTTGCTTACTTATAACATCTGTTTTCTGTAGACGGCAAAAAGAATAAGACAAACCAGTTGATGAAGTCATTGCATGGCACTGGGACAGAACAGCTCTCCCAGAGCTTAGAATTGTGTGTAAAGTTCTAAGTGTGTGTGGCCCTTCCCACGCACAGTGATCTCTTCAGTCCTTTCCATTAGTTCCATAGCACAAAACGTAATGCAACTCAGAGAAGTGGCAGTAACTGTGTGCACCATTTAGGGGAATATGAAGAACTACTTTATCATGATGAAACTGACAGAAAGGTTCATATTGACTAAGGCCTGAAGCTCACTGAACCGTCTAACCAAAGTTACTAGAAATCAGCTAGTAACTACATCTACTAGCTTATATGCTTGAGAGCAAAGGATTCCATGGGCTCAAATGGTGGTTTCAGGATAGATACAAGGATGAGACAGATCCCACAGCATATGCGACTTCTGAATTTGAGGTCTGACAAAGTCCCTTCATGAATCTGGAAACAACTGGACTCTTCAACTGAAGCCAGGACTCTTTCTAAGGGGACATAAGCTGAGAGTGCACCAAGATGTACCTTTTGGAAATCTAACAGATACTTGTGACCTGGACTGGCCACTGTTAGAAACAGGATACTGGGCTTGATGGACTCTTGGCCTGACCCAGTATGACATCTCTTATGTTCTTATATACTTCAATGAAGGGCATTTGCAGCAATCGGCGATAAGATGGTACATGAATTGTAACATTGTATTCAGAGGACACCAAACAGGAGCTTGACCATTAGTGAAATGCCAGAGGAAAAATCTTTTCCATTTAAATGCATATGTATATCTGGTGGGAGGTTTTCTTAGTGCCACTGAGATGTCTTGACTAGGTGGTAAAAGACCCAGGAAGGCTACTAAACACTGCTTGATTTCCATGCCATCAAGACTTGTGATTTCAAATTGAGAAGTAGATGGGAGCATCCACTCTGTTATCAAAGATGAAAATGTCTGAAGATTACAAGGAAGAAGAACCAAAAGTCTTTTGAGAAGAGGAAACCAGTTCCAATGAGGCCAGTATGGTGCTAAGAGAATCACCGTTCTGCTCTTTTTTTTTTTTAAATTGTGCAGAGTTTTTCTTATTAGGGGAATGAGCAAATTGAGGGGGGAGTAGCCTAGTGAATAGAGCAGTAGCCTGTTGCCAGAAAGACCAGGGTTCAAATTCCACAGACGCTCCTTGTGGCCTTGGCAAGTCACTTGACCCTCCACTGCCTTGGGTACAATCAGAATGTAAACCCTCTGGGGATAGGGAAATAATTACTTTCTGAATGCAACTCGTCTTGAATCTCTACCAGAAAAGGCATGAACTAAATACAAATAAAAAAATAAAATAAATGGGGGACCAAGTCCAGTTTACAGTCAGCATGTCCCTTCCTAGGCAGTCTAAAGATGGGTGCACTGAACAACAGAAAGATGTTGGTATCACCTTGGACCAATGGCTGGACATGAAAACCCATATAAGAAACACAGTAAAGACAATATACCATAAAATACGGACACTACGGCATCTACGACCACTACTTGACCCCACCGACTTTCGAACAATCTATCAAGCCCTAGTAATCCCACACTTCGATTATGCTAACGCAATCCTATATGGCCTCCCGCAAGCAATGCTAAACCCACTCCAGCTTGCAATGAATGCAGCCGCAAGAGTTCTATATGGAGTATCAAGGATGGACCACATCACACCAATTCTGAAGAAAACTCCACTGGTTACCTATACATGCCAGACTTCATTACAAGATCTTAGTTATGACCTTCAAAGTCTTAAACAATCAGCCCCCCACATCCATCACCGAGTTGATCCACATTACATCCCCTAACAGAATCAGGATTCACAGCGGTGAACACCCTGATAATCCCAAAAGAAACAACGAAAGGCACAAAGACAACATCTAACAGAGCCTTCATGATCTTTGCTCCTAGAGTTCGGAATGCCCTCCCCACAGACATGAGAGTCATCAGTAACGTGACTCAATTCAGGAAGGCACTGAAGCATCATCTGTTCGTAAGATACTACCCAGAAACCAGCTGTAGAATTCAGGCAGCAAGCACTCTCGCCAGTCACCTTGACCCCCCCCCCCCAATAACACACCCAGTACGAAAAGGGGCAGCCAGCCCCACCTGTCCAGTCCTGAATAGACTATAGTTGGAAAACATAGCCATTAGTGTAAATAACTTGTAGAAAGTTACCCCAGTTATGTCCAAGTTTTAGTTCCTGTTCACTGTAAATACAATGTGGTCCGTCTGCATGGTATAAGGTTCTGTAGAATGTACACCGCACTGATATGAATAGCACGGTATAGAAGCGATGTTAAATAAATAAAGAAATAAAAATAGCTTTGTTTTTCACTGCTGCCAAAACAGTCTATTTGAGGAGAGCTCCATCTTAAAAAAAATTTCCAGTATGGTCCGAAGGTCAAGCCCATTCCTGAAGATGAAAAAAACTACTTAGCTCATCTAATATGCGGTTCTGACTGACCAGAATGTAAGTAACTTAAATTTGTATGTGATGGGAAACCATAAAGTTCTAAATTCATGCTGCTGGCACAGTCACAAAGAACCTACATATCTTTGTTTGTTGAAGTAAAGCATGGCTCCTTGACTGCCTGAATTAATACCAACTGATTATAAAGAAGATGGGCTAACACTCACCAAGGGAGCAAAAGATTGCCCCAAGCTCCAGATAACTGATGTAGCGCATTCATTCAGCTTCTGACCAGGCTCTCCGTATGAGTTGAGAACCAAGGTGAATTTCCCAACCTATGCAGAAGTATCAGTCGTGAGGATGCAGGAATGTTCCAGTGGTGCAAAAAGGACACCTCTGTTCAGATTGAATTCAGAAATCCACTACTGTAACATGGTCCAAAGTATAGGCAACAGACAAACTGTGATAGACAGACTTGCAGTATGCAGATTTCATTGTGGTCTTTGCATTTTGAGTCCAGCAAAAGGCACTACACACAGACGGCAGCAGCCATATGCTCTAACATTTTCAGGCAGATTTTGATTGTAATTGTTGAGGAACATTGAACCTTCTTGGCATAATGAATGAGCTTCAGAATTCTATCTTGTGGCAGAAAAGCTTTTACTTGATCTAGGTCCAGAACAGCACCTATGAATGCTATCTTATTTGTAGGCTAAGTTGATAAAAAAGCCTCCATTTTAGAGGTAACAAATGCTTATATTCTTGAGGTAAGTTCTGCTGAGGAAGCTGTCAGAAGCCAGTTGTTGAGATATGGAAAGACCAAATGTCTCTGCTTGTGCAGGTGGGCTGCTACAACCACTAAGAACTCAGTGAAAATTCTGGGGCCAAGAAGAAACCAAAGGTGAGTACTTTGTATTGATAATTTTGATGGGATCTACAGAGTATTCCCCATCCCTCTCCAGACGGATTATCAGCAGACTCCTTTAAGAGAGCCTGCAGCCCAGAGTTCAGGGCTGGGAGGCCATGGTTCCCAGGGAGATGTTAAAACCCTAGAAGGCTGCAGGAGGGAGAGGGGCCTGTGGAGCCAGAGGTCCTTTCCAGGCAAGCCGTGTGAAGACAGGAGCTTTAACTGGGGCAGGAGGAAGGGCTGGGAAAAACTAGGCTACAAAGGTTTAACTGGGATAGAAGAAAGCTGACAGTGTTTTCTTGACTGCTGCCTGTTCTGTCTTTTAAACAAAACTGTCCTCCGCACATCACACTACCACATAATATTCAGTTTGTGGAAGAAACCATACATTTTCTTACTGTCTGGCTGAATTAGGATGTATGAGCAGGCATCCATAAGATCCAGGAAAAACACAGTCAATTCCCTTGTAGGAGAGAATAGAGGGAAAAGTGTTCATTTTGAATTTTTCTTTTAATAGAAACGCATTAAGGTCTCTGAGGTCCAAGACAGCCTGTAACCCTACCACCTTGATGCACACTGCCCTTTACATTGGATTGCTTGAATGGTAGCTAGATTGGGACACTATTTCTTATCATTTGACTAACTGCTTTGGCTCTCCTCCCTAGAAAATGGTATGTACTGGGAACTTTTCCATTGTTGTCAGTCAGATGGCTCACACCTTCCCCTCCCCTCCCTCTCTTTTTTCCCTCCCAATTGAACTTTCCTCCCTCCCCTTCTCCTATCTTATTTCTCTACATTTTGTTAACCTTTTTCTTTCCTATCAAATTTTTGGAGTTCTCTTCTTTTCTCATAAAATTTTCTTTTTTTTTCCTTTTATATTTTTATTATATTTTAATCTTTACAAATTGTAAACTGCAATGTTTGGTCCAGTAATTGCAGTATATCAAATAAACTCTAAACAAACATTTAAAGAGGTGTGTTGGAGGTGGAGTCAAGATGGCAGCATCTCAGGAGGTTGTCGGTTGACTGCTCCGTGTTTCTTTACCTCTGATTTTTACCTATGGTTCCTAAATGTTGAGGAAATGGCCAGGCTAAGTTGGCTAAGGCTGCTACCTCTACTGCCGGACATCAGAAAATTGAAGCTCACCTCCTATGGCTCTGGCATTGGAAGTTGCCGCGAAGGAGAGCTCGGCTGTATGGACCTCTGATGAGGGGGGGATGTCCCTGCTTGGGCAAACACCATCTTTATTGCCATGGCTGCATCTAGTAGGATCCCCACTGAACTTGAATCAGACTAATACAAGTTGTGTTTCCAGCAGTTTGGCGACCGATTCCATTGAGGATGGAACAGCCGTGAGCATTGGGAATCCATGCCATTAATATTGGGTCCTCAGCGAGCTGCAGGGGTCAGCGTGGTCTCTGCAGAGGCAGGAGCTGTGGTTGCAGGTCCTTCTGCCTCGACAAAGGAGAGTAAAAGCAAGTTGGGAGCTCTCTCTGACCTAGCAATGAAGGAGATGCCAGTGGAGGTAACTTTACACACTATTTGGCCTATGTTGGTTAAACTTGATGGGATTGTTGCTAAGTGTTCTCTGGACATTTCTGCCTTAGTTCAAACAGTTGAGCAGATCTCCTCTCAACAAGAATTTCTGGCTAAGGAGACCCAAGAGAAATTATTTTTAAGGGGGACAGAAGTTAAAGAATCTAAAGTAGTGATTGACCAGTTGGTGAAAGATAAAGACTTAGGAGTATGTTTACTAATCAGCGGTAGCGGCTTCCATGCGAAATCGGAACCGTTGCCCCACTGAAGTCAAGGGGGTTGCGGCTCTGATATTGCACGGAAGCTGCTACCACCAATTAGTAAACATACCCCCTAATTCATCAAACATTGGAGCAATTTCAGAACAAAATGCATCGCTTGAACTTGCGATTTCTAAAGTTCCCCAAAGTGACAAATATGTTGGCAGTAGATATTTTTAAAAAATATCTGCAGGAAGTGTTACAGGTCCCTGAAAGTGTTTTTCCTCCTGTAAATAAAATCTATTTCCTGCCAAGGGGAAAGTTACCATCTCAGCCTTTACAACAGCCACCCACAGAATCTGTTGATTTGCAAGATTTGAGTAGATGTTTAAAATCATCACTGGTTGAACTTAAGGAGAGTGCGACTTTGTTAAAAAGTTTTGTCTTTGAGTCAGACTTATCCAGAATTCTATCCTTGTATTTTAAGAAGATTGTTACACCGTTTTTGAGTCAAACTATTAGTATTTACCCGGACGTCAGTCGTCTTACCCAAGGATCTATACTCTCGCCACTCCTTTTTAATATTTTCCTTAGCCCTTTGGCCACATTAATTCAGAGTCAAGGCATTTAAACCTACATTTATGCAGACGATATCTTATTATTGCATTCCACCAATGATGTTTCCTCGGATCTCTCCCTCATTAATAACCGTTTGACTTTTGTTTCTTCCTGGCTCCATAATAATTCTTTAATTCTCAATTCATCTAAGATCTTAGCTATTTGGTTTATAGGATCTCACCCCTGTCCCAAAGAATCTCCTATTTTAAATGGGTCCCCTCTACAACTACAGACTACACTTCCTTATTTAGGAGTATGGTTAGACTCCGTGTTCTCTCTCACCTCAAGTGACAAAGATCACCAAAGCATCTTTTTTGGCCTTGCGCCGTTTTCACGTGGTCCAACCCTTTTTGGATAAATCAGCTCAAATTACAGTTCTTTTGCATACTGCATTGTCACACTTAGATTAGTGTAATCTCTCTTACTAAGGTCTTCTTCAATTCCAGATATAGCAGCTTCAAACTAAAACAAAATACGGTGATTCGTACCTTGACTCGAGTTAGAAAATCTGACCAGGTCACTCCACTTTTAATTCAACACCATTGGTTACCTATAAGCTTCTGTATTCAGTTTAAGCTATTAATCGTGGTTCACAAAGATTCTCTTGAGTCGGATTCTGAATACCTTACCTCACTTATAACTTTGCAGTTAATCTATGGGCAACAGCTGCACTTTTCATCTCTGGCCATTGTCAAATATGACAATACTTGGAGGTTATTTTACAGCAGCCCCATCCCTCTGGGGAACAGCTTACCTGCCCCCATTCGTCTGAAACAGAGATTTGGAGCCTTTAAAAAATCCCTAAAGATGTTTCTTTTCAAAAGTCTTTGATCTTAGATTTACAGCTTCTGGAGAACCCTAGCCCAAGGTGGTGGTGGTGCACAGTCATTTGCCTCAACTTTTCTCTCTATCCTTGACCCCATCCTCCTTCCTTTAATCTTGTACCCCCTCACCTAATATTTCCTTATTGCGTTATTTACTTTCCTATTGATTATTGTAACTTCCTTGTATCATTTTTTATTATTTTTAATATTTTAATCTTGTAAACAGCAAAGATTGTATTTTCAGAATTTGCAGTATATTAAATAAAACATATCCATAACCATAACCATAACCATAACCATTTTTGTCTATGAGATAAGAGACAATCGCTTTTGGAGGGACCTTCTGCTTGCGCTACCCCTGCAAATGTTTTGTTACTTATTTGAATGCAAAATATGATTTTTTCTCTCTCCGGAACAACTTTGTGCCTTCCTTGACCTTAAGAAGATTTCAGTGCAGTGACTCTTGGTTTATCAGGGGGGTGGTGCGAGAGGGGTGGTAGATGCCTTTAGTTAGGACCTGGAGCATTTATGCCTATGCCTCGGTTTTCTTCTTTTCTGTTATTTTTCCTTTTTATATTCCCCATTTTTTCTGTTACTTCATCCCTCACCTTTAATGTGATCTAATGATAGGGTGATTTTTTTTTCTTTATTGTTACCTTTTTCATGATTACGTTTGATTCTTCAAATTGTATTTTACACCCTTGCTCCTATGAACAAGTGGATGCGTGTGTTATTTTTAATTTCATAAATAAAAAGTTAAAGAGGTGTGCCCTGGAGGCATCATGCCAAAGAGTCACACCCCTTAGTGTCCCTTGAAATGTCCTGGACATGTAGACTGTTGAATAGCATTGTCATTTTTGGGGTTTATGATGGGATTGTTTGTTCCTTTTAATGTATATGATGGCTGCAGGGAGAGAGGGGAGATATGTGAATTTGAGAAAGGGGCAATGGTTTGCAGATTATGATTTTCCTAATTTTTACCAAGAATTTCTAGGTGTGTAGTGGTAGGGGAAAAATGAGATGAGGATTTTGCCAATATAGTACATTTGTGGTTGGGCCCTAAAAGGAGGTTTTGTAGGATTAGGGTCTGCAAAACCTTGCCAAGAAAGGGTCAGCCGGGTCCCTATTTCTTGGTGAGGCAAAAAAAGTATACAGGGTATGTTTTAAATATGAGATTAATTCCAGTTCAATAAGGAACAAGTGGTTAATAATTAAAGATACAGTGGAACATAACATGTTGAATCTGCTGTTTATTAAATACGTATGACTGACAGAAATGGAAGGTATTTCTATTTTTCAACAACCTCGATTAGGGAAGTGTGGATGGGGGGCAGGGAAAGAGATGTGTCAGTAATTATTAGGACTTCTTTGGGTCTGCTGAGGCTTGGTACATGAAATATGGAAGGATATGAGTGTATAATGTTGGGGGATCTCAGGACAAAAAGCTTCCTGTTATTTTGTTGATATATGTACCTCCAGGAGCCAGTTTGGTCAAGGAAAGCTCTTTGCTGAAATTTTATCTGAGCAGAAGCTGAAGGAATTAGATATAATGGTGCAGAGTGATTTTAATATTCATGTAGAGGACCCAAATTGCCCTTTAGCAGTTTCAGAGGCTGGTTGGAATTGTTAGATTTTGTTTTATTGAACTTGGGATCTACTCATGGTAAGGACCACTTGCTGGACTTTATTATTATTCCCCGTGAGCTGGAGAGAATCAGAGGTTTATGAAAGGTCACTACTTCTAAGGTTATCTGGTCGGATCACTATCTGATCCTTTTTTTCATTTAGGGGGAAGAGAGAGGTAGAGCAAGGTCTAGATTTGCACTCTAGAACCTTGAACAGTAATCTACAGAGTTTAAGATTCCAAATGTGAAATGCTCTAATGTGGGACAGATGTTAGGAGGTTGGAATACTCTGATGGAGGGTAGCCTGAAGAAATCATGTAAGCAAATGAAAGACTCCGAAATCTGAAAATCTTTTCTTCTAGGCTTTGCAGACTACGAGGAGTAGCAGCAGCCTAGTGGTTAGGACAGCAGCCTAGATTTAGAAAGACCAGGATTCAAATCTCACTGATATTCCTTGTGGCCTTAGGCAAGACACTTAACCCTCCACTGCCTCAGGTACAAACTAAGACAGGGAAATTCCTACTGCAACTGAATGTAACTCGCCTTGAGCTACTACTGGAAAGGCCTGAGCTAAATACTAATAAGAGCTATGCACACTAGAGCACACTCTGGGCTAGCTTCCATTAGGTGAACTAAACGGTCAACTAGAGCATTGGCCCTCTGGGGCACTGCCACCACCCTTTCTGGGGTTTGACATGGCAGTAATAATAAAGAAACCACGAAGCAGCACTGCCTCACGGTTCCTGCTCTCAACCCTCGGCCTCTTCCACTCCCATCAGCGCACACTTCAAACTCAGGCCAATGTAGCTGAATGGAAGAGGACTGAGCTTTAGGCCAAGAAGTCTCAGCTGAGACTGGAGCCAATTTGGAGGATATGTGGTACTGATGTCTTGTGGCCACTATAGAAAGTGGTAGAGGCAACATCCGCAGAAGATGATCTATTGGAGTGTGCAGAATCAACCGATCTCGGCGCAGATGTTTTTCACTCTTATCAGCCTTTTCTCTGCCTCATAAATGACGGCAAAGTTAATCAAAGCAGGACCTTCAGAATGGGTGCACAACCCAGCTGATTAATTTAGCCAGATGGTGAATACAATCTGATGAACTGGCATGGCAAAAGAATGAGCAGGAATGGAAAAGTGATTTAAGTGATTTTGTAATTCATATGTAAAAAAGCCCAACAACAGTATATGTAAATATAATATGAATGAATTAGGCACTTGGGTCTGTGACATGTACCACAGTGAAAGAAAAAGTAAAAAAAAAAAAAGAAGTGTTATTTTATTTTATTAGAAGAAATGATGAAAAACTCCAGAACGCTAACAAAGCAAGAAAAACACAGGAGAGTTTTGTTTTTGCATCTCATCAGCAGAGTGGAGAAATCAAAACCAAGAGGACTGAAAAGATCACTGCATCCAGGAAGAGCCACACATGCTCAAAACCGTATGCTTAGCTCTGAGCTCTGGAGCTGTTCTGTCCAGATACCATGTGATGATGTCACCCATTTGTGTACCTGATTATATCCTGCTTTTTGAAGGAAAAGTATTATATTATTCTTCACTACAAAAACTCTTACACACAAGTTTACTTATTAACCACATGCTTGGCACTATACCCCCTGCACCTGGCTACATATTGCACCATTCTTGGCATGGACTAAAAGGGCTTTTACAGATGGGTGACAAACACAAGCTCATACTCCAGAAAAGGTTATCACCACCACCACCACTATGTTCTTCACACTCCAGCACTGTGGCTATTAGCAGAAACTGGAAACCTTGGTGAATGCAGGTGCCATGAAGAGTCAAACAGCTGCAGTTACCAAGGGAAGGGTGCTGGTGTCAAAAGGACAATCAATTTTGGTTGCGATGGTAGTCCTTTGGACAATCAAGCAGTGTTTTTTCACCACTGGCTTACAGTGCTCCCTCCGTGTATTATGAAGTATTTTAAAATGTACAGCATGTTGCAATAACCTATATTCAAAAGTTTTAGTACAGTTATTACTTGTTTTTAAAATTCTTTAAAACTGTTATTTGACATTCCGTTGAGAAGCTATATTTAGAAGAGTCACCACACAGCTCATGTGGAATTGGATCTGATTGGGCATACGGTGCCTGTGATATCAGTTATAATGTTACAACCAACATGGTCCAAAAGTACCCAGTACATGTGAGGCCAACAACGCTGTCTCTTAAGCCTCACAGAATTATAAAGTAGCTGTTTAAAGAAAGCCATTATAATAAGAAATACTTGATACAGGGTTACTAATTACCCTGTGTATTTTGAAAGCATGCACATTACACAGAAAACAGACTCCTTTTAAGCCTTCCATATCCTAACAAATGACCCAGAAAAAAAGCTTTATGGGCTTAATCAGCAGTTTCTGCATCATTAGTGATACTTGTGTAATTAAGGAATATAGGTGCCCCTAATTAAGTTTACAGTAAAAGGTGGCATTGTTCAATTTGATATGCAGTAGGAGTCTTAAAAAATTATCTCAACAGCAGGCAAGAAAAATTAAAAACAACGTTCAAATGGAGTTAAAGAAAAATCCTTTTTTATTTCTGGAGAAAATATATTTCTCTGCTCTTCAATAATGGGCAGTGAGAAGAATCAGTGACAAACAGAAAGTCAGCTAGTGGCAAACTTGTAGCACAGGTAAAATGGCCAGTGTCAGCAGTACGCTCAACAAAGCTCAAAATGGTAAAAGGAAGACTAAACACATTAAGACAAACAAAAATACTCAAACCACTTTGACCTTCCAAAACAAGCATCCTGCTTCACAGCCAGGAAACTTAATATGGCAAACAATACAGTCTGATGAACATCACATAGGATTATAGCAATCTGGATAGGCTGCAGGTGTGCTCTCATGGTCAGAGCACTGATCTAGCAGCAGCACAACATGCTAGGATGCGAGTACAAGACTCTACATGATCTTGGGCAAGTCAGTACTGCCTTGTGGCTGTAAGTGTTCCGTCTCCCCTCTGGGCATGTATATATGCAGTCTGGATGACAGTAGTGTATTGCCAAGCCCATCCACTGCAGAAGTGGCAGCAAGCTTATGCCCCTTCCAAAGTTATCATGTCAATGCCCTTTACGACTGGATAAAAAGAAGAAGTGGAATCCAAATCCTTATATAAACATTTAGTGGGCATTAAAACAATCAAACCCAATCCAGGAAAAGATCAATATTCTTAGATCTTTATTACTACTCTGAACCGAGGAGAAATGAAGAGTTTCTCAGATCCCAACTGTCATTAATTATACCTGGCAACACACCATCTCTTAGACAAGATGTATTGTGAATTTTAAACAATGTATTATCTTTAGTAGAAAAGTGTAATCTATTTGAAATACTTTCTTAAAACTATATCCGTACACTGCCTGAACATATTCATCTAGATTAATTTCTGTCTGCTGAAAATCAAATATCTTATTTAAAACACTGCTCATAAAATACATTATAAAAAAACAGATATAAATACCGATATCAATATAGATATATCTATATACAGTATATCTATCAATGCAACTATTACCCCCATGACACAGAAACGTGTCTTGACTTGAAAATGTTTCGTAGAAAAACGCCATGCAATTGAACTATAGAAGACTTTAGTAATGCAGAAAGATGTTACATGATAAATGACATCTAATAAAATGTTGCTCTTCAAAAGGAAAACATGCAACATGATACAGAACATATCCGAACTGAAGTAAAATTCTACCCCCACAGAAACAAAAGCAAAAAAGATATACCTAGTGCTAAAACATACTTCCAACAAAATCATTGACATGATAGAAGTAAATTACACCAGAATAATCCTCCAAGTACTTATATGAGACTGCATTAAAAGGGTCTGAAAGAAAGGCATAATATGGACTATTTGGACACCATGCCACGTTCAAAATATGCTTAAATTACTGTTTTCTTGTGCATTTCAAATGAAAACAATTTTCAAGTAAAAACAGAACAAATCTGGTTCTCATTGGAGAAAGCTCCACCATCTCCTACCATCCTGTCACTGATCACATGAAAGTTTACTTCAGTTCAATTATAACCTCCGCAAGCAAAACAAGATCAGTACCAAACTTCCAGCTGAAAATGTTTGTCATTTTGGAGTCTTTTCTATTTTAATTGTAAATTGTTTATTCTGTTTTGTAAACCGCTCTGTATATTAAATTTAATCAACCATAACTGGCAAAAAATAAAGACACTATCAGACTGCACAGCACACAGTGGGTTTTTCTCAAGAATAAAGTCTCTTCAGCATCCTTCTAACTAGTGCACATATAAATAAAAAATAGTATAAATGTTTGCCTTACATAGTCAATTGCTAGATCATCTATTTAACAAAGAAAAGGTCTCCCTGCTCCTTGGCTCCAGTGTCAGAGTACAGAGCATCTGCGTGACAGCTCTGCTTGAGGAAGCAGCTTTAAACCACAAGGTAAGGCGGTGATATTTCATCATGGCAAAAAGCATATCCATGGGGACATGAATTGAAAAGCAGAGCCCCGCGAGGACTATAATACATTGATATGGACACAGCTTTCCTTCCTATAAGAGGACAGTTAAACAAACTAGCATTATGGGCAGGGATAAACTTGAGTACCTACAGGGGTTAATTGGGCAATGGACAAAGGATGGCATGGAGGACCTACTGGTAGATACCCCAAGTTGTTCACCCATCTTAAGAAAATCACAACAAATACGGATATGGAGGAAATGCAGTACAAATTATGCAAAGGATATTTAGAACCAGGGAGAGAGAGGGAGGAAGTTGGCTCTGTGGGAGGATGACCGCTGCCTGAAGTATAAAGCTCACTTGGACACCTGGCTGAATTTGTTTTTGAAACGACCTAAGCTTAAATCACATCTATAGGCATAGATGTAGAATGGACCGATGGATTGCTTGTGCTAGGAGATGAGACTCTACTAATAGATAAAAGAATACTACAGGGGAAACAAAATGTATTTAGCTAGCTCTACTTACAATATTGTGATTTTGGACAAAAGAGGAGGATGCTCCTGTACACTATTGGGCTGTATTGATGAAGGCGTTCACTCAAATTCAATCTATAAAGAGACAAAGAAGGAGGAATGGCTTACTCAAACAGATGTGGCACTAGCTTAGTGTCCGTTTCTCAGTGAATTGAATTGACTATTAGTTTGGAGGAGGGAGAGGGTGGGGGGGGGGGTGCAAAATGTGATTGAATGTTGTGGGCCTGCATATGGAATGGAATGGAAAACGTGAAGGAAGGCTGGAGACATCGGGGCAAGCAGAGTTGTCCAGGAGGCACTCTCTGGGATTTCTCAATATGTGACAATTGATGGAAGTTGTTTTCTATTTCCTTTGCATTAATATTTTTCAGCTGGAAGGTTATAATCATTAATGTGTGTGGAAATTATTGTATGTTTCTCTGAAACACAATAAAAATGAGTTTAAAAAAACAAACAAACGTCTATAATATTGGCTTCATCTCCATGTGCTGCATTTCTTTGATCCAGTAACCAAATCAAAACAGAGGTATTATCTAACAAGCAGGCAATGATGCTACCAATATCTAGCTTTGATTGCCTAGTTAACCCAGTGCTTGCACCCCACAATTTAGCAAACTATAGCTTTGCATGCTATTTGATAGCAACTCTGCTCTCTGCCACACTAAGGTTTGTCTGCCTGCTCTCTTTAGGTTCCCACTGGTGTTTGTAGCCTGTAGGCTAATTCAGTTTTCATAAGGGACTCCCCTCTGCAGTCCATTTTCACTAATACAGATCCTCAGTCTCAAATTCTGCATGCAAATCTCAGGTCAGTTTTAACAGGTATCCCCGATAGTCACTCACAGTGTAGCACCATTACCCAGGGTTTGGATCTCCTGCACTTCCAGAGTAGTATGGCCCTGGTGGACGTGCAGAGGAGCAGGAAATGTGTACATCTGTAGCTGTGAGGCCGACTCACCTATCCCAAGCATGAGGGAGAGAGGAACCAGTTAAATATCAGAAACGGTTACCCTATCAGATACCCAAGAAGTGCAGTTGTGCAAGTACAGAGCTTTAAAAGAGTCACAGCAAAGTTATTCTGGCTGCAGAAGAGAAAAAAAAAACCTACATAGATCTGAGTAAAAGGGCAGGCATTGCCTACGCTGTCTACCCAAACCAGCCTTAAATCTTGCTAATAATTTAAACTTACATCAGTTGACCTTTCCTCAAGGTTCCCTCTATCCCCTTCTCCTGGTTTGTCCCTGGTCATCAGAACTAAAACACAAGACTCCTAACATAAAAACAAGATATCTTCTCCTGCTCCACTATTCATTGCCTTTTGAGTTTGTTCAATACTAGGAGCACACCAAATTCAATTGTGCTTGATCCTCACTCTCAAGTCCTTCCCAGTAGCAGAAGAGAGCACTTTTACCCTGTGTGGGTCTCATTCTGCTGAGTTCAGTCTGATGTGTGAATGCTTGAAACCGGCAAGACATGCACAGGAAGGAAGCTCTGTGGAGGGGGGGGGGGGGGTATGGCTATCTGATTTCTACTGGGCGAATCTGGGACACTTGTTCTCAGTGGTGCTAGTTCTAAGCAAGCAGTTCAGTTTTGGTGGGAGGAAGGTGACGTGCAGTGGAGTGTCTGTGGAAGATTGTAGTAACCTACTCTCAAACCTATACCTAAATGCACTCATAAGTTTTGTTACCAGACAATAGTTTTTGGGCCCATTACAAAAACACCAGGGCTGGCGAGTTTGTCCTGGTATACAATTAAATCTTTTGTATGCAGAACAAAACTTTTGCCAATACAATCCAACTATTCCCAGCATATAAATTTGCTGTAGGAGATACATTCCATGTTTCAGAGCATCCCGTTTATTCTAGAAGCCAAACTACTAATAGAGCACTGCGCTACATATTCTGATCACTAAACTGAAAACAAACATAAAAGAAATGTGCTACAACAGGGAGAGAGAATAGGCGTTCTCCTTTGCTATACAGGAGTTTGCTCCAATCACACCCCTCCAGCAGATCAGGGAAAAAAAGCGGCTCCTCTTTGCTCTGGCTGCCCCCAGGCTCAGCCCCTACCCTTCTGTTCTCTCTATGCTGGCTCCAAGAGGAGACACTGGAGTAGAAACCAGAGGGCACTGTCCAACAGAAATGGGGCAATACCCTCATGAACCCATGCCTAAGCATGTCCCTATCAGTCATCCCAAGGCACACCAGAGACTTTCCAAAGGCACACCAGTGTGCCATGGTGCAGTGGTTGAGAAGCACTGACAGAGAATATCCCAGGGTATCTGTTCATTAAAAAGACGGAGCAAATATTATAGAACATACAGTGTTGTTATCACTGCCGCCACAGGGCTTTTTCCCCTTGCTTTCATTTTTCAGGAGTTTTTTTTTTTGTCTTTCCTCTCCTCCTGCAGCCTGCAGCATCCTCAACACACAGACATTTTCTAAATAACATCATAGTACCCCAAATCACAAAGGCAATGCCCCAAGAAGTTGAAATGGACACAGTAAAGGTTATAAGATTGCAAGTCCTATATAACTCTGGGTCTGAAGGCTTACCAAAAGCCTTCATGCCAGGACCAAACCAGACCCTATGTATCTGATAACTAAGTTTTACGAAAGACCTATGTACAAAGCCATTTTTCGTTTGCCTTTCTCTACTTAATGGAACTAAGTACACATTAGAATGACCCTGCTGCTACAGTCTCTTTGGAAACACTGGCATGCTGAGTATCAGTAGCTATATTATTCCTCAAGAAAACTGGATTCTGTGAAAGTTGCAATACCTTCAAACATCTCCAGATCAGACCAAAGTATCTTCTTGAGCGAAGTGAAAACACTGGAGAGTGACACACACAAAATCCCACCCTCCCAAAAGGGCTATTAGTACTCAATCCACATTACATCAGCCCAATAAATACCCTAGGTCAGCGATGGCGAACCTATGGCACGCGTGCCAGCTGTGGCACGCGAAGGCCTTGCAGCTGGCACGCGGGAAGGTCGCACATTAAAAAAAAAAAAAAAAGCTGCCCGCTGCCGCCGTGGCGGCATGGAGTGTCCCGCGGGGCTCCCTCTGCCCGGCGGGACTCTCCCGGCGCTGCTCAGCCCCTCTCTGCCGGCTTGCAGAGACACGAAGGGAGAGTCTCCCTCGCGTCTCTGTTAAGCCCGCAGGGGCTGATGGGAAATTTCCCATCTGCCCCTGCGGGCTTAAGAGAGACGCGAGGGAGACTCTCTCTCCCTTCGCGTCTCTGCCAGCCGGCAGCGAGGGGCTGCGCAGCGCCGGGAGAGTCCAGCCGGGCATAGGGAGCCCCGCGGGACACACCATGCCGCCGCCGCGGCAGCGGGCAGCTTTTTTTGTTTTTATTGCCATGAGCCGAGGGAGGGGGGTTAAGACTGGCAATGGGCTAGGGAGGGAGAGAGGGGGGTTAAGACTGGCAATGGGCTAGGGAGGGAGGGAGGGAGGGGGGTTAAGACTGGCAATGGGCTAGGGAGGGAGCGAGAGGGGTTAAGACTGGCAATGGGCTAGGGAGGGAGGGAGGTTAAGACTGGCAATGGGCTAGGGAGGGAGGGGGGTTGAGACTGGCAATGGGCTAGGGAGGGAGGGAGGGAGGGGGTTGAGACTGGCAATGGGCTAGGGAGGGAGGGGGGTTGAGACTGGCAATGGGCTAGGGAGGGAGGGAGGGGGTTGAGACTGGCAATGGGCTAGGGAGGGAGGTTAAGACTGGCAATGGGCTAGGGAGGGAGGGAGGTTAAGACTGGCAATGGGCTAGGGAGGGGGGGGAGGGGGGTTGAGACTGGCAATGGGCTAGGGAGGGGGGGAGGGGGGTTGAGACTGGCAATGGGCTAGGGAGGGAGGGGGGTTGAGACTGGCAATGGGCTAGGGAGGGAGGGAGGTTGAGACTGGCAATGGGCTAGGGAGGGGGGGTTAAGACTGGCAGTGGGCTGGGGAGGGGGGTTAAGACGCAGTGGGCTATGGGGGGGAGTTAAGACTAGCAATGGGCTGTGGGCTGATGAGGGCTGGCAATGGGCTATGAGCTGATGAGGGCTGTCTGGAAATAGGGTGATGGGGGGGTTAGGACTGGTAATGGGCTATGGGGGGGGTTAAGACTGGTAGTGGGCTGATGGGGGGGGTTAGGACTGGTAATGGGCTATGGGGGGGTTAAGACTGGTAGTGGGCTGATGGGGGTGTAGGACTGATAATGGGTTATGGGGGGGGCTAGGACAGGAAATGGGCTGATGGGGAGGGGTTAGGACTTGAGGTGGGCTGATGTGGTTAGGACTGGTAATGGGCTGTGGGCTGATGGGGGGGTTTAGGACTGGCAATGGGCTATGGGGGCTGACTGGAAATGGGCTGATGGGGGGTTAGGACTGGTAAAGGGTTATAGGGGGGGCTTAAACTGAAAATGGGGTGATGGGGGTTAGGACTGGAAGTTGATTGACGGGGGGCTAGGACTGGTAATGGGTTGGGGTGTTGCTAGGACTGGAAATGGGCTGAGTGGAAGGGGAGGCTTGAACTGCAAATAGCTGATGGGGAGGGGGCTTGGAATGGAAATGGGCTGTGAGGGAAGGGAGCTAGGACTGAAAATGGGCTGATGGAACAGCTAGGATAGGACTGGAAATGGGCTGTTGGGGGGAGCTAAGATTGGAAATGGGCTGTGGTGGGGGCTTGAATTGAAATGGACTCATGGAGGGGCTAGAACTGGAAGCAGGCTCATGGGGGGGCTTGGACTGGAATTGGGCTGAGTGGAGGGGAGCTATGATTTGACATGGGCTGATGGTGGGGCTAGGAAATGAGTAGAAATGGGCTGATGGGGGGGCTAGGATTGAAAATGAGCTGATGAAGGGACTTGGACTGGAAATGGGCTGATGCAGGGACTAGAAGGGAATGGATGCTGGGTGAGACTGGAACTAGAAGGGAGCTGATGTTGGGGGAGGATTAGAATGGGATGGGGCTGGGAGAGTAAAATGGAGAGGGGAAAAATATTTTGTGTAGGAGGGATGAAAAATCTACAATTGGCCAGGTATTGGGAGAGTAATTTGGGATAGAGGAAGCAGGGGAAAAATTTGAGTGGATGAAATAGGAAAGAGGAAAGAGCAAAAGGAGAAAGATTAGTATGTTAAAGCATATGTAGAGAGAGAATGGAAAAAAACTAGAAGAAAGGACAAATGGACAGCAGACGATGGAGAGTTAGCAGAAAACATGAAGAAACCAGAAGAAGGTGGCTGGACCAATTGCAACTGAAAAAAAAATGCACAAAAGGTAGAAAGATATCTCTTTATTTTGAATTTATTAACTGGAATATGTCAGCTCTGGGAAATGTGCATCATTAACATCTGCGCTTTGTTTGGTACAAGAGGAAATTCCTATTTGACGTTGCCACTTGTTCTCTTTCCCCAGTATTCTCTGAAATGTATTGGTTTAATATTTGCAGTGTTGCCTTTTGATAGGTAGGGTATGGTGCTTTGTGAGTCCTGGTAATGCTGTCAGGATACGGCGGGTTTGCTATGGGTTCTAAATGGGCAGCGTTTGTAGTAGTTCCTAATGTGCCTGGCGGTTGGCACTGGATTATAGTAATGTAGAAATCTTTTAGTCTTTCTTTATCCATATACTCATTAAGAGACATGTTTACTAAAAGTTAGTGTATGGTAACATTATGCAAATATTTATGCAAATAAGACCACTTATGCAAATGACGTGCTGGCACTTTGAGGAAATTCTTTGGTTTTGTGCGGCAGTTTGGGCACTCGGGCTCAAAAAGGTTAGCCATCACTGCCCTAGGTGAATTTAGCCCTCCTATAGAGAACAACACTGCACTGCTAGTGGGCTATAAGGCTAGTCCTGTTACTTGAATTATAGTACATACTAGCAGATAACCACCAAAACATTTGTAGTGGCCTCAGCGTTCACCAACTCCAAGTCTGAACCAGGCACTCTCCCACCACTTCTTACCCTGGTTCTCTCTCTCTCTCTCTGTTCCTTTCCTTTTCCTCCCTTCACCTTTCCCGCTCTCATCACACACTCTCTCATGGCCTCCTGCCTGCCTTCTAAGCACTTTCTCGCCCTTCCCTCTAGGCACATGCTCTCTCTTCTTCCCTACTCCCAAGCCAAGAAAAAGTGATACTAAGACGTATGCTTGCAACAATGCAGTTATGATCAAACACTCCCGGCTGGAATACTTTCTTCAACCACAAGTCAAGGGGTATGTTTACTAAATCGGACTAATGATTAACCCGGGCTATCTGCAGCTAGGTCCCATGTTATTCAAAGGGATCTAGTTGCAGATAGCCTGGGTTAACAGCCCAGTTTAGTAAACATACCCTTTAGTGTCTTCTAAATATTTATTATTTAACATTATTTATTTTCCACACTATCTGGGAAATCTAAGCAGATTACTAACTACATGTCCAATGAGCATTATAAAAACAAACAACCCCCCCACATAACATAAAACCAGATTTACAGAAAACATAACTCACTTCTGCCATATAAAATGAGTCACGATGATATTATTAAATAAAGCACTGCCATTATTTAATATTGTTCTAGTATTGCAAAGGCTGACCATCACTTGTCTTCTTCAACTGCCCTTCCCCCTTCTTTACATGAATTCTTATCAATACCCATAATGACCACCCTTATTTCAAACTACAGTCTATCCAGGTGAAGTGTCAAGTGTTGCCTGCTCTAACAATCACACATTATATTTCTTTTCATCTTCCCTAGCCTCTCATTCATAAAACTTTCCTGCCACATAGGAAGACAGATGCCAAATATTCAGAAAACCGTTGCTATGATTAAATTATCCAATGTGCAGCTCCTCTCATCATCTGATCCACGTGACTATAAATTAAATTCAGAATCAAGATTGCAAGTCTCTAGAGCTAGCCTGGTAGCTAAAGATATCCGATTCTGGTTTTATGCTGCCCAGATCAATTGAATTTGGGAATACTGCTGAGTCAGCATTCACAACCCCCAGGGCAAAGGAGTCATGGCAAAGCTAAATTATTGATTTCTGGGGGTTCAGCATATTACACCTGCGCTAAAATATAAAAGGTGTCTAAAGAAACCTGCCAGCTGGCTGAACACTGAGAAGTAAGTACTGCAACACGCTTTCATTTAATCCAATCAAGACCAGTTTCAACCTTCTGCAGATTAAATGAAATAAATGACTTAATTCTAAACACAACAGACTGATTCATTGGGATACACAACTGAAGCTTCACTATACCCCCCCCCCCCCATTACTGCTAATCATCTTAATCCTATCCTACAGATATCACAAGCAAGAGCCTGCTGAGGTCATCGTATGGTATCCCTGTATTTCTATAAGATATAAAAATAGGACAGAGAGAGAGCGAGCAGAGGTCAGCAGAAAGAACTCTCCATTGTCTAAAGGAGGAAGAAAGAACCACCTCCAGAAGAAAAGGAAAGTAGCAAACATCACTACAGAACCATTCCCAGAAACTCCAAAGAAATAACACACACTGACCAACAACAGACACAGGGGGTTAACTCTGATCCAATATAACTGATATTCAGGATTTCAGTTGTTCTCTTATTCCATAGTCACCTTGCATTATATATATAGTTCAATATTCGCATTATTGCATTAGCCTGTAACTCTCTCTAGTCTAAATCAACCTACTTTGAAACTTTAACTCTTTCTGAACTTTGACTGCATTTTATTCATGAATATAAATTCATTAAATAAATAAATGTTGTGGTGTATAATCTCCAATACATGGCTAAAGATGTTAAGGGTGGCGACAAAACTTTCTTCAGGTATATTCGGGAAGGGAAAAAGATCAGAGTTGGACTTACAGGACTCAGAAGTGCTGGGAAAGGACTCGTGGAAAGTGACATTGAAAAAGCGAAATTGCTAAACAAATACTTCTGCTCTGTTTTTACTAAAGAAAATCCTGGAGATGGACCAGCTGTGACTCCCAAATATAAAAATGGGAGTGAAGTAGATACCACACCATTCACAGAAGATGAGGTGTTAGAACAACTTGCTAAACTGAAAGTGGACAAAGCCATAGGACCGGATGGGATACATCCCAGGATACTGAAAGAACTCAGAGAGGTTCTTGCTGGACCGTTAAAGGATGTCTTCAACAGATCTCTGGAAACAGGAGAGGTTCCTCAGGACTGGAGAATGGCTGATGTAGTACCGCTATACAAAAGTGGGGACAGGGAAGAAGTGTCAAACTACAGGCCCGTGAGCCTTACCTCAGTGGCGGGAAAAGTAATGGAGGCGCTCCTGAAAGAGCAAATAGTGAACTTTCTGAAAATTAACAGGTTGCAAGATCTGAGGTGACATGGTTTTACCGAAGGACGGTCATGCCAAACAGATCTGATTGATTTCTTTGACTGGGTGACCAAGGAACTAGATCAGGGGCATGCGATGGATGTCATCTACCTGGATTTCAGCAAAGCCTTTGATACTGTTCTTCATAGGAGGCTTGTCAATAAACTCAGTAGCTTGGGGATGGGTCCCAAGATGGTAAACTGGATTAGAAATTGGTTGACTGACAAACAGAAGGTGATGGTACATGGAGCTCACTCGGATGAAAGGAAGGTGATTAGCGGGGTGCCCCAGGGTTCGGTCCTGGGCCCAGCACTGTTCAATGTATTTGTGAGTGATATTGCTGAAGGACTGAATGGAATAGTCTGTCTTTTTGCAGATGACACAAAATTTGCAACAGAGTGGACTCCCCCGAGGGAGTGGATAACATGAGGAAAGATCTACAAAAGCTGGAAAAATGGTCTAATGCTTGGCAACTACGATTTAATGCAAAAAAGTGCAGTGTCATGCACTTGGGTAGCAGAAATCCAAGGGAAATGTACGCGATAGGGGGCGAGAGGCTGGTGTGCAAGGTTCAGGTGAAAGACCTTGGTGTGATTATCTCTGATGATCTCAAGGTGGCAAAAGAGTGCGACAAGGCAGTGGCAAAAACCAGGAGGATGTTGGGCTGCATACAAAGAGGGCTTACCAGCAGAAAGAAGAGGTACTTATGCCACTGTACAAGTCACTGGTGAGGCCTCACTTGGAATACAGTGTTCAGTTTTGGAGACCGTATCTTGCAAAAGATGTAAAAAGACTTGAAACTGTTCAGAGGAAGGTGACCAAAATGATTTGGATCCTGTGTCAGAAGCCTTATGAGAAGAGACTTGAATACCTAAATATGTACACTTTGGAGGAGAGGAGGGACAGGGGAGATATGATTCAGACCTTTAAATACTTAAAGAGAAATGATGATCAAACAAACCTCTTCCAAAGACGGGGGAAGCTGTAAAACTAAAGGGCATAACATGAAGCTGCAAGGTGGTAAATTGAAAGGCAATGTCAGGAAATATTTTTTCACTGAAAGGGTGAAATGCCCTCCCAATGGAAGTGGTGGGGGCAAACATGGTGACGGAATTCAAAACGGCATGGGACAAACACAGTGGATCCCTTTACAGCAACAGGATAAAAACAAAATAAACTGAACCATCTAACTTCTGAACCATCTAACATCTCAACAAATAGGGGTGTCCTACACGGAGTGGTGGATTCACCCCTAAACAAAGACATGGGGAGGGGTGGCCTGCACAGAGCAACAGGTGCACCTACTCTTGCCATCTTGCTGGGCAGACTAGATGGACCATGCTGGTCTTTATCTGCCGTCATTTACTATGTTACTATATTAAATTCCGGCTTAGGAAACGTGGAATCCTTTAACAGCTGGATTCAGAGGCCATGATTACGGGGTTCCAGAAGGAGCCCTGCTGCATGGCCCCCCCCCCCCCAGCCTAGGGCTGTCGTTGAAAGACTAGGTAGGCTGGGGGGAGGCTATAAAAACAGGCAGAAAGTCTCTCATGCAGTTGCCAACAAAGGTTCATTGATGGCTCGATGCAGAAAAGTGCACTGGCCTTAGAGAAGGTGAAAGCGCAGTGCCTACACATAATTTTCTGCCTTAGTGTGGGCACAGAATGCAGGAAAAGATCAGAAGTCAGCAGAATCAATGCATAAATGGCTGTGCTAATGGCAGTGCACAGTGCATTTCAATCCATGTAAACGGGTGGTAATGAATCAATTAGCTATGCAGCGCAGATGCAAAGTGCGCAGAAGATCAGAAGGTTGAACTTAATGCAATTTTACTGCGGGGTTTGAGGAGACTTTAAGAGTTAGCTTAAAGGTCCACGGGGTAATTGCTGGTGAGGAATTTATGCCTGTTCCTTGAATGTAGAGCACCTGTAACTTTCTGTCACTGTTGAAGAGAGTGTTGAAAAATCTCAGGGGAAAGTGGGCTGGAACAATGTTATTGTAATGTTCATGTGCTGGAATACTGTCTGGCGCATAAATATCATTCTGTGCAAACTTTCTGTGAAGAATAATTGCTGTATGCACCAAATAGCATTCCAGCACATATGCCAAACTGTTTTTTTTTCTTTTTAGTGCACAAGATATAGGTGTTACTACCGCAGACTCTGGGTGCGTGTGACTGGCTTGCTCTCCCTGTTTAGTGCAGACATTTTGCACACAGCTAATTTGCAGGTTTGTTTACAGCAGCATTGAGAAAAACGTCTAGGTTAAACTTGCATTAGGAAACCCTGTGATAGCACATTAGCGGTGTGCTTTACCACAGAGTTTCTGCATCGAGCCCCGAGTGAGATCCCACTCAGCCTTGGTTCCAATTGAGATTGAAGTACAAAAGAACAGGAGGAACTTGCCTAGTCAATATATATAGCAAAAAAAAAAAAAAGATGGCTAGTCTGATGCATAAGTGTGATTGGCTGCTGGAAATGATGATATCACAAAGTTATGTAGTCAAACACTGCTAGTTCAGATTCCTTTTAGTCACGAAATTCAAGTTTTCCCTTCCCCTTTGTTAAAATGTTTTTTCCTAGGGCAAGCAGGATGAGTCAGCCACACCTTGTGACATCAGATGGCGCCAAAACAGAAGTACTCTCCATAACTCAGAAGGGCTTTGCAACCTCCATCCCGATCTACGGACCCTGGCACTCACAGCATGGAAGCTGAAAGGGTAATGCTGTCCTTCCTCAACCTGCCCTTGGAAACGCAGCAGGTGGTACTTGCAATGAGACGCCCCGCAACGTGAAAGTCTTATGGGCTGAAATGGCAGCATTTCAATACCTGGTGCTTGGAATGGCAAATGAACCCCTTCTCGTGCCCAGTGGCACAAGTACTCCGATACCTCATCTCAGTCTTCCATGGCAGCCCGAAGGCACAGTCCATCCGAGTACACCTCTCGGTGATCGCAGCCTTCCACGACCGCAACAGCAACAACTCCATCGCGAAGCAACCACTAATCATACAATTCATGAAAGAACTGACTAACCTTCGCCCGCCAATTTGGGCCCCCAAGCCCCACTGGGACCTCAATATCATCCTTAACCAGCTGACACAGGCATCCTTCGAACCAATATACTTAATAGCTATCACATCGGCCAGACAAATCAGTGAATTGTAGGCCCTGATGTCACACTCCTCATATATGCTGCTTTCCCAGGACCAGGCCTCTTTTCAGACACACCCCAAATTTGTGCCCAAGGTAGCATCTGCCTTCCACATCAACCAGCCCATCGAGCTCTCCCAGCCCACCTGCAGCCCCATGCCTCCCCAGAAGAACAGAGACTACACACCCTCGACTGTGTCAAGGCTCTACGCACCTATCTGTGCCAGACGGCACCCATGCGGTAGGGGAAACAACTCTGTCACAAACAAATCAGGCCGCCTGATTACTAACTGAACTCTCTCCCTGTGGCTCTCCACCTGGATCAGGAAGGAGCACAAGCTTCGCCAAGAGTTAACACACACCAGCTCAGAGCACTGGCCACCACCATCGCCAACTTACGTGCCGTACCGGCGACGGATATCTGCAAGGCCGCAACCTGGTCTTCACTACACACTTTTCAGAGACATTACTGCCTCAACCTTGCGGCGGGGGCAGGCTCGTCTTTCAGACAGGTGATCCTAACCGCAGCAGAGAATCAGGATGCGGCCATATGATGGCCTACTGTACGCTCTGAACTGTGAACTATTGCCGAGCTTTATGCACTCTTGCTACCTGTTATGATGTTATACTGTTGGTGCTATGCCTCCTCACTGTTGTACTACACTTGTTATTGCACTGTTGCTCTGTCAGGTTGCACAGGTACTTTCGCACTGTTGTTGTTGTGTTATCCTGTATTTGCACTGCACTGCCGCCTGTCGGGCAGTCATGCAATAAAAGTTTCTTGTGATGAACCTGGCACCTGTCCTCCTTAAACTGAAAATGTTCAACACCCCTGGCCTTCCCCCTTCTACCACAGCACACCACAGCTAGAGAGGTACCAGGTGTGGCTGACTCATCCTGCTTGTCCTAGGAGAAAAAAAGGTTACTTACCTGTAACAGGGGTTCTTGGCAGTCAGATGACGTCACCAGGTGTGGCTGACTTATCCTGCTGTCCATGGAGAACCCCCATTACAGGTAAGTAACCTTGCTATATCCTCTTCCAACAGGATGATAATCTCAAAAACAAAAAAGGTCACGCACCTGTAGGCTGCTGTTTAGTAAATCAAAGTCACTGTATCTTCTTACAATCTGCAAAACACAGCACAAAGGCAACAAGTCAACCAGAACGTTTCACTTCACAAATAAGCAGCGCACATTTGTAACTTCATATCACATGACGTGCAGCTACTTGCTCTGTCCTTTTCCATAGCTAGTTTTGTCTTCAATTTAATTAAAACACATTGTTGAAGAAGAACATACCTGCCAGCAGCAAATGCTGTGCACTTTCATATGGAAGGTCCCTGGTTCAATCCCCAAATTGAATTTTCTGCACCCTGATTTGGGCAGGGCTGGGGAGGCAGCACTCAGCCCTTTGGGAGGAAGGAAGCACTCATAGCCCTTGGGGGATGGGGGGAGGGAGACATGGTCATCACTAAGGATGAAACTTTGGTAGCTGAATTTAGAGCCCAAGCTACACAGGTCCAGAAAGAGCCCTGGTGCATGGCTTCTGGCCTCAAGACAGTTATTGTAATGACCAGACTAGGGACAGTGGGAGGATCTATTAAAATGAAAGGGAGGGGGGAGGAATCTCCAGGCAATTGTGAAAGACAACTCATGGTGCCATAATACTGCTTCCAAATGAGCTGGATGTAAAAAAGGAAAAAAGGAGAAACTAATGGGCCAATAAAGGAAAAAAAGAAATTACCTGCCAACTGTTTTCCATGGAAATTCCTCTTTGCACACGAATGATATATTCCTTCAAAAGAAACAAATGCAAATTAGTTGACACATGAATCCAGCAAAGAAAAAGTATTTTGAATAAATCTGTTAAACACCTAGTTTAGGCAGCGCATTGCGGCAGATAGTAAATAAATAAAAAGCATCCAGAGGACAGGGGCATTCATCCAGCTTTAGAGCTTTAAGAATATTGTAGTCTCATGCCCTAGTCAGAAGTGGATTCTACTTCAATCCTTTCTACCTACAGTCTGTCAGATCACTCCAGCCTCCCAGTTCCTCCCATCCATTCATGTTCACAATCTGTCTTGGCAGGGTTTGACACCTGATTCATGTCTGCTTGGTCTTCTGAAAACCTTAAGCTCTACCATCTTTGACCTCTTGCATTACACATTACTGAGGAAAACCGGAACTCTTGAGGAAGGCGCACTTCATTACGATGGCACCTCCTAAGCACAGTACCAGGTGTTCTAGTAAAGTACTTATATTATACTATATTTATGCAGGGTTTTCATAATAGGAGGAGGAGGATGCCCAAGGAACATTTGACAGGAGGCAGACCGTATATTTCCATGTCAAAAATATGTGCATAGTGCTCAAACAAAATCCTTTGAGTCTTCCACTATTTTCTTCAATGTGCCATCTCTTTTAGAAGCTTTTCATCCTCTTCATCTCTCCTCCATTCCTTCCTCCCACCCACCCACCGTTAGTTTCCTTCCTTTTTGGTGCTCACCTTCTATCTCGTGTCTCTCCCCCATCTCTCTGTTTCTGGCTCTCATCACCTCAGTTCCACAAGGATAACCCTGGCTCCGTTCACTGCTGCTTTTCTCACTAATACTCCCAAATGGTTCTTAGACTGCAGTCTACAAGAACTCCATAAACAGTTTATTTGTTATTTATTTTGTGCATAAACTGTATATTCTAATCTTGATATTAGTGAATTAGATATCATAACATTAATAGTTAATCTATTCAAAACACACATAAAGGCAAACTATTCAAGTAAAAACCCTGAAAACCAATTACTGACAATCACATGAGCAACCTTTTCCTGTATTCACAATGTCAAAGAATTCTCTCACTTCCTTCAACTATTCAAATCTGACAAAGCCTCCTTAAAAAGAAATGCTTTAACTTTCTTGTGAAATTTTACCAAATCTGACTCCAGACTCACTACAGGTGGCGGCATATTGCAGATTCTGGGACTTACAATCGAGAAGGTGCACCCTTGATTGCTTGTTTTACATGCCACTTCCACCCCTGAATCTTATTTGAACATTGAGAAACTGGAGATGCCAATGGGCATGCAAGTGATAATTTAAAGTTTAATATTATCACCAAGATCTTGAATTTTGCTCATCAGGCTATCGGTAGCCAACACCACAATCAGTAAGAACAATAGGGTATGTTTACTAAACTGGATTAACAGTTAACCCATGCTATTTGTATCTAGGTCCCATTGAATAACATGGGACTTAGTTGCAAATAGCACAGGTTATCTATTAGCCCAGCTTAGTAAACATACCCCTATATGTTTGTTTGGGATTTTGTATTTTTTTACCAGTTAATAGCTTGGCAGCCACATCAATGTTTCTAGTAAATGTGGGCTATAATCCCAGATACGCCACATTCCAATAATCTGTGGATGTGAGAACAAGGTGTTGCAAGACAAAACATGAAAGTCATCATTTGACAAAAACTCTCCTTATATGCAATAAAGCGGGGTTACTTATCTGTAAAGAGGGTTCTCCGTGGACAGCAGAATAAGTTAGCCACACCTATTGAGGTCCTCCGACGGTGCCACAGATGGAAATATATATAAGAACATAAGATATGCCATACTGGGTCAGACCAAGGTCCATCAAGCCCAGTATCCTGTTTCCAACAGTGGCCAATGCTCTCCTAAAGCTCAGAAAAGCAAACCCTTTCTAAGCATGTGCCAAAGTGTCAGTTCATTCCTAACAGTGGCCCAAAGGCTAGGATGGCAGGTTCTCTATTTTGGTTCAAAAACAAAGTGGGGTGTTGGTGTCCTTCATGAAAGGGGAGGAGGATGGGATTGTGTGGCTGACTTTTCCTGTTGCTCACAGAAACCTCCATTACAGATAAGTAACCTTGCTTTCACCATGGACACGCAGGATGTGTCAGCCACACCTGATGACCTGTAGCTGTGGCCAATGGCCACATGTTCCTTGTGGTAGGATGAAGGCAGCCACCAACGAGGGATAAAAATATCAAATCTTTTGTTTGCACCTGAGATATGAATGTCAGCTTCTGCTGCAAATTAACAAACAGGTAGCCATATAGACTGCCAATTGGCAGTAAATGGAATTCAACAACAGACAAGAACGCTAACTGAGCAATGCTTTGCATCTGGCAGCAACATGGCAACAGTAACTACCTAGTTAATGGAGAGAGGACCCTACGCAGTGACAGGGACTAAAACAGTGCCATAGTCCAGTCTTGGGTCCAGCAATGTATCTTTCGTGGTGGAGTGGCCATGGCCAAGACTGTATGACAAAAGGAGCTAATCTTTTTGCACATATTGGTCCAGGCAGTAGTGTCTTTGGAAGGTGTGTAAGGAGGACCAGGCCGCATCCTTGAATATGTCTCTTGCTGGCAGAGAGTTAAGGTTTGTCAGAGTGAGGGGTCATGGCCTAGAGGCTGGGTGCCCACCTGGGCATAGAAAAATGCTATGCAGGCTGATACCTATAGTAACAGTGTCCTATTTGTGACCGGGCGCTCCAATCTGTTGGGGTCAACGGAGAAGAGGTGAGCCCTGGGTCACTGGTGATCCATCCTCTGGATGTAGGTACTCAGAGCACGCACAAAGTCCAGGGTTTGAGATGCTACTCTTTTGATGAGGAAAGAGGCTTGAAGTAAAAAGTGGGCAACTCAATGGTTTGGTTCAAGTGGAAGGGTGAGGCCACCTTCAGGATGGACCTAGGGTGTGTTCTGAGAGTGGCATGGTCTTGGTATAGTTGGGTATACAGTAGGTGGGTGACCAGCGCCTGCAGCTCGCCAACACATCTAGCCAAAGTGATGGTAATTGGGAAGATGGCCTTCCAAGTGGCATTCTTCAGTAATGCAGAGGTCATACGCTCAAAAAGGGTCCTGCATAAGTTAGTGTAGGATGACATTGAGGTCCCAGAATGGCACAGGCTGTTGCACTGGGGGCCTGAGATTGGTCAGACTTTAATGAACCATGCCACTAATGAATGAGTGGAAAACGAGGCATTATTGTGGTGGTTGTGCTGGTTGCAACAGCTGACAGGTGTAGCTGAACTAAAGCAGTCTTAAGTCTGCAGTGATGAGTTAACGGAGGACCTGTGGAGTCTGGCAGGAAGAGATCAAGTCCCGTGGAGGCACATCAGGCATCAAAGTGTTTCCACTTGAGGCCATACGACTTCCTCATCTGGCAGCCTGGATAACTCGTTGCACTTTAGTAGCAAGGTATAGGGAGGAGAAGGTCATACTCTCAATTTCCAGGCAGTCAGAGCGAGAGTGGATAGGTTGGCATGTAGAATTCTGCTCCCATCTTGGATGATGAAATCTGGCATTTGCAGAAGCTGGATGGAGAGGCCCTTCGATAGGCACACAGGTATGGGGAACCACACTTGTCTTAGCCTGTGGGTGGCGATGAGGAAGATGGTAGTTCAGTCGTGGATCAACTTCTGCGTAGTCTTGGAGATAAGTGGGGAGGAAGAGTAGGCGTGCAGGAGAAGAACATTTTCCCAGTGAATGCATCAGAGGCAAAGCTGCAGGGGGGACGGGTGTTTGGAGACAAAGCTTTTGCACTTCGTGTTGCCTTTGCTGCTGAACAGATGCAGATATGGCTATCCCCACCGCTGGAAGTGTGTCCAACAGACAGCTGAGGCTGTCTGCTAAGCGGTTTTGCTTGCTGGCAGGTAAGACACCAGTAGGAAGCATTCCCTTGAGAGAGCAAGAGTCCAGATCCTGTGAGCCCCCCTGCAGAGCACCAGGGATCCTATTCCTCCTTGTTTGCTGACGTTGAGCATGGTAACTTGATTGCCAGTTTGAATCACTATGGACTTGTTTGCTATCCATTGGCCAAAAGCCTGAGTGCATATCCGATTGCATGCAGCTCATAAGAACATAAGATATGCCATACTGGGTCAGACCAAGGTCCATCAAGCCCAGTATCCTGTTTCCAATAGTGGCCAATCTAGGTCATATGTACCTAGCAGTTTCCCCAAAAGACAAGTTCCGCAATGCTTGTACTGGGGTCAAGCATTGATATCTTCGGTCACTTCTTAATAATGGTTTATGGACCTTTCCTCCAGGAACTTGTCCAAACCTTTTTTAAACCCAGTTACAATAACAGCTTTACTACATCCTCTGGTAACAAATTCCAGAGTTTGATTACAGGTTGAGTGAAAAAATATTTTCTTTTATTAGTCTTAAATAGTTTACCCTGTAGCTTCATTGCATGTCCCCTAGTCTTTCTATATTCTGATAACGTAAACAATCGATCTACGTTTACCCGTTCCACTCCGTTCATTAATTTATAGACTTCTATCATATCTCCCCTCAGCCGTCTCTTTTCCAGGTTAAAGAGCCCTAACCTTTTTAGCCTTTCTTCATAGGAGTATCCTTCCATCCCCTTTACCATTTTGGTGGCTCTTCTCTGAACCTTTTCTAATAATGCTATATCCTTTTTAAGATACGGCGACCAGAATTGCACACAATATTCAAGGTGTGGTCTCACCATGGAACGATATAGAGGCATTATAATATCTTTTGTTTTATTTTCCATTCCTTTCCTTATGATACCTAGCATTCTATTTGCTCTCTTGGCAGCCGCTGCACACTGGGCCGAGGGTTTTAACATGTTATCCACAATGATACCTAAATCGTTTTCCTGGGTGGTGGTTCCTAATGTGGAACCTTGCATTGTGTAACCATAGTTTGGGTTGTTCTTCCCTAGGTGCATAACTTTGCACTTGTCCACATTAAATTTCATCTGCCATTTTGATGCCCAGTCTTCCAATTTATCAAGATCCTCTTGCAATTTTCCACAATCCTCTTGGGTTTTTTTAACAACTTTAAATAGTTTTGTGTCATCTGCAAATTTGATAACCTCACTCGTTATTCCACTTTCCAGGTCATTTATGAATATGTCAAAAAGCACCGGACCCAGCACAGATCCCTGGGGTACACCACTATTCACCTTTCTCCATTGGGAAAATTGGCCATTTAGCCCAACCCTCTGTTTTCTATCTTTTAACCAGTTCTTGATCCACAGTAGTACACTGCCTCCTATCCCATGACTCTTTAATTTTGCCAAAAGTCTCCGATGAGGGACCCTGTCAAAGGCTTTCTGAAAGTCCAGATACACTATATCAACCGACTCACCTTTGTCCACTTGTTTATTCACACTTTCAAAAAAACATAACAGATTAGTAAGACAAGATCTTCCTTGTCTAAAGCCATGTTGGCTGTCTACCATTAGGCCATGACTATCTACATGCTGAGTAATTTTATTCTTTATGATGGTTTCTACCATTTTTCCCCGGTACTGACGTGAGGCTCACCTGTCTGTAGTTTCTCGGATCACCCCTGGAACCCTTTTTAAAAATTGGTGTTACACTGGCGATCCTCCAATCTTCAGGTATTAGAGATGATTTTAATGATAGTTCACAGATTACTAATAGCAGGTCTGCAATCTCATATTTCAGTTCTTTCAACACCCTTGGATGTATACCATCCGGCCCAGGTGATTTGCTACTCTTCAGTTTATCAAATAGTTGTAATACATCTTCCCGATGTATCGATATTTCCTTCAATTCTTCCGCACCTTTAAATACCACTTCAGTCATGGTAACATCCCTACATCTTTCTCAGTAAAGACTGAAGCAAAGAATTCATTCAGTCTCTCTGCTATCGCCTTGTCGCCTCTTAGTGCCCCTTTAACTCCTCTATCATCTAATGGACCAACTGACTCTCTCACAGGTTTTTTGCTACGAATGTACTTGAAAAAATCTTTATTTCACGTTTTTGCTTCCGCAGCAAGCTTCTTCTCAAATTCTCCCTTTGCCTGCTTTATCAATGCCTTGCATTTGACTTGCCAGTGCTTGTGCTGTTTCCAGGTTTCGTCGTTTGGCTCTTTTTTCCATTTCCTGAAAGATGCTTTTTTGGCAACAGCCGCCTCTCTGACCTCACCTTTAAACCATGCTGGCAGTTTTTTGGACTGCCTTCCACTTTTCTTAAAGCGTGGAATACAGCTGGTCTGGGCTGCCAAGATAGTATTTTTCAACACCACCCAAGCTTGATGTAAGTCTTTAACCTTTGCAACTGCTCCTTTTAGTTTTTTCTTAACTATTTTCCTCATTTTATCATAGTCTCCCTTTCGAAAGTTAAAAGGTAGTACTGTGGATTTCCGTACTCTCTCTCCTCCACTAATTAAATCAAAGGCGATCATGCTATGATCACTATTGCCAAGTGGCCCCAACACCCTCATCTCTTGCACTAGATCTGGTGTTCCACTAAGGACTAGGTCTAATATGGCTTCCCCTCTGGTTGGTTCATGAACCAGCTGCTCCAAGAAGCAGTCATTTATGTCATCTAGGAACTTTATCTCCCTAGCATGTCCTGCCGTGACACTGACCCAGTCGATAGCGGGGTAATTGAAATCACCCATTATTATTACTGCGCTGTAACTTTTGTTCCTGTATCCCGAGGCCTTGTATATGGAAATGGAGTAGGTGGGTGCCCAAGCCCACCCTAGAGGCATTCATTGTGATGTTCAGGTAGTGGTGGGACTGCTGAAGGGGCCTGGACTGAGAAATGATCTTCTGTTGTGTCCACCAAAAAAGTGCCTCCTATGCCTTGAGGTTTATAGTGATTTGGTTCGAGAAAGGCTGGGAATGCTGGTTCCAGCATTTTTGCAGATCCCACTGAAGCTGCCACATGTAGATCTTGGTGTGGGGAAGGACTTGCGTGGTAGCTGCTATATGTCCTAGGAAACAGTGAGATAGTTGAGGCTGAAAACTTCCTGGCTAGAGTGGTGATGGTGTCTGTTTGTAGTGTGGATAGGAATGCCTTTGATTGGGTTGGTCTGATGTCGTCGTCCCCATGAGGTCCATGGACTGTAGGATGGAGATATGATTCCTCATAGTTGATGAGAAAGCCCAGAGAAGAAAGAAGCATGATGGACATCTTGACAGATGCCTCAACCTCCTGTTTTGAGGGTACTGCTAGAAACCAGTCATCCCAATATGGGAAGACACACACGTCAGGTTTGCAGAGGTGCACTATGGCCACTGCAATGCACTTGGTGAAGATTCTTGGTGCCGGGGAGAGGCCACCCTGTACTAGTAGTGGCTGCCCAAGGTGCAGAAGCATAGGTACCTTCTGTGGGCTCAGTGGATATACAGGCATCCTGCCGATCCAGGGATGCCATCCAGTCAATGGTTTGCAGACAAGGGAGGATGGAGCCCAGGAAATACATTCAGAACCTCTCCTTTCGAATGAACTAGTTGAGGCAGTTGAGTTTTTGGGGATCAAGAGTATCTGGAGTAAAACCCGATTGACTTCCTCAGGGAAAACAGGGTCTATGGCCCTTGACTTCAGGAGAGAATGTATTTCCGCTGCCATGACAGGGAGCAAGTGCAGTGGGATCTTGCAGGAAGGAAAGATGTGCTGGAGAAACTGATGCAGTAGCCTTTGCAAATAATCTGCAGGACCCATTCGTCTGCAGTGATCTCCTCCCAGGCTCTCCTGAAGAATGAGAGCTGTCCCCCTACAGATCGACCATCAAGGGATGGCCTGTACCTGGTACATGGTCTTGAGCCTTCTGGACATGGTCAGTCCTGATGCTGGGGTTTTTCAGATCCCCAGTAAGTGGTCCATGAGTATCTTGTGCACTGATATTGCCAGCAGAGTTCTTGGGGTGTCCAGGTACTTTAGCACTGCTAAGATTTTGCTCCTAGGATCCAGTCTGGGGTGAGGGAAAGTTGTGTTGTCAGCTTCTGGAGGCACTAAGGGTAGTTGAGGTGCTCTGGTAGTGAGAGCGGCTGTGGTGGAGGCGGCGATGACCTCCAACTAGATGCCTAGTGAGTCTGGGAGACGTGCTGACTCCCCAGTGTAGCCTTGGGTGGCTGCTTCTTTCCTTTCGCTGTCTACTGATGCTGGTTCTGGCGAAAAGCATAGTGGCACTGGAGATGGCAGAGTTGAGAGCGTGTGCTTGTCCTTTGACAGTGTAGGGGGGAAGTGCCGGACTGGGCAGTGTCATGGAGCTGGCGACGGTTGTTGCATGTTCCTGTGGGTGTGGAGGCACGTGGTGCACCTGGAAACTGGCAAGGAGGTCCATGGAAGCTGGCAAGGAGGTCCATGAAGGCTGCAGGCGCAGACAGGGGATGGCTGTGGCCGTGGTCCGGGTTTACAGGTCTGTCTCGCTTGCAAAGACGGCTGCAGTAGCTGTTGTGGCTGCCAGAGCTGAAGGCAGGTCTCCTTCTCTCATGGATCCATGACCTGGATCCGGATTGGTATGATCTGAGCCTTGGGCTGCCTGAGCTGCTGCTCCTTCTATCATGATCATGCCAGTAGAGAATAAATGTCTTTTTTTGTGTATTTTCTCATCTGCCTGTTTTTCTGAAGCAAAATTCAGAGCCGAGAGGGCTGATCTCGTGGGTGATCCCAGCTTCATGAGGGCATTCTTGGCTGGAAGATGGCTTCTCCCAGTTGCCATGGCACAGACCAATGGCATGGGAGAAGGCGATGCCAAGTGCAGGGGTAGCATGGCCAGACACATGGGACATTCCGGCTGGGAAAGGGCTTCTCTATGCCATGGCGCCGACCAATGGCACGGGAGAAGGTGGTGCAAAGTACAAGTAAGGTGTGGCCAGACATATGGGGAGTTGCCAGCTAGGAGATGGCTTCTCCTTGATGCCATGGTGCCAAAGAAGGGGTGGCGCTGAGAGCCAAGAAGGCAGAGGAATTTATCAAGCCTATACTGGCAGGCAGGACTTGTAAAGGAGCATCAGAGCCCAGATCTGCAGGTCTTCCAAGAAGGGCTTTTGGTGTACAGACTACCACAGGTGCTTTGCAATATACCGGGTCAGGGATGGAGGGCTTTTCCAGCACATCCCTTGCTACGGTGCGATTGACCACAGGCTCCTTGCCGCTGGCCACTTGCTTCTCTGCCCTGCTCCTCCTCTTCTTTTCAGCCACATACTGTTCATCTTCCTGCTGCATTTGGGGCACTTTTAAAGACTTCGCTTAGAGGAGCTCATTGCGATCCATCTCTTTTTGCAGAGTTCTTTTTCCTACTTGCTCGATTTCTTCTACGATTTTCTTCTTTTTATTTTTTTTTTTATTTAACGGAAAGCTGACGATTCCGTCCTTCTGGCAAGGTGGAAGAAGCGAAACGGAGCTAGGTAGGGGTGGGCTTGGATGTGGGGTCACTTTGGCACATGCTCTAGAGCACTTCCATCTGCGGTACTGTCCGAGGACATCACCATCTGTGGCTGACACGTCCCGCTTGTCCATGGAGAAATGCAAGCTGTTTTACTTGGTTGATTTTGCAAATTGCCTTGAAGTCTTCCCCACAACAGGGGGCATATCAAATACAATAATTAAATCTGGAAAAGGTTTCTTTAATTATTTGTTTAATATAAAGTTTAAATGACAATTCAATATCTAGTTGTACATTGATAGGGATGGTAATGTTGTCAATCATAATTATATTTGCTGATTCCAAGATCTCCTTTCTCTGCATAGCCATTAGCTGTGTTTTACATAAATTCAGCTTTCGGAAGATTGTTTTTATTGTTTGGCCACTTTGCTAGGGTTTCACGAATAAAACAGAGAAGATATAATATAACGTCATCTGTATACATTCAAAATAACTCCATGGCCACAATACATCCACACAATGGATGTAAATACAAAATTTAATAGTGGTGCTGAATAGCCATTTGCAATTACTCGCCGTTTCCTATTTGACAGGATTTAAAGAACTTTAATGCCCCAATAGATTTCTTATAATAACCTCCACAATAAAATACTTTCTATTACTCTTTCAAAGGCTGCTGAAATTTCTAAAATGACACCATAATTGAATGTCTGTAATCAATTATTCACTGCTGAAAATGCCCCCGCCGGAACCGCCGCCCCGAAAGACCAACCCCTCCACGGCAACCCGCCCCTCCCCACTCCATTCAAATAGGGACACAACCCCCAACACCCCAGTCAAATCGGGAAAAGAAACCCCACAAAGAGAACAATGCACCCAACCGCCCACGCCAACAAAAGCCGCCAGAAACCGGCGTGCCAGACACCCACTGCGAGCCCGCAGAACACCAAACCATGGCAACCCTCCATCTGTGGGACAATGGAAGTCTGCCATGACCCGGCACTCCATGGGCCCACAACAAAAGTCCAAAGCACCGGCCTCCAGCAGCCCCCGCCAGCCAGAACAACCACATCGCCACGGACAGCCAAGTGCACCGCCCTTCCCACAAAGCCTCCCCTCCCAATTCAACCAAGGGGCCCACACCCCCCGAGAAATGCCGAGGGCTGCACCCCCACCCAAACAGAACTAAAAGGAATGGACTGCCAAGGCAACAGCCCCGACAAAAACATCCCCATGGTAGGCTCAACCACCCCCCCTCCCCCCAGTAGGTTCAGTAGTAATTTGTGGGGATAAGCATAGGTTTTATAGATAGGATAGACTCCCTTTCCAGGCAGAAATGTAGGACTAGGTGGTGGCCCGGCAGATCTCCGACAAGGGAACGGAGGAGTGCAGGTTCGCCACAGAGACCGCCATGGCCCAGATGCCATGTACTGTGTCACGGTGCTCCAGCGAGAGACTGACCTGCTCAAAGGCGAAGGCACTGCAGTCCCCCACTCAAATGGACAAGGTATGCTTAGAGACCGCTGCAGATCACTAACTACTAGTATGCAAATTCAAGTTGAAAAAGAGAAAGCCACTCATGAATGTAGCAAAATACAATTTAATAGTGGTGCTGAAAGACCTGACCTCTGTGGCACTCCACTGAGCATATCGAACCATATAGAATAGCCATTTGCAATTACTCGCTGTTTCCTATTTGACAGATAGGATTTAAAGAACTTTAATGCTCCAATAGATTTCTTATAATAACCTCCACAATAAAATACTTTCCATTACTCCTTCAAAGGCTGCTGAAATTTCTAGAAATGCCACCAAAATTGAATGTCTGGAATCAATTATTCACTGCTGAGAGCAAGATCTGTACCTCATCGTATCTGAATCCAAACTGAAATCAGTGTATAGCATATTCCTCTGTATTATGCTTCCCCCTCTCCCTTTAAATATTTAAAATAAATAAATAAATAAAAGAGTAAATTTACCTTCAAGGTTGTATTTTGCTACATTCATGAGTGGTTTTCTCTTTTTCAACTTGAATTTGCATACTAGTAGTTAGTGATCTGTACCACATTCAGCTCCAGGTTTTGTCTTTGTTGATGTTATCAAGCTTTTCCATCGTTGACTTCCACAGATGTAGTCAATTTTATTTCTGTACAATCCATTGGATGAAGTCCATGTGTACAGTCGGTGCTTGTGTTGCTGGAAGAAGATGTTTGAGATGAATAGATCATTGGTCTTGCAGAATTCTATCAGTCTTTCTCCAGCTTGGTTTCTGTTGCCAAGTACATATTTTCAAGCCACTTGGCTCTCACACACTTTACCTTATTCTTTTTGCATTCCAGTCCCCATGACTATTAGGATATCCTGTTTGCATGTTCTGCCAATTTCAGCTTGTACTTGTTCATAGACATCATCAACGTCTTCCTCTTCTGCAGCTGTTGTTGGGGCATATACCTGAATTATAATTGTGTTGATGGGCTTTTCTCATCAATGAATAGAAATTAAGCGTTCACTGAATTTAAAGACTGCCTGAAAAAATGATTTGCTACTTTAGATATAAATAACAGTTCCAGAAAAGTTATGGGATGACATCAAGAAGGTTGTGTTGGAAGAAAGCGAGAAATCTCTACATCAGGGGAAAAAGCAAAAACGGCCAAAAAGGAAGACTGAAGAAATTCTGAAAATTGTCCAGAAACACAGAAAAGCTAAAGAAAGGGAGGAGTGGTCTAGTGGTTAGGACAAGGTACTTCAGGCCGGAGGGCCAGGGGTTCAAGTCCCACCTAGGGACAGCAATCTCAGGCTGGAGGGACTGGGATTTCTAGTCCTATAGGCACTCCTTGTGGCCTTGGGCAAGCCACTTAACCCTCCATTGGCCATGTTCCCTGTAAGTATTAGCGTATGTGTCTCATATCCCCTTGTGTTAAATGTATCCCCCAATTGACCGCTTTGACCTGGTGAAAAGCGGGATATAAATACAGCTAAATAAATAATAAAAGAAAGAAAGAAAGGGGAGAAAAAGAGGCAATCACAGAACTCGGAGATTTCCAACGTACAGCAAGACAAGACAAGAAGAAGTACTACAATGACACATGCCAGGAAATAGAATCAGAAACTATTAGAGGAAGGATGGCTTTTTTAAAGCTATGAGAGTTAAGGAGAAAATTCTAGCCTCGAATTGAAATGCTACAAGATGCTCAAGAATCCATGTTGAATGATGCTGAGAACATAAGAACATAAGATATGCCATACTAGGTCAGACCAAGGTCCATCAAGCCCAGTATTCTGTTTCCAACAGTGGCCAATCTAGGTCACAAGTACCTAGCAGTTTCCCAAAAAGACACCCTTGACCTAAACAGAGAAATGGAACTCCATAATATCTAATGCAGCATCAGCCCCTACGATTACAGAACCACAAGCATGTAGGAGGTCCAACGCCCCCTGGTACTCAAATGATATCAGAGATATAAAGCGCACTCTCAGAAGATTAGAGAGAAAATGGAGACGGAACAAGTCGCATAACTCCCTGACTCAATACAGAACCAGTAGGTAAAGCAAATATGAACAGGAACGCTCAATTCTATCTATATGGAACCAAAATCATCTTTTTACTCGCTCTCTCACAGATGCTTTAAACACTTATTTAACCTATTGTTGAAGGTCTCAGACTTTGTTGGCACTCATTTTCAGACTTACAATACGTCCAGCATTAGTGCCTAATAGCATCAATGACCCTCAGCGAAACCTTCGGTTAATAGTGAAAGCGGATGGGGCTCTTCTTTTATATTATACTACCCAAATCTCAGTGTTGTTATTGTTCATATTATAGAACCTTCCTAATGGTTCAATAGTCGACAACTAGTGAATACTTAACTTCTATTTTAATTTTCTTCATCCAGCTCCCATCACGCTTTTAGATCCCGACGCTCTCCTCCGGCGCCTCCGTTGCGTTTCACAATTGTTGTTTCCTCAGGGGATCACTGTTCACCGCTTATTACTCTCTATAAAATAAAACCCATCTCACTTATTCTTAGCACTTTCTAAGTTCCTAAAACCTTCTCTCTTGTTGACCTTACTAGCTACATGTGTGGGAAACCTACCGGAAACTTGAGTGATGCTGCACACGTCTCATATCAATTTTTCTTTCCGCGCTTTCAAGGAGTTCAAAACTCATTCATCCCGCGCTTGAAAAAACGCCACGCATGTGGACTGGCGATCACCTATCCAAATTTAAAGACCTTACTCTCCTCTTCTATTGGAGGTTTCTACTCCCACCCCAAATTGACGTCATGGACATCTTCAATGTTATAGCTTTCTCTCTACCAGTAATCTAATAAATGACTCATGTATTTTGTTACCGAACTGCCTATCTTACCCTATTTTTTACTACAAAATATTTTCTCTATTTTTTGTTTTTTCATAAAACCACTTCACCTCCCTAGTTGTACAAGACTAGATATTTTTATCATCAACTTCCGATATTCAATAATCCCCTACCTCACCTAGCTACAGGTCTTTTCCTACCATTCCCATCCCTAGCCAAAATATGTAACGTTTTGGATCCCCGAATTTTTGCCTGCACTGTTTTACCTCACTACATATACACGATCAATCCACTCTGACAATCCTCCAATGAGGTCAATCACTATGTTCATTTACTTGTTCTTACATCTTTTATCTTCATATACAGGATGACCAATCTATGGTGGCATAAAGGACTGTGGGCATCACTGTTTTCAGCACAAATATCAATTTTTGTTCTCTATTTTGCGGTACACACGGCTGATGAAGAAGCACAGGCAGCAGTTATACAGGAAGATAGAGGGGTACATCGAATAAAATTACCATTAAATCTACCTGGTCCCCTCCAAGTCCATTACATCCAGCGCTAGTTGTATCTAAAGAACTAGTTTTGTAAGAGCTACAGAGTTTAGAAAAGTGAAGTAAAAAGAAATTCACGATTTTAACAAAAAGGGAACAAAATGCATTGAAGGACTTGCAACAAAGAACTGATATTGTAATAAGACGAGCCGATAAGGGGGGAGCCGTGGTAGTGTTAAGTAGAGAGTATTATTTATCAGAAGCTATGCAGCAACTACAAGATCGGAAGACATATAGAATATTAACAGAAGATACAAAATCCACTTTACAAGTGGAAATAAGAGAGATTACACAAGTGGCTTTACAAGATAAATTGATAACTCGTAAAGAATATCAATACCTTAATGCAGTGACATCCATGACAGCAAGATTTTATACAGTTCCAAAAAAATACATAAAAATTTGCAGAGGCCTCCGGAAAATCATGAATTTCTTTTTACTTGACTTTTCTAAACCCTGTAGCTCTTTCAAAACTAGTTCTTTAGAAACAACTAGCGCTGGATGTAATGGACCTGGAGGGGACCAGGTAGATTTCAATGGTAATTTTAGTCGACGTACCCCTCTATCTTCCTGTATAACTGCTGCTTGTGCTTCTTCATCAGCAGTGTGTACCGCAAAATAGAGAACAAAAATGGATATTTCTGCTGAAAACAGTGATGCCCACAGGTCTTAATGCCACCATAGATTGTCATCCTGTATATAATTGGAGGATTGTCAGAGTGGAATGATCGTGTATATGTAGTGAGGTAAAACAGTGCAGGCAAAAATTCGGGGATCTAAAACGTTACATATTTTGGCTAGGGATGGGAATGGTAGGAAAAGACCTGTAGCTAGGTGAGGTAGGGGATTATTGAATATCGGAAGTTGATGATAAAAATATCTAGTCTTGTACAATTAGGGAGGTGAAGTGGTTTTATGAAAAAACAAAAAATAGAGAAAATATTTCGTAGTAAAAATGGGGTAAGATAAGCGGTTCGGTAACGAAATACATCAGTCATTTATTCGATTACTGGTAGAGAGAAAGCTATAACACTGAAGATGTTGATGATGTCAATTTGGGGTGGGAGTAGAAACCTCCAATAGAAGAGGAGAGTAAGGTCTTTAAATATGGATAGGTGATCGCCAGTCCGCATGCGCGACGTTTTTCAAGCGCGGGATGAATGAGGTTTGAACTCCTTGAAAGCGCGGAAAGAAAAATTGATATGAGACGTATGCAGCATCACTCAAGTTTCCGGTAGGTTTCCCACACATGTAGCTAGTAAGGTCAACAAGAGATAAGGTTTTAGGAACTTAGAAAGTGCTAAGAATAAGTGAGATGGGTTTTATTTTAGAGAGAGTAATAAGCGGTGAACAGTGATCCCCTGAGGAAACAACAATTGTGAAACGCAACGGAGGTGCCGGAGGAAAGTGTCAGGATCTAAATGCGTGATGGGGAGCTGAATGAAGAAAATTAAAATAAAAGTTAAGTATTCACTAGTTGTCGACTACTGAACCATTAGGAAGGTTCTATAATATGAACAATAACATTGAGAGTTGGGTAGTGTAAAAAAGAAGAGCCCCATCCGCTTTCACTATTAACCGAAGGTTTCGCTGAAGGTCATTGATGCTATTAGGCACTAATGTTGGACGTATTGTAAGTCTGAAAATGAGTGCCAACAAAGTCTGAGACCTTCAACAATAGGTTAAATAAGTGTTTAAAGCATCTGTAAGAGATAGTAAAAAGAAGATTTCGGTTCCAGATAGAATTGAGCGTTCCTGTTTATATTTGCTTTACCTATTGGTAATCGCTCAGAGAAAGACCATAACTAACTGTTTCAATACAGAACCAAGCAACTGGAATATAACAACTTGATAAATGAGCATAAACAGCAACACCATACCAACCTAATCATAAAATCTGTCAACAGACCGCGAGAACTCTTTAACATTGTCCAAAAGCTAAATAAGGACACCACGCAGCACTTTACCCACCATCTTGACACACAGGAATTTGCAGACTACATGAAATCAAAAAACACCATCCAGACATGCTCCATCACACCACAGACAGATGACTGAGATAAAAGAGCAGCATCAAACCTGGGAGGACTTCAGCATACCATCAACACATCAAGTAGAGGACATAATAAATGGACTCAACACAACAACTTCACTGTCAGACCCATGCCCAGTGTCTTGGCTCAAAGCCACAAGAAGCCAGCTCTCTCGTCACATTCACAAAATCGTCAAAGATTCACTCCAACAAGAATATATGCCACAGTCCCTGAAGCACGCCATGATACGACCGATACTTAAAAGCAACAACCTAAGCCCCTCTGAACCAAAATCATACCGTCCCATCTCCAGCCTAACATTCCTTGTGAAAATCGTTGAAAAGACAGTGCAAAGACAACTTCAGGACCATATTGACATGAATGCACCACTGGACATCCATCAGCATGGCTTTAAACCCCAACACGGTGTGGAAACACTACTCACTTCCCTCTTTGACAATCTCCTAAGAGGCATGGATAACAAAGAACATATTCCTGCTAGTGTTCATGGACATCTCGGCAGCCTTTGACACTGTATCCCACTCCAGGTTACTGCAACGCCTGCAGCAGATAGAACACTATGAAGTGGTTTACTTCCTACTTGGAAAATCGAACGCAACAAGTCAAATGCGCCCAAAAGAAATCACTGCAGTTCCCCGTCACGCAGGGAATACCACAAGGTTTAGCCCTGTCATCAATGCTCTAATATTTACATCCAACCAATATGCAACATCAAACGCCACAAACTCCACTATTACATCTACATGTATGCTGACGACATCATGGTGTATGCTCCAGTCAACCTACTAGCACTTAACACCACAAAAATAACCAGATGCCTTGAAGATATGAATGCCTGGCTCACAGCCAATAACCTGACGGTCCACTACGATAAAACTGAGGCAATGTTCCTCACCAGGAATCCCACCTTCATTCCACCACAAACTATCAGCATTCTAGACAAACTCATAGTAGTCAAAGATAAAGTTAAGTACCTGGGCATCACAATGGACAGAGCTCTGAACATGAAATCCCACATCACCAAAACCGCAAACAAGGCCTATCAACGTTTGAGGACCATCAGAAAAATCAAGCCAATACTTCAACAGGACCACTTCCACACAGTGTGCCAAGCACTCATCACACCTCTGCTTGATTACGGAAACTCGTTATATCAAGGTCTCCCTCAGCAGACCTTACACCCACTCCAAATGGTGCAAAAAACTGCAGCACGCATCATTACAGGCACTCCAAGAACCGAGCACATCACCTCCGTCTTACAGCAACTGCACTGGCTCCCAATGATAGCCAGAGCAAAATTTAAAACAGTCCAAATCATCTTTAAAATCGTCCACCATCTCTCGGCAGATGCACTCCAAGACATAACAAGGGATATCAGCGATAGACCAAGAAGGACCAATAATGACAACATGATCGGCACACCTGCAGGTTATCACAAGACTAAACAACTTCAAGAAGAGCTCCTTCACTACTGGTGTCCACACTTTGGAACTCTCTCCCAATGAGCCTGAGGGCATTAAATGACATCATAGACTTCCGCAAGGCCCTTAAAACCCTGCTCTTTACAGAAACCTATCAGCAGACAGACAATGGTCTCCACCCGAACAGTAATGCAACTACCTCCGCCAACTCGATACCCACTCATACCAACTAGACATACGAGTTCATTGTACAATGTTGTTAAGTACCCTCATGTTAAATGTAACCCCAATTGTGATGTGACCACTTTGATTAAAGGATAAGGTGGTATACAAATCTGTCTAAATAAATACATAAATAGGTTCCATAATGCTTGTAGTGGAGCAAGCAGTGGATATCCTGAGTCCCCTTTAATAATGTTTTATGGATCTTTCCTCCAGGAACTTATCCAAAAACTCAGCTACACTAACAGCTTTTACTAAATTCTCCGGTAACAAATTCCAGAGTTTGATTACACGTTGAGTGAAAACATATTTTCTCTTATTAGTCTTAATTAGGTTGCACTGTAGCTTCATTGCATGTCCCCTAGTCTTTCTATATTCTGATGGTGTAAACAGTCAATCTACATTTATCCGTTCCACTCCATTCATTAATTTATAGACCTCTATCATATCTCTCCTCAGCCGTCTCTTTTCCAGGTTGAAGAAACCTAAACTTTTAGCCTCTCTTCATAAGGGTATCCTTCCATCCCCTTTACCATTTTGGTGGTTCTTCTCTGTACCTTTTCTAATAACACTATATCCTTTTTAAGATACAGCAACCAGAACTGCACACCATATTCAAGGTGCAGTCGCACCATGGAAGAATACAGAGGCATTATATCATCCTTGGTTTTATTCTCCATTACTTTCCTTATGATTCCTAGCATTCTATTTGCTTTCTTGGCCACCACTGCACACTGGGTGGAGGGTTTCAACATGTTATCCATGACAACACCTAAATCTTCTTCCTCGGTGGTGGTTTCTAATGTGGAACTATGCATTATGTAACCATAATTTGTTTTTTTTTTCCTAGGTGCATAACTTTGTACTTGTCCACATTGTTTCATCTGCCATTTGGATGCCCAGTCTTCCAATTTATCAGAGTCCTCTTGCAATTTTTCACAATCCTCATGGGTTTTAACATCTTTGAATAATTTTGTGTCATCTGTAAATTTGATTGCCTCACTTGTTATTCCCCTTTCCAGGTCATCTACAAATATGTTAAAAAGCAGCGGATCCAGCACAGATCCCTGCGGTAGTTCACAATTTACCTTTCTCCACTGGGAAAATTAGCCATTTAGCCCAGTTCCTAATCCACAATAGTACATTGCCTCATATCCCATGACTTTAATTTCGCCTAGTCTCTCTCATGAGGGACCTTGTCAAAGGCTTTCTGAAAATCCAGATACACTATATCAAGAAAAGGTCGAAAGAATATACAGAATCATTATACCATAAAGATTAGGAGGACCAACAGCCGTTTCAACATTTACCTTATGATCAGGAACCATTGGTGATGAAAGACGAAGTTGAAGCAATATTGAAAGCCTTGTCAAAGAACAGAGCACCAGGCATTGATGGCATTCCCATTGAAGTATTACAGCAATCAGATGAAGCTGTTACCATTCTTGCAAGGCTCTGCCAGGAAATTTGGAAGACAAATTCATGGCCAACTGACTGGAAAAAATCTGTGTTTATACCAATACTGAAGAAAGGTGATCCAACTGACTGTGAAAATCATCACATAATCGCTCTGATCCCACATGCCAGCAAAATTCTACTCATGATCATTCAGAGACTACACACATACCTGGAACGAGAACTGCCTGAAGTGCAAGTAGGGTTCAGGAAAGGGCAAGGAACGAGAGACGTCATCACGGATGTGAGATGGATTCTTGAAAAGACAAAAGAATACCAAAAGGATATCCGTATGTGTTTTATGGACTACAGCAAGGCTTTTGACTGTGTAAACCATGAGAAAACTCTGGGCCACATTAAGAAGCATGGGTATACCAGAACACCCAATAATTGTCTTGCACAACCTTTACATTGATCAAGAAGCAACAATTTGAACAGAACTAGGGGAAACAGAATAGTTTAAAATCAGCAAATATGTACGACAAGACTGTATACTTTCCCCTTACCCCTTTAAAATTTATATGTGGAACAAATCATAGAAAAAGGACTATATTTATTTATTTATTTATTTAACCAGTTTTATATACCACCTTATCCTTCAATCAAAGTGGTTACAACACAGGGTATACAATTGTAGGCAGAAGCAAGGAAAGGTAGTGGGGAGGTATAGGGAAGAATATACATAAAACAGAAACTACAATTAGACAAAAGTGTGAAGATAGGTGTTGAGTCTCCCACCATCACTGTGCTGATGATACCACATTACTGGCTGAAAGTAAAGATGATCTGAAACATTTGCTTCTCAAGATCAAGGAACAGTCTTAAAATGGGTCTGCATCTTAACGTTAAGAAGGTAAAGATCCTGACAACTGGCAAAATCAATAAGTTAATCACTGATGGAGAAGACATTGAAATAATTGACAACTTTAACTTACTTATATCAACAATCAATAAAGAAAGGACTAGCAGTCAAAAAAAATCAGACAATACTATGTATGTTATGACATATTGCTCTTGGTAGAATGGCTATGAAGGACCTAGACAAGATTCTCAAGAGAAGAGATGTCTCTCTTCATACAAAGATTAGACTTCTCCAAGCCATGGTATTTTCAATAACATCATATGGATGTAAAAGTTGGAAAGTGAAAAAGATAGAAAGGAAGAAAATTGATGCCTTTGAATTATGGTGCTGGCAACGAATACTGTGTATATCATGGACTGCTAGAAGAACAAACCAGTCAGTAACTAGAGGAGATCAAACCTAAGCTTTACTTAGAAGCTCAGATGACAAGACTTTGTCTTTCATTCTTTGGACATATCATGCAAAGAGAGCAATCATTGGAGAAAGACATAATGCTTGGGAAGGTAGGTGGTCACCATAAAGGAGGAAGGCTGGCAATGAGAAGGATCAATATAATAACAGCAGCTATGGATACCACTCTATCAACAATGAGCCACCTGGCTGAAGACTGAAAAAAGTTTAGGTCAACTATCTAGAGGGTTGCCAGGAATAGACATCAACTCGATGGCACTTAACAACAACAACAACTTACTTTAAAATATCCTTCTAGTATAAATACACTTTGCAGATAAATTAAAACCATAATGTCCTCTGCTCATGCCTCATCACTTTCAATTCACTAGGAAATTCCTTTTTACACAAAGGAAAGGTAAGCTGGGTGAATTACTTTGTCCTGACATCAGATAACATGTTGAGAACTCTCTGATAGTGGAACATTCAGCAGAAGCCTTCAGAACTAGTAAAACAATAAGAGCCAGTGCTGCATGGCAAATAGAAAAATCTCTCTTTGCATTTACTCACCTCAAAAAGACCCGATAAAAAAAAATCAGCAAGCCTAATAAAATCTAACTACCAATCAAATCAGAATATGTTCTTCTTGGATAGTGCAGGTGAATGCCCTACTAGGAGATACTTCCCTAGCCCTAGTTTCCTTGTTTCCACAGTTGACAAATGGGTTTCCTGTAGGAGGATTATGTCTGCAGCTTGACTGCTGCAGTAGACTAGAATCTTTTTCCGCTTCATTGATTAATTATACCTTTTACGTTCAAAGATAAAAACTTAACTGGCTTCATGGAACAAGATCATCATAGCAAGGAGAAGTTAAGGATACCAGAGCAAAAAGAGTACACCAGCAGCTGCCACTTACTATCCATACAAGCCCCCAGGGAGACACCACCCTCCTTAAATGGAGAACACAACATGGGTGAGCCATCTCTACTAGACTGCCACACAACCTCGCCTTATTAAGAGAATGTAAATAAATAAATAAATAAAATAAAAATTACATATTTTCTATATGCCCTTACCTCAAGCCCGGACAACGTTACATATCCTTTCCGTATTAAACCATTAATCATTTCCCCCTGCCCCACCCCTACCTCCCCTATCAACCTCTTACTTTCCCCCCCTCTTATAAACCATATTCACACATACCATCCCTCAATCTGATAGCTCAACAGCATACACAAGTTTGATAAGAGGAAGTGGCCCGTAAATGGAACACGGTCCACACTGGTTCTCACTCCCGGCCCCACCCTTGTAACATTATCCCCGTTCTACCCTTGTAACATTATTGACACAGCAGTATGTAAATTGTACATAGTTTTCCCTGTTTTTCTCCAAGTTGTTTTCCCTGTTCGATGTAAACTCGGGAGTGCCCTGCGGTCCTCAAGTCGTTCTGTTAACTGTAAACTGCACCGATGATAAAGAGCGCGGTATAAAAGAAAATGTTAAATAAATAAATAAATAAAACAAAGAAAGGTATGTAGGAACTCAAGCAACAGGGCATACAATTCATATTAAATAGAAGAGAAAAGGAAAATCACCAATTAAAATCCAGCATTAAATATTCACGGTTGTATTCCCGTGAGGAAGACCCATGCTTTGATCACCCAGTCAAGATTTACAATGCCCTGATCAATTGTGGTTAGGAATGCTGCAGAAACAGTGTTCTCAAGCTCAGGTAGGGGAGAAGTCAGAATCACTCTCCCAGTCCAGACCCTAGCTACTGGATTCAGGGTCCATGGTTGCAGGTTTCTGGAGAGCCCTGGAGCATCATTGCAAGGACCAGACAAGGTAAAATATTTGGCAGAGAAAGAAAAATTTGTTTTTTATACTGCCTTATCCTTCAATCAAAGCGGTTTACATAAAACATAAAATTTATACAGTATAATGAGTGAGGATATTGCAAACAATTAGGATGGAAAATCCCTGGGTAGTTGAGAATAAAGGCATGTCATGGTGCTTAATCCCAAACCTGAAACCATCGAGTCGGAGGGGGGAAAGGAGGAGTATCCAGCTTTAGGTTTGCTCCATGAAACGGAAGATTCAGGCATCAACATGGTTGATTCTACATATCAAAAAAAACTGTTGTGGTTCCTGCCTATTTGTATCAAAAGTGTTACTTGATTCAGAACGGGAGGCAATCTAAAGCAGGGGTTCTCAACTCGGTCTCAGCCTGTCAGGGTTTCAAGATATCCACAATAAATATGCAAGAGATAAACAAAAAAATCCCACAGCTGAGGAACTTTCTACCCTAGGAAGGACAATCATTCATTAAAGTCAGCAAATAATTTTTATCGGAATAGTTTGACACATTCAAACTTTGGATGAACCGCACACACTGTGACTTATCTTATAAACAGCACTGTACATTGCTGACCATTACGCAAGCATTAAATATTAACTGGGTATCTAACAAATAACATAGGATGTAATGCAGAAAACCTGTGCTAAAGCACAGAGCTAATACTCCAGCACAGGCTTCCCTAATGCAACTTTAACACAAAAAAGTTTTGCTCAGCAATGCTGTCAGCACACAGCATGCAAATGAGCTGTGCGCAAAACGTCTGTGATAAACAAGGAGAGTAAGTTAGACACATGCGCACAGGGGTCTGTGTTAGTAGCACCCATATCTTGTGTACAAAAACACTCAACTTGGCACTTGTTTTCTGGCGCATACAGCAGTATTATTCTGCACATATGTTCTGCTCAAAAATATCAGTGTTCATAAGCACCGATATTCATGTTTATGTGCCAGATAGCATTTTAGCACGTGTGTAACATTGCTCCAGCCCACTTCCCTGCCATTTTTTCCGCACTCTCTTCAGCAAACCCAGAAAAAAGTTATGGTTCAAGAAATAGGCATAAATTCCCCACCAGCACAAACCAGTGTTAGTTAACCCTTAAAGCTTAAAATCCCAGCATCGAACTTGACTATCTGACCTTCAGTGCACTTCTCTGCCTCTGCATTGCTTCTATACTTAATTCATTCCAATCCATTTAAATGGAATTGTATGCACTGTGCAAGGATTGTGCTCATGTCAGAGACTTCCTGCATTCTGTGCCCATGCTAGCACAGAAATTTTGTGTAAACACATTACGGGTCTTGGAAATCTTTGCCCTTTAGAATCCTCAGAGCACAATGATCATAAAGCAAGCCTCGAGAAGCGAAAGCTCAGCTTCCTAAGGATGAGACATCTTCCAGTTTCTCACCTCTTTCCACACCTTCAAAGAAGATGTTACATTACAGCAGTGCCACACACCAAGTCCTTTTGTCTTTTCTCTCAGTTTACAGACAAAAAGGAGCTGCGCACGTGTGTGTCTGCTCCATTAGATCCTGACTGCTTCTATTTACTAGCCTAAAGTCACTTCTGCAGAAACCTCAAAGCAGCAGCACCACCAGTATAAAACACTTAGGGCTAGACTTACTAGTGTGCTGCTGCATTAGCATATCCTAATGCAATCAACACAGATAATTAGTACATTGGTCCCAGGCCATATAAAAGAGGCCCTGTGATAATGTGTTCATGCATGATAGTGTCCTTAGCTGGTCACAGAGCAGTTTTACAAAACCTGCAAGGCTTCTTTTTTAAGCAGCCTTTTCCTTGATCTATCATTTTTTTATTGACTGATAGAAGAATTTGGGTTAAATGTTTATGCTGTACTGTACTCTGCTTAGAAAATTTTACAAGTAGAATATAAGCGTGTTAAATAAAAACAGCTATATGCTGTTTAGATAAGGGTGTAGAGTAGAGTTTTATTGGCATTGTATATTTTAATTTTAATTGATTTACTAAATGAATTCATTTGTCTCCTTTCGAAAATCACAAGTGTTTTGTACATTGGCAGTCCATAAGTGTAAATGAAACTAAATTTTACACTAAAAAGTAATGGTACCTTGATGCTCATCCTATCAATGCTTGAGGCTTATTAAAAGGAGAACTCAGAACATACAAAAATGTGTGGAATGTCTGCTCCAGGGTAATTCAGTAGAAAATGCAGAACAGTGCTATCTTGTTTCATCTCATTGTTAGAAATATGGAGGGGGTGGTATTATTTGTAATATAATGATAGTCATCTTATTAATGTCTTTAAAAAAAAGACAGGACTATAAAACCCCGAGTGGAGTAGCCTAGTGGTTAGAGCAACAGCCTAGCACTCAAGAGATATGCATTTAACTCCCACTAGCATTCCTTGTGACCTTGGGCAAGTCACTTTACCCTCCACTGCCTTGGAAGAAAAGGCCTGGCAATCTACTTCTGGTCATACCTTGCCAAGAAAACCCAGGGGGCGCCAGGGCACCAGGAATCAGCATTGACTTGACTGCACTTAAAACATTTGTTTGTTTGCTTGTTTGGTTTTTTTTGTTTGTTTTTTTTTAAAACCCTAGACACCGTTACAAATCCAGAACCAAAAGGCATCCTTGGCAGCCTGGTATTAGATAGCAGCTCAGAGATAGTGGAACAAACACGAAGGACCTCTAAGGGAAAAAAAAGGGACTATAAAGCTTAGTTGGTATGGAAGGGCAGAATGAATAGGATGTATGGTCTTTATCTGCCATCATATTTCCATGTTCCTAACACTGCCCCAATGTCTATACATTTAGGTCCTTGTGTACTTTGGGCGCAGAGCCTGCCAATCAATAGTCTCTACCCTATCTCTAGCCATTAGGAGTGAAAGCCTCCAGAATTGCTTATAAAATTCTAGGCGAACTGGCTATGCCTCTCCCTCTGCAGCTTAGCATTCCTCTGGCTTTAGCCACTACTTAAAACATTCAATGGTACAATACAATATTGGATACTCAGGAAACACAATTTTCAAAGCTGTTACCTGTGGGAAAAAGCTGTCTTCCCTTACTGCAAGATAAAGTACCTGCGCTGCTTCATAGAGTGGATATTTTAACCTATGTTGAAAAAGGGGTGGGGCAAGTAAAGGGAGGGAAAGTCCATAGCTGGCTTTTATTTTGACCTAGTAAATAAACTGAAATAAGATCATTTGGGCAATGGTGGTTTCTAGGCAGCCTCTCCCACTTGACTTTCACCAAGAGGATAACCAGAGTACCACCCGCCCAACATTACTGTATATGAGATTGCAAAGGAATAAAATGTTATTACATTAAATGATTGTTTTAATGGTCTTAAAAATCTCCTGCAAAGTAACTGTGGAAGGTTCATCTGTGTGTCTGTCACTATTCATGTGATTGATTGTGTATGTGCAAACAAACATGCATAGCACCTCACATCAGCATTCAACAGGTTGAAAAGTGCACACTTGGGGTATTGTTTGCTAAACCAAGTTAATAGATAACCCAGGCTGTCTGCAACTAGGCCCAATGTTCTTCAATGGTACTTAGTTGCAGATAACCTGGGTTAACCCCAGCTCAATTTAGTAAACCTCTAAGAGTATGAAATAATGGTGCACTTCCCCTTTTATCCATTCACAAAATCTGACATGACCATGTGGGAGATGTGATTGAAATAGCCATGGTAAAGTCTGCCTCAGTAGACTAGCAGAGGATGTGTAGTTGGTAGGAACAGTGGGTATCAAGTATGAGTAGGGACCAGTGGTATATATGAGATGTGTGTGTATCAGTGGTATGATGTGCATATTATCCTCAATGGGGAAGAGTTTAGCTGTTTTTCTGTGGGAATATGAGGGTCGGATGTCATGGGGTTGGGTGACATATGGGTATGAGTGTCAAGAGGGTCGGTGAGGTATGTCGGCATGTGTGGCCATGGGCATGTGAGTCAGGGGAGGGGTGTCTGCGTATGTGTGTTAGGAGTGGTGTGTGAGGATGTCAAGGATATGTGTGTAGGCAAATATGTAGGAAAGGGAGGGTGAATGTGTATCTGGTGTGTGGGTGTGTGTATTGAGGGAGGGGGGATGTGTGTCAAGAGTGGTGTGCGAGAATATCGGTGGTGTGTGGGTGGGCATGTGTGCCGGGAGGGGTGAAGAGAGGGCATGTCAGGGCGTGTGTGTCAGGGGTGGCGAGGATGTCAGTGGTGTGGGAGAGGGCATGTGTGTTGGAAGAGGTGGGTGATGGTGTGAGGATGTCAGGGTCGTGTTTGTGCGAGTATGCGTGTTGGGAAAGGAGGGTGAAGGTATATCAATGTGCATGGGGCATGTGTGTCAGCAGTGTGTGAAGATGTTGGGGGAGATGTGTGCATGTGTGTAGAGAGAGGTGGGTGAAGATGTGTCAGAGGCATGTGTGTGGGGATGGGTGTGTCGGGAGGTGTGGGAATGAGTGTGAGTATGTCAGGAGGTGTGTGTTGCACAGCCAAGAGCAGGACACAAATAGCCATAGGAGGACTACTTTATTAGATCTCAATGGAGTGTGTCACAGAAAGGCAAATTGGATAAAAGCACCCACGGATACTCTGTATCTCCAGAATGCACATGTCGGATTGACCTCATGTTTGCTGAATAAAATAGTTGTTCCACAGCTATTTGTGTCCTGCTCTTGGTTGTGCTGCAGGTGGTGTTCTCCTTGTTCTTCAAGAGGTGTATGTTGGCCAAGTAAAATTAATTTCTCCTTGCAATTCCCTCCTGTCCCCCTGATTTCACCCTACTACCCCCCATCCCCCTTACTCTGCGCTACCATTCCTCTTGCACTCTCTCATTCTTGGTTGCCCCCTTGAACTCTATCCCTGTCTCCTCTGACACTCACCTTTCCACTCCCTCTCTCCTCTACTGCACTGTGCCCCTCCATCTAGGATCAGCCCTTCAACTAGGTGGGCTAGATGACCACCTAGGGCAGCAGACCTCTGTACACAGAACGGCACACATGGCCTACTGCTTCTGACACCCCCCCCCCCCCTCTAACAGGAAGTTGTGTCGGAGGGGGATCAAAAGGGGCAGGCCATGTGTGCCGAAGCACATGGCTGCTACAGGCTGCTGCTACTAAGCCATCCTCCCCCAACCCAACCAACAGAATCTGTAGCAGCATAGGGGGGGTGGCATGGATGGGGCTTCTGCCTGGGGTGGCAGAAACCCTTGGGCCAGCCCTGCCTCCTTCCCTGGTACTGCTTTCACTCCCTTCTCCATTTCCCTTCTTTATTCTTTTCCTCCTTTCCTTGGCACTCCTCCCCCCTTGCATTCTCTCAATTCCCCTCCCCCTCTTTTCACCTTAGTGATTCCTTTTAAATTCCTTGCAGTGGGACTCTGTTTCTTTGCTCATCAGCATGAAGCCTCCTTTAACACTGCAGCTGTAACAGCAGCTCAGGAGCACTGCTCCCCTTACATCGGGGGGGGGGGGAGGGGAGAAACGCAGCCTTCCCTCTGAACCATTTACCTTTTTCTTAATTTTTCCTATCTGCTCTCTCTTCCTTTGGATAACTGTTCTGCTTCTTCCCTCACCAGTTCTTTCTTTTCCTGAGTGGTGGGACCTGGCCTCCACTTCTTCCCCCTACCACTTTTCATTTCTCTGGGTGATGAGGCCTGACGTCACTCTCACGTGTGGCTCACGGGCACTGTTGTGCTGATGTGAGGTGTTATTTTGCACATGCGCAAACATATGCATACAGAAAGACAAAAAACAAACACACAGATGAACCTTCCAAAACAGGCACCATTGTTTAAGCAAATCACACCTAAAAACAATCAAATAAGTCATTAAAAAATGAATCCCAACAATATTTCAGTGGTAAATAGCCTGAAAATTCTAGACTCTGACACAGGATACATTATTCTTCAATTATGCACTAACAATAGTACACAATCAGAGCTAGAATCTGTTTTTCACAAATGTGATGATGTTGAAATTAAATGAGACATAAGAAATGTCATACTGGGTCTACCATGGTCCATCAAGCCTAGTATCCTGTTTCAGAGGTCAACCCAGGTAACTCTGGAATTTGTTACCGGAGGATGTAGTAAAGGCTGTTAGTGTAGCTGGGTTTAAAAAAGGTTTGGACAAGTTCCTGGAGGAAAGGTCCATAAACCATTATTAAGAAGGGACCCAGGATATCAATGCTTGAACCAGCACAAGCATTGTGGAACCTGTGTCCCTTGGGGAAACTGCTAGGTACGTATGACCTAGATTGGCCACTGTTGGAAACAGAATGCTGGGCTTGATGGACCTTGGTCTGACCCAGTATGGCATATCTTATGTTCTAAGTACCTGGCAGGTTCCAAAAAAGGTACATAGGTTCCACAATGCTTGTCCAAGGGTAAGCAGTGGATTTCCTGGGTCCTCTTTAATAATGGTTTATGGACCTTTCCTCCAGGAACTTATCCAAACCTTTTTTAAATCCAGCTACACTAACAGCTTTTACTACATGCTCTGGTAACAAATTCCAAAGTTTGATTATGCGTCAAGTGAAAAAATATTTTCTCTTATTAGTCTTAATTGGGGTTACGTTGTAGCTTCATTGCGTGTCCTGTAGGCTTTCTACTTTTTGTTGGCGTAAAACAACCAATCTACGTTTACCCATTCCACTGCATTCATTAATTTATAGACCTCTACACTTTTCTTAAAGGATTTCAATGATCTGTCCAATTGAATATAGAGAGCTATAGAATTCCAAAGAACAGGAGCTAAGAAAAAGAAAGCAGCCTGACAGGTACTGTATATTCAAGGCGGGCAAAAGCATTAGATGGAACTAGTCTATTTTGGTTTTGAGATCATATTTGTAAATATGGATAAGCAAATCTGAGAGATAATGAGGAGAACTTGAGTAAAAAGCTTTATCTGATTTGCCCGCACCACTCTCATATACATGTGCATTCTCTCCTGTTTGGTGTTCCTCCATGTAACATTTACTCATGGCCAAATATTATATCCGTTACCTCTCATCCAAACTCAAAACAAAATTTCTATTGAGGCAGACCAAGCAGTACATTTGAATGTTTGTTTGTTTGTTAACAGTTAAGAGTCAGTACAGCACTGTTTACACTGAGTGACACAACAGAGATGCCAAAGAGTTTATTACTCTTGTGATACCAGACCCCCTACATACAGCACCCGAAAAACACAGTGTTGTGTCTTATAAAGCAAATCTCAGCTCTCTGACAGCTAGCAGCCCATGTCCTAAGGGAGTGAGGGAATGACAGGGTGGCGAGAGCAGCAGAAAGAGAGAATTGCTGCGGGAGGGAGAAGTCCGTGCGGCGGCGGCAGCCCATGCTCACCGTGTGAGACTGCAGACTCTGGCTCGCCTCGATCACCGCCGTCAGCGGCACAGTGTCGTCCAGCTGCACCTTCCCAGCCGGCGGCTTCTCCATAAACGACATCGCGACGGCCAGAACAGGCTGTCAACCAGCAAAGGGAGAGCGCGGTCCTACAGGGTGTCGCCGACAGCGTCTCGTCGCCCTCCCAGGCCCTGCTTTCTACCGCGCCGCAGTCAAGTACCGGCCGCGACTTCCTCGGCTCCACATTCAGCTCCCGCGGCCGCCGGGCACTCCACTGACTTGAGAGGAAACGGGCTGAGAACTCTCCGCGCATGCGCCTCAAGCAGAAACGTCATAAAGTGCCTGCGGGCGGGAGCGTGCCGTAACTGCACGCTGCTTCCGGTTGCACGGCGACCGGCGCGTGTCCACTGTCCAGTCGTTGAAGGCTGCTGCTGCCTTCTTTTGGTTATAAGGAAAGAATTGAGAAAGCGGAGCGTCCGTCCACGATGAACGGGACTAGAGTGTCACCCGCATGGACCTTACCAAACTGTCTACTGTGCCTTAGACTAGTGCACCATCTCTCTAGTTTCTAGCACCTGGATTCCACTCATAAGTAAAGAGCCAATGGCAACATCCTATAGTCTACCCCCAACTATATAAGCCTAGCAAGTGTCTTTGACATAAAGTAGACCATTAGAATATATAGCCCAATCACGCTCCTGTCCTTTAAAGTAGGGGTGTCAAACACCAGTCCTGGAGAGCCACAAACCAGTCTGGTTTTCAGGATGCCCCTAATGAATATTCATTATATATATTTGCATACAATGGGGCAGTATGCAAATATATCATGCATACCCTGAAAACCTGACAGGTTTGCAGCCCTCCAGGACTGGAGTTTGACACCCCTGCTATAAAGCATCTGCGGCGAGGCAGTTTAGAGGTATGTTTGTCCCAAGATAAGACGGTGTTGTATGGTCCTTGGCCTAATACAGGGGTACTCAAATCAAGTCCTGGAGGGCCACAAACCAGTCGGGTTTTTGGGATATCCCTAATGAATATGCATGAGATACATTCAAATACAATGGAGGCAGTGCATGCAAATATATCTCATGCATATTCATTAGGGATATCCCAAAAACCTGACTGGTTTGCAGCCCTCCAGGACTGGCTTTGAGTACCTCTGGCCTAATGGAAGGAGACTAAGACATGCACCAGCCAGTCACTTAGGGCAGCAACTTCTGGAGGACAGCAAAGAGCAGGGCATTCAAAGCTAAATAAGAGATTTTGACAGCCAAGAGGAAGGAGGCTTAAAGTCTACCTAGTTCAACCTTGGGAGTCAGGGTTACAGAATCACCTTTCTTAATATATTATGAGACAGATTTGCAGATATTGGGGCACTGTTACAATTATGGTCAACGTTATTGGCACCTTTACCTTTTAAGCATGTTGTGTTCAGTATCTTGAGAAATAATTAGCAATATTCCAACTGTCATCATAACATTTTAATAATATATTCAAAAGGTATACAAAAAAAAGATTATCTGTGCAACATAGTAATGTCTAAAAAAAAAAACAATATATGACCTGGATAGGATTTAGGGCACCCTTTACTAATATATAACCTTTGGCAGTGATGACACCTCCAACTATTTCTTGTAGCCATCTATAAGTTTCATACATCTGTCTACTGCTAGTGTCTCATACTCTTCAACTGCAATTTGTTACAGCTCATGAATCTTTCCAAGATTTCTTGTATCAATAGCAGATTTCAGCTCTTTCCAAAGGTTCTCAATTGGATTTAGATTAGGACTCATTGCTGGTTGGTTTAGAAACAGTCCATTTTTTCCTTTTTAACTTCACTTTTGTACTGCTGGGTCATTGTCCTGCTGGAGAACCCAGACCTAGCTTTGACACCAGGTAGCACATTTCACTCCAAAATACCTTGATAGTTCTCAGACATCATGAAGGTGTATTTTCCCCCCCCCCTTCTAAGCTTCCTTTCTTCACCTGTAAACGTATCGATAGTCTTCCTTGCCAAAGAGCTCAAATTTAGTTTCATCTGTCCACAGAATATTTTCCCAGAATGAGTCTAGTTTCTCAAGGGGGATTTGGGCAAAGCTCATATGTGCCTTTTTATGTCTGTCTTTGAGCAATAGGGTCCTTGGCTTCTGCCCAAGAAGTTCTTTGTTTAGTGCGTGATGTATGGTACGGGTTGAAACCACCACCCCAAATTGCTGCAGGTCAGCCTTAAGCTCTTTAGATGTTGTCTGTGGTAGTTTTCCAATAGTGCGCACTAATCTTTGAAGAATTCTTGGATTAATTTTCCTCTTCCCATCACATCCTGGGAGGTTCTTGACAGTTCCATGAGTAGAAAACTTCTTAATAACATTGTGAACTGTAGAAATAGGAATCCCAACATCTTTGGAGATGGTCTTGTACCCCTTGGAAGTTTGACAATAATGGCTTTTCTGATGATCGCAGGCAGCTCTCGTCTTCACCATTGTGAAAATGGCATGGAACAGGGAGTGAACATAACCAATGAATAATGGCTCTAATGTTTAAAATGGCCAAGTCAAGTCATGTGAGTACTGACAATTGATCACATGTGCATCCAGTCACACTGCCAAGAAAACACAGGAGCTGCTGGGTCTCCAGGAGTCAGCATTGCCTCAAAGGCACACAATGCATTGCATTTTGTGTCCAATTTTACTGCAATAGGAATTGTTTATAAGGGTGCCAATAATCATGTCCTGGCAGTGTCCCAGTTTTTATATTATTTCATTTTTAATTGGTCTTGTTTTATTTTATTCTTTTGTGTCAAATATGTATGAACATATAGTCCAAAGCCATTTCAATAGCCACTTTGTTTTAGGAGATATTGGACATTAAGGGGTTGAACTGCACGGGTGCCAATAATGTTAACTACAACTGTATATAGAAATTTACATCATAGTTTATAGTTCATTAATTGGCTTGATACACATTTCAAAAATGTATATTAAACCCATGTGATGCATTTAAGTTCAAAATAAAAAGTTAAAAATGTAATCCATAAAGTGTAAATAGTAATTACACTTACCTGGTAATTGTAGTTCCTTGAGTGACAACAGCTTAGTCCTCTACGTATGGGTAGTGCACCTCCTCCTGCAGCATGAAGACTGGACCAATCAAAACTCAGCATCACTGGATCCAGCATCCTGGCTTCCCCCTGATCTCCAGTGAACTACTGTCAAAGCAAAACTCAAAGAGATAGCTAACCTTTAAGAAAAAAGCAAAAAATTAGTATGTCGCGTAATCCGCAAAACATTTGTTTGTGGTCTCTTTTTTTTTTTTTTTTTGCGCTAAGTGAGACCTAAAAAAGGCACATTAAACTACATCCACCCCTACAAACAGGGAAGGAAAAAGAAAACCAAAACAGCCAACCGAGGATCCCGCGCCTGCCGCACCAGAAGCAGTTAGCGAGAGCAAAAAAGACCAAAGAAGAAATATCTGAAAGACTCACCTGTAAGTACTGACGCCCGTACCGAATGCGTGCCGAGACAAAACAGTGTCCCAAGGGAGGGAAGGACGACTAAGCTGTCGTCACTCAAGGAACTACAATTACCAGGTAAGTGTAATTACTATTTCCTTATCGTTCCTCCAGCTTAGTCCTCTACGTATGGGATGTAACAGAGCAGCCTTAACAGGAGGGATTCCGCCAACCGGCACGCAAGACCGAGGAACCAAAACAGACATCACGTGCCGCCAAGACATCAATACGATAGTGCTTACTGAAAGTGTGGAGGGACGACCACGTCGCCGCTTTATAAATCTCCGCCGGCGACACCAAGCTATATTCCGCCCAGGACACCGCTTGAGCCCTTGTAGAATGAGCCCGCAATCCAATCGGTGCAACACACCCCTGCAACAGATAAGCTGAGGTAATCGCTTCCTTAATCCACCGAGAAAGCGTAGTTACTCACCTGTAACAGGTGTTCTCCAGGAGCAGCAGGAATCAGTCCTCACTTATGGGTGACGTCGGCGCCGACGGAGCCCTCGCGGAGCAATTTTCCCCAGCTTTCAAAGAAAGCCTTTGGGAATTGCAGCGCGCATGCGCGGTCCTCTTCCCGCCCAAGGGTGCCATCTTAGCCAGTCAGATGACATAGCCAAAAAAGACAGCATAAACATTTGCAAAAAAAGTAAAGCAGACGATTGCAACTCCAAGGGGAGGAGGGAGGGTTGTGAGGACTGATTCCTGCTGCTCCTGGAGAACACCTGTTACAGGTGAGTAACTACGCTTTCTCCAGGACCAAGCAGGAAGTCAGTCCTCACTTATGGGACTCCCAAGCTTAAGGCTACCGGAGACCCTAAGCACAAAAATGAGCTCCCTCTAGCTCAGCAGCACAGAAGGAAAGAATCTTCGCTGAATTATTACCCACCGGTAGCCCACATCCGGGATGGAGGGTAGGAGTTGCTCAGACCTCAAAGAGATTACGGAGGACTGCCTGTCCGAAAGCACTGTCCCTGCGGGACTCCCTCTCGAGACAGTAATGGACCACAAAAGTCTGGCTCGAAGACCAAGTAGCGGCCCGGCAGATGTCTGCCAGCGGAACAGAGCGGAGGTAAGCCACTGACGTGGCCTTTGCCCGAACGCAATGAGCCGCGACTCGACCTTCCAAGGAGAGTCCGGCTGCCCCATAAGCCCAAGTGATACAGTCCGCAACCCAGATGGACAGAGTACGCTTGGAGACCGGGAGCCCCAATTTATTGGGGTCAAAAGACACAAAAAGCTGAGCAGCTTTACGGTGCTCCCGCGTACGGTCAAGGTAGAAGTTCAAAGCCCTTCTACAGTCCAGGGTATGGAGGACCGTTTCAGCTCGGCTGGAGTGTGGTCTGGGAAAGAAGGTTGGAAGTACCACCTCCTGATTGATATGAAAAGGGGAGACCACCTTTGGAAGAAATTTTGGGTGAGTCCGTAGGACTACCCTATTTTTGTAGAACCGAGTGTAAGGGGGATCAGACACGAGGGCCTGCAATTCACTTACGCGTCTTTGCGGAAGTGAGGGCTATCAAGAACAGTGTTTTCCAAGAAAGAAAACGGAGAGAACAGGTAGCCATAGGTTCAAAAGGCGGACAGGTGATCCGCTGTAAAACCACATTCAGGTCCCAGTCAGGCGCTGGCAGGCGCAGAGGTGGTTTAAGTAGAAGGAGACCTCTGAGAAACCTCGCTACGAGAGGGTCGTTGGAGAGAGGTCTGCCGTCCACCGGCACATGATGTGCTGAAAGAGCGCTGAGGTGAACCTTGACGGAGTTGGACTTAAGTCCCAGATTAGAGAGGTAAAGCAAGTACTGCAAGACCACCGACACCGGGCAGGAGAAGGGATCCTGAGACTGTCGGGTACACCAAACGGGGCGTCGCGAGTCCGGGCGGGAAAAAGACCGGCGTCGAACCGAAGGAAAAAGAATAAAATTATGAAGAAATATCAACTTTTTCGCGGGGACAAGACGGGGACGTCTGTAGGGCTCCGCGGAAAAAAGAAGACTGGCTAAGATGGCACCCTTGGGCGGGAAGAGGACCGCGCATGCGCGCTGCAATTCCCAAAGGCTTTCTTTGAAAGCTGGGAAAAATTGCTCCGCGAGGGCTCCGTCGGCGCCGACGTCACCCATAAGTGAGGACTGACTTCCTGCTTGGTCCTGGAGAAATAGAGGCTTTCGCTGCCGCCTCACCTTTCCGGGCACCGCCGAACAAGACAAACAAACGATCCGACTTGCGGAAGGCTTCGGTGACCTGTAAATACCGACGCAAAACTCTCTTAAGGTCCAAACGACTAAGACCGCGATCAGAGGCCTGCTCCCCCAACGCACGCAACACCGGGAGCGACACCACCTGATTCAAGTGAAAAGGAGAATACACTTTAGGCAAAAAGGAAGGTACGGGCCTTAAAACCACCTTCTGATCCGAGAAAGACAGGAAAGGTTCCCTGCAAGAAAGAGCTTGAAGCTCAGAGATGCGACGCGCCGAACAAATCGCCACCAGAAACACCGTCTTAAGGGTCAAATCCTTCACCGAAACTCGAGAGAGGCTCAAACGGCGCGGCGGAAAGCGTGCGCAAGACCAAGTTGAGATCCCACGGAGGGACATAAACGCGGCGCGGAGGGCGCAGTCGAGAAACCGCTTTCAGGAAACGGATCACATCGGCATGGGCACCCAGAGCGACTCCCTGAATTTTACCTCTGTAACAGGAAAGAGCCGCGAGCTGCACACGCAAGGAACTGGCGGCCAACCCTTTATGAAAACCGTCCTGCAAAAAATCCAACACCACTGGAAGAGAGGCCGTAGCCGCCCGAACCTGACGCCTTGAACACCAATCCTCGAAAATACGCCAAACCCGAACATAAGCCAGCGAAGTGGACCGCTTTCGGGCTTGGAGTAACGTCGTCACAACAGAATTCGAATAACCTCTTTTCCTCAGTCGTGACCTTTCAATAGCCAGGTCGTAAGAGAGAATCTCTCCACTTGCGGCATGCGAAGAGGACCCTGACACAACAGATCCCAAGAAAGCGGAAGCCGCCACGGAGAATCGCTTAACAACCGCACCAGGTCGGCATACCATGGGCGACGGGGCCAATCCGGCGCTATTAACACGCGCCTCCTGTGCGACTCGATCCGCTGAATCACCCGCCCCAGAAGAGGCCACGGGGGAAACACATAAAGAAGGCCGGTGACGGGCCAAGGCTGCAAAAGAGCAGAGGCCCTCGGACATGGGCTCCCGCTGATGGCTGTAAAAACGAGGAGCCTTCGCGGACCGAAAGGTGGCCATCAGGTCTATCACCGGCTGACCCCGACGACACACCAACTGTTGGAACACCGCAGGATTCAGCTCCCATTCGCCGGCATCCACGTGAACTCGACTGAGAAAATCCACCGTGACATTGTCCTTCCCAGCAATGTGCGCCGCCGATATCGTCTGCAACCGGGGCTCTATCCACTCGAACAGCAGCCGGGCTTCCGCTTCCAAGCCCGCGCTTCCGGTACCACCCTGCCGATTTATGTAAGCCACGGTCGTGGCATTGTCCGAGAGAATCCGAACCGCTCCGTGCGTTACTTGGAGTTCGAAGCTTTGCAACGCCAACCGAACGGCTCTCAGCTCCAAATGATTGATCGACCAACCGCTCTCCTGCTGGGACCAGCGACCCTGTGCCACTAGCTCCCCGCAGTGCGCGCCCCAGCCCGTGAGACAGGCATCCGTCAACAGTGGAATCCAGTCCGGCTGTTCCAGGGGCATCCCCGCTTGGAGCGAGGATGGGCGCAACCACCACCTCAGGTCCTGGCAAACCGTCGGCGGGCAGGAAAGACGTTTGTTCAACGAATCGTTCTGATTGGACCAGCGACGCAGCAAGGCCCTCTGCAAGGATCGCATGTGGAAGCGAGACCACGGCACCACTTCCAAGGATGCCGCCATCGTCCCCAACAGTTGCAGATAGTGCCAAGCTGACGGAGCCGCAGCCCTCCGAAAACGGCACACAAGAGACTGGAAAGCTAGCACTCTCCGTTCTGGGAGAAACACGGCACCCCTGCAAGTATCGAATAGTACCCCCAGGTACTCGAGCGACTGAGTCGGAGCCAAGTGACTCTTGTCCGGGTTGACAACCCAGCCGAGAGACTGTAGAAGCCCGACGACTCTCGCCGTTGCCGTCTCGCTCTCCGAGCGAGTTTTTCCGCGTATCAACCAATCGTCGAGATAGGGATGAACCAGCACCCCCTCCTAACGTAAGGCAGCCGCCACCACCACCATCACTTTGGTGAACACCCGAGGAGCGGTGGCCAGCCCGAATGGCAACACCTGAAACTGGAAATGACCCCACGGAAGGGCGAACTGGAGATACTTTTGATGGGACTCCCGGATAGGAATATGGAGATAGGCCTCGGACAGGTCGAGAGAGGTGAGAAACTCGCCCTTGCGGGCCGCTACAATGACGGACCGCAGGGTCTCCATTCGAAAATGTGGAACTCGAAGACAGCGATTCACGCCTTTGAGATCTAAAATGGGACGAAGAGCACCATCCTTCTTTGGCACCACGAAATAAATGGAGTACCGGCCGAGACCATACTCCGCCGGTGGAATGGGAACGACGGCTCCTAACCGGAGCAAGCGATCGAGGGTCTGGCGAATATGAGCGGTCTTTACAGGGCCCCGGCAGGGAGACGCCACGAAGGAATCGAGAACGGGTCTTGCAAGATCTAAGGCGTACCCGTCTCGAATAATCTCCAAAACCCAGCGATCGGACGTAATCCGGGTCCAAGCAGAGAGAAACTGTCGAAGACAACCCCCAATCGCAGTTAACTCCGCCTGAACCCGCAGCCCTTCATTGGGGCTTTCGGGCGACGGACGGAGCAGCGGCAGCGAATCCTCTAGAGGCCCCTCGGAAGCCTCGAAAACTGGGAGATCTCGAGAGATACCGGCCTCGTTGCGATCCCACAAAACGGGGCGACCGAAATCGACGAAAATCTCGAAACGGACCCCAAGGGGAAGGAAGGTACCTCCCTCTCCTCGGGCGATCCTCCGGCAGACGGCCGCCCTTAGATTCGCCCAACTCCTTGACCAATTTATCAAGATCTTCTCCAAAAAGCAGCTTGCCTTTAAAAAGGCAACTTGCCCAGGCGAGACTTAGAAGAAGCATCTGCTGTCCAACTCTTCAACCAAAGGGCTCGGCGAGTCGCTACCAAAGAACCCATACTATTAGAAAGCGCCCGGATCAGGTCATAATGGACATCCGCTAGATACGCCGAGCCCGACTCCAAGCGCTGAAGCTCGGCCAAGTCCTCGGCTTCCGCGGGCACCGCCTGTCGAATACGCTGAACCCAGCGAAGACAGGCGCGAGCAACCCAAGCGCCACAAATGGAGGCCTGTAACGCGACTGTGTCCGCCTCAAACGACTGCTTTAACAAACCGTCCATTTTTCTGTCCTGAGGCTCCTTCAAGGCCACGCTACCTTCGACAGGGATCGTGGTTTTCTTGGTAACAGCTGAGACTGCCGCATCCACCTTAGGCAAACGAAAACGGTCGAGATCCTTGTCAGACAGCGGATACAGCTTACGCATGATCTTGATCCCCTTGAGACCAGATTCGGGGGCATCCCACTCTGTCTGTATCATCTGGTTAATGACTCTGTGCATGGGAAAAAAACACCTGAGTCTGACGTACAGCCTGAATGATGGGGTCCGCCCCATCGTCTTCCTCAGTCGACGGTGCTGGAACCAGCCCAAGAGTCTGAAGCGCCTCAGAAAGGAGCGCAGGCAACTCCTCTCTGCGAAAGACACGTATGATCTTCGCCTGATCTTCTGGCTCAGGGAGTTCGCCTTCTTCTAAGACCTCCTCCTCCATGTCCAACTCAGGATCTGCACCCTCAATCCAATCCGAATCGGACAACAGGGGCCCCTGTAGGCGCAGCCTTTTAGCCGCCCGTACGCTGAAGTCATCACAGTCCTTCGCCGAAGGCTGCGCGGCCGTCACCTGCTCCGTCGGGGAACCGAGCACAACTCCCTGCCGCCTGCGACAAAACGCTTGATGCATCATTAAAATAAAATCTGAAGAAAAGTCTTCGAAGAGGGCAGCACCTCCGAGATCAGCTGGCGCTCCCGCGCCTACAGAAAGAGCAGAGGCCGTCCCCGAGGGACCTTCCAAGGGCGAGTCTGTTGCCACAGGCGCGGCAGGGGACGGGGAGGAAACCGTCAAGGAAGTCTCCAGCCTCTGTTCCATATTGAGAGACAGGGAGGCACAGCGGTGACAGACGCCTGTCTCTGCAGAAGCGCCCCGCCGCGATCCACAAATGACACACAGGGACCCCGCTGGCATTAAGCCAAAAGCACCCTGCTCCCTCAGGGAGAAAGAAAGAAAGAGATAACTGGCGCTCAGGCTCCAGAAAGAGGGAACGCGGACCCTCAGAACAATCAAGCCCCTAGCCAGACAGAGAGTGACTGTCAGCAAAGAAGGCTTCTGCTTAGTTCTTTCTTCTGTTTTCTTTTTTTTTTTTTTTTTTTTTTTAACAGCTGACAACAGAAATTGAGCCAAACGCAGGTAGGCTGCTCAGCACGGTAAAAATTAACTCCTAGCAGCCCAAAACCGTCTCGCTGAAGGGGAGCGCCCAGAAAACAGGAAAATAAATAAATAAAAGAACCTGAAAAAATAATGTCAGCGGAGGGACGCCTGCGGCCCCGGGGCAGCCCACCGCGGCCGAATTAACCGCGTGGAGGAGAGAACAGCGAGGGACAAAATGGCCGCGGTAATTCACTCAGAGGGGATGCGGGAGAAATTTGGCGCCAAAAAGAGCAACCCGGTCAAGGCCCCGCCGAAATACCCGCTCCTGTCAAGAAACAACGAGTCGGGCAAAGGAACCCCGCTGAGAACACAAACGCAACACAAAGAAAGAAAAAAAGGGAAAAAGCGCGATCGCGTCAATGACAGGGCCAGTTACCCAAATCGTGTCTGCTCTCGAGCATCTCGTTGGCACTTGCACCACACAGAGTCCTACCTTCCAGGAACTGTGGTGCTGGACAGCCGCTGCAGGAGCTCTGCCCCGAACAGCCTTGGGCACAGAGATCCAAGTAAAATATAAAAGAAATAGCAAGTGGCTTTTGGTTGAGCAGGAGAGGGACCTCAGCTAAGCCCCCCCTCCTCCCGAGTGCCGGTTTCCACTGAAATTTAAAGGGACAGGTACTCCTTTCCTATCACAAACAAATAGAAACACCAATAGGGACGAAATAAAGTAAAACCAAAAGGTTAGCTAGCAACTAAGCCCTACACTAACTGACTAGTGAGCCCAGCCAGGCTCACAAACATCTTCCTGCTGCATGAAGACTGGACACACTGGAGATCAGGGGAAAGCCAGGATGCTGGATCCAGTGATGCTGAGTTTTGATTGGTCCAGTCTTCATGCTGCAGGAGGCGGTGCACTACCCATACGTAGAGGACTAAGCTGGAGGAACGATAAGGAAAGATAGAAGATAGAGAGTAGGTTAAATGAGGCAGAGAGTATAGGGTTTTTTGGGTCTGGGTAGATAGGGGTGCAGGGAGGAAGGAAAAGGGTACATGTTTATTATGGTAATTCTGAAAACCTAAGCAGCTAGATGTGCCTCCTGGAGAGGGATGAGAAGCACTATCCTAAAGCACACATAGATAAGGCATCAAACACGTTCTAGTGTCAACGGCATCTGACTGGACCTCACCATCAGTGCTCGCTGTGAGACTTGGAGAGGCTAAACCTTCCCAAAACCAATACTGATAGACAAGAACAGAAGCTGAACCATGCAATATTGAGAAGAGGCAAGCAGTAGAGCCATAGGGGTATGTTTATTAATCAGCAGTAGCCGCTTCTGTGTGTTAAAGCCGCAGCCCCGTTGAATTCATTGGGGCCGTAGCTCTGATATCGCACAGAAGCTGCTACCGCCGATTAGTAAACATACCCCTTCGTTTTCCCTTCCATTCCTTGAGGGCCATCAATGTTCTAGATTTTTAGGATATCACTAATGAATAAGCGATAGATTTGCATACAGTGTAAGTAATTGTCATACAAATCTCTCTCATCCATATGCTTAGAATATCCTGGAAATCAGAACACAGTGGCCCTTAAGTGAATGTAGTGTCTTTGGTCTTTAATCCTAGTCCTTAACAGTGAAGCCTAAGGAAGCTGTTGGATTGCTGCAACAGAATCAGAAAGCAATATGGAAGCTGCAAAACTAGAGGGCATAACATGAAGCTGCAAGGTGGAAAATTGAAAGGCAATGTCAGGAAATATTTTTTCACTGAAAGGGTGGTGGATGCTTGGAATGCTCTCCCGATGGAAGTGGTGGGGGCAAACACGGTGACGGAATTCAAAACAGCATGGGACAAGCACAGCGGATCCCTTTACAGCAACAGGATAAAAACAAAATAAACTGAACCATCTAACTTCTCAACAAATAGGGGTGTCCTATATGGAGTGGTGAGTCCATCTCTAAACAAAGACATGGGGAGGGGTGACCTGCACAGAGAGTCAGCTGCACCTACTCTTGCCGTATTGCTGGGCAGACTGGATGGACCATGCTGGTCTTTATCTGCCGTCATTTACTATGTTACCACCTCAAGAAAATCTAAGGCACAGTAGGCCTCTATAGGTCTACATTAATGCTGCCTTCTCATGTTTCTAGAGCTTACTGTTTTTAAACTAGACTCACACTACTACTTGATAAGAACTTCTAGCATGAAACTCACGTAGGAAATACACAGAAATAAGTTTAATAGATATACCAGAATAAGTCAACGTACACATTTATAAATTCTTTGACACTTCAGCATAGTATGATTCTGGAAGATGAAAGTCCTCTTTGTTTTAGCATGTCTGTCCTTTGAGAAAAATTGGTGGCCATAATCAGTCTTCATGGGTGCTGCTGAATTTCTACAGCTGTACCTGTTGCTAGTTGTTAGGCATATGATCCACTTACAATCTGAGTGGTTCCTAGTTTGCATCAACCGTTATCAAAAATACAGACAGACTGTAAGCACCATCATATATAATGAACTAGAGAACAGGGAAGGAAGGGAAAGCAGTAATATTCTAAGCCCACATTCTCTCAGGTCACCAATTACTATAGATGTCTATAGCTCAATGACAATTACAAGCATGAATGCTCTTATACCAAGAACAGAACCATCCATATTTACAGACAGACAATGTTAAATCTAGATAAACATCACATGAAAAATTTCCATAGGTTAGGATTAAGAATAAGAAGCTCTACTCTTGCCCATCCCACAGTGGGAAGCTTGTCCCTCTGAGATGCTACCAGTAACATGTACCAGAAAGGACAGGAAACAAAAACATTGCAGAGTGTTGTTCTTAAGCGCTAACATTATTTGTAGCCTACACCACAACCAAGTTTTAAAAACATGAACTTGTTTGCGTCTCTACTCAAGATCCTAGACAGAAGATGAGCATGTTCCCAACTCTGTGCCATGCTCAGATTTTAGGAGCCCTTGTTTTCTGGAAGTAGGACTCGAACCACACCCTGCATAACCATCTTCCCACTCTCTCTCACAGTGCATGAGACTAAGATGTAAGCCATGGACCTCTTCAGGGTTTTGACCTCTGCTGCAGCCCATACCTCCTCTCCTGTGTATAAGGGGGCTAAGAAGTGGATTTCCTGAGACACCAGTACACACCCTTTTCCAGGCATTTTAGTTCCCAGCACTGCTGATACAAGCCCATTGATCAAGACACCATGAACAATTGTCCTTCCAAATCTTGTGTTTTTTGCATACTCTTCATCTAGGTGCAGTGGGTTTCGGTCCCCTGTTATCTTGGAAAAAATTTCAATATCATCCTGTGTAAAGACTTTACCAAGTTCGGCTCTATCTCCAACCTGCACCCGCAAGCACCGAAGAGGTATTTGTTTGGAGAACAAAGCAGTAACTGGTCCTTTTTGCAGTAGCATTTGCCCTACCGCCATCCTGACCCACAATCTCAGTCCAGGTTCTAGGGCAGTTATGAACATCTTGCTGTAAGCTCTCACATCTTCTCCTCAGTCCAAAGCCAGTTCTCTGCTGTTCCCAGCTAAGGCAAGCAGAAACGGAGAGGTCTGACAAGAAAACAAGTACATAAACCATGAAAAATGCCACATTATGTAAGTCTAATATGTTGACCTTATAAGCAAAAGCATAGAATTAACATGTGGATGCAAAGACTTTCTAAAAGGAGAGAAATAAAAAAAAAACAACAAAACAGTTCCAACTACATCTTAAGGCAGGTATGGCCAAACTCATTCCTTGAGGTCTTGGACAACAGAGTCAAATTTGGGTCGAGATGAGAACTTCTACAATGCATATGCATGCACTGCCTCCACTGTATTCAATTAGATCTCATGCATATTCACTATGATAAATCTGACTGACATACAAACTTCAAGGACTGAATTTGTCTGAACATCTTGGGAAAAGTAGGGGCCTCCGTCTTAAGATGCTCAGACAAATCCAGTCCTTGAAGTTTGTATGCCAGTTGGGAAGAGTAACACAATGAGGGTGGGGGTAGAAGGGAGGTTGGATGAAGAAAATTGGTACTTTAACTTGATACTTTAAAGCAGTATTACAACAAACAGACGCCAACTGTTAGATAACATAATTCTGATTCACAAAGAATATTAGCTGGAAATTCAACTATTTATTTTCAGGCAATTAGGCGTTTTCAATGTTTTCATGACAGACGGTACATACAGTACTTTCAAATTGAACCAATCAAAAATATATCTAGAACTCCTTTGCAGTACTTGGCCTCCCTCCACATGCACAGCCCCTGCAATCAGCTCAATAATGACCATTTAGTACTTTCCGCTGCTTACTTCCATAGGGCTTTAAACTCTTAGGTTAAAAGACCAAAACAGTTTCATGCTGCATTGTTGCTGCCAAATTTCAGAAATTTTAAATTTTGGTAATTTAGAACTAGCAGCCACGGCATCTTGCACCTCTTCCTCTTCCCTAAAGCCCACAGCAAGATTGTGTTTTTAAACACATGGTGCACATCACTCCTGCCCCAGACTGCAGGGAAAGCAGCAGCTAGAGATATTTATTCTTGGACCAGCAGAGCTTGAAATCCCTCTATCATCGAACCACTGCCTTCACGCAAATCAGTAAGACATGGAGGACAGTAGCCGGATGATATTAACACACACAAAAGAAGTTTCTTTCTTTGTTATAACCTAAAAGCTCAGTTCCCCATCATGGTTTTTCAATTATTAATAAAAACTTGAAGCCCTATGTATGAAGTTAATACTACCTCCATGCTCAGATCTGGAAGGAAAAAGGTCCTGGAACTCAGGGCCCTGCCAAAAAGAGTACCAACAGAAAAGGGGGAAAAGGGCCACTCTGAAAATTACAGAGCAAAACTATAAAATCTCTACCCAAGAAAAATATAGAGTATTGTATAAACAGTATTGTAGTTGTTGCAGAGTATACAGACATACTGTATTAAAATTTGTGCTCTTATTTTTGGCTTCTTTTCTAGAAATTGTACTGCTCTATATGCAATTATTTCCCCTTATTTTGATTTTTTTGGTTTTGTTAAAGAAGCAACAGTTTAAATCTTTGATTATCACAGCCACAACATCTAGACTTCAGAATCAGAGTCCAACACCTTGAGATATGCATTACTGAGAAAGTCTTTTTATTAAAGGCAAGAACCAAGAGAAATTAGATGCTCTTGTGAAAAAGCAAACAAAACTGCAACACACTCTTAGGGGCATGTTTACTAAAGGTTAACACATGTTAAGTGCTGCCACTGCCTATTCATTTCTAGGGGCCATTGCAGCACTTAACACATGTTTACTAAAGGTTAACGTGCCTTAATTAAAGCTACATGCCCCTTAAAGGCAAGTCCAAGAGGGAGATCAGAGAAAATGATTCTGGCAAACCAGTAAATGAGTGTGGAGATCAAAAAGGCATTTAATAGGGTTTTAAGGTCCCGTCGCCATTTGGTCTGCATTCTGGAGAGCAACAGATAAATATTTACTAGTAGTTTTACCTGCAGCACATGGAAAGCACACTTTTGATTCTGATAGGATCCCAGCAGTGTCAGAGCACTCCACAGCTTGACAAGGCCACTGCAAAGAAAGTCCAAGTAAACATAAGGTAGTTTGGGGTTTAGAGGACAGTTTTGAATTCCCCATAGCAAAAAGAATTCTTAATAAAAATTATGAGAATACAAATGCCTCAGTGTAGGCACAAAGTAAACTATGCAGTGATTGGAAAATGCAGCTCTATGTATACTCTACCTCCCTCCAACCTAACTCCACCATCTATATAAGAGGAAGGGCAATAATCAAACCATGCTTTTACACATGTATATGATTATTTCCATAAACATTTCATTATTGCCCCTTGTCAATAAAGCCAGATCTCACCCTCTGCTTGTCAGCAAGTTTGGTGGACAACAATAAAGCCACTGTAGGCCAAGTGAACACATAAAACTGTGTGCCACTGAAAGCCCCTTCTTTCTTTTCCATAGAGTCAGAAACTAGAATCTTAAAGGAAGATCCAAATTTATAAAGCAGGCTCTCATTAGAAAGTCTGAGCAGCTTTAAACATGTCAGCTAACTAGCAAAAGAACACATAGCTAATGCTGGTCTTATATGTTATCACAGACTGGCAATAGCTTCAGTACTAGAGGGGGACCTAAACCTTACCATGTACCTCTTAAGAACATCACAATTTTGAAAATGCTAGAGCCCTACATACTCTCTCTGATCCATCAGGAAGTTGTAGTGACCTGCACACCCGAGTAAGCAGGTAAATCCGCCTGATCAGCCTTCAAAAAAGGTACATCCTGCTGCAGTTGGGACCTTTTACTATAAAAGCATCATCAGGAATGCATCGGGCAAGATGAGAGGTTCTGTTACTGCTCACAAGTTAGTCATTTTTATGTGTCTGTGTTTAGCATGTAGAAAGACAGTTGCCAAGTTATCCAATTCCAAGAGTGAAATTTTAAGCCATTCCTGGATTTCTGACAACCTCATTCTTATGCACTATGGGACCTGCTACATTAATTCCACTGGGTAAAATCATGGACTACAAATACCCATACTGCATTTCAATGCAAATTTAAAAGAACCACCAGCAAAAAAATTCTCACTCCTGGAACTGGGTAACTTGGCAACTCTGGAAAGAGGCCACGAGGACTATCCTATCTGTCCATACAAACCAAAAGCCAGATTTCCACAATCCCTTCTCCCTTAAGGAGATCCTCTGCTTGTCTGAAGCTTTTTTGAATTTCAAAACTGTCTTCATCTTCACCACGTCCACTAGGAGGCTTTTATACGAATCCACTATCCTTATGTTATATCAAAAGTAGTACTGGTTTCAGAACACTTAATTTACTATAAAGTATGTGCAGAACTATGGGTCTCATGTACACCCCCACAAGGGCTCTCACATCACTTTTGCACATGAGCTTGGACACAACTTTGGCTGTCCTCATAATTCTGGCACAAAGTATACTCCTGGAGAATCCAGAAATTTGGGCCAGAAGGAAAAAGAGAAATTAGACTTACCTGCTAATTGTAGTTCCTGGAGGAAGTCCAGTTCAGTCCTCCACCTCTGGGTTGTGTATGTCCTCCCGCAGCATTGGAGACTGGGCATGTCAGAAGCCTGACATCACTGGATATAGCCTGCTGGTCTCTCCCATCAGCCCCAGTGAACTATTGACAAAGCAGACTTCAAGGAGCAACAAATAAGTAGCCATGGCATGTAAAGAGTCATTCCACCCAATTAGCAAACGTAACATGAACTATCAAAATGTAAAAAACACACTCCTTTTATTTTATTTATTTATAACAGCTAACTGAGAAAAAGAACCATACTTCCCCAAATGGGAAAACTCCATCTCATCCCCCTCTCTGCCTCCATGAAGCGAATATGTAGAGGGGAAAGGAGAAGAAAGGAAGAAATCCCAAGTCTGAGCTCCTCAAGAAGGATTTTGATGCCTTAGACATAATGGTAAAGCACTTCGCCCCCAAATGTCCTCCCTAGAATGATCGAAACTGTAAACCGCTCCTCCCCAGGTGGGAATGAGGACTGAACTGGAGTTCCTCCAGGAACTACAATTAGCAGGTACGTCTAATTTCTCATTCCTTATCGGTCCTCCAGTTCAGTCCTCCACCTCTGGGATGTAACAGAGCAGTAATTATTGGGAGGGACCCGAACTTCTGGATTGCAAGACCACCGACCCGAAACAAGTATCATTCGCCACCTGAACATCCAGACGGTAGTGTTTACTGAAGGTATGAAGCGAAGACCAAGTGGCCGCTCTACAGATCTCCACTGGGGGCACCAAACTACACTCCACTCATGAAGTAGCCTGAGCCCTGGTTGAGTAAGCCCGCAACCCCGTGGGCACCGGCTTTTCACACAGTATGTAAGCAGATGCGATAGCTTCCCGGATCCACCGAGATATTGACGCCTTAGCCACCGCTTCTCCTCTATGCAGACCACCAAACAGAACGAACAAACATTCGGACCTGCGGAAGGACTCCGAAACCTTTAAGTACTGCCACAGCGTCCTCTTAAGGTCCAAACACCACAGTTCATGGCTCAGTGACCTCTCCCGACCGATCCAGCACTGGCAAGGACATAGACTGATTCAGGTGGAAGGGCGAAACCACCTTTGGCAGGAAGGAGGGCACAGACTGCAGTACGACTTTTTCCCTGGAAAAGACTAAATAGAGTTCCTTACAGGAAAGAGCCTGCAACTCAAACTCTCCGCGCCGAACAGATGGCTACCAAAAAGACTGTCTTTAGCGTCAAGTCTTTGACGGATGCCAAGTGGAGAGGCTCAAACGGTTCTTTGGTCAACGCTCCCAAAACCAGGTTAAGGTCCCACGGAGGAACCCACCATCTTTGAGCAGGTCGCAACCTAGCTACCGCCTTCAAGAACTGGATCACGTCCGCATGCGAACCCAGGGACACTCCATGAATCTTTCCTCTATAGCATGCCAGCGCCGCAAGCTGGACCCTGAGCAAACTGGCAGCTAGCCCTTTATCGAAACCGTCCTGCAAAAAATTCAGAATTGAAGGCACCGAGACAGTGGAAGCTCGGATCTGCCGCTGCGAACACCAATCCTCAAATATGCACCAGATACAAACATACGCCAACGATGTAGACTTCTTCTGGGCCTGCAGCAACGTAGAAATTACCGCTGCCAAATACCCCTTCTTCTTTAGCCTCGCCCTTTCAATGGCCAAGCCATAAAGCGAGAACTGGCCCACCTGAGGCATTCGAAGCGGACCCTGGAGCAGCAGATTTTCCCTGTCCGGCAACCTCCATGGCTCCCCGTTGAGAAGACGCACCACATCCGCATACCAAGGTCACCGGGGCTAATCTGGCACTACCAGCAAGACCCTTCCGCGATGGGCCTCGATACTCTGAATCACTCATCCTATCAGGGCCCACAGGGGGAAGACAAAGCAGCCCGCTTGATGGCCAGCGCTGCATGAGGGCATCGATCCCCTCGGACATTCTTTCTTGCCGTCTGCTATAGAAGCGAACTACCTTGGCGGTGTGAAAAGTTGCCATGAGATCCATGATTGGGGGATCCCCATCTGCGGACCAATTGCGCGAATACGTCCGGGTGAAGCTCCCACTCTCCCGCGTCCACCCTGACTCTGCTAAGGAAATCTGCCTTCATGTTGTCCACTCCGGCAATATGTGCTGCTGAGAACACCTGCAGCTGAGTTTCCACCCAAGCGAACAGTGCCTCTGCCTCTTCTTCCATGGCTGAGCTCCCTGTTCCGCCCTGGCGATTGATGTATGCCACCATGCGGAGTTGTCCAAGAGAACTCGGACGGCCACCGCCGACTGAAAGGCTTGCAGCGCTAGAGCTACCGCCCTGAGCTCAAGCAGATTGATCGACCACCGGGCTTTCCGGAGACGCCACAAGCCTTGTGTGAATAGTTCCCCGCAGTGTGCTCCCCAGCCTGCTAGACTTACATCCGTCATCAGTGGGAGCCACTGTGGTTGCTCCAGAGGCAACCCCGCCACCAGATTCGATGGGCAGAGCCACCATCGGAGCGACTGCTGGACCCGAGCTGGACAGGGAAGGCATTTGCTCAATGCATCCGACTGGTGTGACCAACGGTGTAGCAACGACCGCTGTAACGGGCGCATGTGAGCCCGGGCTCACGGGACTACCTCCAGTGTTGCCGCCATGGTGCCGAGTACCTGGAGATAACCACATGCTGTCGGAGCAGCTGTGGCTAAGAATATGCGCATGAGCTGACGCAGCACCAAAGCACGCTGTGCCGGTAAGAATACTGCACCCACTTGAGTGTTGAAGCGCACCCCCAGGTATTCCAACACCTGATATGGAACTAAGCGGCTTTTGGCAGGGTTGACTACCCAGCCAAGGTGGTGTAGAATCTTCACCACCCTGTCCGTCACCTGCACACTCTCGTCCTGGGACTTTGCGCGGATCAGCCAATCGTCCAAATATAGGTGAACTAAGACACCCTCTTTTCGCAGAGCTGCTGCCATGACCACCATTATTTTGGTGAACACCCGAGGGGCCGTGGCCAGGCCTAAGGCCTGGAACTGATAATGACTCCACGGAAAGGCGAACCTTAGAAACTTCTGATGCGACTCTCTGATTGGGATGTGCAGATATTCTTCGGTAAGATCGAGGGAAGTCAAAAACTCGCCCTGTCTTACGGCCACAATAACGGAACGCAAGGTTTCCATATGGAAATGCGGCACTCACAGACAGCAATTCACTCCTTTGAGGTCCAGGTCCACAGAGAGTCACCTTTCTTTGGCACCACAAAATAAATGGAGTAGCGACCGACGCCGAACTCCTCCAGTGGAACCGGTACCACTGCTCCCAACTGCAATAGCTTGTCTAGAGTCTGCCGCACCACTTTTGTCTTCTGCAGGCCTCTGCAAGGCGACAGCACAAAGGAGTCGAGCATGGACCGGGCCAGCTCGAGAGCATACCCTTCGCGTACGATCTCCAGCACCCATTGATTGGAGGTTATCTGGACCCAGGCAGGAAGGAAGCCCCAAAGGCAGCCTCCAATTAACGAACTTCCCACCTGGGCCTGCCTCGCTTCATTGAGTCTTACGGGGAGCGGTGGACGTTGAGGCACTGAAACCTCTCCCTGTGCCTCTGAAACCACAAAACCCCTGGTTCCTAGAGGAGAACCAACCTCTCTGAAAACCTCCCAATCTAGAGATACGGAACCTACGGGAATCCCGAAACCGATTTCGAGAAGGTGGCAAGGACCTTCCTTGTTTAGGCTTATCTTCCAGCAGCCTGCCGCCTTTGGATTCCCCTAAGTCTTTGACCAGCTTGTCCAGGTCTTCTCCAAATAACAACTTACCCTTGAAGGGGTGCTTACCGAGCCTCGACTTAGAGGACCCGTCAGCTGCCCAGTTTCGTAGCCAAAAAGGTACAGACGGGCGGCTACCAATGAAGACATACTGTTTGTTGCGCCCTGATCAAGTCGTAGTTGACATCAGCCAAGTACGCTGTGCCAGACTCCATTCGAGTGACGTCCAGTCCACCTTTCAGATCCAAGGTGGAGTACTGCTGCAAGCGTTGTGACCAGCGCATGCACGCCCTAGCAACCCAAGCCCCACAAATAGAGACCTGCAAGGCCAGAGTGTTAGCATCAAAGGCCTGCTTCAACAATCCATCAACCTTTCTGTCCTGAGCATCTTTCAAGACAGCACTGCCTTCCACCGGGATTGTTGTTTTCTTGGTTACCGCAGACATCACCGCGTCAATGCGGGGGGAACGGAACCGCTCCTTCTCCTTGTCGGCCAGGGGGTAGAGCCTATTCATGGACCTAATCCCCCTGAGCCCTGCCTCGAGAGAATCCCATTCGTCCTGGATCATGCGATCTAGAACCCGGCGAACTGGAAACACCGTCGGGAACTGGCGTACAGCTTGAATAAGCGGGTCCTCCAGCCCCTCCTCTGGAGACAGAACTGCCGCCAAGTTGAGCGCCTGAAGGGTCTCCGTAATAAGCACCGTCAGCTCCTCCTTTCGGAATACCTGGATGATTCTTGTGTGATCCTCCGGCTCCTGAATCTCTCCCAATCCGGATTCCTCCATATCGGCCTCCTCCTCCGGCCACTGCTCTGAAGGAGTCGGCTCCAATGGACAGGCTCTCTTTGGTGGTCTTACGAGGGTGTCAGCCTTTGCTGTCGGCCCTGACCGCCCCACGGGGGACAGGTCTGGCAATACCGCCGGCCCTTACCCTGTTGCCAAAGGCAATAAGCTTCATGCATGAGCAGTATGAAACCTGGAGAAAAATCCTCCAGAGAGGGATCCAAAGGGACATCCGTGCCCGCCGTTGAGGGTTCCGCTACCGGCTCCACGGTAGCCAGGACTGGGGCCTCCAGCAAGGACTCCCCTTCCGGTCCCGTTGGGGCACTACGTGGACTAAGCACCCCTTTATCCTCCAGCTGCTGTTCCATGAAAGTGGACACTGCCTCACAGCAGTGACAAATCCCAGTGGCCAATACTGTGCCCCTGTGCGTGCCACAGACGATGCACAGAGGCCGAGGCATCAGCTGACACACTCCCCCTAGCAAATAGGGGCAAAATTCGCCAAGCTGTAATTGCAATCAAAGAAACAAAGCAAACATCAGGTTTTTCCCCTTTTTTTTTGGGGGGGGGGGGTCTGCAAACTAACCCAAATAAAAGCCCACAAATGGCACTAGTGCCACTGTGCCTCTAAACAACTTCATTTCCCCGGCGGCGCCTAAAAAGTCCCCTGAAGCACAGCCCATGGCTGCCGAGCTGCCTCTCCGCTCCGGTGCAGCTTAGGCGCCATGAGGCTGCAGCGCGGGAAGAAGGCCGCACCAGGGGAAATCTTCCCCTACTCTCCCCGCTCCTGCAACGTCCTCCAGCGCGTTCTGTACGCTGCACTCACCTCCCGTTCTGTGGTGAAATCGAGGGAGAAGAAATAGAAGAAAGCTCCTGCCCTTCAAACCGCAACGTCAGCAAGTACCCTGCGGCCGGCATCGGCGGTGAGAGCTGCTTCCACATGCGCACGCTCAGCTGCGGTCCAGGGAACGGCAAAGAGACGCGGCTTGCATCAACATGGTCTCCCTCCCGTACGATCAAGGGAGGGAGGACCGGAGACTTTATTCGCTACTGTGACTGCCGGTAAGGAGAAGGGGAGAGCCGGAGGTTTGGTTTTTTTTTCTTTTCAGCCAATCAATTTAAAGGGCCAGAAGCCAAAAAAAATGGAAGTAAATTTAGAGTTAAAATTAAAAACAAAGTTAAAATTAAGTAAATTTAAATAAATAAAGCCTGCTCCTTATCTGTCCCTCAGTGAGCCCAGCACCTAGGCTCACTACATCCTCCTGTTGAATGGAGAGTGGACACACTGGGGCTGATGGGAGACCAGCAGGCTATATCCAGTGATGTCAGGCTTCTGACATGCCCAGTCTCCAATGCTGCGGGAGGACGTACACAACCCAGAGATGGAGGACTGATAAGGAATGGCAATTACATTATGTATGTCAGAGCTACATCTGGGGACAAACTTAACAAGTTTTCCACGTATAGCATTGGAAACATCAGCCAAGTTCTTGAGAAGAGGAGATAACTGTTTTGTTGAATCTGGCCAACTTATTTGTGGCAATAGACTGGTAGAGCAAGGAGAGAAATGTGATTGTGGCTACCGTGACCAGTGTAAAGATGACTGTTGTGATGCAAACCAGGCAGAAGATAAGAGCAAATTAAAATCTGGTGAATCTCGCAGTCCAGTCAAGGCCTATGCTGTACTGCACAGTGAAATTTCAAATCAAGTACTGAAAAATGCCATGAGGAATCAGAGTGCACACAAGGCAGCAGTACCACTGCATGTGCATACTTCTACCAGGACTCAAAAACCTAAAAAAGAACACACACTTTACGGATTGCAGAGTTAGTCTTTTGCTTTGAGTGTCACATGTTCGATTTCTCCCAGTTGGCAAAGTGTCTTATATGTGCACAAGGTGCAAGGTGCTCTTTGTCCCCAGGGAATGAGACCAATCTTTGGAAGCTAGAGTAGCAGACTTGGAGGACACAAGGAAGACAGAAAGGTACACAGACGAGGCCTATAGAGAGACATAGAACTGAAGTCCCACCTCTAATTTGGCAGCCTTTCAGTTGCTATGGAGGAGAGAGAAGTCACATGAAAGGAGAGCATCACCTTTGTGTGGCAGAAAGTAATCCTGTGGTTAGGACCTGTCCGCCAGGAGATGTAAAACCCTCTTGCACTGAGGAAGTTTCTCCAGGGCTATGTGCCCACGAGGGAAGGTTAAGACAGCTGTTATAGTTGGCAATTCGATCATTAGGCATGTAGATAGCTAGGTGATGATGGTGCAACGAGGAGGGTTTTGGATTTGTTAGGAACTGGACAACATTCTGGGAAAGGGGGGCCTCTTCCAAAGGGATGGGCTCCACTTTAACCGGGATGGAAAAAGGCTACTGGCATTAACCTTTAAAAAGGAGATAGAGCAGCTTTTAAACCAGATAGTAGGGGGAAGGCCAACAGTCACCCAGGAGTGCATGGTTCGGAAGGATGTATCTTTGATGGATACTAGCAAAACAGGGAAGTTAGGGCACCCCAACAAAGAGGTTCCAACAAAGACAGACGTAACCCAGATATCCTTCAGTACAGAGCCAAAAGATTCCAAATTACACCCATCTACTGATAATCAGGGAGTGGAGGAGTAGCCTAGTGGTTGGAACACTGGCTTGGTAACCAAGCAACCAGGGCTCAATTCCCACTAGCACTCCTTGTGGCCTTGGGCAAGTCACTTAACCCTCCATTGCCTCAGAAGAAAGGCCTGGCAATCTACTTCCGATGACACTGCCAAGAAAACCCAGAAGCTTCTGGGTCGCCAGGAGTCAGGACTGACTCGAAGGCACACATTGCATTTTTACTGATAATCAGATTAATATAAATACAATACAACCTCTAAAATGCCTGTATGCAAAATGTTAGAAGTCTAAAAAATAAGATGGGAAAGCAAGAATATATAGCACTAAATAAAAGGTTAGATATCACTGGCATTTTTGAGACCTGGTAGAAGGAGGACAACCAATGGGACACTGTGATAAAAGTAGATCAAATTGGTGGAGGGGTTGCATTCTATTTTAGAGAGGGCATTGAGTCACATAGGATTAAAGTTTTGCAGGAAGCAAAATACATTATAGAATCTCTATGGATAGAAGTTCCATGTAAAAAGCAGAAGGCAACAGGAGTGGGAGTGTAGTACCAACCACCTGGCCAGAATGAACAGACGGGTGATGAAATGCTAAAAGAAATCAGGGAAGCTAACAAAAATTACAACACAGTAATAAATGGGTGATTTCAATTACCCCGGTATCGACTGGGTCAATGTCACAGCAGGACATATTAGAGAGATAGTCATTTCATCTAGAAACTGCTTCTTTGAGCAGCTGGTTCATGAACCAACAGGAGGGGAAGCTATTTTGGACATAGTCCTTAGTGGAACACAGGATCTGGTGCAAGAGATAAGAGTTTTGGGGCCACTTGGCAATAGTGCTCTATAGCATGATCGCATTTGGTTTAATAAATGGAAGACAGACAGCAAGGAAATCCACAGTTCTACCTTTTAACTTTCAAAAGGGAGACTATGATAAAATGAGGAAAATAGTTAAGAAAAAACTAAAATAAGCAGCTGCAAAGTTTAAAGATTTACATCAAGCATGGGCATTGTTTAAAAGTACTATCTGGAAAGCCTAGACCAGATGCATTCCATGTAGGGTTGCCAACTGGCTCCAGATGCGCCCGACAGGCTTGATCCAGTCCTGGGTTTACCCCATTGCATGCAGGGACATGTAGTCTTGCTTTTATTATAGGGTGCAATGGAAAAATTAGAACTACATGACCCTGCATGCAGTGGAGTAAACCTAGGACTGGATCAAGCCTGTCGGGCGCATCTGGAGCCAGTTGGCAACCCTAATTCCATGCTTTAAGAAAAGTGAAAGGAAGGCCAAAAAAACTGCCAGCATGGTTTAAAGGCGAGGTCAGAGAGGCTGGTGACAAAAAAAAAAGCATCCTTCAGGAAATGTAAAAAGCAGCCTAATGATGAACACATAAGCACTAGAAAGTTAGATGCAAGGCACTGATAAGGCAAGCAAAAAGAGAATTTGAAAAGAAGTTTGCTGTGGAAGCAAAAACGCATAATAAAAATTTCCCAGTACATTCGTAGCAAAAAACCTGTGGGAGTGTTAGTTGAACTACTGGATGATAGAGGGGTAAAAGGTGTGCTAAGAGAGGACATGGCCATAGAGAGACTGGATGAATTCTTTGCTTCAGTTTTTACTATGTAGGAAAGTTACCCATGTCTGAAGTGGTATATAAAGGTGAAGTAGCAGAAGAATTGAAAGAAATACTGATAAATCAGGAGGATGAATTACAACTGTTTGATAAACTGAAGAGTAGCAAATCACCTGGACCGGATGGTATAATTCCAAGGGTGTTGAAAGAATTGAAATGTGAGATTGCAGACCTACTGTTAGTAATCTGTGAACTGCTATTAAAATCATCTGTAGTATCTGAGGATTGGAGAATGGCCAACATAACTCCAATTTTTAAAAAGGGTTCCAGGGGTGATCTGGGAAACTACAGACCGGTGAGCCTGATGTCAGTACTGGGAAAAACAGTAGAAACCATAATAAAGAACAAAATTACTGAACATGAAGATAGCCATGGTTTAATGGGATAAAACCAACATGGATTTATCCAAGGAAAGTCTCGTCTTACTAATCTGTTATATTTTTTGAAGGTGTGAATAAACAGGTAGACAAAGGTGAGCCAGTTGATATCGTGTATCTGAATTTTCAGAAAGCTTTTGACAGGGTCACTCAGGAGGGACTCCTGACAAAATTAAAAAGTCATGGGATAGGGGGCAGTGTACTATTGTGGATCAGGAACTGGTTAAAAGATAGAAAACAGAGTAGGGCTAAATGGCCAACTTTCTCAATTGAGAAAGGTGAATAGTGGAGTACTGCAGTGATCTGTGCTGGTCCTGCTGCTTTTTAACATATTCATAAATGACCTGGAAATAGGAATAACGAGCGAGATAATCAAAATTTGCAGATTACACAAAATGATTCAAAGTTGTTAAAATGCAAGAGGATTGTGAAAAATTGCAAGAGAACCTTAAACAATTGGAAGGCTGTACATCCAAATGGCAGATGAAATTTAATGTGAACAAGTGCAAAATTACGCACCTAGGAAAGAACAACCCAAACCATGGTTACACGGTGCAAGGTACCACCTTAGAAACTTTCACCCAAGAAAAAAAAGATTTAGGCGTCATCGTGGATAATACGATAAAACCCTCTACCTAGTGTGCAGCAGCAGCCAAGAAAGCAAATTGAATGCTAGGAATCATAAGCAAAGGAATGGAGAATAAAACAAAGGATATTATAATGCCTCTGTATCATTCCATGTTGCAACTGAACCTTGAATACTGTATGCAATTCTGGTCGCCATATCTAAAAAAGGATATAGCTGAATTAGAATAGGTATAAAGAAGAGGAACAAAAATTGTAAAAGTAATGGAAAAATACCTTTGTGAGGAGAAGCTTAAAAGGTTGGGGATCTTCATCTTGGAAAAAAGAGACGGCTGAGGAGGGATGTGATAGAGGTCTATAAAGTAACGAATGGAGTGGAATGGATAAATGTAGATCGGTTGTTTATGCCATCAAAAACTAGAAAGAGGACACACAATGAAGCTACAATGTAACCCATTTAAGACTAATAAGAGAAAATATTTTTTTCACATCGCATAATCAAACTCGAATTCGTTACCCAAGGATGTAGTAAAAGCTGTTAATGTAGTTGGGTTTAAAAGGGGTTTGGACAAGTTTCTGGAGGAAAAGTCCATAAAGCGAAATTTTGCATACCGTTAATGTCCTGGAGTCCGGCTAGACCAGTCCAGACAAGTGTTAAGTACTCCTGCCAGCAGATGTCGAAACAGAGAAAGGGTGAAGAGCCAATCAGAGCTGTGACATCATTCCTGGTATACTCTCCAGGCACAGCTAGAAGTCTCCTCAATACACTTATAGAAAGCAATGGAGTGAAGAAACTGTTTCATACTATACTAGATTCACGAGATAATTCTGTACATAATTGAATTGGTGTAAGTGCAGAATACTTTGAAGTGACTGCTATGAGCACAATATACACAGACTGCAAGGGTGAATGCTGGACCAGTGCAGCAGGACTCCAGAAAAAGGAAATTAACAGTAAGGAAAATTTTACCTTCCAGATCGTCCAGCTAGACCAGTCCAGACAAATGGGATGTAACCAAGCTAATCCCCTGGCTAGGCAGGACAAGAATGCAGTAGATATCACATGCAATCCAAAACAAGCAGCGGCTCTCGCTTGAACGTCGAGGTGGTACTGGCACAGAAAGGTAGACAGGATGACTATATCGCAGTGCAACAAATATCCAGGGGTGTCGTAAAGGCAGACTCTGCCCTCGATGTGGCCTGCGCTCACGTGGAATGCATCTTGAACTCCAGAGGAACAGGCCGATGGGAAAGGAAGTAGGCTGAGACAACTTTCTCCCAAATCCATCTGCCAAGTGTCGCTTTGAATGCTGCGTGGCCCTTCTGAGGTCCAGAGAAGAGGACAAAGAAACAATCAGAGAGATAGAAGGGATTTGTGATCTTCAGATAGTGCAGGAGCACACGCCTGACATAGACAAACCGGAGATCTCTGTCCGGTCCCATACATTGCACACGAGAAAGGAGAGGACCTGACTGACGTGGAAAGCAGAAAGCACCTTTGGCAAGAAAGACAGAACAGTTCGCAATGTAACCCCCTCCGGGGAGGAGAGATAGGGACCCTGACATAACAAGGCTTGCAATTCTGAAATGCGTCATGCCGAGGAAATATCCACTAAGAAAATTTTTTGAGTGTAAGATCCTACATCATTGCCCGCTTGAGAAGCACGAAAGATGGACACATGAGAGCGCAGAGGACGGTTCAGAAGTCCCAAGAGGGAACTACCAGGCTCACGCCCCTCACAGAAAACAGCAGATATTGGGACTAGCCAGCTACGTGTCCGTGAAAGGATGAAAGCGCTGCGATGTGCTCACGTACGAAATTCCATGCAAGGCCTTTATCTAGCCCCTCCTGTAAGAAAGCCAGGATGAAGGGGACAAGAGCCTGCCATGGGGAAAGCTGGTGAAGCCTGCACCAGGCTGTGAAGAGAAGCTAGACACGAATGCAGGCTAAGGACATTTTAGCGCGACGAGCCTTGAGCAAGGTAGTAATGACTGCCACATTAGGTCGTGCCTTTCAAGGGCCATGCCGTAAGGGAGAAGGGTCCTCCATGAGGGCAGGACCCTGGCAGAGAAGACCCTAACACGTCCCCAGAGGAAGCGGCAAGCTGGAGAATCAGATCGGCAAACCAGGAATGATGAAGCCAATCGGGAACCACTAGGATGAGGCAATGTGGGTGCTGCTCGATCTTCCAAACAGTTGAGGCAGCATGGTCCACAGCAGAAAGACAAAGCGGAGTCTGTAGACCAGGGCATCTATTCTGCTGGCTACTGGGTCCCTCTGACGGCTGAAGAACCAGAGAACCTTGGCATTACTTTGTGTGGCCATGAGATCCCAGGCCGGTGCTCCCCAGCCCTGAATTATGCGGTTGAAGGTCCACTGAGCAAGATCCCATTCCCTGGGATAGAGGAGGTGACGACTGAGATAGTCAGCCTCAATGTTTAGTTCGCCTGCAATGTGTTGAGCTGAGAGAGTCTGCAATTGCAGCTCTGCCCAGGTGACAGAAGGGTCATCTCCTGGGCCATTCCATGGCACTTGGTGCCTCCCTGGTGATTGATATAAGCTACCACCGTGGCATTGTTCTCCACTCTCGACAACATCACCTAACCCTTTTATCCTGAGCCATTATGACCCCCACAAAGGAACGTACTCTATGCCCTAATCACTGCATTTAAATTTTCCCACGTCAATCTTCCCTAAAGACAAACACGTCAATAGGTATCCTAATTTGTACATAGTGTATATAGTTCTCCCCGTTTTATTTCCCTGTTCTCTGTAAATGTTAATGTTAGACTGTTACACATTGTACATCTTTGGTTATCTGTAAACCGCGCTGATGACAAATAGTGCGGTATAGAAGAAACTACAAATAAAATAAATAAATTGTTGGAGAGGACTTGTACTGACCGATTGTGTAGGAGGCTCCAGGAGGTCCAGCAGAGCCAAGCGAATGGCCAGGTCTCCAGATGACTGATGAACCAGCGTGCCTCCTGTGGAGACCACAGGCCATATTGCTGTGTGGCCCATGCAGTGAACACCCCAGCCCGTAAGACTGGCATTGATTGTATGGAGAATCCAGGAGGGTGCTGCAGGAGGCATCTCCTTCAAGACATTTTGTCTAAGTGTCCACCAGTGAAGACTGAGGTGGGCAGCGGTGGCTGGTAGTGGGAGAGGAACCTGATACTCTGGAGAGCAGGGTGACCAATGAGAGAGAAGGGCCAACTGAAGAGAGCGCATGTGTACCCATGCCCATTGGACCAGGTCCAGTGTCACCACCGAAAAGTTATAGATAAATCGCAGGCAGTGGCACCTGGAGCCGCAGGAAGCGATGCAGCTGCTCCTAGTGATCCTGAGTAAGGAAGAACTTGCCAGCGCAAGTGTTGAACAAGGCACCTAGGAACTCCAGTGTCTGCAAAGGGGTAAGACAGCTTTTGCCTCAGTTGATGATCCATCCGAGGTGTTCAAGGAACTGAATGACCCATTCTAAGGCCATTTGCAACTCGAGGATGGACTTGCCTCTGATGAGCCAGTCGCCCAGATAAGAATGCCTTTGCGTCGAAGTGCTGCTGCCACGACTACCATGACATTGGAGAAAATCCATGGTGCGGTCACAAGTCCAAACGGCATGGCTGAGAATCAGTAATGCACGCAGAGAATGATGAACCGAAGGAGCCTCTGTTGATCTGGGTGAATGGAAATGTGAAAGTAAGTCTCCACAAGATCCACTGAGGTAAGAAATTCACCTGACCTGATCACCTTGATGACAGACCCGAGTGTTTCCATTGAAAAATGTGGCACCCAGAGACAGCGGTTGATGCCTTGGAGATCCAGGATGGATCGAGAGGTTCCATCTTTTTTGGAATAATGAAATAGATGGAATAGCCCCCAAGTCTCCTCTCAAGCTACCAGTACAATGGCCCAAAGGCATCTTTGATGGTAGGGCGCAGTCTAGCACGTAGCCATGTCAGATGACATCAAGCACCCAACATCTGTGGTTAGGAGGGCCTATTCGTGATAGAAATGCTGAAGGCATCCGCCCACTTGCAGCAATTCAGAATAGGCCCCCACCCTCTCAATGTGCAGAGTGAAAAAATATTTTCTTTTATTAGTCTTAAATAGTTTACCCTGTAGCTTCATTGCATGTCCCCTAGTCTTTCTATATTCTGATAACGTAAACAATCAATCTACGTTTACCCGTTCCACTCCGTTCATTAATTTATAGACTTCTGTCATATCTCCCCTCAGCAGTCTCTTTCCCAGGTTAAAGAGCTCTAACCTTTTTAGCCTTTCTTCATAGGAGTATCCTTCCATCCCCTTTACCATTTTGGTGGCTCTTCTCTGAACCTTTTCTAATAACTCTATATCCTTTTTAAGATACGGCGACCAGAATTGCAAACAATATTCAAGGTGCGGTCTCACCATGGAACGATATAGAGGCATTATAATATCTTGTTTTATTTTCCATTCCTTTCCTTATTATACCTAGCATTCTATTTGCTCTCTTGGCTGCCGCTGCACACTGGGCCGAGAGTTTTAACATGTTATCCACAATGACGCCTAAATCTTTTTCCTGGGTGGTAGTTCCTAATGTGGAACCTTGCATCGTGTAACCATAGTTTGGGTTGTTCTTCCCTAGGTGCATAACTTTGCACTTGTCCACATTAAATTTCATCTGCCATTTTGATGCCCAGTCTTCCAATTTATCAAGATCCTCTTGCAATTTTCCACAATCCTCTTGGGTTTTAACAACTTTAAATAGTTTTGTGTCATCTGCAAATTTGATAACCTCACTCGTTATTCCACTTTCCAGGTCATTTATGAATATGTCAAAAAGCAGCGGACCCAGCACAGATCCCTGGGGTACACCACTATTCACCTTTCTCCATTGGGAAAATTAGCCATTTAGCCCAACCCTCTGCTTTCTATCTTTTAACCAGTTCTTGATCCAAAGTAGTACACTGCCTCCTATCCCATGACTCTTTAGTTTTGCCAAAGGTCTCTGATGAGGGACCTTGTCAAAGGCTTTTTGAAAGTCCAGATACAAATATCAACCGACTCACCTTTGTCCACCTGTTTATTCACACTTTCGAAAAACCACAACAGATTAGTAAGATAAGATCTTCCTTGTCTAAAGCCATGTTGGCTGTCTCCCATTAGGCCATGACTATCTACATGCTGAGTAATTTTATTCTTTATGATGGTTTCTACCATTTTTCCCGGTACTGACATGAGGCTCACCGGTCTGTAGTTTCCCAGATCACCCTTGGAACCCTTTTTAAAAATTGGTGTTACATTGGCGATCCTCCAATCTTCAGGTATTAGAGATGATTTTAATGATAGTTCACAGATTACTAATAGCAGGTTTGGCCAGGCGACCCTTAGAGGCCACATCAGCCAACAATTATAGCGCCACCGACAGGCCACTGTTACTGCCACGATAATGTGGGCAGAAAGTCGGAGAAGATCACAAAAGACATCCGCTAGGAAGGCTGCCAACGATTCCAGGCGGGTAGAGGTAGCTTCCTAGGGTAAAAGCTGAATCCAGGGAGGAGTGCAGAGGCATCCAAACTACCGCAAGACGAAGCTTGGAGGGTGACAGAAGCTCAAGAGAAGTCTCTCTTGAGGAGACTCTCCGTCTTGCGGTCCTGAATGTCTCTGAGAGTGGCCCCACCCTCCACAGGGACAGTGATACGGTTGATCACCGCTGTGATAAGAGCATCCACTTAGGAAAACGCAACCACCTGTCAAGATCTGTTGTAGATCATGAATAAAATTTATTTAGTTATTTAACACATTTTTCTATACCACTTTATCCACTGGTCAAAGAGGTTTACATTGTAACAGAACATATTACATACAATAAGGAAAACAAACTTGGAAATAACAAACTATTAAAAAAAATGGGAGACAACTTATATAAGTGTTTGGATTGGATGAGCTAGTTAGTAATTAGTCAGGGCATATTGTCCAAATAATTTTTAAATATGTATATCTTTAAGGCCTTTTTGAACACTGATGCATCTGTAGTACTCCTTAAACAGTCAGGGATAGAATTCCATAATTGCAGTGCACAGAGAGAGAAAGCTCTTTTTGAGGTGCTAGAGAAACTTTTTGTGAACAGCAGTGGTTCATATAGTAGATTCTGTCAACTTCTGGTACAAAGTGTAGTATGAAGTAAGGAGAGGAGGTGGGGTGATGATTGGTTGTTAATCTTGAAAACTGTGAAAACTGATTTGAAATTAATGTGCTCAATTATCGGTAGCCAATGCTGTTTAAGCAACGGTATTATATGCTCCGATCTTTTGGAATTGTTAAGTATTCGCGCTGCAGTATTGAGCGCAAGCTGGAGAGGGTACGTAGCTGTTTTTGGTAAACCTTGTAGGACAATATTGCAGTAGTCAAAGTGTTGGAAACTCCGACCCAGATGGCAGACATATTTCAAGGGTGCTTCTGGAAGTCCATTCAGGGGTATGTTTACTAAAGCGCGGTAGCGTTACCGGCGTTAAGTGCCATATAAGGAAGTGGGCATACCGGCGTTAAGGTAACCTTGGCCGTTTTACGCGCATCAAAGGGCGACTTGGCCAGTTAGCGCACGTTATCAGGACAATGCACTTTAAAACAGACAAAGCACATTACAAGGCTGACAAGGCGCTTTATAAGGTGCCTTATAAAGCGCCTTAACCTAAGGCGCCCTAAAAGGCGCATGATGAGGTGCCTTAGGTTAAGCGACCTTATAAGGCACCTTATAAGGTGCCTTAACCTAAGGTGCCATATAAGGTGCCCTAAGGATGTTAAGGTTACCCAAAATATGGTGCCCAAGGGCAGTAAGGTGCCCCAGGTTGACAAGCATGAAATGTAAGGCCAAAAAACAGATGTAACCCAACATTGCACAGAGCACCAAGGGAAGGCAATGGACAAGTGATGGAAGGATGTACAGGTGGGAGCTGATGGTCCTGCCAAATCTGCATGCAGCTGATGTGGCAGCCGGTAAAATGGACAAACATATTGGAGGCAGCTGTACTGATGCACAGGGTGCTACAATGACAGTGGGTGGAAGAGGATGGGAATACGTGTCCTCCAGTGGAGGTAGAGGTGGCAAGATATTTGCAATGATAGGAGGACAGAGGAGTAGTAGTGCCATGCAGAGCAGACACAGGAGAGGCAAGCATGAAGAGCCGCAATGCAGAAAGGGGTACCAGTGCAGGACATGGTATAGCAGCCTGCACATGAAGACAGGATGCTACACAGCTGACAGATGCAGATAAACAGACAGGATGGCTGGCAACTGTGATGAGGGTATTATGTGCTGGCAGCACAGATCTGCAGAGATATGACTATCACAGGAATGAAAAGGACTTGTTTCGGACACGCCTAATAAAATGAGACCATTGAGGAATATAACCCATGGCCTCTGCCTAGGAAGTCATTGTATTAACCAGTGGGCTATACCACTATGGCTTCTGTCTCAGCAATGGCTGGCTACAGAAAGACTGCAGGTCACTGCATAAAATATCTGCTGTGCTTACCAGGATAGGGTAAACCCACCAGTACCCATGATGCAATGCACATGCAGAACAACGGTCTACATCTGATCACCAGATGGGGTATGCACCTCTCCAGCACCTCAGCTTGGTAGGAGGAACTGACCGTGTGTGATACTGGCACAGAGTAGCTAACAGACCATGCTATTTTGCAGATTCTGTGCTCACCCTGAGGGTGAGGTGGGGCGTCCAGCACAAGGTCCGCAGTACCCGGGTTGGTTGACATAGGCTTTGCTGCAGGTCCCCATCAGTGCCAGTGTGTGACAGGTATTCCCTGCAGACACACCTAAGAAAATTCTGTGTCCATCTGTATTCTTCCAGTCACATCTAGCCCTTGGGGACCAGGAGCCACCCAAGATAGAGCATATCCAGTGTGGTTGCCATGGTCAATTGTTATAAAAGCAGGGGGTGTCTGGACTCACATGCGGATTATATAGCGCTACCTACCAAACCGCCCTCTCTGGGTCAGGATGGTGTACAGGATATGGCTCAACAGACCCACACACTACAACTTTGCAATGGAGGCAGTAGAGTGACATGATGATGGGCTAAGGGACCAGTAACCCAGTCCTGCTGCCGATAGGCTGGTGTCTAGGGCAGTTGATCCAGATCTGTAAGTCACAGGGGCACTGGCAGACAAGTTGTGGGCCTAGAAAACCTCAGCTGCCCCCACCAAGATCTGATATTCACCAGCAGAGGGCACAGTCAGCCTGCACCTGCTGCACCTTGCATGGTGTTCCAGCCATTCACATGCTAGCTGCAAACAGTCCGCTAGCCAGTCCATAGTGCATGTTCCCAGAGGAACTATGTGCACCCAGAAGTGGGATGTAAGCACAGACACCAAGCAGGTATCTCAGTGATTGGGTCCCAGAACAGGGAACACACAGATATCACTTGAGAGAAACACTATAGCACTATGTGGGAACCTAGACATGCCATGGTCTCTGCTCGGTCAGAGTGAGTGTGAACTCCCAGCATGACATGCTGTGGCCACCCTGTCCATGCAGGTGGTGGTCGGGCACTACAATGTCCCAGCCATTACCCCACACCCTGTGCAGATGCATCCTGCCCAGTCCGCCCTGTCCTGGCCCATACCCACAATACCTTGCTTCTCATTATGCATATTGGCAGGCTAACGCTGGAAACAGTGTAAGCATTGTGGGCCCAGTGAGGAATAGGCAGCCACAAAACAATGGATATACATACACACACTCCCACTCCTATTTCAGCATTGTGCAAAGATAGGGGTGGTTGGCAGCCCTGACTGCCACACTAGTCCTGAGCACAGTGCAGGCATTGCTAAGGTATGCAGGTGCTAGTAGTAGTGCTTTGGTGGTAACTGCTGCTCTGTGCCGGGCCCAACAGCCTGACTCTCCATGAGGCCTTGGATAGTGGAGCCTGTGTGGGGGGGTGTTTGTGCCCCTGTTGACCGATGCTCTAGGGAGTGCACATGTTTATGTTGTATGTGCTTTGTAGGGTAAAAGGTAGGGGGACATGGTCTGCAGGAGCCACAGCTGAGACTTGAACCTGTGACCTTCTGCCCCAGGACACACTGGCTGTGTGTACTGCACCATACTGTTGCCACAGAGGCAGGTCAGTCCCTGGGGCTACCATGACTGTTCAGACAGACCTTGTCTGTTGCACTGCACGCCACCCACCTGAACAGGGCTTGGCCACTGCCCTCTCCCCCAACATGCTGATATGCCCATATGCTGGTGGTGCGCAGTCCCAGGCCACCCAGTGTGCAGGTAGGTGGTTGCCTAGGGTGTGGGGTCTGGGGTAGGGGTGCCTACATAGACATCCATGCTTCCCCCCCGGCACCGCCTGCGAATGTTATGTGCCCTTTGGGGTACCTGCTGGGTAATGTCCCCTGGATGGGACACAGACTCCTGGGCATGTTTGACCTTGGTCAGTTGCTGTCTTGCTGATTTCCAGTTTCTGCATTCCTGTGTGCCACCTAGGCATCTGCCTAGTCCACCCTGTGCCCCAGCTTCCCCGCCTGCAGCCCCCTATGCCCCATTTGCAGCATCACCATAGTACCCTATCAAACTTTGGCACTCTGCTATTACTGCCCATGTAGCACTACTATCACTTTTTTTGGGCTCCCTGCCTATGCTGTACATTGCTCATACTGAAATGGTTTCTCTCTCCTGCAAATGTGCATCTAACGACAGTTTTTTTTCACTCTTGGTAATGTTCGGCCCTTCAGTTCCCCACGTTAGTGTAGCAGGGGGCCTCTCCCCGCCCATTGACCCCTTCTCTCCGCCCTCTGCGGGACTTACTGCGGCCAGAGACGTTAACGCGCGTTAATGTTGCATCTGGTAACGTTAGCGTGCATTAACGTTACTTAACACGCGTTAACATAGCCATTGCTACATTATCGCGGTTTAGTAAACATACCCCTCAGTCTCCACCATTTGCTGGAGTTCTGCCGGAAAGGGGAAAGCCCAAGCAAGTTTCTTGATCCCCGCCATGATGGAATCAGTAGTGGGGGCAGCTGGGTGAGGTCAGAGCCATCTGGGATGCCAAGTTCCTTAATGATTTGAGAAATGAGAATCAGAATCTCATCCCGGCGACAGTTGCACTACCTTGGGTTCCATGTCCTCTTCCACAGGGGAGAACTCCCATTCTTCCACCTCTGAGGTTGAATGAGTGGAGACAGTCTCCAAGTCTTCCTCGTCCCCTGAGCCATCCTCCCTGGATGCTGTGTCCCTGAAGGTGCAAGGGGAGTGCTCCATGCGGGACCGTTTGGGGGCCTCTTGTGTCAGGGAGGGAATTGGCTGGGAAGATGGCAGTCCTTGCCCTGCTTGCCACAATTCCAGGCATGCTGGAACAATAGGGTAAATTCAGCTGTTACAGAGTCCATGGAGGGCGGCGGCTGCTGCTGCGGGAGCAGGAGAGGGGTTGGGGGGGGGGGGGGAAGAGAGATCAGCAGGCTGAGAGGAAGGAGGCAGCGCTGCAGGGACTGGGCTGGCATGGAAGAACCCAATATGGCTGGCTCCCCTGAACCCAAAGAAGATTTAAGTGTCAGAAGAAGCAGTTGAAGATTCAGCCAGGTCGTTAGCGCAGGCCGAACAGATATTATTTACAAGCATTCAGCGTTTCTACCCACAGGTCAGGCACTTGGGAATCGAAGCCAGCATTGCTGCACTGAACAAGATGGCACCCGCGAAACAGAGAAAAGGGCACGAAGCAGGAAACAGTGATACGTCAGCGGGAGCTGGCTGCGAGACTTAAAGTTAGCTGCAGCAGCTCCTGTGCCCCTGAACGAGCAAGAGAAGAAGAAATTAGACCTTACCTGCTAATTGTCTTTCCTTGAGTTCTCTCCGAGCCAGTCCAGGTACATTAGGGTGGTCAACCTCCTTCAGCAGCTGAGGACTGAACACTGAAAGTTTTGCTGACAGCCAATCCAGCTCCCTCTGGTGTCAGAGCCTCAGTCTTCTATTGTCAAAGCAGCGAAACTCCACCATAACTCTCGTTATCTAAAAACTACTCCTAAATGTATAAACTCCTCTCATTTTTTTTTCAAAACTCAGAGGAACCCCTCTTAACCCTAGAGGAACTCCCAAGATTCACTTTGATTCCAATATCTAACCAACACCAGCAACGCCTCCTAAGGCACGAACTCTACTCTACGTCTTACGAAAAAATAAAAACCCGAACCAGTAGACATTTTGAATACTTGCAGACTAATTGGGTGGGACCTGGACTGGCCCAGAGAGAACTCAAGGAAAGACAATTAGCAGGTAAGGTCTAATTTCTTCTTCCTATTCGTCTCTCCGGGCCAGTTCAGGTACATTAGGGCAGTGCCCAAGCAGTACCTAAAATCAGGAGGGTCCTGCGAGCCCTGCCACAATGGCAGAGGCCCCCACCAAAACATCCAACCTATGTTGTCTTGCAAACGTATGAATCGAGGACCACGTAGCCGCTCGACAGATATCCACTGGTGGCTCTAACGCAAACTCCGCCCAAGACGCTGCCTTTCCCCTAGTGGAATGCGCTCTGAGCCCTTCTGGAGGAGACTTTCCCTGTGCTTCATAAGCCACTCCTTTAGCTCGCCTTACCCAAAGCGCAATGGAAGCCTTGGTAGCCACTTTGCCTTTACGGACTCCACTAAAAAGCACAAACAACCTATCTGATTGCCTAAACGGCTCCGTTACCCGGAGATACCTCTGCAGCACTCGATCGAGATCCAACTTCCTTAGCGCTCGATCCATCTTACTTCCCTGCTGCCCAGGAAAGGTCGGAAGCGAAACTGATTGATTCATGTGAAATGTGGACACAACCTTAGGCAAAAAGGACACCGAAAACTGGAGGTATGGTTCCCTACAAGAGAGTGCTTGCAGATCAGAAACCCGCCTTGCAGAACACAACGCCACAAGAAAAGCGGTCTTGCACCGGCTGCAAGTGACTCTTTGCTTGGTTGATGACCCAACCGAGCTGCTCCAGGAACTCCACAACTCGCGTTGTTGCTACCGAAGCCGCTCGGGACTCTGCCCGGATCAACCAATCGTCCAGGTAGGGATGTACCTGAATTCCCTCCATCCGTAGGGCCACCACCACTATACCACCATCACCTTCATGAAAGTGCGAGGCGCCGTGGCCAAACCGAACAGCAACGCCCGTAACTGAAAATGGCCCATGGGCACCGCAAAGCGCAAAAACCTTTCATGCTCCCCTCTGATCGGAATATGCAGATACGCCTCTGTGAGGTCTATGGAAGAGAGCACCTCTCCAGGCTTTACCGCTCGAATAACCGACCGTAGAGTTTCCATTCGAAAATGAGGCACCCTCAAACAGCGGTTGACATGTTTGAGGTCCAGAATTGGCCGAAAAGAACCTTCCTTCTTGGGGACTACAAATTAAATCGAGTATCGACCTAAGCCGAACTAGTCTAGGGGCACCAGCACTACCGCCTGCAGCTGCAATAACTGCTGTAGCGTGTTGTGTACGGCAGTCCTTTTCTCTTGAGGACCACACAGAGACATCACAAAGGCTTCCGGCACCAGATGGGTGAACTCCAACGCATACCCATCGCAAATAATCTCCAACACCCACCGATCTGTAGTTATGGCGGTCCAGGTGGAGAGAAAGTACTGTAACAATCCCCCTACAGGAATCTCCGCCCTTCATTGTGGTTTCTTAGAGTTCTGCTGAGTGGCAAAATAGCCTCTGCCGAATCCTCTGACTTCTCGAAAGGACTGCCCCCTGGCCACGAACCGATCTCTTTGATAAGATGAAAATTGAGTCCCTCGGAACCTGTGACACTCTCTACCTTGACCTCTCTGAATAGGCCCCTGCCTTGCAGCTCTCGGCCGGTCTTCTGGAAGTCGACCCCCTTTGGAATCTCCCAGATCCTTCACAATTTTCTCCAGTACTCCCCAAAGAGCAAGTTGCCCTTATAGGGAAGCTTACTGAGACGCGACTTAGAGAAGGCATCCGCCACCCAATTTCTTAGCCAGAGGAACCTTCTTGTGGCAATCACCGACGCCATGGCCTTTGACAAAATCCTCACCAAATCATAAAAGGCATCCGCTAAATAAGCTGCAGCCGACTCAAGCTTCGCACCTTCAGCGGAAGGCTCCTCCTCCCTATCCGGGCCTGGTTTCCCCCTGTAGCCAACGGATAGAGGCTCTTGAAACATATGTTCCACAAATAGAGGCCTGCAGAGCCAGAGCACTGGAGTCAAAAGCCTGCTTCAACAGCACCTCCAACCGGCAGTCCTGAAGATCTTTAAGCGCAGTACCCCCCTCAACTGGGATCATCGTCTTTTTTAGTAACCGCCGCAACCAGCACATCCACTTTTGGCATGCAGAACTCCTCCTTCTCCTCTTCTGGCACTGGGTAAAGCCACCCCATGGTGTGGCTCCCTCTTAGGGTAGCCTCCGGGCATTCCCATTCAGAATCTATCATCTGCTTAATCACTCTGTGAATTGGGAAACAGCGCTGTTCTGCTTTAAACCCTTGCAACAAGGGGTCCTCTAAAGGCTCCTGCTGTACCGGAGGAGTAACAATGTTCAATGCCGCTAGGGCCTGAGTGATAAGAGCCCCTAGCTCTTCCTTTCGAAACACCCTGAAGACATTCGGGTCTTCTCCTGGCCCAAATTCCCCTTCTTCTAACTCCACAGGCCAAGAATCTAACCCTGCTTCAGAAAGGATCTCCCCCTCTTCCGCTACTTGCGGAACAGAGACTTGCGCCCCGAAGCTATTGAAGCCTGCCTCCGCACTCTTATCCTTCTGGGAGACCCCCTCTCCTGGGTCTGACTCCTGGGATACCCCCCTTGAGTCTCTATCAAAGTGGGAGCAGATGACACGCCTGCAGCCTGGGACACCTTCAAGCAATAAGCTTTATGCATTGCTAAAATAAAGTCAGCAGAAAACAAAGACTGCAAGCTTCCCTGAACTTCAGGCAACTGCTGCTGACCTTGTACCTCAGAAGAAGATGCCCTGCTCGATTTTATTTCTTTTTACCTGATTTGACCGGCCGCGCGGGAGAAACGGCAAGCTCCAAGAAAATGGCTGCCGTTCCCGCCTTTTCAACCGAACCCTGAGGGCTCTCCACTACATCAGCTGAAGTTAGACTACGCTCCATTAGCCTTGCTTACCCTTCTCACTCAAAATGTACGACGACCATATTCTCTCCTAATCAGCGCGGCGGTTTTAAAAACCGGAAGCCCGTTGCCGATATCCTATCACCCACCAAGCCGCCGAAACCAGCCTCCACGCTGAACTAATGCCCGTGGCGACCTACTAAAGCTCTCTGCCTGCACACCTACCTGCACGTTGTCTCAGTGCTAGGAGGGAATCAGAGTTCCCAATCTCCGGTGTCTCGCTGCTACCGGGAACCGGAGCTGATCAAATATGGCAAAGTGAATCCTGGGGCTCCCAGGTCCTTCCCCAGTCTCTAGAGCGACGAATCTCTTCCACTGAGGCAGGCTCTGCCTCACGTGCTGCCCCAAAAACCACTAGGCAGATGGAGATTGTCTTCCTCCTAATAACTTGTCTTTCTTTTTTTTATATATAATTTTAAACAGATCTTCTCTGATAGACTGCCCTGCTAGGACAACAGAGGAATCTCCGTTCTTTCTTTCTTCCCCCTTTATCTATGTAGGTCTATCCTAGAATTTAGGTTTGTTTTCCTTTTACCCTTCTAAGGCCCTACTGCCTAGATCCTATTTGTATATCCTGGGAGCCTGTCAGCCACATGTCCTATTCAGCTGCTGAGGACTGAAAGACTGAGGCTCTGACACCAGAGGGAGCTGGATTGGCTGTCAGCAAAACATTCAGTGTTCAGCTGCTGAAGGAGGTTGACCACCCTAATGTACCTGGACTGGCCCGGAGAGACAAATAGGAAGCAGCACGTATTCTGGGCTCAATTCAGACAGTAATCCGCTGTACTCTGCATCCTCAAAGTTCAGCAGGAACGTGGGCACAAGGGGGGGGGGGGAGATGTGAGAAAACCTGGAGCTAGCAGGCTGTGTAGAGGATACTCAGTGTATTCAGGCAGAGGTTACCACAGATGATAGAGCTAAAGTTCTGTTCTGAAGGAGTTCAATTGGTAGAAAAAAGAAATTACAGGGATCAAAAGAAAAAAAGTGCTAGGGTCTCTCAAAAGGGTCCTCCTGACCCAAAGCCGCCCCCCCCCCCCCCCCCGTCAAGCTGAGCTGGCTCTCATAGCCAGTAGCTAGCCCAGGAAAGATCCACCAGCCAGGGGTGTCTCAAACACATCCGGGATCTGGATGGCCCAGCGTCCAGAGACCAAAAGGGCTGGAGGCCACACAGACGAGAAGACAAGTGAAGTCCAACATCTGCTGAGACAGGAAAAGTACCGAGGAGACCCCCTAGCTGTGCCTGAAGAGTATACTAGGGATGATGTCACAGTTCCGATAGGGAAAGTGTGAAGATTCAGTCTCGACATCTGCTGGCAGGGGGACTTAACCCACTTGTCTGGACTGGTCTAGCTGGACGATCTGGAAACCATTATTAAAGACGACCCGGGAAATCCACTGCTTGCCCTGGCACAAGCATTGTGGAACCTACCAGGTACTTGTGACCTGGATTGGCCACTACTGGAAACTTGATACTGGGCTTGATGGACCTTGTTCTGACACAGTAAGATACAGTTATGTTCTTATGGAAGGAACCAATTGCAGTTCCACTAGACACGGTGGCACTATACTGGAAAACTGCGAGGGATAAAGGGAGAGGGGAAGTGTCAACCAATCCAGTGACTTGACTAATTACAGTGAGTGCCTCACTGTGCTTAGTAACAATCATTAGATGTGCAACAGTGACCAAGAACAGAGGGTCTTCCACTTTCTGCTGCAGAAAATATTGAGGCCTGTGTTCATGGCCAGCACATCCACTAGGCCGGCTAGGAAGCTGCCTAGGGCAGCAGACCATGTGCTTCGGCACACATGGCCTACCACTTCTGAACCCCCTCTCCGACAGGAAGTTGTGGAGGGGGGAGTCAGATGCAACAGGCCATGTATGCTAAAGCACATGGCCTGCAGCGGGCTACTGCTGCACAGAATCAAGCCATTCCCGACAGAATTGGTGGCAGAAGGGAGGGCTCAGCGCAGGGGCAGTGGTGCGGTGCGGCTCAGAAAGGGGGGCAGCATGGCCAGGGCTTCTGCATGGAGCGGCAGAAGCCCTTGGGCTGGCCCTGTCTGCATTTACCAAGAAATGGTATTACTTTCTAGTCACTAATGAACTATCTATTTTGTTGTTTTCAAATCAGATTTATAAACTCAAATATTTGCAAAATGTTAAATTTTTCCATACCAGTTAGAGATTCTTAGTATTGCAGACAAGTTCTTTTCATCAAACGTAAGGACATCGAACAGCAAAGCTGCTCCAACCTGCACAAAACATTAAAGCATCATGGCTGGAAAGCTCAACCAATCCTGCACAGCTATTACAGATGACATATTCAAATTCTGGTCAAGTATTTCAGAGAGTTTTTTTGTTTAATATGTTTTCCTAATAGAACTGTTTCACAACCAAATTTCAACCACTAGAGAATTACACTTCAAGACATCTTCAAAGTCATCATGAAGAGCAGTAAAATCCTTCCTCTTAGATGACATATTGAAAATCATTTAAATGAAACAACAGATCCCCTACTGCAAGAGAAAGAGGAAACACAATTATGCATTACTTCTTTTTCTAAACGAAAGGTTTAGGAGCATGTTTAGCATGCAGCAAGTTCATTATCACATGGTAAATACTACTTTGACCCATTTTATTCCTGTGGCCACATTGGTACTTCACACATACACTGTGCTTTAGTAGACATGCCCCTTAATTCAGCAGGGTTGTGGATACTGTGGCAATAGCATTCACATTGCTTAGAGAACAGTATAATCCACTGCTCAATGGTGAAATTTATCAGCCAAATTTAAGGTCCACATTTACTGTTTCCAGAAAGAAGGTTGGATTTACTGACAGGCCTATTGGGCCTGTTCGCAGCCAATAGCAACTGTGAAGACAGCAACATGCCACCACCGGAACTACAAGAAGCACCACTGTGAGCCACTACTGTCATGAGATCCAGGAACTATGAGGTCTGGGGGAAGGGAAATAGATGTTGCTGAGCAAAATGGAAGTACTGGGAAAGAGCAAGAGATTGGAAATGGCATGGTGGGCTGAAGTGAGGGGGAATAGAGGTTCTGGGGGGAGGGCTACACCAGCAATGTTTAGGATGCTAAAAAAAATAGGGGGGGGGGGGCCAGAACACACTCAGGTAGCTACGAAGTGCGATTAAAGTATTGAGACTTGTACAGTAACACAAGAAGTTTAACATTGACAGTTATTGCACTCAATCTCCTTCAAAGTAGTCCTCTTCTGATAAAACACACTTCCTCCAGCTTTCCTGCCACTGCTAGAAACAATTTTGAAATGCCTCTTTCGTTATGCTGTGAAGCTGCCGTGTCAAATTTTGCTTAATGGTCTCCAAGTCATCAAACCTCCTTCTTTTCAATGGTAATTTCAGTTTTGGAAACAAGAAAAAGTCACAGTATGCAAGGTCAGATAAGTACAGAGGCTGATGGACTTGCTCGATTTGGTGTTTGGTCAAGAACTGCTGGATAAGATGTGATGCATGAGCTGGGGCGTTATCGTGATGAAGCAACTATTCCTGTGCAACTCTCAAATGAGTCAGAACATGAACATAGTACTCCTTAATGAATGGTTTGGCCTTTTGTAGCATACTCATGAAGAACAATGGCAATGAAAGAAAACTGAGCATCACCTTGACACTGCTCCTCACCCAAGAGACTCTCTTGGGTCTGGGAAAATCTAGAATCTTCCATTAAGAGGATTGAGCCTTGGTTTCCAGATCATAACCATAAACCCATGATTCATCACCAGTAATCTTTTTTGATGAAATCTGAGTCACTCTCAACGCAGTCCAACAACTCCCTGGCTGCAGACAGTTGATCATCTTTTTGGTCAGGGGACAGGAGTTTCGGTACAAATTTTGCAGACACGTGTCATCCCCAAATCGACAATAAGAATGGACTGTAGCGACCCAAAACCCGTGTCCATAGCAAGCTCCCCAATATGTTCAAATCATTGATTTGAGCATATTGCGTCATGCACTGCTTCAACTTTGTCTTCATTCCTGCTTGTTGACAGGGATAAACGTTCTGGAAGGCTGTCAACACTTTGGGGGCCCTGTTGGAAACATTTGTACCAGTCAAACTCGAGCACGACTCATGCATTCATCGCCATACACTTTCTGTAACTTGTCATAAGTCTCTGCACGAATCTCCAAGTTTGTAGCAAAGGTTAATGAAAATTCGCTGTTCAATATTTTCACTCATCGTAAATTCTGACAAACTGTTTTTACATGACACCAAACATCATGTGATTTTAAAAAGTACGTGTGTGCTGCAGCCATGCTAGACGTTGAACATGTAGAGCACAAAACTAGGTCACTGCATGCTTAATAGCTTTGTGATGCTATGTACTTGTTCTATAGCTACACAAGTCTCAATACTTTTTTTTATCACACCTCGTATGAATGAGCTGGATGCCCAGAGAACAAGAGAAAACTGTTGGTGACCCCCCCCCAAAAAAAATATATATAATTAACTGAAAACCCTAAGTGGTTTAATTCTCCAGGTTTGGCCAGGGCCCAGATAGTCTAATGTGTCTAGTTTGGTCAGATGGCAGGGCACTCTCCTGTATTGGGCAGTTTTTGAATTTCTATTTTTACCATGGAAAATACATGCCCAATCCTTTGTGTAATCTTGCCTAGTAGCACCCATTTTTTTAATGCTCTATTTTGTATCATAGTGATTTTATCTAATGTTTAAGCAAGGGCCTCTTTGGTAAAAAAAAAAAAAAAAAGGATGATAATGTGAGCCTGCATGATGGGCAACAAGAAACCTTGCTGCTGTTAGAACAATCTATGAAACAAAGTATGCTCGGCCAGACTCTCAGTCTCTTTTCTTACCCCCTTACTTGCTTCTCCTATCAGTTAGCCTCCATCATCCTCTCCCCTAGAAGTTGACTGTCAATTTCACTTCTGGAACAACGATTCTACTACTTTTCTCAAGTGCATCTGGGCTTCATGATGTCAAGTCTAATAAGAATGGTGCACAAATTTGGGTACCTAATTGTTCAAAATGCTGAGTTTTCACATTACCTGAGGAAAACAGAACATCTGTTCTGGAAACAATGTGGGCAGCAAGCTTTCACAAAAGGTGTGTGGGGGGGGGGAGGTTCTTAAGGAGCTGAATGTAGGGTCAGGGAGTCACCAATGGTCAACAAGTCTTACAATGAACAGCAGGTCCCATGTGTGTGTCTGTCTGTTGGAACGCTTTACCTCTCCATGCAGATCCCTCAATGCAGAAATAATCAACTGTTTGAAATGAGCAGCATTCAAACGAATGCTCTCCTCCTGGAATTCTCTAAAAAGCATTAGAAAGGATTACTATAGACCGCAACAACGAACAGCGCCATATAATAATTACTGGGCATGCACGAAGTTCTTCAAGTCACGGGTGAACTTACAGCCGAATCTTCATGTAGTGATATTCGGAGGCATTCTTATGTACTAGTCTTTCAGAAGCAACGGGCTCGTGCTTTTTCTCTTTGGATAATTTTCTCATGCTAAAGCATCAAGATTACCTTTAAATGAAAAACGCGTTTACTGAGCACAATGAAACTTTCTACCCTTCATGTCTTTTTCCCTCTCAAAGGGACTCGCGCTTTAAACTAAGCATACATGGAAGACATGTTTGATGATCTTACTTTGTCGCTAGACCTCTGTCAGAATATGCACGAGCTTCACAAGGGAACGCGTCACCCTGACCTGGACCGGCTTCTCTGTCGCTCTTCTATGCACTTTCCCGAAAATCTAAAGAACAGATACAGCCCTACACAGATACCCGCACTCTATCACTTCTTCCTTTTTTTAAACCTAGCTACCGTTAACAAGCCTCGACTCCCCCCTTCTTTTTCTCTTCGTCCCTCTACACCCAACTTGCAGCAACCAATCCCTAACCACCCGAAAATGAAAATACTCGCCCTGTGCATGCGCAGCAAAACGGAAACGCCGCAGCCTAAAGCAACCGCTGCTTCCGGATCCACAGCGGTTTACTGCGCATGCTCCTTACTGGCTTCTTGTGAATGCTGTAATAGGGGCGGGAGTAGTTTGCTCGTCTCCGCCCCCAAACAGAAGGGTTGACGTCATACTGTTACAAGGTCAGAGGCCTATTTGCTTATCCTGCAGATAGGTTTTCAGCTATTTACGTTAGCTGGTGCATAGAAACATGACTGCAGATAAACACTATACGCTTTTCCATCTGTCCTTCTGTGGTAGGCGAAGGCCTATGATCCATGGTGTCTGAAATGAGCAGAGAGGCCTGAGTAGCTTGACCTGTAAATAAAGCCTGTGGAGAGGCCCAAAGGAATTACATATTCCCCTAAATGCTGCTACCATAGAATCAAAACTTAACTGAGTATAATTTAGTATAGCTAAGCAGAATTGAAACTCAGAAAATATAGAAAAACAAGTTTAATTGGTATTGATAAGAGAACACAGCTTCTATGGAATTAATTAACACTGCTGAAAGAAAAGTTACAGTGCCCTGCTTTCCCACATGTTCTAGCTAGCTAAATGACCTTGGAGGAGAGAAGTATCAAAGTTGGAAGAACTGACCATTGTAATGGGGACTAGAAGGGGGGTAAGCAGGTGCTGAGCCCAGACCAAAGTCCTAATTGGATATACGTAATGTTACCGGGACCAATAGATGGGGTGAAAGGGGTTACCGGGACCAATGAGAAGATTGCCTATACCTAGAATGGACAAGAAAAGTATATACGTTGTTGTTTTACTAACAGCCATTGCTCAGCCATTTTGAATTTGATTCTGCTTGAGACTTGTGCACAAATAAATGATTTGGACCTTCTGAACAGACTCCTGGTATCATTGGTTTGCGCTCTGCTGCTACACTTCGATACCGACTACTAATGTAGCAGCAGAGCGCAGACAAACCAATGATACCAGGAGTCAGTTCAGAAGGTCCAAATCATTTATTTGTGCACAAGACTCAAGCAGAATCAAATTCAAAATGGCTGAGCAATGGTTTCTAGCAAGACAACAACTTTTAAAGACTTCTTCTCCATTCTAGGTATAGGAAAACATTTCATTGGTCCCGGTAACCTCCCGTACCCCTTCTATTGGTCCCGGTATTGATAAGGTTATCCAATTATGTCTTTTGACTGGGCTTAGCACCTGCTCACCCCCCTTCTAGTCCCAATTACAATGGTCAGTTCACCAACTTCGTTACTTTTCTCCTCCAAGGCCATTTAACTAGTTAGCACATGTGGGGAGCAGGGCACTGTAACCTTTCTGTCAGCAGTTTTAATTAAATTCTTTGCAGCTGTACTTTCTTATCAGTGGTATTTAAACTTATTTTTCTATATTTTCTGAGTTTCAATTCTACTCAGCTAAGCTGATTATTCTTTACTAAGCTTCATTTGTACAATAGCAGCATATTGGGGGATGTGCAATTCCTACGGGCCTCTCCACAGGCTTCATTTACAGGTCAAGCTTGTTAGGCCTGTCTGTTCATTTCAGACACCATGGATCATAGGCCTTCGCCTACCACATTCCCCCCTTTGATTAATCTCACCCTATTATTTAATAAGGTGTGAGAGTTAAATCATTCAATTGGATCATACCATGGTCGGAGGATCCCGACTATATGCAGGAGGACTAGGATGCCATAAGGCCATGATTTTAGTTGCGGTCTTCCGCTCGACTGTATTTTCAATAACAGTGTTGATAGAACGCATACAACATGGAATTATACATGGTAATAGCAAAAATACAGCAACAATTATTAGTACTAGTATCAGGAAAGTTTTAAGTCCTCCTAGCCACGAGAATATAGAGGCAAACCAGTTAGGAAAATGCAATCCATGCCAAGTCTGTACTGGCACGTAAGCTTGTTTTCGCATATTTTCAGCAATTTCTTCAACTACTTGACCTTTATCATCGATCTTCAAACAACAATTGGTTAAATTCAATTTTCCGCATACTCCTCCTTCAGCTGCTAATAGATAATCTAGTGCTAGGCGATTTTGATATATGGCAGTGCGCATCTGTGTGCTCTGTCTGGCTAAAAGTGTGAGTGCTTGGCTAGTCTCATTGGTTATTAATTCAACTACTGCCTGTAAGCGAATAATACGGTTAATCATATATACAGGGGTTCGATAGCCCCACATACCTTCATCATTCCAAGTGGCAGGCCCATAGTAATCAATGATTCTTTCTGGTGGCCAATCATCACCCTTCCACTTCTCCCACTTGCCTATCTGTAAGGGTGCTCTCTTTTGTCTTAGCGCTCTTTTGTCTCGGTGAGTAGTGTACACTGGGTATCCTAATTGTTCTCCATGTTCTGTGGGTAAGAGAAAGAAAGAAGGTCTGATGGTTCCCAAGACACACGCCCCTCCCCAGTGTATAGGGAGTCTGGCATATGCTCGGGTTCCACAGATCCAATATAGGCCAGGTGGGGCTTGCCAGGCATGAGGTTTGGCAAGATTAGTCCATAAATCAGCAAGCTCAGGGAATTTTGCTAATGGATTAGGGGGTTCAGGTTCTTTGGCCCCTGACCACCAGGTCGTCTTTTCGTGGTGTCATTATAAAACTTTTGGCTGAGACAGACCAGCTGTCCCACCGGTAGATTGAATTGAGGTCCAGTTCTGGCATAACAGAGACGTCCAACTATCGGGTGTGCTAATACCCATTCGCTGGTAGTCTTATGTAATTCAGTATGATTGTAAGTCATGGAATAATTCAACTCTTGGGCTTCCCATGGCCACTGGTCACCCATTTGTGTCCCACCACAAAAGTAACAGTCTGAGATATGGAGACTGGATACTACTGCTCCAGCTAATTCTAAGAAATTCTGGGAGGGATGGGGAATATCAAACTTATTCTCATGCATGGTTTCATAGAATGTGTTGTGAATATGGTACCTGGATGACCTATGGGCTTGGGTATTTAATCTGATATACACTATGGTTCCTGGATCTGATCCAGAACCTGCAATTCGTAGGCCAAATTTATACCCTTGTTTCCAGGCACTAGGATTTATTACAAGAAATTCTAACGGGTTACAAGCTCCCTTCTTGCAATTCTTTTCTATATCCTTCACATATGGCCTTTGCAAAACCGCCATTCGATTGTCTCTGGTATTTTCTACCATCTTTCCAGTTTTCCATGTGGCATAGAAAACACATTCCCACTTTGGACAATAGTAGTCCGCTTCCGGGGCTGTACTATATTCATTAGCTAGAACTCGTTTACCTGTACTACTCTCCCCATCCAGTGGTTCCTTCTGGACACATGTATTTATCATCGAGAGCATAGGATTTCTCCCAATTAGCACATTTTGAACGACTATCCCTATTGATAACATCACAGGCATCAAAGTATAATACAGCAATCTTGTTAGGGTCGGTGAGTGGGGGTGTGGCATTAAGCAGAGGTCCATCCGCATCATTCCATCGTATTTCTAAAGTGTAATAGGATGGATTCTGATGTGGGTTGAAACAAACTTTAGTTTTCCCTTTGGTGCAAACATTTAGTTCAGTGGTGTTATAAATACACCGAGTCACTTTACCAGTACAAGTATAGTAAGAATGATAAAGCAAAGTCTGAGTTACTTTCGTTCCAGTCCGAGTGGAAGTAATGCAAGCCGTACATGGAGGCAAGGCACAAGTCAGTTCAAAGCCTCCTAGGCAGGCAACCAGGGCAAGGTAAAAGCAAAGATGCATGTTGATTGGAGTCCTTCTGAATCCTCAACTTGAAAATCTTGACCTCGACATCCCCTTTTTCGTCCCGTTTGCTAATGAAGCAATTCAACGGGCGCTGAGTGTTGATTGAAGATCCTCAAAATGTTCATCGTGTATCAACCAACTTATCAACTTTAGTTGGCTCTAAATATTGTCAATCAATATAGTATCAAAGCAGTGTGTGACATCACACACTCATGAGGTTCGTTTAAGCAAACTCTTGCTGCATTGGATACAGCAATCCTCTTCGAAAGACTTGGCTACTGCAAGGCACTGTGGTTGTTGGGATGATCCCAAAAGTATCTAGGTTGCTGGTTGCCGTCTCAGGGTGAGTCGCAAAGGTACATCAGGCTGCTGCTCTGCTGTCCACTGCTCGCAGGGCCGGCCCGTCCATTGAGCGAGAATGTTTTTTGCACAGGGCCCCGCGTTTCAGGGGGCCCCGCGCAAAAAACATTCTTTTGTAAAAGTAAAATTGAAAAAAAAAAAGAAAACCTGTCTCCTGCCGCTGTCGGGGCCGCCGCGGCAGAATCGAGCGTGCCGCGGGGCCCCCTGTACCCGGCACAGCCTCTCCTCCCTGTAGCAGCTCTCTCTTCTGAGCTGCAGTCAGACGCGCCGGCTTGCAGAGCGCGAAGGGAAGAGTTTCCCTTTCGCGACTCTGTTAGGCCCGCGGGGGCTGATGGGAACTTCCCATCAGCCCCCGCGGGCTTAACAGAGCAGCGAGGGAAAAACTCTTCCCTCGCGCTCTGCAAGCCGGCGCGTCTGACTTCAGCTCCAACTAGAGAGCTGCTACAGGGAGGAGAGGCTGTGCCGGGTACAGGGGGCCCCGCGGCACGCTCGATTCTGCCGCGGCGGCCCCGACAGCGGCAGGAAACAGGTTTTCTTTTTTTAAAAAATTTCCCTGGGCTGGGCTGGGCTGGGCTGGGCGTTAGGAGTTGTGATGGGCTGGGCTGGGCTGGGGGTTAGAAGTGCTGCTGGGCTGGGCTGGGCTGGGGGGGTGGTGTTAGGAGTAGTGATGGGCTGGGCTGGGCTGGGCTGGGCGGGGGGGTGTTAGGAGTAGTGATGGGCTGGGCTGGGCTGGGCTGGGCTGGGGGGGGGGAGGTGTTAGGAGTAGTGATGGGCTGGGCTGGGCTGGGCTGGGGGGGGAGGTGTTAGGAGTAGTGATGGGATGGGCTGGGCTGGGCTGGGCTGGCTGGGGGGGGGTTAGGAGTGGTGATGGACACTGGGCTGGTTGGGGGGGTTAGGAGTGGTGATGGGCACTGGGCTGGCTGGGGGGGGTAGGAGTGGTGATGGGCACTGGGCTGGCGGGGGGGGTTAGGAGTGGTGATGGGTGCTGGGCTGGGCTGGGGGGGTTAGGAGTGGGGATGGGCGCTGGGGGGGTTAGGAGGTGTGATGGGCGCTGGGGAGGGGTTAGGAGTGGTGATGGGCGCTGGGGGGGCTTAAACTAAAAATTGGGTGATGGGGATTAGGACTGGAAATGGGCTGGTGGGATTCGGACTGGCCGTGGGGTGATGGGGTGTTCGGACTGGTAATGGGCTATGGTCGGGCTTAAACTAAAAATTGAGTGATGGGGGATTAGGACTGGGAGTGGGCTGATGGGGAGGTTAGGACGGGTAATGGGCTATGGGGGGGCTTAAACTGAAAATTGGGTGATGGGGGATTAGGACTGGAAATGGGCTGGTGTGATTAGGACTGGGAGTGGGCTATGGGGGGGCTAGGACTGGTAATGGGTTGGGGGGGTTGCTAGTACTGGAAATGGTCTGAGTGGAAGGGGGCTTGAACTGCAAATAGCTGTTGGGGATGGGGCTTAGAATGGAAATGGGCTGAGGGGAAGTGGGGGGCTTGAACTGCAAATAGCTGATGGGGACGGGGCTTGGAATGGAAATGGGCTGAGGGGAAGTGGGGGGCTTGAACTGCAAATAGCTGATGGGGAGGGGGACTTGGAAGGGAAATGGGCTGAGTGGAAGGGGGCTTGAACTGCAAATAGCTGATGGGAAGGGGGGCTTGGAATGGGCTCTTAGGGGAGGGAGCTAGGACAGGAACTGGGCTGATGGATGGGCTAGGATAGAACTGAGAATTGGGTGTTGGGGGGAGCTAAGATTGGAAATGGGCTGTGGTGGGGGCTTGGATTGAAATGGACTCATGGAGGGGCTAGAACTGGAAGTAGGCTCATGGGGGGCTTGGTTTAGAAATGGGCTGAGTGGAGGGGAGCTAGGATTTAACATGGGCTGATGGTGGGGCTAGGAAAGGACTAGAAATGGGCTGATGGGAGGCTGGTATTGGAAATGAGCTGATGAAGGGACTCGGATAGGACTGGAAATGGATGGGGGAGCTAGGACTGGAAATGGGCTGATGTGGGGACTAGAAGGGAGCGGATACTGGGTGGGGCTGGAACTAAAAGGGAGCTGATGTTGGGGGAGATTAGAAGGGGATGGGGCTGGGAGAATGAAATGGAGAGGGGAAAAATATTTTGTGTGGGAGGGAAGAAAAATGTACAATTGGCCGGGTATTGGGAGACTAAGTGGGGATTGAGGATGGAGGGGTAAAATTTGAGTGGATGAAATAGGAATGAGGAAAGAGCAAAAGGAGAAAGATTATTATGTTAAAGCAGATGTAGAGAGAGAATGGAAAAAACTAGAAGAGAAGAAAGGACAAATGGACAGCAGACGATGGAGAGATAGCAGAAGACACAAATAAACCAGAAGAAAGTGGCTGGAACAATTGCAACTGAAAAAAAATGCACAAAAGGTACAAAGATATCTCTTTATTTTGAATTTATTAACTGGAATATGTCAGCTCTGGGAAATGTGCATCATTAATGTCTGTGCTTTGTTTAGTACAAGAGGAAATTAATTTATAGTTTTATTTCTACATTGTTGTTGTACATTCCAAGTTTGGCTTTTAGGGTTCCCAGTTTAATTATTGTCTTCCTGTTTTTAAATTGTGATTCCTTGTTTGGTGATAGTCTATGTTCTGCATGTGTAACTGAGCTGAGGTATTCTGTTTATGTAATTCCTATTTGACATTGTCACTTGTTCTCTTTCCCCAGTAGGTCATGTATTGTTATTCTCTGAAATGTATTGGTTTAATATTTGCAGTGTTGCCTTTTGATAGGTAGTGTATGGTGCTTTATGAGTCCTGGTAGTGCTGTTGGGATACGGTGGGTTTGCTATGGGTTCTAAATGGGCAGTGTTTGTAGTAGTTCCTAATGTGCCTGGCGGTTAGCACTGGATTATAGTAATGTAGAAATCTTTGTCTTTTTTAATCCATACACTCATGAAGAGGCATGTATACTAAAAGTTAGTGTATGGTAACATTATGCAAATATTTATGCAAATGAGGCCCCTTATGCAAATGAGGCCCCGCACCGAGTCTCCGCACTTGGCCCCGCACCCCCCTTGGGCCGCCCCTGACTGCTCGGGTTCTGGAACGGCTGCAGGCTTGATCCTGCTATGGTGGATCCAGGAATCGATCTCTGCTACCTTTACTGCAGTTGGGGTAGACAGGATGACGGTATATGGCCCCTTCCAATGTGGTTCCAACGGTGTCTTTCTCCAATCTTTGATCCACACCGAGGTTCCAGGCTGGTAGGGATGCAGGGGCTCCGTCAAGTTGATAGGCAACTGGTCCTGTATCCACGTATGGAGAGTCTGTAGAACAAAACTAAGAGCTAGAAGTTCTTGTCTGGTTATTTCTGAACCAATCTGTGTTAAACTTCCTTTAATTCCCTGCACTATTGGTGTGGGTTTACCATACAAAACCTCAAAAGGTGAAAATCCTGTTGACTTCACAGGAGCTGAGCATATTCTGAGTAAAGCTATTGGGAGTACTTGGGGCCATTTCAGGCGAGTCTCCTGGCAAAGCTTAGACATTTGGGCTTTCAAGGTGCGGTTCATTCGCTCAACTTTCCCTGAACTCTGAGGTCTATATGCAGTGTGAAGCTTCCATTGTATCTGTAGGGCTTTTGCTAACTGTTGAGTGATCTGAGACACGAATGAGGGTCCATTATCTGACCCTATTACAGCTGGAATTCCAAATCTAGGGATAATTTCTCTCAACAATACTTTGGTGACTTCTCTGGCTTTTTCAGTCCTGGTGGGGTAAGCTTCCACCCACCCAGAGAAGGTACAAACTAATACTAACAAGTAGCGGTATCCATTTGCTTTTGGCATTTCAGTAAAGTCAATCTGCAGGTGGTGCATGGGGGTTACACCTCCTGACTGAACTCGGGGTGGTGGTGTAGGGCCTTGTTTGGCATTATTCTTGGCACAAATTAGGCACTGGCGTGCTACTGAAGCTGATAGGGCTGCCAACATAGTAATGCAAAAATGTGGTCTAAGTGCTTTTTCCATAGCACTTTTTCCATAATGTGTGGCTTGATGGAAAGCCTTGACAAAGGCTGGTCCCAACAATTCAGGAATTACAATCCGTCCTGGGGGTTGACTGCCCTCTGCTGGTGGCAGCTCAATCCACCCATCCTTCAGCACTCCCTCTTCCTTAGTACAGTAGTACTCCAATTCTTTGGTGGTATATCGGGGTGTCCATAAATTGAGGGGTACTGGAAACAATGCTGCCTGCATTGGCATGGCTTGCGATGAAATTTGTCCTGTCATGGCTGCTTGTCGTGCTGAGGCATCAGCGAGCCTATTTCCTTTGGCAACATCCCCTTTGCCTGCTTGATGTCCTCTGCAGTGCATGACAGCTACACGAGTTGGGGCCCATACTGCATCTAGTAGCATCAGTATCTCCGGGCCATATTTAATTGATTTTCCTCCTGACGTGATGAGCCCTCGTTCTTTATAAAGAGCTCCATGAGCATGCAGAGTGGTGAAGGCATATTTAAAGTCTGTGTATACATTTAACGCGAGTTTTGCTCCTAATACTAATGCTCGGGTGAGTGCAATTAATTCTGCTTTCTGGGCTGATGTGCCTGATGCTAAAGCTGATGATTCAACTACTTCATACTGGGTGACTACTGCATACCCAGCACAACGTTGTCCATTGATGATGAGACTGCTTCCATCCACAAAGTAGGTTTGATCAGGATTCTTTAGGGGCACATCTGTTAGGTCTGGTCGACTTGAGAAGACAGTTTCCATGACGTCTATACAATCATGCTCTGGTAATTCTTCACTGACAGGTAACAATGTAGCTGGGTTCAAGGCATGGCTCACTTCTAATTGTATCTGTGGATTTTCACATAGCATACTTTGGTATTTCAACATTCGAGAATTGGTGAGCCAGTGATTCGCTTTCTGTTCCATGAGAGCAAGTACTGCATGTGGCACAGTGACTCGTAGATTCTGTCCTAATGTGAGCTTATCTGCTTCACTTACTAACAGGGCTGTAGCTGCAACTGCTCTCAAGCACAGTGGCCATCCTTTAGCCACAGTGTCCAATTGTTTCGACAAGTATGCTACAGGTCGTTCCCAATTTCCTAATTTCTGAGTCAACATGCCCAAAGCGTTCCCTTGTGTCTCATGTACAAACAAATGGAAAGGCTTGTGGACATCTGGTAGTCCAAGTGCTGGTGATGACATCAATTCTTCCTTTAACGTTTTGAAGGCTGTATCTTGCTCAAGTCCCCACTCTAGTGGTGACTTTTCTTCTCCTTTTGTTGCTTCATACAGTGGTTTGGCAATTTGAGCAAAGTTGGGAATCCAGATTCGGCAATATCCTGCTGCTCCCAGAAAGGCTCTGACTTGCTTCCTGGTAGTTGGGGTTGGGATCCTGCACACAGCTTCTTTTCTTTCCTTTCCTAATTGGCGGCTTCCTTTAGTCAGACGAAAGCCTAAATATTTCACTTCTTTTTGGCATAGCTGTGCTTTGGCTCTGGAAACTTTGTATCCAGCTTCATCTAGTAACTGCAAAAGGTCTTTGGTGGCTTGTATACATTCACTTTCTGATACAGCAGCTATCAGCAGATCGTCCACATATTGGAGAAGTACTCTCTTCCCCGGGGCCACTGGATAGCTAGAAAGGTCTTGGTTCAATGCAGCACTGAAGATGGTAGGTGAATTCTTGAATCCTTGGGGTAATCGTGTCCAAGTAAGTTGGCCCCGTCTTCCAGAGACAGGATCCTGCCATTCAAAGGCAAACAGCAATTGACTAATGGGAGCTAATCTTATGCAAAAGAACGCATCTTTTAAGTCCAAAACAGTAAAATGGGTAGCTTCAGCAGGAATTAGTCCTAAAAGTGTGTAAGGGTTTGGCACAACTGGATGTATGGTCTCAACTGCTTCATTCACTCTCCTCAGGTCCTGCACTGGACGGTAATCATCTGTTCCAGGCTTCTTCACTGGCAAGAGTGGAGTGTTCCATGAGGACTGACATACTTTTAGTAGGCCATATTCTAGTAATCTTAACAAGTGGCGGTGAATGCCTTCAATTGCTGCTCTTGGGAGCGGGTATTGCTTGACATGTATTGGTGTAGCACTGGGTTTAAGATTCACAATTATTGGAGCTATATGCTTGGCTAGGCCTGGGGGATTGCCTTCCGCCCATACTCCGGGCGGGGCATCAATGTTTTTTAAAGTTTGCTCAAAATATGTATCCTGGGTGGATTCATCACTGTAATACCTCCATTCTTCTTCTCGGGGTACAGTAAGCAGCATTATTCCTGCAGGTTTGGTTTGAGGATTTACTGTCATTTGCATCTCTCCTTTTTCAGAAAATGATATTTGGGCCTGTAATTTGGCTAACATATCTCGTCCCAGTAATGGCACTGGACATTCAGGCATGTAGAGGAATTGATGAGTTATCTGCTGTCCTCCAAGACTACATATACGGTTTTGAAGGAAAGGTTTTGTAGCTTTGGCACCAGTTGCTCCCACGATGGTGACTGCTCTTGCGGAAAATGGGGCAATCTCTTTGTCTACTACTGAATGTTCTGCTCCAGTATCAACCATAAAGTTCATACCTTGGTCTCCTATTTGTATTCCGACCATAGGCTCCTGGAGACCTAAAGCAAATTCGGAGCCCGGTCTGTCCTAATCCACATCATCCTCATCATTGGCTGTTGCGGCCAATGCTTGAATGGCCTCTCCTCTTTCTCGCTGGAATTGTTCTCGATTGGCTCCTCCGCGATTCCGGGGACAGCCTCTTCCTCTTTCTCTCCATTGATGATTATTTTCATCATCTTGGTGGGCGTCTTCGAGTTGCGGGCATGTATCTCTCCAATGTCCTTCTTCCTTGCAGTAGGCGCATTGGTTCACGCCTAGTTGGGGGTGGCCTCCTCCTCGGCCCCTCCCTCTTCCTCTGCTCCGTCGACTAGGGAAACCTCCCCTTTTCTGTTCAACTATGGCCGCAGCCAAAAAATCAGCTTTCTTCTTCATCTTTCGATCACATTCTCTCTGTCTTTCATTATCCCGATTCACATACACTTTATGAGCGACTTCCAGTAACTGAGTTGCATTCATGCCCGCAAACCCTTCTAATTTCTGTAGCTTACGTCTAATGTCTGGTTGTGACTGATTTACAAAAGCAGAATTCACCATGCGTAAACTTCCTGGCGCATCCGGGTCATAGGGGGTATACATTCTATACGCTTCAATTAATCTCTCATAAAACACTGCTGGGCTCTCATCTATGCCTTGAATAACTTCAGTAACTTTAGAAAGGTTCATAGCTTTCTGGCCCCCCCTTTTCAGACCTTGCATAAGGCCTTGGCGAAAACGGGCTAGGGCTCTGGATCCTCTTTCTGTATTTGGATCCCACCGGGGGTCTTCATTTGGGAATTCTCTTTGGGCCGCTTCTCGATTATCTATTCTGGCATCGTCCTCTTCTCCGGGAGCTGCGGGATTATCCGCCAGCCAGTCAATGGCTGCCTTTCTAATTCGTGTCCGCTCTTCCGTAGTAAATAAGGTGGACAGGAGCTGACGGCAATCTGCCCAGGTAGGTTGGTGGGTTTCCATAATGGAATGCACTAATTCTGTGAGCTCTTGGGGCCTATCGGTATAGGAAGCGTAATGCGTCCTCCAGTTTAACAAATCAGTGGTAGAGAAGGGCACATATACATAACTTAGGGGTCCTGCCACCATCTCATTCTCCTCATTCCTTACGGGTATTCCCGGGACTTGTCATAAAGGCATCATCTTGGCAGTAGATGTCTTTTGGGATCTGAGGGATATTTTCGTAACTTTCCTGTCAGGGGTTGTCTTTTTCTCTATGTGCTTTGCTTTAGATTTACTTTTTACTGACGAGCTAACACTGACAGCCGCTTTTACACTGTCAGCATCGCTCTGGGAAATTTCAGTTTCCTCCTGTTCTGTTTCTGTCTCTGATTCACCTTTCTCTTCAGTCTCAGTAGAATCTTCTTCTTCATTTAGAGGGAGCTCATCTACCTGCTCTGCGGGTGATGGCTCGGGGGTTGGGTCCCGTTCCCGCTGTCTCCGGGGTTCTGGGGCAGGACGCGGGGCTACCCTTACTGGACGCTGGGCTTGGGGCTGTCGAGTGATCACTTCTGGGGAATCAGGATCTGCCAGGACGGGTTTCTGTCTGGACTTCTCACCTTTCCCTTTCTTTCTAGACTGTTCTATTTTCTGACTATGATCTGTCCGTGCTAACATTATTCTGCACAGTTCTTCGTAACAACGCTTTGCCCAAAGGGGCTGGCTTTCACAAATACTTAACCAGGAATCTATATAGGGGTACTGATCGGGGTGCGATACTCGCACTTTCTGATGAACTGACTGGATAATTCCTATATTAAGGGTTCCCTCTCGGGGCCAGGTGGGGTCTAAATCGGGCCACTCCCTAGTACACAAAATCTGTAATCAGGATGCAGTCATTTTAATACCATAGTCTCCTGAATATCCTTCTCTAAAATGTGCGATCATACATTCTAATGGAGTGTTCCTAGTAGACCCCGCCCCTCCCATTTCGATGTGTGCGCGCAACAACAGACAGAAGGGAAAAGGAGGGCGGACCGTGGGTAAGGGGTCCTCACGGCCCTGAAAACATATAAGGAAAACAAATAACAAGACAAGACGACAGTCGCTTCCCCCTTTTTACGACCTGAACGTGGTCGCCCAGTCAGGAACTGCGTTACTCAGGGGTCCGCCTTCGCTTGGTCCGTGTGCCAGACCTCTCATTCACACTTCATTCACACAATTATGCTAGCAACGTATCCCAGGAATGCAATCCAATCCTGTCTATTCTGACTAGTCTTGTTCAAGTTCCAAAATACAAGAAGACGGGGGTTTCGCCCAGCGAATACTCATGCAGGGTTAATCGGCCCGTCTTTGAGAGGTGATCAAGCTCTCTTACCAAGTTCCAAGTTCCAAGTTCAAGATTCAAAATTCAAGTGGCAGAACTGCTCTGACTCATCTGTCTAGACTTACAAAATCAAAACTCTACTCACCGGATCCGGTCCTCAAAGTTCCCAAGCAAGCGCGTGAGTTGGACCTCGGACTCCCCTCACTCGGGTTCGAGGTGTTGGCTCCAGCCGGGTCCAGCACCCGCCGAGGTCTGGCCAGCTCCCTCTGATGCAAGGGACCGGTGGCGCCAGGGAGCGAGCCCCGTCGGAAGGGCGCGATCCCGGCAGGACCAAACCTGTAGAGGCGGAAAGTCGTGGTATATTGCCCTATTTATTTATTTATTTTATTTATTTAACAGTTTTTTATATACCGCCCCTTCCAGAGATCAGGGGCGGTTCACATTGAACAAAAATCAATATACATCTGTATATTTTACATGGAACTTGTGTTAACTATATACCCTCTAATACCACACCTTCCCGGCCAATGCACCAAGAATATGTAGCAGCAGAGCGCAGACAAACCAATGATACCAGGAGTCAGTTCAGAAGGTCCAAATCATTGATTTGTGCACAAGACTCAAGCAGAATCAAATTCAAAATGGCTGAGCAATGGTTTCTAGCAAGACAACAACTTTTATAGACTTCTTCTCCATTCTAGGTATAGGAAAACATTTCATTGGTCCCGGTAACCTCCCATACCCCTTCTATTGGTCCCGGTATTGATAAGGTTATCCAATTATGTCTTTTGACTGGGCTTAGCACCTGCTCACCCCCCTTCTAGTCCCAATTACAATGGTCAGTTCACCAACTTCGTTACTTTTCTCCTCCAAGGCCATTTAACTAGTTAGCACATGTGGGGAGCAGGGCACTGTAACCTTTCTGTCAGCAGTTTTAATTAAATTCTTTGCAGCTGTACTTTCTTATCAGTGGTATTTAAACTTATTTTTCTATATTTTCTGAGTTTCAATTCTACTCAGCTAAGCTGATTATTCTTTACTAAGCTTCATTTGTACAATAGCAGCATATTGGGGGATGTGCAATTCCTACGGGCCTCTCCACAGGCTTCATTTGCAGGTCAAGCTTGTTAGGCCTGTCTGTTCATTTCAGACACCATGGATCATAGGCCTTCACCTACCACACTAAGATCCATAGTTCCTTTTTCCCCCTTTATAAATCCGTGTTTATCCCATACTTTCTTGAATTCTTGTAGAGCTAATCTTTGGGCCCGATATTTCAAGGCCTTTACACTGATAACTTAGTTACCCATGTGAAGACCTTAACCGGGATTTTTGAAGGGCACCTACATGGCTAGTGCCCTTTGAAAATCCCGGCTAAGTCCCTAACGTGCCCAGATGCTATCTGATAGCATCCGGGCATGTTGGGTGGAGCGGGGGCGGAGGAAGGGGCTACACAGGTAGCAGCGATTTTTTAATGCTACTCGCGTATCCCTCTGCACCTTAAAGAAAGCCATCTTTAAGATGCAGAGGGCTATGCGGGTAGCATCGAAAATCGCTGCTACCTGTGTAGCCTCTGCGGCTGCTGGGGTGTCCAGGCTAACCCGGATTTTCACTTCCGCTGTGGTAGGCGAAGGCCTATGATCCACGCTGAATGAAGGCAGGCAGGCCTAAGCAGCTTGACCTGTAAATGAGGCCTGTGGTTAGGCCCTGAGGAGTGAAATTCCCCCCCAATATTGCCTCCATAGAATTGAAACTTAATTCAGCTTAAATGAACATAGCTGAGCAGAAACGAAACTCAGAGAAAACAGTAAACCATTTTAATTAACACTGATAAGATGTGTGCAGCTTCTATGGAATTAATTAACTCTGTTGAGAGAAAGGTTACAGTGCCCTGCTTTCCCACATATTCCAGCTGGAAAGTGACCTTGGAGGAGAAAAGTATCGAAGTTGGAGAACTGACCATTGTAATTGGGACTGAAGGGGGGGAAAGCAGGTGCTGAGCCCAGTCAAGGGTTCTAATTGGATAGCTACGTAACGGTACCGGAACCAATAGAAGGTGTAAGAAGGGGTACCGGGACCAATGAAAAGCTTGCCTATGTCTAGAATGGGAAAGAAAGCTATAAAAGTTGTTGTTTTGCTAGAAACCATTGCTCAGCCATTTTGAATTTGATTCTGCTTGAGACTTGTGCACAAATAAATGATTTGGACCTTCTGAACTGACTCCTGGTATTATTGGGTTGTCTGCGCTCTGCTGCTACATATTCTTGGTGCGTTGGCCAGGAAGGTGTGGTAATAGAGGGTATACAAGGCAATATACCATGACTTTCCGCCTCTACAGGTTTGGTCCTGCCGGGATCGTGCCCTCCCGACTTGGGCTCGGCTCCCAGGCGCCACCGGTCCAGTTGTATCGGAGGGAGTTGGGCCAGGCCTCGGCGGGTGCCGGACCCGGTTGGAGCCAACACCTCGAACCCGTGGGGGGAGTCCGAGGTCCAACTCATGCGCTTGCTTGGGAGCGGGAACCGGATCCGGTGAGTATAGTTTTGATTTGACTAGACAGCTGAGTCAGAGCAGAACTGTTGTTTGAACTTTGAAACTTTGGAATTTGATATTGGTAAGAGAGCCTGATCAACTCTCAAGACGGTCCGATTAACCCTGCATGAGTATGCGCGGGGCGAAACCATCGTCTTTTTGATTTAGATTTTAGAATTTGATATAGCCTAGTCAGCAGAGACAGGATTGGGCTGTTTTTGGGATACGTTGCTAGCATGATTGTGTGAATGAAGTGTGAATGAGAGGTCTGGCAGCACGGACCAAGCGAAGGCGGACTCCTGAGTAACGCATTTTCTGGCCGGGCGACCGCGTCCAGATCGTAAAAAGGAGGAAGCGACCGTCGTCTTATCTTGTTATTTGTTTCCCCTAAATGTCTCTAGGGCCGTGAGGACCCCTTACCCACGGTCCGCCCTCCTTTTCCCTTCTGTTTGTTGTTGCGCGCACACATCGATATGGGAGGGGCGGGGTCTACTAGGCACACTCCATTAGAATGTATGATCAAGTATTTTAATAAAGGATATTCAGGAGATTATGGAGTAAAAATGACTGCCTCACGATTGCTGCTTTTGTGTACTAGGGAGTGGCCCATCATAGACCCCCTGTGGCCGCGAGACGGCACCTTTAGCTTAGGAATTATTCGATCAGTTCATCAGAAGGTGCGAGCAGCGCACCCTGATCAGTACCCCTATATAGACTCTTGGTTAAGTATTTGTGAGAGTCCGCCCCCTTGGGCAAAGCGTTGCTATGAAGAGCAGTGCAGAATATTGTTAGCATTGACAGATCAGACCCCGAAGGCAGGGACAGCAGAGAAATCTAGTCAGAAACCTATTCTGGTAGATCCTGAGTCCCCGGGAGTTGTAACTAGACAGCCCCAAGCCCAGCACCCAGTAAAAGTACCCCCGCGTCCTGCGGTAGTTCCGCAGCGACAGCGAGACCCAACTCCGGAACCACGCCCGGAAGAGCAAGTAGATGATCCCCCTCTTGATGATGATTCAGGCACACCTGAGGATCAAGAAAAGGCTGAGTCAGAAGAAGAAGAAGAAGAGGAAGAGTCCTCTCAGGGCGACACAGATAGCACAGTATCAGTAGCCAGTGTAAGCTCGCCTGTAGCGAGTGAAGCGCCCCAAGCCAAACGTATTGTGCACAAGAAACCCATTGCTAAGAAAGTTTCTGCGAGGCTACAGAAAACCTCTGTTAAGAAAATGATGCCATTACGGCAAGTCCCGGGACTACCCGTGCGAGATGAAAATGACCAAATAGTCGCGGAACCCCTGAGTCTAGTATATGTGCCTTTCTCCACTGCTGATTTGTTAAATTGGAAAGTGCACTATGCTTCTTACACCAATAAGCCCCAAGAATTAACAGAATTAATGCATACAATTATGGAAACTCACCAACCCACTTGGGCAGATTGCCGTCAGCTCCTGTCTACTTTATTTACTACTGAGGAGCGGACACGAATCAAGCGAGCAGCTATTGACTGGCTGGCAGACAATCCCCTGGTAGAGAGGGAGGAAGCAGGAATAGACAATTGCGAGGCAGCTCAGAAAGAATTTCCTAACGAAGACCCCAAATGGGATCCAAATACTGAGATGGGATCCAGAGCCCTATCCCGGTTTCGCCAAGGCCTTATGCAAGGTCTGAGAAGGGGGGGTCAGAAAGCCATGAATCTCTCTAAAGTAACCAAAGTTAATCAGGGCATAGATGAGAGCCCTGCAGTATTTTATGAAAGATTGACTGAAGCATACAGAATGTACACCCCCTACGACCCAGATGCACCAGGAAGCTTATGCATGGTGAATTCTGCTTTTGTAAACCAGTCACAACCAGATATTAGACATAAGCTACAGAAATTAGAAGGGTTTGCGGGCATGAATGCAACACAGTTACTAGAAGTCGCTCATAAAGTGTACGTGAATCGTGATAATGAAAGACAGAGAGAAAGTGATCGTAGGATGAAGAAGAAAGCAGATTTTTTGGCTGCGGCCATAGTGGAACAGAAAAGGGGAGGTGTCCCTAGTCGAAGGAGCAGAGGAAGAGGGCGGGGCCGAGGAGATGACCGGCCCCCATTAGGCGCGAACCAATGCGCTTATTGCAGGGAGGAAGGACATTGGAGAAGTGCATGCCCGCGACTCGAAGAAGCCTCTCAGGATGAAGGGGAACACGCCCCTTGGAGGGAAAGAGAGAGAGGCCGGCCCCAAAATCGCAGAGGAACCAATCGAGAACAGTATCAACGCGAACGCACGGAGGCCATCCAGGGAGTGGCAGCCACCACAGCCTATGATCTGGATGAAGCAGATTAGGACAGACCGGGCTCCGAATTCGCTTTAGGTCTCCAGGAGCCTATGGTCAGTATACAAATAGGAGACCAATTCATGGACTTTATGGTTGATACTGGAGCAGAACATTCTGTAGTAGATAAACAAATAGCCCCTCTTTCTACAAGAGCAGTCACCATCGTAGGAGCGACTGGTGCTAAAGCCACAAAGTCTTTTCTCCAAAATCGTATATGTAATCTAGGAGGACAGCAAATAACGCACCAATTCCTTTACATGCCTGAGTGCCCAGTGCCATTACTGGGACGAGATATGCTAGCCAAACTGCAGGCCCAAATATCCTTTACTGAGAAAGGAGAGATGCAGATGACAGTAAATTCCCAGTCAAAACCTGCTGGACTGATGTTGCTTACTGTTCCACGAGAAGAAGAATGGAGATATTATAGTACTGAGCCAAGTACTGAGCCAATCATTGATACCTATTTTGAACCTACTTTGAAAAGCATTGATGCCCCTCCTGGAGTATGGGCAGAGGGCAATCCACCAGGCCTGGCCAAACATATAGCTCCAATAATTGTGAACCTCAAGCCTAGTGCACAGCCAGTACACGTCAAGCAATACCCACTTCCGAGAGCAGCAATTGAAGGCATTCATCGCCACTTGCTAAGGCTGCTGGAGTATGGCCTACTCAAAGTTTGTCAGTCGCCATGGAACACTCCTCTCCTGCCAGTGAAGAAGCCTGGGACAGGTGACTACCGCCCAGTGCAAGATTTAAGGAGAGTGAATGAAGCAGTTGAGACCATACATCCAGTTGTGCCGAATCCCTACACACTCCTAGGATTGATTCCTGCTGAAGCTACTCATTTTACTGTTTTGGATCTGAAAGATGCGTTTTTCTGCATAAGATTAGCCCCAATTAGCCAATTGCTGTTTGCCTTTGAATGGCAGGACCCTGTCTCAGGGAGACGGGGCCAACTTACTTGGACACGATTACCTCAAGGATTCAAGAATTCACCTACCATTTTCAGTGCTGCACTAAATCAAGATCTTTCAAGCTACCCAGTGGCCCCTGACAAAAGAGTACTCCTCCAATATGTAGATGACCTACTGGTAGCTGCCACATCAGAAAGTGAATGTATACAAGCCACTACTGACCTCTTGCGACTATTGGATGAAGCTGGATACAAAGTCTCCAGAGCAAAAGCACAGCTATGCCAAAAAGAAGTAAAATACTTGGGCTTCCGTCTAACCAAAGGAAGCCGGCAGTTGGGACGCGAGAGAAAAGAAGCCATGTGCAGTATCCCAACCCCAACTAGCAGAAAGCAAGTCAGAGCCTTTCTGGGAGCAGCAGGATACTGCCGGATATGGATACCCAACTTTGCTCAGATTGCCAAACCACTATATGAAGCCACCAAGGGAGAAGAAAAGTCGCCACTCGAGTGGGGACCTGAACAAGACGCCGCTTTCAAAACCCTGAAAGAAGAATTGATGTCGTCACCAGCACTCAGGTTGCCAGATGTCCACAAGCCATTCCATCTATTTGTGCATGAGATGCAAGGAAATGCCTTAGGCATGTTGACTCAGAAATTGGGACATTGGGAGAGACCCATAGCATACCTATCAAAACAATTGGATACTGTGGCCAAAGGATGGCCACCATGTTTAAGAGCAGTCGCAGCCACAGCATTACTAGTGAGTGAAACAGACAAACTCACCTTAGGACAGAATCTACGTGTTACCGTACCACATGCGGTACTTGCCCTAATGGAGCAGAAAGCAAATCATTGGCTCACCAATTCTCGGATGCTGAAATACCAAAGCATGTTATGTGAAAATCCACAAATACAACTAGAAGTGAGCCATGCCTTGAACCCAGCTACATTGATACCAATCAGCGAAGACCCTCCAGAGCATGACTGTATAGAAGTTATGGATACTGTATTCTCAAGTCGACCTGATCTGACAGATGTGCCCCTGGAGAATCCTGATCAGACTTATTTTGTGGATGGAAGCAGCCTCATCATCGATGGACGACGCTGTGCCGGGTATGCAGTAGTCACCCGGGATGAAGTCATTGAATCATCAGCCCTTGCGTCAGGCACATCAGCACAGAAAGCAGAATTGATAGCACTCACCAGAGCCCTAGTATTGGGTGTGAAACTTTTGTTGAACGTATACACCGACTCGAAATATGCCTTCACCACTTTGCATGCACATGGAGCTCTCTACAAAGAACAAGGGCTCATTACGTCAGGAGGCAAATCAGTCAAATATGGCCCAGAAATATTGATGTTATTAGATGCAGTATGGGCCCCTACACGGGTGGCCGTCATACATTGTAGAGGACACCAAGCAGGAAAAGGAGAAGTGGCCCAAGGAAACAGATTCGCTGATGCTTCAGCACGAAAAGCAGCCATGACAGGCCAAATTTCACCACAGGCCACACCAATACAAGCAGCATTGTTTCCAGTACCTCTTAATCTATGGACACCACGATATACCACCAACAAATTGGATTACTACTGTAACGAAGAAGAAGGAGTACTGAAAGATGGGTGGATTGAACTGCCACTGCCAGAGGGCAGTCAACCTCCAGGACGAATAGTGATTCCTGAACTCTTGGGACCAGCCTTTGTCAAAGCCTTTCACCAAACTATGCATTATGGGAAGAGTGCTATGGAAAAAGCACTTAGACCACATTTTTGTATCACTTCATTGGGAGCCCTATCAGCTTCAGTGGCTCGCCAATGTCTAATTTGTGCCAAGAATAATGCCAAACAGGGTCCCACGCCACCACCCCGAGTTCAGTCAGGAGGTGTTACCCCATGCACCACCTGCAGATAGACTTTACCGAAATGCCAAAGTCTGGCGGATACCGTTACATGTTAGTATTAGTCTGTACCTTCTCTGGGTGGGTGGAGGCCTTTCCCACCAGGACTGAGAAAGCCCGAGAAGTTACTAAAGTGTTGCTGAGAGAAATTATTCCCAGATTTGGAATTCCAGCAGTAATAGGGTCGGACAATGGGCCCTCATTTGTATCTCAGATTACCCAACAGTTAGCAAGTGCTTTGCAGATACAATGGAAGTTACACACAGCATATAGACCTCAGAGTTCAGGGAAAGTTGAGCGAATGAATCGAACTTTGAAATCCCAGATATCCAAGCTATGTCAGGAGACCCACCTGAAGTGGCCCCAGGTTCTCCCCATAGCCTTACTTAGAATACGCTCAGCCCCTGTAAAATCATCAGGATTTTCCCCTTTTGAAGTTATGTATGGCAAACCTCCACCAATAGTCCAGGGTGTGAAAGGTAGTTTGTCACAGATAGGTTCAGAAATAACCAGACAAGAACTTCTAGCTCTTAGTTCTGTTCTGCAGACTCTCCATACGTGGGTACAGGATCAGTTGCCCATCAATCTGACGGAACCATTGCACCCCTACAAGCCTGGTACCTCGGTGTGGGTCAAAGATTGGAAGAAGACACCGTTGGAACCGCATTGGAAGGGGCCTTATACCGTCATCCTGTCTACCCCAACTGCAGTAAAGGTAGCAGAAATCGATTCCTGGATCCACCACAGCAGAGTCAAGCCAGCAGCAGTTCCAGATCAGGACCAGTGGACAGCAGAGCCACATCCTGACGTCCCTTTGCGTCTCACCCTACGGAGGCAGCCAGCAACCTAGAACCTTTTGAGGACACCCATGAGTTGCAGTGTCCTACAGCAGCCAAGTCTTTCGAAGAGGATTGCTGTTTCTAATACAGCAAAAACATTTTGTTTTCTTCATCGAATAACTGTGCTTCCATAGACTTTCGTCAGACCAACTGTAATTGATAAGTTGGCACCACAGCAGGACATTCGAGGATCTTCAATCAACATCGACACCCGTTGAATTGCTTCATTAGCAAACGGGCCAGCATTGTGCCAAGAAGAGGACGTCGTGGTCAAGATTTTCCCCGGAGACCCAGAAGGACTACAATCAACATGCATCTTTATTTCTATTTAGTTCTGGTTGCTTGCATGGGGAGTTTTGAACTTGCTCTTGCTTTACCCCCATGTACTGCCTGCATTACTTCCACCCGGACTGGAATGAAAGTAACTCAGACTTTGCTTTACCATTCTTACTATACCTGTACTGGTACGGTAAGCCGGTGTATTTATAACACCACTGAACTAAATGTTTGTACTAAGGGAAATACTAAAGTTTGCTACAATCCGCATCAGAACCCATCTTATTATACTTTAGAAATACGATGGAATGATGCAGATGGAGATCTACTTAATGCTACCTCCCCACTCACCGACCCTACAAAGTATGCTGTGTTGTACTTTGATGCTTGTGATGCTATTAACAGAGACAGTCGTTCGAAATGTGCCAATTGGGAGAAAGCCTATGCTCTTAATGATAAGTATATGTGTCCAGAAGGAACGACTGGATGGGGAGAATGTACAGGTAAACGAACTTTAGCCAATGAATATAGTACAGCCCCAATTGCGGACTATTATTACCCAAAGTGGGAATGTGTTTTCTATGCCACATGGAAAACTGGTATGGTAGAGAATACCAGAGACAATCGAATGGCTGCTTTAACTAAGCCATATGTGAAGGATATAGAAAAGCATTGTAAGAAAGGTGCTTGTAACCCATTAGAATTGTTCATAGCCAATCCTAGTGCGTGGAAACAAGGGTATAAGTTTGGTCTACGTATTGCAGGTTCTGGATCAGATCCAGGAACCATTGTATATATAAGATTGAATACCCAAGCCCATCGCTCATCACGATACCATATACATAACACTTTCTATGAGACTATGCATGTAAATAAGTTTGATATCCCTCACCCTTCCCAGAATTTGTTCCTAGAGTTAGCAGGAGCAGTAGTCTCCAGTCTACATATTTCAGATTGCTATTTTTGTGGTGGAACTAAGATGGGTGACCAATGGCCCTGGGAAGCCCAAGAATTGAATTACTCAATGACTTATAATCACACTGAACTACATAAGACCACTAGTGAATGGGTCTTAGCACATTCAATAGTTGGACGTCTGTGTTATGCTCGAACTGGACCCCAGTTCACCTTGCAGGTGGGACAGCTGGTCTGTCTCAGCCAAAAGTTCTATAATGACACCACGAAGCAGACGTCTTGGTGGTCAGGAGTTAATGAATCTGAACTCACCAATCCATTAGCAAAATTCCCTGAACTTGCTGATCTATGGACGAATCTCGCCCAACCCCATGCTTGGCAAGCCCCACCTGGCTTGTATTGGATCTGTGGAACCCGAGCATATGCCCGACTCCCTATCCACTGGGGAGGAGCATGTGTCTTAGGGACCATTCGACCTTCTTTCTTTTTGTTACCCACAGAACACGGAGAGCAATTAGGATACCCAGTATACACTAAGAGACAGAAAAGAGCAGCTCTCCAGATAGGCAAGTGGCAGAAATGGGATGGGGATGATTGGCCACCTGAGAGGATTATTGCCTATTATGGACCTGCCACTTGGGAGGAAGATAGCACTTGGGGGTACCGGACCCCAGTGTATATGATAAATCGTATTATACGTTTACAAGCAGTAGTTGAACTAATCACTAATGAGACTAGTCAAGCACTCACACTTTTAGCTAGACAAAGCACGCAGATGCGCACTGCAATATATCAGAATCGCCTGGCACTAGATTATTTACTAGCAGCTGAAGGAGGGGTATGTGGAAAATTGAATTTAACCAATTGTTGTTTGAAAATCGATGATAAAGGTCAAGTAGTTGAAGATATTGCTGAAAATATGCGAAAACAAGCTTATGTGCCAGTACAAACCTGGCATGGTCTTAGAATACCTAACTGGTTTGAATCTATCTTCTCTGGATTGGGGGGACTTACCACTTTCTTTATGATAATCCTAGTGGTTGTAGGTTTGTTTCTATTATTACCATGTATAATCCCTTGTTGTATGCGGTCTATTAATAGTGTGATTGAAAATACTGTAGAATGGAAAACTGCTACTAAGATTTTAGCTTTATGGCACCCCACCCCCGGAACCATTGTAAAAACCTTACTCCTGTGTAGGTAAGTGATTTACATCTCACACCTTATTAGCATTCGGGTGAGATTAATCAAAGGGGGGAATGTGGTAGGCGAAGGCCTATGATCCACACTGAATGAAGGCAGGCAGGCCTAAGCAGCTTGACCTGTAAATGAGGCCTGTGGTTAGGCCCTGAGGAGTGAAATTCCCCCCCAATATTGCCTCCATAGAATTGAAACTTAATTCAGCTTAAATGAACATAGCTGAGCAGAAACGAAACTCAGAGAAAACAGTAAACCATTTTAATTAACACTGATAAGATGTGTGCAGCTTCTATGGAATTAATTAACTGTTGAGAGAAAGGTTACAGTGCCCTGCTTTCCCACATATTCCAGCTGGAAAGTGACCTTGGAGGAGAAAAGTATCGAAGTTGGAGAACTGACCATTGTAATTGGGACTGAAGGGGGGGAAAGCAGGTGCTGAGCCCAGTCAAGGGTTCTAATTGGATAGCTACGTAACGGTACCGGAACCAATAGAAGGTGTAAGAAGGGGTACCGGGACCAATGAAAAGTTTGCCTATGTCTAGAATGGGAAAGAAAGCTATAAAAGTTGTTGTTTTGCTAGAAACCATTGCTCAGCCATTTTGAATTTGATTCTGCTTGAGACTTGTGCACAAATAAATGATTTGGACCTTCTGAACTGACTCCTGGTATTATTGGGTTGTCTGCGCTCTGCTGCTACACCGCCAGCGTGGAAGTGAAAATCTAGGTTACAGGGGTTGGCAGGCAGGCTATACAATCCCACGGCGCATAGCCTGCCCAACTCAATATCAGACCCTTTGTCTCTACTACTTCCACTGGGAGACTATTCCATGCATCTATCACTCTTTCTCTAAATATTTCTGCAAATTGTTTCTGAATCTATCCCCTTTACCTTCATCCTATGCCCCCTTGTTGTAGAGCTTTCTTTCAACTGAAAGAGGTTCTCCTCCTGTGCATTTATGCCACAGAGGTATTTAAGTCTATCATATCTCCCGTCTTTCTTTCAAAGTATACATATTGAGATCTTTAAGTCTGTCCCCATATGCCTTATGATGAAGCCCATTGACCATTTTGGTAGTCACCCTCTGCACCAACGCCATCCTGTTTATATCCTTTTGAAGGTGTGGTATCCAGAATTGTACACAGTACTCTAAATAAGGTCGCACTAAAGACTTATGCAGAGATATTATCATCTCCTCTTTCCTGCTGGTCATTCCTCTCCCTGATACATAGAGTGGGGTAGACCATAGCCTGACCACCTTTTTGCTACACACGGAATCACCAACTAGGGAACTCAAAAATCAGAAATGAAGGCTTGTTTGCTCCTCCTCCAACCAAAAAGATCCTCACTGCCTTTGCAATGCACAAGATACTGTATGTGCACAGCAGGCTGCTGCTGTCCTTTGCAGCCATAGCACGTGGAAGGCAAAATGTGCCAGTCCTCAAAAGTGAGAGGCAGGGGAGAAAGTAAACAGGGAAGTGTGTTTCTAAGGGTGGAGCCAGGTAATTTAGTGAAGGTTTTTCATGCTGCTCTGGTTCTTCTGGCTGTAGCAGGGCCTAGCGACCTTAAGGCTGAGGAAGGCAAGTTAAGGCCCTTTTACTAAAGCCCTTTAGCTAGTTGTTGTGCACTTTAATGCATGACAAATGGCTAACGTGTCTACCACCACACAACACTCAGGGGCAATGTGGCTCTTAATGTGATTTCACCTAATGACTCTTCTATGGGAACCGCTTTGGTTGAAGGATAAGGCGGTATACAAAACTGTCTAAATAAATAAATAAAAAATAAGTGAACCTGCTTTAGCAGAGCGCATGTTCGATTAGCCCATCACACGTTGCCGGTATGTTCCGGGCAGCTAACGTCCCTGACAGCTAACGCAGAGGCTTTGCAAGTCACTTGTTTTTGTTTGGCATGTTAATTGCAAATCCCTTGTGGGCTTTAATAAAAGAGGCCCCCTTTTTTTTGTCTTTCCTTGGCCCCGCACTTTGTAACTCCCTCCCATCCGCACTCCACCACCTCTTTCACATTACCTTACTAGGGAAGTGGATAGGCAGAAAACATTTTGTTTTAAGATTTATTTGGAGTATTTCCAGGGCTTTTTTTTTTTTTTTTTGAATGGGGGGGGTTTCATTTCAGGTACTAATGATAAGCATTGTAGCATGTAATAATGTGGGCACATAATTCATACATTAACATGCATTAAATTTGATTTTGTGTACACTAAGGGGTCTGTTTACTAAATGTTAATGTTAGAGCATGCTATTTGCCACTGGGCCCATGTTATTCCTTGAGCACATGCTAATGTTAGTAAGCAATCCCCTAAATATTTATTAAGCACACAAAGAACCTAATGCACATTTCTAGCATTTACCTTATGGCATCCTACTCTAGGGAAAGAGGCCAGAAGGATGATATTGCCACTATTAGCTGGTACCTATTGAAATTTCGTGGAAACAGTCCAGAATCAGAGGATCAGCAGCAATTAAATTACCTGTTCCTTATCGGTCCTCCAGTTCAGTCTTCCACCACTGGGAAGTGTACCTCCTCCTGCAGCATGGAGACTGGGCATGTCAAAACTGTGACATCACTGGAACTATGCTGCTGGTCTCTCCCATCAGCCCCAGTGTGTCCAGTCTCCATGCAGCAGGAGGACGTAGTGAGCCTAGGTGCTGGGCTCACTTGAGGGACAGATAAGGAGCATTCTTAGTTTAGTTTAGTTTCATTTTTGGGGGTCTTTTAATTTCTTCCCTATCAATTCTTTTAATTTACTGTTTTGTTTTGTTTTTATTTAAAGAGAGATTGGTTAGGATTCCATCCTGCCTCGCTGGCTGCCCTTTCTCTCGCTCCAGTTAACCCTGCTTAGTTCCGCTGCTCTCCACTCCTAGTCTGAACGGAGGGGGGGGGAGTTCAGCGAGGAGAGCAGGCTGGCTGTCAGTCGTGGCGAGCGTGGGGCTGTTACCGCTCAGACGGGTCAGAGCTCTCTCCGCAACAGCTGCTCTTGTGCCTCGGTGAGCAGCGTCGCGGATCACAGGGCTGCCGGCTGAATCGGTGAAGGAAGGAGAGATTTTGGGGACCTGATTGGTGGAGGTGAGTGTCCCGGGTAGAGGCAGTGCAGCGGGAAAAGCACCGCGGGCCGCAGTGGGGATCGCGGCTGTGAGCAGGCCTGACGGTTTTTCATGGGCTTTTCTTCTTGCACTTTGGAAAACCGCGAGGCAGCGGCAGTTTTTATTGCATGCTGTAATTCGGCAGGGATAGCTTCTATTGATTTATTTTAAGTAGGTTTAGCTTACTTTAACTGAGTTTCGTTTAATTTTTGGACGTTTTGGATTAAAAATAAAAAAGAGAAGCAGAAATAATTTCTATTTTGGGGGATTTTGGGATTATCCCTTAATTAATCGGAGCTTTATTTTCTAGATCATGCCGTCGTGGCCACAGTGCTTGGTGTGTGGCACGCACAGGGACGCAGTCTCAGACGCAGGAGTCTGTCGAGGCTGTGCACTAGTATCGTCCACAGTGGAGCAGAAGATGCAGGATAAAGCTGGTGAGGGGCTCCCAAGTACCTCTGCAATGGGAGAAGGTCAGTCCCTGCCAGAAGCTCCGTCCGTACCCCTACTGGAAAGCCAGATGGGCTCAGTTATCTGTGATGCCACAGGATCTGGAGGGGCTCCGGGTGCCTTTTCTCCAGACTTTGTATTATAATGCATCAAGCTTATTGCTTGTGTCAGCAGGGGACGGTGTCAGAGCCTTTGCTCCTAAGACCATCGGTACATTCAGATACAGAAAAGACAGGCGACGGTATGGTGAGGCCTCTTAAGAGGGCACGAGCGCTCGAGGACCAGCTCCTGGATTCGGACTGGCCTGAGGTGGAGTTGGAACCGGATTCCGCAATGGAAGTCCTGGAGGAAGAAGAGATCATAGAGCCTGAAGATCAGGCCCGAATCATTGGAGTGATATACAAATCCCCCTCACAGGGAGAAGAAGTGGACAGAGATTTAATAGAAGACATATGCAGCATTGCCATGAATTGGGAAGTGCTTTTAATAGGTGATTTCAATATGCCGAGTGTTGATTGGCACATCCCTGCTGCGGTGTCATCTAAAAGTAAGGAGATCCTGGATTCTCTACAGGAAGAACTATTCAGGCAACTGGTAACAGAACCCACACATGAAGGGGCCATACTGGACTAGGTGCTTACCAATGGTGAAATTGTTTCTGATGTTATAGTGGAAGATTATCTTGCATCCAGTGATCACCATTTCAAAAGCGAGGTTCTTAGATTTTAGGAAAAGTAACTCTGCCAAGATGGGACAATACCTCAAGGAGTCGTTAGTGGGAAGGGAACAGTTGGGGGATGTAGAAAAACAGTGGGCAAAACCTCAAAGGGGATATTTTAAGGGTAATCCAACCTTTTTTGTTAGAAAGGTGAAAGGAGAAGGAGGCCGCTACGGTTCTCAAAAGGAGTAGCTCAAAAGGTGAAGAAAAAGAGGGAGGCCTTCATGAAATACAAAAGATCATAGAGAGGAAGATATTCATCTATATTTGGAAAAACTTAGAGAAGTTAGCAAAGTAGTCAGGATAGCAAAGATATTAAAAGAAGAAATAGCCAATGCAATAAAATGGAGGGATAAGACATTTTTCAGATATGTTAGTGAGAGGAGGAAGGGCAAATGTGGTATTGTCAGACTCAAGGATGAAGGAGAAAAATATGTAGAAGCTGATGAGGATAAAGCGGAGTTGCTTAACAAATATTTCTGTTCTGTGTTTACAGATGAAGGGTCAGGAACAGGACATCAGAAAACACCCACAAATAGGAACAGAAGTGACAGGGATCATGAACAATTTCCCGAAGACTGTGTTCGTGTGGAACTAGCTAAACTAAAAGTAGAGAAAGCAATGGGACCAGATGGGATACATCTGAGAATACTGAAGGAGATGTTCTAAAGCTCCACTGACTGACCTTTTCAATGCCTTTTTGGAGTCCTTTGGAGTCGGGAGTGGTGCTAGAGGACTGGAGAGAGGTGCATGTGGTCCCTTTACACAAAAGCGGATGTAAGGATATGATTGAAAACTACAGGTCAGTTAGTTTAACCTCTGAGGTGAGTAAGTTATTGGAGATGCTGCTAAAAGAGAGAATAGTGAGGTTTCTGGAGTCCATTGAATTGCAGGATCTGAGGCAGCATGGATTCACCAGAGGCAGGTCTTGTCAGACAGATCTGATTGATTTCTTTGACTGGGCAACCAGGGAGTTGGACCAAGGGAGACCCTAGATGTGATGTACTTGTATTTCAGTAAAGCCTTTGACTTCTTTCCACAGAGGCGACTTAACCAACTGAGTACCTATGGATGGACCCTAAAATTACTGATTGGGTTAGAAATTGGTTGAGTGGGAGGTGACAAAGGCTACAGGTAAATGGAGCTCACTCTGAGGAGAGGGAGGTTACTAGTGGTGTGTCGCAGGGATCTGTCCTTGGTCAGATTCTTTTTAACATCTTTTAGTGCTGTTGGATAAGGTTTGCCTCTTTGCGAATGACACCAAAATCTGCAATAGAGTAGACACCCAGGAAGGGGTAGATAACATGAGGAGGAATCTAGCTAAGCTTGAAGAATGGTCTAGAATTTGGCAGCTGAGATTTAATGCTAAAAAATGCAGGATCATGCATTTGGGCTGCAAAAATCCAAGGGAGCGGTGCAGTATAGTGGGTAAGAACATAAGATATGCCATACTGGGTCAGACGAAGGTCCATCAAGCCCAGTATCCTGTTTCCAACAGTGGCCAATCTAGGTCATAAGTACCTAGTAGTTTCCCCAAAAGACACGGGTTCCTCAATGTTTATATTGGGTCAAGCAGTGATATCCTGGGTCCCTTTTAATAATGGTTTATGGACCTTTCCCCAGGAACTTGTTCAAACCTTTTTTAAACCCATCTACACTAACAGCCTTTTCTACATCCTCCGGTAACAAATTCCAGAGTTTGATTACACGTTGAGTGAAAAAAATATTTTCTCTTATTAGTCTTAAATAGGTTACCCTGTAGCTTCATTGAATGTCCCCTAGTCTTTTTATATTCTGATGACGTAAACAATTGATCTACGTTTACCTGTTTCACTCCATTCATTAATTTATAGACCTCTATCATATCTCCCCTCAGCCGTCTCTTTTCCAGGTTGAAGAGCCCTAACCTTTTAAACCTCTCTTCATAGGAGTATCCTTCCATCCCCTTTACCATTTTGGTGGCTTTTCTCTGTACCTTTTCTAATAACGCTATATCCTTTTAAAGATACAGCAATCAGAATTGCACACAATAATCAAGGTGTGGTCATACCAGGAACAGTACAGAGCCATTATAATATCCTTTATTTTATTTTCCATTCCTTTCCTTATCATACCTAGCATTCTATTTGCTCTCTTTGCCACCGCTGCTCACTGAGCGGAGGGTTTTAATATGTTATCCACGATAACATCTAAATCTTTTTCCTAGGTAGTGGTTCCCAATGTGGAACCTTGCATCGTGTAACCATAGTTTGGGTTGTTCTTTCCTAGGTGCATAACTTTGCACTTGTCCACATTAAATTTCAACTGCCATTTTGATGCCCCGTCTTCCAATTTATCAAGATCCTCTTGCAATTTTCCACAATCCTCTTGGGTTTTAACAACTTTAAATAGTTTTGTGTCATCTGCAAATTTGATAACCTCACTCGTTATTCCCTTTTCCAGGTCATTTATGAATATGTCAAAAAGCAGCGGATCCAGCACAGATCCCTGGGGTACTCTACTATTCACCTTTTTCCATTGGGAAAATTGGCCATTTAGCCCTACCCTCTGCTTTCTATCTTTTAACCAGTTCCTGATCCACAATAGTACACTGCCTCCTATCCCTTGACTTTTTAGTTTTGCCAAAAGTCTCTGATGAGGGACCTTGTCAAAGGCTTTCTAAAAGTCCAGATGCACTATATCAACCGACTCACCTTTGTCTACCTGTTTATCCATACCTTCAAAAAAACATAACATATTAGTAAGACAAAATCTTCCTTGTCTAAAGCCATGTTGGCTGTCTCCCATTAAGCCATGACTATCTACATGATGAGTCATTTTGTTCTTTATAATGGTTTCTACCATTTTTCCCGGTACTGACGTCAGGCTCTGTAGTTTCTCGGATCACCCCTGGAACTCTTTTTAAAAATTGGCATTACATTGGCGATCCTCCAATCTTCAGGTATTACAGATGATTTTAATGATATTTCACAGATTACTATTAGCAGGTCTGCAATCTCATATTTCAGTTCTTTCAACACCCTTGGATGTCTACCATCCGGTCCAGGTGATTTGCTACTCTTCAGTTTATCAAATAGTTGTAATACATCTTCCCTGTGTATCAATATTTCTTTCAATTCCTCTGCAGTATCACCTTTAAATACCACTTCAGTCATGGGTAACATCCCTGCATCTTCCTCAGTAAAGACCGAAGCAAAGAATTCATTCAGTCTCTCCGCTATAGCCTTGTCTCCTCTTACTGCCCCTTTTACCCCTCTATCATCTAATGGTCCAACTGACTCTCTCACAGTTTTTTTTGCTATGAATGTACTTGAAAAAGTCTTTATTACGTGTTTTTGCTTCCACAACAAGTTTCTTCTCAAATTCTCTCTTTGCCTGCCTTATCAATGCCTTGCATTTAACTTGCCAGTGCTTGTGCTATTTCCAGTTTTCGTCATTTGGCTCTTTTTTCCATTTCCTGAAAGATGCTTTTTTGGCAACAGCCTTTCTGACCTCATCTTTAAACCATGCTGGCAGTTTTGTGAACTTCCTTCCAGTTTTCTTAAAGCGTGGAATACAGCTGCTCTGGCATTCCCAGATAGTATTTTTAAACAACACCCCAGCTTGATGTACGTCTTTGACCTTTGCAACTGCTCCTTTTAGTTTTTTCTTAACTATTTTCCTCATTTTATCATAGTCTGATCATCAGACACAATCACACTCTGTCTACAAAAGAGCATGATTGTGTCTGATGATCTTAAACAGGTAGCAAAGGCAGCAGCAAAAGATAGAAGGATGCTTGGGTGCATAGGGAGAGGAATGGCTAGCAGAAAAAATGAGGTGATAGTGCCCCTATAAGTCTTTGGTGTGACCTCATTTGAAGTATTGTGTGCAATTCTGGAGACATACCTTCAAAAGGATATAAACAGGTTCAAGTCTGTGCAGAGGGTGGCTACTAAAATGGTTAGTGGTCTTTGTTATAAAGCATATGAGGACAGACTTAAGGATCTTAAGATGTATATTTTAGACTAGAGGAAAGGCAGGATAGAGGAGATATGATACAGACTTTTAAATATCTCTGTGGCATAAATGCACAGGAGGAGAGCCTCGTTTGTTTGAAAGCAAGCTGTGCTATGAGGGAACATAGGATGAAGGTGAAAGGGGATAGACTCAGGAGTTATATGCAGAAATATTTCTTTACGGAAAGAGTGGTAAATGCATGGAATAGTCTCCCAGTGGAAGCGGTAGAAATGAGGACAGTATCTGAATTCAAAACACAGAGGATATCTAAAGGAAAAGAGGGTACTATTGTAGTAGTTGATATGGAAGGGCAGACTAGATAGGCCATCTGGTCTTTATCTGCATTTATGTTTCTAAATGTGCAGCATCTCCGATATCTCTATTTTGCACAGTACAGGAAAAATACTTTTCTTTTTCTTGTATGCAGACATAGTCCAGCTTCTTGGGGTTTCACGTTTAGTAACATAGTATAAAGACCTATTCTCTGCACATTTCTGTTTATAATATAGGGCCATTTGTTCCGTGTCTGGTAAGGCTCTCTTTGTATTTTGCCAAGTTACCCAGTTCCAGGAGTGATTTTTTTTACCAGTTCTGGTTTTAAATTTGCATGAAATGCATTATGGGATTTGTAGTTCCTGATGTTACCCATTGGAAACAGTGCTGCAAGTCCCATAATGCATCAGAATGAGATTGACAGAAATCCAGGACTGGCTTAAAATCTAATTCCTGGAACTGGGTAACGTGGCAACTATGATTTTTTTTTGAGCATATAGTTTCTATGTAGCAGGTTGGCTTGTTCACTTTGCCCAGTAAGCGATGTGTTTTAAATGACTAGTGTAATGTTGCCTTTTCATAGAGTTTGTGGTTGGTTGCATGGGGTGTGGCTACTTTGGAGGCAGGTCCCCTCAGTGATATCCTAAGAATGACCCTGCATGGGAGTAGCAGAACAAAAGCACTGCACACGAGCATGTTCATCTGCTCCTGAACAGACACATGTTTTTTCGTGGTTTCAATCTAGGCATGATTTATGCCAGCTTATCTATAACATTTTATAAAAACAAAGAGGGTCATTTTAAACATTTTAGTTTTAATTTGGATGTCTGAAGACGTGGACATTGAAATCAAATGTCTCCATAGCCATTCCACAAATGATGTTCCCAGATGTCTCTGGTGCAGGGACATTCAAGTAGACATGGGGGTGTGGCAGTGTACAGGATAGGACTGGGGTGAGTTAATGGTTATACTGGTATTTCTGAGCAACTGCCATAATTATTTGAGAATTTTGAAGAAGGTTTTGGATTGTGTTCCTGGAGAACAGCTGTTGTGCAATAAAAATATTTTAGAGTGGTCTGTGAGACTTATTCTGAATTGGGGGGGAGGGGGGTGATAGAAGCCTCTCTGCCCAAGCATTCTATTCCTGACCCTAGGAATTCTGAACATCCAACGAAGCCAGATACAATAGAAGAGATTCAGAAGCAGATAGAAGAGTTGAGAGCACTGGAGGCTTCCGCAGGAAGTATCCCACAGCAGTTTACCCCAGTAGTGTCCATGACGGTGGTAATTCAGCAGGAGAGGAGCATCCTCAATTTTTCAGAATTTCCAAGCAGATCAGAAGATCTCATGGTTGAAGAATGGATAGAAAAAGTGAGATCAGCATCCAAGATTTTGAGAGTCCCTCCAGAGGATCAGCTGGAGACACTTAAGGATCATTTATTTATTTATTTACATTCTCTTATATACTGTGCTATTCTGCATCAGTGTGGTTTACATTGAACAAACTGAAATTACATTGAACAGGGCATTATAACTTGGAGATAACTATTTTACAGGGAACATGGGCTATGGAGGGTTAAGTGGCTTGCCCAAGACCACAAGGAGCACCTCTGGGACTAGAAACCCCAGTCCTTCTGGCCCAAGGTTGCTGTTCTCTAGTGGGATTTGAACCCCTGACCTTCTGGCCTGAGGTACCTTGCCCCAACCACTAGGCCACTCCTCCACTCATTTAAAAGGGCAGGCCTGAGAGACTGTCAAGCACATGGCACCAAGACGTGGACAATCAGTGGAAGTCATCTTTCAATTACTACTGCAAGTATATGGGGTTAAAGTCCCTCTCAGACTTAGAAATGGACCATACTGGTCTTGATCTGCCATCATATACTATGTTACTAACATGTCCCTGTTCAATCTCAGAAACATTGGAGACGTCTACAGGCTGCAATAGGAAAGTGCTTGTTTTCACCTTAAAACACCCAACGTGTAGAGAAGATGGTGAATTAAGTGACTAGTCTTAGATCACAAAGGCCCACACTGAGATTTGAACCCTGATCACTCTGCTCTTAAGTCACTACTCTAACCATTATGCTATTGGACACCTTTGTTTTGAAATGCTATCCTGGGGACAGCTATATACTGTAGATGTTTGATACACGTGCATATCGGCACATCCATGTTTCCAAAATGATGTCTGAACTTGCTCGTGCCTGCTTTTTCAGGTCTGCCTTTGACATCCTAGATTACGCTTGGATGTCCCATTGTGAAATGTGCCTCATAGGCACCTGTATGTCTGTATAAAACAGGCACTTTCTTGACCTCCACCCCTAGGTGGTCTGTTATAAAATTACCCTCATTATATACAGAAGTTGATAATAAATTTAACATTTAGTTATGTTACTATAAGTTGAGATGTTCTAGAAGATTAAGAGGTGGATGTACTAAAGGAGAATAACTGCACTGAATGTATGGCACAGTAGGCTATTTGCAATAGTGCATGCTGTTCATTTTTTTAGCATACAAAGCAGACTTTATGAAGATTTTCTTTTTGGCAAGTAGTGCCATTTTGCATGGGGTTTTACGCAGGGAAAATGTATTCAAATCAATAGTTAATAAGCTACTGCTATGCAAAATTGTATAAAGTGGCTCATTAACGGGCATGTTTACTAAACTGCACTTCTCAGCAGCAGAGGATTTAGAATGCAGTTTGGGTGCCACGCTAAAAAATACCATGGGGCCTGGCGCTAAAAAGCCCATGCTACTCTGGTGGTCTGCATCAGGGTGACTAATGGGTGGGATGGGGGCAATCCTAGCATGGTGCAGCTAGTGCAGGCCACAAACACCCACACTATCTGTGCTCGGCACAGGTAGCATTGGTGCAACTAAGGTCGCCTCAATGGACGGTGTGTGTTGTGCCTATAGTACGTTTGCTGTACTATAGCGCATGAAGACAGACGCACTTGCTCCCCCTGCAGTTAGCCTAAAGCCCTGTGCTGATAACACGGCCTGCAGCATGTTACTGGTGTGGGGCTTAGTAAACATGCCCCTAACTTAGCATGCACTAAAATTTGGGCATAAGAAAATAAAGCGGGACTTATCCAAGATTATTCAGGGCATCATTGATGAAGCAGGATTTGAACTGGGCTCTCAGGAGTTCAACATGCCTTAGGATTCAGTACGTCCAATCCTCCCACATTATTAATCTGTAGGTACAATTTGACAGTTTGATTTTATGAATCTGGCCAGCTTCTGTACTTTATATGCTTCTACCCATTACCTGCTGGTTTTGGATGCCCACCAGCAGAAGTCACAGCCCTACCTTTTTCACAGTATGAGTGAGTCTTTGCAATTCATTAGCATAGCGAACACGTTTGAGATCACCAGCATCTTAATTACAATAGGGGCAAACAGCAGTTTAGCACAACAGAACTAAAATATTTTGTGAAACATCGGTTTTTAAGTCTGTTGCCTAAGAATGAGTAATAACCAAGGTTCAACAGTGCAGCTTATTTTCAACAGAAGCACCAAACATATTCCCTTGTGCTTTCTGGAATCATGCCAGAGTTGCTAAACTATCCAGTTCAGGTGTGAGATTTTAAGCCAGTCCTGGATTTCTGACAAGCTCATTCTGATGCATTATGGGACCTGCAGCACTGATTACGATTGGTGAAATCAGAGACTACAAATACTTTATTGCAGTGCAATGCAAATTTACAACCAGAAATGACAAAAAATCTCGCTCCTGGAATTGGTTAACTTAACAATTCTGTCATACTGATGATAGGATGATCTGAGAGAGAAGCTTAGATTCACCTCTGTGGATCCTTATGATAAATGAATCATGGGGAGGAGGGGTCTTTTAACATGCATTTGAAAAAAAAAATCCGTTACAGTTAGCTTGTGCCCTTCTGCCTGTGCTGTTGATATGCTTCCTAAACCAAAAAGATTCATCCTTACAGCACTCAGCATTTTTTTTAGCTGGGCTCTTTTTATATTTCTGGTTAAAAAAAAAATTAAAACACACACCAGTGGCATAGCCAAGACTGCTTCTTGGGGTGGGGGGGGGGAGGGGGTTCCTGGGGTTAATGTGAGCGTTGACATCCAGTTTTCCTCTCCTTGGCTTGTGCCAGCACAGTTTACTGGATGAGCCTGTTTCAGAGTAGGATGGAGGCTCACGGTCCACCCAGGCTCATCTATGGCTATACCCTTGTGCAGGCACACATGTTAAATTAGCACACTTTTGAAGAGTATGAGCAGTAGTACCAGTAAGTAAAGCTGAGCCAAAGTTTGATGACTGATGCTGTTAAGCGCCGTTAAGTCTGTGTTGACTCGTGGTAACTCTCTGGATAGTCATATTAAACTGTGTTCAGTCTTCAGTTAGGCAGCTCATTGTTGATAGTGGCATCCATAGCTGCTGTTATTGTATCTATCCATCTCATTCCTGGCTTTCCTCTTTTGCACTGACCTTCAACCTTGCCAAGCATGTCGTCTTTCTCTAATGATCTCTCTCTTCGCATGATGTGTCCAAAGTATGAAAGTCAAAGTCTTGTCGTCTGAGATTCTAAAGAAAGCTTAGGTGTGATCTCCTCTAGTACTGACTGGTTTGTTCTTCGGGCAGTCCATGGTATACACAGTATTCTTCAGCAGTACCATAATTCAAAGGCATCAATTTTTCTTCCTGTCTTTCTTCTTCACATCTATATGATGTTACTGAAAATACCATGGCTTGGAGAAGTCGAATCTTTATATGGAGGGAGGCATCTCTGCTCTTGAGAATCTTGTCTAGGTCCTTCATAGCCATTCTGCCAAGAGCAATGCGTCGTCGGATTTCTTGACTGCTTGTTGTTTCTTTATTGATTATTGATCCAACAGGTTAAAGTTGTACACCATTTCAATTTCTTCTCCATCAACAATGAACTTATTGATTTTGCCAGTTGTCAGGATCTTGGTCTTCTTTTGCAAGCTCATTTTAAGACTGTTCCTTGATTTTGAGAAGCAAATGTTTCAGATAGTCTTCACTTTCAGCCAGTATTGCGGTATCATCAGCATAGCAAAGGTTGTTAATGAGTCTTCACTCCTCTGTTGTCTTCATACAGTCCTGCTTTTCTGATGATTTGTTCTGCATATAAATTAAACAGGTCGGGGGAAAGTATGCAGCCTTGTTGAACAATTTTGCTGCTTTTAAACCATTCTGTTTCTCCTTTTTTCCAATTGAACTGTTGCTTCTTGATCAATGTAAAGGTGCTACTGTTCACAAAATTTAAACATGTGTAACCCTGGTGAGAGAAATTTAAAAATAAAGAAATATTTAATTTTCATAAGCAAGTATCAGCTAAACCAGTATCTGCTTTTTTGGTGCATAGGTTTTCAAGAAGTATAATTACTAAAGACAAGATCAAGGCTCTGTTGTGCCTGCCAAAATAGTATAGTTCTGATATTGTTCTTCAGGAAACGCAGTATAACAAGTGTAAGAGACTGGTTCTTTGTATTTCTGCCAAAATAGTTTATCCATTGATGAAACACAAGTTCGAGTGTAGTTTGACTCATCAAAATCTAGACAGTACAAAATGCCTTTAGAAAGAAAATAACATTCAAGAATTTTGAAGTAGGAACTCACAAATTTTAAACGTTCAAAGAAACAATTCTGTGAATTAGATGGGCATTTTATCTGTGATGATTACATACAGTATTTATATTTTTCAATAAAATTGAAGTTGCACATGTTTGAAAGTTCATGCTTACAGTATGACATCATGCCAAAGAGAGCTTCCTTCTGGAGTTCATAGGATGTAGTATGTATGGGCAACTTATCAGGGTGTGCTTGGGAATTCTTTATAATCAGACCTATGGTACCCAGTACAATGGGAAATATTCAGTATCTTTCAGCCACATTTTCTGGTTCTCTGACTTCCTTTCTTGGTACTTGAGGATCTTCTCCCTCTCCATCTGGTTCACAGAATAATTGTTTGGAACCAACACCTCTATAATTAGTGCCATTCTGGTGGTTTTCTCCTTTACTGTTATGTCAGGTTTCCTTGTATCCTGCATTGTGTTGGTTGGAATGGGAATGTTCTAGATCAGTGGTTCCCGACCCAGTCCTTGGGCACCTCCAGGCCAGTCAGGTTTTCAGATCTATCTCATGCATAGTCATTGTGGATACCCTGAAAACCTGACTGGCCTGGGGGTACCTAAGGACGATCATAACCTCTTCATTTTGCGTAATTCTCTTAGGTCTGTAATCCCAATGCTTTTCTGATTCGGTGCTGTTATAGTGCTTACACAAAGTTCCCACTAGAATGGACCTGCCATCTTTCTGTGCCTTTCTGTTTAGAGATTTTCTACCATCAAATCTTCAGAGCCAGTTATGAGATGTAATTTTTTGTCTGTCTTGACTGTTTTTTTTGTTTTATTTTTCTATGCTTGCTGTGAACCATCTCATCCATAGTCCACTGTCCTGGGCTGCTACTATCAATCTCGCATCCCTTAGGTTTCAGTCCACCTCAACGAATGGTTCCTGGAATATGTGCATTTGTCACTTCTTCATTTGCTGATCTAATTCTTTGAAGAGTTTTCCTCTTCTTTTGCAAATTCTGTCGCTTCGTTTGCTATGTGTACTGCTGGATTCTTACGCGTTCCTTCTGCTTGTCAGAATTCTTGTTCAGATTTAATGACTGAGACAGATTCTGGACATTTACTTCCATGTTTCAACGCTTTTTGCATGTTTGGATCTGATGATGCGGTTAAGAAGTTCTGGAGTCCTATGATAGTAGTTCCACTAATTGCTGGTCACTGGAACTGTAGAGCTTCATGCCGTCTACAGATAGTAAGTGTGATGTTATCTCTGGATTGTAACAATTTTTTATTAAGGCTAAATCTGTATCCTAAAGAGTTAATGAGTGTACTCGGTAGATTAAGCAGCATACAAAACAAAAGAGGTGACAGAATCTCCCTGAAAGATTGCTAGCTGGATCTTATTGTTAGGAATGATGAACTGTCCATCTTCAAGTTTCAGAGTGTGGGTTTGCCACATATTTCATGGTGAACTTGATGTACTCTGTCAATCCAGGGTTTGTTTTATACATTTCAAGGCAATTTATTACGCAAGAATGCAGGATGCTATTAAAGGCTTTCTTATAGTCCTATGCTGAGATTTCTGATTTTCTTTGCACTGGCCACATGGTTTTATTCAGTAATAACTGATCTTTGGTCCCATATGCTTCACTCTTATTTCCCTGATGTTATTGGAGTCAATACGTTTGTATATTCTGTCTGTGTCTATTGTAGTGATCAGTTTACAGATTGTAGGGTGGACAAGTTATTGGTCTGTAACCTCTTGGGGATGTTACTTGGATCTCTCTTTGAAGAAGCGTTCTTCCTGTTATTAGCCATTGTAGTGTTAAGTCTGGCTGCTTGACCAGTTGGTTTTTGCACTTTGCCAGATCTTGGTGAAGTGATATTGACTGCTTAAGCCAGAAGTTGGTTCCTCCATCTAGGGCTCTTCCAGTTTGGGGCTGTTTTTAACCTGCTTTCAATTCTTTTGATACTGCAGACCATGTCATAGATTTTATGTTTCCGTCTGCAGTGTAGCCATTCTTCTTCTGCTCGGTTGTATACTACGGGGTCCTTTTCTCCAGGAGCTTTTGTTGTTGGAGGTTTGCCATGCTAATGCTGTTCCCCAGTTCCCTGTAAAACTATTTTGGGTTGTCTATAAATAGTACTTTTTTTTGTGCTGATTCCTGGCAACCCAGCTGCCTCTGGGCTTTCTTGGCAATGTATTAGCGGAAGTAGATTGCCAGGTCTTTTCTTCCAAGGTAATGGACAGTAAAGTGACTTGCCCAAGATCACAAGGAGTGGCAGTGGGAATCGAACCCTCGATCTTCTAGGTACCAGGTATTTGCTCTAACCCCTAGGCTGCTACACCACACATTTTGATATTTTTTATGTTTTCTTCATATCTTTACAATGTTGGTACTTCTGCTGTGACTGTCAGTTTATCGTTGAAGGCAATGAATTTAAGGTCTTCTGTTCATGCAGCATATTTCAATTTGATTTGGCCTGTCCTCATTATCTTTTATTTTAATCCTTTTAGATCCCCATCTATCAGGGGCACGTCTATGTGCAGCAGGTTGTTGTTTTTTTTTGGGGGGGGGGGGTTCCCCGCCCCTCCCCCCGCCCCTCCCCCCTCTTCAGTGCATTTTTTCCAAGGAGGAGGTGTTAACAATCTTTTTCTTCTGGCCCTGCATTTTTGTTGGTAGGATTCTCTCAATAATTTTGGCTGCACAATATTGCATTCAGCGTCGCTGTAATATCAATAGATGATCCCTTAATAAGGGTCATTGCCATCTTCATCTTACTTATCATACTCTTTAGGTGTTAAGTTCAATTTGAGTAATCCTTCCCTCACTCATCTCTTTCCACATAGGCTAGGAGTTGAACCGTTAATTTCTCTACCTCTAGGTCTTTCTCCTCCATTGCTTCCTGTTCTGTTGACTTCTTGGCCATCCTTTTGTTGATCTCGTGCTCTCGCACTGCTCCATCATCATATCGGCCTTCCTTCCGAGCCTCCTCTTTCTCTCTCCTCTATGTTTGGTCTGTCTTTCTGTATTCCTTCTTTCTGTCACTACATCAGTTCTTGTGTTTCCTTCTCCTTGTGCCCCGGCCTTTCTTCTGCTGCTCCTTTCCGGATCCCTCTTTCTCTTTCCGCAACAGCTTTTCTTTTCTTGCTCCTTTTTCCTTTCTGCATAGACCATTTTTCTGATATTCCTGCCTAGGTCTCTTTCTCTTTTTACAGAAACCCTCAATTAAGTTAATTTTATTATCACTCGTGTACTTTATTATGATGTTTAAAGTTAGGAATTGCAATTTGCATTGGTTACTTTTTTCAGCTTTTCCTGTGCAGTTATACCTCTTTCTTCCAGTGTTTGGCAGTATACCCTCTTGATTTAGAACAGGACTGTACCTAGCCCTGTGTGAGCGGTGCGGCCACACAGAACGCAAAGGCTTAAGGGACGCATTTCAGCTGTCTGCTTTTGCCTGCCGCCAACATTTTTTCTTCTCTCAGCAGCAGTAAGCAACGGCAGGCAGCTGAAATGCACCCCTTAAGCCTTCTCACGGCACTCTAAGCAGGTCTGGTCCCTCCCTCCTCTGACGTAGCATCGGAGCAGGGAGGGACAGATCTGCTTAGCGTGCCGGCGACTTGCACATCGGGCGTGCCCGTTCTCTCCTGCCGCTGTCCAGAAAGTGGCTAGATGGAGGTGCGGGATGGGGCACGCGTCTGATGTGCAAGTCGCACAGAGTACGATTCACGTTTGGTACGGCCCTGATTAGAATATAAGGTTTGTAGCATATAGGGAGCAGTACATTATCCTCGCATTACCTGCAGGAGTCCACTTAAACTACAGAGATTAAGAGAATTAGCTACAGTTATCTCCTGCCGCAGTGGGCTCATGAACAAGTTCACCAAGGCCTTTATCAGCAGCAAGAGTGTTATTTTCATCTGCAGCGTCGGCACTTTTGCTTTAGCCCTAGTGTGTAAGCTATAGGTGGGCACCTCTGTTTATCCTGGACAATCTGCAACCAGTGTGCATGCTTTCTTTTTTCTCCCACTGTACTTCAACTGTAGCATTACCTTGCTGAAATTTACTATCCATTTTATACAGGGGGCTCACTACGTGAAGATACTCGATGAGACTCAACGAGAAAACTTTATTCTTTCCAACTAAGAGAGATGCAGCAACTCACCAGTCACTCCGGATGATGTTTATATTGTGCTCCCACTGGAAGCCTGGATGCGCCTCTCTGTGGGACGGTATGGCATGAGAGCATGTGTGAGGAACATGTGCAGTACGATTTGTGCAGTTTCCATAGATACGGTGTGTGTGTTGAGGGATGATGGGGAATATGTGTGGAAGAGTCTCTCCCCTTGCAACATTATTATGTGCTGAATGCTCCTCTAGGTCTCTCACCCTCTCTCAGGCCTTGTGGCTTATCATCTGGTGGTGGGCTTGGGCTTCCTGCCATTGCGCTGTTTCTCCTGTGACCAGTGCCGGCAGCTTCTGCACTTCTTAGGTGCTGGGCCTGTGCTCCTGTCACTATGCTTCTCACTACTTCTCATAGGCAGCAGAATTGGATGGGCTGTTGGGGCCATGGCCCAATGAATAGTTTGCTTAACACAGAATCAGCAATTAGAGGGCTTTAGAGTGGAGCTGGAGATTGATTTGTTTTGGCCCCTCCAACCAAAAAAGTGTTTTACTGCCTCTGCTTCTCCCGCTGTTCCTTTTCTACACTGTACACATTTATTTGCACATGTACAAACGGACGCATATGGACGGACTGATCCTTCACAGCAGATACTCGTGCCTTTGTGTGGCACATGCTAGAGATATTCAGACAGCAAAACCATTCTAATTGCTGCCACTAGGTGGAACTGTTTTACTTCTGCAAATCATGTTCAACTTTGATGTCCATGGACTGCATGCTAATCTGCAACAGGAACAAGTTGGCAAAGATGTAGTCTTGCTAGAGGGTATTTTTTTGGAAATAGCAGAGGTACACGTGTTAAGGCAAATTTCACACATCATATACAATAAGTCGAGTAATATCAGGAGCTGAATCTGTTGGGTGTAATGCATAATGCTTTAATGTTCCGAGAATGGCTGGAAGAGAAGCATTTCCCTACCGTTCCTAGAAGCATCGTGGTGAGTAGTAAGTAGGTCTGATGTTCTTGATGAAGAGGGAGAGCAGGGTCCGTCTTGCTGGCAAGGCGGAAGGAAACAAACTGGCCAGGCCAGGGGCGGACCCGGGAGGTGGGCTACCTGAGCACGCTCAGAAACCTGAGCTCTGGAGAGCACTTCCGACCTTGGCGCCGCCCAGAGGACGTCACCAGGTGTGGCTGACGCAATCCTGCAGTCCATGGAGAAGCCTCACGGCTTCCTATGCTTGCATCATATTGATAGCCTACCCCAAGCAGCTCCAACCGCTCTCTCATCTTTCACTGCCTAAATTCTTCTGACCTCCAGAAGAAAATTAACATCCAGATTACTCCAGTAAGTCTTGCATCTAATCTTTCTTGCTACATCTCCCCAAAACTAGTGCACCCAGAAAGCAAAAGAATCCCAGTACCTATATGTACCTATATAACAAAGCTGTCAAACCAAATACCTCTGCCACATACCTACTCTTGCTGGAATTCTGAAAATAACGTTTCAAACTTCCACTTCATCCCACCAGACCAGCCCAGATGAGTGGGTTATGCTCCTCCACTAGCAGGTAGAGACTGTGCCGCAGCTGCCGCAGATTACCTCAGGGGAGGATTGGAACCATGTGGGGCAGGATTTGGGGAGCAGGCTTGTGCTCCCGTGGATGGTTGCGGTCCTTCAGTTTTGGTGGGAACTGCTGCCATTTTGAAGGCATTGGGGGACAGCAGCCCTGGAGGGCTTATAACGCCCCTGCCTGCTGGGGCCCCCCTCTTTTCCCCCGAGATTGTCCTGTTGCTGCATCAAGTCTTTCTCATGCAGTAGGGCTTGGGAGAAGGCTCCCCAGTTCCCTCTTCTGGGGCAAGGGGCTGGGGGTTTCAGCTGTGGCTAAGCGTCTGCACCAGGACAAGCTGGAGGAGAATATGGATGTCTGCTCCATGGAGTCAGTGGATTCTATTTACCCCTTAGAAGCGATCGCCTGGAGGAGGGGGAAGTCACAGTGGGAGAAGATCCAACAGCAGTTTGGATCTCCCACTGGGATGAGCTCCTCTCCCTGATTACCAAGTCCCTTGAGATGTTGCGCATTGTGGAGGAACCAGGGCCGGAGTTTGCAGAGTCCCAGGAAGACCTCCTGATGGAGGGCATCCACAAACCTCCGTGGGCCTTCCCAGTCCACAGGACTCTGAAAGTATTGATTGTGGAGGACTGCAACTCCTCCAATGCGGGCTTGTGTGTGAATCTGAGTATGGTGAGGCTGTACCAGACTCCCCCTGAGGAGGAGGAGAAGTTGTACTTGCCTCATGTGGATGCGCTTGGTTCGGTAATCACTCACAAGACTACCAATCCTGGGGGAGGGTAGTGTGGCCTTAAATGACCTGCAGGACAGGTGTCTGGAAGCCCTGCTTAAGTAAGCTTTTGAAGGGTCTGTGCTGGCTCTTCAGGAGGTCATATACAGTGCTTATGTGGCTAGGTCAGCCTATGGTGGTCACAGAGGATCCTGGAGGAGATGCTGGCCAGGTGGAAGTTGCCTGGTTGGAGTCGGATTCTGCCTTTTTAGCAGATCTGTTTTAAGATCTGCTCGATACTTCAGCCAAGAATATGGCAATGGTGATCTCAGCGTGCCGACTGCTTTGGTTGTGCAACTAGTTTTATTTATTTATTTATTTATTTAACATTTCTTATATACACTGCCTTTCATGATATCAAGGCGGTTTACATTGAACAAACTGAAATTACATTGAACAGGGCATTATAACTTGGAGATAGCTGTTTTACAGGGAACATGGGCTAGTTGGTGGATGCAGTCTCCAAGACGGCTTATCAAGCTCCCCTTTGTAGGGAAGTTGCTGTTTTGCAGAGGGTTTGGAAAAACTGGTCAAGAATTTGCGGGATTCTTAAGGTGCCAAAGCTACCAGAGGATAAGTCTAAGGGAGTAGGCAGAAGGGCCTCTCTGGGGCTGTGGTCAAACTTCTTGCAGGTTTAATCCACAGAGGTCCTGATTCTTTCAGCGAAGGTTGCCCTTTCGTGGGGCCTCCTGTGGAGGCCATGGAGGAGCCCCCAGGGTATTCCTGGACTGCAAAGCTCTCCCAGTGGGAGAGTCTAGAGGTGATGGCTGAGTTAATCAGACGTCAGGACTTGGGTTGGTTTATCAACTTGGCCAAGAGTAGGCTAGAGCCATCTCAGTCCTTGGAGTGTCTGGGAGCCTGGTTAGACACCCTTAAAGGTATGGTTTTCCTCCCAGAGGGCAGGATTGCGAAGCTGCAGGCCCAGGTGTGAGAGTTGAGAAGGATCCCTGTCCACTGGCATGGAACTATCCCCAGGTATTGGGCTCGATGGCAGCCATGTTGGAGCTAGTGTCCTGGGCAAGGTTGCACATAAGGACCCTATAGATGGACTTGCTGTCGCAGTGGTCCCCCCAGTGGCAGTCCATGGAGGTTTGTCTCTCTCTTTGGATGCCAGCCCAAATGAGCTTGCAGTGCTGGCTGAATTTGGATACGTTTGTAGTAGAAATGCGTCTCAAACCTGTGGAATGGGTGGTGCTGACCACAGATGCCAGCCTTACTGGCTGGGGCGGACATTGCATGTGCCAAGTAGTTCAGGGTCAGTGGACGTTTGAGGAGAGCCATTCGCCAATCAGTCACTTGGAGATGCGTGCGGTGCATCTGGCATTCGAGCAGGGGAAGTTCTGTCATGAGGCAAGGTGAGGCGGCTGCCTTAGGTGGCAAATTTTAGGCAAATTTGGGGGCATAAAATGTCCCCCTAAACAGGCCAGTGACAGCCACCTCACACTGCCTTAAAAAAAAAATGATAATCCTGGCCGCAGCCTCCCCCACTGCTGCCTTCCCTGTATTTGCAGCAGCACAGGTGGTGGGCCTCAGACTTGAAATACAAAAAAAAAGAAAAAAAAAAGAAAAAGAAGGTGCGGGTCTTTGCGACTCCGTTCTTAGAAGGCCTGCAAGTGCCTGCCCCCTCTGACGCATCAGAGGGCAGGCATTTTGTAGCTCGTGCCTTAAAAATTAATAAATAAATCCTGGGCTGTGGGGGTCTGGGATCATGGACAGAGGCAGTCAGTGGCAGTAAAATTTGTTTCTTTCTGCAGTAAAGCTGCCTGATGGTGGCTGAGTCCTACCACGAACATTGGGAAGGCTGAGCACTGCAGTTTGGAGGCTTTGCTGCAATCGGTACTGTCTAATGCCATTGTGGTCCTGATTGCAGCAAAGGGCAGGTTTTTTTTTGTGTTAAATTTAAACTGAACTTGTGTGTTATCAGGCAAATTTCCTCAGCGCTGCTTTTTTTTTTTTTAACTGCTGCTGCAGCTGCGATCAGGACCACAACAGCATAGGGCCACTTCAGATTGCAGCAAATCCTTTCCTCAGCTTTTTATTTTAGTGTGTTTCAAATCTGAGGCCTGACCCTGCAGACATTGGAAAAGCGGCAGTGTGGGGTGAGGCGGGAGAGAATGGCTGGAAGGAGGATGCAGGGGCGGCTCAAGGCAATCTGCTGCCTGAGGCGAAGGATGAGATAGCGCCCCATCCCCCTCCCCCCTCCCGTAGAGTGGGGGGGGGGGGCACCTTCTCAAAACTCAGTCAGGGACTGAACCAAACCAAAAAGCTAATTATATAATATGGAGGAAATGCAAGATGTTTGCACACCAAGGAACTAAAAGACTATAAAAATAGCACAAAGTCCAATCACTAAATTAAAAATAAAATTATTTTTTTCTACCATTGTTATGGTTATTTTTATTTGATATACCGCAACAATACAAGCAATCTATACGGTTTACAATAGCTAAGAATCGATAAAGAGTGAAACGAACTCCATATGCAAGACAGGATAGTGATAGTAAAAGATAAGATTGGAGGCATCCAAAGAAACATGCAAATATACCACAAACACAAAGGGTATCAAGACCAACTGCTGCTAAATCTGGCACTAAACATCAGATGGTTAAGAGGGCGATTAAAGGTAAAAAGCAGATCCAAAGAGATGTATTTTAAGCATCTTAAAAGCCTTAAAATTCAATTTAGTGCGCAATGGTGCTGGTAAGGCATTCCACAAAGGTGGTGTAATGAAGTCTACTTTCCAGATACATCACACTCGTCTGCTCCAGCCTATTGAAAGGCAGGAAGAAAATTCCTACGTCCAATTCCTCTTGACCCCCAAAATCTCCTGAAAATGTGATGTGAATAGGATGCCATACAAGAAAAGGTATTTGGTGGAATATTTGCACAAGTGTAGTCACACAAGGGGCGAGGGTGGCCCCAGATGCCCTATACAAAAGAAATTTGTTAGGGGTGACTGGGGCTCGAGTGGGTTGACTATTTTATTCTCTGGTCATGCTGGTCCTGATCTGAGGCTTCTGCTTTCCTGTCTTCTCTTAGCACTCTATCTGCCATTTCTTGTCTTTTCTTTTTTTTCTTCACCTCCTTCCTTCAGCCTACTTCCAGTCCCAATGACCCTCCCAACGTGTCAGCTCCCTTCCAGTCCCAGTGCCCCCTCCCTGCCAGCCTCCTCCCTATTACCCAACCACCTACCAGTCCCATCCCGAAATGTCAGCTCCCTCCAGTCCCACCCCCAGATGTCAGCTCCCTTCTATCCCCCATGTCAGTTCCCTTCCAGCCCCCAAATTCCCATGTCAGTTCCCTTCCAGCCATCTCCTGCCCCTCTCAGTTCCCTTCCAGCCATCTCCATACCCTCTCTCAGCTCCCTTCCAGCCATTTCCTTCCCCTTTCTCAGTTCCCTTTCAGCCATCTCCTTTCCCTCTCTCAGTTCCCTTTCAGCCATCTCTTTCCTCCCATCAGCTCCCTTTCAACCCTCTTTTCCCCATTAGCTTTCTTCCAGCCCCCATCAGCATCAGCTCCCTCTCCTTCCCCCCCCCATGCAGCTTGTTCCTCTTCTCTTCTCTCCTCCCTGTCCCCCGTCGTTTGTTCTGCTCTGCATTTGAAACGACAGGAAACCGGTGCAGAGCCTCCTGGCGGTAAGGAATCTCTGCTGTTGCCATGTCCTGCTCTAGCGTCACTTCCTTTTGGGGGCAGGACGCAGCAGCAGCAGAGGTTCCTTACCGCTAGGAGGCTCCACACCGGTTTCCTGTCATTTCAAATGCAGAGCAGAACAACCGACGGGGGACAGGCAGCAGTTTGTACATGTTTTTTTTTTGTTTTGTTTTTTTAACTGAAGGCGGAGTGAGGCAGCTTTTTTGGGGCATTTCTACTGTCCCCAAAAGTTTGCCGCCTGAGGCCACCGCCTAATGATAGAGCCGCCTCTGGGAAGATGGGGACAATGACTGGAAGGGAGATGCAGGACAAGAAGGGGGGTTGAGGGTTCAATGGCTGTAAGGGGGGATGCAGGATACCAGGCAAATGCTGGACATATAGTGGAGGGGTCGACAGCAGACAGTCACGGATATAAGAAGATAAGAAGGCACGTGATGGATACAAGATGGGGTAGAGGGATGGAGGGCAGAAGTTGGACATGGGGCTCAGAGCAGAGGTTGGACATGGGGGAAGGCTTAAGGAGGGAAGATAGTGGATATAGGATGGGGAAGTGGAGGGGCAGAGGGCAGATGCTGGACATGGGGTAGAGGTTGGAGGGCAGATGCTGGCAGCATGGGGGGGAGGAGAGCGGATAGACATGGGATAAAGGGGTGGATAGCAGAAGCTAGACATAGGGTAGGGGTCATAGGGACAAGAAAGGCAGATGCTAGACACGGGATGGGGGTGTAGGAGATAGTGAGCAGAGGCTGGATCAGGACCAGGCAAATTAGGTGGTAGCCTAGGGCAGCAACTTCTGGAGGGCAGCAAAAGCAGACCATTCAAAGCTAAATAGATTTTGACAGCCAGAGGGCGTGTAAAGTTTGTCTAGGGCTCCAACACTTTGGACCAACTCCATGCCAGCCCTGGACTGGACACAGGGTAGGGATGGAGGGCAGATGCTGGACACAAAATGAAGTGGCTGGAGGGAAGATAGAGGAGATGCTGGACATGGGGTGGGGAAGAGAGGGAGATGCTGGACATGGAGGGGATAGGATGAGAAAAAGGGGAGAGGTGCTAGATGGTGGGAGAGGAGGAGACACAAGATAGGGAAGGAGAGAAGGGGAGAGATGCTGGACACAGGGAGGGCAGAAGAGAGAGAAAGAGAGTTAAAGAGTGGGAATAATTGGCTAGGGAATGATAGAGAGCTGGGGGTTGAGAGAGCTGCATTAAAGATTGAACAGTGGTAGGAAGACGCAGTTAAAAGATGACGTTTGAGAACTGTTTGGCAAGAAAGAGAATTGCAAGAAAGTTAAAAGGAACGGATCGGCCCAAGGGTTTCTGCTGCCCTAGGTAGAACACCCCCCCCCCCCCCCGGTGATCCTGTTGCCGCTTCCGCCCCCAGCTGCCGCCACCCCCCTCCAGCTGCTGCTGCTGCTGCCACCACCGCCTCAGGAGGGGGAGGCAAGCAGCAGCAGCAGCAGAATTTCCAAAAGCGGTGGCTTTTGCCGCCTCTTTTGAAAATACTGTCACTTCCTGCCTCCCAGGGCCGGCCCGTCCATTGAGCAAGAATGTTTTTTGCACAGGGCCCCGCGTTTCAGGGGGCCCCGCGCAAAAAACATTCTTAAGCATCCCAAGTTAAAAAAAAAAAAACAACAAACCGGCTGCTTCTGCCGCGGCAGCTTCAAGAGCTCTGCCGCGGCAGCTTCAAGAGCTCTGCCGCGGGGCCCCCCCCCTGCCCGGCAGAGCCTCCGTGCATCTTCAGCTCTTCACGTCCAAAACGCGGGCTTCTTTCAGAGCCGCGAGAGTTTCTTTTCTCGCGGCTCTCTTAATCCCGCGGGGCTGATGGGATTTCCCATCACCCTCGGCGGGATTAACAGAGCCGCGAGAAAAGAAACTCTCGCGGCTCTGAAAAAAGCCCGCGTTTTGGACGTGAAGAGCTGAAGATGCACGGAGGCTCTGCCGGGCAGGGGGGGGCCCCGCGGCAGAGCTCTTGATGCTGCCGCGGCAGAGCTCTTGAAGCTGCCGCGGCAGAAGCAGCCGGTTTGGGGTTTTTTTTAATTTTAATTTGGACTGATAGGAGGGGGGGGGGGTGTTTTGGACTGGAAATGGGCAATGGGAGGGGGGAGGCTAAACTGGAAGTAGGCTGATGGGAGGGGGAGGCTAAACTGGAAGTGGGCTGATGGGGGGGGGGGTGGTGAGGACTGGTAATGGGCCAGGGGGGGTGGGTTGGTTAGGACTGGTAATGGGCCGGGGGGGGGGGTGGTTAGGACTGGTAATGGGCCATGGGGGGGAGGCTAAGACTGGAAGTGGGCTGATGGGGGGGGGTTAGGACTGGTAATGGGCTAGGGGGGGGGGCTAAGTGGGCTGATGGGGGGGGTAGGACGTGTAAAGGGCTAAGGGGGGGCTAAGGGGGCTGATGGGGGGGGTTGGACTGGTAATGGGCTATGGGGAGGGGGCTAAGGCTGGAAGTGGGGGGGTAGGACTGGAAATGGGCTGATGGGGGGGGGTTAGGACTGGTAATTGACTATGGGGAGGGGGCTAAGGCTGGAAGTGGGGGGGTAGGACTGGAAATGGGCTGATGGGGGGGTTAGGACTGGTAATGGGCTATGGGGGGGCTAAGACTGGAAGTGGGCTGATGGGGGGGGTGTTAGGACTGGTAATGGGCCGGGGGGGGGGTTAGGACTGGGAATGGGCCATGGGGGGGGGGGGGTTAGGACTGGTAATGGGCCATGGGGGGGTGTTAGGACTGGTAATGGGCCATGGGGGGGGGGAGGCTAGGACTGGTAATGGGCTGATGGGGGGGGGAGGGTTAGGACTGGTAATGGGCCATGGGGGGGGAGGCTAAGACTGGAAGTGGGCTGATGGGGGGGGTAGGACTGGTAATTGGCTATGGGGGGGGGCTAAGACTGGAAATAGGCTGATGGGGGGGCTAGGACTGGAAATAGGGTGATGGGGGGTTAGGACTAGTAATGGGCTATGTGGAGACTAAGACTGGAAATGGGCTGAGGGGGGGCTAGGACTGGAAATAGGGTGATGGGGGGGTTAGGACTGGTAATGGGCTATGGGGGGCTAAGACTGGAAATGGGCTGATGGGGGGGTAGGACTGGTAATTGGCTATGGGAGGGGGGCTAAGACTGGAAATAGGCTGATGGGGGGCTAGGACTGGAAATAGGGTGATGGGGGGTTAGGACGTAATGGGCTGATGGGGGGTTAGGACTAGTAATGGGCTATGAGGAGGCTAGGACTGGAAATGGGCTGAGTGGAAGGAGGGCTTGAACTGCAAATAGCTGATGGGGACGGGGGCTTGGAATGGAAATGGGTTGTGAGGGGGAGGGAGCTAGGACTGGAAATGGGTGAGGGGGGGGGCTAGGACAGGAAATGGGCTGATGGGCTAGAATAGGACTGGAAATTGGCTGTTGGGGGTGCTAAGATTGGAAATGGGCTGTGGTGGGGGTTTGGATTGAAATGGACTCATGAAGGGGCTAGAACTGGAAGTAGGCTCATGGGGGGCTTGGATTGGAAATGGGCTGAGTGGAGGGGAGCTAGGATTTGACATGGGCTGATGGTGGGGCTAGGAAAGGACTAGAAATGGGCTCATGGGGGGCTGGGATTGGAAATGAGCTGATGGAGGGACTTGGATGGGACTGCAAATAGATGGGGGAGCTAGGACTGGAAATGGGCTTATGGGGGGCTAGGACTGGAAATGGGCTGATGCGGGGACTAGAAGGGAGCGGATGCTGGGTGGGACTGGAACTAGAATGGAGCTGATGTTGGGGGAGGATTAGAATGGGATGGAGCTGGGAGAGTGAAATGGAGAGGGAAAAAATATTTTGTGTGGGAGGGAAGACAAATCTACAATTGTCCGGATATTGGGAGAGTAGGTGGGGATTGAGGATGGAAGGGTAAAATTTGAGTGGATGAAATAGGAATGAGGAAAGAGCAAAAAGGAGAAAGATTAGTATGTTAAAGCAGATGTAGAGAGAGAATGGAAAAAAACTAGAAGAGAGAAGAAAAGACAAATGGACAGCAGACGATGAAGAATTAGCGGAAGACACGAAGAAACCAGAAGAAAGTGGCTGGAGCAATTGCAGCTGAAAAAAAATGCACAAAAGGTAGAAAAATATCTCTTTATTTTGAATTTATTAATTGGAATATGTCAGCTCTGGGAAATGTGCATCATTAACGTCTGCGCTTTGTTTAGTACAAGAGCAAATTAATGTATAGTTTTATTTCTACAGTGTTGTACATTCCAAGTTTGGCTTTTGGGATTCCCAGTTTAATTATTGTCTTCCTGTTTCTAAATTGTGATTCCTTGTTTGGTGATGGTCTATGTTCTGCATGTGTAACTGAGCTGAGGTATTCTGTTTATGTAATTCCTATTTGACATTGCCACTTGTTCTCTTTCCCCAGTAGGTCATGTATTGTTGTTCTCTGAAATGTATTGGTTTAATATTTGCAGCGTTTCCTTTTGATAGTTAGGGTATGGTGCTTTATGAGTCCTGGTAGTGCTGTTAGGATACGGCGGGTTTGCTATGGGTTCTAAATGGGCAGTGTTTGTAGTAGTTCCTAATGTGCCTGGCGGTTGGTATTGGATTATAGTAATGTAGAAGTCTTTTAGTCTTTCTTTATTCATACACTCATTAAGAGGCATGTTTACTAAAAGTTCGTGTATGGTAACATTATGCAAATATTTATGCAAATGAGGCCCCTTATGCAAATGAGGCCCCGCACCGAGTCTCCGCACATGGCCCCGCACCCCCCTTGGGCCGCCCCTGCTGCCTCCCCCCCCCCAATGGTATCAGCAGCAGCTGAAGGGGGCAGCACGGTCACCCACCTGGGCTGGCCGCTCTAGGCAGCCACCTAGTGGACGGGCTGGCCCCGAATATCGGTATCAGATGGAAGGAAATGAAGGAGGGAAGAGACCTTAGAGGGTGCACCAGACACTAGAGGGTGAGTTAAGAGAAGATGAGGGAAGCAGAAACCAGAGACTTGGATCAACACAATTAGAGAATAAAATGACCAGACAGCCAAATGTAGAAAATGTACATTTATCTTCAATTTAGTAATTGGAATATGTCTGTCTTTGGACGTCACAGGCCTGATATTCAACCTGCAAGAATTAGAATTTTAAAAGTGTCTGACTGCCACAATCAAAAGTGAAACTAGATATTCAGCACCAGAATTTGGACATCCTCTGGCAAAGAGCATCTGGTTTCAGCCCTGACTGGGAATATTCAGCCGCTATCCGGATAGCTGAAACCGCATAAATTTAGGACAGTTATTGAGATGACCTGACTTTATATGGGCACTTAGCTGGTTAGCAGACTGAAAATCGCTGCTAACCAGCTAAGTGCTGGGACTACTCTCATCCCACCCTTGGGAGCACCCGGAACTCTCCAGACAGTGCTACAGTGTTTAGAGGGGATATTGGCCGGTCAGTGCTGCTAAATATCCCTCTCAGCGGGATTTATTCAGCTAGCAGGTCCTGCTAACCAGATAAAATCTGTACATGCAACCCAATATTCAAAGGGGTTTATCTTTATATGTTGCATAGTACAGGGTCATCTGCAGCTTTTTCTGTTTCTTTGGTGTATTGCATGCAGAGTCTAGGTTTTTGAGATTTCAATTTAATTTTTGTCTACATAATTTTATTTTTGGTTTGTGTTAATTTATTTTAATGCTTGGTGATAATCTAGCTCAGTGTGTGACTGAGGCCAGGTATTCTGTTAGCATGGCGCATCTATGTAAGGCATGATTAGTAAGTTGGCTTGTTTGGCTTTCTGACTAGGTGTAGGGATATTCTAGGGCCCACTGCAATAAAAATATTTAGGAGGACGTTTACTAAGCTGCTTTAACAGTTACCATGGCAGATAGCGCATGCTATCTGGGTGTGTTAAGAGATAACGCAGCGATTTTCTGTGTTCTCTGCAAGAGTGGGCAGGATATGGGTGGTGAGTGAGGGTGTGTGCATCATTCAGTTACTGTGGGCGTCAACGGCATATGGTAACTGTCAAAGTTGCTGACAACATGGGTGCTCATAACACTACCTCAGTGGGTGGCCTTATGTGCATCCATAGTGCTGCTGGGGAACCCTCTGCAATTTTGGTTCATCTGCTGGGGAAATGCTTTGCACACTCCCAATAGATAACGCACAGCCTTTGCAGCTAAAGCCATGCTTTCAGCACTTTTTGTCACGTTAGCTGCAAAAAGCCTAACACGCTTTAGTAAACAGAGCCCCCCCCCCCCCCCTTAGAGTGATGCTCTTTTCTGGGTAGGCTCCTTGTGAGTTTTGGAAGGTTGTTACTGTTATGGTATAGTAGATTTTCTTTACTGGTCTTGAGTCATTTTTGTAAGGTTTTATATTACCTCATAATATGTCCATGACTGGTGAAGGTTTATATTGCTGATACTGAGTTGACACCAGAATCAGAAGTTATTTTGATTCTGGTGTCAACTCAGTATTGGCAATATAAACTGACAACAGCACACAACCGAGGAGGAGAGGCACCTCCAACCGCATCAACACACCAAAAGAATTCAACAAGGTACGCAAAGACACTGCAAAACAAGCACTATCACTGGCCGCCCCAGCAATTTGGAACGCTCTCCCAGAGAACCTACGATCAACAACAGACATCAAGGACTTTCGAAAACTGCTCAAGATGACCTTATTCATCAAACACTACGGCGACATCATATAAGCCGCCCGCCAGACAGTACTACAGCATAACCCACCTCCCTGGACTCTTGTATAATAGCGCACGATGTAAATAGCCCACTAAGAATCGACGACACCCGACACATACACGCATTCACAGTCTCACTGCATGCACACACAAGCCAGTATTTGTTCGATTGTTTGCTGTGTAGACCGCATTGATTAAAGGATAAGGCGGTATAGAAATCCATTTAAATAAATAAATAAAATAATTTTGTTTATAGTATTTTCCCCAGCACCTTTCAAATGGTGTGCCATCTGGCTGCTTTTACTGACTGTCCCAGCTAACATAATCATTGCAAAATAATGAGAAGGAATGGAAACAGGACAGATGACTAATTATGTTGTCTGCTGCCAGCCAGCTTATAATGTGACCATGGGCGGCTCAAGACAATCTGTTGCCTAAGGCGAGAGAGGAGCTGGTGCCCCCCGGCAGCCAAAATAGAGGGACCTTCTCAGCGCTCTAGTTGGGAAACAGGGGGTCCCTCACTCAGGATATTGGTCAGGTGGTTGCCCCAAGAATAAAGAAAGCAATATCTTTCCAGGCTATATAATAATAAAAAAAAGCCCCTTAGCAATGCTGTTTATATGCAGCAAAAATTGTAGCAGTTTAATTAACTAACCTGAATGTAACTTGCTTCGAGCTACCATTGGAAAGGCGTCAGCTAGATACTAGTAACTAAACTAAATCTGAGACATATCAAATCTGACACTACACACTGGACTGGTGTGGTTTTTATTGCAAATAAATATTCTGCAAAAGACACCGAGATGCAAGGTGATCACATACCAAGGAGCAAAATAAAAAAGAAAGAATCACCGTGCAATTTATAACAGCAAAATAAAATTATTCTAACTGATTTTTATTTTGGTGTTTTAAACTGTGCTGAGGTTCTCTCATTTTCTTTTTAAACATATGTTCTGTATCAAAAAACCCCCAAACAAACCAAAATCCTTTTCCAACAATGTGCACGGAGTAGAACTAGGACATTTCCCACAGAACTCAACATGCCAAAAGTCATTTCTGATTCCGGTGTCATTTCAGTTAACAGCAATATAAATCCTCACCAGTACTGGAAATACAAAACCCTTGCAGAAATGACCTAGGACCTACAGAGAAAATCTACCATACTATGATAGCATTAACATCCAGAAAAGAGCAGCACTGTAAATATTGCAGTGGGCCCTAGAATTACACAGGTCTGCAAAAATTTTTTTTCGAGAGCTGTTTTGGTTATTCCAAGTATTCTTTATGTTTTTTGGTGCGCTGAATACGAAAATGACCTCCATTTTGTTATAGGACATCACGTTTCCTGACAATTTAGGTAACTATGGAGTGGAGGAGTGGCCTAGTGGTTGGGGCAACGTACTTCAGGCCGGAAGGTCTGGGGTTCAATTCCCACTAGAGGACAGCAACCTTGGGGCGGAAGGACTGGGGTTTCTAGTCCCACAGGTGCTCCTTGTGGTCTTGGGCAAGCCACTTAACCCTCCATAGCCCATGTTCCCTGTAAAATAGTTATCTCCAAGTTATAATGCCCTGTTCAATGTAATTTCAGTTTGTTCAATGTAAACCGCACTGATGCAGAATAGCGCGGTATATAAGAGAATAAAAATAAATAAATAAGGCAATACCTCAAAATAAATGGAAATAGACATAAAATTAAAGTTTTATTACAATATTTTCATGAAAATCCTTTTTTGAACTGAAATGAGCTCACCTACACACACTAAACTCGATTCTTCTTCCTTGTGAGGCTCCTCTTGGTGCATTTACGCTTCTGAGTAGCATCTGGAATGTCTCTCCGAAGCATCCAACAGTAGTCTGCCATCATTGTAATGCTCCATTTTCCCTGGTATCTCCTTTCCATCTCTTTAATGTCTTGGTGGAATCGTTCGCCTTGTTCCTCACTCACAGCTCCCAAATTTTCTGGAAAGTAGTCAAGGTGGGACTGGAGGAAATGCACTTTCAAAGTCATCAGGCAACCTAAAGCTTGAAATGCTTTCAGCATTCATCCGACGATCTTTTTGTAGTGAGGATCTTTGTTATTGCCTAAAAATTTCTGTACAACTTCTTTAAATGCAATCCACCCTTCTTTTTGAGGATCCGTCATGGTATTGACAAACTCTTGATCAACTATAAGCCTTTTAATGTCTGGTCCGACGAACACACCTTCCTTCCTTCAATTTTGCCTCCGACAGGCCTGGAAACTTGGTGACCAAGTATTTGAAGCATTCTCCATCTCTTGGAAGTGATTTTACGAATTGCTTCATCAATCCCAATTTTATGTGGAGAGGTGGTAGAAGAACTTTATGGGAAGGTACCAAAGTTTCTCGGAGGAAATTTTTTTTACCTACTGTTAGCACCCTCGGCTGCCAACTCTTCTTGGTCCAGTGATTTTGTCGGTCTCGACTGTCCCATAGACACAGAAAACAAGGATATTTGGTATACCCAGCTTGTTGCCCGAGCAGCATGCACAAGACCTTCAAAGTCCCCACACACTTGCCAACCATGGTCTTCCTATTTAAGTTTACGAAGAACCAATTCCAAGTTCTCGTAGGTTTCCTTCAAGTGTACGGAATGACCTACAGGTATGGAAGCGTAAAAACCGTTGTGGAGGACTTCCGGTTTGGCAATGAGCTGATCGGACGTGTCCTGATCGGCTCCGGGAACAAACCCCACAAATCTGCAACAAATCTTTACGACTTTTAACAAAACTTACTCCTACCAGTGCCCCTACCTCTATCCTGACAAGAACTACACGCCGGGCAACTTTATAAAGCGAGTAGAGGCTCCTAAACGGTCAAAGACCGCATGGCATCGAAAACTCTCCGGAGGGAGAAGCCACGAGCGTCGGAGGCTAAGATGGCTGAGGGGGCACCAGCTAGCCCGGGATCGGGGGGCCCTTCAGAATTAGTGGCCGAAGTGAGTGTGGCAGTCGTCCGCGCGTTGGAGGCCCGATTCCAAGACCTGGCGGCAAGCCTGACTAATCTGAACCAAAACTTCACGGAGTTCGCAGGGCGGATGGAGCAGGCGGAGACCCGAATTTCGGATGTCGAGGACGCCCAACAATCTTTTGCCGCCAAAGTAGCGGCCCTGGAGTCCCTCATCAAACAGCACAGCGAAAAGCTGGACGACCTCGAAAACAGAGGTCGTCGTAAGAATCTCCGGTTCGTGGGGATCCCAGAATCAGTGGGAGATGGAGCTTTATTCGCTTACCTTCAAACCTGGATTGACAAACTGCTAAGCGGCATTGGTGAGGGCCAAGTGAAACTGGAGCGGGTCCACCGGCTGGGACCTCGGCGGGATCAGGCGCAGAAACCTCGGGCAGTACTAGCGCGCTTTTTAGACTTTCGGCAGAAGGAGGAGGTCCTGCGGGCAGCACGAGGCCGCAAGAAGTCAACACAGGATACCGAGCACATTTTAGTCTTTCAAGATTACTCGGCCCTGGTCAGCCAGCAGCGTCGAGCCTTCTCTTCAGCCTGCGCTCAGTTGATCACCAAAGGGATACGTTTCTCGCTGCTCTACCCCGCCCGTCTGCGTGTAGACTATCAGGGACACTCCAAATTCTTGTTGACACCGGAGGCTGCGGCTGCTTTCGTGAATTCTTTGAACATAGCCACGAATGAATCTGCTGGAGAGCGACCGTAAGAGACTCCGGATTCTTGTGCCCTAAGCATTGAGATCAAGCTGGGAGCCGGACATTGGGGCGATCGTGCCAGCCATGTGAGCCTATGAGCGCTTGAAGGACCCCAAATATATGTCAGTTTAGATAAATTTCCTGAGTAACCGAGCTGTGTGGACAGCAGTTGATTGTATCCTTAGCGGTAGCACTAAATAGTTACGTTGTTTGCTACGTATACTTTGTTGCAAAATCTCTCTCTTTATTGTTGTAACACTAGCCCGGCAGATACTGTTTCTGAGTTCTGGGGATTGTTCATGGCTATCTAGGCCGTAGAAAATGGGGGAGGGGGGAGTGCGGGGTCCTGTCTGTGATTATGTGATAGAGGATTCAGGTGGCTGGGGGGCTCTGAGGGCCGGGCTCGCATGGTGGGGGAGGGGTGGAATGGTGACCCGTGCTGGAAGCGGTAGATAGTTAACAAGTCGGAGCGAGGTGGGGGGATCCACGGTCCCTGTGGGTTGAGGTGTGTGGCGACGGGTCTTAATGCTCCATCCCGAAGATGGGAGAGCGGTCCTTGGCAACACTGGGATTCTGAGCGTGGATGAGGCTTAGGAAGGGGGCTAGGACAATCAAGCTCTCTCTTTAAAGTCACTTGGAGGGGTGGGGGAGGGGGAGAAGAGTTTATGGGGCGAATTAGAAGAGACAGGATGTTGCTTTGTTCTGATTTATTTTGATATGTGTGCGAGGTATGACTGCTGGGGCCGGGCGGGTAGATATCGCCTGGACCCTCTTTGCTATGTTTGTACAACAATTTTTTTTCTTTCCCTGCGCCACTATAGTTTGTGTACTGTAATTCCAGGGGTTTGAGCCTTTTACCCACACAGGGCGGGTGGGGAGTGGGACTGGGTCCGAAGTGGGGGAGGGAACAGACAAGAGACTAACCGTCTCACCCTGATTAGTTAGAGGGGTGGGGCTTAACTGACCCAATGGGGGGGGGCCTCTCACAGCGGGATCTAGGCTGCATATAGCCCCCTTAGTGGACGTGTTCGAGAAAATCCTCGGGAGTGAGGGAGGGGAACTGAGCGGTCACCTTACCCCGGGGTTCCTATGGGCAGGCCTCCACACGACCCGTGGGATGAGGTAGGGATGTAATATCAGCTGCTCACCCACTGCGGATCTTAGTAGCTGGGGGGGGGGCATGGGGGGACAAACCCACAGGTTCCCCCTTCAAGGAGAGGGTGGTGCATGGATAGAACTGATTCAGAGTGCGGTGGGGGAAGGTGGGACAAGGAGCAAGCGATAAGAGAGATTAGGAGTTAGAGGGATCTGCGAAGGGGTAGTCCCGAGTGCCAATGGAAGGCAGTCCAACCTGATGGTTGGAGTTGTGCGAGATGGGGGGTGGGGGCAGGGAAGGAACGGGAGGGGGAGGGAGGGAGGGGGAAAAGAGAGGGGGGGTTTCATCTTATTAGAGCTTGTGTTGCAGTGCTATGTCCGCCTAATTACTAAGAGGGAGGGGTTCCAGGCTGGGGGGACCTTTCTCGGACGTGTAGAATTTATTGGCTGGGGGACCTTTGACACTGCCTCATGCCTCTGAAAATCATTACTTGGAATGTTTGCGGGCTAGGGACTCCGATCAAGCGCTATAAAATTTTGCAAGCTCTGGCTCGACAACAGTGCGACATCGCCATGCTACAAGAGACCCACCAGACGGCCGACGAGCACAACAAGTTATGTAGGTCATGGGTGGGACAAGTGTGGGGCTCTCCTGCTATAGGGAAGAAAGGGGGAGTCATTGTTTTGTTCCATAAGAGGGTCCGCTTCGCGGTGGACTCTGTAATATCCGATGGTGCGGGTAGATATCTCTTGCTTTCCGGTCATTTAGAAGGGAAACTAGTGATTATAGCAAATCTCTATGGGCCGAATGTGCTGGATCCTAACTTTTATAATGGACTGGCCTCCAAGATAGAACAGCTACCAGAATACCCTCTAATATTGGGGGGGGGGGGGGGGATCTTAACGGGGTCCTAGAGGTCGACCTAGACACCTCTAGAGGGGGAGATGGGCGGGACAGAATTCCTATAACCCGAGTATTACAACGTTTTCGGAAGCGGCTAGATTTGGTTGACCCTTGGAGGCTGCTTTCTCCCATGGAGAGAGATTACACGCATCAATCCCGAGCGCATGGAACCAGCGCCCGAATAGATTATATTCTTATATCGGGAGGCTTGTTTGCTCAGACGGGTGCAGCTCGGATTGGCCCCCTGGAAATTTCAGACCATGCGCTGGTCTTGATAGAGCTACACTGGGGGGGGGATTCCTCTGCTCGGACGAGACTTTGGCGGTTCCCCTTAGAGTTGTATCGGGATGCCCAGTTTCATCTTTTTCTTCGTCAGCGTTGGGAGGAGTTTCTGAGTGACCACCAATGCCATAAGGAGGACCCGCAACTGGTCTGGGAAACGGCAAAGGTGGTGTTAAGGGGTGATATTATCGGCTTTGTGACCAGGAAGCGCAAGATGATCGCAGAAAGCATAATTCATCTTGAACGGAGGGTGGTGGGCCTACGTCGGCTATGTGCTCGTGCCCCACTTGTCGCGAATAAAAAATGTTTGTGGGAAGCCCAAATGGATTTGAATGAGCTGCTTCATCAACGGGCAAAGAAATCTATTCTTTATTATAAATATCAGCTGCACCGTCACGGGGACAAGCCGGGAAAGCTATTGGCCCGTTGCTTGAAAGGGCAGCGAGGTTCCTCCTTGGTAGCGGCCCTCCGAGATGAGAAGGGTAAATTGCAAAGAGAGTGTAGGGAGATTGCCCAGACTTTTCAGAGATTCTTTCAATCCATTTATACGGCGGAACCTGCACTGGGGGACATGCAAGAGTATTTGGAGGGCTTGGACCTACCGCAACTCACCGTGGAACAGCAGGCGATGTTGGAACACCCTCTGACTACTCAGGAGATGCAGTCGGTTATCTCTGAGGCAAGCTGTTACAAATCACCAGGCCCCGATGGGTTCGGTGCAGAGCTTTATAAGATTCTTGGGGAGGCCGTTAGTCCAATATTGCTGGAGGTCTTTGACAGTCGTACGGCGAGTGGGACGTTTCGATGGGGGCGCAATCACGCTCATATTGTATTGCTTCCCAAGCCAGGTAAGGACGCGCTGTCGGCAGCCTCTTATCGGCCAATTTCGTTACTTAATTTTGATCTAAAAATCTTCGCAAAAATCCTAGCAGTTCGGCTGGCGGATGTACTGGAGCATTTAATACATGACTCGCAAGTCGGTTTTGTTAAAGGCCGCTATGCGGTCCGGAATTTGAGGAAAATCTTGGCGTCCTTGGAATGGGTACATCACCGCCAGCTACCTTCCTTACTAGTGAGTTTTGATGCCGAAAAGGCTTTTGATAGGGTGAATTGGCACTATTTGTGGGGCCTGTTACCCAAATATGGTCTGGGACCCACTTTTTGTCGGATGGTGATGAGTCTGTATGCCAAACCGACGGCGGGGGTCCTATGCAATGGATTACTTTCGGAAGACTTTGCTTTGGGTCGGGGCACCCGACAGGGCTGTCCGCTCTCTCCCCTTCTGTTTGTTCTTTCGCTTGATCCGCTGATACGGATCGTAGAGAATTCGGGGGAGATACAAGGGGTCAAAATAGGAACACAGGAGTTTAAAATTTCTGCCTTTGCAGATGATCTTCTAGTGCATCTGCTTAACCCGGGGCAATCCCTGCGGAATTTGCTGGCGGAATTTGAGAATTTCGGGAAGGTGGCCGGGATGCGCATTAATAAGGACAAATCTGAAGCTTTAGATGTCTTGGGCTCCTTGCGAGCTACATGGGAAGGGGAATTCCCGTTGAAGTGGGCGACTGATGAGTTTATATATTTGGGGATAGTTTTGCCTCGCCAGCCTATGACGTTATACAGCCGAAACTTTGATCGCACTCTGCAGCGCCTGCGGACTCAGTTGAAGGCTTGGAGCTCCCTCCCCCTGTCCCTGTCGGGGAGAGTGGCGGCGGTGCAGATGGTGATCCTCCCCCGACTACTATATTGGCTGCAGACTCTGCCAGTGTGGCTGCTCCGCCGAGATATGTGCCGACTCGAAGCCTGCTTTCGTAGCTTTCTTTGGAAAGGCGGTAGAGCGCGCATCCCATGGATTCGGTTATTGGGAAAATGGAAGGAGGGGGGATGGGATTCCCGGACTTGAAGGCCTATGCCTTGGCTTGTCAAGCACGGCATGTGGGGGATTGGTTGGGCGGGACAGCTTTTTATACACCCCAGGCCCTCGAGGAGAGTTTTGTAGCCCCACTGACCTTGCTGGGGGTCCTCCATGGGGAGAATCGTAAACTTCCTAGCTATCTGGTACGCAGTGTGCTTATTAGCTCGGCCAAGCGGACTTGGCAATGCCTGAATCAGACCTGGGGAACATCCTGGCAAATTTCTAGCTGGCTTCCCATACGGGGGAATGTATCCTTCACTCCGGGATCAGACTCGGCGCTTTTTCGCGAGTGGTATGCGCGGGGCCTACGGAACTTAGGACATTTAGTTGAGCCGTCAGGGAACTGTAAATCTTTCTTGGCACTGAGCCGGGAATACGATCTGTCCCCTCGACACTGTTTTGCGTATATCCAGGTGACCCACTACGTCTCTACCTTGCCAAGAGATGCCTTGCGGATAGAACGCTCCGTGCAGATACTTGAATTCTTTGGACTGGGGGGGGGAGACCCCGTTGTCGATTTCTGAATTCAAAACCCGCTTGACACGGCTCAGAGCCCCTCCGGACTACCGGAAGGTGGAGGCCGCTTGGGAGGTCGAACTAGGCGGTGAGGTGGCCCCAGGTACGATTCTCGTAGCCTTGCGACGTATAGTTAAACTAGTACATGGGATGCGATGGAGGGAGATACAATTTAAATGCCTTACTAGGGCCCACTTCTCGCCGAGACGGGCGCTGCGCAGTCGATTGACGGCTGATGGCCGCTGCCCTCGGTGTTTAGAGCCCATGGCAACTCTACTACATATGTGGTGGGACTGTAAAGCATTGAAAAATTATTGGGCTAGGATTTGTTCATTTATAGGGGGCCTGCTGCAGCGGAGATTGCGCTGGTCCGGCTCCCTTGTGGTGTTGGACTGTATACCTTCTCCCTGTCCAACAAAGCAAGGGGAACGGTTGTTGATGCGGAAGGCCTGTCTGGTGGGGAAGGCACCAATCCTCCGACTGTGGAGAGAGTCTCAGGCTCCTACTTTTGGGGAGTGGCGGAATTGCTTTCACCAGCTGATGCTGACCGAGCGGTGGGGGGCGCGGGGCAGTGTCAAACGATGGATGGCCTTTATGGCGGTTTGGGAACCTTATATTCAGCGGTTGGGGGCTAGATGTCGTAATGAGATTCTACAGTGGCACTTGAGGAGATGCATGTCTAAGAATGCTTGGAGTGGACGAGACGGTAGGTAGACAGCACTTCCTTTAGAGTGAGGGGGGAGGGGGGTGGGGAGGAAGGAGGGGGAGGGTCTAAGGGGGATAAAATGTTCAAAACCCACCCCACTTGCTTTCTGTTTATTATGTACTCCTGTGGGGGGGAGAAGGGTACACCCCCCCCCCCCCCCGGAGATGTTATTGATTTGTTATTGTTGTTGGTTGGTGCTTATAAATAAAGAAATATTTTTTTAAAAAAAACCCGTTGTGGAGTAAAACTGCTTTGAGACTTCTTTTTGAAGAATCTATAAAAAGACGCCATTGCTCTGAATCATACTGGATTTTAAATTGACCCATCAGACCTTCAACATCAATGCAAAAATCCATACACTTATTTAGAAAACCGAATAAACTGGATTACTACCAATCCCTCCATGCTAAGAGAATAACTGGCTTTGGTCACACGCTCAGAAAATAAATCCTCACCAAGTAAGGAATAAATTATCACAAACTAAAAATAAACACATGTAGGAAAAAAATTAAGCTGAAACCCAGAGAAACCATACTCTGCATCAGTGACCCAGCCAAGGTCGATTTATAGTGGGGACTAGGCAGGGCCTAGAAAGGGCCAGCCCAACCATTAGGTAAACTAGGCAGTCACCTAGGAGGACAGCTTGTGGGGGTGGCAAAGGACAGGGCATTCAAAGCTAAACCATAGATGCTGACAACCAGGGACAGCATAAGGCTTAAGATTTGCCTAGGGTTACCCACACCTTGAACCATCTCTGGGCCGGCCCTGGGCCTGCGAACAACCTATATGGTAAGGTTACCTGATTTTTGGTTTATAAATCTGGGGCACTCAGGCAGGGTGGGGCTCCTCCTGTATCTTTCCACCATAAGAACTGAAATAAACGAATAATAAACTTAAAAAATGTATTTTAAGTTATTAAAAAGCAGCAAAATCATCATATTACTCATAAAGGGCCATGTTTACTAAGCGTTAGCATGCACTATCTACCAGTGTTTCCAAAGGCAGAACATGGATGTTGCAGTAGATGGCATGCACTAATGTTTAGTAAATGGCCCAAAATGTGTTCTATTATCTTCAATAATGACAGCCCTGAATGTGCACTGGAAAGATGTGCGCTAATTCAATTGATTTCATTTTAGTTAATACTCATCACATTTCAATAAAAACTCATGTCTTGTGTGTTCACAAACATCCAATAATACTTTTCCCCACCGTCGCACGATACCATCATCAGTGTACTGTTATATGCGCTGTTAGCTGGTACTGATATCCAATACAGGGATGTGTTTCAAAATCTCTGATGCAGATTCTTGAAACACGGCACTATGTCAGACATATGACCCTTCTCTCTTTCACAGACTCCCCATTTCCATCATCAGCCCTCATCTGCTTTCTTTCATCAGTCTGTGTTCTTTCTATGTCATTCTTCCACTCCTGCTTTTTCCTCATCCAGTCTCTAAGCAATTTCCCTTTTCACCATCTCCCAAGCTCTATTTGCATTCTCCTCTCACTAATATGCTTGCTAACAGACCCCCCCTATAGTATCATGTCCTGCATCTCCCTTCTTTACCCCCTCCATGCCCCTAGCATCTCAACTCACTCTCTCTATCTCCCCATCCAGCAACATTCCCTCAAAGGTGCACAGGAGTTCTCCACCTGCAGTCTACCACTGGACATGATACAAGAATATCACATCTTCAACCAGGAAGGGCAGGTACAATGGGAATCCTGCAGAACTTGGTCCTGCAACTGCACGAGTGGACTCTCAATCCCAGGTGGTCTGCCAGATCTTTAAGACGTGGGGCACCCCTACCATGGACCTCTTCACATCTCTTCTCAATGCCCAGCTACTGCTGTTTTGCTTCAGGATGCCCTGTCCCAGTCGGACAGCATCCAATGTCTTTCTCTTGGATTGGAGCAAGGGCCTCCTCTATGCTTACCCACCGACTCCCCTTCAAGGTCCAAGCGGACAGGGCCTCCTTAATACTCATTGCCCCATGGTGGTTCTAGCAGTGTGGTACCCCTTTTACTACAGCTGTCTTGGGCACCACCCCTTTACCTGGGCTATGCTCTGGATCTACACTCGCAGGAGGGGGGGCACCTTCTGCAACCCAACCTCTGTTCCTGCTTGCTCACGGCTTGGCTGCTGAGTGGGTAGCTCTGGTGGCGTTTCATCTGCCCATGGATGTTGAGAACATTCTCCTGGTGTCTAGCAAGGATTACACTAGGAGGGCGCCTTCAAGTGGTGCAGACTTTTAATCTAGTGTGTGAACCGGTCCCTCAATCCCTTTACTCGCTTAGTGGAGACTTTGCTGACTTACTTGCTTCACCTCTCCAATTTGGGACTGAAGTCTAACTCTGTCAGTGTGTACCTGAGTGCTCTTGCAGCATACCACCACAACGCTGATAACTGGCCTCTTTCTGCTCATCCACTCATAAGATGTTTTATGTGGAGCCTTTTGCTTTGTCATCCCCCTATTCGACCACCACCAGTGGCGAAGGATCTCACTGTCATCCTGGGACAGCTGCTCTCAGCACCTTTGAGCCGCTGCCTGCCTGCCTGCCCACTCAAGTTCCTCACCTGGAAGGTCATCTTTTTGGTGGCGCTTACTTCAGCACGCAGAATCGGTGAGCTGCAGGTGCCCATAGTGCACCTGCTTTATACCAGGTTCTACAAAAAATAGAAAGGTGCTATGCACTCATCCTAAGTTTCTCCCTAAGGTGGTTTCTGTATTCCACCTTAAACAGTCTGTGATGCTGCCCACGTTTTTCCTACGACCCAGCTCCTCCAGGGCGGAGGCCTTTCTCCATACTTTGGGCTGTAAGAGAGTGCTCACTTTCTATCTTGAATGGACGAAACCCCATTGCCGTTCCACTCAGCTCTTTGTTTCTTATGACTGGGGGTAACAGTTTCTAAGCATCTCGGTAACTGACTGCATCTCTTTTGCTTATGGTCAGGCTGGGCTTAACGGCGCGTAATGTTCGTGCTTTGGCAGCCTCGGTGGCTCACTTGCACTCTGTCTCCACAGTGGAGATTTGTAGGGCTGCTACGTGGTCGTCCACCCACATCTATGCAGCCTACCACTGCCTGGATAACGAATCCTGGCGTGACAGCACCTTTGGCCAAGCCATACTCCAGCACCTCTTTGGGAAGTAATGCAACTCCAGCCCTTCTGGCTGTCCAGGCTACCAGAGGGTCGACTGTTGGCTGATGCCTGAGGCTAGTGTTGACTCTCAGAACTTCAACGTTTGCTGCTGATTTTTCTGGTTGCCCCATTTGGGCTGTCTTCAGGGTTTTCAGTAGCTTGCAGCTTGGGAATCCCATATGTGAAGACTGACTTCCTGCTTGGTCCCAGAGAAAACCGTTTTTCACATACCTAATGAATGTTCATGAGAGATCTGTATGCATACTATTTCACTGTATACAAATTTCTCATGCATATTCATTAGGGATAACCTGTAAAGCCGGGCCTCAAGGAATTAGCTTTTGCATCCCATTTTATAAATCAGGTGCTTCTGTAAAATTTCATATAAATGCCCCGTTATAAAATTGCCCCATTAATGTGACTCTTTCAGGGCTATGCAATCTTTTAAAACCATGCGACAGAGAGGTAAGTGTTTGCATGCACCTTAATGCTTCCAAGACTTCAATCCCAATGGCCTCCTGCCAGCTCTAATTTTTTAGGAGAGCCATAATATGCAAATTATTTTCACTGTTGGACCACAAGTATGCAAATACATTTCATGCACATATATAAATATTTTATTTTTTTGTAGATGATGAAAAAATAGATATAATGAAGAACCATAAGAACTGGTACAGAAATCATGGTTGCCATTGCGTTGAAGTTGATCATGATTTTTTGGAAAGATTCCAGCAAATTGGATGAGCATTATTGGTGGAACCTAGTCTGCCTATATGCCAGTTATGAAAAAAGTACAGGACGCAGTGTGCAGACAGAGGTGTCCGAAAAGATGGATGGAATCTCCGCAAGAAAATTCGCAGGACAGCACCTTGGGGCTAGTAGATCATAAGTGGAAATGTCTAGACGATTATGTGGCAATAGCAAGAACAAATGTGTGATGAGTATACTCTGTATCCAGGGCTTGAAAACCAAAGGTTGTATCATACTGTCAATTGAAGATATTGACCACATGGAGACGGGGTGGGTGGGGGGTGAGGGGAAGGGAGTGTGTTGTTCATGTGTGAAGTGTTGATGTTGGTTGTAGTTGAAATTATTAAATTAAATAAAAAATAAAAAAGAACTGGTACAGAAAACACTGGCTGTGGCCCCTGAAGCCAAAGGACCCTGCTATAGAACCTGAAAGAATGAGAGCCTCTCAGCTTAGTGCTGAAATGAATTATTGCTTAAGTAATGCAACCTCAATGTCACATAACTGATGGCATTTACATCTCCTGCTGTGAAGAGTAACAGGTTAAATCTATTACACTACACCACATTTCAAAAGTGCCCATTTATGCTGATAGAGGAAGGTTGCATAGACTAGCTCCCCATTTGGAGTGTGGGTCCATTTGCCCATATTTGACTTCAGCTTTTGCATGCTGCTTTCATGATGAATTCTGTGTTAGTCACATGGGTAAAACAGCTGCAGAGTACCACAGGTAAGGTCTGGGTCTATATCTGTTTTAAGATACACACCGTTTTGTCTTGCAATGCAGACTAGATGCATAGAAATATCCTTAACCTTCCTCTCTTTAAGCTTCTCTGAGATGCTAAACAAACAATGCATTCAATACAAACTTCTCATTCTGGTCCATAAAGTCATTCACACTAACACACCACCGTATCTTTCAGACTCACTGCACCTCATATCCTGTGCTCAATTCACACCTTCCTCCTGCCTCAAGAGTCTACCTTAAATCCACCCGTCACTCTGCTTTCTACTTCCTAGGCCCCTCCCTTTGGAACTCTACCTGCTGACCGCTGCCTTGAGCCTTCCTTCCAGAGATTCAAAACCCACCTGTTCCAATCTGCCTTTGACCTTCCATCTTTCTCACCCCTGACCTTCCTTCCTCCCTTTCCTCTTTTCCCTCACCCCTTTCCCTTTCCTCTGTGTACAAATGCCCTAGTCTTTCCTGTACTTTAATGGAGTTCCTTTCCTCTCTTTGTTGGCAGTCACCACTTTCCTACCGCAAAAAGCCCTGTTGCTTGCGAAGGCGCTGTATATTACGTTTCACAATAAAGATAATGCAATTAGGTTGCATATACAGAATTCTAGTACGCAGAATCAAACAACGAACATTATATGAATTTGAACATTTTGGCAAACATTCTATGGCTCATCTAGAATTATTCTATTTATTTATTTATTTATTTTTTTAAACTCAGACTACAGATTTCTCAAATCTCACTATTTGCTCTCAGGAACTGGGCTAATTTCATCTCTATTTGTAAAACATCCCTGAGAAATTTTCAGAGCAGCTCTATCTTGCTTGGCACCAGCCGCTAAATTCGGTTCAGGCTACAGATGCTTCTTATTCTCTGTGGCTGTGTGTAAGTGATAAGAAGTCCATGATGAATTTGGCAGTTTTTCGGGGTTGTTCCAGCACCACCATGTGCCCGCAATTTTCCAGAACACACACTTGACTGTCAGGGATGGCATTTGCTATAATATCTGCTCCAGATGCATCTAAAACCTATATACAAGGAGATAAAAAGTAAAATGGCTATAGGATTATAGCGGTCTCTGCATTTACTTCTTGACTATACAGCGTAAAAAGCTGCTTTATTTAACTGTTTTCAGTTTCACTTTTCAGCTTATCCAGTATTGTTTTTTTCCTGTTTTAAAAAGGTTTGGTGACAGGTCCATAAAACATTATTAGCAAGGTAGAGTTGGGAGAGCCATTGCTCATTCCTGGAAATGAACTATGAGAAATAAATCTACTTTTCGGGCTCTTCCATATATAGTTGTGGCTCGAAAAGGCCATTGTTGGAAACAGAAAACTGAGCTTGTTGGAACTTTGGTCTGACTCAATGTGCCTTCTCTTATATTCTTAATCTACCTTTTATTTGTAATAAACTAAGATGTGTTTTTCATTGTTTCTTTGGTGTACTGCTTCTTTGAAATAATGCTCTCTGATTATTTTAAGTCTTTTGTTTTTCAGCATAAATGTGGTTTCTGTGTAGACAGGCAGGGCTAATGCATTTACACTCCTCTGATGGAGCTAGTGAGTGTGGGGCCCTCCTCCAGTAGAAACAAAGTCTTAAAGCTTGCCACTGTGCCTGTTTTAGTGTGTTCTCACTTCCCCCGGCAGTACTCAATAATCTTAGTTTGCGTCTACAAAGTGATGTAGGCAGGGGGGCCATCCTGTGCATGCGATTACTTCAGCGATCATCTCCTCCCCCACAAAACCAAAATCATGACTGCTATGGTTGCCACAGCCTCACCAAACCAACGACCGCTGCAAGTTTTACTTTTTTTTTTTTATTCACCTTACTCATTCGTGCTGACATGAAATCCACACTGCTGCAGTCATGGTGACTCTAGAAAGACGAATGCTACCCTTAGCTGTAAAATCCTCACCAGCCACAGCACAGTCTCTGGCAGGAGAGACGAAGGAGAAAAAGGTCATTGCAGTGCTGTTGGGAGAAGGCTCCCTCCCAACATCAGTTCAGTTACCCCTTCTCACCAAACCAAGGCTCCTGCTCTACTCCCACCCCAGCAGCTGTTCTAACATCACTTCTAAAGGCAAGTCATCCCCAAGGACCAGAGAAGCAGGTAAGATCAAATCCAAAGAGGGTAGCGCTCACAGCCTGCCCACACACACTCCGACAACAGCACCCCCCTCAGGCAAGTAGATCCCTCTCCACACGATTCCAAGAAGAGGGCAAAAAAGCCCTCTGCCGCTGACCCCAAAGCTCTGCTGCCTCTCTGCTCCCCCCTAGCATGCCAGTCCTGCTACCAGAACCTCAGTACTCACAAGCAGAAAAGCAGCTCCTGTCAAAATTAGTGCAGGATACTACAGCCGTCCTCCAAAATTCAGCTCCAGGCATATTTCTTCTTCCTCAGTTGTACAATCCTCGTTTGTACAGCCACAGCCTTCTCCGCAACCAGACTGGTCCTCTGATACCTTCTATCAGGACGGATATCGCTCCCCTATGAGCTTAGCCTTCGCCCAGGACTGAGACTAGCTCCAGGATGGGGGCAGGGGATGTAATCCACAAACAATAAACAGGATGAAACACCTTATCTCAGCTATTCCTATCCAAAATTCTTACAAAAGATCTCCACGGCCTTAGCACTTTCCTCAGCTCTGAGCCCTGCAAATGAAAAGGATTTTCAGTCCATCTTATAATGTTGTAGTACACCCTAAGTAGTAACAGCATTAGCAATATATTAGATACTGTAGGATCTGCAACTATTCATTTTGAAAACCCCCAAATCTATTCAACCCACTTCATGAAAATGATTTATTTTGCAACATTTGATATACCACAAATTGGTCAAGCAGTCAAAGCAGTTCACAATAAAATAAAACAAAACCCAATGAGAAGAAAAAGGGGGCATGAAGTTATATTATTAATCCAAGAAGAAAAGGAAATAAAAGCAAAAAGGAAGAGAAACATGTACTCACTGGACAGAGGGGCTAGGAAATGGAGGATTCAGGGAAGGACAGCTGAAAAGAGCCAGTTCTTAAGCGCTTTCTTGAACTTGGGGAGGGAAGGTTCCTGTCTAAGGGCAAGAGGAAGGGAGTTCTACAAGTTGGGGCCTTAATAGAAAATGTGAACTTTCTGGAAACAACCATGTGGAGAACGGAAGAAGGGGGGACGAGACAGAAGACAAACCTAGGAGGAATGGAGAAGACAGTAAGGAGAGAGAAGGGAGGCAAGGTAAGGAGAGGAAGTAATGGCATAAAGCACCTGGTGAGTGAGGGTAAGAATCTTAATGTAAGCAGAGACCAGAAACCAGTGGCAGGAAATAAATAGCAGAATAGTATGATCATTACGGTGGGCCCTAAAAATGAGCTTAGCAGCAGTTGATTGAATGTGCTGAAAGCAACAGACCAGGGGCAGCTCTGTAATGAGGCAGAGTGAGGCGGTGGCCTCAGGCGGCAACTTTTTGGAGCAGCAAAAATTGTCCCCAAAAAGACCACCTCACTCGGCCTTCAAAAAAAAAAAAACTGATCTGAGCCGCTGCCGCTGCCACCGCAGCAGTGACAGAATAAAGTGCCCCATGGTCCCTCCACCTCCCCAGCAGAGCTCTCCTTTCAGCGCAGTGAAGGGAGAGATTCCTTTTCTCACAGCTCTATTTGCCTGTTTCCCATCAACACCGGCAGGCTCAAATAGAGCCGCGAGAAAGGGAAACGCTCTCTTCACAGTGCTGAAAGGAGAGCTCTGCCGGGGAGGCGGGGGGACCATGGGGCACTTTATTCTGCCGCTGTTGCAGTAGCAGCGGCTCCAATCGTGTGGTTTTTTTTTTAAATTTCCCTTGGAAGGTTGGGCTGGGCTGTGCTGGGGGGGGGGGTAGCACTGTAATGGGTTGTTGGAGGGGGCTAGGACTGGAAATGGGCTGATCGGGAGGGGGACTAGGACTGGTAATGGGCTATCGGGAGGGTTAGAACTGGAAATGGGCTAATCAGGAGGGGGAGCTATGAGTGGTAATGGGCTGATTGGTGGGATTAGGCCTGGAAATGGGCTGATTAGGGGGGCTAGGACTGGAAATGGACTTATTGGGGGGGTTAGGACTGGTAATGGGCTAATGTGGGGCTAGGACTGGAGTGGGATGATAAGGGGGATGGGATTGGAAATGGGCTAATGGGGGAGGGGAGGAGAGTGCTGCTGGCCCTGGAAGAAAAACTAGGGTCTAGGGCTACAAATGGGCTGATGCGTAGGGATGGGAGAATAGGATTGGAAGAGAGCAGATACTGAGAGGGTCTGCCAATGGAAGGAGGAGGCTGGAAAGGAGCTGATATGGCGGGGGAAGGAGGGGGCTGGAATGGAGCTTACACCTGGGATGTACTGAAGGGGGATTGGAAGGGAGCTGACACTTGGGGATGGGAGTGGTAGGTGGCTGGGTAATGGGGAGGAGGCTAGAAGGGAGCTGACTGAGGGGGTGGCACTGACAGTGGACACGAGCTGATACCTGGGATGGTATTTGGACTAGAAGGGGCTGGACAGTGGGGAAGGAGGGGGACTGGAAGGGAATGGACATCAGTGGCAGTCGGGGGAATTGGAGGGTTGACATTGGAGGGCACCAGGAGGGGAGGACTGGAAAGGGGGGTGGGTCGATACTGGGGAGGGTTACTGGAACTGGAAATGGGCTGATGGAAGAAGTGAAGAAAACAAAAGAGATAAGAAATGGCAGATGGACCATAGACCACAGAAATATAAGAGAAGACAGGAAAGCAGAAGCCTCAGATCAGGACCAGCATGATCAGAGAATAAAATGGTCAGACAACAAAGGTAGAAAAAATAAATTTTATTTAATTTTAGTGATTGGACTTTTGTGGTAAAGAAAAAGAGAGAGGGTCCTCATGAAATACAACAGATCACAGAGGGAGGAAGATAGGCATCTATATTTGGAAAAACTTAGCCAAGCTAGCAAAGTGGTCAGAAAAGCAAAGGTACAAAAAGAAGAAGAAATAGCCAATACAATAAAATGCAGGGATAAGACGTTTTTCATACATGTTAGTGAGAGGAGGAAGGGCAAAAGTGGTATTGTTAGGCTCAAGGGTGCAGCGGAAGAATATACAGAAACTGATGTGGATAAAACAGAATTGCTTAATAAATATTTCTGTTCCGTATTCACAGATTAAGGGCCAGGAGCAGGACCTCAGAAAACACCCACAAACAGGAACAGAAGTGACGTGGATCTCAAATGATGTTCAGAAGACTTTGTTTGTGAGAAACTAGCTAAATCAAAAGTAGGCAAAGTGATAGGACCAGAAGGGATACATCAGAGAATACTGAGGGAACTTGGGGATGTTCTAGCAGCTCCACTGACCGCCCCTTTCAGTGCCTCTTTGGAATCGAGAGTGATGGCAGAGGACTAGGGAGAGGCACATGTGGTCCCTTTACACAAAAGTGGAAGAAGGATGTGGTTGAAAACTACAGGCTGGTTAGTTTAATCTCTGTGACAAGTAAATTATTGGAAGCACTGCTGAAAGGGAAAATAGTGAGGTTTCTGGAGTCCAACAGATTACGGGATCCAAAGCAGCATGAATTCACCAGAGGCAGGTCTTGTCAGACAATCTGACTGATTTCTTTGACTGGGTGACCAGAGAGTTGGACCGAGGGAGAGTCCTAGATGGTGTGTACTTAGATTTCAGTAAAGCCTTTGACACCGTTCCTCACAGGCGACTTATAAACAAACTGAGCACCCTAGGGATGGCCCTAAAATTACTGATTGGGTAAGAAATTGGTTGAGTGGTAGATGACAAAGGGTACAGGTAAATGGAGCTCACTTTGAGGAGAAGGATGTTACCAGTGGTCAGCCACAGGGATCTGTCCTTGGTCCGATTCTTTTTAACATCTTTGTTAGTGATATTGCGGAAGGGCTGTCAGGTAAGGTTTGCCTCTTTGCGGATGATACCAAAATCTGCAACAGAGTAGATACTCAAGAAGAATGGTCTAGAATTTGGCAGCTGAGATTTAATATTAAAAAATGTAAGGTCATGCATTTGGGCTGCAGCAATCCAAGGGAGCAATATAGTATAGGGGGTGAAGTACTTTTGTCCACAAAAGAAGAGTGGGACCTAGGCGTGGTTGTGTCTGATGATCTTAAAGTAGCTAAACAGGTAGAAAAGTCGACAGCAAAAGCTAGAAGGATGCTTGGCTGCATAGGAAGAGGAATGGCCAGGAGAAGAAAGGAGGTGATAGTGCCTCTGTATAAATCTTTGGTGTGACCTCATTTGGCGTATAGTGTGCAATTCTGGAGACCGCACCTTCAAAAGAATATAAACAGGTTGGAGTCTGTGCAGAGGGTGGCTACTAAAATGGTTATCGGTCTTCATTATAAAGCATGAGGACAGACTTAAGGAACTTAATATGTATATAGAGGAAAGGCGGGATAGAGATAATATGATTGAGATGTGCTCCTTGTGGTCTTGGGCAAGCCACTTAATCCTCCATAGCCCATGTTCCCTGTAAAATAGTTATCTCCAAATTATAATGCCCTGTTCAATGTAATTTCCGTTTGTTCAATGTAAACCGCACTGATGCAGAATAGCGCAGTATATAAGAGAATGTAAATAAAATAAAATAAAAAAATAAATACCTCCATGGCATAAATGCAAAGGAGGAGAGCCTCTTTCAATTGAAAGTGAGCTCTGCTATGAGGGAACATAGGATGAGGGTGAAAGGGGATAGACTCAGGAGTGATAAATGGAAATATTTCTTTATGGAAAAAGTGGTAGATGCCTGGATTAGTCACCCAGTGGAGGTGGTTGAGACGAGGACAGTATTTGAATTCAAAAAAGCATGGGACAAGCACAGAGGATCTTGAAAGGAAAAAAGGAGACTATTGTAGTGGTTAATATGGAAGGGAAGACTAGATAGAAACATAGAAACAGGACAGCAGAAAAAAAAGACCACATGGCCTAAGAGTTGTTGTAACTGGGGGATGGTCAAGACAGAGCAGCTCTGATATGACAAAACACAAAATCAAGCTTTAGTAACAGCACTGATTTGATCCTTGAAAGAGAGAGATGAATTGAGAATAAAACTCAAAATCTTGAGAGGATCATGGAAAGAGAGAGGACAGTTAGCAAGGGCAGGAAGAGAGAGAGAGAGAAAAACAAAGGGGGGGGGGGCCAAATTGTACCTAAATGTGAGTCTCTCAACACCAAACAATATTCGAGAAATCAGAGCCTCACAGAATACACCATGCAATGCTAAAGAGGAGAAATATTAGTGCTGAATAGACAGTGAAGAGGATTTGCACATTAGCATAAAGATAAGGATAACAACCAAGGGATTGAATCAAAAGAGTAAGAGGAGACAGACTTGAGGGAACCCGACTAAAGACGAAAGGAGGAAGAGAGCCTTGAGTTAGGAGAAATCGGATGAGAGCACTGCAGAACGACCCCATGAATATTAATTCCATGTAGCCTGTGCAAGAAGAGCATGAGCAACTAGGTCAAAGACAGAGGATAAATCCAGAGAAACCAGAATGACAGACTTGCCATGATCAAGAGCAGACCAAATTTCATTCATAAGGGCAGTGAGTAAAGATTCTGTGCTTATGCTCAAGGCAGAAACCAACCTGGCTGGAATGGAGGATAAGGGCCTTATCCAAGAAAAGGGAGAATTACCACAGAACCACCTGCACCAGGATTTTGGAGAGGAAAGCCAAGTTAGAAACGGGACGAAAATTAGTAAGAGGAAGGATCAAGAGAAGGTTCTTTAAAGGGAAGATGGCAGCATGTTTCCAGGAGCAAAAATAGCCGGTCATAATAGTAGTAGTAAGACTAAATTAGAGTAGCGGGAGAATACTGGGCAGCAAAAAGCTGGTCAACTGCAAAACTAGACATGTGGGCCAGGTGTCCAAGGGAGAAGAGGAAGGGTAAATGGAACAAATAGCACATTCAAGACAAAGGTCAGGGGAGGGAAAACTGACCAGCTAGAATGAAAGAGAAGAAGCAGAAAGGGGGGATAAGCAAAGGGAAAGGAATGGGAAGGGGAGAATTGAGGTGACTAGAAGTGATCAAAGAGAGAGGAAACAGGACTGGGGAAGACACGGATGAGTAAGAGCAATTCCCTCTGTTCTATTTGCTCTAATCAAAGAGAAAGCTGGCAAAGGTACTGGTGGAGGGAAGAGATGAGGAAACAGGCCAAAACAGAGGAAGGGGCCAGATGACACAAGGTGGTGAAGAGCTTACAGGGCTTATTAGAGGCAGAGGAGAGTACACCCTGCATAGGAAGTGTGAGTAGAGAGACGGTCTTTCCAATAAGAGGAGGCATGTCCTTCCAGAGGTGCCAGGAGCTAAGAGAGAAATGCTTGCGTCAGCATTCGAACTAGTGTTGTTGACACTGAAGAAGAGCAACCCTGTGATGGAACCATGGATTCCAGAGGAGGGAAGACAAAGGCATAGAGGAACAATGGAATCTAACGAAACAGAGAGGATGATACCAAGAAGTTAAAGTACAAAGTCCCTCCTCACACAAGTTTTCTTGGAAAGGATCACAGATTATTAGATAATATGGGAAAAAAGGTTTACCAGAGCTCCATGCTAACCACAAAGATTGTTGTTCACCAGCCTCAAATCTTACACTACCATCACAAGCTCCTATATCAATTTGACACCCAACAAGACTCCAGGGCCAGCCCACTCATTAGGCAAACTAGACAGTTGCCTAGATTTGCAACTTCTACAGGTGCAAAGAGCAGGGCATTCAATAGATTTTGACAGCCAAGGTGTATGTAAGGCTTAAGGTGCCAACACATTGAACTAACTCTGGGGCTGGCCCTGCAGACTCACTAATACTCAATCTCCAGGAGTCCACCTATTACCTGATTCACTCCAACTATGACACTTATGATTCCATTTCCAGGGAAGCAGCTTCAGCCACTGCAGCCAGGCAAAATACATGCCTCATGGCATCAGGCCTTAGAGAGGATGACTAACAAAATAATGGATGCTCCATATTTGGGAGACAGCCTCTTTGGATCCAAAGTAAAAGAAACCATATCTCAAATAAAATATAATGGTTCTGTAGTAAAGGATATTATTTTGACAGTAGTTTTGCTCTTACACAGCTTTTTTTGTCTGTAGTAAAGGAACCATCAGAAACACCTGACATCCCCTTGACTTATCATAGAAACTAGCCACACTCCTACAGAAGACCATGCCACTACCAGTAATTCCAACAATCTTAAACAAGGCAAAGATCAGCCCTATCCCAGACTCGTTCCTCAAGAGGTGGCACCACAGACATACAATCAACTTCAGTATCCAAGGGAATGGAAACAGCAAACCACTCGTATGGAAGCCCAATCCTCAATTTTAGCTACTCTCCAGTAGAAGGCATCATTCAGTAGCGTGAGTCTTAGCAACAGCTTATGGGCAGATCATTTGAGTTCTCTCCATTGCTGACCATTGCTACAGAATAAATTCTCACATACCCTCTGCCCCAAAATCCATCTGCTTCCATTACAATCCCCCTAGAACACAAACATCCTACAAGAGATTGAAACACTTCTCTACAGCAGAGCTATGGAGTGTCTCAGTCCAACATAAAGGACAGGGATTCTATTCAAAATTCTTATTCATCCCCAAGAAAATGGGTGGTCTGTGGCCAATTCTTGATCTCTTCATGCAAATCGGCTAGTTCTCCCATCCCCTTCTCAGTTTCATCTAGAGCTAACGCGTCCTTCACTCTTGAATGCTTTGCCATCCTCACTTCACCTTGAAGCTTCCTACTTGAAATTTAAAACACTTCTCAAAACACACTTATTTCAACAGGCTTATAACATTCCTGGTTTTGATCCTCAGTTTCCTTCCCACCTGCTTCTTTCCTTCTCTGTTGGCTATCGTTTTGCCTCTTATAGGTTTCCTATCACATAAATAGCGTTCTTTTCATGTTTTCTACAATACGGTTGTTTTATTGTAAACCGCTCTGATGCCTTGGCCTGGGCGGCATATCAGATGAAAAATAAAGATAAAGATCTCTGAGAACTGAATCATCATATAAAGTGAGAGAAGTTCAAAATCAACTCTTGCAACAATATTCCCTCTTCTGGATCATAACAACTGGCTAGCTTCCCTAGATCTAAAGGATGCTTATGGGTGCATTCCATTTAAATTGCTATTTGCCTTCTGGAAGACCTTGGATTTTTGATCAACAAAGAAAAATCAGTGCTCATCCCAACACAAACCATTGTATTCATAGGAGCTTGTATTAACCCAAACCATGCAAAACCCTGTCTTCACAAAGAAAGAGCAGCAGCTAGCCTTCAACTCTGCTCATACTTCACATGGAATTAGAGTCACTGCTCGGACTATGCACAAGTTCCTAGGTCACATGTCAGCGGCAGTGTATGTGCTGTCTCTCACAAGACTCCACATGAGACCACTACAGTAACAGCTGAAGATATACTAGGATCAGCAAAGACAATCCCTCAACAGAAAGATCTCTATCACTCAAGCAGTGATAAGCTCTTTAAACTGGTGGATGCATATCAGCAATCTCCTCATGGTACATTTGTTCACACCACTGACACCAGACATCATCCTTACCACAGATGTTTCCACAATTGGTTGGGGAGCGCATCTTCCACAGTTAAGCATAAAAGGCTTATGGAAAAACACGAAACATATGCAGGACATCAATATCTGAATGGCGGTATATAAAACCTTTCAATAAATAAAAAAATATCTTCAGGAGCTCCGAGCTATCTACAAAGTCATCAATGCCTTCAAGACCTGGCTACAAGAAAAGGTTGTCATGGTCAGAACAGACAACTGGCTATGGTAGAAACCATTATAAAGAACAAAATTACTGAACATATAGATAGTCATAGCTTAATGGGAGACAACCAACATGGCTTTAGCCAAGGAAGGTCTTGTCTTACTAATCTGTTATGGTTTTTTTTAAGGTGTGAATAAACAGGTAGACAAAGGTGAGTCGGTTGAAATAGTGTATCTGGATTTTTAGAAAGCCTTTGACAAGGTCCCTCATGAGAGACTCTTGGCGAAATTAAAAAGTCATGGGATAGGAGGCAGCATACTATTGTGGATCAGGAACTGGTTAAAAGAAAGCAGAGGGTAGGGTTGAATGACCATTTTTCCCAGTGGAGAAAGGTGAATGGTGAAGTACCCAAGGGATCTGTACTGGGCCCACTGCTTTTTAGCATATTCGTAAATGACCTGGAAATGGGAATAACGAGTAAGGTAATCAAATTTGCAGATGAGACAAAATTATTCAAAGTTGTTAAAACCCATGAGGACTGTGAAAAATTGCAAGAGGACCTTGATAAACTGGAAGACTGAGCATCCAAATGGTAGATGAAATGTAAATGTGGACACATGCAAAGTTATGCACCTAGGAAAGAACAACCCAACCTATGGTTACATGATGCAAGGTTCCACATTAGGAGCCACCACCCAGGAAAAAGATTTAGGTGTCATCATGGATAACATGTTGAAACTCTCCACCCAGTGTGCAGCAGCTGCCTAGAGAACAAATAGAATGTTAGGTACCACAAGGAAAGGAATGGAGCATAAAACAAAAGATATTATAATGCCTCTATATCATTCCATGGTGCGACCACACCTTGAATATTGTGTGCAATTCTGATCGCCATATCTTAAAAAGGATATGGTGTTATTAGAAAAGGTACAGAGAAGAGCCACCAAAATGGTAAAGGGGATGGAAGGCTACTCCTATGAAGAGAGGCTACAAAGGTTAGGGCTCTTCAACCTGGAAAAGAGACGGCTGAGGGGAGATATGATAGAGGTCTATAAATTAATGAATGGAGTGGAACGGGTAAATGTAGATCGATTGTTTACACCATCAAATTATAGAAAGACTAGGGGGCATACAATGAAGTTTCAGGGTAACCTATTTAAGACTAATAAGAGAAAATATTTTTTCACTCAATGTGTAATCAAACTCTGCAATTAATTACCAGAGGATGTAGTAAAAGCTGTTAGTGTAGCCCTTTTCAAAGGCTCAATAGGGGAACCCACGAGAGCCTGTAGCAGGAGGGATGTATTCCAAAATGGCTCTACTGGCCACTGTGGAGGCTGAAAGGCATGGAACCCCCCCCCCCCCAAAGAAAATATGGCCGACATCGCCATGTCAAGCAAGAGAGCGACCACCAATTAGTCCCCAAAAACAAGTGAGGGCAGCTACTTGCACTTTCAAATAAGGGAGGAGTGGTCTAGTGGTTGGGGCAAGTTACCTCAGGCCAGAAGGTCAGGGGTTCAAATCCTACTAAAGGACAGCAACCTTGGGCCGGACGGACTGGGGTTTCTAGTCCCACAGGTGCTCCTTGTGGTCTTGGGCTAGCCACTTAACCCTCCATTGCCCATGTTCCCTGTAGAATAGTTATCTCCAAGTTATAATGCCTTGTTCAATGTAATTTCAGTTTGTTCAATGTAAAACGCCTTGATATCATAAAAGGCAATATATAAGAAATGTTAAATAAAGAATTCAAGGCCAAGCCCTTGTCAAAAGCATCCTGTAAAAAAGCTAGAATGAACGGCACTTGAGCCCCCCCCCCTCCCCAACAGGGAAAGGGACTGCCAGGAGCACCAGGTCTCAAAAAGAATGCCAAACATGGGTTTATGCCATCGAAGTAGAAGGTCGCCATACCTTAAGCAAAGTAGCCACTACCGAAGGAGCATAGCCCTTACACATTATGAGATGTCTTTCAAGAGCCAAACCGTAAGCAAGTAAGGTGCAGGGTCACTAGTCTGATTGGACCCCATTGTAGTAGACCTCTGCAGGCTATAAGATCCAAAAGAATCACTTGGCCGGGGTGAGACTCAGTGCGCTGAACTACTCACGCTATCATGGCTCATGGAGGGAAGACAAGCTTTGAGAGGCGCCACAGTTGAGTTAGGGCATCCAGACCCTCTGTCCCAGGTTCTCTCTGAAAAAGATGCGGGCTTTGGCATTGGAAGCAGTGGACATCAGGTCAAGAGTGGGCCGATCCCAACGACCCATTATGTACTGAAACACCCAGGAAGCTAGCTCCCACTTGCCCGAGTCAAGCCTGGTGCAACAAAAAAAAAAAAATTGGTTAGAACATTTTCCACCCCCGCAATATGCTGAGCCAACAAGGCCAAAAGATGACGCTTAGCCCATGGAAACAGGAGAGCCATTTCCAAGGTCACTCCCAGGCACTTGGTATTACCTTGCTGGTTGAGGTAAGATACCATCGTGGAACTGTCAGAAAGGACCTGGACTGCTCGAGTACGAATAAGCAGAAGAAAGGAATGGAGCGTCAGATGTACCACACAAGCTTTGAGAGAGACTGTTGATGGTCCAGTTGGTCTCCCTTAGAGTCCAGACACCCTGCACAGTCTGACAGAGACAATGTGTTCCCTGCCCCAATAGGCTGGCATTGTTGGTAATGACTGTCCATGGAGGAAGATATAGGAGAATGCCACACATCATGTGGTCTTGTGAAAGCCACCACTGAAGGCTGCGGCATACTGCAGACATGAGGGGAAGGCACACCGCGTAATCCAGGGAGCAGGGGCTCCAGCATGACAGCAAGGAGCACTGAAGCTGACATGTGTGTTCAAGCCAAAGAAACCATGTCCAGTGTGTCCACCATTGCCCCTAAATAGTGGGAGCCTGATGGAACTGAAAACGGCTTAGCAGATTGCAAAAGGAATGTTACCACTCCTGAGAGAGACTCAACCAAAGCCTTTGTTGAAACGAGCTCTGAGGGACTGAGAAGGTCGAAGAGCGCTCTTGGCGTAATTGATCACCCAGCCGAGCTCCTTCAAAGGGGTCAGTACAAATGAAATGGCCTCCTAAGATTCCATGAAAGACTTTGCTCTAATGAGCCAATCATCTAGATATGGATGTACCTGAATGCCCTTGCAACACAAGGCAGCTGCAACTACTACCATGACCTTGGAAGTGGTTTGCGGAGCCGTGGGATGTCCAAGCGGCAGGGCTCTAAACTGGTAACACTGCCCAAGAATGGCAAACCACAGAAAGCGCAACTGATCCTTGCAAATGGGAATATGGAAGATCCAGAGAGGCTGGAAAGTCCCTGGGATGCACTGCCCGAATGACAGGCTTGAGGATTCCCATTTGAAAACGGGGCACTCGCAAACAGCAATTGTCTCCTCTGAGGTCCAGAATGGGGTGAAAGGATCCTTCCTTCTTGGGAATGACAAAATAGATGTAATAACGCCCCGAGTTGTCTCGGACTAGGGAACTGGGCAACTGGCTTGAAGAAGCAGGAGCCGCTGAAGAGTTGCCTGCACCACTCTTTTGTGGTCAGAGCCACATGGAGAAAACAGAAAGGTGTCTAGAATGGGCTTGGCTCAATCGAGAATGTAATCCTGAGAAACAACATTGAGCACCCACTGATCCACGGCGATATGAGTCAATTCATAGGAAAAAAAGATGTAAATGCCTACCGACCTGTGCCATCCCTGAATGAACCCCAAACCCATCAGCAGGGAGCTTGGACAGATTCCGAGAACATGGTTGGGACAGAATAATGGTCCCTCAATTGACGGACACCCCGAAAGAGCTGAGATTTTTGACTGAGCCTTGGAGAAAGATGACAATGATGATGTCGCACCTGAACAGCAGGAACTGGACTTAGGCTTGTCTTCAGGAAGACATTGGGGCTTCACTTTGCCAAAATCCTTGACAAGTTTCTCAAGGTCCTCTCCAAACAGGAGTTTACCCTTAAAGAGGAGCCTAGCAAGGTGGGCCTTGGAAGCAGCTTCCACATTGCAGTGAAGCAGCCACAACCACCTGCTTGCCACAGTAACAGCAGCTATCGAGCATGCTGCCAAATGAAGATCATAAAAAGCATCTGCTAAGAAGGCAGTCACAGACTCTAACCTAGCCAAGGAAGGATCCTAAGGCAGTAGCTGAATCCACCTCAGAAAAGCATGGGTAGCTAGACCCAGACAGATAGAAGCTTGTAAGGTGACAGAAGAGGAAAAGGTAGTTTTCAAAAGTCCTTCCACCTTCTAATCTTGTGGATTATGAAGAGCTGCTCCTCCTTCCACTGGGATAGTAGTATGCTTGGTGACCGCTGTCACGAGTGCATCCACCTTAGGAAAATGAAGCCAGGCATTCAAATATGCAGTCAACCAAAGGTAAGAGCCCGAGGCATCGAGTTGAATGTAAAAAGGTAGCTGGGGAGTTGCATTCCAGCGATACCATCTGTTGAAGCTCTGGGGGAAAAGGAAAAAGCTTTAGAAGGCTTACAAATCTCCACAATAATCGGATCAGTTTGTGACTTAACCGGTGCGGAAGTCTACTGCTCCTAAGGGTCAACAATATGTAGAGCCTCAATAATCCGATAAATCAAGGCAGGAAATTCCTCTTTATGAAACAAACAAACACCTGGACATTCTTTTGAAGTTCCAAGTCATCCTCCGGTGAAGACGATTCACCGTTCTCAAGATCAGAGCTAGCAGAAAGGCTATCAGCATCTGAATGATCCCCTTCTTTGGTACTGGGTAACCAGTCCCAGTAGCCCAGGAAACACCCTTGGAAGCACTCTCTCCTTCAGGCACTGATCCAGCCCTTTTTCTGGAAACCTGTATAGAAGAGGTTCCACAGCTTGCAGGTGCCCCGAACCAGGCTGAGAAGCCAAGGGAGTAGACCGCCAGAGATCCCAAGCTTGCCAGAACAAGGGCATGAACTGTGCAGAATCTGGTCCTGAGACTGACCCACATGCTCAGGAAGCAGAATCAGGGGAGGAAGAGGAATTCTATACCACACCTGAGGAATTCTATACCACACCTCCAAAAGGTGGCATGGAGGGAGATATTGCTTAAGGAGCCACGGTGTCACTGGCTTGAGATACAGTGTCGCTCCAGCTACCAAAGACAAGGGTCCAGAAGAAGAGGTCTCCCCCAGATGAGAAGCACAAGCTGTGCACAAACATATCTTGTAGGTCACAGAGCTTATGGCCACAGTTCAAACAGAGAGTATTGAGAGATTGAGAGTATTATACGGCGAAAAAGGAAAACCAAAACTTCCAAGTGAAAATTAGTGGACTCTAACGTGCAAGACAAAGTGACTGCAAGAAAAGAAAAAAAATGATTGAAGAGTGGTTTAGAACCAAAATAAAAAATATCTGTAAAAAAACTTCCAAACAAAATGGCCCGGATAGCGTAGTTACTTACCTGTAACAGGTGTTCTCCAGGGACAGTAGGCATCAGTCCTCGCATATGAGCGACATCGGCACTGATGGAGCCCTCACGGAAGCATCCCCCCAGCTTTTAAAGAAAGCATTTGGGAGATGCTATCACACATGCGTGGTCCCCTACCCGCCTAAGGGTGTAATCTTGCTCAGTCAGATGACAGCTAAAAGACCGCAAAAAACAAGATGGTAAAGGAGCAACTCAAAGGGAGGAGGGAGGTTTGTGAGGACTTATAACTGCTGTCCCCAGAGAACACCGGTTACAGGTGAGTAACTATGCTTTCTCCAGGAACAAGCAGGAAGTCAGTCCTCACATATGGAACTCCCCAGCTACAGACTACCGAAAGCCCATAGCAAAAATAGGGGCTGCCTCACAGGGAGACGCGAGCAGCAGCAAATGAGGCCGTGTCCACAGTCCGATGAAATAAAGCACTTCAGCAGCCTGAACACAGAAGGCTCGGAGGGTAGGAGTTGCCTAAACCCCGAAAAGGTTATGGAACACAGCCTGGCCGAAGACACTGTCCTGTTAGGACTCTCTTTCCAGACAGTAATGGGCTGAGAAGGTATGGACTGAAGACCATATGGTGGCCCGGCAGATGTCCACCATCAGGACAGAGCGCAAGTTTGCCACCGAGGCTGCCATGGCCCTTGACACTGTGCATCATGACACGGCCTTCCAGAGGGAACCCTGCCTGTTCATAGGCGAGGGCAATACAGTTCGCCACCCTTGTAGACAGCGTATGCTTGGTCACCGCCTCCCCCAGCCTACTGGGGTCATAGGCGATGAAAAGCTGAGCAGCTTTGCGGTGGCCCTGAGTGCATTGGATATAGAAGGACAAAACCCTTTTACAGTCCAAGGTAAGGACTGTAAAAGGACCATCTCCACCCGACTGGAGTGAGGTCTTGGAAAGAAGGTAGGGAGCACCACTTCCTAGTTGAGATGGAAGAGCGATACTACCTTCGGCAAGAATTTGGGGTGCGTGCAAAGCACCACTCTGTTCTTGTAGAACCTGGTATAAGGAGCCTCCACCACAAGGGCCTGAAGCTCGTTAACTTTGCGAGCGGAGGTGAGCGCAACCAGGAAAGCCACCTTCCAAGAGAGGTAGCGAAGGTGGCAGGTAGCCAGAGGCTCTAAGGGTGGGCGAGTGAGCTGCCTTAACACTACATTAAGATCCCGTTCTGTTTCCGGAGGGCGAACCGGGGGCTTCGATAAGAACAGGCCCCAAAGAAAATGGGTCACCAAAGGTTAGACCGAGAGGGGCTTACCATCCACCGGATGGTGGTGTGCCACCAGGGCATTAAGGTGCACTCGGACGGAGTTAGACTTCAGCCTGGATTGAGAGAGCTGGAGAAAGTATTGTAACACCAGTCCCACCGGGCAGGAGAATGGGTCAGCCCCATGCTCAGCGCACCAAGCCGAGAACCTGCGCCATCTGAGGGCATAAGCCTTCCTAGTAGAGGCCTTGCGAGAGGCCAGCAGAATCTCCTCCACCTCAACCAAAAGGTTGAAAGGGGCTAGAGTCACCCTCTCAGTAGCCACGCTGTCAGCGACAGGGACCCCTGGTTAGGGTGCAGAAGAGAGCCCCCCTCCTGAGACAGGGCGGTCCCCAAGGGGATGGGGGTCTCCACCGTCAACCAGAGGAGCAACGGGAACCATTGTTGCTTAGGCCACCGAGGAACTGTCAGGATGAGTGAGGCCCTGTTGCGGAGGGTCCTGAACAAGGTCTTGGCAAATCAGTGGTGTGGAAGGGAAGGCGTACATGAGGCCTTCTGACCATGAGACAAGGAATGCGTCTGCTGCACCTGGAGGGGTGGGCCTGCCGAGAACAGAAGCGGGGCAACTGAAAGTTGTCCAGGCTGGTGAACAGGTCCATCATGGGTTCCCCCCAGAGCTGGAAAAGCCATCTGGCTACCCTGGGGTCCAGCTGCCATTCGTGCAGCTGGAGAACTCTGCTCAATCTGTCAGCCAGAAGGTTGTCCTGGTCTGGCAGGTGCACTGCCCGCAGGAGGATAACCTGTTGGATTGCGTACGAGCAGAGGACCAGTGCCTCCTGACAAAGGGTATGAGACCCCGTACCCTCCTATTTGTTCACATAGAACATCGCCACCTGGTTGTCCGTCTGGACCAGCACTGGCTGGTGATGCAGGTGGTGGCAGAAGACTCGCAGGGCTAAGAATATGGCTTGGAGCTCCAGGAGGTTGATCTGCTGGGTGCTCTCATCTAGTGACCAGTTGCCCTGGGTGCAGAGCTCCCTGCATTGGGCACTGAGAGACAGTACTGTATGTCCCTTGCCAGAGTCTTGAGACTGTCAGCTCAGTCCCTGGGCAAAAATGCCTTTGACTGGAGAGTGTCAAGCTTTGCCCCGATGAACTCCAGACACTGTGCCGGGAAGAGATGAGACTTGGGGTAGTTTATAACAAACCCCAATTGTTGCAGGACCTGGATGGTGCATGCGGTGGCCTACTGCACCTCTGAGGCCATGCCTCCCTTTATGAGCCAGTCATCCAGGTAGGGGAAGACAAAGACCCCCTGGAAGCGGAGGAAGGCGGCCACGACTGCCAGGCATTTTGTGAAGACTTTTAGGGCCAAGGCCAAGCCGAAGGGGAGCACCCTGTACTGAAAATGCCCGCCCCCCACTACAAATCTCAGGCACTGCCTGTGGTTGGAGAGAATGAGGATGTGAGTATAAGCATCCTTGAGGTCTAAGGAGCATAGCCAATCTCCCTGCTGGAGGTATGGCAGCAATGTTCCAAGGGAGAGCATCTTCAACTTCTCCCTCAACACGAATTTGTTAAGGTTGCGCAGGTCGTGGATGGGCCTTAGGCCCTCTGTCCTGTTTGGCAGAAGGAAGTACCTGGAGTAGTACCCCTAGCCCTTGAGATAGTGGGGCACTAGTTCTTTGTCCTCAAGAAGATCTGCTAACTCCACCAGTAGAAGATCCCTGTGAAGGGGAGACCTGAGGGGCTCTCCCAGGAAATAAGGGGGAGGTGTCTGAGTCAGGTGGAGGAGATAACCCTCCATGACTACCCGAAGTGCCCAGGAGTTGGTGGTGATGGTCAACCACCTCTGGGCATAGAGGCCCAGACGTCTCCCTGTGGGCTGCTGATCTCCTTGAGGTAGATAGGCTATGCTCAAGGCGTCAAAACGTCCCCCTGGCTGGGCCGGGGCTGGAGCCAGTGCCTGGGGTTTTGGAGCCTTCTGCTTACAGGGACCATGTCTTGGCCCTTGGCCTGCTGACCCTGTTGTGTTGCTGGGGAGGCCTGAAAATGTGGGTAGTTTCTGTAAGCAGCTCCCTTCCTTGGCTAGAAGGACTTTTTAACCGAGCCCTTTCATCGGGGAGGGGCAGCGATCTTTTTGGAGAGCCTGGTCCTCGTCATGAACTCGGTCTCCAGCTCGACAGCCTTGTCAGTCATGGGTTTGCCAAAGAGATTCTCTCCTTGACATCGACCAATTTGTCCTGAACCCACTGCTCGAGGTCGGATGACTAGCCAAGCTTGGCATTGTGCACCGATGCCCACTTCTGCTACTCGAGCCACTGACTCAAACCTGTCATAGGCTGCTTGAGACATGAATTTGGAGCACTCATGGACTGCCTTGGCCAGGTTCGACACATGCAGTGCCAGGGTGCTTCTGCCATTGCAGAGGGCATAATCACTGTGGCATCAGGTGCAGAAGTTCCTCCGAATGCAGATGCCGACTGCTTGGCATTGTCTTCAGGTTTTAGGAACCATGGCAGCGACAATAGAGTTAGTTCCTTGGGCTTGTGCCCACATGTGACTGCTGTAGAGGGCGCTGCTATGCAAATGGTTTCCAACAACATCCTCTGACGCAACCATTGCCGTGTCTGTGGGCAACCAGGAGAGCTCTCAGGTGGTGGTTTCGTCCCAAGAAGCTATCAGCTGGGATGCCCCTAGAGTCAATGTGCTGGGTCCCACTAACAATGGATGCCAGTCTTTCCGGCTGGGAGACCCATTGCAAGGGCAACATTGCACAGGGTCAGTGGACCCCGGAGGAGAGCGGCTAGCCCATAAACCGACTGGAGATGAGGACAGTCTTCTTCACTCTGCCAGAATTTCACCCCTTTTTACAGAGGAAGGTGGTTTGGATTTTTTCCAACAATGCCACCATGGTGGCTTACATCAATTGGCAAGGGGGCACGGGCAGCGTGTACCTGGAAAGAGAGGTCAGTGCACCATTTAACTGTGTAGAAAGACATCAGCAGGCACTCTTGGCAGCGCATATCATGGGAACTGAGAACGTAACAGCCAACCACCTCAGTCGTTTTCACCTGGACTCCAGGGAATGGTTGCTCAACGGTGCCATATTTGTGCAGATAGTTCAACAGTAGGGCGACCTTTGCATTGGCCAAGGTGACCCATTTCTATAGCAGAAGGGAGAGAATGTTGGAACACCTAGATACTTTAGTACAATGTTGGCTCACGGAAGGGCTGCTTTATGTCTTCCCCCACTTGGGTGCTCATCAGACCTGTGGCACAGCGAATTGAGGCACACTGGGGTCTAGTCCTTCAGATTGCCCATGATTGGCTGAGGCAGCTGTGGTACACGAACCTGCTGCGGCTGACTGGATCAGCTGTGGCAGCTGCCATTCCAAGCCAATCTGTTGTCCCAGAAGGCAGTCTTAATGCCTCAAGTAGATTGATTCTCTTACGGCGTGGCTTTTGAAAGGGCTAGGTTGAGGAGACATGGTTATTCGGCTCCTGTGATTTTGACATTATTGAAGGCCCGTAAGTGGTCCACCTCATTATCATATATCAGAGTGTGGCAAACTTTTGAGGCCTGGTGAGCAAGGTATCCAGACCAGCCCCTGTCGGCATCAGTGTCCGAAGTGATGGCCTTCCTGCAGTCTGGGCTTGAGAAGAGTCGGGCCTGCAGTTCCTTGCGGGTACAGGTGGCAGCAATAACCTGTTAACAACTCCAAAAGAGTCCCAAATTTCACATAAATATCTCTACCTATATATCAATCCTGAGCAAGATGACCTCAGATGGCACAACCCCTCATTTATTGAACAAGTCACCATAGGGTGTTGATAGACGCTCACATCACCGGTCAAGCCTCCTCCAAATTTCTAAACTTAACTCACACAATACTTATACAATTCCCTAACCAACCACTAAATAACCAATGGGAAAATCTTGACTAAATCTAAACCAAACTCACATCCACCCACACTCACAATCAATCACACAAAATCAATCATTCCATTCATAAAAAGCGTCTGTAATATATATACAAACGAAATACTGACAGGGCTGAACGCAGCCAGAGCAACTCAAAGGGAATACCTGCAAGAATAATAACAAAAGATAGAATAACCATCTTAACAACACCAACGTAGCATTGAAAAACTTATCTTATAACTGAAGTCTGGCAGCCAGCTGGGTTCACAGCCCTCAAAAGAGACGCGCAGTCCCATAGGTCAACTCCGACCTCCAACGCGGGAAATAGACATCGCAGCAAGTAACACCACTACTGTTCAGTGCCAAATGACCTCAGCTCTACAAAAGCTTTCGTTTCGCCATAAACCGGCTTCATCAGGAGCTATGCCGTACAGAGATAAACGCTTAACAATGGCTTCTCAAAACTTCCCGCTATCCCAAAACCAGCGTGTGACACGTCAATTATCTCAAAGCAACCACCAATCAGAAACTACCCTAGATCATGACGTCATCTAAAAGCCACATACCCCACAATCAACACCATTAGAACTGCACAGTGAAAAACTACTAGACAGAATACCTGACACAAAGCACCAATTACAAAAAATTAAAAATACTGAAATCAAAAAAATCCAAACAGATCAGAAAAATCAAGATTCAAAAAAATAATGCCCATTCCAAACGATCATTCAGACCGCCAGGATACAGCGTGCCCAGTTTAAAAATCCAACGTTGTTCCTTCTGCAAAAGCAATTTCTTACGATCTCCCCGCCGAAGATCAAAAGGTACAGATTCTAAAACAGTGCAGCGAAGATCTTCGAACTGATGGCAAAAGTCCACACAGTGTTGAACCAACGGAGTGTCGATCCGTACCTTCTTCAAGCTATATTTATGCTCAGCCAACCTTGCCTTCAAAGCCCTTGTAGTGTTCCCAACATACAGTAACTGGCACACACACCATATGGCATAGACAACATAATCTGTACTACATGTTGTAGCTATAGTTAAATTCTTCACCCGCCATCGATACTTCTCACAGATATGCGTACTCATGATACCACAAAAAGAGCAGTGTTGACAAGCCGAATGACCTAATGCAGTTGCTGGAATTACAGTATCACGTTGTAATACAGCTGGACACAGACGATCTCTAAGATTACGTTCACGACTATATGCCATCCGTAATTCACATGTAGAAAGCTTAGGGTGCCGCCTTAGAAGATTCCAATGTTTCCGTATCATTGATGCAATCCGAGGAGACAAACTGGAATAAGGTAAAACACAGGTAACAGTAGAAGAATTTTCAATAGGTACCGCACGAACAGGGTTAAGCAACCACTCCCGATGATTATATTTGGCTCTTCGATAAGCCTTATGCAGAACATCAGTAGGGTAACCATGCTCCAGAAATGTATTCATCATTCGTTTAGCTTGATATTTAAATTCATCATCTGTAGAACAAATGCGTCGACATCTCAGCAATTGCGAATATGGCAAACTGCGCTTCAACTGCAGTGGATGAAAGCTGGAAAAATGTAACGAAGTATTCCGATCCGTCGGTTTTGAGTAAAGAGTAGTAATAAAATGATCACATTGTTTAAGTACCTTCACATCCAAAAAATGTATTTCGTTTACTTGAATATTAATGTCAAACTTAATGGAAAAATGACAAACATTCAGATAAGCAAAAAATTCTTCTAAACAGACTTTAGTACCCCTCCATAGGAGAAAAATGTTGTCAATATATTTGTACCACCGTACAATAAAGGGATTATACTGAGGTGAATAAACATAACAATCTTCATAATCACTCATAAACAGATTAGCCAAAGAAGGTGCAAAAGTAGCACCCATTGCTGTTCCTGATACTTGCTGAAAAAAAGTATCTTTATAGAGAAAATAATTTTCCCTTAATGCTAAGTCTGCCAAAGTCAGCAATAAAAAAGTCGGTACCCGGTGTGGCTGTTCTCGAGCATCCCAAACTTTATGTAGAACTGTCAGAGCTTCTCCTTGAGGAATGGAGGTATACAAAGCTGCCACATCTAAACTAGCCATTAATACCACTTGTTCAACTAAACACTCATGTTCTAAAAGTTGCAAAAAATGAGTAGTATCCCTCACATAAGAACAAATTTTAGGGACTTCATCCTTCAAAAAGGAATCCAAAAATATTCCCACCCGTTCCAATAATGAATCATTGCTTGATAAAATAGGACGACCAGGGGGGGGGGGGATACCATGCTCTTATGAATTTTTGGCAAGATGTAAAAGACCGGTATCTTCGGAGACTGTAAATTCAAAAATAATTTCTCTTTATTCATCAAATATCCCATATCAAAGGCTTCAGTAGTAACCACCAAAATTCGTGCTTGTAAAACCTCAGTAGGATCGCTCACCAAAATTTTATAATGGTTAGCATTATTCAATTGTCGCCACACCTCATTCTCATAATCAGTGGTGTTCAAAATCACCACCGCCCGCAGGGATGGTGCCCACAGGGCTGTGAGCCCATTCGACCCAAGCTCAGGCCACATTGTGGGCAGAGGCTAGTTTAGTTCTGCCAGGAGACATTTGTAGGACAGTCACATGGTCATCTCTTCATACCTTTGTGAAGCATTATTGCCTAGATGTGCAGGCGCTGGGGGATGCGAGATTTGGCGTGGCAGTGATCAGGCTGGGTTTCCGGGTCCCTCCCATGGTTAGTACTGCTATGGTAAATCCCAGAGGTTTGGACTAGACTGGAAGGACAATAAGGAAGGTGAAATTAGGCCTTACCTGCTAACTGGCTTTCCTTGGGTACTTCTATTCCAGTCCCAGAACCCTCCCTGATTCAGCAACTTAAGCGGAGATAGCGACCCTGAACTTGAAGAAGGTCATCATTGTGTTGGCAGTACAGGGGATTCTTTGAAGGAGGAAGGAGGCAGCAGCGTTAGGGACTTTGGAGCCCTGGTGGGAGAGCCGCGATTCGTTTGTACAAAGAAAGAAATTTTTTTACACATTTTGGTGTTTCTGCAGATTCCGCAAGCTAGCCTCGGATCATATTTGCAGAGGCAGCAGTGACAGCAGAGCTTGCGCCTTGCGTACTCTTGGAGTATTGATGGGTAAGCTGCTTCTTCTTCCTTGTGGGGGAGGGTCCCTCGTAGGATTGGGGGCTTGGTCCTGTTTTTTTCTAATCGTATATCTTTTGTTCAAATGTTAACTTCTTACTTGTTGCTCCCTTGAGTTTGCATTGTCAATAGGTTACTAGGGCTGGTAGGTAGTACCAGCTGCCTAAGTACACTGATGTCATCAAAAGATGACATGCTCAGTCTCCAAGCTCCTGGTAGGGGTTGATAACCCAGAGGTCGGGATTGGACTGGAGGTACTCAAGGAAAGCCAATTAGCAGGTAAGGCCTAATTTCACCTCTTTTGTTAGTTGATAAGGATGTGCACGGTAAAGCTTTTGGATCATTATCTGGGTTCCCCCCCCCCCTTCCAATTTTGCATATTTGTTGGTTTGTTTTCACACATGCATGTTAAGTTGATTAATGCAAGTTAATTCATAAATTTAATGTGTGCAAAATCAATATACCACACACAAACTTTAGGTTACATTAATAAACTAAATACACACTAATAAATGCATACCGCTAATAGCAAAATTCAGTTTGTAATTTCAACTAAACTTATGTTTTTGGGACAATTTTTCAATTGTTCACATTATGACATCAGCAAGTCCTTTTAAACTATGGACTTTGCCTGTACTTTCACGTTAAAAGCTGACGCATTCTTTCACTTTGAAATATGACATGAATATTTCGTGCCCACAAACATTTGCAACCGTTTGGTGTAGCTTTATTTTTTCATGGAAAATTACAAGTATAAAGTTGCATTGTCCTCTGTGACAAATGGATCTATTTGAGGAGTTCCCCTTATCCTTCTCTTAATCCTTCCTCTCTTTCTAAATTTTCTCCCATTTCCAATTTGGGCTTTCCTGTCCAAAATTCTGGAGCAAGTGGTTCTGATGGCACCCAAAGCACGCCTCCCTATGTGTGGCTAACAGTCTACATGTGTTTTTAGCGGTATTGAGGGAGTGCAATTTTCGGAGGGGGCATTTTGAAATAATTTTGTAAAGCCATTAACTCAGCTTATGGGGCAATCTTTGTACATTAATGGCCTTTTATAAACATACCAACAGCAAAAAAAATATGCATGTTGACATGAAGGTGCATACTTTACTGATGGGCGTCACCAAAGGCATGATCTGCATAGGGCGTGGGCAAAGTTCATATGTTCATTGGGTTAGAAACGTAGGCACTTCTAAGTCTTTATAAAATAGGCACGCTTTGGTTGCCTTAACCTAGGCGCCCTGTTATAAAATTACCTTCCATGTGTTCATGTAAATTTGATATTTACAATACCCGCGTAAGTTTCATTATATGAACAAACAAATAAATACACTTAAGGCAGTGAACAGAATGAAAACAAATTACAGTCATTCAAAATCAAGCAAAGCAAGCTGTAAACAAGACACTCAATAAAAAAAACAAACAAGTAGCTAAGTTTGAAAATTGGGCTCTTATTTCTAAGACACAAAGCATATCAAAAATGGGAGTATTTACGGTTACTGTCCAACTGGAAGCTTACGGACTACAGAAATTAGGATCAAATCTACCTCCAACATACCTCATCTTGTTTTCCCCAGATTACTTGTGTAGGCACCAAAATCTTATTCAAATTTTGATGAAGGGCATAGCGTGAGTTCTTGTGCGATAATTCTAAAAACACTTTGGGACAGAAGAAACAGATATTAGGAATAGCACACTGGAGTTGTCTCATGTGACACCAACTACTACCATTTCGAGCATGGAATTTATCTTCCCAATCCTTCATTTTGTCTTTATAGATTGCATTTTAGGACAGATGTAAATTTTTATAAGGGATTCTATTTTTTATTTCTTTAAGATGCTGCCATCAACCGCTTTGTAGTAGCAAGGGCCGGAAAAGGTGGGCTATAAATGCAGATTTAATTTAAATTAAAATAGCACAAGATAAGGGCATCTTAAAATGCTATTTTAGCACATTAGACTTCTTACTTTTAAAATACGGGATCAGCTTATGTTTCTCATTTTGGTGCATGGTGCTAAAGCTAGAACAGTAGTAAAATATTTTATGTGATTTAGTTAGCTGTCCAAAAGAATTCTCCTGCATGTTATTTCCAAAGGAGATATTAGCTTTTTAAAGCTTAGTCATTACATATTTACATAGATTGAAGGCACTATTGCACTGACCACTCAACAGAAACCCATGCAAATAAATAATTGTGGTAATATGTGCACAGTACAAATATGGCATTAACTGCTGTAATGTGATCTTGGGGCAAAAGGATAATTTACAAACTGGAAAGTGGCCATAAGAAAAGGTGTACACTTTTTTTTTTTTTAAATGTCAAACTAGCAAAAGTGTGGAAAAAAATGAAACGGTAAGGAAATCTAGGAATAAGACTAAAAGAGGATGCAATGGAGCCAAGCAACAGGTAGGTTACCATTTTGTGACCTCCAAATACCGTTTTAAGTCGATGGGCCTGATCTTTCTTGTGAATCAGTGTGTATTTCTCCATGCCCACATTCATAACAAAAGCAAACTTGCCTTTTTTGTAAAATTCATTATGTGGAATGCGTTCATCTACATAGCCTCGCAGGATCTACAATTTAAAAAGAAAAAGCATGGTTAAAGCCTGGAAGATGCAATCTAGGTGTATCCTGCTACATAAGATATGGCGGGGCAGAAATGAGCTACCGTCCCACTATGGAGCTCAGATTTTCAAGACCTGTTGTCGGTTGTGACCAGCATGCACACATAACGAGGGCATAGCAGGAAAACAGTGCATTAACCGAAGACAGGAAAGCTAGGAAAGAAGGCGTAGAACCAAAGCATTCTAAAGATCATACAAGCCAACCATGAACCACAGCATCCATGCCTCTTAACAGAGCAATCACCATTCATGGAAGCAGAATGTGGTCATAACAGAGAACACTGCGGGAGAGAAAAAATGGTGGCACCATTTTACACAAGATAGATTTTTCTCTAAGAAAAGTTCTAACTTACCACATTTACAGTAAATGCACTGTGGCTGTCATGGTAGGCCAAATGCAAATAGCTTGGGTAAGTAACAAAATAAAATTCCACCACACTCCAAAACCCATGGCCAGCACGTGTTGGGTTTTTTGGTTTTGCCAACTAGGGAACACCACCCCCCCCCATTCCTTCCCAAGCTCACTACAAAGGTGTCAGAGTCTAGACCTGCTTATCATCAGGACACAGTGGCCACATTCTCTCTCTGAGCACAAGGACAATGCAGCTTTGTAAAGAGTTGCCAAAGAACAGGAGAGGAAGGACTGATTTTTGCCACCCTAAGCAGTCACTTGTGTTGCCTATATGGTAGTGCTGCCCCTGACAAAATATAAAAAAATACCCAGAATATGACATTTGTATCAGTTACATGATTTCAGACCTACCACATTAGCCTGCACAGTATCAAAGCCTTGCTCTAGTGAATGTTCATGCACAATATCTTTAGTCTAAAGGTGTTTTGTTACTTCCGGAGTCTGAACACATGGATTTGCTTTCTGCCTGGCACTCCAAGCCTAGGAACACATTCCAGTACATAATGGGGATGAGTGTCTTATCCTCCTGGGCTATAAAAAAAAACCCACCACCTAGAAACCACAGTAAACTAGTCTGGTTTTGTATCACTGCCAACAAAACAAAAATTAGAAAGGCAATATTCAGACAAGAAGTCTCATTTTCCCAATCTGGATCTATGAAAAAAAAAAAAACACTTTGAAAACCAACCGCAGGTATGGATGCCGGAAACCCTTGGAGATACTACAAAGCACAGACCATCTCACCCTTTCTCAGTCCCTCCTAGAACTTCAGTGCATTGCGTGCTAAACTCACATCCAACCTTTAGCATAACCTCACATTTTCTTCTGTCCTTTAATCTATACGTTACAGATTTCCCCTGGAAAATCAGACGAGGGAAATACTCCAGTTCCTGTTTTCCCACAATGGAACAATTCATTTTCCACTATGTTTTCTGCAATACATTTATGGAATGTTTTTAAATTTTCTTCTATTTTCCTAGTTTGTGCCTGCCATTAAGGTTTGCTAGATGCACCAGGACCCTTCAGTTCAGTTCCAAACTACTTTAGGGATCTCCACAGAAAAAAAGTTAACTCAGCTAAGGCCAGTAAGAGGTTGGAAGTGTTTTATGAAAAATACCATGTGTAATGCTCTTTGAACATTTTTTTGCATATTTATTCTTTGTGGAAACCCAATTTCAGGCTGCAAAAAAGTGGAGGTATAGAAAAAGTAAGGACATGAGTTAGTCTCCATGGGACACAGCTGAATATTCTCTCTTCCATCCAACCTAACTCAAACTTCCATTTAGCAGAATGAGTAAAACTTAAATTGAGTAGACCTCATGTTGTTAGCATTCATCCTTTCAAGTGACACGGGATTTTGTCAGCCAGAGGAATGATTCCCAGGTCGGTCCTGGAGGACCATCTGCCAGTCAGGTCAGTGGATTACAGTGAATCACCAATGCCTAGGAGCCAATGTTTACATTTGCGCTTCCTCCCTATCTCTTCATTCTCTTTGCTCTCTTCGCACACACACACCCCACTACTCCATAGGCCAGCATCTCCTTGTTGCTTTCTACCTCCTCCTCCTCCACACCCTATGGTCCAGCATCTCTCCTTTCTCGTTCCTTTCCCCCACCATGATCCCTCCCCCCAATAGTCCAGTATCTCCTCTCTTTTTCCTCACCCCACCATGGTCTGGCATCTCAGTGTTCTCTTCCGTCTCCAATGCAACCCTACTCATCACTGCCTGGTCCAGCATCTCCCCTCTCTCTTTTTCCCTCCCTTCTCCAGCATCTCTCCTCTTTTCCTTATGCCCCCTCCCATGCAGTCCAGCATCTTCCACTCTTCCCTCCCCCTAGTCCAACATTTTCCCTCCCTTCCTCCTGTCATGTTCCCTACAATGGGCCAGGCCCCAGCAGCCAAGAGAGTAGCAGTAGCAATAGAAAAGAAATGAATGCTACTGAGCCTTCATGCTCCTGTGCTCTCCAAAACCCTACTGCATCCCCACCCTCTCTGATGCTACTTCCTGACACCATGGGGGCATGAAACAGGGCAGGAGCATGTTTGTGGATTACATGAAAACGAACCTAGCTAAGCATGAAAAGTGCTTGAGAATTTGGCAGCTAAGATTTAATGCTTAAAACAAATGCAAAGCCATGCACTTGGACTGCAAAAACCCATAGGAGCAACACAGTATAGGAAGGGAAGTACTTCAATGCACAAAAGAAGAGCAAGACCTGGGGGTGCTCGTATCCGATGATCTTAAAGTGGCCAAACAGATAGAAAAGGTAATGGTGAAAGCCAGAAGGTTGCTTGGGAGCATAGGGACAGGAATGGCCAGCAGGAAAATTGAAGTAATGGTGCATTTGTGTAAGTCTCTACTGAGACTTCATTTGGAGTTGTACAGTTCTGGAGACCACATCTTCAAAAGGATATAAACAGGATGGAGTCTGCTCAGTGGTGTTCGTCATAAGGCATATGGGGATAAAGATTTCAATCATGGTCGACTTAAGAGGTGAGCCAGTAAGGCACTGACTCAAGGCACACAACAATAGGGGCACAGGAAGCCTGCCTCACTGGCTCTCTCTCTGCCTCCAGGGCTGCGGCTGTTTTAAACATTAATATAGCTGCGGGAGCATTTGCTTTTGCCCCCACGGCTGTATTAGTGTTCAGCACTGCCACGGAAACATTAATACAGCAGTCAGAGCAAAAGAAAATGCTCTCTCTGCTGTATTAATGTTCAATACAGTATTAATGTTTAACATAGCCAAGGGAGCAAAAGCAAATGCTCCCACAGCTCTGTTGCTGCAGTGAGGGTGAGGGGTGGCTGATACTGGGACTGTGGGGGGGCTGGAAATGGGCTGATACTGGAGGAGACTGGGACTGGCAATGGGCTGATATTGGGTCTGGGAGGGCTGACTGATATTGGAAATGAGTTGATACAGGGACTGGGGTGTTGACTGATACTAGCAATCAGCTGATACTAGGAATGAGAGGTTGGGACCAGAATGGGCCGATATTGGGCCTGGGGGAATGCAAATGGGCTAATACTAGGTGAGGGGGGGATGGGACTGGAAAAGGACTGGGACTGGAAAGGAGCCGATTCTAGGACTGGGGTCTTGGGGCTGATGCTGGCAAATTCTAGGGTCTGAGTAGGAAAGAGAGGGAAATGCTGGGAGAGGAGAAAAGATATTTGGAGTGGGGAAGAAGCAAATTCAACCAAGAGAAAGTTGAGAGGAATGGGTATAAAACACATGCTGGGGTAAGGAGGAAAGACAAGATTAAAGAATATTGAAGATGGAAGTAAGTGGGTGGGTGCTGAAGAAGGGGAGTAGGCGGCAGGAGGGCAGGTACTGGGAACATGAGATATGGGAAAGCTGGGACTGGCAGGTGGAGACTCTAAGATTGGGCGTGAAAAAAAGACTCTTTAGGCTGGGTATTGGGAGCTTAAGAGGGGGAGGCTCGAGACTTGGGTGGGATTGAGAGTGGGAACTGAGTTGCTTGGGGGGATAGTGGGGACTAAGAAATTGACCAGAGATTGAGGACAGTGGGGGCAAGGTGATTGGATGAGGGGTACGAGTAGGGCTCTAAGACCAAGTGCAGAAATATAGGGAGGGGAGAAGGTTTAAAGGACCTGGAGGGTTTGGAGAGGGGAGAGGTTGGGGGACAGTCGAAGAAGACAGAATGCTATGGAGCGGATGAGAGTCATAGGAAGAGAAAAGGTCTTTCATGAAGCAGGTGAAAGAGGGTAGAAATGGAGAAAGTGAAGGGGGAAAATGAAAGCTGGGATGGGGGATAAGACACAAAGGGCTTAGAAGTGAAGAGAGGATGAGTGCTAGAGAATGAGCTGGGGCTGATGAAAGGATGAGAAGCAGAAGGTGGTAAATGAGTATAGAGGAAGTAGATAGCGAACTAGAAAGTGGGTGAAAGACTGGGCAGGGGGATAAGATGCTGGCAAAGGAATGAGATATGTAGAATGGAAGGACTGGCAAAGTAAGATTAGGAAATGGAAAGCTGGTAAGTAGGTGCACAGTGAAAAGACGAAGACTGAAATTTGTAGGATGGAAAAAGAGGATTAGAATAAAGCTATAGTTAGGGTAAAAGGTAAATGAGAGAAATAGAAGGATCAATGTCAGAGAGAGATGTAGCAAAGGAAAGGATGAAGAAAACTGAAATAGAATCTTGGAAAAGGACTTAGAAGAAAACCAACCAGAGGAAGTTGAAAAGAGAGATTAGGACCAACCAACTGTCAAAATAAGATGATCAAACAAGAGGTACAAAAGAATGTCTGTCTGTTTTTGGAGAATGAAATAGGTCAGCTTTGAAAACTATGCATGATTAGTTCATTACAGGAGGAAATGCATTTCTGTGTATCTTTCTTCCATGTTTCACAGCTGTGTCTGATTTGGGGGTTTTCCCCATTTCATTTTTTGTCTTTTGTAGTTTATTAATCTTTAAGTGGTGATGGTCTGTGTTTTCCCATGCACAGCCAAGATAAGGGATTCTCTTAACATGCAGTTCTCGCTGGGAATCTGCAATAGTTCAGCTTGTTCTCTTTTCCAATTGGAGGTTACTGATGTTCTAGAATATCTGCAGTACCGATTTTCCATAGGTAGGGTTGGTGCAATTTGAGTTCTTGATGCTGGTGTCAAGTGTCCATTTGCAGTATTTTGTGTTATGATGTACAATGTCTAGCTGTAGAGGGAGTTAATAGTGCTGTCGCTGATGCGAGACTAGAATTTGAAAATAATTTTTTTATATGTTGAGATGTAAAATGAAACATCCTACTTCTGCTCTGCATCTGTTGTTGGGAGAGTTTTATTGGCGAGTCTGGGAGTGTTCCATATGAATGAAGAATTATGCCCCATCAGACTGATATTCAAAGGCAATTAGGCATTTGCTAGCAAAATGCATAATTAGCCTAACCATGTATTTTCAAAAAAATATAAAAATATCATCTGCCATTCTGCAGTTTAAAAGCCTGATACTATCTGTATACTTGTGGGGCATGTTAGGGGAGGAGCAAGTGTAGGCCAGAAGATTTTCCAGATAGTGGCAATTTTCAGCCACTATTCAGGTAAGTTACACATTTAGTTTAGATCAGTGGAATATCAGGCCTAGCCTAAACAGATAATATAATAGCCACGCCATCACTCTGTATATTCAGATTGCTATCGATGTAGATAGTGACATAGAATACACAGATTAAGTTAAATGGGAGGGTAGCATTTGACAAGCCAGTGGGCTGAAAATTTACCCTTATTTTCACAGCTTGTAGGGGGGAGGGCACAAAAGCAAAAGTTGGCTCAGGGTGCTACAACCTCTTGAGCTGGCACTGATCTCAAAATGTATAGTTGAGCGGAAAGGCAGAGATGGAAAATAATGAGAGACATTTAAAGACCTCCATGGCCTTCTTCCAGTTGAAAGGAAGCTCTGAAAGAAGGCATCAGAGGATGAAGGTGAAAGGGGATGGACTCGGGAGTAATAATAGGCAATATATATATATATTTTTGTTTTGTTTTTACAGAAAGGGTGGTGGATGCATAGAACAGCCTCCCAGTGGAGGTGGTGGAGACAAGAACGATATCTGAATTCAAAACAAATACAGAAGATTTCTGAAGGAGAGGAAGAGATTGTAGAACTTACTAGTTTCTCATAGATGGGCAGACTGTATGCCATAGGGGCAACTTGTTCAATGTTTCTATGAATACGTATGGGGGAAGTTTGCATGTAATGGAGGTAATACATGAATATTCATTGTGGATAGCCTAAAACCCCAACTTACAGGGGAGTCCAGGACAGGTTTGAGAACCAATGGACTAGAGGTCTGAGAGCTCAAAAATGCTGATCTGAAGACAAATCACATGGTTGTAAGGCCGCAGGTTCTGTTCTGGACTGGGTCTGCAGAACACTTCCTTAGACACAGAACAGAGAGAGCCTATACACGAAAAGGGATAATAATACACAGTAATGTAAATGAAAAATCAAAGGGTGGTCATTTAATTTTACAGATTTGTGGTAGCTCCAAAACTGGCTTACTGCTGCCTTATTTTCTTTTGAGAGTTAGTTAGTACTGGGCATTTTCAGGCCAGCTCAGGTTTCGTGTTTGATGTGTGTCTATGGTAGTAATAATTCTTTACTCGATTACCCGCTACTCCAACTGCGTGTTCATAGCTGGTGGCTTACCTGTTGGGGTATCTTGAAGCGCACATACGAGCACAGCTTCAACGTGTCCTCCACTTCTTGGGGGCTGGATGGGATCAGAGGGAGCTTGTGAAGATCCTTGGACAAATTCAGGTCCTTCAATTGCTTTATATACTTAGTCTTTTTTGGATTCTGCAGACCTAAACAGAGACAACATGAGGAAAAAAGTTTACAGTCTGAAATAAGCACCGCAACATAATAAAAAACACAGATCAGAATGGTTCTTTTCCAGTAAGATACGCCTCATTATGATACACACATTTGTGAGTGAGTGAGTGAAGCTAAGAATGAAATCCAAAGTTTTGAACTAAATTAAACAAATACGAGATAATATTATAAAAAGGAGCCTTCTAAAGTTATGCATCATCACGCATAAATCACAGTATTTTTGTGACTTATGCACATAAATGGACCCTTTACTCACATATTTGAGCTGGCCACTATTCTATAAAGCATACATAGAGGGCTAATGGCTCATATTTTCTCTGTGATCATGCGCATGGACTGAGCACATAAGTACATATGTAAATCATAAAATACTATAAAAATACATGTGCTCTTAACAAATCTAGATGCGAGCATTTAAGCAATCATGCCTAGATTTAAATGCATTTTAAACCCATTTCAGGGACAGCCTAACCATTAAGCAAATTAGGCCGTTGCCTGGGCGGCAGCAGAGAACAGCTACAGTCAAAGCAAAACAATGCAATGAGGAGTTATCAGTGTGTATGTTTACCTGCAGGAAGAATGAACAATATGCAGATAGTTCATTTACCCTTGCAAATGGCTTTTAGAAATCTCCCTCAAACAAAGTTTTTAATATTAAAAATCATGATGTCCAAATATGCCTTTTTTTAGAATTGCTTTTTAACAGGATTTTTATGTTATATTGCTTTATCAAAGCGGTTTACATTGTAACTTAAACTTGGTTATGTTCATTAAACAGGGACACTGGTAACTTGGATTATACATTAATGTTCTTCTAAGGAATTGGAGGAGGGTTAATTGACCACTAATAACCCCAACCCTCCCCAATTTTATTTTTTTAAATCTACAAACTTTCACATCCCTCTCTATTGCCAGAATATCTATTAATTGAAACTGGTGATGAACATTAAGAGAAGTCCAATGTCCATCCGCTCCTTCTATGAGGTTGGGGGAATTGCCAGCAACAATCAGAAGGACAACGTTGCACTAGCATAAAATTATCTCACACCCCCCCCCCCCCATCCATGTTTCTGTCAATGCCAACCAGCTAAACCTATAGTCCATCAATAGGTCTGCTACCTGGGCTGTCTTGTGGGAAACATAGAAAGATGGCAGAAAAAGACCACATGGCCTGTCTAGTCTGTCCTTCCATATCAACCACTGCAACAGCCCCCTTTTTTCCTTTAGAGATCCTCTGTGTTTGTCAGGAACTCTCTTGTTTTTCAAACTAGAAGAAATACTATTTTATCTTTATTCAAAACTTAATATACCACTCACACGCAATGTACCAGAGCAGTTTACAATCATTAAAGTACAAAGTACTGCTGTGAAGAAGAAACAGAACGCCAGCTATTCAGATAGGAGAGAGATTGCATGTTAAAGAGAAGGACAGCAGATAAGAAGGGCTACAACATAGAAACATAGAAACATGATGACAGAAAAAGACCACAAGGCCCATCTAGTCTGTCCTTCAATAACAACTACAACAGTCCACTTTTTACCTTTAGAGATCCTCTGTGTTGGTCCCATGCTTTTTTGAATTCAGTTACTGTCCTCATCTCTACCACCTCCACTGGGAGACTATTCCACGGATCCACTACTCTTTCCGTAAAGAAATATTTCCGAATATCACTCCTGAATCTATCTCCCTTCACCCTCATCCCATGTCCCCTCGTAGCAGAACTTGCTTTCAATTGAAAGAGGCTCTCTCCCTGAACATTTATGCCACGGAGGAATTTAAACATCTCAATCATATCACCTCTATCCCGCCTTTCCTCTAAGGTGTACATATTAAGATCCTTAAGTCTGTCCTCATATGCTTTATAATGAAGCCTATTAATCATTTTAGTAGCAACCCTCTGCACCGACTCCATCCTGTTCACATCCTTTTGAAGGTGCGGTCTCCAGAATTGCACACCATACTCCAAATGAGGTCGCACCAAAGACTTATACAGAGGCATTATCACCTCCTTTTTTCTGCTAGCCATTCCTCTCCGTATGCACCCAAGCATCCTTCTAGCTTTTGCCGTCACCTTTTCTACCTGTTTAGCTACTTTAAGATCATCAGACACAACCGGGAAACTACAGACCGGTGAGCCTGACATCAGTACCGGGAAAAATGGTAGAAACCATCATAAAGAATAAAATTACTCAGCATGTAGATAGTCACGACCTAATGGGAGACAGCCAACATGGCTTTAGACAAGGAAGATCTTGTCTTACTAATCTGTTATGTTTTTTTGAAGGAGTGAATAAACAGGTGGACAAAGGTGAGTCGGTTGATATTGTGTATCTGGACTTTCAGAAAGCCTTTGACAAGGTCCCTCATGAGAGACTTTTGGCAAAACTAAAGAGTCATGGGATAGGAGGCAGTGTACTATTGTGGATCAGGAACTGGTTAAAAGATAGAAAGCAGAGGGTAGGGCTAAATGGCCAATTTTCCCAATGGAGAAAGGTGAATAGTGGTGTACCCCAGGGATCTGTGCTGGTTCCGCTGCTTTTTGACATATTCATAAATGACCTGGAAAGTGGAATAACGAGTGAGGTTATCAAATTTGCAGATGACACAAAACTATTTAAAGTTGTTAAAACCCAAGAGGATTGTGGAAAATTGCAAGAGGATCTTGATAAATTGGAAGACTGGGCATCAAAATGGCAGATGAAATTTAATGTGGAGAAGTGCAAGGTTATGCACCTAGGGAAGAACAACCCAAACTATGGTTACACGATGCAAGGTTCCACATTAGGAACCACCACCCAGGAAAAAGATTTAGGCGTCATTGTGGATATCATGTTAAAACCCTCGGCCCAGTGTGCAGCGGCGGCCAAGAGAGCAAATAGAATGCTAGGTATGATAAGGAAAGGAATGGAAAATAAAACAAAAGATATTATAATGCCTCTATATCGTTCCATGGTGAGACCGCACCTTGAATATTGTGTGCAATTCTGGTCGCCGTATCTTAAAAAGGATATAGCGATTTTAGAAAAGGTTCAGAGAAGAGCCACCAAAATGGTAAAGGGGATGGAAGGCTACTCCTATGAAGAAAGGCTAAAAAGGTTGGGGCTCTTTAACTTGGAAAAGAGACGGCTGAGGGGAGATATGATAGAAGTCTATAAATTAATGAACGGAGTGGAACGGGTAAATGTAGATCGATTGTTTACCTTATCAGAATATAGAAAGACTAGGGGACATGCAATGAAGCTACAGGGTAAACTATTTAAGACTAATAAGAGAAAATATTTTTTCACTCAACGTGTAATCAAACTCTGGAATTTGTTACCGGAGGATGTAGTAAAGGCTGTTAGTGTAGCTGGGTTTAAAAAAGGTTTGGACAAGTTCCTGGAGGAAAGGTCCATAAACCATTATTAAGAAGGGACCCAGGATATCAATGCTTGAACCAATACAAGCATTGTGGAACCTGTGTCCCTTGGGGAAACTGCTAGGTACGTATGACCTAGATTGGCCACTGTTGGAAACAGAATACTGGGCTTGATGGACCTTGGTCTGACCCAGTATGGCATATCTTATGTTCTTATGTTCTAACCACGCCTAGGTCCCGCTCTTCTTTAGTGGACAAAAGTACTTCACCTCCTATACTGTATTGCTCCCTTGGATTGCTGCAGCTCAAATGCATGACCTTACATTTTTTAACATTAAATCCCAGCTGCCAAATTCTAGACCATTCTTCAAGCTTAGCTAGATCCCTCCTCATGTTATCTACACCTTCCTGGGTGTCTACTCTATTGCAGATTTTGGTATCATCCGCAAAGAGGCAAACCTTACCCGACAGCCCTTCCGCTATATCACTAACAAAGATGTTAAAAAGAATCGGACCAAGGACAGATCCCTGGGGCACACCACTGGTAACATCCTTCTCCTCAGAGTGAGCTCCATCTACTTGTACTCTTTGTCGCCTCCCACCCAACCAATTTCTAACCCAAGCAGTAACTTTAGGGTCCATCCCTAGGGTGCTCAGTTTGTTTATAAGTCGCCTGTGAGGAACAGTGTCAAAGGCTTTACTGAAATCTAAATACACCACATCTAGAGCTCTCCCTCGGTCCAACTCCCTGGTTACCCAGTCAAAGAAATTAATCAGATTTGTCTGACAAGACCTGCCTCTGGTGAATCCATGCTGCCTCAGATCCTGTAATCCGCCGGACTCCAGAAACCTCACTATTTTCTCTTTCAGCAGCGTTTCCAATAATTTACTCACCACCGAAGTTAAACTAACCAGCCTGTAGTTTTCAACCACATCCTTACTTCCGCTTTTGTGTAAAGGCACCACATGAGCCTCTCTCCAGTCCTTTGGCACCACTCCCGACTCCTACGAGGCATTGAAAAGGTCAGTCAGTGGAGTTGCTAGAACGTCCCCAAGTTCCCTCAGTATTCTAGGGTGTATCCCATCTGGTCCCATCGCTTTGTCTACTTTAAGTTGAGCTAGTTTCTCACAAACACAGTCTTCTGAAAATTGTTCAAGATGTCCCTCGCTTCTGTTCTTATTTGTGGGTGTTTTCTGAGGTCCTGCTCCTGGTTCTTCATCTGTGAACACAGAACAAAAATATTTGTTAAGCAATTCCACTTTATCCTTATCAGCTTCTACATATTCCCCCCCTGCACCCTTGAGTCTGACAATACCACTTTTGCCCTTCCTCTTCTCACTAATATATCTGAAAAATGTCTTATCCCCCCATTTTATTGCATTGGCTATTTCCTCCTCCTTTTGAATCTTTGCCTTCTTGACTACTTTGCTAGCTTCTCTAAGTTTTTCCAAATACAGATGCCTGTCTTCCTCTCTCTGTGATCTCTTGTATTTCATGAAGGCCTCCCTCTTTTTCTTCACTTTTTCAGCTACTTCCTTCGAAAACCATAGCGGTCTCCTGTTCCTTTTGCCTTTATTTACCATTTTAACAAAAAGGTTGGTTGCCTTTAAAATACCCCCTTTCAGTTTTGCCCACTGTTTTTCTACATCCCCCAGCTGTTCCCATCCCACTAACGACTCCCTGAGGTATTGGCCCATCTTCGCAAAGTTAGTCTTCCTAAAGTCTAAGATCTTCACCTTGGAATGGATTCTAACAGCCCTATTCCTAATACTGAACCACACCATCTGGTGATCACTGGATGCAAAATGATCTCCCACTACAACATCAGAAACACTTTCACCATTGGTAAGCACCAAGTCCAGTATGGCCCCTTCACGTGTGGGGTCTGTTACCAATTGCCTGAATAGTTCTCCCTGTAGAGAATCCAGGATCTCCTTACTTCTAGATGATACTGCAGCAGGAATGTGCCAATCAACATCTGGCATATTGAAATCTCCTATCAGTAGCACTTCCCCTTTCCTAGCAATGCTGCGTATGTCTTCAATTAACTCTCTGTCCACCTCTTCCTCTTGTGAGGGAGGTCTGTATATCACACCAATGCAAATAGATTTCTCTTTCCCTCTTTCTAGTTTAACCCACAATGCCTCCTCTCTCCCTTTTAAGCTCTGTAATTCCAAAGCTTTAATAGTAGTTTTTACATATAGTGCTACTCCTCCTCCCCTTCTTCCTACCCTGTCCTTTCTGAATAAAGTATAGCCAGGTATAGTTACAACAGGGACCATAGGAGGTGGACTTGACATCAGCGGGGGGCGGGGGACAAGAGGGGGGGAAGGGGGAAGGTCAAAGACTGTACAGAAAAGGTGGGTCTTTAGTCTTGCTTTGAAAGTGTTGAAGGAGATTTCCAGGCGGAGGGCTGACAGGACTGAGTTCCAGAGCCAAGGGCCAAGGAAAAAGAAAGCGGAGGACCGAGTGGATTCCAGATGGGCCCGAGACAGGGACAGGAGAGACATGCAATTAGAGTGGATGGACCTGAGGGACTGGTGGGGGGTGTGGAGATGGATCAAATCAGAGTGGTAGAGTGGTGTACTGGTGTGGTTTGATTTCTGAACAAAGATGAGGATTTTATATTGAATTCGGAAGGATATGGGGAGCCAGTGCAAGTGAATAAGAAGAGGTGAAATGTGATCAGTGCGGAAGGAGTGAGTCAGGATACGTGCTGCTGTGTTCTGGACTAGTTGAAGTCTAGTTGGGTTTGTTGGAGGCCAGCCAGGGAGACATTGCAGTAATCCAGACGGGATATGACAAGGGACAGGAGCAATGTGGTCAGGGAGGGAACTGAGATGAAAGGACGGACCGCACAAAGTTGCCACAGAGTATAGAAAAAGCGCTGGACTACAGATGAGATATGTTCTTTAAATGAGAGGGATGAATCAAGGGTGACACTGAGGTAGCGCAGAGATGAGACAACAGGGATGGGGAGAGGAGGAAAGAAGGGGGAAGAGGGGGGGCTGGGTTGCTGGAGGTGAACCAGATGGCTATGGTTTTGAAGAGATTAACGTGCAGATAATTCGTAGACATCGGGGAGGCCACACAGGACACGGCCATTGAGAGGGCCAATATCAGGTGCTGTGGAACCTGTATGATGAAGAAGGATGATATCATTCATGCAGTAATACATGGAGATACCATATTGCTGAACCAGGAGGGTAAGGGGGGCCAAGAAGATATTAAACAAGAGCGGGGCCAAGATGGAACCCTATGGCACACCACCGAGAAGGGAGGTTGGGGGGGAGGAAGCAGACCCTGAAAGAACAGAGGAGGACCTGTTGATGAGGAAGGAATGAAACCAAAGAAGAACCGAGTCGGAGAGTCCAACACTGCGGAGACGTGTAAGAAGGGTGCAGTGACTGACTGACTAAGTCAAAAGCGGCGGACAAGTCAAGTGAAACGGCAATTGAGAAGAAGCCCCAATGATATGCAACATGCAACTCATTAAGAAGAGATAGAAGAATGGATTCTGAGCTATGGCCAGGACAGAAACCGGACTGTCGGGAGTGGAGGGCTAGGGAAGCTTCGAGGTGGGAGGAAAGCTGGGCAAAGACTAATTTTTCCAGGAGCTTTGAGAGAAATCAACTTGATGTTGTAAACCTTTTGCTGAACAAAACTCCTATCTATTAAGTACTAGCAAACCTCTCCAATTTCCCACCCTGGCCCCCTCCCCCTCTATATAGACTCTTACCCAACCATACTTCAATAGCGCAAGATTCAAAAAACCCACATAAATACAATAAAAACTGTCACCATTAAAACTTATCCAAATGAATTAAATAATCCATATAATCCAAGAACACATATAGATAATGTCAGATAAACATTAAAACCATCTTATTCACAATCTTGTCCAATAACCAATAGCCCACACTAAGGACCACACAAATATAGCAGAAACAGCTCATAAGTAGAGTCAGCATAGTTACTTACCTGTAACAGGTGTTCTCCAAGGACAGCAAGAATCAATCCTCACATATGGGTGATGGCGCCAACTGAGCCCGTGCGGAGCAATTCCCCAGCTTTCAAAGAACGCCTTTGGGACATGCTACCACACATGCGTGGTCCCCTTCCCACCCAAGGATGCCATCTTGCTCAGTCAGATGACATAGCTAGGACAGTAGTAAAAAACTAAAACAAGGTAGGGAGGCAACTCCCAGGACAGGAGGGAGTGTTGTGAGAACTGCTGTCCCTAGAGAACACCTGTTACAGATGAGTAACTACACTTTCTCCAAAAACAAGCAGGAAGTCAGTTCTCACATATGGGACTCCCTAGCTCCAGGCAGCCAAGGACTGAACCATGGCAGCACCAACAGCGACCAAATCGGGTAGCTGTATGTAGAAGGTGAGTCCCCTCTGAGAGACTCTGCAAGACCCTAGCGTCCAGCGGCACTATCACTCCGGTAGCCTGAACACAGAAGTTTATGAGAGCAGGAGTTGCCTACACCCCAAGAATATTACGGAGTACTGCCTGACTGAACGCACTGTCCCTGCGGGCCTCGTTCTCCAGGCAGTAGTGCGCTGTGAACGTGTGAATCAAAGACCATGTGGCGGCCTTGCATATCTCCATCACCAGCACTGAGCGCAAGTTGGCCACGAATATGGCCATTGCTCTCACGTGATGTGCTGTGATCCAGTGCTCAAGGGAGAGGCCAGCTCGCTCATAAGCAATACAGTCCGCCAACCAAGTGGGCAGAGTTCACTTAGTCACAGGGAGGCCCAGTCTGCTGTGATCATAAGACACGAAAAGCTGAGGAACTTTGCGATGGGCCTGGGTCTGCTGCAAGTAGAAGGACAGGGCCCATTTGCAATCCAGTGTATGAAGTATTAGTTCCTCCCTGCCGGCGTGAGGCTGCGGGAAGAAGTGGGGAGGGCCATTTCTTGGTTGGGAGGTGAAAAGAAGATACCACCTTCTGGAGGAATATACCCTGTTCTTGTAGAACCTTGTATATGGTGGATCTGCCACCAAGGCCTGCAGTTTGCGAACTCTTCGAGTGGACATGAGGGCCACCATAAAAGCCACTTTCCAAGACAGATACCACATGTGGCAAGTGGCTAGGAGCTTGAATGGTGGCCTGATGAACTGTGAGAGTACTACGTTGAGGTTCCACTCTGCTGCCAGAGGGTGGAAAGGGGGCTTTGAAAACAGGAGGCCCTAGAGGAACCTGGAGACCAGGGGTTGGCCTGAGAGGGTTTCCCCTTGACAGGGTGGTGGTGTGAGGCTATCACACTCAGATGCACCCTCACTGAGTTAGACTTCAGCCCGGTGTGTGACAGGTGCAGTAGGTACTGGAGTACTAACTACACATGGCAGAAGAAGGGGTTCTCCCTTCTTTCCACACACCAGGTGGAGAACCTTCTCCGCTTAGGCATAAGCCTGTCAGGTGGAGGGCTTTTGGGAGGCCAGTAGGGTCTCCTTGGCTTCTCTCAGAAGACTCAAAGGGACCAGTGCTACCCTTTCAGCAGCCATGCTGTTAGCATTAGCGACCCCAGGTTGGAGTGCAGGAGTGAACCCCCTCCTGAACCAGGAGGTCTGGGGCTCGACCCAGCAGGACTGGGAGTTCCATCGACAGGGAGTTCCACCGACAGGGAGAACAGCAGTGGAAACCAGGGCTACCTTGGCCACCTGGGGACAACCAGTATGACTGATGCCTTCTCACTCTAGACCTTGAAGAGGGTCCTGTCAAAAGGGGGGAGGGGAGAAAGAGGTCAGTGGGTTCACATAGAGTAGGCCCTTGGACCACGAGATGAGGAAGGCATCTGCCGCCACCCTCTCCAGGTGTGGTTGACATGAGCAGAAGCGGGGCAGCTGCGCATTGTCTACAGAGGCAAACAGATCTATCATGGGCCTGCCCCAGAGGTGGAAGAGCCTCGTGGCTACTGTGGTGAGGCAGGTGCAGCACAGACCTGGGAAAGAGAAAAAAAAGAAGGTTTTTCCCCTAAGAGGGGGATGGGCTCACCTAAGCACAGGTCCCAAAATGAAAGTAATACTGAAACACACACGTGCAAGGCTAGCCTGAAGCCACACCCAGTCTCCAGGGCAACAGCAGGGAGAGAGAGGGTGGGGCCAGAAAGGGAAGCACGCTGGCAAACATTTAAACGTGGTCAGTCAGCAAGTGAAGGGAGAGAGCACAGCAGAGCTGAGAGAACTGGGGAAACCAGGAGAAGCAGACAGAACTGCCAAAGCGAGTGGCAGGGCCAGAGAAGAGCGGGAAGAAGCTTGAGAGAGTTCCAGGACTATAGTTCTAACTCAGAAGCAAGCAGCTCAGACTCTGAGCCAGAAACGGAGCCTTTTAGAAAGCCTGACAAAAGGAAGGTTTCTACAAGCAAGGTAAACCAGACAGTACCTTTAAGTGATTCACTAAAGGGAAGGAAGTCTAGGAGCACTGACATTATTCCAGGGGGAAGAAGGAATGTTCATTGGGGAAAACTTTTTAAGCTTTTAAGGAAAGTGAAACTAGAAATCCCTGAATGTATCCCAGTCCCTGAGCCTTGTAGCACTGAGGAAGAAATGGAGGTGGAATTTTATAAAGGGGATTCAGATTCTACAGAAGTCTCAATGGAATGCTCATTGTGCATGAGAAGTGCTTAGAAAGCATTTATTAGCTATTATAAAGAAAGCCAAGAAGTAGTTATACTGAGCCATTGATACTGTGAAGTGCTGGAAAGAGAGAGAAGTCTCATTTTAAAGCTGAAATAGTACTTGTGCTATGAAACTGTTCCAACAGCAGTTTAGTTCCTATGCTGAAAAGTAGAGCCTGTTTTCAAGCTTACCTGAAACAGCTGGGAGAAGCTAACAAGGTTAGCTGGACTTTACTTGCAACAGTGATTTTTCAACTGTGTTTGGTTTGGATGAAAAAGGAAACTTGTTTTGTTCCAAAGACTGAAGGAAACTGATTTGTTATAGCACTGCTGAAGTACCTTTACAAAGAAGCTTTTTGTTGGAGAAAATATCCTCACTTTCTGTTAATGGTTTGGAACCTTCTGCCAAGGTCCAATTTGCAAACTTGATGATTAAAATAAAATTTAGAAATAAATTTTCCTGTGTTGGCCTATTTCCACTTGGACTGCTTTAACTGCCCCACAACTACACAATTAAGGGCCTCAGCTACCAGGCTGAAGCAAGACACAAGTAATATGGCCCGCCGCCCCTACTAGGCAGCCGCCTAGGAGGACTGCCGGCCCACACTACCTTGGGGTTCAAGCGCCACTCATGTGGCCAAAGGATTCTGCTCAGCTTGTCCGCTAGGCAGTTGTCCTTGCCCGGGAGGTAAACTGCTCACAAGAGCATGTTGTTGCAAGCCGCAAAGGAGAGGAGGGCTACCACCTTCTAGCAGAGGAGTACGAACCTGTACCTCCCGGCTTGTTGATATAGAACATGGTGAATTCATTGTCCGTCTGGATCAATATGGACCGGTGTCGCAGGCAGTGGTGGAACACTTGTAGGGCTAGAAAGATTGCCCTGAGCTCCAGGAGATTGATCTGTAGGAGCTACTCCTCCTGGGACCAGCTACCCTGTGTGCAGCGGTCCCCACAATGCGCCCCCAACCCAGTAGGGAGGCATCTATGGTCAGGGTTCTCTGAGGTGCGGGTGCTTGGAAGAGCATTCCCTCACAGAGGTGGCAGACGTTTTACAACCAGTTGAGATATTTCGCCAAATGGCGGGTAACCCTGACTCTGTCCCGTAGCCTGCCCGTGGCTCGAGTCCACTGTGAGTGGAGGCACCACTGGGCCATCCGCATGTGCATGTAAGCTGAGGGCGTCAAGTGGACCGTAGAGGCCATATGGCCCAGTAGGCAAGAGGAGACTAGCTGGCACTAACTGGTGACATTGTACCTCTCCTGCCAATTGTCTGAGATGTTCTGCCCTTACCCAAGGAAGGTCCGCCTTGACCTGCAGGATGTCGACTGAGCACCTATGAACTCCAGATTTTGGGCTGGAGAGTGGTGGGATTTGAGGTACTTGATGTCAAACTCCAAATGCTGCAGAAAGAGGGGCGCACACACTGTTGCCTGACTGGCTTCTGAGGTTATGCGCCCCTGATTAGCCAGTTGCCTAGGTAGGGGAAGATGAAGGTCCCTTGCAATGCAGGTGGGTGGCCACCACAGCCAGGCATTTGGTAAATACCCTTGGCAAGAAGGCCAGGCTGAAGAGTAGTATCCTGTACTGGTAGTGCCCTCCTCCTACCACAGACCTTGGGAACTACCTGTGGGAGGGGTGGATTAGGATGAGTGTGTATGCATCCTTTTAGAGCCAAGGAGCACAGCCAATCTCCCAGGTGGAGGTAGGGCAGCAGTGTTCCAAGGGAGAGCATCTTGAACTTCTCCCTCACCAGAAACTTGTTTAAGTTTCTCAGGTCTAAAATGGGCCTGAAGCCCCCAGTTCTCTTTGGAACAAGGAAGTACTTGGAGTAGGAACAGGCTCTACTGTGTTGTCCCTGATCAGACCTGCAAACTCTGTGAGGAGGAGTCTGGTGAAGGAAGGGGGTCGCACTGGATCTCCTGGGAAGAATCTGGGTGGTATCTGCTGCAGGTGGATGAGGTATCCTTCTTTTGCCACTTGCAGTACCTGCTGGTCCGAGGTGATGTTGGCCCATCTATGAGCAAAGAGCACCAGGCACCCTCCTGTGGGCTAGTGAAGGTCTCCTAGGGGAGGGGAGTCCCTGCCCAGGGAGTCAAAAGCTCCCACCGGGTTGGGTGGAAGCTGGGGGCTGAGGCTTCAGTGCTTTTGCCTTCTGAGCCCCGTGGCCTTGCCTTTTAGTGTGAGAACCTTGTTGTTGGCCCGAGAAGGGATGGTAGTGGTGACTCTGTGGGAAAGGACCCTTTTTTCTGGGAAACAGGGGGCTTTTTACCACTGGTTTCCTGCGGGGTAGGGATGAGGTCTTTTTAGAGAGCATCTGGCAGGTCACTACATTGGCCTTGATCTCGGCCGCCTTGTCAGCAATGGGTTTGCCGAACAGGTTCTCCCCAGTATAGGGGATGTCAAGCAGCTTGTCTTGGACTCATTGCTCGAGGTTGGAAGACTGTAGCCAGGCTTGGTGCCGGGCACCAATGCCGGCTGCTGTGACTCGAGTGGCTGACTCAATGCTAAGCAGTCTTAAGCTGCTCAGGAGAGGAACTTGGAGCAGTCCTTGATCTCCGAGGTCAGGGATTGGAACAGTTGGAGGGCTTCACCGACAAGATCAGCCGAAAACAGACAGCTCCTGGGTTAGAGCCTTCATGTATAATTCATAGGCTTGGATCTGGCACCCAAGCATCGAGTCCTGGTAACACTTGCGCCCGAGGGTGTCGAGGGTACTGGCCTTCCTTCCAGGGGGAATGGGGTAGTGGGTCTTTTGGCTCTTAAGCTTTTGCATGGTCAACCTGATGACCATGGAGTTATGTGAGAGTTGGGGTTTATGGAACACCGGACCCTTCCAGACGCAGTATATGGTGTCAAGGCACCGCCTCACCAATAGTACAGATGCTGGTGGCGCCCACATTCTGAGCAATAGCTGCTCGAGGTACCACAAGGGTTTCCTTGGATAGAGACTTGTATTGGAAGATCTCCAGCTCCTCAGTGTGCAGGTCTTCCTCCACCTCGGTTTGCACCAAAGGGGCTCTGGCCATGTCCTTGACAAAGTCATGAAAAGCCACGTCCCCCAGAGAGTGGTGCCAGGGGGAGAAGGGTCCGAGGGAATATCTGAGGATTCCTTGTCATCTGTCTCCTACTCAGAGTTAAGAGATGACGAAGCCCTGCAACTCATTGTCTTGAGGCCAGCACCAAGGAGTCGGTGGCCTCTGGAGGACTAGGGTCCGAGTCATGGAAACTAGCCGGGGAGGATCGGATGCCTAAGGAATGTGACTGGGACCTCGACTGGCGCCGAGGGCTTACCTGAGGCCGGTGGTGCTTGGAGCTTGGAGTTTGGCTCTGACTAGGGACTCCCCTGAAGTCAGGGACCCAGTCGTTGGTGCAGGTGATGCAGATGAACCAGCCATCGCTGCCCACTGCAGGACCAGGTTAGCAGTGATGTTCTGCTCCAGGGCCACCATTCTGGTTTCCAAGCCAGAAGGCTCCGCAGCTTTCATCATGGGCACAGAGGATCTTGGCTCTGGTGCTGGCACTCTCATGAGTGTGTTCTCAATGAGGACTACGGCCTTGGGGAACCTCTTACGGTCTCCACCAGCCAAGGAATCCTTCTTGAGAAACTTGGTAGGGTGCTTCTCGGAGACACCAGAATCCCTCTGGGCAATTTTACCAGGTTTCTCTGGTGCAACCTCAGCAAACTTCAAGGACGTTTTCTTCTTTTGGTTGGTCTTAGGTGTCATGGCCTGGCACAGGTCACAGGAGGTGCTGTCATGGTCCAGTCCCAGGCAGCGCAGGCACCAGTCATGGGTGTCTGTCACTGACATAGTTTGACTGCAGTGGTCACATTTTTTGAACCCACCGGGAGACATTGTGATGACCCCCGGGCAAAAAAAGACACAAACGCCAGTCAAGGCAAGTCTCTATCAAAAAAGGAAAAGGGGCCGAGAGCAGCACAGAGATCAGTGCCAGCTCGAGGCAGGAAGAGGAACTGGTATGCAACTGGGAAAGCTAACTTTTAAGGATAATTAGCAAGGATTTTTTTCTGGGGAAACAGGATAGATGTCTGTAGGGCTCCACGGAAAAAAGGAGACTGAGCAAGATGGCACCGTTGGGCGGGAAGGGGACCACGCTTACATGGTAGCATGTCTCAGAGGCTTTCTTTGAAAGCTGGAGAAATGCTCCGCGTGGGCTCAGTTGGCACCGACATCACCCATATGTGAAAACTGACTTTCTGCTTGTTCATGGAGAAAGGACAAGTTCCACAAATGTTCAATAAAAATACTAAAAGTCAGAGATGACGACTACATTAATGCAAAAAAAATAAAGGAAAGAGTAGGCCATTACCAAGTGGTTCATGGATTATGTGGGTGTGTGACATCATAGCCTCTACAGACTAATTAGGTAAACTGCTATACTCTTTGCTAGCCTGGCACTGCCCTGGGAACAACACTAGAGCTCCTTTACAATATTTAACTCATACCATATGAGTATTATTACTTGTTGGAAAATGTTCCCTCCACCATGCTCGGTGGACCATCACTCCTTGTATGCTCCAGCCATTTTACAATTGTGAGAGCCAGAGAAGGAGTTAAGACAGTAACACAAAAAATGCTGGAATTGTACTGAGGTGCATACATGAAGTTTTCAGAGGTATATGACATCATATGGAAAAGATGTGAAAACACACTTATCGGTAAATGGTGGCCTTGAGAGAGGGTAGAAAGGCAATCATGAGAGATAAACATGCCAGCTTAGCATGAAGAAGAACATATGGCCCCCAATATAGTTGTCAGAACATGGGGAGTTGAAGAGATATATTTCTTGAGAACTGAGGGGTGGGAGAGAACCAAGCAAGAGAACCAGGTAAAGAAATGAGTGAGGGGGCAGAGGTCAGATAACAATATAAATCTGACAAAGCCCAGAGTGATAATTGCAGACATGGGCCCAAGAAAGGTCAATGGAGAGAGGTACAGACATGAGTAGAACAACATGGCAAATCACACAAGTGGGGCCCCAGACAGCTGGAACAAGAATGAGCTAATTAGAGAAGAATGCCCCGATAGTAAGTATGGTCCTGAGCAAGGGTATATAATGTGACAGGACCAGATACACAATGAATCCATCTGCTTCACATTGGAGGCTGTGGGGAAGTATGGATTTCCTGGGTTCTCTATGGCCCCAGTATCCCTGTTGTTGTGTCTGAGAGTTTTGTGTGCATGTAGCCTGTCTTGTGTGTATGTCTATTACACTGATCTCTTGTGTCCAGGAAAACCTGTTATACTCGCTGTTGAGTCAGGAAGTAAGACAGAATCATGCAGGCAGGACTAGACATTCTGACTTGTAGTTGTTTAGAAATCTGTATCTGAGATAAGACAGAATGACCCCGTTTGCCTGCTGTAATTCCACTGGACTGTTACCATGTATGAGCGTGTTGTCCTGCATAAGGTGAGATGTTGTTGGGAAGTGTAAGTCCTCTCTGTGATGTTTCTTTTATTGGGAAGTGATATGTCCTCCCTGAGTGGTTCCCCTTTTGGACGGAGGAACGTGTCTGCTTGGGAACTGTCTGGCCCACAGTCCAGTTGACCTTTCGCCCTGTACACAGTTTAAAATCACACAGGGCCATAGAGAGCCAGAATCACGCCCTGTGCAACTTGCACATCGGGCATGCACCCCCCCCCCCCCCATACTTCCATCCAGTCGCTGTCTGCTGCTACCCTGCTGCCGCCGCTCTCTGTTTTCTCCACAGTGGCGCTGGCAGCACGGCAAGAGCAGGCAGTGCTGGACGGAGGTATGGGGGAGGGGATGTGTGCCTGATATGCAAGTCGCAGCAGCAGCAGCAGATCTGATCCCTCCCTGCTCCGGACATCACGTCAGAGCAGGGAGGGTTCAGAGCTGCAGAAAGACAAGACCTGCAAAAAGGCTTAGGGGGCGCATTTCAGTTGCCTGCTGTTGCCCTGCCGCTGCCAAGAAAACAAAAGTGGCAGCGGCGGCAGCAGACCAACAGCAAGCAGCTGAAACGCGACTCCTAAGCCTTTGCACCCTATGTGGCTGCACTGCTTGCACAGGACTAGGTACGGTACCGAGTGTGGGAATTACCACAAACTACAAAATAGCTGGTGGGCACCGGGCAAGAAGAAAGTTAGCAATGGCTCCTCCTCTTTTCTTCTGCCCCCCCCCCCCCCCATAAAACCTAATGGAAACATTGATGCTGGGCTGAACCTTTGGAGGTGCTGCACATGACTCTGATGCTGCAACATTATTTGTGTGTAATAAAGTTCAGTTCACCCCTTTGTTACTCGATTCCTGGATCAAGATGAATGGTGCAGAGCCTTTCCAGGTTCTATATGGCCCATATGGCCCTGTTTCCTCAGAGGGCAGAAAGCTTCAAACTGGGCCTCACCTCCAGGACAGATGAGAGACAGGCTGCAGATGTCAGATGGGTACTGAGCTGCATACACTCCTGCCAAGGTTCCACCCGCTGATACGCCTACCAGATGGAAGGGTTTCCGATTCAGTTTAATGGATTCGACAAACTAAAAAGAAAAAACAAAGGAGGAATGATATTACCATTGCTAACTGGCACCTATCGAAAATTCCATGGAAACAAACCAGTTATCTGCACCCACAAAATCAGAGGCTCGGCAGCAATTGTCTGGCCTCCCAGCTCTGGCTGCTGCAGATGGTGGTGAAGCAGCACTCATGGCCGATGGCAGATTGGGGCAGAGTCAGCCAGATGCTGGGCTCGGGTGCACCACAGAAGAGGAGCCTGAACGGAGACAGTCTTGAGGTTTGGTTTGTATTGCATAAAATTATTCATCGTAATGCTGCAGTTTGTGCGTCATCTCGGAAAATGATGTTCTTCATTTATGTTTGCACTCCTCCAGTGGGTACGGTTATAAATCCCAAATGGGGTTTTTCCTGTAACCACATAGCGAAGAGTTTTTTCATCTAAAGATCCTGTCATTTGGAACGCAATACCCTTGGAACTAAAAGTCCTGGCTGAGTTGTCAACATTTGGTAAGCAACGCAAGTCTTGGTTATTTTCCTTGGAGCATATTAACCAGCAAAGTAACGGTGCAATAAGTGCAGTAAATGTCCTGCGTCTAGCGCACACAGGTGCTAAAACATGTGTTAACCATTAACTGCACTTTAGTAAACATGCTCCTTTGTTTTTGAATTATTCGTTTCATAGCAACAATCTTGTTTTAATAATAAATGTTTTTGTGAACCACTCCAGAGCCTTGCAGGAAGGTTGGAATTTAAAGCCAATGAAATAAATAAAACAAGATTTTCAGAGGACAATGCCCTCCATCTGTAGGGAGGGATGTCACTTCTATCCAGAGATGAGCAGGGGCACGTCAATGAATGATGCTTAAGGCCTGCCTCAATCATGACCTCAGCCTGGCTGCATTCTGTTTGTGATACCGTACTGGTATCTGTTTCCGAAATGGGCAGCTCCCGTCATGTCTTTAATGTTGCCGTATGTAAGGCGGAGGCGTGCCCGCTATGTCTCCCGATGGCCAAGTCAGAGCCTACTGTACACAGCATATCAAATATAATGCCTTATACAAGTTAACAGCATTTTAATCATGTTAAATAGCTGTCTAAAACTCACCCAGTTAACACAGTTCAAAATAAAAGTGTGTGTGTTGTGGAAAAATGCACATAACTGCTGTCATGGGGTAGATAGGGCAGAGCCTATGGAAATAGGAAACTCTGAGCAAAACAGAGCTAATGCTGTCAGATCAGATCTACACATGGCCCAAGGTTGCTATGAGCAACGTACACAAGCTGCTGCACGAGGTGTGAGGGAACGCCCAAACACTAGGCTAGCTCAGAACTCATTAGGAAATGAGGAGCAGCTGGGAAGGGGTGGAGCCCAAACAGACACCAGAGCCTACGCAGTTAAAAATCACTTACCAGGGAGTAGTGAGGAGAGACCACCAGGGAATTCCAGAACCGTTGCTGAGAGCAAGAGAGCACCGGGGAATTCAGGAACTGTTGCTGATAGAGAAAGACTACCAGGGAAGTACAGAGCTGTTGAATCCTCGAGGGACTGCTTTGGAAAGCAGTGCACAGCTGAACACTGTCCCAGGGAACCTTGCTACAGAGGGAGCAAAGGAGGTAGTCCGGGAACCAGGCTGAGGAAAGTCAAGTTGCCCAGTATCAGGTACCAGGAGGGAGAGGATCCCTATCCTGAAGAGAGTTTTGTAACCAGAGGGAAGCTGAAAAGAAAACCTAGTAAAAGGCTTTCATTTGTGCCCAGCTCTGCTCGGCTGAGAGACACTGAAGAGAGAGTGCTGGAAGGTAGGCTTATTGATCCTAATAATTGTGTGGCTCTCCTGAAGAGAAATACAGAGAATACGGTAGTTATCCATTCCCTTCTAGTCAGGAGGAGGAGGGGAACTCCCTGAGCTATAGGGAGGATCTTTGCAACCATAACGGAGGTTTCAGTCCAAGAGAAACTTACTCCGGGGTTGAAGAAATGCAATGTGAGTCATATGAGGAACCCATTGTTGACAGTTGCATGGACTGTACGTATACCCTGGCTGAGGGTGTCACTTCTTTGTGTTGAAGTACTGTAAAGTGTTTGTAAAAGAAAACAGGAAGAAACGTGTTTGCTTTTGAAAGAGACTGTTTTCTTTTTCCCTTTTTGCCAAGCTGAAGTTAAGCAAAGTTTTTGGTTCAAATGTTTCTTTAATTTAGTACCAGACGCATGGTCCTTATGTTACTTTGTTTCAATGTGCTGAGAATCCAACCCTGGGAAGGGGAATAAAAAGTCCTGTCTTAAAGCCTTACCTCTTGACTACAACTACATTCTTTTGCTAGTGTGTGGAACTACAAGTACCAAGGGGCATTGCAACGCCTTTATAACACTCCACAGCTACTAAAGAAACGCCCCGCTGAATTAACCCATGCTTATGGCCTCTGGGGACCTTCACGGGTGACACTGCACATGGAGAAGGCATTCGTGGGGGTATGTTTAGGTTGGGGGAGGAAAAGTACATTGGTACGCTGCATTTTCAAAACCTTTTCTGTAATCTCAACAACATTTTACCTGCAGGAAAAGCAGGTGAAAATGACCAGTCACTCCCTGTACCAGTGGCAAGCTGAAAAACGCAAGTACAAGCTACTGTTCACTTCCATGTGGTCCTTAGTTTGATTCCTGCATTCTGGGTCAGTTGGGGGGGGGGGCTGCACAAGGGGGCAAGGTGAGGGGTGGGGGTAACCCCTGATGGCTCAATTTACAGTGTTCTAGAGGGAGCACTAGTTCCTGGCCCTTATCCTCTGGGCCACTGAAATGAGGAGGGGAGGGGTGAATTAAAAAAAAAAAAAAAAGAGGAGGAGGAAGTCCCCCAGACAAGTAAGTAAAAATGCAAAAATTCCAGCACTGGTTGCTGCTGGGTCACCGGGAGTCAGCATCCACTTTACAGCACGTAACAAAAAGTGGAACTCTAGTGGGCCAAAAGCTTTAAATATTAAAAAAAAAAAAAAGAATGAAAATTCTGTGATGACATAAAAGAGCGATTCTTATGGTTCTGCTTTTTTACCACAGTTATGCAGTCATCTTTGTTATAGCAACCCGTGTAAAATAAGAAAAAAAAAGGGACACATTTTCTAACACAAAAGGCAACTACTTACTGTTGTGTGATATTTTTCATAACCAAACAGAACACAACACAAAAACAGCAAAAACAAAATAAGAAGTTATTCTCCAATAAAACTAAGTTATATTAGGAAATGCACTTTGCCTTCCCCCTCAGCAGTCTCTGCTACCCTCGCCTATCCGGCTGCCTGGATGGTGCTAATGCAGGAATGAAGAGAGACCTCCTTCCGGGCCTATCCTCATTGCTGCTAGTCCCCTAAAAGCAGCAGCCACTGTGACATCAGCTGTCTTCCCTCCCACTCATCACAGCGCATGCGGGGCAGGGGGGTCAACCGCAACATACTGCGGAGCCCTGTAGCATGAGCCCCGTGCCTAATCCCACAAAACACTTGAACCAAAGCAAAATAAGCTTTGAAATCAAAAGTGATTTGGAAAGGCTGAAAAAGCCATCTAAGATTCCAAAATGGATTTAAGAAGGTGGGGGTGGGGGTGACAGAACATGTGATTGAATATTTCATGATCATTATCAAATGATTCATTAGTCAGTGTTGCTCAAAAGTAAAATATCAAAATGCATGTTGTAAAATGGAAATCAGAAACTACAGCATATGTACCAACAAAATGAATGATATTTGGAAATCTATTCCTGGGCTTTCTGCTTCTTTTGGGAGACTTGATGCAGGTATCTGTAAACCGCATCTGCATGGACCAAATGTACCTTGTGCAGGTCTTCAAGAGGAGAATTTTATAATGGGGCACCACGGGTTGATGCCTACTTAAGTGCCTATGGAGACACTATTTTATAACAAGTAGACACCTACTTGTCTTTATAAACTACTCTGTAGACCCTTTATAATACAGCTCCATATAACGTGAGGTCACTTAAGACACAGTGGAGAGTTGAATCCTTTTTTTCTTGCTATTACATATTACACTGTAATATCTTGGCCCCCAATGTCAGCATTATATAGGGTCTACAGCATACTATTAAAAGTAGCAGAGATTGTGCCTTAAAGCAGGGACATTTACAGCAGCCCTAGAGCCTATATTTTCCAACTAAGCAACATGAATTATAGCATTTTGTAATCTATATGTTCCCCATGCACATGTCCACCAGCGAAGTACAATGTGCACTACCCTGTAAAAAGGATATACTTTTATGCTGATCGGTATTTTACAAGGCCACATACGAGACTAAAATACCACCAATGTAGCCTTGTGAAGTACCTGTCCCCTTGCTTAGTCACTTTTAGAAAACCAAAATATCCACTTGTGTGCATACAGTGGGTTTTTCCTTGGTGTTTTAGCCATCTAACTAGCAGCAGAACATGCCTGGTGTATGCTTTTAAAAAGTCTAAGTTACTGAGTAATGTTATACAAGATATTCAAAGAATTGGCCCAGAGTAGTCTTTTTGACCTAATTATTGAGTAGCATCAGTGTTTGCTTTGAATCTCTGCACTTATTGGTTAATGGACACGGAGTCGTGAGATCAAGCTGTAGGGAGAAAGGTTTACACTTTATTAAAAGACTTGATATACCGCCTCTCGACAGCAAGTCGAAGTAGTGTACAATTCAAATGCCAAAAAGAGAGAAAAAGGTGAAAGGAACTATAAAATCCAATCGGACAGTTAAGGAGCATTCACATAACAGAAGGAGAAGAAGGGTAGGGCTAGGAAATAAGGGCGTGGAGGGGATATTATAGGCTTGGTGAAACAGAGTTTTGAGGAGTATCTTAAACTGTTTAAAGGGGAGTTCTGCTGGGAGAATGGAATGATTGGTAGATTCCAATCTTGCTAGAGATGCTGCAGGGAGATAGAAATTCCGAAGGGTGTGTTGAGGCGCATGAAGGATGATTCGAGTGGCCAGATAAGGTGAGGTGGCAGTGTGTAGTGTCTTATGAATTCAGGTTAGAATTTTGAACTGTATACGGAATTGGTAGCCAATGGTTCTGGATAAGTAGGGGTATAACAGGTCAAATCGAGTGGCATGGGGAAAGCAGTCTTACAGCAGGTTCAGAGGAAACATGAGAAAAGGATGTTAAGATGCCTGAAATAGAATACCAGCAAAGGTAGCAGAAACTGAAACCACGACAAAATGTAAACAGATTGGTATACTCCAGCCCTCCGCAACCTAAAAAGACAACTCTGCAAACGCAAACGAAAATGGCATAAATTCAAGAACAGTGAGCACAGACACCAATACTTACAACTACTGAATAACTACCACCCCTCCATAGATAAGGCAAGATGTGAATATCACACTAGACTACTCAACTCTACAATCAACCGACCAAGAGAGCTCTTCAACATCATAAAACAGTTGACAACCAGGACATAACACTCACCCCCCCAACAGCTGTCTGAACACTTTAAGCAGCTACACCCACAACCGGATATCCCGTACCCCTCCCCTGATGAAGATGACAACCCAGACCCCTAGACTACATTCTCGGTTGTCACAAAAAGACAAATAGAGGACATCATAATATCTCAAAACACTACAACCTCCCCCTTGGATCCCTGCCCCATTTTATGGATTAAAGCATCCAAAAAGGAGTTAAGCACCGCGCTCACCAGAATCACACACTCAGTGCTACAAGGCATCATGCCCACATGTCTAAAAACCTCTTCCATATGGCCAACACTGAAAAACCTGACCCTGGACCCTGCTGAGCCTTTATCTTACAGACCCATTGCCAGCCTCCCCCCATTTGCTGCCAAGATTGTAGAGAAAACCGTCCAGCACCAACTTCAGGACCATATTGATAGACACAGCCTCCTGGACCCACAACATGGTTTCCGACCACAGCATGGATTAGAAACACTTTTGAACACCCTGGTAAATACTCTAACCCAAGGACTACAGTACATCGACCAAGGCTTCCTGTTAATCTTCTTTGGTTCTCCTCATACCTCACAGATACCAACAAATAAAAATCAGACATAACACCTCCACTTCATACAAGGAGTCCCCCAAAGGATCCACCCTCTCTGCACTCCTTTTCAACCTGTACATTAAACCACTCTGCACAATAATATCACACAACCTCAATGTGCACATCTACACTGATGATATCATAATCTATGGCCCAATTGACACAAACCAGCCCTCATTATCTGCCCACCAAGAATGTTTCACCAAGGTAGCCAATTGGCTAAAGGACAACCACCTTCTCCAACTGCAACAAAACAGAGGCGCTCTATATAACAAAAGACACCAACTTCACCACCCCCTCCTCCACAACATCACTGAACAACATGGAAATTAAAGTCAAAATTGAAGTTGGCTCCTGGGAGTCACTCTTGATTAGCACCTCACTTTCAAAGCCCACATCAACAAAATTGCCCAGATAATATATTTCAAAACAAAGACACTTCAATATCTCCGCTCACTCCTATAGCCAATGGACTTTTGCACTCTGCTACAAGCCACCGTCCTATCTCACTTTAATTACTGTAATGCTATCTATCAAGGCCTACCTAGATCCACCCTTCTACCCCTTCAAACAGCTCTTCACTCAACAGTAAGGGCCCTAGTAGCAGCAGCAAAACAGGACCACATCACACCAATACTAAAGCAGCTCCACTGGCTCCCACTACAGAGCCAAATTAAATTCACAACTTTCATGCTAACCCACAAAGCAATCCATTCTGACCCCCCCTGCACATCTCTGCTCACTCTTCAAATCTCCCAGCCATACAGGTCTAGACGGACCACAACAATGAGCACCTTCATCATCCCACACATCAGAACCAAATCCAACTAGCAAGCATGTAAACAAGTCTTCCACTTCTACATACCCTCAACGTAATTCACCCTACCAGACCAGATAAGGAACATCACAGACCCCAAATTCTTCAGAAAACACCTAAAAAATGTACCTATTCACAGAACATTTCAAACCTATCACATAACCCCTCCACAGTTGGATCGGAACCAGATGTCTATCACCACCACTGTACATAGTTATAATTGTATATAGTTATGAAAACAAAACAAAACCTAGCAGTGGCATGATGTACATAGTTTGTGGCATTGTTATAATGTAATATCAAGATTGTTCCCTGTAAACCGTCTTGACCCGGTGAAAGGCGGTATGTAAATATAGCTAAATATCTATCTATATCTATCTATTTCTAAAATCAACAACATTTAACGGCCCAGAGAAGCTGTTTTGAATGTCCTTTAATTTTTTGGGAACGTTGGGTCCTTGATGCAAGAAACGGGGGAGGGTGACCACAGCAGAGGTTTACCTCCTGGGTCCCGCCCCACTATAGTCTGAGACCTGTTCCCAAAGATCAGTATTTTTGTATTGGTGAGGAGTGGAGTATTGTTTATTTCATGATTTTTTGCTCCATTAAGACCCAAAATACATTTTTTTGTTTGACACAATATAGCTAAACAAACAAACAAACATTCTTGGGACAGGCATAGCATACATTAAGGGCATGGGAGATAATAGATAGAAGAAATGGGGAAGGAGGCTTGAGTGTTTTTGGTCTTCTAATTTTTCATATGAGCAAGCGGAGACCAGTGATTATGGCTGCGTCAGGGTTGATACAACCTGCACCAAGCAGCCACAGCTGTATGAGGTGTTATAGAAAATTAGAAGAACTTGTACAGAACAGAGTATGGGCTAGCAGAATGTTTGGACAACAGCTGCACTAGTTTTGCTGGCTAGTTCATAGATTTGGAAAGGTGCCTGGGTGCTATATTAAGTATAGGATTTACTGGAACCAACAAGCAAGATGTCCCTGCTTCACATGTGTAGTTGGAGACTACTATCTTGATGGAATTTAAAGATGATTGTGATGTACATAGATGGCAGTGGAGGGAACAGGGTTGAGAGGGTGGATGAGGAGGTAGTATTTAAGTGCGGGAAATTTATATGCTTATCTAACCAAGGTAGTGGTGAACCAAGAGGAGGAGGACAACAGGGCAGACAGGATGGGCCAATTCTCACTTATTCGTGTTCTTCATTCAGTTATTTATTGAGCAGTATCATGTGATATGTCCACAAAACAAGCCCGGTATATTATTTTGAGCTGTGTATAGGGAGGGGAATTTTCAAAAGCATTTCTGTGGGTAAAACAACGTTCTACCAGAGGACACAGTCTTTCTTTAAACTGCTCACCTAATTTGCAGGTACAGTAAGCAGATGCATTCATAATGCATAGTCAGTTCATTAGTGTACCTTCAAAATATAGCATGTATTAAATCAATTTAATGCTTAGTGACCCATGAACTAGTGTGCTGATTACCAGGTGTTAAGAAGTTGTAATATGCATTATTTTTTTTAAATTAAATGTGGAACAACCAATGGAGGTCCAAATATCAGAAAACGGATCAAAACAAACTGAAAAAGAAATCCCAATTTTTTTCTCCTGGGCACATCCCTAATGTACAATGTGTATACATACAAGTTTAGCCAGAATGTGAGGCGGCTTTTCTTGGGAAGAGGTCTGTATTTAATGTGCATAATTTTGAAACTTTTAGCATATACAGGGTGGCCCAAAAAAAGTGAGAACATCTCGTAAATTAAAAGCTTAAATAGTTTACTTATTTATCTTTTTTAGCTATATAACGCCTTTATTTCGACAATTTCCGGTCGCCATCTTTTTTTAAAAATTTGTCAATCGTTTACATCTGTCTTTTAAATGTTTAAATAGCTTATATGCTACGAGATGTTCTCACTTTTTTTGGGCCACCCTGTACATGTAAATTAACAGTAAAAATTTGTGCATGATAGACAGCTGCTGTAAGTATAAGCGCATAAATTCCCTGGGGTAGGTTTTCAGAATGAAAGTCCGTACATTCTTTTCCTTTCAAAATTCTGCAAAACTCAGAGAAAATTGTGTAAGCGCAATTATAAAGTTATTTCATCTGATGTGTCCAGAGAACACGCCTGCTTTACTCTTGGCCTGCTCGTTCAGTGTACCCAGAGTGAACTTTTGATTAATTCATCTGACTCATTCGCGCATCTGGTGAACATACCTGATGTATTCTTTTAACTTGTCCGTTTATGGAGTAGTCATCTGAGCACAAGCGTGTTGTACCCTCATGCCCAGGTAAGTCAACACAGATCAAGTGCAGGTTCTTAGGAAAAAACTGAACAAATAAACAGAAAATCTATTATATAAAGAAACTGTCATCTTTGGGGTATGTCTACTAAATCACAGTAGCAGCCAAAACCATGTGGTAAGCAGCAAACCTTTGTGGTATCTGCAGGGGGTGTTCCTGGGGGAGTCCTGCAGAAATTGCAGGTCCCCACAGTAAATCTATGGGGAGGATGGTAGCAAATCGGGTGCACAGAGTTGTCAGTTGCTCTGTGTCCTGATCGCTACCTACCCCCCCCCCCTAATATTATTTGTGCTGCAGTGCTATGATCTGCAGTACTAAAATATAAAAAATAAGCGTGGGCCCCCCTTTCATCACCAATCCCCTCTGGATAGCTCTCGAACCCCATCGGGGTGGGGGTGGGAGGAGGGAGAAAAAAAATAATTGGTGCACCCCTGATGTTTAAAGTGTCCTAGTTAGCCATTTGGACTAGACCCCCTCCTGTCCCCGATGCACAATTGCAAGGGTGCCCTCCCCTCCCGGTACAAAAATATACCTCCAGGCTAGCCAGCTGGCAATGAGGGTGCCCTGTAGCCCCCCCATGGTGGTCTAGTGGAAGAACGTGGCAGGAGCAATCCTATAGGTTCCTGCCTATCTCGCAGCCAAAACAACATGGTTGCCATCACAAGCTCCTGCCCTCTAGTCCCATTTGCACTGTGTGAAAATCAGATATCGTGGAAAATTGCCTGCAATTTCAGATTTTTTATTTTTGTGCAGGTTAGCTACTACCATAGGGTGTTAATCCTGCGTTAGCCCCGTAGTCGCAGCGAACACACTTTAGTAGACATACCCCTTTATTTCCTCCAAATGAAACATTTTCCTACTCAAATCTCTTCAGCAAACACTGTCTAGCTCTTCCTTACTAATAGGGCTCACTATAGGATCTCCTGATTGCTAGCAGCAGTAAATGAAGACTCAGTGGAGATCACATTAGAGGTCTGATTCACCTGCCTCTACAGAGAAAAGCAGTAACTATGTACTAGAGAACATATCAAAAAACAGCATCTGGTTACTAAGACCATCTATATACCAAATTCTTTGGAGCAGCACACAAGCCCTGCACAGACACTTCTGCTGCACGAAGGCCATCCTAAGTATGTCCCTCAGCATTCCATGTTTTTCATCTACAGACTAGTTTACAAGAATTCAGTTCTGCTATAACAAACTCTGGGACATGTTTCCAGACTCCCAGTCTGTGTGTAATAAAGAGGAACTGAAAATAGCTTATCGGTCACTGGAGAAAACCGAAACCAGGGCCCACTGTTTTACCCTCAGATGAATTTCTGCCTTAAATGGAGAGAGAATGATAAGCTCCTCACAAGTGCTTAACCCTTTCATGGCTGTTGTTGCCATATGGCAACCTTCAAATTTTCCCCCAAATTTTCTATATTTCCAAAAAATATTAATTGTATCTTAATTTATGTAATGTTACAAAACAATTATGTGGACGCAAAAGGGTTAAAGGGTCAACTTGCAGCATTATCCAACTTCCAAGAATAAAATGATCCGTCATTCACAGATATTCTTCTGGTTCTGAACATCCAATGATTTTTTTAACCCATTTGCTGAGCCTATCAGGAGCTGCTAGGAAACACAAGGCTTCCTGACCGCCTCAGCAAGGGAAATGGAATAAGAAGTCCCTTAATATGAAACCCCCCAAATATTATGGAAGAAAAGGGAATTTTAATAAAGTTACAAGCATAGAAAGAAAGCATTCCTGCTTATAAGTACATTTCAACACTATCTCTAGGAAATATTTCACTCTGAATGGTTTTAACACTATGGTGTTTGGATTTTCTGGTAGGAGCTCAGGAGATATGGCAAAAGAAATGCACAATTGGAAGCCTACCCTCACTACAGGCAGCCACATGTCCTTGTTTGCTGAGAATCCATGTAAGAGCAGCAGGGATGGCTTGCTTCCAGGCCGCCCTCGGTGCATATAGCAGAACCGGTAGTCCTCATGGTAAGCATATCTCACCTGCATGCCTAGAGCTCTGCACCAGAACCTGGAAAAATGCAAATCGGCAACAATAATTAGAACAGACACGTCAAGGTCCCTCCCTCTTCAAATTCCTAGACAAGTTCAAATGGGAAACTAAGTGGAAATGCTTACAGTCCTGGGTGAAAGTAAACTGGGGCGTAAGAAGAATTTATTATGAGTAATCAAGAAAAAGCAGTGAGGACCTTGAAGACAAGGAGATTTTTGCTGAGTCAATACTCTCATGCTGTAGTGAAAGTGAGTTAAAATTGACTACTGATTATGCATCAGCAGTAAGTCATAGAAACATAGAAACATGACAACAGAAAAAGACCACAAGGCCCATCTAGTCTGTCCTTCCATAACAACAACTACAAGTCAGGGATTAATTAAACCTCAGTTTTGTAGGGAAAATGCATGCCTGTACAATTATGTGAAAAACATCTTACATAACTGTTTTGATAGAACAATGTGAAACTTCCGATAGGGAGTTACTGCTACACAAGATAAGAAGAACTTTGCACCTGGAAAATGTATACAAAATAAAGAGATCATCAATCGTAGAGATCTGAGCTTCTGAACCATGGGAATGGAGATGCCCCTCCCTTGAGTATTCTCGGGCGCCTGGACAGCGTCTTGATTATGTTTAATGGATAGCTGATACTATTCTGTGTGTATGTCAACTGATGGAAAAATTACTGGTTGCTCTTGCAACAAGATAAAATGGGTGCCTTTTTCAGCCAGGAGAGAGAGAAAAAAGGAGCTCTCACCTATAGAGTGAATACATGCACTGCCTAGGATTCTCCTAAGTCTCTTGCCTGGCTGAATCTGGGACCTATTTAGTCAAAGTGTGGCACGAGATGAAGTTCATGGCTCCGTCGGTGATGGATCATTTTCCTGTATCTTGCTGGCTGTAGATAAGTGAATCACCTGCTTTCAAGTTCTCTTTTCTAACTAATTATAAGTGAATAAGTGAATTACTTGCTTTCAAGTTACCTTTCTTTTTATCTTATAAATAAACTGCTTATCTTTATTCCAAAGTGTGTTAGCCTTTATTTTTGCACCCTGTTCAATTAGCAAGACACATGCTATGATCAAAATTGTGTCACTTGCAGTAATGACTTGGTTTTCATTAATTCTATTGCTGGCTAGAGGCCGTTTGGCTTCTGCCCCTCCGATGCCAGATACCTACTTCCTGTTTGCATAGGGGCAGAAGAGGCTAATCAGAGGCGCTGCTTTCACCCCTATGAAAAAGGGAGTCATCCTCGGGCATCGGAGGGGGCAGGTGTGAAACAGCCTCGCAGCACCAAAGGTATAGGTGAGCACAGTGCAGCCATTTTAACCACTGTCGCTTCTGCAGGTCCCAGAGGGGCGGCAATGGGCTGCTCCTGGACCACTGGTACTCTAGCGACCACTGCCTTCACAGCAGCCCCAGCCTCGGCCAGCCCACTGAAAAGAAGAAGGGCTCAGCAATCAAACTGAGATCTCATCTAGCAGCAGACTGCACTGCCATAAAACCACCAGATTGGTCCTTCGTATGCAGAAACCTCTACGCTTACACTGAGGAAGACCTGCTCTTCTCCACAGTGATACGCAGAGGAGCTCTTGTACTTAAGTGTGTTGATGAGTGCGTGCTGTTGGTAACACTTTACGGCAGTGGCTTGCTAGCTGTGCTACTTTGCATTTTAAGGGGGTTATTTTAGAAGCCCTTTTCATGCTTTGAATGTCTGAAAATGGGCATAGAGACGTCCAAAGCACGTAGATGTCTCCAGGACCATTTTAGAAGACAGGTTGGTGGACATCTCCAGTGTGAGGACATGAAATTCTGAAGGAGGGCATGGTGGGGGGACAGCCAGGGCATCCCAAGAACCTGGACATCGCTACCTGATCTCAAAATACAAATAAAGAACTCCCAACGAGGCTCTAACAAAAACAACAACAGAACTATGAGAGTAACCTCCTACAGATCAAGCAAGGAGCCAGCAAAGACATTGTGATAGAGGAAAAAAAGACCTCAGCCAACCCTTCTGTTAACAGCAGAAGCAAGGATGAGCCAATCATATCGCAGGACCGGACAGAAACCCTGCCGCAGTGATGCCCAAATCAGGAACTGTGCTCAAGAAGACATCAGCAGTCAGAAAAAAACCCTCTAGAAAAGGGGAGTTGAGCTAAAACAAAAAATGGCCTAACAGCCCAAAACCTCACAGTAACAGGCTCCTTATAATAGCTGCAGTACAAGCAACAGTCAATCAGAAAAGAAAAAAGAACTTAACTGAGAAAAACAACTCAAAATTATGAGGCAATTCAGCATGACAAAATACTAAATCCACAGCGTTCACAGCAACAGCCTGAAGCTAAGACACCAGGTGTTTCGCCCATGCGGCTTCATCAGGGAGTTCTTCTTAAAGATGTTGCTATCCCTAAAACAGTCAAAAAAAAGAAAAAATACTCACAGAAAAACATTGTAAAAAACCAAAAGGAAAAATTGAAGAGAAGACTTACAATCAGAGACCACAAAGGAAATTGCCTTCACGCTCGCTGTAGACACCACTGTAACAAACAACAGAGGAGCAAAAAACGCCAGACATGCGTGGTAGAAAAAGGGATGCCCAAATGACATCAGGGATTCCCCATAAACGCGGCAGGCAAATGAGCCAGTAAGTCAGCTGAACAAAAAAGAAGGAAATGAAAAACAAAAGTAGAAGCACAAAACTAAAAAGCAGATGCCAGAAAATAGCCACCCAACCTACCATTACAGAAAAAATGTTTTGATCAAGTCAAAAGCAAGTCTTCCATTCAATAGATCCATTGAGTCCTGCTGGCGTTACTGTGTTGAGACGGAAGATCCAATGCTGCTCGAGCCAAATGAAAGTCTTGTCCCAATCACCCCCATAAATAGAAGGCAAACATTGAGTGATAACCAGGCATTTTAGATCTTCAAAGCAATGGTGACATAGCTGACAATGTTTTACTAATGGAGCCCCCTCAATCTGATGGTGAGGTTTACTCCTATGCTCCACAAGATGTGTCCGTAATGCTCTTCATGTCTTACCTATGTATCCAAGACCACAAGGACACAGAAGCAGATAGACAACCCCCGCACTGTTACAAGTAGTTGCAGAATGTAGATAATACCTCTGATTGTAATAGAATGACTGGCAAGCCTGCATCATAAAACAGACTGAGCAGTTCCTGCAGCTCCTGTGGCCTGGGGTTAGGGTACAGTCACTGAGTCCCTTGAAAAAGCAGAAGGACAGAGGACATCACGTAAGTTATGATTCTTGGTATAGACAGATCTAATCTGAAGATGACCCAAACCATGGATTAATCGAACAATGTGGGAATGACAATGGATAATCTTAGAGAGATGATAGCTCAAAGGATTAAACTGAAAAACAGTGTACAAAACCAGTGTCCATAGAACACTGGCGAGGAGTAAGTAACCATGTACGATCATTATACCGGGCACGAACACAGACTGCAAATCAAATGAAACTGGTAACCATGAGCTAAAAAACAAAGAGAGTCTTCAAGATTCTGCGAATGTACTTTATATTCGGACACTGTAGAGCAGTTCTGACGGTAAAGGAGGAACTGAGCAAAAGGCAAGCTATTCTTCAAATGCTGAGGATGTACACTTGAAAAATTAAGAAAAGCCATCCGATGGATGGGTTTACAATAGACTGTGGAAACCAAACGATCACCCTGGCGTACCAAAGAAACATCCAAAAAGGAAATGGAGATCATGCTGTTATCCAAAGAAAAAGAAAGATTATTACAGGTATTAAGCCACTGATGAAAAATAGTAACCATTCCACAGAATTTTCTATCAGCCTCTGACACCTCCTTTAATAGGCGCCCTAAGGGGGCCTATTAGATAAACTGAAGAGTAGCAAATCACCTGGGCCGGATGGTATACATCCAAGGGTGTTGAAAGAACTGAAATATGAGATTGCAGACCTGCTATTAGTAATCTGTGAACTATCATTAAAATCATCTCTAATACCTGAAGATTGGAGGATCGCCAATGTAACACCAATTTTTAAAAAAGGTTCCAGGGGTGATCTGGGAAACTACAGACCAGTGACCGTTCAATAGCCAAGAATCTCTGGTCTATCGACGCTGCCAATGCTTGGGTATTGGTACCAGATAAAGCAGCCGGTACCCCAGAGCATGGCACCAGTAGTTCTGCCGAGGTTGAGGCCTCGAACATCCTGGAGCCCCGTTTAGTGCTTTGGAAGCCGAAGCCTCCCGCCAGGGCAATTTTGCCGGTGAAAGTCCCTCAAGGGCAACGCCAGAGGCATCTCGCTGTCTAGAAGGAGATCTACCCTTTGAGGACCAGCTAGATTTATGTTTAGTTACCTGAGATCCATGGGAGGAAGACAAAGCCCTAGAAGACGTTGATGCCACAGAGGCTGCATCAGAGGGAAAAAGGGTGCTAAGTTTAGCAGCTCGGTTCTGCCGGCCCCTCTTTGACATCATCCCACAGGCAACACACTCCGAAATAGAGTGGTGAGGACCTAAACATTTGAGGCACCACTCATGGGTGTCGGTGACGGAGATGGTACCGCCACACTTGGAACACTTTTTAAAACCCGAAGCAGGTTTTTCCATTTTGAAGGAAAAAGTTGGGCCTAGTGCCCAAAATGGCGCGTGGCACCTGAGGAGAAAAATCCTGGAAAAGACTCCAGAAGAAAGGGTTTTTTTCTTTTTCTTTTATTTTTTTAAGAAAAAGGAAAGAAGAACCAGCAGTACCGGTGTAGCATCGAGGGAAGGCAGACGCAACCACAAAAAAGAAGAATAAAAGGGAATATTTTCTGCGGTGACAGGATGTGCAACTGTAGGCTCCGCAGAAAACAAAGAACTGGAGAGGGACAGTTGGGAAAGGCGGGAAGGCAGCACGCAGACGCTGTGGGATGCTCCCAATAGCTTTCCTATTGGACGCTGGGGAGCGTTCCCGCGCAGGCTCCATCGGTACTGACGATACCCATATGTGAAGACTAAATTCCTGCTGTTCCTGGAGATAGTGGAATAACGAGTGAGGTTATCAAATTTGCAGATGACACAAAACTATTTAAAGTTGTTAAAACCCAAGAGGATTGTGGAAAATTGCAAGAGGATCTTGATAAATTGGAAGACTGGGCATCAAAATGGCAGATGAAATTTAATGTGGACAAGTGCAAAGTTATGCACCTAGGGAAGAACAACCCAAACTATGGTTACACGATGCAAGGTTCCACATTAGGAACCACCACCCAGGAAAAAGATTTAGGCGTCATTGTGGATAACATGTTAAAACCCTCGGCCCAGTGTGCAGCGGCGGCCAAGAGAGCAAATAAAAATGCTAGGTATCATAAGGAAAGGAATGGAAAATAAAAACAAAGATATTATAATGCCTCTATATCATTCCATGGTGAGACCACACCTTGAATATTGTGTGCAATTCTGGTTGCCGTATCTTAAAAAGGATATAGCATTATTAGAAAAGGTTCAGAGAAAAGCCACCAAAATGGTAAAGGGGATGGAAGGATACTCCTATGAAGAAAGGCTAAAAAGGTTAGGGCTCTTTAACCTGGAAAAGAGATGGCTGAGGGGAGATATGATAGAAGTCTATAAATTAATGAACGGAGTGGAACGGGTAAACGTAGATCGATTGTTTACATTATCAGAATATAGAAAGACTAGGGGACATGCAATGAAGCTACAGGGTAAACTATTTAAGACTAATAAAAGAAAATATTTTTTCACTCAACGTGTAATCAAACTCTGGAATTTGTTACCGGAGGATGTAGTAAAGGCTGTTAGTGTAGCTGGGTTTAAAAAAGGTTTGGACAAGTTCCTGGAGGAAAGGTCCATAAACCATTATTAAGAAGGTACCCAGGATATCAATGGTTGAGCCAGTACAAGCATTGTGGAACCTGTGTCTTTTAGGGAAACTGCTAGGTACGGATGACCCAGATTGGCCACTGTTGGAAACAGGATACTGGGCTTGATGGACCTTGGTCTGACCCAGTATGGCATATCTTATGTTCTTAAGGGGGATCCTCTGGGATCTTGGCATATTCACCGACTCCTCCACAGAAGTAAAAGCAACCTTACAATATTATACATATACACACACACACACACACACAGGAACAATAAAAAAATATGCAGAGCAGATTCAAAAGCTCCCCAATCCCTCCTCAGCAGTAAGAAGAAAAACCCAGCATTATTTATTTGCACACTCCAACAGTAAAAAGAGTTATATGGTAAGTTTAAAAGCCCTGTAGTAAGGAATAAAAACACAGCTTTACCCCAGCGCCATTTCACACTGTGTCCTTCCTTAGTCAACTGTGGAGAGGGGAGCTGAGGTCTTCTTATATGCCTCAACTCCTTTGTAAGATTAATCCTATGCAGAATCCCCGTGTCCTGAAGGAGTTAATCATACATACCTCTTTAAGGCTGGATCCTTGTACAGTGTGATAGAAGCATACATACCCTTTGAAACCTCACAGGTCTCTTCTTCAGAAGAGAGCAATATTTACTGGACCAGTCCAGCTGATAAAGATTCCAATTTCTCTACAACCTCACAAAGCTGCCGGACCTCTGCAGATGAATGTATGACCTCAAATCTTATAACGAAATCCAAAGTTATCCAACAATTTATTTATTTAGACTTTTTAAATCGCTTCTATGCAATAGATCCGAAACAAATTAAAACAATAAAACAAAATAACCCACATAACATTAAAATCAATTATACATGATCCATCAAGCCTAAGAAATTAACCTAGACCAGGGGTGGCCAACTCCAGTCCTAGTGCACCACAATCCAGCCTAGTTTCAGGATGTCCCTAATGAATATTCATGAGGTATATTCGCATCCACTGCCTCCTGATGTATGCAAATATACCTCATGAATATTCATTAGGGACTTCCTGAAAACCAGGCTGGAGTGTGGTGCACCAAGACCAGAGTTGGCCACCCCTGCCCTAGACCCTTCTCATCTAAAGGTAGCACAAATCCAAGCTACATGATAGACATCCAGTCTACGCACACTGATTCCAAAATAAGGCTTTTCACCATATCTGCCATATATAAGCTCAACAGCACTGCTGATCACACCTCTAAAATGTAACGAGAATAGTGCTGACTTACCAGCAAAAGAATCTGATCAGTGCTGATGGCCACAGGAAAAAGGATGCTATGAATGCCAAGATAGCAATGGCCAGAGTAGCTGCTGCTATCACAAAGAGGTTTATCGCATCCAGGTCCATCTTCTCTGTTCCAGCCTCACCTGTTAGAGCAAGAAAAGGCTGAATACACAGACACCATCAACACGTAGGCCCAAAAGCAGGCGTTCTCTTTGGGACACCCCTAGCCACTGTATGCAAAACTCTTATGCATTTTCCTAGTGCTCATCCTGAACATGTGACTTGCCAATTACATCCCCAGGAGAACCAATGCTCTAGAGATAACAGAGCAATTGCCTGAGACCTTGGACATGCAAACCCAATGCAGAAAAATAAATCTTTGCAGAATAAAATCAAACATTCCAGGAGATTGCATCACTATACTAAACGCTGAAGGCCAAATACCTCCAGATGTTAGGCTAGTTCTCTAGTGCAGCAGTTTTTGAAGACAGAAGCCCTGGTTTATAAATCAGACAGAAATGTTAAAAGGAGAGCAAACAAATTAAATTGGTGGGGGGGGGGGGGGGGATATCACAGCTTTCCCGACTGCATAGTCCTCTCAGATCTGCTTTGTGGGCTTTTCAGCATTTATACTAGGACTATTAATTCTGTTTCATCTTTACAAATAAAGTTTCATTTTTGCGTGTGTCATAGAAAAAGCAGAACTTATTTCATGCTTAATGATCTTCATACATTGTAACACAGTATATCACGGCAGATAAAGACTAGTATGGTCTGGTCCATCTAGTCTGCCCAGCAAGGTGGCAAGAGTAGGTGCACTTGCTGCTCCATGAAGGTCGCCCCTCCCCATGCCTTTGTTTAGGGGTGAATCCACCGCTATGTGTAGGTTGTCACTATTTGTTCAGATATAAGAAGTTATGTTTATTTTGATTTTATCCTGTTGCTTTAAAAGGGATCCACTTTGTTCCATGCCATTTTATTTATTTATTTATTTATTTTATTTATTTAACATTTCTTATATACCGCGCTCTTTGTCATCAGTGCGGTTTACATTAAAACAATATAACACTTGGTCATTTCAGTATGACTTTTGTTTATTTTGAATTCTGCCACTGTGTTTGCCCCCACCACTTTAATTGGGAGGGCATTCCAAGCATCCACCACCCTTTTAGTGAAGAAGTATTTCCTGACATTGCCTTTCAGTTTACCCCCCTTGCAGCTTCATGTTATGTCCTCTAATTATACAGCTTCCTCGTCTTTGAAAGAAGTTTGTTTGTTCATTAATACTCTAAGCATTTAAAGGTCTGAATCATATCCCCCCATCCCTCCTCTCCTCCAGAGTGTACATATTTAGGTCTTCAAGTCTTTTCTCATAAGTCTTCTGATGCAGGCTCCAAATCATTTTGGTTGCCTTCCTCTTAACCTCTTCCAGCCTTTTTATATCCTTAGCTAGGTATGGTCTCCAAAACTGAACACAATATTCCAAGTGAGGCCTCACCAGTATCTTGTACAGTGGCATTAGTACCTCTTCCTTTCTGCTGGTAATTCCTCTCTGTATGCAACCCAGCATCCTTCTGGCTTTTGCCACCACCTTGTCACACTGTTTCGCCACCTTGAAACAAATCACTCCGAGGTTCTTTTCCTGGTCCATGCACACCAAACTCTCACCCCCCTATCACATACAATTCCCTTGGATTTCTGCTTCAAAAGTGCATGACACTGCACTTCTTCACATTAAATCTTAACTGCCAAGCATTAGACCGTTCTTCCAGCTTTTGTAAATCTTTCCTCATGTTCTCCACTCCCTCGGGGGAGTCCACTCTTGCAAATTTTCATGTCATTTGTAAAAAGACAAACTTCCATTCAGTCCTTCAGCAATATCACTCACAAATACATTGAACAGTACTGGTCCCAGGACTGAACCCTGGGGCACACCACTAATTTTATTTATTTTATTTAGCACACATTTATATACCGCTCTTTCCCAGGTATCAAGTGCGGTTTACAGTGAACAGAAAAAATTCAAGGTACATGGTTAATCATGTCCTAGTCATTTTACAGGGAACAGATTTAACTTTTTACATTTAACAGTATAGTTAAAGACACACAAACTGTGATTTCATCCGGTGGTATTGAGTGGATGTAATCAAACTTTTTACATATTTACATTAATTTTATAAAATTTGAATTACATGAAAACAATCTTTTAGTATCAGATTATATGTGCGGTTTATATGTGGAGGAGTAGCCTAGTGGTTGGGGCAAGTCACTTCAGGCCAGAAGGTCAGGGGTTCAAATCCCACTAGAGGACAGCAACCTTGGGCTGGAAGCACTGGGGTTTCTAGTCCCACAGGTGCTCCTTGTGGTCTTGGGCAAGCCACTTAACCCTCCATAGCCCATGTTCCCTGTAAAATAGTTCTCTGTGTGCTGTGCTTTCCTGTCTAATCAATGTGTTTATACCTCAAAAATTTCCTGTCATGATTTGACAATTTCCAATCTGTAATCAAACCGCTGCTGATCGCTGGAAGTAGCAGTATACAAATGTATACTAAATAAATAAAATAAATAAAGATTATGCGTTTATTTTGATTAAGTGGGTGTATGCCTTGTAGGATTATCCTGTGTCAACTTGTATGGTTTGGCAGGCCAGAGGTGTATAATGTAAGGTGAATAGATGTGTTTTTAGTTTTTTTCTAAATTCTTTGAGTTCAGTTAGGAGGCGGATAATCACCTTCCTTCCATCTGAGTGAGTTTTGTTTACCGTCATCTTCTGTTGCCTGCCAGTCAACCAATTTCTGATCCAGTTCACCACCTTAGGACCCATCCCCAAGCTGTTGAGTTTATTGATAAGCCTCCTATGAGGAACAGTATCAAAGGCTTTGCTGAAATCTAGGTAGATGACATCCATCGCATGCCCCTGATCTAGTTCTCTGGTCACCCACTCAAAGAACTCAATCAGATTTGTTTGGCAAGATCGTCCTTTGGTAAAACCACGTTGCCTTGGATCATACAACCTGTTGGTTTCGAGGAAGTCCACTATTCGCTCTTTCAAGAGCGCCTCCATTACTTTTCCCGCCACTGGGCACAAATAGACATTACATTTTGCTGTGATCACAAAGTTCATATTGATCCTTTGCTTTGATTACAGTACTTAGCATGAAAGTGATTAATATAACATAAAGCTTATTTCTTTAATCTTCTCGCTCTTAATAAGATTGCCCAAAGCAGTTTACGAAATAGACAAAATGGATTCTAAGTTTGTATTTAAACTGTAACAAGGGTTCAGAGCAACTTGAACAAGCCTAAAAGTACACCTCTGATCTCATGCGAGAAGCAACAAAAAGAAATGATCACCAATTTATAATCCTGAGGCATAAGCCTTCATCAGCCAGCTCTAGGCAGGATATAGAGCCTGCCACACCACCATGGCTATCAGCACTTCCATGCACATGGGCGGCCCAGCACAAGAAAATCCTTTCCTTTTCTAATTCTAGCAAATCCATCTTCAGCAGCTTCAGACAAAACTTACAAAGTGGTGCAACGTTCCGTAGAAAAGTAGTGTAATTGCTGCGTTGGTCTACTGGATATGCAGGAACAGAAACAGCTTTGTTTGTGGAAAAAATAAAGAGAAACAAAAAGGAAAATAGGATGCTACCTTCTTAGTGCACTAACTATGCATTTTTAGACTAGCTTTTGAAGGTTAAGAAGCTATTAATTAGTGCAATAAAAATGTTGTTCTCCTTTTTGTTTCTCTTATTTAACTACCATTAAAGTAGACTAACGTGGCTATCACACTACTTTATATCTGGAAAAAGAAATTCAAAACATGATACCAAGTGGGGAAGAGGAAGGCTCAGAAGGAAAGGACCAACTGGTGCAACGGCTCTTGCTGTCTGCACGGTTCTAGCTAAGGGTATTTCCTAGTTCCCAGACTTACAAAAACTTGACCTTCTGCAGAAGCTACTTGGTAGCTTTTGCTCAGTGGGGTCATTGTGGGTGTCGGTACATGTGAAGGCCTGGCACAGTACTGCCAATAGTATCAATCAGGTCCAGTTCAAACTTCTCCTATTGACCTATAAGCGCATTCACTCTGCTGCGCCTCACTACCTTTCCTCTTGTCTCTCCCTACACTCCTCCTCGGGAACTCTGCTCTTCTGGCAGATCACTTCTGTTCCACTACCAATTCCAGACTCCAGTCCTTTCACCTTGCTGCTCCTTATGCCTGGAGCAACCTACCTGAATCTGCACATCAGGTGCCTTCTCTGACCCTTTTTATATCCAGGCTGAAAACTCACCTCTTTGCTGCCGCTTTTAGATCTTGACTCACCTGATCTCCTTTGTGTTTCCTCACCATTCCCCTTAGATGTATCCTGTGTCTACAGCTACTGTGTTGTCTGTCTTGACTAGATTGTAAGCTCTGATGTCTTTTACATGTGTCATGACTGTCTTTTACATGTGTCTCTGCAGTGCTACGTACGTCCTATAACGCTATACAAATGTTCAGTAGTAGTAGTAGTAATAATAATATCAGTTACATTGCTGCCGCCTTTGTCTGTCACCACTCTGAGTACCTGATTGCACAAGTTCCCATAACTTATGGCAACACGTCTTTTGCTCAGCCTCTCAACCTTGTTCTTATCACTGCCCTTGTACGTAGGTGTCCAAAGCATGCTCAAGTAAAGGCCACCACTTCTGCTGTATGCAGATTATCAGTTCATGACCAAACACCCAGGAATGCTTGACGTGTTTAAGCTAGTCAGTGTTTTATTTTAACGTGTTGCTTGAGTGCAGATATTATGGTATATCAAATAAGGGCAAACAAACAAATTCCTGGGGGATAATTTTCTACGAGTTGCAAACTGTCGTCACTTTTAAATGCACTTTCTTTATGCAAATATTCAAAGAGTAGAGTAGCTAATCACAGCGCACTGCTTCTCTTTGAAATTCTGTATGTGCAAAGTAGGAGGATTAAAAAGGCCCATGTGCTATTTGTGGGGGAGGGGAGGGAGGATGACAAAAAGCTGATCTTTGCATGCAATTTTCCTTCCTGTCCTAAACACGGCACCAGGAATGCCTGAAGGGACTTCTAGCTGCAATTTTCAGTTGGACCATTTTAGCCAGATAAATGCCTTTAATGTTTTCCTCTGTAACTTGCACAAGCAGAATCTTTCCCCCTCGGAATGGAAATGCTTCTAAGGATGCAGCTGTTGTAAGTGCAAGGAACCAGTTACCGTACCAAGAATGTTCTCTGAAAGCCATTGGGAACCTCACAGAAGAAGAAGTTATTCAGGCAGACCCTAGAACAATTAGCCTTTCAGCTTGTCATGTCAAAGTGACAAATTATTTATGTTTCCAAAGATTAGCCATAATGCATCCAGCAGTGGGATGTGTATAATTCTACCGCAGTGGCCAGGATTACAGGACTGGGGTCACTAGTAGAAAGCAATGACCAAAACTGAAACTACTACTACTATTAATCCTTTATATAGTGCTACAAGGTGCACGCAGTGCTGTAGTGACACATATAGAATCAAGACAGACAGTACAATAGATGAGAACAAGGGTACAGTAGGAAACAGAAGGAGACAGAAGGAGATCAAAGGAATAAGATCCAAAAGTGGCCTGAAAGAGGTGAGCCTTTAGCATGGATTTGAAAAGGGGGAGAGATGAAACCTTACATAAAGATACAGGTAGTTTGTTCCAGACATAAGGAGCAGTCAGGTGAAAGGATCGAAGTCTGGAATTGGCTGTTGAAGAGAAGGGCATAGAGAGAAAGAGTAGAGTTCACAAGGAGGGGTGTAGGGAGAGAGAAGAGAGGAAAGGTAGTGAGGAGCAGTAGAATGAATGCACTTATAGGTCAGAAGGAGAAGTTTGTATTGGATATGGAAACGGAAGGGAAGCCAATGAAGTGATTTGAAAAGAGGGGTTATATGAGTATATTGGGGCTGGTGGAAGATTAGCCACACAGCAGAGTTTTGAACAGATTGAAGGGGAGAAAGATGATTCAGAGGGAGACTAGCAAGGAGGAAGTTGCCATAGTCGAGGCGAGAAGTGACTAAAGAGTGGATAAGTGTTTTAGTAGTGTATTCAGAAAGGAAGGGGCACATTTTGTTAACGCTGTAGAGAAAGAAACAGGTTTTGGCTATCTGTTGGATATGTGTGGAGAAGGAGAAGTCGAAGATGATGCCAAGGTTTGTGACGCTGCAACAATGCCTGAAGCCATGGAAACAGATGGTGACCCGGTGGAAGGTCCGGGTACTGCAGCTAAAAGCAAGATATTCCCTTCTCAGCACAAGATGGACATAGAATCAGCCAACACAACTCACCTCGGGGGAGGGGAGAAGCAGAGTTGCTGATTGGGCACGCCCTAGCTGGAGGCGGGCTCCCCAGAGCAGAAACAGCTTGTTAAACCGGAAGAAGGAAGAGAGTTGGAGAGAAAGAGTGAGAAAGGGAAGCAGTTGGACGTTCAGAAGCAGTTGGAGCTTCAGAAGCAGTTGGAGACTCAGAGAAGGAACCAACCGAGGAGGTGGAAGGAAATACTGGAACCAGATGAAGCAGGTGGGTGCTTTAGAGATGAAGTAGCCTTGGATGCCAGAGCCTTTGAATGTGAAGGAGAAACGTTCCCCAGCTGCAATTCCAGGAGAGGGCGTGTAAAGCCAAGAAGCAGGTACCAGGGAGACTCAGTGCACAGCAGAACCTTCTGGGAGAAGGAGAAGGGCGTGGCACTGAGAGACCCAAGAGTAAAGCCTAGGCTTTTGGAGCAGAGAGCTGATCAATGGAATGAATGGCAGACGGCTGAAAAACATCCAGATATTCCTCAGCACAAGGTACAGGGTACTTTTAATACTGATAACAGCTTTTATGAAAAGCCAGACTGTGTGAGTGCATATTTTAAAACCCAGGAAAAGCCCAGGTTTTATGAGAGCAGTTGGCTACAGCCAGAAGCTTGTTCAGTTAAACCCTGTTTGTCTCCTCAAACCGCTGACAAGATTAACAAGCAAGCTAGCTATAAGGACATAGCAGAGATATTTGCCAGAGACATTTGCCAGAAAGTTTCAGGAAGCTCTAAGTTTGATTTGTTGCCTACAAATGCTTCACCTGCAAAGGAATTGATTTACCCAGCACTTGCTGACAGAGACAAGTGGGGGAGGGGTAACTCCAGTGCAGTGAATGAGCAGAGTAACCAAGCTGAAGCACTCCTGAGAGACTTTAAAGCGTTTCTAGAGGAACGTAATATTCCTGGACCTAGGATAGTTGAACCAGTACAGAGTCCAGAAGCACCAGTACCATTGGCTCATCCCTTACAGACGCAGGATTTGAGTCAGCCAATGGACTGCTCGACGTGCCTTGTAGATAAGTAATGATAGTCAAGCAAAGCTTGTGTGGTCATTCATTATAAAGTGATAAAGTGTACATTGTCAAAGTTCCTTACCTGAAGAGCTTATGAGAGAGATAAGAATAAGCTAAAGCAGAAGTTGGAAACACTGCCTGAACTTTATTGTTTGCCTTTGGTTTAACTGTTTTCAAGTGCAGCTCACATGACTGGAATGTGAAGCGCTGTGAAAAGGACAGTTTTGAAACACAGTGTGGAAAAGCCTATCTTTTCTTTGTTCTTGTTTTGGCTGTAAAAATACTTTGCCTTTACGCCTGTTCCAATTCCACCACGGAGCGGGAGAAATAAAATCCTTATAAAATAAATATTCTTTATACCTGCCTTGTCACTCAACCACCGCAACTACAATTCAACCTCAAGGCACACACCCCTCCTTAAACCCTCAAGGTCAAGGGGCGGGTGCATGGTTATAGGTTATGGGCTGAGGAAAAAGGAAGCAGAAGAGTGTTATCAACAGAGATAGAGAAAGGAGGAAAGGGAGAAGAGGGTTTAGGGGAAAAAATAAGAAGTTCCATTTTGGTCATGTTCAATTTCAAACAGCGATGAGACATCCAGGTAGCAATGTCAGATAGGCAGGAAGATATATGGGGTTGGAATGTAAGAGAAATATCAGGTGTAGAGAGATCTGAGAGTCGCTAAAATAAAAATGATATTGAAAGCCATGGGAGGAGATGAGAGCACCAAGAGACTGGGTATAGAGAGAGAAAAGGAGAGAACCTAGAACAGACCCTTGGGGTACACCAACTGAGAGAGGGATAGCAATAGAGGAGGAACTGCCAGAATGGACATTAAAGGAGCAATGGGAGAGATAAGAAGAGAACCAAGACAGTACAGAGGCCCTAAAACCAAGTGAGGACAATGTATCAAGGAGATGGTAGTGGTTGTTTGATATAAACAAATCTGATATGTTATTTTTACAATGTAATATAATGCTTGTATTCCATTCATTCACTATTCTGTAATATAATTTTGTATGTCTGCATCCTGGGAAGAGAGACTACGTGGCTAATAACACGTAGCCTAATACAGGTGTATAATATTATTATCCAATGAATTATGGACATGCTGAAAAGAGGGCAAGTACATAATCTACTATAAAAACTGTGAAACAGAGGATCTTTGTGAAATGCTTACTGAAGCATTCCACCCTTCCTTGCAAGAAAATGATTGATGAAACTAACTCTGCATCACTGAAGTATGTTATTGTGTAAAAGTTATGTTTCTTACAGACTGGGGGCTCATCCGGAATTGTGTCAGCGCTGGAGGAGACCACCGCTGTTGAGGATGGGGAGACGCATCCTGTTGAGTTCAACGGCCTTGTGCATCAGCGACCGGGGGGCAGGGTTTCTAACAGTGTACTGACAGCAGAATCCCGAGACCATGAAGGAAAAATCAATACAGACTCAGTGAAGCAGACTAGGTATTAGACAGAGACAAACGCGACAACCAAGTAATTCTGTGCACAGACCAAGGTAAGAAACAAGACTGTAAAGTATTTCCTTGGTGGTTGGGTATTGAGGCAAACTGTTGTGTGTATGAGACATGTGCTAGACACAAAGTGAGTGCGGAGTCTCAATCCACGGTTCCGACACATCCGCGAGAATTGCGGACGGAGAGAGACGAAGTGAAAAGCACATTGGTGAAACAGGTCTCAATGGGAGTCAGGAATTCTAAAGGAAACTTGAGTAAGGATGGGGTCAGGGACCCCGGGGACATTCCTCTAGACAGTCCATTAGGGAGAATGTTGAAATATTGGAAAGATAATAACAGTACTCAGGATAAAGATAAAACTAAGATTATATGGACTAAAGAGAGTATAGGGCTGCCCGCAATCTTCTGGCCAAAATTTGACACGGACAAAGGGTGGTTATGTCAAATTCTTATATGTAAATGGTAAAAAGAAACCTTTCTCCCAAGAAGAGTCAGACTATGCTGCCTGTTGGGAGGGGACGTGGGAGTCAAAGTTATATCCCATAAGGATAGTGAAAATCCAGCATTCAGAAGAATTGGAAGATAAGGATAGACAACAATTGATTCTTGTGAAGAACAGGGAATGATTAGGAGGGTGGCAATAAGTGAATGGGAAAGGACAAATCCCCATGGCCAGAATGTGACCCCCGCGGACCAGAGGTACCCTAATGCCTGTCGGCGGCTCCCTTTATGTGGTCCGCTGCTGCTGCTCCTCCCCCTCGCACAGCCCCGACTGGGCTGGAGGGGTTTCACAAGCAGGCCGGATGGCCTGGCGGCGTTGCTTTCCCCGATCAGGGGAAGAAGATGGTGGAGAGGTGGAGAGGCTTTCCCGCCGTCGGCGGCTCCCTTTATGTGGTCCGCTGCTGCTGCTCCTCCCCCTCGCACAGCCCCGACTGGGCTGGAGGGGTTTCACAAGCAGGCCGGATGGCCTGGCGGCGTTGCTTTCCCCGATCAGGGGAAGAAGATGGTGGAGAGGTGGAGAGGCTTTCCCGCCATCGGCGGCTCCCTTTATGTGGTCCGCTGCTGCTGCTCCTCCCCCTCGCACAGCCCCGACTGGGCTGGAGGGGTTTCACAAGCAGGCCGGATGGCCTGGCGGCGTTGCTTTCCCCGATCAGGGGAAGAAGATGGTGGAGAGGTGGAGAGGCTTTCCCGCCGTCGGCGGCTCCCTTTATGTGGTCCGCTGCTGCTGCTCCTCCCCCTCGCACAGCCCCGACTGGGCTGGAGGGGTTTCACAAGCAGGCCGGATGGCCTGGCGGCGTTGCTTTCCCCGATCAGGGAAGAAGATGGTGGAGAGGTGGAGAGGCTTTCCCGCCGTCGGCGGCTCCCTTTATGTGGTCCGCTGCTGCTGCTCCTCCCCCTCGCACAGCCCCGACTGGGCTGGAGGGGTTTCACAAGCAGGCCGGATGGCCTGGCGGCGTTGCTTTTCCCCGATCAGGGGAAGAAGATGGTGGAGAGGTGGAGAGGCTTTCCCGCCGTCGGCGGCTCCCTTTATGTGGTCCGCTGCTGCTGCTCCTCCCCCTCGCACAGCCCCGACTGGGCTGGAGGGGTTTCACAAGCAGGCCGGATGGCCTGGCGGCGTTGCTTTCCCCGATCAGGGGAAGAAGATGGTGGAGAGGTTCAAATCCTATATTTCACATAGATTAATACGAGTCCAAATTGACCAACAAGCATCAGAAACATTCCCTCAAGGACAGGGAATACCCCAAGGATCAGCCCTTTCGGCCCTCTTATTTAACTTGTACCTGCAACCGAAAACAGACATATTAAAAAAACACAGGATGAACCATAGTATATATGCCGATGACATCATGTTAGCTATCCCCATAAATGCTAAAAACCCTACATATGACTCGCTATCCAAATGCATGGCTGAGACCTCCTCCTGGATGGAAACTAACCACCTTAGCATAAACCTCAAAAAAACTGAGGCAATGTTTGTGACAAGACCACCCACGACTGAGAACTCATACCCAGAAACAATCACAATCAACAAAACCTCCATACCCGTCAGAAAACAGGTAAAATACTTAGGAGTAATAATAGACCACACCCTCACCATGCTACCTCACATAAAACAATAGTAAAAACCATCTTCTATAAACTCAAAACTATTCAGCACCTAAGGCCACTTCTTGAAACACAAGACTTTAGATCCGTAGTAAGTACACTGATCACCCCGCACTTCGACTATTGCAATAGTCTCCTAATAGGCCTCCCCCAAAAGAGCATATACCTTCTCCAAAGAGCACAAAACATCTGTGCAAAGGTAATCTCTAAAGCTCGCCTAACTGACCACGTGACCCCAATACTACTGGAACTCCACTGCTCCCTATAAACAGCCGAATCAAATATAAGATTATCCTAACAACCTATAAACTTATAAATGACATAACCCCTTCACACCTATCCACATTACTCCAATCTCCAACATCGACAAGGACCCTCAGACAGAACGCAGCCCACTCCCTCATCACACCAAAAGCCATCCGCTAAGAATTCCACTAGCTCCAGAGCATTCTCATTCACTGCCCCTACACTCTGGAACGACCATATTGAACATCGCACCATAAGAGACCTAACCCAATTCAGAAAAGAATTAAAGACCTACCTATTCACTGAACACTTCGAAATCCCCTATTCCCCCAAAACCAGCTCCACAACAAACATGGTCACACATACACAAACTCCCTTAATCCCCTAACCCAACAATGTATCCACAAGACTTTCCCCCCTCCCTCACACCTGAAGACGAAAAAAGGAACTAAATTCCAGCACCTACACCAATTCCTGCCCCACACACCACACACACCACACACTGTAAATATTCATTTGTATAAAGTTTAATATGTTTGCTTTAATACCTATAAATGGTATATTTACTGTTTAATGTAAATAGTTGATTTCTATTGTTCTATGTTCTATGTTCTATGTAAAATGTATACAAACTGTGTACATGACTGTTGACTTGTTATATGTAAACCGCCCTTGATCTCTGGAAGGGGCGGTATAAAAGAAATAGTTAAATAAATAAATAAATAAAATAAATAATGTAGACCCTAAATGGAATAATTTGGACATAAAAACATAGAGACCACATGCATGACTTAAGGGTGTTAGTAGTAAAAGGCATAAGAGAGGCAGTTCCAAAGTCCCAGAATTTAACAAAGGCGTTTGAAATACATCAAGAAAAGGAGGCGTCCCCGGCAGTTTTTCTACAGCGGCTGAGAGACCAAATGAGAAAGTATTCAGGAATGGATCCAGAGAATGTCCTAGGAAAGGGACTCCTTAAAGTCCATTTTGTGACAAAATCTTGGCTGGATATAAAAAGAAAATTGGAGAAAATGGAGGGGTGGGAGGTTAAAACATTGGCGGAGTTATTGAAGGAAGCTCAGAAAGTGTTTATGAGGTGGGAAGATGAAAGACAGAAACAGAAAACCAAGATGATGGTTAACACCATAGAAGAAGTATTAAGGAGGAAAGACAAAAGGGGTGGAAGAGAGGGAAAAGGTATATGGCAAAAGGGAAGAGGACACGGAAGAATCTCAGGGAGAAGATGGGCTGACAAGAATGCAGGTCAAGGATGGCCGGAGTATCAAGTTGGTAGTTTCCGGTCCAGACCCCAAGTCCGGGCAGGATGCTATCAATGTGGAAAAATAGGGCACTTTAAAAGAGAGTGTCCTGAATTAAAAAGAGAAGAGAGGGTGCTACCACTGATGAGTTTTGATGAGGATTAGGGGTGTCAGGGGTTTCTCAATCTAAGGTCCCACCGAGAACCCTTGATAAACATGAAGGTGGGGCCAAAGGGAGAAGTAGTATTTTTTTTTTATTGATTTCAGTCTTATGCTATACAAAAAGCAATCAAGCAATATGAAGAAATATACAAACACAATATTACAGGTTTCAACCCAAACCATCCCTTATCCCACATAATATACATAAAAGTCCACATTATGGGAGAGTGAACAGCAGACAGGAAACAAGAAAAACAGCAACACATATTAGGAAAAAACAATACCAGTGGATAGAATTAAATTTACCTAAATCCTATCATGCTAATTTGTCACTACAGATTGAGACCCATGAGCAGTAAGATACACCAAAAGTTGATCAGGCTCCACAAAGCTGTAACTCTTCCCAAGATGACCCACTATATACTTGCAAGGGAACTTAAGAAAAAAAAGTAGCTCCCATTGCCAGCGTACGCTCCTTCAACTCCAGAAAAGCCCGACGGTGAATCTGGGTTGTCCTAGACACATCCGGGAGGATAGTAACCTTGTGGCCACAAAATAAAGCATTCTTTTAAGAAAAATAAGTTTTCATGATAACATTCTTGTCCATCTCAGACACAAACGTAACTATTAAAGTTGCACGAGCAGAAATAGTATCTGAGGAGGATTCAAGAAATTCAGAAATATCCAAACTCTGGGGGAGACCAGTTGCTCAGATTCCCCACCTTCAGTCTCACTAACCACTTTCTTAAACCTAGGAACATAATAAATATTAGCAACCTTAAAAACTTCAGGCTGCTCAAACAACAAAACCTCTTTCAGATATTTAGAAAATAAAATCTTTGGGGAAAGATAGTGAGTAATAGGAAAATTTAAACATCTTAAATTCCTCGAGCATGACAAATTTTCAAACATTTCAAACTGCCTATGAAAGTATAAACTATCTTTAACAGAAGCAACTGAGACTGCCTGAACAGTACCCAATTTTGCCTCCAACTGACCTAAACGCTCCCCCACTACCCCAAGTTGGGAATCATAGTCCACAAACTTAGCAACCGAATCCCGAGTAAATTCCTCAATTTGTCCCAAAGTCCCAGTTAGGACAGCTTCAGTTTGGGTAACTGCTGCTCAAATGTCTTTAAGCGTCACATCTTGAGGAGCAGTAGAGGTAGAAACCTCACCACTTAATAATGACGAAACTTGCACCACTTTAGGTAGAGGTAACTGCTTAAGGACTGGGCTTCCTTGCTGTACAGATAATCCAATACCTAATGCCAGACCAACAGAGGGAGAAGCACCAACCACTCCCTCTGCTACCGGCACTCCCAAATCTTGCGACAAATGGGGTAGGATTATACCCCCAATTGGAGACAAAGGAGACAGTGAGGAAGCACTTAAAGATCTAGATACATCTAAACTAGTGTCCTCCAAAACGCATCTTACCAGATGTTTGTCCAGGGGGCCCTTGGAGAGTGCAGTTGATTTCCTTCCCGGTGGAGGAGAACACCTGTGGGCCCTGGTGCTGCGAGTTGACGTCAAGCGTCTGCCCTATTTGAGCTGGGCTGTGCCGCGGTACGCGGCTGCGGGCACATGCCTGAAGGGGCGTGACATAAGGGGCAGGCCATGCCCCCTTTGGAGCCCCTTCGGAGCGCTTCAGAGGCTCCGGAGGTTTGTGGAGAGAATTGTTTGCAATGGGGAAGAGATGGAAGAAGATCTTTTCAACTACATCTACTAAAAAGTAGTATTTTTAGTAGACACAGGAGTTGCCCGGACATTCTTAAATTATATACCAGAGGGAATAAGATTAACAAATCAGAAGCTTACAGTCTCAGGGGTTAAAGGAGAGAGTTTTCCGGTCTCAATATTTGAATCCACCCTGTTAAAAATGGACCATGAGGAGATAGAGGGACAGTTGTTGTATATCCCAGAAGCAGGGAGTAATCTGTTAGGAAGGGATATGATTACACAGTTAAACTTAGAAATAAAGGTGAAAGACAACCAAATCACTGTAGAAATTGCTGTCCTCACCGAAGAAGAAGAGAGTCAAATAGACCCTATAGTCTGAGCAAGGGAAGTGTGACAAGGCAGAGCTGTCAGAGCGCAAGAAAAAGGGTTTTAAACCCACTTTTTACTCTGAACCTGCCATAGATACAGGGCAAGAGAGGGTTAAAACCTCAGCACACAAAGTTGCAGGGCAGGAGAGACGTGAAAGGGAGCCACACCCTAGCTCTAGGCTGACAGGGAGAGCTAGCCTATCAGGGAAAGGGGTGGACTCTCGCCTGATTGGACAAACCAGTCCTCATAACCAGGAAGTGGTAGTTTCAATGGAAGAACAGGAGGAAGAGGAACAGTTAGAGAAAAAGGAAAGAGAGGAGGAGAACGAGGAGCTACACAGGCAACAGAAGCTGCAGGAACGGAGAAAGCAAAGCAGACACTCACCTTTGGCACAGCCAGGAGAAAGGGACTCCAAAGGAGCAGATACAGCCTTGGAGTCAGGCATTCTTCTCAGAGAGACAGAGAGAGCCGTGATCCCCAAAGAGGCAGAGCTCGTAGCAAGAGGGACCAGGTGGGAACCAATTACTTGGACGGTTGCCAGCCACCTTGCACAGAGGAAGCCACGTCTCGGGGAAAACAGCTGAAAGTCCTCCCAGGAAGGAATAGCCCTCAAGCAAAGCCAAAGCAGGTCAGAAAATCCTATAAGTCTTTTAAACAAAATATAGAGTCTTTGTCTGAAAGGGACAGGAGCATTTCTGCTGATAGTTTCCCTGGGAATAGACAGACAAGAGAGAAACGGGGTGGAAGGGAAATCCCAGTGTATGAAAGACAAACGTTGCCTCACAGCAGAGAACGTGTCAGAACCTGCAAGCTAGAGGCTAGCACAGGTGCACCTCAGCATGCTCTTAATTGGCAGCAGCGTGACACAAGCCTAGATACAGATTCTGATGAACAGGAGATATTAAGAGTGCCTGTAAAGCCTAGTCAGAAGAGATACGTACCTCCTCACCAGAGAATAAGACCCGGGCAAGTCAAGGAAGAAAGAAATCCTTATGCTCAGCTCTTTAAGAAGGTTAATAAACAGATATCCCTGCAAGAGCGCAGGACAGTTAGAGAGAGGGGAGAGAAGCAGTTACAAAGTCTCCTCAAAGACCTAAGAGCACTAGACTCAAGTAAGCCTTATATTCAAGAAACTCCAGTTAGTGAAGAGGAACCGATGCAAACTGATATCCCATTATCTTATAGTAGTGGCTCTGAGATGGAATGTGGTATCTGCCAAAGAGACTTTTAATGTACAGCTTAAATATATGCAATATTTTAAGGCTGTTATAAAAGTGTTTTAGAGATTGGAGTTTAATTGCAGACAGGAAGCTTGTCTCACTACCAATCCTATTTAATTGCCTAATTCCAAGAGATAGCTTCAGGAAACCTAGATTTCTTCTGGGAGAAGTTTTATACAGAAGAAAGATTAAGCTCATGGAAGAAGCTTTAATTTTACTTGGAGGCTAGAAGAGAATTACTCATGTAGATGTGGACCAGAGAAAAAAAACACAACTTTGGAAGTTCTTTATTGAATGTCTTATGTGAGAAAAAGTATCGCTGTTAAGAAGAATACAGATGTTTTGGAAAGTGGAATGCACTAAGAGAAGTTGATCTTTGATTTACCTGTTATACCCTGAGAAGTATCAGGAAGGCTGTTATACCGGACTTTATCTGTTATGTTTTGATATCCTTTGACCTCTGTTTTGGGGGGAAGAAAACCTGGTGCGAACAATAAACATATTGTTTACCCTTAACCTACTTTGGCTGTGATCACTGGGCTACAACTACACAAGCACATCCAGGTAACAGCGATAACAGAGTAACTTATGCTGTGCCCCCTCTCTTTACTGCCACCATACTGGGGGAGACGAGGGAGGGGTGTCACAGAAGGAAATAGGGGAGGATTGAATATCCCGCCATTGAAAGTTGAACTGAACAAGGAAGGTGAAGTAGTGCGCCAAAAATATCTCATTTCATTGGAAGGTCGTCAGGACCTCCAGCCTGTTATAAGAAGTTTGTTAAAAGATGCACTATTAGAACCATGCATGTCCCCCTTTAATACTCCCATCTTGCCAGTAAGAAAACCAGATGGATCATATAGGTTAGTACAGGATTTGGGGAGACTGAACCAAATAGTACGGATAAGGCACCCAGTGGTACCAAACCCCTACACAATACTGAGTAAAATATCCCATGAGCATAAATGGTTTAGTGTTATAGATTTGAAGGATGCATTTTGGTCCTGTCCCCTGGACCCAAGTAGAAGGGACATGTTTGCCTTTGAACGGGAAAACCCCGATACAGGTCGGAAACAACAGTTCCGGTGGACAGTGTTACCCCAAGGGTTTACAGAATCACCTAATTTGTTTGGACAAGTGCTGGAACAGGTTTTAGAAAAATTTTCGACACCATCCGGCGTAACTCTTTTGCAATATGTAGATGATCTTTTAATATCAGGGAAAAAGAAGACCCAAGTAAGTGATGCCACCAAAGCTCTATTAGAGTTTCTGGGAAGACAAGGGTTCCGGGTTTCCAAGGCTAAATTACAATTTGTAGAGAACGAAGTAAAATACCTCGGACATCTAATTAGTGAAGGAAAAAGGAGAATAGGTCCAGAACGAATAAAAGGGATTACAGATTTACTCCTACCTAGGACAATGAGGGAACTAAGGAAGTTCCTAGGACTAACCGGGTATTGTAGATTATGGATAGACTCATATGCCCAAAAGACTAAGGGATTATATTCAAAATTGCTAGAAGAGCAACCTAACATTATAATTTGGAAAGAAGAAGAGAAAGAGTTGGTTAAGGATTTAAAACGGAGCTTGGTAGAAGCCCCGGTTCTGGCCTTACCCTCACTGAACAAACCTTTTCATTTGTTTGTTACTGTAAATGGGGGCGTAGCCTTAGGGGTCCTCACTCAAAAATGGGCAGGGAAGAGACAACCAGTAGCATATTTATCTAAAATCTTAGATTCAGTGTCTAAGGGATGGCCAGAATGTGTTCGAGCAGTAGCGGGAACAGCCCTATTGGTAGATGAGAGTAGGAAATTGACATTTGGAGGGGCCCTGGTAGTGAGTACAACACATCAAGTGAGAACCATCAACCCAGAGGGCTGGGAGGTGGCTCACTGATTCACGAATCCTGAAATATGAAGCAATATTCATGGAAAAAGATGACCTAGTGTTGACCACAGATCAGTGTTTAAACCCAGCTGCCGTCCTATGGAGAGGTGACCGGGAAAATAAGGAACCACAGAATGATTGTTTAGACATCATAGATTACCAGGCCACGGTAAGACCAGATTTAAGGGACATCCCCTTGCATGCAGGGAAGTATTTATTCGTGGATGGGTCTTCTAGGGTGATTGAAGGATAGAGGCAAAATGGATATGCTGTAGTGAACGGAGAAAGTCACTACTCGCTTGAAACCGGTAGATTACCCAATAATTGGTCAGCACAAACATGTGAATTATTATGCTTTGAATCAAGCTTTAAAACTATTAAGGAATGGAGATGGGACCATCTTCACGGACTCAAAATATGCCTTTGGGGTGGTACATACTTTTGGAAAAATTTGGGAGGGATGAGGCTTGATAAACAGTAGGGGGAAGGAGTTGGTACACGGAGAATTAATTCAACTGGTGTTAAAGAATTTACTGCTGCCACAAGAAACAGCAGCGGTGCATGTAAACGGTCATCAAGCAGGAAATTCTTTTGAAGCTAGAGGAAATAGGTTAGCAGGTGAGACTGCTAAGGAAGCTGCCTTAGGGGAAGACCTAACCCCTATATACAATTTAACCCCAGAAGTAGTAAGTCATATAGCAAGACCCATATTTACTGAAAGGGAAAAACTACAACTTGAAGATATAGGGGCAGTAGAAACCGGAGGGGGAAAGTGGGTTTTACCCGATGGCAGACAGATGGTAAACAAACAAATAATGAGAGAAATGATAGCCATTTTACATCAAGGGAGTCATTGGGGGGTACAGGCAAAGTGTGATCTGGTTCTAAGGAACTATGGATGTATGGGAATATACACAGTAACCAAGCAAATATGTGAGAGGTGTATAACCTGTAAGAAAATAAACAAAAGGATCCTTAGGAAAAAAACGCAGGGAGGTAGAGACCCTGGTCTTCGTCCATTCCAAATTATACAGGTTGATTTTACTGAGTTGCCCTTGGTTGGGTGGGTGAAGTACCTTTTGGTACTAGTGGACCATTTGATGGGATGGGTGGAGGCATATCCCATGGTAGCTGCCACAGCAATAGGAGTAGCAAAGATAGTTTTGGAACAAATCATTCCAAGGTATGGGATGATAGGTCACATTGATTCGGACCAGGGAAGTCATTTTACAGCCAAGGTATTGCAAAACATAATGGAAACTCTGGGAGTATCCTGGGATTTTCATACTCCATGGCATCCACCCTCCTCAGGGAGAGTGGAACGCATGAATCAGACTATAAAGAAGCAGCTAGCCAAATTGATGTTAGAAACAAAATTACCTTGGACTAAGTGTTTGCCCTTAGCATTGTTAAGAATCCGAACAACTCCTCGGAAAGATTTAGGATTGTCCCCCTATGAAATGTTATTCGGATTACCCTATATGGGACAATTAAAGGAACCTCCTCAGTTTGAAACCAAAGATAAGTTTCTTAAGGAATATATACTTGGGCTCTCCTCTTCTTTATCTGTTCTCAGGAATAAAGGACTGTTGGCACAAACACCCCCATTGGAATTTGCAGTTCACAGTCTCAAACCAGGACAGTGGGTCTTCATAAAATCCTGGAAGGAGTCCAAATTGCAACCAGACTGGGAAGGCCCGTTCCAGGTCTTACTAAGTACTGAGACTGCTGTAAGAACTACGGAAAAGTTTGGACTCATACACGAATTAAAGGTCCGGTTGAAGCTCCTTCAGATGAACAATGGAAGGTCCAGGGAACCAATGACCCTCTGCGCCTGAAAATAACAAGGAGAAACAGAAGAACAGAAGAGGAGTTGGTTAAAAAGGACTAATAAAAATTATAACATGGACAAAGAAAAGTGGATGGTGTTGCTATGGTGGGGAGGATCACTTACTCTGTTAAGGGGAATTATTATTATTATTATTTAACAGTTTTTATATACCATCTTTCTGCGATTCAAGATGGTTTGCATGAAACAAAACACGACAGCATATTTCAACTGTTTACAAGGAACGAAAACAAGGGAACATAGGTAACAGTATTAAACCTTTTACAATGTTCAACTATTTACATAGGAATGTACAGTTGCAGCGAGGTTGTTTGAGTTAGTTTTAGTGGGTAAGAGAGAGGAAGGGGAATAAAGGGCTGAGGACTGAGGACTATGGAGGTAGGGAAAAATGTTCGAGGAAGAGATAGGTTTTTAGCTTCTTCCGGAACTCAGAGTGGTCAGAGCAGTTTCGTAGATCATGAGGTAGGGTATTCCATAAGGAAGGGGCATAGAGGGAGAAGGTACGGTTACATACAGCTTGATTGCTATATCTTTTGTTAGTTTGGATGGTAAGGAGGTTTTTGGTAGTAGAGCGACGTGTTCTGTTGTTGTTGATAGTAGTGAGGAGAGGCAAGGAGCTGACTCATTGGTGATGATTTTGTGTGTGAGGGTAAGTACTTTGAACTTAACTCTGGATTGAATGGGAAGCCAGTGGAGATCATGTAGGACAGGTGTGATGTGAGATCGTCTAGGGTTGTTAGATATGAGACGAGCAATTGTATTCTGGGCCATTTGGATGGGATGTAACCCAGCAATGACATGGGATTTAGGACGGGGAAAGGGATGGACTGATGAACAAATACAAACACGAACACGATGGGAAAGGATGTATCCTAACATATTTACTGTAACCGTACCAGAGGGAAAGGGACCGGTGAGCCTAGAATTTGATGCCTGCCAAGTGATAAGTTGTGACAGGGGATACTACAAAAAGCTGTGGGGAAATAGTCATATGTGTCCAGAGACTGCTCAGACACTGGTGTTCTGGATGCCCTGTTACGGGTGGTCACAAGTTTGGTGGACCACTGAAGATGGAGGCTGGGTTTCCCCAGAGGGGAAGAAACACCCAGTTCAAAAGAAAATAAAAATTATGAAGAAACATAGCAATGTAACCCAGGAAGTTGCAATCCCATCGTGGTCACCCTCTTTGGAAGGGATGACTCACTGGATGGGACCTATGGACTAGGGATAGATATTAGTGGGGAAGATCCCCTGGGAAGATTGAGGATAAAAATACCCCTCAAGAATCAGACTCGGGTCCCCACATCATTCCCCAGCATATCTTTTGAACCTAATATGGACCCTAACGTAGTCAAAATAGTGGAGATTAAATATTTGAGGGACACTCTAAAGGTGGAAACGGGTTATGGGGATGTGAACAGAATACTGGGCTTGATGGACCTTGGTCTGACCCAGTATGGCATATCTTATGTTCTTATGAACGCCTGGGTGGAATGGGTTAAATATACCATAGGAAGTCTCAACCATAGCAATTGCTATGGATGTGCCTCCGGGAGGCCCATTGCACAGGTTGTGCCCTTACCCTTGAGGTGGGATACAGATCCCGATGGAGTAAGATCCCTCATATCTCTGTATCAGGAAAAAACAGCTTGGGGAAATGAAAGTTGCAAGATGTTGAATTTGCTTTTTCCCCCTACAGACTTGAAGGAGGTAAAGGTTCCCCCCAGATTTTCAACAGTGTTTGGAAATCACTCCGCCTGTCTCACCAGGCGGGGGAAGAATTACACGAGGGAAGTGGGAGAACTGAACACCTGCGTTCTAAGCCTAAAGCTGACAGGGATGGAAGGAGAAGAGAAGAGCTACTCCAACCTAGTAATCCCTAGGGCAGACCTGTGGTGGTACTGTGGAGGGCAGATGTTGAGACCAACATTGCCTACCCGATGGTCGGGAACATGTGCAATAGTTCAATTGGCAGTTCCTTTCACCTTGGCGTTCACAGAACAGGACAAGGGGCAAATACAAAGGGAAAGGAGGAGTAGCTTGGGAGCCTCATTTGATGACAGGATATATATAGATGCAATAGGAGTCCCTCGGGAAGTTCCGGATGAGTGTAAAGCACAAAACCAGACTGCAACTGGATTCGAATCCCTGTTATGGGTAATTACAATAAACAAAAACGTAGATTGGATAAATTATATATATCATAATCAACAGCGGTTTATCAATTATACTCAGGATGGCTTTAGACAAGGAAGATCTTGTCTTACCAATCTGTTATGTTTTTTTGAAGGTGTAAATAAACAGGTGGACAAAGGTGAGTCAGTTGATATAGTGTATCTGGACTTTCAGAAAGCCTTTGACAAGGTCCCTCATCAGAGACTTTTGGCAAAACTAAAGAGTCATGGGATAGGAAGCAGTGTACTATTGTGGATCAGGAACTGGTTAAAAGAGAGAAAGCAGAGGGTAGGGCTAAATGGCCAATTTTCCCAATGGAGAAAGGTGAATAGTGGTATACCCCAGGGATCTGTGCTGGGTCCGCTGCTTTTTGACATATTCATAAATGACCTGGAACAGGAAATAACGAGTGAGGTTATCAAATTTGCAGATGACAAAAAGCTATTTAAAATTGTTAAAACCCAAGAGGATTGTGGAAAATTGCAAGAGGATTTTGATAAATTGGAAGACTGAGCATCAAAATGGCAGATGAAATTTAATGTGGACAAGTGCAAAGTTATGCACCTAGGGAAGAACAACCCAAACTCTGGTTACAAGATGCAAGGTTCCACATTAGGAACCACCACCCAGGAAAAAGATTAGGCATCATTGTGGATAACATTTAAAACCCTCGGCCCAGTGTGCAGCGGCAGCCAAGAGAGCAAATAGAATGCTAGGTATCATAAGGAAAGGAATGGAAAATAAAACAAAAGATATTATAATGCCTCTATATCGTTCCATGGTAAGACCGCATCTTGAATATTGTGTGCAATTCTGGTCGCCGTATCTTAAAAAGGATATAGCGTTATTAGAAAAGGTTCAGAGAAGAGCCACCAAAATGGTAAAGGGGATGGAAAGATACTCCTATGAAGAAAGGCTAAAAAGGTTAGGGCTCTTTAACCTGGAAAAGAGATAGCTGAGGGGAGATATGATAGAAGTCTGTAACTTAATGAACGGAGTGGAACGGGTAAATGTAGATTGATTGTTTACGTTATCAGAATATAGAAAGACTAGGGAACATGCAATGAAGCTACAGGGTAAACTATTTAAGACTAATAAAAGAAAATATTTTTTCACTCAACGTGTAATCAAACTCTGGAATTTGTTACCGGAGGATGTAGTAAAGGCTGTTAGTGTAGCTGGGTTTAAAAAAGGTTTGGACAAGTTCCTGGAGAAAAGGTCCATAAACCATTATTAAGAAGGGACCCAGGATATTAATGCTTGACCCAGTACAAGCATTCTGGAACCTGTGTCTTTTGGGGAAACTGCTAGGTACGTATGACCTATATTGGCACTGTTGGAAACAGGATACTGGGCCTGATGGACCTTGGTCTGACCCAGTATGGCATATCTTATGTTCTTATGCAATAAAGGGGATCGCAGAGCAATTGGACGCCAATAGCAGAATGGCCTGAGAGAACCGAATGATGTTAGATATGATGGCAGCTGAAAAAGGGGGCATGTGTGTGATGTTGGGGGGGGGGGATTGTTGTACATTCATCCCCAATAACACGGCCCCTGATGGTACTATCACTAAAGCCCTGCGAGGATTAACTACCTTGGCAGAGGAATTGGCAGAAAATTCAGGTACGAATACCTCTCTCACTGGATGGTTGGGGTCATGGTTTGGGAAATGGAAAGGGGTAGTAGTATCTATATTTACATCTGTACTTGTTGTAATTGGAGTATTAATTACGGTGGGGTGTTGCATAATACCATGTATAGGAGGGTTAACTCAAAGATTGATAGAAATGGTAAGCACTAAACAAATGATAGTATAATTTCCAGTGCACAAAGGTGCAATGTTAATAATGGATGATAAAAGGGAAGAGAGAGTTAGGAAGGATGTTATCTAAATTAGAAGCTTCTTACGGAACTGTGGAGTAAATGTAAAAAGTAACAAGAAAACTTTAAAAAGAAAGAGGGAGAGGTTTGATATAAACAAATGTGATATGTTATTTTTACAATGTAATATAATGCTTGTATTCCATTCATTCACTATTCTGTAATATAAATTTTGTATGTCTGCATCCTGGGAAGAGAGACTGCATGGCTAATAACACGTAGCCTGTCACAGGTTCAGAGGTACAAGGCTGATTCATCTTACTGTATGTCTGCATCCTGGGAAGAGAGATTACATGGCTAATAACACGTAGCCTGTCACAGGTGCAGAGGTACAAGGCTGATTCATCTTACTGTATGTCTGCATTCTGGGAAGAGAGACTACGTGGCTAATAACATGTAGCCTGATACAGGTGTATATGTAATGATTTTCTTATTTCCTTTACTGTATGCATTCTGGGAAGAGAGACTACGTGGCTAATAACACGTAACCTAATACAGGTGTACAATATTATCCAAGTGATTGATTAAACTAACTCTGCATCACTGAAGTCTGTTATTGTGTGAAAGTTATGTTTCTTACAGATAGAGTCAAAAGCAGCACAAAGGTCAAGAAGAATGAGGACTGAGTAAAGGCCTTTGGATTTAGCCGGAAACAAGTCATGGAGACACTAGCAAGGGCCATTTCAGTAGAGTGTGAGAGATGAAAGCCAGATTGAAACGAATCAAGAAGGGCTTGAGCGGAGAGAAAATAAAATCAAGGCAAAGGCAAAAGCAAAGAACTGCATTTTCAAGAATTTTGGAAATGAAGGGAAGAAGGGAGATGGGTCAATAATTAGAAGGACAAGTTGGGTCAAGTGAAGGTTTCTTGAGGAGAGGTGTGACCAGAGCATGCTTGAAGGCTGCAGGGAAAGTTGCAGTAGAGAATAATAGGTTGAGAATGTATGTTATGGAAGGGATGACAGAGGAGGAGATGGAGTTAAGGTGATTGGTAGGGATAGGATCAGAGGAATAGGTAGTAAGTTTAGAAGAGAAGAGATGATGAGAGGTTTCCTCTTAGAAAAGAAAGAAAGGGTGAGGGAAAACATTGGTATTGAAGAGGGGGAAGAGGGGATGAAGCTGATATTGAGGGGAATTGGAGTGTAATCTTGTGGACTTTGTCATGGAAATAGTCACCAAGGATTTGGACAGAAAGAGAAGGGGAGGGGGTCGGAGGTGGAGGTACCGTGAGGAGAGAGTTGAGAGTAGAAGAGAGATGATGAGGGTCAGAGGCAAGAGAGTTAGTTAGATGGACATAGTAGTTTTGTTTGGCAAGTACTATGACAAATTGGAAGGAAGTAAACATGAATTTGAAGTGAAGAAAATCAGAAAGGGAGTGGGATTTGAGCCAAATGCGCTCTGCTGAACAAGCACAGGAGCGAAGGTAGGGGGTAGTTGAAGACAGCCAGAGCTGAGGTATAGTGCACCTCACAGGACATAGAATAGAGAAACAAGATAATCCAGAACAGGAGAGAGCAGTATTATAGGAAACTATAGCCTCATCAACTAAGTTAGAAGACAAAGTGGAGGAGAGAAGTGATGAGACAGTAGTGGAGAGAACTAATGGATTGATAGCATGAAGATTCCTAAAAAGGATATTATAATGCATCTGTATTGTTCCATAGTTTGTCCACACACCTTGAATACTGTGTGCAATTCTGGTCACCGCATCTTAAAAAGGATATAGCGTTATTAGAAAAGATACAGAGAAGAGCCACCAACATGGTAAAGGAGATGAAAGGATACCCCTATGAAGAGAGGCTAAAAGGTCAGGGCTCTTCAACCTGTATAAGTAAAATCTCCTGATATGCAGATACGAGGGGGGGCTGATAAGTCTCTAGCCTTATAACGAAACAGAAAGCTATGGGCACCCTTCAATTCCGGAGATCCAAATGATCTCTCTGCAGTTATGTTTTATTTGGTACCTTTGTCTACCTTCTCACAAAAGATAATGATGAGTTATTGGGATCAGTCAGAATAAGTACTTTGAAGGAAATAAAGTGGTAAACTGTATTTACATAAAGCCTATGCAGATAGCGTCAAAACTCCCAACCTCACAAAGTTGTAAGAGTAAAGCCAGTACACTGACTTCCATCTCTTGCCAGCAGCCAAAACATGTCCAGATTACATTCTTGAGTGGACATTTTGCTTACAGAAACACACACCACCTGCTCTACAACTGCCAACCAAGAGGTAAAAGTGAAAAGACGAGCTGCGTACCAAAACACAGTCCTTCACTGTACCACAAATAATGGCCATCCCCAGCCCAGGAAAGGAACTGGCAATCCATGTTTCATACACTTTTTAGACGTCAAAGGTCATCTTGCCTATATTTACTACACACATGTAAGGAGGTCCCTCACTAGTTATATCATTGTCCTCCGTGGATAAAGTGAGATGGAAAGAGTTCTGTATCTCAGACACTCCCCACGGTGATGTATTATCCCAAGATATTATAATGCCTCTATATCGTTCCATGGTGAGACCGCACCTTGAATATTGTGTGCAATTCTGGTCGCCGTATCTTAAAAAGGATATAGCGATTTTAGAAAAGGTACAGAGAAGAGCCACCAAAATGGTAAAGGGGATGGAAGGATACTCCTACGAAGAAAGGCTAAAAAGTTTAGGGCTCTTTAACCTGGAAAAGAGACGGCTGAGGGGAGATATGATAGAAGTCTATAAATTAATGAACGGAGTGGAACGGGTAAACATAGATCGTTTACCTTTGACTAGGGGACATGCAATGAAGATACAGGGTAAACTATTTAAGACTAATAAAAGAAAATATTTTTTCACTCAACGTGTAATCAAACTCTGGAATTTGTTACCGGAGGATGTAGTAAAGGCTGTTAGTGTAGCTGGGTTTAAAAAAGGTTTTGACAAGTTCCTGGAGGAAAGGTCCATAAACCATGATTAAGAAGTGACCGAAGATATCAATGCTTGACCCAGTACAAGCATTGTGGAACCTGTGTCTCTTGGGGAAACTGCTAGGTACGTATGACCTAGATTGGCCACTGTTGGAAACAGAATACTGGGCTTGATGGACCTTGGTCTGACCCAGTATAGCATATCTTATGTTCTTATGTTCTTATGAGTGCATTTCTATAAAATGCTTCAGCCCATTTGGGTCTTCTTCTTTCTCCTCTCCGGCCCTAGAAAGGTGGCTGAGATTTGAGGGAGGAATTACCAGGCCTTCAGGAATTAGGAGCTTTATCGGGGTCCAGGAAGGTCTTGAGAGAGAAACCAAGAACCAGATCAAGGGTGAAAGGGGAATTAGTTTCACAGACCTTCATTCCCGTATTGTAAGAAATGGAATGCCTTTTGGAGAAAGGACTGCCAAACAGATGTAAATTTAATAGTTACTGTTTGAAGGGATTCAGCAGAAGCTCATCTGCAGGTTGTTAGGTGAAGAACAAATTCTTCATGGAAGAGAGATTCTGGATCAAGCTGTGTAGGTACCAAAATGGGGAAATCAAAGGTGAGCCCCTCTCCAAAAAGTGTGTATTCTCCTTGTATACCCTTTTGATTTAAAATATAGGGTTTGTAGCATAAAAATATCAGTACATTATCTCTTATTTATCTGCAGAAGCCCACTTAACTGTAATTAAAGCACAGAAAGTAGTGAAGAAGTTAAGAGGCTTATCTCCTGCCACATTGGGTCCATGGACGCTCTCTCCATGATCTTTATCCATGGCAGGGATGTCACCTGCATCTGCAGTGTCTGCACTATCGCTGCCACCATCATTAGCCCTAGGGCATAGGCTACGGGTGGGCATCGTTTTATCCTGGGCAATATGTGGCCACTATGGTTTTCTTTTTCTTTTCCACCATACTTCAATTGTAGTGTCATTTTGCTGAGATTTAGTATAGATTTTGCACAACAGGGTCACCACATGAAGGTACTCAATAAGACTCGGGGAGGAAACTATATTCTGCCCCTCTAAAAGATGCGCAGCAGAAAATTCCCTAGTAGTGGTTGGTGAATTGCTGCACATCCCTTTGGACACCCCCCCTCCCCCCTTTGCTAGGGAGCGAGTGATGCATATTCCAGCAACTACTTTGTGGACCATCTTGACTTTTGATTTTCTGGGTGAATTACACTTGATGTAAAATGTACAATCTGCATCAAGTATCCCAATAGTTTAATCGTGAAACAATAAGTGATTGTCGTGTGACACAGCCTGACATTTTTATATAGACCAAAGAGCTCTGAAGGACTTTCTTTGCCCCCCCCCCCCCCCACCAGGAAGGGGCTCTGGAGTACAGGTTTGACAGCTCTCCAAAGACCACCTGTGTCCAATCAGAGGCTGGGGAGGGAGGGTTACATGCACACGTGCTTCAGGCTCATAGCTTCTTGCAAAGACCTCGGTCTTTAGAATTTGGATTTTTTTGGTTACCAATTTGTCATCAAAACTGTAACACTCCAGACGGAATCTGAAATCCTAAATCTCACTAACTCAGAGCAAAAGCAAATAGAACATATCCTTCCCCTACATACAGGGGTGTAAAATATATACGCCTCTTCTGTTTCTGCAGATTTCTAACTATTCTGTGCTCAATGATCACGAAGAAAGCCTTTTCTTAACCAAAGGGGCAGTCTCAGCATCTTATTCACAAAGGCCTCTCTGCTCTGCAACATTCTAATACGTGTAGAACTCTGTGCAAAAAAGTAAGCATCCACAGGACAAAGATAAAATACCCCCATGCCTGAATATGCTTCTTTAAGAAAAATAAAAATGAGAGACCATCGAACTCCAAAGACCTGCAGCAGGCCACTCATTTACAGCTCAAGGACTCTGCAGTACAGTTCATCACATCATGGCCAGTGCTTAGATTATGCCCAGCTGGAAGTGATGCAGTGCAAAAGGCAGAATTAGATAATCTGATGGGCCGAGTGGGCCTGCTCAGCACATAAATTCGCACTGTGCAAGGATGTTCATGGCAGTCAGTAACCTCCAAATGAGAAGCAAACGCTCTTAAGTTGCAGACCCATGCTAAACGTTCTGAACAAGGAGCACAGATTCTCTCTTCAGGCATGTTTCATCAGTGCAAAGCATCTTTCGTAGCAACTGTCCGTCTCTCCATCCATCTGTACACATACCTCAAGGGTCTTCTCTATACACCACTTTTACCTCAAATTTGGCAAGTGCATCGTTTCTTGAGGTAGGAATACTCCTGTCAGCGTTCAGTCAGATAAATGCATAAAGATAACGTCTCCCCTCCCCCCATCACTATCCATGACAGGAAACTGCTGCTTACCCACTATATTGGTACATTTGGGATCATGTCAAGCATTGAGGGAGGAGTGGCCTAGTGGTTGGGGCAAGTTACCTCAGGCTGGAAGGTCAGGGGTTCAAATCCCACTAGAGGACAGCAACCTTGGGCTGGAAAGACTGGGGTTTCTAGTCCCACAGGTGCTCCTTGTGGTCTTGGGCAAGCCACTTAACCCTTCATTGCCCATGTTCCCTGTAATTATTAGTGTTTGTGTCTCATATCCCCTTGTGTTAAATGTATCCCCCAATTGTGGTGTGACCACTTTGATTGAAGGATAAGGTGGTATACAAAACTGTCTAAATAAAGTTCCATGAACACTACAGACTGCATTTCACAGAAAAGAAAAAAAAAAAAAAAAAAAAAGAGGCAACTTAACCTGAGCAACACACCTAACTATTTTCCATTGCCCATCATGCCATCCAAACCTGGGCTGCTCCTGCTATCCTTTCCCGACATTTGTTCTATTTATTTAGAGAGTTTTGTACACCACCTTATCCTTCAATCAAAGTGGTCACACCACAATTGGGGGATATAGTTAACACGAGGTGATATGAGACACACCACTGTCAGAGACACGATATTGGGCTTAATTGGGCACCTGTGCAAAATTTGGGGCAGCAAGGAAGAGAGGGGGAAATACTGCACTATATGGAGAGCATTGGGCTGTGGGAGGGGGCTATGGAGGTGGATGTTTAGCTGGCACGGCCCAGGACCGAGATGCCATGGGGATTAGCCCCATGCAACTGGCACCCGCCTGCCTACGCTTTAAACAGGGGAAGGAAGCAGAGCTCTCTCCTCGTTAAACAGCCGGCCGGGGGGCTGCAAGATGTGCACTTACCTCCTGCCTGGGTCCAGCGGCGGCTCCGCTCGCTCTTGGCACAGCGAAGCTCAAGGAGGCTGCTATGCCACCGCTCTCCTATAGAGGGCAGAGTTACTGCTGCCCAGTCACCTGCTGCCCCGCCTCCTTCTCACCTCTAATAAAGATCAAGTGGCCTTTGTTTTGCTCTCGTCTCCCCCTTAAGCAAGATAAAGAGGGTCCTGTACGCCTCCCTGTCCATCTCTAACCGGGATAACCCCCCCCCCCCCTCAATCAGGATCTTCCTGTACTCTTCTCCTTCCGCTTTTAACCTGGCTGACACCCCTCCCTTTTAAACCAGATGAAACAGAGTTCTCTCCCTCCCCACCTCTAACCAGGATAAATGGGGGGGGGGGGGTTCTCCTCCTCCTTCCCTCCCCTCCCCCGTGTGATTGACTATGATTGCCTAGTAGGCAGCTCTCTACTCGGATTCACGACCAGGGCTGATGCGACCCAACAGGCAAACGAGGTGCTCGGCCAGGGCGCCGTTGCTGCAGCCGTCATCCTACTCCGAGACCTGCAGTGGCTGCAAGATCACTTAAAGGGCAACAGAGCACTTCCCCAAACTCTCTACGACCAGCCACTTCCACCCCCGTCTGTCACAGGAAGCCGGCATCCGAGGGGGCAGGGGAGAGAGAAGGAACAGCGATGCAACACTTCGGCAAATCCCAGAGCGGGGGCTGGGGTGCAAACAGGGGGGAGGCAAGATTGCTTCCAGCTTGCCTTCGGAGGGGCTAGTGGGCTGAAACCCTTTCTTCTGTCTTGCAACCAAATGGCGTCCCTTTTCTTCATGCTAGAAGTAATTTGTTTTATATTGAAAACCACTTTAATGGCCCTCCTAAAAGCGGGGTATTACGAATGAACTAAAGATAAAGGACTGAGGGCTCTCCTGAGGCGCTTCATATTCTTGCACAAGTCCTGGGGAAGGCTTATCCAGGCCGGTCACCTGCACGGGCAGCTTCCCTCTCTCCCTCCCTCATAAGGGCAGCCAAAGACTACAGCTACCTGCTCAACTGGTTTCCCTTCTAATTGTTTTAACACAGCTTTAGCAGGTAGATAAAGGTGAACCAGTAGATACAGTGTATCTGGATTTTCAGAAAGCCTTTGACAAGCTGCCTCATCAGAGACTCTTGGCGAAATTAAAAAGTCATGGGATAGGAGGCAGTGTACTATTGTGGGTCAGAAACTGGTTAAAAGATAGAAAGCAGAGGGTAGGGCTAAATGGCCAATTTTCCCAATGGAGAAAAGTAAATAGTGGAGTATCTCACAGATCTGTGCTGAATCTGCTGCTTTTTGACATATTCATAAATGACTTGCAAATGGGAATAATGAGTGAGGTGATCAAATTTGCAGATTATTCAAAGCTGTTAAAACCCAAGAGAATTGTGAAAAATTGCAAGAGGACCTAGAAAAATTGGAAGACTGGGCGTCCAAATGGCAAATGAAATTTAATGTGGACAAGTGCAAAGTTATGAACCTAGGAAAGAATAACCCAAACTTTGGTTACATGATGCAAGGTACCACCTTAGAAACCACCACCCAGGAAAAAGATTTAAGCATTATTGTGGATAATTTGTTAAAGCACTCCGCCCAGTGTGCAGCAGTGGCCAAGAGAGCTAATAGAATGCTAGGAATCATAAGGAAAGGAATGGAGAATAAAACAAAGGATATTATAATGCCTCTGTATCGTTCCATGGTTCTACCACACCTTGAATATTGTGTGCCATCTGGTCGCTGTATCTTAAATTAATTAGAAAAGGTACAGAGAAGAGCCATCAAAATGGAAGGATACCCCATGAAGAAAGGCTTTAAAGGTTAGGGCTCTTCAACTTGGAAAAGAGGAGGCTGAGAGGGGATATGATAGAGGTCTATAAATTAATGAAGGGAGTGGAACGGGTAAACATAGGTTGGTTGGTTGTTTACACCATCAAAAAGTACAAAGACTAGAGGACACCCAATGAAGCTGCAGTGTAACACATTTAAGATTAATAAGAGAAAATATTTTTTTCACTCAACGTGTAATCAAACTTTAGAATTCGTTGCCGGAGGATGTAGTAAAAGCTGTTAGTGTAGCTGGGTTTAAAAAAGGTTTGGGCAAGTTCCTGAAGGAAGGTCCATAAAAAAACTATTAAAGAGGACCCAGGAAATCCTAATACAAGCATTGTGGAACCTGTGTCTTTTGGAGAAACTGCTAGGTGCTTGTGACCTAGATTGGCCACTGTTGGAAACAGGATACTGGGCTTGATGGATCTTGATCTGACCCAGTATGGCTTTTCTTTATAACCCTATTTGATGTCTTCCTTGTACATTCATTTTTCTACAGCTAGGTATCTTCTATCTATGCTTACCATAGCTTTCTTGAATTCAGTTTATGTTTTGGCCTTCACCACTTGGAATGCAAGATTGTGCCAGACATCTAACACTGCCTAAGAAAAAATATTTTTTCTGTTACTGCTGTCTGAGGGAGGAGTGGCTCAGTGGTTGGGACAGGTTACCTCAGGCCAGAGGGCCAGTAGTTCAATTCCCACATGGGGACAAGTAACTTCAGGCCAGAGGGACTCCTTGTGGCCTTGGGCAAGTCATGTAACCCTCCATTGCCTCAGGTACACTTAGAGCGTGAGCCCTTTGGGGACAAGGGAATAAAAGTACCTGTTAGTATACTTATAAACTGCTCTGATGCACAAGTAAAAGAGCTATATATCAAGTGCCTAAACCATAACCATACCTCTCTCTGCCTCATAGCATGTCTTCTTATTCTGCTACTTTTCCACTGGAAAAAAAGACATTTGAAATCAATAGCTTAACTCTCATGTTTTCTGTATTGCCTACCAATGCCTTCCGTCTCCTGTCTGGCACACACTGATACCTCGTTCCTCCCTCAGGTCCTGTTCCTGTTTGTGTGTCTTCCATTCAGGACTCTTGGCACTTCTTTGAGCCAGATATATTCAGGATGTAGCATTTTTCCCACAAAGCCAAGGAAGGATGTGGGATCTCCTTGTGGAGTTTCTGGGCCTCTTCTGAAGCTGCCATGACCTTAGCCCATCTTTGCAGAGGCTTTAAACACGCTAGTTGGATTCTCAAGCTCTGAACATACCAGAGTTTCCAGCATAAAAGAAAAGAAGGAACCACATTTCTGGTGAATTCCAGCTAACCACTGCAGGTTTGGAAGACCCAATAGATTAGCTGTGACACGGAGAATAACAGTTGGTGAAACATACATTTTATACCCTGCCCAAGATTTTGCAAATTAAACTCATCCTCCCAACAGTACCCAATTCAACAATCCTGTAAAAATGTATAATTGGCCATCATAAATTTGCTTTATATATAATGTATGTCCACTCCCTCTGCAGTTGCTGATGGTTTTGGAGTTTGTGTTACTGTCAGGATCTATTGTTTTACTTTGACTTCTGCTGCCCCAGGCAATGGCCCAGTCCTGCCTAATGGTTGTGCTGGCCCTGACTGTCCTTCATATATTGCTTCCATTTTCATTGCTGGTACCTGAAATGAAGCATTATATAATGGAGCCTAGCTTTTCTTTGATGCCACAAATTTATTGACGTATTGAATGCCTGCGCATGCTATAATATCTGTGAAATTTTAGGGCACTCTTATCCTAGTCAGAATGTCTATGCAAACAACAATCCTATTTTTCTCAGTCCTTTTGTACATAATATCCCCACGGTGTTCTCCCGGCTCTCTTGCTGACTGCTTACTTTTTTTTGGTACAGTTTTAACAGCCAGGGCCGTAGCAAGGGCTGTGCGAGCGGTGCAGCCGCATAGGGTGACATTATGGATGATCTCATGGGGCTTCCAGGAAGCTCAGAAAGAGTGATTTACTACATGTAGCTTGGGGGGGGGGGAGGTACCAGACTCGCTAGTCACACAGGGTGCATGTCTAGCTTGGTACGGTCCTCTTAATAGCAGTATTATTGGTAGATGGGAGAAGAGTTTGCTGTGTAGGAAGAAAGCATGTGAATAAAAGACAATCTGAATGCTCCATTGTGTCACTATGTAATTTAGAGGTGACCTTGACCAGGAAGGGTTGGGATTAAGAGGAAACGAGTTCAAGATCAAGGGTCAAATAATAAAATGTTTAGTCTATCCAGCTCTTAGGCCGAGTTATTCTACAAAAAAAGGAGGCCATGCCAAGAGTAGACTAGTGTTAGGTTGATCCTGTGGCCACAATTTAATCATTTTAATTCAGAGATGGAAACTGTTTCCCTCATTTGTATGTCTTGTAAATGGAAACCTATGAAGCCTCATGAAAAGCTGGCATGGCCAGGTGAAAACGGAGCAGAGTTGTACTCAGGAAACGGCATCAACAGGAACCTTAAGACAAGATTGAACCATCTTGTCAAACAGTCCCTGAAACTCTTTGACCATCTCCTCCCCAGTCTTTCTCCTAGCCACTTCTTCTTGAGACCTGTTTTCTTCCCTGTTCTCTGAATCTTCCTTGCTGTGGTCCAAATTCCATGAGTTCTTTCTTTTCCCAGCTGCCACCTCACCTCAAGATCTCTTCCACCTCTGTCTCTTACCTACTGTACATCTCCAGCAGTATCTGTCTCCTGAGCTGACTTCAGGTATGGTGGCATCTACTGTTTGATGTGGGTTCTTGACTAGGTCCTCCGAAGTAACAGCTGTCAGGCCATGGAGTTACTGCAATTGGCAGCATGGTAATATAGTGGGAATGTGCACTCCTGGCCCCTACAGCTCTTCTGCCTTTTCTTAGCACATACTTCCTATTTAAAGCAAGGACATGACATGGGCATTGGAATCATGGGTGCTGTAGTATACCATTGAGGGTGCAGGTTTCCATTACACAAAGATCAAAACCAGTTCTATGTGCTCCCACTAACAGAAGCACGTGTTGTTTCTGTGTTGCCAGCCTGCTGTTTTGCAGTACTGATTTGTGTAGCAGCAATTTGAATTACTGTTCCAGCACACAAGGAGTTTCCTAGTGCCCTATTACAATACTCCAGTCCAGCACTAGGATTTCGAAGGTCTCTGCAATACTATGCAAATTTGTGCTGTTCAGCCTGATGGCCAGTAATCTGTTGACTTTGATCCATGTCCATTTCTTGACTTCATGGGACTTTCTTGCAAAACTGCTATCTTTCAACAACTATGTATGTTCCATGATTTAAAGTGACAACTAAGCCATTTCTATGACAGTGACAATGACCCTATAACTTATATTCAAAAACAGTCCAATTTGTTCAATAATCTAAACTCGGCAACTTGAAATCTTCTAATGTTATCAATAAGTAGAGACCAGGTCTCAGATAAAACTAATAGCACTGAGCCATGGACTTGTAGCCCTTTGTAAGTGCTAGTTCTCACATCAAGGACCGTCTCTATATATTCTTTTAAACCTGCTCACGCTGACACATATATAAAATGTTTCACTCAGTTTAAAAATATTGGTCAATCCCACAGTCTTTTGAACCTGCTCACGCTGATGCTTATAGGAAATGTTTCACTTAGCTTAAAGATATCGGTCAATCCCGACACCTTCTCTCAGGCACCCCAAGCGTTTCACTATTGTCAGTTTCTTCAGGGAATTGCCCATTCAATTTAACGTGTAATACATATATTTCGATGCTGCCCACGTATCCTCCTTTATCATAGATCCTTCCCAACAGTTTTCTCACTGATTTTCTGACGGGAAAGTGTTTAAGTTATAGGGTCAAGAAGTTTAATGACTGAGTATTTATAGTGAATGACCCTATAACAGCATCCACTCAACCGGAGTGTGCTGTTATTATAGAAATATTTTAAATAACTAGTCTGAAATTAATACATTATGATTTAACAGACAGAAGGGAAGTACCTGAAAATTCGTAGCATCTCGCTTCATAACTTTTGGCATTCTTTACAGGATGTTCTCTCCCGTTCACACGATACTGACACAAACAGAAAGGGGAAGAGGGCAGTAATTCCTGTTTATTTTCCTTGTGGTTTCTGAAGTGATTGGGCATTATCGACAGGAAACTTTGCATATAGAAATGTTCGTGTAAGCTGCCCTGCAGGCACATACAAAACATCTTAGTCCTAAGCTGTTCAAGATGCTGTACGTTGCTTTCCTTTTTCTCCTGTGTTTTAATGAAGTGGCATCTATCAAAATATGCTCTTTCAATGTCAGATCCTTTGGAGAAGCAAAGATGACCAAGCCTGAGGTCCTTGATGTTATTATAAAGGTGGGTACTCTCTTCTGAGGTTATTATGAGCATGCATTTAGTTGCCTTCAAATTTAAAGTGTGCACCGTCACGTGTTTGCATGTAAATTTATGAATTAATGTGTGTACAATCAATTTGTGTGCACCTAAAGAACAAGGAGGTGAAAAGAACAGGAAAATGTGCCTGAAAATTGGGAAAATTTCATTTTAAATGAGCACAAACCAAATGTTTTGGATGTGCACACCCTCTACTTACCTTCTATCCAGTTTGAACCTAGCCCTCAAAGCTGGTGAAGGATAGTTTCAACTCCTGAGAGTCCTCCTATGAGAAATTGTTTGGTTAGTTCATTTATTTATTTAACAGTTTTTATATACCGTCCTTCTTCAATTCAGGACGGTTACAGAGAACATAAGTTATGTCAATATTCTTCATTCTGAGGCCAGTGGCTGTCCTCATTGACCCTAAGTGTTGCTCCCTAACTTTCTTCCCCCCCCCTCCCCCCATACACACTTTCCTCCACCCTTATCTGGGGGTTTGTTGCTGACACAGCCTCCAGGATAACTGAGGACAGTGTGGCTCTAAGTGAGTTTGAGTTATGTGGTGTCCATACTTTCATGTTATTCTCACGAGACTATGCAAACAGTGAAGAAGTTTGGACACCATGCAGTTCAAGCTCACCAAGAGCCACGTTGATTCTGGAAGAAAACATAACTGTCCCTGAGCAGCAAGACTCAGAGAGGCGAGGGGGCATTAACAGAACCCGAAGGAGAGATTCAACTTGGGGAAATTGAGGACAGGCTGATGGTGATTGACTGGGCGTTGATACTGTAGAAGTTGAGACTAGCTGGGATAGGGGGTTGGCAGTGAGGGAAGATTTTTGAGGGAATGTGTGTTGGGGAAACAAGATCGGAGAATCAGATTTTATTTTTGTTACACATGTTGCTCTGAATGTGCCTTAGAAGCTACATTGGCTGCATCATTGGAGGGGAACCTCCCCAGTAGGGTCTCTGGGCACCATTCACTCTGTCCAATAATAGAGTGGTTCTACTTTAAATACTACTTTAAAAAATAATTCAAACGTTAAAATGAAATCATCAAAATTGCATGAGCCCATCTGCGTATTGAACTTAATATATCTTATGGTGAATTCATTTCTCAGGGCTGTTTACACACCATCTCCTTACACACATCGTCTGACTGAATTTTACCTGCTGCATTCTTAACCTTATATGCAGTGGGTAATGCTAGTCTGATTATAATGTCCTTCTGGGTGTGCCTCACTCATACACCAGAACTGCTGTTTAAAGCCCTCAGACTTGGGTGATATTTGCCTGCAGAAAGGATAGAAAATGGGTCCTGCATTTATTATGCTTAGTCTGTTTATGGTTTTTAACATTTTTTAAGCCTGTCAGTTCTCTTGTTCTTTTGATCTTCCAGTTCAATACAAACTGATTTCTATTGGGCTACAGCATCTTGAGCCTTCGTATGCAGCTCCTAATTTTATAATTGACCTTTCCAACTGAGCCCACTTACTGCAGCAACAGATTTTAGCCATGGGCCACACACTAGGAATCTTTTCAAAATTCCATGAGCCTGAGTGCTAATTCCGGCCACTAGGTGTTGCTGTTGCATAATAATGGACTTCTCCCCAGAGGCTGTGAATCAAATCCTAGCATGTCATCCAGCAGCACATTGCACGGTCACTGAGCCACTATGCCAGTCCTGTGCTTGTTTCTCTTTCCTTGCGTAGCTTCTATGACATTTCTCAGCAGTAGTAAATGTTCTTTAGATTTAGAAACTTGCTCATGGATTGCTTTTTATTCTTTCCTTTGCTGATCATAAACCTATATTGTCTTTTTTTCTCTTACATATTACTATTTATTTTCTGATGAACAAGATTGTTTAAAAAAAAAATGCATTAAGAGCACTGGCTTTATGCCAGCCCTGCCATCGTGGCACATTTTCCTGATGCATTTTGTCACCTATCATATTGATTTCAAATGGAAGAAGACCACAAACACCAAACTGCACTGACCGGAACTCTCATGCCCAAAGCTGGCGTTTCTGAAGCAAGCACTGCCGAACATTGCTGCCTGCTTCCAGACTGGACTAGGTCATTTTGGTTCATTAAAAAGGGTCCTCTGTGATATATATGGCCTTAAACATATATTTCCCCTGTTCAAATAAATACAAATAGCTCTGGAATGCAGAGCTGTCAGGTAACCCAGTTCTAGGAGTGAGATTTTAAGCCAGTCCTGGATTTCTGACAAGCTCATTCTGATGCATTATGGGACCTGCAGCACTGATGCTGATGAGCAAAACCAGAGACTACAAATACCACACTGCACTGCAATGCAAATTTAAAGCCAGAACTGGCAAAAATTTCACTCCTGGAACTGGGTAACATGGCAACTTTGGGAATGAGAGTTCAGAGTCACCGATGTTACTCGTATTGTAGACTGTAGAATGCAGACTAAGCAAAAAAAAGGTTTAGCAGGGGGATAGGGAAGAAAGCAGAAGGCAAAGAAAATGAGCAGGTGCTTTACGTATCCAGAAAGCGACAGGATAGCACCATCTGAAAGAAATGAGAATTCAATAAAGCTGTAACAACGGTTTCCTGTCATCTTCCAATCATATATTTATAGGGTTGCCATACAAGCTTGATCCAGTACTGGGTTTACTCTTGCATACAGGGACTTATGAAAGCAAAACTACAAGTCCCTGCATGCAATAGGGCAAACTGAAGACTGGATCAAGCCAATTGGCAACCCTATATCCTTATTGAACCCAGAAGGATCATTGGTAGATGTTAAGCTGCAGCAACTCCAGCACCTTCAGTTAGCCACAGTCAGAAAAAACCCAAAGCATTTTAGGGCTGGCAAGGAACTCCATTCAAGGAGGGGCACGTAGGACCACTTCTGTTACTCTAAAAATAGTTAAGTATATTGTAATCTGTTCTCCTTTGCTTAGAGTATTGCTGCAAATAAATGGGCTACAGATCTAATATCTAAATAAAATTCACTGCATTTTGAATTTGGAGTCCCTGTAACTACCCTGTGATTTCAGCACTGCAGGTATCATAATGCTGGCTTAGTCTAAAATCTTGCTCCTTGGTCTGGGTCATTTCACTTTGCTACATTTTTGTACCCATTGCAAGATGAAACAACTGCAGCCAACTCTTTTCCTCATGGGTTTTTTTTTTTTAATAAAATGAAAACATTAAATATAAAATACATACATTTAACAAATATGCATTCCCCCCCCCCCCCTCACCCCAAGACTAATACACCCAGTGCAGGTGTGTTCATAGGCATAGTTTGGGGGAAATGAGGGGGACATTGCCCCCAAATGAGCTGGCTCTCTGCCAATTCAGCTACAGCCTACCCACCTCCCCTCCCACGCCGTAGCTACTGCTGCTTTCCTGTGTCTGCAGCAACAGCGCTGGACTGGCCTCCGATTTAAAAAATAAAAATTGCGGATGTCAGTACTTCCTTGCAAGGAAGGCTGGTCTGGTCCTGTCCCTCTCGGACTCATGCCTTGTGTCAGAGGGGGAGGGACTAGGCTAACCTTCCTAGCAAGGAAGTGCTTACACCTATGTTTTTTTTTTGTTTTAAATCAGAGGTCAGTCCGCTGCTGTGTACAGGTAGGGGGGGGGGGTCAGGGGTGTGTGGAAGGTCAGAAGGGAAATGCAGGACAGATGGACACATGGGGGGGGGGGGTGATATGGAATAGCTGGAGAGGAAATGCTGGTTGATTGGACTCAAGGGGGGGGGGGGTGGAATGGCTGGAAGGGAAATGCTGGGCAAATGTTGCACACAAGGAAGGCAGAGGGCAAATGCTAAATAAGAAGTGTGGAGGGAATGACACAGGGCAGATGCTGGACACAAAAGGGAGGGGTGTGTGAAGCCAGATACTAGACACAGTGTGGGGGAGGGGGTGGAAAGCAGATGCAGAACACAGGTAAGGGGGTGGTGGACAGATGCTGAGCACAGGGTAGGAGTCATTGGAGGGATAAATGGCAGATGCTGGACATGGTGTGAGGGATATAGGGCAGTGGCTGTATACAAAGGCCCCGATTCTGCAAGGCAACTTGCGGGATTGCACGTCCTGGCAGAACATGCAGCCCGCAAGCCTTCCCGCTCGTATTTTCTCACAGGCTCTCCCCGCATGGCCAAAACAGCAGTGTGAGGAGAGTTGGCAGGAGGGGGCAGAGTGTGGGTGGCGTGGGAGCAGGCCAAGGCAGCAGGATTTACAGGGCCGATTCAGGTTACCGCCCTGTTTGTCCTCAGAAGTGAAATAAGCAGCTGGAATTGGTGTGATCGGGGCCAGCACAGCCTCCAAGGCTGGGACTGGAGCATGATAGGTCCCTGCTGCCTGAGCTGGGCCCCAGCTGCCCAGCTCAGGGTCAGGCGGTAGGGGTTAGAGGTGGTTGGCGTTGCAGGGGACCGTGGTGCATGCGGGGAGGACATCCCTGCTTGTATGCAGGGGCACACCGGGTTTGTAAAGGGCCCAATTCTGCACCCATGGGAACATCTGGCTCCCATGGTGCAGAATAAGGTCCTAACGGGCCCATCCAGACGGCCCAGATGTGCCCCTAGTGGAATCAGGCTCCATGTGGGGGAGTATAGGGTGGATGCTGAGAATGAGGTAAGAGAGAGAGAGAAAGGAGATGCGATGGGGAGAGAGGGGGATGCTGGGTATGGGATGGGGAGAGAGGGGGATGCTGGGTATGGGAAAATGCTGGACATGGTGTGAAGGAGAGAGAGAGAGAGAATGCTGAACATGGGAGGACAGGATGAGAAAAAGAGGAGAGGCGTGAGATAAGACAGAAGGAGAGAAGGGGATAGATGCTGAACACGGGGAAGGTGGAAGAGAGAAAGAGTTAGTTAAAGACTGGGGCACAGGTGGCTGGGGAAGGATAGAGAGATAGAGTGAGAGGATTTTAAAAAGAGAGAGATTGAGAACTAGATATAAGAAAGAGAAGTGAAATCTGAGTTGCTAATGAGAAAAAATGAATAGAAGAAAGCTGAAAGGAAAAAGATCAACATCAGAGATGGATGTAGGGGAGTAAGTGAAGAAGACAGGAGTGAAAAGAAGTGGCAGGTGGATTGCAGGCTCTGGAAAAAGAGTTAAGAGGACGCAGAAACCAGATACCAGGACCAAGGCAAATAGAAAAATAAACTAGCTAGACAATAAAGGTAAAGAATTTATTTTCAGTTTAATAACTGGAATATGTCCGTTTTTGGATTTTATATTTTGCACAGTGCAGGGGGAAATGTATCACTTTCTATTTCTTGTGGTGCACTGCATGCAGAGCCTGGCTTGTTGGGGTTTAATTTTGTCTACATATATTCACTTTGAGTTTGTTATAATTTATTCTGTACTTAGTGAGGGTCTAACTGTGCTCTGCCTGTGTTGAATCTACAGTAATCTGGGCTTGTTCAGTTTTCCAGAAATGTGCAAGGATGTTCTAAGGCCCATTGCTATATGTATACTGCTGCTCTTTTCTGGGTGGGCTCCTTATTGTGTGAATTTTAGAAGCTGGTGTCATTATGATTTGCTTTATAGGTCTTCAATGGCTTTTGTAAGGTTTGGTGTTAGTTCATAATCGGCCAGATACTGGAGAGGCTGTTAATGAGACGACACCAGAATCCGATTTTTTTTTTCTTGTATGTTGGGGTCTATGGTGAAATGTCCTGGTTCTGCTCTGCACCTACTGTTGGCGGAGGGGTCTTGTTGGATGCAAAATAGATGTTGCAAAAGAAAAAGAGAGAACCATAGCAGAATTTATTAGTTAAATTATAACTCATTTTATTTTGGTGTTAGAAACAGTGCTGTGATTCATTTTTACTTTTTGTCCCTTGGTACGCGAGCACCGTCCATCCTCTGTTTTCTGAAGAATATATATTTATAGGTGTCAGTAGCTTTTCCTTTGTATCTCAGAGTACCAGGCTAAATAAACAGCTACAATTCCTGCTGCATTTTAATTATATAGCCACTGAACGAGAACCTCTGAGTATCTTGGGGCACTAACTCATACCTCACCTGTTTGATATACTGGCTTCCTATCCAGCTAGTGCTTTTCTTTTTTAAGATAATTATAATGAATATGCAAATATCATTCCACACTTTGTCCTCCTCCCCCCTACGCCCTTGGCTGTGTTGCTCATACCATCCTAGTTACAGCTTTGGCTACAGCAGAGTTGCCAAGTTACCCATTTCCATGAGTGGGATTTTAAGCAGGTCCTAGATTTCTGACAAGCCTTTCCCGAAGCATTATGGGACCTGCAGCACCGATTCCAATGGGTAAAATCAGGGACTACAAATACCATATCACATTGCAATGCAAATTTAAAACCAGAACTAGCAAAAAATCTCACTCCTGGAACTGAGTAGCTTGGCAATTCGGTTACAGTTCTATATAGCTCTTATTTTCTCTGACGGTGGGTGTCTCTTCTCTATCCCAGGTCATTTCTCGCTGTGATATCATGCTCCTGATGGAAATAAAGGACGCAAATAACAAAGCTTTTCCTTTCTTAATGGGCAAACTCAACAGGTAAATCTAGCTCTTCACAAGCATCTTTGAAAACATAGTAGACATATAAAACCTTAACAACTGAGATGAGACCTGGGGAGAGGGGGGAGATTCCAGCAATATTCGAGTTGAAATAAAGGGGTGGATAATGAAGTTGCTAAAATATCCCATAGACAGCTCAGAGGGCAAGCGTGTGGGGGCTGGATGTTTATTCAGCATTGCTACCTTACCAGGGTCAGCCTGCATAGGCAGCGGAATGGGGTGGGCTCCAAAGGCCATGGCCCCCACCAACATTTCCCGCAACATAGCATCAGTAAATATACAACTTGGATGCGGGCGTGAAGAATGATTTTGTTTGGCCCTTCCAACCAAAAGGATATTCCGCTGCCTGAACAGACCAAGCTAATTTGTTTTGATCCATTGAATGCTTAGCAGTGTATATTTCTAAAGCTCTTTGGAGCTTCATGCTATACTCATGCACTGCATATATTAGTGTAACACTTTGCAACAGGGGCTAAAGAGAATTAGCACAGAAGCATCTCTGCTTTTAATAATCGGACAAAACTGAAAAAATCTTTATGCATAAATATTCCCTCAAGGAGGACAGAAAAGTTAGCATGCTTAGCTGAAATTTTGAAAGATTTTGTTTGCGCAAACTACAAATTGAAAGTGCTTAAGATCATTTCGCTAATACATGAATAGAATAGTTCATAATATATAGAATATAGTGGAATTATGCATATGGTATATATAGGCCACATATACACATACAATGCAACAGGAATACACGGTATTGGATATTTTAAGACATTTCATTCCATACAGACTCTATGTTTTCTGCTCTAATTTTGCCTTCCTACACTTCTGTGAGCTAAAGCTAATGAAACACAGAGTTCCATGCTCAAAGGTTCTTGTCAAACAATTGTGTTTTTTAGCCAGGTTGAAGGAATAAATAAATTCAGTTCTGTAATCAGCAACAGGCTTGGACGAAAGACCTACAAAGAACAATATGCTTTCATTTATAGGTAAGGAAATGGCACTTTTTTTTTTACATGTATTTTAAGCAAAGCATTACGGTGACTGTTTTAGTGAACGTAAGAAAAGCTATGCTGGGTCAGTCCAAGGTCCACTGAGCCCAGTATCTTGTCTCCAACAGTGGCCAGCCTGGGTCAGAGGTACCCAGCAGATATCTAAAAAGTAGATCTATTTGTCGTTGCTCATTTCCAGGGATGAACAATGGCTCTCCAAATTGTATCTGGCTAATCATTTTTAATGGGCTTTTCCTTCAGGAGAGTTTGATCTAAGTTGCAATCTGGGTAAGTGCTAGCTGAAAATCCCAATGGCCAGATAAGCGTCGGTACTTATTTGGATAGAGCCACTCAGCTGAGATATTCAATGGCAGCTCCTATCAGGCCACTGAATATCTTGCCAATGTTTATGTGCCATGGCTGACAGCTGTGGTGTTTGAATTTTGGCCTTTTTAAAAATTAGACCTGTAGCTTTTGAAAACCGGCCACAGATGCATTGAGTTAAGTGCTATTCCAGTAAGAAGGGGTCAGCTACAGCTTGTTTGTTGACCTATATTTCTTCCCTTTCAGAAATTACAATCATACTCTTAAGGCTGGTAAAAACAAATCCAAGTCTGCTCAACGTTTGTGTTTGATAGAACTACAATCTCATCTTCTATGGTCAAGGCACAAGCTGTTCTGCCTGGCGCCCTGTCTGACCAAACTTCAAAATGAAGGTGTTAAAATTCCAGTGTCCACAGATGACCAGAGACACTCCTCCAATGCCTGTTTACATATATAGAAGCAATCCCTGCCCGAAAGAACTCATGATCTAAGTGGGTGATCCAAGTGCAGGTGAATAGCATGGTTTGCTGAAGGTCATAGCATTCATGACTGGCAGAGTATGACCTTGGGTCTTGGATTCTCATTTCATGACTTGAACCTCTACACTATGCCCCTTTCCTTTTAAATAGGGAATTTCAAACTGATCTCTTGTGCCCAACTAATATCTAAAAACCTGGAAGACAGCAATTGCTGTATACGATAACGGTAAAGTCCATTAATGAATAAAATAATGAATATAAATGCAGTTCTTAGATCCCAGGGTATACATGCTAGAAAGGATTTAGTGTGCTTTCTTGTTTTGCAGAGAGAAGATAGCAACAGTGAAACAAACCTACCAATACCAGGATAATCAGCCTGGTGATGAAGATGCCTTTTCTAGGGAACCCTTTGTTGTTTGGTTCAAATGTCCAAAAACTGGTGAGAAGCACCTAATCATCCATTTCCCACCCAGCGAAGCGGTAGTTCATTGCCGCCAGCCAGCCTGCCATGCCCTGCCCCTCCTGGCATCCATTTTTCACCTGAGGGAGGGGGTGGCATGGTGCTACCTCTGCTGTGTTGGGCTTTAAAGTGCCCACACTAGCGTGCTCACAGTGTGCCACTCTTGCTCCCCTTTAATGCAACTTCCTGGCGCTCCTGTTCCCTCCAACAGGAAGTTGCATTGGAGAGGGGCAGGAAGAGCAGACCATGAGCACGCTAGCATGGGCACTTTAAAGCCCAATGCAGTGGAGGCATCGTCATTGCGAGCCCCCTCCCCCAGGTGAGAAGATGAATGCTGGGAGGAGGAGCAACTTGGTGGGCTGGGTGGTGCCACAATATTCAGGGGGGTGGCATGGAGGGTCTGCCTAGGGTGACAGAAATCTTTGGGCCAGCCCTGATCATACCTGCAGTGCAGAGTAGGCCTCTGTGCATAAATCACAGGCAGCGGAATGACACGGAACGAGTCTTGATGCACCACAGCTTTCTCCGTCTTGCATTCCTGCATTGATCTTGGAACAAGAAGAGAACCAGGGTAGTCACAAGACAAAATGGTACCCCAGCCACAGGTTACTTTCTCTGCCCCCTCCCTTACTCTTTTAGGCTCTCTTGCTTACAGACTGACTCAGGACGGTACCAAACTAGAAATGCCCCTTGTGTGATTAACGAATCTGGTGCCCCCCTCCTCCCCAAGCACATGCAGTAACTCAGTCTTTTTGAGCTGCCTGGAAGCCCCGGGATGATGTCAGCTCCATTTCTGTACTCGTGCCCAACTCTTGCTATGGCCTGTTGGCATTCAAGGCAATGGCCCAGAATGGGAGTCCAATGTAACTGTACAGCACAACCTCATTCAGCCAATATATGGTTATTAGTAACTACTTTTACTGAAATTCCTGTTTGCGTTATCCACAAATTTTACTTAGATATGATCATAGATCAACCCCCTCCTCTTCCTGCCAAGCCCATCCAGTAATCTGTACCATCAGCAAGAGACCACACATTTTACCTTGCTTAGCAGTGCCTGCACTCTTGACAGCAAAAGATGAAAGGATGTCTCATACTGTGAGATGTGATTCTTGAGTGCTGTAGAAGGAGGTCCAACTAGCCAGGATCTCCTGGGGGGAGGAGGCCACCACAGTGTCTTTTTGCCAGCTTGGGAGAATGTTGAATTTGACGTTGGGTGCAGATGGAAGGGGGGGGGGGGGAGACAGCACCAACTCAGGAAGAGTGTTTTATTTGGAGATCACTATTTGGAGTAGGGGTGGGCACTGACTTTTTTAAAAATTTTATCTTTATCCTTGCTTGTTGCATTTATTTAGGAAAAAAAATGTCAAGCCCAGGCCCTTCTGCTGTAAAAAAAAAAAGAAAAAAAAAAGAGAGCATTCTAAGTGTTTAAAAAGACTCACCCTAGGCTTATAGCCTGCTCTCCCGGATGTCCTACCCTGCATCTTACCCATCTGTGGTTCTTCATGGGATAGGAACAATACCCTATCGCTGTTGCCCTGCTGGTGCTATTTTTCATAATGTCACTGGATGGCCTGAGACCAATTCTACCATGCAACAAAATGATGCCATTACCATTTCTTTTATATGTACCCTCTCACCCTCAAACTGTAACCTGTGTGCTTTATGTCAGCATTTTCTGTCATTCTTTAGGATAGTAATTTGTACCCGATGATACGTGTACTGTAAACTGTTATCGCATTCTCTTTCTCTCTTAAGTTGTTAAAGAATTTGTGATAATCCCCCAGCACACCACGCCTGAAGCGGCTGTGCGTGAGATTGATGAGCTCTATGATGTGTATGTGGATGTGAAAGAGAACTGGAATGCAGAGGTGAGCCACACTTCCTCCTCTCATCGTGCAATGCTGCGCACAACCCACAAACAGAAAGGGAAACGAAAATGCTCAGCGTGAACTAAGAAGTCTCACTTAGGCTGACCAAGTCCTAGTTAAGCCTCATGGCATCTATGGATTTATAGTTTTAGATTGTTTTGTTGTTAAGAACAGAAACTACACATCCATAGATGCAGTGGGATAAAACCGTAACTGGGTCAGCCTGTACCTTCTGACACCCTGGAGCCCAGGGGTAGGCTATGAGCGAAGCGAGTTTTCCAAATATCCAAAGTGAATATGCATTGCGTGCAGATATTGTCGATATCCTGAAAACCCAGCTGGCTTGTGGCACTGAAGGGCAAAGTTGGTTACCCCTGTTCTAGATTTCTTTGGTAATGCCTAATCCAAATCTGGCTTTCTGACCTCTATCCCAATATGTTTGTTAAAGAGGACCATAAGAATTAGAATGAAAGTTCAACAACGATTGGATCAAATCTCAAACAGGACTTGAAACTGGGTTGGCATTAGGGTTGCCACCTGGGTCCATCTCACAGAATAGTCCAGTCAAGGGTTTTACCGTAGTACATACATGGGCTTTATTAAAAATAGCATATGGGGGGGGGCGATAGTCAAAGGCATTTACACGCTTTGCAGCCCCGATTATTGCCACTGGATATTCACGCTGCTCCGCTTCATGCCCCGACACTAAGCAGTTGGCATCAGGGCATACCATGGCATTCTAGGGCAGAGCGGAGACGGCAGCTGTTACTATCCGGCCAGTGGCAATATTGAATCACTGCCCATTTAGCGACCTGCAGGTAAAGTTAGGCATGTCAACGGCTGGCATAACTTTACCCACAGAAGCTAATGGGCAGCAGCTCAATATCACCGCTACCCAGTTTGCTTCAGCCTATGCAGCAACCCAGATATCCAATGCCAGTGAGCAGATATGAATATCTGGGGTTGGTATTCAGCGGCAATGGCTACTGTATGTGCTATAAAAGTGCTCGTCACCGGCACCGATTATCACCCTCCCCAGCAAGACTACGGTATATGTGTACCTGGGTAAATTCAGGACTCGGCTAGTCTGTTCTTATGACATGGAGCCAGGTGGCAGAAGCTAATAAATATCCAATACTATATTTATCTAACTTTGATTTATGAAAGCTTGATCTTGTATGCAATTATTTATGCCTCTGCTTTTAAAGTAATTACTTCTTAGACTGCAATATGTTCGTTCCACCCTCCTCCACCTTGTGTAACCTGTAAAGCAAGGCCTTCGATGATTTAGAGTGTCAACTTGGCTTTCATTCATTCATTCTTGGTGTCTTTCCCAACTAGGCATCTGAAAATACATGCACAAAAATTAGTGAGGTCATAGCTAGCAATCAGAGGCGACCCAAGGGTGATGCGGGGCCATGTGCAGAGACTCATTTGCATAAATGTAATTTATTTTATTTTAAAATGTATACGTTGCCCGTCTAAACTTTTAAAAAAATATGGGTCTGTTTTTATAGAGTAATATGATGCCACTAGTTCTATGAAAATTACTCCAAACAAAACTGACTACTGCAGTGAAAACAAGAGGGTTTACTTCAAAATTCAGTTAGGATGCTCGGAAATCGTCTCAGACTAGTCGGCTGCCTTGTGTTGGGTATTGAATGCTCAAAATAACCAACGGCGCCTGTTGGCATCAATGACTCATTCCGGCATACTTGTGCACATGTGCGGCGTCTTTCAGCGAACAAAGGATTGAAGAGTATCCAACAAAAGTTGAAAAAGGTCAGAATGTCTGGTTAAGACAGCCGCACAGAGTATCGGCTAATACTGGTTAAACACTTGGCTGATTGTAATCTAACCCCTGAAGAACCTCAAAATACTGAGAGAAACGCGATCACAACGTTGTAAGTGAGGCGTTGGGAGAAAGAAGAAAATATTATCGGGAGAAAGAAGAAAATATCATCTTAGGATAATTTCCTGAAACACGCAGAAAAAAGAAAGAAAGTTAAGTGTTTGTTTCAATTTCATCAGAGGAAAAAATTGAGTTAAGAATATGCAACAGGGAGAGGGTGTTAAGAACAGTTAAAAAGTATGCCGGAATGAGTCATTGATGCCAACAGGCGCCGTTGGTTATTTTGAGCATTCAATACCCAACACAAGGCAGCCGACTAGTCTGAGACGATTTCCGAGCATCCTAACTGAATTTTGAAGTAAACCCTCCGGTTTTCACTGCAGTAGTCAGTTTTGTTTAGAGTAATTTTCATAGAACTAGCGTCTAAACTTTTAGGCAGCTTTCAAAGGAGCCCTTCAAAAGCCTCTTTTTTTCTCCTGGCAATCACTAAGGAGTATGTTTACTAAATATTAATATGAGTTAAATGCCACTGCGCCAATAGAAATAAATGGGTGTTCCTGCACTTAACGCACATTAACATTTGTGAATGAACATTAACTTTTAGTAAACATATCTCTTAATGAGTGTCTGAATACCATTTGCATGGGCAGTGATGATTTCTACATTACTATACTCCAGTGCCAACTGCCAGACACATTAGGAAGTACTACAAACACTGCCCATTTAGAACCCATAGCAAATCCACCGTATCATAACAGCACTACCAGGACTCAAAGCACCAAACCCTACCTATCAAAAGGCAACACTGCAAATATTAACTCAATACATCTCAGAGAACACCAATACATCTTCTACTGGGGAAAGAGAACAAGTGAGACTGTCACATGAACAGAATACTGCAGCTCAGTTACACATGCAAAACATGGACCATCACCAAACACAGAACAAGGGATCACAATTTAGAAATATGAAGACAATAATTAAACTGGGAATCCCAAAAGTCAAACTTGGAATGTACACCACTGGAGAAATAAAACTATAAAGCACAGTTACTTACCTGTAACAGGTGATCTCTGGGAACAGCAGGAATTAGTCCTCACATATGGGTACGTCGGTACCGACGGAGCCTGCGCGGGAAAGCTCCCCAGCTTCCCAGAAGAAAGCTTTTGGGAGCCTCCCACAGCGCATGCGCGCTGCCTTCCCGCCTTTCCTGACCAACTCTCCTCAGTTCAAGTTTAAAGCTGAGACAATAGAGAGAGAGAGGAAAGAAAAGATAGAGAGAGAGAGATACAACTCCTAGGGGAGGTGGGTGGGTTGTGAGGACTAATTCCTGCTGTTCCCAGGTAAGTAACTGTGCTATCTCCAGGAACAAGCAGGAATAAGTCCTCACATATGGGGACTCCCTAGCTAAGATGCCCGGGAGATCCCCAAGGGTATGAGACCCTGAAAGGTTCCTCGTCTTCCTATGGATCTCAGGCATCCATTCAGGGAAGGAGGGCAGGAGTTGTTCAAGAATGGAACAGGTGTCTGAGGACAGCCTGACCAAACAAGGCATCCCGGCGGGAGTCCTTGTCCAAGCAGTAATGGGCTGTGAAGGTATGAACCGAGGCCCAGGTGGCTGCTTGACAGATCTGATCGATGGATACAGAATGAAGATGAGCCATAGAGGTGGCCATAGCCCTCACATTGTGAGCTGTGACATGGCCCTCCAGAGAAAGGTTCTTACTCTGGTAAGCAAAAGAAATACACTGAGCAATCCAATTGGACAGTGTTCTTTTAGAGACTGGAAGTCCTAGATGAGAAGGATCAAAAGCAACAAAAAGCTGGGAAGACTTTCTATGTTGCTGTGTCCTGTGTAAGTAAAAAGCAAGAGCTCTTTTACAATCTAGAGTATGAAGGTTCCTCTCTGCAGTGGATGCATGAGGAGCTGGAAAAAAGACAGGTAAATATACCTCTTGATTAAGATGAAAAGGTGAGACCACTTTAGGCATAAAGTGAGGATTTGTCCTAAGGAGTACCTTATCATGATGGAACCTTGTATAAGGTGGATTAGCCACTAAGGCCTGCAACTCACTAATGCGGCGAGCAGAAGTGATTGCAATAAGGAAAATAACCTTCCAGGAAAGAAATTTCAAGGAGGTAGTGGCTAAGGGTTCAAAAGGTGGCTTCATAAGCTGACCAAGAACCAAGTTTAAATCCCATGCCACCAGAGGAGGTCGAATGGGAGGTTTAGTTAAGGTTAGGCCTCTCATGAATCTAGCAATAAGAGGATGAGAGGAAATAGGTTGTCCATTGATAGGCTTAAGGGATGCTGCAATAGCACTTAAATGGACCCTTACGGAATTCGTCTTAAGGCCTGCATTGGAAAGATGCAGGAGATACTCTAATAGAGAATTCAGGGGAAGTGCTAGAGGGTCAAGACCCTTTTGAGCACACCAAATGGAAAATCTCTTCCATTTAAAAGCATAGGAACGCCTAGTGGAAGGTTTCCTGGAAGCATGAAGGATATCCTTCACTTGTTGCGAAAGATTGAAGTCTTGAAGGTCTAGGCCTTCAGTAACCAAGCCCTGAGGTGAAGGGACTTGGGGTTTGGATGCCACAAAGTCCCCTCCTCCTGCGACAGAAGGTCTGGAGCAGCTCCCAAGTCCAGGGAGGGGACTTGGGAAAGATGCAGAAGTAGAGGGTACCACACTTGGCGTGGCCAGCGTGGAGCTATGAGGATCATATACCCTTGATCCCTCTGAAGTTTGAACAGAGTCTTGGGGATCAAAGGAATGGGTGGAAAGGCATACAGGAAGTCCTGACCCCAATGAAGGAGGAAGGCATCCTTGGCCTGAACTCCCTGACACGGAATCCTGGAACAGAACTGGGGAAGTTTGGCATTCCACGGACTTGCAAATAGGTCTATGTCCGGGACCCCATTCCTGAAAGATTCTGAGTACCTGATCCATGTGCAGGGACCATTTGTGTGGGAGCAGAACTCGGCTGAGTCTGTCCGCCCAAGAGTTTTGAATTCCTGGGAGGTATACCGCCAGGAGATGGATCTGAGAGCTTCGTTGCAAAGCAACAGAGAGCCTGTTCCTCCTTGCTTGTTTATGTAAAACATGGCTACCTGATTGTCCGTTTGAATGAGGACTGTCTGGTAGCTGAGGAGGGTATGAAAGACCTTGAGAGCTAGGAACACTGCTCGAAGTTCCAAGTGGTTGATATGAAGAGAGGTCTCCTGTGGGGACCAAGTGCCTTGGGTGGAGAGGTCTTGCAGATGAGCTCCCCAACCTGTTTGGGAGGCATCTGTTGTGAGGATTGCTTGGGGCAACAAGGGTTGGAAGGGGGACCCCAACAACAGATTTTGAGTGGACATCCACCATTGGAGAGACCAAAGGAGACGTTTGGAGTTTGCTATTTGGTCTGAGAGAGCTCCTGACGCTTGAGTCCACTGGGTGGACAAAGTCCATTGAGCTGCTCTCATGTGTAGACGAGCATAGGGTACCACATGTACTGTGGAAGCCATGTGGCCTAGTAGTTGTAGCATCTCCCGGGCAGTGAAGTGGTCCTTTGACTGAATCTGGGAGGCTAACTGCACCAGACGTTGGCAACGAGCCTGGGGAAGATAGGCTCTTGCAGTAGTGGTGTCCAACCAGGCCCCTATGAATTCTAGGGACTGAGTAGGGATGAGCTGAGACTTTGGGAGATTTACCACAAGTCCCAGATACTGCAGAATGCACCTGGTAGTGTTCAGGGAAATTTGGGCTTCTGACTGGGATGGAGCTCGGATGAGCCAGTCGTCCAGATATGGGAAGACAAAGATTCCCAGAGTGCGCAGAAATGCAGCAACTATTGCCATGCATTTGGTGAACACTCTTGGGGCAGAGGCCAGACCGAAAGGAAGGACTCTGTATTGGTAATGTTTTCCCTGGAACAGAAAGCATAGAAATTTTCTGTGGGATGGATAGATGAGTATATGGATGTACGCATCCTTGAGATCTAGAGAACAAAGCCAATCCTGACTCTGTAGGTATGGAAGGAGAGTGCCTAAAGAGAGCATCTTGAACCTCTCCTTGTACAGAAATTTGTTCAATTCTCGGAGATCTAGAATAGGTCTGTATCCCCCTGTTTTCTTTGGGATGAGAAAGTAGGGGGAGTAAAAACCTGACCCCTGTTGAAGAAGAGGCACTTCTTCTATGGCCCTCTGGGCCAGAAGGGAGGTTACCTCCTGATCTAGAAGGTCGAGGAGAGATGTGGGAGAATTTAAATGTCTCACCATGGTGTAGGGAGGAAGGTCTGAGAAATGAAGTTTGTAGCCCTCTCTGATGATGGAGAGGGTCCACTGCTCTGATGTGATTTGCTCCCATCTGGGAGCAAAATGAGCCAACCTTCCTGGAATGGTGAGAGGTTCTGGCTGTTGTAGAGCCAGAAAGGTTAAGTTCTCTAGCACTAAGTCAAAACCCCTGAGGGGCTTGGGACTGCTGGGTTGCAGCAGCCCCTGCAGGTTTAGGCCTGGCCTGTTTGGGTTGCTGACGCTTAGTAGCAAATCGACCTGCAGAAGACTGTTGACCAGAAGTGGAAGGAAATCTGCCCTTCTTGTAAAAAGACTTTTTAAAAGATTTTTTTTTGGCTGGAGTGGAGGTAGACTTAGAAAGTCTATCAAGAGCAGCATTTTCTGCGTCCATTTGAGTGTCTTTAATTTGCCACTCTTTGCCAAATAGGTTTTCACCTGTACAGGGTAGATTTCCTAACCCATCTTGAACCCAGGGTTCTAGATCAGAAGCCTGGAGCCAAGCAATTCTACGAGCAGCTATAGCAATTCCTGAGGCTCTGCTGGCAACCTCAAAGGAATCAAAGGCTGCCCTGCTGGAAAATTTTGAAATGTCTTGCGTATGCTTAAGCTAAAGAAGGAATTCTTCCCTTTTATCTTCAGGAATAAAAGGGAGAAAGTTGTGCAGCTTTTCTGCAACCTCCTTCAGAAACATACCCATATAAAGGCTGTATGAATTGATTCTGGCAGTAAGCATGATAGCTTGGAAGATTTTTCTACCAAAAGCATCCAAGGTCCTGCATTCTCTTCCTGGAGGAGTAGAAGAGTGTCTTTTGGTACTCTTTATCCTCTTCATAGCTGACTGCACCACAATAGAATGGTGAGGAAGCTGAGTTTTTTGAAAACCAGGAGAAGGAGGGACACGGTACATAGTGTCCAATCTACGAGAATGAGGAGAAAGGGTGAGAGGAGTCTCCCACAATTCAAGCAAATGTTCTTGGAGAATTTCATGAATTGGCAAGGTGACTGCCTCTCTGGGAACCTTAGAGTATCCCAAAATGTCTAACTTTTTTGCTCTAGGTTCTTTTTCAGAGGTTACTGAAATAGAGAGTCCTTTAGCTACTTCCATGATGAAGTCTTGAAAGGACAAATCCTCTGGAGGAGACATTCTCCTCTTTGGAGAAGAGGGCTCCTCAGGAAGAGTAAGAGATACTTCAGGAGAGTCATCCGATGAATCGGAATCATCAGAAGACTGGAAGTATCGTCTGTTTGCTTCCAGGGATCGATAAGCGTATCGACCGGTATCGACATCGGGCGTACCCGGAACCGGATCGGTATCGGGAAAAGCCCCGGAACCGGGAACCGGTATCCTGGTCGATGTGGATGCCCTGGGTACCGGTATCTGTTGCGGTACCGGAACCGAGGTCGGTACCGCTTGGTGCGGTACCGTGGGCGTCGCAGCCTTAATGAAAGCCATTATGGCCTGCTGCATGGATTGAACTGTATGATCCATAGACGCCACGACTGCCTGGATGTCAGTACCGGAAGAGTGTGCCGGTACCCCAGAGCAGTCTAACAGGTGATCGGTCGAGGCCGTGCCATCGATGTCAACCTGTAACCCCATAGGAGGAGCTTTGGAAGCCGGAGCTTCCCGCCGGGGTTGTTTGGCTGGGGCAGGGTCCTCAGGGTCAAGCCCGGGGGCATCTCGATACTTGGAGGGAGATTTGCCCTTTGAGGACCTGCCAGAAGAATGTTTGGTTACCTGAGATCCATCAGGAGAGGAAGACCTGGAAGATGTCGATGCTGGAGTATCTGTAGAAAACAGCATATGAAAACTTGGCTGCTCGGTTCTGTAAGCCACGTTTAGACATCAGGGAGCAGGACTGGCAATCCGGTATGGAGTGGTCAGGCCCCAAACATTTAAGACACCATTCATGTGTGTCGGTGACTGAGATGGTACCGCTACACTTGGTGCATTTTTTGAAACCAGAAGCTGGTTTCTCCATGAGGGAAAAATTTTCTCCAGGCCTAGAGGCCTAAGGGGAGAAAAATTTCGCCAAGTAGGGAAAAGAAAATTTTTTTTTTTTTTGAAAAGTGAAAAGTAAAAAGAAAAAAGACCGGCGGTACCGGTATGGTGTCGGGTAAGGCAGACATGCGACTAAAGAAACAAATTAAAATAAGAACTTCTTCAGCAGTGACAGGAACACGACCTGCTGGCTCCGCGGAAAAGAAGAACTGAGGAGAGTTGGTCAGGAAAGGCGGGAAGGCAGCGCGCATGCGCTGTGGGAGGCTCCCAAAAGCTTTCTTCTGGGAAGCTGGGGAGCTTTCCCGCGCAGGCTCCGTCGGTACCAACGTACCCATATGTGAGGACTTATTCCTGCTTGTTCCTGGAGATATTAATTTCCTCTTGTACTAAACAAAACACAAAGACGTTAGCAATGCACATTTCCCAGAGCTGACATATTCCAGTTAATAAATTAAAAAATAAAAAAGTATTTTTCTACCTTTTGTTTGGCCATTTTATTTTTCAGTCGCAATTACTCGTCGCTTTCTTCTGGTTTCTTCATGTCTTCTAACTCTTCATTGTCTGCTGTCCATTTGTCCTTTCTTCTCTCTTCTAGTTTTTTTCCATTCTCTTTCTACATCTGCTCTAACATACTGATCTTTCCTTTTTTGCTCTTTCCTCCATTTTTTTATTCCTTTTTCATCCACTCAAATTTCACCCCTCCATCCTCACTTACTCTTCCAATACCCAGCCAATCGTAGATTTTTCTTCCCTCCCATACAAAATATCTTTTCCCCTCTCCATCCTCATTCCCCAGCCTCTTTTTTTCTCTCACCAGCCCCACCCCCTTCTAGTCTTCTCCCAACATCAGTTCTCTTTTGGTTCCAGTCCCTTCCAGCATCTGCTTCCTTCCAGTCCCAGTCTCCCATCCCCCCGCTTCAGCCCATTTGCAGTCCTAGCCCCCAATCTTCTTTCAGGGCCAGCAGCTCTCTCCTCCCTTCCCCCCATTTCTAGTCCTAGCCCCGTTTTCGTCCAAGGCCAGCAACTCTCTTCTCCCCCCATCAGCCAATTCCAGTCCTAGACCCCCAATCAGCCCATTTCCAGTGCTAGCCCACATAAGCCCATTACCAGACCTAACCTCCTCCCCCCATCAGCTCATTTCCAATCCCAGCCCATTTCCAGTCTTAGCCCCCCTATCAACCCATTACCAGTCCTATCCCCCCCACAACAGCCCATTTGGGGGGGGGCTCAGGCTGTCGTGCTGAGTATCGGGAGGTTAAATGGGGCATTTCTTGTTTTGTGCAAGATAGGAAATGCCCGTTTAACCTCCCTACACTCAGCGCACTGGCGGGCTCAACTTTCACAGAGCTATGGGAAAGAAAGAAAACACCAAACTTTTCACCCGTGACGCTGGGCAGGCGTAGGGCCTCATGTGGAAAACATTTCTGCAGAATGAACGGGGCTGGCCCTGCTAGCAATAAAGGGAATCCTTCTTGGCACTGGTGAAGAAAATGTAAATCAAATGAAAATAAATTTCAATAGGGGCTATTTCAAAAGTGGTGCAAAAGTAACTCTTCTGCAGACAAGGAATATGGGGCCCGATATTCAGTGTCGGTGGCTAGCACTGCTAAAGCGGCAACTGCCGGCGCTGAACTTAAAACCCAGATATCCGGGCTCCAGCATTGAATATCTGGGCTGACCAGATTGCCACAAAACTAACTGAGCAGTGGCAATATTCAGTCGCTGGCCAATTAGCTTCTATGGCAAAAGTTAGGCCAGGGTTTCCTGTGCTTGACATTTATTTAGTTAATTAGACAGTTTTGTATACCACCTTATCCCTCAATCAAAGTGGTCACAACACAATTGGGGGATACATTTAACACGAGGGGATATGAGACACATACACTAATACTTACAGGGAACATGGGCAATGGACGGTTAAGTGGCTTGCCCAAGACCACATTTGTTGCATATCACTAACTGGGCTGTGGCTCAATATCGCCGCTGCCTGGTTAGTGATGGGTGTTGCCCCAGAATGTGGGCATGTAGCGTTGCTACCTGTGGATATACAGCAGCACTTACCATTTTATTCTTGTTGAATATTCCACAGAGCGGCATGTACAAAGCTCTGCAAACCGCGTAAACACCTTTGAATATCGGGCCCATGGTTTATAAGTGCCGCTCATGTCTAATTCACATAAAAATACCTCTTGGATTCACCTTTTGGAGTAAATTACGGTGGTTGTGAGCTCTATGTCCACTATAATGAGCTTTTCACTGGTCCCTCTGTGCTCCAGAACAAACATCAGAGTATGAAATTAAGGGTTGTTTGTCCCATTTCAACAAACTAGTAGTTTTTGAACTAAGAGCACAATTTTTGTACTGCTGAAAGACTGCGATCTGCAGAGCAAAGCTACAGCGCTGCAAGCAAACATGGAAACATGAAATCCATGCTTATGAAATTCCACCATCGTAAACTTTCTTTTTTCTGACCTGTAACTGCTATGACGATGGAAAAGGAGAGAAAGTTTAGTGGTTGAATAATTCATATCATGGATTTCAAACAAGTTATAAATATTGTTGCTGAACTTGTATCTTCCAGAACTTCATCTTTATGGGTGACTTCAATGCAGACTGTGGCTATGTTCCCAAAAAACAGTGGAAGAACATCAGACTGAGAGCCCAGCAAGAGTTTGTTTGGTTAATCGGTGACAACAATGACACAACAGTTAGGAACACCACCAACTGTGCTTACGATAGGTAATTTGAATGCATTAGTATGGGAATACAATTCCGCACATGTGAAATCCTTAAGGGGGGCATTTTAAAAGCCTTAGTTATGATTTGGATGTCTGAAATTTGCATTTAGACCACTAAACCATGGAGATGTCCCCAGAGCCATTTTACAAACAGCTTTTAAAGATGTCTCTTGTGTGGGGTCGTCCATGTAGGCAGGGGGTGTGTCTGGGGCGGTGCAAAAGAATTAAATGCCTCCATCTGATTTCAGAAATGTCAGGGACATCTGTGACCCTATCCAAGTTTAGACCTGACCCAGGCATGAATAGGCATTGGGAAAGTGTTAGTTTTGGCTGTGAAACATCCAAAGGGTATAGCAGAGGTACTCAAATCCAGTCCTGGAGGGCCGCAAACCAGTCAGGTTTTCGGGATATCCCTAATGAATATGCACGAGATATATGTGCATGCACTGCCTCCATTGTATTTGAATCTATCTCATGTATATTCATTAGGGATATCCCAAAAGCCTGACTGGTTTGCGGCCCTCCAGGACTGGATTTGAGTACCTCTGGGGTATAGGGAAGATGGCACTCACCGTCCCCAGGACTCTGCACAATTACAATGATAGCACTACTCTAACCATTAGGCACTTCCTAGACATCTGCAGGCTGGAATACTATTCCAGGGATGTCTATGTAGACGCACGTGCATACATTCATATCGGGAACGCCCACATTTGTGAAATCGTGTCTGAACTTGGACATGCCTGCTTCTTATGCCCCAGATGTTCTGGCTTGGATGTCTGATTGCACTAGGATGTCATTTGTCAAATGTGCCTTCACAATATTGTATTGCCACTTATGTGCATTTTTTTGTTATTGCTTGGATTATGACAAGACATCTCCTGGGAGGTGACATCTGGAAGGTTTAGGAGGCGAGAGAAGCAGAATCTAAACTTAGTAGTAGATTCACAACCACTACCCTCCTGGAAAAAGAACCTTAAGTGGATGCTTAGGCGGGGAAATCACATGCATCACACAAATAGCAGGGATGTTTAGAATGGAACACCTGCGTGCTGGAGAGAATTAATTCAGCAGATCTGGCTATTGTAGTTACACCCAGTTTCCAGACAGAATGGGCACAAACCTTTGGCTGCATTGGGCTGAGTGTCGTAAATGTGGATGTTATATTTGCAAGTACATTACATGGTTCCACTCATGGATTTAGGCCTTGCAATCAGTCAGCCTGAATATATTTTGTGCATGTTGCCTCTACATAAGGTTACCAGATGTCCCCATTTGCTGACCCTTGTCTCCAGCTCTCACATCTCTGGTGACCATTTGTCCCCGATTCCAGCAATGGGAACAAAGGTATGATTTTGGGGGGGGGGGTGGAGGCAGACAGAGCAATACTATGGAGAGACAAAACAGACATTTAAATGCCCTTGAAGTGCTAGGCAGCTTGGGGCTTTTGAGCACGTCTGCATGTTCAAGGCCTGCTGTGTCACCCCGACAAGACATTTGTGATGAAGGGAGCAGGGCTTGGAATGTCTTGGGTGCACACATGTGCAAAGGCCTCACACCATGAGCACTTGGTATTTAGGGCAAGAGAGTAGAGAGAGTGAAGAGGGAGGTGGAGGGAGCAGCGAGCCCAGCAATAGGATGGAAGAAATGCTTGAGATGGCATGCAGGGAAAGGGGAGATGCTGTACATCTAAGGGGGGTGGACAGTAATGGGAAAGGGATATGCTGGACACTTACAGGGGTTAAGTGGGGGATAATGAAGGGAAGGGTAGCGGATATGCTGGACAGCGATAGGAAAGGGAGATGCTGGATACCTGGAAAGAGGGGAAAGATGCTATACTATGAAAGAGTGAGGAAGAGAAGAAAAAGGGAAGTACTGGATATGGAGCAGAGAGAAGGGTAAAGAAAAGAAAATACTAGACACCAGGGGTGGTGGAAGGGCATTTTTTCTGGTGAAGGAGATAACCCACACGTACTGGAATGGACTAGAGGGACAATAAGGTATAAAACATTTCCTGAAGCCAAGAAGTTTTTTATTATCTGTGAAACCCAGACGTGTGTATTTTGAGTGTGGAATAGAGGAACAAAGAAGGGTATGCTATAAATTCTTCTTTTTTGTTATCACGTTCAGTACCTGCTGTATGATAAACTAACATAACTCAACTGAAAGAGAGCTAAATATAAAGGCAGTAAGATGCTCACATTCTAAAATCTACATTGGATTTGGATTATAAACTATAGCATGATTTTGGATTTGACTTGTAATTAGACTTCTGCAGTGGCATTGGGTTGGCTCTGATATCCTGACTCCTCATTGTAGGATTGTGGTCCATGGTGAAAAGCTTCTGAGTTCTATTGTTCCACATTCAACAGATATATTCAACTTCAAAGAAGCCTTTGGATTAAGCGAGGAGCAGGTAGGTTCTTCTCTATGAATTCTTCCCAGGCATAAGTTAGAAACCGATCCAGGAACAGTAGAACACCTTTTTGGGTAGAGGGGCCAATAGAATCAATCTCCAGCCCTACCTACCAGCTTTCTAGTTGCTGATGTTATAGTGGGCAAAATATTGGTTAGGCCATGAACCCAATTGCTCATCCCATTCCATTGTATGAACGGCCTGATGCGTCTATATAAATAGGTAGAGCTGCCCCACAGAAAATGCATCATTGTGTCTCATCTAACATAGAAACATGATGACAGAAAAAGACCACAAGGCCTATCTAGTCTGTCCTTCCATATCAACAACTACAACAGTCCACTTTTTACCTTTAAAGATCCTCTGTGTTGGTCCCATGCTTTTTTGAATTCAGTTACTGTCCTCATCTCTACCACCTCCACTGGGAGACTATTCCATGGCTCCACTACTCTTTCCGTAAAGAAATATTTCCGCATATCACTCCTGAATCTATCTCCCTTCACCCTCATCCCATGTCCCCTCGTAGCAGAACTTGCTTTCAATTGAAAGAGGCTCTCTCCCTGAACATTTATGCCACGGAGATATTTAAACATCTCAATCATATCACCTCTATCCCGCCTTTCCTCTATGTTGTACATATTAAGATCCTTAAGTCTGTCCTCATATGCTTTATAATGAAGCCCACTAATCATTTTAGTAGCCATCCTCTGCACCGACTCCATCCTGTTCACATCCTTTTGAAGGTGCGGTCTCCAGAATTGCACACTATACTCCAAATGAGGTTGCACCAAAGACTTATACAGAGGCATTATCACCTCCTTTTTTCTGTTAGCCATTCCTCTCCGTATGCACCCAAGCATCCTTCTAGCTTTTGCCATCGCCTTTTCTACCTGTTTAGCTACTTTAAGATCATCAGACACAACCACGCCTAGGTCCCGCTCTTCTTTAGTGGACAAAAGTACTTCACCTCCTATACTGTATTGCTCCCTTGGATTGCTGCAGCCCAAATGCATGACCTTACATTTTTTAACATTAAATCCCAGCTGCCAAATTCTAGACCATTCTTCAAGCTTAGCTAGATCCCTCCTCATGTTATCTACACCTTCCTTGGTGTCTACTCTATTGCAGATTTTGGTATCATCCGCAAAGAGGCAAACCTTACCCGACAGCCCTTCCGCTATATCACTAACAAAGATGTTAAAAAGAATCAGACCAAGGACAGATCCCTGGGGCACACCACTGGTAACATCCTTCTCCTCAGAGTGAGCTCCATTTACTTGTACTCTTTGTCGCCTCCCACCCAACCAATTTCTAACCCAAGCAGTAACTTTAGGGTCCATCCCTAGGGTGCTCAGCTTGTTTATGAGTCACCTGTGAGGAACAGTGTCGAAGGCTTTACTGAAATCCAAATACACCACATCTAGGGCTCTCCCTTGGTCCAAATCCCTGGTCACCCAGTCAAAGAAATCAATCAGATTTGTCTGACAAGACCTGCCTCTGGTGAATCCATGCTGCCTCGGATCCTGTAATCCGCTGGACTCCAGAAACCTCGCTATCTTCTCTTGCAGTAGCGTTTCCAATAATTTACTCACCACCGAAGTTAAATTAACCGGCCTGTAATTTTCAACCACATCCTTACTTCCGCTTTTGTGTAAAGGCACCACATGAGCCTCTCTCCAGTCCTTTGGCACCACATTAGGAAACACATTAGAATTCTGTGATGCTCGCCCTGGAGCAGATCACTGCACTTTAAGATAGCCTAGGACCAGGAAACCTCAGCAACCTCTTCTTTTTAACTTAATGTTAATTCTGCATCCATTTTTAGAGAATTTTCTGTGGAGCTTGTGATGTCATTAGACCTTTCCCTACTGAAATAAGTGCTACAGCACACGCACACATGAAAGAGTTACAGAGTGTGCACCATAAAAGCATGCTTTGGGAGGATGAGAGACTTGCTGGTAGTTAATATGCTTATTATTTGTAAGATCTGTATTGTAATTTTGCTTTTCATTGTATGTGGCTCTGAGCATAACTACTGAAAGCCAAGTAACAACTAAATATGATGATATCTTGCTGTATATTCAGGGTCGGCTCAAATATCGAGTGTTCTGGACAGGGTGATATTGGGATGACCATAACCATTGAGTTTAATTATCAAAATCTTGAGGGGGGGGGGCATGAGGCTGAAGGTTTGTGTAAGGTGGCCAATATCTTTCCCCAGCCCTGCGCACAAAGAGTTCAGTGCTCAGTCATGTGACGCTATCTGCCAATTTTTCTGAATCAGTTTCTAAACAAAAGTGAGCTTCATAGAAAAATCAGAACTCTCCTTCATGCTGCAGAAGTTCAAAGGAAGAACAAAAATAAATCTGCTGACAAAACCTTTTCACTTTGGAAATTAATTGGAAATTAATTGGTAAATTAATTAATTTACCATCTACAAAAATGCTAAATTGCCAGCGTTTGCTGCTCCTTCAATATTTCTGATTGCCCCATGAGTAGCTAGACTGAGGCCTATGTACTAAGGTGCTATCAGAAATATAATTCACTGCTATCTACCCATGCAAATAAGCTCATTAGAAAAATAGCATATGAAGAATACTGCAAAGTTTGGTGAAAACATGTCTTGCAAAGGCTATTCTGAGTTCATTGTTTTCACCAAATACAAAGTTGATCAACTGCTCTGCATGATTTTGTATCACAGCAGCTCATTAACTTTGAATCTGAATAAAATTTTGCACAAAGCAAACTGCATCCAAAATTTTGCAAATGGTGCTTTGTGCATGAAGGATTAGATGTACAAACTGTGCTACCACATTACTACATGCTAACATGCATTAACACATATTATTTACCTCAGATCCTATTTTATGTAATGGGGCCTATTTACCATCAATGTGTGTTAATGGAAAGAGTAGTTACTCACCTGTAACAGGTGTTCTCCAGGAGCAGCAGGAATCAGTCCTCACATATGGGTAACGTCGGCGCCGACAGAGCCCCCGTGCGGAGCATTTCCCCAGCTTTCAAGGAAAGCCTTTGGGAATGCAGCGTGCCTGCGTGGTTCCCTTCCTGCCCAAGGTTGCCATCTTGCTCAGTCTGATGACATAGCTAAAAGACAGCAAAAATCAAAATAAAGTATATGACTGCAACTCCAGGGGAGGAGGAAGGGTCGTGAGGACTGATTCCTGCTGCTCCTGGAGAACATCTGTTACAGGTGAGTAACTACTCTTTCTCGAGGACCAAACAGGAAGTCAGTCCTCACATATGGGACTCCCCAGCTCTAGGCTACCGGGAACCCAAGCTGAAAAAATGGCTCCCTCTGCAGAGCCTCAGCATCCATGATAAGAATATCCTCTAAGAACGCCCCCGTACGGTAGCCCAACACAAGGGCCGGAGGGTAGGAGTTGCCTAAACCTCAAAGAGATTACGGAGTACCGCCTGTCTGAAAGCACTGTCCCTTCGGGACTCCCTCTCGAGGAAGTAGTGGGCCGCAAAAGTCTGCCTTGAACACCAAGTAGCGGCCCAGCAGATGTCTGCCAACAGAACAGAGCGGAGATGAGCTACTGACGCGGCTTTCGCCCTGACACGGTGGGCCGTGACTCGACCCTGTAAGGGGACGTCAGCTGCCCTGTACGCCCAGGCGATACAATCTGCTACCCAAGTGGACAATGTACGCTTGGAGACAGGTAACCCCAACTTATTAGGGTCAAAGGATATGAAGAGCTGAGTAGCCCTTTGATGCCCCTTCGTATGCTCTATGTAAAAGGACAATGCCCTCTTACAGCCCAGAGTATGCAAGACTGTCTCAGCCCGGCTGGTATGCGGCCTGGGAAAGAATGTCGGAAGAACCACCTCCTGGTTGAGGTGGAAAGAGGAGACAACTTTTGGAAGGAACTTCGGATGAGTCCTAAGGACCACCCTGTTCCTATAGAATCGTGTGTACGGTCTATCAGAAACCAGAGCTTGTAGTTCACTCACACATCTGGCTGAGGTCAGAGCTACCAGGAAGAGCGTCTTCCAAGAAAGGAAGCGTAAATGGCAAGTAGCCATCGGCTCAAACAGTGGGCGAGTAAGTTGCTGCAAGACCACGTTCAAATCCCACTCAGTGGCCGGTGGACGAACCGGAGGCTTGAGAAGAAGCAGACCTTTGAGGAAGTGGGATACCAAGGGGTGAACCGACAGAGACCGTCCCTCTACCGGTGAGTTGTGCGCTGATAGAGCACTGAGGTGGACCTGAACAGAGTTAGACTTAAGGCCTAGGTCTGACAGGTGAAGTAGATACTGCAGTACTACTGGCACAAGGCAGGAGAAAGGATCTTCATTGCGCTGAGCACACCACATTGTGAACCTACGCTACTTAAGAGCATAGGACTTCCTGGTGGATTGCCTCCTAGAGACCAAAACCACCTCTTCAACCTCCTTAGGTAGAAGCAAGGGAGCCAGCACTATCCTTTCAGCAGCCAGGCCATCAGATTGAGGGACCTGAGATTGGGGTGCAGAAGGGAACCCTGATCCTGAGACAGGAGATCAGGTTGCAACCCCAGAGGGAATGGAGTTTCCACTGCCAACTGCAGAAGAAGTGGAAACCACGGTTGCCTTGGCCATCTGGGAGCTACCAGAATGACTGAGGCCTTGTCTCGTAGAATCTTGAACAGAGTTCGGGCCACCAGGGGCGTGGGAGGAAACGCATACAGGAGGCCCGTCGACCAAGAGATCAGAAAAGCATCTGCTGCCACTCTCAGAGGATGTGGCTATCTGGAGCAAAACCTGGGCAGCTGACTGTTCAGTGGACTGGCAAAGAGATCGATGGATGGAAGTCCCCATCGTAGAAAGAGCTGCTGAACCACCAGTGGATTCAAGTGCCATTCGTGAGGCTGGAGAATTCTGCTTAGTTTGTCTGCCAAGAAGTTCTCCTGACCAGGTAGATAAATTGCTCTGAGAAACATGCCTTGTTTGACTGCAAAGGAGCAAAGGGACTGCGCCTCCTGACACAGGAGTCTGGACCCTGTGCCCCCTTGCTTGTTCACATAGAACATTGCTACCTGACTGTCTGTCTGAACTAAGACAGACTGGTGAGAGAGGGCATGAGAAAAAGTCTGTAGAGCCAAGCGGATTGCTCGCAGCTCCAAGAGATTGATCTGGTGTGTGGCCTCCCGAGGAGACCAGAGGCCTTGAGTGCACATGCCCTGACAATGTGCACCCCAGCCCTTTAAAGAAGCATCTGTCGTCAGCACCCTTGTGTGTGCTGGGGCCTGAAAGGGTACCCCCCTGAGGTTTGGGAGATGTAGCCACCACTGCAAGGAGTCCAAGAGTGGTTTGGACACCCTTACTCTGTCTCAGAGGTCACCTGTGGCCTGCGCCCACTGAGCTCTGAGGCACCACTGTGCAGACGGGCATTTGGGGTCACATGTACTGTGGATGCCATGTGGCCCAGGAGCCGCAGGAAGTGTTTGGCGGGGACCTGAGACTTGCTTAGGAACTGGTTGGCCAAGTCCATCAGTCTGTGGGCCCTGTCCTCGGGCAAGTAAGCCCTTGCCTGCAGGGTGTCTAATCTTGCCCCTATAAACTCTAGGTTCTGTGAGGGGAGCAAAGTGGACACTGCGTAGTTTATGACAAAGCCCAGATGCTGAAGAAGAGAGACAGTGCGGAGTAGCTTGTCTGGCCTCCTGAAGAGACTGACCCCTGATGAGCAAGTCGTCCAGGTATGGGAAGACAAAGCCCCCCTGATTTCTGAGATAGGCCGCCACCACCGCCAGGCATTTGGTGAAAACCCTGGGGGCGGAAGTTAGGCAAAGGGAAGTACTCAGTACTGAAAATGGTTTCCTCCCACCACAAATCTGAGGTATTGCCTGTAGTCTGGATGAATGAGGATGTGAGTATAAGCATCCTTTAGGTCTAAGGAGCATAGCCAATCTCCCTGCTGGAGGTAGGGCAGCAGTATCCCAAGGGTAAGCATCTTGAACTTTTCCCTCTCCAGAAACTTGTGTAGGTTTCGCAAGTCTAGGATAGGCCGGAGGCCTCCTCTCCTTTTTGGTACCAGAAAGTACCTGGAGTAAAAGCCTTGCCCTTTCAGGTGGTGAGGCACCGGTTCCACCGCCCGTTCCTTTAGAAGCCAACTCCTGAAGGAGGAGGTTTCTGTGCAGAGGGAGTCTTGGAGGCTCCCCTGGGAAGTAGGAGGCAGGTATCTGGTGGAAGTGGAGCATGTAGCCTTGTTGGACTATGCTGAGGACCCAGGTATCCCCTGTGATGGCTGGCCACTTGTAGGCGTACAGGGTCAGCCGACCTCCTGTGCTGAGTGGAGCCAGCTGTGGAGAAGAGGCTATGCTGTGGGAGTCAAAACCCCGCTCCCTGCTGTGCAGGAGCTGGAGGCTTGGGGATCTTCTGCCTACGGGGCCCATGCCCATGCCCCTGCCCCTTGGCCTGCTGGCCCTGTTGGGGAGCTGGAGAGGCCTGATAGTGAGGGTAGGATTTGTAGGCAGCACCCTTCCTCGGGAAAAAGGACTTTTCCCCCCGAGCCCTTCTTTTTCTGAGAAGGAGCAGAAGTTTTCTTGGACAGCCTTGTCCTGGTGAGAGTCTCAGTCTCGATTTCTGCAGCCTTTTCAGCCATGGGTTTACCAAAAAGGTTTTCACCTCGGCAGGGGACATCGACCAACTTGTCCTGCACCCATGGCTCCAGGTCCGATGACTGTAGCCAGGCCTGACGGCATGCACTGATGCTGGCCGCGGCTACCTGGGCCGAAGCCTCGAAGCCATCATAGGCTGCTCGAGAGACAAACTTTGAGCACTCTCGGATCCCTGTTGACAAAGCCTTTAACCTCTGCAAAGGTTCCTCGGAGAGGCCAGCTGAGAACCCGGCAATCTCCTTTGCCAGGTCTCTTAAGTACATGCCCATGTACAGCTGGTAGGTCTGGACACAGCAAGACAGCATAGAGCCCTGGAAGCACTTTCTACCGAGGGAATTCAGGCTGGGGGGCACCAAGGAGTGCTTCTTCTGAATCTTCAGATGGTGCATGGCTGATTCCACAACCATGGAGTGGTGCAGCAGCTGCGCCTTTTGGAACCCAGGGCTCTTACGGACTCGATAAATAGAATCGACCCGTTTGCTAAGAACCGGCGCCGAGGCCGGTGCCTCCCACATACGGAAAAGCAGCCGTTCCAGCATCGGAGGAACCAGTACAGTAAAGGCTTCCTTCGGAGGAAAGTCATACTGGAGGGCATTGAGCTCCTCGGCTCGAGGCTTCTCCTCGGCGTCCACAGGGAAGGCCAGGGCCTTGGCCATGTCCCTCACGAAGTCCGAGAACCAGGTATCCTCCGGGGGGGACGTTCTCTGAGGCTTGGACTCCAGTGAGTCCGAACGGACGCACGGGTCCGGAAGGTGTCTGGGGACTCCTTGTCCTCCGTCTCCCACTCCGACTCCTCCGAGGAGTCGTCGAGCAGCTCCGGCCGTGCATGCCTCGGTGCCGCACGGGAGGTCGAGGGGGACCGTGACCAAGGATCGACTCGAGACTTCGACTCGAGGATCAGCTCGGTCTCCAGGGTCGACTTAGACGTCAAGGTCCCGGTGGTCGGGGCAGATGCACCGGTCAGACTGGCGATCAGCACCCGCTGCTGTTCCATGAAGGCAGCCAAGCTGCTCTCCAAGGCCGTCAACCTGAGTCCAAGCTCAGGAGACTCAGCAGTCCCTGACTCGGGCCTCGACGGCGTCGGGCCCGACGTCGGCTCCCCCGGAAGACAGTCCACGAGGACAACTGCACTTATGTGACTCGGGGACTCCAGCTCCACATGAGGTAACTTGGAAGGCCTCTCCGACTCCGAGAGCCCAGGGCGGCAGTCAGGGCTATGCGACCTGGCCCTCGAGGAACCAGGAGCCTCCATCGATACCGCCCTCATGAGCTTCTTCTTCCTTCGGTGTTCCCATGAGGGAGACTCCCTTTCAGAGGACCCCTGACGGCACTCGGGGTCGGACTCCCGAGATGTCGAGGCTTCTGACGAAGTCCGGGCCCGGCCAGACGCAGAATCAGAGAATATTCTCTCACGCTGATGCTGACGGCTCCGAAGCACCTTCGACGACATTTTGCCGTACGGGCCACAGACCAGCGGGTCATGATCGGGCCCGAGGCAGCAGTCATGTGTGTCGGTGAGAGATATACGTTTCTTGCATCGATCACATTTTTTGAACCCGCTGGCAGCCATCGGGGGGAAAAAGGGCCCCTGCAAGGTCAAACGACCGGTCTGCCAGTGAAAACACAAAAAGAGCACGAACGCTAGTCACAAAGGACAAAAACCAAAAATCACAAGTCCGGACTCGATACCGGTGTACTGAGCCCAGGCGGGAAGGGGAACTGGCGTCGAACAGGACAAAATAATGTGAAAATCGCCGAAAAAAAACCAACTTTTCCCGAGTGACACGAGCTCACGTCCGTCGGGCTCCACAGAAAAAGAAAGACTGAGCAAGATGGCACCCTTGGGCGTGAAGGGGACCACGCAGGCGCGCTGCATTCCCAAAGGCTTTCCTTGAAAGCTGGGGAAATGCTCCGCACGGGGGCTCTGTCGGCACCGACGTCACCCATATGTGAGGACTGACTTCCTGCTTGGTCCTGGAGAATTAGCAAATGCTAACGCAATTTGGATTTTAGATTTAATTCCAAATCAGAGCTCAAGGCAAGTTAGAGATAGATACAATTGGCAAAGCAATATTTGAACCCTGGCTTCCCTGATGCTCAATCTGCTCTCTAACCATTAGGGTGCCCATCTATACATATAATGCAGGGGGTCAGATCACCATTTGTAGAGTTTCCTGCTCCTCTGCATCAAACGTAACACTGTATAATCTCTTCCCTTTGCAGGCGCTGGCAGTCAGTGATCACTTCCCAGTAGAAGTGGAGCTAAAAACCACCACTGGCTTCCTAGACTGGCTAAAGTCTCTTATACCAAAGAAAAAGAAGACAAAGACGGCGCCATAGGGCATTATAGGGCCAGCATTCATCTGCTCTTCTCTGCTACAGCAAAAAAACAAAACATGAGAGGGTTTGATTTCCGAGGATTATCTTTCCTACGCAAACACGTCTCTTTGTATCTGCATTGCACGTGTGTGTGCTTGCATGGTGTCCGTGTTTTGTTTTGTCTGTTTATCCATTTTGTGGGTGTCTGTGTACTTTTGTGGACCAGTAAGTCTTTGTGTGTTTGTATGTGTATGTGCCATGCCATGTGTGTCTGTCATGTTTTTATGTTTGAACATAAATGCTTGTGTGTGTGTGTGTATTAGTATGTGTGCATGTGCATGCATTTATATTTGTGTAGTTCTCAGAAAGATCCCATAGGATGCAAGGCTATTCTCAGGCAGACCAAAAGATATCCACTTGTGGCTTGAGTCTTTTCTGCCAATCCTGCTAACATCGTCCACCAACTAAACCAATAATACCTCCACCACTTACAGCTGATAGAGAAGACAGACAGTATGCTTGTTTTGTCTGGATTGTAAGCTCTGATATGATAAGTTATGGATCTCCTGTAATATTTCTTCTATCCATATACCCTTACCTTCCACCCTCAATTGCCTTTTGCCACTTTCTCTAGGCAAAGAGATTACTAGTAAAGTTGCTTCATTTTAGTCTGTGACATAGCTACTGCCTCTCATTTGAAGCAGAGACTCCTAGTTACAGTTCGGTAGGAGTGGATAAAGTGCCCTTGTCATTTATAGCATTATCCAGAACAATAAAGAATGTATGCATTTAAAAATACAAAGATGGCTCTGCGTCCTCAAAAGGCAGCTGTATTTACACATAGCATGCTATCTAATGTCAGCACTGAAAACTGCATAAAAAGGTGACATTTTACTTAACAGTTAATTGCCTTTCCTTGAGTCTTGCTAGACCAAATCTGACAACTAATATTCAACGCCCCTCCCCCCTCACTTCAGACCCTCATGGCCCCTTCCACAAAGTAACCCATAACCACACCGTTGAGTGTAATGATACTCCATTGTATATAGTTCAGACACCATTTCCTGATCCCTTCTACCAGTTCAATTGTTCAAGTTCAAACTTGCAACTTTAGTTTTTGTATTACAATTAAATATATACAGTACCTTGATAATCTGAAAGGTGGTATAAAAGAGATGTTAAAAATAAATATTTATTTATTTATTTATTTACATTCTCTTATATACCGCGCTATTCTGCATCAGTGCGGTTTACATTGAACAACTGAAATTACATTGAACAGGGCATTATAACTTGGAGATAACTATTTTACAGGGAATAAGTGGGTTATGTTCCCCTACCAGCAGATTGGTAGAGACAAAGAACCAATGAAAAGCCCAGGTTTCAATGACATTACTCCCATGCCTCTATTTGCCTCAGCCACTAGAAGTCTCTTCAGTATTAGTCCCAAAGCATATGAGAGAAACATGGTAAGCCTCACACAACCTCAACATGGGCAACAATGAGTAACAAAACAGTAGAGAACTACGTACAGGAAAGCATAAACAGAAGACTGTCAGTAGAAGATGAACAAAGTATAAAATCATAGCGGACCCAAGGGTACCTCAGCAGAAGAATAGAAGGTTAAATTAGACTTACCTGCTAATTGTTGTTCCTTTAGGAACTCCAGTCCAGTCCCGGAATTTCTGGGATACAGGTTCCTCCTGCAGCTTGGAGACTGAACAATGACACTCTTCTGATGTCACCACTATAACCTCCTGAGGGACCGCCCCCTGGCTTCAGTTTTCCTATTGACAAAGCAGACTCACCAGAGCAACAATTAAGCACCACTCATAGTTTCTTTAGCTAATAAACTTTTAATTAAGATTTCCAATATGCTCTAAATAAATTGTTAAATATATTTTTTTAAACATCTTGCCCCCCACTGTAATTACCATATGTACACGCTTCAGGCTAATCTCTAAATTCAAACGTATATCAGGGAGGGATGCGGGACTGGACTGGAGTTCCTAAAGGAACAACAATTAGCAGGTAAGTCTAATTTAACCTTCCTTTACGTCACTCCAGTCCAGTCCTGGAATTTCTGGGATATAACAGAGCAGTAAACACTTATAGGGTGGGTCCCGCTAGACCAGCCTGAAGCACTGCCGACCCAAAACAGGTATCAGCCTGTGCCTGCAAATCTAGCCTATAATGCTTTACAAAAGAATTCATCGACGACCAAGTAGCCGCTTTACAAAAGTCTACAGGCGGCACCAAACTGTATTCAGCCCAGGACACAGCCTGCGCCCTTGTTGAGTGCACTCTAAGCCCATCTGGAACTGTCTTACCTTTTAATAAATATGACAAAGATATAACCTCTTTGAGCCACCCAGACATAGAAGCCTTTGAAGCCGCCTGACCCTTCTTTGGGCCTGCAAAGAGAACAAACAATCTATCCGTCTTACGGAAATCATTTGTTCTTTTCAAATATATTTTCAATGCTCTACGAATATCTAAAAAATACAACGTATTGAGTTAACTGCCGTTACTCTTCTTTTCAAATACTGGCAAGGAGACCTCTTGATTCATATGAAAAGCCGATACCACTTTGGGTAAAAAAGAAGGCACTGGCCTTAAAACAACCTTCCCTTTAAAGAACACCAGAAAAGGCTTTCTACAAGATAACGTTTGTAATTCCGAAATCCTTCTGGCCGATGCAATAGCCACCAAAAACAATACCTTGAGCGAAAGATCTTTTAACGATGCTCGAGATAGTGGTTCAAAGGGTTCCCGTAACAAAGCCTCCAAAACCAATTGGAGACTCCAAGACGGAATCCGTGGTCTACATGGTGGTCTTAATAATGTAACCGCTCTCAAAAAGCGTTTTACATCTGGGTGAGTTCCAATCAATTCACCCTTTATCTTCCCTCAATAACAAGACAAACCTGCCAGCTGAACCTTTAATGACACTGGAGCTAATCCTTTCTCAAATCCTTCCTGCAAAAAAGAAAGAATTTGAGAAATAGAAGCTGTCAATGCTTCAACAGACTTGTCTTCACACCACGCTTCAAATATCCTCCATGTGCGAATATACGCTAAAGAAGTAGATTTCCTTCTTGATTTTAACAAAATAGAAATCACTGCTGAAGAGTAACCCCTGGCTCTTAATCTCGCCCTTTCAAGAGCCAAGCCGTAAGCGAGAATCGATCCACCTGAGGCATGTGTAAGGTTCCTTGACTCAATAGATCCTCCCTCAGCGGTAAACGCCAAGGACGGTCTACTAATAATCTCATGAGATCCGCATACCATGGCCGTCTTGGCCAATCTGGAGCTATTAATATCACTAGCCCTTTGTGACATTCCACTCGTTGCAGAACTCGACCTATCAACACCCACGGAGGGAAAACATATAACAGCTGTCTTTCCGGCCAACTTTGAACTAGTGCATCCAGACCTTCTGACATCCTTTCTCGTCTTCGACTGAAAAATCGATCGACCTTTGCTGACTGGAATGTTGCCATGAGATCCATCACCGGACTTCCCATTGCTCTATTATTAACTGAAACACCTGGGGGTGCAGACTCCACTCCCCTGGATCCACCTTCACTCGACTCAAAAAAATCGGCTTCAATATTGGTTACTCCCGCAACATGGCTTGCAGACAAAGCATCCAAGTTCTTCTCGGCCCAGACGAACAACTGTTCTGTCTCGTCCTCCAGAGCCACACTGCTTGTGCCCCCTGACGACTGATGTAAACCACCACAGTCGCGTTGTCTGACAGGACACGAACAGCCTTCCCCTGAATGCGACCCTGAAATGCTCGTAGTGCTAAAGTCACTGCTCTTAACTCTAATCTGTTTATTGACCATACCTTCTCCTGTCTGGTCCATTGACCCTGAACGAATTCTCTTTCGCAATGTGCTCCCCCAGCCCATTAGACTGGCATCTGTCATAAGCTGAATCCAAACTGGAGACTCCTTGTGCATTCCCATCTGTAATACTTCCGGTCTTAACCACCAATGCAAAGCTTGACGCGTCTCCGGAAGACAGGGTAATCTCTCTGATAGCGGACTCTTTTGATGCGACCACCTCCTTAATAATGCTCTTTGCAATGGACGCATATGAGCTCTCGCCCACGGCACTAAGTCTAAGGTTGCCGCCATGGTCCCTAGTAACTGCAGATAATGCCATGCCGTGGGGTCTTTCCTGGTCAAAAGATTTTCCACTAGATTTCTTAGTGCTAATGCTCGAGAGTGAGGAAGGAAAACTCTTCCTGTCCTTGTATCGAATCGAGCGCCCAAATGTTCCAGATTCTGCGAAGGTATTAACTTGCTCTTCCTCATATTGACCACCCAACCTAAACTCAGTAAAAATTCCACTACTCTGTTCGTCGCTAACCAACTCCCTACCTAATGATCTGAGAGCAGCTCAGGACATCAAAGACTTTAGAAAACAACTGAAAACAGTTTTGTTTACGGAGCACTACGGTCATGCAATCAACTAATTAATTTTTAAGAAAGCAATTATTTATATATACATTGTACAATAGCTCACTTTATAGTATAGCTCACAATATATATAGTGCACCTTTTCCCAAGACATTTAATCATATATTTACAAACTATGTATATATTATCACAGATTTTTTCACTATTACTAATTTTCTCTTTTGTTAAACCGCTTTGATTGTATGATAAGGCGGTATAAAAATCCAATTAAATAAATAAATAAAATAAATAAAATAAATCGTCTAGGTAAGGGTGAACGAGAATTCCTTCTCTTCTCAACGCTGCTGCCACCACTATCATTACCTTGGTAAATGTTCTCGGAGCTGTTGCCAAACCGAACGGCAACACCTGAAACTGGAAATGGCCCATTGGAACTGCAAATCTTAAAAACTTTTGATGTTCCTGACGAATGGGAATATGAAGATACGCCTCTGTTAAATCCAGAGACGTAATAAATTCCCCTTTTCTTACCGCCATTATCACAGATTTTAACATTTCCATACGAAAATGAGCTACCCGAAGATAACGATTTACTCCGCAAAGATCCAAAACCGGTCGAAACGAGCCCTCCTTTTTTGGAACTACAAAATAAATTGAGTATCGACCGTAACCGCGTTCATTTAACGGCACCGGTACAATAGCTTCCAGTTCCAAAAGTTTTTGCAAGGTCTCACGTATTGCAGCACGCTTGATGCGTGCCTTGCAAGGAGATTGAATGAATAAATCGACCAGCGGGCGCTGAAATTCCAGAGCATATCCTTTTAGAATAATCTCCAACACCCACCGATCGGATGTGATTTGAACCCAGGCGGAATAAAAATCCCGGAGCCTGCCCCCTACGGGAATAAAATTCACCTCATCTCAATGTGTCTTTCTCGGGTTTGCAGAGGAAGAGGAGACTGCAAAACCTCTTCCTGCTCCTCAAAACCCCTGACTCCTAAAATACTGACATCCTCTCTGAAATTGACCAAAACGAACAGAACGGAAACAACGAAAATCCCTATACGGATCTCTATATTCCTGAACTGAGAGTCCTAACCTTTGCCTATCCTCAGGCAGCCTGCCTCCTTTACAATCTCCCAGATCCTTTACTAACTTATCCAAGTCTTCTCCAAAAAGAAGCTTACCCCTAAAAGGAAGCTTAGAAAGTCTTGCTTTTGAAGAAGCATCTGCAGCCCAGGTACGCAACCACACATACCTTCTAGCTGCGACCACTGAGCCCATACCTTTTGATAATGCTCTAATAAGATCATAATGAATGTCAGCTAAATAAGCTGCTCCAGTCTCTAACTTAGATGCCTCCTCTGCAGAGCTCCCCTCCATGCTAGTATGTAATCCCTGTGACCAACGCAAACATGCTCTAGCTACCCATGCTCCACAAATGGATGCCTGAATGGACAACGCATTTATATCAAACACTTGTTTCAACAAAGTGTCTAACTTTCTATCGTAACTATCCTTAAGAGCTGCACCGCTCTCTACTGGAATAGTAGTCCTTTTAGTAACAGCCGAAACTGCTACATCTATCTTAGGTGGATTAAATAATTCACGGTTCCGATCTTGTAAAGGATACAAATGAGCCATAATTCTGGAGCCTTTTAATCCAGCCTCAGGAATATTCCACTCTTGCTGAATCATTTATTTTACCACTCTATGAACTGGAAAAGCTTTCTGCGTTTTCCTAAACGCCTGTAACAAAGGATTCTCTAATTCCAAGTTTTCCTCTGGCTCTGACACTGGCATATTCAATGTTTTAAGAGTTTCCATAATCAATGCAGGTAACTCCTCCCTACGAAAAACACGTACTATTCTAGACTGGTCCTCTTGTTCTACAAGTTCTCCCTCTTCTAATTCTTCCTCCACATCTGCATCTAAATCTGAATGTATTTCTTCAGATGATATTGAAGAATCCTTTGAATCCTTTCCTACCCTAGCCTTCTTACCAGGTAGCGGAGTTTCATCAATCTTCAAAGGAACAGCTGAACGTTTCCCTCCAAGATCAGATACAAGAGGCGGTTCAGATACTTTGTGGTCATCCTTAAAAATTTGCTGAAGTAGAGAAACAAACTCCTTCGAAAATAATGCTGCTAAACCTGAAGAAAAAGTTGCAGGCATCAGAGGCACGTCTGGCCTGGAAGAAGGACCTGGAACAGGCTCAGGTAAGAGCTGTGGAGGAGAATCAACATCTCTTAATGGTGAAGAAAGCTGCTTAACCCCTTCCGCAGTGGCTTCTAAAACATTTTGAAGATCTGCATTCTCCTGAACACAAGATTTGCAAACTCCCGAGTCTAAACATATGCCTCTCCTAGAACCACACACCAAACATTGTGGTTTAGAAGGCATTTTGTAGTAAAGTGCCATGGATATAAATACTATTTCCTATTTATTCTCTTTTTTTATGAAAAAACAAATAAAATACTAAGAAATACTAACAGACAGTCTTAGCAACACCTTTTAAGAAGAAAACTTAATAAAACGCCTAAGAATTACTCTAAATCATCTTTTTACTGTGCCTTCGCTGCTAAACGTGCCACATGCACGCGCATCAACGACGCAGCCTTCAAAGAATCCAAACCGCCACTCTTAACTGCGCAGCAATCAAATCATCATAGTGGCAGCGTTTCCAAAGAAAAAATGCTTAAATTGCTTTCTCCCACCCCCGGGCCTCCGATCATAATTTTCTATGCAGATCGGATAAACCCGGAAGTGCCTTTAAAACAAATCAGCCAGAATAAAAATGGCAGCTTAATTAGTTCTCCGCAGAGACAGAAACTTATCTTCAATGGCAAGATTTTACCTTTTCGACGAGAGAAACAAGGTAAAAGACGCCTTACTTCTTCCCAGTGCTCCTCTCCTAACCAAAGTAGGATCAGGAGACTTGATGTAACCTCAACTACCGCAGCTTCTAAAGCAGTAAACTCCTCCAGAGAGAGAGAGGTAGGGCATGAGCTAGCTCTTAAAGCTACAGTACCATTTTAACTGCATTCTTGGTATCTCTTCTTTTTTTTTTAATGAAATAAAAGATTAATTAAGAAGAAATAAAACACTTAATTGTCCCTCTATAGAGCCCAGCAATAGGCTCTACAACCTCCAGCTGCTTGGAGACTGAACAAACTGAAGCCAGGGGGTGGTCCCTCAGGAGGTTATAGTGGTGACATCAGAAGAGTGTCATTGTTCAGTCTCCAAGCTGCAGGAGGAACCTGTATCCCAGAAATTCCGGGTCTGGACTGGAGTGACATAAAGGAACAATACAATTCAAGGGCAGGTCCTGGACTGGTCTAGCACGATTCAAGGAAAGGACATTAACTGTTAAGTAAAATGCCACCTTTCATATCGTCTTCCTAGACCAGTCCAGACAAGTGGGATGTACCAAAGCTACAACTCCACTGAGCAAGAAGACACAGCAACTCACAAAACCCTTGAGCCAAAGGCCATGTCTGCCTCTGCATGGACATCCAAGCAGCAATGTTTGACAAAAGTGAAAAGGGATACCCACATTGCTGCCCTACAAATATCCGCAGGGGCTACCGAGCTCCGCTCCACCCCTGCGGATATTGTGCTTGGATAGAATGGGTGTGCAAACCCTCCAAAACCAGCGGGTTCCACAACAGAAATGCCGAGGCAATGACATCCTTAATCCAACACCCCAAAGTTGCCTCAGCCACTGCATCACCCTTGCATAGGCTGGCAAACGACACAAAAATATAGTCAAATTTACAGAAGGAATTCGTAACCTCCAAGTACCGGAGAAACACCCTCCAGACAGCCACAAGGCGAAGATCCTTATCCTTCCCCTGGCACTGTTACTTAGAGAAGGAGGGCAGGCAAACCAGCTGGTTCACGTGAAAGGGAGAAAGCAACTTTGGCAAGAAGGAAGGCACAGGCCGAACAGAAACAGCTTCCTTTGAAAAAGACAGATAAGGATCTCAGCAAGACAGAGCCTGCAGCTTGGAAAGTCGCCTTGCGGAGCAAATCGCAACCAAGAAGACTGCCTTGAGCATTAAATCCTTTAAAGTAGCACACTTCAATGGCTCAAAGGGTGCCATCATCAAGGCCCTGAGCATCAGACCCAGATCCTAGGAAGGGATCACAGGCCGGAGGGGAGGACGCAGATGCCGAACCCCCTGGAAAAAGTGCAAGATGTCCAGGTGCAAGGCTAGAGACGTGCCAGCCACCGAATCTCAGAAACAGGCCAAAGCTGCTACATGAACTTTCAGAGAGCTCTTTTCCAAGCCATCCTGAAGAAAGAGAACACCAGGAGAAGAACAACAACAACCCTCCGCAGAGATCACAGAAGTCACTAGCACAGCGCAGGGAGGACACGGCCACACTACTTAAAAATAAAGAAACCTTTATTTCGTAAAACCTTCAAAGGTACAGACCCGACTTGGCCAAGTTTTCGCTGTCAGCCTGTATCAGGGGTCAAAAACAAAACACATGAACATTAAAAATACAATAATTTTCTCCAAACTGTACAATAAAAATCAAAAATCAAATATAATACCACTCAAAAGTCAGATGCATATATACCCCAACGGCAGTATGGACACTGTAACAAATAAAAACCTATAAATAAAACATATATATATATGTAACCTAAAAGATGCATATGGGGCAATACAATACCATAAAATTCTACAACTAACTTGCATCATGTTCTATACATAAACATAAAAATAACAAGAGAAGACTAATGTTAGCTAAAACATCATGGACACTAAAACAATCCACAAATGCTGAGCTTAAAATTTTTACAAAGATAGGGAGGAAGAGGGTAAAAAAGGAAAAAGAAAAAGAAGCTATTGCAATCATACCAGTAGCTGAAAGCTCAATAAGTACTTCTCAGGTATGCCTATATGACAGCAAAGGAAGAAATATAAAACATAATACTCGTGATTAGCCGACTAAGTAATGCCAAACAACGGCAAGAATACAGCAGTACACCAATGGAATAAAAAAACCTTGCATCTCCTCACTTATCTCATTAGAGGAAAAGAGAGAGAGCCTCTAAAGGGAAAGATATATTGCAGATACACTCTTTAATTCATACCCCTATTATGTAGCCACATACCTAAAGTAAATATCTGCCCATTGCTAGCCTTATTATAACAGTAAAGACAGTTAGGAAAACTTGTCTTCTAATAAATAAGACATAAAAGACCACACTGTCTCTGTAATAATAAAACAATAAGAATTGTTGCAGCAATACAAAGAACTTAGCACAATAAAGCTATCTGGAGCTAGCAAGGATTGGCTCTTACCTTCAGCATCTAGTGAGAAAGTGAAAGTAAAAATCACTAGAGCACATGACCTCCCTTAAGACCTGTGCACTAATACATATGGGGCCCGATTCTGAGCCGTTGGGACATCCATCCCTGCTATTCGTGACAGATCCTGCCCCCAACAAACTTCCCTGCTGGTTGTGTGGGAAAGTTACCCGGGGCGGGGAAGGGGCAGCCCGGGGGTGGAGAGTGGGCGGGAAGTGGGCGCTCGCAGGCCCTGAACGTACATGGACGATTCTAATATCGGTGCTGTATGTCCAGGATCGGCGAAATACCGGGGAAGTTATTCCATCTCCGAGGTGGAATAACTTCCCTGGACATTTTTTATGTGCACTCCGGGGCGCAAAAGCGGATGAGGGGGGCCAGGGTTTATTCCCTGCAGCCCGACCCTGGCCTTAGGAGGCCAGATCGGGGGTTGGACTGTGTGGAATAAACCTTTTTACTGTGGCGGCCGGCATCGTGGCTTTTAAATGGAGCTATCTGGGCAGTACCTGTACATGCAGGCCGGGACTGAATTGCAGTCCTGGGCTGCATGTACAGGTCTGATTGCGATTCTGATCCTGTGGCACTAGACATTCCCCATGGGATCAGAATCGCGATCCCCTTTGTACATCCAGCTCAGACCAAACGTACAAAGGGGATAGCCATGCGGGACAGAATCAGGCCCATGTAGATTAGCAAGTGAGTGCTCCTCAAAGAACCAAGGTAAAATAATGAATCTAGATACAGCACTAAAAAATGCTATGATGTTAAACAATTCCACTGTTCTTTAAAATTTACAATAACCAAGTCGTGCTCATTACACAAAAACAAACAAATCCTAGATAAAAGAGAAACTACCCCAAATATTTCTATTGTTAAAACTACATATTAAAAAGAAAAATGAAGAACCAGCTTTTTATATGGAGATTCTACTCTTTCTAAGAGCAATCATTAATTGCACAAAAAGATGCCATATCGCCATCTAGCCATTTCTGTTGGGTTGAAAAGCTCCGAGTGCAAACCCCATCTTCTTAAATATGAGAATATGCTTTTTAGAGTAGTACACACATATAGATAAAAAATGTATGCCATACACAGACTTTCTTTAGAAAAATGAGGTGGAAAACCTTCTTTTCAAAGGCGGGGGGGGGGGGGGAATCTAAAAAGAAGAGAGACACCCCCCCCCCACCAAAACAAAAAGCTATCTAAAAGACAAAAACATTCCAGGTGAGAACGACAGTGGAAGATACAAAAATCAGGGAGCCTTACACCAGAACGAAACTGATAGTGTTTAAAGTGCCATAGATGCACCTGCTCATATGAACAAAATCGTGAAAGGCATCTTATCCAAAGGATACTACTGTTCATATAAGCAAAGTTGTAACAGGCATTTTATTTGGAAGATACTACCAAAATAAAGCAATATAAAGACAAAGAAGAATATAGAAATATATCTGAGAAATACTACTCATATAATTGTCCTAAAAAGACAGACACAATATCCAAAAGTAAAAAACATCCCCTTAAAATAAAATATAATGAAAACACTTCTCCTAGAGAAGAACCTAAAACTCATCAAAAACATATTCAAAGTCAATAGACGTGTAAAATGAGGTCCAGAGGGGAGGGAAGGGGGAGTAGAGGTAAAGAAGGGGAAGGGGAAGGAAAAGGGGGGAAGGGGGAGAGGGAAGGGGGAGTAGAGGTAAAGAAGGGGGGGGGAAAGAAAGAGAAGGGGAAAGAAAGGGGAAGGGGGAGAGAGTGGGAGAGGAAGGGAGAAAGGGAAAAAAGGGGGAGGGGGAGGGGAAGAAAGTGGAGGGGAGGGAAAGCGTAGTTACTCACCTGTAACAGGTGTTCTCCAGGAGCAGCAGGAATCAGTCCTCACATATGGGTGACGTCGGCGCCGACGGAGCCCTCGCGGAGCAATTTTCCCCAGCTTTCAAAGAAAGCCTTTGGGAATTGCAGCGCGCATGCGCGGTCCTCTTCCCGCCCAAGGGTGCCATCTTGCTCAGTCAGATGACATAGCTAAAAGACAGCAAAAAATTAGCAAAAACGAAAAGCATAGAACTGCCACTCCAAGGGGAGGAGGGAGGGTTGTGAGGACTGATTCCTGCTGCTCCTGGAGAACACCTGTTACAGGTGAGTAACTACGCTTTCTCCAGGACCAAGCAGGAAGTCAGTCCTCACATATGGGACTCCCAAGCTTAAGGCTACCGGAGACCCTAAGCCCAAAAATGAGCTCCCTCTAGCTCAGTAGCACAGAAGGAAGGAATCTTCTCTGAATATGTCTCCAACCGGTAGCCCAACATCCGGGATGGAGGGTAGGAGTTGCCTATACCTCAAAGAGGTTACGGAGGACTGCCTGTCCGAAAGCACTGTCCCTGCGGGACTCCCTCTCCAGGCAGTAATGGGCTGCAAAAGTCTGGCTTGAAGACCAAGTAGCGGCCCGGCAGATGTCTGCCAATGGAACAGAGCGGAGGTAAGCCACCGACGTAGCCTTCGCCCGAACACGATGAGCCGTGACTCTACCTTCCAACACGAGGCCGGCTGCCTCGTAAGCCCAAGCGATAACAGTCAGCAATCCAGATGGACAGAGTACGCTTGGAGACAGGGAGCCCCAACTTGTTGGGGTCATAAGACACGAAGAGCTGAACAGTCCTTCGGTGCTCCCGCGTACGGTCAAGGTAGAAGGTCAACGCCCTTCTACAGTCCAGGGTATGCAGGACCATTTCAGCTCGGCTGGAGTGTGGCCTGGGAAAGTAGGTCGGAAGTACCACCTCCTGGTTGATGTGAAAAGGGGATACCACTTTGGGAAGAAACTTAGGGTGAGTCCGTAGGACTACCTGGTTCTTGTAGAACCTAGTGTAAGGAGGATCAGATACGAGGGCCTGCAACTCACTAACGCGTCTAGCAGAAGTGAGGGCTACCAAGAACAAGGTTTTCCACGAAAGAAAACGAAGTGGACAGGTAGCCATAGGCTCAAAAGGCGGACAGGTAATCCGCTGCAAAACCACATTGAGATCCCAGTCCGGGGCTGGCGGGCGCAAAGGTGGCTTAAGGAGAAGGAGGCCTCTGAGAAAACGAGCCACCAGAGGGTGGCTGGAAAGAGGTCTACCATCCACCGGCATGTGATGCGTAGAAAGAGCACTGAGGTGGACCTTGACCGAGTTGGACTTAAGTCCAAGGTTAGAGAGAGAGAGAGAGCAAGTACTGCAAGACCACTGATGCTGAACAGGAGAAGGGATCTTGAGACTGCTGAGTACACCAGACGGAGAACCGACGCCACTTAAGAGCGTAGGACTTCCGGGTGGAGGGCCTCCGGGAGGCCAAGACGACCTCCTCCACATCTGGAGGTAGCTGCAGAGGAGCAAGGACTAACCTTTCAGCAGCCAGGCCATCAGATGAAGGGACCGGAGGTTGGGGTGTAGGAGAGTCCCCTGATCCTGTGACAGGAGGTCGGGCTGAAACCCCAGAGGAAGAGGAGTGTCCACTGCCGGCTGCATTAGAAGCAGGAACCGAGGTTGTCTCGGCCACCGGGGAGCCACTAGGATCATCGATGCTTTGTCTCTGAGAACCTTGAAGAGCGTCCGAGACACCAGTGGCATGGGAGGAAAGGCATACAAGAGGCCGGTGGACCATGGAATCAGAAAAGCATCCGCCGCTACTCTGAGAGGATGCGGCTGTCGAGAGCAGAATCTGGGCAGCTGCTGGTTCAGAGGACTGGCAAACAGATCCATGGTGGGGAGACCCCACTTGAGAAAGATTTGCTGAACCACCATCGGATCCAGCCTCCACTCGTGAGGCTGGAGGATCCTGCTGAGCTTGTCGGCAAGGTAATTTTCTTGACCTGGGAGATAGACAGCCCTGAGGAGGATGTCGTGGCGGACTGCCCAAGAGCATAGCTGTTGCGCCTCCGGACAGAGGAGGAAGGAGCCTGTTCCGCCTTGTTTGTTTACGTAGTACATGGCAACCTGGTTGTCCGTCTGTATCAGCAGTGACTGATGGGACACCAGGTGAGAGAAGGCTCTGAGCGCTAGGCGGATGGCTCTGAGCTCCAGGAAGTTTATCTGTTGAACAGACTCCCAAGGATTCCAGAGGCCTTGAGTACATGACCCTTGGCAATGTGCTCCCCAACCCAGGAGGGAAGCATCGGTCGTCAGGACCCGAGAATGCGGAGTGGGCTGAAAAGCCACCCCTAGCACTAGGTTTGGTAGATGAAGCCACCATCGCAGAGATGAGACCAGCTGGTCGGAGATCTGTACTGAGTCCGCAAGGCTCCCCGTGGCCTGATGCCATTGAGTGCGAAGGCACCACTGAGCAGGACGCATATTCAGTCGGGCATTGGGGGTCACATGGACCGTGGAAGCCATATGGCTGAGCAGTCGCAGAAAGTGCCTGGCGGAGACCAGCGCATTGCTGTGAAAGTGGCTGGCGAGATCCATGAGCCGCTGGGCCCTGTCCAGAGGGAGGAAGGCCCGTGCCTGAAGTGTGTCCAACCTGGCGCCTATGAACTCGAGATTTTGAGAGGGGAGCAAAGTGGACTTTGCGAAGTTTATGACAAAACCCAAGTGCTGGAGCAGAGCCACAGTGCGATGAGTGGCCTGAGCGGCCTCTGGAGAAGATGGGGCTCTGATTAGTCAGTCGTCCAGGTATGGGAACACAAAAAGACCTTGAAGTCTTAGATAGGCCGCCACCACTGCTAGGCATTTGGTGAACACCCTGGGGGCGGAGGATAGGCCAAAGGGCAGTACTCTGTACTGGTAATGATTTCCTCCCACAACAAATCTGAGATATTGTCTGTGGTCTGGATGAATGAGGATATGAGTATACGCATCCTTTAGATCCAAGGAGCATAGCCAGTCTCCCTGCTGGAGGTAGGGAAGCAGGATTCCAAGGGTAAGCATCTTGAACTTCTCCTTTGCAAGGAACTTGTTGAGGTTTCGCAAGTCCAGGATGGGTCTGAGGCCTCCTGTCCTTTTCGGAATCAGGAAGTACCTGGAGTAAAACCCTTGACCCTTCAGGTGGTGGGGCACCGGTTCCACGACTTGTTCCTGAACGAGACTTGCTAACTCCTGAAGGAGTAAGTCCCTGTGCAAAGGGAGTCTGGGAGGCTCCCCTGGAAAGAAGGAGGGAGGCACCTGGTGAAAGTGAAGAAGATAGCCCTTCTGAACTATGTGAAGTACCCAGGTATCTGTGGTAATGTTGGACCACCTGTGGGCAAAGTGGACCAGCCGGCCTCCTGTGCTGAGAGAAACCAGCTGAGGGGGAGAGGCTATGCTGATGAAGTCAAAAACCCCCACCCTGCTGAGCAGGGGCCGGTGGTGCAGGCTTGGGGGCTTGCTGCCTACGGGACCCATTACCCCGTCCCTTGGCCTGCTTTCCCTGTGGGGGAGCTGCTGAGGCCTGATACTGAGGGTAGTATTTATAGGCAGCCGCCTTCCTCGGGTAAAAGGGCTTTTTCCCCGAGCCCTTCTTCTTTTGAGAAGGGGCAGAGGTCTTCCTTGAGAGACGAGTCCTGGTGAGAGTCTCCGTCTCGATTTGTGCAGCCTTCTCATCCATGGGCTTGCCAAAGAGGTTATCACCTCGGCAGGGGACATCGACCAATTTGTCCTGCACCCAGGGCTCGAGGTCGGACGTCTGAAGCCAAGCCTGGCGGCGTCCGCCGATGCCGGCCGCAGCAACTCGAGCCGATGCCTCAAAACCATCATAGGCTGCTCGAGATATAAACTTGGAGCACTCTCGAATACCAGTTGACAAGGTTTGGAACCTCTGCAAAGGTTCGTCGGAGAGACCAGCAGAGAACCCGGCTATTTCTTTAGCCAGGTCTCGGAGATACATGCCCATGTAGAGCTGGTAGGTCTGGACTCGACAAGCAAGCATAGAGCCCTGGAAGCACTTCCTACCGAGAGCATCCAGGCTTCGGGCCTCCCTACCAGGGGGCACCGAGGAGTGCATTTTCTGACTCTTAAGTCTATGCATGGCCGATTCCACCACCATGGAATGGTGCGGTAGTTGTGCCTTTTGGAAGCCGGGGCTCTTGCGGACTCGATAAATGGAATCGACCCGCTTGCTTAACACCGGCGACGACGCCGGGCTCTCCCACATGCGGAAGAGAAGTCGTTCCAGCATCGGAGGAACCGGTACAATAAAGGCCTCCTTCGGGGGAGAGTCATATTGGAGGGCATCGAGTTCTTCGACTCGAGGTTCCTCCTCGGGATCCGCGGGGAAGGCCAAAGCCTTGGCCATATCCCTCACGAAGTCCGAGAACCGGGTATCCTCCGGGGGGGACCGTCTCCGAGGTTCGGACTCGGGGGAGTCCGAAGGGACACACCGAGTCCGAAAGGAACCAGGTGACTCTTCGTCCTCGGATTCCCAGGCCGACTCCTCGGAGGAGTCGTCGAGCGGCTCCGGTCGGGCGGGCACCGATGCTATCCGCTCCGACGCCGAGGGAGTCGGCATCGACGACCTCGGTCCTGAACGGGAGGCCGAAGGAGACCTCGACCAAGGATCGACTCGAGCCCTCATGGACTCGAGGATCGGCTCGGTCTCCGGGGTCGACTTGGAGGTCGATGTCCCGGCGGTCAGGGCAGAAACACCGGCGAGGCCAGCGATCAATACCCGCTGCTGGTCCATGAAGGCAGTCAGACTGCTCTCCAAGGCCGTCAACCTGAGTCCGAGCTCAGGAGATCCAGCAGCCCCCGACTCGGGCCCCGACGGCGTCGGGCCTGACGTCGGGTCCTTCGGAGGCGAGTCAACGAGGACATCAGTACTCACGTGAGCGGGCAAGTCCACCTCGAGTCGAGGATGTTTTGACGGCCTCTCCACCTCCGAGGACCCGGGACAGGAATCGGGGCTATGCGACCTGGCCCTCGAGGGACCAGGAGCGTCCACCGATCCCGCCCTCGCGGGTTTCTTCTTCCGATGATGTTCCCGGGTAGGAGACCCCCTTTCAGAGGAACTTCGACGATGCTCAGGACCAGAGTCCCGAGACGTCGAAGCCTCTGACGAGGTCCGAGCCCGGCCGGAGTCAGAGAAGATACGCTCCCGCTGATGCTGCCGACTCCTCAACGCTTTTGAGGACATTTTGCCACACGGACCACAGATCATGGAGTCATGATCGGGTCCGAGGCAGCGGAGGCAGAAGTCATGAGTGTCTGTAAGAGACATGAGTTTCTTATAGAGGTCACACTTTTTAAAGCCGCTGGCAGCCATCGGGGGAAAAAGGGCCCTGCGAGGTCGAAAGACCAGGCTGCCAGGGAAAAAGGAAAAAGGCGCGAAATCTGTCACCAAGGACAAAAAACCGAAAAATAAGGAACGGACTCGCAACCGGCGTCGCGAGTCCGGGCGGGAAAAGAACCGGCGTCGAACCGAAGAAAAAAGAGAAATAAAGAGAAAAAATCAACTTTTCGGCGGGGATTCACAGACAACGTCTGCAGGGCTCCGCGGAAAAAAGAAGACTGAGCAAGATGGCACCCTTGGACGGGAAGAGGACCGCGCATGCGCACTGCAATTCCCAAAGGCTTTCTTTGAAAGCTGGGGAAAATTGCTCCGCGAGGGCTCCGTCGGCACCGACGTCACCCATATGTGAGGACTGACTTCCTGCTTGGTCCTGGAGAAGAAAAAAGGACTAAAAAAAACCCTAAAAAAAACTTCAAGCGCTATTCTTCTTGAAGTACATAATATAATATCCTTACCTCCTCCTCGTAATGGCGAATGAATAACCTGCAGTCGAAAAATGGACTCAGAATAAAACTTGGTATTCAATTTATGCCATATAAATATATCATCGCTAATTCAAGAAGCAAGCACTGTTCTCCCAAAAACAAATATTTACAGTTTAGTATCTATATCTCCTCCCCATAGTGGCGGGTGAATAGCCTACAGTGCAAACTTGAGCTCAGAGAAGATGGATGAAGAGGCTGCAATAGATAATGACTCCTGGCGCAGGCAATTTGCTGAAACATGGCTGTGTCAGGTCATCAATAAAATGTATTCATTATGTTCTTTGCATCTCCGGGCCTGGTTTGTGTTTGCTTACAGTGGTTTAGTGCAGTGGCCTGGTGATCTAGAGACCAGGGCTCAATTCCCACTGACACTCCTTGTGGCCTTGGGCAAGTCACTTTACCCTCCATTGTCTCAGAAGAAAGGTATGGCAATCTACTTCTGGTCACACCTTGCCAAGAAAACCCAGGGACTGCTGGGTCACCAGAAATCAGCACTGATTGAACAGCACAGTAATCGAGAAGACTGTCCAAAACCAACTGCAAGAATACCTTGACACCCATGCTCTACCTGATCCACAACAACATGGATTCCGAGTGGAAACTCTCTTAACTTCCCAACACTCACCAAGTTTCACACTCATATTCCTTAAGATCTCAGCAGCCTTCGACACCATCAACCATACCATCCTCCTACAATGCCTACAATCAATCGGAATATGAGATGTTGTATTAAAATGGTTCCAAGCCAACTTACACAACAGGATCCAGCAGATAAGGATAGAATTCCTATCATCAACCCCATACACCCAGACTCAAGGTGTCCCCCAAGGATTCAACCTCTCAGCATTTCTCTTCAGTATCTACATGCAACCCAATAAATAAATTGCAACTAAAGGATTTGATAATGTAGTTTTGCTTTCTGTATCCTACATTCATGAAGCCTGATTATGTATTTTGCAAATACAATCTTATAAAACTACAATATAAACCAATTCCTCAGATACTCCTAACAATAACAAGTTTGAACCCAATAAAAAATTTCAGCCATTCTTTCAATCTTCTGTTATAGCTGTAATTGCTAAGGCATTTGAAATATAATATAAAACCTTCTCAGTTTTAGCAACCTTTCCTGCCGATACAAAAATCACCAAATACTCTCCCTCCACTCCTACAACTCAGAATGGCCCCTTCCAATAAAACTGAATATAACCATCCTTGTGGATGTCCGGAGGGTACCTCTCCGGTACTTGGAGGTTACGAATTCCTTTCATAAGTCTATCTTTTTGTGCTGTTTGCTGGCCCATGCAAGGGTGATGTGGTGGCTAAGGCGACTTTGGGGCAATGGATTAAGGAGGCCATTGCCAAGGCATATCTGTTGCAGAACTGGCTGGTTTCGGAGAGTTTGCGTGCCTATTCTACCCAAGCACAATATCCACAGGGGCGGACCGGAGCTTGGTAGCTCCTCTGGATATCTGTAGGGCAGCAATATGGGAATCACGTTCCACTTTTGTCGAGCATTACCACTTGGATGTCTACCCGCAGGCAGACATGGCCTTTGGTTCAAGAGTTTTGTGAGCTGCTATATCTTCTTCTCGCCCAGTGGAGTTGTAGCTTTGGTACATCCCACTTGTCTGGACTGGTCTAGCAGGACGATATGAAAGGTGACATTTTACTTACCAGTTAATGTCCTTTCTTTGTGGGGTGATAAGTAAATACATCATGATTATATTCATTTTTATTGGAAGGAGCTATTCTGAGTTGTAGGAGTAGGGAGAGTATTTGGTGATTTTTATATAGACAGGAAAGGTTGCTAAAATGAAGAAGGTTTTATGTTATATTTCAAATGCCTTAGCAACTACAGCTATAGCAGAAGATTGAAAAAAGGGCTGAAATTTTGTATTGGGTTCAGACTAGTTATTGTTAGGAGTATCTGAGGTATTGATGTATACTGATTTATAGGAGCACCACCGAAGCCATCTTCCAGCCCTCTGACCAGCATCGAGTGAGGGAATGGGAAGCCTAACTCCTCCCCACTCCCCGGCTCAAGGACCAATCAGGGGCTGCACCTGGAACTTTAAAGCGCCATTGGGCATTCTGAAGGAGCACAGCCAAAGCCATCTTCCAGCTCTCTGACTGGCGTCGAGCGAGGAAACCGGAAGCCTAATTCCTCCCCGCTCCCCGGCCCCAGGACCAATCAGGGGCTGCACCTGGAACTTCAAATTTAAAGCACCATCGGGCAGGCCTGCACCTGAGCGCCTCGCTAGAGGGCCCTTTGGCGTGGCCCTTAGGTGGGGACCTGAAGTATGGCAATCTACTCTCTTCCATCAGTTTATTTCATGTAAGTTCATTACGCACACCATTTAACATTTTTTTACAGCTAGTTTTCTCTCTTCCATTGCATTGGTTTTTACACTGCCTCATTGTATCACATTGCATCTCCCTGTAGCTCATGTACTACTATATCACATTGTACACTGTATCTCATTTATTGCAATACCTTACTGCACCCTTTTTTTTTCATCGCACCTCCTGCACTACTGTCCAACTTCATACCTAATCTCATCACAGCACTCCAACCTTCAACCCCTCCCCCCCCCTTCAGTGAACAGCATACAACCATGCCTCTACTGCCTAGCTGGCTGGCCGGCCCTTATATACCTTTCCTCCCTTGTCACATTCTGTCTCTCGACCCACCTCATCTTCCCCTTCCTCTATTCCAATTATCCACTTCCCAAGGCCCATCATGCCCTCCCTTCCAATTCCACAATACTCCTATCAATACAGGAGACATTCCAGTCTCCTTTATATCCCCACCTCTTCCCATACCGAGATACCAAGCCTTAGCACAATCCATCCTGCCCTCTCAATCAAATGCAGTCTGATCAATGCACGCTCTGCCCGCAATAAAATACAAACTCTTGTAGACCACATCACTGATGATGCAATAGATCTTCTCTGCATCACGGAGACTTGGTTCACCGATGCTGACAACATTCTACTCAATCAACTAAATATCAGTACTCACAACATCTACAACTGTCCACGAACCAGCAGTAGAGGCGGTGGAGTTTGCCTCATCTCAAATAAGCAACTGGGTTTCACTACAACTAGTACAACATCCTCCCACGGTCTGGATACCCTCATCATAAGCAATAAGCACCTCACCATATGCCTTGTCTACAGGGCACCACATCACAATGCAGACCAGCTTGATGCGTTTCTTGAAGCAGTATGCTATCATGCCTCCCAACAACATCTTCTCATCCTCCTTGGTGATCTCAATCTCCCCTCAGTCAACATCAGCCAAGGCAATGCCTTCCTCCAAGCCATGAAAGATCTGCATTTCACACAACTCATCAACACCTCAACTCACCTGAAGGGAGGCGCTCTGGATTTACTCTTCCTCCCTAATGACCTACTTTCCTCTTTGCACCTTATTTCCCTCTCTTCCACCCGTCCCCTGGTCTGAATACCACCTATCTTTTACCCTCCCAACCCTCCACTTATATATTTCACCCCTCCCAGACCTCCTTCAACAAGAAGATTCAAAAACTTCAATGAAGCAACTTTCATTCAACAGACCATTCCCACCCTGAAGCAAGAATTCCACCATCCAGATCTAGACATACTGGTACATTCCTGGAATACTACCATCACCGAAGCCTCCAAGACTTCACCTCGCACATCCTCCAAAACTCATCGGTCTCATGCTCCCTGGTATTCAGCCCTCCTCAGAGAGCAGAATCGTTCCCTCAGAAGACTTGAGCGAAGATGAGAAAATCCAAGGACCCAGAGCTTCAAGCCACCTACCTAGAGCAACGTGCAGCCTACTCCACCAATACCCTCAACGCCAAGCGTGAACATCACATCATCCTCCTCTGTACCATCAACAAACCAAGGGAACTTTTCAACCTCGTCAGAACCCTCACAAGTGATCCATCCCAACCCCAAAACAAAACAATACCATCCACCCACAAGTAATAGCCGACTTCCTTATAGCTAAGCAAAACCTCCCCAGCTCTTCCACCCTAACCATACCTCCTCCTTCCACCTTAGCCTCTATCACCCAGCCATAGACTTCATTCAGAGATGTCCCCCCTGAAGAACTTCTAAATATCATCATCTGCGTCACAAAGCTCTCCTCTTGATCCTTGCCCAGTAACCTGGATCAAGCTAACAAAGACACTGCTCCTATTGATTTGCTACATCATACAGAGATTCAACGTTGGATACCAACTCTATGCTGATGACATAATGATTTTCACTCCATTCCACACCACCTCCCCTGACTACTCCATTCTTACCGCCTGTTTCAGAGAAATTGTCTCATGGCTACAACTCCACAATCTTGCAGCTAACTTCTTCATATGTCCAGAGACTCCAACTTCACACCTCCTCAAAGCATTAAACTCAGCGACATCGAAATACAAGTGAAGCCTCAGATCAAATACATCGGTGTTATCCTAGACCACCAGCTGAACTTTCAACCTCGTATTAACAGAATCCGTGGATCGATAGCAGCCTGCATTGATCTAACAACTGCCGGTGATTTCAGCCTTCAAGTTAGCAGCGGCACAGCTATCTCCTCCCCGATTCAGCTAACAACCAATCAGGGGCTGCAGAGGCAACATTTAAATTCCGCTCCTCATTGGGCACGTGGATCGATAGCAGCCTGCACTGATCTAACAACTGCCTGTGATTTCAGCCTTCAAGTTAGCAGTTGCATAGCTCTCTCCTCCCCGATTCAGCTAACAACCAATCAGGGGCTGCAGAGGCAACATTTAAATTCCCCTCCTCATCAGGCGTGGCACTAAAAAATACATAGTCTGCCATCACCCCCAAGAGTACGATAACAAACAATCTGCTACAAATAACGTCAACTGAACATACGACGATTCCCTCAAAGCATTCTAATAAGCCTTCGTGATGCCAAACTACTAAAGAAATCTGCATAGGACTTAAAGGAAAGTAACTTTTTCATTATCCTCTCCCCAAAAAATTACTTCAGTTGGCCTTGAATGCTATCCCTCTAATCTAATCCTAACATGGCCACCTTACACTACCTCTTTGTTCTACAATTCTGCTTCTCCTCTCCCTTAAACACATACTAGCCACTCACCCTTATGCTAACTACGATTTTTATACTAATAATTCCATACAATCATGTCACTACCAGCCTATAATGTACCTTTATAAATCCCCTTGGCAATCTTCAAACAACATAACAGAAGAAACTTAATTTTCATTCAATCTAACACTTTGAAACAATCACACACAGTACACGCACATATTTCACCCCAACAGCAAATAAACATCAAATTAATCAATGCCAGATCTATTAGGAATAAAATCAACATTATTGCAGACCACCTACAATCTCAACAAACTGACGTCCTATGTGTTACTGAAACCTGGCTATCTCCCACTGACCAGGTCTTGCTTAACCAACTAACCCCTCCTACTCACACTGCATTCAACTGCCCACATTCTCATAAACGTGGTGGTGGGGTCTTAATTCTAGCAAGAAACACACTAAAATTTAAAATCTTAGCCTCTAAGTACAACACAATGTAATTTGATTATTATACATAACCTGTATATGGCCATCTCTAACTTATAGAGCACCAAATGCTCATACAGATCAACTTTCTGCAACTCTTGCATCAGTCTGTGCAACAAACACCTCACACAAACCCATGCTTCTGTTTGGAGACTTTAACCGTGAATCCACTCCCTCCAAGGAAGCAACTACTGTACCTTTCTTGAAGCTATGGATTCATTGCAATACACACAACTTATACATGTTCCAACACAGAGAACAGGATCATCTCCTGATCTAATCTTTGTACCTTCTCAACTCCTCCACTACAACAATATTTCAATACCTAAAATAGTTCTAGTACCGTGGTCTGATCATCATGATACAATTAACTCTTCAGATTAGTTGTAATAATCCTCGGACTACACATCCTAATTCTGGTAGAAGATTCAAAACCTTCAATAATGAAAATTTTCTTAATGAAACCCTTCCATTCCTAAACCAAGATCTTAAGGATCTCGATGACCTTAAAGCGAACTGGAATGAAACAATTTTAGCTGCAGCTAGACCAGTCAATCACAATAGCTCAAAACCCCCATGTAGAAACACTAAATCAGCTCCATGGTATACAGAAGGCATAAGAAGAACTAAGAAACGTTTAAGACCTTGGAGGAAATCTAAATCCCAAAGAACTCAGTTTCTCTACTACCAAAAACAAAATGAATATATATAATAACCTCATTCACCAGCACAAACAAGAATACCATACAAACCTTATTCTTAAATCTCTCAACAAACCCAGAGAGCTATTTCAAATAGTTCAGACTCTTACTAAAGATCCTGACCTTAATGATCAAGTAATTATACACCCTCAAATATTTGCAGACATCCTACAGTCAAAGAATAGATCCCCTCCTCATAAAACTATCACCACTAACTACATTAAATCCAGTCAAATTGAATACACCTGGGACAATTTCAACATCCCTTCCATCAAACAGATAGCACAAATTATCACTTCATTGAACACAAGCACTTCTGCTACAGATCCTTGTCCTGTAGTTTGGATAAAAGCAACAAAAGAAAACTTCTGCCCATTTATACATAATATTTTACATTTATCATTATCCCAAGGATATGTGCCTGATACACTCAAAACTGCCACAATTTGTCCTATACCTAAGAAGACAACACTAAGCAAAAATGATCAAGCTGCATATCATCCTATTTCATCACTTCCTTTCCTCTCCAAGATCTTAGAGAAAGTAGTACAACTTCAACTACAAGACCACCGTGACACACATGCTCTTTTCGACCCTCACCAGCATGGCTTTCGACCTAATCATAGTGTTGAAACACTCCTTGTTCACTTGTTTGACTACCTTAGAAAAGGAATAGACAATAAAAAGAACGGATTCCTTCTAATCTTCCTGGATATATCCTTAGCTTTTGACACAGTTTCACACAACATCTTACTAAACAGACTAATTGACCTAGGGCTTCTTGGAAATACAATAAAATGGTTCTACTCCTACCTTAATAACAGACACCAAATCGTAAAATCTGGAAATAATACCTCGTCACCATTCCTATCTACTCAAGGTGTCCCACAAGGATCTTCACTGTCAGCATTTTTATTTAATATTTACCTTCAGCCTATCTGCAATATTATCAAAAAACATAAAATCCTCTACAATCTATATGCAGATGATATTATGATCTACACTCCTATAAACCTTGATAACCCAGACTACTCGGTAATTACCATATACTTGGAGGATATGACAGCTTGGTTATCGGAAAACAACCTAAATATTAACTACAGCAAAACTGAAGCTCTCTTTGTAACTCGAAATACTTGATTCCCCCCCGCCAAGGTCATTACTTATAAACATCACCATACCTATCAAACCTGAGGTAAAATATATGGAAATTACACTTACCTGGTAATTGTAGTTCCTGGAGGGACTCCAGTTCAGTCCTCCACCTCTGTGTTGTGCACCTCCTCCTGCAACTTGGAGACTGGGCAAGTCAAAATCGTGACATCACTGGATGTAGTCTGCTGGCCTCTCCCATCAGCCCCCAGTGAACTATTGACAAAGCACACTCAAAGGAGCAACAAATAAGTAGCTATCACAGAATCATAACTTTGTACTCAAAACTGTATGTATAATTCTAACTTGGTAAAACTTAATGTTCCCCCCGAAAGAAGGAAACTTCCCCTGCACCTCTACCTTTCAGTTTACCCAGAAATAGAAAGAGGAAACAGAAGGAAGTGAAAGAAACATACCTATCGGAAATCTTACAACTCTCCCAACTGACCAGCCACTGCCCACGATAACACCCCAGGCGGGAATGAGGACTGAACTGGAGTCCCTTCAGGAATTACAATTACCAGGTAACTGTAATTTCCATTTCCTTATCAGTCCTCCAGTTCAGTCCTCCACCTCTGGGATGTAACAGAGCAGTGATCATTGGGAGGGACCTTTCCAGCCGGCTTGTAACACCGCCGAACTGAAACAGGAATCATTCACCGCTGACACATCTAACCGGTACTGCTTACTGAAAGTATGAAGAGACGACCAAGTGGCCGCCCTACATATTTCCCCTGGCGGAACCAAACTGTGTTCCGCCCAGGAAGTGGCTTGTATTCTGGTAGAATGAGCTCTTAAGCCTGTTGGAACTGAACGCCCTTGCAATAGATAAGCAGATGCAATCGCCTCTCTAATCCATCTCGAAATAGAAGCCTTCGCCGCCGCTTCCCCTTTGCGGCTACCACCGAACAACATGAATAGATGGTCCGATTTGCGAAATGTTTCTGACACCTTTAAATATTGCCGCAATACTTTTAATGTCCAAGCGGCGCAAGATACGGTCCGAAGTGGACCCCTCCAGCGAGCCTAACACCGGAAGAGAGACCGTTTGATTCAGGTGAAAAGGAGACACCACCTTTGGCTAAAAAGGAGGGAACTGTCCGCAAAACCACCTTCTCTCTGGAAAAGGACAAGAACGGCTCCCTACAGGACAACGCTTGCAACTCTGAAATTCGCCACGCCGAAGAAATGGCTACCAAAAACACTATCTTTAAAGTCAAATCTTTAACCGATGCCTGGCGCAAAGGCTCAAAGGGTTCTCTGGTTAACGCCCCTAAGACCAAATTGAGATCCCAGGGCGGAACCATAATTCTACGTGAAGGCCGCAATCTGGTTACCGCCTTAAGGAAACGCAACACATCAGCATGAGCGCCTAGAGCAATTCCCTGCACTTTGCCCCTATAGCACGAAAGGGCTGCCAACTGGACTCTCAAAGAACTGGCTGCCAGCCCCTTATCAAACTCATCTTGCAGAAAGCTTAAAATCAGAGACACGGATCCAGTTGCCACCCTAACTTGCCGCCGTGAATACCAGTCCTCAAAAATACACCATATACGGACATATGCCAGAGACGTTGACTGCTTCCTAGCTCTCAGCAAGGTTGCAATGACTGCTGTAGAATAGCCTTTTTTCTTTAGCCGGGCCCTTTCAATGGCCAGACCGTAAGCGAGAACCGATCCACCTGCAGCATTTGAAGCGGTCCTTGTAGCAACAGATCTTCCGACCCCGGTAACCTCCAGGGCTTCCCGTCAAGGAGGCGAACGAGATCGGCATACCAAGGCTGTCTTGGCCAGTCCAGGGCCACCAACAGCACTCTTCCCGGATGAGCTTCAATCCGCTGAACCACTCGACCTATGAGCGCCCACGGAGGGAACACAGAGGAGACCTGTCGAAGGCCACTGATGCATCAAGGCATTGATCCCCTCTGACATCCATTCTCGCTGCCTGCTGAAGAAGCGACTCACCTTTGCTGACTGAAAGGTCACCATGAGATCCATGATCGGCGGTCCCCATCTGTGAACTATTTGCGCAAACACGTCCGGATGCAATTCCCACTCCCCGGCATCCACCCGGACCCTGCTGAGAAAATCCACCATCACATTGTCCTTCCCTGAAATGTGCCGAGATCGCCGGCAGATGATGTTCCACCCACAAAAACAATGCCTCTGCCTCCTCTTCCATGGCTGCACTTCCCATGCCGCCCTGTTGATTGATGGAGGCCACCGTGGCGGAGCTGTCTGACAGCACTCGCACTGCTTGCCCTGTCACCGTAGCTTCGAACATTTGAAGTGCCAGATAGACCGCTCTCAGCTCCAACCAGTTGATCGACCATTTGCTCTCTAATTCTGACCAAGTTCCTTGAGCAAACCAACCTTCGCAATGAGCTCCCCACCCCGCTAGACTCGCGTCCGTTAACAGTGGAAGCCACTGCGGCTGCTCCAGAGGCATCCCTGCCTTCAAAGATCCTGGAAGCAGCCACCACCGAAGAGACTGCCTGACCTTGAGCGGGCAGGGAAGCAGTTTGTTCAATGAATCGGACTGATGCGACCAACGGCGAAGCAGCGCTCTCTGTAATGGCCGCATATGGAACCTGGCCCAAGGCATTGCCTCCAGGGTCGCCGCCATCGTTCCCAGCACATGAAGATAATTCCATGCCGAGGGGGCTGGAGCGGATCTGAACTTGCGCACCAGTTGTTGAAGGGTGTGAACTCGCCGATCCGGAAGAAACACCGCTCCTGTCTGCATGTCGAACCTCATCCCCAGGTACTTGAGATCCTGGGAAGGTATTAATCGGTTTTTGGCCGGATTGACGACCCAGCCGAGAGTCTGCAAAAACTGCACTACTTTGCCTGTCACCTGCACGCTCTCAGCCTCGGACTTTGCACGAATCAAACAATCGTCAAGATATGGATGCACCAGAATCCCTTCCTTTCGTAACGCCGCCGCTACCACCACCATAATTTTGGTGAACGTCCACAGAGCTGTTGCCAGCCCGAAAGGCAATGCTTGGAACCGATAATGCCCCCAGGGCAAAGCGAATTGCAGAAACTTTTGATGAGACGCTCTGATTGGGATATGTAAGTACGTCTCCGTAAGATCGAGGGACGTCAAATACGCCCCTTGGCGTACCGCCACTATGACTGATCTCAAGGTTTCCATCCTGAAATGCGGTACCCGAAGACACCGATTCACCCCTTTCAGGTCTAATATAGGGCGCAAGGCCCCATCTTTCTTTGGCACTATGAAATAAATGGAGTATCGACCCACGCCATACTCCGCTCCCGGGACTGGCGCGACTGCACGCATGAGTAAAAGCCGGTCCAACCTTTCGCGCACCGCCAGGGTTTTTCACTGACCTCTGCAGGGAGACATCACGAATGAGTCCCGCACCGGCCTTGCCAATTCCAGCGCATTCCAGCCAATTCCATCGCAAATTATCTCCAACACCCATTGGTCGGATGTTATTTGGGTCCAGGCAGGAAGAATTTCCAAAGTCGCCCGCCAATCGGCTGACTTCCCGCTGGGACCTGGCTCATCTCATTGTGGCTTTCGACTTGTCGCTGCTGAAGCTGCTGCGAAGCCTCTGTTTGCTCCGCAAAACCTATGAAACCCCTGGGCCCTAGAAGCAAATCGTCCTCTTTGGAAACCACCCAAACGAGAAGATCGAAATCTCCAGAAGTCCCTAAACTGACCCCGGAAGGCCGGTAATGACTTCCCTTGCTTTGGCTTATCCTCCGGGAGTCTCCCTCCTTTGGTCTCCCCGAGATCCTTCACCAACTTGTCGAGATCCTCACCAAACAACAACCGCCCTCTAAACGGGAGCTTACTGAGACGCAACTTAGATGAACCATCAGCTGCCCAATTCCTCAGCCACAGAAATCTCCGAGCAACCACCGAGGAAGCCATACTATTAGCAAGTGCTCGAATCAAATCATAATGCACATCTGCCAGATACGCCGAGCCCGACTCCAGACGATCTAGTTCTCTTATCTCTTCCTGCTCTAGGTGAGGAGACTGCCGTAAGCGCTGAGACCATCAAAGACATGCTCTCGCCACCCAGGCTCCACAAATGGAAGCCTGCAAGGACAGAGCGTTAGCCTCAAAGGATTGTTTTAACAACTCATCGACTTTCCTATCCTGTGCGTCCTTTAAGGCTGCGCTACCTTCCACAGGGATAGTAGTCTTTTTTGTAACCGCTGAAACTGCTGCATCAATTCGTGGCGAGTGAAACTTCTCCTTATCCTTATCTGCTAAAGGATATAGCCTGTTCATAGTCCTAATTCCTCTCAGCCCAGCTTCCGGTTGATCCCATTCCTCCTGAATCATCCGGTCAACCACTCGGTGAATGGGAAACACTACCTGCGCTTGCCTCACCGCTTGAATGATAGGCCTTCCACCTCATCTTCTTCCGCTGGCTGTGCAGTAGCAAGATTTAGCGTCTGCAGGGATTCCGTGATAAGTGCTGTCCGTTCATCCTTCCGGAATACCTGAATGATTTTCACCTGATCCTCCGGCTCCTGTATTTCACCTTCTTCCAACTCGTCCATACCGGCTTCGAGCCCTATCTCGGCCTCATCTGACTCTTGCCACTCGCAATCCGCGAGCAACAGTTCACTCGGCCTGGACCTCTTAGGGGCCCTCGGAACCATGCCACTAGCATCACCTATCCTGGGCCCCTGCCCCTGGCTAGTTAGAGGTACGGGCTCCGGTATTTTCCCCTGACGTCTCAGACAAAATGCCTGATGCATAATCAACACAAAGTCCGGGCAGAAATCCCCGAGCTGAGACCCTGCAAGCGCTCCTGACGAGCCCGCTATAGCCTCCTGGCTGGACCCTTGCAACGTGGTCCTCAATGCCTCTCCCTCGGCCTCAGCCGAGACCTCCTGGGATTCCTGAGATCCCTTGACTTCCACCTGCTGCTCCACGCTGGTGGATACCGAAGCGCAGCCCCTGCAGATCCCGGAATCTGTGACTGTACCCCTGTGCGTGCCACAGACCACGCACTGAGGGCACGTCGCCATAGGTCAGCTACCGCCTCCCCAGGAAAGCGGCTGACCCTCCAATAATAAGAGTAGGTACTGTTTTTATTATTTTCTCTTTTTTTTTTTACATAAGTCTGTCAATAAACAAACCACAGGGAGGCCAACACAAACTCCCTGAGAAAGGAGAATTTCCCCCCAAGATAAAACAAAAAATGACTGAGGACTCCTCTAACTCTTTCACAAAAAGGGACAGTTCCCCAAAATAAAATAAAATGCAAGAGAAGAAATAAGAGATAAAACGTTCCCAGGACCCTTTCCTACCGCCCCGCAGTCCAATCGCAAGTGCTGGCCACGCGGTGTGCATGCAGTCCCAAGATGGCCGTCGTACACGGCTGCTGCGAAATGGCGCCAAAAACTAGGCAAGGCACTGCCTCTTGTCAGCGTCCCGTAGCCGAGCCTTCACCCCCGATTAAACACTCTTACCTGTAGGCACAGCAAGGCAGAGCCATATGGAGCTTGTCGACTCCTTCGGGGATCTCCAGCCTGCGCGGTCCCACACACCTCGGGAAGCTGACAGCGAGATATTTGCCTTCTGTACTCTATACGCTGTCTCTGCGATAGCGAGTGGCCGGGGACTGCCTGCTGCCGTGCTCCCCTCCGTACAGTCAAGGAGGGGAGAGATCGGACAGCCAACTCCTCACTGTAAAGATACAGCCCAACTAAAACAAAAAAAGGCAGAGAGGGACTGGTGTAAAGAGAGATGCCGGCTTTCCTTTTTTTTGTTTTTTTGTTTTTTTAAGACACAGGCCTCCAATTTAGCCAAGTGTCCTAGAAACCGAATCAAGCCAAATCAATTCCACCGAAACTATCACTAAGCTACCCTAACAGCTCCTTATCTGTCCTTCAAGTGAGCCCAGACTTAGGCTCACGTCCTCCTGATGCATGGAGTTGGAGACTGGACACACTTGGGCTGATGGGAGAGGCCAGCAGACTACAACCAGTGATGTCACGATTTTGACATGCCCAGTCTCCAAGCTGCAGGAGGAGGTGCAAAACCCAGAGGTGGAGGACTGAACTGGAGGACCGATAAGGAACTTGGAATTATACTGGACTGTAATCTAAACTTACACTCCTCAAATAAACAAAACAGCTAAAGCTGCCTACTATAAAATGTGACTCCTCAGAAGATTAAAACCACTGTTTAACCATGATCAGTTCCGTACTGTTTTTCAGACAATTATCATACCAGTTATTGACTACTGCAATTCCATCTATCTTGGATTACCTAAACAATCAATCCGCCCTCTGCAAATGGTACAAAATACTGCAGCTGGTATCCTAATTGGCACCTCTAGAGGGGATCATATCACACCCCTTCTGAATCAACTTCACTGGCTACCCATCATTTCCCGCATTACATATAAGACTATTTTGTTCAATTTTAAAATTTTACAAGACTCTACTGCAGGCATACTTAAATGTCTTATCACGAATGATTCAAATAATAGACCCAGAAAACTATCCAACAGTTTCACTTTATCTATTCCTAAAGATTATATAAAAGCCAAGCAAGTCACATCAAGAAGTGCTATTTCATTAGCTACTCCTTCCCTCTGGAATTTACTCCCCGATCATCTCAGAACCATCACCGATGCCAAGGATTTTAAGAAAAATCTGAAAACAACACTCTACTCTGAACACTTTGGTGACATCACATGATTATTTATTTTTTATTTCTACCTTTTTGTTATTTTCCCCCCTTTTTATTTCCTTTTGATGTTCTTATATTTTAGGATAAAGCGGTATATAAATCCTGTTAAATAAATAAATAAAATAAATATGAATATCACCAGAAACATCTACTTCAAACTATGAATTCTTCGCACCTACACCCTCTCATAACTCCTGACAACTTCCGTACAGTCTGTCAAGCTCCATCACTCCACTATTGGACTACTGCAATTCTGTCCTCCATGGCCTTCCCAAGGCTACCATTGCCCCCCTGTAGCTCGCCCAAAATACCACTGCACGAGTTATAGCCAGAGTCCCCAGACACTCCCACATCACCCCTATTCTAAAATCTCTTCACTGGCTCCCCATCGCATCCCAAATCAAGCTCAAAATACTCGCCATCACCCACAGAGCTCTGTTCAACATCTCTGCCAAGCAACTCCAAGTATCAATCAGACGCCCTCACAATAACAGAATCCGTTGACAGAATGCATCAAATCTTCTCCTCCCACCAACGCTGAGTCACAAGAGGTCTCAATGAACATGTACAAGAGCCTTTGAATTCTTCGCTCCCACTGCATGGAATCAACTACCCCTCACATTACGCGGCATACAATGCCACACTTTTTTAAAAAGCACCTCAAAACACTTCTCTTCGAAGAACACTATGGTGCCTCCACCACAACAACTCCCCAGTAAGAGCATCCTCCTCCCCCTCTTACTATTCCCATTACCCCCCTCCACTAATCACACAAGTGCTCATCCCCTCCTATCCACTTCCTCAATTACCCTTCCTCGTCTACTCCCTCCCTCTGCCCTCCCCCAGCCCTCACTACATCTTAAACATTCTGTAATATAGGTTCCAAGTTCTATATCCCCTGCATTGTGCCCCCACATTATATGCTGCTTATAATTTAGTTGTATTTGTTTAAATTTACCTGTAAATATTTTCAATTGTTCCATGTAAACTGTTTTGCCTGGTAGAAAAACAGTATATTAAAACCAGTTAAATAAATAAATAATAAATAGCATTCCCAGAGAAGTATTGCAGCAATCTGATGCAGCTGTTACCATACTTACAAGGCTCTGCCAAGAAATATGGAAGACATCATGGCCAACTGACTGGAAAAGATCTGTGTTTATACCAATACTAAAGAAAGGTGATCCAACTGACTGTGGAAATTAACGCATAATCGCTCTGATCCCACATGCCAGCAAGATTCTACTGAAAATTATTCAAAAGAGACTACAACCATACCTGGAACAAGAACTACCTGAAGTGCAAGCAGGGTTCAGGAAAGGGCGAGGAACGAGAGACATCATTGCGGATGTGAGATGGATCCTTGAAAAGACTAAAGAATACCAAAAGGATATCTATTTGTGCTTTATCGACTATAGCAAGGCTTTTGATTGTGTAAACCATGAGAAACTCTGGGCTACATTAAGAAGCATGGGTATACCAGAACACCTCATCGTTCTCTTGCGCAATCTGTACATTGATCAAGAAGCAACAGTTCGAACGGAACAAGGAGAAACAGAATGGTTTAAAATAAGCAAAGGTGTAAGACAAGGCTGCATACTTTCCCCCTACCTGTTTAATTTATATGCAGAACAAATCATCAGAGAAGCAGGATTGTATGAAGACAACAGAGGTGTGAAGATTGGTGGAAGACTCATCAACAACCTTCGCTATGCTGATGATACTACATTACTGGCTGAAAGTGAAGATGATCTGAAACATTTGCTTCTCACAATCAAAGAACATAGTCTCAAAATGGGCCTGCACCTTAATGTAAAGAAGACAAAGATCATGACAACTGGCATAATCAACAGGTTCATCGTTGAAGGAGACGAAATTGAAATTGCGAACAACTTTAACCTACTTGGATCAACTATCAATAAAGAAGCAACAAGCAGTCAAGAAATCAGATGACGCATTGCTCTTGGCAGAATGGCTATGAAAGACCTAGATAAGATTCTCAAGAGCAGAGATGTCTCTCTCCATACAAAGATTCGACTTGTTCAAGCCATGGTATTTTCAATATCATCATATGGATGTGAAAGCTGGACAGTGAAAAAGACAGACAGGAAGAAAATTGATGCCTTTGAATTATGGTGCTGGCAGCGAATACTGTGTATACCATGGACTGCCCGAAGAACAAACCAGTCGGTACTAGAGGAGATCAAACCTAAGCTTTCTTTAGAAGCTCAGATGACAAGACACATCATGCGAAGAGAGAGATCATTAGAGAAAGACATCATGCTTGGCAAGATAGAAGGTCAACGCAAAAGAGGAAGGCCAGCAATGAGATGGATCGATACAATAACAGCAGCTACAAGTACCAGTCTGTCAACAATGAGCCGCCTGACTGAAGACCGAACACAATTTAGGATAGCTATCCAGAGGGTCGCCATGAGTCGACTCCGACTTGACGGCACTTAACAACAACAACAACAACAAATATTGTAGTGTTTTAAGATCGTATTTGCATAACCAGGCTTTGTGAATGCAAAACCACATCGTCAAATCCTTTAGTTGCAATTTATTTATAATCATGATGCATTTACTTATCACCCCATATTCAAAATATTTTCTAAAGATTTTATAGAAAAAAAAAGAGGAAGAATTTTCTTTCCATGTGCAATCAACTCTTCAAAGGAAGTTATACTAGATATCGAATCTCAACATATTTCAAATTGGAGTCCAAAGGTTTTCTATCCAGAGAAACACCCCTTGTATGAGAGGCATATCAGGCCCTATTTTCTCCCCTATTTAAGCTGTACTCCCAGAAGAGACCATTCTGAGTCCCCCTGAAGTATTCTTGCTTTTGACTGTGCTCACCCTTTCTCCTACAGCACAAAGAGGGTAATGTTATAAAGAATTATTACATGTAAAGCCGGTTCATATGAGGAAAAGGGCTCTCATGCAACCGTGTGGCAGTATTACGTGTACAAAAGTACTTACGCTGACAGACTGCATATAGGTGCTTCTGAGGATGCAGAATGGGCAGAGTGGAGATGGAGCTGTGATGTACACATGTATTTTATAAAATCTTTGGAGAGGGTGTAAATCTGTGAGCTGTTGGGGCTGGTTCTGGGTGACTATTTTCTAACACATAGTTTACTCTTTTTTGGCTCAGCCATGCCCTTTAGATCTACTTCAGCGCTCCAAGGAAGCAAGGCTAGGTAAAACCAGGCCCAAAAAATGCTTGAGTCCTGACTACAAGCATTCCAATGCACTTAAATCCACTTATACTAAACGCCTTACCATGGTAGCAGCATGTGCCGCTGCACATTAACATGCTATTTACTGTAGATGCCTATCATAAACAATAGGGTTTAATGTGTGTTAACACCATTAGGACACTCTAACACTAACAGCAAATTTCACCCCCTAAGGAAACATTAGAATTACTCAGGCCTGAGAATATCCATAGCTGGCTCAGAACAGCTTGGGTTACTTAGTGTTTCATGTTCAACTCTCTGCAAATGTCAACTGGGAATGTAAACCTAATAAAGGAAATAAGTTCATACCCCTGTTTATATGACAAATACTGCAGTTACGCCTTTTCAGACAATTAAACCTTTTCTTTGCACCCCCTTCCCAGTCTCAGAAATCTGAATGCATGCTGCAGGATTCCAGATCTAGCCCTCCACTTTATAGTTGAATTGTATGATCTGATATGATAAAGGTAACATTAGATTACAAATTTCTACTTAACTTGCAATGCCACAATTGATGTAATTGTGTTTCCCACATGACCATATTAACATCACCACACTCTTATTTCCTTATACTTTTAAGAACTGCAGAGGACTGCACTATTTTAATTAAATGTTAAAACAACAAGATAAAGTACAAATTTATTAAAACTTTTATGGTAATGCAAATATAGCTACAATTTGTTAAAGGCACATTCAAGTATCAAAGCTTTTAATATGACAAATTATATTTTATATAAAATATAAATTAACAAATAAACCAGATATTAAAAATGCTTGTGTTAACTTCCTTAAAGCAGCAGCTCTGACTCCGGCAGAATCTTAAGGCAGCTTAAAGTGTTTTTCTGTCCTTAGCTAAGCGATCCCACTGGTATTTTTTCACTCCTCCAACTTTGACAATTAAGACAAATTTAAAACATAAATGTAAACATGGCTGCCGTTACACTCCTCTGATTTTCTCAACTGGCAGCCCTACAGAGAAAGCAGCATTTCAGTCATGGATCTAAGCAAGACTGATCAGGAAGCAAACTGTCTAAAAAATTATCATCTGGGAATTCTGTGGCCAAAGCTCTCTTAGCCCCCAGGGAAGGGGAAGAGAAGGAGGTATAGGCATCACCAATCTCCTAGTTTGAGCTAAGGTTCATGAAGGAGCCCTCCGAGATCACTGCTTGCAATTGGGGGCAAGGGGTTACTAAAGCTACTCCATTCATGGGAGTTCCCCTTGCAGCCCCTTAGTCAAGGATGAAGATAACCGTCCCTCTCCCAATAAAATCATTTAGAGGCAAAAAAAGCAGAGAAATCATTTCTGGGAGTGAAGAAAGAAATTCTCATCAGATTTTTGGATATGCCTCGCTGAAGCTCTGCTACTTTAAATCTGATTTATAGAAAAGCTTATTAAAAAAAAAAAGAGAGTTAACATGATTGGCTAGTGAAACAAATTCAAATTCCACCATAAGCTCACAACAGCTTGTCAGTTTTTGATGGCTCCCACGAAATTCCATTCTTCTTGTAGAAGGTCTCTTTCACTATTCGAGACCGCCCATAAGCTGGAGCCTTGAATTCTTTCATGACGTCTCCTGAAAAAGAAATGATTATTATAAGAGAACATGAAACACTAGATTCACAATCACTAAACAAGGATGCCAGGGGTATAGCAAAGACATAATGGGACATGTTTGTCAAAAAAAATCAATGGTGTACAGCATTTTCCCAAATGTGTTTTTAAATTGTAAGTGCTAAATGGCTTATTAGCATTTGTATACATACACACAGCAGAACCAACTTTTTTCTTGCAGATGTGATGTCTACAAATGCATCTCAAAGCTTACACTTATTTTGTTTTATCAAAGGAACATGTGCTAAAAGTAGCCTGATATGTCCAAGAAATGTGTCAATTTACTGGAGCTGATTTATTTTTCCTCCTGTAGATGTTTTATATTGCAGTCAATAAATAAGATAAATTTAAGTATGGCATCAAAGAAATAAATATCCAGCTTATTTACGGACTTCCCTTTTTATGCAAAACGTTTACACAATTGCACTTCAATGTCACATATCTTCCTTCATCAAGTGCAACGCATTTGCACAGTGCATTGTCTCTTATTGTACAATAAAAGAGTTACTGTCAACAGAATCTGTAGTATGGAAATTCTTCAAGATGCTGTACTGCAGCCTGAAGTCACTTTTTTTCCCTTCAAGTCATTAATTTGTGATTCACTCATACCTAGGATATCAAAGTAACATAAAAGATGGCAAGAAAGCCCAAAATGACCCATCCAGCCTGCTCAGTTTCCATCTGCCAGCTAGATGCATATATAAATTTCCATATGCAATCCAACACCATCTCCTCTCTTCCTCATGTCTTTTACCTCACCCTCCTAACTCTTTTCCAACCACTGTTCTTTATATCTTTCCCAAACTTGTCCAAAACCTGGGGATGGCTTCCACCACCTCCACTAGTAGGTCATTTCAGGCCTTGCCATCTTCAACTTTGCCCTTTGAAGACTAATGTTTAAGTGACTCTCTGAGCCCCCCTTCTATGTCTTACTGTCATAGTTTGTAATAATCCCCACAGCCGCTGTAAACATACGGACCTCCTCATGCTCACTGACATTTGGATTTTAACCACGGTCCCTCCATGTGCATCATCCCAGCTTGTTGTACCACTGCTGCTGCTCTTCCATCCAGACTATCCAGATGTTTTCTTTGATACCCAAAACAATCAAAACCCTGCATTTTTCAGCTGAATTGCAGCTCTGTGAGGGTTATCCTAATGGCTCCATTACCATACACATCAATGTTCACATCACTGAATTATACTGGCTACATAAAACCACTAATCTTTAAGGGGAAAAGTCTAGTATTACATATTTTGTGCATACAGTGAAAGAAAACCAAAGATATGCCCAAATAGAAACTACTTCTGGTTGAGGTAGTGTTCCCACTTCTGAACCCATCACCTTGAGCTGCTATACAGGCAAACTATACCTGGATAGAGTGATTTTTACCCTCTAGCATGAACGTTTTACAGTTTCTAAATGACTTATGGGCCCTTTTACTAAAGTGCGTTAGGACTTGGCTCCTAATGCACATTAGATTTTGCACTAGACATGCACTAAGTGCAAAGTCTCTGTGGTAACTGTTGAGGGCATGGAGGAGTATCCTAACGCATGGTACTGTTACCACGGATGCACTTAATTCTACCTATTGAGGTGGAATTAGGTGCACCCGCATTAATGGCAGCAATGACAGCGCGCAATATGTCTCCCTGTACTAACTCTAATGTGCTCACCGCACCCACACTCTGTCCCTATCCTACCCATTCAGCACGCCAATGCATAATAACAGTTAGCACACGAATCAGCATGCAATAATGGTCATGCTCCTGCGGTAACAGTTACCACATGCCCACGCAGGCAGTTACTGCGTGCAAAAATGCCCATTAACTGCTTAGCACACTTTAGTAAAAGAGCCCCTGTAACTCTTAAAATGGTCTTGCGTTTAGCATTCTCACAAAAAGAAGCTACAACCTCAATCAGAAAAGGACTTTTCCCATTCTATAGGTTAAAAAAAAAATTTAAAAAAAATTACCAAACAGGATACAATCAATGGGAAGCTTTTCACAAAAGAAATTCAGAACTACAAGCACCTAGATACAACAGGGGAAAATCATATCAGCTTGAATTTTAAATTTGATGACCTTGGGATCATTTACTAACCATATAAATAGGATATCATCTGGTTCTATGTCAGAAAGAACAGGCAAATTAGTCACAGAGCTTTCAGCTTCTGTTCTAAACCATTCAGGAAAATTCCCAATGCAAAAAAAGTTGGACCAAGTTGCAAAACCAGTACGGACTAATCTAATTGTTCTAATATGGAGTTAATCAACCTACCTAAAAACAACCACATTAATGAGAAAATCATGATCAAGTTTCTCTATCACATTTCCCCTGCACTCGATATTCCGCAATCCCATTGTCATCAATTCTTTTAATGCTTATAGATTCTATTCAGCAAATTATATGGCCTATTCTATGAGGAAAGATAAAGAGATTAGGGCTCCTCAGCTTGGAGAAGAGATTGTTGAGAAATGGTATGATAGAGGTCTATAAAATCCTGAGTGAAGTAGAACAGGTAAACGCAAATCAATTATTTGCTCTTTCACAAAGCACAAAGAATAGTGGATAGGCTATGAAGTATATTTAAACAAATAGGAGGAAATATTTTTCTCCATAGACAAGCAGGATGAGTCAGCCACACCTGGTGATGTCATCCAATAGCACCATGGATACGGAAGTGATCTCCTAGAGCTCAGAAAGGAACTTTCAGCTCTCCTGAAACTTTGCTATCATGGATAATGGGAAAAAACCCTCACCAAACCAAGATTTAATAAATCTCCTAAATACACCAGGAACATGAATACTACAGATGCCCACAACCACTGTGTTCGCTGCCTAGAGAAGGACCACCACATGGAGGACTGCCCTCACTGTGTCTACATGTCTCCCAGGGCCCACCGCTCCTGCAGCCATACGCTACAGGATTTCCTCTCCGAAGCACCTTCCACCAAAGAATCCTCCTCCGGGGGCTGCACCTGCATCTCTACCCTCCTCCATGGCTGGGATACAGAAGAAGAAGCAGCATGCTGACGGTGAAGGGAGCAACCGTATGGCTGTAGCCAACATGGCTGCCACACAGGACTCTCTCCCTTCTTCTGCCACAGCCCGGGATGTGCCCTATGGGTCCTCCAGCAGCCCTGGAGCTGAGCAGACACAGGCCACACCAGTTGAAGCTGCAAACTCAGCGCAGGCACAGAAAACAGCTCCCTCTCTCACTCGCTGTCCACCACCCATCTTGGAGCACCTGATCCCATTGCCCTTAGGCTGCGTGGGAAGGGAGATAAACAGGAAAACCAGCCACCATCTTGAATCCCACCCTGTGGCCGCTGCTACCATCGCCCATGGTAAGCAGTTGCAGCAGGCACAGCCAAAAAACAATCTGGATAGGTGGCCAGCTTTCAGTCCCCCAGTGTGGCAAACCCCGTTAGATTGCAACCAGGTGGTGAGTACACACTCATCTGATGAAGTCTTCTTTTTCATTTTTAATTAATGAAGAGGCCTTGGGGTGGGGGAAAGGAAAGGCTATAAGACACTGGGTAATGGTGGGGGGGGGGGGCTATGAAGGATTGTTTTGCTTCAAGCATTACCAGGTCATGCTGCTAAGTAAAGCAAAAAAGGAAGTTGCCTCGGATACAGCTACAAAGGGTCAGCAATATGCTATTGACAAAGTACATTGGGACTGGTGGAAGGAGGAGAAAGATCGCTGCCTTCTGTTGGCGCTGTGTAATGGCACGTTAAGAGCCTGCTTTATTAAGCTTTCTTTTCCCATAGAAAATGGGAAAAGAATAAATGAGGCCTTAAAAAAGGAGCTGCGATACACCTTGGGGGGGGGGGGGGGTGGAGTTGGGAGCACTGTAACAAAGGTCTAAGGTTTTAAGCTGGCTCCTAGATTCCAAGAAAATTTGTCAAGGTCTGCTTAACGTATAATTAAGCTTTGGAACTCATTGTCAATGTGGTAGAAGCAGGCAGCGTAGTCAGGTTTAAAAAGAGTTTGGTAAAATTCTTGGAGGGAAAGTCCATAAACTATTATTGAGGAAGACTGAGAGCAAATCACTGCTTATCCCAGGAGATAAATAGCATGGAACTGGTTACTTTTGGGATATGCCAGGTACTTATGATTTGAATTGGCCATTGTTGTAAACAGGACACAACTTGATGGGCCTTTGGTCTGATTCAGTATGGCAGTTCTTTGTTCTTATGTATATCCAGAGCAATGCCACTGTGGCACTCTACAGACAATGCCGGGGCAAGTCCGTAGGTGGGATAGCACTTATCCAGTTATCAGCAATTTTCATCCCACTAACTGGATACATGCCCACATAAACAAATCTTTAATCTTTTGTGCTGACAGTACTGTTCCTGCTGAAATTCTGCACACAATAATTCAAAATGTTGCATTTTTGTGATATTTTATTTCTGTATTATATTACTCAAAAACAATATGCTTTGTTATTTTGACAAACAAAGCATGTAGAATTTTGCATAAAAGGTAGTTACTCACCTGTAGCAGGCATTCTCTATGGACAGCAGGAGTAAGTCCTCATGTATGGGTGACATCATCCGACAAAGCCCACACAGTAACACTCCCCAACTATTAGTGGAAGCTTTTGGGAGGTTCCACCACATATGTGTGCCATCTTCCCGCCTGCTGCCAGGGCACCATTCTAGAACAGTCTGATGCTATAGCTATAAAGAGGAATTAGACTTACCTGCTAATTGTTGTTCCTTGAGGAACTCCAGTCCAGTCCCGCACCTCCTCCCGCAGCTTGGCGACTGGGCATGTCAGAATTCTGAAGCCACTAGCACATATACTGCTGGCACCTCCCACCAGCTCCCAGTGACCTACTGACAAAGCAGATTAGCTACAAATAAGTAGCTAAAATATAAATTGAAAGTTATTAATCAAACCATAAACCCAACAGGTAAGTATGAACATAACTCATAAATGTCTTCCCCCCAGAACCAGAGGAATTTCTCCTCAGCTGCCCCAGAGGATGCGGATAAAGAGAAAAGAGCAAAGAGAAATCCATACGGCCTGAGAGAAAGAAAGAAAGAAGAGAGAGAAAAAAGGGTAGTGAGAAACAAATAGCCCGAGACGCGCAAACCTCATGACTACTGCTCTCACCGATTGAGCTGATCCAATCGTACAAACTCTACGTTATCTGCCTGCACAACAAAAACCCCAGGTGGGATCCGGGACTGGACTGGAGTTCCTCAAGGAACAACAATTAGCAGGTAAGTCTAATTTCTCTTTCCTTATCATCCCTCCAGTCCAGTACCGCACCTCTGGGATGTATCAGAGCAGTAAATCAATGGGAGGGACCCGCCAAACCGGCCTGTAACACTGCCGATCCGAAACAGGCATCCCCGCCGCCTGGATATCCAGACGATAATGTTTACTGAAGGTATGCAAAGAAGACCATGTAGCCGCTTTGCAAATTTCCACCGGAGGGACTAACATACACTCCGCCCATGAAGCTGCCTGAGCCCTGGTAGAACGAGCCCACAACCCCAAGGGAACTGGACGACCTTGCAACAAATAAGCTAAAGAAATCGCCTTGCGGACCCATCTGGAAATAGAAGCCTTGGCCGCTGCTTCTCCCTTATGCGGTCCTCCAAATAGAACAAACAAACGATCCGTCTTACGAAAACACTCTGATCTTTTCAGATAAAGACGAAGGATCCTCTTTTTGTCCAGCAAACGTAAACTACGCTCCGAACTACTCTCTCCTAAAGGCCTTAATACTGGTAAAGAGACCGATTGGCTCATGTGAAAAAGTGACACCACCTTTGGCAGAAACGATGGAACAGGACACAACACTACCTTATCCCTAAAGAAGGTAAGAAAGGGCTCCCGACAAGACAAAGCATGCAATTTGGAAACTCGTCGCGCCGAGCAGATTGCTACCAAAAAGACAGCCTTCAAAGTCAAATCCTTTAACAAAGAGTTCGAAGGGCTCTTTCGTCATTGTATTCAGGACCAAATTGAGGTCCCAAGGTGGAATTACCACTCTTCTGGGCGGCCACAGACGAGACATTGCCCTTAAAAAACGTAAGACATCTGGATGAGAGCCCAAGGCGACACCCTGAACCCTTCCACGATAGCAAGAGATAGCTGCCAACTGTACCCTCAACAAACTCGCCACTAGACCCTTGTCAAAACCATCCTAAAAAAAGCTCAAGACTTCTGGAACTGAAGCCACAGTTGGCCATGCTTGTCGTGCTGCGCACCAATCTTCAAAAATATACCAGACGCGAACATAAGCCAGTGAGGTTGACCGTTCTCTGGCCGAAAGCAAGGTAGAGATCACCGCTCGAGAGTAACCCTTCTTCCTTAACTTTGCCCTTTCAAGGGCCAAACCATAAGCGAGAACCGATCCATTTGCAGCACCCAAAGCGGTCCCTGTTGGACAAGATCGTCTCGGAGCGGAAGATGCCACGGCGGGCCGTCAAGAAGATGCACCAGGTCGGCGTACCATGGACGTCGAGGCCAGTCCAGAGCGACTAAAATTGTCCGCTCCCAATGGGCCTCTACACGTTGAATCACTCGACCTATGAGCGCCCAAGTCAGGAAAACATATAGTAACATAGTAAATGACGGCAGATAAAGACCAGCATGGTCCATCTAGTCTGCCCAGCAAGATGGCAAGTTGTAGGTGCACCTGTCGCTCTGTTCAGGCCACCCCTCCCCATGTCTTTGTTTAGGGGTAAACCCATCACTCCAGGTAGGACACCCCTATTTGTTGAGACGTTATATATTTGTTGAGACGTTATATGGTTCAGAAGCTAGATAGTACCGTTTATTTTGTTTTTATCCTAGTGCTGTAAAGGGATCCTTCCGTAGGCCATGGCTGCAACAATGCATCCAGTCCCTTGGACTTGCCTTGGCTGAGCTGAAGGTGGCCATCAGATCCATTATGGGAGACCCCCATCTGTAGACTATCTGCGCAAAGACCTCCGCGTGAAGTCCCATTTTCTTGTCAACACACCATGCTTCGAAGACACGCCAGATCCGAATATACACCAAGGAAGTTGATCTCTTCCGAGCCTTCAACAAGGTTGCAACCACTGCTGCCGAATAACCTCTTGCTGTCAACCTTGCCCTTTCAATAGCCAAGCCGTAAGCGAGAACCGATCCACCTGAGGCATAAGCAGAGGCCCTTGGAATAACAGGTCCCTGCGAACCGAAAGCTGCCACGGCTTGTCTACCAGGAACCTCATACCAAGGACGTCTTGGCCAATCTGGCGCAATTAGGATCACCTGTCCTCTGTGACGCTCTATGCGCTGCAGCACCTGACCTATTAACACCCAAGGTGGAAACATGTACAGGTGTTGCTCTACCGGCCAGGGCTGAATTAGCGCTTCCACGCCTTCCGACATTCTTTCCCGTCTTCTGCTGAAGAATCGACTGGCCTTCACGGATTGAAAAGTTGCCATGAGATCCATTACTGTCGGGCCCCAGCGACGCACCACCATTTCGAACACTTGTGGATGGAGCACCCACTCTCCTGGGTCTACTCTTACCTGACTCAGAAAATTGGCCTCTACGTTTTCCACTCTTGCAACATGAGCCGCCGACAATGATAGCAGATGTATCTCGGCCCACTCGAACAACTGATCGGCCTCGGCTTCTAGTGGTACACTGCTGGTGCCCCCCTGCCGGTTGATATAGGCTACCGTCGTCGCATTGTAAGAAAATACTCGAACGGCCTTCCCCTGAAAAACTTGCAGTGCTAGGACTACCGCCCGCAATTCCAACCTGTTGATCTACCAGGTCTTTTCTTGATCGGTCCAAAGACCCTGCGCGAACCGTCCCTGGATGTGAGCGCCCCAACCTGAGAGGCTGGCATCTGTGGTTAGGGGAATCCAATCCGGTGCTTCTAAGGGCATTCCCTTCTCCAGATTTTCTGTCCTCAACTACCATAGAAGTGTGTGACGCGTCTCCTGCAGACAGGGTAATATGTGATACAGACTGTCCTCCTGGTGCAACCACCACCTGAGCAATGCTCTCTGTAAGGGTCTCATGTGGGCCCTCGCCCACAGTGCTAACTCGAGTGTCGCTGCCATGGTACCTAGTAACTCCAGATAGTGCCAGGCCATGGGATGTCTGTTGAGTAGAAATCTGCGGACTAGCCTTCTTAAACCTTGTGCCCGTTGCTGTGGCAGAAACACTTTCCCGACACTCATATCGAATCGAGCCCCCAAGTATTCCAGCTTCTGTGACGGACTCAATCTGCTCTTTGATATACTGACTACCCATCCGAGACTCTGCAAGAGTGCAACCACTCTGGCTGTAGCCACCTCGCTCTCCGCTTTGAACTTTGCTCAAATCAACCAATCGTCTAGATAGGACGGAGTCCTGGTGCACCCCTTTCTCGACGCTGCCGCCACTACTACCATCACCTTGGTGAAGGTTCATGGAGCCGTAGCTAGATCAAAAGGTAACGCTTGGAATTGAAAATGCCCCATCAGGACCGCAAATCTTAAAAACCTCTGATGTTCCTGACGAATGGGAATGTGTATATAAGCTTCCAACAAATCGAGGGACATAAGAAACTCGTCCTTCCTTACTGCTACTATGACCGATCGCAAAGTCTCCATCCAAAAATGGGACACTCTTAGACAGTGATTTACCCTTTTGAGATCCAAAATTGGTCGGTAGGTCCCTTCTTTCTTTGGCACCATGAAATAAATGGAGTACCGACCGCAGCCGCATTGGTCTGGAGGTACCGGTACCGGAGGGAGAGTAGCCTTTCTAAGGTCTCTTGCACCGCTGCGTACTTACAGCGCGCTTTGCACGGGGATTGCACGAAAGAATCGGTCACTGGACGCTGGAGTTCTAAGGCATAACCCTTGCCGATGACCTCCAGCACCCACTGATCGGACGTGATCTGGACCCAGGCAGGATAAAACTCCCGCAGGCAACCTCCTACCAGGTCCTGTTGCGCCTGGGCCTTCCTGGCTTCATTGTGACTTCCGAAGATTGGAGGAAGAGGGGGCGGCAAATCCTCTGCCCGCCCCTCTAAAGCCTCGAAACCCCTGGCTACGATAGGGAAAACGCCTTATTTGCACTTGACCAAACCTCGGGGAACGAAACCGACAAAAGTCTCTCTGTCGGCCCTTACTTGTCGGAACAGGCCACTCCTGTTTCTGTTTGTCCTCCAGCAGCCTACCGCCCTTAGACTCTCTTAAGTCCTTCACCAGATCTTCTCCCTGAATGGAAGCTTACTTAACCTTGACTTGGAAGATCCATCTGCTGCCCAATTGCGTAGCCAAAGATACTGTCTGGCCGCTATTGCAGATGCCATACTATTTGACAACCCGCGAACCAGATCATAATGAATATCGGCCAAGTAAGCCACCCCTGTCTCTATTCTAGCAGCCTCAGTGGCTGCCTCCATTACCTGCTCTCCCTGAAGGCGCTGAGCCCAACAAAGGCAGGCTCTGGCTACCCAAGCTCCACAAATGGACGCTTGGATGGACAGCGCATTTACATCAAAAACCTGTTTCAACAAGGTATCCAGCTTTCTGTCCTGCGCATCCTTCAGAGCCGTGCACCCCTCTACTGGAATGGTAGTCTTCTTGGTAACTGCCGAGACTGTCGCATCCACCTTAGGGGACCTAAACAATTCACGATCTTGTTCTACTAATGGGTAAAGCCGAGGCATAACTCTGGACCCCTTCAGACCAGCCTCGGGCACATCCCATTCTCCTTGTATCATTTCTCTAATCATTCTGTGCACCGGAAAGGCCTTCTGAGACTTATGAAAAGCCTGTAACAATGGGTCCTCCAATGTAGCATCTTCCGTCAGACCAACTGCCAGCATATTAAGCGCCTTAAGCGTCTCGGATATGAGCGCTGGCAACTCATCTCTCCTGAAAATTCGAACCACTTGAGCTTGATCTTCCTGTTCTGTAAGCTCTCCTTCCTCTAAGTCCTCTTCCAACTCCAAATCCTGCTCCAGGTCCCCCGAATGGACACCCTCTGATCCAACAGACTGTTCCGGCTGCTCCTTTTCAGTCCTTACTCTCTTTGATGGGATTCCTATTCCTCCCGAGCTCAGAGGTGTCCCCAGCCTCTTTTCACCCAGGTCCCCCTCCGTGGAAGCGGATGTGCCTGTCCTTTGCGTTCCCCCGAACGCCTGTTGGATCAAAGATATGAATTCTGGCGAGAAAATTGCTGCCAATCTCCCCGGTAATTGTACTTGTGAAGCAGGACAAACCGGTGCAGACGACGGCCCCGCCACCGGCTCCAAGGGAGGCTCAGCGGGAGACTTTGGCTTGTGGCCCTCAACCCCCTCTTCTAGCACCTGCTCCATCGAGACTGCTTCCTGAATACAGCCTCTACAAACCCCTATCTCCGACACTGCTCCCCTTCTAGAACCACAGACTAAACAGTGTGGCCTAGAAGGCATACTGCCCGAGCGGTTACTTAGGGTACTCTGTTTGCGTTGAGCTGCTGAGTAACCTCCCCCAGACGACTGTTACACTTAGGGTACTCTGCCTTCCAAAAGAGCGTAAACAGTGAGAAAATTTTTCTTCTTTTTTTTTACTTAATACAGTGAAGATACTTCCTAGGCAATTCCCCCAACCTACTTCAGTACCAAAATCGTGAAAACAAAGCTGCCCCGCTGAAATAGAAGCTGCTGAAATCACCTCACAACTAACGGAGTTTTCCCGCGCGCACACGCCCGCCATGTGGTGCGGCCTACCCTGTTTTGCACATGCGGTCCCTGCACACACGGCTGTCTCTACAGCTCTCCCGACAATCCATGCCCTCTTACCTTACAGCACAGTCTTGCCATTCGCTATTTTCGCTCTCCCCACGCTCAGCCAGGATCACGGCTTCAGCGTCAGGGGAAGAGCCTGGACTGCACAGAAAAGGCTGCAGTGATCCGCCGGAATCACACTTCGGCGCTTCAAAGGCAAGCAGGAAACCTCTGCTAGTGCTGCTGCCCTTATGCTGCTGGCTCCTCACCCATAACAGTGGGTTCGGGAGCCGGAGCTTTCTTCTCCCCAAAATTTAGCGATTCCTCAAAATCAAAGACGACTGAAGTGAGGGGGAGGGGGGTACAATGGTGGGAGGAAGTAAGCAGCTCAGCACAGCTTTTCCTAAAGGGCTAAAAATCCTCTAGAACAAGTATTTTAAAAACTCAGTCAAATAACTACTCTAACTCTCTATCTTCTGCTTAATTGATCCTCAAGTGAGCCCCTATCTCTGGGCTCACCAGCCCTCCAGCTGCTTGGGGACTGAGATAACTGGAATCAGGAGGCGGATCCTGTGTCTTTATACTGGTGTCATCAAAAGGATGACGTTTCTCAGTCTCCTAGTTTCTGGAGGAGGAGCAAACCCCAGAGGTTCAGGACTAGACTGGAGGGACGATAAGGAATAGATCTTTTGCTGGCCCCCTCCTTGGTACATGCTGTGATAGGAGGCTGGCTCGGATGTGCGCCTTGAGAGATTGCGAAGGATGTCATGCTGCTTTTCAATGAAGCTAGCCTGCTTTTCAACTTGTTCTCTGATGAGATTCTCTCCATGGCACGGCACGGCACGGCACGGCACATCAGCAAGCTTGTCCTGCACTGATTGTTCCAGCTATGAGGACTGGAGCCAGGAGAGTCTCTGGGTGACAATACCCAAGGCAGAAGCTCTCGATGCTGTTTCAAAAGTATCATAGATTGCTTGGACCATGAACTTCAAGCAGTCCTTGCCATGAGCAACTAAGGAACGATACTGTTCCAGTTTCTCTGGCGGGAGATACTGGGACAGATCAGCGAGGTCACACATGATGATGTTCAAAAATATACCATGTAGAGCTGATAAGGGGCCATGCGGACTATGAGCATGGAACTCTGAAAACACCTTCTCTCCAAAGAGTCCAAAGTCTGAGCCTCCCTCCCTGAGGGTGCCAAAGAATGAGTTTTAGAACTTTTGGATCTCTTAAGGCGGATTTGACTACCAAGAAATGGTGCAGAAGCTAGCGCTTCTCGAATTCGGAAGCCTTCTGAACTCTATACATGGAATCAAGCCTTCTACTGACCTGAGGTATAGTGAGGAGGTTCTCCCACATCCTCATCTGTACTCTCTGAAGGATGCGGTGCACAGGCACTGTCACCACTTCCTTAGGGGCCAAGGAGTACTGAAGGATCTCAAACTCTTCTGCCCTGGGTTCATCCTCAGTCTCCAAAGAAAATGCTATGGGCTTAGCTATGTACCTGACAAAATCTTGGAAGGTCATGAACTCAGGAGGCGACTTGCACCGCTCATGAGGGGGAGAAGGGTCTGACGGGAGCTCAGGAGACTTGTCCTCCAACAAGTTTTCGGAATCGACATTAGTGACCCAGCCTTCTGAATCAGATCTAGAGAGGAAATCAAAGTACTTCTGAGTCTCTGCCTGGATCTCTCTCCTGACCCACGGGGATCAGGAGCTCCTATCGGAGAGATGATGCACCAATGCTCATCTAGATTTCGAGGTTGTTTCAGACTCTGAAATGCTAGAGTGAGATATATTAGCCGGGCAGGTACCAGTGTTGGGTCCTCCGATGCCCCACTGTCAATACCTCTCCCGCAGGCAAAGCATGCATCTCAAGGATCGGTTGTACGGTTGTCGAGGTTCATGCAGCTAACGTTGAGGTCCCGGCCAGTTGCATGACTGCCACAATCCGTTCCTCAAGAGCCTGCGGAAGGTGTTTCTCCATGGGTATTGATTCCAAAGCTGCAGGGCCTCGGTAACTTCGACCGATGTACCTGGAATATGTACAGGGTTATCGTCAGCTTGGTCTATGCTCTCAGTAGACCGTTGCTGCCCCTCCTAATGTCCTGGAGGATGAGGTCTCCTCTCTTTGGGATAGCATGGAGGGGCACTCTCGCAGACCCACATTGCTCTCAATGCTATGCCTCGAAGGGCTTTGACGCTGGTGCACCAAAGCCTTCACTCAGTGCTTGGCATGATCTCCCTTTGGCGTCAATGAAGATGAAGCCGAATTCTTTCTCATCCTTGGGTGGAGATCGATGGCCAATGCTCTGGGGCACTACGGGTGCTTGGCTTCAAGAGGGCTCGAGAATTCCTTGATGTCAATGCACTGCCAGCATCTGATGCAGTCTTTGAAGCTAATTGAGACTGGTGCCATCGATGCTGGTGGATCAGACCTGTGAATACCAAAAAGTGACTCACGCTGCTTCTCTCGACCCTTGAGTCCTTTTTTTGTTATCTGCAAAAATAAATTACAAGAGGGCTGATGACTGGGTCCCAGACACTGAAGGCACCAGCTATGGGTATCCGTGGCAGATATGGTCCTTGTGTACTGGGACACATTTTAAACCTGTTGGCCAGTTTTTGGGATATATCATCCGGAAAAATAGTCACAATGAAATCAAACAGCTCGATCTTGAAAAACAGCAGGACCACGGCCAAAGCACTGATGCCTAAGGAGGCAAAAGGTGCCACGGAAAAGAAAGTAAACTTAATATGAACGAAAACTGACTAACTACTTGGAAAAAAGAAGATAGACCGTGAAGGCAGGCAGAAATGTTTATGGGAAAAACCAGAAAAGGTTATGGGAAAAAAACAGAAAAGGCAGCAGGATCCCTAGAGAGGTGAAACTATTACTAAATGGCAGAAACAACATTGAATGCGTCTGTTGGGTTCAGGGGAAAAATGAAGACTCTCCTAAAATGGTGCCGCAACAGTAGGCGGGAAGATGGCACACATGCACGGTGGAACCTCCCAAAAGCTTCCCCTAGTAGCTGGGAGCGTTCCTATGCGGGCTCCATCGAATGATGTCATCCATACGTGAGAGCTTCATTCCTGCTTGTCTAGAGAATTTAGACCTTCTGACAGAATTTTGAATTTTGTGTGGAGAATTTCAGCAGGAGTATAGTATTTCAGGTATTACTGAAAATGGAACAAATTAATATGCTTACATAATTACTACACTGGGACTAAGGGGAAAGCCAAAAACTTCAGCCTCCATCCTGTATACACAATTAGGTCCTTTCTAGCCTACAGACTCCCCGTATCACACACATTTATCATTTTCACTAAAGCTGGCGGGAAAGTGCCGTTTTCCTATTTTTACTTATGGGTACCATGTTAGTCCAGTGGAAAAGACAGACATAAAGGAGAAATGGAAACAGTCCCACACCTTATTGCTGGGTACAATGTGTTGATGTCTAAAAACACCTCCAAAAACATACAGAAAGGCACAATAAACGTGGGCACATCTTATCCACTGGAAGCTATATAAACACTATAACACTGCTGTATCTGAAAAACACTAGATTCACAACCTTGACAGAACTGTACAGAATAAAGAAATGGTGATCTCCTGGGTCATTCCCATTTATACACATAAAAGGCTCAGTGTAAAAAAAGCTGGATACTGTAGTAAAGGAGAATGTGCAAGAACAACACTACTAATAGAAATGTCAGTACCAAGTAACTATTCTGTAATATGTGCAGACAAAAAGAGAATCAGATACCACCAATGCAACCAGAGACCAAGAAAATGTGATGGGCAGGTACAAAGATTATCCTAATTGTATTGGGCACCACAGACCTGAGGAAATAATTTTCAAGTGCATCTTGATATGGTGCCAATGTTTATTATGCCCTAGGAACGACACAAAAGGGTTCTCTTTGGAACAAGGCAAATATGGAGATGAATACTAGCAGTGATCAGAAAGACTGAGATAATCCCTAACATACCCTGTCATGGGATGGGTTGTGCAAGATGAAGCACAAAATTAATCCATTATAAATATTATTACGAAAAGGTCAATGATCAAGTTGTAAATGACACATTTTAGACTAAATACATTTATGATGCATTTTAAAGGTTTTGATAGCTCATCACATACCCTGTGCCAGCCCAACTATCAGGCAATGGCTTGTGAGGGTCAGCAAAGAGCAGCAGCATTCAAAGCAAAACAGATCTTGACAGTCAGACAAACTCAAAGAACCATTAGCATATTCTTTTACTTGCAGGGAATGTGGACACGTGCATACATACAAAGTTTAACATTTAACAGTAAGCATGATCAATTGTGCATTTTTTACAGGATTGTTGTTGGAAAAGTGGTGTTCAGATGATCATAATTGTTGAGTTTACCTGTCCTGAGGCCAGGCTTGCATATAACTATTAAACTACTACTACAGAAAGGTATCCCTTATAACTTCATTGCCGACCTATGGGGCCAATATTTAAAAGTAGTTTATCTGATTAGCAGAACCTGCTAATCGGATAAACCCATCCCCGCTATTCGTGCCTGCTTCAGCCCCTAACTTCCCCGCCGATTGTGCGGGGAAGTTATTCGGGGGGTGGGGAATGGGCGGCCCGGGGGTGGAGCACGGGCAGGCAGTGGGCAGTCGCCGGCCCTGGACATGCAGGGCCAATTCTAAAGTCGGCCCTGTATGTCCAGGGTCGGCGAAAAGGCCGGGGAAGTTATTCCACCTCTGGACTTTTTTTTTCTTTCAGATTCGGTGCGCGAAGGGGGCTGGGGTCCAGGGGACATTGCCCACAGCCCGACCCTGGCCTTCGGAGGCTGGATTGGGGGTCGGGCTGCAGGGAATCTGCGGTTTTGGTCAGCGGCCGGCATCACGGCTTTTAAATGGAGCCGCAGTGCCATGGCAACATGACACCATGGCTCCATTTAAATGCCCTGAATTAGCCGAGTGCTGTCCTGCATGTGCAGGCCGGACAGAATGGCTGTCCCGGTCTGCATGTGCAGGACTGTTCGTGATTCTAATCCCGCGGAATCAGAATCACAATCCCCTCTGTGCATACGGTTCAGACCAGACGCAGAGGGAATCTACACCTGGGACAGAATCGGGCCCTAACTGAAAACGAGGGGGGGGGGGGCCTGCTAAGTCTCTGGCCTTGCAACAAAACAGAAAGCTATGTGCACACTTCAGATCCAGAAGTCTGAATGATCTCTCTGCAGTTTTGTTTTATTTGGTATCCCCTCTAACCACTGTGGCACTCTCTGGACAGTGCCGGGGCAGTCCATGGGTGGGCATAGCACTTATCAGCGATAACTAACAGGATAAGTGCTCACATAAAGTTGGCCACTTAAAAGGTTTCAGCTCTGGATAGCTGCTGAATGTCACTGTTATGTGGATAGCAATGGTGCTTGGTGCTGAACCTAGATATTCAGTGTCAGAGGATATCTGGATTCCAGTGCTGAATATCTGGTTTCAATTTTAGCTATGGCGGTCAGGCACTATAAAAACACATAGTGCCGCAGCTAAATATTGACACGTATATGTTATTATTTTATTTATTTAGCTCTTTTTATATTACCACCTTTCACCGGGTCAGGGCAGTTTACATAGAACAAATGCAAAATACTGCAGTTCTTAACTATATACACTTCTAAACTATGTACAGCAGCAGTAATAATAATCTTGCTAAGTTCCTTCGGGGGCGGGAGGGAGGAGGAAGGGTCATGTGATAGGGCTGAAGTGTTCTGTGAACAGGTGTGTCTTTGGATGTTTTCTGAATGTCTTGAGGTCAGTGATGTTCCTGAGCTTGTCTGGTAGATTGTTCCATATGGAGGGTGCGTACTTGGAAGGCTCATTTACATGCTTGCTGGTTGGATTTGGTTCTGATGTGGGGGATGATGAGGGTGTTTTTCGAGAAGATCCATCTAGATCTGTGTGGTTGGAAAGGCTGAAGTAGCATGTGGAGGTGGGGGGGCGGTTGGAGTGGATTGTTTTGTGTGTTAACATTATAGATTTGAATTTTATTCAGTTCTATAGTGGGAGCCAGTGGAGTATTGGTGCGATATGATCCTGTCTTGCTGCTGCTTGTGGGGCTCTGGATGTTGAACGGAGAGCTATTTGAGGTGGTAGGATGTGGACTGTAGGAATGCTCTACAATCCCCCAACATAATTATTTCCAAACTCACAGTCCAATGCAGAAATGGGCGCTACCATCAATGCCATATTTATACCAAAGTTACTGCAGTAGCATGGGCGCAGAAATCAAGAAGGAATCTAAAGCGAGCATAATACTGCACAGATGTCTGCACTGATTACAGCGCACCACACATTTAAATCCATGGAGATGGATGGTAATGACGCAATTAGCTATGCAGTGCAGATGCAGTGAAGTGTGTAGAAGACCAGAAGGCTGAACTTAACAGGAGATTTTAACATGAGGTGTCAAGGAGCTCAAAGTGTGCGGTCAGTGCTAGCGAAGAATATGTCAGCTTCATCAGTGTACTACCCTTATAACTTTTTTCTAGCTTTGCTAAAAAAAATGCAGGGGAAGCCTGCTGTTTGGCACATAAACAACAATATTCCAGAACAAGTGCCTTTTGTACACAGAATATAGATGCTAAGGTAGACCCATGTTCATGCTTGCTCTCCTTGCTCAGCACTGACCTTTTGTGCACAGTTCATTTGTATGCTGTTTTCTTACAGCATCCATGGGTGTAGTGGGGGAGAGGGGAGGGAATGCATGGGGAGGAAGGTAGCACCCTCAAATGTTGTAGACACTAATGGTAATCTAGTACTCCTGTCCCCACTTCCTTACCCTTTGCTCCCCTCCCAAAGTAAGAAAGCAAACTACACCGATGGCATCCAGGTAAAACGTCTGCACTACACCTGCATGAGGAACCCCTGCTGGGCCTCTGCATCAAGCCGTCAGTCCCTCAAAGCTGCAGGCGTCCTGGTTACTAGGGGAAGGGGAAAGACATGCTGCCAATTTTTAGCTTTTAGAAAATCCCCGAGGATGCACTATGGCGCCATCGTAAAACTATAATCCCATAATGCACTGGGCTGACGAAAAGTCTCGGTTGCTGCTTTGACCTCCGGCCTTACCGATGTGCCAGCCGTAATCCCAGGAGGAGAGCATGCGGTACTGGTACTTCTCCTCGGGGTTCTTGAGCTTCCTGCGCTGCAGATACTGCTGCCTTCCCGAGCCCTCCTCGCTAAGTCCCTGGTAGAGGAGCTTGAGCGACCGAGAGCTCGCGGGCCTCATATCGAGGCTAAACTCCTGGATCTTGGCGGATAGCTCCCGGGCCTGGGCTTGAGCCTTGGCCTGGGTTTGGGGTTGAGCCTTGGCCTGGGTTTGAGCCTGAACCTTGGCCTGGGTTTGGGTTTGAGCCTGAGTCTTGGCCTTCTCCTTCTCCTTCTCCTCTGCCGTTTGCGCTTTGGGGACACTGATCACGGGCAGGGCGGGCTTGACGACAGCGGGGGCTTCGCGCCGTTTCCGGACGCTTGGGACCCCCACCCCGGGATAATCCTGACTGTATTTGATTTTCCAGGCGAGCCTGGTACGCATCTCCTTCTGCAGGCGCTCCCGCCAGCAGCTCTGGGTACGGTTGTTGAACAAGTCCTTCATCTTGCCGGCCGCCGGGCCGGGCGCTCGGCGGAGGGGTTCCGAAGGGAGCAGCCGCGGAGGGACACTCTGTTTATGGGACAGTTTACGTCCGCGCTCTCTGGTTTCCAAGGAGACGGGGGCGGGGAGAAAGCCGAGGTGGGAGGGTCCCGCGCGCGCGCGCTCGTTCGCGAGGTGGAAGGACCAGGTTTTAGGCTCGAAGCGGGCGCGTGCTGCCGCTAGAGGGCGGTAACAGGGCGCGAGGTGTGGGGCCGCCTTCATATTCACTGCTCGGGCTGCAGGAAGATAAAAAGCATCGTGTTACCCAAATGACTTCGAGCAAAATCGCAACAAAAAAAGCAAGAAAAGGGGGGAAGGGGCTCTGGCGTCTCGGTTCATTCGTTTTTGTCCGGCATGTGAGTCTTTCTAAGGCGTACGATGAGTTAGCATGAAAATTTGACAGATTCCAGACTGTTAAGAAATTAGGAGGTTAAGTAGCAGTTTATAGAACACAGCAAAGCCTCAAAAGGGGGGAGGGGGTGTGGTACGAAACTTCCGAATGTACATAAACAAACTGCTATGCAGTAAGACAAAAAAAAGAGAGGGGGGGGGGGTAGAGACAATCAAGTGATGCCAAGCGTAGAAGGGGTTACATTTCCAGATTTTCAGGGATTCTCCCTGTCCCCTATTACAGTCATGGGGACAAAGGTGGCAGCTGGCACAGCACTGCTGTGGAAGGATAAAACTTTAATTGGCCTTGTAGCAGCAGAGCGCAGACAAACCAATGATACCAGGAGTCTGTTCAGAAGGTCCAAATCATTTATTTGTGCACAAGTATCAAGCAGAATCAAATTCAAAATGGCTGAGCAATGGTTTCTAGCAAAACAACAACTTTTATAGACTTCTTCTCCATTCTAGACATAGGCAAACTTTTCATTGGTCCCGGTAACCCCTCGTACACCTTCTGTTGGTTCCGGTACCGATATGGCTATCCAATGATGTCTCTCGACTGGGCTCCGCACCTGCTTACCCCCCTTTCAGTCCCAATTACAGTGGTCAGTTCACCAATTTTGATACTTCTCTCCTCCAAGGTCACTTAGCTAGCTAGAACATGTGGGAAAGCAGGGCACTGTAACCTTTCTTTCAGCAAAGTTAATTAATTTCATAGAAGCTGTGCTCTCTTATCAATACCAATTAGACTTGTTTTTCTATATTTTCTAAGTTTTGATTCTGCTTAGCTATACTAAACTGTGTTCAATTAGGTTTCAGTTCTATGGTAGCAGCATTTTTGGGGGATGTGCAATTCCTCTGGGCCTCTCCACAGGCTTCATTTACAGGTCAAGCTACTTAGGCCTGTCCGCTTATTTCAGACACCATGGATCATAGGCCTTCGCCTACCACATTCCCCCCTTTGATTAATCTCACCCTATTACTAATAAGGTGTGAGAGTTAAATCACTCAATTATACTATGGTCGGGTTCCGACCAAGTGTAGTAGGATTAGGGTGCCATAAGGCTAAAATCTTAGTTGCGGTCTTCCGCTCCACGGTGTTCTCAATAACACTGTTAATAGATCGCATACAACATGGGATTATACATGGTAACATAAAGAACAAGGCTACAAAGAATAATATTATCATAGCAAAAGTAGTGAATCCTCCTAATCCAGAAAAGATAGATGCAAACCAATTGGGGATGTTAAGACTAAGTGGTGAAGGCATATTTTGAGTCTGTATACACATTCAACGAAAGTTTTGCACCCAATAATAATACTCGGGTGAGTGCAATCAATTCTGCTTTCTGGGCTGATGTGCCTGATGCCAGGGCTGATGATTCAATGACTTTCTCTCGGGTGACGACTGCATACCCGGCACAACGTCGTCCATCGATAAGGAGACTGCTTCCATCCACAAAATAGGTCTGATCAGGTTTTTCCAGGGGCACATCGGTCAGATCAGGTCGACTTGAGAATACAGTATCCATGACTTCTATACAATCATGCTCTGGGGGTTCTTCACTGACAGGTATCAATGTGGCTGGGTTCAAGGCATGGCTCACTTCCAATTGTATCTGTGGGTTTTCACATAGCATACTCTGGTATTTCAGCATTCGGGAATTGGTGAGCCAATGATTCGCCTTTTGTTCCATGAGGGCAAGTACTGCATGTGGCACAGTGACTCGTAGATTCTGTCCTAAGGTGAGTTTGTCTGCTTCACTCACTAACAATGCTGTGGCTGCCACTGCTCTCAAGCATGGTGGCCATCCGTTGGCCACAGTGTCCAATTGTTTCGATAGGTATGCTACAGGTCGCTCCCAATGTCCCGATTTCTGAGTCAACATGCCTAGGGCATTCCCTTGCACCTCATGCACGAATAGATGGAAAGGCTTGTAAACATTTGGTAATCCGAGTGCTGGTGACGACATCAATTCTTCCTTCAATGTCTTAAAGGCTGCATCCTGCTCAGGTCCCCACTCTAGTGGTGACGTTTTTCTCCTTTGGTGGCATCATACAGTGGTTTAGCAATTTGAGCAAAGTTGGGAATCCAGATTCGGCAATATCCTGCTGCTCCCAGAAAAGCTCTAACTTGCTTTCTGGTAGTTGGGGTTGGGATTCTGCACACAGCTTCTTTTCTCTCTCGTCCTAATTGTCGGCTTCCTTTAGTCAAGCGAAAGCCTAAGTATTTCACTTCTTTTTGGCATAGCTGTGCTTTTGCTCTGGAAACTTTATATCCAGCTTCATCCAGTAACTGCAAGAGGTCTTTGGTGGCTTGTATACATTCACTTTCCAATACAGCAGCTATCAGCAGATCGTCCACATATTGGAGAAGTACTCTCTTCCCCGGGGCCACTGAATAGCTTGAAAGGTCTTGGTTTAGTGCAGCACTGAAAATGGTAGGTGAATTCTTGAATCCTTGGGGTAATCGTGTCCAAGTGAGTTGGCCCCGTCTTCCGGAGACAGGGTCCTGCCATTCAAAGGCAAACAGCAATTGGTTAATTGGGGCTAATCTTATGCAGAACGCATCTTTCAAATCCAAAACAGTAAAATGGGTAGCTTCTGCTGGAATCAATCCTAAGAGTGTATAGGGATTTGGCACAACTGGATGTATGGTCTCAACTGCTTCATTCACTCTCCTTAGGTCCTGCACTGGACGGTAGTCACCTGTTCCAGGCTTCTTTACTGGCAGGAGTGGTGTGTTCCATGGTGACTGACAAACTTTGAGTAGGCCATATTCCAGTAGCCTTAGCAAGTGGCGGTGAATGCCTTCAATTGCTGCTCTTGGGAGTGGATATTGCTTGACATGCACTGGTTCGGCACCAGGCTTGAGATTCACAATTATTGGAGCTATATGTTTGGCTAGGCCTGGGGGATTGCCTTCTGCCCATACTCCAGATGGGGCATCAAAATGCTGTTCAAAATAGGTATCAATAATTGGCTCATTACTTGGCTCAGTACTATAATATCTCCATTCTTCTTCTCGAGGAAAAGTAAGCACCATTATTCCAGCAGGTTTTGTCTGGGAATTCACTGTCATTTGCATTTCTCCTTTCTCAGTAAAGGATATCTGGGCCTGCAGCTTAGCTAGCATATCTCGTCCCAGCAATGGCACTGGGCACTCAGGCATGTAAAGGAATTGGTGCGTTATTTGCTGTCCTCCCAGATTGCATACACGGTTCTGAAGAAAAGGCTTTGTGGCTTTGGCACCAGTTGCTCCCACAATGGTGACTGCTCTTGCGGAAAATGGGGCGATTTGTTTATCTACTACAGAATGCTCTGCTCCATTATCAACCATAAAGTCCATAAATTGGTCTCCTATTTGTATGCTGACCATAGGCTCCTGGAGACCTAAAGCGAATTCGGAGCCCGGTCTGTCCTAATCGGCTTCATCTACATCGTAGGTCGCTGCGGCCACCGCCTGTATGGCCTCTCCTCTTTCTCGTTGAAATTGTTCCCGATTGGCCCCTCCGCGGTTCCGGGGTCGGCCTCTTCCTCCTCCTCTCCAATGGGCATTATTTTCGTCATCCTGGGAGGCGCCTTCGAGTTGCGGGCATGCATCTTTCCAATGTACTTCTTCCTTGCAGTAAGCGCATTGGTTCACGCTTAGTAGGGGCCGGCCATCTCCTCGGCCCCACCCTCTTCCTCTGCTCCTTCGACTAGGGAAACCTCCCCTTTTCTGTTCAACTATGGCCGCAGCCAAAAAATCAGCTTTGTTCTTCATCTTTCGATCACATTCTTTCTGTCTTTCATTATCACGATTCACATACACTTTATGAGCGACTTCCAGTAACTGAGTTGCATTCATGCCCGCAAACCCTTCTAGTTTCTGCAACTTGCGTCTAATGTCTGGTTGTGACTGATTTACCAAAGCAGCATTCACCATGCATAAACTTCCTGGTGCATCTGGATCATAGGGAGTATACATTCTGTATGCTTCAACTAATCTCTCGTAGAATACTGCTGGACTTTCATCTATTCCCTGATTGACTTCGGTCACTTTAGAAAGATTCATAGCTTTCTGGCCCCCCCTTTTCAGACCTTGCATGAGGCCTTGGCGAAACCGGGATAGGGCTTTGGATCCTCTCTCTGTATTCGGATCCCACCGAGGGTCTTCATTTGGGAATTCTCCTTGGGCTACTTCTTGATTGTCTATCCCTACCTCATCCCCCGGTGCTAAAGGATTATCCGCCAGCCAGTCGATAGCTGCTCGCCTAATTCATGTCCGCTCCTCAGTAGTAAATAAAGTGGACAAGAGCTGACGGCAATCTGCCCAAGTGGGTTGGTGGGTTTCCATAATGGTATGCATTAATTCTGTTAGTTCTTGGGGCTTGTTGGTATAGGAAGCATAATGTGTCTTCCAGTTTAACAAATCAGTAGTGGAGAAGGGCACATATACTAAACTTAGGGGTCCCGCCACCACCTGATTATCTTCATCTCTTACGGGCACTCCCGGGACTTGCCGTAAAGGCATCATCTTTGCCATGGAAGTTTTTCTGGATCTGAGGGGGATTTTAGAGACTCTCCTAGCAGGGGCTTTCTTCTTGCTCGTGCACTTAGTCTGGGACGCTTTACTTTTGACTGATGAGCTCGTACTGACAGTTTATTTATTTATTTAGTTTATTTATTTAGCTGTATTTATATCCCGCTTTTCACCGGGTCAAAACGGTCAATTGGGAGATACATTTAACACGAGGGGATATGACACACATATGCTAATACTTACAGGGAACATGGGCAATGGAGGGTTAAGTGGCTTGCCCAAGACCACAAGGAGTACCTATAGGACTAGAAATCCCAGTCCCTCCAGCCTGAGATTGCTGTCCCCAGGTGGGACTTGAACCCCCGGCCCTCCGGCCTGAAGTACCTTGTCCTAACCACTAGGCCACTCCTCCCACAGTTGTCTTTATACTATCAGTATCGCTCTGGGAAGACCCTTCCTCTTCCTCTGCTGCCTCAGACTCAACTTTTTCCTCAGTCTCGGTCGAGTCATCCTCCTCATCTAGAGTGAGCTTATCTGCCTGCTCTTCTGGTGGTGGGTCTGGGGTTGGGTCCCGCTCCCGCTGTCTCTGTGGTCTCGGGGCGGGACGCGGTGGCACTCTTACTGGACGCTGGGCTCGGGGTTGTCTAATTACCACTTCCGGGGACTCAGGATCTGCAAGGACGGGTTTCTGTCTGGATTTCTCATCTGTCCCTGTCTTTTGAGTCTGATCTGTTTTCTGCGTTTGATCTGTTAATGCTAACATTATTCTGCACTGTTCTTCATAACAGCGCTTCGCCCAAGGGGGCAGGCTCTCACAAATACTTAACCAGGAATCTATATAGGGGTACTGATCGGGGTGCGCTACTCGCACTTTCTGGTGAACTGACTGAATAATTCCTATAGTAAAAGTTCCCTCTCGGGGCCACATAGGGTCTAGTTCAGGCCATTCCCCAGTACACAAAACTTGCAATCGTGTCGCAGTCATTTTAATCCCATAATCTCCTGAATATCCTTTATTAAAATGCGTGATCATACATTCTAACGGAGTGTGCCTAGTAGATCCCGCCCCTCCCATATCGATGTGTGCGCGCAACAACAAACAGAAGGGAAAAGGAGGGCGGACCGTGGGTAAGGGGTCCTCACGGCCCTAGAAACATATAAGGGAAACAAATAACAAGACAAGATGATGGTCGCTTCCTCCTTTTTACGACCTGGATGCGGTCGCCCGGCCAGGAAATGCGTTACTCAGGAGTCCGCCTTCGCTTGGTCCGTGCTGCCAGACCTCTCATTCATACTTCATTCACACAATCATGCTAGCAACGTATCCCAAAAAACACAGCCCAATCCTGTCTTTTCTGACTAGGCCATGTTCAAATTCCAAAATCAAGAAGACGGTAGTTTCGCCCCGCGCATACTCATGCAGGGTTAATCGGACCGTCTTGAGAGGTGATCAAGCTCTCTTTTCCAAGTTCCAAAATGCAAAATTCAAACAGCAGTACTGCTCTGACTCATCTGTCTAGACATACCAAATCAAAACTATACTCACCGGATCCGGTCCTCAAAGTTCCCAAGCAAGCGCATGAGTTGGACCTCGGACTCCCCTCACTCGGGTTCGAGGTGTTGGTTCCAACCGGGCCCGGCACCCGCCGAGGTCCGGCCGACTCCCTCCGATGCAAGGGACCGGTGGCGCCAGAGAGCGGGCCCACGTCGGAAGGGCGCGATCCCGGTAGGACCAAACCTGTTGAGGCGGAAAGTCGTGGTATATTGCCCTATATACCCTCTATTACCACACCTTCCCGGCCAATGCACCAAGAATATGTAGCAGCAGAGCGCAGACAAACCAATGATACCAGGAGTCTGTTCAGAAGGTCCAAATCATTTATTTGTGCACAAGTCTCAAGCAGAATCAAATTCAAAATGGCTGAGCAATGGTTTCTAGCAAAACAACAACTTTTATAGACTTCTTCTCCATTCTAGACATAGGCAAACTTTTCATTGGTCCCGGTAACCCCTCGTACACCTTCTGTTGGTTCCGGTACCGATATGGCTATCCAATGATGTCCCTCGACTGGGCTCCGCACCTGCTTACCCCCCTTTCAGTCCCAATTACAATGGTCAGTTCACCAATTTTGATACTTCTCTCCTCCAAGGTCACTTAGCTAGCTAGAACATGTGGGAAAGCAGGGCACTGTAACCTTTCTTTCAGCAAAGTTAATTAATTTCATAGAAGCTGTGCTCTCTTATCAATACCAATTAGACTTGTTTTTCTATATTTTCTAAGTTTTGATTCTGCTTAGCTATACTAAACTGTGTTCAATTAGGTTTCAGTTCTATGGTAGCAGCATTTTTGGGGGATGTGCAATTCCTCTGGGCCTCTCCACAGGCTTCATTTACAGGTCAAGCTACTTAGGCCTGTCCGCTTATTTCAGACACCATGGATCATAGGCCTTCGCCTACCACAGCCTCAGTGAGTCAAGCAGGGGCAGCTCTATAATGAGGTCGAGTGAGGAAGTGGCCTCAGGCGGCAACTTTTTGGGGGCAGCAAAAATTGCCCCCAAAAAGACCGCCTCACTTGGTCTTAAAAAAAAAAAGCGATTAGAGGAGCCAGAGCCACTGCCGCCACCGCCGCAGAATGAAGTGCCCCGTGGCTGCGGCCTCCTCAGCAGAACCCTCCTTATAGTTCCCTCAGCGCCGGCTGCTTTTCAGAGCCGCGAAGGGAGAGTTTCCCTTTCTCATGGCTCTGTTAAAGCTTATCCCGCCAGTGCTGATGGGAAACAGGCATTTCCTGTTTCCCATCAGCGCCGGCGGGCTCAACTAACAGAGCCGCGGGAAAGGGAAACTCTCCCTCCACGGCTCTGAAAAGCAGATGGCACTGAGGAAAATACAAGGAGGGCTCTGCCGGGGCGGCTCCGGCTCCTCTGATCATTTTTTTAAAATTATTTCCCTTTGAAGGTCGGGCTGCGCTGGGGGGAGGGGGTAACACTGTAATGGGTTGATGGGAGGAGGGCTAGGACTGGAAATGGGCTGATTGGGAGGAGGCTAGGACTGGAAATGGGCTGATGGGGAGTTAGAACTGGAAATGGGCTGATCGGGAGGGGGGCTAAGACTGGTAATGGGCTGATGGGGGGTTAGAACTGGAAATGGGCTGATGGGGGGTTAGAACTGGAAATGGGTTGATCGGGAGGAGGGGCTAGGACTGGTAATGGGCTATCGGGAGGGTTAGAACTGGAAATGGGCTGCTAGGGGGTTAAGAATGGAAATAGGCTGATCGGGAGGGGGGGCTAGGACCGGTAATGGGCTTACTGGTGTGGTTAGGCCTGGAAATGGGCTGATTAGGGGTGCTAGGACTAGAAATGGACTTATTGGGGGGTTAGGACTGGTAATGGGCTGATGGGGGGGCTAGGACTGGAGTGGGCTGATAAGGGGGATAGGACTGGAAATGGGCTTATGGGGGAGGGGGAGAGTGCTGCTGGCCCTGGAAGAAAACTAGGGGCTAGAGCTACAAATGGGCTGATGCAGGGGGATGGGAGAATAGGACTGGAAGAGAGCAGATACTGAGAGGGTCTGCCAGCAGAAGGAGGGGACAGGAAGGGAGTTGACACGGGGGAATGAGGGGGCTGGAAAAAAGCTGATACGGCCGGGGAAGGAGGAAGCTGGAATGGAGCTGACACCTGGGATGTACTGAAGGGGGATTGGAAGGGCGCTGACACTTGGGGATGGGAGTGGTAGGTGGCTGGGTAATGAGGAGGAGGCTGGAAGGGAGTTGACATGTGCGAATGGCACTGGAAGGGGGATGGACAGAGGGTAAGGCGACTGGAAGGGAGCTGACTGGGGGGGGTGGCACTGAAAGTGGACATGAGCTGATATCTGGGATGGTATTTGGACTAGAAGGGGCTGGACAGTGGGGAAGGAGGGGGACTGGAAGGGAATGCAAGGCGGTTGACATTGGAGGGTACTGGGAGGGGAGGACTGGAAAGGGGGTCGATATTGGGGAGGGTTACTGGAACTGGAAATGGGCTGATGGAAGGAAATGAAGAAAACAAAAAAAGAGATAAGAAATGGCAGATGGACCATAGACCACAGAAAGAGAGATAAGAGAAGACAGGAAAGCAGAAGCCTCAGATCGGGACCAGCATGATCAGAGAATAAAATGGTCAGACAACAAAGGTAGAAAAAATAATTTTATTTAATTTTAGTGATTGGACTTTGTGCTATCTTTATATTTTACACAGTATGGGGTAACTGTATCTCTTATTTATCTGATGTTGCACTGCATGTGGACTCTGGCTTCTTGGGGTTTCAGTTTAAATTTTGTATATATACAGTATTTTTATTTTTACTTTAGATTGTGGTTACTTATTCTGTACTTGGTGAGGGTCGATGTTGTGAGTGTGTGACTGAGGTCAGGTGTTCTGTTAACATGGAGTTTGTACATAAAGATCTATACTGTACTGTAGTAATTTGACTTGTTCAGCTTTTCAATAGGTGTATGGATGTTCCAGGGCCCACTGAAGTATTTACAGTGACCTTTTTTTTACATGGGCTCCTTTGTGGTGCTGATATGGTATGGTAGATGTGCTCTTTGTTGTAGGGTTTTGTATTAGTTCACAATATGCCTTGAACTGGAGAATGTTGGTTGTTAGTGAGATGATCAGAATCAGACTTTTTTTTATTGAGTTCTGTGGATGAATGTCCTGGTTCTGCTCTGCACCCACTGTGGATGCAAAATATATGTTGAAAAAGAAAAAGCAAGAACCATAACGCAGTTTATAACAACAACTCATTTTTATTTTATAATTTGGTTTTATAAACTGTGCTGTTGGTTCTTGTTCTCTTTTAGTTCCTTGTTGTGCAAACATTTTGCATTTCCTCCATATAATCTAATCTGCTTTTTGGTTTGGTTCAGTCCCTTGTTGGAGCTCTGAAAAAGCCCCGCCCACCTCTGCGGGGGGGGGGGGGCGCCATCTCATCCTTTGCCTCAGGCAGCAGATTGCCTTGAGCCGTGCCCCTGAGGGCAGGCCTCTCGGAGTTTTTGACAACACATACATGGCTCTCCTGACAGCAAGGTTGTGGCAGAGAGAGGAAGGGCTCCTGTGCACTCATAAACAAAGGCCTTGTACCAGGGTAGCTAAGTAGAAAGGGTAAAGGCAGCAAGCTCAGTGGGAGGATAAAAGAAATGCTGGAGACTGCATTCAAGAGAAGAGGAATTAAGGGAAGGAGAGATAATGGATATGGGGGGGGGAGTGTTAGGGAAGTGGAGTTGCTAGATATCTGGGGGGAGGGAATAAGGAAGGAAATATGCTGGACTACTGGAGGGTAAGGAAATGAAGAAAAAGGGATATACTGGATATGGATCAGAGAGAAGGAAAGAGAGGAAGATACTGGACACGGGGCAGGGAGAAGGAGAGAGAAAGATGGGGAATGGGAAGGCTGGGGTGAGGGAGATGGAAAGCTGTTAAAGGGGAGAATGAGGACTGAAAGATGAGGAGAGGCAAAACCAGACTGGATGGAGAAGCAGAAAAAAATGGAAGAAAGCTGAAAGATCAATTTTAGAAAGATGCTTGGGAGTGAAGGGAGAGGATGGCCAACAGGGAGGAGGGAGGTGATAATACCTCTGTATAAGTCTTAGGCAAGACCTCAATTGGAGTACTGTGTGCAGTTCTGGAGACCACACCTTCAAAAGGATATAAAGAGGAGGGGCTAACAAAATAATCAGGGGTCTTCATTATAAGGCATATGGGGAAAGACGTAAAGATCTCAACATGTATACTTTGGAAGAAAGGCAGGAGATATAGGGGTATGTTTACTAAACTGCGGTAATTTATTTATTTTACAGTTTTTATATACCGCACTTTTTGGTATCAGCGCGGTTTACAGATAACAAATTTTCGCATTAGAACAATCCTTTGCTTACATTATAACAGGGTCAGTAACTTGGAGATAACATGGGAAACTATATACAAACTATGTACAGAAAGATATATTGTGATTCGCGTTAGGATCTGCGGTAGAAGCAGAAATCCCAAATAAGGACATGGGCGGTACATCGTTACCAAGAACGCGCGTTACAAGGCGCCATAAATTAACGAGCGCTACATGGCACGTTACCGCGCGTTAATCTTAAGAAGGCGCGCAGGCATGCAAGCACAGCAACAGAGCTGTAGCACAATGGTTACTACACTGACTGATGGTACAGGGGTCATGGGTTCGATTCCCCAGTGGGCCTAATGTATAAGGCTGGCTGAGGCATCACCCTTTACATTTAGGTAGTGATTGTTGAGGCATTTGACTTGTATTTTAATTAGTGCTGCCAGCAAACACACCCTCACGGTGGCGTAACCTAAGATGCCGCATAAGGCACCCCATAAGGCACTCCATAGGGCATATTATAAAGTGTACTGTCCGCCAAGGCACCCTATAATGTCCCCTATAGGACATCACATTGTGCGGGTACTGTGCTCACCTTGAGGGTGAGGTGGGGCGCCCAGCACCAGGTCCACAGCACCTTTCATGGCTGAAATACGCCATGCTGCAGGTCCCCATCAGTGTGTGATAGGTAGTTCCTGTAGACACACCTAGGATACATCTGTGTCCTTCTGTATTTCTCAGTCATGTCTAGCCCTTATGGGCGATGATGCACCCAGAATAGTGCATAGCCTGTGTTGGTGCCATGGTTACCTGATGTAGGTGAAGGGGGGGTGTTTGGACCCATAGGCAGATTATGTACCACCACACAACCCACCCTCTGGGGCTCAGGGTGGGAAACAGGATCACCCACCAATAGATCCACATTCTACCTCCCTGCAATGGTAGCAGTAGAGGGGACCATCAACCCCAGTCCTGCTGGGGAACAGACACCCTACAGGGCAGGCAATGCAGAGCAGTACACATCCATAACGCAATGGCAGACAGACAGTAGGCCTGGAAATGCTCAGCTGCCCCCCACCACTATCTGACATTCTCCAGCAGCAAGCCTCCAGCCACTGCACCCTGCAAGGTGTTCCAGCAAGACACACACTAGCTGCAGACAGTCTGCTAGCTAGTCCATAGTGCATGGTCCTGGAGGACATGCATGTACCCAGAACGGGGATGTCAGCATACACACCAAGCAGATAAGTCAGTGATTGGGCCCCAAAAGAAAACCCATAAATATCACATGAGAGAAATACTATATAGCACTATGGGGGAACCTAGCCATGCTGTGGTCACTGCTCATTCAGGGTGAGAGTGACCTCCCAGCAGGACATGCTGTGGCCACCCTGTCCATGCAGGTGGTGGCCGGGCACTACAATGTCTGAGCCATTGCCCTATGCCCTGTGCAGATGCATCCAGGCCAGGCCACCCTATCCAGGCTATTCTCACGGTACCTTGCTCCTCATTATGCACATTGGCAGGCCAATACTGGCAACAGTGCTAGCAGTGTGGGCTGTGGAGGGTGTTTGCAGCCACCACACACTGGATAGACAGACACACACTCCCCACACCTATGCCAGCATTGTGCAACTATAGAGGCTTTTGGCAGCCCTGGCCACCGCACCAGTCCTGGGCACAGTGCAGGCATGGCTATGGTAAGCAATACTGTTGGGGTCACTCCCCAGGGTGGTAAACACTGTCAGACACCAGACCTAAAGCACACTCCACAGACATAAGAAAGGTTGCTATGATGCAGCTCAATCAGCGAATTGAGCTGAACTTAGGAATTGCTATCTGCCAGTGATCATAGCAACCTTTTGATAGCTGTGTACCGTATTCCCAGGTTTAGGGTGGCATTGCTAAGGTATGCAAGTGCTAGTATTGGGAGATGCGCGCAGGGCCCAACATCCTGCCTCTCCAGGAGGCATTGGATAATGGAGCCTGTGGATGCGGGTGTGTCTGCCTCTGTTGGCCGCTGCTCTAGGGCAGAGATTCCCAACTCCAGTCCTGCTGTGCCAAACACTGTTCGGGTTTTCATGCTGTCCCTCATGAATATGCATGAGATACATCTGCATACCATGGGGGTGGCGCATAGAAATGCAGCACAGGAATCTTTATTAGAGGCAGCATGGAACCGGAATGGTGTTTGGCCCTCCAGGACTGCATTTGGGAGACTCTGCTCTAGGTAATGCACATGTTTATGGTGTCTGTGCTCTGTAGGGTAAAATGTAGGTGTTTTGGCCATGTTTACGTCATCTGCAATAAAGGTTCTGTCTGTATTAGCATGTTGTAGTAGTGGGTAAAATATGGGGACTGGGTTGGCAGGAAAAACAGCTGGGACTTGAACCTGTGACCTTCTGCTTCTGAATACACTGGTTTTGTGCACTGCACCACCATGTTTTCATCAGACGGGGCCTGTCTGTTGCAGTGCATGGCACCCACCTACACAGGGCTAGGCCACGGTCTGCTCTGGGCAGCTGCCACTGCCCCCTCCACCACCAGTAACCCTCTGCCACCATGCTGACATTCCCTTGTGCTGGTGGAGCGCAGTCTCAGGCCATCCAGGGTGCAGGTAGGCGGCTGCCTATGGTGCGGGTTCTGGGGCAGGGGTGCCTGCATAGGTGTCCACGCTTCCCCCCAGCCCCGCCTGCCTATGTTCCGTGCCCTTGGGGGTAGCTGCTGGGTACTATCCCCTGTGACACTGTGGGAAACACACTCGTGCGCATGTTGGGCCTTCAGCAGTTGCTGTCTGGCTGCTCTGCTGTTTCAGCATTCATATGGTCCACCTAGGCATCACCCTAGTCCACACTGTGGCCCAGCTGCACCACAGCATGTGCCGCCTGCAGCCCTCTGTATCCCCTTTTCCGGCATCTGTCCAGTTGCCGTTCCGACATGCCCGCCCTGATGTTGCGGGACATGTGCACGCCATAGCCAACCTGTCCGATGGAGGGGAAAACCCTGATCAGCGCTATTTCACTGTGGGCTCATTCACCTTGTATGGGGACGGAGCATAGACCCTTCCATGAGTAATATCTTTTTTGTGGAGCTTTCTGGGGTGGGGGTGAAGTTTCCCATTAATATCATTATTGGCCAGCTTGGTTATGGTTTTTTTCCAGTTTGTTGAGGTCATTTTCAATGTTTATGTGCCCTTTTGTTCTGTGCACATGTATCACACTTATCACTTTTTGTAGGTTTCCCTGTCTATGCTGTACATTGCTGACACTTAAATGGTTTCTCTCCCTGCAAATGTGCATCTAATGGCAAGTTTTCAATCGCATTAGGATTCAGCTCTTCAGATCAGCACGTTAGTGTGAAGGGAGCCTCTCCCCGCCCACTCTCCATCCATTGACCCCCTTCTCTCCGCCTTCTGCGGTGTTTTACCACGCCGCGGAACTTTACGATCGTTAACGTTACATAACGCGCGTTATGTAACGTTACTGCAGTTTAGTAAACATCCCCCATAGAGACTTTTAAATACCTCTGTGGCAAAAATGCACAGGAGAGCCTCTTTCAGTTGAAAGAAAACTCTGCAACATGGGGCCATAGGGTGAAGATTAAAAGGGATAGACTCAAGAGTAATTTGAAGAAATATTTTTATTTAGCTAGCTGTTTTTATATATCACTTTATCCCTAAGCATTTTTACAAATGAGTGAACTCTAATTGTTACATTGGACAGGAGAACTAAATTAAATATACATTAGATTTAGGGGGAATTGTAAGTCGGGAGAAGGGCGACATGGAGATGGGTATCGGGGGGAGGGGTTTTAGGTTACGTTGTCAAGGTGTTCTTTGAATAGGTGGATCTTGAAGTTCCTGTGGAAGTCTATTAGGTCTGGTATTGCATGTAAATAGTCGGGAGGTTGTTCCAGATGGTTGGCGCGAAGAGGGAGAATGCTCAGTTGAAAGTGGACCGGTTACTCTTGGCAGGGGGACAGTGAAAGTGTACTATGTGACTGTTTTTCTGGATCTGCTATTTGGCACCTTAAGCAGAAGGGATTGAAGGTGTTCCAAAGATAAGTTGTGGGAAATCCTGAAGGCTGTCAAAAGGACTTTGAATTTTATACAGCTTGCAATGGTGAGCCAGTGGAGCTGTTTTAAAAACATAGAAAAATGATGACAGAAAAAGACCACATGGCCTATCTAGTCTGTCCTTCCATATCAACCACTACAGCAGTCCCCTTTTTTCCTTTAGAGATTCTCTGTGTTTGTACCATGCTTTTTTGAATTCAGATACTGTCTTCATCTCTACCACCTCCACTGGGAGACTATTCCATGGATCTACCACTCTTTCCGTAAAGAAATATTTCCGCATATCACTCCTGAATCTGTCCCCTTTAACGCTCATCCCATGCCCCCTCGTAGCAGTACTTGCTTTCAATCGAAAGAGGCTCTCCCCCTGTGCATTTATGCCATGGGGGTATTTAAACGTCTCAATCATATCACCTCTATCCCACCTTTCCTCTAAGGTGTACATATTAAGATCTGTAAGTCTGGCAACATATGCTTTGTAATGAAGACCACTAACCATTTTAGTAGCCAACCTCTGTACTGACTCCATCCTGTTTATATCCTTTTGAAGGTGCGGTCTCCAAAACTGCACACAATACTCCAAATGAGGCTGCACCAAAGACTACAGAGGCACTATCGCCTCCTTTGTTCTGCTAACCATTCCTCTCCGTATGCACCCAAGCATCCTTCTAGCTTTTGCCGTTGCCTTTTCTATCTGTTTAGCTACTATAAGATCATCAGACACAACCACGCCTAGATCCTGCTCTTCTTTAGTGGACAAAAGTACTTCACCCCCTATACTATATTGCTCCCTTGGATTGCTGCAGCCCAAATGCATGACCTTGCAATTTTTAACATTAAATCCCAGCTGCCAAATTCTAGACCATTCTTCAAGCTTAGCTAGATCTCTCCTCATGTTATCTACACCTTCCTGGGTGTCTACTCTATTGCAGATTTTGGTATCATTCGTAAAGAGGCAAACCTTACCCGACAGCCCTTCCGCTATATCACTAACAAAGATGTTAAAAAGAATCGGACTAAGGACAGATCCCTGGAGTACACCACGGGTAACTTCCTTCTCCTCAGAGTGAGCTCCATTTAACTGTACCCTTTGTCGCCTCCCACTCAACCAATTTTTAGCCCAAACAGTAACTTTAGGGTCCATCCCTAGGGTGCTCTGTTTGTCTATAAGTCGCCTGTGAAGAACATAGAAACATAGAAATATGATGACAGAAAAAGACCACATGGCCTATCTAGTCTGTCCTTCCATATCAACCACTACAGCAGTCCCCTTTTTTCCTTAAGAGGTCCTCTGTGTTTCTCTCATGCTTTTTTGAGTTCAGTTACTGTCCTAATCTCTACCACCTCCACTGGGAGACTATTCCACAGATCCACCTCTTTCCGTAAATAAATATTTCCGCATAACACTCCTGAATCTATCCCCCTTCATCCTCATCCCATGTCCCCTTGTAGCAGAACTTGCTTTCAATTGAAAGAGGCTCTCCCCCTGAACATTTAGGCCACGGAGGTATTTAAACATTTCAATCATATCACCTCTATCCCGCCTTTCCTCTAAAGTGTACATATTAAGACCCTTAAGTCTTTCTTCATATGCTTTATAATGAAGACCACTAACCATTTTAGTAGCCACCCTCTGCACCAACTCCATCCTGTTCACATCCTTTTGAAGGTGCGGTCTCCAGAATTGCACACTATACTCCAAATGAGGTTGCACCAAAGACTTATACAGAGGCACTATCACCTCCTTTTTTCTGCTATTTCTCTCCGTATGTACCCAAGCATCCTTCTAGCTTTTGCCGTTGCCTTTTCTACCTTTTAGCTACTTTAAGATCATCAGACACAACCACGCCTAGGTCCCGCTCTTCTTTAGTGGACAAAAGTATTTCACTCCCTGTACTATATTGCTCCCTTGGATTGCTGTAGCCTAAATGCATGACCTTACATTTTTTAACATTAAATCCCAGCTGCCAAATTCTAGACCATTCTTCAAGCTTAGCTAGATCCCTCCTCATGTTATCTACACCTTCCAGGGTGTCTACTCTATTGCAGTGTCAAAGGCTTTACTGAAATCTAAATACACCACATCTACAGTAGGGCTCTCCCTCGGTTCAACTCTCTGGTCACCCAGTCAAAGAAATCAATCAGATTTGTCTGACAAGACCTGCCTCTGATGAATCCATGCTGCCTCGGATCCTGTAATCCGCCAGACTCCAGAAACCTCACTATTTTCTCTTTCAGCAGCGCTTCCAATAATTTACTCACCACCGAAGTTTAACTAACCACCCTGTAGTTTTCAGCCACATCCTTACTTCCGCTTTTGTGTAAAGGCACCACATGAGCCTCTCTCCAGTCCTTTGGCACCACTCCCGACTCCAACGCGACATTGAAAAGGTCAGTCAGTGGAGCTGCTAGATCGTCGCCAAGTTTTCTCAGTATTCTAGGGTGTATACCATCCCATCCCATCGCTTTGTCTACTTTAAGTTTAGCTAGTTTCTCACGAACAGTCTTCTGAAAATTGTTCAAGATGCCCCTCGCTTCTGTTCCTGTTTGTGGGTGTTTTCTGAGGTCCTGTTCCTGGTTCTTCATCTGTGAACACAGAACAGAAATATTTGTTAAGCAATTCCGCTCTATTCCGTCAGCTTCTACATATTCCTCCCCTTCACACTTGAGTCTGACAATACCACTTTTGCCCTTCCTCTTCTCACTAACATATCTGAAAAATGTCTTATCTCCCTATTTTATTGCATTGGCTATTTCCTCCTCTTTTTGAATCTTTGCTTTCCTGACTACTTTGCTAGCTTCTCTAAGTTTTTCCAAATATAGTTGCCTGTCTTCCCCTCTCTGTGATCTCTTGTATTTCATGAAGGCCTCCCTCTTTTTCTTCACCTTTTCAGCTACTTCTTTCGAAAGCCATAGCAGTCTCCTTTTCCTTTTTTTACCATTTTAACAAAAAGGTTGGTTGCACTTAAAATATCCCCTTTCAGTTTTGCCCACTGTTTTTCTACATCCACCAGCTGTTCCCATCTCGTTAACGATTCCCTGAGGTATTGGCCCATCTTGGCAAAGTTAGTTTTCCTAAATTCTAAGACCCTCGCTTTTGAATGGATTCTAACAGCCCTAGTCCTAATACTGAACCACACCATCTGGTGATCACTGGATGCAAAATGATCTCCCACTACAACATCAGAAACACTTTCACCATTGGTAAGCACCAAGTCCAATATGGCCCCTTCACGTGTGGGGTCTGTTACCAATTGCCTGAATAGTTCTCCCTGTAGAGAATCCAGGATCTCCTTACTTCTAGATGATACTGCAGCAGGAATGTGACAATCAACATCTGGCATATTGAAATCCCCTATCAGTAGCAGTTCTCCTTTCCTAGCAATGCTGTGTATGTCTTCAATTAACTCTCTGTCCACTTCTTCCTCTTGTGAGGGAGGTCTGTATATGACGCCAATGCAAATAGACTTCTCTTTCCCTCTTTCTAGTTTAGCCCACAGTGCTTCCTCTTTCCCTTATAAGCTCTGTAATTCCAAAGCTTTAATATTAATTTTTACATATATTTAGAATTGGTGTTGTGCTCCAGTCTGGATGTTCTTTGTATTATGCGGGCTGCAGTGTTCTATGCTAATTGTAGTGGGTGAAGTGTGTATTTCAGCAGTCCTTGGAGAATAATGGGGGAACACCAAGGGTTGAAAGACTGTACGGAAATTACTTGAGTCTAATAACAGATTTTAAGGTGGTGTTATGTGTGGCTATAACGTGGGATGCCAAGTTAGCATACTTGGGATTTGACTTTTGGAGTAGTCTGAGGGGTTCCAGGGATTATCAGAGATGTCAGAGGGTGGAAAACTGGGTCTCTTGTGATATAGAAAGCTTCAGGTTTTTTTTGATGCTTACAAAGAAATTGGAGAGCCAGCTGGTGACTGCTGTGAAACATATTGACAGATTAGTGTAGGTAGGGGATGCGATAGAGAAAGGTATCTATATTATAACGTCATCTGTATATATGTGGGCCTGTATGATTTCACAAATGGGCTGGAGATACAGATTGAATAAAGGGATGACAAGGCAGAGCCGGGGGGGGCTCCTTGATGTTGATTGTAAGGGGAAGATCTGAGCAAACCTGGTTTAACCTGCTGCTGTTTGTGGATTAGGCATGATTGGAACCATTTTAGGGTTGTAGCCATTAATCCCAGTGATTATACTCGTGATATTAAAATGTTGTGGCTGACTGAGTCAAATGTGATTGTGGCTTTTTATGTGCTGATGATATTCAGCTTTTGATTGAATTTGATGAAGACATGGCTGTGGTACTGCAGGGTGCAAATGGCTGTTTGGAGGAGATTGCAGCTTGGGAACAGTCTCATCGATTGTTGTTGAATGCCAGTGGCTGGGGTGATGTGACAACTGCATTGGATCCATATTAAATTCAGATGTGTGTTTAAATTGGTGTTAGCATTTAAAGTCATATGGGGAACGGCCCATGGTATTTGAGAGAGCTGCTGCAATGGTATAGACCCAGTAGGGTGTTGCGCTTGGGAGGTGAATGTCATTTTGGAGCTCTCCGATTGGTCCCGAGTTTGTTTGAAGTGCTGGCAGGCAAGACTTTTTTCAGTGGTCGTGCAAGCTCTATGGAATACCTTGCCTTTGGCACTCAGGTTGGAGACAAACCTGTTATTTCGGAAGGCGTTAAAAACCTTCCTGTTTCCGTGAGGATGGACAGCAGTTTCTTGGGTTTTCTTTGGCAGGTGGTTTCAGGATTAGGATGTAACTTCCCTTCTTAAGGGGGTAGGGATCCTGCAGGGTGGGATCAATGGGGTTGTATTTTTATTTTATTGTTAACCACTGTGACTGCTTTAGCAAACGGCAGTATATAAATGTTTTTAAATAAATACATATCAAAAAATATCATGATGAAGCCATGGTGTGGCTTGTCCATGCCCTTTATGAGTCTGTTCATGAATGCTGTTAGTAAGGTTTCCACTCCATGGTTGGGTCTGAAGTCGTGTTGCTGTGGGTAGAGCAATGTGTGGGAGGTGATGTAGTCTTGCAGTTGGTACTGAAACTGAACGTTCCTACTGTATACTGTAGAATATAGTAATATGTTAAGTGCCATAGAGTCCAATGTCAGCAGCTGGCAACTCTTTAAGACTAATAAAATACATTTTTTTTTTCACTCAACGTGTAATCAAACTCTGGAATTTGTTACCAGAGGATGTAGTAAAGGCTGTTAGTGTAGCTGGGTTTAAAAAAGGTTTGGACAAGTTCCTGGAGGAAAGGTCCATAAACCATTATTAAGAAGGGAACCAGGATATCAATACTTGAGCCAATACAAGCATTGTGGAACCTGTGTCTTTTGGGGAAACTGCTAGGTACGTATGACCTAGATTGGCCACTGTTGGAAACAGGATACAGGGCTTGATGGACCTTGGTCTGACCCAGTATGGCATATCTTATGTTCTTAACCCTGTGGATAATTGTCCATGTTGCAACTGTGCCCTGGATATTCTTGGCAAGGTACAAAGTAAATTGCCAGGTCTCTTCTACCCAGAAAGTCTACAGCACCTGGCATTCCAGGATGATCTCCCATCCAAGTGCTAACCATACTTTATCTACCTCACAACACACCACCCAAATATCATAATCCCTCCCATCCAAAACATTAGCTGATGTAAATAGCTAAGAAACGCAGCCCCCACTATACCTTTCTTTAGAGTTTACTGGGATGTACATAGTTCTGGATCCATCTATCTTGTATATAGTTTAACTAGTTCTCTAGTTCCAATGATGTTAAGCTGTTCTATGTAACTTCATGTTATTGTTCAATGTAAACCGCCCCTGATCGCTGGAAGGAGCGGTATAAGAGCTGTTCAATAAAATAAATACTATGCTTAGTTTTGAGATCGAGATCATAGAAAATGTGAAAGAACCTTTTGACCTACCTAAACCACATCCCTTTTAAGATCTGTGCATTCTAGGCTATATTCACCTGTAAAAATAGCACGATAATTGCCATTTACCCAAGTATACAGTCTACAATGACCAACATGTATTGTTAGTCCAATACATGGAGGGAGGAGGAGTGTCGAGGAGTGTCATCTTAGTGGTTGGGCCAGGGGTTCAAATCCCACTGGAGGGACTGGGGGTTTCTAGTCCCACAGCTGCTCATGGCCTTGGACAAACCACTTAACCCTCCATTGCCTCAGGCACAAAAACAGATTGTGAGCCTTTCAGGGACAAGGAAAAGCTATACTGTGCACTGCTTTGACTCAGTGAAAAGTGGTATCAGAATTGCTAAATTAAAAAAAACCAAACATGGCACTCTGGATTAACACCCCGATTTCTGTTTCCAGTCTCCAGGACACCCCTCCCTCCCCTCAAGTATGCTCCATTGCCAGCAGGTGGAGGCAAAACTCAACTGGACTTTTCTAGCAGGATTCAAGGAAAGGAAGTTACCAGGTATGATTATGTTATCTCCATTTAAACTAAAAAGTACTGGAGAAAAAGTAAATTAAGTTTTGTTGCAGAGCCACTTAACATGAAGACATGACATTTAGCTCATGCCCTTCCAGTAGAGGTTCAAGAGTAATTACAATACTATAGGTATTTCCCGTCTCCAGAAAGGCTTAGAATCAAAGTTTGTACCCAAGGCCATAAACAGTAGCATGATTTGAACCCTGGTCTCTCTGGTCACCAGGCCACTGCTTTAACCACTAGGCTACCACTAACTTCAAGAAAAGTATATTGGATGTTAAGAGACCAATGATTATATTTTTGCAAACTGCTTAAACTTACATGATATAATAGCAGAAATGGCTGCAGAGGTCTCTTCCCCCACCCCCCCATCATTTCATATAAGCATCACTTATTTTCACTTCAGTTTAAGTGTTTTTTTTTTTTGAAGAAAGCTTTATTTCTAGTGTACTGAACTTTTTCTCCAGGACCAAGCAGGTATGATGTCCTCACATATGGGTGATGTCACAGACTGAGCCTCACATGGGAACACTCCCCAGCTTTCATAAGAAGCTTTTGGGATGCCCAGCACACACATGGGTCTGTCTTCCCACCCAAAGGAGCCATCTTACCTCAGTATTTTTTCCACAGAGCCTTTCAGACATCTGTCTGACCCTGGAAATTAGTGACTAACTCTTGGTTAATTTGTTTCTCTAGCTATTTTTGATCAAGTGTCAATTCTCATCTTCCTGCCTGTCAGAGAATTGGTGCCTCAGTGCTGTGTTCCCATGGTACCTTTTCCTTCTCAGGGTTTTTGGCTTGTAGGATTTCCCTCTCATTCCCCTCCCCCTCATTGGCTGGGACATTGGAGTCATTTGACTTGGTGGAAGCAGTCTTCCCCAATGTCTAAACAGACCAATGAGCTTAAAAGGGCACCAGGTGTGCCCACACCATCTGTGATGGACTGCCATAATTGCCAAGCTCAATGCCATAATTGGTGCAGTCAGTGCCTAGAGCCTGACCATGAGTCTTCCACCTGCACATTATGTCTGCAGATGACTCACAACGGGCTCAAGAATAGAGAAATAAATAGTTTCGCCAAGTTGTTTTCTGGCACCTGTTTGGGACTTAGATACAACTCCTCCCACTGGCCCTTCTGTCCATCCAGGTGTAGGGCTTGAGATGTCCAGCCTGCACATACACTGCAACTGAATAGCAACTGCCACAGAGAACTAGTTCTTCCTTATCGTTCCTCCAGTTTAGTCCTCCACCTCCGGGTTGTGCACCTCCTTCTGCAGCTTGGAGACTGGGCATGTCAAAATCGTGACATCACTGGATGTAGCCTGCTGGAATCTCCCATCAGCCCCAGTGTGTCCAGTCTCCCTGCAGCAGGAGGACTTAGTGAGCCTAGGTGCTGGACTCACTTGAGAAGCAAATAAGGAACAGTTAGTAGGGGTTAAAATTTTGGTTGTTTAATTTCCTCTCAGGTACTGTAAATTTTTATTTATTTATTTTTTAAGAGTTGGAGTATACTACACTTACAGCTCCTAGCCTTGGGCCGCTGCTTCTTTTATCTCCCCAGTGCTTCCTCTTGATATTAGGAGGGTTGGCTCTCCCCTCCTGGACGGTATGGAGGGGAGCCCAACAGAGTGGGCAGGGCACATGCAGCCTCAAGTTACTCAGAGCAGCAAAGGGAGCTGAAATGTTAACGCAGACAGCCCTCACCGCAAACACTGTTTGCAGGGTGGTGATTCAGCCCCTGCTCGGAAGATAACTGTGGGGGCCAAAATCACATGACTACCATGCCTGGCAGCACAGCTTGAGTGGCAGAGGTCATTTGGGCACGAAACAGAGCCTTTCCCACACTCTGTGGCCTCATAGCAGTAGTGACAATCAGCAGAATGCAAACAGGTAGGATAAGCAGACATAAGGTGTGATTTTTGCACAGCATTCATTTTAATAGCCTGTTTCTTAGTTATTAAAAAAAACAGGGACCTTGTCCTTGGTAGCACTGACAGACTCTGCTTTGAAGGTGGAGTAGTCAACCATTTGAGGACTTTGCTTGTCCTTTCTGGTGTTATGTATATTATATGGACCTTTTGTTTGGTTAACCTTTTCCTTTGTTATTTAGATTAGGTTTAATGGTTCTGTGGCCAGGAGATGCAGTACCCTAGGCTAAGGGAAGGTGGCCTTTCCAGGTGACTCTTTATTCCCCCTCTTCCAGTCACTGGCAAGTATGACAGGCAGAGGTGGCGCCAGAACTGGCAAAAGGTTGGTAATAGTAGTTTCTTATATGGATTTCTTCAGTGCCATATAAAAAAAAAATATTGCAGGTCCAGAGCCTTTTGGCTTATATGAAAAGAATAGGAATAGGTGTTGCCATCGCAGCAGGTCCATAAGGTTAGGAATCAGCTAGTTGGAAGGACAATTGTAGGCAGCAGGGGTGGTTCCACAACTTCAAGCAGTCAGAGTTCAGGAGCAGCAATTTGACTCGGAAAAGGTTGGAGGGGACCTGAGGAGGTCTGCTAGTGGGCCTCGGTCTCTCGATAGTCAGCTCTTGCAGCCAGAATGGGGATGGTGTAGCACCAGAACCTGGAGCAGGAATGGAAGAACTCAATGGTCCTAGGAGCTAACAGTCAGTCCCCCTCATCATGAAGGCACTCCAGGCTGGTAGGACCATCTCCTTTTGGTAGGGAAGCATCTCTGCCAGGAGAGACTCAATCTTTGTCCTTAAAGAGTTGACACTCTGGCAGAGAGCATGTTAGCATTAATCCACCATGGCATCTTACTTAACACCCATAGAATTAGGTATCTTGGCAGTATTGTATGATACAAGGTGTGTGGCTAGAGTATACAGGATGTTCCAAGGTTAGGTAGGTACAGCAGATCTCAAATTGCATGGGTTAGCAGGATGTAGCCCTATTGGCAGAGCTGCCAGGTTGGCATTTGAAGGGCTAGGGAAGTCCTCCATGGCACACCCTGAAGGACCCTGCACAGGTCTCATTAGGCTAGGCCTAGATGGCACTAGTTAATTGTCAGAAATAAAAGCAGTTCTGCAGTCTGCCCAAACAAAAAGTTAATTGCCTTTCACTACTCTCTCGTGCAGTGATACTGCACTCAAAGATAGTCTATATGGACTCCAAGAATAGCTAGCTTCTCTTGTCTTAGTCATTGGGGGGGAGTTTAGGACCTGGTAAGCAAAGCTTCCAGCTCATCTGTCATCAGCCTTGGCTGGCGATTGGAAGCTGGAGTTTGGCCTCCCTAACAGTGGGGGAGGTTCCAAACAGGCTTGGCCTTTACAGAAATTGGTCTCCAATTGGGCTTAACAGTTGGTGGAGACGTTGACCATTTGGACCCTTGAGGTGCTGGGGGAAAAAGACCTAGAGTGATCAAGGGGCTGGGATTGGCCTCTGACAAAAAAAATCCATGGTGGTTTGTTTTTTTTAAGGGAGCGAGATCGGACTGGACTTTGGGGATATTAGGGATTTGACTCCTGTCTCAGGGGTTGCCCCCAGTCTGACTGGAAAGCAGTAGCGTCTGGCCACTGAGGCCTAGAGGGGATAAGTAAGGGTTAGGCTCACAAGTTAGCTCCCTGATTCTAGATGAGTTCATCCTGTGCCATTGCTAGCATTGGTAAGGGACATCCCTCTTCTGCCTAATGTTGGTTGCCTCGGGCAGGTAGTAGCAGTGGTACTAGGTGAAAGGGATATTACACTCATTGGGATGGTGTGCCATGGAGTGTACTTGGCTTCCCTCAATCTCACAGAGCAGTATTTACACATCCCAATCATAGGGACTAGTCAAGAAAATTGCAGCAGGTCGCTCTTCCTTGGGGGACACAAGCTGTCCCAAGCATTGCCCGGCAGTCAGGCGATGGCCCCACAGGTCCTCACCAAGTTCCTGGTGGTGGCGGCACCATTGCAAAGGCAGGAGTTGATACACCATTCTTTCAGCAAGTGGTTGATTTGGGCAAAGTCCGAGGCTGGGAATGTTCAGGCAACAGACTAGGCAGTGCAGAGTGTCAGCTGGGTGGTCAATCTGGCCAATAGCCACTTAATTTTGTCCCAGGATATTTAAGTTCTTGGGATATGGTTCAGCACTCAGGAGCTGGGTTCCTGCTGAATCATCGAGTTCAAGGTCCTCGACTGCTGGTGTGCAAGTTCAGGTTTGCTCCAGCATCCACAGTGTGGAGTTTTCCTTTGTGTGCTAACAAGAGCAGAGCCATTGCAGGTCGTTCTAACAGCCAGACTTTGTAGGCAGACATTACAGAGGCCATTGCTTCACCGTTGGCCACATCAGGCTAACTCGTTGAACAAACCACTTTCCCAGGTTGGGCAGTTCCTTCGATGGTGCCTGCTTCCTGGATCTCTGAAAGCAGGGCGGTTTCTGGAGCAGCCAGAGTGGCTCCCTTAGTTTATGGACGTGAGTCTCACGGGATGGGAGCACATTACAGAGATCCCTTCTTGCAAGGCACTTGGTCTGTGCAGGGGAGCAAATAGTCTGTTCACCGGTTTGAACTGAGAGCGGTCAGGCTCCCGCTACAAAGGTCATCAACTATGGTGACAAGTCAAGCAGTGAGAGTGCTATCTGGTAGCTCCACAACAGTAGCCCATTTCCATTATCAGAGCGGTGCAGGAAGTGTGGATTAAAAAAAAAAGAATTAGCAGACGTTTTCTTGGCTGGAGCCTCATCTACCAGCAAATTCAGTGGCATACATTGCAGGACAGGGCAATGTAATGGTGGAATTTCTCAGCAAGGCCCGAATAGATGCCAGGGCATGGGAGTTGCATCTGGATGTGTGTGTGCGTGCGCATGCACAAATAGTTTGCAGACAGGGTCCAACAATCACGGAGCGCATGGTGATCTTTTAAGCAGCAGAAACAAGTTTTTTGCAGCAGACATGAGGGAGGAGGTCGGAAGGATGCGACACCAAGATGCTGCCTGAGCTGTCAGGGCTACTCTATTTCTTCCCTCTGTGGATGCTCATAAGGCGTGATATTCAGAGTTTCGAAGCACATCGGGGAAAAGTGCTGTGGGTGTCCCCAGACTGGCCAAGATGTCCATAGTATGCTGATCTCATGCATTGGCTTGTCAGAGATCCATGAAGGTTACCGATGTCAGAGAGTCAGGGGCTGCTTCATTTGTCTCTGGTGCATCGGTTGTTTTTCACTTACTGTTTTGGGCCATTGAAAGGACAAGTTTAAAAAAACAAAAAAAGGAATAGATCTTGGTGCCATCTTCCCAACCTTGCTTCAAGCGAATATAAATTCTAAGTCTCTTACATATATGCACAGATGGTGTAATTTCTTTTGAAAACAAGTGCTCACGGTGGCAAATACACACGGCTACGGTATCTATTCCCCTGTGTTAAGTTCCCTGCAAGACGGGTGTGATAAGGGTTTGGCAGCCAGTTCTGTTAGCAGCCTTTGTCTGGCTATAAAGAAATCCAGGGAGTGGATTTAGGTTGCAGGTTGATATGGTACGTTTTCTTAAAGCGTTAACCAGGCAAGGGTCTCCTCGTAGGAGCACGATTCCATCATGGGATATCAACTTGGTCCTAGAGGTGTTGGCTAAGGAACCATTGGGGTCCTGCCACCAGGCATCAGTTATGGACTTAAGCTTAATGAAAGTTTTTGGTAGCCATTTGCTCGATGAGGCGGCTTTCGGAAGAGGTGCTATTCCTTATTGTCACTCCAGTCTAGTCCTGGAACTCTGGGTTGTATCCCTCTTCCAGCAGCTTGGAGACTGAAAATCATCATTTTTGTGATGTCACTGGTATATCCACTGTGGAGCCACCTCCTGACACCAGTTTATTCAGTCTCCAAGCAGCTGGAGGACTGATAAGCCTGGAGGTCCAGGCTCAACTGAGGGACAAGGAGAGAGGTATAGGAAAGTTTGTGGGGGGTTTTTTTAACAAAGGAAAAAGGAGAAGGGAGGTTTTTTGTCCTCTAATTTTTAGTTAGGTGGTTGGATGGAGGGGGGGTTCCCTCATCTGCTTCCTCAGGCCCCTCTTCCTTTTTTCCCTCCCTCCACAGCTAGTGGTCTATCAGGAGTATGGAGCAGGAGCCGCCTGGATTGGGGGTGAGCCTGCTAGGGCTGTTAGTCAGCACCTGCAAGATGCTTTGCCTGGTGGTGCTGTGAAGAGATTCAGGTGGCAGGGGAGGATGAGCGATTACCTGCCTTAGGGTTTTCGCCTGTTTCCGCTGCTGTCAGCAGTTCGGTCGGTAAGCAGAGAGCCAGACCCCAATTGTTGATTGACAGCTGTTTAGGCGGGTCAGTGATGCCTGCTCCTGGCCCGTTCGGCTGAGCGTGCTGGTAGAGCGCTGAGGGCAAGGCTGGCGGAAGGCAGTGTCAGTGGCGGTTCTCTGCCTGGCAGTCTCCCCCACCTCCCGACACAAGCAACGAATCATGTCGGTGGAGCAGGGAGTGTGAGAGGAGGATGAGGTATCTAATGGCTGCAAGCAGGCAGCAGAGGTAAGGCGCAGAGCTAAGGGCCGGTTTTGGGCCCTGCCACTTGGTGGTTAGCAGGGCCTGCAGGAACTCTGTTTTGCATGGGAAGCCTCATTTATGCCCAAGCTTCTTTTTGGCCTCGGGGGAGGGGGGGGCTCGGAAAGGACTGGGATAGGCATAACATACTTTTTTTTGTAAAAGAAGGAAATATTCCTCATATAAGGGGGGGCGCATGTCTGCCAGACCACTTTGTTTGCTCTGCGGCTCCAGAAGGGGAACTTCAGAAGACACAGGGGTCTGTAAGAAGTGCACTCAGCTGGCTGCTACTATGGAACACGGAGGGGGTGGCTGACGGTCAAAAGAGCCCTTCAAGCAGGTAGGATCCATCTGCGCCAGTTTTGGGGTCTGAGGAACCCATGGCCGGGTTGTCCTCGGCCCCAGATCTCCCAGCCTCACCAGTGGTCCTTCCAGGGGGCTTGGCAGGCATTTTTCACAGGAATTTATGGCTCTCCTCCAGCAGGCTTGTGGGAGCCAGCGTAAGGAGCTCTGGTCGAGTTCCGCAGGAGAGGCCTGCAGAGTTAAGAGGCCAGGAACACCTTTGGCTGCGGGGAAGCCAGGAAGCCTGATTAAGGCAGCCAGGATGGAGAAAGAGCAGCAAGGACAGTACATGGACTCTGAGGGGGTTCTGTCGGATGAGGGAGAACTTGGCTTGGACGTGAAATATGAGTTGGAGGATGGAGAGATCACGGACAGAGGATCAGGCAAGGGTCGTGAGAGTGTTTAGAAGGGACGAATTGCCTGCACTTGTCTCCAAGATGCTTAAGGCACTAAATATGCCGTCGCTGGCAGAGGATGCTACGTTAGAAGATCTGTTACTGCAAGTGTTTTGAAAGACCCAGAGCCTTCCCGGTGCATAGAGTGATTAGGGAAATGATTCAAGAGGAATGGGATTTGCCAGAAGCTGCACTCAAAGGCTCCAGGGTGATGGGCAGACTCTACCCCCTGGTGGATCAAGATCGGGAGCGGGAGCTGTTTAAGTCTAAGGTGGATGCAGCTGTCTCGGCAGTCACTAAGACGACCACCGTCCCAGTAGAGGGTAGTGTGGCACTCAAAGATTCCCAGGATAGGAAGCTGGATTCCTTGTTAAGACAGGTGTTTGATGTTAATGCCTTGTCCATCCAGGCAGCGATTTGTGGTGCTTGGGTAGCTAGAGCCTGCCTGCGCTGGGCTCAGCGAGTGCAAGGAGATCAAAGCAGAGACGACTCAGGAGAAGCAGCAAGATTGGAGTCAGGAGCAGCATATTTGGTGGATGTCCACTATGATCTCATTTGTGGCTTGTCAAAGAGCATGGTGTCGGTAGTGGTGGTGCAACGTTACCTTTGGCTGCGCAACTGGGCAGCAGATGGTTCCTTGAAGTCCAGGTTGAGCAAGCTACCCTTCTGAGGGAAGTTGCTTTTTGGAGAGGATTTGGACAAATTGGTGAAGGATCTTGGGGAGTCTAAGGGTGGCAGACTCCCAGAAGACAGGCAGAAACAAGGGCGGCCTACTTCTGGAAGGGGACAGCAGAGGGAGTTTAGGCTCTTCCGGTATCTGAAATTCAGTCAAGCGTCCCGGGGAAGATTCCTGGGCAGGAACCAGGGGTTTTGTGGATTTTGAGGAGCAGGAAGAGGTTTTGGGGCCTTAACCTCTTGTGAATTCCCAAAAGTCACAATGAGATCAGGAGGGCCCAGGCAGGCCTGGTTCCTGTAGGAGGTCAGCTACGGGACTTTTACCCTGCCTGGGTCAAGATTACCTCTGACCAGTGGGTGTTGGAACTCATTTGTGAGGGATACGCTTTGGAGTTCCAGCGACCAGTAAGAGCATTTTGTTCAGTCCCCGTGCAAGTTGCTGATCAAGGGCAATGCCGTGCAAGTGACGGTTGACAGGTTGCGTGCATTGAAGGTGATAGTGCCGGTACCTCAAGACCAATGCAGATTCGGTCGATACTCCATTTATTTCATAGTGCCAAAAAAAGGAGGGGTCATTTCAACCCATTTTGGACCTCAAGGGGGTAAATCGGTGTCTGAGTATAGCACTTCCGTATGGAGACTCAGGTCTGTGATAGTGGCAGTATGGAAGGGGGAGTTTGACGTCCCTGGACCTATTGGAGGTGTACCTTCACATCCCGATTCAGAGGGAGCATCAGAAATCCCTCAGATTTGTGGTGCCCATGGGGCATTTCCAGTTCTGGGCCTTGCCATTTAGGTTGGCAACAGCCCCAAGGACATTTACCAAGGTGACGATAGTCATAGCGGCAGCGCTGAGGAAGGAGGGCGTTCTCATACACCTGTATCTAGACGATTGGTTGATCAGAGCGAAATCCAGATTCGAATGCGAGACGGCTACGTCAAGAGTAGTAGCACTTCTGCAAAGTCTAGGTTGGGTGGTCAATATGTCCAAGAGCAACTTAGTCCCGTCTCAACGTCTGGAGTATTTGGGGGCTTTGTTTGATACAGAGGCAGGAAGAGTTTCTTCCGCAGCAAAAAGATGAAAGTTTGAGATCGCTAGTCCGGCAGTTTCTGGCCAGACCTACCCCTGTAGCGTGGCATATGCAGGTTCTTGGAACCATGGCAGCAACAATAGAGATGGTCCTGTGGGCCAGGGTGCATGAGGCCATTAGAGAGCATTGCTGAGGTGGTCTCATCAGCATGATCCATTGTCGTGAAAGTTGCCCTGTCTCGGACATGCAGCAAGCCTTACAATGGTGGGTCAGGCCGGAAGTTTAACCACGGAATTCCGTTAAGATGCCTGTCTGGATGCCTCTGACTACAGACACCAGTCTTGCCGGCTGGGGAGCGCACTTTCAGGGAAGATACATCCAGGGTCAGTGGTCCGAGCTGCAAAAGACCTGGTCAATCAACAGGCTAGAACTGAGAGCAGTGCGCCTGGCATTGAAGGCGTTTCAAGCTTCTCTATGCAACAGGGCCGTTTGAGTACTGTCCGACATCACCACAGCAGTAGCCTATATCAATCGGCAGGGCGGCACCAGCAGTTGTGCCATGGAGGCAGAGGCGGAGCTGTTAGAATGGGCAGAAGAGAATCTTCTGGCACTGTCGGTGGCGCATGTAGCCGGAGTGGACAATGTGGAGGCCGACTTCCTGAGTCGAGTGAAGGTAGACCCAGGCGAATGGGTGCTCCATCAGGACATGTTCAAGCTGTTAATGGACCGGTGGGGGACGCTGGTGATGGATCTCATGGCAATGTTCCAGTCAGCAAAGGTCACGCGGTTTTACAGTAGACGAAGAGAAAGGATGTTGAAAGGCCTGGATGCTCTTATGCATAGCTGGCCGGAAGAGCAGCTCCTCTATGGGAGAGTATGCATCTTTTATATACCCTTAGCTCCTTTGGCAGGGAGTCTATGGAATACCACTGACTAACACAGGCCCTTGAGCACCTCTGGGACCTGGAAGACAGTGGATTTCCACACCCCTTGCAGGAGTGGATGCATCTTTGGTCCTGCTCCACACCTGGAGCATCTGTGAAGCTCAAGGTGGATAAGACTGAATCAAAGCCTCCAGTTCCTCCTTCTGGAATAGGTAGATAACATCTGCCACCTTACAGTCCTCTGAAGGCTAGAGTACGTCATCCACATCAGACATCTGAATCCAAGCCACAGCCCAAATCTGACAGATGCCAGCTAAATCCAATATCTAGCAGGCACCCTTTGCCAGGGACTCAACCATAGACAGTCAAACAGGGCTTTCACTCTCAGCCTGCCTCAAGACTGTGGGGGAGAGGGTGGGACCCAGAGGCCACAGGGTCTGAATTTGCATACCAGAACCACCAAGCCTGTTGTAAAGGAAATAATTGTGGAGAACAATCTCAAATCTGGAAGCTCTCCCCACAGAAGTGAAACCCCCCCAGGGGGACAGTCACAGTTGATCCCCCAAAGGTCATGGTTACTGGACCTTCTGGCCGGCTGGTTATCCTTACCCACAGCACCATCCACCACCTCCTGCCCAGGCAGGCAAGGCTGGACTAAGTGTGGGGGGGAGGGGATGCACAAAGGGGGAGGCAGATGCTAGAGAGAACTCAGGAGCTGCTATGCTAGAAGAGCAGAGTTCAGAAGCTAGAGGCCTATGCTTGCCATAGGCCAAACGAGGATTCCTAGAAGACTGAGAATTAATGCTCGCTGGTGTTGGTGCTTGGGCTGCAACACGTGTATAGACTGCAACCTCCAGGCACACAAGTAGGCAAACACTACTAGTGCATGCAGAAAATGGTGGTAACCCTCCCCCCCTTGCCAATGGTTACCAACAGTTTACTACAAACCATGTCCCACACATAGGTGAAATGGGAGCCCCCAACAAGGACAATGTCAAGCCTTCATACTCACTCCCTGAGAGCCCCAGGCAGAGGATCCATGCTGGGCTCAGCCCTACCCCCAATATGTTTGCACTGGCTTTGCAGCACTGCATTTAAGGTGGCTAGCAGGCTGGTCCCTCTTGAAAGTCTTCTGCAATCTTCAGGAGAAAGCAGGGGGTGTGGGAGGAGAGGGGGCATTGAGGTTGTGCGAGTCCGCTGCACTCTTCCAGATCCTTCCAATTTCTGGCTGCTCAACAGGGTTCTTATATTAACGCTTATGGAGTTGAACCAATTTTCCCCCCTCCTATAGCTACCAAAAAGATTGCATTCTAGTGAATCATCCCACGTTATGCTCAAGCAAGTCACACCCTCAAGGTGGTCGTTCATGGGGGTTTAACCAATCTTTTCCTCTCAATCTTCAGAATTTTCTTCAGAAGAGAAAATCCATCCGCTATCTACTGGAGACAATACTGAGGAGATTTCTGGTGGCTGAGGTGGATAGAGGCATGGAAGTGATGTAATTGAAACCTGGGCTTCTCATTGGTTCTTTATCTTTGCCAATCTGCTGGTAGGAGAATACAACCCACTTATCTGGACTGGTTTAGCAGGATGATATGGAAAGGGTGTTATGCACCTCATCTGTTCAAGGCTAGGTAAAAACAGATACAAGTTGCAAAAGACATAACCCTAGATTATGTAGGCATGCTTAATAATGAATTTAAATTAGTAGATTTTACTTGTGAAATCTTCCCATTTTGTCCTTAAACAGGCCTTGTTTAAAAGCTTGCACAAAAGGGTATTAGCTAAAAAGATAATGGAATTTGCTTCACTGAGGTTCGCATCCATATAGTACAGCCTAAGAAAATACCCACCATCCATCCCCTCAAAAAGCTGAGCTGACAATCGTGTCTTGATTTTAAGTTATTGGGATTTTAATTGGGATGCATTTTGTTGCTTCAACACTGACCATGAACTTTGCCCAGTGACTCCTGTCCTGTGGTATCCAGCTAGCATCCCTTGAAGTGTTTATAATGGCTTGATCAGCCTATTAGCTTAAGGCACAGGCAATTGTGGGCTGCTAGCAAGACAGTACCATTGAATGTGGCAGATCTGTAGGAGGTGAGCTCCTTGAGCCAATATTTTCTTGTAGTCCTCCCTTGGTCTATCTTCAACACCACTTTCATGCAAGGAATTTGATTTGCAAAAAAAAAAAAAAAAAAAAAGATGTACCACAGCTTATCCAGTTTGTCCATGCACACCAACTTTTCAGAAGGTGATTTTTTTTTTAGTGCCATCAATTCAGTGCTGACTCCTGGCAACCTAGCTGCCTCGGTTTTCTTGGCAATGTATCTGCAGAAGTAGATTGCCAGGCCTTTTCTTCAGAGGCAATGGAGACTGAAGTGACTTGCCCAAGGTCACAAGGAGTACCAGTGGGAATCAAACCCTTGATCTTCTGGTTACTAGGCAGTTGCTCTAACCACTAGGCTACTCCTCTGAAGGTGATTTAGGAGCCTTTAATGCTAAATGTGTTTTGCTTTTCTGGAGTTTCTGCATGGTCAGAAAATGTATTCTGGTTTTGTCACTACAGTAAACTAGTTTACCAAAGTGGGACCAGTTTTAAAGAACTGAAGGTCATTTACTTAATTTTCTACCAATGGAAAGTCTTCAGCTATTGTGGGCACAATACTAGATCACATGGTACAGCTACTTCTCTCGTTCAAAGACAGCAAAAATCTAAGCAGCCATAAATAGCAGAATTTTGCTTTGTACTCCAATTTATTGCATTTTCAATTCTTGTTTACAAAACTTGGAACATTTCATAATTCTACACAAAGCACATTCAAACAGCTCAGTTTTAGAGTCATTTTCAAAAATAGTACTTTTCAGTGTTTCATAGAAAATACAATGCTATAAAATTGCTGAGACCGTGACCATTAAACCATTTGAAGGGAAGGTAACCATTATATTCCAAAGTCTTCATTTTCAAATCTTTTATAATTTAATACACCATGAACAATAACACCCTACCCAGACTTCAAGTATTCTCCCTGACAAACCCCCTCCCTCCCCTCATTTGTGATGTGTCTAAATCTAGCATTTCTTCATGGACAGCAAGGACTTAGACATTCTCAAAAACTAGAAGTCCTATGCATTTCAGGTTTACAACATGAAAGGATTTTTTTTTTGGCCAAACACTACAAAATGTGCTTTTAAAAAGGAGAAAGCAGAAGATCTAATAGGGTAATAGTATACAAAAACTGAATTTCAGGTTAGAGAAAAAAAGTTTCCAATCCACTTAAGAGCTACTGTTAAGGAATGCTGAAGAATTTCATCTTTCCTAAAATGTAAACAAATTTGCAGAGCGTCATAGAAATTGCATTAGTGTTAACACAGTGGTAGTCTAAAAGGTCACCTCCACATGATTCAGATTTCATGTTTTATATTAAGGCACATACAAAAGTACCAAAAAACCTTATCAAAGTTACAGAATCAGACTAACTGGAGACAGCCGTGTGTCAAACTTTACATTAAATGTTGAAAGGCCCACAAGTTGGAGTCAGTAGTTTACAATAGACTAAATTACATGATACAAATTCCAGTTTAAAATGAGTCCCTGGAGAAAACTTCCAGAGAGGAATAAGTGTCATTACTGCTATCAACATGATCCTCTTAAAACTGTTAGGGTCAGATACAATTTGTCAAATTTACATCACATTGCTATTTAAACATTTATCAAATTTAAAAATTACATAGTTTATGTATTGTGTTAAATTTAGATAGTGTATTTTAACTGTGGAAAACAGCCGAAGTGTCATATGAATCTGATACAGAAGCAAGTTGTATTGCAATAGTACAGCAGCTTAGGGAACTGTGACATGGAACGGACTTCCAGGAATGTGTTCTTCACCCCATTTCACTGCCAGTACGTAATCCCCCTTTTCCTTGACCACATATGTCACCGTATACTGTTTGTTTCCCAAGTGCTTCACAGATACTTCTTCACAGGGAACTGAAGGCCCATGAACACCAACCAACAACATATTTGATCCTGCAAGAGTCAGGAATTATGCTTTAGATTTACTTACAAGCTGAGATTTGTAGAGCATCAACATACTTAGCATGACTATACTGATCCACTGTAAAATGCAAAAAGGTAAAGAGATGAGAAGACTGCCTGTATTAAGACATATCTTTAAATCATGTAATGTACATAGTAACAGTATGATGGCAGATAAAGACCAGTATGGTCCATCTAGTCTGTCCAGTAAGGTGGCTAGAGTGGTTACACCCACTGCTCTATGCAAATCACCCCCTCTATTTGAGGTATAAGAGATAAGTTTTTGATTTCATCCTTTCTAAAGGGTTCCACTGTGCTCCATGCTATTTTGCCTCTGGAGTGCCCTCCTGATGGAGGTGGCAAGCATCCACCCCCTTTCTGGTATGCAATGCTTTTAAGCTGATAGGTTATATATTTAGGATAAAATACTGCAGTGCAAAGGCATCTCACATGGGGCTGGAAGTGGACCCTGCCTTCCACTGCTGCAACGGATAAAGGGTTCCCCATCAATACTGCAATAAATCCAGGCAGCAAACCCAGGAACTGTGGCAACTGTGGTGGACTAAGCCTGGCAGGACTCCTCCCAGAAACAGCAGATCAGAGCAGATCTCATCCTGGGCTGGGGTTTCCAACCTGGCTTTGGTGTCCTTCACCAAAACATCATCCTACACTAAGGCAATACCTCACAACTTTGCAAGTTCTTAGGAACCAAAGTTCTTTAAGCCATCTAGACTATTTGAACTTTCAATGGTTTTGTATACTAGTAGCATTTTTATTTATTTAACAATTATTTCTATACCGCTCTTTCCCAAGTATCAAGTGCGGTTTACAATGAACAGTAAGTTATACGGTATGTGAAATAGCATACCTAGTCATTTTACATAGAACAGATGGAACTATTTACAGGTAACAATATAAAGTTTGAACAGTAAACTATTTGAACATATTTACATTGTAGGTATTTATAAAATATATCGTAGATCAATTGTGAATGCATAAGTTATTTTAAGGTGACAGATCATATAATATAAGCATGTGTCTACAGCAGCCAAAAATATTTGATAGATAACCAAGACTGACTACATGGAACTAGTTCAGAATGAGACCTAAAATGTTTGAGATCTTACCCGCTTTGCTACAATCCACGGAGAAGCAATTATTTTGCCCCACGTAAGCCTTAGAGAGTCCTGCTCCTTTTGAGGAGACTTTGCTGGCATCAGATGAAAATTTGGGAATGGCACTGTAGGAGGTCTCTGTTGATGACCTGGTGACAGACTCTACCAAGATGGAAGATGTTTCGTTTCCACCACCTGTGCTGACAAGACGCTGGCCTACAAAACAAAGTATGGCTTGTTTCATATGCCTAAGTTGTTTACGATTTTAAAATTAGTTGAAAAGGTGGCTTAAGCAGGATCTTAGGCACCAATATAAAAAGCATCTCAAACAACCTTTTTTGTAAGATCGTATCTTCAGTTCATCTATATCAGGGGTCACCAACCTCCAGAGGGCCGCGGGCCGCACAGCAGACTACCAGCAGACTCGCGGGCCGCACACCCCCCCCCCCCCAAAAAAAAACTGCTCATACCTGTAGTTTTATTTTTCCATGTCAGCTCCCTCCCTGCCTTCGGGAACCGCGGCTCCCTGCCTTAGGGAACCGCGGCTCCCTGCCTTAGGGAACCGCGGCTCCCTGCCTTAGGGAACCGCGGCTCCCTGCCTTAGGGAACCGCGGCTGTGCTTGTAAAATCATCGCGGAGCCCTTCCTGTCTTGACGGGCTCCGTGCAGCATTGTCCCGCCTCTAAAGGAAGTTGTTTACCACTTCCTTTGGAGGCGGGACAATGCTGCACGGAGCCCGTCAAGACAGGAAGGGCTCCGCGATGATTTTACAAGCACAGCCGCGGTTCCCTAAGAGGCAGGGAGCCGCGGCTGCAGAAGGAGTTGGTGAGTTTGCCTTGGCGGGCCGCACCGGGGTAGAGTCTCACGGGCCGCACGGAGGGACCTTGCGGGCCGGCCGCAGGTTGGTGACCCCTGATCTATATCATACCTGCTACAGATGCAGGAAATGCTATGCAAACTTCTCTTGAAGTCCAAAGAAAACAGATTCTGTATGTATTTAACCGTTTTTATAGATTACTTTAAGAGTCGAATCTGTAAACTGCAAGCTTAAAGTTTACAATTGAGTAAGTATTTTCTAGAATTTAGGGTCCCTTTTACAAAGCAGTGTTAACATTCTGCACTTACCCCTTGTAACTGCACAACCTGCTTAGCATCTTCACATACAGCTAAGATCAATGCAGAGAGTACACGGTTGCATTAACTACACTGCACTTGATGCTATTAATGGCTGTGTTGTGTTAATACCATACTGCAAATTAAATGTAAAAGGTGCAGGCCCCATCCTTCACATGTTAACATGGGAATTAGTGCACATTAATGTAAATCAGTTGTTGGTTTATGCACACTAAATTCCCACCGTTTAATGCACTTTAGTAAAAAGAAAATACCTTTTTAAAACTTAAGGGGGGGGATTAACAGTCTTAATCTTTTTCATAGCTTGATACAGAAAAGTACATTGCTAGTAGTGCAGTCATCAGCCATGTTTATGGAGGATTCTGTGGGCCTAGAACGCAGTAAGGATCTAACGAGAGTATAAACACTGCACAGATGCCAATGCACCATGCATTTAAATGGATGGTAATGAAGCAATTAGCTGTGCCCAGAAGATCAGAAGGCTGAGCTCAACAGAAGACAAATATGAGATCTGAGGTGGCATTAAGGGTTAGCCGATAGACAAATTCCTCACCAGCACTGACCAGAGGAGTAGAGTGGAAGTTGGTTAACTTATCTGCATGAGCTAGGCAGTGACATGTAGATAGATGCTGGGGAGAGACTGGTTCAGTTGGAGTGGGTGGGAAGGATGGAATGAATATAGGTATAGCTGGGAATAGAGTTATAGTATTCAGAGAAAAGTAATGGTTTTAGTTCCTTTCGGAATGTCTGAAGATCTTTGATCTGATGGGGTCTGGAAGGAAATTCCAAGAGTGGGTGCTGTATACGTGAAGGTTGTGTTGCTGGTAGCTTGTTTTAGTCTTCTGGAGTGAGGCTGGTATTAAGAGGAGATCGAGTACTTTCTTCTGCTATCAGTTTTGGCATGTATCTTAGTTGTCAGGTAGGAGGGAGAGATTAAGTAGTTTGAATGTAGTAACTATTGTTTTGTACTTTATCCTGCTTACTATTGGGAGCCAGTGGAGATTGAGAATGGGGGTGATGTGGTCAGATAGCCTTGCCTTTGATATAATCCTTGCAGTTACATCCTGGGCTAATTGAAGTGTGTATGGTTTTTAGATAGACCCCTTAATTGGTCTTGTTTTATTTGATTCTTGTGTGTCAAATGTGTATATATAGTCCAAAGCCATTTCAGTGGCTGCTTTTTTTTTGAGATATTGGACATTAAGGTGCTGAACTGCAAGGGTGCCAATAATGTTGACCACAACTATATAAGTCTCCACTGTAGTATCTATTAAGCTAGTTTGCTTTATTGTGAAACCACAAGCACACATTGGTCTTGTCTAGTTAAGCCTTTGTGTATACTGTATGTAACCTTATCCTTTATACACAGTCAAAATCTGAATGCTTAACATTACGTTTCAAAGCTGTCTAGTAAAAATTGGAAAAATGTACTAGACTAGAAGAGATCTGGTTGATGGAACTGCAAAGATGCAGATACCATGACTTCGACTGACTCAAGCTTTATTTCCTTTCGCTTTGACAATTTTGATATAAATCTAATCATGTGAAATATAAATTTTTATTTGATATTTATCCTGTCCTAAAATCTAGACTAAAGCAATTTGAAAGAGCAGAGGGCAAGCAACTTGTAGCGAGAAAGACCCCACAGGCCTGGAGAACACTGTGGTAGGCAAAAACTAGCTATCCAATGATGCCAAGCTAAATCTTTCTCAGACAGCAAAGGTAGTGAAATAGCAGGTTCAAGAGAAATGTAGCTATATGAGAGTTTGCACTGAAGGACGACGACATCTGTTTTATTGATGCAGCCATGAACAGATTTGTTAACTTGGTGGACTTGCCAGATTGTGTCTTGTTTTTGCTTTTCATTTTCACTGTGGGTGTTTTCCCATTTCTCTTGAAGTCTTTTGAAAAGCATACAGAGACTGTACTAGAATATGAATGGGGTGGAGACCAGAGGAGAGGAGAAAAGCAAAGCTAGACTACATAGTTTGAAATTGGAGGCTTTGTAATTTTTTTGCAGGAACTTATAGCTAATTTCATAGATGTTGCCATTGCTAAGAGTGTGGGTACAAGTGGCAAGATATACATGAGGGGAGGAAAGATGTAGGGTGTTGGGGGGGGGTTAGTGGCAAGCAAGAGGCAGATGTTTGACTAAGCTGGGATGGGACTGGGCTGCTTCCTTACTGGATTTGGCAGGGGCTATGAGCCTCTGGAGGTTTCAACAAAAAAAGTGTGGAGGATGGCAATATTGGAAAAGGAAGGGCTAGAGATGATGCAAAGAGAAGAGGGTGGAGAGGGAGAGGGACCTTTGGTTTGGAGAAGAGCTGTGTGGTTGTGGTCTGTTAGAATCTGGAGAAAAATGGAGATATTACGAAATGGGGCTTGAAGGGGTGGGTAAGGAGTCATAGGGACTACAGGAGCAGGCAGGCAGGCATAAGAAGGGCTTGGAGAGATGTGGGTACTTGCCTTAAAATATTAAGGGACTTAATTTCAAAGGAAGAGGCAATTGTTCATGTGGGACGTCAAGCACCAGAAAATGGCATGCTTCTAATTCAGGAGACTCACCTCAACTCTGCAAGTGCATTTGATATCTAGCTTCTCCCACAGTGCTGGGGACCTCTGATGCTAACAGCAAGCAGAGGGGATAGCAATTGTGTTTCAGAAGGACCTATATCCAAAATGTGAGAAACTGGACACTATTTGCTAATTTGAATATTGTGGACATGCTCTACCCTGGGCAGTATATGTGGCCCTAGCAAGCAATCTTCCATAGGGAACTAAAAATTGATCTTGTATTTTCAAAAGGGATTTTGTTGCTGGGGGGACTGGAATGTAGATTTGGGTTTTGAGGTGGGGCCATGGGACAACTAGGCATTTCTGGGGCTAGGACAGAGTTAAAAAGAATGGTGTGTGTGTGGGGGGGGTGATTTGGAGGTGGTTGGCATGTGGCAATAGATGCATTGGGGTCAGTGAGATCATACTATCATCTCAGTTATTCAAGAAGAGATGTTTGTGGCCAAATACCCCCAAGTTCTAGATGCACACATTGAAAGTATTACATGGTTGGACCATGTGCTGATATGGATAGAACTGAAAGGGAAAGCATGGGAGAGAGAAGAGACCTGGATGCTTAACAGCATACTGAGGCAGAAGCTATAGTTCAAGCATATGCAAGAGAAATCATTGAGTTTGACAACACTGGGGAACTGGAGGATTCTATACTACAGGATGCATTTAAAGCAGTCAAGGGTTTTGTTTTTTTATTAAAATTAGTAAAGCCACAACTGTTAAATACCAGCATGAGGCAAAGATAGCAGCTTTACAGGAAAAGGCTAGGGAAAGAGAAGGTGCATAACAGCACAGGCCCACACTTAGAGATATAATGGAAGTGGGGAGGGTAATTAATAGCTTGCTGGCAGACCACTTGGAGTTGCGCCTACTGTTACTCTGGCAGCAGTATTATGAAAAGGGAAATATGGCAGAGAAATTGCTGACTTATTTGTGGACAGCACAAGCAGATGTGTGGTCAGACTTAAGGATAAGAAAGGAGAGCGGCACAGCTCTGAAATTAGAGCACGCTTTAGAAAATTCTTGGGTGACCCATACAAGCAGGAGGAAGCGATACAAGATGGTGCAAAATATAAGTCTCTGGAAAATGTCAGATAACCAGACCTGAAAAGGCGAGAGGAAGAGACATTGGATAGTCTCATGGCAGAAACAGCAACATTTGCCATTAATGGACAGGGTGCATACCAGGGGTGTCCCTTATCCCCCTTTCTCTTGCAATGGAGCCTCGAGCAATAAAGATTAGAGCAGATACCAGCATTACAGGCATAGGCATAGGAGTGGAGCATCACAAGGTGTCGTTTGCAAGTGGCATTGCTTTCCATAACTAGACCCTTAACCCTAGCTAACCTGCTTAAAGTGCGGAGTATTCAGAGGGCTTGAATGAACTTGCCACCTAATCTAGAAGGCTGATGTGAGTTTTCCATTTAGATGGGCAGTAGTAAAACCTTATATGTGACAAATTATGGCTTTATTGGCAGCAGTTAGGATGTGGTGATGGGCTAACTTGTCTATCATGGTTTGGAAGAATGATAGCCATTAAGGTGAATATTGCCACAGCTATTATGTCTTTCAAGTGCTCCCGCTACCTGTATTTAAGAGTATTAATAGGATTGCATCAAAGGATATTTTGGTAGAATAATGGGACGTCCCTCAAATTTCCTTGGGTGGGATTCCAGTAAAGGATAAGATGGTGTATTTGGGGGTAGTTTTGGAATTATGCTTTGATGGGCAGGTGGTGCAGGGGGGTGCCTTTTAAAGTTGTGGCAGATCCGAGTCTTTAAAAAGTATTTATAACTTGATTTTTGTGCAGTGTACAAACATTGGTTTTACAATGGCTGGATTGTGATATGCTCTATTTGAGGCTGCCCAATTAATTGCTAAACCAGCTACAATTGGCTCAGAATGCAGCAGCCAGGGTCATTTTGGGTGGGGGAAAAAAACTTTACCACCCTTACGCTGAGAGCTGCAATGGTTGCCTATTTTTCATTTAACGTTTAGATATTTGTGTGGGGGGGGGTTATCTGCTTTCAAATGTAATGAATTGTTAGTGTTACAATGATACGTCCCAGGAGGGATTTGTGATCAGGGGATCAATTACTAATTGTTCCCACTCTAGCGGAGAGAAGAGAAAAAAAAAGTGCAAGGGTGTCTTTGGTCTTTGGATCAAAGTTTTGGAATTTTGCCTCTTGCACTTTGTGTGGATCAAATTTTTTAGGAAAGATTTGAAAACTGTTTAGGGAGGCTTATGTTTTAAATTGATTTGTGTGTGCTGGTTAGTCTGTTTCATGTATGCTTTACTATCGACTATATCATTGTATTACTGCTTAGCAATATTACTAGGTGGTTTATACAAATTTTAAATAAAATACGCCTCCTAGAATAGCCGAAGTACTTTATAGACTGGAAAGAAGTGTGGGATGGTGGGGCCAAGTCACTTTAAAATTTTAGGAGCTCCCAACCTTGGCATAACATACCGACCTGGTTCTGCTCTTACCTTACTGATCGTACACAGCAAGTCAAGAAAGGCAACATTCAGCCCATTCAAATTCCAACAGGGAATACCCCAAGGGTTATCCCTTTCATCTTTACTCTTCAACCTCATTGAAGCAAGATGTGGTTTTTGATAATTTCACATCTATGCAGATGACCTAATGTTCTACCCCTCACACCCCCCCCCCCCATTTCCATAACCAACCCAGACTACCCCTCTATAAAAACCTGTCTCAATGCAGTATTGGAATGGCTACAAAAACCTCTCAAACTATGAAGAATCTGAAGCCATATTCATCTCCAAGGATTCCTCCAGATACAATCATAATGGATAAGATTGCTCTTCATTAAAACAGAAAATCAAATACCTCAGAGTTACCCTCCTAGAACTGAGCATGCAGGCTCACATAATGAATATCACTACTACTGCTTACTACAAGATAAAACTGCACAGCCTTTGCCCTCTCCTGGACCCCAACCACTTCTGAACAGCAATTCAGGCTGTAATCACCCCCCACTTTAAGACCACTGTAAATCCATCCTTCAAGGCCTTCCAAAACATACTCATCTACTTCAGCTTGCCCAAAACACCACAGCAAGACTGAAAAGGCACATCAAGACATGAATATATATCCCAGTGCTCAAGAATCTACACTGGCTCCCTATACAGGTCTGAATCAAACACTATTATGCTCACTTATAAATCCACCCATGACCGACCCTGACTCCACAACCTCATCCAGAAACCACCTAATACAAGACTAAGGCAACAACCAGAACTCTCAAAATTCCAGCACTCAAGATATCAAGTACCCAAGCAATTTGCCAGAGATCCTTCTCTATATATGGTCCCACACTCACTCCTGAGTACACTAAGCAACAGACTCCAGTGACTTCTGTAAAAAGCTAAAGTCTTTCTATTCAGATAGGTTTCAGAGCCGAAGAATTAACAAATGCCTCTTTCCCCACCCATCAATGTAACCTCACAGTATTCTGACATTCCTGTCTATAGCCATACCCACAGCACTCACTGCTGTACATAGTTCTATCCTGTTCCTAACCTTCCTCTTCTCCTCCAGCCTTCCCAGTGTTGGTAACATCCTATAAATCACTGTTTTGTATGACAATGTTTCTTTGTATAACACTGCCCCATGTACAACAGTTTATTGCTCAACATAAGTCACCTTCATAATCTGAAAGGTGGTATAAAACAAATGTCAACTATGTGATGCTGTTGAATGGATGTGGTTGGTTGACAGCAAGCTATGGGGACAGAACACAGAAGCTAATGGGATGTGTTCCCAGATCCAGCCCTAATAGTGTAAATACAGATGGTACCTACTCCCAAAGGTGATATATACACCATTTTATGCAACTATGGTCATTTTAGAAGTTCTATTTTTGATTTGGACATCTTGAGGGGAAAAAACAAACCAACCCAGGCATTCAGACATGAAATTCCTGGCTTTATAAAATGGACTATGGACATCTCTGGGGCAAACACCCACATGTGCTGTCTATTTCTGAAGTTCAGCATGGCAATCTGTCCATCAGTGGTGACATCCATGTTTATTCCTGCTCCAGGGCACAGACATCAAAAAAGCTCTTGAAAGGGAGTAAAGATACTCAGATATCCAATACTTTTCACAACTAAAAAATAAAGTGAGATGGGGGCACTTGTTAGTGCACCAGTGTATGTTTATGCTTACAAAATAGCAGGCAAGGACATCTATGCAGAATGGGATAGATGACCCCCTTCCTGAATTATGGCTGCTGCCATCCATATCAGATAGGTTTGTTAAAAATTGAGCAGAAACTTGCATTTGGCTGGCCTTTTTACATAGGTACATTTTAAAAATAATTTCCAGGTCAAAACCTGTGTACAAACTGTCTCTGTTCTGCCCAAACTATGGCCTCTGACCTGAAACCTCTGCAGAATTCATACGAAATAGGCACTCATGTTGTGCATATACTTCAAAGGCATGCAAATTTATAAAAGCCTTCCGTGTGCAAAACAGGCCTTACATGTGGAACACACAATTATCCCTTAACCTTACGGTATGGCCACAGTTGCTGTTAGCATTTGTCTGAAGAAACTACAACTTTGTGTCACTTTCTCCAATGTGATCACCACTGATAGGAAAGCTTCAGCTTGTATTAGAAAGCTGCAAGTCAGTCACTGACAGCAAAGACTTGCAAAGAGTATAAAAACAGATAACGTTCTTATTGGGTATACAATAGTATCCTGTTATAAAAATGGGACTGAAAATGCTAGGAAGGGAACTGGCATTACAAGCTAAAAAAAAAAAAATTTAGCCTTACATCAAGATGTGAATTGTACTGCATGAAGATCATTGCTTCCCTTCCCCTAAGGGGCTAAATCTACACAAACATGCTGTAGTGTCCAAGTATACCTACTAGTACCAAAATAAGGTGGCTTCTGAATAAAACTGAACAATCTTAAAATTGTACCTGTAACTCTTGCTCTGAAAGGACTGCCTGTGATATTATTCGGTCCACCGTATTTAATGCCAATTTGGTAATTCCCAGGAGCTAGTGGTGTGTACAGAACTTTGTAACCTTCTGGAATCTCTCTGCAATCCATTGTCACCTTGGACGGTCCTTCAATTGTAACAGCGAGTGTTCCTGGGTCAGCTTTGGTATTATTGATAGTGAACTCCGACTGTTTACCTGGAATACACAGCAGGGAAAGGTAGTCAATAGGAAAAGAACATTCAGCCTTAAAAATATATTCAGCTTTACAAGCCAGCAGAATGTCAATTCCATATGTATGTCTAACATTCTGATCTCTTCCATCCACAGTGTGAATCCCACTTACACTGCTCAAAGGGTCCTTTCCCCACCAGTGACTACCTCCCAGAATAAGACCTTTTTGCTTGGAGACTACCAGTACCAGTTTTTTCACTTGTATTCAGACTTATGCAGTCATACATTGCCAGCGTAATGGTGAATCAGAATGACCATTCCAGTAACATCTTATTTCCCAATTAGATAGCCCTGCCTAATCTGAACTCCTTTTCTTTGGTTCCTAGAAACCCCCCCCCCACCCCACGGAGGAAAAAACATCCCCAGAATTTGAATGGATACTTAGGGAAGCAATGACAAGCTCTCCCAAACTTCCCCCCCCCCCAATGACAGTCTTAGAACAATTCTAGAACAAGCTGTGTAGTATCCTTGTGCAACTAGTACACATAGCAGCCATCTGTATTTAACTCTGCCCTATATACTGTAGGAGTAGCTGCCTGGTGCTTTGATCAATAGCCTAGTACCCAAACGAACCAGGCTCGATTCCCCACTGGTACTCTAACCTTTGGCAAGTCACTTTACCCTCCAATGCCTCAGATGAAAAAGGCCTGGCAATCTACTTCCGGTCATATCTTGCTAAGAAAACCCAGGGGCTGCTGGGTTGCCAAGAGTCAGCATAGACTTTACGGCACTTAAAAACCTTGTAGATCAATTTCTTCCAACCTGTCTTGGGGGATCCCCAGCCAGTAGGTTTCCTAGATATTCATCATAGGTGAGCTGATAGGATGCAACAAAATGTTTTCTCCTTTGTAACTGAGTGCATTTATTTTTGAAGATTGTTTATGTATTTGAGTATTTTTTGAGTAGGGGGTGCAATTGCTGGTTGGATGAAGGGTTATGCTTTTAATTGGTATTACCATTTATTTTGGTGGAAGTTGGTATCCCTCTTCCCAAACAGCATAGCCCCCCTCCTTCTCCCCAATACCCTCTGTGTGAACAGGGGCAGTATTGCTCAAAGGTGTTTGAGAATTTGGGGGTATATTGCAAACTAGTGTCGATTTCATTATGTCCACTAAAGGAAGGTGACAACTGCAAGAATTCCCAATAATGAAGTATTAAAAATATTCCCATAAAAATACAATTAAATATGCTATCCCATTAATTGTCTACTATACATACATTTTGCAATTATAGGTCCATATTTATTCCAATATGCTAAATACCAGTGTGGTCAAACTGATTTTATTTTATTTATTTAATGTCTTCTATACCATGCTCTTTAAAAATCAGTGCGGTTTACAGGTAACAGATTCGTGCAGTGCAGGCAGGCCGGCCTACTGTGGATTTACAACAAACGGGATTATATACAGGGTTAACAGGGTAACTATGTACAAGATAACTCGTTGTCATACGTTGACAGCTCGACACTACATGTTGGCTCAGCTATATACATGGTGACAGGGCAGGGGATTATACCTCTACCCGGGGTAGAGGGGATCGGGGTCTAGCAGGCTGGGCTGCAGACTTGTGGAGTGGCTGTGTCAGGGGTGTCAACCAGGGTCCTGGGTGTGACTGACTGCAGGTTGTCATCTGTTTTGGTGTAGTGCTGGAAGAACAGATAGTGCTTCAATGCCTTCCTAAACTGGGCGAGGTCATTGATAGCCTGGATGGCAGGGTGTTCCAGCATGTGGGTGCATATAGCGAGAACGCTCTGTTTCTAGTTGCCTGCGAGCATTTTGTGATAGTGCTTGGGAATTTCAGGGTATTGATGGCAGCTGATCTTAGTCTGTTGAGGGAGGTGGAGGAGCACTTGTTGATGGCTTTGTAGGTCATCATTAGGATCTTTATTTATTTATTTATTTATTTTTATTTATTTATCTATATTTTTCTATACCGCCCCTTCCAGCGATCAAGGGCGGTTTACAAGGAACATTTTAACAATTGTACACAGATGTATACATTTACATTGATCAGATTCAACTATTTACAATGAACGGTTAAGTTTAACTATTTACATTGAACAAAACTTCAACTTCAAGATGTATTAGTAATACAAACAACCATTAAATTATTTACATTGGATATTTACAGTGGTTGTGTTTTGTGTATATTTTGGAATTTATTTCCTTTTATGACGTAAATCGGGGGTGTGTATGGGGTTTCAGACGGGGGGGGGTGAGTTGTTTAGTTTTGAGCAAGGGGGTTTGTGTGTGTAATACCATGGTTATGGAGGTGTTTTGGGGGTATATGGGATTTCAAAGTGTTCAGTAAAGAGGTAAGTTTTTAGCTCTTTCCTGAACTGATAGAGGTCATTTATGACGCGAAGGTCTATTGGGAGGTCATTCCAGAGCGTAGGGGCAGTGAATGTGAATGCTCTGGAGCTAGTGGTTTTCTTTGTCTTCCTGAAGGCTTTTGGTGTGATAAGGGAGTGGGCTTCGTTTTGTCTGTGTGATCTAGTTTTGTTTGGTGATTGCAGTAGTGTGGATAGGTGTGAGGGGGCTATGTCTTTTATGAGTTTAAAGGTTGTTAGGATAGTTTTGTATCTGATTCGGCTATTGATTGGGAGCCAGTGTAGTTCTAGCAGTATTGGGGTTACGTGGTCTGTTAGACGTGCTTTAGCTATTACTTTTGCACAGATGTTCTGAGCTCTTTGAAGAAGGTATGTGCTTTTTTGAGGGAGGCCTATTAATAGACTGTTGCAGTAGTCAAAGTGGGGGGTGATTAGTGTATTTACTACAGATCTAAAATCTTGAGTTTCTAGGAGTGGCCTTAGGTGCTGAATAGTTTTTAAAGATCTTAAAGGAGATCCTGCAGTGGACCGGGAGCCAATGCAGGTGCTTCATAATTAGGGTTATATGTTCCCTCCTGGAGGCTCTGTGCAGGATTCTGGCAGCCGCATTCATTGCAAGTTGCAAAGGATTGAGTGTGTTTCAGGAGACCATGTAGTATGGTGTTCGCATAGTCGAAATGTGGGATTACTAGTGCTTGGTGGACTGTCCGAAAGTCTTCTGGCTCAGTTGTCGCAGGTGGCGAAGCGTCTGCATTTTGTTATCGCCTTGACCATGTTTCTTATTTGGGCCTTCATATTGAGCTGTTGATCCAGCGTGACCCCTACGTACTGAATCGTGGGCTTGCTGAGGAGCTCTGCACCTCGCACCTTCAGTGAGGTGGGCAGAGTGAATGTTGGTTTCCTGGTGATAAAGAGGACCTCTGTTTAAATTTGATTTAAAACCAAGTGCACTTCTCTTATGTAAGAATTTAAATTAAGATGTCTTGCTTCATAGCATGCAATGGTCCCAGTAAGCAGCATTCACCAACTTTTGGAATATTTAACTCATGTTTCCTCGAGAGGGTTTAAGTCTCAGCAAAAAAAAAATTTCCCATGTTCCTTTGGACCTGAAGGTTCTAAACATGCACCAACATCGGCACGCTTTTGTTTTGCAGAGTAATGAAACATGATTCTACTTGATTTAAGATTAAATGCCAAATTTAGGCTTTGACTTTTTTTGGGAGGGTAGGGCAGGCCGCAGCAGTTATATGCTTGTATTTTTAGGATGAAGGGTGGTATATTGGAAGGGGACGAGTTTACTGTACTACACTCTAAACTTTTGATTAGTGTGTAATCAAAATGTGAGATTTACACAATGGAAGCCATGCAGGCCAATCTTTTGGGAATATTCATTGCAAACTATCCTGAAGTCCGCCAGGCAAAGCTTGGCAACGGCTGCTAGTTTATGGAATAAAGTTTGTACTACATTTCTTAGTGAGCCATTACTAAATTGTGTATTCTTGGTAAGATTTTCAAGATGATACCCTATCATTTGGCATTTTTTGTTTTCCATTTCTCCAGCAAATCCTGGCCCTTTTCTATAGGAATGTACATAAAGAGAAATCTTCAGTTGCCTCTTGCTTCCTCATATCAAAGAATTCCTTTAACCTTATGGTCAGCCCAACCAGAGTGTATTGTATGGAGATTTGCCTGTATCAAACATTGTTCCAAATTTGTATTTTAACTCCTGCAAAAGGTACCTACTTCCCTTCCCTATTAATTGTACAACTGCATGAATTCTACATCTGCATACAGGCAAAGAATCCAATTTCTGAATTTTTAGAGATTGGACATTTTTGGGGTAACGAGTGGACAGGTATTTGCCTTATATAACACACATCTAAGAACATCTAAGAACAGCATAGTACCAGGATCTGAGCCTCCAGCCCATTTCAAGAGAAACCCTTCTCCACATTTACAATCGCAATTAACAGGAGGATGACAGCTTACCAGACCTAAGAACGAATCAAAGCATTGATGCATGGGGAAGAATGAAGTCTTAACACCCAGTGTCAGTCTGTCTGTCCTCTTGAACACCTTTCAGTAATGACTCAAGCAATAGAAAAAAGTAGTGGTTCTAGGGACAGCCTTGTCTCATGTCCCATTAAATGGAATGCCTGTCGTAGAGCCATTAGCTAAGATTGATGCTCCAAATTCAATGTTTAAGATGGTATCTTGACCTTAGAGGCCAGTTCACTCAAAGGCCTTTTCAGTTTCAAGAAAAAGCAAAGACTCTTAATGGCTGAATAGAATTGAGGCTAGCATTTTGAAAATACTGTCTAGCAAGTTGATCAGTTTTTTCACAAATCAAAATCTAGAATTCTACTTTTCAACATTCAGCCAAACTTACAAATCCTAGTCTAAGATGGTGATACTGTACTTATCAATGGTATTGGATAAGTTATTAAAATCAATTTTGTCCACTCAGGTAGCTTCAAACTGCATTATTGTGCCCATATACAGGAGTCAAAATTCAGACTTTAGAAAAAGTTAAAAAAAAGTTTAGCATGTTATCTTTAGCACTTGTAGATAACATTAATACATAGAATAGTACTAGTAAACATCTGTTGGCCAGAAATCAAGACCAGCCACGGCTGGGTCAGAGACCTTCGTTAGTTATGGAAACTGCTCCTTGCTCATGACCCAACCACTTATTGCATTGCTCTACTGCACCGTAAACCCAAGGAGGAAACAGTACAGCTGTCCCACCCAAGCTGTCCCGCCCCTATGAAAGAATGCAGGCATTTCCTGTTAAAGCCTTTCCACGAGTTGAGCCCACACTGGGTGTGGACATGGCAGGCCAATTTAGAATACTTCTGGCAAGGGACCATCTCAGAGCCCTGGGGTGCTCTAGCTTATCTGCTGAAATGGACAAGCTTAAGTTTAATTTTAGCCTCCAATCAAAAATAAAGAATATGCTTTTAGTGTTAAGGAAAGTTAACCTTTATCATAGTTTTACAGGGAAAATAGCTGTTTTATCTCTACACTTCTGGGAGCTTTCAGCACAGCTGTTTAAAGCACACAGCTACCACATCTAGCTAGCTAAAAGTATGCACTCCATTTCCAGACCAGCAATTTACAATGTTTGAATCTTGATTACCTGCTTTTTGTACCCTGCTTTGCTGTGTCAATATAAAAAACAGATATAATTAAAAATCTATTATAGTGATTTACAGTTACTACCTAAGAATAAGGAAAATTAAAAGGAATAAGAATGAAATGTAAGATGGTGTTGCTGCCTAGTGGTTAGAGTATCAGGCTGAGCCCCAGGGAAAGCAAGGATCAAATTGATGTTCCTTGTGATTGATTACAGTGCTTCAACCCACTGTTGCCTCACTGACAGCCTAGATTGCGTCCATGCGGAGAAGAAACTCATGTAGCTGTCTAGCCTGCCTTGACTTTGGCAAATTAAATCTCAAATACAAATGTAAAATTATGGTAGATACCTTTAAGCAAGTCTGGAAGAACATAACATGTACTGCATGTTTATCAGATGAAGAAAGGAAGTGGTAGTGTCCCTGGAAGTGTCAATTCTGCTGATGTCTACAGCCTTCAGCTATTGGCCAGTATCTGATGTTTTATATGCATACTAAATACATGAAGATGGCTATGCAGTAGTCAGGTTGATGCAAAGCTCTTCAAGTGCACTAAATATTTAAAATCCGGGAGTGAAGCGGCCTACTTGTTAGAGCAGTAAACAGAACCAGAGAAACCAGGGTTCATATCCCATTGGTGCTCCTTGTGATCTTAGGTAAGTCACTTAGCCCACCCATTGCCTCAAACCCTTTGTGATAGGAACACCTACTGTACAAGGAAATAACTCCCTAGTATAAACGAACAGGAGGTGGTCCTCTTCCAGTTGAAAGGAGGGGGGATGAGGGGCCATAGGAGTAACCAGAGGAAATATTTATGGAAAGGTGGCAATATGTGAAAGCTTCCCGATGTAGGTGGAGGAGATGAAAAAGGATCTGAGGGAAGGGAAGGCAAGGCACTGCAGAACTCATGATAGGCTGTATGGTCTTTATCTGCCATTGTTTTCTACGTTTCTGTACCTCACCTTGAGCGATTCCTGAGAGATGAGCCAAATCTGAAATCTCTTCCCTTATGATAAATAGCCTGCTGCAACCAAGCCTGGAATAACTGAGTAGTTAATCTTTCACCAAGCAGTCTTATCTAATTCTAGTTTGTATGTTTTTTCCACTGTGGTTCTCTGCTTTAGATACTGGCATGTAGTGCAGGTGTCCACCCTGTGTGCTACCTTTCACACATAATCCCTGCTTAGCCGTTTTCTATTAAGCAGGGCAAGTTAAAGTATTATTGAATTTCAGTGGATGTTTGGACCCTTCCCCCTCAAATGCTGTATAGCTAATACTTAAGATTCTAGGTATTTTGAATAATCGTGTTCAAAAGTCATGTTCACTAGTGTATTAAGACACTGGGAAAGAGCACTGACCTAGTAAGAAGATAAACCCAGCCTCCAGACTGAGCTGGCTGTTTGTAGCAGCCCTGTCAGAGGATGGTAGTATGTTCTTATACGGCCTGTTCTGGCTGAAGAGCTGAAGGACAAGAGGATGACACAGGCCCTCTGGTCACAGCACTGCAGGCTAGTAAATTTTTCTGCCATTAAGTAGGTGGCTATCATGAGAATTTCCACATGTACTCTGCCTGTTTTTTTGCATATATTGAATTCACTAAACATAATGCCTACCACCCTCTTCCCCTCCCCCCAACTTTCTCTGTCCTCAGGTTCAATCTTTCCCTCCTTCCCAAATGTATCCTGAAAGTAATGCTCTTATGAAGTGTGATCAAAGATTATCACAAGCTCTACACCACCACAAGTATAATGCTGACAGTTATTGCACTGTCTCCTTCAAAGTAGTCCTTCTGATAAAAAAACACACACTTCGTCCAGCGTTCCTAGCACTGTTGGAAACAATTTCAAAATGCCTTTTGTTAAGCAAACGTCAACACAGCAGCTTCACAGCATAATAGTTTCCAAGTCATCAAATCTCCTTCCTTTCAGTGGTAATTTCAGTTTTGGAAACAAAAAAAAAAGTCACAGGGTGTGAGGTGAGGCAAGTATAGAGGCTAACAGACTTGCGCGATTTGGTGTTTGAGCAAGAACTGCTGGCCAAGATGTGATGGTTGCTGCTTCATAACACCCCAGCTCACACATTCACCACTCCTGTGCAACTCTGGCTTCTTACGACAAACTGCATCTCTCAAATGAGTCAGAACTTAGAAGCAGTTCTCATTAATGGTTTGTCCCTTTGGAGCACACTCATGAGCAATACCATAGTAATCAAAGAAAACTGAAAACATTACCTTGACATTGCTCCTCACCTTATTGGTTTTCATAGGTCTGGAGAGTGGAAACACTGGTCAACATTGAAATTGTTGCTGACTTTAAGGCCCTAATCTGTAGTATCTTGGTGAGCTGAACATGAACATTAAAAAATTTTATTGGCTCTCGTTTTGAAGATATTGCATGTAGTTCATTTTTGACGTTTCACCGTGTAAATTTATCCAGTAGGACATCAACATCCCAAATAAGCCTTGAATGATGTAATATTGCATCACATTGCATAATACCAGCATGCACACATCATCCAGAGTTGATTGCATCATTTTCTGATGCAATGCAAAACTGCCAGACGGCTGCTGAAGCCATCTGAAAGCAGTGTACTTATACACAGTCAGAAAGGAAGGTAATCTGGTATTCTGTTCAGATACTGAAAGCCTCACGAATGCCTTAAAAAAAAAAATCACTCATGACCCATAAGACTGGAGACTATAGACTCTTAAAACTGAATCTGAAAGCTGTACTTTTGAACAATGGAAACCGTCTTCCATCTAGTCCAGTAGTGCATGCCGTCCACATGAAAGACATACGATAACTTAAAGCATCTGACTTCCATTAACTATAACAAGTACAGCTGGCATCTCTGTGGTGACTTGAAGGTAGTTGCCCTTTTAATGGGACTGCAGCAGGGATATATAAAATTATGTGAGTGGGATAGCTGAGCAAGGGATTGGCACTACTTGCGGAAGGAATGGAATCGCAGTCAAAATGTAACAGTTGGAGAGAAGAATATCCAGCACCCAGCTCTGGTTGAGGCTCACAAAATCCTGCTACCACCCCGAAAAACTTTGTGAAAGCCATGGACCGCACTTCGCCAGCTTTCCGATACCTGCATGAAAAGTTCCCTCGACTCAGCGAAGGGAAGATTAAAGAGGGAGTTTTTGTGGGTCCTCAGATTTGAGAGCTCTTCAAAGATGACCAGTTCAACAACTTGCTGCAGGGTGATGCGAAACAAGCATGGAATGCTTTTCGCCTAGTGTCAAACTTTCTCGGGAATGTTAGGACAGAAAACTACAAGGAACTAGTAGAAGACATGCTGATGCAGTATCAGAAACCTGGCTGCAATATGTCTCTAAAGATCCATTTCCTTGACTCCCATCTCGATTTCTTTCCTGACAACTGTGGTATGGTTAGTGATGAACAGGGCAAACGTTTTCACCAGGATATCGCAACAATGGAGCAAAGATACCAGGGAAAATGGTCCACTATAATGCTGGCTGACTACTGCTGGACACTCCCCAGAGAAGCTACCGAACAGCTGTACAAGAGACAGGCTAAAAAATCTAAATAGTCTGACTTTTTTTTTTACAGGTATTAACCGAAGGCCTATTTACTATTGACATGCATTTCGTGATGTAAACAGTTCTTGTACATTACAAAAAACTAGAGCCAACTTTGCAGTTTCACTGTCATATTAGTGTTCAGCATAAAAAAATTGATAAATGACTTTCAGTAACATGACTTTTGTAAAGATTTGTTAACCGGTGAAACTTACATTGACAATTAAGCCTTAGTTTCTGGGTCATAACCATAAACCCATGATTCATCACCAGTAATAATTTGATTAAATCAGTCATTTTCAATGCATTCCAACTTGACAAGCTTTACCATGTCTCGTCTCCAAATACAGGAAGACAGTACATGAAGACTGTACTGACCCAAAACTGATGTCCATGTCCTTAGCAAGCTCCCTGATAGTCAAGTGACTATTTGAGCATAACATGCACTGCTTCAACTTTGCCTTCATTCCTGCTTGTGGATGGTCTTCCAGAACGTTCACTCACTTTGGTGGCCCTCTTGGAAACATTTGTACCAGTCAAACTCTAGCACAACACGTGCATTTGCCACAATTTGTCATAAGTCTCTTTGCAGAAGTCTCCAAGTTTCTAGCAGAATTTAATGCAAATACGCCGTTCAAAAATGTTTTCACTCAAATTCGACGAACTGCTTTTACACGATATCAAACATCACGTGATTAAGTAGAGGTGTGCTGCAGCCACACTACACTCTGCACAGAACTAGGTCACCGCATGCTTGACAGCATCATGGTGCAACATATTATATAGCTACACAAGTCTAGATGCTTTTTGATCACCCCTCATTTCCCTCCACCCCCACCAGGTTCAAACCCCAGCTCCCTCTGCTACCCTTTTCCTGGTCAGACACTCCCATCTTTGCTTCCCTGTCCGCCCCCAAACCACATGCATTTCATACAGTTCTAAGCCACAGTCAGGCCCAGGGCAGGGAAGGAGGATGTGGCCCGACATGCAGCTGCCCTCATTTAACTGCAATGTGTGGAGATATGGCAGTGGCAGCTGCTGGCATGGTCCTCCCACCTCTTGATCTTTGTTCAGTCCTGCACAAAAAGCCAATTCCTTAGCGTCTCTCTAGTCCAGTCCCGGAACCATAGAGTTTACAACCTCCTCCAGCAGCCTTTGAGACTGAAATATACTGGTGCCAGCAAAGCGCTGATGTAAGTAGGCAAGGACCGCCCCCTCTCCCCAGTACTTTCAGTCTCCAAGCAGCTGAAGGAGATCCTGAGCCTGGTTCTGGGCTCAGAGAAATAAGCAGAGCTAAATGGGATACATTCCTTTTTTCTGACCTTTAGATTTCAATTTGGTTTTAGTTACTTTCCCCTTTTTTGTTTTGTTTGCAGGAGCTGTGCTGTTGCAGGAGATTTCTTCCTCTGGCCCCCCCCCCCTCCCTTCCTTTGCTTTTAAAAGCCCCATTGCTTAAACGAGCACTGCGGTGTACAAGCAGCAAAAAGGAGTTTCTGTGCCTCCCTGCTCCTGAACTCGATTCTAAGGGTGAGGAGCAGGTTGCAGGCTTACAGCAGTGGCCCGGAGTCCGCAGGACAGCAACGGAAAGTGTTGCCGGTGTTGGAGCTGAAGCAGAAGTCAGGCTGAGCTCCAACGGGGCTGCTGCATATCTCCCTCTGTTTCTTCACCCGATCTTCGGAGGTGAGTGAGGGATACCTTTTTCTCTTACTTTCAGGGGCTAATTGCGATTTACATGGCAAGGGGGTAGGATTAGGGTTTCTTTTTTGGATTTCAGGGTGGTCTGCCACATGAGTTTTAGGTGGGAATACACTGCGGCGGCCATTTTGAAAAGTCCTGTTTTGATTTTTGGAGTTTAGTTTCGCCTGTTTTTGACATTCTATCCCTTGTTTTGGCTGCAGACCATCAGATATCGTCTTGGGGGAGGTATGTGGTACTGGTATATTTAAAAAAAAAAAAAAAAAAGGGGGTTTGCAGAGCCTGACTGAAGGCTCCATTTTTCTGTGCTTTGCTGCAGCTCCACGGGGTCGGGGGTGGCAGTAGAGTGGAGGTTCTGGTGTCTGAGTATGCCTGCGAAGCCACGCTGTGTTTGTGGGGCTAAGCGGGGCTTATTGGCAGGCTCCGGTGTGTGTGGGGCCTGTACTCTGGAGTCCAGAGTTATGGAGAGTGCAGCTTCGTCTCCAGCCGTAGCCCGTGAGGCAATTCCACTAGGGGCAGGGGAAGTATTACCCCCATCTCTGGATTTTCAGGGGCCGGGTCATCCTCTGGGGAGGGATCCTCGGGTTCGCAGGGACCGAATCCAGTAGGCTTGGCTCCGGGGATTCCGCCGGATTTCTTCTCTCATGCAGCAGGCTTTTGTGCTACTGCAACCTGGAATGGTCCCTCAGGCTCAGGAATAGGAGGGGCAGAAGCGCTCAGGGTCCCTAGTTCAGCCTGAGGATGGCGTTCCTTCTGCGAAAGTTGCCAAAGGGACGGCTGATGAGGGTCCAGCGTCTCGTCTAGGGGAGGACCTGGGGACGGAGAACGTGGACCTCGATAATACCTCGGGTGAGGAGTTGGAAGAGGGAGAGTTGCCTGACGCAGAGCAGCAGAGTAGGCTCGTCAGGGTTTTTCGTCGGGAGGAGCTTCCGACCTTGATTGCCGAGACGCTCAAAATGCTGAATATGCCTGCGGAGACGGCGGCGCCAGACGATGCTCTGGAGGATCTGCTGCTCCAGGCGGTATGGACATCCCAGCGGGTCTTCCCCTTGCATAGAGTGTTTCGGGGTATGAGTCAGGAGTGGGACTCGCTGGAATCGGCTCTGAGGGGGTCCCGGGCCTTGTCGCGCCTTTATCCGTTGTCAGATCAGGATAGAGAACTTTTTCGGTCTCCCAAAGTTGATGCGGCGGTATCAGCGGTGACTAAGACGACTACGATCCCGGTTGAAGGCGCTGCAGTGTTGAAAGATCTGCAGGACAGGAAATTGGATACACTGTTGAAGCAGGTTTTTGATGTGTGCGCCCTCTCGATGCAGGCCGCCGTGGCGGGGGCTTGGGTAGCGAGAGGCTGTTTGCGCTGGTCCCAAAGATTGCAAGGGGATGTGGGGACAGCGCAGGTGGAAGATGCGGCGCACTTGGAATCTGGGACTGCCTATTTGTCAGACATTCATTATGATCTCATCTGTAGTGGGGCTAAGTGTATGGCCTCGGTGGTAGCGGCACAATGTTATTTGTGGTTGCGAAATTGGGCGGCCGACAGTTCCACCAAGGCTCGTCTCAGCAAGCTGCCCTTTCGAGGGAAGTTGTTGTTTGGGGAGGATTTGGAGAAGTTGGTCAAGGATCTCGGTGAGTCTAAAGGGGGTCGTCTTCCGGAGGATAAACCGAAGCAGGTCTGGTCTACTGCGGGGTCTCGGGGGGGCTTCTAGAGAGTTTTGCCGTTTTAGGGCGTCACGCTTTAGCCCCAGCGTGGTAGGTTTCCTGCTAGAAGCCAGGGGTTTCGTGGTTTCAAAGGGGCTGGTAGAGGTTTTTCCATCCTCCTCCGTTAAGAAGCCGCAATGAGATGAGGCGGGCTCAGGTGGACATAGTTCCCGTGGGGGGGCGTTTGCGGGAATTTTACCCTGCCTGGGTCCAAATTACGTCCGATCAGTGGGTTCTGGAGGTCATTCGAGTTATGCTCTAGAGCTCCTTCGTCCCGTGTTAGATTCCTTTGTTCTGTTGCCTTGCAGAGCCCCTCTCAAGCGGAAAGCAATCTTGGACACATTGCGGTGGTTATTACAGCTCCGGGCGGTAGTTCCCGTGCCGGTGGACCAGTACGGTTGCGGTCGGTACTCCATCTATTTTGTGGTGCTGAAGGAGAGATCCTTTCGCCCTATCCTTGATTTAAAGAAGCTAAATCGGTGTCTCTGGGTCACTCACTTTCGCATGGAGACATTACGTTCCGTCATTGCGGCAGTCAGACAGGGAGAATTTCTGACTTCTCTGGACCTCACGGAAGCTTACCTACATTTCCCGGTTCGGCAAGAGCACCAGCGGTATCTGCGGTTTGCGGTTCCCATGGGGCATTTTCAGTTTCAGGCGTTGCCCTTCGGCCTGGCAACGGCGCCCCGAACTTTCACCAAGATCATGGTAGTCGTGGCGGCAGCTCTTCGCAAGGAGGGGGTGCTCGTGCATCCTTATCTGGACGATTGGTTGATTTGGGTGAAGTCCAGGGCAGAAAGTGCAGAGGCCACCGCCCGGGTGGTGCAGTTGCTACAAAGTCTGGGCTGGGTGGTCAACTTTGCGAAGAGCAGGTTGACTCCCTTGCAGTCTTTGGAGTACTTGGGGGCGTGGATCGAAACAAGGCAAGCAGCAGTGTTCCTGCTGGATCAGCGTGCACAGGTGTTGGAGGCTGGTGCAGCGTTTTCTCTTGCGGGCAGCGCCCACAGCATGGCAGTATCTCCAGTTGCTCGGAACGATGGCAGCGATGATCGAGGTGGTGCCCTGGGCCAGGGTGCATATGCGAAAGTTGCCGAGCGCACTTCTCCGGCGTTGGTCTCAGTGAGATGCATTGTCTCATCGGCTGATCTGTCCTCCGGAGGTATGCCTGGATCTTCGGTGGTGGTTGCGGCTGGAGAATCTTGCGGCGGGTATGCCCTTGGAGCCTCCCTCCTGGAGGCTGTTGACCACGGATGCCAGTCTTCTGGGATGGGGGGCGTGTTGCGAGGGCACGTTTGCCCAGGGTCAGTGGTCGTTGGTGGAGAGGGAATGGTCCATCAGATTGGAGATGCGAGCGGTGTTTTTGGCCCTACAAGCGTTTCGGGGGAATCTTGCTCAGCAGGCGGTTCGTGTTATCTCAGACAATGCGGCTACAGTCGCCTACATAAATCGGCAGGGCGGCACCGGCAGCGTGGGTCTCGAACAGGTCAGTTACTTGCTTGGGCCGAGACGAATCTGAAGTGTCTGTTGGTGCAGCATGTAGCAGGTGTGGAGAATGTCGAGGCGGATTTTCTGAGTCGCCGACAGGTGTACCTGGGGGAGTGGGTCCTGCACCCCGATGTCTTTGCGCTCCTGGTGTGGCGCTGGGGACTTCCTCTGATGGATCTCATGGCAAGCTTTGAGTCGGCCAAGGTGGAGCGTTTTTTCAGCAGGCGGCGAGAAAGGATGTTGGAAGTCCGACGCCCTGGTGCAGAAGTGGCTGGAAGGGGGGCTTCTCTATGTCTTCCCGCCTTGGGCGCTGATAGGCTAGGTGGTGCAGTGCATAGAGCGTCATCGGGGCCTTGTAGTGCTAGTGGTGCCCGATTGGCCCAGACGGCCGTGGTATGCGGATTTAGTGCGGCTGTTAGCAGATCAACCGTGGAGGCTTCCTCAACGGAGCGATCTCGTGTCAGGGTCCGTTGCGCATGCCTCAGGTGGCTCGGTTCTTGCTTACGGCATGGCTCTTCAAAGGGCTCGGATGACGGCTAAGGGATATTCGGCGGCGGTCGTTTTGACCTTACTGAAGGCGCGTAGACGTTCCACGTCTGGCATACATTCGGGTCTGGTGCATCTTTGAGTCTTGGTGTACGGAGCGTACAGTGTGTCCGTTAGGTGCTTCGGTGTCTCAAATCCTCTTTCTTGCAGGATGGCGTGGACAAGGGTTTGGTGGCTAGTTCGTTGCGCGTGCAGTTGGCTGCCATTTCCTGTTACCATGGAAAGGTACATGGGCAGTCTCTCGGTGCACATGCTGACATCAGGAGGTTGAGGGCGGTGTTGCTCATGCGGCCGCCGAGGCGCTGTGCTGTTCCCCCGTGGGACTTGAATTTGGTGTTGGAGGCCTTGCTTGCTCCTCCGTTTGAACCGTTGTCCAAAGCTTCGCTAAAGGATCTCACGTTGAAAACTGTTTTCCTGGTGGCTATTTGTTCGGCTAGGAGGATCTGAGTTGCAGGCCTTGTCTTGGGAGCCATCTCTCTTTTTACGACCAGAAGGTGGTTCTGCGTACCCTTCTGGCGTTCTGGCCCAAAGTGGTGTCCGCGTTTCATGTCAACCAAGTCGTCTCTTCCTGTGTTCTCAGATCAACAGGGCAGATCGGAGGGCAGATTGCATCTGTTCGACGCTCGCAGGGTTCTGAAGAGGTATCTCTCTCGGACGGTGTCCTTTTGGCAGTCGGACAGGCTTTTTGTGGCGTTCGGAGGACTGCGAAAAGGGGAGGCGACGGCGAAGTCATCTATTTTGCGTTGGTTAAAGGAAGTGATTGCGTCGGCATACATCTTGAAAGGCAAGTTGGTCCCAGAGGGTCTTAGGGCTCATTCGACTCAGGCGCAAGCGGCATCTTGGGCAGAGTTCAGTTTGGTTCCCGTCGGCGACATTTGTAGGGCGGCGACTTGGTCGTCCTTGCATTCCTTTGCTAAGCATTATCGCTTGGATGTGTTATCGGCGGAGGATGGGTGTTTTGGTTCAGCAGTGCTTCAGGCTGGGCTTGCTTGTCCCCCCTGATATTCACTGCTCTGTTACATCCTCTATGGTTCCGGGACTGGACTAGAGGGACACTAAGGAAGGTTAAGTTAGACTTACCTGCTAATTGTTCCTTGCGGAACTCTAGTCCAGTCCCGGATCCCTCCCTGAAATTTTGAAGGGTCGCCAGCCTGCATGTTTCAGATCCCGCGGGTGCTCTTCGTTACCTACCTTCCTGGAGTTGTGGGATGAAGCCTCTGGAGGACCCTCTTGCGTAGCACTTTTGGCTGCCCATCCTCTGAGGGGGAGTACCTGGCGTTTCAGAATAAATGCACAAAAAAAAAAAACACGAACAAAAACCATAAGAGATATCTGTGTATATGTATATCGGTTAGCAGTTATTGCCCACTGTTGAATGTATTCTGGTTTAATCTACTTATTTGTTGCTCTGCTGAGTGTGCTTTGTGCACTTAACCATGTATATAGTTACATTAACTGGCTTGTATATAGTTATGTTCTCCCTGTTAAGAAACTTGTTTATTGTATACCCAAGTTATTTTTACCTGTTTATTGTAAGCACAAATCACTAAACTGAGATGTGTAGATTTAATGTTTATTGTAAACCGTACTGATCTTAAATAGCGCGGTATAAAAGAAAATGTAATAAATAAAATAAATAAAAAATAGGAACTGGTGAGAGGAACGGTCCTTGCCTACTTATACTGGTGCCAACAAAGCGCTGATGTATTTCAGTCTCCAAGGCTGCTGGAGGAGGTTGTAAACTCTATGGTTCCAGGACTGGACTAGAGTTCCACAAGGAACAATTAGCAGGTAAGTCTAATTTAACCTTCTGTTCGGGTTCTACTCCCGGGGAAATTCTATGCAATGCAGAGTGTAAATATCACAGCATCAGCAGCTACATGCTTATTTCTTCCCCTGCTCACCAATTAGATCCACTGGAGATCATGTGACAGGAGGACGTTAATGGCTGTGCAGCTACTCTCCTACTGATCATCTGTATAGCACTATGAAGCATACACAGTGCTGTACAGGCACATGTAAAAGACTATCCCCGCTCAGAGCTTACAATTTAGTTACAATCCTGCTATCTGGGGCCAGAATGCGGATTTGAATCACAACAGTATGGGGTCCCGCATGGTTTAAATCAACATTCTGGCTCGGACCAGTAGAGGATGAGATGGCCTGATGTACAGCTGCTCTCCTCTTGCCTCTTAATTTCTGCTAAACACAGTAAAGTGGTATTGTGTGAGAGGGGGCATCAAAACAGAGTTGGTGGTGAGTGGGGGCAAGTCTAAGAGGGAAACGAGGGAACAGAGCAAGGAAGAGAATTGAGTTAAAGCAGGTGCAGAAACTAGGGCCCCCAACAAAACAGTTATCCACAGTGGAAAGGGACAAATAATGGCTGAACCAGTGGGGGGGGGGAGGGGGGGAGGAGAAGGATAGGGCAGAGCCTGATGAGGGAGTTCTACCCAAAGCAGCCCTCCATTACCCCCCCCCACCCCCCCCCCCCCCCCCCAGTGGTCTTCTGGACCACAGTATAGAAAAACTTACATTGAGCATTTTTTTTTGCATTTTTATCTTGACCTGACAACTGTTAAGTGAGAAAGTAGATAAGTTAGCAACTAAACTTTGCACCATACCACCATGGTAAAACAGCAGGATAGAAATTTATCCCAAATGAACAAGATTCAGGACTATTAATATGAAATACCAGCCAGGCTGAACTTCCTCAAAAACACATGCAAATACGAAACAAAAAAGGTGACTATTAAACTAGATACATTTGACTAGCTTCTGAAGGTCACCACTATTTCTTCATTTTTAAAATAAATCCTACATTAAAGTGAATATGGCAACCACACTATTGTGTAAAGATTGTGCGCCAATAGTGAAACTGCCAGTTTGGAGAAGCCTGTATGGGTCAACCATGTACCCTTTCTGCCCTCCTGTTATACTTCAATCTGCATGTAATCCCAGCTAGGCTTTTAGGATCCTGCAACTATTTTGTTTAATAAAGCAATACAACACACTAATATGATAAGTGCAAACATGCAGAGTTCTTGTTTTGAGTGTCCACAACTCAGTTTGACCAACTTCAGCGAATTGGTCTACGTACACATCATACAAGGTTTCAACATTTAAAAAGCTCAATAGTCTCCATATCCAGCTGTGGAAAGTTACCAAATGGCATTTACAAGTTATTGGGGGAATCACATTTTACCACACCGAATATTGTTTGTAACTAGTAGGTCAAGGATCTCTTATTTAGGGTTTATGGAATGTGGAGGACAAGGTATGTCCAGCCCTTGCAATACTCTGCAGTATCATCGGTGAAAGGAATCACAGACTAGACTACTACTTAACACCTGAGTAAGTTTTGATATGAGATGCATAAAACCTGACTACATACACACAATACTTAGGAAATCTCTGAATAAAAAGAGATCTTACCCGTGATGCCACTTTCCAAGCCTGGACCATATGCAGTTACAAGAGCTGGGTCACCTACTTGACCTGGTTCCCCAACACGCACTTTAAAAGGACTGCCTGGAACATGGCTTCTGTTGAACTTCACATCAATGGTATGAACACCATTTTCACGTGGGATGAAACGAACTGCGTATTTATCTGAAGTAATGAAAAACGTTATTGTATGCAATTCTGTTTAGATGGTTTTAAGAGCAAGCTGTCTGCGAAAACCAGTTTAAAGGAAAAAAAATAGATTTGGTGCCTTCATATTTTGTGCCCTGTAAGAATTTACTAGATAGGGGAAACTCATGCGTTAACTTCTGCTGGCATTCTCTGAACAATTCAAAAAACTTTGGTGATAGAAGTATCGCTCAAGCAACATGCTTTATTTTGACGATTCTGAGCTTGATACAGAATTTTGAAGTGTGCGCTGAATTCCAGCAAGAGCAATTCTCTTTATGGCAGTAATGTCATGAGCTACTATGAAGCCACACACAGTTCCTTAAGTTCTGCATGTTCTCACTTGTTTTTCAAGCAGATTGTAAACCAGATAATTTGTTAAATGTGCTACTAAGAGTGAAAATGCAGTTCTCAAATGTACAAATGATGCTGTAGAATTTGCTATTGGAGAATGAGAAGCAGTTAGCTAGCTGTGCTATTTCCTATATATGAGCAAAAATGAAACACCAAGGTACCCTACTGCATACTTAGGACCTAGATAGGATGCTTGGCTTGAACCTTTGATCCAATTTAATACGGTAAATCTGTTTTATTTAAGTCTGTGCGGGATACAATTTACTATGAAAATGTGCAGTGGAAAGATCTTTCAAAGCAGACAAAATGTTTAAACTGAAAAGGGGCTTGCTTACCCAGTTTATGGGAAGCAGAGGCAATCCCCTCATTTCTACAACTGTACAGACAACTTTAGTTTTACTCACTCATGACTTGAGCTTTCCCCTTAACACTGTGCCAGATTGATCAAACATACAACATAACTTAATGTGGTGGGCCTCAGTGACGACCCCCCCAAGACTTTTGTGGAAAACTTACTTGGCAGCAGTAAGATTTTTCCCAAATGCACGGACTAAATGGTCTATGAAATTTACTAACAGTAAATGCAGGTTCACAGCTACCATAAATAGGAAAGAAATGGGTTCATAGGCACCACATTACTCACATGGAATTTCTAATAACCGACAATGAGTTTTATGATTCTAGCTTCAGTGGATGTGCAAGAAATTACAGATGGTTATCTTGGTCAGACTTTTGCTTGGCTTGTTCACAGCTTGACTATAGCTGTTATTACAGCAATTCCAAACAAAATCCCTTAAAGCCAGGCCTAATAAGGCTATGGGGTGGACTTTGTTTTACGTTGCTGCTCTGCGCGCCCCCCCCCCCCCCCAAAGCTTGATCATTTAAATTAAATAATAATTCCACAACATTCCTGTTAAACTGCATGCATATACTTCTAAACTATGAATGTGTGCACCTGCTCTTCCTGCAGAGAACACGCTGATGGTTCGCAGGTAGTTTGTCTGGCTTTCAGGACGACCTGCTCCTGCCTTGTGTAGCCCCTCATGCTTCTACCCTAGACTGCCTTGTCTCGCCTAATGGTTGACTTGTCCCTGCTTAAGACCATTTTTACAGATCTGATCATGCAGTTTCATATTCAGAATTCAAGGCTTTTGCCATACATCTTACAATTGTGAAGTTTTGGGGCTTGGTAAGGATCTTAAGATTACGTTTAAGAGGTCCAGCTGCACTGAAATCCAAAGCAGCTTTAAGAGCTGAATGCTATCTACCAAAACTAGAACTTGGCTTTGGGCAAGAGACAAGTATGGAATTTTACTTAACTGACATAAGAGTATGTTGGAGAAATTACAATATGGGCGTAAATGTGCCATGGTAAATATTCAGGACTTCGTGAATGCTTTCAAAATGTCCCATTACTCACCCGGCTCGAGTTCAGAAACATGGCACTCTTCTACTGCTCCAGAGGGACTGTGAACCTTAGCATCAATCTTGCCCTTTGCCCCGTTGAGTCTGATTGCAAAGGACACTGGCTGGTTGCATTTTAATCCAGATTCCTAAGAAATCAATGTGTTAGTATTCTCTCTCAAGTCAATGTTAGTGCATTGAAGCCAGGTAGTTTGGCAAAGCTCTGCTGCTGGATAACATGTACACACTACACACTCTTAAGGGAAAGACTTTCTTCTATTCCCAAAACAAGAATGAAGCCGTCATTTCTGTACAATACTTTTATCCTGGTGACCCATCTAAAGGCTCAGTAGCTTCAAGAACATGCTAGGACCCAACTCCAGGCTATTTGGACACACTCATCTAACCTGCTATTTCTTTTTAAAAGGCAAAAATACAAGTAATATGGCTACAAAGCTCAATAATCACAACCCAACGCTCCTGAAAAATTTCCTGCCACAGGTTAGGAATCAGTTTGCTCAAGCACTCTCAGAACTGGTCTAACACATCTAAACTCCTTCAGTCCTCCCCCACCCCCAGCAAAAAAATAGTATTGAATGTAATACCCCCTTATCCCAAACCCCAGTCATTTTGGAAGCTGGCTCTTATGATCTAGGGGCGGGGGGGGGAGGGGAGAACCTACAGACATATCCCTCCAAGGCTGGGCAAATAGTTCAGTGGCTCTGTTTATTTATTTAATTTATTTATTAACAATTCTTATATACCGCACTATTAGACATCAGCGCGGTTTACATTGAACAAAAAACATCCGACAATTTACATATGTCTGGTCAATTACATTTAACAGGAGATATAAACTTGGGAAATAGGGGAAACTATATACAAAGGTGTGTTATCTGACAAGAGATAACATGGTTAACTATATACAAAGGTGGTTGCCTCCCACCATGCAGAAGACCTGGATTTTACCCCCAGATTTGGCTTCTGTTGTGAGCTTTATTAAAAAAAAAAAGCTTAATCCTCATTTTGGCCATGGTCAATGTTATTTCCCCAATGTGGTCAAATGGCAGTGCATTTACCCCCTCCACCCCAAATTTGGGGAGATTCGATACCAGCCAAAAGCAGAGTGTCAAACACAACCAGAAGAGATCCTGGATTATGTGGCAAGTCTGTTGAGCCTTAACAGGAACAAATCCAGGTTTGATGGTAGAAAAAAAAAAAAAAGCACCCTGCACCTTGGTGTGAATGCTACTTGAGATGTCCTCATCCATATGTAAACTCATGTGAGCAAGAACTGAACCCACCTACCTACACCAAAGTACAGCCAAAATGGGAAATTAACCAAAAAATAATAGTTCTCCCTAGTCAGAAGGCTAAAGGACAATCCACAGTTCATGATCAAGACCCTAGGTTTGCTCTTAAGTTAGACTGCAGCTGAAGATATTGGGAAGGCAGCATTCACAGTCCATCAGGTAAGCAGTGGCGTTACTTAGTGGTCAGAAGTGGGCCAACAACCCCCCAAGGTGTAAGTCATTTATCACGCCATTGACTCAGGTACAAAAATTCTGAACCCTTGGGACAGGATTACCTAGAATGCTGAAACTCAGTTTGATCTACTACTGAAAAGGCCTGAGCTAAACCCAAATAAATGCCATTATTCCCAAGGTTGACAAACAAGGGAGCACATGTGTGGGACTGGCACTTGTGTATATATATACAGTGTACTCTATTCTAGCACATATACCCCATTATACTTGCCTTAGAGCACATGTAAAATTTGCAGCTACTTTCCTAGGGTAAATTATGCTGGCAACATATGCACCTTGACCCTGTTGTAAGATTACCATCATGTCCAACATCACTTAAAGCTAGAATGAACGAATGCCACATTCCTGCTGCAGTATCCTATCTGCTTTAATAGGCTAGGAAAAGGATTCTGCAATAGGTCTGTCTTCCCACCCAATGCAGTATGCTACAAGCAGAGGCAGCCATCAAGGGTAGAAAATAAAGGGCCTTAGTAAAGTCAAAGCCAAAGGGAGAATGCCAGGAAACAGTCTGAAAACACTGTAGTTTGGTCCATAGGCCAACATGGGTATGCTCTGCACTCTGGGTCTCAATGTTATAGTAAATGCATGTGTAAACAGAATTATTTTAAGTTGCTATGGTATATCAATTTTATTCCCCACTATAGAGAATGTAAAGTGGAGGAGCAGCCTAGTGGTTAGAGCATTGGCTTGGTAACCAAGAAACCAGGGTTTGAGTCCCACTAGCACTCCTTGTAGCTTTGGGCAAGTCACTTGATCTGTCATTGCCTCAGAAGAAAGGCCTGGCAATCTATTTCCAGTCACACTGCTAAGAAAACCCAGGAGCTGCTGGGTTGCCGGGAGTCCTCATCAACTCAAAGGCACACATTGCATTTCGCACAAAGTTTGTGGATTACTAGACTAAGTATTCACATAAACCAAGCCATGCAAGATAACGTAGCAAAGATGTCTTTAGCTTATAGAAAACATCTAGAAAGTAGCTACCTGCCTGCAGTTGCAAACTCATGAGCCCCTTACATTGATTCCCCATACCACCACTTAGGAGTAAAGTTTTTACCTTACCTTACAAGCAGCCCAGCTAAATCCTAAAGAGAGAGGTAAACTTAGCCATGAATGATTAAGACAGCACACAGACAAGATTATATTGAAGGCATCATGGAACAAACAGGTGGAGACTTGCGTTCTGAAATTATATGTAAAGCTTTAACCAGTTACCTCCCTCTTTAGCTTTTAACTGAACAGTAGACACTACCAGAAGTCATTAAATGAAACACAAGAAAACCATCTCAATACCACCACGACCACCTCAAGGTCTTGTCCAAGAGGAACATCTTCGCTTGAGCTACCAACCATTCATGCATCCAATCTGCAAGTTACCTCCTCCTTGTTAAGGACAAGTGATTGTCCTATAAGGATGTGCCATCATGGGAGAGCAGGGTTAACCACGACGGTGCTGGGCTGCAGGCAGAGATGATTTCAGCATCAGGCAGCAGAAGAAACTGCTCCACACACAGTAGCTCACCAGCTCAGCTGGTTAACACTGCTCTCCCTGGGGGATCTATAAAAGCTGAACTGGTGAGCTACTGTTTGGAGCTGTTTCTTCTGCTGCCTGATGCTGAAAGGTCATCTGTGTGTGTCTGCCTGCAGCCTGACAGTCTTATTTAACATTTCTTCTATACCGCGCTATTAAAATCAGTGCGGTGTACAATGAACAAAAACATACTGCAATGCATACAGGCAACATTGAGTTTACAAAGAACAGGTAAAACACCACATGGGATAACCGGGGGAACTATGTACAGTTAACTTTATACTATCTACATATCTACATATATATATATTTTATTTATTTATTTATTTACAGTCTCTTATATACCGCACTATCTACATGGAATCATATATACAGAAGATACATACACACTAACTATATACAATATTCTAAACTCGTTTGGATATTGTGCGTGTATTCGTGTGGGTGGAGCAGGTAAATGGTTATCATGTGGGCTATCGATTAGTCTAACCATTTTCTGGTTGTATTAGGGTGCTAAAGCGTCTGGGGTATGTGGTAAGCTTGGTAGATGTGCGAGTGTCCGGGATAACGTCTGGGTAATATTTTGTAAACAGATGGTGTTTCATGGCTTTTCGGAATAGTATTAGGCTTTTGATGCCACGGATTTCATGGGGAAGTGTATTCCAGTTTAGAGGAGTGAATATTGAGAAAGCTCTGTTTGCCGTAGCTTTAATACACGATGTCATCTTAGGAACTATTAAGGTGTTCATAGCAGTAGTCCTCCTGTTTCTATTTGAGGGTGCTGTGAATTAGCTTGCTGATTGGTGTAGGTGGGTAATTATTCATGGCTTTGAAGGTCAGGACTAGTGACTTATAGTGAAGTCTGGCTTGTAGGGGTAGCCAGTGTAGGTCTTTCATGATAGGCGTTATGTGAGCAGATCTTGGTGACCCAGAGAGGACTCTTGCAGCTGCATTCATAGCCAGACGAAGTGGATTTAAAGTTGATTGAGAGATCCCGTGGAGGATGATGTTCGCAAAATCTAGATGTGGGAGGACTAATGCCTGGAAGGTTGATCGGTAGTCAGTATAATCAAGTAGGGGGCGGAGGTGGCATAGTGTTCTAATCTTATGGTATATAGTCTGTCACATTCTTCACATGCGTTGTCATATCCAGGTGTTGGTCCAATGTGATGCCGAGATATCAGATTGTGGGTTTGGACGTCAATTCTATGTTGACCAGTAGCGATGGAGGAGGTACGAACTTACGATTCCTTGTAACAAAAAGAACATCAGTTTGGCTATGATTGATCCGTAAGTTGTGTCAGCAGCCATTCAGCTACTGCTCCGAAACAGTTGATTATTGGGGAAAACACTGGTTGGTCAATTTTGAATGGCATGTATAGGAGGATGTCATCTGTGTATGCCAGGCATTGTACGTTGAAGGATCGGATCAATTCACATATCGGCTGCATATATATATTGAACATTAGTGCTGATAAGGAAGATCCTTGCGGTACACCTTGAGATTGTAGGAATGGTTCAGAGGATTCCTGGCCTGTTTTAACGTGTTGCCACCTATTGGAAAGGTAGGATTTACACCATTCCAGTGCTGTGCTTCGAATCCCCTTTTCTATCAGGCGTTGCAGGAGTATATCGTGATTCACAGAGTCGAAAGCAGCGGAGATGTCTAGGAAGATGAGAACAAATCCTTGTTGGATGCTGTTTATTCCTGTGACCAGATCATTGAATAGTGTTGTAAGGATTGTGTCGACTCCATGTGCTTCTCTGAATCCATGTTGTGATTGGTCTAGTGGTGCTTCCATGTCAATATGATGCTGGATCTGTTGAGCAGCTTTCTCGATGATTTTTGCAAGCTGGGGGATGCTCGAGATTGGCCTAAATGATTCAACTTTGGATGGATCAAGTTTACTGTTTTTCAGTAGGGGCCTAATAGAGGTGTGTTTCAGACTCTGGGGGAATGAGCCTGTTAGAAAGGACTGGTTCAGTATCTTGCACAAGATTTGGCTTAGATCATATGTCTCAGATCTTTGATACAGCTGGCTGGGCATGGGTCGTTAGGTGCCGTGCTAGGATTGATGGAAGCGATAATGTTCTCAATCTCACTAGTTGATACTGTATTGAAATTGCATAAAGGTGTTATTTGGGATGCCTTGGGTGATACGGAGGGTTTGTTGATATTTATGTTCGTACTGGCCTTAATCATTTTTGATTGCAGGTAGTTCGCGTAGTCCTGTGGCTGAGGCATTGCAGGTTGGGTTGAAACTGGCTCTCCTGTTATGAATTTTACTAACCTGAACAGTGCACGTGGTTTGTTGATGAAGCGTTTCAATAAGTTTGTGTGGTAGAGTTTCCTACTCAATGTTATCTTCCCACGGTGGGTAGTTAAGTGAGAATTATATGCTGCAAGGGCCTCTGGGGAGTGGGTTCTTTGCCACTGCCTCAAGTTTGCGTAGGTGGTTGAGAGATGTATGAAGGTCCGTAGAGAACCATGGCGTGTGTTCTCGTTTTCTTGTTTTCATATCATTGTGCAATGGACATGAGGCGGCTCTGAGGTTCTCGTCCCATTTGGATATAAGGTCATCTAAGTTGAGGGTGGTGTTGGTCATAAGTGGTTGAAGGTTTTCTAGGACAGTGTCACGGTTGAGGTTGAAAGCGGGCTGTGTGGGTTCCGGGTGTGTTAGATGGTATTTGGCTCTTGTGAGAAGTATAGGTGGGTATATTGAATCGGATAAGATTGTGATCTGACCATGGCACTGGTATAATCGACAGAGTTAACACTGCTCTCCTTGGGGACTTATAAACCTGTCTCTCCCTAGCGCACGGCTGGTGGCATGCAGTAAGTTGGAGCACTGTGGAGCGTGGGGCATTATTCTTCCAATGAAGTTTGCGCTCCTGTATGTAGTAGGTAGTTTTATGTATAGATTACAACACGATGCCTGGGAAGCGGAAAGTGAAAGGCTGTAAGACTGATCCTTCTCACTTGGAGAAACTTCTGGTTAGTAAGGAAATGATTGCCCCTGTGGCTGAGGAAGGATGAGGGGTTTTAGAGACCATGTTCTTACATGGTCTCTTCTGGGGGTACAGTTTTGCAGCTTTGTGAGGCCATTGTCTCTTGTTTTCTTCTATTGAATGTTTCTCTTATTTAGTTATTGCTCCCTTGATGTGGGCTAAGCCATTTTCTTTTTGTTATTCTAGGAATAATTTTGTATTTATGGAGATTTTCCTTTCCTATGTGTTTTGTTGTATGATCTCAAATCAGTTAAAAAAAAAAAAGAATGTGCTATTTGGTAGTCAGGCTACTATTCTCTGGGGTGTGTATGCACCATCTCAGCATGCTGCTAACATTCCAGCTGGTGGCAAGTTTTGCTGTCTCTACCTGACTGTCTTGGGTGGCCAAGGGAAACTGCATTCATGGATGGGAGTTGAGTGGGTCTTTGTGCAAGGGACTAAAAGAAATTCTAGCTGAGGACCAGTATGAATGCTCAGCATGAGAGTTTTAGGAATATTTTAGTGTGCTCTCCAAAAGATTTGATCACAATTACAGACTAGGAGAAGCCTGTCTGAAAATAAGATCCTTTGTCTATAAAGAGCAATAGTGTCAATGGCTTCAAGATTAAGTTAATAGTTTTACTGTTGTGCTCTAAGTCTCCGACTCAGTATAGACCGCTTTGTAATTCACTTTCCAAATAGACAGGAGGATAGATCTTAATCTCTTAAGGATCTATATAGCTTGCAAAGCAGTAATTGGATATCCCATGTTTTATGCACATTACCTCTTCCTTGTGTTATATATGGTAATTTTATTGTTCTAGTACTGATATTTTACAGCACCACTTTTACATGGTAGTCCAGATATGCCCACTGTCTCAAACTATACGGATCTCAGAACAAGACCTTGGTCAGTCATGTGGTTAAACAAAAGATGTTTCCTTATGTCTCACCTGAAGACTAGTGACAGTAAGTCTGCGGGCGTCATCTGATGGAGCAATGACTGGAACAATGTATGGACTGTCTGGAATATTCTCATCATTGAACTTGATGGACACCTCATAATCACCTATAAAATGAAGAAGAGTTAAAGTGATTTCATTCAAATGAAAGGAAAAAAAAAACACCCACTTCATTTTTATTCTACTTTTACACACCAGGTTCTTGTGCAATGTAGGACACACCACAGGATCCATCCTTGCGATCTTCAAAGGTAATTTCTGCTTTGCTTGGACCTTCTACTGAAATTGAGAGTCCTCCAGCCCCAGCTTCTCGCGTCCATATGTTGAATTCCGCTGTTTAGTCACAAAGGAATGCCATTAAATATAGCGCCTTCCTTTCAATCTTTTGTAGTAAATCTGTACAGTCACTACAGCATGCTGCAAGGATAAGGAAAGTCATCCTACGTCTACAGTTGAATTATCTGAGCAACAGTAAAGGAGCAACTAGTGACTCAGTTTAGAAGCTCGTGTAAATGCTGGCACTTTAAACCATGTCTTCCATACCATGTAGTTGACAAAAGTGTGCAAAATAAAGTCGACCGTGTAGTTCTACTTGCTTGGCAAGAGAATGTGTCACCTAGTCAAGTTATTCCATTAAGTTAATGGATAGGTAAATTCTGAAATTAAATGTAATGTATCCACATGAACCCATTTCTTAAATATACTACTCACCAGGTTAAATTTTTCTTTTTAATATTAAAAAAATTGTACACAATTCAAGTAGGCCCAGATACAATACACTTAAAACATCCCCACTACAGACCTCCATTAAAGCTAGCACCTTCTCCGAGATAGTCCATTTAAGCTTCTGTAAAATAAGCCTCTGCCTGCTTATTAACTGCCAAACCTGGTGGGGGGGTGGCAAACAGTAGCTGCAGATGTTACTGTAGCCCCAGGGGATTAAGTAGTAAGAAGCTGCCAGACATGCCTCTTAAACACCCCCCCCCCCCCCCCATCTACACTTAAAATGGTCTTTTTTTCAGCTCAAGCCCATGAAGGCTACCAACACCGCCACAAATACCAATTTTTTCATGTATATGATCAATAGATTGAAGAGGCATAAGATTTTTGCATTTGAAGTTGTATAATATTTTCAGTTTTATGGCAACAGTGGTGAAGACTGATCACTAATGACATAGAAAACAAGGCCTACAGCATATTTCTTGCTAATGTTTACCTGGAACCCCTGCCTCTGCTCTCTCCAATCCTAGACCTCCAGCTCGCACCTTTTCAGCTCCTCCTTCACCCAAAGGCCCAACTGTGAACTGGAAGGGGCTGCCTGGCACATGCTGCCCTTTGTATTTCACACTGACTGTATGGACCCCCATCTCGTGTGGTACGAAACGGACACTGTATGTGTTGTTTCCAAGATCAACAAGTTCTGCATCATTTGTAGTTCCAGAAGGGCTAGTGACCAGAGCTGTCACATCACGGCTGTCGATTCCTGAACACACAAGGGCACATTCTGGGATTACTGGCAAGGTAAAGTTGTACTACATGAAGAGGCTATTGAATTGCAGAGCAAAGCAGACCCTAGGCCCGAAAAACAGAAAAGCTACAGCAAACTTCAACACAAATTCTTTTCTCCCCACAAGTAAACATGAATTTAAAAACGGTGTACCAATAAAAAACACACGTATTCGTTAGAATAATGTGCTCAGTCACCAGCACTGCAGTGAGGGCAAATACAAGGTTCAGTAGGACATTTGGAGGTTAAAAGCCAAGGTACATGCACATTCGTTCACCTTAAGAGTTTGCGATCCTGTGTGCTAAAGAAAAATACACAGGTATTCTAATAAAAAAAGCATGTCAAGCAACTGGTACAGCTAGGCAAACATCACATGCATGCTCACTGCTAGTCATTCATAATTATGCAATACAAATATTCAGCAGTGTAGTGGCAAAGTAAAAATAAAATCACTAGTGCACTGTTGTAAAAGCCATTATGTGGAGGGAAGCATCTTTGTATCTTTCAAAGATGGTGAGTGATTTTTTGGGTGAAGCTAAGGAATAGGATGGCATCAATTTCCTCATAAGAAATGCATGGAAGAAGTTCAGCATCTTGAAAGATGCTGTGCCAACAGAAGGACATGGAGGTCTGGGCACAAAGGAACTTCAACTAGAACTGGAGGTTGGATCTTTGGGTACCGGCTTTATATATTAGCGATTCCATGTTAAAGAAGCTGAGTGGCTTTTTATACCTGGGACCTACTTGAAATTCTACTTTATGTTCTTGCCACAGGGGACAGAGTTCCCGTTAAAACATGTCAAACTTATTCGCATCAGCCTCTGGCTAGCTGCTATTGTGTTTTGTTAGATTGGCCTTAGATTCTGCACATGGTGTATGTCTAAAATACTGATTTGTCATTTAGAGCAATACCTCTGCAATTTAGGATTATTTATATTTTATTTCTGTTGTATGTTTTTACCTGTCTAAAAGCCTCTGCTGGAAGGGCACTTCCAAATCAAAGAAAAGACTAACTTTAATACTATCATTTCCTGCTTTATCATTTCAGTCAAAGCTATTTACATTGTAACTCAAAACTTGGTAATGTACATTAAACAGGGACATTGCCTCAGAAAAATCACTTATCAATGGAGTTGACTGCCCAAGGCCACAAGGAGTGCTAGTGGGAAATGAACCCTGGTCTCTTGGTTCTTAAGCCAGTACTTCAATTAGGCTACTCCTTCACGCCAATTGATTAGAAGTTGGAGCAATAGTGTTTTTTGCATTTTTGGTATCAAGCAATTTAAAAATGTATTGAATTAAACCAACCAAGCCTTATATACACACACCTCTATCAAGCTATTATATATGCTCCATTTTAAGATTTTTAGTTCATTTTATTACTAAGTCACCAGTGTTAATTTGCTCTTTGGATGCCAGGACAACAAAATGTGAGGTGGAGTGGTGATAAGAGCAGTGAAGTATTGATTACAAGAATTCATACCTTACATGTAAACCAGCAACAGGTATGCAGTCTACCCTTACAAAGATATTAAGATATTAAGAGGGAGAGTTATAGATCTTGTAATAAAAAAGTGGAAGGCTTTACAAAAATACCATTGCTTGTGACTTAAAACCTGCTGGATTTAAGTGCTTTGAATTATAAATGCTAGATCTTAAAGTGTGAGTAAAATGATGCTTAAAATCAGAATCTATGACCTGATGAAACAAGACCATGGTATTCCACTGGCTCAGTGCGACTGGGATAACATTCCCCACACACAGCATGCAGGATACTTCAAAGTGCACATTGCCAAGCTCAGACTTAACATGCCTACAGTAATATTGGGAACGCACCCTGCATCCCTACAGAGTTGACAACTGCATGTTTCTCTGGACACCAAAGGTCAAGAACAAAAGCTCCACTTTGGCGGCCAGCTGATCCACCCTCAAGTGCTTGATGCAAGTGGTGTTCTTAAACTAGCCTTACAAATATCCTGTCATCTAAACATACAGTAAAGGGAACAGGAACAAAAAGAGAAACAGATAAAAATCATTTGAAGGCACAACACGATAGAATTTAAGCAGTTCAACTGTTTGGAAAGGACTATTCCGTAAGATTAAGATGCAGGAACCATTTGCAACAGGATGGTAAAAATTCAATTTATATTTGGCAACATTTACTGCTGGTTATTCTGGTAGTCTGAGGTCTTGCTACAGTATACTATATCATTTGCTGAAAAAAGTGCACATATGAAATATTTAATTGCATAGTTTACATGAATATCAAAGTCTAAGATGAAATGCACTAGGAAAAAAAAAAATCAAAGGGACATTCAAATTAAAGGACGGAAAAAGCCGAGTGTTTCAGCTCACTAACACTTAAGGCATGTAAAGGAGGGAGAGGTCATTTGCAAAGGGTCATAACTGCTACTAGTTAATTGGCCAGATTAGACAAGCCATTTCTGTTAGGAAGGAAAGCTCAAGCTCCTGCAGGAACTTACCTGGAATTTTGAGGTTAAGATCACAGATGCCTCCTATTGCTGCCACAGATGGCGCCCGCCTGGCTCGTGTGATGCTCTCCTTCACGCGTCCTTCCCCGCTTACTTTAACAGTGTATGGACTACCTAAACATCAAAGCCCCAGTGGTGAGCTTGTGGAAGTACAGGACCATGAGCAGGTACGAATGCAAGACTACAAGAACTGAAGGGGAAATTCTGACCAATAGTTGGTTTTCCTATTGAAGTAACACAGCTATGTAATATTTAACACGGCTTATCAGATAAGCCCAATAACTTCTGCAATATACATTTTTCCTTTTTTGTACACTGCCTTGGGTGATCTTTTAAACATTTTTTCCAGTTTTTAAAGGTGTTTTAAAATAAAGAGGATACTATAATTATGAAGGAAGTTGGCAGGGACCTGAGATTAGAGGAAGGGTTATCAGATTACAGCACAACTTAACATATCTGCAGGAAACAGACAACTTGGGTGTGGAGTTCTAGCCCTGAGGCTGTTAGACAGGTTGTTGGCCTAGATGGACTACTAGTCTGACCCAGCTGGGCTATTTTATGTTCTTATGGCTTAATTTGCATAAAGAACTGGAAACCAGGAGAATAGGGCTTAAATCCTGCTCAACATCCATCACGTTCCCCTCACTTTCTCAGGCTCCCACCTTGACCTTTATTAAGGTACTACAAGGCCCCTGCTCCACAGAATTTGGTCTTAAAATGTATTTAACTTCAAACAAGCTGCTGCCTAAATGGAGGATCCAACAAAACCAGTCAACTGCACAAAATAGGCATCATTGGTTAATGGCTAGGACTGCCATCAGCATGTGTGTGGGCCAGTGTTCAGTCTAACTTCCTCCTCTACATGGTAGGTGGTCTTGTATGGAAATACAATCTCACTAAAACTTGTGTGAGAGGCCTGTTGTCATGATTCATGCTTGTGGTTATTTTAATCTAGTTTTTCTGGACCTGGCAGTCTGCTCCTGCTTTTTTGGGCTTCCAGCTCAATCTGAAATGGGAACTAGCACCAGGAGTCTTCGCCCACAGATCTTTTTACCCTTCCAGCTTTAGTATAAAGTAGTGCAATAGCCATGTTAGTCCACTATAATGGTAATTAAAGAACGCAAAGGAAAATAAGGTGATACCTTTTTGATCCAAGGAAGAAGACTAACCTTTGAAAGTTAGTTTACAAATCTATTAAAAAAATAGGCCAATAAAAAGATAGCCTTATTTTCCCTTGTTTCTCTAACATTAGTACAGTCATTGCAATGGCTGTTCTATGCTGGAGGCCCGTGCACTGGGGGATCTCGTCTGAAGCCCTGCAATTGCAGGCCTTAAATCCAGCCTGTAGGTGTCATTGCACAATTCCCTCCTCTCAAGGGTTGCAAGCACTATCTTCAGTATCCCAGCTCAAATTAAAAAACAAAAAACCAGAATGGAAGATATTTGAATCCCTCCACATACCACTGTCAGTCACAAGGCTGGCTCTTGAATCTAATGAGACTAACCTTATCTTAGGTACCTCTCTAATCCTGTGCCCCAATTATTCAGGCTGTCATAGAAGACATCCCTTGCTAGATTTCAAAATACCAAACCATGTTTAAGTCAGATACAGATAGTAAATATTGTATTTATAGCACTGGAGCTACATGATTGCAACATTACAAAGCACCTGAACTACATCACACGTGCATGTTCCCCTTACCTGGTACATGCTCATCTGCAAACTTAATAGAAACTATGTAAACACCAGGCTCTGTAGGACAGTATGAGACCCTGCAGGTGCCATCATCCAGATCTTCGGTTTGAATATCTACTTTACTGGGCCCTTCAATTGCCAAAGAAAGCCCACCATAACCTAGAATGGAAACATCCAATGTAAACAAAAAGCAGCCTGAATTTAGTCATGGCTCCAACTCATGAAAGTTTTATTGCGTACTATATTTTTAAGTAGCATGTGTTACACACAAAGGAGGAAGGGAACCCTGGAAGGAGAACAGGCCTTGATATGTTAGTAAAAATACAACTGAACTGTTGCTGTTAAGTGTAGTTTGCCTAGTGTAGGCGATGCAAGGGGTAGGGAGCTGGTTCAGCTTTCAGGATGCACTGCCCCATGAACTCCAATCTTTGTATAGCAATATTTTCCAAGCCCGTAGGCGTGCCTTCTAGCCAATCTGCATACTTGCTGAAAATACCCCAAAAAAACTAGAGCAAAGGTTCTCAACCCAGTCCTTAGGGACACCTAGCCAGTCTAGTTTTCAGGATAGCCACAATGAATATGCATATGAGAGATTTGCATGCAGCAGAGTGCATGAAAATCTTGTTTGCATATTCATTGTGGTTATCCTGAAAACTAGACTGGCTAGGTGTGTCCCTAAGGAATAGGTTGAGAACCTCTAGTTCGTTAGTTTTGGGGTATCTATAGCAGATGTCCTTTTCTCCTTATTAATGTTTGACATTTTGCTCGACTGATCACTATTGGGAAGCACTCATTTTAGATGTAATTTGATTACAAGATTATACTGATTCTCAGACTCATCTTTATTTGGTTAGACTTAGTTAAAAGTGCACCATTATAGTCAGCAGGTGCATGCTACAGCACTGTACAGTATGTGGATAAGTTATAGTGCAAACAAGGACTACATCAGGAATTAAATGCCGTTTCATAATTTCAGATCCAACATGCCATATTTCAGCATTCACCTGTGTCAGGGTGCACACATTCAGGAAGCATACAACATTTGATCATGTGGTTGCAACTGATGTACGACATCAAATTCTCATTGGGAGTTTAGGGAGAAGGGATAAAGGTGTGGGGGAAATCTAAAATTTACAATATGGTATAAAGGTTTACTGTTCCTACCCATAAGCATGGCTCTAATGCCAAACAGACCTCACGTCTACGCTATCCAAAAGCATCTGGACATACAAAGACCCATAGGAATAGATCTTTTCTATAAGGAATGAATGAGGCATAAAAATGGTAAACACTAGTATCCGCCTGAAGCTCTGTTTGCAGTGGCAGCCAATCTTCTGCTAGTCTTCTTACAGTTATATGGTAATGATTTGTATTTTTAGCATCTGACATTTTAATTCATAGTTGAACTCTTAATGTATTGTGCTGTCCACATGGTATTTACATTCTTACTGTTTTCTGGTTCACCTTATTGCAAAGGTCTGCCTCTTGCTAAAGCTGTAGCTAGTTGTGATATGCCATGAAAGGCGTTACTGGCAAGTAATTTCAAAATGACGATGACAAAGGGAGCGGTCAAGGGAAACTCAAAAGGACAAAGCCAATTCAGGATTTCTTTTAAAATCTACAATAGGTCCAGTCCAATCCCGCCACAATTTTAAGGTGACCCTAGATGTTGAAACTGGGATGTTTTAAGCTGCCATTGCTTTTGGTGCAAATCATGGCCACATTATTGGTTTGTGAATTCACATAAGCAAATTGTGTGCATTTGGTTTCCCCACCTTTCAGCTTCTCAAGAACTAGAAGGAACAGAGAAAACAAGGGGCATGTTTACTAAAGGCTAATGTGCTTTAACTTTTCTTAGTGTGTTAAGTGTTGCCAAGACCCATAGTAATAGCAAGACTGTAGCAGCACTTAACATGCATTGACTTGTTAAAACATGCTAATCTTTAGTAAACATATCCCTAAATGACTTAGGGTGCAACTTCCCTAAATCCGAGAGCAGCAATAGTATTTGGTAGTGTGTCAACTGTGTGACCTTGGTTTATGGTTCATATAGTATGAGATATGCTACTTTTTACAATCAGCAGGACCAGTAAGATCCTTACACCTTAATGGGGCTTGTTAGTCTTCCAAATTAAGGCTGTTGCTGGGGAATCAGATGAAATAGTTCAAAGTAATGGTGGTTTGTAGACTAAAAATTATAAGACATGTTCAGGACAGCTTGAGTAGAAGTGAAAATGTAATCTCTTATTCTTGTTGGCATGGAACACTTTAGGATTTTTGGAAAAGAGATAATTTCATATAGATTGTAAAAGTGAAAAAAGAGCTAATTCCTTTGAGGTAAACTGACCACAGTATTTGCATTGTAATACAAACCTGCATCTCTTGTGTCAACGATGAAGTCGGACATCTCAAACGTGCGCCCTTCTGTTAAGCCAGGTCCTGAAACCCTCACTCTATTAGCATCGCCAATTTCAGACTGTACTACCATTATCGTCACAGGGCTGTTGGGTACGTGACGGCCATTCTTCTTAATGCTCACCAGATGTTCACCAACTTCCCGAGGAATAAAGGAAATACCTGCAAAGTAATTCAGCCAGATCAAATACATGAGGACTTGCATGTTACATCACATGTCCTACACATTACCTGATTCTAGATTTGGACTATATATATGCACACATGGACACAATTACATAAAACAAGACCAATTAAAAAAGGAAAAATAGTAGGAAATAGTATAAAAACTGGGACATTGCCAGGACATGATTATCTATGCAACATTCACTTTTCACCATTCCACTGTAACAAAGTTCAAATTCATAGCTGTTCAAACATAGTAGATCCTCTTAAAGCTCACTGACTAGGCGAAAATCAACCAGGTCCTGCAACACCACATAGCGTTTCAAGCTGAGTAGCTTCTTAGCTCCTCAGGCAAATGAATGTCGGAGCTAAGAAGCTACTCAGCTTGAAACACTACATGGTGTTGCAGGACCTGGTTGATTTTCGCCTAGTCAGTGAGTATTAAGAGGATCTACTATATTTGAATGGCTATGAATTTGAACTTTGCCGTTACAGTGGAATTCCTGTGATATCACTTTGGCAACTGGATGACAGTCTTCCTTTAAGTTTTGTTAAGCAGCTTTGAGAACATGTTTAGGATGCTCTGTCCATATTGTTAGCAAAAAGGAGTGGCATGCAGTCATGTGGCCAGTTCTGCTTTTCTTCTTAGGCCTTCAGGTCTTATTCAAAATTGATTAAAAGGAGGACCCACCACGAGAGGTTTTCCTCTCAAGGTGGGTGATCCGACAAAAACTTGTTATACATGATAGGTTTCACCGGTTTGGTTGTTAGAGAAAGTGAATGTTGCATGGTATGAAGTCATCTTGATCTAGGAACATATTGGTGATTTCTTTGGGCTTAAGGTTTTAATTTAGGACATGATTGTCGGCACTCTTATAAACAATTATGTTTTAACAGAACCACCACATTCCTACTGCAGTAAAATTAGATGTACCTGTGATCAATTGTCAGTACTCACATGATTTGAATCAACCAAATGAATGACTGATGTTTAAAATGGCCATATTCACTCCCTGTACCATTTTCACAATGGTGAAGACAAGAAATCTGCCCGAGACCATAAGAAAAGCCATCAAACAAATTCCAAAAGCAGTACAAGGCCATCTCCAAAGACCTCGGGATTCCTGTGTCTACAGTTCGCAATGTTAAGTTTTCTGCTCATGGAACAGTCAAGAACCTCCCAGGACATGATGGGAAGAGGAACATTAATCCAAACACATCTTTGAAGGTTGGTGCAAACTATTGGAAAAACACCACGTACAACATACAAAGACTGACCTGGAGCATCTAAAGTGATTTCAACATGCACTATATGCTGCACATTAAGGACGGACTTCATGGGTGAAGGCCAAAGAGCAGGGGCAGCTCAAGGCAATCTGCTGCCTGAGGCAAAGTATGAAAAGGCACCCCCCCCCCCACCTTAGAGGGGGCGGGGCTTTTTCAGAAATCCAGAGACTGAACCAAACCAAAAAGCCAATTAGATTATATGGAGGAAACGCAAGATGTTTGCATGCAGGGCTATATCGAGCTGCAATCACACCCTGTGAGACTTGCAGCTTGGGTGCATGCCCCCCTCTTCCCCCATACCTCCGTGCAGCGCTGGATGGAGGTATGGGGATGAGAAGGGGGGCATGCACCTGATCTGAAAGGCACTGGCACTTCAAGCAGATCTGTCCCTCCTAGACATCGAGTCGGAGGAGGGAGGGACCAGACCTGCTTAAAGTGCTGCGAAAAGGCTTGGGGAGCGTATTTTGGCTGTCTATTGTCCTGCCAGCAGCGGTAGGGAAACAGCCGAAATATGCCTCCCAAGCCTTTCCGCCCCCCTGTGCGGCTGCACTGCTTGCACAGGGCTAGGTACAGTCCCATTTGCACACCTATGAACTAAAAGGCAGCAAGAACAGCACAGATCATAAAATTAAATAACTCATTTTTGTTTTGTTATAAACTGTGTTGTTTTTTTTAACATATTTTGGCATCCACAGTAGGTGCAGAGCAGAACCAGGACATTCACCCACAGAACTCTTTTTTTAAAAATAATCTGATTCTGATCTCACTAACCACCACTATTCTCCAGTACCAGGCATATTGTGAATACAAAACCCTACAACAAAGAACAAACCTACCATATCAGCACAAACTTCCACAACTCACATAAGGAGCCCATCCAAAAAAAGCATCCCTGTAAATACTACAGTGGGCCCTGGAACATCCATACACCTATTTGAAAAGCTGAACAAGTCAAATTACTATAGTACAGTATAGATCTCTATGTACAGATTCCATCTTAACAGAACATCTGAACTCACACTCGCAACATCAACCCTCACCAAGTACAGAATAAGTAACCCCAATCTAATGTGTAGACTAAAATTAAATTGAAACCCCAACAAGCCAGAGTCCACATGCAGTGCAACATCAGATAAATGAGATGGTTCCCCAATACTGTGTAAAATATAAAAATAGCACAAAGTCCAATCACTAAAATTAGATACAATTATTTTTTCTACCTTTGTCTGACCATTTTATTCTCTGATCATGCTGTCCCGATCTGAGGCTTCTGCTTTCCTGTCTTAGCTCTCTGGTCTATGGTCCATCTGCCATTTCCTATCTCCTTTTGTTTTCTTCACTTCCTTCCATCAGCCCAGTTCCAGTAACCCTCCCCAGTATCAGCCCCCTTTCCAATCCTTCCCTCCCAGTACCTTCCAATGTCAACTGCCTTGCATTCCACGACTACAACCGGTGTTCATTCCCTTCCAGCCCCTTCTAGTCCAAATACCATCCCAGATATTAGCTCACATCCACTCGGTGCCACCCTCCAGATCAGCTCCCTTCCTGTCACCCTACCCTCTGTCCATCCCCCTTCCAGTGCCATTTGCGTGTCAGCTTCCAGCCTTCTCCCCATTACCCAACCACCTACCACTCCCATCCCCGTGTCAGCTCCCTTCCAGTCCCCCTTCAGTACATCCCAGGTGTCAGCTCCTTTCCAGCCCCCTCCTTCCCCTGTGTCAGCTCCCTTCGTGCCTCCTTCCCCTGGCAGACCCTCCCATTATCTGCTCCCTTCCAGTCCCATTCTACCATCCTCCTGCATCAGCTCATTTGTAGCCCTAGCCCTTAATTTTCTTCCAGGGCCATCACTCTCCTCCCCTCCCCCATCAGCCCATTTCCCGTCCTAGAAACCCCCCCCCCCCCCCCCCCCAGTCCATTACTGGGGACCAACCTAATTCACGATTTCATGGCCGTGGCATTTTCTGTGAATATGGCTGTCTTCTGTGAAAAATGTGAAATTCCTGCGAAGGGGTGAGAGCAGGTTTGGGAGCTGCTGACCTGTGTGTGGCAGCCCTTCTGACATCTCTGGGCCCCGATAAAAGAATTGCGCATGGTGCATCAATTTGGGAGCACTTACTTACAGCCCGATTCCCGTGGAGGGGTAAGAGCCGGTTCAGAAGCAGCCCTTCTGATGTCATCTCTTGGCCTTGATTAAAACTGCGCAGGGTGCTTCAATCTCTACCACCAATTGAGCTGCTGACCTGTGTGTGGCAGCCCTTCCAATGTCATCTCTAGGCCCCAATAAAAAACTGTGCAGGGTGCTTCAATTGGGAGCGTTTACTTACAGCTTGATTCAGGTAGTCCACAGTATACACAGTATTCTTTGCCACCACCATAATTTGAAGGCAGGGTGCTTCAATTTGGGGGCGTTTAGTCTGAATTAAAAATGGAATTATGTCAAAGTGCATCAGTGTCGATAATGAAGAAAGCTGAACATGTCTTGTGCAGAACGAACTAAGCAGTATCCAAAGGGAACTTTACATGCCGATTCTGGAAAATTTTGTTTGTACTGTAATGTTACTGTTGATCACACCAGGAAAGGAAGCATTGACAGGCACTTGGAATCGTCCGTTCATGCTTCCAAAAGAAAAGCAGCAGAATAAGCACTGGATAGAAAGGCAAAAAAGCAGGCGACGGTTATGGGAATGTTTTCACGTAGCACGGAAGTGATGGACGCGTGCAATATGGCTGTATTTGAATTGGTTGAAGTATTTACTGAAGCTAACATTCCTTTGGAAAAAACTAGATCCCACCTTGCGCTACCTACAAAACCACATCCCGAACCTCGGGCTGTTGCCTGCTTAACACCTGCAAACAGACTTCCAACAGAAAGTTTTTTTCCAACCACAATTGAAGGAACTTTTGTCAGCTGCGCCATCCATTGGAGTTGTTACTAAGCCAGTGATTCTCAGGACAGGTTTTGTTTGTTACTGAAGTTAAAGTGTCTGCAGCTCGTCAGACTGCTTATTTAGCCGACGTCATTTATCTTGAAAAGGTAAATGCAGTTACTGTTAGCCAAGCTGTACTTGCCTGTGTGGCTAACATGGGAATTTCTTACGTTAGTGCTTTTGTAACTGATAATGCATCATTTAACCAATTTTGTACACCACCTTATCCTTCAATCAAAGTGGTTAACGAGACAAAGGCTAACATATTGAGGGGTATGGGAAACCAAAGACACATTACAATATAAATACAACACAAAACAGTATGTTATACTATATACATGTCCAAAGCGTTTGAGAAAATAAAAGCAGTGCTACCGAACACTGTTCACTGTACATGCACGATTCATTGTTAGCCTGGTTGGCAAAACCTGGTGAAAAAACTTCAAACAAGTTCGTCTGGTGGCATTGTTCAAGTTCATTTTTAGTTACTGCTCCGCTAGGAAGCAGATAAGGAGTTCTTGGCTGTGAAAACTGAAACAGAGTGCCACTGCCTCCTATCCCAGTAGTTACCAGGTGGAACAGCTGGTTTAAAACTTATGCACCATGCCAAATTCATCCAGTTCTACAAAGATTTCATTGCTGAAGAATTGCAACTGAGAGATGCAACAAATGCACTGACTGAATTGTATGAGTGTCTCGATGATCCTGCTGTCGTCACAGAAGATGTGAACTTAATCGCTGCTAATGCAGTGAAGCTTGTAGACTTGCTCACATGGTTTGAGTCCACCAATGTTTGCATACATCTGGCATACAACAGTGATAGACGTTCTGGCTTGGGCTGAATACAAAGTATTGCCATTGTTGCCCAGTACAAAAAGGCCTTTGAAGATACTGACAAGCTTAGTCAATACTACAAACCTACAGGTCATCAACGATTCTCCCAGCCAGGGCTGAACTTCTTGAAGTCGGTCAGAGTGACTTTACGCAGGTCTTGCTTTTGCAATGTGATGAGTTGATACAGAACATACCTGGAATGGATGACCGTCATCTCTTGGCTGAATTTGCAGTTTACAAAGCAGTGGCTGTAGATGTTCCCGCAGAAACGTCTGTCACATCATTGTGGTTTGCAAGCACTGGCAGATTCCCGCTGTTGAGCCAGTTGGCGCTACAATACTTCTGTGCCCACAGTGTTGATGCTGAAAGGAGTGTTAGCCAATACATGACTGTCAGTGCACCGCAGCACCAGAGACTGTTGACAAGCAATTTGACAAATCAAGCGATTATTGCAAAGAACTCAAAACTGAATGCCTGAGTATTTGTTGTTTGTGTCTTCAATAAAGTTCTTTTTGAATATTCCTTGTGTTGGCTGTGGTTTTTGTCCTCCATTCTGACAGTTGACAGCAATTACTTGAAATAGATACTATAACTGCTAGTTAAGGTTCGCATAAAATGTTGCAATAAAGGCCCGTGAATTTTCTGCGAAATATGTTGAATTTTCAAAGACCTCCCGTGAAATAGCGCATTTTTTCCCATGAATTTCGTTGGTCCCTACCCATTACCAATTCTAACCCCCCCCCCCTTCAGCCCATTACAAGTCCTAACCCCCTCCCCCCCCCGGGAAATTAAAAAAAAACCCTGTTTGTTGAAGCTGCTGCTGCTGTGGCAGCAGCAGAAGTGCCCCAGGGCTGCCCCGGCAGAGCCCTCCTGTCTCCCTCAGCGTGGCTCCTGGTGGGGGGGGGGGGATTTATGGCCAGCAACAGCAAACTCACCCTCCTTTTCCAGGCAGCCGCTGCTCCCTGCCTCGTAGAGAACCACGGCTGTGCTGTGACTGCAGTTTTAAACAAAAACGAAACCGGTGCAGAGCCTTCCTGCGTCTGTGAAAGGCCCCGTGCAGCTTTGTCCTACCCCCAAAGGAAGTTACATGTCATTTTCTTTGGGGGCAGGACAAAGCTGCAAGGGTCCTTCAGAGGCGAGAAGGCTCCGCACTGGTTTCGTTTATTTAAACCTGCAGTCACAGCACAGCCACGGTTCTTTAAGAGGCAGGGAGCTGTGGCTGCCTGGAAAAGGAAGATGAGTTTGCTGCTGCCGAGAAGCAGACTCGGCGGCAACTTGTGCACTTTTTTTTGGGATTTTTTTTTTTTTTTTAAACTTTTGAAGGCAAAGTGAGGCGGCTGTTTTGGGGGAATTTTTTGCTGCCCTCAAGACACTGCTGCTCGAGGCAGCTGCCCCTGCCAAAGAGGATCCCACTGCTCAAAAAACAGACAGGCACACCTGATCTTTGCCCAGACCCACCTTGAGAAATTACAGAACATTTTCCCAGAAGAATTGTGGATGGATGAAACTTTGCCTTTGGCAATGCAGATCAGTGATACATTTACAGGTGAAGAAATGAAGCTTAAAGGAAAGAAAACACTTTTCTACAGTTAAATATGGTGGAAGTCCCATAATGTTGTGGGGCTGTTTTGCTGCCTCAGGAACTGGAGGCCTAGAACAAAGGAATCATGAAGTCTGAGCTCTATCAAGGTATTCTGGAGTGAAATGCGCTACCTAGTGTTAGAAAGCTAGGTCTGGGTTGAAAGTTATGGGTCCTCCAGCAGGACACTGACCTAAAACATACATCCAATAGTACAAAATAATGGTTTAAAAAACCCCCACTAGTTTAGTTTAAACTGGCCAGCAATGAGTCCTGAATTCAATCCAATTGAGAACCTTTGGAAAGAGCTGAAATTTTCCATTGGTAAAAGGAATCCTGGAAATATTCATGAGCTGAACAAATCAGTTGGAGTAGGAAAAACTACAAGACAGATGCAAACATAGCCTCCAAACATTTCTTGTAGCCACTGTCAAGTGTTTTGCAACCAAATATTAGTGAAGGGTGCCATTAATCCTGCTGCACAGACATAAGACTAAGCTCTGATGAGCAGGGACTATTTAATCAAGACATCTGTGTTGCAGACATCGTGTTATACCTTTGAACGTGCTATTAAAATGTAGTGATGCAGTTGGAATATTTCCAATTTCTCCTCAAGATATTGTATACATCAAAAATGCAAGGGTGCCAAAAAATGTTGACCAGAACTGTAGTGTAAGAGAATATTAAGGCTTTTGACCATACAATGTGTTCATCTTTAAGTTCTCATTATTCCTGGTCTCAAATGAAAGCCATGGCATAGAGATGCTTATATTCAAGACTGAATATACTATGGTACAATAGCAGTTTTGGTATTTTTGAAGTCTGGTAGCTTTTGATACTTGGCTCTATATTGAGCTATAACATATTTGGTAAGGCTGTGGTAAACGTAGTCCAATCAATACACATATCAATGAATAAAGCAGATGTTTTGTTGGACACTACAATTTTATGTAAAACCTGACATGACCAAGCCTGCAGGGATCAGAACGATGGTGTCTAAACAATTCAGGATGCCTGATAAAAAGGTGACAGCCATAGATTCAAAATGGCAATGCAGAATCTATCAACTTACCTTTCAGATATCTTGAGATCTGTGTGGATACCATTGTTTTTAACCTGCGATGCAGGCTTTGCTGAAAACATGGCAGAGTTGTGTTTTACATACGAGTTGAGGAACATGACTGGATGTTGCAATTATGATTCCCCCCCCTCTCAAGGATACATAGTAAGACTTACCAACATGGTTGTTTGGTAATCTCTTCAGAAGACAAGGTTCATCACGACCAGAGGGGGCTTTAATGCTGGCAGTCAAGAGGCTAAGATCAGTTTCATTGATATCCAGTAAGAAGTCTGCAGCAGAGCCGAGCTTAACATGAGACCGCCTCCTGCTGTCATCTGCAGAAAGATGGTCATATTGGTACCCTAGAACTTACTGAGCAAATAAACTTTTAGAAGTACTTGCCAAGCGTTTTGGACCATTTTGTTGCTAAAAACTTACCAAGGTCTGGATCACGATAGGTTAATTATGCCAATAATGTGTGAGTATTGTGTTATGTAGATGCACACTCCTTTGAATATTTTTACATGCTAGCAGTATATAAGCTTTTTAAATAAATGTCTCCCCTTAGCCTGCATATAAAAAAATTGGACTTCTGTGCAGTTGTATGGAAATGGGTTTATTTTAAGGGGGGGCCAATACTCTACCTGTAATTTTGGCAACAAATGGGCTGCCTGGAATGTGAATATCATTGTATTTTACAAGTATGTTATAATCCCCTGGTAGCGTTGGCAGGTAAGTGACACTGCATGTTCCATCTTTATTATCAATGCAATTAATTTCCGCCTTTGAAGGTCCTTCAATAGCCAAATCTAGTCCACCTTTATGGGAAAAAAGTTAGTATTTAGTTTCCTTTCTAAACATCCTATTACTGCCCCACACCACATTTAACGAACCACGCCTACAGCCTGTACACAGTAGCATAGCAAGCTTCCACCTCCAGGCGGTACTGAATCTATGGCCTTCAACATTTTACAGCAAGACATTCACTGAGGCATGTATAGAAAGCCACCCCCCCAAAAAAAAAACCACCAAAAAAATCCACACCCCCCACACCACCCACTAAACACAAACCCTAGATGTAAGGGGCTGGGGTGGACAAATCCACACTTACCTTCACCTGCATCTTCAGTAACTATGGTGAATGTGGCTGGCTTATTTGCCACACCATAAACGAGACCAGGTCCATATGCAGACACGTTTCCAGTGTTTGGATAATTCACATAGAACTGAAGTGGGCTCTCTAAACAAGTGTAGATGTTAGAACAGAGTTGTAATTCTATACACTAAAAACATTCTATGAACAGAAAATTATCCCTCACATTGAAAGTCTACAAAGTATATACAAGATATACTAAAAGATCCAATTGAAAATACTAGGAGCCCTTTTTACTAACACTTAGTTTGAGCTATCTGCCATACAGCCCATATAAAAGGGGCCCTATACTTATGAAGTCTTTTTAAACTGTTTCACCCATTAAGCTATACATAAAAGCTCCACATTGTAAACATTAATGGTTTATCATTTCAAATGACATTCTACAAGCCTCCTTTGTAGCCCTAAATACTTAATGCTTCAGATGAAACTGACGCCAACATTATGAGCTAGAGGATCATGGACCTCAGGCCACCTTGAAACTGAAGACTCAATGTGGTGGGGGAGATGAGGGTTGCATCTGTCAAGGGAAACTCTGGGACAATTGAAAAATTAGCATTCTTGGCAGGAAGCAAACTTCAAAAGGCTTTCTAAATCTTGGAGCCCAGGCAAGTGCTTCTGTTGCTTCTGCATAAATCTGGGCCTGGCTCGGATAGAACATTGAGGCATATGCTCCATGAAAGTACAAATCAGAATCTAGGAAAGCAAAGGGGAGTTTACTAGTGAATTTACCTAGGTGGAACTTATGAACAAATGTGAACTGAAGGTTTAAGGTTTACATGGAGAAGGAAATGTAATCCAGCCAATGGCAGCTTAGGCATTGAGCTCTCCTGAAAGTGATGAAGGTTTTCACTTAAGTGTTGCCCTCAACATCTCTTTATTGCAACACTTGATATACCACCCAAGGAAAGCATCAGGGTGATGTACAAGCAATATGGCTGTGGGTAATAGAAAAGAAACACCACTGATTAGACAGGAAAGCGATAGGTGGAGAGAAAGCGAAAGAATAGGTGTGCCAGACACATGGAAAGGGAGGGGGAGGGGATAGGGGATTGTCCAGGGGGGAGGAGGAGGAGAAAGGAAGTCTAGGGGTTGGGGAAGGGAAGGTCAAATGCAAGGTGGAAATGAGTCTTGAGCATTGCCTTGAATTGAGGGAATGACACCTCAATGTGGAGGGTGTGAGAGATAGTGAGCTCCAAGGTGTGGGGCTTAGGAAAAAGAATGCAGAATGGCAGGTAAGTTTGAGCTGGACCTGGGCAGAGGGGAGGGGAGGAAAAGACTGTTCCAAGAGCAGACCTAAGGGGGCAGGAGGAGGGCTGATGGTGAATAAGGTCTGCAAGGTATTGGGGTACCAGTGTGTAATACTTTGTGGGCGATTGTGAGAATATTGTGCGAGACCTGGGATTTGATTGGGAGCTAGTGAAGCTGCAAGAGGGGGTGACGTGGTTGGAGAGAGGATGAGTAAGGAGACGGGCTGCAATGTTCTGAATAAGTTGAAGGCAACAGAACTGGTATTGGCAGGGCTGGATTTACCTTGAGTGAGGCCCTACGCCAACAAAAATTGTGGGCCCCCAGAAAAGAAAAACGAGCACGCCGGATCAGCTGCGCGCTGTTGGCCCTGACGTCATAATTAAACTGGGAATCCCAAAAGCCAAACTTGGAATGTACAACACTGTAGAAATAAAACTATACATTAATTTGCTCTTGTACTAAACAAAGTGCAGACGTTAATAATGCACATTTACCAGAGCTGACATATTCCAATTAATAAATTCAAAATAGAGAGATATTTTTCTACCTTTTGTGCATTTTTTTTCAGCTGCAATTGCTCCAGCCACTTTTCTGGTTTCTTCGTGTCAGCCCAACTCCAGTCTTAACCCCCCCAGCCCATTTCCGGACCCAGCCCCCCCCCCCCCCATCAGCTCAAGTAAACTTTAAAAAAAAAAAAAAAAAAATTAAAAATAAAAAACGCTGGCCGCTGCGGCAGCATGGACTGTCCCGCGGGGCCCCCTCTGCCCGGCTGAGCCCCTCTGTGCCGGCTTTGAGAGGCACGAAGGGAGAGTGTCTCCCTCATGTCTTAAGCCCGCAGGGGCTGATGGGAAATTTCCCATCTGCCCCTGCAGGCTTAACAGAAGCACGAGGGAGACTCTCCCTTCGCGCCTCTCAAAGCCGGCACGGAGGGGCTCAGCCGGGCAGAGGGGGCCCCGTGGGACAGTCCATGCTGCCGCGGCAGCAGAGGGGGCCCCGTGGGACAGTCCATGCTGCCCCGGCAGCAGCCAGCGTTTTTTTTTTAAAATTTAATTTAAAAAAAGCTAATTTGTTCAATTTTTGTGGGCCCTTGCCAGCTGTGGGCCCTACGCCACGGCGTAGTTGGCGTATAGGTAAATCCGGCCCTGGGTATTGGGGAGGCCTGTGAAAACGGTTACAGTAATCTAATCTGGAGAGGACATGTGATAGTATGAGGGTGACAAGCGAAGATAGGGAGAGAAAAGGGCAAATGGCATAGATTTGATGTAGTGAAATGGGCGAGCAGCAGACGAGCAGGAAGATATGGATGGAAGGTGAGTGATGAGTTTAGTGTGATGCTGAGGTACTGAAGGGTTGACATGAGATACCAGAATAGCACACAGTGAGGGGGAGGGAGACTCCAAAAGAGAACCAGATGGCCACAGACTTAGGTGTTGAGGTGGAGATAGTTGCTGTTCAGCCAGGAGGAAACATGAGAGAGGCAAGCATTGAGAGGCATGATATCAGGGGAGAGGGAACTAGTATGATACAGGAAGAGAATGTCAGCATACTATTATCCAGAAATCCCAGGCTGCTAGATGCTACACTTTTGTGCTTCCTGGTATGGCTGGTCTACCCTGTATTGTAATGGCAACAAAGTTTCACAAGTGACTAATACAATTCACAGTTCGTGGTTGCGAAGTGCTCCTTACACCATATGGTGAAGCAGCACAGGCATATGGTGGGAATGACCACCTCAGAGCTGCAGTGAAGATGCAGTGGGCATTCCACCTCCACCTCTGGTGAGTTCCTCTCAGAGAGGATGCAGCCACAGTACTCCAAGGCAGCCCGGGTATTGCTGGGCACCAAGGTACTGGAGGGAGACCTGGAGTGTGGTGTCACCAAGGGACTCCAGCACAGAGTCAGATCTATGCAAGAACTTCTCCTGCCGCAGCTGGTGGCTCTTGGCTTTTGCAGACATGGACTTACAAAGTTTGCAGCCTGAGTTGCTGTGGTCCAAGATAAAGGCAGCAGTCATCTGGGTTGGTGAAGGACATCTTACTGCACCAAATCACATTTCTTGAAGCCACTGGAGGCCATGGGGAAAAATGGATCATTGCATTTGGGTGAGGGTCCAAGGCCTACTGGCCAAAAAAGGGCATGAAGCGCCAGTCAAGGGACAGAAAAACCAAGGAAACTAACCTGAGGAGGCAAGCTGGTTCAGGGTGGGAAGAGGCACCAGTATGCGTACTGGAAAGAAAAATCTTTTAAGAGACTTTCCCAGGGAAATGGGACAGATGTCCAGTGGGCCCTGTGGGGGGGGGGGGAAGGCGGCAAGATGGCACCCTTGGGTGGGAAGGGGACTACACATGCGTGGTGCATCTCACAAAGGGTCTTTGAAAACTGGGGAGATGCTTCCATGTGGGCTGAGTTGGCACCAACGTCACCCATATGTGAGGACTGACTTCCTGCTTGTTTCTGGAGAAAGTAAGAATCAACAAAATTAGGCAAGGATAGAAATGCTTGCCAGAGGCTTTAATTCTGAATAATCTGTTTACTGATGTGGACAAAATTAATGAAAATTGTTATATCAGCATTATATCAAGCTATGATTATGTGCTATAATGCTGATGGTCAGCAAATGATTGAATTATAAAACCCTCTAAACTAATGCTGTGAATTGTCAGAACAGGGCTGGATTCCACAGGCTTAACAGACTTTCACCCTGCAGGCTAAATAAAGCTCTTTTACATTATCCACTGGTGTTCTGTTAGATTAACTATTTTACAGCTGAATTTCATCACCTTTTTTCAAAAGGTGAAATGTGTGGAAATTAAGCAGCTTGTGTTGTCTGATCATGCCCCAGTCCTGATTTTAATTTTTTGGGAGGGCAGTGAGCCTAGTGGGATGGAGAATGGCAGCAGGGTTCCATGAAATGTGGTGTTTAAGATTATGTAACTCAGTGTTGCATTAGTGGATAGGTGGTTATTTTGGGAAGCTGCTAAAAGCAGTGCTTCGTGGAGCCATCATTGCTTGAACAGTTCAGCAAAAGGCAAAACGTGGGTGGCCAACTGTTCTGTTCAGCAGGCACTAAGGCGGACATCCATAAAAGCCCTGCGAGAACAAGTTTTTTGCTCCAAACTGCTATGCACACACTACACTTCCCCCCCTTCCCCAAACTATGATTGCTGTACAATATCAGAAGCATAAATGACTTTGGTTTGGCAATGGGACTGGGTGCTGTTCGGCACACTTGTTACAAATTGATAAGGGGGGCTTATGACGTTAATAGCAGATAGAGCAGTTTGCTCAACAGTGTCTATGGGGGTGGGAAGGGGGGTATGAACAGGACAATTTCTTCACAGCATTAGCTTTGCCCCAACTCACCCCTGAGCAGGAAGGGTTAAGGGCCCCACTGTACTGAGGACATTTTGCAGGTGATGAGATCTATGCCATTTGATGGCCCTAGGTCCCAATGGCTCAGGTCAAATTACATTAAAAAAATAAATAAAAGTGTTGAGTGATCCCACTGCATAAAACCTTTAAAAGAAATGTTTGAGGCCCAGCATGTGGGAGGGGAGGTATACCATAATCACCTAGTTCACTGATGCCGGGTCCAAACTGGAGAGCTGTGGAGGATGTGGGCTTTCCCTCTTGTATGCCGAATAAGAATTTATGTGAAGATGCTGGCGCCATGGTGTTCTGCCTTTGACAGAGAAACGCTGGGGTTCATCCCTAGGAGGCACGCGTTACCGATGTCTGGCAGGTTCTGGCTGATTAGTGGTTGCATGGCGGGGAGCCATGAGCTTTGATATAGAAAAATGCTTCATAGCGAGTCTTGGAAAAATCTGGGATGAGTAGCTAGATCATTTCATGTGCTCAGGCGCTCTACAATGGACCGAGCGAGTGTGCTGTCAATTGTGTTCTCCTCAGCATTAGCTCTGTTGGAACCCAAACAGGGATGCTGCCTGCCCTAGTACAGTCTAAATGTACCATTTGATGGGTATAGGCAATGCTAAAGGCAAGCACTATGAGGATGTTTGGCCACTATTCTGAAACAGGAATGCAATATAGTTCTGTCCACTAGTAGCTTTATTATGCTGGGTACTGTGCATTTGGGGGGAGCAGGGAGGAGATGGGGAGGTAGGGGTAAGGGGAGGGGAACGGTTCACATTGTATTTTTGTTATGGAGAATACATATGGTTATGAGCTGTGTGATTATTCAATTACTTTTGTTTTGCTATGGGATGTCTTCGGATTTGTAAACGTCAAAAAGTTAAATTTGTCAGAATGAACCTATAGACCAAACTCCAAGAGATGACATTGGCAATTAAGACAGATGTGCAAGTATGAAAATGAGCTTTCACCCCTCCGCTGGGGCAATAAGAACACACACAAAAAAGCCAAACATACAAAACTAGTAACAATGCAATTCCTCAGAGCCAGGGCTAGACAGAAAATTTAGGGCTCCCAAGCAAAATCTCTGAAAGGGCCCCCAGAGTAGGGAGGGGGAAGCCCACCTCAAAAATGTGGGAATAGCTATTAATGGACCTCCCTGCACCACAGGGCCAGCTTGGGTGGAGTTTAATGCCACTGCTTAAAGAAGATGCTATGAAAATGTAGCATTACCTACCTCCCCCCCCCCCAAGGCCTAGCCATTTGTTACAAGCAAATGCTAAGAAAGTTTCATGTGTGGGATATTTTGGATCACCATGCCAAGGTACAACAAAATGGTCACACACTAGAACTTAAAAAAAACCAAACCACACACCTTTTGCACTTAAAGCATAAAAAAGAGCTCCCTGTTTACTGTTCAGCAGCAATACTCACCAGGTATATGGCTACCATCGTATTTAATGTGCATTTCATGGAGTCCAGTCTCTGTAGGGGCATAACGAACTGTTACTGTACCATCTTTATTATCCACAAGATCAGCAGGGGCAGTCCTTCCTGAAGGCATGTGAACTTCACCTAATGACAAAGGACAAACACATTTAAGGACTTTCAACCCCTGGAGTCAAGATGCTCACACTGAAGCAGCCAGTAAGAGAACTGTTTATATTGGACTGAATTCTGATCTGTAGTCATTTGCCTTGAAACACTACATGTGGGCCAACTTAAACAGTTCGGAATTTACTGGCTGATTCCAGATGCTCGATGTGAAGGATGAGAAAGCGGCAGACCGCCACTTTGTTCTTACTCCACTCTGTTAGCTAACCAATTAATAGTGGCTCAGGTACTTCAGGAAGTCAAAAGTGCCAATGGTTTTAGATAAGAGGGACAGTTGGCAATTTAATGACTACTATTAAGTGCCGTTGAGTCGGTGTCGACTCATGGCAACCCTCTGGATAGATGTCCTAAATTGTGTTCGGTCTTCAGTTAGGTGGCTAGTGTGCAAAAAGGAAGTTAACCCACCACAAATGCTTGTATGCCAACTCTATCCTTTAAAGACAAGGTTAGGTAGAAGATGTAGGATCATCTTAATGGAAGGCATCGAGAATTGTCACTAGTAGACAATGTAATCGTAGTCAGAAAGGAAAGTTTGGTCTATAAGATCAACAGCAGTAACACTGCTAAGAGTGGGCACAGCCAGGAGTGTTCCATCCATACTCATTTTAAATTTAATTTTCTGATTTTCAGGCTTTTCCTATTTGTTATGCCAATTTGTTCTTTGCTTTTGTATCCAGACCCTCTTATTCTCCTGCTTAAACACCCATGTGTATCATTTCCTTTAAGGAACTATCCTAGTCCCCCATTTGTTCATCTTGCTGCCTTGATTAGATTGTAAGCTCTGTGAAGCAGAGATGGTCTTACATGCAAAATGTACAATGCAGCACATGTCTTGTAGCATTATGCAAGTTACTAGTAGTTTGCACATGTACCATATGACACTAGAATTTTTAATCATGCAAAACCAAGTGTTTAATTTGTAGGCATGATGTGATTTGTACGCACTTTTAAGCATCCAAACTGAATACATATCCTTCAATATTAAAAAGTCATCTATATACTTTAAGTGGCAAGAGGGTCATCATTGTTCTCTAGTGGTACACAATATACCACCCACTACCATCCTAAAATTAGACTTAGAGTTACAGCACTCATGAGCTTCCCTCCCCAGAGTTGGCAGATGCATTCTAAAAAGCATGCCTCAGATGGCGATCCTTAGTTATAGAGGGAACAAGAGTAAAGCCAGAGAACAAGCAAGATTTGCAGTGCTGCAACAGGAAAGATAGGCCTTGTGGCCTTTAACTGTTGGCAATGTGGCACATTTAGAGTTATTACAAGATATGTTACGTTATGGGCTTTGCACTTTATGATAGTTTGGGACTTCAGGTTGGCACCATGTGGAACTGCTGCTCAGGAACTTCCAGGCTTATTGTACACCAACGGTATCATAGGAAAAAGTGGACAGCCTCAGAATGTTGTCACAACCAATACCCTACCCACAGCAACAGCTCAGTCAATGCTATTGTAGAAAGAGCATGTTGCTTGGTAATCAAAGAACACGTCCACATTTCTCAATGCAACCTATTACTTCTGATTCTAGTTATGTCACTGCCTCCTGTCCTACCCATCCCACATAGGTGTATCAGCAAAAGTGATGGCATAACACCCTGTACTATACCCAAAATGTATGTACTGGACACCAAGTGCAAGTTGGCTGCATTTTCTAAGCTGAGAAACTGTTCTAAAGTGGAATTCAGAACCAAATTGTTTATGCTTTAAAATTTGCTTTAGCAAATTCCAGTCTAAGCAGCTGAAAGAGCCTCCACCTGTCAAATATGCAACCTAATCACTTTCCACTGTAATCATTTCTGCTGTCTTCAAACCTGTTGTGGTTACACTACCACTCAGGAAACCTTCACTGGAAACTATCTACCCTCAAGTTGACTTCTCCCTTCTTGTTTTTGCATCCAAACTAGTCAAATGTGCTGTTCATTGCCACTATCCTTCCTCAAACCACTCTAGATCCACTGCAATCCGCCTTTCATCCTATATTCTACAGAAAACAGCTCTTGCCAGTCTCCAATGACCTGATCCTGACCAACCCCAAAGGCTTTTATTTTCATCCTTACCTATCTGCTGCTTTTGACATGTTATCACTATCTTCAATACTTTATTCTCACTTGGATTTTGGGGCAGTTTCATCTTGGTTCTCCCCCAAACTTTCTATGTATGCTCTGGTTGATGCTCTTCCACTATCTTGCTTTCACTTTGTGAACATCTATGCTCTTGGGACCTCTACACTCTTGGTGCCCTCATCTCCCAGTTTTTCTTCAGTACAATTCTTTGTATCAAATCCTTTGCCTCTACCCCCGAAATATCTCCAGGAAATCTGGTCCAAATTTCTGCTCGTTTGTCCAATGTTGCTGCCTGGATGACCTTCCATCATCTGAACTGAACATAGATACCAAGTTAAGTCTTGGCATCTTTCTCCCTAAACCCATCTTCCCCTCTACCTTCTCCATTTCTGTGGAAAACAGTCATCCTCCCTGTCTTTGGCTTGCAACCTTGGGAACCATCCAACTCCTCTCTCCTCTGTATATATGCAACAGATAGCTGAAACCTATTGTTTCTTTCTCTGTAAAATCAGCTAAACTGTCTTCCCTTCCTTTCAGGGCACTAGTACAACTTTCGCCTTGATCATCTCCCCTTCAATCTGTTAAAAAAAATAGATTGAGCTGCACAGCTAGTCTGCCATACTCATGTAACCCATCCTCCTAAGTTACTTCCTTGGCTCCCTGTTTCCAAACCGTTCAAACTTCTGACCTACAAATGCATTCATTCTGTGGTTCCTCCTCATTACCTCTCCTCTCTCTACACTCCTCAACTCTGCTCAAATACTTATCTATGCTCTTCTCTTCTACTCAACTCCAAACTCTGCTCCTTTTATCTTGCTGCACCATATGCCTGGAAGACACTACCTGAGTGGTTATGTCAAGCTCCATCTTGGTCCTATTCTAACCCAGGCTAAAAAGTCTCAAGACTGCTTTGGGTCCTGACCCCTTTAGTCTCATCTACACCCATGTTCATTTTATGCATTTCCCTTAAATTACCCTAGCCTTCTGTGTTTTAGATTGTGAAAGAAAGGACTTATGTATATGTACAACACTGCATAGGCCTACATTATAGCAGTTCTACATGGAGCATGCCAATTTATATACCATTTTCATGCAACAGTCATCCAAAATATGTAGAAACAAGTTAGAAGAGATGGAGACCAATAATCCAAGCCCCTTTTCCTCCAATTAGAACACAATTGATAAATTTACCCCGCTTTTCACGAAATAACCTATCAGCTGGGAAGCTTGCAGAACCCTTTCCTGAAACAAGTCTCCTCCCTTAATTTTATTGGCAAGTTATTTCTCCAAGAAGTCTTACAAATATTATTCCAGGAATCTGTAAGAGGTTCCTTTGAGAAAGCACAACATTTTTCTTTAAAATAGGTTGCAGTGTTATGTTCCCAATAGAGATTTTGACTCAATCTCATACCACCTAGAGTGTTGTGCCAACTGAAGTCATAGATTTCCCTTTTGACTCAACATGTAAAATACACTTAAGACTGGGCTATATGTAATTTCCCCCCCCCCCCCATATAGTTTAAGTTGTCAAACTAATTTTTATTTATAAAACACACTGAAATACATGAGCCCATCTTATCCCTATCCCTTCTCTCTCAATGCTAAGTGCTGTTGAGTGTCTCATGGTAACCCTGTGGATAGTGGTCCTCAACTGGGTTCAGTCTTCAGTTAGGCAGCTAATTGTTGAGAGTGGCATCCAGAACTGTCACTGTAGTGATCAGTCATTTCCAGTCTTCCTACTATACTGGTCTTCAACCTTACAAACCATGACATCTAATTTTTCTGCATGTGTTGTTCCTGCATGTGTTCTTAAGTATGAAAGTAAAAGTCTTATCTGAGCCTCCAAGGAAAGCTTAGGTTTAATCTCCATTACAGACTGATTTATTCTTCAGGCAGTCCATGGTATACCTACATAGTATTCACTAGCACCATATTTCAAAAGGCATCAATTTTCTTCCCATCTGCTGCCTCTCTCTCCAAATTTGACCACTAATCGAGTATCTGCACCACACTACTTTCCCCAATCCCAAGCAATTGATACATTTGAAACTAAGCCACTGATTCAGAGCCTAATCTCTTCCAAACATAACCCATTTTGCAGACTTACAATCGATATCTCCCTCAAATGCCTGTAACTCTGCTATACAAGATTCATGTAGCACATTTTCTTTTTGCATGCACGGTATATGATGCAAACTGCATAAGTTATCCAGAAATATAGCATTTAATGGCTTCCAATTGAATGCCTTGTGTTAAACAGCATCTGGCAACTCCTTTTGCCAGCATCACAACCTAAAGATTTTCTGCCATATGTGCAACACTTTCCCCTCAATTAAAAAAAATGTATTAAAAAAAGGTTTCAATGAGGGTGTGAAAGTACTGTACCAAGGTGGCAAGATAGTGAAAACTGACCATTTAAACTTGTTTGACAACGCACAGCAGGGGGACATCTTTGGTTCTCCAAATTGCACATCAATCTCCTGCCTTTTTTTTTAAAATATATAAAAGATGGCCAATTGTAGGAACCAAATGCAACTGCATCAAGCTTTGCTAAATACTAGTAGACTGCATTAGGTTGCCTTGACTGAACCCTAACCCTGCCCAGGGTAGCCTACATAAAGGCCTGCTACTAACTTGATAACTGATTCAGTTGTGTCTATAGCAAGGCTATTTAGAGGTTCTAAAATTCATCTGTTTCAGGCTCTTTCCCAGACCCCTACTTCAATATCTAAGTCCTTTTTTTCCCCCCATTTTAGTCTTGCAACCTGCATAGATCCATCAGCTAAATTGCCACTATTATCCCAAAATCATTCACCTTACCTATGCTTTTTCCCTTGCAGATCTGATGCAGCTGTATTAATACTGCTAAGGCTGTAACAGCTGCATAACTCCCCAGAAACTGAGTGACAGCCACAAATTTGTGATTGACCAGTACCACCCAGAGCCAGATATTTTGGTAGTGGTCTCATTTGTTTTAGTTGCTTCTTGAATTACTATTGGGCCTGGAAGAAAGGCTGAAGGAAGGGGTAGGGATTTTATCCCTATCTGCCTGGGATGGTGGATAACTATGAATTTGGTGCTAGGGCAAAAAGTATATATCTTGACAACCTCAAACTAGTGTACTGTTAGTATTAGTCCGAGTTCTACCCTTGAGCCACTGACTAAATAGAAGCTAAATAAGCAGAAAAGGGCTCGTTTGCCCCCTCAAACTCAGGCCTGCAACTATGCCCGAGGATCCAGCTTGATCCTCAGGGAATTAAAAGGTGGCTGCCAGGAACAATACTATGCAACAGTCCAATGTTTCAGGTTCTTGATGTATGGAGTACAATACAATGGTCCATGTTCAAGTTGGAAAATGGCGACAAGAATCTTTATACCTCTTACGTTAACCCTGCTATATGACAAACTGTAGGTCAGTGTGGGCTTCAAAGTATCCTTTGGCTAGAAGCCAGCAGCCATGCTCCAAATGCTCCCAATTTTCCTAGAGCTAGCAGCTGGCATTCGACTACATGGACCAGACAACTGTAGTCCTCCAAGTTGCTAACCGACCCAGTTTATGTTAAACATCTACTGGAGCAGAACATGCAATATTTACCATAATGGTGGATAACCTCAGTTACTCCAATCACTTTCCCTTCAGAGGCCAACATTTCAAACAATGCAATATTTGCCAATGGTACTAGAGCGATTGTGCACCAGTAAAATTCAGCCTTCTGGTACAAGAAAGCAACTGAGCAGAGAGCAAAGGCTAAACCACTTACAGTCCTTGTCTTATTTTCATACTGACTTCACTATGGGCACTGGAGTCCAAACAAGACAACCAACTAATTCCTGTAGAATAGTCTAACCTCATGGCATAACAGCAATTGCTCACCTGTTATTTCTCCTGTTCTTACTGAGAAGGGAATGACCAAATCAAGAGGCCTGTATCCCATGCCATTCATAGCAGCGACTGGAGCATAGGAGGACTCTGTGACCTGAAGAATAAAACAAGCTGGTCAGGGATAGAAGAGACTGGAAGCAGGATGGAACTGGGCATTTTACAAATAGACTATGTCTTGCTGGGTACAGTGAAAGTCATGTTCAAACTACTCCAGTTTGGTTTGCAGATCTTTGCTTATTGACTTTTTAGCTGTTTTTGGGGAATGACTAAATTGATGTGCTAAATTAGTTTAGTGTGCATGGGATTTAATGCACCTCTTGCAGTTACAAATTCACTGTACAATGAGACCACACACACAAATACGCATCTGGCTACTGTGCTTCAGTGCATAGTACTAGAGAGCTATAGATTTGAGATAGTGTAGACAAATTGCAAGCTTACTAAAATCCTCAGGAACTTTACACAGTTTCCCCAGTCAAATATTCAAAATAACCCTCTTTTCAGATTAGTGCTCCATGAGGCTCACAACTTTGCTATATCCAAATACCACTAAGCCTCTAATTTGAGTTGGGAACAAGAGAAAGCTTGTCCGAGGTCTCAGGAACACCAGCAGGGAAGAGGGATTTGAATTCTGATTTTCCTGGATCTTGACCCATTGTTCTAACCATCAGGCAACTCTTCTGCACTTGCCCATCATGAGAAACCAGTGCTGAAGTTCAATGCTGTCTGGTCCTTTGACCTCAATTAGTGCCACAGCTCAGTGTTTAGAAGCAAGCTACACACAAAAGCTGACCAGATTCCAAAGGACAAGAGCAACCCAAGGTTTGTTACAAGTGATTCCAAAAGCTGAATGCTTAAGATTACACAGCACAGGTTATGCAGTTTAAAGAGACCTTATTTTAATGGCTAATGGGTTCAATGGTAATTCTCTTTTGCATAGTCTACTTGCAAAAATTCCAGCATGCTTACAAAAAGGTAGTTAGAATACAGAAGGGTTTTGAAAAAAGTTTAATGGTGCAAAATCCCCAGTCCAGGACGCCACCTGAAATAAAGTTTTAGCTGGTTGTGGCCTGAGGGGAAAGAGTGAATTTTGAGAATGTGCATGGACAAGAACAAGGAGAAAAATGGAAATATCTTCATTACACCACTGAAATGTGAGGAAGCAGATTGCCCCCTAGAGAAAAAACAAACAAAACAGGATAATGAAATGAAATGCTTTTGCTAGTTGGAGGCTAAATCTCATGAGGAAAAGCACCAAAAAAGTAGGTGTAGTTTACTGCCAAACGCAACGGTGACATTAAGAGCAAAGCAGAGAAAGTTAGAAAAGTTCTAAAAGGAAGAATTTTCCCCCATTAGGAATGAAATACTGCAGCAGTTTATTCCCGATCATTGAGCTCTTAAGAATCAAGTAGCCCCTTTAAAACAGAATGTGCCTTGGATTAACTGGAAGGCGTGCACTAGCCAATGGACCATGTAAGGCTTGAGCAAGTTCCAAGCGGAAGCCGTGTCATTGCTGCAATGAAGAGCGTGAAATGAGGTGAGCAACAGGAAATGTAAATAAATGTGTACCCATGGCTGGAATCCAGGAGGGCGCGCGCTAACCGACTGCTCCTGCACCTTTACTGGTCCTTCATCTGTGGCCTGGTCAGTGGCAAACAGGAAGTTATTGCAACAAGCAGCTCAAAGTAACCAACTTCATACAGCAGGAAGCCATGGACATTTACAGCTGGGCATGTGGCTGAATTTCATGTAGTATAATCTAATTAGTGGTTGGGGCAAGGTACTTCAGGCCGGAAAGTCAGGGGTTCAAATCCCACTAGAGGACAGCAACCTCGGGCCAGGACTGGCGTTTCTAGTCCCACAGGTGCTCCTTGTGGTCTTGGGCAAGCCACTTAACCCTCCATAGCCCATGTTCCCTGTAAAATAGTTATTTCCAAATTATAATGCCCTGTTCAATGTAATTTGTTTGTTCAATGTAAACCACACTGATGCAGAATAGCGTGGTATATAAGAGAATGTAAATAAAATAAAACTCCCCCCACCCCACCCTCCTCCACTCTCTAAAGCCTCACGCAGGATGGTAAAGGTCCATGACAGCTACTGTATGAGTGTTTGTAAAAAAATCCACATAATACCAAACTACAAGATCTTGTGCCTCCAGGACTAAAGTAGTTGATTTGTCAGTAAAAATCATGGTTTAGTCTTCCCCGTGAAGATACAATGCTTTAAGGATGTACTAGGAAGAGGGGGTGTGGAGGTGGGGGGGGAGGAGGAGAAGTGTTTTACACTGCTAGCACCATAAAGGAAGGAAAAAAACCGAAGCTGTCCCAAAGAGCAATCAGGCCTTCTGAAATAGAAGATACCAAAGCGTGAAAAAACACCATAAAGATTATGTACCAATGGCTGGAATTCAGGAGGACGCGCACTAACCAGCTGCTCCTGCACCTTTACTGGTCCTTCATCTGTGGCCTAGTTAGCAGTAAATTGTGGTTACATTGAGGAGAGAGTAGGCTTTGAGAGTTTACATGGTTTCACAGTATACAAAAATCAGGCACGTGCTACTTTATACCTTCCTTAGATGATAAAAGTTTAGAGCAGGCGTGGCCAACTCCAGCCCTGGTGCACCCATGATCCAGCCTGGTTTTCAGGATGTCCCTAATGAATATTCTTGAGATATCTGCATACAGTGGGAAGTGGTGGATGCAAATATACCTCATGAATATTCGTTAGGGACATCCTGAAAACCAGGCTGGATCATGGTGCACTGGGACCAGAGTTGGCCACTCCTAGTTTAGATACATTTTATATTAAAGCATAACTAGCAATTCTGTATAGCTGCTGGCCAACATTTAGCCTTGTGGTGTGAACATTTGCATGACAACTAAACGTTACCTAGCATATGCTCACAGCAAACGCTGTACCGAGGTCGACACTCATGCTATTGGCATGATACCTGCAAAAATCAATTTCCAGGCATCAATAGTGGTAATATGGATCTAATTGACAGTGTCTGATCTATTCACATCTACAATTACAATGTGAACAAATCAGAGATGAAGTCATGGAAACCGAAGCAAAGCAATTTTATCTATGCATAAAACTCTAACCTCTAAACACAAAAGCTATCAAGAGTATTAAAACTTGGCACTCGAGTAGATTCTCTTGGTAGAGGAAGAATCCCTATTTCGTGTCAGTATGTTCAGCTTAGCATTCAAATTAAGTTGAATGTACTGTGCACTTGCATGCCGGCTTTCGCTTTGGTGAAGCCCGAATTGTGCAAGTACTCCGCTGGTATGTATAAACACTACAAGCCTTCAAAGATAAGGGGTTTTTAAAATTTCCTGTGGTAGAAGGGAAAAGAACGCAGCAGACATGTAATCTTGAGGAAATGACCATGCAAATTACAAAAACCATAAACAGACAAATGCTTGTTGGTGATCAGAGGGGACAAAGCCTGTGTGCATCAGTGGAAAAAAAACTCTAGAATTGGTTTTAAGATCCCCTGGATTCTAGGTCTATTCAAGACGTTCTATAGCCTGTTTCCAAAAATGTCAGGTTACCCCCGGGTTATGGCTGGCAGCATTTTAGTTGAGCCCATTCTGGCAATAAGAATCAAGATGCATCAGTCTGAAGCAACTAACATCACTGAAACATCTTTCTAAAACAGAACTAGAATATGAAGCGGCAGATATTTTTATGTAAACATTAATACGACTGGTACTTGCCACAATCAAATTTGTAGGCTCTTCTGTATTTACGTTTGTGGACCTTCAAATATATATTTTTGCATTATCTTGGCATAAAACACCTTAATACACTTAGAGCAAAATCATTGGTCCATTTTTTAAACTACAGATAGATAACATAGTATTGTGCTGAAAGGAATGTGTGGAGGACTACGTTTCAAACACTACCCTTTATCACGGGCAAATGAATTAACTTCCTGAAGCAGAAAAGCTAACAGTCTTTAAAACAGTACTGTCATGAGGAATAAACTGTCTATATGTAACTTTACAAAAATGAATCTATGATACTGCTATAAGCACATTAATGGGGCTCTTATGCAAAGACCATGCAAAACATATTTGAAGGTCCACAAAAATATTTAAATATAGAAGAGTTTATGAATTTGATTGTAGTGTTGTACATACTGGTGACTTGCATATTGGATGTTGTAAATGAATGTAAAAATCAGACATCTCATACCAGCTTCGCTGGCTCGATGCAAAGTCTTACCATGACTGTAAAAGGACTATTTGGAATATCCACACCACCAAAGCGGACGTGAATGACATAGGGTCCTGGCTTGACCGTGGTATAAAAAATGTCGTATGTTCCATCCTCATTCTCAATCACATCCGCTTCTGCTTCTGTACCATCAGGAGTGAGAACTGCACAGGTCACCTTCCCTTTCCCGGCAGACTTTGCATCAACCACAAAACCAACTTCTTCTCCAGTCTTTACAGTAGGTTCAATTCCTGGACCTATAAAAACGTACAAGATAAAAAAACCACAGTACAAAAATCCAGTCTATTTTAGAACATGGAATGAAAACCACCAAATATTGTAGCACTTTGCAGTGTGCTAGAGCAACAGTAGAATGTTACACAGAACAGTTTCGAGAAATATCTAGGTTTGCATGTAGATACTTTAACACTGGATGAGACATAACTTCCTACAAAGCAGCTAAGCAAAGCAATCATTCTTTCAGCTCCGTAAACCAGTGCAGAACTCAGGTATCATGCATGGGAATTAACCTAGATTCGAGTGAATAAGCTAATTTGTTTTAACTAAACATCAATACGTCACTGGCCTGCAAACTGCCTATTTCTAGAATAGTTTATTGCCACAAACATTACACTTCTACTTTGTGGGAAGGAGGAAAGGGTGGAGTTGAAGTTAAGGCTATAAAATACACAGCACAATTATCTTTGTATGTAGATTCAGATTGCTGAAGATTCAATGCAAATTGGCCAAGTTGACCATATCCAGGCTTTTGCTAAAAAGCTGAAGTCAGCTCTCTGTATGCATGCCTTTCTACATGCAGTCTGACATTTAGCTGCAGGAACTAAGGCAAGTTAAGTGTAAGTGTGGGTGACTCCTTTCCCAGCACTATATACCACTTGCCCCTTCGGGACGCCGGCTGCCTCGGCCGGGGAACCACCTTACCTTCTCTGTCTGGAATTCCAGGGGAACAAAAAGGAATACAAACTAAAGGAAAATCATATTTCAAAACTAATGAAACCAGACAGCTTTGGCCAAGCATCCTGAAAGCCAACCACAAAAGTATTTCATGAACAGAAGAGACTAATTTTGACATCAGGCTGAAGCCACTAGGTTTAGAGTATAAGTGAAAACAAAGCCTGTGTATAACCCAAGGCAATCAGACAATGTTAAAGAAATCTCCCACAGCTAGGCACGTGTAGAGTGCTGAAATGAGACCAGAACTTTCATCTCCCTAAATATAACAGTCTGGTTTGTGCGTTGCCCCACCCAGTATCCATCTCAAACAAGGCTTGGAGAATGACTGAATTCCCATGTCCAACCTCAATTTAACTTCGTGTTATTCAGACCGGGAAGCCTGTTCACAAACCTGGGAGTTACACAAGCTTTACCTTCTTAACTGTCTGTGTTCTTATTGAGAAGAGTTTTTGCAAGCACTTGTGAAAGACTGGAGCGTTTTGGGTCAGTACCTGCAGCAGTACACTTGCTGGCATCACCAGCCGCTGTGACGCGGATTCGGTAAGGTGACAATGGAATGTCGTCCTCTCCATATTTAACTGCAATCTGATAGCGACCCGTCTTATCTGGTATATAGGACACTGCATAGGTTCCATCTTTGTTGTCATGAACATCTGCTTTTCTGGGCTTTCCTTCCTGATCCTTAAAAAAAAAAAAAAGTCAAAACCATAAGTGAAATACTGCTTTTTAAACCCCCCCCCTCCCCCAAGAAGTCTAACAATCCACACAGAATTAAAACCTAACTCCAAGTTTTCCTTTGGAAAGCTCCAAACATAACTCTTTGTGAAGACCGTTTTCCTGTCCTCCAGTACAGGCCTTGTTCTAGGCCACTTTACACAATGTATTTTATGTTCAGAAAGCCTGAGCTGAATACATCAAATGACTTATAGCATATACTCTACACCATTTTAGTCATCTCTCCAGCAGCCTCCACAACTTATCTACAGTCTTGACATGCTTACATGTCCAACTTTTCTGCTAGTCCCACAATTATCCTATGCACCTCAGCTCTGCGCTTTGGTATACAAATGATCAAATATTTATATACAGCTAGATCCTGCTTCTCTAATGCTTATTAATCTTTTCATATCCCAAAGATGCGTGGCTTACAAAAAAGCCTTATCCACACCAACAGGCTAATTAGAACCCCCCCCCCCCAACTGTTCCATTTTGCAGGCCCCTAGTTTTTCTTGCTCATTACTAGTATTTAATGCTGCTCAAATCATGTTTGTTACAAGCACAGCATGACCCACAGTACCAAAAAACTGTTTCAAGGTCCTGCCCTTAACTGCCATTTAAAATAAAATCAACTCCATTTAGATTGCAACTCCTGCCATAAAAAACAGCCCCCTTCCCCCTAAATAAAAAGCCACAGGCCATAGAATGTAGGTGGGATAGTTCAGTATCTCAGAGATCCTCAAATACCTGCTTAACAGGTTTACTTCATTGCTTTAGCATGTAGTTTCCAAGCTAAATGTGAGCAGTCGATGCAAGCGTTCTACCAACATCGAAAACCCCAGTCATTTTAGTTCATTCTCCCTCTAGCATCTTCTGTTAAAGTAAACTTACAGTTATCTGCACAGACAGTGGCCCTACTCCTGCATCTTTGGCATCAACAGCAAAATCCACAGGAAGACTAGCTAGAACTCCATGCGAGTTGAGTCCTGGGCCACTTGCTGTCACTTTACTGGCCTCATATGTTGGAAGAGCCTTCACCTTGAAAGGACTAAACAAAAGCAGATGGTTATTCTTTGAACATACCATGCGTATACCTGTGAAGAATTTTGCAATATGCTAATCTTATACAGTTCAATGGCAGCAACAGTGAGACATTTACACAATACAGACTATAATTTCCAAATCATACCAGCACAATTGGAACCAGATCCTTGGTGCCAGCATCTCTGGGACAAGGACCTCAAAAGTTTCATGCACTCTAGAGCAGAAGAACTGCCTTCCTTCATAAAAGCAGTATGTGGTACTGTTTACGATAAGTGTATCCTTGAAAGAAAAAAGCACTAAGTGCACTTGATCCTCTTGGCATGCCAAACCAAAAAAAACTTTTGCAGCAATACGTTTTTACTTGCTGTTAACTCTGGTGTTAGAAAACAGTAGTTGTCTTCCAGGGCTTCTGTACCTCTTCACAGAATCTGTAGGCCAGACATGGTCTGGCAAGCAGGAGTGTTTGCACATGCTATTCTTGAACCCCCAATCAGGTTAGTCAATCTACTCTACAGCCTTGGAATCAGTGCTGCTCAAGGTGTTGATTGCTTGGACAGCAGTGTCAATGGCTGCAGTTGCCAGGAGAGTGGCTGCTCTGTGCCAAATCTTAGCCAGTTAGTCACAGGTGATAGCAGTGCCCAAATATTTGGCTCAGGCAGACACCATTATGAGAAATGCAAAACCTGAAAGACCTCTGCAGTCTGGGTCCTTGAGGCAGCTTTCCTGTAGGATGGCCCCTAGATAGGAAGCCCACAAAATAAAGGAGCCAATCACTGAAGTGGATGATTCTGCTGCCAGTGTCTGCAGAAGCTTGCAATCCCAGTGATTAGGGTCTCTGCAGTCTTCCTTCCCAGTACCCTACTGGTAGTGTTGCTCGCCCCTTTATTGCAGCCCTGGGCGTGGGGCAGCCATTTAATGTCTGGGCTGAAACTGCACAAATTGTGCTCATGCATTCAAATATCAGAAACAGGTGGGCAACTGCTCCTATGTTGACTGTTGGTATGAAGAGAGAGTTGGGTGGAATCATGCCATGAGAGTAGATACTGCAAGAGATGAGCCTAACGATGCCATTTATATGCTGTATACAGAACCTTGCTATGGCATGAGCTTGACTGGCTTAAGTGGCGAGTTTACACAAGATTTTCAAAGCCCACTAAAGCCAGCCCAACATTGATGCTATTGTACAATGGCAGTGTGGATGTCACATGACATGTATTGCAAGCTATGTACACAATCCATGCATGTCAATGAATGAGGAAGGCATCTGTGGTCTCTAAAGCTCATAGCCTAACTGGCTTAAATACACCAACCGAATGAACCACAGGCAAGGCAAGAAATCACATATGTATCGAAGACACAGTCCAAAGACGTGATTTAGTGGAAACCACCACCAACTTTATTAAATCGCAGACCTATTACCAACCAGGCTGTGTTTCGCAAACCTTCGTCAGGGGTTGATCAGGTAGGTACTAAAACATAATTACTAAATAAAAGCATAATAGTAATAAAACATTGTGTCAGAACAGACTAGATCTTGATCAGTAAACCACATATATGTGTACATCAACATCATAAATAATTAAAAGATACATATAAAATCCATCTACCACCAATAAGAAGGATAAAGGTGCTAATAACAGAACCAATTAGAAACAGAACTAAATAATTAAAACCAAGTCTTAAGCAACTGATAAAAAGGTGACTAAAAATGCAGAGTGACACCAAATAGATAAATAGATAATTAAAAACGTTAGGAAAGTAAGGGGTGTGACAAGCAAACATGTCAAATAATAAATACCTCATTAGAGCAGAAAAAACAGCAAACAATGGTCTTTTATGGAAGGTTGTACTTGTATGGCTAAAGTAGATAATGCACAATTAGATGGATAAAACCTATAATAAATATCTACATAACACATTACAATCATACAAAACTATACAAAACTAAATAACTCAATATACAAGAAAAGGAGTCAGCAGGAGCGAAAAAGAGGAATAGACACCTCATACTTGGAGGCTTGATAAATCTTGAGAATCTGGATATACCAGCATTATGGCTCACCTAGTATTAAGGACATCATTCCATCTCACAGATCACCTTACTCTTGAATACAATAGTATTTTCATTTATGTAAATAATCACCTTTAAGGTTTAATTTAATTTGAAGCATTACCAAATGTTGCATCCAGTTTCATTGTTTTTTCTCAGTTTCTCAATGTTTGAGTTTTAATGTTAATTCTGTTCTAAAATTGTTCTCTGTAAAATAGCCTCCCTATTAACATCTTTCCTGTAAACCGCCACTGATCTCTGGAAGTGGCGGTATAGAAAAGATGTATAAATAATCTTATTCAATGACTCAAACTATTATATAAACTAAACAATGGACTGTATTGGATAAAGGGTATGTGCATGACATCAATACTAACACAAGGATCTTATTATAAGGGAATGAAGAGCACATCGAAGGCACCGGGGAAAATTAAACTATAAAGTAAATACTCAAACCATTAGTAAAAAAAATAAATAAAACTACCTGTTTAAAAATACGGTTGTCTAGCCCTAGGCAACATAAGAGGCTGCTGAAAAAGACAAGTAAAAACTCTAAAAGCTAGCACCGTGTATGCCTAATCAACACACCATCAGCGTGCTACAAAAGGATTGCTTATAAACTTGAAAAGCGTAGTAGTGATATCAAATTGTGTAAAGCATACCTTCATGGTACAGGAGACTGTCAAGGGATTCCAAATATCCCGAACCGACACCGTGTGTACTTCGCCAAGGAAATCAAAACTGTGGGATGCCAGCTCATGCGCATATTAGTTAGTTCTCCACGGTGGGAAACAATGGGGTGGACCCAGGGGCGGAGTCACAGCCAGTCAGGCTCAGGAGGGGCAGAACTAGGGGCAGAGTTATGGCACTACCGCATACAAAGTAAAGAAAAAGCCAGTCTGGCTTGATAAAGGGGTTTAATAAGTATAAATGTCCAAACATTTTAAATTCCAAAACATAAGGGTAACTGGAACTGGAGGGGTTGAAAATCGAAGTAAAACACAAATACATTAGTATAAGGCTCACAATACACATCTTGTAATCTTTATCAGTGAACCAGAAATGAAACCGGTCTATCTACGGAGAGAGAGGAAAACAGACCAGAGGCAGAGCTATATTGTTAACAGTCGGCAAAGAGGGGAATTGTAGCAGAAATAGTCAGATATTAAAACATACTATCTCCTAGTCATACTATCTCCTGTGCTGCCCGCAAGCCAGGCTTCTCCCTCGCTGAACTCCTGCCCTATCGGGGCAGTGGGAGTGCTCCTGCCCTATCCGGGCAGTGGGAGCGGGAGAAAGCCCGCCCAGAAATCCCTCTCAAAAGCGGCGTCCCTACCGAGAGGGACCCGCTGTGCTGCCCGCAAGCCAGGCTTCTCCCTCGCTGAACTCCTGCCCTATCGGGGCAGTGGGAGTGCTCCTGCCCTATCCGGGCAGTGGGAGCGGGAGAAAGCCCGCCCAGAAATCCCTCTCAAAAGCGGCGTCCCTACCGAGAGGGACCCGCTGTGCTGCCCGCAAGCCAGGCTTCTCCCTCGCTGAACTCCTGCCCTATCGGGGCAGTGGGAGTGCTCCTGCCCTATCCGGGCAGTGGGAGCGGGAGAAAGCCCGCCCAGAAATCCCTCTCAAAAGCGGCGTCCCTACCGAGAGGGACCCGCTGTGCTGCCCGCAAGCCAGGCTTCTCCCTCGCTGAACTCCTGCCCTATCGGGGCAGTGGGAGTGCTCCTGCCCTATCCGGGCAGTGGGAGCGGGAGAAAGCCCGCCCAGAAATCCCTCTCAAAAGCGGCGTCCCTACCGAGAGGGACCCGCTGTGCTGCCCGCAAGCCAGGCTTCTCCCTCGCTGAACTCCTGCCCTATCGGGGCAGTGGGAGTGCTCCTGCCCTATCCGGGCAGTGGGAGCGGGAGAAAGCCCGCCCAGAAATCCCTCTCAAAAGCGGCGTCCCTACCGAGAGGGACCCGCTGTGCTGCCCGCAAGCCAGGCTTCTCCCTCGCTGAACTCCTGCCCTATCGGGGCAGTGGGAGTGCTCCTGCCCTATCCGGGCAGTGGGAGCGGGAGAAAGCCCGCCCAGAAATCCCTCTCAAAAGCGGCGTCCCTACAGGGCGGGCCCGCGCCTGAGGGCCTCGCCAGAGGGCCCTTTGGCGTGGCCCTTAGGCGGTGGCCATTGGCGGTGAAAAAAAAAGGAGTCCCTCACCACCAACACGCCGATAAAGCTGCGTCGCTTCCGCCAACCACGGGAACGGATCCCCCACATCGCCTAACACACCTGTGAAAGGCAGCCCCGGCTTGAGCTCCCCAGGACGGGTTTGAGCTCGCCAACTAATATCCCCACGCTCCTCGAGCTCTACAAGCTGGGTAGAGCACACCAACTCTCAACAGCAACACCAACAAAACCGACCAGGTGAGTCTCACAAACTCATTCAACAAGGACAGCGAACTGTATGAAATCTGTGCACACCTCATCGGACATCAGAAACTGCAAGCAAACATCACACAGAACACCACAGCTTACCACCATGATCGCTACATGGTTCCTACCATTCAGCCTCCTCCTCACACATATCCTTTCACCAGACCCCCACCTCCACCACCTACACCATAACCCACAATGGCACCCACCCTCTAACTGGCATTACACAGTTCCACAATACAATCACCCCGCCACACACAGCACATCAACATCAAGAAGAAAAGACGCACACAAATCATACCCCCTCGCACATTTTTCAACGGAGTCACACAACACTACAGAGCAAATGACCATAGAGCTCATAAACGCGAGGTCCATATGCAACAAGATACACACACTAGCAGACCACATAGAATATCACCAACCAGACATTCTCTGCATTACAGAAACCTGGCTCAATCCCACCGACTCAGTTCTCCTCAATCAATTGGTACCAGACATCTACACAGCTTACAATTGCCCACGCACCCACAAACGCGGAGGAGGGGTTCTCATAATAGCAAAGAAAAACATGAAGTTCAAAACACACAGCTCCACCGACACACCACAAAGCAACACGCTTAGCATCATGAACAAACACATGGCACTCTGCCTAACCTACAGAGCACCCCGAGCCACTCCTGATGAACTGGCAGCAACGCTCGAAACAGCATGCGCCCTCACAGCAACTAACAAACCCACCATCCTGCTAGGTGACTTCAACCTCAAGTCCACCAACACCAAAGATGCAGATGCCTTCCTCCAAGCAATGACAGCCCTTCAATACACCCAAATCATCAACGCCCCCACACACAGACACGGCTCTACACCTGACCTCATATTCGCAACCAACTCCCTCACTTCAAGAGGACTAATCTCAACACCCTCCATCACCCCAGTCCCCTGGTCTGATCACCACACAATCAAGATCACACTGCAACTTCAAAAAGACAATCACAACGAACAAACCAACAATTCCCACATACGAAGGCGATTCAAGAAATTCGACAGAGACACCTTCCTGCTGGACACGTTAAATCAACTGTCAACAGAAGCAGACAACCTGGAGACTCAAATAATCAACTGGAACAACACACTATCCAACGCCGCCACAGCTACTGCTACCAGACCAAAGGAACACTGCAACAACAAGAGACATCACAAACCCTGGTACTCCTCGACCATAAGACAAGAGAAAAGAGAACTCAGAAAGATCGAACGGAGATGGAGAAAATCCAAGACAACAGAAAACCAGCAGATATACCTAACAAACCAAAAACTATACACCGAACACATCAACCAATCCAAGAAAGAATACCATACAAACATGATAAACACCTCCATAAACAAACCCAGAGAGCTCTTCGACATAGTGAAAATCCTCACAAAGGAACAGAAAACAGAAGAGGAAATACAAATAGACCCGCAAAAATTTGCTGATCACATCAAAGACAAATTTCACTCCACAGAACCAACTGCAACCAGCTCTGCTACCCAGCCTGATTCTCACCCCAAGACATGGGACACTTTCTACCTGCCCTCAACAGAACAGCTCTCCCACATCATCTCAGCAATCAGAACAAGCACCGCCCCCACGGACCCTTGCCCAGTATCATGGATAAAGGCCACCAAATCGAGCTTCATCCACATCATACACGACATTGTCCTCAACTCACTCACCCAGGGTCTCCTGCCAGCTCAACTCAAACTGGCTACAGTACGCCCAATACCTAAGAAAACCACCCTCGACAAGAAAGACCCTGCAGCATACAGACCAATATCCAGCATACCTTTTCTGGCAAAAATTATAGAAAAAGCAGTGCAACAACAACTACAGGAACATATCGACGACCACGCTCCTCTAGACAACCAGCACGGCTTCCGCCCCCAACATGGAGTTGAAACACTGCTGATCTACCTCATAGACAACATCCTCAGAGTCATAGACAACAACACTAAAGGCATCCTAATGATCTTCGTCGACATCTCCTCCGCTTTCGACACGGTTGACCACCTAACCCTCCTGGAAAGACTAAAGGAAATTGGACTTCATGGTACCACGTTAAAATGGTTCCAATCCTACCTCACCGACAGGCAGCTGCAAGTCAAGATAGGCCACAACACCTCTCAACCCATAAAAATCCGCCAAGGAGTACCTCAAGGATCCGCCCTCTCGGCACTCCTGTTCAACATATACATCCAACCGATATGCGACATCATGAAAGCGAACAACATTCAATACACCATCTACGCAGACGACATCATGATATACACACCTATCTCTACCGACAACCCAGACTACAAGAGAATAACTGACTGCCTAACACAAATGACAAACTGGTGCACGAACAACAACCTCTCAATCAACTACAGCAAGACTGAGGCTCTAATAATCACTCGCAACCATGACTTCATCCACCCACCGGACATCAAAATAGCAGACACAACCATTCCAATAAAATCCGAAGTAAAATACCTTGGAGTAACCCTGGACAACGAACTAAATCTCAAGTCTCACGTTAACAAAACGGTCAAGAATGCATACCATAGAATGAGAATCATCAGACGGCTTAAACCCCTCCTCGACGCAGAACACTTCCGCACGGTATGCCAAGCACTCATCACCCCATTAATGGATTTCTGCAACCCCATCTACCTTGGCCTACCAAAGCAAACTCTCAAACCGCTCCAACTAGCCCAAAATACCGCAGCACGCATCATTTCTGGCTCAACAAGACAGGACCACATTACCCCGGTTCTCAAAGACCTACACTGGCTTCCAATCAGCTCACGCATTAAATACAAAACAATAATAAACATATTCAAAATCAAACACCACATTTCAGCCAACAGCCTGCACACCCTCATTCAGCCAGACACCAGCACCCGCCCGAGAAGACAAGGAACCTCCAACAGAGTCAACACACCGAGGGACTTCAGAAAAACACGAAAAGACACCACAGAGAGAGCCCTCTCCCTGGCAGCCCCAACCATTTGGAACTCCCTCCCAGACGAGCTGAGAGCGACAACGGACCTCAAGGACTTCCGCAAACAGCTGAAGACAGCTCTGTTCATAGAACATTATGGACACGTCACTTAATCAACAAGGTCTGTTCAACAAAGACCCCCCCCCTGACGAAAGATTGTATATCGGCACAGGATTTATCCCATGACCTATCTGAATAGTACCTAGTATTATAGAACATGCTGTATCATAGCGCACCCTGTACATAGCCCCCCTAATCTAGAACACCCCCCCCACACGCACACCACCCCCCCTGCACTCCCTGCATGAACCCCCCCCCCCCGCACCTCACTTCCCCATCACTGCATGAACCCCCTCCACATCTTCTGATTGTTTTGTTGTGACACCGCCTTGATTTTTATGATAAGACGGTCTAGAAATACTGTTAAATAAATAAATAAATAAATTGTATTAGTGTTATTGTCAAAGGAAACAGGGATATGAATTGATGAAACAAAAAACCTTACCATTAAAAGAGAATGCTATATGAAAGAAACCTTAGAGACAGAAAAATCCTTATCTAAATTGAGGCCATTTGGGGTGAGTGAATCTAATAGAAATATATATTTCTGTTCCAACCTCAGGATAGTCTTATCACCACCTCTCCAATTGAATTTAATTTTGATAACAAAAAATTTAAGATCAGTTATCTTGGTGTTGATCATGCCAATGGGCAACGAGGGGTTTGTCTGCCACACCTCTGATACAACTCTTATGTTCCATGATCCTAGTCTTATTATGGGTGGTTTTACCCACATATAGCAGATTACATGGACATTGAATTACACAGACAGATGTGTCAGTTGGAAAAATCATTAATATGAAATTTCTTACGTGTAATAGGATGGATGAAAGTGTCCCTGATGGGCAATACATTTGGGCAGACAGAACATCTCCCACACTGAAAATGACCTTTATATTGGGATAGCTAGCTCCTTTCGGTAAGCACTGAGGGCACGAGTAAATTCCGCAAATTCATATTGCGCCTATGGGCTATGGTGAGATTCATATCCTGGAATGCTGGCAAAGTCTGAGGAAGATGCCATTCTCTTATCTTAGTTATTTTGGCTGAATGTTGGGAATATAAGAGGACAAACTACTCTTATGTCGGCTTTTCTCGTCTTAGATTTTAAAAGTGATTCACGTGTTGAATCCCTGGCTCTTTTATATGCAGACTGTACATATTTTACAGGGTACTTGGACAAAAATTGCCTTTGCATAATTGATGCCGCCTCTTCAAAATCTTGTAAATGAGTGCACGCTCTCCTAACCCTACAACTGACTTACTGGGAGATTATTCATTAATGATGGATTATGAAAACTATCGTAATGTAGGAAATGATTCCTATCAGTTGGCTTCTTAATAGAGTGGGGGAGAAACCACATTCTTCCTTCTTAATAGATCAAGATATGAAATCTTATGGAAATCGTATGTAATCTGGAACAATAAGTTTATATCCAATTGATTGTGGTCCTATGTACACAATTCAGCACTTGTGAGAGATTTTATCTGCTTTTAAGATGAGTGGAGCAGATATTTTGGTCACTTTGGACGTGGAGTCTCTCTACACTAATGCTCCTCAGAAAGCAGCTCTAGACATTGTTCATTATTTTCTGAAACGTACAGTACATCGATGGATTCCAACAACATTTTTGTCATTGGCACAAATTGTGCTTTGAGAATTTTTTCTGTTTTCGGAACCTATTTTATAAGCAAATTAAAGGCGTAGCAATGGGGTCAGCTTTGGCCCCTGAGGTGGCCAATTTATACATGTCTAATTTCGAAGATAGTTTCCTTAGGGATCATCCATTTAAACATGTTTTATGGATTCGCTATATAGATGATCTCATCCTTTGATCCATATATTAAATTCAAATAAGAGTTCCAAGGTCCCTCTCCAATCAATTGGATATAAACTTACGGTTCCAGATTACATATGATTTCCATAAGATTTCATATCTTGATCTATTGATTAAGAAGGAAGAATGTGGTTTCTCCACCACTCTATAAGAAGCCAACTGATAGGAATCATTTCCTACATTACAATAGTTTTCATAATCCATCATTAATGAATAATCTCCCAGTAAGTCAGTTTTAGGGTTAGGAGAGCGTGCACTCATTTACAAGATTTTGAAGAGGCGGCATCAATTATGCAAAGGCAATTTTTGTCCAAGAAGTACCCTGTAAAATATGGACAGTCTGCATATAAAAGAGCCAGGGATTCAACACGTGAATCACTTAAAATCTAAGACGAGAAAAGCCGACATAGGAGTAGTTTGTCCTCTTATATTCCCAATATTCAGCCAAAATAACTAAGATACTTAAGAATGGCATCTTCCTCAGACTTTGCCAGCATTCCAGGATATGAATCTCACCATAGCCCATAGGTGCAATTTGAATTTGTGGAATTTACTCGTGCCCTCAGCGCTTACCGAAAGGAGCTATCTATTCCAATATAAAGGTCATTTTCAGTGTGGGAGATGTTCTGTCTGCCCAAATGTATTGCCCATCAGGGACACTTTCATCCATCCTATTACATGTAAGAAATTTCATATTAATAATTTTTCCAACTGACACATCTATCATCTATGTAATTCAATGTCCATGTAATCTGCTATATGTGGGTAAAACCACCCGTAATATTAAGACTAGGATCATGGAACATAAGAGTTGTATCAGAAGAGGTGTGGTGGACAAAACCCTTGCTGCCTATTGGCATGATCAACACCACAAGATAACTGATCAAATTTTTTTGTTATCAAAAAAGTTCAATCCAATTGGAGAGGTGGTGATTTTAAGACTATCCTGAGGTTGGAACAGATATATTTCTATTAGATTCACTCACCCCGAATGGCCTCAATTTAGATAAGGAGTTTTCTGTCTCTAAGAGGTTTCTTTCATATAGCATTCTCTTTTAATGGTAAGGTTTTTTTGTTTCGTCAATTCATATCCCTGTTTCCTTTGACAATAACACTAATACAATTAGATGACTAGAAGGAGCTAGTCACAGATATTAAAATATATTTCTGCTACAATTTCCCTCTTTGCCGACGGTTAACGATATAGCTCTGCCTCTGGTCTGTTTTCCTCTATCTCTCCGTAGATAGACCGGTTTCATAATTTCTGGTTCACTGATAAAGATTAAGAGATGTGTATTGTGAGCCTTATACTAATGTATTTGTTTTACACTTCGATTTTCAACCCCTCCGGTTCCAGTTACCCTTATATGTTTTGGAATTTAAAGTGTTTGGACATTTATACTTAAACCCCTTTATCAAGCCAGACTGGCTTTTACTTTGTATACAGTAGTGCCATAACTCTGCCCCTAGTTCTGCCCCTCCTGAGCCCGACTGGCTGTGACTCCGCCCCTGGGTCCACCCCCATTGTTTCCCACCGTGGAGAACTAATAAGCGCATGAGCTGGCGTCCCACAGTTTTGATTTCCTTGGCGAAGTACACACTGTCGGTTCGGGATATTTGGAATCCCTTGACAGTCTCCCGTACCACGAAGGTATGCTTTACACGATTTGATATCACTACTATGCTTTAAGTTTATAAGCGAAATCCTTTTGTAGTACGCTGATGGTGTGTTTAGGCATACACAGTGCTAGTTTTTAGAGTTAGTTTTTGTTTTTTTACTTGTCTTTCGGCAGCCTCTGTTTTATGTTGCCTAGGGCTAGACAACCGTATTTTTAAACAGGTAGTTTTATTTTTTTTTTCTAATGGTTTTAGAGTATTTATTGAATTTACTTTATAGTTTAATTTTCTCCGTGCCTTCGATGTGCTCTTCATTCCCTTATATTAAGAATCTTGTTTTAGAATTCAGACATCATGCACATACACTTTATCCGATCCAGTCCACTGTTTAGCTTATATAATAGTTTGGTGAGTCATTGGGTAAGATATGTCCTTAATACTAGGTGAGCCATAATGCTGGTATATCCAGATTCTCAAGATTTATCAAGCCTCCAAGTATGAAGTGTCTATTCCTCTTTCGCTCCTGCTGCCTCCTGTTCTTGTATATTTAGTTATTTTGTTGTTTTGTTGTTTTGTATGATTTTAATGTTTTATGTGGATATTTATTATAGGTTTTATCCATCTAATTGTGCATTATCTATTTTAGCCATACAAGTATAACCTTCCATAAAAGACCATTGTTTGCTGTTTTTTCTGCTCTGAGGTATTTATTATTTGACATGTTTGTTTGTCACACCCCTTACTTTCCTAACGTTTTTAATTATCTATTTATTTATCTATTTGGTATCACTCTGCATTTTTAGTCACCTTATCATCAGTTGCTTAAGACTTGGTTTTATTTAGTTCTGTTTCTAATTATTTGGTTCTGTTATTAGCACCTTTATCCTTATTGGTGTAGATGGATTTTATATGTATCTTTTAATTATTTATGATGTTTGTTATTGATGTACACATATATATGGTTTACTGATCAAGATCTAGTCGTCTGTTCTGACACAATGTTTTATTACTATTATGCTTTTATTTAGTATTTGTTTTATGTTTTAGTACCTACCTGATCAACCTCTGATGAAGGTTTGCGAATCACGGCCTGTGTCGGGTTGGTAATAGGTCTGCGATTTAATAAAGTAGCTGTTTTTCCACTACATCACGTCTTTGGACTGTCTTAAATACACCAACCTACTTAAATTAATCTTGGACCAATACAGTTGCTGGATGTGCACTCACCAAAAGGGCACCACACGGGAAGAGACTGGGGGGTATGGGTGAAGCAATGTGGAGTTGGATAAGCCTCAAATATATATCAGAGCATTATATTCTAGAGATAAATTCCTTGAAATTCACAAGGTTAACTGGAGCTTTTATCCTATGTGAAAGTTCTAAAAAAAAAGCAATTTTAGGAAAGCATTATTAAAAATGACCACAAAATTGTAACTGCTACAAAAGAATTTACAAGTGAAGCACTTAATAAAAAAGCGTAGTGAGAAGTCACTGTGGGACAAAGAAAATGAACTATAGTTGACAGAATACTTCCTGTCTATTTTAAACAGGCCACCTCTTTCCTCCCTTAAACTGCTCTGCTACACAATAAACGTCCAAAATACTAAGACATTTAAGCTTAGCACATCTAGAAACAGCAACAGACACTGTACACAAACTGAAGAGTGCACAATAATGGTGTTTTTTGCCATCCAGTGTCTCTGGGATGTCCATGAGGGACCCTGTAGAAAGTTATTTTGACTTTATACCACTTTTCTCTAGGGCAAAGTAGTGTACATAAAGCAGTTACTTACCTGTAACAGGTGATCTCTGGGAACAGCAGGAATAAGTCTTCACATATGGGTACGTCGGTACTGACGGAGCCTGTGCGGGAACGCTCCCCAGCATCCAGAAAGAAAGCTTTTGGGAGCATCCCACGTGCATGTGTGCTGCCTTCCTGCCCATTTACTTCCCTCTCATCAGTTGGGTTTGTAGCTGAGACCGAAGGAGGGAAGTAGACAAATTAGAGAAAAAAAAGAGAGAACTCCTAGGGGAGGTGGGTGGGTTGTGAAGACTTATTCCTGCTGTTCCCAGAGATCACCTGTTACAGGTAAGTAACTGTGCTATCTCCAGGAACAAGCAGGAATGAGTCTTCACATATGGGGACTCCCAAGCTAAGATGCCTGGAGGAGGCCCCAGCATGTTGCAAATCTAAAGATGGGCCATGCTTATCCCTCAAAGCCTCAGGCATCCAAGGGATGGAGGGTAGGTGTTGAACTAGAAAATAAATAAAACAAAAAAGGTGCTGTGGAACAACTGGACTAAAGGTATCCAGAGGGGAGTCCTTGTGTAAACCATAAATATTAGAAAAATATTGAGTCCCAATTTTCTAATGTGGATCTCACTCAAAAATATTGCAAAAATACTTGAGGGTAATATGGGTCTGTGGTTGAGAGCCAGTACATTATCCTCAAAGAAATTCCCTCAATGTGAAGTAGAGGGAAAAAAATAAATTTTGCAATACAGGAAGAGATGAGAAGCCCTCATGGCCAGAACTAACCCCAGAAGAAAGTACTGGGGGGAGTTCAAAGAGGTTGGACTTTTGAGAAATAGCTAAAGCTTCTGTAAAGTCCAAAAAATTGAACTTAGTCCTTGGAGCAGAATAAGGTCCTAGGAAAGAGTGGAGATAATCTGACTGGTTTGGAAGAAAAGGCAGAAATACCCTTTGCAGAAAAAAGGGGATAGGTCTTTAAGACCCCCTTTATTCCAATGAAAGACAAAGACATTTGTACTAGGCGTTGAGCCTCCAATTTCTTGAAGATCAGTAAAAGTCTTTAAGTGATGTCACTTATGACCTTACATGTAGGGCTTCAGATGTGATGCAACCTAAAAGGTAACGGTAAAAGAAGGTATTTCCTAATTTACCATAGAAATTGGTTGTCCATTGAGTTTTATGGTATGCTGGAGCAGCATTAATATGGACAGTAAACAAATCTTTCAAAGTCAGATGTTGTATAGGGATTGACGCAACAAGGAGGATTAAGACCTACTTGAGAATATTGATGGAGAATCTGTCTGGTTAAATATGGAAGAACTATAGAGAAAGTTTTGTGGAAACTGGTATGTTCTTCACTTACAGGGATAGGACTAGACTTCTTGAAAAGATCCAGCCCCTGAAATAACCAGGACTAGAGATGTATGTGAATGAGTGCAGAGGAGATCCTTAGTCTTAAGACAGCAAGTCTGGATCCTTCTATAATTTCAAATAGTAGCTGGAGAAAGACAATATAAGGGGATACCATGTTTGCCTCTTTATGAGGGCAATATGAGTATCATGCATTCTCTTGTTCAACATAAGCTACCATGAAGTATAGGAAATTAGAAGGAAAGTAGTGAATAAGGACCAACTGCAGTGAAAAAAATGCATCCCTGTTGTGGAAGTTCCAGTGAGATTTTATTTTATTTATTTAAATTCTCTTATATACCATGCTATTCTGCATCAGTGCAGTTTACATTGAACTGAAATTACATTGAACAGGGCATTATAACTTGGCGATAACTATTTTACAGGGAACATGGGCTATGGAGGGTTAAGTGGCTTGCCCAAGACCACAAGGAGCACCTGTGGGACTAGAAACCCCAGTCCTTCCGGCCCAAGGTTGCTGTCCTCTAGTGGGATTTGAACCCCCGACCTTCCCCAACCACTAGGCCACTCCTCCACTCCAAACTAGAGAATTGTGCAATTTTCTATGCTTTCACGTGGTCTAAACCCTGGTTACCTTTCCTTAAAAGGAAATTAAGGAATATGGTAAGAGTAAGAAAAAACCAGTCATGTAGGAGCATAACTGGCAGAGTCTACCAACTGAAGCCCTTCTTAACTCTGGCCCCTACCTATTAGGAGTAGCTCTGAGGCTCTCTGGCAAAGGCCCACAGTTGCAGAGCTTTGTTATAGAATTGCAGAGAGCATGTTGTAGGTTGCTTAGATCTGGCTGAATTGCCAGTGTGCAACCTAATCTATTCTGTTGGAGCCAAAGAGAATTGAAGGTGGCTAAGAATAGTAGACAGGCCTGATGCCTGCAACAATAAATAGTCCAAATGAGTTCTGGAGCTCTTTTGGAATTCTGTTAAGGCAGCATAAAAAAGTTAGGTCCTAGATTGGAGAGGACTGAGACAATTTGGAGTAGTGATACCCAATTTCTGTCTGAAAAGCTGCCTTAAAAAATATCTGAGAAGATGAACCGCAAAGGGGGTGAAAACTGTATGGAAACTACTTACTGGAGTAGGTATTGAACAAAATCCTATGGCTTAGAGAATAAGCCCTCCAGTTGATTAGTAGTACTCTTAGAGACTGAATGTCTGGGCTAAGAGGGATAGAAAGTAATACAGAGTTGAGAAGACTTACAATTTGGTAAGTCTTTGAGGAGATAGGGTCCCCTTGCAGTTAAAGTATGAGATATCCTCGTACAGGAAACTGACAAGGTGAAGGGTATAGCTCACCCTGTTAGTCCTTTTGTTTTAAAAGGAGAAACCTGTTCTCTGGGGTATGAGTCCTTAATAGCTCTTAGAGCTAGGATAGATTTCTCTTGTAACAAGAGATTCATGCCCAGAGTCGAGGATTAAGTCAATGACTGATATCTCAGCATGGATGAGATTTTGGATGCTTCTGTTGAAAAGTAGGCTCAAAAGTTCTAAACCTCACACAGAAAGTGAATAAAATATCAGAAACCGTGCAATTGCTGGGTTTGCTGAGCCTGTTGAGGTTTTGATTCTCTTAGCCTGGTGTGATGTTGCCCATCCTTGGAAACATCTGTATAATGGGTAGAAGATGGATAAAACTTTGTTCCCTTAGGGGAATAAAGCTTTTTAGGAGATTTTTTTTATTAGCTGGGATAGAGGAAAGTTTTGACAATCCTCTGAAAGCAACAGCATCAGTGCTTAACTGATTAGCTTGAAATAAAGCCTCCTTGAAGAGATTTACCAGTACAAGTAGTATTTCCCAGCCTTTCCTGAACCCATCTGTCCAAGTCTGAAGCTTGGAGCCAGGCTATGCATCATGCTCCTATGGCTATAGCAGAAGTTCTGCTAATAGACTCAAAACAGTCCAGGGAAGCACAATTAAGGAACCTAGAGATATTTTGAGCATGATTGACTGAGGAATAGTCTGCTCTTTTGTGTTCTGGAAGAAAAGGGTTCAAAAACTAAGTTTTTTGACTTCAAGAGAATCCCATATAGAAAATGAGATAATTCTTGCTGAAAGCATGGATGCCTGGAAGCAGACGTCCAAAGGCATCTAAAGTCCTAGACTCACGACCTGGCGGATAAGAGTGCTTCTTTGCACTCTTAATATGCCTCATTGCTGATTCTACAACAATAGAATGAGGAAGTTGAGTCTTTTGAAAACCTGGAGAAGGTGGCACCTTGTACATATAGTGTCAAGTGTCTTAGAATGTGGGGATACCATTAAAGGAGTTTCCCCACATTCTTAATAGTAGATCTTGTAAGATTTGATGCAAAGGAAGCATGATCACCTCCTTTGGAATCCAGGGGAATTCCAGTGTCTCTGAATCACCTGGTAGGGATTCTTTACCAGGTATAGAAATGGCAAGTAACTTTGCCATATCAAGCAGAAAAGCTTGAATAGAAATCTGAGGATGATCCTCTAAAATGAGGGGTAAAGGCTAGACTTGTTGAAAAATCAGCCCTGGTACCGATGGATTCATCCCAGTCATTGGGATCGTAAGACTGGAAAGGATGAAGCATTGGATTTTCTTTAAAGCGATGTCTTCGGTACCAGCCGAGGTCGGTACTGAATCCTCCATGCTAGAGATCGATTCCAGGCTCGGCATCGAAGGAAGCGAGTCTGTCGAAGCAAGCATGGACAGTACTGACACCGATGCTGATGTTGATACCAGTACCAAAGCCGATAACCAATACTCGAGGAACGGTCTGCAGCAACTCTAGCGGTACCGAAGTAGCCAAGAGCGCTAGACAACATTCATCGGTGAGGAGTGTTTCATCCATCACCATAGCCAATGCCAGGGTGTCAGTACCACTCGAAGTGGCCACAACCACCAAGCATGGCCCAGGTATGTTTGAGGTAAGAACCCTGGGAACAACCTGGAGCCTTGTTAATGCTTTGGAGCCTGAAGACTCCCGCCGGGGCTTTATTGCCAAGATGTCCGAGAGCAAGGCCGGAGCCATCTCGATGCTGAGAAGGAGATCTACCACTCGAGGACTGGCTAGTCTTTAGACTTGTTACCTGATCCTGTGAAGAAGATATTCTAGCTGGCGACATCGAGTGTGAAGTGAACCAGGTATCGAGTTGTGCTCGATCCTGAAGACTTCTTCTGTTTGAGCTCCAGCAGGAGAGACATTCCAGATGGCAATGGTCAGGACCTAAACATTTTAGACACCAAGTATGAGTGTTGTAAACAGGGGCGCTGGTCGTGAAAGTCCACAGTCTTGGCAAAGGCAAAATATTATGACTTGCAAAGGATTGTGGGGGTTCAGTTCATTCATACCAGAATCAGCCGTTCACAAAATAATGAGTTGTGATGCTCGAGTGTAAGCAAAGAAAAACAGATTTTATTCATGGGATTAATTCTCCCACACAGATTTACTTGGTAACACAAAAGGACACTTGCTTCAAGTATTGTACTCAGGAAAAAACAAAAACATGTTATAAGATAACTGAACTTAAGCAATAAATCAATAGAGACCTTGATGGGAAAACAGAAAAGGTCTTTGATGGCTCCTGCTAATGACCTTAGCAGTGCTCCAAAAGGCAAAAAAAAAAAAAAACACTGTTCTTTATCAAGGATAACTTTCTTCTAGTCACACACACAAGGAAGAAGTTTCCTTCTAGAGCTCACGTGCACTTGTGCCTGGCTCAATTACAAATTAGCCAGCTGCAAACCCCTTTGCTGGTTCACTCTCTACATGGCTCAATCCTACCCTAAAGCTTTCTTGCAGAGACTTTTCTGGATAGATAAAAGAACAAATTACAGTTCCTTTTGGTGGTTGTTTGCATTAGTGAGAAACTACTTTAAAACAGCAGCCTAGACAGAGCAATCCATGTATTCCAGCTGATCATTTGGTATATCTCCTTCCTCAAATATCATGGAATCAATATCATGGTCTGGCTCAGAGGAATTCCTTAATTGATCAGTCTCAGTATTGTTTCCCTGCTGTCTTCCTGATGAAGAGCTAGGGCATATCAAAGTTCATACCTGAGCTCCCCTTGCTGTTAGGTTTCCTCTCCAGGTATCCTGGCCAGTAGGTAGTCCAGCTTTTATGTCCAGCCTTCAAATCAAGATCCCTGGACACTGGGTTTCTCTTCACATACCTTCTTGCACCGGTCTTAGGGCCCCTTCCAAATGCAGCCGTCTCCCTCAAAGGTGCCGTCTGGGAATTCCTGGCTCTATAACCAAGCCTCTGGCTTTCTCCAGTCCAATGGAGTATGCTTGCCTCTGGAATCACTCCCAACACACGTACTGCTGTGGGCTCCTTTAGACCTCCAAGATGTCTCTTCTTCCTTCTGCGTTGCCTCTGCTGTTGTAGTCCTCTTCTTTCTCCAATGGCTTCTGTTTCTGGATCTGCAGCTTCTGCTTCTCCCTGTTCTGTCTCTGTGTAGAATATCTTACTTTTAAAGTGTTTAGAGGGACACTCCACCCTAGCACAGCCCAGGTGTGCTGAATCAAGCCCTGCCCTTGGAGATGAGTGATTGGGGATTACCTCATAGCTCTCCTGATTGAACACACGTTTCCCCACTTCAGCCCTCTTAGAGGCTTTTTGAAACCTGGTGCATTCTGGGACTGGTAGTCTTATGAAAACATTCTGTTTCAGTATTTCTACCAGCAAAGACAGGTTGCTTGTTCAGAGCCAATTCACCTCTTTTATAGTTCCTTCCTGAACTATAAGCTTCCTTATCAGTGTCTAAAAAAATCTGTACCGCCACACTGAGCATTTCTTAAGGATAGTGGCTGGCTTTTCCATAATGGAAGGATAGAGGCCTAATGGCCTAGAAACCGTCAGGCACTGAACAGAAAAAAAATTTCTAAGAAAAGAAATTCTTCAGAAAAAAGAAAGAAAAGCACCGGCGGTGTCAAGGGAAGGCAGACGTGACCACAAAAAACTAAGAATAAAAAGAAGAATTTTCTGCGGTGACAGGAATATGTCCTGCCGGCTCCACGGAACACAGAAAAACTGATGAGGGGAAAGTAAAATGGGCGGGAAGGCAGCGCGCATGTGTGTGGGATGCTCCCAAAAGCTTTCTTTCTGGAAGCTGGGAAGCGTTCCTGCACAGGCTCCGTCGGTACCGACGTATCCATATGTGAAGACTCATTCCTGCTTGTTCCTGGAGATCCGATGTTACATAGAACAGTGGAACTTATCTACAAGATTTACTGCTGTAAGCAATAGGCGATACCTAGAGCAGTAATTGGTACATAGAACAGTCTATGTAGGGTAATCAGGGATGTGCGAGAGGATGTTTAGTGGACGGCCAGTGTGCATAGTGACTGATGGTGTATATGTATAGTGCATAGTACTTGAATCAGCTATGATGCACATGCTACTTCCACTGGAAGAGAGTTTAGCCGTTTCTGTGCAGAGGTTGAGATGAGATGTCAGAGGGCAAGTAATCACCGTCAGGGAATCCATGTCTGTTTGGGCATATGCATGCATTTTCTGTGTTAGAGTGTTTTTGCAACAAAGTGGGTGTTTAGAGGATCTGTACTTTTTTGGGGGGGCTGTATGCCTTTTCTCCCCCCCCCCTTGAGTTTTCCCATGTTCCAACTCCCCATCCCTTCTGCTCTGTCTTTTTCCCTTCCACCAACTCATGTATTCTTCCCTCCCTTTCCTTGTCACCCAACCTTGCACTCTGTTCCTTACCACCCAGGGCCAGCCTAGGGCAGCAGATTTAGACAGATTTGTCTATCACCTTATCCTTCAATCAAGGTGGTGACAGATCTGTGGGTGACAGCACTTGGGGCAGGCCATGTACTTTGGCACACAGCCTGCCACTTCTGACCCCTCTCCAACAAAGTTGTGCTGGGGTGGGGGGGGCAGAAGCAACAGGTTGTGTGTGCCAATGCACATGGCTTGCTGTAGGCTGCTGCTGCCATGCCAACCTCTGCTCCTACCCCACTGACCAAATCAGTAGCTGGGGAGGCAGAAACCCTTGGGCCAACCCGGTTCCCAGCAGCCTCTTCACCAGGGTGCAAATGCAATGTGACTTCACATCCATGCTGACTCCTGGCAACCCCACAGCTCAAGTTCTTCTAACCCTGCGCCCTTCCAGCATGCTCCACCTCTCTCCTCCTTTTACCCTTCCATTCTTTTCTGTCCCAGTCTAACTTTGCCCCTTCCCTTATACTCTAACCCTTTTCTCACCTTCACCCCAGCCTTCTGCGCCAGTGGAACCCCCAGGACGCCTGCCGACTCTAAACCTACTGCTAGTCAGATGCTGGAAAGGCCTTCTGTATCTGGTTTGCCCATGCAAACAAATCTGTATGACCTCCACACAGGCCGATAAAATCCTCAGATTACACATTTCATGTAAGCAATAGAACAGCAAAGTTAGCCTTGAGACCATCTTCCCTTTGCTCATGTTCAGTCTAAATTTGATGTTCACTGTTTTTGAATGCTCTATTAAGAGACCTTGCTTTCCCAAGCATTACGTTTGCTGGGCAGCAATTCCAAGTGGAAGGGACCAAATTCATCTAGTGCAGATTAAAGATTCCTCTAATCTTTGCAGCCTCTAAGTGTTCATAAGGCTCAGACTGACCAAAACAAATTATAGCTTTCCATGCACAATATGAGGCAGGGTCAATGGGCAGGGAGAGAACTAATTGGGATCAGTACTAGAGGCCCCATGCTTTGGGTAACCTGTACCACCCCATCCTATGTGCTACCACTACCCCCTCTCCTCAGGCAGCTTGTGCAAATCTAGAACACTTGTTAAAGCTGTTTTCCACAGCCTGAAGCCATGAAAGATCAGGCACTGCCTCCCAGCAAGATATAGTGGGGCTGGATGTCAGATGCCTCTCTCCTTCTGGGCTTGGTCAAGTGATCCGAGCCATAGGAGAGAAGCCCATGGCAGCAGAGGTTAGGGTTTGACAGCCTAAACATTATGTGGCTGAGAACCTGAACGAGACTCACATTCCACCATGTGATGCTACCACTAAAGAGAAACTGCTGTGGTAGTGTCATTGTCCATGGGGGGGGGGAGGTAGCAGCAGGCACCATTTCTGTATCATGATGTACCTGGCCCGAGATAGGAAAGGCTTTAAGAGTGCTGGGAACAGAAAGGGGGCTTGGACCAACACACTGCTAGTAAATGGGAGAAGAGCGATTGCTGTTGATAAAAGCTACTTCAGAAGTGTTAATGTATGTAGTCATGGTCTAATCCAAAAGGGTCAGCCTTTTTGGTTGTGTGAACCCCTTAAGCTCCAAAATTTAAGGATCCCCATGTTATCTGCACCACTCTGTCTAGATCTTTTCCCTCAGCACCAAGTTTGTCCTCACTAGCCCTCTCTCCGACCAGTCCCCCCTGTCTCCATCTCCCCCCTCCCAGTCTCTTGCTTCCAGCAACCCCCCCCCCCCCCGCCCTCTTGAGTTCAGTGAATCCCCTGTAATGGACTTGTGTGTTGAGACCACAATTTGGGAACCAGTCTAATATAGAGTAATTAGATATAGGGAACAAAAACCCAAAGCCATAAGCCCTTTTCAATCTGTGTAAATGAACTTACCTGCGAGAAATCTCTTCATCCGCATACTTCACAGCAACTGTGTAAGGACCTTCTTGTGAGGGTGTATAGGTCACGGTATGAGAACCATCTTCATTGTCTGTTATATCAACAGGCTCCACGATACCTAAGGTGGCAAACAACTTTTAGCAATTTCTTCAAGTCACCCAGTTGTCCAGCACCACATGATTGGCTGATCTGCCACAAGCTTCTAAAGGCATCAGGCAGCAATGTGCTCAATTTTCCCCTCAAATTTTAAAAATATTGTGCAAGAAAAAAAGAATCATGTACCCACCTTTCTAGCATACTTACATGCAACTTAAATGAGGACACTTGCTATTGTTTTAAGCTATTTATTTATGATGCCTGCCATTATCTACTGTTTTGTGTTTCCAATCTTAAAAGCCCACTGTGTAAAAGACTAATCATACAAAACTGGTGTCCTTTGGAAATGGCTTTTATGCTTAAGACTCTCCAGTGTTATTGTAATATTGCATGTGTTCTATATTATCTGCCAAAATGTGTAGGATTTGTGTAATAACCCAACTCAAAGCTTCTCATACTGGATCCCAATCTGAACTATAGCTGAAAGTCAAAGAACAGGATCAGAAAAACTGGTCCTTTTCAGGCATTTAAGGCTCTTTTAGAAGACCATTAAGCCCAAAGCGCCAACGTGCAAGCCTTTAACTTTAAAAAACAAAAACCCTAAAGTATTCTCAGAGTCCCATAGGGGAAAAAACCCTGTACTATAGTAGGATTGAGGCTTTACTCCTGAAGGATAAGTCCAAACACTAGCTAGTGTGTAAGCATATAGTGCAGTGATTAAACCACCATGCCAGCTTGTTTTCTGGTGGAAGATGGTGAAGCAATAGCAAAAGCATTCATTGAGCAAAGCATTTATGAAATCAGCTTCATGATTCCTACTCTTGGAGATCAATCAGGGAGCATCTTCAGAATGTATGCATTCAGGCTTCAAATTAAATCAAATCAGCATCATAAGAGAGGCACTTTAACCTTGTCAGCTTGGAGTCAGGACTGAAATGTTAGCAAGTTCTTACTTTATGGCATCTACCAGTATTAAGTGCGTGCATGCACCCTCTCCCTGGCAGTCCTCTATGCCTTCAGGAAGTTGCCTCTATAGGGTCAGGGCAGCCAGATATGTAGCAATATTACAAAAATGTACTCCATATCCTCTAGAAATTGCAAAAAGGAGTCAACCAGGGTGAAATGCCTCCCCTACCAATCAGATAAATATGTTTACTGTGTATGCATGATAAAGTGAAGTGATTTTCAAAATGCCTTTAAGACAGCTTATTTTAAAATAAAAAGCAAAGTGGAAATTGGAAGCCAACTATTGCAGGTGCTTTGCAAAGCTGATCAGCTGCAAAACTAGTTTCAAATTTGAAGCTTGTTCTCCTTTACACTTGCTGCATGAGCGGAAGGGATCAGCAAAAGTCAAAAAAAATCGAACCTGTCTCACTAACATCTCCCCTCGGGTCACCTTTAAAGAACTCTGTTATTGCTTTCAATGGGCTGCGCCATGCATGGGAATCCGTTTCGTCAGCTAGAATTAAAACACCATTACTTGAAGCACAGGCACACTGGCATCAGGATCAACCACCACACAGATTAGTTCTGGCATACCAAGAGACCATGACCATTGGCCTTCCCACTCAGGACATATGCAGTACAGGGCCAGTCCCAGAACTGGTTCGAGGTGTTGGTACCCTAGACAAACCTTAAGCTTCACAATCCCTCTGCCTGTCAAAATCCATTGTTTGGCTTTGACTACCCTGCTCTTTGACACCCCCCCATAAGTTGCAATCCTAGGCAACTGTCTAGTTTGCCGAATGGTTGTGCTGGCACTGACAGTAGAACTTTTAGATATGCATACAATATTGGAAAGCACAGCTAGCTTGTCCTTTTCACTAAAGCATGCATAAGTGACCACTGACTTTAGTCATGTCAAGGGACACCAAAAAGATATTACTCAATAGTGACGTCACTACATTCCAGTTACAGCTAGGGGCTTCATGGCAAAGGAGCCAAGACTGCATCTGAAAGCTTTAAGTATCAAATTCAAATGCAGCAGTCCAAGATAAAGCAATGTAAAGTAGCTTACTGGGTTATTTGCTTTCAAAGTCAATTGCATTGCGTTTCGACTGTACAGTTCTGGTCTTACAGCTACAAGCGAGAACAGTTAACCGAAGCACTTACCTCTTGGTCCCATTACCAGCACATTCAGAGGAGCAATTCCAGCCTTACTGGTGTCCACTGTAAAATACTGAGGAATTTTGGCTCTAACTCCAGTTCCCAAGCCAGGACCTGACACCTTTACCTTGCTGGGATCGACCACATCTTTCACAGGAACCTTAAATGGGCTACCTGTAAAAGGGGGGGGGGGGAAGAAGGGGAGAAAATTAAAAAACCCACATTAGATGATACGAATTGCACCAATGCTTTGAACAGCTCACTAAAGTATTCCAGGGCTAAGCGGTAGAGAAAATGTATGTTTTGGTCCACTTGACTATGAAGACATCTCACACTTTTAGGTGATACAGATGTATTGCAAGTCCAATAATGTACTAGCCTACAAACAGGCCGATGCAGAAAGCTAGTGTGGGCTTTACAAGTCCTTAACGCCATGTTTAAGCACTTAATCCTGCAAATGCAGGAAACTGCCGTAAATGCCAGCAGAAAGAGTAGCACCCAATGCATGCCATGCGTATTTAAATGAACTTAAATTATTTAAACTTATTATAATCAGCTGGGCTGGTATGCAAATCATAGCTATGCCCGATAGAGAGACAGGCGTAGAGAATTTCACAACCAGCCACAGCACCAAAATTCAGGGTCCGAGTAGAAGTAAACCTCAAATGTGTGCACTTGTGTTTTGATGGCACCGGGTGCTTTCCCCGATGCCTAGATCTCCTCAGATGAACAGGCATCCAGAAAAGCAGTCCAAGTCATGCACACTGTCAGGGGCTGTGCTCCAAATTAAAATGATCCTGTCGTCCAGCGGGCAGATCCCACTCGCAACAGTATTTTGATGGCATCAGGGGCTTTCCCTGGTGCCATGATCATCCAATGCCAGCAAAATACTGTCAGGGCTGCTATGCCAATTAGCCATGCAGTGCCCGCAGAGCCAGCCAAACCAGCAGACTTCTCAGTTTAATGCTGCGACAACTCATTTGCATGCGCATGGTTAATGCAGGGGTCACTTGCATGCCCTATCTTTGCTGCATCCAGCATTAAAATGTATGCGTTGTCTGGCTGCATAGTCTTCAGCGTGCATCTAGCACTGGTTTTCTGCATCAGCCTGAAAGGTTGTTCAACCACCACTTGTTCAGAGCTTATTTTTGCGATAAAAATGGCTACAGTTTGTTATGGACAATGTTTTTTCACATTTAGACCTTACCCCTACGGTATCCAGAAAAAAAAAACCACAGCTCTTTACAGTTTAAGTTAATGTGCACTACCCTTGACACACGCTAATGCATATTTTGTAACTAGATCCCATTGTTTGGGCACAAGCCCCATTTTATGAATATTAATAGTATCTAGTGGTGGTTGCACATCTTAGTGGCTAACTGTTAATGCTTCCTAGTGTTAAACAACTATCACATGTAGCAACAGTAATCAACTAGCTTGCTTGCCACTTGCTAGTTTCATGTCACAAGTTAGAATTCTTGCCTATTTGTGACATACTCTGCTTCCTAACAGATCTAATAGTACTTCTGCAGTTATTCCTCCTTTCAGATATAGACAAGGTCCTTCTGGGGCAACAGCCCTCTTGTGTGTGATGCTGGGCAGAACTTCATGCCAAACCAAAAGAGTGAATTTTCAGTACTATAGATAAGCATTTTAGAATAAGTTTAATTCAGAGCTGGCATGAAATGAGATTAAGAATGACCAATGAAAAAAGCCACCAAACCATATTTTACATGAACTTCAAAAGCCATAAGCAAACCCATAATTAATGCTCAGAAACAAGTGGTACAGTGATGCAATTCCAAGTCTATAATTAGAGTAATAGAGCCAGTGACTAGCTAGGCAACATTTTATATTTGTCAGGATGTTTCAGGGTCATATTAACATGTGCTGTAACTAGCATATTTTACAACTCTAGTCTCCACTCAAATATGAAACAAGGATTCTTGCAAAAACTTGTTACCCAGAAAATGTGTAACATTTTGAACCATCCATTTCTGATGAAGTGATTCTGCAAGAAGGAACCTGAAGTTCTATGTGGAACAAACTAACCAAACTCCACCCATCCCCATCTCTTCTCCTGTTGATGTCATGGGCAGAACGGGTGTCTATCCACCTTTCCTTTGGAAAGAGCTAAAAAGTGGTGAAAATATGGGAATCAAATCTCCTGTTGCTTCAGGTGCAAACCCTCTTGGATCTGCAAATAAGCTATATGCAAGTACAGTAGGTATGTTGTATTATATGCCAGTTAGTCTACATTTATAGTTTCCTTTGAAACTTATGTTTAAAACTTTATTGGTTGACAAAAAGCACTATTCAGTCAAACCAGTCACTGTCAAGTAACCAAAAATTATTCAAAAGCAGATAGATTTACCGAATGTCTACGATTTTATCGATGTCAGTTTAATTCCCCCCCTTCCCCCTCCTGCTACCCACCTCCCTCCACCCCTCCTTGTAATCCTAATTCCACACCTCAGGACTGCATTGGCTCTTCCAGTTGCTGTGGTGCCTTAATTTGCATAGTGTTTCTTAAACTCTCCCACCCCACCCACCCCCCCTCGGTACTCTGCCTCTTATCTGGTGGCTATGGATATGAAAGATGGCAAACAAGCCAAATACCAGGAATTCCCCTCTCGGCCTTCCTCCCATCCCTTTGTGGCACCCCATAGTTTTGACCTTCTGTGCTCCTTAGCTGTACTTTATGTGCATTTACCATCATTCACTCTACCCCACAGGCCTCCCCTGCCTCCTCTGCTATTGAGCATTGGTTCAATATGTAGCTTCGTATCCTCTGGGACAATGTGTGGACGTAAGGCCCCCCCATGTAGCTAAAAAGATCTCCTGCCCAAGCCCATCTCTCTGCCCTTCAAGTCTCCCCCAGTCTTTCCAAAAGCATTATACAGAAGCCCTTCATGTTATCAGACCCCTCGATCCTACCCATGCCCCAATATACATTTATGGGCTAACAGACAGGCACAGCCATAAAGTCTCTCCCCCCCCTCCAAGGCCTTACAAGCCTCCCCACAATCCATCTGTCATTTCCCAGTAAGGATCCCACCAGTCTCCAAAAGCCTACCACCACTGGACACTTCCAAAACATGTGACCTAATGTAGCATTTTCCTCTGCACATCTGGGCAGCCTGGTGAGTTTGTTATTCCAGCCCTATATGCTTGATTTGGGGCAAAGTGGAGTCTTCACAAAAGACAGAACGTGTAGTTACTCACCTGTTACAGGTGTTCTCCAGGGACAGCAGGAATCAGTCCTCATATGGGTAATGTGGGCACTGATGGAGCCCATGCAGAGCATTTCTCCAGCTTTCAAAGAAAGCCTTTGGGAATGCCACCATGCATGTGTGGTCCCCTTCCTGCCCAAGGGTGCCATCTTAAATCAGATGACATAGCTCAGGCAAAGATAAAATTACCAAAGGACAGTGAGCAAACTCCAAGGGGAGAAGGGAGGGTTGTGAGGACCGATTCCTGCTGTCCCTGAAGCACACCTGTTACAGGTGAGTAACTATGCTTTCTCCAGGAACAAGCAGGCAGTCAGTCCTCACAGATGGGAATCCCCAGCTACAGGCTACTGATGACCTATAGAAAAGCACCATAGCAAGCTGTGAGCAGTCACTGGTAACCAAAGGCAGCCTGAGGACCCTGGAAGACCACACTCTTGGTAGCTGCAGAAGGGTCAGAGGGCAGGAGTTGCTTAAATCTTGAACAGCTTACAGAGTACAGCCTGGCCAAAGGCAGCATCCCAATAGGACTCTTCAGGCAGTAACGTGTCAAAGATGTTAGCCAAGAACCAGGTTGCAGCCCAACAGATGCCCATCAGTGGCACAGAGCAGATGGGCCACTGCCTTCACATGAACACTGTGTTGTGACCCTAAGGTACAGGGGCAGCCCAGCCTGAGCTTGGGTGAAGGCAATGCAATCTGCCACTGAATTGGAGAGGGTCCACTTAGTGACTGAGCCCTAAGCAGGCAGGGTTGTAGGAAAAGAAAAACTGCTCAGACCTGTGGTGAACCTGCATACACTGCAGGTAGGAGAGCACACTCCTGCAGTCAAGGGTATGATGTACAGTGTGAGGCTTTGGGAAGGTGATTAGCAGTACTATCTCCTGGTTGAGGTGGAAATCTGAGAAAACCTTTGGGAAAAACTTGGGGTATGTTTGGAGAATCACCCGGTTTCTATAGAACCTTGTGTAGGGGGTGTTGGCCATCAGGGCCTGAAGCTCATTGACCCTCTGGGCTGAGGTGAGGGCCACCAGAAAAAGCACCTTCCAGGAAAGGTGCTGAAGTGAGCAGGATGCCATCATTTGAAGGGTGGCAGTCAGCTGCATGAGAATGATGAGGTCCCACAATGCTGGAGACAGCTGTATTGGGGGGGCTTTGAAAGCAGAAGCCTGTGCATGAAGTGGGAAACAAGTAGTTGACCTGAGCGAGGTCCACTGCAGACTGGGCGGTGGCTAGCTGAGATGGTCAGGGTCCACCTGAGTGCTGAATTGGACTTCAAGCCTGCCTATGAGAGATGGAGCAGGTACTGCAGGACCAAGTATGTGGGGCAAGAGAACATGTCAGCTTGCATCTCTGAGCACCACACTGAGAAGAGACCACTTAAAGGCATAAATCCTCCTATTTGAGTTCCTGCATAAGGCCAGCAGTATGTCCTTGACCTCCACCAGGAGATAAAGGGGGCTAGAGCAACCTGCTCAGCCACCAAGCTGTGAGGGATAAGGACCTCAAGTTTGGTTGAAATAGCAAACCTTCCCTCCTGTGTTAAGCCTGGTGCATTGCCTAGGGGAACCAGAGGCTCTGATGAGAGGCAGAGCAGCAGAAGCCAGGGCTGTTGAGGCCACTGCAGGGCTATGAGAATAGCCAAGGTCCTGTCCTGCTGTATTTTGAGGAGAGTTCATGCTATGAACAGAGTGGGAGGGAAATGCATACAAGAGGCTGTGTGTCCATGATGGGAGTAAAGCATCAGGGGCTTCCCTATCCAGATGTGGAATCCGGCCACAGAACTGCAAGAGCTGCAACTTCCCTGGACCAGTGATGAGGTCTAAGACCAGAGTCCCAATGCCAGAACAGCTGCTGTGCTGTCAGGGCAGAGGTGCCACTCATGTGACTGGAGGAGCTGGCTTATCTCCCCGGCCAGGACAATGTCCTGGCAGACAGGTTAAGTGGCCTGTAGGGGGATCCTTGCTCAGAGTGGCACCGGGGCCATGGAGTGGCTGTGGGAAACCCCAGAGGCTGAAGGTTGGTGGAGTAGGACGCTACAAGGAACACTGGGGCTACCTTGCAGAAAATGTCATCCAGTTTCTGTGTATGGCTATGGCTCTAGATGGCCTTGGAGGACATCATTTTACAAAGTGAGCAGAGCTCCGGGTTGTAGTCAGCTCCTAGGCAGCTAATACAGTCATGGGTGTCCGTGAGTGCCTTTTCTTTTTTTTTGGAGTATGTCACTTTTTGAAACTGGAGGCCATGGGGGCAAAAAGAATCCCTGCAAGGTTGAAGACCTTCAGCTCAGCCAGTGGTTGAAAAGGGCGCAAAAATGCACTGGTCAAGAAAAAAAAAAAAAAGAAAAACAAAGTCCCAGGGCCCACTGCTGAGGCAAGGGTATTGGGGATGGCAGGAAGAGGACCAGAAAACCAGAATTAGAGAATTTTGGAAATTTATGATGTACGTCTGAAGGGCTCCGTGGAACGAGACTGATTAAGATGGCACCCTTGGGCAGGAAGGGGACCATGTATGTGTGGTGTCATTCCCAAAGACTCTGAAAGCTGTGGAAATGCTCTGGAAATGCTCTGTGTGGGCTGTTAGTGCCGATGTCACCAATATGTGAGGGCTGACTTCCAGCTTGTCCCTGGAGAATTGCGTTGCTCAGGTCAGCATTTATAGTAAGCTCCAGTGCATGGGATAGAGCCTCTTGCAAATCTGTCCCAGCCACTGGTGCACCCAGGTCCTCACTCCAAGTAGCTGCCAGCCCTTCAAGTTCTATTGTGTCTGCTAGATTGGCCAGTGCATGTCTCAGCACTGCAATCCAAATCCAGCCTTCAAGTCCCCCCCCCCCCCATCAATACCTCCTTTACCCTGGAGGTGAAGGTGCTTAAGTACATCAGCGGTAAACTCTTAATATAGCTTCACACCTGCATATAGGGAGACATGTCTGCCCCCATCCACTCAGTGGTCTTAGTTCTATATACTGTACTACCTGCCCCTCATTTCACCACCTGCTCTACTCCATCCAGCCCCAAATGCACCCATCGAGAAAATTTATGTCCTGTCATACCAGGCAGGAAGTCAGCATTGCCCCTCAAAGGCTGGTACGGAATGTACTGATAAGGCCACTTTAAAAAAAAAAAAAAACCAGAGGGCTTGCCATCCAGAGGTCCATAGTGGGCTCCCTTGGCAGAGACTCCTGAGTCAAGAAGGTGGCTGATGTAGCACATACCTTAGGGAAAGTGGAGCTACCAGGGTGTGCTCCAGCTCCAGCAAGGTATAGTCTGAGGTGTCATATCCAATCATGCAAATGTTGCACATGTGCCATGTTCTACTTTTGTAAATCTGGAAGGGCTATAAACCCCCCCCCCCCCTCTTTCCAGGGCCTCCACAAGACCCCAAGCTGGATGTGCATTCTCCTTTCCACTGAACCCCCCCCCCCCCCAAACACCAGTCCATTCTTTTTAAATCCTTCGTGAGTAATAGGGGTAGGACCTGGAGAATATATAACCATTTTGGAAAAATGGTCATCTTATATAAACAGACTTGTCCACTTAGCAACAGCAGTAATTCTTGCCACCAAGTGCTGTTTGAGGTCTCCCAGCTCTGCCACATTAAGCACATAAATCACTTGTGGGTCACTAGGCAAATGGAAGCCCAAATACTTAAAGTTGCTGTCAGCCCATCACAGTGGAAATAAACCCCACCACTATCTTCAGTCTGGGCTGCAAAGGCCTCTTGCTGCAAAGGCCTCTTGCTGCAAAGGCCTCTTGCTGCAAAGGCCTCTTGCTGCAAAGGCCTCTTGCTGCAAAGGCCTCTTGCTGCAAAGGCCTCTTGCTGCAAAGGCCTCTTGCTGCAAAGGCCTCTTGCTTATCAAGGTTTAGTTTTAGCCCTGCAAATCTTCCAAACTCCTGAAATTCCTGCAATACCACTTCTTAAGTCCTCTGGTTCCCCCAGACAGACCAACATATCTGCAAAGGCCAAAAGAAAAAAAAAGGTCTTCCCCTCCCACCTGGACACCCACCAATTCTAGACAATTATGAATATGCTCTAACAGAGGTTCCAGCTGAAGTACAAAAAAGGAGGGGGGACAGGGGGCCTCCCTGCTGTGCATCTCTAACTGGAAAGTATGCGTCTGCACCTTATTAATTAATGGCATGTATAGAGCAATCTGATCATTTCTACAAAATAGCCCGAAATGCCCATCTGCTCAAGTATCAGATACATATACTCCCATTGCACCCTATCAAATGCTCTCAGTATCAAAACTAAATGAGAAGTGTGGAACACACACTGGAGGCTCAGTCTGTGCTGCCAAAATCTTCTGTACATTGGTGGGGTTTTCCTATGGTGTTCAGCATTCTCATATTCCACCCACTGATCCTGTAAATAAACCTGAAATTCATGATCTCCTACACAGTGTAAGGGAAATCTTTACATGCTGCCACCTCCAACTCCCCCCCCCCCCCATTCCATATCCAGCCATACAGGAGCATGATCAGATATGACTTTTGTCCCTGTGTCTCCCCGGCCCACTTTATCCATCAGGGCACTTGCTACCAAGTAGTAATCTATGTGAGATCCTGAGCTGTGTGTCTGCAACAGGTGGGGTCATGATCTGTTGGGTGGAAGACTCTCCACACATCCACAAGATCACATCCTTTGCACAGATCATGGAGCTGCCTCCTCTCCCACACATCTCTCCTCCCTGATCCTGAGCAGTCCATTGTTGTATCAAGGACAATTTAAGTCCCTTCCAGCACCAGGCATGTGTTCATGTCAGCAATATACCACATCACATCCCAATAGAAGCAAGTGTCATATTGGGGCCATAGATTGTACCTGGAGAGATGGCTGTCCCTGAAGGCTCCCCTGAATAAGTAGAAAAAAAAAGGGTCCCTGTGGATCTGCCTGGATCTTATTCAGTCAAGCTCACCAACACTTTGCTCTCCAGAGGCGGCACTGTATACTTCCCACCCACCATCCTTAAATTTGTTATGCTCTGCTTCTGTCATGTGGCTCTTGTAATAGGGCCACATCCACACATTGATCCCAGAGGTATTGCAGCAGTTTGTGGTGTTTTATGGGATTACCAATCCCACAAACATTCCACAAATCTGAATGACTAGCCAGGGTCTATTTGAATAAAGGCCACATCAGATTGTACTTTAACATTTCTTATATATACCGCCTTTCATGATAAAGGTGGTTTACATTGAACAAGCTCACTGCATTGGTGAGAGCTCCCCCAGCCTAGGGCCCTCAGATTGTTCCCCTCCCTATCCTCTTCCATTCACCAGCCCACCTATTATGCACACATCCCCCTCCCCCTCTATGTGTTCCCTACCCTTTCCTCCCTCCCCTGCTTCCTTCCTTCCCTCCCTTTCTGGCACTCCATCTGGAGCCCCCGGTGGTCAGTAATGCATTGGAGCTCCCCCATCTCTATCTTCACCTAACCTTCCTCACCCAACCTCCATATAGTCTGCCTGCCCCTCCTGTCCCCATTCCAGTCCATCACTACCCTCCCAACTTCCCACATCTTCTCCAGGCTTCTCCAGCTTCCCTTTCTCTACCTTCCACACCTGCACTCCTAATTTAACTGCGTCCCCCGCCATCCATTGCATATTCCAATTCCAGGGGCATCCCGATTAAATGTGTGCTCCCAGACTAGAAGATCCTTGTCTACTGCCTCTGCCAACTGCCCAAGGTGCAGAGTCCCTAAATGCCCTGCATCGCATGCAGAGTATCTCGAGCACCCATGCAGAGGGCCATGCCTGATTAGCCCTGCATAGCCTAGCAGGGAGGGGAGTGGAGAGGAGTTAGGTGCAAGCAGAAACAAGGATATACCCCTCCTTCCCCATTTTACTCCCCCTATATCCTGGGGATCCTTGACCCACTGTATTTGAGTCCTCTTTGCTATTAAAGAAAAGCTAACTTGTACTTTAACGTTAACTACCTCTCTATGCCCATATATTCTAACCAGGCATCTCTGCTGTGGGCCTCAACCAGGTCCATTCTGTCCTTGAGTAGGAGAGCATGGTCTCCATTCCAAATCCATCTCATTATTCCACAACTGCACAGCAGGCTATGTGTAGGCTTTCAGGGAGAGAAAAAAAAAAGTCCCACCCTCTTCTATAATGTTCGTCTGGATTCCTTAAGGCATCAAGGTGGCCCATCAGTTCAGAAGCCAATTAGTCTGCTCCTCCAAGCCCTCCCATTGATAGTCTGAGGGCCTCATTGTTTGCACGTTCCATGTTGTGTTTCAATATAAAATAAGGTCCTTTCATTTCCCCCACTGCCTGATGGGACAGATATAGAAGTCTTGGGTATATGTTCCTTTAACACCATCAGTGCACCCCTGCTGTCTGCTTCTTACGTCCCAGTGTGTTGAGGAAGGTGTTCGCTGCCTCTGGTGCATCATAGGAGGCTCTCCCTTGAAAGACAATATTCAGTTGGGTGGGATACATAAAGCAAACCTTAATCCCTGCTGAACGAACTTACTGCACACAATAGCCAAATCTTTACATCTTAGTTAATATAGGGGAGTAGTCCTGAAATATCAGAACTTTGCAGCCTTCATGTTCACACACATTTCTCCTGGGCAGCCTGTAGAATCACTTCCTTGCCTACTTTCACAATTATATACACAATCACCCAGGGCCTGTTTTCTCCCTCTCAAGGGGCCTAAGCAATGGGCATGCTCAACCAGCATTTTACCTTGTAGATTGCCAAGCTGTAGCTGAGTGGGGAGCCAAGTGTCTACAAAGCCTCATAGTTCTCTGTGATGGAAAACAGAGGCCACCACAAGTGTCTTGTGGGCATTGCTGAATCTAAGTTGTCTAGCTTGGCCTTGTGTTGTGCAACTTGCACCTCCAGTCTTGAGGACTCCAAGTTTCCAGTGCCATGTCTTCCAGGTTGGATAACTGCTGTTCCAGGCCCATGTGCTCTTGGAATTCTGTCACTGCTTGGGAGATCCAGACCATCTGATATGCCAGACCCTGAAATCGGCAGCTGAGTGCTTTAACAGTGGTTGTCACCTCCTCTACCAGATTACTGTTTGCCATGGCATCCCCCTCGGGCTTACTGAGGGAGTCTCCATCTTAGGCTCATGGGCTTTGATCCACTCCTGCTGGTCCTTCTGCACCGCTTTAGATGTCATGGACTGCAGAATTATTCCCACTATGTAGAAAGCTTTCATTTGTCTACTAGTACTGTTTGGAGATGTCAGGTTGATTGTCATTTTTAGAGATTTTGAGGTAGGGAGCCCCAGAGCTCAGAGAACTGCAACCTGCAGAGTTCACTGCATCATGTGACACCCCCCCCCCCCTTGAAATTTAAAAAGCAATGTAATTCTCTCCATTTAGCAATCTGCAGGTTAAACTAACTTACACAAAAAAAACAAACACTAAACTACTCCACATTTCTACTCCTTAGATGCCCATGTTCAGAAACATGGAGGGGAGGAGGGGGGGAGGGGCACTCACCACACAAGTGCTTTAGGGCCTCTGACTACAGAGCTCCAAAAGCATCGGTGCTTCACCCCTGGTTAAGTACTGTCACTGACATGACTGATCAGAGCAAGGACAGGATAGCTGGTTAACCACTCATGGTGCTGGAGCCCAGCTCAGATTCTGATTGAATAAGCAGCATCTTCCTCAAACACTGAAAAGTGATACCAATAGGTGATTCCAATATGATGGATATTGACTGGTACATCCCTGCTGCGATGTCATCTAGAAAGGAGATCCTAGTTTCTCTATTCCAGCAACTGGTAACTGAACACATGTTAAGAGGCCATATAGGACCTGGTGCTTACCAATGTGGAAACTGTTTCTAATGTTAGTGGGAGATCATCTCCCACTATACTTATACTTCAGGGAAACTAACTTTGTCAAGATGGGACAAATACCGCCACAAGTTGTTAGTATGTGGAAACAGATGGGATATGTGGAAAAGTGATGGTCAGAACTGAAAGGATTTTTTTTTTAAGGGCAACAAACCTTTTTGTTAGGAAAAGGAGGCCACTATGGTTCTCAAAAGTAGCTCCTGAAAAGGTGAAGCAATAAAGGTGGCCTTCATAAAATACAATATCACAGAAAGACAAGCATCAATATTTGGAAAAAACAAACTGGGAAAGTAGTCAGTCAAGCAAAGATACAAAAAGAAGAAATAGTCAAAGCAATAAAATGGGGTGGGGGTTTCAGATATGTTAGCAAGAAGAGATGTGCAAAAGTGATATTGTCAGACTCAAGGGTGAAGGGAAAGAATATATAGAAGCTGAGGAGGATAAAGCAGAATTGCTTAACAAATATTTGTTGTGTTCAGATGGAGACAGGAGGACCTCAGAAAACACACCCACAAATACGAATAGCAGTGAGGGGCATCTTGAATGATTTTCAGGAGATTGTTCTTGAGGAACTAGCTAAAGGTGGATAGAGTGATGGGGCTGGATGGGATACTGAAGAGTACTGAAGGAATTTGGGTACGTTCTAGCAGCTCCACTGTCTGACCTTTTCAATGCTTCATTAAAGTTGGGAGGAGGACTGAAAACAAACATGGTCCCTTTACACAAAAGCAGAAATAAGGATAATGTTGAGAACTACAGGCTTAGTCTGACCTCCGAGTAAATTAATGGAACACTTCTAAAACCGAAGTTAGTGAGATTTCTGGAGTCCAATGGCTTGCAGGATCCAAGGCAGCATGGGTTTACCAGAGGCAGGTCTTAGACAACTGATTGCTTTGACTGGGTGACAAGAATTAGACCGAGGGAGAGCCCTAGATGTGGGGTACTTAGATTTCAGTAAAGCCTTGACAGTTATGCAGACAACTTACAAAGCACCCCAAGGATGGACCCTAAAGTGACTAACTGGGTTAGAAATTGGTTGAGTGGGAGGCAAAGGGCACAGGTAAATGGAGCTTACCGAGTAGTAAGTATCAGTGGTGTGCAGGCCTCCCTTCATACTGCACATGAGTCAGGTTTTCAGAGTTTATACATTTTTATGATTTAGTCATTCTGGCTACTAGAAACCCATTTGCAGCCCTGAAAGGACCAAAATGCACCACCTATGATCTTCATTGCCTGTATTAGGCTAGCCGAACAGGCACATTTGTTTACTTACAGCCAGAGGAGCATGTGGGACACCATACCTGGTATGTGCTCTCCCCCATAGGTAACATTGACATCGTAATCTCCAGGGGCATAAGGCGTATATTCTACACTACAGCTGCCATCTTTGTTATCTTTGCAGGACATCTTGGATTCTGATGGACCCTCAACCGTTATCCCAAGCCCACCGATTCCAGCACCTCTGTCAAAGGGGATGAAAACAAACTCATTAGCTTTTCAAATTGACAAAAGCAGCTCTGTGTTCTTCCATTTATAAAGGTAATCTTACGAATCCAAGCTTGCACTTTTCCAAATTGTCTCCAGGCACCCTTAAGCTGCTCGGTCTGGTGCTTCTGTGATGCCATATAAGTGCTCATACTTATATATGCACTATGTATAGTGCATATAGAAGGCATTTATATCCTATTTTTCTCCCAATGAATTCTGCAGGCGTATAGATTAGAGTACATTTCTCTCTTCCTTATATTACACATCATACATTAGCCAAGAGGATTTGTTGTGAGGAAGAAAGATCTCCATCAGCATAAGTAAAATTCTAGGTGATAGGGAGGGATTGTGGCAAAGCTTTAAAGTTCCTCCTGAAGACCAAGTTGGTATCCCAACTGGATTCTTCATTGCTAGGGTCAACCAGAAAACTAGTTAGCTGCCTTTCAGCAGAAGTTCCAAAGGCCAGCAGAAAGACATGCCCAACATGTAGGAGTGAAACAAAAGCAGTGTATTTAAAAAAAATGCAAAGTGTCTGACTAGCAACACAAATGACTAGAAACCATGTGCAATACTACATCTTTCAAATGTATTCTAAAATGTTAGATAAAAAAAAAAAATCTGGTCCATCTCAGCAATACATTTCTCTTGTATAACTGCACCTCCTTTATCAAAGAGTGACAATAGTATGAGAAAGGTGTTATTTCCCGCTAAAAATCAGCCCTTGCACAGCACAGATGCTGGCGTCTTGGCAGAAGAGTTGGTTTGTGAATTTCAGCAGCGAAGAGAATTAGCTAGTAATCTCTGATCGTGATGATATATTGTAAGAATGCCTTATGATCTTAAAGGATATTTTTTAATGACGGTACAATCCGTTTCACAAGAAAAGTTAACAGGAATGAATTCAAAAACTATAGTAAAGTTTCTTAAACTGGCTAGACGATAGAGTTCCCTGTTTAATACCTAGTGTATTAAAACATTTCAAAATTTATATATTCCAGAAAGAATTACATCTAACTTACAGTCTGGCATGTCATTACTGTAGGAACCTTGAAGGGCCGTTTCGTAACAGATATTGTCACTGATGATTGTAGCAGCATTAGTATTTGGGGATAGATATCGGTTTGCCAACAATATATGTGTTTTTAAGAAAGGATAAGTAATTTGATATTAAACTTCGGACATCAAGAACACTAATTTGAAAGCCATACCATATTATTTTGCTGCGTTTGAATTGTTTGTGTCTGAATTTAAGACATGTCCAAAAAATCTATATATAACTGTGGAAAGCATTGCACTGGTAGGCAGTATAGTTTAGAAAACTATTATAGGCTTTTTGGATGGCATGTTTACAGTAGTGCTTGTATGTTACTAGTTTTATAATGGATTGCATTACTGATGTTCGTACATCCAATGACAGCAAAAAGTTGTAAGATGTGTTAACACGTGTTTGAGAAATGATAGACATCTTAGATATTTAAAGGAAAAGCACATTGGAAATATGTCCAAATTCAATCAGCTGCCGTTTATTTTGATTGCCCACCCCTTCTAGCACAATATTTATGAAAACCTATTTTAAAGAGTTTCAAATGAGTTTTATATAAAAAATTACTACATTCTTTTGGGAAAGGTTAACACGTTTTGCTGTTATGCTTTTGTTTCCCTGTTTTAATGGATTACACAAAACAGGATTGAGCCCTTATCCTCTTGAAGATAAAGATTGCAAGTAATTAAAAATAGAACATACAGGTATGTTTTATTTTATTTTTAAACCAATATGAACATGTCAAGTCACTTCCAAGAGATTTGGTTAAAAGTAGAAATGTATAAATAGTATTGTTTTTAGTTATTTATATATAGTTTTTATAAACATTGGTTTAGGATAATCACTGTAATATGGTTATTAGCTGCACATAAAATATGTTTATTATGAAGTATGTCTAACTATGTATGTACCATATGAGATGATTTTATGGTGCCTTTGAGTTGATCTAAATGTTTTAATAATTTGATTTTTATTATTTATGTGTATGCTTTTATATGTTGTATTTTTTAGCCAGAAAAGCCCCTGATGAAGGCATAGCGAAACACGGCCTGTCGGGCCTTGGCTAATAGGTGTTCAACCGTTACCTGCCTCTATCCACGTTTTTTGGACTGGGTGTGTAAGGTGCATTTAGTATCCTTACTTGATATGCTTTGTTTTCTTCCCCTTTGTACCTCCTTCCCCTCCACCCCCCATATTTTCCTCATCTTCCTTTTTTTTTGTGTTTTATGGCTGCTGGTGATGTGTCCATTTTATGTTTTTGGAATGATTTTTTTCATACCACCTTGGATTTCAGTGTTAATTTTGACAGATGCTTTATACGAAACATGTTGGGCAGTGTATGATATTACACCTGCAATGGACATTAAGTAGTAGACACCTTAAATTATGCATGCGTTTGGATTTTGTGTGTTCTACTAGTTTTATACTCTTAGAATAAGCTTGACAGATGGCTTTTTGCATATAGTTTATAGTCAAGCTAGCAACGCAAATATACTGTATAATGATACATTTTTTAATCAGCAGGTGGTGGCATTTAGTAAGCTAGTGGATAAAATATCATCTTTAGCACAATTTTATTCATACCAAGAACATGAGTAAAGTTACCTGGTGATGACAGAGAATGCATTTGGCTTATTTGTGAGACCTTCTTTAAGTCCTGGTCCTCGAGCCTGCACACGTGATGGATGACAGCCTTCTGTCACACCCACTTTGAAAGGGCTGTTTGGAACAGGTTCATCATCATAGGTTACCCCAACTGTATGAACACCTTAAAGAAAATTAAGGCCCAATATTAAAGAACTGCGTTAACAGGTCCATCAAGTCACATGTAATTCTGAACAAGGTTTAGTTTGCTGGATACATTTTGCATAAAGCCTATACTGCCTCACATCTCACATCCCAATCTCAATACTTTAAAAGGCAAGGTTCATGGCCGTTCAACTAAGCCATTTCTGAGTATTACTCTGACATTTGAAAGACTAGAAGAGATAGCAATTGGATTTTAGGAGCAAAGCACTTGTAGAGCCTCAAAAAAAAGTTTAATCATCCTTCATAATGGCCTTTCCATGTTTTGGGACCAAAAGCTAAAATTTACCCATGGAGATTTTTCTCGTCGTGTTGTAGCCATGGCAAACACTCCTTTAACAAAAGGCATCACATTACAACATTCAAGATTGAAAAGCTTACATTAACACAAGTGAAAAACACACTTGTGCCCTATAGAGTTTCTGCATTATGATTTTATTTTAAACAGACATTGATGTAACTTAAAACAACTAGAATATACAATTTGTTATGGAACAAGCATCACGTGGGGCCCCATTTTTCATGGTCCTGCATCAAGGGCTGCAGAACTAGCTCAACCTTTTCCAGCCTGCCTGGCTGAGTTGCTCTGCACAGCACTGCTGAGGCATGCATTCGACAGTAATTCCTGATCTCACAGGAAATACTGGCTCAGGACTCAAGAAAAAACCGAGCAAAAAAAGAAGTGTAGGTGTGAAGTAAGGCTGAAGAGAGAAGACACAGCAAACATGCAAGGGGAAGAGGATTGTTGGGAACTAGATCAAATGCATAGAAAACACTGGTGGAAAGCGTAACAGAACTAGTACGGGAAAGTAGAGACACTCTGAAAAGGTGACAATTGGAAGGAAAAAAGTGAAGTGTTGAGCAACTGTTGGAAAATTTTACTGAGAAAATATTGAAACTGGCTGTACTGCTATATGAAACTAAAGTTGGCTTGTAAGTTTTGAATAGTCTAACTCTTGCAGCAAGCAGTATGTTACAGTTTCTAGCACAAGCAGTACATTTTCAAGTACCGTACCTCTTTCGAAAGGAGTGTATTCTACAGCATAAGTCCCATCCCTATGGTCTTTGATGAGACAATCTGTGGAAGCGCCTGAAGGATTAGCGATGTTTACTTTAATATGATTTCCTCCTGTCTTTGTAAGCGGTCGTGAATCCACTGTGAAGTTTGTTGTAGCTTCACGGAAAATGTCTGCAGAAACAACAAGTTTTATTGTGCCAACAGAAGGTGATTGCAATGAGCTTGATTTACTGTACATTTGACCTATGAAGGCAGTGGCTTCAGACACCTGGGCTTTGAAAAATAATGGACGTTTTATGAAAAATTTTTAGTACAAAAAGTAGAAGTTAAGGCCAGATAGCTCTTCAGTTTCCGTTTCAACACTGCTCAGAAACGAGCATAATCTTCACTCAGGATAAGTGCTCTAATTTGCCAAATATAGAAAAAAAAAAAATTAATCAGGGCACAAATTCAGATGGATCACGAAGACCCATGTCTCAGATAATGCGCTTTTCTAACTAGATCACAGCCCAGATCTTTGTTAAAAGTGCTCCACTGTATGTATTTGGAAACGTGTGGATGAAGTAAAGCATAGATGGAGCATATGGTGCTCTCTGCTCTATACTATTCTCCCATTCCAAAGCCAATTTTAGATGACCTTAACCGACTGCAGCAAACATCCATTTGTGCTTAGCTTAGTTCAGCCTAAACACACTTCTCTGCTGGCCTACTGGGCGATTTCTTTCCTACATAGCTTTAGCATGAGTGGCTGAAAGATGTATATGAAAGATTAATGTCTCTCACCTTTCCTCAAACAGATGGCACGGCTTTATATTAAAAACAAGAGAATATGCATGCACCTGGTGACTAATGTGAGTCTGCTTATTACATCATGACTAAAGTGGTTAAGTACAAACACCCTAGAATATTCTAAGCCTCACTTAAGTAAATTGTTCACCTAGATGTAGGTTAAGTACATGGGAACTCATGTTAGCATTGGCCTGATTTTTTTATTAAAAAAAAAAAACTAGCTGTAGGATGCCTAGAAAATCTTTTCTGCTCTTGGAATAGAGATTATGAAAGGTTTCCTACCTTTCCCATCTATCCCTGGTCCAGCCACTTTAATCTTGCTCGTATCCACAGCAGGATCAATCTTGACACGTGCAGGGAACATTGGCACCTCCTCCCCCCCATATTTCATGGATAACGTATACATTCCAGCTGAGAGGGGTACATAAGTAACAGCATGTGTTCCATCCTTGTTATCCTGCATGTAGACTTCAGCCTTTGAGCCAGAATCAGACACGGCTTCCACAGCTAAATCTCCAGGTCCCGCTTGAGAGCAGTCCACATTGAGCAAGCCTGCTTCCCCCACCTTACCACGTTCCATGCCAGGGCCTGTAGCAACAACTTTAGAGGAGTCAAATGGCATCTCAAAGTCCACTTTAAAAGGAGAGCCAGGGATGTGAACTTCTTCAAAAAGGATGTTGACCAAGTAATCACCAGGCTTAGTTGGAAGATAGGAGACTGAGCATGTACCATCACCGTTGTCAGAACATTCTATTTTGGCTTCACATGGGCCTTCTACTGTTAAGCCTAGTCCTCCAGTCCCTGCTCCTTTTGTGTCTATAGTAAATTCAGCTGGTTTTCCAACAAGGCCACTCTTAAGACCTGGACCATATGCTTTCACCTAGGGATAAACACACAAAACAATCTGATGCAGTTTGTAGCACTACACAAACACTGGATTTCTGATCTGATCAACACTAGAACAAGCAAGAAAAGTCCTTCGCTGTAAGTTACCCTCCCAGGAGCTATTTTAAATTTTAAAAAAAGCTTGCCATAAGGAAAATGCAGTTATGTGACTTTTAGCTGTTAAACTGCCTTGAGAGTGCAGTATATCAAGTTGCGACTGTCATTGAAAGGAAAGAATTACTAATCTAACTCATCGGATCTTGCCAAGATCAAGCAGAGCAGCCACTTACTGTGAGTGGGTTTTTTGGAATATCACCACCACCATAGTTCACTGACACCTTCATTCTGAAGGGGAGGGGGGGGGGGGAGGGAGTCAGAACAAAAAAAAAAAAGTCATAAGCAACCTGAGATCTTACCTTTGTGGGATCTGGTGGCAGTGTGGCTTCTGTTGTGTAGGGACTCCCTGGAACTGGATGGCCATCATAAGTCACATCAACAGCATAGACGCCCTCCTCTTTTGGGATGAACTTTGCAGTGCTACAATCTTTGCCAAGGACCGGTTCCACCAGGCATGGCACGGATTTCCTGGCAGGGCTAGAAATATTCACTTCCAATTTGCCTTGTCCACCGGCTCCCTCTGTATCCACTACGAACTCCTGGTCCTTACCTACTTCCATTCCTTTTACAAAAGGGAAAAAAGGAGCACAGGAATTACTGTTCACTTACATAGTGATCATGCATTTCAGCAAGGCAGTGGTCTTTTGCACAGACACTAGAAATTGTTAGAAGATGAAAGATCTATTTAGCACCGTTTAATTCACATTTGTGCTGGATAAGCTTAATTTTTCAAATCCAAACTTAACTCAACCATGTGGAAAGCCACCTACATAACCCATACCATTCTATTACAGGAGGGGACCACCACTTAACATTTAAATTAAATTTTAAAATAAAAAGTAACATACTGCAAAACTGAAAGCCCTTATGCAGCAGCAGCCAGACACATTGGCTCTTAAAGCTACCTCAGATGTCCTACCAAGGTGCAGCTGAGAATGTGCAATATGGCAGAACCTCCCAACTTAGAGATGGTCTTGCATGTTGACCAACATCTAGTAACTAGATTTAGGGTTCATTAGTCTGAAGTAGCCCCGATGCATGATACCCTGGCTGAGACTTACTGCAACAACTAGACAAGTTTGCAGAGGATATGGGGTGGGGGTGGGGGGGAGGGGGAATGGAGGTGGTAAATCCGATTTCAGTCCTTGTTAAAAATATAGAGTTGGAATCCCAAAAGGAGGCAGAAACAGGTCAAGCTTTAACTTTCACGTAGAGTGCATTCATCCAAACCTAAAGACGCACTGTATAGGCAACTAAACCTCACTACCAGGGTAGTGGTTTGGCACCATGCTAAAAACCCCACACCATTGTGGTAGTGCATGTCAGAGGGCCAGAGTGCAGGTGTTCCTGGTATATTGTGGCTAGTATGGCCATAAATGGCACCATTAACACAGGTGCATTTAACCTCAGTGGGTGGAGTTTGTTGTACCTGTGGCCTGCTGTATTGCATGACTTGCCTGTTCTAACTGCAGAGGAATGCAGCCCACACATGCATTACCGGCATGGTGCTTAGTAAACATGCCCCAAACGAGTATCACAAGTCTATGGTTCTACTCACTGCTTGCAAGTCCATGAATTCTGATCTTGCTGAGATCAAGTGGAGCAGCCACTTGCACAGTGAATGGGCTTTTTGGAATAGGGTCACCGCCATAGTTCACTGAAACCTTTGTTCTGCCCTAATAGACATTAAAACCAGACATTAGATTTCATGTACCATATCTTAAATTGCATAAGATATCATTAAAGGCTCACAAGTGACCCTAATGCTTGGAGGGCTTGCATCTGCTTTCCAGCTGAGCACAAACCCAATCCGTAGGAAGTGAAATTTATAAAGCCCATCTTGCCCTTTAAGACTTGCTTTGCCTTTTCACTGGCATCAGTTTTCAGCCAGCAGTTACCATATGGTGGTTTTGGGGGAGGTGGGGGGGGGGGGGAGTGGTTCACTAGCAGTGTTAGAGCCTTACCAATCAATTCCAACAAATCCCTCTTAAAGCAGCTGAGTAGCAAATAATTTTTTGCTGTCAGGCTTAGCAAAGCAGCCACAATATGTGCAGACATACCAAAAAGTAAAATGGGCTTTTGAGCTTCATACGAACCATGGTTATATTGTGGCTACTTTCCTAAGCCTAACAAAAAACTATTTGCTACTCCGCTTAAAAGGGTTTGTTGGCATTGATTGGTGCTTAAACATACATTCAGCACCTCTAGCAGCACTAAGCAAGCAACTGTACCAGTAGTTTTTAGTTTAGTCCTAATTATCATGCATGCATGGGCACTATCTTTTAGCAACTAAATATAGCTACTGGATTGGTTGTTTAAAGGCAGGGCAACACTGAAACTGACTGTATAATTATGGGCTGTGTTAGGGGTGGGGCAAACATGTAGGTGTTGGGTTGCTAGAAATGGCTAAAGCTGCACGAGTAAGAGGACTATATTGGCAGCCAATGCATAGCTCCTTTGGACAATTACCATTTTCTATGGATATCACATTAACCTTGCAGTAATTTCACATTGGCCATTAATAAGCATTCACTATTTGCTATGCAGTGTCCAATGAATTCTTTAGTGTAAACATACTGCAGTGCAAGGTAAATACAGTCTAGTCTTCATAATCATTTCCGTTTTGGCTCTTCAAATGTTTAATGTGGCTGTATGCAAGTTACACTGTTGAAGTTTCTGAAGTATTACACCTTTCCACCATTTGCTGTCGGACCTGAAAGAAATATGGCTGACTGTCCACATTTCCATTAGCTATTACAGAGTGCTCACCATGACTAGTTGGAAATCAAAGGCCAAAGTACTGAACTACATGCAAGTGCACATCTATGTCCCAGCATTGCCAAGCAGGGCATTAAAGGCATTAAGGGCATCCCATTTGGAAAGATACTAGGTCAGGATACAAGATCTAGGGCTCAGATTGGGAGACATGTCTGTCTTAGTGCTCCTCTTCTTTTGGTACTCTAATCTATACAGACTTCAGAACTTATAAAAGCAAAACAGTTTTGCCCTACTGGGAAGGGGGGGGGGGGAAGGAGTCTGCTGGTAACCACAAGCAGCTTTAGAAAATGCTTTGTCAACAGCAGGGCAGGTTTAAAAATGCTCGACATCACCATTTACTCGCTTCCTTAAGACTAATTGTCCTGACCTTGCCTTGCCTCCCTATAGAGAAAACCCTGTGTGCTAGGAGACATGTTTGAAGTAAGAGTGCCCCTATGGCTACTGGCTCAAAGTGTTGGTGTGAAAAGTGGATCAATAGTTCAAAATGAGGCAAGGGGGGGAATTCATCTTCAAGACATTTTCCCTCTAGAAACTAATATTGGTATGAATCAAATTTTAGTTTGTCATAGGAATTTTCCAAGGAACAAGGCTTCTTTCAAGATATTCCAGGAATAGAGAAGTACTCTAACCTGATGCATTTTGACAATTTGAAAAGAATGTTACAGGTCTCCTTCAATCTGTGCCAGTCCAGAATAGAATCAAATGGCTTTTTTCAACCATAACCCACTGCACTAGGTCTGTCAATATGTCCAAATGTTCTTTAAGCTTTGTTTGTATAAATATTTCTATTCCAAACAAAGCTTTAGAAACCTGTTTGAGGAGCCCAAAAATATGGCTGCTTAACCCTCATCAATAGACGGGTCTCGTGAAGAGAAGCTACTCAAGTTCTCAACTCATGTGCTAGGGCATTCACACAGTAACCCAACTGGTTTCAGGCTATAGGCAGAGTTGTTCAGTTATTACCATTTATATTGCTTATCTTTTAGATCTATTTAAGATCTATTGTTTGGCATTTAAAGCTTTGTATGGCCTGGGCCCATAGAATACAATGGGCAAGCTGAAACTGTCTCAGATCATATGAGAAACATCTTATATGTTCAAATCAGTGAATTCAAGTGACTCATTTAAAAGCTATTAAAGTTCAACTTAACTATTTACATTAAAAAAAACACCTTAACTTTGCTTAGATATATGTTCACAGAACATAGCAGTATGTTGAGATGAGCAGACCTCAACTTTTAGGTTGTACACATGCAGTCAAACTCAATGCAAAAGCAAAGTGATCAATTAGAGGATGAGGTGTAGTATTTCTCCACCTGTCCCAAAATTTCAAGGTGGTTAACAGTGAATACATATGATGCCATAACACGTCAATATTTAAAGGTTTTCTGGGAGTGCTCTGAAAGATGCATCTTTGCTTTAGCAGAAGTCTAAATATTAGATGGCATGACATGCCATGATTTATGCCTTATGACCGAGAAAACCCTTGAACACGTGGCCTCAGACCTTTGATGCAGGGGGAATCCTTAAGGAATCCTGAGGTGCAGATCTTAAAACCAAAGTCGGTACAATCAAAAAGGAAATGTAATGCAGACATTGTAAACATATGCCAAGCTTTGAAAGCATAGTTCTGGGCCAACTGTAAACAGGTTAAGTGCACTCTGAGTAGACCTAAATGGATCATCTTACAGTAGCTCAGATTGAACCCAACATCTGAACCACTGTACAAAGATTTTTCATTGGACAGATCTCTTTAAATGCAAAGGAGAGTAATAGAAAGCAAAGCAATAAGCTGAACATTTATTCCTGAAGTCCTCCAGCATAAGCAATTCTAAACTAGAATCTTAATTTTGATATGAGGGAGTTGTAGAAGGGAAAGCTATAACAGCAAACTAAGACCCATCTGGAGATATTTTAATGTTCCTGTACAAAATGCAAACCAAGGCAAAGCCTGGCTACTCAACTGAAGACTTGCTCCTGCTTTGAATACACAAGCTTTTGAGTGGGCTTCCGGACTTAAAGAAAGTTCAATTTGTAAACGGAAATAAATGAATCTCAAGAAAGTGCGCTAATCGGAGCCTATCTTCCCAACTGGGAATTTAAAAGGCTTCAAATTAAAAATCAAACCTGCCCCACTGAAAACTGGCCCAAGTGACCACTGCCTTTTCCATTTATGCTCCTTGCTTCTGGCACACTAAGGAATTTGTTAAAAGCAACTTCTTAGATTTTGAAGACTGGCACTTGTCCTTGATTAAAATTGTGTTCTGTTTGAACCAAAGGAATGCATTTTTAAATGGTTTTTCTAAAATGTATTTAGCTTAGTATCTTTATACATGTTTTGTTAGCTTCAAGTGTTAAGACTGCTTCTCAACCCTGTCCTGGGAGCACACCTAGGCAGTTGGGGGTTTGGAATTTCCACAACAAATATGTAAGAAATTTGAATCTATTCAGTCCCACTGTATGCAAGCCTCAAGCACGTATTGTGGTGATCCTGAATATCCAATTGCCCAGGTATTGTCTCCAGAACATGGTTGACCAGCACAGAGTTAGGGATAAGAAATGGACCACCACACTAATTACAGCCATTATCTGGATTATCCACCGACCTCAAGAGGAGCAATACTTTGAAGCTAAGAATGACAGACCTGATGCAAGCTATAGATTACCTAAGGGAGAGGAAGATAAGTTTGTTCTGTAATCTACATACCCAGGGTCACAGTGTAGACAAGTACAATAAGTCCTGTTGAGATAAAGATACCTTTATACCATGTATTTGGCAAACTGGACATTGTATGCCCAACTGTCTTCACTAGATCTGATAATCAGCCTTAAGTGGAACAGATTCATGCAACTCCAAGCCCCCTGCCAATCTCAGCAGTGGGAGGGTACATTAACTGTTTTACAAGTACTGCAACATCTCCTTGAAGAGGTATTTTATTCATAACTGTCTTAAAAATGATCCATGTGCTCATCATACTTTAGTATAAGATTTTAGGAAAGCATTTAAATTCTCTATTTCCTCTCTTCTTTCAATATGTCCATACCTGCTGGACTGGTGTATATCGGACTGTATGTGAATAGTCATAGTTGTCAATAATCTCAAAGTCTTTTACAGCATTTCCATCTGAAGGCCCTGTGAAATTCACGTCCAGTGGGGCTTTCCCAGCTCCCTTTGTGAAAACTGTAAAATGGGTTGGTTTACCGTTTTCAACACCTACAGAAAAACAAAAAAAATTACCAGACTTCCATCTTTGACGTGGCTAATATGTAATTTGATACATTTTGGGATTTGAGTGGCAGGTGGAGAAAAACACATTATGAAATTAGAACATTGTGTGTTTTTGTACATTAATGAAGTCTACTGGATACTACTTGGGCACATTTAACTTTATACAACTGTACCAAAAGCATAAAATAAGCATAATACATAACAGGTTACAATATAACTTAAATGCATGAAAAGTCATGTTTGACATGCCAGAGGTATTTCTGAAGAGTGGGGTGGTTATGAAATTCTAAGGATTAGGGAACTTTGCTTTTCTCCAGGAAGCCTAACCATATTCAGGTAAATGCAATGTGTGCCTTCAAGTTCAATGTTGACCCCTGGAGACCCAACAGCTCCTGGGTTTTCTTGGCAGTGTGACGAAGTAGATTGCCAGGCCTCTCTTCCAAGGCAATGGAGGGTCAAGTGACTTGTCCAATGCCACAAGGAGTGTTAATGGGAATCAAACCCTGATCTCTTGGTTATCAAGCCAGTAACCACTAGGGCTACTCCACTCCCATAGTCAGGGATTTGATATTTTCTTAAAATTATACTGAGCTAGAGAAATATCAAAAGTACAGATTAATACTTCCCCCTCTTAGAACAGCTTTCCCTCTTTACATCTATTGTATGCCCAAAGCAACTGGTCCCATCTGCTAATTAGGGCCACATCTTTCCAGCACAAAGTCCAAATACACCAACATGAAAGGTTTTACTCCACTCAACATAAATGCTTTCAGCTACATTTGAGCTTTCCCATGAAAAACTTAAATCTCTTAATTTGACTAAGTTGGCAACTGACAATTCTTGATATTTTCTGCTTTTGAAAGCAGGACTTTGCTAATGCATCATGAATATTTTAGTTATCAGGGTGGAAGCTTCATAGAAAAATCAAACTGGATGTACACTACAAAGCACCTAGGTATCCATTTGTAGGCCTTTAACATCCCCCCCCCCCCAAAAGCAGTAATTATCCCTACCCTCTCCCCTCCCCTCCAGAGATGTGTTCCTAGCTTTCCCTTCAGGCTGCCTACATCCTGAAGTGGCCTGGCGTGGAGGACCAATGGGACTGAACCAAGACACCTAGGGTTTGAATCCTGTTATTCCTAAAGATGCTCCTTGAACTTGTATTATATTAGCCCACTAAAGTACTGCTGGTAGATCTATGTTTTGATCTGTCCACTTGACCTCATATTTGAAAGGCAACTAGTTAAATCCAAATTACTCCTGCTGAAATTCTGCTCAAAAATTCTTCAAAACGTTGTATTGGTGATAATTTCTGTGTTATATTTTAAATTATAATGAAAAAGAAATCACTCAAACAATATGCTTTATATTTTGACAAGCCAAATATGAAGGAATTATATAATTCCTACCTTTTGACAACTTGAATTATGTGCAAAGTCCAGCAGGAGTACCAAATGGAATTCTCACAAGCACCATTTCAGACCCCCAGCAGCAGGACCGCTACGTGGCTTGTGACTGCACCCTGTTTTGTCCTTGCGCTCATGATTGATGCAGGAGCTGTCTCGACTCTAGGCCAATTTTAGGGAGATGGGAACGGGATAGGAGCAGCAAATCTAGATTTAAAGGGCTTGAGGAAGGATTGAGCCTGAGGTGACTGGAACATGTCTATAGCCCAGAGGGGGGGGGGAAAAAAAAAGCAGCAATGCAGGGAAGCGTCTTGGGGACTGTTCTTGATGCCAAGCTATATTGTTTTCATAAGATACTGTGGAACTATTAGCAGGAAAGGTTTGCCTTCATAGATGAAGGATCTACAATAGAGTGGACAGCCCTGAGCAAGTAGAGAAAATTAAAAGTTAGAGGATTGGGCAAAGAAGTTTAGCTTTAAACACCCAGGAACTCTCTCACGGAAAGGAAGCACATGCATAGAATATCCCCCCAGAGAGTGGTAGAGTGGCCAAATCGAAGAAGCCTGGGACTTAGAAGTGAGGTACATGCAAGACTAACCCCCCACCCTCGGAGAAACTGCAGCGATTCTTAAATAAGAGGCTGTGAGCAGTAGTACTTAAGGCAACGTGGGGGTGGGCATGGGACAAGTAACAAGGACTGGCCCATCCACTAGACGAGCTAGGTGGGTGACCCAAGTGAGACTTTGTACCACTGCTTGGTTGCCTACGGCAGGCTGTGCACTGAAACACATGGCCTGCTGTGGGCAAAGCTGCCGCTTTAATACTGCCATCTGCCTCTCCTCCTCACGCAAGACAGTATTACTGGCACAGCTTGATGGGGCAGCTTGGTACATGTTGGGGACAGTGTGGCCAGGGTTTCTGCCTGGGATGGCAGAAACTCTTGGGCCAGCCCTGACAAAGGCACAAAGTCTTGTGGGGTATGGTGTCATGAAAGATCTGCCTAGGGTGGCAGAAAAACTCATGCCACCACTGCAAGTAAGCTGTACCAAGTGGCAATTATAATCCTAATTATCTTACTGGTGAGGCTAGAAGGGCCACCTCAGTGTCATCCACTACGTTCATATGTGATATAGTCAGTCAAACATGTCCTGGGGACCCTCTGCCAATGAGCTTAACAGGATATCTGGCATGTACTATAGATGTCTCCACATAACTCATGCCTACTCCCTGCAGATACTCTGCAAGCCCAGCTGCTGGAGGGCCCATAGAACAAATGTTACTGTTCCAGCCAGTGTGCTACATGATAAAACCAGTCTGAACTTACCAGTCTTACTTAGCCCAGGTCCTTCGGCATTCACCTTGCTGGCATCATGAGATGGATCCACTTTAACTCTAAATGGACTGGTAGGAATTTCCTGCAACACAGAAGGGTCTTTAGTATGTGTGAGTGCCTACTAGCCTGAAGATCAGCCAAGATGAAAGCATTTCTCACTGGGAGGGACAGCTAATACTGAAGAGCTATTGCTTTTCATCCTAGGACCACAAACCAAAAGCAGCACTTGCGTCTTAATTTAAAGAAAAAAAAAAGTGTGGTGTTTGCAATGTAAGGGGATCCCCATACAACTTTTTAAAATTGTACCAAACTTGGGTGCTTTGCTTGGTATAAAATATATTGCTGGGATCTCTGTACAAGCAGCTAATTAGTGACAGCGAGTTCATGTGAAACAAGTCTACCACTGTTTCCCTCATTGTTGGCACCAGAAACAAACCTGGCCTGCAAAAAGAACTTTGATGGTATAACGTCCAGCTCCAGGTGGAATGTACTTCACAGTGAAGGTATCATTAGCATTGTGGATGATGTCAAAATCAATATCTTCCTCTTCATCACTTATTACTTGGGCATCACACTTTATGCCAACACTGACATCACCTAGAAAATGACAGCAAGAGAAATCCTAAAGGCGTGAAGCACTGCTGGCTATTTATATCAGATGCCTGAACAAATTGAGCTGATCAAGGAATATACATATAGCAGAACATTTTATCAGGTTTCTATTACCTTTAGATTTCTCAGTGTCATACTTTATGTTCTATGCAAGAGAATTGACCGCAAACAGACCTTAAGAAATAACTGGTAGCACAGCAGCTGTGTAGTGGAACGCTGCATCTTTAGCAACAGACTTCCATGGAGCCAAACTAATGCCTGCCATATTTTATGGCTAGACTACTATTACAGCTGAAAAAGCAGTTTACCTTCTCCTGCCTCTGTACAGTCCACTGTAAAATGTGTTGGCTCATTTGCTTTTAAACCAGCTCTCTCCACACCAGGTCCAAAAACCTTCACCATTTCAGGATGGGTCCCTTGACCAATGTTAATCTGAAAAGCAACCAACCCATGAGCTGGAATCTCATATGCCAATGCCTTCAAGAAGTTTAGTCTGCAACACTCTCCCCAGATTTTATTTATTTATTTACATTCTCTTATATACCATGCTATTCTGCATCAGTGCGGTTTACATTGAACAAACTGAAATTACATTGAACAGGGTATTATAACTTGGAGATAACTATTTTACAGGGAACATGGGCTATGGAGGGTTAAGAGGCTTGCCCAAGACTACAAGGAGCACCTGTGGGACTAGAAACCCCAGTCCTTCCGGCCCAAGGTTTGTCCTCTAGTGGGATTTGAACCCCCGACCTTCCGGCCTGAAGTACCTGCCCCAACCACTAGGGTACTCCTCCACTCCAGATCTTATTCACAGCAAATTCCTCAGTAATTTGACTGAGCAAACCTTGGGTATTTTTCATTCAATGTCACCATGTAAAATGAACTTTAACATTTTACTGCCCAGACTGCCTCAAAACCAGGTCTACTAATTTATATAGCACTATAGGTGTATGCAGCGCTATACAGTGACATGTAAGACAGTCCCTGCTCCTAAGAACTTACAAATCTAGTCAATACAGACAACTGGGGACTAGGATACATCTAGGAGAATGGTAAGGATACATAGGACGTGAACAGGAGAATGGGGGGGGGGAGGGAAAGAGGAGATCAAGACCTAAAAGCAGTCTCAACGTAGTGAGTTTTTAGCCTAGATTTGAACTGGACCACACATGGAGCCTGACATACCAACTCAGGTAGTTTGTTCCAAGCATGAGGAGCAAGGTAGGAAGATCAAAGTCTGGAGTTGGCAGTGGAAGAGAAGGGAACAGAGAAGGGATCCGCCAGAAAGCAGTTACTTACCTGTAACAGGTGATCTCTGGGAACAGCAGGAATTAGTCATCACATATGGGTACGTCGGTACCGACGGAGCCTGCGCGGGAAAGCTCCCCAGCTTTTCAGATGAAAAGCTTTTGGGGCCTCCCACTGCACATGCGCGCTGCCTTCCCGCCTTCCTGACCAGCTCTCCTCAGTTCGAGTTTAAAGCTGAGACAATAGAGAGAGAGGACAGGAAGATAGAGGAATAGAGAGACAACTCCTAGGGGAGGTGGGTGGGTTGTGATGACTAATTCCTGCTGTTCCCAGAGATCACCTGTTACAGGTAAGTAACTGTGCTATCTCCAGGAACAAGCAGGAATAAGTCATCACATATGGGGACTCCCTAGCTGAGATGCCTGGGAGATCCCCCTCCAAGGGTAACCATCTTCGTATGGATCTCAGGCATCCATTCTGGGAAGGTGGGCAGGAGTTGTTTAAGTATGGAACAGGTGTTTGAGGACAGCCTGACCAAACAAGGCATCCCGGCGGGAGTCCTTGTCCAAGCAGTAATGGGCTGTGAAGGTATGAACGGAGGCCCAAGTGGCTGCTCGACAGATCTGATCTATGGATACAGAATGAAGATGAGCCATAGAAGTGGCCATGGCTCTCACATTGTGAGCTGTGACATGGCCTTCCAGAGAAATGTTCTTACTCTGGTAAGCAAAGGAAATACACTGAGCAATCCAGTTGGAAAGTGTGCGTTTGGTGACTGGAAGTCCCAAATGAGAAGGATCAAAAGCCACGAAAAGCTGAGAAGACTTTCGATGTGGCTGAGTTCTATTGAGGTAAAAGGCGAGAGCCCTTTTACAGTCAAGAGTATGAAGGTTCCTCTCTGCACTGGATGCATGAGGAGCCTGAAAAAAAGACAGGTAGATATACCTCTTGATTAAGATGAAAAGGCGAGACCACTTTAGGCATAAAGTGGGGATTCGTCCTAAGGACCACCTTATCATGATGAAATCTGGTATAAGGTGGATTTGCCACCAAAGCCTGCAGTTCACTGATGCGGCGAGCCGAAGTGACTGCAATAAGGAAAAGGACCTTCCAGGAAAGAAATTTCAGGGAGGTAGATACCAACGGTTCAAAAGGTGGCTTCATAAGTTGACCCAGAACTAAATTCAAGTCCCATGCTACCGGAGGAGGCCGGATGGGAGGCTTAGTGAGGGTTAGGCCTCATGAATCTTGCAATAAGAGGATGAGAGGAAACAGATTGTCCATTTATAGGTTTTAAGGATGCTGTAATAGCACTTAAATGGACTCGTACTGAATTCGTCTTGAGGCCTGCATTGGAAAGATGCAGGAGATAGTCTAGTAGAGAATTCAAAGGAAGTGCCAGAGGGTCAAGACCCTGTTGAGCACACCAAATGGAAAAACGTTTCCATTTGAAAGCATAGGAACGCCTGGTAGAGGGTTTCCTAGAGGCATAAAGGATATCTTTCACTGGTTGAGAAAGATTAAACTCTTGAAGGCTTAAGCCTTTAGTAACCAAGCTCGGAGATGTAGGGACTTGGGGTTTGGATGCCACAAAGTCCCCTGCTCCTGAGACAGAAGGTCTGGTGCAGCTCCCAGGTCCAGGGAGGAGCCCTGGGAGAGCTGTAGAAGGAGAGGGAACCACACTTGGTGGGGCCAGCGTGGAGCAATGAGGATCATGGATCCGTGATCCCTCTGAAGTTTGAACAGAATCTTGGGAATCAAAGGAATGGGTGGAAAAGTGTACAGGAATTCCTGACCCCAATGCAGGAGAAAGGCATCGTTGGCCTGAGCTCCCTGACACGGAGTCCTGGAACAGAACCGGGGAAGTTTGGCATTCCACGGACTTGCAAAGAGGTCTATGTCCGGGGTCCCCCATTCCTGAAAGATTCTGCGTATCTGGTCCATATGTAGGGACCATTCGTGTGGGAGCAGAACCCGACTGAGTCTGTCTGCCCGAGAGTTTTGAACTCCTAGAAGATATACTGCCAGAAGATGAATTTGGTGCTCTCTGGCGAAGGCCCATAATCTGAGAGCTTTGTTGCAAAGCGACAGAGAGCCCGTCCCTCCTTGTTTGTTGACATAAAACATGGCCACCTGATTGTCTGTTTGAACTAGGACAGTCAGGTTGGCAAGGAGGGTATGGAAGACTGTGAGGGCAAGGAAGATTGCTTGCAGTTCCAGAAGGTTGATATGAAGGGTGGTCTCTTGGGGAGACCAGATTCCCTGAGTGGAGAGATGTTGAAGATGAGCTCCCCACCCTGTTTGGGAGGCATCTGTTGTGAGGGTTGCTTGGGGCAACGAAGGTTGGAAGGGGGTCCCCAACAACAGATTTTTGGAGGATATCCACCACTGGAGAGACCAAAACAGACGTTTTGAGGTGAGTACCTGGTCTGACAGCAGTCCCGATGCTTGAGACCACTGGGTGGCTAATGTCCATTGAGCTGCTCTCATATGGAGACGAGCATAGGGCACCACATGAACCGTGGAGGCCATGTGGCCCAGAAGTTGCAGCATTTCTCTGGCTGACAAGTGACTTCTGGACTGAGCTTGGGAGGCCAAGCTTATTAGCCTTTGGCCTCGGACCAGAGGGAGGTAGGCCCTTGCAGTGGTGGAGTCCAATTGGGCCCCTATGAATTCCAGGGACTGAGTAGGGATGAGTTGGGACTTGGGAACGTTTACCACAAGTCCCAGATATTGAAGAATACGCCTTGTGCGGTCCAGAGAAATCTGGGCTTCTGATTGAGTTGGAGCTCGGATGAGCCAGTCGTCCAGATATGGGAAGACAAAGATTCCCATGCCTCTGAGAAATGCGGCTACGACTGCCATGCATTTTGTGAAGACTCTTGGAGCAGAGGCCAGACCGAAGGGTAGTACTCTGTACTGGAAATGTTTTCCCTGGAACAGAAATCTTAGATATTTTCTGTGGGATGGATGGATGAGTATATGAGTGTACGCATCCTTGAGATCTAGAGAACAAAGCTAATCCTGACTCTGAAGGTATGGAAGGAGAAGGCCCAGAGAGCATTTTGAATTTCTCCTTGAATAGAAACCTGTTCAATTCTCTCAGATCTAGGATAGGTCTGAAGCCCCCTGTCTTCTTTGTTATGAGAAAGTAAGGGGAGTAGAAACCTAACCCCTGTTGTGGAGGAGGAACCTCCTCTATTGCCCCTTGGGCAAGAAGAGAAGAGACTTCCTGACCCAACAAGGTCAGAAGAGATGGGGGAGAACTGAATTGCCTCACCATGGTATGGGGAGGAAGGCTGGAGAAATGAAGTTTGTAGCCCTCTCGGATAATAGAGAGGGTCCATTGCTCTGATGTGATTTGCTCCCATCTGGGAGCAAAATGAGCTAGCCTTCCAGGAATGGTGAGGGGCTCTGGTTGTTCTAGAGCCAGAAACGGCAAGTTCTCTAGAGGGAAGTCAAAACCCCTGAGGGGGTTGAGCCTGCTGGGGTGTAGCAGACACTGCAGGCTTTGACTTTACCTGCTTAGATTGTTGACGCTTAGCCGCTAGGTGAGGCTGAGCAGATTGCTGGCAGTATTTGTGGGAAATCTGGTCTTTTTATAGTAAGGCCTTTTAAAAGGCTTCTTTTTGGTAGGGGTAGAAGTAGACTTGGAAAGTCTATCTAGAGTGGCATTTTCTGCATCCATTTGAGCAGCTTTAATCTGCCAGTCTTCCCCAAATAAGTCCTCACCGGTACAGGGCAGATTCCTGAGGCCATCTACAACCCAGGGTTCTAGGTTAGAAGCCTGGAGCCAAGCGAGACGTCGGGCTGCAATAGCAATTCCCGAAGCTCTGCCTGCAACTTCAAAGGAATCAAAGGCTGCCCTGTTGGAGAACTTGGAGACCTCTGAAAGTTGTGTCACCATAGAAAAGAAGTCCGCCCTTTGATCATCAGGGATAAAGGGGGCAAAATTCTGTATTTTTAGGGCAAGGTGCCCAAGATACATACCCATATAAAGGCTATAAGAGTTGATCCTGGCTATAAGCATACTAGCCTGGAACATCTTTCTTCCAAAAGTCTAGGTTCTTACATTCTCGCCCTGGAGGGGTAGAAGAATGCCTTTTAGGACTCTTTATTTTCTTCATGGCAGACTTCACCACAATGGAGTGGTGAGGCAGCTGAGTTTTCTGGAACCCAGGTGAAGGAGGGACCCGATACATGGTGTCCAACCTGCGGGAATGGGGAGACAGTGTTAAAGGAGTCTCCCACAAATCCATCAAGTGTTCTTGAAGGATTTCATGGACAGGCAGAGTGACTGCCTCTTTAGGAGCTTTTGAGTATCCTAAAATGTCCAATTTTTTTGATCTGTGTTCTCTTTCAGAAGATGTAGCAATAGAAAGTGCTTTAGCTACATCAAGAATGAAATCCTGAAAGGATAAATCCTCTGGAGGAGACATCCTTCTCTTGGGAGAAGAGGGCTCCTCAGGAAGAGTAAGCTCAGCAGAGTCATCAGAGGAATTGAATTCATCAGAAGAATCTGAGTCCTCCCTCTGTACTGCCAATGTACGATACGCATACCGATCGGTATCGACATCGGGCGTATCGGGCGTATCGGGCATGGGATCGGTACCGGGCGAAAGCTGGAATCCGGCATGCGGAACCGATCAACGTTTAGAAGTCGATGGTCTCGGTTCCGGCGTAGATACTGGAACCGGGGTCGGTACCGATGAAATCGGTACCGAGGGTGTCGCAGCCTTAATGAATGCCAGAACGGCTTGCTGCATGGTCTGGACAGTACTGCCCATAGACGCCACTACTGCCTGGATGTCGGTACCGGTATGGGCCGGTACCCCAGAGTAGTCCAACAGGTGATCTGTCGAGGCCGTGCCATTGATGTCAACCTGTGACCCCATGATTGCTTTGGAGGCCGGAACCTCCCGCCGGGGCTTTTTGGCCTGGGCAGAATCCTCGAACTCAGAATTGAGAGCCTCTTGATCTTTAGAAAGAGATTTGCTTTTAGAGGATTTGCCCACAGAAGTTTTGGTTACCTGAGATCCATCCGGAGAGGAAGACCTGGATGACTGTGATGCTTCTGAAGGAAACAGCACATGGAGCTTGTTAGCCCGGTTCTGCAAACCGCGTTTAGACATCTGGGTGCAGGATGGGCAGTCCGGTATGGAGTGTTCAGGTCCCAAACATTTGAGACACCATTCATGGGTGTCTGACAGAAATGACAGCACTGCATTTGGTACATTTTTTTAAAACCAGGGACTGGCTTCTCCATGAGGAGAATTTGTGTAGGCCTTAAGGCCTAACAACGGGTACCAAGCTGTGCTGAAGAAAATAAAAAAAGTCTTTTTTTTTTTTTATATAGAAAGAAAGAGACCGGCGATACCGGTTTCGGTATGGGGAAGGCAGGTACGCGGTCTAAAGAAACAAACAAAAGTAATAAATTCTTCAGCGGTGACAGGAACACGACCTGCTGGCTCCGCGGAAAAAGAAGAACTGAGGAGAGCTGGTCAGGAAGGCGGGAAGGCAGCGCGCATGTGCAGTGGGAGGCCCCAAAAGCTTTTCATCTGAAAAGCTGGGGAGCTTTCCCACGCAGGCTCCGTCGGTACCGACGTACCCATATGTGATGACTTATTCCTGCTTGTTCCTGGAGATAAGCAGAGTTCCTGCGGAGGGGTGTAGGGAGAGAGAAGAGTAGCTAAATGAAGACGCTTCTAGGTCAGTAGTAGAAGTTTGAACTTCAGTGGCTTTTATCAGTTTCCACATGAAGTGACTTAAGAGGCGTAACATGAACATAGTGACCATGGCAGATTAGCCATGCAGCTGAGTTCTGAACAGATTGACATGGAAGGAGATGATTCAGAGGAAGACCAGCAAAAAGGAGGTTGCAATAGTCCAGACATGCAGTGATTAGAGAATGGATAAGGGTCTTAGTATATTTAGAAAGGTTGCTTCAAGGCTTATGATCTCATTTTCTGATCTAGCCTTAGCCCAAGTGTTACTATATTCCAAACTACCCCTCCCCCACACACATACCAACAGTATAATCCTCCCCCAATCTTCTCTACACAGTAGATGGCTGTACCTAGCTCAAAGTTAAAGGTGAGAAAAGGGATACAGCAGTAGAATTCAACAGGTCTACTGCATCAGAGACTAATACTTATCACACGACCAATGCAGCAAATACAAGACTCATGGTTAGGAGTAACCCACCCTGAATGGGCTCTGTGGTATATTCACTCCTCCCCAGGCAACAGCAATGGTATGTTTGATTGGTTTCACTGGGCTGTATCTGCAGGCATATGTTCCATCCTTTTGGTCCTTAATTTGTACATCAGTAGGGTTTCCCTCCAAATCCTGCAAAGAGACCCAAACAAAAAAGGTATGACATTCTAAAAAAAAAACATAGTCTTGGCACAGAACATCTTAAGATGTTGGGAATGTGCATTTTAAAGAGCTAATCACGGCAGGTAAAACTTAGTGGAAAGTCAGTCAGTCAAGGCAGCTGTTGCTTTTGCCACTCACTGTACTCGTGAGCAGAATTTATGGGTTTGTGCTGATGCCAAGAGGGACTTTCCTGCGACAGCACACAGCTACATTCAAGCCTGGGACCCCACAGTCCACCCAGCACACTAGTGCATTGTATCCCAGCAACAGCTACTTGGAATGTCAGTGTGCTATGTCAAATTGTTTGCTTAGACGTCATTCTGATCTTTACTGCTGAGCCAGGGATATACTTTACAGCCATTGTAAGTCATCAAGTGTACCATTCAACTACATTTTCTTACTTGGGCATATATTTTCAGAGCAGCTTTCCCAGCATCTTTGGCAGAGACAATAAATTCAGCTGGATTATTTACAATGCAGCCAGTCTTCTCCAACCCCGGACCATAAGCCTTTACCTGGAAGGGAGGGGGAGGAGGAAAAAAAAGCTTTAGTAGCTAGTTCTGTGCTGCAAACAGATTAAAAGGGAATAGCAGCCTAACAAAGCACATTAACTTGCCTTGACAAGAGACCAACAAACTTCCACTGTAAAGTCAAATGTGGGCCTTCCATCTTCCCCCCCCCACCACTGTTCCCTCTAAGCTGTGCGCGTGCACACACACCTCGCCGAGCGAGCGCACATACTTTACAGAGCGCACAAAAATTATGGTTCTGATTCTGATAGAAAACAGACGTCTTAAAATTTAAGTTGTGATTGTAATTACCAGAAATTTTCTGCTTAATTTAGTAATTGTCTGTTTTCATTTAATTTGATTAAAATCAATGTGGTGTACATACTGTATTCTGACATGTAGTCAAATTTTAAAGTATATAACGTCGAGTGTCGTTATGTGGCGCACAAAAATTTAAACTTCCTTCAAAAGCTGCACAGCTGATATTATGTGCACACAGCCTACAGAAAGTTAGAGGGAACATTGCCCCCAACCTTTAGTGCCTTTGGCTTGAGGCATCCATTAAAGTCGTCATGTAAGAAGCCCACAGCAGAAGGGCTTAAATACCTCATCTCCCAACCGCTGGGCTGAAATCTTACCACCTCCACCACCGGATCATGGCTGTTACTGCAAGACCGAACATGGCTGCCAGGAGGCAAGGCTGGAGGGCATGTCTTAGTGCACCACAGGAGGTAGAGCATTTTTGAAAAGTTTGCCACATACAGCCTCTGTCCTTAATCTTATGTTTACTAGACCCTCTTGACCACTACCCCCTTTCACAGTGCAAGGGTTGCTTGGATGGACTTTAATAAAATGTTAATGTGGGTTATCAGGACGGCATTCTGAAACAAACTGCCATACCTTGTAAAGTAGGGTAGGCTAGCTATCCCCAACCCAAAGGTTTGTCCTGCCTTGCAGGGACTGACCAGCTGCTCATGGGCTCTGCTTGCTATATAGAAGCCAGGGAGGGCAATTCCTAAGAGTATACAGTGGCTCAGTCTCTAACTTGAAACAAAAGATCAGACATCTTCACTTAAATATGGGGGGAAGGAACTCCTCGTCAAGTGATCCACCTAGTTATTGCATCAAAGTTGTAAGTGGAGTAGAGAAGTAGACTGTCCCTGCTCACTTGCCTCCTACTTGTGTATCTTACTATATTCTAGTCTCCAGTTTCACTGTGTTTTGTCTTGAATAGATTGTAAGCTCTGATGAGCAGGGACTGGTCTTTTGCATCTATGTACAGTGCTGTGTAAGCTGGTAGCACTATACAAGTGATCAGTCGTGGTAGCAGTGGTTTGAACGCGCTGCGAATCAGTGAAGCCAGGGTTCTAATTCAACACTCAAGGCTTTTCGCAAGTCACTTAACCCTCCATTGCCTCGGGTAAAGAGCAAGCCAGGCAGGGTCAGAGAAATGTCTACAAAACCCAAGTGTAGTACTGGAAAGATGTGTGCTATATACAAAGCTTTAAATAAGCTGCTACAGAATGGATTTACTTTGTTCTTATTGAAGGTTAAGGAAATTTAAAGCATGTATGCATTAAGGGAGGGGGGAAGGAGGAGTAGAGTAGTGGTTTTAAATTTCTGTCTTGCCTTATCTGGGTTGAAGTCTCCAGAAGCAGGTTGAATCAAAGCCATGTAGGGACTGTCCTTAATATCTTCATCATCACACATAACATGAACTGCATATTCACCAGGCTCTTTGGGCCAGTATTTCACATCACATGAGCCATCGTTCTTGTCATCACATTCGATCTTTGCTTGAGAGGGGCCTTCAATAGCAAACCCTAAGAAATGCAAAATGAAGTTGTACAAACCGCGAGGAAAAAAGGATTGACTTTCTCCAAAAACAAATGAGATTCAGGTTTCAATGGCTCGTCTTGCTTTAATCTAGTTGGACTAGAAAATGAAAAATCAGAGCACTTACAAAACTAGAACATACAAGTTCTTGCTATTCAAGCATAGCAGAAATTTTAAAGGGCAGGAAGAGGAGCAAAGAAAGATTTAAATCAAGTTTAATAAGTAAGCCTCAACTTTTCTACTTTTGAATTTTTTTGTGGACAATTCACTGTAAGTGTCATGCCAATACCATGGGCCATACCCATAAAAGTGCCCTGCAGTATGAATAAGGGAACCATCAGCATGGCAGCTGGTGCTTGCCTCTAAAATGCTATAGAGCTGGGCCCTGCCTCTGCACATCGACAGGTCTCCCACTCCTATGGTGTTCAGTTACTCTTTAAAAGCCCATTTGTTTAAACTTCTTTTGCCTTTAAAACTGCATCACAGTCTTATCTTAAAGATAAATGATTTTTCCTTATGCATTTAACACATTAAATGACTTTTTTGAAAGAGTTACTGAACACCACAGGAGACAAGTGGAGTGGAGTAGCCGCCTAATGGCAAGGAGTAGCCACTGGCTTTGGAACCCAGAGACCAGGGTTCAATTCCCACTAGCACTCCTTGTAGCCTTGGGCAAGTCACTTAACCCTCCATTGCTCAGAAAAATCCAAGTTGTCAATGTCCCTGTTTAATGTGCATTACGAAGTTTAAGTTAATGTAAACCGCTTTGATTTAAATAAAGCAGTATAAAAAACCTGTTAAATAAAAGTTTATGTAGAGGCACGGCACAGCACTATAAAGTGTTTAAGAGCACTTATGGTCTCCTTACTCTTGTTGCAGGGTATCTGTGGGTTGGTTACTAGATGGGAATGTCTAGTATTGATATAATTTAGCACAAGACCTACAGATTTGGACTTTTCCTTTGGATTTAAGTGTCAGCCTGGCCAATTATAATGGATGTTCTTGCTGCCAAAAGAATTTGCATGTATTTTATGGTTATGTCAGTACCCACATGCACACATGAAAGCTTTGCAATGGAGTCTATTTTTGGATAGTTAAATGTGCTGTGAACAGCATGCTTACATGCATGTCTACTCAGATACCAGGACAATTAAAAAAATAAAACCACAGCCACAAAACCCCTTTTGTATGGGTAAACACCTACCTCCAGAAAATACCACCACTTTCTAAATGTCATACTACCACCAAGAGCATGTCATCTAAATTTGGCAGCTCAACTAAACAGGTCAAGATAAGGGGACAACTTCCCATTAACTTTAGAATGGATATTCGGTTAGAGCAGATCTGGACTGAATATCTTAAGGTGGCTGACAGGATAAAATAGCCCATTAACTTTATCCAGATGTGACAGTGTCAATAGATTTGTGGCTCCAGACAACTTGTAGTAATGTGTTTGGTAACACGAATAAACTTACCTAAAGCACCAACTTCTGCACCAATAGACTCCACCACAAAGTCGGCAGATTTTCCAACTACTCCTGCATGAAGGCCAGGTCCCCAAGCTCTCACCTTCTGAGAACCAGCTTCAGGGCCCACCTGAACATCAAATGGACTAAGAAAATACAATGAAACACATTAATATAAAGCCACTGAGCTATTAAGCATAACTAGTCTATTCTCAAATAAGTTGGCTCATTGGTCTGATATTGCTTGAACTACTAGGCTGTTGCATGTTTTATAGTGGCTCCCTTACTACATGCTCCAATTTCAATGACATCGATGTTAGATGAGCTGAAGTAAGATTATGAAATAGTATGAGACAAGATAGTGTCTTTAAGAACCAGATTTCTTGAAGCATTTCCCCCTCCCCCCTCTCACCTAGACTACTGGAAGTTCAAAAGCAATGTGTCAGTGTTTGCCAAGCAGTTATCACTTTCTTGCACAAGAAAGCTCACATGGTCCGTGCCAAGTAAAATACCTCATTTAATTAGAGGGTATTTCCAACCAGTTCATGGCTTTAGATTCTGCTACTGTGAATGAGATGTAGCCTGCTCTGCAGCTAAAGGATCAAAGAGTACCAGCTAAGCACAAATCAGATACAGGGTTCAGGAACTTTCTAAAGAAAAGCAATCCAATAAAAACAAAAACCAGACAGACATTCTCCTCTCAAGTCCAATTTCTATTAAAATCTGCTTTGAAAAAAACTCCTCATTAAGGTCTATATTCATGTGTGTTCATTGGTTTTGTGATTTACTGGAAGGCACATACTTACCTCTTGGGAATATTATGCCCACCCCATGTGATAGTGACAACATGTTTTCCTTGGGCAATGGGAAAATATTCAAAGGCATATACACCATCTGAGAAGTCCATCTGTTTGGCAAGCTCCTCCATGCCCTCTGTCAAAAAAAAAAAAGCACAGAAACAACATTTAGCTTCCCATGACACCTATCAATCATGCAGACAAGCTTGTGTTTTCTGGTTTACCTGATGTACCGATGGGTGAAACCCCCAGATATTCAGTAAGAAGAGGTTAAGGTATCACAGTTTCCTCCTTTGGAGGGGCTGGTTAAAAACTAGAGTCCATGATGCTTGTATTCAAGATTCCAGCTAATTTTGGGGAATCAGCCAGATGAATCTTGGTGCTTATGATATGGAGAGTAGTCTCAATGGGCGATGACCATTTATTTAAAAACATTTCTAGAGCTGACTTAGGACACATGTGGTGGCAATGCTTAGCAGTGGTCCGATTTTGGAGGAGTATTGTGGAGTGCCTTGCCACCATTTTGGGAGGTCCAATTAAAAGAGATCCGAGTGTTGGTATTGGGTGGGACTAGATGGGCAGAGGACTTGGGAGGTGGTCAGAGGTGTTGGTTAGGCAAGGTATTGCTGATAGCGCGGAAAGTGATACTGTTAAACTGGTTGATGCCACGAGGCCCGACTATGGGTCAGTGGAGGAGGGAGGTTTATGGGTTGTTACTCCTTGAACAAGGGGTTAGGCAGGGGGAAGTGGCCACTGGGCTGTTTTTGGAGGAATGGGGCCCCTTCTTACACAGATTGTCGCCACGGAATAGGAGTAGAATTCTTAATGTACTTCATTGAGGGTCAATGGGGGGTGTGGATTTGTTGTGTCTGTGGAACTGGTGGAGGGAGGGAATAGGGGTTAAAGGTTATTGGAGTGTGAAGGACTGAAGACCCAGGAGGGGGGAAGGGGGTAGAGATATATCAATAGGTGGTTGGGGAGGGTTCCTGGGTGCTGTGAAATAGGGTGGGCAGTGGTTGGATAGAGTGGTGAATGGGGGTAGTATATTGGATCTTGGCTCTTTGGGGTTTGATGACTGTTGCACCATCCATGCTTTGCCCCGAGGAATTGGTTGCACTCTTGGGTGTTATTGGTAGTGCCTGTGTACAGCGTCTGCTGTTATCTGCTAATTTGGAATACTGTTTATCCTATAGTACAGGGGACACGTTATTGTTCTACTAGAGTAATGTGCGTGAAGCGGGGAAGGTAGGGGGAGGTGGGTGGCAGGGGGTGGGGGAGAAAACTTTAAAAGATTGTGAAGTGTTTTAAGACTGGGAGTGTTGAATTGTTGGAAAGTACTGCAAAGTTTTTCTTTGGTTTTTGATGCTACTGTAACTATGTTCAATAAAACAAATTTAAACAAAAAAAAAAAGATTTCTATAACACCTTTCTTGGAATCAAGGTGGTTTAAATTACAAATTCAACAGAACATTACAGAGAACTCATTTAGAAACGTGGGAAGGGGTTACATGCAGGACATGCTAGGAGCATAACTTATTTACAATTGATGTATTTGGGTATGAAATTTAGGAGCGAGTCATTAGGGTATGTACTGGAAGTCATCTTTGACATGTTCATGGTGTGGTTTGGTATTAACCACACAGATTGAGATAGTTTTCTGGAATCTAGGACCGTGGTCTGTAAAACAAAGGCAAGCATAAATGAGTCATTGGTGGAATGGGAAAAATCTAGGAGAAGTACAGTGGGCAAAACTAAAAAGACTAAGGGCAAGGAACCTTTAAGCGAAGGCGAGAAGAGTGGAGCCACTACTATAGTTTTCAAAGGTAGCTCCTATTTGTATAGCACTACAAGGCATAGGCAACACTGTACAGAGACTAAGCTCTTATGAGCAGGGACTATCTAGTCAAGACAGACTCCACAACTGGGGCCTAGACTACATCTAGGGAATGTTAAGGAGATACATGGGAGGTGAACAGGAGACTACAGGGATCAGGATCCAAGACTAACAGGATCTCAGAGGGACAGTACTTTTCCACCTCAACTTGCCAGACATTGTCAATCAGGCGAGAAGACGCCAACAGAAGACTAGCTGAAATGGTAAAACACGGGATAAGAGTGTCACAATGGCAGGAGACTAAAAAGCCATGCTGAACAAATCTAAGCAGTCTCCCCTTATCAGCTGACATAAGGGGTACTTCATGGTACCGAGTACCAGCATTTTTTCCATTGCCTGCTAAAATGGACCCATGGTCCCCAAGTACTGATGATGCCTACACAGCCTTTACTCTGTGTGCCCTCTACAGAAAGTCCCTGTAGGAGAATGCAGGGGTACATACTGCAGCCAACACAAAATAGCTCAGCCCATGCAAAACGTAAGACAAGTGCTATAGAGACTTAACTGTACAGTTTCATTTCATGATTTGAATGTGCCAGCTTTGGTAATCTAAGTACAGCACCTGATCTGTATTTCGCACCATACGGGGGGGAGGGGGTTGGGAATGCATGCATTTCATGTCTCTAGTGTTGTACTGCAGGGAAAGTCCAAATTCTTGGGATTTTCAGATCGTTTGTCTGCATGTTTCTCAAGGTGTAGTCTTGTGAGCATGTAGCAGTCTACCCCTGCAGTCTGGCTTGTTCTTTTCCCCAGAAAGAGCTGTACTGTAAGAGCCAGTGTAATTTGCATATTGTATTTATAACTTGTGGCTGATTGCAAGGGGTATTGCAATTATGGGAACAGGTCTCCAGTCACCCCACCTCTTAAGGGTGGCCCTGCATGTGAGTACCAGCACCTTTTTTTGCTAGGGGAATAAAGCACTGCCAGTCCATATTCAATGAGCAAAGGCTGGTAGTATGTCCACAAACAGGAAGGGAAGCAAGGTGACTAAGTGACTTCCAGAAGATGACTCATGTGGAGCTAGCTAAATTAAAGAGTCAATGGGTTGGGTAGCATACATCTAAAGAGATATTTCGGGCAGCTCGGCCGTCTGATCTTTTTAACTGCTTCCTTACAGTCGGAGTAGTTCAAGGATGGTGAAAGATGCGATTCCTTCGCACAACGTGGAAATGAGTAAGCTGAGAACTACAGGCTGCTTAATGACATTTGATAATAAGACTGCAGTTTCTGAAATCCACCGGAGCAAGACTACCAGAGGTAGGTCTTGCCAAACAAACCTGATCAGTTTCACTGGGTGACAGAACAAAATCAGGGAGAATGCTAAAAATATGAGGTTAGCAAGGCTTGACAGTTCTGTATAGGCAGCTAACGGGGTCCCTGATACAGGCTGAAGTGACTGATTAGAAAATTAGCTTACCATTATCCTATCTATTGTCATCTACCATTCAAGCTAGCACCAAATCCAGTTCTTTACAAATCTTTTTGTAAATACTGTGGATGAGCTGTTGGGAAAACCTTAACCCACCATCAAAACTGCAACAGATTAGAACATAGCATAAGATGAGCCATACTGGGTCAGACCAAGGATCCATCACGCCCAGTATCCTGTTTCCAACAGTGGCTAATCCAGTTCTGGGCTTCAGGGATAGTTTAACAATGCCCATGCTTGATGTAAATCTTTAAACTTTTCAGCTGCTCCTTTTAGCTTAACCATTTTCTCATAGTCTCCCTTTTGAAAGTTAAAAGATAATACTGGATTTCCTTGCTGTCCTCCCTCCATTTATTAAATCAAATGGGATCATGTTATGTCACTATTGCCAAGTGGGCTCAACACCATTCTCTTGCATCAGATTGTGTTCCACTAAGGACTAGGTTCAAGATAGCTACCTCTTGTCTGTTTATGAACCAGCTGCTCCATGAAGCAGTCATTTTGTCTAGAAGCTGGTTCATGATCTCATAATTCAACACTCCCTGGATGCTCTTTTTATCACTGAGTCCTGGCTTCGTGAGGGGGAAGATGGCTTACTTCACTGCTGTCTCCCCCAGGTTATTCTGCCCTGTACACACTGCGCCTCTGTCAGTCAGGGGGAGGCGTGGCTGTCATCTACCGGTCCTCCCTCTCCTTCTCTGGTCACTCCTCCCCCACTCTATCCTGAGTCTTTTTCTCCATCTTGGGTCCACTATCCCTCTTCATTTCCTCCTCCTTTACGCCCCCCTTCCCTTCGTCCTGACCTTTGGGACTCTTCTTTCCCTATCAGACTCCATCCTCCTGTCCTCACCTAATCTTGGGTGACTTCAATATTAATTTTGGCTTACCCTCCCGGTCCCGTGACAAGATTCTTATTTCCCTTCTTGACGATCTTTTTCACTCAGTCTGTAAACTGCCCAACTCATGTCTCTGGCCACATCTTGGACCTTATCTTCACCCCATGCCCTCCCCCTTCCACCCTTCTAACCTCCGAATGCTTCCTCTTCCCTGGTCTGATCACTACTGCCTATTGTTTTCCTTCCCTCTTCTCCCCCCAACATCCCCCTTACCCCCTGCTGCAAACATTCCCTCACAGCTTCTTAATCATATCACCCCCCCTCACCTCCCAACACTTCCCTCCAGCCGATTCTCTATTACCCTCTGACTTTGCTTCCCTTATGGTAGACCAGCAGTTGGACTCCTGGACTACGGCTCTCTCCACTGCGCTGGACACTCGCCCCACTCCGTCCTCACTCCGCCCTTCTTCCCACCATCCCTGGTACCATCCTGGTCTCTATTTGCTCCTCACTCACCTCCGTCGCGCTGAACACCAGTGGCGGAAAAAGCCCTCTCCCACTTCTGCTTCCGTGTTCCATCAGGCATATTATTGTTCCATGATTACTTCAGCTAGAGTCTTACTATTCCAGTCTCATCACCTCTTCTACAAACTCCTCTCAGTGCTTATATCAAGTCCTTAAATCCCTCTCCTCCTCCTCCACTTCCACCCCCTTCATCTCCTACCAGTCGCTCTTAGCCCAACCACGCTTGCCTCTTTTTCTAAGAAGGTCCTCTGCTCGTCCTTCTTGGCTTGCCCTGCCCCTCTCCCCCTCCCTCTGATTCCCCGCCCAACTCCCCCACTTTCCCTCATGTCTGGTGCACCTTTAGCTCTGTTGCTTCTGCTGAACTTATCAAGGTTCTCTTCCTCCCATCAGACCACCTGCCCTCTTGACCCGTTCCCTTCCTGGCTTCTCAATCCTTCACTTCATCTTATCCCACACGCCTTAACTATTCTGAACTCTAGCCTTGCTGCCGGACACTTTCCCTCCTGCTGGAAACATGCTATTGTTCGGCCCCTCAAAAAACCCACCTTAAACCCTGCGGTTCCCAGTAACTGGCATCCAGTCACTAATCTACCCTCTTTCTAAAACTCTCAAAAAGCTAGTCTTTTCCCAGCTCTGTCCATCTTGATCTACCCTTTCCCTCCACCCTTGCCAATCTGGCTTTCGTCTGGCCACAGCACTGAGACTATTCTGGCACTTCTGAGATTCACCGCTCACAACCGAGGTGACCTTTCTCTGGTTGTATCCCTTGATCTCTGCTGCCTTTGATGTTGATCACTGCACCCTTCTCATGCCTGTCCGACTTGGGTCTCAGGTACAGTTCTACAGTGGTTTCGGTCTTCTTTCCTCACGTTCCTTTGCTGTGCATATGGGCTCTAACGTCTCACCTTCCTTTCCACTGCAATGCAGTGTTCCTCAGGGTTCCATCCTTGCGCCCCCCCCCCCCCCTTCTCTTCAATGTCTTTCTTGCCCCTCTCGCCTTGCTCATCCAACAAACTGGAATTTGTTTATATCTATGCTGACGACATTCTTCTGGTCCACCACACCTCCATTTCTGCACCTAATCTCTCTCCACTCGACTGCCTTGATCTCGTTGCCTCCTGGGTCACGCGAAACTTTGTTCATGTTAATCCATCCAAGTCCTCTGCGATCTGGTTCTCCTTTCGTAACTCCCCTCCTGATTTGTCACCCACTGTGTCTGGCCAACCCATTCCTCTTGTCTCTACCCTACGCTATTTGGGGGTCACCCTGGATTCCTCTTTCCACCAACATTTCCTCTGTGGTGCGTTCCTGCTTCTTCCATCTTCGTAGAATTAGATCCATCCGGCCTTTTCTTTCCTCTTCTGCTGTCACTACTCATGTCTCCTGTGATCACTCACCTGGATTACTGTAACCATCTTTGCTGGTCTCCCCTGCCACCAACTACGTTGTCTCTAGCTAGTCCAGAATGCTGCCGCCTGCTTGATTACATCCTCTCCCGTTACCACCCATATTACTCCCTCTTTTCTCTACATTGGCTTCCAATCAAGGTTCATTTTATCTATAAACTTCTATTACCCATAAAGTCCTACATACCAGTACCCCACAATACCTGGCCGATACTATTTACCTCCAGCCTGCCCCACGTTCTCTGCTCTGCACAAGGTAACCGTCTTTCTTCCCTCTCCGGCCCATCTTGAGCTTACCGAACACTCTGCATTCTTCCTCAGTCCTGCCCTATGGAACTCACTCCCGCACACTTCGTATCGAATCGTCCTTCCTACACTTTAAGTCACCTCAAGACACCTTTTCTGTCAGGCATTTGACCTTCCCCCGCCCGTTGATGGCTCTGGCCCTCCCCAGTCCGACCCCCCTCCATAGAGAACTGAGACGTCACCGGTCACAACTATTTCCCCCCGTCCTGTTCTCCAGACCCTCTTACCTCTTCCTTCTCTATCCTATTCTATGACACTTTCTCTTTCCTTTCTGATATTGGCACTTTTTCCTCTGATGTTTTCCTGCAGCCACCACTGTTTTATTGTACACTGCCGTGATGCTTCAGCAAGGGCCGTTTATCAAGTCTTGCTAATAAAGAATAAAGAATCTCCCTAGGATGTCCTGCTGCAACACTGACCCAGTCAATACCAAGGTAACTGAAATCACCCATTACTGTTACAACTTGTTAGCTCTTCTGATTTGTTTAGTATTCCATCATCCATCTGTTAATTCTGGCCAAGCAGACAGTAGTACACCCCACTGCCTTCTTTTACATGGGATTTCTATCCCTAGAGATTCTACAGTGTATTCTGTTTCCTACAAAATTTATCCTATTTGCCTCAACACCCTCTAACAGAGCACAACCCCTCCACCAATTTGATCTACCCTATCATTACGATCTAGTTTGTACCCAGGTATCGCCTTGTCCCATTAGTTGTCCTTCCACCAGGTCTGAGATGACAATTAGCAAATATAGCACTAAAATGAATGATGATTAAAAAAAAGATAAGATGGAGTTTATATGACTTCTAGCATTTGTATACAGCCATTTCAGATGTATTTTGTAATCTCTCAGGTCTGTCTGCTCTTTAAAGGCACCTTGGTTACTTTTACATCTATTGGAACCTCTATTGAGACGCCCTAGTTTCCCTCTTGCTAGTATCCTTCAAGAATACATCATTGCAAACCATGCATTCTTGAGCAACTGTCTGCTTTCCCATGTCAAAGTTTAAAAGCTGATCTCTCCTTTAAGAATGCCAGCAGCCTGGTTTCACCCTGTTTAAGGTGCAGCCCATCTTTTTGGAAAAAAGACCCTCCCCCACCAACATGCCCAGTTCCTAATAAATCCCACCAAACCTTCTTTGCAGTGTCTCATCCATGCATTGAGACTCTGGAGCTCAACCTGCCTTTTGGGTCCTGCATGTGGAACAGGAAGCGTTTGAGAATGCTACCCTGGAAGCTCTGGATTTCGAGCTTCTACCTAAAATCCTAGATTTAGCTTCCAGAACATCCCTCTCACTTTCCTATGTCATTGATACCAACATGCATCAAGACAGCAGGCTCCTCTCCAGCACTATCTAAAACCTTGTTTAGGCAGCACATGACGTCTGCTACCTCCACTATGGGCAGCCATGTTACCAGGCGATCCTCACATCCAGTTGCCATTCATCTACCTGTATCAAGTTCTTAGAAAAAGCACTGTGAAAAGTGTGGAAGATGAGAGAATCTAGCAAAGCTTGTGCCATGATTTAAAGCTTGACAGTTCAGGTTTAGCACTTGGGCATGCAAGATCATGCATTTGGACTGCAAAACCCCAAAGGAATGGGTATAGAGGGTAAAGTTCTGTGCACAGAAGAGAGCAGTACGTTAGTGTTACTATATCTGATCATGTAGCCAAACAGTTTTCACATTGCAATACGTAACGCCAGGATTCTTGGATGCCTTAGGAGGGGAATGGCCACAAGAAATAAGGGAGGTAGCAGCCTGTATGAATCTCCAGTGGGATACCCTTTGGAGCACTAATTCTGGAGACCACACCAGCAAGAAGCTACGAGTCTGCCCAGAGGGAAACTACTTACATTGTCAGTGGTCTTAGTCACAAGAGTGACATACTGGAAGAGACATGAATCAGAGATTCAAATACCTCCAAACCTATAAATACCCAAGGAGTTGGGCTTTCAAAGGCAAGGAGGCTCTTGAACTAGAAGTCCTAGGATGAAAGCAAAACTCAGGCAAGCCAAGGAAATTTTCTAGAAAGCATGTTGGACGTATGGTACAGCCTCCTAGTGAAGGGGGATGAGGCTAATACAAGTCAAAGCATGGGACAAGCAGAAAGATCTGAAGGGGTTGTAGAGACTGGAAGTTTGAATGAGAAGACTGGATAGGCCATATGGTCTTTCCAGTCCCATTTCTGTGTTAAAATCAGTGTGTTTTTTTCCTCACCACACATTAACAGACCTGTTCAAGAATGTGTTACCACCATCTGACTATAGGAAAGACAGGTGATGTGTAATCCTTAGAATATTGCAGTCAAATTCTTGATAGAAGTTTTAGAATTACTTGCATATTCCAATATAAAAGACATTCAAAAAGGAACACACCTCTAAGTTTGAAGAGCTCAGACAGGCAGTGATTTCAGGCTCAGACTCCAATAGCTGGATGTCCTGTCCAAGTAGGTTGAGTTAAGGTGATGCCTCAGCTACACACCCCCCAACCCCCTCCCCAGAGGTCTAGTAGCTAACACAAGACTATCTTCACCTATCAGTGCTGTCTGATTAATGTTAGAGGCCATGTCACTGCTTTTTAATCCCGCTTCTGGGGAGGTACACCATTCCTGCAGCCATTCAGTTCTTGCATACCTCCTGGGTAGGAAACAGTCTTCACGCCTTGGCATTAGAAAGTCGGGCATGAAACTTAATGCACACTTCTTCGCATCTGTTTAATAGACAGTGCACTGACTTCTATCCTTATCTTAACCTAACCCCTTTCAACTTTCAAGACCGAATTGTAAAGACCATATTGTGCTTTGCACCAAATTGACTAATGCTCTGTATTGTCATGGCTAGATTGTAAGCTCGGACGAGCAGGACTGATGAGCAGGGACTGTCTTGTATGTATGTCTGTACAGTGCTGTGTGCATGGTGCTATATATAAGAGCTAAATAGTAACTTCAGTAATAATGAAGGCATTGGCTAAGAAAATTAGATAAATTGTGTAAGCTCCTCTGCACAGGCAAGCATAACAGGGCAGAGAACTCTACATGCTAAGCCTCCCGCATTGTACATCATCCCCCCCACACAAGAAGTAGTGCTTTAAACACATAGCACTCTACATCTTAGACATGGGATGTACTATTAATGCAGACTCACTTGGACCTTTCACAGATACTCCAATGTCTCCACTTCCTGCTGCTTTGGTATCAACCTTGAAATCTGCAGTCTCTCGGACCCGAACCCCTTTGTTTTGCAGGCCCCGGCCACTAGCACGACAAGCATTTGGATTGCAGGCTGTGGAATAAAAATTAAGACCCTTATGTTTAAAATAAGGGAAATACAGTCAAGCTCCATGTACAAACATGAATACAACTCAATCACTACAAAGGATGAAACACAGCACAAGGTCTCTCAAACTGCTGGGTTGGTCCATGAACCTTGTGTATGAAGATCATTTAAGCTGGTCAACAGTTGCCAATCTTTCAAAGATGTGCTACTGGAACTTCACTCAAATAAGTGTAGTTCAAGCTTGAGTTACAAAGGGATTAATACATTCAATCCATTGGTCCTTGCTGCATTCTCCCAGCTTTAACTCAGACTATGCAAACCTCATCTCTACCAAGTTAGTTAAATACCTTCCATTCATGTGTTAGATTGTCAGATACCAATTTTAGACTCGTCACAGAAAAAAAAAAAAAAAAAAAAAAAGAGCTTATTGGATGTGAAGGGGCAAATGTCCAGGATGCCACAGCACTCAAGATTGTTCCACAGCCATATTTATTGAATGAGTCCTTCGAGTTGGGAATAATTCCAGAGGACTGGAGAGAGAAGGGGTTCCTCTACAAGGGTGGACATGAAGCTGAGAACTATGGGCTGGCTAATCAGACCTTGGTAGTGACTAAATCAATAAAGGTGTTGCTAAGAGGATAGAGCGTTACAGAATCCAAGATGGCACTGTGCCACCTGAGGTCTTGGGTAACCAGCACTTAATATCTGCTGCAGATTTAGTTTTATTCAGTTCTACACTTGTTGAACCAAGATGTGCAGTTGTGCACTGGAAGCATTATGGGGCTACTCCCCCTCCCAGAGGCAGACTACTCTTGAAGGCAATAGCCAGCACTGCCTTTGACTACAGAATGCCATGTTTTTGCTGACCATACTATCCCTTTGGGCTAGGTTGACCTATAGCGTTACACAGTAAGGGGTTTTTTTTTTGTGGTCGATTACTTTGTTAGAAGAGGAAAAGTCCAGGGGCAAGATGTCCAAATGGCAGCAGAGTTGCAAGCCAGTCTTTCAAGCTCTCTAATAAATATTTGTGGGAGATTTACATCCACTGCATGGGATATGATAATTATTCATTAGGGGATAGCCTGAAGGCCTGACCGGCTTGCAGCACTGCAGTTTGACAGCTCTGCTCGAAGACTTCTCATTTGAAATGGGGGGGGGGGGGGGAAAACACCAGAGGGTACAAGCTTATTAGCCTTTAAGTGGGAGGAGTGGCCTAGTGGTTAGGACAAGGTACTTCAGGCCGGAGGGCCGAGGGTTCAAGTCCCACCTGGGGACAGCAATCTCAGGCTGGAGGGACTGGGATTTCTAGTCCTATAGGTACTCCTTGTGGTCTTGGGCAAGCCACTTAACCCTCCATTGCCCATGTTCCCTGTAAGTATTAGCGTATGTGTGTCATATCCCCTCGTGTTTAAATGTATCTCCCAATTGACCGCTTTGACCTGGTGAAAAGTGGGATATAAATACAGCTAAATAAATAAGTAGCTCCCCTACTGAACTTCAGTAGAGTTCTAAATTTCGCTGTTATGGGTATCTGCAAGCTTTATACAATTGAGGGCAGTCTGATAGCATTCATAATTATTGTTCAGGTTTTAAAAAAAAAGTCCAAAAAGAGGAAAGGTTTTGCTCATTTAAGTCACTGGATAATTTTCAGCGTTGCCAGATTAGACTGGATAGGTGTGTTCACACCAGATGCTGTACCTGCGAGCTATTACTCTTCTTACTATGGAACATATCTGTAGCCAAAAAACATGGTTTACAAGCAGATGTGTTCTTGAATGGTTACTCTTCAGTTTATTCTCTGATGTTTCTGGCTCACTGTATTGGCTTACAATTACCGTTGCAATGGTATAAACACTGTAGCATGCCCAATTTCAGGATGTACTAGCTCAAGTTTCAGTAGGCTTACAGGATCTCCATTAGCTGCCTGAGAGCTATATGCAGGATCATGTCTTGTCCAAAGCATTGCACTTTAGGCCCAGGTTATTTGATAAATCTTTTGTCAAGGAACCAATTCAGATCATGTTTGGGAATCCAGGTAAACAAACTTTTTAAAAATGGGACTTGTGTATTGATTGGATCTAGGGAATGGGCTTCAAGCTGTCTCCTTCAAAAAGCACCATTTGCTTTTATATGCTCAAGGATTTATTCAGCTTTTCATATACTTTTGCTCAACTATTTTAGTTCAGCTTTAAAGCATATTTTGATGTGTGATCAATATTTTGAAAGTTACTTTGGGATTTTTGGGAGAGTGCAGCAAGGCATCTAGGATTCTAAACCATCTCTTCCTGCAGTTTGTGAAGACAGATTGTAAATATGCCTCAAAAAACCACTGGATGAATTACATATTGAGAGGGGGAAAAAAAAAAAATCCACCACACTTACAATAGGCCCTAGGCCCTTCCACTCAGTAGTGAACAGCTGTGTTTTGGGGGGAAAAGGGAGCTACTATAAACATTAAACTATTGCCTCAGAATACAATCTGTCTCAGAAGTGAGATTTTTGGATCAAAATCTTTTCCAAAGTGCATCCAGCATGTCTGTCAAAGCATAGTTACTCACCTGTTACAGGTGATCTCCGGGAACAGCAGGAATTTAGTCTTCACATATGGGTATCATCGGTACCGACAGCCTGTGTGGGAACACCCCAGTGTCCAATAGGAAAGCTTTTGGGAGCATCCCACAGCACCTGCGTGCTGCCTTCCCAACTGTCCCTCTCCAGTTGAGTTTATAGCTGAGACAAGAGGGAAAGAGAAAGCTACAACCCCTAGGGGAGGTGGGTGGGTTGTGAAGACTAAATTCCTGCTGATCCCGGAGATCACCTGTTACAGGTGAGTAACTGCTATCTCCAGGAACAAGCAGGAATGTAGTCTTCACATTGGGGACTCCCTAGCTTCAGATGCCAAGGAGATGGCCCCAGAAAGTTGTGCGCCCTTGTGAAAGGGCTCCACTCCCCCCCCCCCATGGATCTCTGGCATCCTACCAGGGATGGTGGGTAGGAGTTGATTGGTCAGGCTGTTCAACACCTGTTCCAGACTTAAACAAGGCATCCTGGCAGGAGTCCTTGTCTAAGCAGTAATGGGCTGTGAAGGTATGAACCGAAGCCCAAGTAGCTGCTTGACAGATAGTCGATAGACAAAGTGAAGATGAACCACTGAGGCTGCCATGGCTCTCACATTGTGAGCTGTGACATGGCCTTCAAGAGGAAGGTTATTACTCTTAGGCAAAAGACACACTGCAATCCATTTGGACAATGTCCTTTTGGAGACTGGAAGTCCCAAATGACTAGGATCAAAAGCAACAAAGTTGAGAGGATTTTCTATGTTGCTGTGTCCTTTGCAAGTAAAAGGCCAAAGCTCTTTTACAGTTCAAAGTATGAAGGTTCCTTTCTGCATTTGAGGCATGAGGCCTTGGAAAGAACACAGGAAGGTAAACCGCTTGGTTCAAATGAAAGGACAAAACCACCTTTGGCATAAGATGTGGATGAGTCTTAAGGACTACCTTATGATGGAACCTTGTATAAGCAGGATCAGCCACCAAGGCTTGCAATTCACTGATGCGATGTGCTGATGTGATTGCAATGAGAAAACTTTCCAGGAAAGGAATTTCAAAGAGGTAGTGGCTAATGGTTCAAAGGGCAGTTTCAATGAGCTGCCCAAGTACCAAATTCAAGTCCCATGCCACTGGTGGTGGCTTAATGGGAGGCTTTGTTAAAAGGCAGCCTCTCAAATCTCACTATGAGAGGATGAGAGGAAATAGGTTGTCCATTTAGAGGCTTGAAAGGAGCTGCAATAGCACTCAAATTGACTCACTGAATTAGTCTTAAGCCCTGCATTTGATAAATGGAGGTACTCCAGTAATGATTCCGGAGGTATCGCAAGAGAGTTAAGACCCTTCTGCGAGCACCATATGGTAAACCTTTTCCACTTAAATGCATAAGAGTCTTGTGGAAGGTTTCCTGGAAGCATAAAGGATATCCTTTACCTGCTGGGAAAGGTTAAGACCATGAAGTTCTAGGCTTTCAGCAACCAGGCCCCGAGATGCAGAGACTGGGATGCCACAGCATCCCGTCCTCTTGAGAAAGGAGATCTGGAGCAGATCCTAACTCCAGAGGCAGAGCTTGAGAGAGATGTAGGAGCAGAGGGTACCACATTTGCCTTGGCCAACGTGGAGCTATGAGAATATGACCTCTGTCTCTCTGAAGCTTGAACAGGGTTTTGGGGATTAGGGGAATGGTGGAAAGACATAGGAAGTCCTGACCCCAATGGAGGACAGCATCCCTGGCCTGACAGCATCCCTGGCCTGACAACCTCAAGCCAGAATTCTGGAACAGAACTGGGGAAGTTTGTCATTCAGCAGACTTGCAAAGAGGTCTATGTCTGGGGTTCCCCAAATTTGAAAAATTTTGGCCACCTGGTCTGCAGGGAGAGACTATTTGTGTGGAAGCAGAACTCGACTGAGTCTGCCTGCCCAAGAGTTTTGAATACCTGGAAGATACACTGCAAGGAAATAAATCTGATGCTCTGGCAAGGGCCCATAGTCGCAAAGCTTTGTTGCAGAGCGACAGAGCTGGTTCTGCCCTGCTTGTTCACATAGGACATGGCTACTTGATTGTCCGTTTGAACTAAGACTGTCTTGTAGCTGAGCTGGGTGTGAAATATTTGAAGAGCAAGGAAGATTGCTCTGAGCTCCAGGAGATTGATATGGAGATAGGCCTCCTGTGGAGTCCAGGTACCCTGGGTAGAGAGCCCTTGCAAGTGGGCTCCCCAACCCACCTGTGAAGCATCTGTTAGAGTGGCTTGGGGTAGGGGTTGCTGAAAAGGAGACCCCACCAAAAGAGTTTTGGGTGACTGCTACCACTGGAGGGACAAAATAAGGCAGAGTTTGCTATTTTGTTTGACAGGCAACCTGATGCCTGAGTCCACTGAGTGGATAAGGTCCACTGGGCTGCCCTCATATGGAGGCGAGCATAAGGAACCACATGCATGGTGGATGCCATGTGGCCTAGCAACTAACATTTCCCGAGCAGTAAGGTGAGGTTTTAGCACTGCTTGGGAAGCTAACTGCACAATGTGAAGGCAGCGGGGCTGTGGAAGGTAGGCCCTTGTTTGTATGGTATCCAGAAGAGCTCCTATAAACTCTAGGGATTGAGTGGGAGCAAGGTTGTACTTTGGGAAGTTTATGACAAGTCCCAAATACTGAAGGATGTGCATTGTGAGAGACAGAGCAACCCTGACCTCTGGCTCTGAAGGGGCTTGGATGAGCCAGTCATAAGGGAAGACGAATATTCCCAGGGTGCAGAGAAATGCTGCAACCACAGCCATGCATTTTGTGAACACCCTTGGTGCAGAGGCCAGGCCAAAAGGAAGAACCCTGTATTGGTAGTGCTTCCCTTGAAACAGGAAGCAAAAGGAACTTTTCGGTGAGTTGGATGGATGAGAACATGAGTACGCACCCTTGAGATTTAGAAAACAAAGCCAAATCTGACTCTGAAGGTATGGCAGCAGAGTTCCTAGAGAAATTTTGAACTTCTCTGAACAGGAATTTGTTCAATTCTGAGGTCTAGAATGGGTCTGTGTCCTCCTGTTTTCTTTGGAATAAGGGAATGGGGGAGTAAAACCCTGTACCTCATTGGGGAATGGGTACCTCTATTGCCTCTTGAGCAAGGAGCATAGTGACTTCTTGACCTAACTGGTCGTTGAGAGGTCTGAGAATTGAACTGTCTTACTATTGTAGGAGGGGGCATGCTGAGGAAATAAAGCTTGTACCCCTCTTACAACAGATAGTCCAATTTTCTGTTATCTGACCCCATCTGGGGGCAAAATGACAACCTTCCTGGGATGGAGGAGGGTTCTGGGCTGTTCAGGGCCAGGAAGTCAAAGTTCTCTAGAGAGGAGTCAAAGCCCCTGTGGAGGCTGAGTCTGCCAAGCCAGTTGAGGCTTAGCTGCTTTTGGTTTCCTTTTTTGCCTAGGTTGTTGGTGCTATCCCTTTTGGACAGACTGACCTAAACGATGTCCCTGCTGGGTATAGGAGGGGTAAAACTTTCTTGCTGAAGAATGGTTTTAGAGGATCTTTTCCTCGCAGGATCAGCTGTAGATTTAGACAATCTATCCAAAGTGGTTGTCAGCATTTCTCTCATTAGCTTTTTCCTGCCAGTTCTTGCCAAAGAGATTCTCTCCTGTGCAAGGTATATTCCCCAGTTTGTCCTGTACCCAGATTTCTAAGTCAGATGCCTGGAGCCAGGCAATTCTATGTGCACCTATGGCAATAGCAGAGGTTCTGCTTATGCATTCAAAGTGGTCAAAGGCTGCACGATTCACAAACTTGGAAACATCTTGACTATGTTTAACAAGAGCAAGATAATCTTGCCTTTTATCATCAGGAAGGAGAGGGCTCATAAGCTCTAAGTCTCCTGTGACCTCCTTAAAGGAACATTCCCATATACAAGATATACGAACAGCAGAAAGCATGGAAGCCTGGAAGGATCGACGTCCAAAGGCATCAAGAGTCCTACACTCACGTCCTGGAGGATTAGATGCATGCCTTATTGCACTCTATCCGTCTCATGGTCGATTCCACCACCATGGAATGGTGTTGTAATTGAGTCTTTTGAAACCCAGGACAAGGAGGAACTTGATACATGGTGTCGAGTCTTTGAGAGTGAGGAGATATGGTTAGAGGTGTTTCCCACATCCTTAACATAAGATCATGCAAGATCTCATGAATAGGTAAGGTAGCTGCCTCCTTGGGAGCTTTAGGGTATTGTAGGATTTCTAATTCCTTTGCCTTAGGCTCTTTTTCAGGAGCCACTGTGATGGAAAAACAGCCACATCTTGGAAAACATCTTGAAAGGACATATCCTCTGGTGGAGACATCTTATGCTGGGAAGAGGAATCCTCAGGAAGTACTCTGGAATTGGCAGAGCTTTCAGAGTCTTCAGACTCAGGATTCAAAGTATCTCTGATCCGGGTGATCGTGCAAGGCATGGTACCAGCACCGATGGAAGTCAGCATCAGAGTGGTCCAGTACTGCCTTGTCAATGCTGGATAGAGACACATGACTGTCCTGGTAGAATACCTGCTGATGTTGATGCAGTTTGTGCTGGTTGAATTGTCTGAAGCCGTTTCAGGGGCAACAAGGCTGTGAGAAGAGCTGCCAGACTGCATTCAATAGCCAAGAATCTCTGGTTTATCAACACTGCCGATGCTTGGGTATTGGTGCTGGATGAAGCGGCTGGAACCCCAGAGCATGGCACCAGTAGTTCTGTCGAGGTTGAGGCCTCGAACATCCTGGAGCCCTGTTAGTGCTTTGGAAGTCGATGCCTCCTGCTGGGGCAATTTTGCCGGTGAAAATCCAAGGGCAATGCCAGAGGCATCTCAATGCTTAGGAGATCTATCCTTTGAGGACCGGCCAAATTTATGTTTAGTTACCTGAGATCCATGGGAGGAAGACGAAGCCCTGAAAGACGTTGATGTCACGGAGGCTGCAGAGGGAAAAAAGGGTGCCAAGTTTAGCAGCTCGGTTTTGCTGGCCCCTTTGACATCATCCCACAGGCAACACTCTGAAAGAGTGGTCAGGACCTAAACATTTGAGGCACCACTCAGATGTCGGTGACTGAGATGGTACCGCCCAAAACGGCACATGGCACCCGAAAAGAAAATTACTGGAGAGACTCCAGAAACAGGGTTTTGTTTTTTAGAAAAGAACTGGCGGTACCGGTTATAGCGTTGAGGAAAGGCAGATGCGATCACAAAAAAGGGGGAAATTTTCTGTGGTGACAAGATGTGCGACCTGTTGGCTCCATGTAAAAACAAAACTGGCGAGGGACAGTTGGGAAAGGCAGGAAGGCAGCACGCAGGCGCTGTGGGATGCTCCCAAAAAGCTTTCCTATTGGACGCTGGGGAGCGTTCCTGCACAGGCTCCGTCGGTACTGACGATATCCATATGTGAAGACTACATTCCTGCTTGTTCCTGGAGATGAGTTTAAGCCTTAACAGGCTGATTTGGACTGTTTTGGAGCTGCCAGTTATATTACTGGAAGGAATAAACTAGTCTATTCCCCCCTCCCCCCCCCCCCAACACACAGCTGTTCACTACTTTGAATGGAAGGGCCTAGGGCCTAATGAAGCAGGTTTTCAATATGCATTTGTAGCATTTTCTCTAGACCCTCCTAGTTGCATGTAACAGAACAAAGTAAAACAAATATATATATATATGCCTGATGAGTAGGTTGTGTGTGAACCATTTCAGTAGCTAAACAGGGAGGAGTGTGGTATCTCCAAATAGGTTAATTTGGGGTGTTTCATGCCTAATGAATGCCACTGAACATAAGTTTACCACTAGTGCTCACCTTAGTGCTTTTGCACAAGGCAAGTATTTTCTTGTAGGATCTGATAGACTGAATTATGGCAAAGATTTGACAGGGTTCTTACCAAGCAGTCCCACTATTATCTCCTTGCACCAGGTCATCCACTAGTTTGTTGATTCTGGGATCAATTCTGTAAAGCAGCCACTTATGGAATCTGGGAAACCGCCTCCCTAGTGTCCCAATTAGACATGTATCGAGCCAATACCTAGTTCCTAACAAATGCAAAGCTTTCCTTAGTGTCCATCTATGCATTAAGACGTCAACTTAGCGCATCTCTGGATGCCTGTGTACGGAACAGGAAGCATATGAGACTGCTTCTTATTCTAATTAAGATTAAAGTTTGGCTTCTAGAGCTTCTACTGCACTTTGTCACTGGTACCCACAAGTGACATGTCCAGCTCATTCCCAGTAGGGACATGCACAGGCAAGGAAAATTAGGTTAGTTTTACACTTCAGTATTAAAGTCTAACCCCTGAAACAGGGAATTTAGTGCATGCTAAATAGAAAATTCATGTGAGGAAAAACTAACGAACTGACAAAGCATGCTGTCTTAATGTGTGTTAAATCGATTTAGTGTATACTAAAATGGAAATTTAAAGAAACAAAAACAAAACCGCCACACACCATACCCACACCCCCTTAGTCCTTGCACTCTAGAATACTGTTTCATGCGTAACATCAAGTCAGGACAGACATTCCATTTGCAGTCACTTAGTTTGTGTGTAATTTGCCTAAACACTCAGTATTCTGCTGCCTGGAACTCCAAGATAGTTATTTAAAGGATCCAGATTAGGAGGCAGCCATTAAAAAAAAACACATTAAACCCTTGATTCACCACCAACTCCATCACTATTAAAGAGTGACAGATTGGTGGACGGCCTGACATGCCTTTCTGCCAGAGCTAATAGCTATGGATTAAGGAAACGGCTGAAACTGGTCAGAGGCCTTAGACTTTAAACTACCAAGGTATCTGGCCAAGACTGGAGGGAAGAAAAAAAAAAAAGTTTGTTCTATTTCAAAATTCCACAAACATGGACAGTGGAAGATGACAAGGAATCTGCTGCTTCAGGAAAGCCATATGTTGTATAGTATCTGCAAAGAAACTCCAGGGACACTGCACATGTGAGGTGGTTTTATGGCCTGTGTCCAAGTTGAACTTTTTGCCTTTGTGCTGTATGATGCATGTGGTATAAACCTCCTCGCTAACAATCCCTAGTATGATGGTGGCAGCATGGTTCTGAGATGATCTGCAACAGGAGAGCTAAGGGAAGAATGAAGGAAAGATGATGCTGTGAATTAAAAAAAAAAAAGATCCTGGAAAACTGTTTGCCATAGACCCAAGACTGGTGAGAACATGTCTTTTAGTAAGGCTATAATCTTAAGGACAAAAAGCAATGGAGTGGCTCAATAAGGAAATCTGAAGTCTCAGAAACCATACCTGAAGCCAACTTCAGCTTCAGTTCCTCTGCCAAAAGTGGGTGGAAAAAACTGCACCATCCCACTGTGCATTATTGGTAAAGACTCTAAATTCAGTTATTGGTACAAGAGGGGCTTATAGCAAGTACAGAGTTGAAGGATGCAAAGATTGATGTCATTCTTACACTTGAACCACTGGTATAATCGCGCTTGCCTTGGAGTGTAGATCGGTGGGGGGGGGATATTCTCAAACTTTACTTGGAGGGCCAAGAAATTTTAAATAATGGAAAGAGGTAGATGGGGTCCCCCTCAGATTATGTGCATGGGGAGGAGAACATGGTATCCTCTAGAGCAGAGGTTCTCAACTCCAGTCCTGGAGGGCCAACCACCATTCAGGTTTTCAAGCTGTCCCTAATATGCATGAGATGCATTTGCATGCACTGCCCCCATTGTATTCAAATGTATCTCATGCATATTCATTAGGGATGGCCTGCAAACCTGAATGGTGGTTGGCCCTCCAGGACTGGAGTTGGGAACCTCTGATGGGTTTTGTGTCTTGCCTTGAACTATGCCAAAAAAGCCTTGAGTAGAGGAGATGTCACATTCTAGAGCAATTGCTTGCTTCCAAATTTCTCCCATCTGCCCCCCAAAAGTGCTGGAGATGAGAAAACTTAGCTGTTTTTATATACTGCTTTTTTGCCAGGTCAAAGTTGTGTACATATAACCAAGGATTATATTGGTTACATGAAATGTCAGCTTATGTACATTTGTTTTGAACTAATACAAGGTCATTAACATCTATCCATCCATCCATTCTTCTCCCCCTCCAATATATTGGGCTTAGTTTCTCTTCAAGCCATTTTCCCTGCTTTACTCATGCTACATCCTCCTCACCTTCCCACCTCTCCCATACTATTCATCCAGTCCTGCAGACTGAGCTGTCCGCACACCCCCATCATACCAATCTTGAAGTCCTAGAGCAGGATACTCTCCCCTATAACCTTCTCCTGTCCTGCAGCTCCAGAAGCCAAGCCATACTTCCTGTACATACACCTTATGCCGCACACCCTCCCAACTCTGCATCACCAACTGGGAAAATTTGATAGTTATTGTGTCCAGCCCATGACATGTGCAAGGTGGACCTGAACTGATCATAGTGATCAAAAGCAATTTTTATGGATTCACTCAGCAGGCTGTGCTCCAGAGGTAGTGGCCATTTCCAGCCATCTCCTCATCTCATTCTTGGGCCATTTTTCCAGCAGTGGGAGCGACTGCAATAAGCAATAGGTGAGCTCAGTAGGGAGCTACAGGGAGCCAAAGACCACAGATTGGGGCTGGGCTGTTATTTCCAACTTGCAGCATGAGCACACCACCACCTTGCCTCAAGGACTGAACCTAATTTGGAGCATGATTTCCAGCCTTCCACTTTGTCCTCAAAAAGGGCTGTATTTTGTCCATGGCCCTTAGCTTAGAGGGATGCCTGGTATAACGTAGAAGTTACATATGTAGCCATATGAAAAACTACTTTAATGCATATGCATTGTACCTAGACAAACTACACTTCCTTGTAGATGTCTTCACACCTTGCTCATTTTGTCTAAATCCAAACAGATGGAATATTTTGGAAAAGTGAGTAAACTGTCCAAATGTAGGGCTGTATATAGGAAGCTAGACTACAGAAACAGCATCAGTATTTGTCAGACTAACATTCGGATCAATACAGGAGAATACTCCTGAAACTATCACATATTTGCCTTCTGAACATTCCCTGCTTTTAAACACTATCAAGTGTTTGAGTGCTTTATTGGCAGACCTTGCAGCTGAATTTCACCTTCATTTCATACATAAATGGCAAAGCTTAAACATGTTAAATTAAAAAATTGTTACATTTGCTATCCTGCCAGAAGCCCTCCTTTATCCAAGTTTAAGACCTATTAGGCTCAACTTGCTTTGGCTCTAGAACGGGGCACTCAATAGATGAAGCAGTTCAAACACACCATTAAGACGGCAGAACCGAGCATGACGCTACCCTGCAGCCTCTTACCACCACAGCTTGTTCTGCATCATCTCAGACTATGAAGCCTTTAGACGTGCTTCAATATTCCACAAATGGAGGGCAGCTCAGGAGAGATGAGCAGAGAGGAGGCACAAGGACAGGAACAAAGGAAAGCAGAGAGTTAGGAGTCAGTGAAAAGACGACTCAGAAGTTTAATACTGTAGGTCAAGTCATGTCTCAAACAGCAGCCACCCAGAGTTAACCTGGGAGGATCACAAATCATGGACCACAAGAGAAAGGTCAAGTCTGCATCCAATAATGCCTGATTCTTGAAATAAAGTAGACGATGCTATTAGATAAAGTCCTTTGGCACATTGAAGGGCTCAGAAATGGAGCTCATTTCAGCCATGTGGAGATGTTACCTACTTTTACAACTTCTAAAGCTGTGTTTCCATAATAGCAATGTTCTGCTAGCGTACACGAACATGCTTATTTAAAAAAAAAACCCATAGCCAAAACACTGAAAGTATAAAGATTCATGATACAGCATGGCCCTACTAAAAAGCTAAGTTCGTAGATAGTCTTGTTCATTAAAGTTTAAATGTTTTAAGCCCTTTGCATCATGGCATTCTTAAACATGTTAACCTTTCCAAAAAGCTACAATACCCTCCTAATGCATTTACCCATGTTTAAAAAACCAACATACCTTCTCCAATGTTAACTGTATAGGGACTCTTTGGAATGGACTCTCCAGCAAATGAAATGCCAACAGTATGGATCCCTGGGTGAATTGGTTTATAAGTACAGTGATAGACTTGGTTTCCTTTGTCTTCTATTGTAATATCTACTGCATTCTTTCCTTGAGGATCTTCAACCACCACACCAATGTCACCTATACCAGCACCTGTAGGAAAAGGAACAAATAGTGGTAGTATATATGGCTGAACCTAATCCTTATTTTTTCCAGTAACAGACGCAGCCAGCACTGTACAGCTATGCATAGTGTCCACCCCATGGAGCTCAAAACCTAGTCAAAAACATGCCAGCAGTATATGGGGAACAGGTGGTTTCTCTTAAGTCTTAACCACAAGCGTTTTTGAACTCATTTGAACGATGATGCACTGACTCAGTCTTATAGACATATGGTTTAGCAAGGTAGAAAGTCAGCAATGGGAAAGGACATAGGTTGTCTAATGCATGGAGTTCAGTGGAATGAGAAGTCAAGAAATGGGCTGCAGAGTGACCATGTGTAGGCCAAGCCGCTTGCATTGTATTTAGAAGCATATAAGACGAGTATATGCGAGGACTTGGAGGTTACACCCTCAAGCAATGTGCAGCTATACTTCCAGTGGATTAGAGATGGAGCTCTAAGTGGAAGACTTGTTTAATCCAGTCTTTGGCTAGCATGCTCAAAAAGACCAATTTAAGCAATGCTGAAAAGTAGTGATACTTCAGTATTTTGGAAGCACTTAATGGGGCATGAAAAAAAAAAAAAAAAAAAAAAAACCTAATGCTACAGGCCAAAGGGACTTGGGAGAGGGAGACCCACCACTAGAGAGCATGTTGCCCAGAGGGAAGTGGCTTCACAATGCATATTAAAGAAAAAGCCATAAATTACAGCAACTTGTATGCAATCACTATCATCCAGGGAGAAAGTTTAAGCCTCCTATGTCTACAGTATTGGAGAAAAACGGAGCAACCTTCCCCATTAAAAGCATACCAACCATTTCCCCCACATGCAAGTGAAGCGTGAGCCATTAGAACATGCAATTCTGCTGTTAAAGAAAAAAAACACAAACATTGTAAACTGCATATGTATTTAAAGTCATTCATATTCCAGTATGACTGCTAATGATGGGAAACGGCCAGTGATCTGTTGAAGTCCCATGACAGGTAAAACAAGGATAGTTTTATTAAGGTCCTGGGTGGGGGAGGGGAGACTAGCCTTTTTGCCCCCAAAAAGCTCAGACAGATCCTTCCTAAAAATTAGAAGTCCAGTCAGGAGTCTTACCTACAGCAATTACTATATGGTGATTTGAAGAAAGGTATAAAAAGCAGTTAAGTGGGTGAAGGTATAGATGCTGCACAAGAATAATCTGAGAATCGTTGCAGGACAATTTCAAATTCATCTACAAGTATTAAGTTCTACAATAACTAGTCAATAGTCCAAACGGATGCAAGGGAATTAGGGAAACTGCTAGATACCAAGAGGTGTAAGTCATGAGGAGAGGAAGCCCATCCCAATGTATGCAAGCAATCTGGCTGGCATAATCCTGAAGGTGGTACTGCTGATTCTACCTTGCTGACGAAGGCTGCCTGCTGGAGGCAGTGATGCCACAGCCCTTCCTGCCAGTGCTGAAAGATAGCAGGAGGGACTCCAGGGCTGCAAACTATCCTGCAAGGATGGGTGCCATGAAGCAAGCTGACCTCACCACACTGCAAAGACATGTTGGAGAAGCCTGCTTCATGCCCAAAGCAACTTTAGTCATGGGCCAGCTAAAGCTGCTTTTCCAATCTTGGTGCATGAGATTAGGGTCAGACTAGCCCACAAGTTGTGAACATGGGCCGACATGCTCCTGGCATCAGAGCAGCAAGACAACCTGAGGAAAAAAGGGACAAGAGTATGATCAAGTTACCTGGCTGGAGAGCATAAAGTTTCCCTCAGCAGTGGCAAACCACTCACCTGAGGAATGAGATGCCTGAAGCAGTTTAGCAGTAGTGACCCCTACAAGGAAAGGAACAGGAAGCCAAACACGAGACGCACAGCAGTGCTGGCCTCAGCTGCAGATGTGGTGCTACTGGAGAGTGAACTGGACAGTGCAGAAAGTGCCAAGTAGCTACAGGGCAAAGTAAGCAAACTCCCCATGCACTAACAGCTGCTGGTGCATAGCACAGCGATGGGATGGAACAGGGGAGGGAAAGCTGGCATGACTAAAACCAAGGCTAGTGCCCAAGTGTGCCATGTGAATCACATTGGCAACCACTGGCGTTTGAGCCCAAGATGGAACCTGCTTGAAAGGAAGGTCCAGCCCAGAGAAGATTAAACCAAAAGCAAGCCTAGACCCTAGTTTCTAATTTTTAATCTTAAAAGCCAGTGACGTGTGCAGCACAACTGTAGATTGAACAGAAAAATGCTATCCTCCTATTTCAAGTGGAATTATAATTTGGGTAGATATCCATAAAAGCCAAAATGCTTGGAAACCTGCGTTGCCTTCAAGGCCCTTATATGCCACAGGTCACCAAAATAAGCCTCATTTCTGTCTCTGCAGATTAACACTTCAGCAAGTTATACTACAAGACATAACCCCCTCCCCCAACTCAAGTACAATAGCTTGACAGCATTTTAAGCTTAAGCGCCTGTGTTGATGTACAGATTTTGTAAGTCCTTGTAAAATACTATAAGTGAGTCTCTTCTGAACATTGACCTATTAGTAGATTTACTAACTAGTAAACACTTTACATTAGATGTCTCAGTAGTATATACTGTTCCTATGCTTTAGGACAAAAAGCTTTTGGAAGTGTCAGACTCATGACTAAACAGGTTCTATTTTTGTCTACATTTAGTTTTAAAACAAAGTGTTAAGCACAAAATATCTCCCCCCCCCCCCCGAGTAAATATAGCAGACAATACTTCATAGCTGCTTCCTAGTCCTGTGATTGCATCATTGCCCATCCTCACTCAAGCCCCCTCCCACTAGGGTACACAGACCTTGCCCACAGCACCCGTTGGCACAAGGAAAGCAGCTTGGCTGCAGGTGGGGCCATGTCCTCCACTGAGTGAGGCAGTAAGCGTGGCAGACAAGGATGTGGCCTGATATCTACAGCAAACTCCCTCTTGTGCTGATCAGCTTGGATTGATGGGGGGGATTCCCCCTGAAGAGTAAGCAGAAAGCTAGGGCTTGAAAGAAAAAAAAAAAAGCAAGTCTACAGAGGGGCTTCAAGATAAACTGGTGGGGGTGAGTGAGCAGGAAGCAAGCTGTGGGGGCGATACAGGAAGGAATTCTACACAACACAATACAAAAGTATGAAGAATTTAAAAGTTTAAAAAAAAAAAAAAAAATTCTCCAGCAACGTCAGGTTTGCTTCGGTGCACCTCCTTACACCCCCCCCCCCAAAAAAAAAAAAGCAGATACTCATGTCCTTTGAGATGAGACTAAACCAAGGTATAGGTGAGATTTAAGCAGCAGAAGCAGTGTGAATGGAACAGCTTTTGTCGATTAGGATCTGCTGCGGACGACATTCATAACCTCCATACCTGCAGTAAAAATGTCAAAATAGGTAGGTCTGTTGGCAATGTTCCCAGTTGCCTCCAAGCCTGGCCCTTTAGCTGTTACTTTACTGGCATCTCCTTGAGCTTTATCAATATAGATGTCAAATGGGCTCTTTGCAATATGTTGACCAGCAAACAGAACAGTGACCTAGGAGGAAGAGGAATAAATTAGAAAAGGTTGTAATGTAGATTACTTTTCCACCACATGTCAAGAACTTACTAGTCACACAGCAAATTGTAACAAAAATACCATTACTAACATAAAGGCACTGTACTGTTTCAGTAAACTGTTCCCTCGCTTGCTAGCTACCTGCACCAGGGCTTAGGTGGGGGGGATGGGGGAGGGGACTGTCTGGAACAGTTCCACCCCTTTTCAGACTCCAGAGCAGCAGGGGATGATCTGCCCTAGCCCCTCCCTTCCATGCGGCCTACAGGAAGAGGAAGGGTATGATCCTCAAGCAGAACTCTAGCCCCCCAGCCCAGCCCTTCTGCTATTGCAACTGTCCTCCCCCAGCTCCAGTTCTACTTTGTCTACAGACTAAGCCCTCATCTGTACATATAGGCAAGGAGAGCCATTTCCTCGGCAATCTTCCAGAAAAAACAAACCTCATTTCTTCTAAATGGTCTTCCATGCTTGCTCAGATTTACTACTACATCTAACACTGTGCCAGTTTAAATCAGTTAAAAGGCATCTTGGGGTAGGATACCGGCTAAATGTAGAAAGTAGGCCCTAGAATTTGACAGAAGCACTGGAAAGTCAGAACAGCTTTCAAAAAGCCCTTTACCCATCTAAATGGCTTATTTAGCCAGATAAAGCTTTAACCATCCATGCTGTATGCAGGTAAAATGCTGGATGATCATTTTGCCTACAGGTGTTCCTGGGTGCGGCATATTACACCACATGCTGTTTTCTGCTTTCAAAATATTTTTTCATGAAAGAGTACCTGCAGGAAAAAGGCAGGTACAAATGTGTACAAGTGCTTTCCTGGCCGACTCCCAAAAGAGAAAGCACTTTCCCTTAAAAGCTAGCACAAAGTCTATAGGGAAGGTACCTGTGGACTTGGAAGCTTTGCTTATGGATAGATTTCAAAAGAAAAAAGGCAGTCTCAACATGACTGAAAAAAGTTGGTGAATTTTCTGACGTCTAGTGATGTATCGTGCATCCCTCAACAAAGTAGGTGGTATTAATGCAGCTTAATTTCTTGGGCTAGGTATACAGATGTGGCACAAGATGTGGAAAGAATCTCCCATATTTCATCTCAGGACAGGTCATGTGAAAGACATTTCAAAAAACACACTGGTAATTCACTATTGTTTTCCAAGGATATCAAGTGGGACCTATTTTAGTAGCTCAATACCGTATGTGCAAGAGTTCTAGATTCCTCCCCCCCCCCCCCCCTTGAAGTCAGGACTTGTCCTTCCCCGTCTATGCCACAATTGTTACTCTAGCCCAAGAGCCAGCAAGGATGTCTCCAGGTGGGTCCAGTTAGGTCATTAGACACGGAGCATATATCCAGGGCATCCTACGAAAAAGTGGTTGAATAACTCATTTCAGCTACACAGGCTGGTGTAGAAATTTTAAAGCTATTTAAAAACCTGACACTTCAGCTTGGTCTCCACTACAGAAACTAAAGTTAGTGCATTCGTGCCTCTAAAAAATGCATTTGCTTTACTATCTGGTTATTCTGGAAGGCTCAATTTCTGGCCTACATTAACTCCACAAATCTGCTCTTCATTTTTTGTTGTTTTTTGTTTTTTGAAGGGCAATAGCAACTGTTTACACTCAGCTTAGTGGATAGAGCAACAGCCTACCACTCAAAAGATTTGGGTTCAGTTCCCACTGGCACTCCTTGTGGCTTTCAGAAAGTCACTTTATACTCTATTGCCTCAGAAGAGAAGGTCTGGCAACCTACTTCTGTCCTACCTTTCCAATAAAACCCAGGGGCTGCTGGGTCGCTAAGAGCACTTAAAAACGGCAAGACTGCCTTCAGCTTTTGTTGAACTGGGTTGGAAGGCAGTTTTCTTTGCTTGTGTTCAAATTCAGTGCCTGAAATGCTCCAGTTGATTTGTCAGCTACATGGGGAAGTCTTCTGAAACAGGTCTAGCAAGTTCTACCCCCCTGAGGGAGGAACAGTGCATCCTAAAGAATGCAAATCAGCTGCAGATTTAATCTCTACTGATTGCATCTATTACATGCCAGCTGTACTCTGAAGATGCATCCAAATGTTTAGACCACATTAATTGAAAATTAACTCCATTCCTTTCATATTATATTTCTCCAAAATAATGGAACACTAATTAAAAGACACATTAAAACCACAGACCTGCAGTGATGAAATGTGCACATCTTGGAAGAGATACATTTTTTGCAGTTTTCAGTTACTTGATTACTCCTAATTAAGCTCCTCTGCAGGAAAGGAAAACGGAGTTACTTACCTGTAACAAGAGTTCTCCATGGACAGGATAGGTCAGCCACACCTGGTGATGTCATCTGACGGCGCCATGCGGAAGTGCTCTCTAGAGCTCAGATTTCTGAGTATGAGTAGGATGTCCCACCTCCCTGGCCTGCCCCCAGCCAGATCAGTGAGTGATTAGCTACGCCTTACTGGCTAGGGTGCAGGCCGGTGCATGCCACCCTCATACAGGGGAGGTGGGTGGGTTCGTGTGGCTGACCTATCCTGCTGTCCACAGAGAACTCCTGTTACAGGTAAGTAACTCCATTTTCTCCTAGGATAAGCAGGATATGTGTCAGCCACACCTGGTGCCTCCCACGCAATGCTGATGCGCTGTGGAGTATGAGGGAGGCATGTAACAAAAACAGTGTGCGATGGAGACCTTGTACTCGCTCTGGAGCAACAGGTATTTATTGGTGAAGGTGCAACAATATGTAGTGCAGACATGTGCAAGCATAGTAACAGTATATGCGAACACAGCCATAGTGCAATGTGCAAACAGGGCATACTAAACACAGCAACGTGAGCAGTGCAAACATTAATCCACCATGAGGCGGTGTGCAAACATAGCAATGTAAACATCAACATGGTAAACAAACTGTGCAAAAAACAGAACTGAGTGTCACCGTGTAGTCTAGACCTATAGTCTAGACCTCAGGGGCTATTAAGTCAGTCTGGGTGCAGTCCGAATCAGCTGAGCCTGGCAGCCCGGCCCTAAGTCTCAGCAAGAGGCAGGGTCATTGGGTCGGTGGAGCTGGACGGCCTGGAGGCAGTCAACAGGACTGCTCTACCAAAGGCGCTGTTGGTCTCAGCCTGGAGGTCGAGGCAGTAGTGTTTCTGGAAGGTAAACTGAGGACCAGGTGGCGGCTTTGCAGATGTCGCTCACCGGAATCTCCTGCAGGTTGGCGAGCGAGTTTGCTAGAGCACAGAGCTGGTGTGCCCCTGCCCTGCTCGCTGGGAGGGACCCTGCCCTATGAAGGCAATATGCAACGCAGTCCGATATCCAACAGGAGAGCGTGTGCTTGGTGACGGGCTGTCCAGGCCTGTTAGGATCGAATGACACAAAGAGCTGAGTCCCCAGCCTAACAGCGGCTGTTCTGTCGATGTAGATGCGTAGGGCTCTGACACAATCCAGTGAATGAAGTCGTTGCACCTCCGGAGAGGAATGTGGAGCTGGGAAGAACGTGGGACATTCAACCGACTGGTTGACATGAAAGGCAGAGACGACTTTGGGAACGAACTTTGGATGAGTCCGTAGCAACGCTCGATTATGGAGGAGCTTAGTGTATGGTGGATGCGCCACAAGTGCCTGCAGCTCGCTGATCCTCCTGGCCGAGGTGATGGCGATGAGGAAGAATGTCTTCCAGGACATGAATTTCCTATCCACAGTGTGAAGCGGCTCGAAGGGTTCTTGCATCAACTGCTGCACGACAACATTGAGATCCCATGAACTGTGCCACGATGGGCAGTGCTGTGAGGGAACCCCTGGTGGAACCACACCGGTGCTCGTGTAGAGATGCAATGGCTGCGAGGTGGACGTTGAATTGGGGTTTTAAGCTGACACTGAAAAGCATGGAGAGGTACTGCAGGACCTTAGGCACAGGGCAAGAGACTGGGTTGAGGCCTTGGTTAGTGCACCAAATGCTGAAACGCTTCCATTTTAGGCTATATGATTTTCTTGTGGAAGGTCTCCTGGCAGCTAGGATGATCTGCTGCACTTCCAAAGTTAGTCGGAGGGAGGCAAGATTCATCCTCTCAATCTCCAGGCTGTCAAGGCTAGAGAGTTTGCAGGTTCGGGTGCAGGGTGCTGCCGTTGTTTTGGGTGAGCAGGTCTGGTCTCACTGGTAACCGGATCAGCAGCTCCTGAGCTAGCCGAAGTAGAAGGGAGAACCACATTTGGCGTGGCCAGTAGGGGGCGATCAGTATGGCATGTGCCCTGTCCATGACAATCTGCTGTATCGCTGCTGCAATAAGTGGAGTTGGGGGAAGGCATACACCAGTGTCCACCTCCCCCAGGGCACCGTGAAAGCATCTGAGGCCATTCTCTTTGGTGATGGGTGCTTGGAGCAGAACAGGCATTTCGTGTTGACCTCTGTTGTGAAGAGGTCGATCTGGGGAGTTCCAATGCCGGAGGAGGCTGGCCGCTACCTCCGTGTGAAGTTTCCATTCGTGAGGTTGGAGCTGCCTGCTCAGCTTGTCTGCTAGGGTGTTCTGATCACCGGGGAGATAAGTCGCTTGTAGGATGCAGTTGTTGGCCAGGGCTATGTACCATATCATGAGGGCCTCTTTGCATAAGGGACGTGACCCCGTGCCCCCTTGCTTGTTGATGTAGAACAGTCACCTGGTTGTCTGTCTGGACAAGGATGGACTTTCCAGCCAGCTGGGCCTTGAAGGTCTGCACTGTATACCTGACTGCCCGGAGCTCGAGACGGTTGATGTGTAACGATCGTTCTGCTCTGGACAAGGCTCCCCGAGTGCTGAGGTGTGAGAGGTGGGCTCCCCATCCTGTGGAAGACGCATCTGTGGTGAGGACGAGTTGGTAGCTGCGCGGTTGGAGATCCCTGCCCGCTGAGAGGTTGCTCCGGTCTGTCCACCAGCGGAGATCTTTCACGACCTTGGCATTGATGGGGACGTGGGTATTGAGCAGCTGGGAGAGTTGTTTCCAGTGTCTGGAGATGCCACTGAAGGATGCGCATATGTAATCTCACCAGAGGTAGAACCGAGGTTGTTGCTGCCATGTGCCCCAATAGGCGTAGGATGGAGCACGCTGTGGTCTGTTTGGACATGGACATTTTTGGCTAGGGATGTGATGACCTCTACCCGCTGCTCGGGAAGAAAAGCTTGAGGCACAGGTGTCAATTATCACCCTGATGAACTCTATTTTCTGGTCTAGGTCCAGGCGAGACTTTTGTTGAGGAAGCCCAGCTGGCATAGTAGATCTGTTGCTGATTGCATGGCAATCCTGAGCTCGGAGGCCAAGGGTGCTGAGAGCAGCCAGTCGTCCAGGTAGGGAAAGATGGCGATGCCTTGCTTGCGTAGGTGTGATGCGGCAACTGCTACACTTTGTGAAAACCATGGGTGCTGTGGAGAGTCTGAAGGGGAGAACATGGTACTGGTAGTGGCCTCCCAGCGCTATGAAGCGCAGGAATTTCCTGTGTGATTTGTGGACTGGAATGTGGGAGTATGCATCCTGCAGATCCAGGGTCGCCATCCAGTCCCCCGGTTTTAAGAGAGGTAGGATGGCATTGAGGGAGTACATCCTGAACTTCTCCTTTGTGATGAAGTTGTTCAGTTTGTGGAGGTCCAGAATCGGACGGAGACCACTGGACTTCTTGGGAATAAGGACATACTGGGAATAGAAGCCAGTGTTGATCTCCCCAGGGGGCACCCGCTCTATCGCACGAGCAGAGGAGGTGTAGCAGAAGTTAGACAGTGGTGCTGTTAGGTGTGGCAGGGTCTGGCTGATGGGCTGTGAGCGTTGCCACGGTGGGGAGGAGAAGAGTAGACTGTAGCCTGATTGGATAATCTGGAGGACCCACTTGTCTGTGGTGATTGCCTGCCATGCCTGCAGGAACAGGGATAGGCGGCCCCCCACTGGCAGAGCTGCTGGGGCTCCTGGAAGGGGCCCCGGCCAAGGCGAGTCGTCAGAAGGAGGTGGTGTTTTTTCCAGACTGCTGGGAGTTTTGCTTTTTCTGTTTGCTGTGCTCCCTCGGCTGCTGCCTCTGAAAGGAGGCGGCAGGATAGTAGGGTTGCTTGTACTTAGGCGCTTGCCATCTCCGATTAGAGTTGTAAAATCTTCTGTAGGAGGAGAAAGGTTTGCAGTAATAACTTTTTGTGACTAGGAGTGGCGTTCGAGTCCGTCTGCCGCCAGTGTTTGCAAGGTGGTACAATCCTCTTTAAGGCCATTAACAGTGTCCGCCACCTTGTCGCCAAAGAGTGACTCGCCTGAGCAGGGTGCATCTGCCATTTTATCGTGGGTGTCTTCCCTGAGGCCGAATGCTTGCAGCCATGCCCAGTGGCGGGCTGATATGGCTGTGCCAGCTGTTCTGATGGCGGTGTCGAAAGCGTCAAAGGCCGTGCTCATCAGATGCTTGCTGCATTCGGCTAGGTCCTGTAATGTAGCCGAGGCTGTCAGTTGAGCGTCCTTGGGTAGGGCCGCAAGATGACTCTTGAGCTCGGCCAGGAGAGCATCCTGGAATAGGATGTGTTGGAACTGGTGCGCTGCCACTGGCATGAGCATAGCTCCTTGGTAGGCTTTCCTCCCCACTTCGTCGAGGAGCTTAGGGTCCCGGCCTGGTGGGTGATTAGCCTGTGTGCGCAAGGCTTTTACCTTCTTTAGCACAGAAGACACCACAATAGACTGGTGTGGGAGCTGAGGTTTACTGAATCCCGGAACCAGGTGGAGGTGGTATTTGTTGTCCAACTTCCTGGAAGCAGCATGGCTGGAGGCCGGTGACTGCCATAGTATTGACTGTCCTGCAGCTTCCGGTGGAGCGGTAGGGCTAGAGCCGGTCTAGGGTCACTAAGATATTTCATGACCTCTGGATCCTTTTCACCAGCAGTGTCCTCTGCTAGAAGGCCTAGCTTGTTCATCACCTTCCTCAGGAATTTGGGGTAGGTGAAGTCCTCTGGTGGCAACTGACACCGAGGGTCCTCTGGTGGCAACTGATGCTGAGGTTCCTCTGTTTCGTCCGGGGTGGTCTTGGAGATGGGGGAGTCCAGGGCTGCTCCCTCATCGCTGCTCTCCCCAGAGGTCAAGACTTGCTCTGGTGAGGGAGACCGGGGGTTGCGTTTGGGAGGATGTCTGTGAAATGCTGGACCTCACAGGGCTGGGCTGTGCCAGTGGTGCTGGTAAGACTTCTGGAGGCAGATCTTTCAAGGAGCTGGGCTGGGGGCGCTGTCTGGTCCACCAGGCGTGCCAGCAGCTGCAGGATAGCAGCAGACGTGCTGCTTTCTGATGAGCGGCTGCTCCTGCGCCTCCCGGAAGAAAAAGAGCTGGATTGAGAGTGGTGTCTGCTTCTCTTAAGGCCATGGGAAGTGCTGCCACAGGAGCTTCCCTTGCTAGAGCTGGACTGCCTGTGTCTGCAATGTCCGCGGTCATAGGAGCCGTCTCTCCTGTCATGTTTCCTTTTGCTACGGTGCTTGCCGGTTGCTCCATTCTTATGATCGTGCCGTTCTTCTCTCCGCTGATGGTTTTGTTCTGCGCTGGGGCTTCTGTAAGGTTGGGACGGCCCGGCGCGAAGAGGGGATTCCCTGCCCCGAGGGGGTGAAGCGGCGTCGGTGCGGCTGGAGCAAGACAGGCCTTGGCCAATCTGGGAGGAGGGGGCGTGTCCAGAGGCGGAGTCAGAGGCGGCGCCAGAAAGAACATGGACGGCGCCATCTTGGCAGGAGCTGGAGGGACCGCATGGGGGACCACATGGCCTGGAAGATACCCCGGTGAAGTCAGCGATAGCTGGAGAGCCTACCGGAAGAGCTGCGGGGTTCGTGGTAGTGCCTGAGGCCAGTTGTCTGGGAGATGCGCTGGTGTCCTGTGCAGGGTGGTCGGGGATGGAGGCTCTGCAGAGCACATCCTGTGCCGCTGCCCTCCGGAGGTCCTGAGATGTGCTGGGAGCTGCCGAAGAGGATGCTACTGCAGGCGGAGGCTCTGAGGAGGATAAAAAAGTCCTTCAGAGTATGCCCCCTGAACTCCCTCGCTCTGGGGGACATCAGAGCGCAGCTGGGACAATCCTGGACGTTGTGTCCTGCCCCGAGGCATTGGAGGCCGGACTGGTGAGTATCTGCAGCATTCATTTTCCATTTGCATTGCAAGCACTTTTTAAAACCCGGTTTGGGCATTTTTTCTATTAGAGAGCTAGCAATTCCGTCTTGAGGCAGAGGCGGAAGAAAAAAAAGACCGATCTGGCTGGGGCGGGCCGGGGAGGTGGGACCTCTTACTCATGCTCAGAAATCTGAGCTCTAGAGAGCACTTCCGCATGGCGCCAGACGACGTCATCAGGTGTGGCTAACATATCCTGCTTGTCCTAGGAGAAACAAAACTACCACATAGCCAAGGTGGTTACTTCAGGGATCACACTGAAAATAGTATTTGATATGAATTGCAATCTGACAGGGTAGAATGGAACACGCGCTTTGTATTATGTGCAGCGTGCCAACATAGCATTCAGAAGCAAGAACCTTTAATAAGAGACGGCATGTTCTGTTGCATTAAAGCATTGGCTGCAGGTATTTACACCATAATGCTCCAAGAGCAATGAGCCAACATCTGCATCAGAAACATGCACTGTGTATTTTCAGAACTGCACAGATTGCTGCATGAATTGCCAGCCCTGACACAGGATTTGCTCAACCTGTTGGGCAGAAGTTGTGGTGGTAGCTAAAAGTATTCTGTGCCTCTGACTTATTTGAATATCACTGTTCTTTAGCTTCATTGTTTGACAAATTGGGAGCTTGAGTTGTTTGAACCTTGAGTGGGGACTTTATATTTGAGCAGCTAAGTGAAATTTGAAGTGCATAATATGTTTTTTCAAAAATGGTTAGACATATGGACTTATTGGGGGACCATCAGCAGTACCACACTGCCAATTGCTAGCTGAAATGTGGTTCAATCACTCCTGATGGCATAAGTCTAAGTTAACACATTTGTCTGCATCTCAGGTGTCTCTTCAATTTAGTTACTTGGTAACTATTACAAACTTTCTACAGACTTTGCTTTTACGCTCACCTTATGAAGTCCTGTAACCTTAGGAATATACTCCACAGAAAAAGTCTTGTTCTTGTCATTGTTCGGTGTAACCTTTGCCTAGATAGGAAGAGTAGACAGAATCACATTCATGTGTGCTCCAAGCTGTCAATTTATAGCTAGTGTCTTACCACCATTAAACTAGAACCCCCCCCCCCCCACCTCCCAGATTCCATCCCTTATGGAATTTTGAAACTCAAAGAAAATGCTTATAAAACACCTTCCTAAGAACCAAATGGGCCCACCTAAAATATAAAAACAAACAAAATAAAGAGTGCTTTGATTTACCAGTTTAAATTAATTACTTATGCTGTTGCCACCAACCTGAAATGGTTCCCACAATGGGATCACCCCTGACATATCTAAACAGCCAAATTCTCTAAATGCCCATTACTAAATAGTTTGTAATAAGATGCATTTAAGAACAAGCAGTGTAAGATTTTAGGAGCACTTCCACTGCCCATGCCTTCTATGGCTTATAGAACACGTAGCACTAGGAATTAGTAGTTTGTTGGCTGGTCTGGCTCTGTGGAATGCTTTTCCAGCAACTCTTAAGGTCCATTTGGCCTCTTGAATGTCAAAAGCAGCTTTAGCCTTTTGAAGCATTTAATTAAAATCAGATGTGGCCAGAAAATAGTCCCACATTCAAATGTTATGGCTTTTTGTGATCCACTTAGCTAGTGTTGACCAGGTGCAATACAAGAACTGAGATGTCTGCTGCAGGCATAGGCAATGCTGTCTTCAGGCAGATCTTTGCAGGACGAAAAATGCAACAAATACCCTGAAAGTACTGCTAGGTACATGTGACCTAGATTGGCCACTGTTGGAAACAGAATACTGGGCTTAATGGACCTTGGTCTGACCCAGTATGGCATATCTTATGTTCTTATGTTCTTATAAAGTCTGACCAGCTTGTTGGAAGGGAGATATTGCCTACCCCTGAGCTAGTGTACATTCAGAACTGTCAGCTGAGGGGGATGATTTTTAAACACCAAAAGCAGTACATTTTTGGCACATAAGTGAATCATAAAGCAGACAAGTACAAGACACCAGATTTTTTCAAGTCAGCCTTGGCCCCTCATGTTCTCTAACACAAAAATATGCACCATCTCTGCCTGTAGACCTTATGCATATCCTGAAAGCCTGAGGGGCCAGGGAGTACTCCAAGGCTGACTGGAGAAACTCTGCACAAGATCAGGAAAGTGCAAGACAAACCTTATCTAGACAATGCTGTCTTACACAGCCAGTGAACTAGCTTGGGGAGAGGGGGGGAGGAACTAAGGCTACAAACAAAGAAGCTGACCCAGAAAATTTTTTTTAAAAAAAGTCCAGCATAGTGCTGCTGCTGAGCCCACTATTAGAGGGTAATTTTATAAGTCTTTCCTGTGCATAACATTTAAATGTGGAAAAGGCTTTACAAAAGTCAGGTCATGCCCAGAAGTAGGTGTGTTGCAAGATGTCATGTCTGCATAGAGTTGCCATGCCCAAGACTCCTGTGGTAGTGTTATGATTCATACAATTAAGCACATGTGCATAAAGTGCCCATTAACATTTTGCCTCTTAAGCAGGAGACTGTTGCATCTTAAATCTAGGTGCTATTTCTACAATAACCATTAGGTTCCTGTGTCTTGTTAAGATGCGTTTATAAGATACCACCTCCATTTCTAAACCTATGTACCTTGGTTAGGACGCTGAGGGACAAGTGGTTAGTAGGGTATCCAAATTAGTGCTGTGTTAAGATCTAATCCAGTTTAAGGTAGTCTCGGTGATATCAAAAGAGCTAACCCAGTAGCGTCAAAATACAACTTACAAGGCCATAAACCAGTCTGATTTGTGATTCCTAATGAGGATTCATGTGATGTGCATACAACCAAATCAATTTACAACTCCTACATATCTATTAAGATCACAATTTGATAGCCCTGAGCTAGAAGGAAAGCTTTTCATATGGCAAAGGGACAGATAACAGCACATGCTTTTAAATCAGCTACAATCTGTTAACGCAACCTGCATCTCCTGGGGCAATGAGTTTGTGTCTAATTCTTAAAGCATTTGATAGACTATTTTGGTCAACTTTAAAGGGGGCACCATCTTTCTGTAGTCTGATATGGAGTTACAAAGGCTTCTCTGTCCATTTGAAATGTGGCTTTAAACCTACACAGTTTCTACCTCCTGTATTTACAAAGGTCATCCAAAACAAGCTGATGTAATGCAATTAACAAAAGTACAGAATAAAAAAAAAAAAAAAACAGCTGTCAGATCAATGCCAGAAGCTAATAAAGCCATCAGGTTATTCCAAAAAAATTTGATATTGTGTAAAACTCAGACACAAAACTGGTCATGCGACCCAAGACTAGTTGTCTTTGTTCATCCAAAAGAGGGAACTGCAAAAAAGCTGAGCATGTTTCTCATAAACCAACTGATGTGCAATATTCACTTAAACTGCTAGAACGCCAAAGCCTCAGACCAGCTTAGGCACAGATGCCTACAGTGTTAGACGGCTCTTCCAAAATAATCCCCCCCCCCCCCCCCAGATGAACAGGGCAGGAAGCACACCTGTAGTGCCACTCAGAACAGCAGCACAGAATTTCCTTGTTAACACTTGTTGCACAAACCAAATCCTAGTTCACCATTGAGATTAAGCTTAAACAGCTCGAGGGTCTAGGACCAGTCACCACCTACCAGTGGCAGTCTTAACATACCTCTTCTCTATTTCTCTCTGGGTCTTCTACAAATACCATCACATCCCCCTGCCCGGCACTGATCGTCTCCACTGTGAACTTTGCAGGCTGCTTCACCATGTTTCCATTTGGCTCAATTCCTGGTAAAACAGATACTGTTTAATAATCTGGAACAGAGTTGCATGTTTTCTGTTATTTCAAAAAAGGAAGATTCTGCTGAAGTTAACCACACATACACAACTCAACCAGCTTCAGCCAGCTATTATGAAAACAGTAATTAGGCCACATGTCTATGGCCCAACTTTAAACACTAGATGAGATGGTTTGCATGTAGGTTCTTACTACAAGAAAAAAACCAAACACCCCACACTAGCCACTGTTAACTTTTCTTCCATGAAAGTGAGGACCAAATCCAGCTTCTGGTTGATCTTACACAGAAGGCAAACCATTTTCTTTATAAATGTGATTTGTGTCTATAGTTCTGTAATAGACAAGTTTCACTTATCTGAACTTGTCTAGCAGGATTCAGGGAAAGGCAAGTGGCAGGTAAGTGCCTCATGCTCCCTAGCCAGCAGGTAGAGGCAGACCAGAGCAACTTTGTGATCACCACTAGTATATACACTGGTGCTGTACCGGGAGAAGCCAGTATGGCACTTGGTAGGCTAGAGAACAGCAGTTCCCATTGATACACTGTCATGAAGAAGTCCCTTCTGAGCTTATGGAGGTAGGGCAAGATGAGGATTTGCTTTCAGAAACTGACAGGCAGTCTGAGCACATGGCTCAGTGTTTGCAAAGTAGTAAACAAAGTCACGAGCTAGAAAGACACACCCCTGCTGTGACGTATTCCCTAGCTCAGGAGGTATTGAGTTTCACCTGTTTCAGGGCAGGGCACAGCTAAGCCCTGAGAGTTACAATGATAAAAAGTGGTCATTAGCTTGGACCAAGCAGAATAGGAACAAGAACAGGAGTAAGGAGGAGAACAGCAAGCAGAACAGCAAGCAGCACGGGAACTGGGAGAACCAGGAAGGAAGCCAGCAAAGGAGCACTGACTAGGAGTCAAGGAGGAGTGAGAACCAAGGGAGCCATATTCCTGAGGCCAGAAGGAAGCAACCCAGGACAGGTGTTGTCTGGTAAAGGCAGGAGAGAAAGGAATCTTCCTGAGAGGCAGGCTTGGCAAAGCTCACACGCTCTGAGGAGAGAGACAGGCTGGCTGGAGAATACCGGTACATCTGAGGGGAAAGTTAATAGGCTGAGAGGCAAGCAAACAAGCCGTGTTTGAGAACCAGTCTGACCCTGCAGAGTGGAGAGTTCCTTCCCTTTCAAAGCCAAAAGGTAGGCTTAACAATTCATATAAGTTTGAACCCAGCTATAAAGCAGTTCCCTATAGTTACCAGAAAGTAGCAAACTCCCTGGACAAAAACTACAGCACATATGGTAGTTTACAACCCTGCTCAGGAGAGTGTTACAGAGAGAAACCACATGAGGTCAGAGAAACTGTTTCAGAGATCAGGATAGCAGTTTACTGCCACGCCCTGCTATACCTGAGGCTGAAGAAATGCAGATAGACTCTGTCCCTAATGAAATAGTGGATGATCAGATGGACTGTACATTCTTTGGCTGACCATGTGAATTCCTTATGCTGAACAGTGTCTGAGAAAGACTGTAAAAGCAGCAGAAGAAAAGGGAACAATTTTCTTTGCTAATTGAAGCTGTTGTGATTTTGTTTTGTATCAAGCACTGCATGTTTAAAGCCTGAAGCTGACAAGGCTAACTTACTTGAGTTCATATATAATTTCCTCAAGCCAAATGTATGGCATGTTTTGTCCTGAGTTATTCACTTGCATTTAATCCGTTGGGACAGGGAAAATAAATTCTTGTCATTGCCTGAAGCCATTTGACTGCAACTTGTCTGTACTCAAAGGGTAAAGGGACTCACATTCCCAGAAGGCCTTGCAGAGTTAAAGCAAGCCCACACTCTGAGGCAGGACCACCACAAGCAGACCAAGTCTCAGCGCCCTAGGCGTTGGGCTGGCCACCGTGAGGGTGACAACATGCAAATCGAGACCATGTGCAGAACAGAGGTTCTAGAATGCGAGATGTTAAGGAATACAGGGGTAGAATGGAGATAGGAATGTTCCAGGGTAACAGCCCAACATGCTCCCCATTCCAGAGAGGATCCAGAGGCTGGCAGAGCTCTGGCAGCCTCAAGACATGGATGAAAGCTACAGTACAGGGAAGAGACATTTAGGTTGGTTAAGGACTGGAAAAGGGTTTTTAGGGGGGAGGGGGGGGGAATATTTTCTAATAAGGACTTCATATTAACATGGAACCTTACTTCAGACCATAGTTTAAAAGCTGCATTCTCCGTTTAGGGTACCTTCAGAAGATACCAAACATGCTTAAGTTAAGCTATTTCAGCCTTTACCATAACCACTATTGGGATAGTCTAAGTGCATCTGAAAGAGGGCTGGAGACAAAATTATTCCAAGTTAACTCACACAGTTGGAGTAGTAAAACACACTGTCCTTATGTCAATGTCAAAAGTTTAACTCGCTAATTTATTAATGTATGGACTGGCACTAAAAGATTGCCAACAGCAGAGACTAGATGGTAGGACAGCCAATGGGACTGATAGCAGCTACATCTAAATAGTAGGGCTGATCAAATTGTGCTAAGAATGACATATCCTTTGGCCATGGATTTTAAATCCCAATCCACATTACATTGGTTTTCTGAGAGAGACTTATAACCCCTCCAGGTTCAAATGAGGAAAGTTAAGGGATATAGTGCCATCCGACATAGAATGGAGATTGAAATGCCAAGACTACACCAGCCAACAAAAGTCGGAAGTAAGAGGTTATACCTTCTGAGCATGTCAAGGTCATTTTCCTCAATCAGTATTAGAATGATTAGCTTCTAAATGACTGACCAAGGGAAAAGTTTTATATAATCCTAAATGGAACAAAAGGCCCACTGCAGGGTATAATGGGGGGGGGGGCAGTTAGCAAAAGTCACCATAACACAATAAGGTTTCTCCAGTGTAGTACTTAAGGGGTGGCTGATCTGAGATTTAGAGAAGAAAAGTCAAACAGAAGCAGTTGCAAAAGGCTAAAGTTCAACATGCATGGGATAAAAGTAGAAATGGACACTTGTGGCAAGGGGATAAAACAATATCTGGAGACCTAGCAGCTGGAACCCTGCAAAGATGGGAAATGGCGCCAGCGATGCAGATGATGCAGAGAGGGAGTGAAATACAGATGGTTATATCCCTTTGGGTTAATGTTTAATGGAGCAAGAATGTGGTGAGCTAAAAATCTGCAGGAAGCAAAACTAGCGATGGCAGAGGCAGAGCTGCCGGAGATAGAGGAGCAACAGCAGGTGGGAGAACAAGGGAATAAAAATAAAAGAATTTGTGGTGCAGCAAGCAATCCAGTTCAAAAAAAGGACAGACAAAATAAAACTGTAGGTGGAAATAATGGCCAAGGAAGATGTTTGAAATATGAAACTACCTGCAGGATAAGAACTGAAAAAGCTGGCAGATGGGCCGGAAAGAGGACCGAGATGGAAAGGACACTAAACTGGTTTCAATAGTGCCCTGAAGGACTAAATGTATTACTGCTATATTAAATAAGGGGATGCTGGTTGCTGGTGTGAGGGGGAAGGGGGAGATAATGTTATAATGTAATGATAAAGGGAAGGGATGGAGAAGAATGTTGGGGTGTAAGGGGGTGTATGAAAGTAGGTAAGGATATACAGGGGGAGGGGAGGTTGGGTTAATGGGGAAGTGGATACTGGGATGAGCATTACTTCAGGGAGTTCCTTACGAGTGAGGTTGGGGAGGGAGGGATGGATGTGATAGGATGGATGGGGAGGGAGTGGGGGAGACAAGGGAGAGCTGGAAAAGAGGGAGGTAAGCAAATAGGTGAGCAAGCACTCAATTACTACTGTAAATGCAGAGAGACTAAAAACCTGGCAGAAAAGGAGATTAGTAGAGTGTGAGGGGGTGCGTATGAGGGTAGGTGTAGTTTGCAACAATTTTTTCATGACCCAACTTCAAATGTGTGTTCCTGTATACAAACTCAGAAATACCCATGTGGTGTTGGTGGGGAAAGGGCTGAACATAAAGGGGGAGTGGGATTGATGTTGAGCAACAGGGCTAAAGATTGGGTGGTAGAGGAGAGACGGGATAAGGAGGGGAGGTGGGTAGGAGTAAAACTGGCAATGGCACAAGAAGGTTTGGGTGCTGAGTCTATATGGGCCGAATGAGAGGAGGAAGGTGTTTTATGACAAGATGCTGGATGCGTTAGAAGAACTGGGGGGCATACCAATACTGGGAGGAAATTTTAATCTGATTGTTAACCCAAGGGGGGGGAGAGAGGGGGGAGGGAGATTTGCTACAACTGAAGGAACAGCTGGGGCTATTAAATGTGTGGAGAATTAAGCACCCCAGGCAGAGGGTACACATGTTATTCTAACCCACACAAGGCCTACAGTAGGTGGACATGGTATGGGTGGGAGGGATATGGGTATCAAGAGTCAGGGAGGTGGACCATGACCCAGTAAGCATCAGCTTTAATTTAGGATATCGGGATATGAGTATTACATTTGAGAATTAATGACTCATTACTAAGGGATCAAGACACAACTGCCAAGATTAGGAGGGTGTTGCAGGAGTATGACATAATATGAACGGGGAAGCAACTCCTGGGTGCGTATGGGATGTCTCAAAGCAGTGGTGAGACGACATCTTATAGGAATAGCAGCACAAAAAGATGCAGAAAATGCAGGAAATAGTTAAAGGAAATAGAGTTGGAAAGTAGTCAGAGTGATAGGAATGCCCAAACATTACAGAAGTTGCAGCTGTTGATGGTGCAGTTAGGGAAGTTGAGGGTAAGTGAAATAGCGTTTCAGATAAGTCAGCTTAAACAGTTTTTTTTGAAGTGGGTAACAGGGTGGGTGGGGTGTTGGCGAGAAGGCTTTGGGCTAGAGGGCAACAGAACAGCATTGGAGGTATTAGAGATAGGAAAGGTAAGCTTCAAACGGGAAGCAATGAGATAAGGAGAGAGTTTAAAGGGTTCTTTGAACATTTATATAAGAGAGGTTCAGAATGGGAAAGAAAAGTGCTCTCTTCAGGAGGTGGAATTGCCACAGATGGATCCAATAGAGGCGGAAAGTATGGATAGACCTACTATGGAATTGGAAGTGGTAGACACAATTAGAGCTTTGAAATTGGGTAAAATTGGAGTGGAGTGGCGGCCTAGTGGTTGGGGCAAGGTACTTCAGGCCAGAAGGTCGGGGGTTCAAATCCCACTAGAGGACAGCAACCTTGGGCCGGAAGGACTGGGGTTTCTAGTCCCACAGGTGCTCCTTGTGGTCTTGGGCAAGTCACTTAACCCTCCATAGCCCATGTTCCCTGTAAAATAGTTATCTCCAAGTTATAATGCCCTGTTCAATGTAATTTCAGTTTGTTCAATGTAAACCGCCTTGATATCATGAAAGGCGGTATATAAGAAATGTTAAATAAAAGCACCAGGGCTATATGGGTATATGTCCAAATTCTATGAAGTATTTCAGGAGAAACCGAGCCTGATAATGGTGGAGGTATTCAATGGCAATTTAGTGGAAGGGAGGTTACTGCAAACGATGGGGGAAGCGGGAATTTCGTTAATACCAAAACCAGGGAGAGATTTGACTGGTTGTGGATCCTCTAGACCAGGGGTCTCAAACTCAAATTGCTTTGAGGGCCAAATGAGGACTTGTAAAGTAACCCGGGGGCCGCATAAGACGCGGGGCCTCATTTGCATAAGGGACCTCATTTGCATAAATATTTGCATAATGTTACCATACACTAACATTTAGTAAACATGCCTCTTTAATGAGTATGGATAAAGAAAGACTAAAAGATTTAGAAACAAGACGACAATAATTAAACTGGGAACCCCAAAAGCCAAACTTGGAATGTACAACAACACTGTAGAAATAAAACTATAAATTAATTTCCTCTTGTACTAAACAAAGCGCAAACATTAATGATGCACATTTCCCAGAGCTGACATATTCCAGTTAATAAATTCAAAATAAAGAGATATTTTTCTACCTTTTGTGCATTTTTTTCAGTTGCAATTGTTCCAGCCACTTTCTTCTGGTTTCTTCATGTCTTCTGCTAACTCTCCATCGTCTGCTTCCATTTGCCCTTTCTTCTCTCCTAGTTTTTTTTCCATTCTCTCTACATCTGCTTTAACATACTAATCTTTCTCCTTTTTCTCTTTCCTCATTCCTATTTCATCCACTCAAATTTTACCCCTCCATCCTCAATCCCCACTTACTCACAATACCTGGCCAATTGTAGATTTGTCTTCTCTCCCAGACAAAATATTTTTCCCCTCTCCATTTCACTTTCCCAGCTCCATCCCATTCTAATCCTCCCCCAACATCAGCTCCCTTCTAGTTCCAGCCCCACCCAGCATCCGCTCCCTTCTAGTCCCTGCATCAGTCCATTTCCAGTCCTATCCTAGCCTCACCATCAGCCCATTTCCAATCCTAGCCCCCCATCAGCCCATTTCCAATCCTAGCTCCCTCCCCTCACAGCCCATTTCCATTCCAAGCCCCCCTCCCCATCAGCCATTTGCAGTTCAAGCCCCCTTCCACTCAGCCCATTTCCAGTCCTAGCAACCCCCCCAGCACATTACCAGTCCTAGACCCCCATAGCCCATTACCAGTCATAACCCCCCCTGCCAATAGACATCTTCTAGCCATTACCCCGATTACCCCATTTCAGTCAGCCCCTACATTGCTCATTACCATTCCTAACTCCCCACATCAGCCCACCTCCAGTCCTTCCTAACCCCCACCTGCCCATTTCCAGTCCTAGCCCCCACCATAGCCCATTTCCAGTCATAGCCCCCACCATATCCCATTTCGAGTCATAACCCCCCCCTGCCAATAGCCCATTTCCAGTCCTACACCCCCCTGCCAATAGCCCATTTCCAGTCATAACCCCCCCTGCCAATAGCCCATTTCCAGTCATAACCCCCCCTGCCAATAGCCCATTTCCAGTCATACCCCCCCGGCCAATAGCCCATTTCCAGTCATACCCCCCCCCCCCCCGGTAAATAAAAAAACAACCTGGCTTCTGCTGCTGGCTTCTGCTGCAGCAGAAAATCAGCTGTCCCGCGGCCCCTTTCCCTCTGCGCGAGAGCCCTGAGTGTGCTTCCTCTGCGGCATGCTTTTTAAGCCGCGAAGAGAGTATTTCCCTCTCGCGCGGCTTAAGCCTATTCACTTTTCAAGCCTCGCGAGAGGGAAATACTCCCTTCGCGGCTTGAAAATCACGCCGCAGAGGAAGCACATTCAGGGCTCTCGCGCAGAGGGGAACGGGCCGCAGGACAGAGCAGCAGAAGCCAGTTTTTTATTTTTTTTAAATTGACCGTCGATTCTGCCGTTGCCACGGCGGCAACGGCAGCAGCAGAAGCCGTCGCGGGCCGCACAACCTTCTCCCGCGGGCCGCATGCGGCCCGTGGGCCGCGTGTTTGAGACCCCTGCTCTAGGCCAATATCCCTAACAAACAGATGCTAAGAAATTGGTGAAGATTCTGGCACAAAGGCTCCAGAGGATCTTGCCCAAACTGGTCCAAAAGGATCAGACAGGGTTTGTGGGGGAAGGCAGGGTGGGGACAATATTGGGAAGATTGGAAATTTGATGTGGAAGTTGGGGTGGAGTGGGGAGCAAGCAAGCAGTTTCACAGTGGATGCAGAAAAGGCATTTGACCAGGTGGAGTGGCCCTTTGATACAGGTGCTACAAAAAGGTGGGATTGGGAAATAGATTTGTAAAGCTGGGTCAAAACTGACTCAAATACAAGCCGATGGGTTTGCATACAATGGAGGGTATTCTGAACCTTTTCAGCTGGGTAGAGGAACAAGGCAGTTTCCTTTTAGGTGGGTTAAGAGCACTTATAGGTATTTGGGTATAGAAATGGGATAAGACGATTGACAAATTGAGAGAATGGAATCATAAATTGGGGAAAATAAAGGACTTGCATAGATGGAAAGGATTACATTAAATGTGGATAGGAATTGCCATAATTAAAATGAATGTCTTGCTGAGGATTTTGTTCCTGTTCAGTTCAATACCTTATTGAAACGTTATTTGAAAAAAAATAAACTGCAGCAAGATGCTCATGGATTTTATGTGGGAAGGGAGGCATCAAAAGTGTCAAGACAGATCATGTTTATGAGGCAGGAGGGGGGGTTGGGAATGCCAAACTTGGAAATAAGGCAGCAATATTGAGAACAGTAGTAGCCTGGAGAGGGGGAGAGACCTGATTGGGTGCAAATGGAAGTGGAGGGCGGGGGTGAGGGTTGCAGGAGGCAGTTTGGGATGTGGGACTTACAATCTGAGAAAGGGAAGTAAAGTAGGGATGGGGAACAAGCTAATCATTCGGAGCACTAACAAGGGAAATGTGGAACAAATGAAGGAAGTTGCTAGAGGGGAAAAGCTTTGAGGGATGACTGAGTTCACACTGGGAGGGGAAGGAGGGATATTCTGGGAATGGGAGAGAACAGGTTTGATAAAGATGGGACAGCTAACAGAAAAGAGGACAATATTTCCATTTGAGAAATAGAGTATGAAATATGGACTGGGAAATAGGGACTATTATGCTTATGTGCAATTATACTTTCTGATGAGGGAGGAAGTACAAAGATTGGAAAAACACACTAACAAGCTTTGAGCAATATGGCAAAAGGGATGCTGAGAAAATTGCTCTCCATATTGTACAAAGGGTTAATGGAGAGGGAAGTAAGGGTAGTGGGGGGAGAATGGAATGACAAAAGGTGGGAGGAGGATAATGGGAGAGGAAATTGGCACCGCTACAGTGTATTTCGAATGTAGCATAAAATTCTGATTGCATATATATTGGACTTTGGTCAAGATGCATTTGATTAGCAAACAGGAGAATGGAGAATGTTGGAAAAAGTGTGGGGAGGTGGGGGGGGATTTGAAACATGCACTATGGGAGTGTATGCATGTACAAAAAGTGTGGAACGGATGTATTGGGAAACATCTAAGGGTGAAGCTAACTGGGGTAATGGTTATTACAATCCTCTGAGCAATGCCCAAGACCTTCCTCTGCTGCTTAGCTTTGTTTTACCAGTACTGCAGCTAAAGTCACCCAGTTTCCCTTCAGAAATTGAGCAGTTAATACTTCAACACACCAAGCATACACACTACTCCCTCTTACTCATTTGTATAGCACTAAAGTGTATGCAGCACTGTGCAGACATAAGATAATCCCTGCTCAGAGCTTACAGGCTAATCAAGACAGTACAATAGATAACGAGTGTACAGGGGAAAGCTAATGACAGAACAAAGGATTAAAATACAAAAGCAGCCTGAAAAAGGTGAGCCTTTAGCATGGATTTGAAAAAAAGAGCTGAAACCAGATGTAAAGATATAGGTAGTTTGTTCCAGGCATAAGGAGCAGGAAGGTGAAAGGATCAGTCTGGAATTGGCTGTTGGAGAGGGGCAGAAGCAAGCCAGATCAAGGGGTGTTTAAGCTATTGGAGAATGTTTTTGTGCTACCTCCACACTGGAATTTGCACAGCTCTGTGTAAATCTGAAATGTTTGCAAAAGCCTGGGAGTGTTTCTTTGGACTGCTTCCACTGATTTTTTGATCCAGGGCACCACACCCTCAGGGTGTAGCTCAAACCAAGAACTTTGCCCAAACAAGAATGGTAGTCTTCAAAAAAACTACATATTACTGCAGGTAAAACCAAAGCAATGTAGAATGTTAAAAGGCCCCTTACCTTGTCCATAAGCTCTGGCTTTCTTAGGATTCAGTTTAGGTTTCAAAGGTGCTCCTGGCTTCAACTTAGCTTTGGGGAACTGTGACAGGTAGGTCATTACAGAATGTTCATCCACATCAGGATGAATAATTTCTTCTGGTGTTATTACCTAGGAGAATAGTTACGTATAAGCCTTTGTATCAGCTCACATGCAACCTTTAACAGGTAAGTTCTTGCAACAGAAGGGTGGTAAAAGCATACTCCTTTTAACAAAAAAGTTAGAATACATGGTAGAATACCCCTACACATTTAAAGAAATTAAGTTTAGCCACCTTCCAGTTATAAAAGTCTAGAAGAATGAGGTAGTGAAAGCAACCCTTGCCCAGGACTGGATTCTAGCATATATTTTGTAGGATACTTAAAGTAGACGTTTGGCAAGAGCTTTAAGCACAAAACACATCAGTATGCTATAAAATCTAAATCCAATGTTCAGAATTTGAGATATTACTTGCCTTTCCCAAATCAGCTCAAGGTGCGTTAACATTCAGATATTGCCTTGCTCTCCTCAAGGGAGCTCAAGTTAAGCTGAACCTGAGGCAATGGAGGGTGAAGAGACGTGCCCAATCTCCAAGTTGGAATGGGTGAGCAGGACTTGAACTTTGCTGTCCTGGTTCTCAACCCACTATTCTAACCATTATGTTACTTCTCCACATGGATACAAGTTTGTAAATATCCATTAGGCCAGCCTCAAAACATAGCTAGAGACAGCACAACTTAAGACTGGATCGTAGCCAAAACATAACTGCAGATATTTGGTTCTTTGGATATAGTATCCAAGTGTTGCATTTGATTTTAGGACTTACTTGGGGGACACCTAACCAGTCATCAGCCTGCTGCATGGCTTCACGTGCGTTATCCACAGGTTTTTTAGGATCCCAGGACTCCCAGTCTGGACACAAACCTAAACACACACAAGTGTCATTTAGCCCAGCTCATATGCAGTGTTTAAAAGTGGTATTGAAATTATGTTAGTGTTAAACTGAAGACGTTGCACCAAGCTTCCCTGTAAAGCTCTGACCTCCCAATTTTAGGCATCTATTTCCATGAGTCAGGAACTGGGTTATTTTAAGTCCCATGAGTTCAACTATTTCAGCTTGACTAGCTTCAGTTAAGGCTGAAATGCTACCTTTAAAGCTCAACTATAGATCCTTAATACAAGAGAGACAAGCAGGATTAGTTGTTTGCCTGCAAGGAAACCAGGTCTTTAACACGTCAACTGACACCTAAAGCTTGCATGGAACTAGAAGTCGCAGGCAGCCTGCATTAAAACCAGAAGACAAATGTGGTTTTACCTGGAGCACAGCTGTCAACGAGTGCACCCAGAGCTTTACCATCGCGCCAGTTCTGGCTGAAGTTGGTAATGGGCAAGTCGGGAATTTTGTTTTGAATCCAGCCCAGTAGTCTCTGCTTGGGGGTCTGATTTTTGCCATCTTCACCACCTTCATCCTCCCACACTGGCATGGAGATAGAGTAATGGAGGATAAGGGTCCATATCAGGCCAAGAATAAGCTTCAAGTTTCCATCAACAATGGCTTTACTATCTGGAAAAAACAGCAACAGGTCAAGAATCAGCACCATTTGCCTTTGACACATTATGGAAGTCACAAGTATTTGACAGCTCTGTACTCTGGTGCCTTTCCTGTAGCATTAGGACTTGTGAGATCATATGTACAATTAGTCTAACACAGGAATGAGAGTTTTGAGCCGTCTTCATTGAGGCTTGCTTTAACACATTAATAGTTTCAGTTTAAGGAAAACACCAAGGTTGTTAACTGCACTCAGGAGAGTACAGCATTCTATAGCACGATAGATGCTTTGCAGATAAGGGACCCATTACAGGATTCTGTTCTGTATTCCAGGAACATGCCAATTCAAGCCCAAACCTGTGCAGGGTAAGTGTCTTACTAGGACAGCAGAAGGGGGGGGGGGGAGGAAAAAAAAAAAAACCAGGCTCTCTGGCCACCACATCCAAGTCTGACTAAATATCCCTATCAATAAGTTATTGTCAGACTTCACCTAATCAAGCTTTAGCTCTACTGTATCTGGTGCAATGATCAAGTTTGATTATATTAAAGAGTCCCTGATTTGTGAATCACTTCTGGGAGCTGCAGGGTGTATTTTATATCCGGTTTGATGCCAAAGTCTGGTTTCTGCTTTTTGGAAAATCCAGTGGTCTGAGGTGTCACTGTTCAACAGGCAGACTGGTCCTATCAAGGGCTCAATATGCATGAAACCTGTCTGGCCTTTGCTGTGAAGGCTGTGCTAGATAGCCACCTTATAACATGGTTCCCCAAACCTGTCCGTGTAACATTAAGAGCCACTGTATATAGAACACAGCATATTCAAGCAGATGTGTGATTATGTAGGAGCATTCCACAGCATACCTTATCTAGTCATGCAACCACAAGTGAAAGTCAAAGTATCTTAGTTACATAAGGGAAAGAGCTTTAACAGGACAGCCAAAAGATGACTATGTATAATGAGTTTGAAGTGTATGCATAAGACACAGCATATATCCTGAAACCAAGACTAGCTTTGGGATCTCCAGGGCAGGTTTAGGAAATACTGGCCAGTAGCCTGCAGAGATGCATTATGGACCATTTACTGAGCTCTCTTGTATGTTATGGGAAAACCAGCCTTAGTAAAATTGGGCCCTAAAAGGAATTGCAGTAGACACTGGGAGGGGCCCTCCCTCCCCTCCCCTTGCTCAATTTCAGTAGACACATCAGGGAGCGTTTGGGGGAGGGTAGTACACAATCCAGCCGTCTACAGCATACAATTGATCTTGGCTCATTCTCTTGAATGTAATGTGTGATCATATGGTGTCAAAAACAGGATTTTGTACAACAGGTGTGTTTGGTACTAAAATAAGTGTTTCCCTTGCCCTGGGAGTACAACTGATGAAAAATACTTCCCTGTTGCTATTTGTTTGCCGATTCCCTTATGGAAAAGGCCAACATGAAGTGGTTCCAACTTATGGCTGTTAAATTCTAGCAGCTAACCAGAAAATCTAAGCTGCCAACATTCCCAGTAGTACTAAAATTTATCTTTCTGCCCTTCATCTTTGGTTTGTGTAATTTGGCCTAGATAGTTATAACTGTTAAAGTGTATTTGATGGAAATTGCACCAGATGTGCTCTAAAGATCACATGTCCGCACCCTCTCCAGCATTCGTTTTAAAGTCCTTTGGGATATTTCTGTACATTATCTAGGGTATACTGCCAACACCTCATAAGTCCTTTGAGTAAAACAGAAAATGGCTTCAAAACATTTATATTACAGGAGAAAATGATTAGGCAAAAAATGTGAAGACTGATGGGATGAGATTATCAGAAGAGCAGCTTAATCTTATCTGATGGTCAGGTGGTTGTACATTTCAGTATTAATTTTTTTTATTGTGTTCCCACAATTAGGTCTTCAAATCTAGTACTAAATCTTTTTCCTGGGTGGTGGTTCCCAATGTGGAACCTTGCATAGTGTAACCATAGTTTGGGTTGTTCTTCCCTAGGTGCATAACTTTGCATTTGTCCACATTAAATTTCATCTGCCATTTTGATGCCCAGTCTTCCAATCTATCAAGATCCTCTTGCAATTTTCCACAATCCTCTTGGGTTTTAACAACTTTAGTTGTGTCATCTGCAAATTTGATAACCTCTCATTCATAAATGACCTGGAAAGTGGAACATGTCAAAAAGCAGCAGACCCAGCACAGATCCCTGAGTACACCACTATTCACCTTTCTCCATTGGGAAAATTGGCCATTTAGCCCTACCCTCTATCTTTTAACCAGTTCCTGATCCACAGTAGTACACTGCCTCCTATCCCATGACTTTAGTTTTGCCAAAAGCCTCTGATGAGAGACCTTGTCAAAGGCTTTCGGAAAGTCCAGATACACTATATCAACCGACTCACCTTTGTCAACCTGTTTATTCACACCTTCAAAAAAACATAACAGATTAGTAAGACAAGATCTTCCATGTCTAAAGCCATGTTGGCTGTCTCCCATTAGGCCATGACTATCTACATGCTATAATTTTATTCTTTATGATGGTTTCTACCATTTTTCCTGGTACTGACATCAGGCTCACCGGTCTGTAGTTTCCTGGATCACCCCTGGAACCCTTTTTAAAAATTGGTATTAAATTGGTGATCCTCCAATCTTCAGGTATTAGAGATGATTTTAATGAATGATAGTTCACAGATTACTAATATCAGGTCTGCAATCTCATATTTCAGTTTAACACCCTTGGATGTATACCATCTGGCCCAGGTGATTTGCTACTCTTCAGTTTATTCAATAGTTGTAATACATTTTCCCGATGTATCAATATTTCCTTCAATTCTGCACCTTTAAATACCACTTCAGTCATGGGTAACATCCCTACATCTTCCTCAGTAAAGACCAAAGCAAAGAATTTAGTCTCTATCGTCTTGTGCCCCTTAGTGCCCCTTTAACCCCTCTATCTAGTGGACCAACTGACTCTCAAGTACATTCATAGCAAAAAACCTGTAAGTCTTTACTTCGCTTTTTTGCTTCTGCAGCAAGCTTCTCAAATTCTCCCTTTGCCTGCCTTATCAGTGCCTTGCATTTGACTTGCCAGTGCTTGTGCCATTTCCAGGTTGTTGTTTGACTTTTTCCATTTCATGAAAGATGCTTTTGGCAGCCTCTGACCTCATCTTTAAACCCATGCTGGCAGTTTTTTGGACTTCCTTCCACGTTTCTTAAAGCATGGCATACAGCTGGTCTGGGCTTCCAAGATAGTATTTTTCAACACCCAAGCTTGATGTAAGTCTAACCTTTGCAACTGCCCCTTTTAGTTTTTTTCTTAACTAATTTTACTTATTTTATCATAGTCTCCCTTTCGAAAGTTAAGTAGTACTGTGGATTTCCTTAGTATCCCTCCTCCACTAATTAAATCAAAGGCGATCATGCTATGATCACTATTGCCAAGTGGCCCCAACACCCATCTCTTGCACCAGATCTGGTATTCCACTAAGGACTAGGTCTAATATGGCTTCCACTCTAGTCGGTTCATGAACCAGCTGCTCCAAGAAGCAGTCATTTCTTTCATCTAGGAACTTTCTCCCTAGCATGTCCTGCCATGACACTGACCCAGTCGATACTGGGGTAATTGAAATCACCCATTATTACTGTGCTGTAACTTGTTAGCTTCCTTGATATCTTTGAGCATTTCATCATCCATGTGTTCATTCTGGCCAGGCAGTCGATAGTACCACACCCCCCCCCCCCCCACGCCATTGCCTTCCCCTTTTTACATGGAATTTCAATCCACAGAGATCCTACAAAAATTTGTTTCCTGCAAAACTTTAATCCTTTCTGACTCAATGCCCTCTAACAGAGCGCAACCCCTCCACCAATTTGATCAGCTCTATCATTACGATATAGTTTGTACCCAGGTATCAATGTCCCACTGGTTGTCCTTACCCCATGTCTGATATTCCAATCATATCTAAAAAATAAGATGGGAGAGTTACAATATATAGCACTAAATGAGGTTAGACTTCTTGCATTTGCATACAAGCATTTTAGAGACTATTTTATTCATATTAATTTGGCTATTAGTAGACATGGGTAATTTGAGATCTTTAAGCTGTCTGCTCCATACTTGAGGGCATTTGGGCTACTTTACTCTTTTGGAACCTCTGCTTTAGGTAGTATCCTTCAAGGATACATTCTTCCGAACCATCTGCTCTTGGGCGACTGTCGGCTTTCCCCTATTATATAGTTTAAAAGCTGTTCTCTCCTTTTTAAAGGTTAATGCCAGCAGCCTGGTCCCATCCCAGTTAAGGTGAAGCCCATCCCTTCGGAAGAGCCCCTTCTTTCCCCAGAATGTTCCCCAGTTCCTAACAAATCCAAATCTGACCTGTATCTGAAGCTTGAACAGGGTTTTGGGAATTAGGGGAATGGGTGGGAAGGCATACATGAAGTCCTTGCCACAATGGAGGAGGAAAGCATCCCTGGCCTGACAACCCCAAGACGGAATTCTGGAACAGAACCGGGGACGTTTGGCATTCAGTGGACTTGCAGAGAGGTCTATGTCTGGGGTTCCCCAAATTTGGGAACTTTTGGCCACCTGGTCTGCATGGAGACCATTTGTGTGGAAGCAGAACTCGACTGAGTGCCTGCCCAAGAGTTTTGAATGCCTGGAAAATATACCACAAGGAGATAATCTGATGCTCTCTGGTGAGGGCCCATAGTTGCAAAGCTTTGTTGCAGAGCGACAGCCTGTTCCACCCTGCTTGTTCACATAGAACATGGCTACTTGATTGTCCGTTTGAACTAGGGCTGTCTTGTAGCTGAGCTGGGTGTGGAATACTCGAAGAGCAAGGAAGATTGCTCCGAGTTCCAGGAGGCTGATGTATAGACAGGCCTCCTGTGGCGTCCAGGTACACTGGGTAGAGAGGCCTTGCAGGCGGGCTCCAACCCACCTGTGAAGCATCTGTTAGAGTGGCTTGGGGTGGGGGTTGCTGAAAAGGAGACCCCACCAAAAGGTTTTGGGGTGACTGCCACCATTGGAGGGACAAAATAAGGTGATCCGAGTTTGCTATTTTGTCTGACAGGCAACCTGACGCCTGGAGTCCATTGAGTGGATAACGTCCACTGGGCTGCCCTCATATGGAGGCGAGCATAAGGAACCACATGCATGGTGGATGCCATGTGGCCAAGCAACTAACATTTCCCGAGCAGTGAGAAGGTTTTAGCACTGCTTGGGAAGCTAACTGCACAATGCGAAGGCAGCGGGGCTGTGGAAGGAAGGCCCTTGTCTGTCTGATATCCAGCAGAGCTCCTATAAACTCCAGGGACTGAGTGGGAGCAAGGTTGGATTTGTGAAGTTTATGACAAGTCCCAAATACTGAAGGATGCGCATTGTGCGAGAGCAACCCTGGCCTCTGGCTCTGAAGGGGCTCGAATGAGCCAGTCTAAGGGAAGACCAATATTCCTAGAGTGTGAAGAAATGCTGCCACCAGCCATGCATTTTGTGAACACCCTTGGTGCAGAGGCCAGGCCAAAAGTAAGAACCCTGTATTGTAGTGCTTCCCTTGAAACAGAAAGTGAAGGAACTTTCGATGAGTTGGATGGATGAGAACATGTGTATGCATCCTTGAGATCTAGAGAACAAAGCCAATCCTGACTGAAGGTATGGCAGCAGAGTTCCTAGAGAAATCATTTTGAACTTCTTTGAACAGGAATTTGCTCAATTCTGAGGTCTAAAATGGGTCTGTGTCCTGTTTTCTTTGCGATAAGCAAATAGAAGGTACTCATTCCCCAATAGGGTACAGGGTTTTACTCCCCCTATTGCCCCTTGGGCAAGAAGCAGTGGCCTCTTGACCTAACCAGTCGTTGAGGTCTGAGAATTGACCTGACTTACCATTGTAGGAAGGGGCATGCTGAGGAAATGAAGCAGCTTGTACCCCTCTTACAACAGAGTCCAATTTTCTCCTGTTATCTGACCCCATCGGGGGGCAAAATGACAACCTTCCTGGGATGGTGGAGGGTTCTGGGCCGTTTAGGGCCAGGAAGGCAAAGTTCTCTAGATAGACTCAGCCTCCACAGGGGCTTTGACTCCTAAGCCGGTTGAGGCTTAGCTGCTTTTGTCTCTTTGCCTAGGTTGTTGCTGCTGCTGTCCCTTTTGGGCAGACTGACCTAAATGCCCCTGTTGGGTATAGGAGGGATAAGACCTTACTGAAGAATGGTTTTAGAGGATTTTTTTCCTCGCAGGATCAGCAGTAGATTTGGACAATCTATCCACAGTGATATTGTCAGCATCCATTTCATTAGCTTTTTCCTGTCAATTCTTGCCAAAGAGATTCTCCTGTGCAAGGAATATTCCCTAGTTTATCCTGTACCCAAAGTTCCAAGTCAGATGCCTGGAGCCAGGCCATTCTATGTGCACCTATGGCAATGGCAGAGGTTCTGCTTATGCACTCAAAGCAGTCAAAGGCTGCACGATTCACAAACTTTGAAACATCCTGAGCATGTTTGACAAGGGCGAGGTAATCTTGCCTCTTATCAGGAAGGAGAGGGCTCATAAGCTCTAAATCTCTTGTGACCTCCTTAAGGAACATTCCCATATATAAGATATAGGAACTGATCCTAGTAGAAAGCCTGGAATGTTTGACGTCCAAAGGTGTCAAGTATCCTACACTCACGTCCTGGAGAATTAGATGCATGTGTTTTTGCACTCTTTATCCTTCTCACTGCCGACTCCACCATGGAATGGTGTGGTAATTGAGTCTGAAACCCAGGACAGGGAGGAACTCGATAGATGGTGTCGAGTCTTCGAAAGCGAGGAGATGTGGTTAGAGGTGTTTCCCACATCCTTAACATGAGATCATGCAAGATCTCATGAGTAGATAAGGAAGCTGCCTTTTGGGAGCTTTAGGGTACTGCAGGATTTCTATTTCCTTTGCCCTAGGCTCTTTCAGGAGCCACTGTGATGGAAAGACCAAGCCACATCTTAGATAAAATCCTGAAAGGACATATCCTCTGGTGGAGACATCCTATGCTGAGAAGAGAAATCCTCAGGAAGTACTCTGGTACCAGCAGAGCTTTATGAATCTTCAGACTCAGAGGATTTGAAGTATCTCCGATCCAAGTGATTGTGCAAGACATGGTACTGGTACCGATCGAAGTCGGCATTGGAGTGGTCCGGTACTGACCTATTGATACTGGATGGATATGCATGACTTCGTCCCAGTAGAATACCTGCTGATGTCGATGCAGTCGGTGTCAGTGCCAGTTGAATTGTCTGGCAGCTCTTCTCACAGCCTCAATGATCTTGAAACCGTTTTCAGACTGCTCAATAGCCAAGAATCTCTGGCCTATTGGTGCTGCCGATGGTTGGGTATCGGTACCGGAAGAAGCAGCTGGTACCCCAGAGCATGGCACCAGTAGTTCTGCCGAGGGTGAAGCCTTGAGAATGTCCTGGAGCCCCGTTACTGCTTTGGAAGCCGAAGCCTCCTGCCGGGGCAATTTTGCTGGTGAAAGTCCCTCAAAGGGCAACGCCAGAGGCATCTCACTGTCTAGAAGATCTACCCTTTGAGGACTGGCTAGATTTATGTTTAGTTACCTGAGATCCATGGGCAGAAGACTAAGCCCTGGACGATGCTGATGCCACAGAGGCTGCATCGGAGGGAAAAAGGGTGCTAAGCTTAGCAGCTCGGCTCTGCCAGCCCCTTTGACACCATCCACAGGTACTACACTGAAATAGAGTGGTCAGGACCTAAACATTTGGAGGCAGCACTCATGGGTGTTGAAGGAGATGGTACCACCACACTTGGAACACTTTAAAACCCGAAGCGGGTTTTTCCATTCTGAAGGAAAAGTTGGGCCTAGTGCCCAAAATGGAACGTGGCACCTGAGAGAAAATTACTGGAAAGACTCCAGAAGGGTTTTTTTTTTTTTAAATAAGAGATAGAACCACCAGGGGTACTGGTGTAGCATTGAGGGAAGGCAGATGTGACCACAAAAAAAAGAATAGAAGGGATTTTTCTCTGAGGTGACAGGATGTGTGACCTGTTGGCTTCGTGGAAAACAAAATAAAACTGGAGAGGGACAGTTGGGAAAGGCAGGAAGGCAGCATGCAGGTGCTGTGGGATGCTCCCGAAAGCTTTCCTATTGGACGCTGGGGAGCGTTCCTGTGCAGGCTCCGTCAGTACCAACGATACCCATATGTGAAGACTACATTCCTGCTTGTTCCTGGAGATTACCACCATACCTGGAACGAGAACTGCCTGAAGTGGAAGCGGGGTTCAGGAAAGGGAGAGAAACGAGACATTGGATGTAAGATAGATATCCTTTGGTATTCTTTCATCTTTTCAAGGATCTATGTTTTGACTGCAGTAAGGCTTTTGACTAAACCATGAGAAACTCTGGGCCACATTAAGCATCATGGGTATACCAGAACACCTGATCTCTCTGTACACCAATCAAGCAGCAGCAGTTCAAATGGAAATAGGAGAAACAGAATGGTTTAAAATCAGCAAAGGTGTACGACAAGGCTGCATATGTTCCCCTACCTCTAATTTATATGCAGAACAAATGAGCAGCAGGACTGTATGAAGACAGAGGTGAGAAGATTGGTGAAAGACTCAACCTTCACTATGCTGACAGCACATTACTGGCTGAAAGTGAAGACTATTTGAAACATTTGCGTCTAAGGAATATAGTCTTAAAATGGGCCTGTGCCTTAAGTGTTAAGACAAAGATCCTGACAACTAGCAAAATGAATAAGTTCATTGATGAAGAAACTGAAAGAGTCAACTTTAACCTACTTGGATCAAAGGAACAAGCAGTCAAGAAACCTGATGCATTGCTCTTGAAAATCTTGTCTAGGTCCTTCATAGCCATTCTGCTAAGAGCAGAGATGTTTCTCTCCATACAAAGATTAGACTTGTTCAAGCCATGGCATTTTCAATAAAGTCATATAGATGCAAAATGTTGGACAGTGAAAAAGACAGACAGGAAGACAATTAATGCCTTTGAATTATGGTGCTGGCAATGAATACTATGTATCCCATGGACTGCCTGAAGAACAAACCAGTCAGTAGAGGAAATCAAACCTAAGCTTTCTTTAGATGCTCAGACAAGGCTGACTTTCATACTTTGGACACATCATGCAAAGAGATTAGAGAAAGACATCATGCTTGGCAAGGTAGAAGGCCAATGCAAAAAGAGGAAGGCCAGCAATGAGATGGATCAATACAACAGCAGCTACGGGTGCCAGTCTGTCAGTGAGCAGTCTGACTGAAGACCAAACAATTTAGGACAACTATCCAGAGGGTCACCATGAATTGACTGGCTTGACAGCACTTGAAAGGGTTTTAAACCCTTTACATTTAAGAATATTCTGTTTTATACACTTGAGAAACAGGCATTGCATATACAGATATGAGATTAGGAGGGATGGCAACTCAGCTTTAGTAACAGTGTTTGGAGAACGTCAACATGGAGATTGCTGGAGATGCACTCACATCATATTCACTCTGTTGCCATCCATACTTTTACCTGCTATCAGCTTTTCCAAATATCTTGCATGTCAGGATGCTAAACTAGCCAGTTTTCACATACTGAATCTGCATAGATGTTTTAGTGCTAAAAATAGTGCTCTTTTTATTCCTGTCAAGGGGCTTCTAGTCTGCTGGTTTGTTTTGAACATCTGAGTCCTCAGATCAGAATTTCCATGTTTGAGGGTTGCATTCCATCTTTGCAACACAGGTTTGGTCTTAATTGACATGTCTGATGGTACTTCTGGAAGATTCTCTCAATGCCCCTTGCCCCACTGTGGCCCCCTGACATTGTACACTCCCTTGTCCCTTTATCTCCTCACTCCAGTACCTTGGAGTTATATTGGATTCCTCTCTCCTTCCACAACCACTTAGGGGAAAAACAGATGAGACTGTCAAATCCAAGTGGTTTGTCCCTTCCTCTCCCTCCCTTACAACACTGTCCATCTTGACTAGATTATCCATAGAGCCCATAAAGAATGAAATAGCCGTCAATATGTAGAGTGAAGGGGGGATGCAAAGAAACCATGGGAGTTACTTGTAGTTAGTAAGGCTTTAAGAAATGAAAGCAACTCTAAAGCAGTTCAATGAGGGCTCTTTTCTGTAATCCAATGAGGAGAGGAAGAATAAAGCAAGAGAACCAGTAAACAGCACTTGAACTGCTTCAGAGTTGCTTTCATTTCTTAAAGCCTTACTAACTAAAAGTAACTCCTGTGGTGGTTCTTTGCACTCCCCCCTTCACTCTAGGCACCTATTTCATTCTTTGATATGGGCTCTATGGATAACATGTATAATGACCTGTTCTTTCTCCATACACATCCTTCAACATCTTGATGTTCCTTTTACTAAGGTTTCACCTCATAGAACGGGAAACTATATAAAACTGTAAATAAAAAATAAAAGGCAATTGGGAAGAAGTTAAGTGTCAGGTAATATACATTTTTAATTGGTTTATACTGATTTTACCATTCATTCACCTTGTTTTCTTTATGTACACATGTCCTTTCTAAAAACGCTTTATATTTCATTTATGATATTTTGTTTCCTTGTATTATGTTTCTCCTCTTTGGAGGTACCCCTGACGAAGACTGCCAAAACACTGCAGTGTTGCAGTCCATTAAAGGACTTGTTTACTTTGCCTGAGTAGTCTGGTTTCAGCGAGTTAGTACATGTGTTTTGCTGTGGACTAGTTGTCCAATGTAGACACCATGCTCAAGTTAACCGTCCCAGTGTGTGTTCAGTCCACCTACTTCAGAGAAGACTATGGCTTTGAAATCAGCAATTTTCTTCTTTGAAGTCATCTTTGTTGCTGCTCACTGAGCTTGCGCGCCAGGTTTTTGGCTCTTGATAGGCATCCAGTTTTGGTGGTACCACACCTTGTTTAGGAAGGATCTTTGTGTATCTTGAGTTTAGAAACAAACCTCCATTTTTGCACAAAGTGAACTGGGAAACTTAATCAAGATAAACAGTACAACTAAGCACAAGAAACAATCAAACTGCTTGCAGAAGCAAATGGAAGTCTCCAAGCTGAAGACTTGTTATACCACTGTTTGAAAGTCTTGAGACGCAGCAGTTCCCCCTTTAAAAATAGTTACATGCTCAAGGCTAGCAAAGCGAGTCAAAGCTTCTAACTGAAAGCTAAAGAGTAGATGCATTATAAATATTAGGTCTTTACAGTCTTAGAATAATGCTTGTGATGCTAGTCTTGCAGGAGATTGTGATCAGTTGAAGTAGTTCAGGTCAGGCAACGTTTAGGCTCACCAGCTAAGGAAGGGGACCTACCCAGCACAAAAGATGGAATTACATGTCAGGACTAAACAGCATAATGACCTGAATTTGTTTTTCAAATGTTGGCCTTCACCATAAGACCCACAAGTACCATCCCTAATAGGATGAAGGGCTTCTGCAAAGCCAGCAAGAGGTTTTAGGAACAATTATATTTAAAGAAAAATGGGTACAACGCTAAACTGATTATGGTAGCATGTAATAGACCCAACATTACTTGTGACCAACAGAAAATTGTGTCATGCTATTACAAAACCAAGGTCAAGCACAGTTACTTACCTGTAACAGGTGATCTCTGGGAACAGCAGGAATAAGTCTTCACATATGGGTACGTCGGTACCGACAGTCTGTGCGGGAACGCTTCCCAGCGTCCAATCAGAAAGCCTTTGGAAGCATCCCACCACGCCTGTGTGCTGCCTTCCTGCCTTCCCAACTGTCTCTCCTCAGTTAAGTTTGAAAGCTGAGACAGAGAGCAAGGAAGGGAAAGAGAAAAAGCAACTCCTAGGGGAGGTGGGTGGTTTGTGAAGACTTATTCCTGCTGTTCCCAGAGATCACCTGTTACAGATAAGTAACTGCTATCTCCAGGAACAAGCAGGAATGAGTCTTCACATATGGGGACTCCCCAGCTCAGATGCCTAGAGGGAGTCCTAGCATGTTGCAAGTCTAGAACGAGCCATGCCATTGCTTAAAACCTCAGGCATCCTAGGGATGGAGGGTAGAAGTTGAAAACAGAAGAGGAGCTGTGGAACAGCTGGTAGAACAGGGTTTCTAAAGAAAAAGACCCTGTATAGAGAATATTTTGTAATCTGGGCCTCCCCTGTTGATCTTGCACAAGTTCACTGAGGTACATATGGATCTGTTAAGAGAGCCAGTGAATGTGCTAAAGGGGTACCTCACTGAGAAGTGGAGGTAGTAAAATTAGAGAAAAACAGTGGAGGTCAGAACTATTAAGGGTGAGAAATGGCCCCAGGGGAAAAACGGGGGTAGTATAAGAGGTAGAACTTCAGCGGAGACACAGAAGGTAGAATGACAAAGCTTAAGCTGATCAGGTCCAAACAGTACAAATTTAGGACCAACAGGAAAATTGAGTCTGACCTAACTGGACTGGGAATGGAATCAGTCCATGTAGGAAGAAAAGGGTATGGAGACCCCTGTATCTGACAAGAAGTAAAGGACAGACTCAGGAGCGCTAAGCTTTAGATTGACAAGCTCCACAATGTCTTTCCTAAAGGGGGTCAATTAGGAAAGAAGAAGTATATGGAGAGCTTCAGGAGTACCTAACCTACATGGCAGGTGTTAACTACCACAGGAAGTGGTTATAAGTGTAGACTCCTATGAATGCTGGCATAACATTGCTAGGGGTATTGCCCAACACATACACACACATCTCCAGGTATGTTGAGGGAGAGAAGTCTATAGAAACTGATCCCCCTAGGAGGAAGATTCATCTAACAGCAAGAAGGTAAATACCTGCTTGAATAGATATACAGAGAATTCTCTTTTCCTGGTTATGATTGGCAGAATCAGAGGAGAGATCTCCCTGACAAGAAGCAGCTTTGAATAACCAGGATGGCCTACGTGAAAAAGGGGCAGAGGATAATTTGTCTGTAGGCAGGAAGGCCAGATTTCTCCAGAATTGCCATGGAGAATGGATAGAGGAAGTCACTGGAGGAAGATACCCTAGTGACTTGCCCTTGAGGGCAAGAAGGGTATTAGGCATTCCCTAACTGCCAGTGAAAGAAAATTGAGGAGATGTGGCCAAGGAATTGGCCCTTCTTTAGGTTTTCACATAATGAAAGGCCTGAGACTGATGTCTCAAAAGAGATTTATGATGATATGGTGAGGGTAGGAAATACCTACCAGTGATGGAACATGACTGGGGGAATCCTGTTAACCATCTGGGGTTATCTGTTAGGCAAGACACTAATGCTCTCTAGCAAGGGCCCATAGTGCAAAGCTACTCTGTAGAGTTGCAGAGAGCATGCTGCAGGTTAGTTAGAAGAAAAAGTGGCTGTGGGATGTACGGCCCTGTTTCGTACAAAATGGACCACAACCTAATTATTACTAATTACCTGCAATGATCAGATCCAAAAAGTCAGTACAGGTGCAGAGTCTGTTTATTAGATAACTGATGACCAAATACAGGCAGATGTGGGGAAGAGAGTTCTATCGGGCACTAGGCACCTCAAGAATCTCTCTCCTCCCATGAATATAAAAAAGCATACTACATTTACACTTTTCTTTGCTTCCCTTTTTCTGCATACAATCCCCAGATCCATTCCTCCGTGTTCTCTCCCCCCTCCCCCCTTCTCTTATCATTGCCTTTTTCTGTCCCTTAGTTCCTGTTGCAAAATCCCCCTGGCCCCCTCTCTCATATACTTACCAACTATGGTCCAGCCACCTGCTTTCTTCAGAGCCAGGCCTAGCATATATGTTGCCAGCTTGTGGTTTCCTGTGTATGTGTTTCTTTGCACATAGTCCCTGCAGGCCCAAGTTTGGACCTTCTAGCCCAGACTGGCACCTTGCAAGGCTCATGATACTGCCTTATGTGGTTCCTTCCGGTGCTGGGTTTCTTCTTGCAAAGGCCTGAATGCTGGCTCACATGGTATAGCAGCGTGATTATGAACCAGGAACATTAACCCTTAACACTTAAAATTAAAAGCAAATCTGTTGACACTAATACTTAACCTCTACAGGTACTTAACCCCTACAGGGAAGCCAGCAGAGAACCAACTATTCTGCCCAGGGCAAGGGGGCAAAGAATAGAAGTTAACCAATCAGGCTTTGATAAGAGGGTTTCCCTCAAACGAGATTGATAACCTGTTTGGGACCTAGCAGTGAGGCTAGAAAGATTGCTAGTGGAGGAAAATCCCTGGTTGTGTGGTGGAGATAACCAATGGCTTAACACTAGGAATTGCTGTATCTGCAGCAATGTACCAGGGCAGCGGAGAACATCTTTCTCCTCCCTCTTTTGGATGCGGAAAAAGAAACAGACCTAGTAGGATTTCCTATTGTCTGATGGGCTGCCCTAAGGTAACAAGGGGGGGAGACAACTCCAGAAGGGAGGATCCCCCTGTAGAAGTAAAGGACTATTGGAGCTTACCATCGTAAAAGGGGTCCCTCTTACAGACCAACTGGTATAGTAAGAGGGGGGTAAGCCATTGTTGAAAAGACTAACTATGGAGGAAGTCTGACAGGTGAGATGATACATGCCAGTACAGGGGGAAACTGTTTAATAGTTTAGTTCTTTCCTCCAAGAGGAAGAGGAAAACCCTGCTAAGTATGGGCATGATCATCATAAAGACCTTTAAAAGTTGGAGAAAATCTCCACAAGAGATATGAAGGAAGGTTAGAATAAGTTAGTGCAGACACTGCAAATAAAAAGCAGACTGCTACTCTAACCCCCAATCAAGAATTGCAATGAACTATTTGAAGCCCTGCGATTGCTGGGTTTGCTGAACCTGCTGAGGTTGCGGATTCAATCAACCCAGAATGATGTTTCCCCTGTTTGGGAACATCTGTATGATGGGCAGAAGATGGATAAAATTTTCTCCTCCTAGGGGAAGAAATTTTGGCAGGACATTTCCTACCAACTGGGAAATGAGAAGGCATAGAACAGCCCCTGGAAACAGGAGAGTCAGTTAACTGAGCAACCTGGAATAAAGACTCCTTGTTAAAGAGATTTTCTCCAGTGCAAGGAGTATTTCCCAGTCTAACTTGTGCCCATTTGTCCAAGTCTGAAGCTTGAAGCCAGGCTTTATGTCGTGCTCCTATAGCTATAGCAGAAGTCCTGCTAACAGACCCAAAGGAGTCTAGGGAAGCACGAGTAAGAAACCTAGAGATATTCTGAGCATGACTAACCAGTGAGGAATAGTCTGCACTCTTGGGCTCTTGAAGAAAAGGAGTCAAAAGATGTAATATTTTGTTACCTCCTCAAGAGATAAACCCATATAAAAGATGAGAGAATTCTTGCTGAAAGCATGGATGCCTGGAAGGTTTGACATCCAAAGGCATCTAAAGCTTTAGAATCACGACCTGGCGGATAAGAAGAGTGCTTTTTAGTACTCTTCACCCACCTTGTTGCTGATTCTACAACAATGGAATGATGAGGAAGTTGAGTCTTTTGAAATCCTGGAGAAGGGGGCACCTAATATAGAAGATCAGTTGCTCTGGAAAGTGGGGGTACATTCAAAGGAGCTTCCCACATTCGTAGAAGGAGGTCCTGCAAGGAATGATGCAAAGGTAGCATGATGTTTTCCTTTGCTCTTTCAGGACTATAAAGGGATCCTGTATTGCCTTGTGTAGGACCCTGACCAGGAATAGAAATGGCAAGGGATTTTGCCATATCCAGGATGAAAACCTGAAAAGGATCCACAGGGGGAACTTCCCTTGGATAGGCTAGAGCTGATGCAGAACTAGCATTGGCACCGAGGGATCTATCCAAGCTTTTAGGAATAGAAGATCCTGGATGGTGCAGTATGGAATCCTTATAAGATGATTGCTGGTACTGTGGAGTGATGGGACCAGCACCAGTCGGTAGCAGATCGACCATGCTAGGGATCGATTCCAAACTCGGTATCGAGGGAAGCGATCCTGACTAGAGAAGCATGGAAGGCACCGACTGCAATGTTAAAGTGGACCTCGGTACTGTATCTGATACCAATGGATGAAGGCCAGCCAGCAGCAACTAACAGTATCGAAGGAACCAAAAGTTGCGGTACCGAATCAGAACCAAGCCTTTGGTACCAATGGGTCTTGGTACCAAGGTGAGTCGGTACCCAGTCCTCCAGACTAGAGATCGATTCCAGACTCGGCATCGAAGGAAGCGAGTCTATCGATGCACGTCTGGAGGGTACCGATGTCAGTAGTAATATCGGTACCGATACTGGAAGGACGGTCTGGAGCGTATCCACCGGCCCTGTAGGTACCAAGGATGCTAGACAATCCTTGGTGAGGAGTGTTTCATCCAACACCATTGCCGATGCCGGGGTATCGTTACCACTCAAAGCGGATGCCACCACCAGGCATGGCTCAGGTATGTTCTGTGAGGGGTGAACCCCAGGAACAACCTGAAACCCCACACAGGTTTTGGAGGCTGAAGACTCCCACTGGGGTTTTGGAGCCAGTGGATTCTTGAGGGCAAGGCCATAGGCATCTCCATGCCATGCATGAGAACTGCCGCTCGAGGACTGGCTAGTCTTAAGACTGTTTTTGGGTTACCTGATCCTGTGTAGAAGATATGGTCAGTACTCTGAAGTTGGATGGGAACCACGTGTTGAGGGGAACTCCATGTTGAGAACTTCCCACAATACTATTGCCCGAGGGCTCTGGAGGAAAATGGTCAGGACCCAAGTAGGTTAGACACCAATTGTGTGTGTCTAAAATTAGGTTGTACTGCCACAGTTTTTACATTTGAGGAGAGTGGCTGGCGGTTCCATGAAGGAAAAATGGAGAGGCCTGAGAAACCGTGAGACTACAGAGAAAAAAATATTCCTTAGAAAGGAAAATATTTTACAAGAAAAGGAAAAAGAAATACCGGTGGTACCGGTGGTGTCGAGAAAGGCAGCCACGACCACAAGAAAACTAAAAAAATAAAAAGAAGAATTTTCTGCGGTGACAGGACGTCCTGCCAGCTCAACAGAAAAACGAAAACTGAGGAGAGACAGTTGGGAAGGCAGCACACAGGTGTGGTGGGATGCTTCCAAAGGCTTTGATTGGACGCTGGGAAGCATTCCCGCGCAGACTCCATCAGTACTGACGGACCCATATGTGAAGACATTCCTGCTTGTTCCTGGAGATTACAAACATACTCCTGCTCAGGACAGGCTGAACAGAACATAAACACTGAAGAGGAATAGTGTGTCAAAGCCTTTTGTCTAATGAATTCTGTTGGTCCTTCAGCATTGAGCTATATAGATTAAGTTATATGATCCAGGGTGTGTTTTTATGGAAGTGCTGGTAGCCAAACCAGAGTTCCTCACTCTGAAGGAAATCCTCAGACTATTAAGCTATCAAGTGTTCCTGTGCAGTTTTTGGGAAAGGTTTTCTGACTGAGCTTAGAACTAACAATTACTGCTTTGATTTTGGATCTTCTAGAAGTCAGACTGAATGTACTTAATGTTTAGATAGTCCTACAAGTACTGACTGCTACTGATGCAACTGCAAAACATTCACTATACAATGTTAAAGATACTGCAGACACCCAAGAGATATGGATTACTGAAAAGATTCCACCCCTTCAGGATGCAGAGTAATAGCCTGTCAGCAGCTGACATGTTGACAAGCCTTAATTATGTAATGCTATCAGCTTGTGAAGCTCCTCAAGGTAATCTTTAGCCAAGTAGTATACAAGATTTAGTGTAGTTTGTCTTGTAGCAGATTGCTTCAGAAGTTGAAACAGGAACCAAAACAATTGCACACTGCCTGCATCACAAGCAAGACACTAAGGTGTAATCAAAACACTTGAACGCTTGACTTTAACATGTTCCAATCTTATGTTTAAGACAGCATGCCAAGTGTCTCAGCATGACCAATATCAGAACTAGATGCTGAAATGGGCGTATAAGCTTATCAGAGCAATTGCCTCAGTTGTACAAAGCTGTGTATTCTGTGGGCTTCATGCAGTTTTGTCCACAGAACAGATGCCAAACTAAAGCGTTCTGTTTACTGGAGGAATAGCCTAGTTAGAAAGGCCACTGGCACTCCTTGTGGCCTCGGGCAAGTCATGTAAGCCGCCACTATCTCAGGTACAAAAAACCCACTTAGTAAGCACTCCGGGGACTGGGAAATGCCTACTGTACCTGATTACTACTTGCCTTGAACTATTACTGGAGAAGGGGGCTAAATTTAAGACATGTGCTCAATAGTTTATATGAATAGCCAAGAGGAAATAGAGAACTAACCCATTCCTTAGATAACAGTAAGAGTCAAGGAGTCCAGCAAGCACCATTTATGAAATTCATTACAGATCGCCCCAGTACTCTGTATAGGTTACATGATTGTATAATCTAAAAAAATGGAATGCTAACGACCTAAAGTTACTCAGGGTACAGTTAGTCCACATTTGAGCTTTATCAAAGCATTTAACCACCACCTAGCTGTTTAAATGCCACAGCTTTTACTCTGTTCTGCAGAGACCCATGTACACCTTAACACACCATTTAAACCAGCTGCTGACCGCCACATTCTCGACTTCATTACAGTATTCATTACCCCCTTACTCTTTCCTGGAGACTGACAAAAACCATCTAGTATTTGGCAGAGGAGGCAGGCAAAAATGTGCAGTTACTAGATTTGTTTTCAAGAATAGTTGTCTGAACACCAAACTCCTACATTGGCTGCAATCCAGATTGGAAAAAAGTTTAAGCTTAAATCTAGGAGTAAAGGAGTGGAGTAACCACCTAATTGTTAGAGCACTGGCTTTGGAACCCAGAGACCAGGGTTCAATTCCCACTAGCACTCCTTGTGACCTTGGTCAAGTCACTTAACCCTCCATTGCCTCAGAAAAATCCAAGTTATCAATGTCCCTGTTTAAAATTACAATGTAAACTGCTTTGACTGAATAACAGGTTTTTATACCCCTATCAAACTAGAAAGGAGCTTCCATAGAGCTGGATACAGCTAGTCAGGTACATCATGAGGGAGGAGCAGCCTAGTGGCTAGGATACAGTACCTCAGACCAGAGGGCTGGGGGGTTAGATTCCCACCTGGGGACAGCAATCTCAGGCTGGAGGGACTGGGGTTTCTAGTCCTATAGGCACTCCTTGTGGCCTTGGGCAAGCGAGTTAATCCTCTGTTGCCTCAGGTACACAATGTGAGCCCTTTGGGGACAAGGGAATGTATCCAGTACCTCTGTAGTGAATACATAAATGTAAACCGCTTTGATTGAAGGATAAGGTGGTATAGAAAAACTGGTTAAAAAACAAATTAAATGCAGCAGACTAAAGTTTATGCCACATGATGCATAATCAGCTGATTAGATCTAAAACTGTCTGTCTGCATACCCCTCATTCCTTTAGGGAGTGACAGGCACATCAGTCAATGTTTCTATTACAAAACCTATAGCCCTGTCTCAAGGGACACAGTTCAGCTTGCAGAAGCTCTTGTGAAGGAGTCATACCTTCCAGCAGCTACAACTTCACCGTCTCCATCCTTTGGAGGGATCATTTGCCACTACTGCTGAAGGTGGTGTCTAGAGAGCAGTGTTTTCCAAACTTGGTCAGGACCCCAAATGGGGTCACAACAGTGGATAGTGGTTACAGAAGCATGGTCACTTCCCCCTCATCTATGCCATGTAGTGGCAGTCAGAATGTGACCCATGAGCCAGTAAACATTCATAGGCTGGAAACCCATGCTGAATACTGGGGTCTGTAAGCACACTGCACACTGACACCAGGGACCCTGTGCCGTTTCCTGCTGCAGATGAGGGGAAGGAGGCTGGAGACCTGCTATGCTGATATCATCTGGGGTCAGATGAAGTCAGTTGCTAAAATGGGGTCACATGGAATAAAGGTTTGGACAGCACTGGTCTAGAGGCTTCAAACTGAATTCTGCTTTATTTATATATTCTGCACACATCTCAGATTACAAAATATGATAAATTCACAATACACTAGTAGTAAACACACACATTTTCAAAGTGCTACCTCATCTTTGACCACATTGGAAGAGAAAAGCTTGTTTCCTACATATTAAATAAATTACCAGCTTTATGGACAAAACGCAATCACCAAAAAGGCTGAATGCTGTGCAATATTAACCTGTAATCTAGTACCTGAACAACAAAGTTCATGTATTCTGTCTGCAAGACAGTTCAAATAAGCAAGGGCTTCCCCAGCTAAAGCTTTAAAGACCAGGCCAAAAAACCCCTAAACATCTATTCAATGCTTTAGTGGGCTCTATCAACGCAATGGTTCCCTGCCTTTTGTCACACTGAAAGGCTAACCTAGCAGCAGCCTTCATAACCATCTGGAGAGTTTACAAAGTCAAACATTGTAATCCACTTTTGATAGAAAAAAACATGACTATAAAACTAAAAACCTAGCCACAAAGCAAGTGTCTTAAATGTGTCTCAACATTTTTTTTTTTTAATTTAAAAAAAAAAAAAAAACCTAAAAGTGTTCCTTAACTACTGTTGAGAATCTAATATAAAAAAAAACACAAACTTAGTCTTATTAGACTAGAATCTTTAAATCTTTAGTTCAGATAGTGCATGACAGTGAAAAAGTAGAAGTTGGATAATTTTGTTCTGAATATTGGTAAGAGAAGACTGGAACGTGGTACTAAGTGCAAACAATTGAATATATCTTCAGTCTCTCCATGTTAGTCAGTCAAGCACAATGGTTTGCACATTGCACATTTATGCAGACAATCATAACCCTTAGAACACGCTAATGGAAAAACAGTAATGCCGATAGCACAGATCCTTGCAGATGCCTGAATGTACATCAACCCATTCAAACTTAACTTCCTTGACCAACACCTGGTAACCCTGCTCACGTGATAACTAGGTTCTGTCCCTGCAAAGGGGAGGGTGGGACGACAGTTTCTAAAGCCAACACTTAACTGTCTAGGGAAAAAGAATGCTATGCCAAGCATTGTGGTCTGAAATAGAAATTATAGATTTCTTTGAAAAGAATATAGCTGGAAAACTAATCTGGAGCAGGCCCATAGAGGGTGTTTGAAGCAAAGAAATTGTTTAAAAGGTTACCTCTAACATTTTTGGATGCCCCAGCAAATAAAGAGCCATGTTCTCTCTTCTGGGACTACTGTATAATAACAGCTCAGACAAGTTACAATTGTGTACTCCCTAAGCTGATAGTCTAGTCCTATTCTCCATTCCCCTGAAGACAATTCCCATACCTGCTCTTTCCTTGAATTCTGCTAGATAAGACCAAACATGCAAGTTATGCTGCCCAGCCAGCAGATGGAAGCAGAACAGAGCAGCTTAAGTGCCACACAGATGCCAGTATGACACCTCCAAGCTTTGAGAACTGTTTTTTCTCCTTGGACAAGCAGGATAAGTCAGCCACACTTGGTGACATCATCCGATGGTGCCGAGACGGAAGTACTCTCCATAGCTCAGAAGGGCTTTTGCCCTTCTGAGCATGGGCCAACAGGCCCTGCCCCCCCAGCCTGCCCCTAGCTAGCCAGTTTCAGTTCTTCCGCCTTGCCAGCAAGATGGATCTCTCCAACTAAAATGAACCAACTTCTAAAAGAAAAAAGGAATACCCTTACTTGCTCAATTTTAAAATATCCATGATACTGTCTCATATGCTCCTCTTTCAGATCCACAGCTGTTTCAGATACATTCCATCTCCATTCAGGGAGGGCTGACTGGAAGCCACTGGGCCTGGCGGCAAAGCGCTCACAGCCTGCAGATGCCGCTTACAGACCTCCGAAATCCAGATCAGACAACCCTCAAGGCAGCCCAGGATGTGCCTGAGAAGGCCTCTGTCCCCGGCCGGCCGATGCTCTCCTCACATGTGTGGACCATGGGGGTGGCCATCTTGCCACAACCGCTGCAGCTCGGGATGTGCCTCTGAGGCCTCCTTTCCCTGCTGCAAGTCTTTGGAAACCAGCCTGCTCTCTGCAACTTGAACTATGCCCACAATGCATTCAGACTCCTGCATGCCTTTGACCGGGCTGAGCCTGCCTGCCATGCGCTCACAGCCCGCTAACGTTTAAATGCACCTGAACGCCACTGGAGTTAAAGCTTCCACCATGCCTGAGTTCCAGCCTGAAATGTACTGCGTGTGGGGCTAGGATCTCTGCTGCCTACTGGCCCAAGACTGATCAGAAGCCATGAGGAAACCGTGAATAGGATAGTGGCAATCAGGCTGGGCACGGGACATGCCAATTCAGGCCTCCATCCCCTCCCATCTTGGCCAGGACCCCTGGAGCCAATAACTGGATCGCTATGCCCATGCAGCCTCCAGCTGCAGCACTGAAGCCTGCACCAAAACTTAAAGATTTGCACTCTCCGGTTGCCTTAATCAACCGGTCTGGGAGGGAGCTCTTACCTGCAACCGCCAACGGGGCCGGTAGTGCTCAACTACACAGAAAGTCCTTGGCGCCGAGATGATCCCCCTGCATGGCAAGGCTGACTGCATGCAGAGCCCTCGGCGCCGAGCTAACTGCCTGATGGCATCTCTACGACACTATTCACTGCTGTGGTGTGCATGCAGCACCCCTATAACCACGATGGCGCTGAAACCCTCTCGGTGCTGAGGTACTCGCCGTTTGGCTCCAAGGCTCAACTTGGCGCTGTACCTTCCCCAGTGCATCACGAGGGAGGACCTCCCCCTTCTTCAGCATTACAGCACGAGGGAGGACCTCCCCCTTCTTCAGCATTACAGCACGAGGGAGGACCTCCCCCTTCTTCAGCATTACAGCACGAGGGAGGACCTCCCCTCAACCTGACAAGCTCCAGCAACTCTGCCAACCCCCTTTTCTTCATCTAAGCAGCAGATGGCTCCTCCCCTTCCCTCCTACAGCTCCTCCCCTTTCAGCATTGCAGCATGAAGGAGGACCTGGCTAACCACCTGACAGGCTCCATCGATGCAAGCAGATGGCTCCTCCCCTTTTCTTTGCCCCATTACACAAGATGCCGGACTGGCCTGGGCCAGCACCCAGATCATGCTCAGTGCACTCAGTGCCTACTCAGGATGCTGCACCGAGGATCGACACATTCGGGGGCATAGAATGGAGCACCCGGCGGACCCTTTGCATCCTCTCCCAATTGCCTTAGAAGAAGGTGACCTTGCACAAAGTCACTTAACCCTAGTGCCTATAAAGGATGGCCTGAAATTCAGTTACAATGCAGAACAATCTGAGAATGTGACTTTAGACAGTCTCTTAACCTACTCCACTTACACTGCCGCAAAACACAACAGTGGCAACAGTGTGGTGCTGTACACACAGCAGTGTGTTCAGGGTCTGAAGGTCACAGGTTCAAGCCTCAGCTGTGGCTCCTACAAACCATGTCCCCATATTTCTGAATCACCCAGTCACACAGACAACGGTGCACCCCATGTCTGACCCGAACTGATGATATAGATCTCATATCAGTCTGAACTCCGGGTCACCAGGAGTCAACAGACTTGAAAAACATGCATTGCTCCCAGTCTCAGTTCTCTAAAGGAAATGCACAGGCCAAGCGGTCTGGACTTGAGTGCTGGCCATGTCGTCAGAATTATAGTCCAACAACTAAGGACTTTGTGTGAGATGCACCCTTTATGGGCCTCCAATGGACAAGTATGGGAAGCTTTAAGGGGCATGACACCCATCAGCCGTGGACAGAACACATTCCTTGTGCGCCTCCGAAGGGAACCTGCCAATCTCCCAACTCCATGCTGCAATCCACCAGATGTGGATGCAATGTTTTGACAATTCCCCTCCGATTGCGCAACCCATAAAATCAGTAGACACTCAGAGGTGAATGATATGCACTCCTCTTTACCTCCAAGGAAAGGCTGGGCAATCTCCCTCTATTGCACAGCCAATAAATCAGGAGCCCAGGCTGGGCAATCTCTCCAATTGCACATCCAAGGAATCGGGAGCCACTCACATTGATGGCAGGATATGACCTGCATCTACGAATTTGAAAGGATATTCACAACGCCTCATGCATGGAGAAATAACAGCACTTAAGAATGTGAAAGATGGTACTCAACTCCTCAGGCACAGAGGATGCCCTCAGGGCCCCTGGTCGGTGCATGGTCATATGGGTGAAGCCCCTCATCGCCCACTTGTTTGTGCACACACGACTCCCGGAACCAGGCAACTGGTTCAGCATTTAAACAGCCCTGGCACCCCGGAGACCCTTGTGGGGCCACCTGCCTAACAGTGCCACCTATTTGGTCATGACACTGCACTCCCCTGCATAGACTAACCTATCAAGAAAGGGAAGGTAAACAAAAAAAACACCGAGGCCTCTTCCACTTCGTGGCCCCCACAGTGCTGCAGCACAGCCAAAGGGTAGCCGCTCTAGCACCACAGCGTGGCCAAGGGCAGCCACTCTTGCTGACTGGGGCTACATGATCAGACTGGGGCTACATGATCAGATCTACCTTAATCAGACTCGGGCTACGTGACCAGACTACAGCCGTCAGCACAGGGTGCATGTGCATACCTGTGCTCCCCACATGTGCTCCTCATGAACATGTGATGGCTGCACACCTCTGCAAGGAGGGCACTGACTGTTCCATACCTCAGAGGAGCTGGAGATGGCCACTACAACCCTGCAGAGAGAACTTTGCACTAGACAGGCGCCATCATGCGCGGTAAAATGGTGTGCACAAACGCAGAGCGCCAGGCTCCAGGTCAGCCGGGGAATCACCAGTCTCCAATTTTCCTCATGGTCAACCAAAGTCAGCACTCTGGTTCACCACACAATGAAGGTCACAGCTCAAGGCCTGACTGAGGATCATGTGGGAATTACTACGTATCGCCATAGTGCCGCAATGCCTCGACACGTGGTCGGTGAAGAAACAGATGTGCGGACAGTCATCTAGGTAACCATTGGCCTCACCAGCGCACTAAGGGGACAGACCCCCATCCCTGCAAGGAGACCAAACCAAGCTGTACCAATGGATCCAGGTTGTGTGCACCCTCTGTAGCACAGGCAATACTGGAAAGCAGGATCAACTGTCCGAACCTGCTGGTTGGAACTCCACCCTTCGGAAGCAGTCACCCCGCTGCCCACACAACATGCGTTTATTATAGGCATAACTTGAGGCTTTCCTCCTCACTCATTGCTCACCGGTCGGCACCAGTGCTTTTTCCCCAATCAGCTGGCGCTACAACGCATAACTGAGCCTGACCCTTTGACAGCTTTTGCCCCAGCATCAGTCTGTAATCCATCTTCAGTGCCTTCCCTTAGCCTTGACAGCTGGCCAGCTTGTCCATTGTTCCAGCTGAACAGGTCATCCATGATTGTGACCACACGCATCAGCTGAATAACTTATCCATGATTGTGACTGCATGCATGCTCCACCAGACAGAGCCTCAAGCCAAGCCAACGGCAAGCACTGTGTTCTAGTGCTGCCAAAGCATCTGTCGACAGCCTGTTGTGGCCCATACTTGTGGCAGGGACACCTGCTCACACTACATGCAACATGGACACTCAACGTGTAATCAAACTCTGGAATTGTTACCGGAGGATGTAGTAAGAGTGTAGCCGAGTTAAAGGTCCATAAACCTTTATTATATCAATGCTTGAACCAATACAAGCATGGGGGAACCTGCGTCTCTTGGGGATACTGCCAGGTACATATGACCTAGATTGGCCACTGTTGGAAACAGGATACCGGCCTGGCCACTGTTGGAACCAGGATACGGGGCTTGAACCTTGGTCTGACCCAGTATGGCATAACTTGTTCTAGCGATCTCAAGGACACATCTGACCAAGTCATGAACTGACGCATGGCTCAGGTCCTTTGTGATGTTAGTGATACAGAGAGATGCAATTGGAGCATTATCGATATTGTTGCTGGCCCACTGTAGATATTGCAGCGATGCGTCAATCTTGCACCACTCTTGCAGCGTTTTCAACATAACTGCTGTGAGCAGGGATAGCCACAGTAGCAAACACTACGCTACTGCTGGGTGGGAAAGGGTATTCCCTCTGCTGTTGCATTGTCTATGGCTGCTCTTTGGACTCCCTCTGCAGTGCATCATCTATGGCTGCCCTGAGACCATTATTCTGCCACTACCCATTAAGACCTTATACTCTCACAATAGCTGCCGCGTGGGTGCGATGTGGGATGGCATGTCTGTACGGCACTCCACACAGCGCTGCATTCTGCACAGTGTGCGTGCACACTGCACGTTTGCATGTTGCCACTGCCACCAGTTACCCAAGGTACACCTTTACCCAGGGCACACCATTAAAAGCATCCAGACCTGATAAAGAGTCACCTGAACCTGATCTCGGCCTCCCCCTTTCCACCACAACGCATGTCAGCTTGGGAGGCACCAAGTGTGGCTGACTCATCCTGCTTGTCCAAGGAGAAAAACGGAGTTACTTACCTGTAACTGAGTTCTGTGGCCAGCAGGATAAGTTAGCCACACATCCGCCCACCTCCCCTTGGAAGGGGCTTGGCCCTATGACCAGTGCCTGCCTCCTAGCGGCTAAGGCTCAGCTAGTGATGAACTGGCTAGCTAGGGGTGGGCTGGGGGGCAGGGCCTGTTGGCCCATGCTCAGAAGGGCAAAAGCCCTTCTGAGCTATGGAGAGTACTTCTGTCTCGGCGCTGTCAGGTGACGTCACCAAGTGTGGCTGACTTATCCTGCTGTCCATGGAGAACTCATGTTACAGGTAAGTAACTGGGTTTTTTTATAGGAGTCTTCAAAACAGTCCTGGACTGGTCTCAAAGGATTCCAGGGAAAAAAAAAGTTAGCCAGTATATAAAAGGTCTTCCTTATCCCACTAGACCAGTCCAGATGAGTGGGATGTCCATTCAGTCCTGACTGCTTGTATCAGAAAGACAATGGATGGAACTGCCCTGCCAAAAGGCACCGTCTCCAGCTCCCACACAGCCTGCTGTGTTTCACAAAATGTGTTTAGACAGCCAAGTAGCTGCCTTATAGATGTCCTCTGGAGATGAAGCAGACCATGGCTAGGACAGCTAGTGCCCTAGTGGAGCAGTTTCCAACATCTTCCATCATGCATTTTCCTCACAGAAGGTAGGCTGAAATAGCAGCCTCCTTAATCCTGTGGACAATAGACTTGACCATTGCCTTCCTTTCCTCAGGCCATCGCAACAGAACAAAAAGATGGTCCAACCAATGGAAGGAATGTGTTATCTCCAGATGCTTCATTAACACCTATCCATCCAGGTACAGCAGGCTACCCAAAGATCCTCTAAAGAGGGTGTAACAGCTTAATTAAGGTGAAGACAGAACCTTTGGGAGAAAGGACGGCAGCATCCAAAACAAGAGACATCAAGGTGACCACGGCTTTTCAGCCTGTGGGTATGGGATTCCCATGGGCAACCAGCTGTATGCTAGCTGCAATCATGGCAAAGATCTTCCCTGTTCTGCCAGTGGGGATCCAATCTCCTGTGGGCAGACAGGAAGGATCTTTGCTGTGATCATGGCTTGTCTTCTGTCCATGGGGTAAGGGATCCCTGTGGTCAGCCTGCTGCAGTTTTTGGTGGGGCCAAGGCCCCATGTGACCCACCCTTTGACACCTATTTACAAATATTTAAGTCAAGCTGTAAATTTCAAGTCAGGCACTAGCAGCTGAGACCTCACTTCCCTACCCAAATTCTCAGTCTTCAAGTTTCTGGAGTGGGGGGCCCTCAAAAGTTGTGTACATCTGTAAGGCTATATTTATTAGGAATCTTCTCATGAAAAAAGGGGAAGCAAGCCTAATATAAAAATCTGACTTAATACACCACTGCACAGCACTAGCAGAAACCAATTATCTACTGCCTCACTTAGCTGAGGCTCCTCTTGTGGTACAGGTCTGCAGTCTCCCCCCTCAATACCGTCTTCCCTCAGCTGTTTTGCCCACTCAGGACTCATTCTTAGTTGCCTCTTCCCTGAACTGGCCTCATCCATACCCTTCCTCACCTTGGTCACCACTAGTGTGCACTGAAAATTGCACTGGTTTTACCAATTTTCAATGAGGTTGACACTGGGTGCTTTGAGGTTTGCATTTTTTGCTTGGATGACCATTAATGTGCAGATAGAAAAGGGTCTCCTGTTTCAACAGTTCAAGTCTGAGGTATGCAGTGCATAACTCCCAAGCTGTCTCAGTTCTTAGGAGACTGGAAGTAGTATTTGAGCTACAGTTGTGGTCATCAGAACTCTTGCAGTCCAACCCCTCAATGTCCAATATCTCCTTTAAAAAAAAAAAAGTGGCCAGTGAAATGGCTTTGGACTATGTATGCACAGAACAAAACCAAAACAGGAAAGTGTAGGAAAGAGTATAACTGGAGCATTGCCAGGACATTTGCATCCATATAATTCAAATCAATTTGAGAAGAACCACATTTGCATTGGAGTAAAATTAAACACGCCTATAATCAATTGTCAGTACTCATAATTTGCATCAATGAACAATGGCTCTAATATTTAAAATAGCCACATTCACTCCCTGTTCCATTTTTCACAATGGTGAAGATGAGAGCTGCCTGAGAGTTAGAAAAGCCAAACATCAAAAGGTGTACAAGGGATATTGTGTCTACAGTTTGTAGTGTTAAGCAGTTTCTTGCTCATGGAACTGTCAAGAACCTCCCATATGGTGGGAAGAGGAAAATAAATCCAAGTCTTCGAAGATTAGTGCAAACTGTCGGAAAATTATGTACAACATCCAAATAGCTTAAGGCTGACCTGGAGCAATCTGGCACGGCGATTTCAACCTGCAGCATACACTGCACCAAAGAAAGACCATATGGGCAAAAGCCAAAGAGGACTCCACTGCTCAAAGACAAAAAAAAGGGAAGCCTGATCTTTGCCCAAGCCCACTTTGAGAAGCCATAGTCCTTTTGGGAAAGTGTTCTGTGGATAGATGAAACCCAAACATTTCAGCTCTTTGGCAATGCAGACTATAAAATTCATTTCTTCACTTGTAAATGCATTGCTAAAGGGAAACACACACCCTTCCTACAGTTAAATATGGAGGAGGTTCCATAATGTTGTGGGGCTGTTTTGCTGCCTCAGGAACCTGAGGCCTGGAACGTATTAAAAGGAATCAGGAAGTCAGGGAGGACTACCAAGATAAGGGAAGACATGCTACCTAGTGTCAGAAAACTAGATCTGGGTTGAAGGTCATGGGTCCTCCAGCAGGACAAGGGCCCAAGACATGCATCCAAAAGTACAAAAGAAAGGTTAAAAACGGAACAGATGGATTGTTTTAAACTGGCTAGCTACGAGTCCTAATATCAATCCAATTGAGAACCTATGGAAAGAGCTGAAGTCTGCCATTGGTAAAAAGGAATCCTGGAAACATTCAAACAAAAAAAAACCCTGAGGCAATCACGGCAAAGGGTGCCATTAATCCCTGTCCAGGTCATTTTGTTTTATTTTACCTCAGAAAACTAATGTCCAACTTGCAGATGTTTTTGTTGAATACCTTTTGAACATTACATTACTACTATACAGTTTTGAATATTTCCAATGTCTCCGCCTAGAACCCTGTCATGCAGCATTCAAACAGCAGCTAAAAACCCACCTTTTCTCCTTAGCCTTTAACCTCCCCACCTCCTCTCCTTCCTTATAGCTCTACTCTCTTCCCTCTATTGTTCCTCAGTCCACTCTGCTTTTATAAATTAATTTCCTTTCCTTTTCTGGCCTTGTGCCTTACTTTTATTGGTTTTTATTTATTGTAAACCGCTCTGATTTTATTTTGAAGGGCGGTCAATCAAGTTTTAACAAACATAAGTGCAAGTGGTGTACCAATGCCTGCCACAATTATGTGGCTCAAATTTGAGCTGGGTTCTGTAGTGCAGACCAAAAAGGATCTCCTGTTTTGGCAGCAGACACTAACCTCTTGGGGAAAAAGGAGGGAGGGAGAGAACGTGGGGTGCAGTTCTAGGCACTATGGCAACCTGCATCCAGGAATTGTCAAAACCTTGATTTAAGCAGCTTCACTTGTATTCTGGCAATGTTAGCATGCTGGCCACCTATGGCAGTTTCAACTATTGGTCTGGCCCAGCAAAACATCTGCAGCATTTTGACAGTCAGACCTGCAGCAATAAGTCATCATTCCCCATGATAGCAAGGCTTGGTCTGGTATTGTGGGATAGAGGCAGTGGCAGCTTTCAACAGGCAAGATGCTGCCCAAAACCATAGTATGCTGGAGGGGTACCATCTCCCGGCAGGAGTTTGTGTACTAGGTACTTGTGACTGGTATCAAGGCTTGTGCCATATGCTCAAGTAGGTCGAGGGGAACCAGATGTTGAAGTGCATGGCAAGGGCAGCTTGGTGATACTTCAAGGTCTTCCCAGCAAGAGAAAGGGCTCCCACCCCCCTCTAAGTGGGAGATTGGTAGGATGCTTCATGTTCAATAATGGCAGTCTATGGAAATTTCACAGCTAGGACACTGAAGAGGGCAGCGATGGAACTGCAGCTTGGCACAAGACCTCAGCTTTGCGTCAAGCGGCACCTTGCATTGTATGTTTGCCAGTTAAACTCTCCTTCCCAGTCTGTTCATAAAAACTGAAGCTTTCAGGCAGATCTGTCAAGCACCATTAATGTGGTAGCTCCTTGTAAGAGACTAAGTGTTTGCCTGTTTTTGGCTAGGATGCAGTTCTGTTCTACAAATTCATCTAATTAAACTCAGCGATGCTAGGGTTCAAGTAACATCTCCCTGAATGTCATAGGGTTAAGGACTGCTTATGTATGCATGCAAGCCAGCCAGAAAAACACTGGATACAGAGGAATGCTAAGTGAAATCAACACTGCATTCCATTGCTACAAATAGAAACTGTGGGTTTCTCTTGCTATAAAACAGTTACACTACATAAAATGTCCAAGACTAATCCCACATGTCTACATAATAGGAACTCACCATAACAAGGAAACCATTATGTGTTGACTTTTCCAAATGCCTGTTGCTTATTGTATTTGTTTGAAAAATAGCGTTCACAAAGTGCAACAGCACACTGCAGGTCTGAAGTCTGGTGGTGCTGCTGAAAGCTTGACCAGTTTCAATTAGGCTCTTTAAATCCGTATCCCTGATTAGCATAGTATTGTCTATTATACATTATGCTTAAGGAAACAGTGTTCCGGAAACAATGCATCCCATTGTCACTAAATTGTAAAGATGACAGTGATGACTTACCTCTAGCTTAAAAACTACTACTAGTAATCTAGCCTCATTTAAAAACCAGCCACAATGACAGCTAGTGCAACACCAAATTTTAAAAGGCTCTGGGATAATCCAGGATGCTATGAACTGGCAAGACTGATACAAAAGTGCTGGACAAAAATGAAGCAATACTAAAAATTAGACTATATGGACAGATAACATGTCTTAAGTCAACATGGGTTCAGCAGTCTTGACAACTTTGAAAATAGCCATAAGAACATAAGATGTGTTATACTGGATCAGACCAAAAGGTCCATCAAGCCCAGTATCCCATCTCCAATAGTAGCCAAACCAGATCAGAAATACCTGTCAATATCCCTAAAGGTAGAAAAGCAGCATGCAATCTCAGGGGAAAGCAGTGAATTTCCCCAGTCCTCTAATGTTTTATGGACTTTTCCTCCAGAAACTTGGCCAAGCCTTTTACACCCAGCTATATTAGCAGCTTTTGTTACGTCCTCCAGTAACAAATTCTAGTGTTTGATCATGCATTGAGTGAAACATTCTCCAGTTGTGTCTCCTAGTCTTTTAGCTCCTTCAATCTATGTTTTCCATTCTACTCATTTTATAGAGCCCTCTCTCCCCTCAGCCATCTTTTCCAAGCTGAACCGCCCTAACCTTTTAAAGCTTTTCCTCATGGTGTACCCTTCCATCCCATTTATTGTTTTGGTTGCTCTTCTCTGTACCTTTTCTAATTCCACTATATAGCAGTCACATCATGGTGAGAAATTATGCCTCTATTAAACTTTATATATAGATTGTAAACCACTTTGGTACCCTGGAAGGGCAAAGAGGCTAAAATAATCCTGTTTTATTCTCCATCTCTTTCCTTATGATTTCTAGCTATTTGCTTTCTTGGTTGCTGCTGCACACCAAGCAGCATATCAAGGTATTATCCACAATGATTCCTAGATTCTTTTCCTGGGAGGCGATTTGTAGTGTGTAACCTTTGTGTAACTAATTTGGGTTGTTCTTCCTCAAGTATGCAGTTTTGCACTTGTCCACAAAATGTCAAGTGAATGAGTAGCTTGTCATCAAGTGTTAAAAGCCCACTGAAAATACAAAAAAGGTCCCCCATGAGAAGCTCCATAGTCATGAGACAGGAGGATTGGAAACTGGCTAGAGGATAAACTGGATAGGACTAGTTACCTAAATAGGAAGTAGTGGAATAGCCCAGAAGTCTGTACTGGGACCTGTGATTTAATATCTATCTATAAGTGATCTGGATATCAAGAGAAAAGTGAGGTGTTCCAATTTGTGGAGGACAATAATTCAAAGTTGTTAGCAAGACAGCAATTGTGGGAATTTACAGAGATCTTATGAATAGAAGACTGGGCATCTAAAAGTGGCAGATGGAATTTAATGTGGACAAGTGCAAAGTGGTACACAGGGGGGTACACAGGGGACCCCCCCAAAAAAAAGGCAACCCAGTGTGCTATCACTGCAAAAAAAGCAAATAGAATGTTAGGGATATGAAAAGGGATTAAACAAAAAACCCACAACTCCCCCCTCCCAAATAAAAAGACTCAAGGTAACCAATACAATTGAATTTTCAGATTTTATGATGGGGTTTTCAGAACTGCACCAAAAGAGCAGAACTAACAGTTCAGAGAAGATCAAAAAGGTAATTAGGGAAGGGAACACCTTATTGAAAGAAAGTGACAGGTTGAGCCATTTGTCTTGCAGGTAAGCAGCAATGCTCTGAGTGGGGTGAAACAGCCAAACCTTTGAAACACTAGACACTACATAAAACCCAGCAGCACATTGGGTAGTTGTGGAATCTTATCAAGGCTGTTAGAATGCAGTGTTCGAGAGATTGGGACAATTGGCCTCTGTTGGAAACAGTATGCTGGGCTTGGACCTGTGGTCTGACTCAGTATGGCATCTTATGTTCTTAGGTTTCTGGAAAAAGGTTCATAAGTTTGCCAGGTAAACTCATGAGATACATGCTGAGATGACCTAGGCAATAGGATGCTGGGATTGAACCTTGGTCTGACTGTGGCTTAAGTTATGTACAAAAAAACCCCAAATCAACCAAAAACCTTAAGCCCAGTAGATTGAGCCTTTGTAAGCCACCTGGGCATGTCCCCCTTCTTAGATCCAGCCCTTCCACCGTTCAGTCATTGCAACAGGGCCAGGATTAGGAACCATGCACCAGGGCTCCTGAATCCTGGGCTTTAGGTTGGAAGTTAGAGTACTTAAGGGCATCGGTGGGAAACTGGGGACTAAAACCCCATCTCTACAGCTTCCCTAGCCGATTGTAAGCTCTGATGATGGAATCCTTACATCTACATGCCTTATAGCACGATACAAGTGACTAGTACTGATCTGGAATGCAGAAAACCAAGCAGGAATTTAAGCAACTTAAGAGTGCACATTACTTGTTAATGAGCCACTAGGCTGGCACAAGCTGATTTTATGATTAACCCTTTTTCAACTTAGCCACAACTACATGATACTAAGCTCTGATTTTTTTCCCTTATGTCTTTAGACTCTAAAGTAGGTACATACATAAAGGAAAAAGGGAAACTGGAATGTCTCATGCCTCTCCCAAGAGTAGCTCATGAGTTACACATTCAGGTGTGAGACTACGCCCTCTGGGGATAAGAATCAACCTAGGTCTGCACACGAGGCAAGTCACTTAACCCTGTATGCCCAAGGAGCAGCAGTGGGGACTCAAGCTGTGCTTCGAGTTCGACCTGCTGCTCTAGCCATTAGGCTTTCTTCCATGCCAAACAGAGACTATTGCTTCATTTCTAAATCTCTTTGAGACTAAGCCCACGTACATTCCACACCAGGGCTTATGAACACAAGAAAGCTGCTCTGCCCAATAACCCAGCGCATCAAAAGCCAAGGACAAAAACTGAAACAAGAAAGTTAATCATTCAAGACGGATGACCCTGAATTTGTCAAGCTATTGTCTGAGCAGGCTGCAATGAGAGGTGAATAGTTTAAGGAAAAGCCTTCCCAAAACACTCTTCAAGACAGAAAATATGCATTATGCACCCACAGTCAAAGTCCTTCACACATGTCAATGATATGCATTCACGTTTACACTAAACGGCAGCTTATTCAGTCATCTTCACCACTGCTGAGTGACATGGCCAGGACTGCAGCTTTCAAGAGCCCAAGTGGCTCCCTTGTGTGCGCCTTGGTCATGCTCTTGAAGGGGAAGCATATGAGTGGGTGAGGTGACAAGGCAGAAGCATAAAGCACGTTGGCTAAGAGCAAGCCTGTTCGACAGACTTATCCAAATCCCATGTGTGATGTCAGCATCTGGACAGGGAATCATTGAGGCTCTCAGCTCACGCCAGATGTTCAGCAAAAATAGATAGGAAGTTTAACCTCTTCTAAACAAAGAGCAGAAACCTTTGCTATTAGCAGCATAGGTGGTGTGCTTTGCTTTCCAAGTTTCATGGTTGCTAAGTGTTGCAGGGAAAGCTGGGGGCACACAACACATTGAACTGCAAGAGACACTAGGAGACAGCTAGTGCAACATCTTTGGTAGATGCAAAAGAAACTGTACTATTATGGCTCTAGGGCTGGGGTCACCAACCTCCAGAGGGCCGCGGGCCGCACAGCCGACTACCGGGAGCCTCGCGGGCTGCACCCCCCTTCTCCCCGCCCCCGCGAAAAAAAACAAACGCAAAATTATGAAAACAATGGCTGATCACCTTTATTGAGTTTAATGAGATGGCTGATGATTCATGCTAGCAGACAAACGCTTAAAGTCCGGCTTCACAGATGACACTGACAGGAGAAGGGACACTTGCAGGTGGTTGTCGGTGAGCTGCGAGCGCGTGGATACAATGGCGGGAATCCTTGGCGGGCCGCACGTAATGTTAACCGGGGTAGAGCCTCGTGGGCCGCATGAAGGGACCTCGTGGGCTGCATGCGGCCCGTGGGCCGCAGGTTGGTGACCCCTGCTCTAGGGGGAACAGGAGATGGCATTCTAGGAGTATGCCTATTCCCCCCTCCCCACCCCAATAACCTGACCAAAGATTTCTTTAAGAGGAACTACCAACAGCTGGTGCAATCCATGCTACTGAAAGAGGGGCAAGCTCCCATCTCTACAGGGCTAAAGGAAAGCAGAGACTATGGAGAGAATAGGAGACAAGCAGGTCAGGCCAGGAGAGGAGCAGGAGCAGAGAAACCCAAATTCCCTGCTGAGATGTTTATTTGGCTGGTTTTTGGCAGATGCCGCTCTCATGATTCATCTGATTCTGTAGCAAGTTAGATAGACTAAGTCATTAAACCTTTTAGCAAGATCTTGTTAGCAACTTAGGTGGACCAAACACCCAACAGGTAGAACACTGAAGGATGCCCATCCTCAGCCCCAGAAAGTCCCAAGTAAGGAGGAAACCATTACATCACAGGTGTTGTGGTCTTTCTGCAGTAATTGCATTCTGCATGCCACTAATCCCAAAGCACTTTAAAATACTTTGAGTAAAAAGAAAGCTGATAAGCCATCTTACCAAGAGTGGCATGCAGGATTCATTGCAGAAAGAGCACCAAGGGAGAACACTGATCTAAGACTGGGAATGCCATCCAGCAAAGAAAAAAAACAGGAAGGATACAGAAAAAAGGGGACTCTATTTCCTCTTCCTACAGGGAGATGGCATGCCAGCATCCCAGAGATGAAGTGGTGTTCAGCGCTCATGGAGCAAGCTTCAGGCAGTAATTAAGGTGGTGGTACAGAGCACTGGAGAAAGATGCCTTTGATGGCCAGCTCCTGCAGGCACTCAAATTACCAAGTGCCCTTCAGGACAACTTAGTCAGGTGATTTAGTCTAATCAGTTGCAAGCAGAGCTGGAAAACGTAGAGGGTAGCAGTGTGCATGTCACCAGCAACATCTGGACTAGTTAGTACTATATACACACACCTGCCTCTCCATGACTGCACAGTGGCAAATAGAGGAGGAAGGGGCAAGCTGTAGGTATGAGTTGCTGTGCTGCACAACCAGGTGCTTGGCAATGGCCATACCTGGGTCCATCTATTAAGGGAAGTGCTACAGGGCCAGCAGCTAGGTTAGATAAGCATGTTCATCCCACCACTACAAACAGGATGCACAGTGAAGACTGGGCAGTTTAAGGTATCAGATGCTCTGCACACTTAGTTATCTAGATGTCAGACTTCCCTAGGCTTGAGGGAGCAAGTGGCAACACCATCCTGCAATTACCAACTGAGAAGTGCTGAAAGACAGCAGGATGGGCATGAGCTACATAAGCGGCAGCAACACCTGAGCACTAGTTCATTCAATATTTTGGCCCTAGGTGGAATGCCACTTATGATGCTGAGGTTAGTGGCCCATCAGATGTCATGCAACTTGGGCCATAGAAGCCCTGAAGCCCTTCAAGGATGCCTTCTCATCTCAAAATGTTATTCTACATGCAAAGGTAGGGTGTGAGATTTCTTTTGGACAGCTATAGGGACAGGTTTTGGTACTGGTAGACTTCTTGCCTGCTCAAGTATGTGTGGGAGGAGTTGAAGCCTCTCAAAAGGGTGCTTCTGTTAAGCTATCCTGGTGACCTGCAGGTGAAAGGAACTGATGCAGTAGACAGGAGTAGGCACACTGGAAAGCCATAGCAGCATTCAGCAGCACCCAGTTAGCATTTCCCTATCACCCTCTCCCCCTCCTTCCCATCACTTATGGGTCCCAGCACAAAAACTAACTAGTGGCAAGCAGCAGAGACCAGCTTAACACAAGTGACACCCATGCACAAAGCGAATGTGAGCAAGTGAGAGACTATGTTGGAAAACCCATCAAGGTCATACCTGGACTCTGGCATACTGGAAGTCTGGCCAGGCCTGCCCAAGGGTATCCTGCACCCTGTCCTGTCCAGCCTGTGCATGTATATTTTCTGTGGCAGGGATTAGTATGGGTCTCCATAGTTCATGGCTGGCACTTTAGGTGGAAAAAGCCTAGTGTTCAGGACAACCCCCACTTTGTTTCCCCCAATGCTCCACTAAATTGCTTGTCAAACACTAAGATTAGTTTCTTGCTATGATTTTGCCAGTTTCCACTGCAGTCACTATCCAGTCTAAATTTCTGGAAAGTACCTTTAGACACACATGCCAAGCTAATAAACCTATTTCCCCTTGCCTCGCTGTATTGCTGCTTCTCTTATAGCAGCATATTCTGCTCAGTAGAAAGATCCAGAGGATCACCCCAGAGGAAGAGCCAAGACAGCATGTTTCCAGAGAATGCCAGAGCTGCTTCTACTCCCCCCTCCCCACCCCCAGTAATATGCCAGAAAAAAGGGGAAGCATTAAAACAAAGCTATCTAAAGCTGTAGCCGCTGCCCCAGCCCCAAAACACTGCTGGATTTGCATCTAGTTAAGCCTCTGAAGCTTATCTGCCCCAAGTCCCCCGCTGTGCAAAGCCAGTGGATGGTCTGCAGCGCTTGGGGGTGTGGTAACCTCTACACCATAGCTTCAGTCTGCTGCAAATGATCAATTTGCTGAGGCTGCATTAGGCGAGGCAAGTCACCATGCCCAAGGTCTTGTAGACCCTTACCCTCTTCCCCTGGAAGAATGGGAATGTCCATGCTGGAGGAAGGTAGAGCCTCTTCAGCCTGCAATTCTGCACCAGGGGCTCCTGAAAGGATATGAGTTGTGGAAGTTCCAGCTATTGAGCCTTCAAGACCTGGTTCCTTCTAAGTACATCGGAAATGACTTTACAGCATATTTGGGCTTGTGAAACTGAATCATGTCTAGAAGACTTCCCAGGAAGTTAATGCATTAGTGTGAACTGTTTCTCAAGTTAATTCAACATGTGCTTCATTTAAAGAGTTTCATGAAAAGATCCATTACAGATAACTATTTGGGACTCTAAAGCATATACTAATTTTGGATAAAGATAAGATTCTGCTCCCTGTGGATCTCTTCAATATCTTGCTAATTCACAAAAAAGGCTTTTCCGTCTTAGTTCTAAGCAGCAAACAGATAAAGGGCTTCCTGAGTTATGTTTCTACTTTTTTGGATACCTCGTTTAGAGGTAAAAGAATCTATTCTGCTTAGCATTAAACAGGACATGAATATGATTAGTCAGCTTTAATTTTAGCAAGATGAATGGACTTGTTCATGGGCCAAATAAGGCTTTCCTGATGTGTTGATAAACTTAGGAAAAGCCTGGTTTTGGCCATGCATTGGAAAGCTAAGCCTAGGAGCAGGGTTCTGTCTTATTCAAATGGTAAGGTAACATTTAAAAATATAAGTAGCTATTTTTCACCCAGGAACAGCTGTGTACTTTTGGATTTGAAGTTATCGGCAACCTGTGTGACTGTTTCCCCTATTGTGGAAGAACAATGGATGGAAAAAGGATAAAAATGGACTATTGCCTAACCTTTTCCCCGCTCCACTTATTCCTTATAGCACCACTGTAGCCCTCCCTCTTAAAATTTGGGTCTATTGTTCAGATATTGGCAGTTGGCTCTTTATGGTGTACCTATTTTCCAATTCTTTTCCTTATGTTCACTCCAATATCTTGGATTTTTTTCCTGTATAAGTAGATACATGTTACGTTCTATTTTGAACATAATTTAAAATAGAGATCCTGAGCAATTCTGATAAGGGTCAATGAAGTTGTGTTCTAGCATAGGAACCTGTAGTGAAAGTCCCCTTGAGCTGTGAGGTCTAGAGCTAGGACTAGCTTGCAAGCATACATCTTAACCAAGCTCATCTAACCTACGTAAGTGCTGCATAAGCTGTAAACCTCCAGAGGGCTCATCTTGGTGCTGTGTTGACACTTTGGATGTTCTTGTCTTCAACCATGTTTATTGCTGTTTTAGCTCACTCATGCTGCTTTGGGGCTGTCCAGACAGCCTTGTTACCTCTTTACCCTCTGACAATGGTACAGTTTTTTACAAAAAAATCCTTTGTCTGCAGATCACATGGTGCTGCTTTGCTCTTCCTACTGCCCTGGTGTGTGAATTCTGCTTTGTGCCACTTTGTCCCTTCTGATGGTGGCTTGTTTTCCTGCTGTTTGTGCTCTGCCCCTATTCTGGTGCCCTGGGGTGCTTTCAACACTTTGGCCTGTAGTGCACTGCCCGTTAGGCTGATCAGTTTCAAGCCATGGGTGGTTGTGCCTTTATTATAATAGCTTGTCCCATAAATCTCAGTGAAGGCAAATAGGATGGAATGCACAAATATGGTCTATGAAAATCTGACCAGGCTTTGGAGAGGAATACTAAACGTCAGGTCATGAACAGCCCTAAATCAATGCAAAGACTAATTCAATTTAGCTATTTAAGAGTCACACAGAGCTGAGCTACAATCAACCCATTAGCGTAAAACAACCTGTTAAGGGTGCCCTAGAATCAAACTGCCCAGATGTGATAAAACATGTTACCTGCTAAAAAGGGTGTGCTTTAAGTTAGGTATACTTGCACGCAAATCCATGAAGAGACCTGTAAGTGTTAAAGTCCTCCCTATACAGAATAGCGTGCCAGCTTTAAAAAGATGTAGAAAGACTGCACGGAGTGGTGTGATTAGAGTAGCGGGCTGGGAGGTCATTGCTCAAGGACAGCACACTGTACCTTTACCACCTCAGGTACAGACAGACTAAGCCCTCTGGAGGCAAGAAAGTACCTGCAGTACTCTAACTTGCTTTAGCTCACCCCTTTCCAGTAGTAGCATTAGAAAGCAAAACATGTACATGGGCCAAATATGTAAATGCCAATTACATCAATATTTGTCTAGATACTCTGAAATGAGACATGTTCCAGGCACAGCTTGGGTGGTCCAAGAAAAACCGCCACTACAAACTTTGTTTTATGACTACATGTATGATCACCACATTTCTCCCCCCCCCCCCCCCAATCAGCAGTTACATCTGCTCCTACTATCAGTAAGGTGTTTGGACCTGGCGACTTCACAAGTGATTACAAGTGCAGTTGTGCTTTAATTCTGCAGTGTCCACCAAGCTTGGTACAGTATTCACTTGTGTTCTTGCATATATTTTAAATATATATTAGTATCAATAGCTTACAATATCAGGCATAGAAAAAGCCATATAATGCAAGTTCAAATATGCATTGGCCGTAGTGCCTATTTTGAAGGTGTGCTTTACACCAAGGCCAAACACCCTTAATTGAAGTCAGCTACCATAGCTACTGGTAGATTTATGTCAGCCTCTGAAGCTAGTTTGGGTTTTAATTTTGCTGCTTTTCACTACCTAATTCTTATCTTGGGAGTGTGCAGGCACACCTTAAGATTTGACTCAGCAGAATATTGCTTGTCCTGAGTGAGACCTGTAGCTGGTATTTTGGATCAACTGAAAGCTCACTAAGTGTATGCCAAAAATGTCTGTGTGAAAGGTTTAAATTCATGCAGCATCTGACTGAACAGACTTAAACAAGCCCTTGCTCTACTAACAGACATGGCCAACACGCCAGTTGCTTGGAGTTACAGGCCGAGAGTGGGCTTGGAGTTACAGGCCGAGAGTGGGCTTGGAGCAAATAAAAAAAAAAAAAACTGGTATGTCAATGGTATATCACCTTAACTGGGATGGAACCAGGCTGCTGGCATTAACCTTTAAAAAGGCGATAGAGGTCTATAAATTAATGGAGTGGAATGGGTAAACAGACTAGGGGACATGCAATGAAGCTACAGTAACCCATTTAAGACTATGTTGAAGAATATTCTCTTAACCAAACTCTGGAATTTGTTACCAGAAGATGTAGTAAAAGCTGTTAGTGTAGTTGGGTTAAAAAAAATGTTTGGACAGGTTTCTGGAGGAAAGGTCCATAAAACATTAAAAAAGGGACCTGGGATATCACTGCTTGCCCCAATACAAGCATTGTGGAACCTGTGTCTTTTGGGGAGACTGCTAGGTACTTGTGACCTAGATTGGCCACTGTTGGAAACAGGATACTGGGCTTGATGGACCTTGGTCTGACCCAGTATGGCATCTTATGTAATGCTCACCCAGCTTTCTTATATGGGCCACAAGATCATTGAAGGACAAAGCGGTATAGAAAAATGTTTAAATAGTCTCAGTAAATGAAAGACTAGAGGCAGGCATGTGCCAATGTGCAGTCACAACAAAGTTACAGTACTGTAAATCACAATATGCCGAGGTCCGTAACTGGACTTCCCCACAGCTAGTTCAGTTCATCTTATAGAACCCACCTCTTGCATCAACTATTGCTGGCCAACAGCACTTTCCAGCTCAGGACGACAGATTCACCAACTCAGAAGGGTTATATGCCCTCCTTCCCACTCCTATACTTGGCCCACCCAGGATGGTTCCTTTCCTATCGTCTCTGCATTGGAGAAAAATCAGGAAAATTCCACCTTTTTGCAGCACTGCTCATCCCCCTCCACCCAGCATTCCCCCCCCCCCTTGGTAAAGTTAGAAACTGCCAACTACTTATGACTGGGGCTCCTTCAGTCTAGGCCAGCGATGGCGAACCTATGGCACGCGTGCCAGCTGTGGCACGCGAAGGCCTTGCAGCTGGCACGCGGGCAATAGGTCCGCAAAAAAAAGAAAAAAGCTGTCTGACTGCTGCCGCGGACGCGGCAAGGGCAGAATGCAGCGTCCCGCGGGGCCCCCTCCGCCCGCTAAGCCCCTCTGCAAGAGCTTTCAGATTCGCGAGGGAGAGCGTCTCCCTCGCGTCTGTTAAGCCCGCAGGGGCTAATGGGAAATTTCCCATCAGCCCCTTTAGACGCGAGGGACTGATGGGAAATTTCCCATTAGCCCCTGCGGGCTTAACAGACGCGAGGGAGACGCTCTCCCTCGCGAATCTGAAAGCCATTGCAGAGGGGCTTAGCGGGCGGAGGGGGCCCCGCGGGACATTGTAATCTGCTGCGGCAGCAGCCAGAGCCTGCTTTTTTTTAAAAAAATTTGCCGGGGGGAGGGTTAGGTTAGGACTGCTAATGGGCAGGAGGGGGGGTGTTAGGACTGCTAATGGGCAGGAGGAGGGGGGGTGTTAGGACTGCTAATGGGCGGGGCGGGGGGGGGGTTTTTGAATGCTAATGGGCTGGTGGTGTTATGACTGCTAATGGGCGGGGGGGCGGGGGGTTTGGAATGCTAATGGGGCGGAGGGGGGGTGTTAGGACTGTTAATGGGCTGGGGGGGGTTAGGACTGCTAATGGGCGGGCGGGCGGGGGGGGTAGGACTGCTAATGGGCGGGCAGGTGGGCGGGGGGGTAGGACTGCTAATGGGCTGGGGGGGTAGGACTGCTAATGGGCTGGGGGCTGATGGGGGCTGTCTGGAAATGGGGTGATGGGGGTTTAGGGCTGGAAGTGAGTTGATGGGGGGCTAGGACTGGTATTGGGTTGGGGGGTTGCTAGGACTGGAAATGGGCTGATGCAGGGACTAGAAGGGAATGGATGCTGGGTGAGGCTGGAACTAGAAGGGAGCTGATGTTGGGGAGGATTAGAATGGGATGGGGCTGGGAGAGTAAAATGGAGAGGGGAAAAATATTTTGTGTGGGAGGGATAAAAAATCTACAATTGGCCGGGTATTGGGAGAGTAAGTGGGGATTGAGGATGGAGGGGTAAAATTTGAGTGGATGAAATAGGAATGAGGAAAGAGCAAAAGGAGAAAGATTAGTATGTTAAAAGCGGATGTAGAGAGAGAGAATGGAAAAAAAACCTAGAAGAGAGAAGAAAGGACAAATGGACAGCAGATGATGGAGAGTTAGCAGAAAACATGAAGAAACCAGAAGAAAGTGGCTGGAGCAATTGCAACTGAGCTGAGGTATTCTGTTTATGTAATTCCTTTTTGACATTGCACTTGTTCTCTTTCCCCAGTAGGTCATGTATTGTTATTGTCTGAAATGTATTGGTTTAATATTTGCAGTGTTGCCTTTTGATAGGTATGGTGTGGTGCTTTGTGAGTCCTGGTAGTGCTGTTAGGATACGGCGGGTTTGCTATTGGTTCTAAATGGGCAGTGTTTGTAGTAGTTCCTAATGTGCCTGGCGGTTGGCACTGGATTATAGTAATGTAGAAATCTTTTAGTCTGTCTTTATCCATACACTCATTAAGAGACATGTTTACTAAAAGTTAGTGTATGTTAGCATTATGCAAATATTTATGCAAATTGACGTGCTGGCACTTTGAAGAAATTCTTTGGTTTTGTGCGGCAGTTTGGGCACTCGGGCTCAAAAAGGTTAGCCATCACTGGTCTAGGCCAACAGAGGTCACCTCATTCTGCTGGCCTAACTGAGCTAGTTGGGGAAGAAAGGGATGGTGACTGAAGAACCATGCTGTACCTATTCTTAGTGTGCAGTTGATTTCTAGAGCCAGTTTTTAGCCTCCGACTGCTATAGCCTTAAAAAGAGTTAAAGGGAGCTCAGATTTCCCGTTACCAACTTTACTGGCAGGAGTAACATGTGCCACTATTTACTACCTAAGAGGTTTGCTCCGGTATTCCAGCCAAATCTAGAATACAGGAAGCAGCTTGCAAGCATTCAAAGCCTGGTATTAAAGGTGTCTGCTCTGAACTACTGCACAGAGAATTAAACGCAAAGCAATAAAGCTAGCTGCTGCTGTTTAGGATTTTGTGTTTCATGATATTTGGTTTAAAATCAAGTCATACAGTACTTATCTGAGCACATTAATGTGTTGTGATACCACAGGGCACCACTAACTGGGTTCAGAGGCTGCAAAAGTCTGTTTTCACATTTCTGCAACTATATAAAAAAAATAGAAGGATCATGTAGCAGCTTAGTACAAAAACAGCGAAGTGTTGGATGTTAAGATATTTTCACAGTAATTTAAAAAAAATCTTCCAGTTCGAGGTGCTAAAGTAAGGAGTTAGTACCAAAAATAAGCCAAAAAACGCTTCGTGTCAGTCCTGTTGGGGGAAGCTATACAATGCCTTCTCCCACTTCTGAACTCAATGGGGTCCTCTGAACTCCTTCCAAGTCATTTCCAATTGAGCAAACAGCAGTAGACATTCAAGGTATCAACGGCTAATTCTGTGTTCAACTGCAACTTACTGTGAAGTGTGGTGGAAGGCAGCCCAGTTGTGTAAGTAGACTTAACAGAGCAAAAAGCCTGACTGATCGAGGATTTGCCAGCACAAGTGTGCCTCATTAGTACAGTGAAAATTCTTTTCAGTTCCTTCGTTTCCAGATTAAATTTGTTCCAGAAAGCATGAAAATCTAAAGCTAGAGAATATCTATCAACGCTTCTGTGGCAGTGGGAAATCTGAATATCCAGGGAAGCAACAAGACCTAATGATTAGCAAATCCTACTTAGCTTGGACAGGCAAAGTCAATCCTGCTCTGCCATCAGTATTTTAAACAAAAGACTTGGGTGAAACTCAAAAACCTGAGCAAAGACTTACTCAGCCTGTCCTTAGTCATCTGTACCGTTACCCTTGGTTACTAGATAAGTGTGGGATAACACTAGTCAATTTATAACAGCAAATAGATCGACATTAGATTAGCCTTTAACAGAGTACAAGACTCCAAAAAAAAAATAGGATCTAAAGAAACCTAGAAGTTTACAACACAAAAAAAACCACAAAACCACCCCAACACAACCAACCATACCCATCGTACATATTCATGAAGCCCAAAGCAAGCCACCACACTTACCTTTATATGCTATAGAGATGTGCACAGCTAAGTTCAGCTTTCAATTTGTGTGTGTCCATATTTTTTTGAATCGTCTTGTGCACCTAGGCATGCTAAGATTTTTGCACATGCATTAGTTTGTAGGTACAGATGTGCACAAGCACTTTTCATGGACAAATGTTTTAGGTTCCCAAATAGCACAATTAATGTGCACACATCCCTAAATTCTGGCCAGCTATTCAGTAAAATCTTTTGAGGGGGCAAGTTCTACTTGGAAGCTTTGCTCAGATCTGAATCCATGTTAAATATAGGAGATAAGGATCTAACAAGAGCATGCAGAGAGAAACAGGTGGCCGACTTGATGCCTTAGGGAAAGCCTCAATTCTCAGGCTTAAGACCAGGGTTTTTTTGGAAAATAAGGGAGCCCTCATCCTACAGAAAAGGGATGACAGAATTACACTGGGTGGGGAGGAATTTTTTTTCCAAAATTTTTGCAGACGTCTGCACATGCTATTAGCAATTTTTGCATGGAATTCCTCCATCATAAGGCCCAACTCTTCTCCTAGACCTGACGTTTCTTCAGCTCCCTCCATTCTCTCTGCCTCTTAAGGTCTAGCAGGAACCCCTGTTTGTTCTTAAAGTCTACCCCAATCCGTCATTTATCCCCCTCCATCTACCTACCCTCTTACCTCCCTAAAGCACATACTCCCATCTCTTTGCATCCCAGGACACCCTTCCACCCACCTCATTGTCTCATTTCTATGGCAGACAACCCCCCCCCCCCCCAGACAACTTACTCCAATGCACATGCAGATTTCTCAGATTTCTAATATGCTATGCATGTGATGGGGTGGTGAGGGGATCCGAGAGGGTGAACAGTAGAGTATAAATAGGAAAAGGAAGAATTATCCAGATAAGTGTTGGGCCTGGTTCATCCTTCCTCCCCTTCCCCCCCCCCCCCAGTCCACATAGCTTACAGCCCTCTGCCCCAATCACATTGCAAAAGGCTGCTATGAACAGCTGCACATCAGCCCAGTGTCTTCTCTGCTGTTCTAGGCCCCACTGTTTGAACTGCACAGGCTTCCAATGAATAGTGAGGCCCAGGATGGTAGAGGATACTGCCAGATGTCCAACTGATTGAGAGGAGAGGGATGAAGAGTCACTGGTGCTTGAATAGAATTCTGAGCTGTGGAAATCCCCAGGTGTACCCGAAGGATGTCATCCATTCAGTAGTGAAAATTCCACCTGCAGCGCAGGGGGCTCCACTTCCATTTGCTCCTGTATTTTCCCCGATTCCTCCCCCTGCTCTGGAAGCTTTCCTGTATTTTGCTCAGAGACTGAGGGACACACTGGCAGAGGTTCTAAAGAGGATTTTTAGACATTGCACCACAGCATAACATGGGTCTGCCTCTGGATGCAAAGGCATATCAGATTTATGATCTCTAGAGATACTACCTAGAAAGAAGTTTCATACGGACTCTAGTATCTCAACTCACAGCAGCTTTAGCACAGATAATAGCAAAAAAAAAAAGCCAACATCTATGACCATTTCCTTAGAAGGCAGAAGCCTATTTTTCACCAGATAATGTTGAGCCTTCAAAGGTGCACCAAGTGTTGCATCTTCACTTACCGGGGAATATGCCGGCATGGCTCCATCTTTGGGGAGATGGGAAGGTGACTAGGGACACAACCTGCTCTTCTGTGCAAATAGCAATTGCGACACTAGATGTCTTTCTGCACCTTACCATTTAACTGCCCTTCAGACCTGCCAACAATCCAGTAGCTGTAAGCATCTGGTTCATTTCATCACCTAGAACATTTAGGCTACCTAGCTCTCCGCTGAGCTCTTGCTGCAATAATTGTGCCAAGTTGAGAGGTACTAACAATTGAGGATAAAGTTATGAGAAACCCCCATGCCAATTCCAAGCTTGATTCAGACTCCAAGCAGTAGGAAGAGCCCAGCAATCTAAGAACTATTTCAGTTGGAGACTGGAGTTTATTCTCCAGCCAGAGATTCTAGGATTCCCACAACAGGTTTTGAATTTGAGCTGCTCCGTTTCAGAGGTGTTCCTATAGGGATTGCTACCACCAAAGAACTGCCAACATACAAATATGGAAGCCTACACACGATTAGTTACTTGTCTATGTCCAAGAACCTGCAATACAGGTGGTACCGTAAGGCTTTATACGATTTGTAAAATAGAAGTAGAATACATGCTGCATGGCGATATTAGGTGCTCTTACCACGTGCTTTGAAGATTAGAAAGGGGCAAAAATGGAAAACATGTAGTTTCAAACTTTTGGTTAGGGGAGAAGAGAAAGCAGTTCTACTTCCAATAGCCATAAACTAAGCTACACTCCTCACCCACACGTTCCCATAGCACCACCATTAAACACATTCTACACCAGTGTATCCATTTACTCCAAGTTGGTCTCCCAAGTTTCATTCACTCTTACTGGGGAAGTGCACCATCTGCAGCTGCTGGTCAGTTTCATGTCCATGCTGCTTTAATCAGTGCATCACAAAAGCATTTATAAAAAGTCAAGCTTGCAGATTATCTGTAAGAGGCGGCTATTATGAAAAAGTTCTCAAATAGCAGCCCAAGTGACTAGCAAGGGTAGCAAGCACTGGGATAAGATGCACATTTCTTCTGTGACAAGTGCAGCTCCTAATCCTAAAAGCATAGGATTTGCTTCTCATTCAGTGTATGACCATATTAATCCTGCAGCAAGTTAGTACTAGCAGGGGTTACTTCCAAGATGTGGTGACGAAATACTGCATCTACTCCTGGAGAAATTCTGTGCAATGCAGCAGCTGCCAGCGAGGCCTTAGGAGCACCTGGTCCTGCCTGTTAGTAGCAACACTGGTTTGCTCCCATAGCTGTCAGACACTGGTGTTTTGAAAGGTTCACTTCCTGTGCGTCTTAACGTGCCAGGAGTTTGGGGGGGGGGGCGCACAAGAATAGGTTGGGGACAAAAATGGTGAGCAAAAGAGCTAAGGAGTAAAAGGCAGAAAAGATTTCAGGTCTACAGGAGGAGTCAGGTTTTATGATGGGAAGTAGTAATAAAGCATGCAGAATGTCAGAACTTAAAGATACTGCACGCACCACTTTCAAAGATTGTGTGCAGATTTCCTGCAGGTGTGATCTTCAAGAATGCCTGTTAAGCCTCTCAGCTCAATCCAACTCTTACCAGTGCTAAACAGAAAAAATAATGATAGTGGCTAAGATACGCTGCAGGCCCTAACTAAGCATGCCATCTTAAAGAGGACTTTACACATACAACAGCACCAGACTCAAGTTTTGGCCAATGAACAGGGAAAAAGCCACAAAGAATACAAAACAAAAAAAAACGAACTAAAAGCATGGAGGCATAACATGCCAGACCAGGCTAAAAAAAAAAAAAACTTGCCTTCTGCTGAAAGCAGCAATATTTCAGTTTGTGTAACTACAGGCAAACTTCAACATGAGTTATTAGTGTGTGCCAGGCCTTGACAAGTTGTGCCATTCAACCCAGAAGCTTAGGACCAGTGACTGGACAGCCCCATCCCTTATTTTCACAAGCAAAATTTCAAGAGTGACGAAAGGGACATTCCTTGAGGTCTGCCACAGCCTTAGTAAGTTAAGCCACAAAGGAGCTAGTATGCTCCCATTCTATTCCTGTGGGATGGAAAATAAACCCTTACTAAATTAAGCTGCCAATGAGCCACTACATAGCAGTGGGAGACGTCAAGAGTCCCTCTAAGCATCTTTTTGCTGCTGCCGCCACCCTCCCCACATAACCAGAGTTCAATCATTTCACTACCACTAATAGCTGTGGCATAAGACTCCAGCCACCCCCTCTTACATTCTCCAACTGCTTCACCCCTCCCAGTCCCTGCATCTCATTCCCTGTCTTCCTCAGTTTCCATGTCACCTGTGTCTACCTTCCTAGTCTTCCTTCACACACATGCTCCTGGAGTAGTGTTTTCTTTTCTCCGACCTGCTTTGTGTCGTTCTCCTGTTCCCAGGGCCGGATTTACCTATACGCCATGTATGCCATGGCGTAGGGCCCACAGCTGGCAAGGGCCCACAAAACGGTCCCGTGGCAGCATGGATGGTCCTGTGGGGCCCCCTCTGCCCTGCCAAATCCCCGGCTGAGCCCCTCTGTGCCAGCTTTGAGAGGCGCGAAGGGAGAGTGTCTCCCTTGTGTCTGTTAAGCCCACAGGGGCTGATGGGAAATTTCCCATCAGCCCCTGCGGGCTTAACAGAGACGCGAGGGAGACACTCTCCCTTCATGCCTCTCAAAGCTATCGCGGAGGGAGGGATTCGGCAGGGCAGAGGGGGCCCTGCGGGACCGTCCATGCTGCCGCGGCCTTGGTAGCAGCCAGCGGTTTTGCTTTAAAATTTCATTTTACTTGAGCCGATGGGGGGGGGGGGGTTGGACTAGAAATGGGCTGGGGGGGTTAGGACTGGTAATGGGCTATGGGGGGGGTTAAGACATAAGGGGCTGTGGGCTGATGGGGCCGTCTGGTAATGGGATATGGGGGGGCTAGGACTGGAAATGGGCTGGGGGGTTAATACTGGAGGTGGGCTGATGGGGTTAGGACTGGTAATGGGTTATGGGGGGCTTAAACTGAAAATGGGGTGATGGGGGTTAGGACTGAAAATGGGGTGATGGGGGGCTAGGACTGGTATTGGATTGGGGGGTTGCTAGGACTGGAAATGGGCTGATGGGTGGCTAGAACTGGAAATGGGCTGATGCAGGGACTAGAAGGGAATGGATGCTGGGTGAGGCTGGAACTAGAAGGGAGCTGATGTTGGGGAGGATTAGAATGGGATGGGGCTGGAAGAGTAAAATGGAGAAGGGAAAAATATTGTGTGGGAGGGATAAAAAAAAATCTACAATTGGCCGGGTATTGGGAGAGTAAGTGGGGATTGAGGATGGAGGGGTAAATTTTGAGTGGATGAAATAGGAATGAGGAAAGAGCAAAAAGGAGAAAGATTAGTATGTTAAAGCAGATGTAGAGAATGGAAAAAAAAACTAGGAGAGAAGAAAGGACAAATGGACAGCAGACGATGGAGAGTTAGCAGAAGACACGAAGAAACCAGAAGAAAGTGGCTGGAGCAATTGCAGCTGAAAAAAATGCACAAAAAGGTAGAAAAATCTATTTTGAATTTATTAATTGGAATATGTCAGCTCTGGTAAATGTGCATCGTCTGTGCTTTTAGTACAAGAGCAAATTAATGTACAGTTTTATTTCTACAGTGTTGTACATTCCAAGCTTGGCTTTTGGGATTCCCAGTTTGTCTTCCTGTTTCTAAATTGTGATTACTTGTTTGGTGATGGTCTATGCTCTGCATGTGTAACTGAGCTGAGGTGTTCTGTTTATATAATTAGTATTTGACATTGCCACTTGTTCTTTCCCCAGTAGGTCATGTATTGTTCTCTGAAATGTATTGGTTTAGTATTTGCAGTGTTGCCTTTTGATTGGTAGAGTATGGTGCTTTGTGAGTCCTGGTAGTGCTGTTAGGATACAGCAGGTTTGCTATGGGTTGGCACTGGATTATAGTAATGTAGAAATCTTTTAGTCTCTTTATCCATACACTAAGAGGCATGTTTACTAAAAGTTAGTATATGGTAACATTATGCAAATATTTATGCAAATGAGGCCCCTTATGCAAATGAGGCCCTGCACCCCCCTTGGGCCACCCCTGCTGGGGGCCCACAAATTTTGTCGTCATAGGGCCTCACTCAAGGTAAATCCAGCACTGCCTGTTCCTTTCCTTTATGATTCCAATTGTTCACCATCTATTTTTGGTTGCTTTTTATACCCTATTTCCTCCACTGCCTTTGCTGTTGGAACAGGTCTTCCTTTGCACTGTGCAACTCATTTCATGTTTGAGGCATGAGATGTGGGAGCTCCTGAGCTTAGCACAAGTTTGGCACTGTATGGCTCCAACCTGGGCTGCACCCAGGGAACAGTAGTGACAGAACTGCAAACCTTGATGGTTAGAGCACCATGGCAACCTGGCACCTGGTATTTGTTGAGCCCAGGTGCACACTTATAGTATCTCCCTTCATTTGGTAGATAAATGCATTTGTTAACACATTTCTCCAGTATATAGGATTTCAGCGTTATGTACAATAAGCCACACTTCTAAAGCCCAGTAGTAGAGCTAGGCCAGGAGCATGACTACATGGCTTTGTGCCCATCTTCAGTCTACTATCCAGAAAATTGCTACTAATCAGTCCACTATCTGAATAGCTGGTACTGACCACATGTTTATTCAGCACTGCCTGCCAGTTGGCATGGAATATTGTGATGCCAACTGGGAGTTAAACTTGTCCTTGTTTGCAAAAAAAGATCACACTGCATATTTTGCATGCAGGACTAAAATACATAAGACTATTAGAAGTATGCATACAAAGGGAAGAGTTCACGATTGGAGTCTGCCTACAACATGTATTTTACTCAAACTGAAGAAATGCAAGAGAATGCTGCACATACAGGCTTATTCCTTAGTTACACACCCCTCTCTATAGCCTACAGAGTCAGCTATCCTTCTCCCAAATTTTGTAGGGATTGGGTTTTGAACTCATGGACTGGCTATTGCGTGCACCTCTATATCCTCCAATGGACCTATGGGGTTGGACATTTTTCCTGTTGTGAGTACTGTGTCTGGTATAAGCATATCAAAATTTTATTAGGCAATGGAAAAAAGGTGCTGGTACTCAATACTAGTCAAGTACCCCTCTGAAAAAACCCTAGGGTCCATAAAAAGCTTCAGCATTGAGACTAAAATACCAATAAGAGGACATGAAAGCCAACAAGGCATATGGGTAGATGAGCCAAACTACTTTGAATCTTTATACCCAGCATTACTTTTATTGCACTCTAAAACCCCATTTCACTATACACTAATTACCAGAATTGCTTGTCTGGTTGACCTTGGCTACAGTATGGGAGAGGTAAGCTAGTGAATTTTGTAACTACTCCTAACATTTCCTATGCTACTGTTCAAAGAACAGGGTGATTAACTAGTTAACGAGTAGATTTAAAGAATCCTGGCTACAGTATTACCCACAAGGTCCTTGATCCTCTCCCATCCATTGGTCATTAATATGAATTATAATTACTAAATTACAAAATTTGATGAGCCCATGCTAAAATATACTGTCTTTCAGGTAGTTCAGAACAGTGCACCCATGGAAAATGAAATTGTGCACAACACATTAGGCTTGTAACAGAACTATGCTAGTTTTACACTGAAGTTTTGTAGCTTAGGACAGCTTGGGGGGGGGGGGGGAAGCAAATGTTTGAACACTGCTCCAGACTTCATTTTCATCCTTTGTGTATTTTGATTTGCAGCAGCATGCCAAGATTTGTAACTATATACATAACACACAATGTGGTGATTTGAAGTTGATAAGCACCAAAAGCCTATGGGGGAAAAATAGTAGCAGCTTGTGGGACTTTAAAGAATTAGATGGCACAAAACTGTAGTCAAGCTCACAACCCATACAAATGCTCAAAAGGTGTGAAACTGACACTTTATATGGTCGGCATATGTACACACACACCCCTCTCAACATGCACCACAGGTATACAAAAAGACAGTGACAACTACTAAAGATACAGATGACTCAAATTCGTTGTTTCTCAAACACAAATTGAGACTATAAAGTTTACACAAGGGGGGCAGGGGAAAGAACCCAATCCCCTACAACTTCATATTTTTTGCCCACAACCATTTTTTCACCAGGTTCAAAATACAGTAGGGAGCAGAAGTTCATCAGCAAAAGAATCCACCTATAACAGTGTGATGGCAGATAAAGACCAGTATGGTCCATCTAGTCTGCCCAGTAAGGTGGCTAAAGTGGTTGTAACTGCTGCTCTGTGCAGGTCACTCCTATTGAAGTCTAAAAGATATTTAAGTTTGCTCGACTTCATCCTCTTGCTATTAAAAGGGGTCCACTGTGTCTAATGCCATTTTGAATTCTGTCACCGTTTGCCCCCACCACCTCCATCAGGTCATTCCAAGTAGCCACCACCCTTTCAATGGAGTACTCCAATGCTGCTTATAAACGTTTACTGCCTTGCAGTTTCATCATATGCCCTCTAGTTTACAGCTTCCCTTTTGAAAGGTTTGTTCGTTCATTAATACCCTCTATTTAAATTCTTTCCAGACTTCAAAAGATGGTGGATACTACATTAAAAAAAAAATAAAAATGCCATTGTCTATTATGTAAGAAATCCAGAGGTAGTGTACAGCAAATGTAACATTGTTTTGATAGAGCAAAATGACTTGGCAATTACAGTAAAACTTGCAAAGAAATTACAGTAATAATGGACATATGATTTGTCATAGTACAACATACCATGTTATGCTTATGGTACTGTGGTAGATCACACAAACATCCTGTCTTTCTCCCGCTACTTCTCTACTTTCCTGTACCAATTTTTGTAGTTTCTTGCTACGGGGCCTTGTGCCTGCTCCAGTTTGACTTTGTATATGTGAAGCACCCTGATGTAATAAAGGGCAGTATATCAGATTTAAACAATCTCAAAGGAAACATTAGGAGCAGAGTAGCTGCCTAATGGTTAGAGCACCGGCTTGGGAACCAAGAGACCAGTGTTCAATTCCCACTAGCACTCCCTGTGGTCTTTGGCAAGTCACATAACCCTCCATTGCCACAGAAAAAGCCAAGTTAATGTCCCTGTTTAATGTACATTACAATGTAACTGATTGAAATGATATAGTATAAGCCTATTGCCCCATAGAAAGAAAATGGAGGCATTCTACAACAGGTCCAAGCAACAAAAAAAAACAAAAAAAACTCAAGAGCAAACAAAATTGCATAAACATCATGAAGTCACAGACCTAGGGAGCTCAAAGATACGGCACAAGATGTCCACCTCAGACCCCTAAAAATTCTGATTAGTCAGACACTAATACCAAACAAGGCCAAGCACCAATAGTAAACAGCCCAACAACTTCTGCACACAAGGAAACCTGGGATGACTACCATCCCCTTGCAGACAGATCAAGCAAATCAGACTCACTGAATATAACCACCTCAACCAACCCGTGCCCTGTGGTATGGATCAAAGTCAGATGACCAACTTAGTGCACTTTTTGCAACAGGGTTACATGCCACCTGCCCTCAAAACAAGCTGCTACATGACTGTTCAAGACCACCCCCCTAGATCCAGCAGACCCAAAATCCTACTATTCACTGCAAAAGTCATTGAAAAATCTATTCAAAAGCAGCTACAAGATCACATCAACCTAAATGCACCCCTCCCTATTTGACAACCTCATAAGGGACATTAACACCAAAAGAGGATTCCTGCTCGTCTTCATGGATATATCAGCAGCCTTTGATACAGTGTCCTATATCATGCTGCTATGTTTAAGAAAATCAGCTTGTGGCAACATAAAATAGTTCAAATCATACGTCAACCACTGAACACAGCAAGTCAAATATGGTGAAAACAAATCAGTCTGATGCACCACAGGGCATCCAAGGATCTGCACTGTCATCCATTCTCTAACATACATACAGCCCATATGCAGTATCACACACCATAAGATGCATTACCACCCTTATGCAGATGATATCATGGTCTATTCCCTAACATACACTCACCTTACCCAACTCCCATAACCAAATGTCGGGAAGATATGATCACATGGTTCACCACTACCCTCTCGGTGAACTATAACAAGACTGGAGTGATCACCACCAGAAGCACCACCTTCACTCCACCACAAGCAATATCTATGACAAAGCCATATCAGTAAGAGGACAAAGTACCTGGGACATCACTCTGGATAAAAGCTCGACTCTTCAGACTCGCACCACAGATTGAAGCTCAGAGCTTATACCAGGATTGCTTCCACTTGGTATGTCAAGTGATAGTTACACCAATACTAGACTATGGTAACTTACTCTATCAAGGCCTCCCTAAACAATCCCTTCACCCTCTCCAACTGGTATAACATCCCAAATTACTACAAATAAGCATACCACACCAATTCTTCAACAATTACACTGGCTGCCCATCCATGCATGCACAAGATATAAAGCAATTGTAATATATACAAAGTCTTGCACAACATTTCTGCTACTGCCCTTCAAAACCTAGTAAGGCCCAGGTGAAACAGCATGGTAAACAAGCTCGTCACACCCACAGAATAGCAAAGAACCAGCCAGGCCACATCCAGAAGAGCCCTGTCACTTGCTGCACCTGTACTATGGCGCTCACTTCTTGAGGTACTGAGAGCCAAACACTCAGGATTTCCAGAAGATGCTCAAGACACTACTTTTCACCAAGCACTATGGACTCTCCCAGAGCCTATAACCAGTCAACTGATTGCTTTGTCAACTTTATATGCATATCCTCTACCTCCTCCCCTTCCCCACTTATAAAATGAACCTAAACATCCACTAAGCCACTTTGAAGGATAAAGGTGGCATATAAAATTGAATAAATAAAAGTCATCTTTCATCTGAATTTAGGGGGGGGGGGGAGCCAAACACAATCCAAAAAAGTAAATGTGAGTGACAAGCATGTGGCAAGCCAGCCCTGCTGCAGTATCTTAAGTGGCTGTCAAGCCACCTTGCTGGCTGGTAAGTTACAGGATTTCCTTCGGCAAGTTTGGGAGTTAGGTGAACAGGCTGTATCTGAGGTATACCCAAGGAGCATTCCCTATGGTAACAGCAACCCTGTTCAAGCCAGTGGTATCCCAGTTCATAAAAGCAGAGCTACATTCAAATTCCATCTACAGTAGCTGGTTTCAAGTCACAGGATGCGATACAGTGCCAGCTATTTAAGTCTTGATCAAAAGCAAAAGCTGGAAACCAAACAAGGATTTACAATTTAAACTGAAAAGTGAAGTGAATTTGCCTTAATGATGTTATTGGCTTCGAGTACAGTGAAATGAAAAACATGTAAAAAGGTTAACATAAATGTGGCCATAACATGTTGAATGAGCAAATATTTCTTCCTGATATGGTTTAGACCACAGGTGTTCTGCATATCAAAAAGGATGGATGAATCCGTAGCACTTCAGTAAGTCACTATGGCACAGACTATGCTCTGTTACCATTTAGCTTAACACAGTGCAAAGAGGTAGACCATTATGGCAGTCAGAAAAAAGCACCAAAATAGAGTCATGTGACATGAGACAGTGTTATAAGACCAATAAATTGTTTGACTATCTCCAACATGACCCCATGAGGCCATGTTCTGCCATAAACATGTCTTCCTCAGGGTGAAAAACAGCTTGTGTAACAAATCAGCAAACAGCAGTGACTATTGTAATGAACAGCCATCATTTATCCATCTAGTTGCAATTGTTTATTATTCACTGTTCTGTTTAGTGTATGCATAAAATTCCCCACACAAGGGGGAGGGTCTATATGTATCTCCTATAAAGATAAATAGGTTTAAACAATTGCCAACTAGATGGATAAATGGCGGCTGTTACTCAGATAAATTCACTGTTCATTACATCAATCACTGCTGTTTGATTTGTTACAAACACTATTTTTGACTCGAGGAAGATGCATTAATGCCAAAACATGGTCTCATTGGGTCATGTTTGTAGACTATTCCTTTTATTGGTCTACAAAAAAAAAAAACTTTCATATTGCATCTCATATCACCCAACACTTCTGCTGAAGTCAGAATTATATATATGTTGCTTGTACATGTGAAACTATGGAGCATCATGCTACTGGCAGTAGAAAGTGTGTAACATGTCAAAGGTGGTCAAATTCTATGCTCTCCTTAAAAAAACGTCTAGCACCAATGGCAACTTAAAAGGAAGAATACTGTACTCTGCTAGAGGATCAGTTCAGCAGTATTCAGACAGTATAGTTGTAATTTAGAGAAGTCCCTTTGCAACAGTATTCAGTTTAAATTGAGACCGTACCTTACTACTATTACAAAAATCAAGTGTCATGTCACCTCCACACTCAAACGGTACCATGCTGTGTAGTTCCCCAATGAGATCAGGCCAATGCAGAAAGCCTGTGCTAGACCCACATTGATTGCATTCTTACATTCCTGACAGTTTAAACATGTGATGCAGGAAGGATAGCGTATGCAAACACACACTGCAGTGGTCAACCTGGAGAGCAAGCCCAACACATGCTCACAGAAGTCTGCACACCATGTGGCTAATTTGCCTATCAGCCCAAACAGTGTTTTGATGGCATCAAAGCCCCTGATGCCACAATCATCCCCAATGCCATCAAAACACTGTCAGGGCTGAAAGGCAAATTAGCCACATGGTGTGCAGACTTCTGTGAGCATGTGTTTGGCTTGCTCTCCAGGTTGACCACTGCAGTGTTAATTTGCATACCCTATCCTTGATACAAAACAGAAAAGTAAAGTAAATACCTGATGGTCTAGTTGCCTCTAAATCTAACACACCTTACCTGGTACCTTAAAAGTTGAAGCACTGCCTGTGTCCACCATCTTGAAAAATGGCACCAGGTGAGATTAGACTGCCATGTAAAATAGACTATGCCTTATATGGCAGTCTAACCCCACCCAGTGCATCCCAGGTGCCACCATTTTTCAATATGGCAGACAGCAGGGGCATGTAGGCAATACTCCTGCTTCTTAAGGTAATGGGAGGGGCCTGGAGTGTCGGGCCGCGCGAGGTCATGTGAAGCGATGGTCTGCTTTCTGGTTACTATGGGAGCCCTATATTCAAAAGTTGAGCCCTCGGGCACGTAATGTAACCCTGCAATTGGGCTGTTGATAGCCCTCTTTGTATGTGGAGACCTATGGAGGCTCGGGAATGTTATATATCCTGGTCCAGGTGGGTATAGCCTTTAGGTGGGCAGGGGGGGGGGTAGGGGTTCGTGGGGGGGCGGTGGGGGGGGGGGGGATCTGGGGGTACTATACTTAAAAAATTATGTAACCATCTATGTATCGCGCACCTCGGGGATAAGAGTCTACCCCAGGGAGCGATTGTCTTATGTTCTGTATTTGCTGTTTTGTTTGATGGTTCAAAATAAAATATTGAAAAAAAGGTAATGGGAGGGGGTTGGTGGATTAAGGGGCTGCTAGACCACCTGGTGAATTTTGTTTTAAATTTGGGGTGGGGGGGGGGAGTTCAAAGGCCACTAGACCACCAGGTATTTACTTCGGTTGGGGCACTAGCCCCTGACCATGTTTTGCTGGCAATGGGGCTTTTCCTAATGCTGATAGTCCAAGTCCATCAAAATACAATATGGGGGGAGAAATGGGGCCATTGGGCCTTCAGGGTTTCTCTTGTTGGGCACCAGCCCCTGACAGTATTTCAATGCCTGATGCAAGGAGATTAAGCATCGGGGAAAGCACCTGGTGCAATCAAAAAAATAGTCAGGGGCATACATTACAGGTTTGTCACTTCAGACCTTGTAGTAGAAATTTTAGCACTGTAGCTGGCTGTGAAATCCTCTATGCCAGTCTGCATTGGGCGTAGCCATGATTTGAATACCAGCAGCTGATTAGAACACTTAAATGTGTGGCATTAATTGGTCATTAGTTTTCCCCATCTGTGTTTGTTTTCTGCATTGAAAAGGTTTGTAAAGTGTGCTTAAACGTGGTGTTATGGCTTTTAAAGCCTGTGCTAGCTTTCTGCATCAGCCTGTATGGAAGACCATTTAAGAGCAGAAAGGTGACTAGACTAGCTTGCTGTGGGCATGCATGAGGAACAGGAAAAGCTGCTTTGCAGTCATGAGCATGCTTGCGTTTTAAGCAATGTGGTATTTCTACTTGCAAATGCCCGAGTAGGACAACACAAAAGCAGCAACCACCTAGTCCATTTCAGAGCATACTGCCTCATCTCATCAGGGGACGTCCATGCCAGCCAAGTCAGTTTGACAAGCATTCACAAGCATGTCAGTCATCTGAATGCATCTATAGAATTGTCCCTTTTGTGGGTAGGCTTTGATGGACCAAAAGCAATTGTTTTACAGTAACAGGAACCAAACTACACTTGGGCTGGTGGGGGGGGGGGGGGGGGGAGGGGGACAGGATCTGTGCCAACACTAAAAGTCCTTTCACTATATACCAACTACTGAAGAGTTCTGCACTAGCCTTCCATGTACAAAAATGCTAGAATACCCCCCTCCCAAAAGAAGGGTTAGTGGGCTACAGCATATATTCACAATGCGACACTAGTGCATTTCCCTCATTTGCAGAATCTGAAATGTGTCAGAGTGTTGTGGGTGTGTACAGTACCCTGTCCTCCCTCTACTCCTACTCCCCCCGCCCTTTCCATCTTTCACTACTGCTCTTCAGAGCTTAGACAGACTACCACTACCACAAACAGGGACCAAGGTAATTCAAGAGGAATGGCAAAATACAGATAGGCGATAAAGCAGGAGAACAAGGTGATCAGGATCCATTTCACTGTCTTCTCCTCCACCCCATCCGTGTACTCCCCCTCCCCTACTACCCAACTTGGCACTTGAGGCAGAGCGAGGCCTCTTCTGTAACCTTGCCCACTCAACCATCTCTTGGCACCCTTTCAGGCCCTAGCTCTTGTGATTGGCGAGATCTAGTCTTGCCAGCCTCTGTAGGTTACAGCCACACTTCTGACTACTGGGGCTAAGATTCCCATTTGCTCTTCATTCTGCTATGGGGTGGGGGGGGGGGGAGGGGGCTGTACACATGCAAACACACATAACAGAAGCCAACCCAGCTGGCTAGGTCTTCAATAGGCACTGGGCTTTGGTGAAACATGCCTTAGAAAAAGCTCATTAATGTATAATGGGCAAGACGAGGGAATGTTTCCAGTAAGATTTATTCAGGTTTTTGCTCTTATAAAATGCTTTTCCAGAAATTGATTACCAAGACAAAAATATTCAGGACTGACAATATAACCCAAAACTTGTCATGTACAAGTTTCAGACTTATGATGGACTCTACTTCCAGTGTAGCCACTGCTATTTTAGTGCATCAAAACCCTATAAACGCTTTAAGGGTGTACAAACCCTGTCCTAGCAGGATGGTATTAACAGCTTACTGAACTAAATGATCTGTTCAGTTGTGTACCACCACCTTTGTTTTCCGTCCTTCAGTACTGCACAATTTAAGTGTTTGTAAATTGCTAGCATTCAGTTTTAAGATAAAAAGTTAAGCCTCAACCTTGAGCAGGTGATGTGCTGTAAGTCTGGAATTTTAGTCTATTAAGGAGACCGCTGATTAGCTCCCAAGACAAGATAAGAGAACAGAACAAGTTACTGTATCCCTTACAAAGATTTGCCTGCAATGCAAATATAACCTTTCACCTTGTTAGCTCACCTTGAGCTTCAATGACCCAATTCTTTCATGGCTTCTACTTTCCTCTTGCCCGTAGTAACAGGAATACAGGAGGTTATGGCTGCCCCAATACAACTGATTTAAAAAAAGCCACACAATTTGTGTATTTAAGGAAGCATATGAAAGCTTGTACATGGTGGATATGCTGGATGCCTTGTGCTTGCTTCAATGCTGGTTAAAAATCAGTTTACATCTAAACCCATTTAACCACTAGAATGGATTTGTCTCCAAGTGGGCATGAACAAGGATTATGAACAGGGCCTTTAACATGTCCATTTCTCTCCACATTAGAATATGAATCAGTGTCATGTGCTGAAGTGCAGAATCTGTTCTATGAAATGTTGACATTCTTGGGCTTTTATCAGGCTGGGAACCTGTACATTGAGGTATAGGATTATCTTGTCATGTAATCCCACTGGAGACCTGTAACGACCATAGCTTTAACAAAAAAAAAATGTAAACGCTAGTTTTTTTGAAAAAAAAAAGGCAAAGGGAATTGGACATCTGTGTAACACAAGATAGTGAACAACAAATTGGGAAAACTATGTAACAGTTGCACAATGAAAATTTTGCGCCAAACCTGAAAGTGACCAAGTCATGTAAGCACAAATAGAAACCACCATTTTCTATTTCACAAGACACTTAGCACTACATCCTTCAAATTAAGGCTTAGCTATATAGTGTCAGAAGCAGATCTTTGTGTACATAAAAAAGGGAGACACCCCCTCCCCCCCCTCCAAGTGCTGCATGTACTAATGCTGAATTGTCCAGAAGCAGCACATATATTGTCTTCACTGGAACCAGAGCACACAAGGGCGAGAAAGCAAAGAGTCCTTTACCTGTTTTATAGAGTTCATCAGGGTCAATTAAAGGACTTTAGTTTTGCGTCCTTGTGTGCCTAATGCTGAATTGGTCCCCCTCCGATTCAGGCAGGCTACATCTATGCTTGTAATCTCAAAGGTATTATGTAATTTCTATAAAAGTGAGAAAAAAGGCACTTGAACAGGATACAGAGTACAATAGATAAACTCTTGCAATATTTGAGGATTTGGCACATCTCAATAGCTAAACAAAATGTCTTTGGATGACACCATTAGGGAAAAACCAGACATATACAATTGAAATACTCCCATTTCAGAACTTGAGAAGCATCTGGACAAACCCACCTTTTCTACATTACCCTTAACACATCCATTTCCACACCAACCAAATCATTCACTCCACAAACCCCAAACACTAACCCTCTCCCCTCCTTGTCCTTCATGTGCCAACTCTTCAGTGTTGAAGGTCTGACAAAATTCTGCCAGAGGTGTTTGTAAGACTAAGCCTGACTGGCAACTGTACAGAGTTGTAGCTAAGAACCACCGAAGTTCACCCATTCCTGCATACATGGCATGCTGTCTTACAGCCAGACTCGCAAAATCACTTTAACCAGCAAGAGGGCCACATCCAAGAATGTGTCTTTGGGTGAAGCCTGGTGTTTCTTCCTAAGTGTGCTGCCTAGGAGCAGCAATGTTTGTGTCCAGTCTGAATCCTATTCCACACATTCTTGGATGCATGGAATAATCTCCCAGTGGAGGGGGTAGAGATGACAGTATCTGAATTCAAAGCAGCATGGGACAAATCAAGGATCTCTAAAGGGAAAAAAAAAAAAGGACTGTTGTCATGGTTGATATGGATGGGCAGACTAGATAGACCACATGGTCTATTTCTCTTAGACAGTGCTACAGCATCAAGCACTCCCATCCACAGCTGTTGAAGCTTCCAACACTAAGGTGTGCTGACATGTACCCTCCTGTATGTTACAATTAAAGGCAGTCAGTCCACATCCGCTCTGACAGCCTCTAAGACAGTGATGTAGGCCCTATGCACAATCTTATACCTCCAACAGATGCATCTTTGCAGGAAATGCAGTATGTCAGCAAATCTTTGGGAACCGTCCTCACTTCCTACTGTATCTTATTCCTGGGTCCATTGTTCAAGAGGATGGACTAGAACAAATCCAGAAAGCATTGTTTTCCCCCACGTTATATCAGGGCAGCCTGTTTGCATCTGATTTTAGCCACTTGTCTAATAAGGTGGTTTGGAAAGCATGCCCATGCTGAGGCCACATGGTCCCATACCAATGCCTCACCTGCAAGTACAAGAGATGTTTTCAGCAGGGACTATTGAGTTTGAGTTGCTGAAGAGATGACCACCCCCCCAACAGATCTCCAAATGTTTTGACACTCCAGTGCATCCCAGTGTTCAAAACTGGACCTGTCCTGGCACAAATTGAAAAAGTGTCCCAGAAGATACAAAATTAGGAGGTTCCTGGATTACCCCCCCCCCCCCCACCACACACACACATACTGTATGTCACCCCTTCCATGCCATACAAAAGGCAACTAGCAATATATGCCTGGACTGCAGGTCTTGTTGCACATTTATGAAGTGGTAGGGCCAACACAAGTATTGCAGCAGTCCTGTTGCAGCAAAAACTCATCCCCAGCAATGAGCCTCAAATCCACCATTATAAAAGTCTAAGGTGAAGCAACCCCAAGCCCCCTCTCCCTATCCAGAACAAATTTGTAATAGCCAATTTGTGGGACTCTCATGTGCCAAATAAGCTCCTCTCCTCCTAAAGACCTCTTTGGGAGCCGCACTCAGGCAAACCCCTGTTTGGTGCCCTTCTCTTCCACTGCTAGACAGCTTTCTTCCCACCTTGCTACCCATGTCAGGCTCTGTCTCAGGTCCTATTCAAACCCAGGCTAAACACCCACCTCAAGTCTGCTTTTGAATCCTGACCCTTTAATTTTACCCATGTGCATTAAGCCACTGGCCTGTTTTGCATTGATTTAAGCTCTATTGAACAGGAACTCTATGTACACACACACACACACTTCAGTGTTATACAAGGTGTGTAACAGTAATCCAGTAGTCCAGTGCTTAGGGCTGTGTTAGCATGTGCTACATTCACTAAATCTGGTTTAAGTGAGGTGAGCTGCGTTCAGTTTCCTGAATAGTCTACAAAAGCACAAAGTGAAACTGCACAAGTTAATACATTTTTGGTAAGGGTGCCTTTAGAAACACACTGAGCCCACAGTAGTTTGTATGATTTTCAAAACCATGCAAATGGAGAAAAAAGTGCCAAGGAGAGAACATTTGATGCTAGACTCGCTCAAGAACCTTGTCCAAAGATTACAGGAAGCACCTTTGTCAGGCCCAGTGAGTTAAGGCGGCAGCAGTATGCAATAGGAATTTGAAAGGAAAGGACCACCCTAGTATGGTATGTAGATCTAAACCAGGGGTCTCCCTCAGGTTTTCAGGGCATCCCTAATGAATATGCATGAGATACACTGCATACAATGGGGCCGTGCATGCAAATATATCTCATGCATATTCATTAGGGATACCCTGAAAACCTGACTGGCTTGCAGCCCTCCTGGACCAGACTGTTTGCGGCCCTCCAGGACTGGAGTTTGAGACCCCCGATCTAAACATTAGACAGCAGCTTTTCATTTTAAAATGAGGCCTGCTAAACAGAAATAAGACTTAACCAGCAGTCAAAACTAGGAGCTTTTTTTGCAGAAAGACATGGGTTCTCAGCCCAGTTCTGTTTTCAGGATAACTGGAAGTTAGGCGTGATAGATTTGCATACAATGGAAGCAGTGCATGCAAATTTCTCATATTCATGGTTATTCTGACAGCCTAAGTAGCTGTGCGTCCTGCTAACCGAGTTGAGAACCTGTTATAGAATACGAAACTACATCAATGTCAGGAAGAGGCAAAAGCAGAGCACAATGGGATGCATTAGGACATCAAATACTGTATCAACTCCGTGGGAAGGCAAAACCATGGTGCAGTGTGGTTGATCCAAGCCGAGAACTGGAACTTGGTACTTTGATATGACAGGAGGGGGGGGGGGGATCAAGAGGGGCTTGCATAGGGGCCCAGGTAACTCTTGGTGATGCTCTGCTTACGGCTGGGGAGGGACAGACAGGACAGACTTTTCAGCTCTGAGCAGAGACTACAGGGAACTAGGGTAGAACTAAGGGGAAATGATTAACCACCCTTGTGTTTAACAGGGGCATAAAGGCAACCAGAAGCCAACAGTCTTGGAGGTTGGGTTTTGGCCTAGATTTGACTAGGACCAGAGATGGAACCAGACATACTGACTTGGAGTCCATTCTAGGTATAAGGTGCAGCAGGGTGGAATGAACAAGTCTGGAGATGGCAGCACAAAAGGGAACAGAAGAGTGATTTGCCTGAAGCTGAAGTCCTGTGGAGGTGTGTAGGGACAGAAACTGGTAATGAAGAGCCCCAGAACAAAGGCACTTGGCTCTTATCCATTTCAAATGTCTGATCAACAACGAAATGACGAGAGAGGTTACATGAGCCTAGCCACAATGCCCGACGATTAGTTGTTCAGCAAAGTCTTGAATGCTTAGAAGGGAAGAGTATTCTGGGGAAGACCAGCAAGGAACAGGTTGCTAGTCTAAAAGGGATGAAAAAAAAAAAGGGGGAAGTCTCTCATCCTTGCCTTTCTGAAAGCTATGGATTTATGAATGACAGGTTTCAGCAGTTGGATGTATGCAGAGTCTAAGACGAACAAGGTTGCAAAACAGAGGAGACAGCGAAGAGGACCATGTTATGTCAACTCTACATCAGTGATGCTCTTCAGCAATGCCTAGGGACATGAACCCTTGATCCCCCCCCCCCCAAACAATTGCTGATTGCTTCCCCTTGGGGCAGGCAGGGAGAAAGTGCTGATGTCGTCATTAACCCAAGCTTGGGAAGGGGCAGGTTTCCCAGGAATTGCAAGAGACTTCTTTGATATATGGGGAGGAGGGAGGAAGAGGGGAGAATCCCTTGTTAAGGGCTCAGGGAAATGTGGGAGGCAAGTGGACAGGCATGTCTAACACGGCAACAGTGCATTTTGTTTGGGCTTATTCAAATTTTCCCCAACAGATGCTCTCAGCTGCTTGCCCCAGCACCACCACCCCAATCCCTCCCATCCTCAGGCCATGAACTATCATATTAAATTTTGCTTGGATGCAAATGCTCCCCCTCCCCCCCACACACACCTTTTCAAACTGAAAATTTGTCATGTCAAAGTGCTGTCAATTTTTCCATCAGAACACATGCATCTGCCACAATTGAATTGTAGGCAGTCAGGAAATAAATACTTTCACTGAAATGGTGGTGGATGCTTGTAATGCCCTCCTGATGGAAGTGTGGGGGGCAAATACAGTGGCAGAATTCAAAATGGCATGGGGCAGACTGTTGATCCCTTTACAGCAACAGGATAAAATACAAATAAAAAAAACTGATCTAATTTCTCAAACAGGGGTGTCCTACATGGAGTGGTGGGTTCACCCCTAAACAAAGGCTTGGGGAGGGGTGGCCTGCAGAGAGGCAGGTGCATCTATTCTTGCCATCTTAAAGAGCAGTATGGTCCATCTAGTCTGCCCAGTATCTGCCATCATTTACTATGATATTATGTAACATTGACTTCCAAACTCATGCAACCTCACATAGCACTGCTAGCCCACATACACCAGCCTCTCTCCCTGCCAACTCCCACCTGCTAGCCAATATGACCTGTTTCATTCCCCACTCCACACCATCTCCCTAACCATCTCCTGAATCCCCTTCAAAAAAGCTGTTATTCATGGGCATCCCCACTACATGTGACAAAAAAGGTTGCCCACTTCCCAACAGGTATCCAAGTACCCCCTATGATTAAGTACTAGCAATACATAGCTTTATAGCCATTGTCAACATAAATGCACCAATACTGAGCCCCTGCCTATCCTTTTGATAATCTTTCTGCAGAGCCGATCCAGCTCCACCCAAATCACCTTCCCACTGTAGCTGGAAAGGTCACCTTGGTTCCTGCCTGCACTGCCAACAGCCTATATATTTGAGATGTCCAGCTGCTTCAGAGGGTACCAACAGATACATTTGAAATCTGAGAAACCTTGTTCAAATAACCTGCTCCCTAGCAATGTCTATCTTGCAAATACCGATAGATATCCCTTGGGCCCAACCCAAACTCCTCCTGTAGGTTGGAGGGGGGGGAACCCACCTCCCCAGATGGGCATAATTGAATCAGGGAGCCCCCCCCCCCCATCCACCTGCTCCCATTACTAAAAAAAATAAAAAAATAAAAAAAATAAATAAAAGTGGATCTTCCAACCCCAGGCCATACTCTGCATTATATCTTAGATTCCAATAGGGATAACTGCCCCTTCAGCTGCTGCTACATACTGTACAAATGTTATTTATCCTAAATCCCACCACCCAACACCTATAGTAGGTACAGTAACAGGATACCCTTTGTATAGTAAGTATTTGTACCCACTTTCTCCCAGGCCCTTCTCAACCCACTGCATTGTTTAATTGGGCTGCTATTCAGTACCAGTAGAGGTTGGGCACCATCAGCCTGTCCTGCCTCGGAGCGATAAAGCAGACCTTGCTACTCTTGGGTGAGGGGTATGCTTTTCCCCCCCCCAAGTACAGTGAAAATCTTGCATTGAATATTTTCTAGTTCTTTCCTGGGAACGTCTATAGGCAGTGCCTGAAGACAAAGCACCTTGAACAAGGTGATTTTTATGCACACTATGCACTAAGACAAAAGGGAATCCCCTCCACAAGGGTGAATGGTTCTACTGAAATAATTGTATTGTCTGGCCAAATCTTTAAACCCCCCCCCCCCCTCTTGTATATATCAGATACCCACTTAAAGGGAAAAAGCACCCCCCATGTCTTGCCTCCTTTACCACAGAGCATTACATTCAAGGTTTGTTTTTTCAATATTAACCTTGAAACCAGTCACCCTTTTGAACATATCCAATTCCTCCTACAGGCCCCCCCCCCGGCCCCATTAAGGTCTCTGGTTCAGCGATCATCAAAACAGAATCAGCAAACTACAAAATTGTGCTGCTCCTCCTCCACTTATCCCTACAATATCTTCCCTTGCCTTAATTCTCTCAGCCAGAAGTCCCTTGCAGAGCAGAGACAATAGTGGGGAAGTGGGCAGCTTTGCTGTGTGCCATGCTCCAACCCCAAAAAACCTCAGAATATTGCCATGTTCACCTTTATTCAATGGCGGTGGAGTATACTGCTGCTTGGGGTCATACATACAAAGTTCCCTCACCCCAAATTTCTTCAGCATTGTTCAGAGTGTGGGGTGTTGTACTAAAGCCAACACTTTGGCTTACATTTGGATGGCAATTGAGGCCTAGGAATGTTAATCAGTCTGATGAGACCACCTTAAAAAGGTTTAAGCTAACATTTGCCTTACACTTGTTGACCAGGCAAGTAAAAGGCCTTGGAGCAGGGGGTATTTTTACATAAAAAAGTCCCCAATTATGGGGAACTTAGGATGCATCTGTGATTTGTCTAAAAATTGACAGCTTTCCACATAAGCCCACAATCTTTGCTCAAGTATACTTTGAAAATAGGGGTTTTACTGCAGAGTTCTTCCCCCCCCCACCCATAGAAAGTTCTTTAAACTCATTTTTGCAAGATAAAGCGTATTAAAGCAAACTACTTTAGCTTTGATTACTTGTCTTTAGAGGGATTCCTTCCCAGCTTGACATTATATATTTGCTCTTTGCATGGATAGGGACTACACACCTTTCTGTAAGATTCACTTCAGGGGATGTGAAAACTCTAGAGGCGTCTTGGTCCATTCAGATTAAATGTCTTGTGGCCTCAAGCTCATTTCTTCTCTTTAAGTATGGGGTGGGGGGGATTTTCTGGGAGCCTGATCACTTTAAGATAGGCAGTTTAGTAGCAAACTATTTGAGTTTTGTATTTGACACTAGATGTTAATGGGCCATAAATAGCAGAACAGTAACAAACCTAAACATGGCAATTTAGTGGAATTTACCTGTTTCACAGTTTAAGACTCTGTAGAGACTGTACTGACAATGCAGATTAAGAGTAAGGGTCTTCAATAAAGCGTTCCTGATTTTATATAGCATTTGGCTGTGGTCCCTGCCGCCCACTGTTTATTCAGGTTATTTACTGGTAACAGGGGGTTCTATGGGCAGCAGGATAAGTCAGCCACACCAGGTGATGTTCTTCAGACAGCACCAGACTGAAGTGCTCTCCTAGAGCTAAAAAAGCAAAGCCAGAGCATGTACCAAGGTGTACCTCAGAGCCCACCCCTATCCACTCAGTCCATTCCTAGCAGTGGCTGAAGCAAGGTGGCAGAACTTGACAATGGACCCAAGGATGCATGTCACTTGTTCAAGGAGGAAGAGGGTGGGAATATGGGGCTGACTTATCCTGCTGTTCAGAGAACTCCTGTTGCAGGAAATCCTACTTTCTCTATGGACAAGCAGGATGCATCAGCCACACCAGGTGACTAGCTATGGAGGCTGGCATGATTGCAGTGGTAGGAAGGCAGCAACCACCAGTCAAGGAAAGGTACAAAGGCTGGTTTCAGGGGTTAATCAAAAGAGCAAGTTGCCAGAACTGGCAAGACTTTAGAAATTAACTTGCAACAATGCCACAACATAAAAGGCAACACTGCATTTTTGTATAGTGATTGTAAAGCATAAGAGTGGCATGAATATGACAAGTCTACCAAGTAAACAGGTTAGAACATAAGGGTCAGACAGATTATGGGATGAGAGGATACTATAGTGGCCCCATCAACAGGGATGCAGCCCTGCCCCATGGTAGTGCCTACAGTGGAGCTGAGGACCAGTCTGAGGTATGATAGTGACCTTTAGGGTGAAGCATCCATGGTCAGAATGGATTGGCCAAAGGAGCTGTCTGCAAGCACATACTAGTCCAGGCAGTAGCGTCTTTGGAACATGTGAATGGAGGACCAGGCTGCAGTCTTGCAGATGTCTCTTGCAGGTACTGAGTTGAGGTTTGCAAGAGTGGTGGCCATGGTTTGTCACTGGTGGGCTTGGAAGTTGCTCACAGGCTGTGTACTCTGGGCATAGCAGAACACTATGCAAGGAGATATCCACTGTGATAAGGTCCTTAGTGACCAGCCATCCTGGTCTGTTAAGGTCAAAGGAAGCTGAGTCTCTTGTCATAGTTGTGCTATTCTCAGGTAGGTGCAGCAGAAAGCATGCACATAGTCCAAGATGTGGAACTGCTGCTCTTTTGGGGAGGAATGAGGCTCAGGGTAGAAGATAGGAAATTAAAATGTTCTGGATTATCTGATATGGAAGGACAGACTAGATAGAAGCATGACAAAGACCACATGGCCTATGTTTAAGTGGAAGGCTGCAGCCACTTTTGAGACAAACTGTGTCCTGAGGCTACTGCAGTCTTGGTAGAGCCAAGTAATGAGGTAGGTGACTAGTGCCTGCTGCTTGCTAATGTGTCTGGCTGAAGTGATGGAAGACCACCTTCCTTGTTGCCAAAGTGCCATATGTCTGAGTAGAGTTGTTGAAGTCCCAGAGTGGAACAGGTTGCCAGATAAGGGACCTCAGGATGGCAAGGCCCTTCATGAACTGGGAGGCAAGTGGATGTGCAGAGATGGAGGCAGGGCCGGATTTACCTTGAGTGAGGCCCTACGCCAACAAAAATTGTGGGCCCCCAGCAGGGGCGGCCCAAGGGGGGTGCGGGGCCTCATTTGCATAAGGGGCCTCATTTGCATAAATATTTGCATAATGTTACCATATACTAACTTTTAGTAAACGTGCCTCTTAATGAGTGTATGGATAAAGAAAGACTAAAAGATTTCTACATTACTATAATCCAGTGCCAACTGCCAGACACATTAGGAACTACTGCAAACACTGCCCATTTAGAACCCATAGTAAACCCGCCGTATCCTAACAGCACTACCAGGACTCACAAAGCACCATACTCTACCAATCAAAAGGCAACACTGCAAATATTAAACCAGTACATTTCAGAGAACAATACATGACCTACTGGGGAAATAGAACAAGTGGCAATGTCAAATAGGAATTATATAAACAGAACACCTCAGCTCAGTTACACATGCAGAACATAGACCATCAAACAAGTAATCACAATTTAGAAACAGGAAGACAATTAAACTGGGAATCCCAAAAGCCAAACTTGGAATGTACAACACTGTAGAAATAAAACTATACATTAATTTGCTCTTGTACTAAACAAAGCGCAGACGTTAATGATGCACATTTACCAGAGCTGACATATTCCAATTAATAAATTCAAAATAAAGAGATATTTTTCTACCTTTTGTGCATTTTTTTCAGCTGCAATTGCTCCAGCCACTTTCTTCTGGTTTCTTCGTGTCTTCTGCTAACTCTCCATCGTCTGCTGTCCATTTGTCCTTTCTCTCTTCTAGATTTTTTTCCATTCTCTCTCTACATCTGCTTTAACATACTAATCTTTCTCCTTTTGCTCTTTCCTCATTCCTATTTCATCCACTCAAATTTTACCCCTCCATCCTCAATCCCCACTTACTCTCCCAATACCCGGCCAATTGTAGATTTTTTATCCCTCCCACACAAAATATTTTCCCTTCTCCATTTTACTCTTCCAGTCCCATCCCATTCTAATCCTCCCCCAACATCAGCACCCTTCTAGTTCCAGCCTCACCCAGCATCCATTCCCTTCTAGTCCCTGCATCAGCCCATTTCCAGTCCTAGCCATCCATCAGCCCATTTCCAGTCCTAGCCATCCATCAGCCCATTTCCAGTCCTAGCAACCCTCCAACCCAATACCAGTCCTAGCCCCCCCATCAACCCACTTACAGTCCTTAACCCATCACCCCATTTTCAGTTTAAGCCCCCCCTATAACCCATTACCAGTCCTAACCCCCCCCCCCCCCATCAGCCCACTTCCAGTCCTAACCCCATCAACCCATTTCCAGTCAGCCCCCCATAGCCCATTGCCAGTCCTACCCCCCCCCCCCCATCAGCCCACAGCCCATTACCAGTCCTAACCCATCATCCCACCTCCAGTTTTAACCCCCCAGCCCATTTCCAGTCCTAGCCCCCCCATAGCCCATTACCAGACAGCCCCCATCAGCCCACAGCCCATTACCAGTCTTAACCCCCCCCAAAGCCCATTGCCAGTTCTAAGCCCCCCCCAACAGCCCACAGTCCATTACCAGTCCTAACCCCATCAGCCCACCTCTAGCCTTAACCCCCCCCAGCCCATTTCCAGCCCCCCCAATAGCCCATTACCAGCCCTACCCCCCCAGCCCATTTCCAGCCCCAGCCCCCCCAATAGCCCATTACCAGTCCTACCCCCCCCCATAGCCCATTTCCAGCCCCAGCCCCCCCCATAGCCCATTACCAGTCCCACCCCCCCCCCATAGCCCATTACCAGTCCTACCCCCCCCCCCCGTCGGCCTAAAGTAAAATTTAATTTAAAAAAAAACCTGGTGGCTGCCGCCGCGGGGCCCCCTCTGCTGCCGCGGCAGCACCGATGGACCCGCGGGGGCCCCGTCTACAAGCTGAAGCCGTCGGGTCGGGTCGTTCCTTCCTCCCTCCCTCCGTCTGTGCAGGCTGCAGGCTGTGAGAGACGCGAAAGGAGAGTGTCTCCTCGCGTCTGTTAAGCCTGCAGGGGCTGATTGGAAATTTCCCATCAGCCCCTGCGGGCTTTACAGAGACGCGAGGAGACGCTCTCTCTTCGCGTCTCACAGCCTGCAGCCTGCACGGAGGGAGGGAGGGAGGGAGGGAGGAACGACCCGACCCGACGGCTTCAGCTTGTAGACGGGGCCCCCGCGGGTCAATCGGTGCTGCCGTGGCAGCAGAGGGGGCCCCGCGGCGGCAGCCACCAGGGTTTTTTTTTAAATTGTATTTTAAAAAAATTTAAATCTTTTTTTGTGGGCCCCTGCTGGCTGTGGGCCCTACGCCATGGCGTACATGGTGTATAGGTAAATCCGGCCCTGGATGGAGGCATTGCCATGGCTGTCATGGTAGGCTGAAATAGCAGACAAGTGGAAGCAGACAGATGTAGTCTTGAGGCCCACATTTACAAGGGTAGTAAGGTACTGGAGGAGCTGTGGGAAAGGACTGGATCCCTTCTCTCCTGCCCTGTTGAAATGCACCAGGAATTGAAGTGCTTCCACTTGAGACCATAAAGGACATCCTTGTGGATCGCCACCTGGCCATCATGAGGACATGTTACACTTCAGAGATGTGTAGTAAGGAGAGTGTCTGCCTCAACTGCCAGGCTGTGAGGGTGAACATTGTCGAGAAGGGGTCAAACCCTGTACTCCAACCTGAGTGAAGAGGTCTAGCATTAGACGTAGGCTGGATGGAGAGGCCCTTGGTTAGGTGGACTAGATATGGGAACCACACTTGCCTAGGCCAGTGGGGGGCAATGAGGATGACAGTCAACCAGTTATGGATTTTCTGCATGATCTTTGAGATCAGTGGGGTTGAGGGGTATGCAGAGAGGACTGGTAGGTCCCCTGAGTGTCAAATGCATCCAAGGCTAAGCTGCAGATAGATGGGCACTGAACAGAAGCAGCTGCATTTCACGTTTGAGTTGCTGGCAAATATTCAGGTGCGGGAGCCCCCACCTTTGGAAGTATGATTCCTCAATACTGAGGGTCAAGAGACCATTTCCATGGGTCTAGTTGATGGCTGAGGCTGTCTGCAAGCTGGTTTTGCACACCTGGAAGATAGGAGGCACCCCCTGGACAGGCTGAAAGCCCAGATTGTGTGTCTCCCTACAGAGCACAAGGGAGCCCATGACTCCTTGCTTGTTTGTTTATGTTGCACATAGCTACTTGATTGTCTGGATCCAGATGGCCTTGAGGGTGTATTTGATCACATGGCACACCAGGTGATTGATGTGGTGGTGGCAGCAGCATTCCTCCAGAGACAGTTTAGGAGGTGGTGGAGTAGGTGGGCATTCCAGCCCACTTGAAGGCATCCATCGTAAGAGAAAAATCATGAGGTTGCTGGGAGATGCTGACCCTTGGAGATGTTTGACCACTGTGTCCACCAGACAAGTGCCTTGTGCATTGTGGGGGGATAACAGGAATCCAACTTGAATGGCTGTAATTGCTGGTTCCAGTGACTCTGCAGGAACCACTGAAGGTGCTGCATGTGTAGTTTGGCATGGGGAAGCACATGTGTTGTAGCTGCCATGTCTCAAGAGGCACAGCATCATTCTGGTGGAGATGCAGTTTGAGGCAAACACCCTCTTAGCTAGAGCAGAGTTTGTGATCATTTTCTGCACTGACAGGAATGGCTTTGATAGGGCTGCTCAGATGTCCACTCTGATGAGTTCCACAGACTGGGGTGTAGATGTGACTGACGAAGCAGCCCAGTGAGGTTAGCAGCTTAACTGTGCACTGTACAGAAGTCTTGACTTCCTGCTGAAAGGGCATTGCCAGCAAGTCATAAGTACAGGAAGACCTACCCTGAGTTTGCAGAGGTGTGCTGCAGTTATCACCATGCATTTGAGGAAAACCCTTGGTGCAGGGAACAGGCTGAAGGGGAGGACACTGTACTGGTAGTGGCTCCCCAGGATGCCAAAGCAGAGGTACTGCCTGTGGGCCTGAAGGATGAGAACGTAGGTATAGGTGTCTGCAGATCCAGTGATGCCAGCCAGTTGTCTTGTATTAGAGGAAGGATGTGCTTCGGGAGTAAGTTTAGAACTTCCTTTAGAATGTGCTTGAGGCAGTGCAGGTCCAAGATAGTGTGGGCACCCCCTGCATTTCTTAATTAGAAAGTACCTTAAGTAAAACCTTTGGTTGATGTTGAGGGAACAGGTTCTATGGAGGGAGAGACTAGCTATGAAGGTAAGCAACTGCCATGGAATCTTGTGGCGGGGGGGGGGGGGGGGAGGATGGATAACATGCTGATGAGGCATAGAGAAGCTAATGCCCCTGGCAATAAATCTTGAGGACCCATTTGTCCACTGTGATCTTCCCAGGCACTCAAAGTTCTTGTCCCTCCCCACCAGTGGGCCTATAGATGGGCTTGGGGTTCAGAGAGATGTGTAAAGACAGTGCTCGTGCTTGACGAGAAGGCAGTCTGTTTCTGGTGTTTGCACTTCCTCTGGCATGGCTTCTGTTGGTAGAATTGTTGGTATGCCAGCTGCAGCTTGAATGCTGTGGTTGTCAGTGATGGTAGGGTCTGTAGCACCATGAGGAGCAGAACTGGTAGACTTGTGCACCCTGGGATCTGCAGTGGTTGGAGCTGTGCAGCACTCCTTTAGTTTAGTGTTGTGCAACTTGTCTCCAAAGAGGCTGTCCCTACAGCAAGGGGTATCATTCTCATGAGAATCTCAGGAAAGAGGCTTGGAGCCAGGCTGTCTGGTGGCAATGGCTGTATGGGCAGCTGTATTTAATATGTCAGAGGTAGATCATATACGTTTACTGCATTTGTTCAGGTCCATCAGTGTGGCAAGTGTTGTGGTCCTAGCTTCCTGTGGTCATGTATCCACAGCACTCTAGCTTGTTCAGCAGCATGTCATGGAAAAGTATATCCTGGAAATGGCAAGCAGCAATTTTAGTGCTGGAAGGCCTTCTTTCCTTACTTGTCTAAGATCTTATGGTTCTTTCCTGGTGCAGTGTTTACATGTGTAAGCTTTGTGTGCTTCAGTGCAGATTCTGCAATGTAGTTGTGGGAAAGCAGAGTCTTCCAGATTCCCAGCAAATGTTCCTGCAGGAGCTTGTGCAAAGGTATGGACACTAGCGTTTGCAGGGTGTCCAGATACTTCATTACCCTTAAGGATGTTATTCCTGAGGGCAGATGCGTGGGTTGGGGCAAGGGATAGTTGTGTTGCAAGTTTCTGGAGGAACTTTGAGATACTCTGGCAGTGGGGCTTATGGTAAGATCACCAATGGAGGGGGCCATGATTCTGGAATGCAGTGAGCCTGCCATCAAGCTGTGGCTGTCTCTTCCCCGTCTGATGCAGAGGTCACTGGCAAGAAGCATTGTGGCAACACTGCAGGGAGCTTATGAGAAGCATAAGCTGTAAAGCTGGTCTGCTGCTGTGAGTGTTGCAACAGGAAGCAGGTCGGGGGGGGGGGGGAGGAGGGGAAGAATCTAGGCTGTCTGCAGGTGGTGATACAGATTCCAGGGAGGGTGGTTTGAAGTGGAACTGTGCTGCCTGATCTTGATAGATCAGGTGGGTTTTTTTTGAAGGGGGGCTGGTTGAGAACGCTGCTGAAGCTGGCTGTTTCCTGGTCTGTCTGCTACCTCTGACCAGAGCTGTAGTTGCTGCTGCTACTGTGCTCTGTACCTGGCTTGAGTGCCCTGGCACCAATGGCTATTTTTAAAACTGCTTCTGCTTGTCTTGTGCTGATGGAAGGGCTTCTCCGTTCCAGAGCTGAAGGGGCCAGTTGGAGGGCAGAGTTTTGGCACCATGGAGGTGGAACCATGGCTAATGAGAGCAGTTACCCTTGGCTCATTTTGAATCTGTGCTGACCAATCATGGCACCTGGGGGGAAGGGGTGGCTAGGCTTCCTCCTGTAAAATTGGCCCAGTGCTGAGAATAGGTGGAATCACTATGGGAGGTGGCACCATGGTTCTGCCAGGGCAGTGCTATTAGCTGACAGATCAACATGGGCAGATGAGGCCTGGTGGAGAACTGAAGCAGCAGAGTTTGAGCTGTGCTCAACCCTGGGGGAGGGGGAAATCTGCTGATGTGATCTCATCAGGTCTCCAGCTTGGAAAGCTAGTAAAAGTGCTTGGTTTGCTTCCACTGCAGAAGTTGAGCTGTGTCTTAAATCTGTATTAAGATGAAGTCCTTCAGGTTTGACACTTTCCTGCACTGCAGTCATCTTGCATGTCTTACTGCTAGGCTAAAACCCTTAGAGGGAAAATTTAAATTTTTTACTGCTAAAAAAAGGGAAAGTGCACCAAGGTTGGCTCCAAGCATGTAGAAACTGTATCCTGTTATCACTGCCCATTTTGGAGCATGAGTTATGGCAGCATTGGGGGGGGGGGGGAGAGAAGGGGGGTGAAATACAGACCTGTTAGGCTTGTTAAGCAGAAAAACCCACCCCAAACCATCAATTAATGTCAAGGAAAGGTTGTTTTGCTATTTTGCCCAAGGCCAAGTTGCTTATGACACAATCCAAAGCTTTCCTTCCAATGTTGCAATTTTTTAAAAAGTTAGATTGGCATCGCTATAATAGCATATGTGGCATAGAAAGGCTTCTGAAATTTGCTTTTACATCTGTGTTAGGCAAAAGGACTAGCTTAGTGGTTGGAGCAGTGGTCTAAGAACCAGGGGGAGGCTGAATACCACATCTCACCCTACTCTTCATCCAATGTTTCTTCTGACCTTGGGCATGTTCTCACCTTCCACTGACTCAAATTAAACACACAACCTTAAATTAAGCCCATGTTTCTCTGGGCCTGGGATTCTGTAAGGCATTTAGGTTTAATCCTGTCTGTGTTTAAGGGGAAAATGCAAACATGCCTGCTGGTCAACTTGTGTGCTGCTTGGAGTCCCTCCAAGTAGGGAGGGGGAGACTAAATTGATCACTGTATTTGTAGCACCTATAGCAGCGATGGCGAACCTATGGCACGCGTGCCAGCTGTGGCACGCGAAGGCCTTGCAGCTGGCACGCGTGAAGGTCCGCAAAAAAAGAAAAAGCGGGCTCTGGCTGCTGCCGCGGACGCGGCAGCATGCAGTGTCCCGCGGGGCCCCCTCCGCCCGCTAAGCCCCTCTGCAAGGGCTTTCAGATTCGCGAGGGAGACAGCGTCTCCCTCGCGTCTCTGTTAAGCCCGTAGGGGTTAATGGGAAATTTCCCATCAGCCCCTTTAGACGCGAGGGACTGATGGGAAATTTCCCATTAGCCCCTGCGGGCTTAACAAGAGACGCGAGGGAGACGCTGTCTCCCTCGCGAATCTGAAAGCCCTTGCAGAGGGGCTTAGCGGGCGGAGGGGGCCCCGCGGGACACTGCATGCTGCCGCGTCCGCGGCAGCAGCCAGAGCCCGCTTTTTCTGGTTTTAAATTTGCCGGGGGGGGGGGGGGGTTAGGACTGGAAATGGGGGAGGGGGGGTTAGGACTGCTAATGGGGGGGGGGGGGTTAGGACTGCTAATGGGCTAGGAGGGGGGGGTTAGGACTGCTAATGGGCTAGGAGGGGGGGGTTGGACTGCTAATGGGCTAGGGGGGGGTTTGGACTGCTAATGGGCTAGGGGGGGGGGGTTAGGACTGCTAATGGGCTGTGGGCTGATGGGGGCTGTCTGGAAATGGGGTGATGGGGGGTTAGGACTGCTAATGGGCTGGGGGGGTTTGGACTGCTAATGGGCTGGGGGGGTTCGGACTGCTAATGGGCTGGGGGGGTTAGGACTGCTAATGGGCTGGGGGGGTTAGGACTGCTAATGGGCTAGGGGGGGTTAGGACTGCTAATGGTCTAGGGGGGGGGATAGGAAAGCTAATGGGCTAGGATGGGGGGTAAGGACTGCAAATGGGCTAGGGGGGGTTAGGACTGCTAATGGGCTAGGAGGGGGGGTTAGGACTGCTAATGGGCTAGGGGGGTTAGGACTGCGAATGGGCTAGGGGGGTTAGGACTGCTAATGGGCTAGGGGGGGTTAGGACTGCTAATGGGCTAGAGAGGGGGGTTAGGGCTGTCTGAAATGGGCTAGGGGGGGGTTAGGACTGCTAATGGGCTAGGAGGGGGGGGGTTAGGACTGCTAATGGGCTAGAGAGGGGGGGGTTAGGACTGCTAATGGGCTAGGGGGGGGTTAAGACTGCTAATGGGGCTAGGAGGGGGGGGGTTAGGACTGCTAATGGGCTAGGGGGGGTTAGGACTGCTAATGGGCTGTGGGCTGATGGGGGCTGTCTGGAAATGGGGTGATGGGGGTTAGGACTGGTAATGTCCTATGGGGGGGGTTAGGACAGCTAATGGGCTAGAGAGGGGGGGTTAGGACTGCTAATGGGCTAGGGGGGGGTTAGGACTGGAAATGGGCTGATGGGGGGTTAACACTGGAGGTGGTCTGATGGGGTTAGGACTGGTAATGGGCTATGGGGGGGGTTAGGACTGATAATGGGCTATGGGGGGGCTGGGACAAGAAATGGGCTGATGGGGAGGGGTTAGGACTTGAGGTGGGCTGATGGGGTTAGGACTGGTAATGGACTGTGGGCTGATGGGGGGGTTAGGACTGGCAATGGGCTATGGGGGGCTGACTGGAAGTGGGGGGTTAGGACTGGTAATGGGTTATAGGGGGGGGGCTTAAACTGAAAATGGGGTGATGGGGGGTTAGGACTGGAAGTGGGTTGATGAGGGGGGGATAGGACTGGTATTGGGTTGGGGGGCTGCTAGGACTGGAAATGGGCTGATGCAGGGACTAGAAGGGAATGGATGCTGGGTGAGGCTGGAACTAGAAGGGAGCTGGTGTTGGGGGAGGATTAGAATGGGATGGGGCTGGGAGAGTAAAATGGAGAGGGGAAAAATATTTTGTGTGGGAGGGATAAAAAATCTACAATTGGCCGGGTATTGGGAGAGTAAGTGGGGATTGAGGATGGAGGGGTAAATTTTGAGTAGATGAAATAGGAATGAGGAAAGAGCCAAAGGAGAAAGATTAGTATGTTAAAGCAGATGTAGAGAGAGAATGGAAAAAAAAAAAACAAGAAGACAGAAGAAAGGACAAATGGACAGCAGATGGAGAGTTAGCAGAAGACACGAAGAAACCAGAAGAAAGTGGCTGGAACAATTGCAACTGAAAAAAAATGCACAAAAGGTAGAAAAATATCTCTTTATTTTGAATTTATTAACTGGAATATGTCAGCTCTGGGAAATGTGCATCATTAATTTTTGCGCTTTGTTTAGTACAAGAAGAAATTAATATATAGTTTTATTTCTACAGTGTTGTTGTATATTCCAAGTTTGGCTTTTGGGGTTCCCAGTTTAATTATTGTCTTCCTGTTTCTAAATTGTGATTCCTTGTTTGGTGATGGTCTGTTCTGCATGTGTAACTGAGCTGAGGTATTCTGTTTATATAATTCCTATTTGACATTGCCACTTGTTCTTTCCCCAGTAGGTCATGTATTGTTGTTCTCTGAGATGTATTGGTTTAATATTTGCAGTGTTGCCTTTTGATAGGTAGAGTATGGTGCTTTGTGAGTCCTGGTAGTGCTGTTAGGATACGGCGGGTTTGCTATGGGTTCTAAATGGGCAGCGTTTGTAGTAGTTCCTAATGTGCCTGGCGGTTGGTACTGGATTATAGTAATGTAGAAACCTTTTAGTCTTTCTTTATCCATATACTCATTAAGAGGCATGTTTACTAAAAGTTAGTGTATGGTAACATTATGCAAATATTTATGCAAATGAAGCACCTTATGCAAATGGGGCTTTAATTGACGTGCTGGCACTTTGAGGAAATTCTTTGGTTTTGTGCGGCAGTTTGGGCACTCGGGCTCAAAAAGGTTAGCCATCACTGACCTATAGTCTAAAGCTCATGTGCTGCTCAGATTAATACAAGAGATGGTACATCAGTTCTGAATTAGACTGCTTAACATGCCTCGTGTTAGGATAATGTAGTTGGGTGTGGGGTTCTAGTCACTCTTGCACTGGAGTGCCACAGGTCCTAGTTGCCTTCTTGTTAGTAGCTGGTCAGCTTTGTTCACCAGGCAGTTGCCTAGGGCAGCTGTGAGCAGCTACAGGTCAAAGTGAAACAGGTCCCAGCCACATGGGTTGTCTATGCATATTCTTACCTGCAGAAAGAATGAGTCATTTGGAAATAGTCCATTAACCCTTGTAAGTGGCTCAAGGGAAATCTAACTCAAGTTTACAAATGAAAGTTTCATGTTTAGAAACGTTTGACGTTTTAGTTCACAACTGAAGCTTCAGTCTGCACTTGTCCATTTGGATGTCCAGTTTTCCATGTTGCGCATAGTACTATCTTTCTATAGTTCTGTGCATCAAATTGGAGAACAATTCTACTTTGACACTGTTCTAAAGCCAAAATCATTCCAAAGTAAAAATTCACACTTTGATAAGTCTGGGTTGCTGAAAACTAAAATGCTTAAAACTGTTTATTGGCTCAAAATTAGACTGTCAGTATGACTTCAGAATTGTTAAGGATATGAGTTATAATTGGAAGTTCCCAATTTAAACCATAAATTAGTCAAATATATGCATGTATTTTAGTAGATTTGTGATAAATCAGTATTTTGGCTAGTACTTTCTTCCTGAAAAGCGAGGGATGAATAATGCAATCTGCAGATGCTATTGCATTATACATATGAACTGCATCATGTTATTCCTAGAAGTCATAGATGCAATGCTAACAGCTTAATCATTCTGCAGAACGAATTGTGCAACAAAAATGACATGTCAGTAGTATGACTGTAGACCAGTCTTCTCAGTGCTTGATTCCCCCCCCCCCCCAAGTATAGCTAGAGTGAGAGATGCCTTGTAACTATTTGAATAATGCAAATCACTTCTATCTTTATGGTAACATGACTTACATCAAAAAACACAGTATAACTGCTTTAGGAAAGCCTACCAACTTTACTTTGGCTGCAAAAAACTGGAGATCAGGACAAGAGCTGGGCTCTACACATGCAACACTTGTGCAACAAATCTTTGCCAGTGGTTAAAGAGAAAAAAAAAAAAAAAAAAAAAAAAAAAAAGTTGGCCATGCAGTATTCAAACAGCTATAAATGCCCAGTACCCCATGGAGAATGACTGCTGGTTCCTGATGCTCCAGAATCAAGTCTCACTTTGGACAAGGAAGAGGAAAGGGGATAAAAACTTCTGGTACTGCACTGTCAATATTACATGAACCAGATTCTCCCATCCTTCTCCTGAGCCACATCTTATAACAAGGTGATCTGAAGGACCTTGTCAGGTATTTGGAACTACCTAAGAATAAGGTAGAGCTGTTAGATTCCACTGCTGCAGTCTGGAGCCCATCAGGTGATGTTAGGGTCTCCATGTCCCATGATCATCAAGAGGATCTTGTAGCCTGCATCAATGGTCTGATGGCAGTCCATCCAGATCAGTGGAAACTGTTCAGCAAGACTGAAGCCCTAATTATAACACTGCCTTCACCCCCCATCAATCACCTTGGCAAATGCATCCATTCCAGGAAAATTAGTGAGGTACCCAAGAATCACACTAGACACCTGAACCTAAATGCTCACATCAATAAAGTCACTAGAAATGCATAACACAATGACCACTGTTTGCAGACGCTAACCTCTCCTCAGCCAAGACCATTTCTGCACAGTGTCAAGCTATCATAATACCAATACTTGACTACTGCAATTCCATTTTCAATTGGCTACTAGAACTACCATGCCTTTACAATTAGCCCAAAATACCGTGGCCCAAATCATTTCTGGCACTACAAAGTCTGACCACAACACCTTTCTTACACCAGCTTCACTGGCTCCCAATTACCTCATGTATCAAATACAAAAACAGCCTTGATCTTCAAAATTAGACAAAACCTCTCAGCCAACATACTCCAGGACCTAATCTGCATCCAACCCAGCAACAGGTCAAAGACAATGATCCATTGACAACATTCGAACACCTAACTCATTCTCCAAAGTCAATTCCATGACCAGAGCTCTTTCACTAGCGGCACCTGCCACCTAGAATTCCCTTTTGGAAGCACTAAGAACCACCACGGACTTAAGACTTTAGGAAGAAGCTGAAAGCATTCCTGTTAATGGTACACTTCATTGAGCTCACACTGCAATCCACCTCCAAGAACACCCAAAATACCTAACACTCCTACCCACACCATGAGTTTGATGTAGAATATGTTGCATTAAAATGTAAACTGCTTTGATTTTATGATGAGGTATAAAAGTCCTGTTAATGTTTATTGAAGATGAGTCTTAAAGCTGTTTTGCTGCATAATAGCAATGTTTTGCCATAGATTCCAGTTGGTCAGTCCATATGAAGGAAACCTATGACAATATAACAGCTGTTGAGATGCATAAACTATGATAGATATTAGTGGCAGCCTTATGGCCATTTGAAAGCTGTTGCTCTGTTGAATCCTGATCATTCCAGATGAATGTGTTATGCTTCCTTGCCAGCAGATTGAAAAGATACTAGGCTGCTTCCATGTCCTCATTAAAAATGTATACCTGGTTGTTTTGCAACAAGATATGCTAGTATGGCATGTCGAAGTAGTAAGCAAGGTTGAAAGACAACTCAAACCATGATTGTTAACCAATAAAATTGAACAAAAACGTTTGGAAGAACTGTTGTCTTACCATAGACAATGCTGCATCTGTCACTGCAACCAAGCATGACAATCTAGGGCAGCAGGGCTCGACCACATGAAGTCCTCCAGGGTGGGACCAGGACTACTCTAGCAAGATTCATGGACAAGTAGTTAATAGTTGTTCCTAATCATCCTTCTACCAGTCTTAACATAGGGCATACCCAAGCAATCATGCAGCAAGGTAGAAGATGCTCTGGTCAGTACAACCTTGTCAAGGGTGCTGTCAGTTCCAGCTCACGTGCTACCATAGGGATGTCTAATAGCATAATGGTTAAAGTCCAGAGTTCAAATCCCAGTGTGGGCCTTTGGCATCTTAGACTAGTCACTTAAAATTAAGTTTGCAGGACTATAAAAACACACTGCTCTTGCTGGGAAGGACTCTGCAATTGTAAGTCTACACCTGCTGGTAATTTCTCAGCTTCTGGGGTTAAGCTGATAAAACAAAACCCGACAGAACTTTAAAATAGACCTCTAAAAATCAAACACCCACCCCCAACCCCAAAACTAACCAAAGTCACACAAGGCACTAGCTTCTATTAAGAATTTGCCCTCCTGCTCACCCCAGGGCCTTACATTTATAGGCTCTTACAGGACCAGAGATGGTCAATTTCAATTTCATGTGTAGCTGGTTATTCTCATGTGTACCTTAAGGCCCTGAAATGAATTGACATGAACTTTATACAAAGCACAAGTATACCTAATAGGTTTATATAACTATCCCTAGCAACTTTAAACAACTTTGAGTTGTGGTCACTGGCATTCTTGCATTTTATGTATGTTGTGTAAGACAGAAATAACTGGAAATCTTCCAACTGTATATCTTGTTTACCTTGGAACATACTGTTAAACTATATCTGCAACTTAATCATATTTAGTTTCACAAATTACGATCTGATTAATAGCACCCTTCATTAATATGTAGTTGCACAACACTTGGAAGTAATGACAGACTCCAAATGTTTTGTAGCCATGGTGGGTACACCCCTAAACAAAGGCAGGGGGAGGGGTAACCTGAATAGAGTGGCAGGTAAACCTACTCTTGCCACCTCACTGGACAGACTAGATGGACCATGCTGGCCTTTATCTGCCTTCATATATTATGTTACTATAAGTTTTGTACATATGTCTCCAGGTAACTTCGCACTCAACTGCTTTCTTAAAGCTCATGAATGTTTCCTGGAATCTTTACCAATGGCAGATTTCAGATCTTTCCAGAGGTTCTTGATTGGACAGAAATCAGGACTCATTGCTGACAAGTTTAAAAAGTCCATTTTTTTTACTAACCATTTTGTACTTTTGTATGAATGTTTTGGATCAATGTCCTGCTAGAGGTCCCATGACCTAGCTTTGACACTAGATAGCACATTTGCTCCAAAATACCTTGGAAGTCCTTTGAATTAATGGAAACTTGACTGTAGAAAAAGACCACTTAGCTTATCTACTCTGCCCTTCCATATCAGCTACAATAGTCCCCTTTTTACCTTTAGGGGTCCTCTGTCTCATGCTTTTTTGAAGTCAGATACCATCCTTGTGTCCACCATCTTTGATGCATATCAATGTTTAAGGTGGTATATCGAATTCACACACCTCCACTAGGCTATTCCATGCATCTACTATTTTACATAAAGAAATGTTTATACATTACTCCCGTCTATCCCCTTCCACTCATCCTATGTCCCCTTGTAGCAGAGCTTGCTTTTAATTGAAAGACCCTCCTGTGCATTTTATACATTCTAGGCCTCCAGTTCTTGAAGCAGCAAGACCATCCCACATTATGGAACCTCCACCATTTAACTGTAGGAAGGGTGTATTCTTTATAAGCTTCATTTCTTTGCCTGTAAGCATATTGCTGGTCTGCACTGCCAAAGATCTCAAGTTTAGTTTCATCTGTCCACAACACTTTCCCCAGAAGGATTGTGGCTTCGGGCAAAGATCAGGCATGCCCTTATGTCTTTCAACAGTGGGGTCCACCTTGGCCTTTGCCCATGAAGTCCTTTTACTGCACAGTGTGTGTTGAAGCCACCACTGCAGATTGCTCCAGGTCAGCTCTTAAGCTCTTTGGAAGGGTGGTGCTCTGTTAACCCTTTCCAGGCAGAGCCCAAAACTCACGGGATCCAAAATCCTGACTAAATATTCCTATCAAAAATGGTATATAATACTGACCATAGCAGAAGGAAAATCACTATTAGAACATATTGAATAAGACGGGTACAATTTTCCTGAAATATGCAAAAATTAACCTGGCTGCAGAATGTGGATTAAAATTTTAAGTTAGGCCTTCAAAGGGTTAAAGGTCATTGAGTCAGCTGTTTTTGCAAGAAATGCACACTTAATCTTAAACACTGGAATCTATGGATAAAATAATGTAAAAAGGGGGAAGGCAATGGGAGCGTACTACCAGTTGCCTGGCCAGAATGAACAGATGGATGAAGTGCTAAAAAAACCCCAAACACACACACCAGGGAAGCTAAGTTACAAGACAGTGTGCCATTTCAATCACCCCAGTATCAACTGGGTCCATGCCACAGCAGGACTTGCTAGGGAGAGAAGTTTCTAGATAAAATAAATGACTGACTTCTGGAGCAGCAGATTCATGAATGACAGAAGGGGAAGCCATTTTGGACCTAGTCCTTACTGGACCACAGGATCTGGTGCAAGAGAAACTGTTAGGGCCACTTGGCAATAGGGATATTGCACAATTGCATTTGTTATAATGGTCTCCCTTTCGAAAGTTAGAAGATAGTACTATGCATTTTCTTGCTGCCCTTCCACTATTATAAAATGAAGTTAGTTGGGGGGAACCCACCAAAAAAAAAAAAAAAAAAAAAAAAAAAACACACAGCTGCTAAGGTTAAAGATTTACATCAAGCATGGGCACTGTTTAAAAATACTATCTCCTAAGCCCAGGCCAGATGTCTTCCACATGTAAGTAAGACAGCCAAACTGCCAGCATGGTTCAGAGGCAAGGACAGAGCTGTTGTAGCAAAAAAAAAAAAAAAGCATTTTTCAGGAAATGGTAAAGAGCTTGCTAGGGAAGCTAAAATGCATAACAATTTTCAAGTACATTCATAGAAAACAAAAAATGGCGAGAGTCAGTTGGACTATTAGAGAGGTAAAAAGGGCATTAAGGGAGGACAAGGCCATAGTAGAGAATGAACACTTTGCATCAATCTTTACTGAAGATATAGGGAAGTTACTTCACCTTTAAATACCATTTCAGGCATGGGTATCAGAATTGAAAGAAATAGTTGTAATACATCTTCCCAGTGCATGACTATTTGCTAAACTGAGTAGCAAATCACTTGGACCAGATGGTATAAGTCCAAGAGTGTTAAACTGAAAATGAGAATGCAGACCTGTCAGTAATCTGAATTCATTAAAAATCTGTAGAACCCAAGGATTTGAGAATGGACAATGTACTGCAGATTTTTAAAAAAGGGTTCCAGTGGTGGTCTAGGAAACTACAGACCTGTGAGCTTAACATTGGTACTGAGTAAAGTGGTAGAAACCATTGTAAACATTACTGAACATGTAGATAGTCATGATTTAATGAGAAAGACAACATGGATTTAGCCAAGGAGTCTTGTTATATTTTTAAGGAAGGTGAACAAACAGGTAGACAAAAGTAAGCTGGTCAATAGTGTATCTGGATTTTCAGAAAGCCTTTGACAAAGTTCCCTCAAGAACTGGTTGAAAGAAGGCGGAGTAGGGCTAAAAATGGCCAATTCTCAATGGAGAAGAGTAAACATTGGTATAGCCCAGGGATATGTGCTGGGCTGACTGCTTTAACATTCATAAATGACCTGGAAATAGGAACAAGTGAGGTGATCAAATCTGCAATGATAAAATTGTTAGAACATGAGGACTATGAAAAATTGCAAGAGGCACTCCATAAATTGGAAGACTGGACATCCAGATGGAAGATGAAATGTAATGTGGACAGATGCAAAAAAAGGTATGCACCTAGGAAAGAACCCAAACTATAGTTACATGCAAGTTCCATATTAGCAACCATGCCCCAGGAAAGATTTTAGTGTCACCATGGATAATACATTGAAACACTCTGCCTAGTGTGCAGCAGCAGCCAAGAAAACAAGTAGAACGCTATGAGTCAGAAGGAAAGGCATGGAGAAGAAAAAAATATTGAAAATGCCTCCGTCATTCCATGGTGCAACTGCACTGTGAATGTTGTGCGCAATTCTGGTTGCCGTATTAGGCAAGAGGGGGGAAAAAAAAACCCCACAGAAGAGCCACCAAATTAGTAAAGGGGATGAAGGATATCCCTATGAGAAAAGGCTTAAAATGGTTAGGGTTCCTCAGGGGGCAGAAAGGCTGCATCGCATAAACTTTAATACATGGCTCCAAACCTGGTGCAAAAAAGGATTTAGATATATAAATGAATGGGGGAAAGATGAAAACAAGAGACCATACTGTGCTGATGGACTGCATCTCTCCATCACAGGGAAAAAGGATCCCAAGTGAAAAACTCAGGTAGTATGTGGACAGGCATTTAAACTAGGGAAAGGGGGTGACTGATTGAGAAGGACAAGTTCAGTATGTCACTCCCAGCAAGCATTGTAAACAGCCACACTTAAGCCATCCAATCCATGGCAAACAAAACAAAAATCCACATGTCTTGCACAACTCACTCAACCAAGCTAAGTTAAAAGTATATGTACTTTATATAGTTAAAGTTGTTTAATCACACAGATCCAATTCAAAAAATGTAAGACTACTCATCTGTTCTCTAACTGGTTTTGTTCAGTGTAAACCACACCTGATCTCTGGAAGGGGTGGTATATAAAAAAAAATAACTTAATATAATAAATGGGAAGGGGTGTATAGAACAAAATCTATGCAAAACACAGGCAAGCCAGTCAATGCTGGAAAGCAATGAGCATAAATGCTTGTAGCCTAGCCAAAGTTCCTGATCTGGAAGCGTTAATGGTGGAAATGGACTTGGACATTGTGGCCATTACAGAAACATGTTTTAACTAGTTGCATGAATGGGATATAGGCATAGCTGGCTATAATCTATTTAGAAGAGAGGGCAGAGAAGGAGTAGCCCTGTATGTCAAAAGCAAGATTAAAGCTACTGAAATGCAGGGGATATGGGGAAAAGCAGCACTGGATTGTGTTTGAAAGAGGCAATGCACTGTCATCCATACTGGTATAGACTACAGGCCTCCAATGCAAACTGGATAGCAAATTGATTGTGATATTGCAAAGATAGCCATGAATGAGTAGATTAGTCACCCAATATAATCACTTCCCCCATGTGGATTGGAGTATTTCTGCAAATCTGGAAAGTAAAAAGTGGACACCATCAAAGATGTGTTAGACAGTGATGGAACTAGGGAGAGCTGTGCTGGATTTAGTGCTCACCAGCAGTGACAGCATGTCAAATATCTGGGTGGGTGCCCATTTTTGGCTGGCTGACTAGGGAGTTGGACTGAGGGACAGCCCTAGATGTGATGTATTTAGATTTCAGTAAAGCACAGTTACCTGTAACAGGTGATCTCTGGGAACAGCAAAAATAAGTCTTCACATATGGGTTTTGTTGGTACCAATGGAGCCTGCGTGGGAACACTCCCCAGCGTCCAATCAGAAAGCCTTTGGGAGCATCCCACAGCACCTGCGTGCTGCCTTCCCCAACTGTCTCTCCTCAGTTGAGTTTTAGAGCTGAGACAAAGAGGGAAAGGAAAGAGAACTCCTAGGGGAGGGTGGGTGGGTTGTGAAGACTTATTCCTGCTGTTCCCAGAGATCACCTATTACAGGTAACTATCTCCAGGAACAAGCAGGCATGAGTCTTCACTTATGGGGACTCCCTAGTTTTAGATGCCAGGGAGAGATCCCAGAAGTTGTGTGTCCCTGGGACAGGGCTGCACTTCCCCACATGGGATGGTGGGTAGGAGTTAAGTATGAAACAGGTGTTTAAGAACAGCCTGACTAAACAAGGCATCCCAGCGGGAGTCCTTGTCCAAGCAGTAATGGGATGTGAAGGTATGACCCGAGGCCCAAGTGGCTGCTCGACAGATGTCAATAGACAGTTCAGAAGAGCCATTGAGGCTGCCATGGCTCTCACATTGTGAGCTGTGACATGGCCCTCCAGAGAAAGGTTCTTGCTCTGATAGGCGAAAGAAATACACTGGGCAATCCAGTTAGATAGTGTTCTCTTGGAGACTGGTAGTCCCAAATGAGAAGGATCAAAAGCAACAAAAAGTTGAGAGGACTTTCTATGTTGCTGTGTCCTCTAAGTAAAAAGCCAGAGCTCTTTTACAGTCCAGGGTATGAAGATTCTTCTCTGCACTTGATGCATGAGGTCCTGGGGAAAAAAAAAAAGACAGGTAGGTAAACCTCCTGGTTGAGGTGAAGGCAAGACCACCTTAGGCATAAAGTGTGGATTAGTCCTAAGGACCACCTTGTCATGATGGAACCTTGTATAAGGTGGATTAGCTACGAGTGCTTGTAATTCACTAATACAACGTGCTGATGTGATTGCAATGAGAAAGATAACCTTCCAAGAAAGGTATTCCAAGGAGGTGGTAGCCAAAGGTTCAAAAGGCGGCTTCATAAGCTGACCAAGAACCAAGTTTAAGTCCCATACCACCAGGGGTGGTCTAATGGAAGGCTTTGTTAAAAGGAGGCCTCTCATGAATCTGGCTACAAGAGGATGAGAGGAAATAGGTTGTCCATTTAGAGGCTTCAGGGAAGCTGCAATAGCACTCAAATGGACCCTAACTGAATTTGTCTTAAGGCCTGCATTAGACAGATGGAGGAGATACTCCAGCAAAGATTCCAGAGGTATGGCAAGGGGGTTAAGACCCTTCCCAGAACACCAGATAGTACACCTCTTCCACTTGAAAGCATGAGAACGTCTAGTGGAAGGTTTTCTAGAACTATAAAGAACATCTTTCACTTGCTGAGAAAGATGAAGATCCTGGAGATCTAGGCCTTCAGCAACCAAGCCCTGAGATGCAGAGACTGGGGATTGGGATGCCACAGCTTTGTCCTCTTGAGAAAGGAGGTCTGGAGCAGACCAACTCCAGGGAGGGAGCTTGAGAGAGATGTAGAAGCAGAGGGTACCACACTTGCCGTGCCCAATGTGGAGCTATGAGAATCATATGGCCTCTGTCTCTGAAGCTTGAATAGGGTTTTGGGAATTAGGGGGAATGGGTGGAAAGGCATACAGGAAGTCTTGACCCCAGTGAAGGAGGAAAGCATCCCTTGTCTGAGCCCCTGAGCCAGAGTTCTGGAACAGAACCGGGGAAGTTTGGCATTCCACAGACTTGCAAAGAGGTCTATGTCTGGGGTTCCCCAAATTTGAAATATCTTGGACACCTGATCCATATGTAGGGACCACTCGTGTGGAAGCAGAACTTGACTGAGCCTGTCTGCCCAAGAGTTTTGAATGCCCGGAAGATAAACTGCCAGAAGATGAATGTGATGCTCTGGCGAGGGCCCAGTCGCAAAGCTTCGTTGCAAAGCGACAGAGCCAGTTCCTCCCTGCTTGTTCACATAGAACATGGCTACCTGATTGTCCATGTGGATAAGGACCGTCTTGTGGCTGAGCAGGGTGTGGAAAACCCACAGAGCAAGGAAGATTGCTCTGAGTTCCAAGAGATTGATATGTAGACAAGTCTCCTGTGGGGACCAGATGCCCTGGGTGGAGAGGTCTTGCAGATGAGCTCCCCACCCCATTGAAGCAGCATCTGTTGTAAGAGTTGCTTGGGGTAGAGACTGCTGAAAGGGGGACCCCAGCAGCAGGTTTTGAGGGGACTTCCACCACTGGAGGGACAAAATGAGGCGACTTATGTTTGCTATTTTGTCTGACAGGCAGCCTAATGCCTGGGTCCATTGGGTGGATAAAGTCCACTGAGCTGCCCTCATATGAAGGCAAGCATATGGTACCACATGCACGGTGGATGCCATGTGGCCTAGCAACTAACATCTCTCTAGCAGTTAGCTTCTCAAGCAGAGTTGAAGCCCCTCCTAACTGCACCAAGCAAAGGCAACAGGCCTGGGGAAGATAGTCCCTGGAGTTTATAGGGGTGTTGGATACCACAAGGGCAAGGGCCTGAGTAGGGATCAAATTGGATTTTGGGATGTTTATTAGCAGCCCTAAATACTGAAGGATACGCATTATGCAGGTTAGAAAAACACACTCTTGGCCTCTGAGTGGGAACTCGAATGAGCCAGTCGTCCAGGTAAGGGAAGATGAATATCCCCAGGGTGTGCAGAAAAGCAGCTACCACTGCCATGCATTTTTGTGAACACCCTTGGTGCAGAGGCCAGACCAAAAGGGAGCACTCTATTGATAGTGCTTCTCTTGAAAAAGGAACCGAAGGAACCTTCTGTGAGTTGGATGGATAACATGTGTATGCATCCTTGAGATCTAGAGAACAATGCCAATCCTGACTCTGAAGGTATGGCAGCAGAGTTCCCAGAGAAACCATCTTGAATTTTTCCTTGGCTAGGAATCTGTTCAACTCTGAAATCTAAGATGGGTCTGAAGCCCCCTGTTTTCTTTGAAATAAGAAAATAGGGGGAGTAGAACCCTGTGCCCTGTTGAAGAGGCACTTCCTCTATTGCCCCCTGGGCAAGAAGAGTGGCAACCTCCTGCCCCAACAGATTGAGGAGGGAGGTTGGGGAATTGAACTGGTGCACTCTTGTGAGGGGGGCAAGCTTGAAAAATGAAGTTTGTACCCCTCTTATGATGGAGTGTCCAATGCTCTGGTGTAATTTGCCCCCACCTGGGAGCAAAGTGACAACCTTCTTGGAATGGTGGAGAGCTCTGGTCCTTCCAGAGCCAGGAAGGCTAAGTTCTCTAGCGGAAAGTCAAAGGCCCTGAGGAGGCTGAGTTTGCTGGGCTGGAGCATGCCTAGCAGCCTTTGCTTTGCTCTGTTTGGATGACTGCTGACGTTTGGTAGGGAACTGAGCTGTAGAAGATGCCCGCTGACCATAAGCAGGATAGAATCTTCCCTTTTTAGAAAAAGGTGCTTTCTTGAACAACATTTTCTTAGCAGGAGCAGCTGTGGATTTGGATAGCCTATCCAAAGCAGAATTTTCAGCATCCATCTGATTGGTAAGGATTGGCAAGCAAAGGCCAAACAGGTTCTCACCTGTACAAAGGGATATTTCCCAATTCATCTTGTACCCAGATCTCCAAAATCAGATGCTTGAAGCCAAGCATTCCTATGTGCACCTATGGCAATAGCCGAGGCTCTGCTTATGCATTCAAAGGAGTCGAAAGCTGCACGGTTGGAGAATTTGGAGATATCTTGGGCATGTTTGAGCCCAGTGAGAGTCCTGTCTTATCTTCAGACATAAAAGGACTTAAAGTCTGCAAATGGTCACTGACTTCCTTTAAGAACATTCCCATGTAGGAGACTAAGAATTAATTCTCGCAAGCAAGCATGGAAGCTTGGAAGACTTCTTCCAAAAGCATCCAGGGTTCTACATTCACATCCTGGAGGATTAGAGGCATGTCTTGGCACTTCTAATCTCTCATTGCAGACTCAACCACAATAGAGTGGTGAGGAAGTTGAGTTTTATGGAAACCAGGATGAGGAGGGACACGATACATGGTATCCAACCTGTGAGAATGAGAAGAGGTGGTTAGAGGTGCTTCCCACATCCTTAACATGAGATCATACAGAATCTCATGAATAGGCAAGGTAGTTGCCTCCTTAGGAATTTTAGGATATTGTAAAATACCTAACTCCTTGGCTCTGGGCTCTGTCTCAGGGGCCACTGTGATAGAGAGGCCCCGAGCCACCTCCCTGATAAAGTCTTGAAAAGACAAGTCCTTTGGAGGAGACATCCTTCGTTTAGGAGAGAACTCCTGTGGAAGCTGCATCACTGCATTGACCGACTTTTCAGAATCCTCAGAGGAATCGAAGTATCGTCTGTCTGGATGCTCTTGCAAAGCCCGATACCCGTACCAACTGGGATCGGTATTGGGAATAACTGGTACTGAGGTATTGGTATTGGAGGGCTTCAGAGGACAGAGTACTGGCATAGTGGACACTGATGCTGATGTCAATGCCACCAGTACTGGGATCGGTACCGATGGTGATGCTAGAGCTGGTACCAGCTGAGTAGTCTGTTGCGGTACCATGGGTGTCTATGCCACAAGGAAAGCTGCCAGACTGTTCTATGGACAGAATTCTCTGATCCATCAATCCTGCCAATGCTTGGAAGTCGGTACTGGTGGAAGCCACTGGTACCCCAGAGCATGGCAGCAGGAGATCTGTTGAGGCCATGCCATCGAGATCATCCTGGAACCCTGATGCTTTAGAGGCTGAAGCCTCCCACCAGGGTAATTTTGCCTGTGCAGAATCAGAGGGCAACACCAGAGGCATCTCGATGCTTAGAAGGAGATCTACCCTTCGAGGACCAGCTGGATTTATGTTTAGTTACCTGAGATCCATGTGAGGCAGAAGCAGCCCTGGAAGACGTCGATGCCACTGAAGCCACATCAGAGGGAAACAGGGTACTGAGCTTGGCAGCTCGGTTCTGCTGACCTCTTTTTAGACATCATAGAACAGGACATACAATCTGTTATGGAATGGTCAGGACCTAAACATTTTAGACACCAGTCATGGGTGTCGGTGATGGAAATGGTACCGCCACATTTTGTGCACTTCTTAAATCCTGAGGCAGGCTTTTCCATATTAAGGAAAAAAGGTTTTGGGCCTAAGGCCCAAAACACAAGTGCACCTGAAGAAAAAGAACAGAAAAGTCTGTTTTGTTTTTTTACACAAGAAAACAGACTGGCGGTACTGGTAGAGCGTTGAAGGTGGCAAACATGACAAAAGAAAAAAAAAAAAGGAACTTCTGCGGTGACAAGAACTTGACCTGCTGGCTCTGCAGATAAAGAACTGAGGAGAAACAGTTGGGAAAGGCAGGAAGGCAGCACGCAGGTGCTGTGGGATGCTCCCAAAGGCTTTCTGATTGGATGCTGGGGAGTGTTCCCGCGCAGGCTCTGTCGGTACCGACAAAACCCATATGTGAAGACTCGTTCCTGGAGATAGCCCTTGACACTGTTCCTCACAGGTGACTTAAACTAAAGTTACTGCTTGGGTTAGAAATTGGTTGGGTGGGAAGGCAACAAAGTACAGGTAAATGGAGCTCACTGAGAAGAATGTTACCAGTGGTGTGCCTCAAGGATCTGTCCTTGGTCTGATTCTTTAACATCTGTTAGTGATATAGCGGAAGGGCTGTTGGGTAAGGTTTGCCTCTTTGCAGATACCAAAATCTGCAATAGAGTAGACACCCAGGAAGGTGTAGATAACATGAGGGATCTAGCTAAGCTTGAAGAATGGTCTAGAATTTGGCAGCTGGGATTTAATGTTAATGTTAAAAAAAAATCTAAGGTCATGCATTTAATTTATTTTTTTATTTATTTTATTTAGCTGCATTTATATCCTGCTTTTCACCGGGTCAAAGCGCTTGGGGGATACATTTAACACGAGGGGGATATGAGACACATATGCTAATACTTACAGGGAACATGGGCAATGGAGGTTAAGTGGCTTGCCCAAGACCACAAGGAGCACCTGTGGGACTAGAAACCCCAGTCCTTCCGGCCCAAGGTTGCTGTCCTCTAGTGGGATTTGAGCCACCTACCTTCCAGCCTGTGGTACCTTGCCCCAACCACTAGGCTACGCCTCCCATTTGGGCTGCAGCAATCCAAGGGAGCAATATAGTATAGAAGGGTGAAGTACTTTTGTCCACTAAAGAGCAGGACCTAGGTGTGGTTGTGTCTGATGATCTTAAAGTAGCTTAACAGGTAGAAAAGGCAATGGCAAAAGCTAGGATGCTAGGATGCATACAGAGGAATGGCTAGCAGAAAAAAAAAAAAAAAAACCCACCACTACGAGGCGATATACAGAGGCACCAAGTCTGATGTGACCTCATTTGGAGTACTGTGTGCAATTCTGGAGACCACATCTTCAAAAGGATATAAACAGGATGGAGTCAGTACAGAGGTGGCTACTGAAATGGTTAGTGGTCTTCATTATAAAGCATATGAGGACAGACTTGAGGATCTTAATATGTACACCTTAGAGGAAAGGCGGGATAGAGGTGATATGACAAATGTTTAAATACCTCCATGGCATAAATGTACAGGGGGAGAGCCTCTCAACTGAAAGCAAGTTCTGCTATGAGGGGGACATGGGATGAGGGTGAAGGGGTATAGATTCAGGAGTGATATGTGGAAATTTCTTTATGGAGAGAGTGGTGGATCCATGGCATAGTCTCCCAGTGGAGGTGGTAGAGATGAGGACAGTATCCTAATTCAAAAATAAAGCATGGGACAAACGCAGAGGATCTCTAAAGGAAAACAAAAAAGTGGGACTGTTGTAGTTATGGAAGGACAGACTAGGTAGAAATGACAAAGACCACATGGCCTCTGTTTCTATATGAGCAGCAGCAATCACCACATGGTGTGGTTTGAGATAAGAGCCAAGGTAGAATCCAATCACAGCAAGCTCAGAGTCCTAGACTAACACAGACTTCAGTAAAATGGCCAAGTAACTGAAAGGAGTTGGCAGGGTGGGAGGGGATAAGGGAAGTGGAACTGGTGGGCTAAGCTAAAGGAGGCAATAAAAGGGGCAACAGATACATATGTAAGGAAAGTAAACAAGAGGAAAAAGGAAATTTGGTTCTCCAAAAAAGTAGCTGTACAAATAAAAGCAAAACAAAAAGCTAGTTTACACAATTCAGAGGTTTGCAGACAGGAACATAGAAAATACAGGATCAAACTAAGAAAAGAAATGAAATAAGGATAGCAAAATCAAAGGCAGAAAAAAAAAAAAAAAAAGAGATGGAAGACAAACCTCAGGTATAAGTTGAGGAGGAAAGCCAGTGGTGGACTTGCAGGACTCGGTGCCGTAAACAGATTTGTGGAAAGTGACAATGAAAAAGCAAAAAATGCTAAATACGTCTGCTCTGTTTGTACTACAGAAAATCTTGGACCACCTATGATTGACAAATTTACAAACAAGAATTGAGTACATACCACACCATTCACAAAAGATGCATTAGAGCAGCTTGCAAAACTGAAAGTGGATGAGTCTATGGGACCAGATGAGATACACCCCAGGATACTGAGAGCCGAGAGAGGTTCTTGCAGGGCTGTTAAAGGATGTTTAATAGATCCTTGGAGACAGGTGAAGTGCCACAGGACTGGAGTAGGGCTGATATGGTACCTCTCCACAGAGGTGGCAGTAGGGAAGACGTGACAAACTGCAGGCCAGTAAGCCTTACCTCTGTGGTGGGAAAAGTAATGGAGGCACTCCTGAAAGCAAATAGTGGGACTTCCTTGAAGCCAACGGGTTACATGATCTGAGGCAACAGTTTTACTACAGGACAATCTTGCCAAACAAATTAGTTCTTTGACTGGGTGACCAGATAACTAGATCAAGAGCATGCGATGGATGTGATCTACCTAGATTTTAAAGCCTTTGATACTGTTCCTCATGAGGCTTATCAAACTCAGCTTGGGGATGGATCCCAAGGTAGTGAACTGGATCAGAAATTGGTTGACAAACAGAAGGTGACTAAACTGAACTCACTGATGAAAGGAAGCTGATCAGCAGTGTGCCTCAGGGTTCAGACCTGGGACTGGTACTGTTCAATGTATGTGAGTGATATTGAAGGACTGAATAGAAAAGTGTCTTTGCACATGACATGAAAGTTTGCAAAAAAAAAAAAAAAGTAGACTCCCGAGGGAGTGGATTATGAGAAAAGATCTACAAAAACTGGAATAAATCTTAACTGCTAAGTATTAGACCAATGTGAAGTGCAGTGTCATGCACTTGGGAAGCAGAAATCCAAGGGAATTGTATGCGATAGGGGGCAAGAGGTTGGTGTGCAGACCAGGAGAAGGACCTCAGAATAACTGAGGATCAAGGGAGTGAAACAGTGCAACAAGGTGATGGCAAAAGCCAGAAGGATGCCGAGTTGCATATAGAGAGGACTTACCAGCAGAAAGGAAGAGGTGCTAATGCCACTGTACAAGTTGCTGGTGAGGCCTCACTTGAAGTGTTCAGTTTTAGAGATGCAAAGGACATAAAAAAGGCTAAACACAGGTTAGAGGGAGGTGAGCAAAAATGTGCAGCCTGCGTCAGAAGACATAAGAGATTTGAAGACCTAAATATGTATACTCTGGAGAGGGACAGGGGAGATATGATTCAGACCTTTAAATACTTAAAGGGTATTCATGGACAAGCCAACCTCTTCCAAAGACAGGGAAGCTGTAAAACTAGAGGGCATAAAGCTGCAAGTGGGTAAATTGAAAAGCAATGTCAGTACATACTTTCACTGAAAGGGTGGTGGATGCTTGGAATGCCCTCCTGATGGAAGTGGTGGGGGCAAAGACTGACAGAATGCAAAATGGCATGGGACAGAGTTGATTTTATCCTGTTACTATAGAGGAATCCAACACATACATAATTATCTAGTATCTCAGTAAATAGGGGTGACTGACGGAGCAGTGGGTATAACCCTAAAACAAAAAAGGCATGGGGAGTGGTGACCTGTACAGAGCAGTATGTGCACCTATTCTTGCCACCTTGCTGGGCAGACTAGAGGGATCATACTGGTCTATATCTGCCATCAGATGCTATGTTACTATGTAACTTGGAAGACAGATGGGAGAGGGGAGATAAGAGGTCTATAAAGGAATGCAATAGAACAGCTAAATGTAGATTAGAAAGGCTAGGGGGCATGCAATAAAGCTACAATGTAACCCATTTAAGAGTAAGAATTTTCACACAAAACTCTGCAATTAGCACAGCTGGGTTTAAACAAAACAAAAGTTGACAAGTTCCTGGAGGAAAGGTCCATAAACCATTAGAGGGGGACCCAGGAAATCCACTACTTACTGTAAGACAAGCATTATGGAACTTATGTACCTTTTTGGTAACCTGCCAGGTACTTATGACATGGCTTGGTCACTATTGGAAACAGAATACTGGGCTTGAGACCTTGGTCCAAACCAGTATGGCATTTTATGTTGTGTTCTAAAGACCATTTATAAGTGTTAAAGTAGCAAGCTCAGCACAGATCCCTGGGGTACTCCAATATTCACATTTCTCCACTGAGAAATCTGGCTCTTAACCAGTTCCTGATCCACAGTAGTACACTGCCTATCCCATGACTCTTTAGATATCACCCAAGACGTCTCATGAGGGATCTTGAGATGATCCAGGCTGGGGGGAGGGGGTAAGAGAAGGGAACAGACCCATTTACACTACTATACCAGTCCAGGTACCTTGCTTGCCATCTTCACTGCTGTACCAGTGTACATTGTAAGTTACTCTTGTCTGCCTCCACCTAATGGCTGAAGAGCATAATCCTCCCATTGACTAAACAGGATAAGGAATATGCAAATTTAGTTTATATATCCCACCCTCTGTTTCCATTAGCTTTACCTAGAAAGCTGTCCATTTAAGCTGTGGGAAAGGCCCATAAGAAGTTTCCCAAGGGTGACTAACTGGGCTCCAACAGCAAAGGTTGCACCTTGCTCTGGACTAGGGTCTCCTAACCAGTACATATTGCATGTTTGGATACATTAATTGTAGGCAGAGTGTAAACTCTAGACTAGGAGTATTAGTTTTAAAATGAAGATTCATGTGGAGAGGAAATGTCAGAGCAGCAGCGTAGGAGCGGAGCTCTGTGAAAGCTGACTGAAACCTGCTAGAATTGAGCACTCGAGTGGAAAATAAGTCAGGAAGGTGCTGCGGCAGTGAAGGGCAATGAAGAAAAAAGTGCAGACCTGAAAGCGTTTGCATATAAAAATGCTGCAACGAATGCCGGTGGGAAGAGCAAAATGGCTGTGGCGGGTACTGCACATGGAGGCAAGTGTGGAGAGCAGCCAAAGAGGAGAGTTGGAGGTGCTGAGAGGGGAACTAAGGATGGTTTGGCACCCTCAGACAAGACTTAGCACATTTTAAACTGGAAGCAAGAGTTGAGAAGGGATGTGAAGGACCTTGGGCAACGCTTAGAAGTAGAAAATAAAAATGGAGGTACAAAAAAAAATGCAGGAAAGAATGGAAGCTATGGAGATGGAACAAGGAGATGTGGTCCAAAGTGGACGATTTGGAAAATAGGTCCTGGAAAGCTAATAAGAGTAAGGAGGGTCCCTGAAACTAATGAAAAAGCCGATTGTGGCAGCCTAGTGGAGAAAATCTGCAAATAATGGAGGAAGCAGGTTTGGATGGAACAGGACTTTGCTGGAAAATAGAGATTGTGCTCATAGGGCACTTGGGCCTAAAAAAAGAGATAGCTATGCCAGGGACAGTGGCCTGTTTCCATGAATACACCACAAAAATAGTGGTGGAAGCTGCAAGGAAGATTGAAAATTTGATGGGAAAAACCACCAAATTGAGCTATATGCAGGACTTCTATTACAATGCGAAAGAAGAGATTTTGCAACAGTAACAGACAAAGAAAAGTCAGATATAAATGGCTATTCCCTTTCCGATTACAATTTTGTATTGAGGGGAAAACTTCATATGTTAAGACAGGAGGTGGTGAAGGCGATGAAAGCAGCAGGATGGACTGAAATACCAGACAACACCCAACACATAGCAAAGTGATGAGGCAACAGATGAGGGATAGTGAACAGTGACGGGTGCAACAAGGGGAATGAAGACTGAAAGAAAAGAGACCATACCAGATTCAGAAGGATGAAGGGATGGACAATAATGTAATTATGAGAGAATAGGATGTGTCTCACAGTATGACTATTGTGTGCCGAGTGTAATGTAAAGATAAGGAAAAATAAGCATGTGAAAACTGGCAAGGGAAAATTTATGAGGGAGAGTATAAAGCTGCCATGGAGATTGGTGAATCTTGCCTCAAGGAAATAGAGAGGATGGTGTATTGGAGGGAAGAGGATGGGGTGGGGGTGACATCCAACCCTATACTAGATAACTCCAAGGAAACTAATGGGATGTGCAAAAAGCAGGATAAGCATGAAACTGATGGGTAAGAATCTAGGAATGGAAGATACCTGGAGGGAACTGAAAGGGCTGGAAAAAGATGTCACACTACTCACCAGTACATAAATCCTTTGAGAATAGATATATGATATGGGTGACTAAATCGTTGATGGCGGAGATAGGACAGTGTGAGATTGGGGAAAGGACATGGTCCGATCATGTGCCAGTGTGGATTGAACTCAAGGAATAAGGTGTGGAAAAGAATGGGGTGGACATTAAATGAAGCCCTATTGGAGAACCCAGAAGTTATCCAACCAAGATAAAATAAAATTTGGATATTAATGATAGGGACAATGACATTAAACATTAAACATTCCCATAGTGTTCCAAAGTGGTTGTAAGAGGCGATTTGATATCCATGGGAACACATGAAGAACATTAAAGAATGCCAAAAAGGAATCTCTATGGGAAAAGATAAGGGAGATAGAGGGTTTACAAGTGCAGGGGAAAGGAGAGAGCATAATACAAGAATTAGCTAAGCTGAGACAGGAATTAGGAGTTAGAACTGGCAGAGATTAAACATGCGCAAGACAGACCACAACAATTTTTTGAAATGGGAAATAAACCGTCATATGTTGGCACATACATTAAAAACAGAAATTTATATAACTAAAATAAGAGATGCAAAGGGGAAAGTAGTGAGGCAAACTGAACAAATTCAGAAAAGCTTTGTGGAATTCTACAAACTATATACAGAAGAGAATAAAAGCTCAGGAGAGAATGCGAAGTATTTGCAAACGAATCTACCTAGTTTGGCGAGAGGAAGCAGAACAAATTTCTAGTCCCATAGAAGGAAAAAAAAAAAAGTGATGGAAGTAAAAGTCCCTGCCACCACAAAGCACCAGGGATGGATGGTTTTATGAATAAATTTTACACCACATTTAATGACGTGTGGACCCAACACGACTAACTCTTAAGGGGAGCAAATGCCAGAGTCTAGGCAGGCTGCAGGAACAATATTGCCAAAAGGGAAGGATCCTAATCTACGTGGATCTTAGACCTACATCCCTATTAGGGACAGACTTTAAAATATTTACTAAAGTATTGGCAAATAGGATACTCCCATATATAACCAAGTTGGTTCATGAAAACCAGTCAGGGTTTGTCCCTGGACGTCAAACAGTGGATAATATAAGGAAGATGTTAAATGCCATGTGGAAAGGGGAAAGGAGGGAGAACAGACTGTTGACAGCCGATGCTGAAAGTGTTTGATCAGGTGTCATGGCCCTTTTTATTTAAAGTACTAGAGTGTATGGGGATTGAGGAGAATTACTTGAAGTGGATTAAAGCTATATATGCACAACCTATGGCAAAACTTCGGGTCAATGGGGAATACACAGCTGTTTGAGCTGTTTAGAGGAACAAGGCAGGGATGCCCTCTGTCACCAATTCTGTGCTCTCCATGGAGCCTTTAGCTCAAAAAGCAAGAGTGCCTAGAGATCCATGGGATACAATGGGGAAAAAAAAAAGAAAGAAAGCAAAAAAGAATCTCACTTTTTGCAGATGATCTGCTGTTTATTGACTAGACTGATGGAATCTCTAGGGGCACTATATAAACTATTGGAATTCGGGGAATACTCAGGATTTAAAATTAACACTACAAAATTGGAGATACTGAATATATCAGCAGAAGTGGAGATGCAGGTAAAGATAAAAGGAGTTCCCTTTTAAATGGGCAAAAGTATTAGGTGTTTGGGTATACATTTAACCTCTAATGCAACTGATCTGTTTAGAGAAAGTTATAAGGTTAGAAAAAAAAAATAAGGAGAGTTAGAGTGGAAAAGTAAAACAGTCATGGATGGGGAGGATTTTGGCTATAAAAATGGTGACATTACCAAAATGGATATATCTTTACGAACCTCCCTAAATGGGTTTCAAAGGATTACATAGGGAGATTACAGAGTACTTATGAGGTTTATAAGGGTGGGGGGGGGGGAGGAACAATAGGGTGACATGAACAATCCTTACAATCCTCTGACTGGAAGCTCTTAAAAGGGTTGTGTATATTTTTTAAAGCAAGGTTATTTTCATTTTTGCTGTTTTAGGGGAACTTTCCTTGAGCACAGTAGGTTGCTGAACTCCAGTAACCTCCTCAGGTTTAGAAACTGTTAACACCTAATCAGGTGTTAGCACCCACCCCTAGTGAGCAGTCTTGCTTTATAGGGCACCTCCCCCTTTAACAAATCAGTGAATTGGACCAGCACATTTTGAATATAATTAAAGAGATTTAACTGCTTTTTCTCTGAAAGGACAGCTGCGAAACCGGCTGGTACTTGGTAGATCTTTTGCTTTAACAGATACCTAAGCTCCACGAACAGAACAATGGCTGGGAAAAATCGTATTGCTAAAGCTGCTGCCCGTTACAGCTTCTGCCTTGGTCCAGACAGAGGTCCTAATGCCAGTTGAAGGACTGGTTCCATGTGCAGGGTGCCTGCATGCTGAAGCTCTGAGGAAACAAGTGGAGGAACTCAGAGAGGAGGTGGCGAGGCTGAAGAGCATTCAAGACAGTGAGAAGTACATTGATGAGATGCTTCTTGCAGCAACCAGGCTCTCCAGCACAGGAGAAGATGGGTGCCAACAATGTTGATGGTTGGACACAAGTCACCAGGGCCTGCAAAAACCACCAATCCAACTTCTCCAGCCCTTGAATTGAAGAACCATTATGCAGCCCTGGAAGTGGAGGAGGTGAAAGCATCCCTGGAAAGGGAAGAACCAGAGTTCAAGTACCCCAAAGTTGCAGAATCAGTGACCAGAAGGAAACGAAGGGTAGTGGTGGTTGGAGACACTGAGGGGTACTGAGGCGTCCATCTGCCGACCAGACTTGATGTCCAGAGAGGTATGCTGTCTGCCTGGTGCCAAAATCCAAGATGTTACGGAGAGTTTGCCAAGACTCATCAAGCCCACTGACTATTACCCAATGTTGCTAATCCATGTTGGAACAAAATGATACTGCCAGGTATACCTCGGAACGTATCAAAAGTGACTTCATGGCTCTGGGACAGAGGGTGAAGCAGTTAGGTGCACAGGTGGTGTTCTCTTCAATCCTCCCTATTGAGGGTAAAGGCCAAGGCAGAGAGGCTCGCATCCTGGAGATGAATGCATGGCTGCGTGGATGGTGTCAGAGCGTTTTGGTTTCCTAGACCATGGGATGCTGTTCTAAAGGGTTGCAGAGCAGAGATGGCATCCATCTGTCCAAGAAAGGTCAATGCATCTTTGGTAGTAGACTGGCTAATCTACTGAAGAGGGCTTTAAACTAGATTCGTTGGGGATGGGTGAAGAAAGCCCCCAGGTAAGTGAAAGCCCCCAGGTAGGTGATACATTAAATACCTTTATGGAAATGGGTAACAGGGGTAACATATGGAAAGCAGTGTGTATTAATGCCCGTAGCATGGGAAATAAGATCCCTGAAGTTGAAGCTTTGGTGGGAGTGGCTGACTTGGATTTAGTGGCAGTTACAGAAACATGGTTCACAGAAAACCATGACTGGGATGTAACTATACCTGGCTATACTTTATTCAGAAAGGACAGGGTAGGAAGAAGGGGAGGAGGAGTGGCACTACATGTAAAAACTACTATTAAAGCTTTGGAATTACTGAGCTTAAAAAGGGAGAGAGGAGGCATTGTGGGTTAAACTAGAAAGAGGGAAAGAAATCTATTTGCATTGGTGTGATATACAGACCTCCCTCACAAGAGGAAGAGGTGGACAGAGTTAATTGAAGACATACGCAGCATTGCTAGGAAAGGGGAAGTGCTACTGATAGATTTCAATATGCCAGATGTTGATTGGCACATTCCTGCTGCAGTATTGTCTAGAAGTAAGGAGATCCTGGATTCTCTACAGGGAGAACTATTCAGGCAATTGGTAACAGACCCCACACGTGAAGGGGCCATACTGGACTTGGTGCTTACCAATGGTGAAAGTGTTTGATGTTGTAGTGGGAGATCATTTTGCATCTCGTGATCACCAGATGGTGTGGTTCAGTATTAGGACTAGGGCTGTTAGAATCCATTCCAAGGTGAGGATCTTAGACTTTAAGAAGACTAACTTTGCGAAGATGGGCCAATACCTCAGGGAGTTGATAGTGGGATGGGAACAGCTGGGGGATGTAGAAAAAACAGTGGGCAAAACTGAAAGGGGGTATTTTAAAGGCAACCAACCTTTGTTAAAATGGTAACTAAAAGGCAAAAGGAACAGGAGACTGCTATGGTTTTCGAAGGAAGTAGCTGAAAAAGTGAAGAAAAAAAAAAGGAGGGAGGCCTTCATGAAATACAAGAGATCAGAGAGGAAGACAGGCATCTATTTGGAAAAGCTTAGAAGCTAGCAAAGTAGTCAAGAAGGCAAAGATTCAAAAGGAGGAGGAAATAGCCAATGCAATAAAATGGGGGGGGGGGGTGATAAGACATTTTTCAGATATATTAGTGAGAAGAGGAAGGGCAAAAGTGGTATTGTCAGACTCAAGGGTGCAGGGGGGGGGGGGGAATATGTAGAAGCTGATAAGGATAAAGCGGAATTGCTTAACAAATTTGTTCTGTGTTCAGATGAATAACCAGGAGCAGGACCTCAGAAAAACACCCACAAATAACAGAAGCGAGGGACATCTTGAACAATTTTCAGAAGACTGTTCGTGAGAAACTAGCTCAACTTAAAGTAGACAAAGCAAAGGGACTGGATGGGATACACCCTAGAATACTGAGGGAACTTGGGGACGTTCTAGCAACTCCACTGACTGACCTTTTCAATGCCTCGTTGGAGTCAGGACTGGTGCCAAAGGACAGAGAGGCTCATGTGGTGTCTTTACACAAAAGCGGAAGGATGTGGTTGAAAACTACAGGCTGGTTAGTTTAACTTCGGTGGTGAGTAAATTATTGGAAACGCTGCTGAAGGAGAAAATGAGGTTTCTGGAGTCCAGCGGATTACAGGATCCAAGGCAGCATGGATTCACTAGAGGCAAGTCTTGTCAGACAAATCTGATTGAACTTTGACTGGGTGACTACGGAGTTGGACCGAGGGAGAGCTCTAGATGTGGTGTATTTAGATTTCAGTAAAGCCTTTGACACTGTTCCTCAGACGACTGATAAACTGAGCACCCTAGGAATGGACCCTAAAGTTACTGCTTGGGTTAGAAATTGGTTGGGTGGGAGGCGACAGAGTACAAGTAAATGGAGCTCACTGAGGAGAAGGATGTTACCAGTGGTGTGCCCCAGGGATCTGTCCTTGGTCCGATTCTTTTTAACATCTTTGTTAGTGATATAGCGGAAGGGCTGTCGGGTAAGGTTTGCCTCTTTGCGGATGATACCAAAATCTGCAATAGAGTAGACACCCAGGAAGGTGTAGATAACATGAGGGGGGGATCTAGCTAAGCTTGAAGAATGATCTAGAATTTTGCAGCTGGGATTTAATGTTAAAAAATGTAAGGTCATGTATTTGGGCTGCAGCAATCCAAGGGAGTAATACAGTATAGGAGGTGAAGTACTTTTGTCCACTAAAGAAGAGCGGGACCTAGGCATAGTTGTGTATGATCTTAAAGTAGCTAAACAGGTAGAAAAGGTGACGGCAAAAGCTAGGATGCTTGGGTGCATACGGAGAGGAATGGCTAGCAGAAAAAAGGAGGTGATAATGCCTCTGTATAAGTCTTTGGTGTGACCTCATTTGGAGTATGGTGTGCAATTCTGGAGACTGCACCTTCAAAAGGATATGAACAGGACGGAGTCGGTGCAGAGGGTTGCTACTAAAATGATTAATGGGCTTCATTATAAAGCATATGAGGACAGACTGAAGGATCTTAATATGTATACCTTAGAGGAAAGGCGGGATAGAGGTGATATGATTGAGATGTTTAAATACCTCCGTGGCATAAATGTTCAGGGAGAGAGCCTCTTTCAATTGAAAGCAAGTTCTGCTACGAGGGGACATGGGATGAGGGTGAAGGGAGATAGATTCAGGAGTGATATGCGGAAATATTTCTTTACAGAAAGAGTAGTGGATCCATGGAATAGTCTCCCAGTGGAGGTGGTAGAGATGAAGACAGTAACTGAATTCAAAAAAGCATGGGACCAACACAGAGGATCTCTATAGTTATGGAAGGACAGACTAGATAGGCCATGTGGTCTTTTTCTGTCATCATGTTTCTATGGGGGGGATGGCAGAGTCAGATGTAATAGGATATTGGGAAGCAGCACAAATTTCTGCTGTTATATAGTGGGGGGAGGGGGCAGAAGAGAAAAAAAGGAGTGGGTACAGATGAGTCAGTCAAATGAGCTAGAATAGGAGTTAAGGAACTATTTATGGATACCCAGAAATTAAAAAAAAAAGTACCAAGGTATTAACCCATATGTACAATGGACACTGCAAGTATGGAACCTATCTGGTTGGGGAGAAATGGAATTTCTAGATTGATTCCTATTAGGTGAAATCCAGACTTCCCACCTGCAATGGGGAAAATTTTGAAAAATGGGAAAAGAATGGACTAGAGAGAACAGGCCACTTGTTGGAGGGCAAGAAAATAAAAGAATTTACCAAGCTGGTAAAGCAGTATAACTTAGATAAAGATATATATAGATAAACAGATAAGTCATTATATAAAACATAGGATTCTACCAGACCTAGGTGGGGAGCCCACTGGTGTAGAAAAGGGTTTTTATGATGGGACAAAAGTCTTGGGCAAAATTTTACCATGATGTCCAGGGCAGTAGGAAGGGAAAGCTTTCAAAAAAATTGGGAATCAGAACTAGGAGTAAAGTGGGAGGAATCAACATGGGAGCAAATATATTTGAGTAGATAAAGAGCTATTGGCTACAAATCTAAATTGAGAATTATAAAATAGTGTATAGATGGCACTTGACACTGGCAAGACTATACTGTAGTATATATGTTGGAGAGAATGTGGAAACATAGGAACCTACATATTTGGTGGAATTGTGGGAAAAGTATAGACTGGGAAGAGGCATTCAATTTTCTGGGGGAAAGATTGACCCCCAACCAACTATGGCTATGCTGGGGGTGACTCCCCCTAATTTAAATAAGGCAGAGGGCACCTTTGTGGACTTGGGGTGTGTGGCCCTTAGGGTTCTAATTACAAGGACATGGAAACAGGTGGAGTACTACAGGTGGCAGAGTATAAAGCGTCACTGGCACAGATTTATTTAATGAGTAAATTAAAAGGGCCCAGCCACAAAACGTTTTGAAGTTATGGGAGATCTAAAACGGAGCACGATAGGGAGGAGTGGTCTAGTGGTTAGGACAAGGTACTTCAGGCCGGAGGGCTGGGGGTTCAAGTCAAACCTGGGGACAGCAATCTCAGGCCGGAGGGACTGGGATTTCTAGTCCTATGGGCACTCCTTGTGGTCTTGGGCAAGCCACTTAACCCTCCATTGCCCATGTTCCCTGTAAGTATTAACGTATGTGTGTCATATCCCCTTGTGTTAAATGTATCCCCCAATTGACCGCTTTGACCCGGTGAAAAGCGGAATATAAATACAGCTAAATAAAAATAAATAAAATAATGTATGGTTCTGATTGACTGGATCAAATGGCTCAAAGCTTCCCATCTCTGTGCAACAGGTTCATTCATATTATATACAGTTGTGGTACACACTGGCACCCTTGCAGTTCAATCTCTTAAAGGCCAATATCTCCTTAAAAAGAATAGGTGACATGGCTTTGGACTATAAGCACATTTGCCACAAAACAAAACTAAAAGATAGGACTAGTATAAAATTGGGACGTTACTGGGACATGATGATTTGTGCAAACTGATCATAATTTAAGGGTGCCAGAGAACCAAATTCCCATTCCAGTAAGATAAGATGCACCTGCAAATGGCTTGAATCAGCCAATGAATGATGGCTCTAATGTTTAAAGTGGCCACATTCACTCCTGTTCCATTCTCACAATGGTGAAGACAGGAGCTGCCAGAGATGGTCAGAAAAGTCATTATCAAAACGTCAAAGGGCTACAAGGCCATCTCTAAAGACCTTTTGATTCCTGCATCTACAGTTTGCAATGTTGAAAAGGTTTTCTGCTCATGGAGCTGTGGTAGGAAGAGGAAAATTAATCCAAGGCAGTTTTGAAGGTTACTGCGACATATAACATCCAAAGAGGTTAGGGCTGACCTGGTGAAATCTGCAGTGATGGTTTCAACCTGCACTATATGCCATGCACTAGATAAAAGGAGTTCATGGATGAAGGCTAAGGACCCTACTGCTCAAAGCAAAACCACCCCCCACACACAAACCCCCATGCACATGCCTGACCTTTGCCCTAATCCACCTTAAGAGAAGCGCAGCTGCAAACCACGTTTTGTTGGCAGATGAAACTAAAAACTTTAACTCTCAATGATCTGCGTTTCCGGTTAAACAGAAAAATATGGTGAAGATTACATAATGTGGGGCAGTTTCACTGCCTCAGGCACTGGAGGCCTGGAACATATTAAGGAATCATTAAGTCAAAGGACTACCCCAAGGTATTTGAGTGAAATGTGCTACCTAAAGTCAGAAAGCTAGGTTTGGGTTGAAGGTTATGGGTCCTCAAGCAGGACAAAGACCCAAAACATACAAAGTACAAGAATGATTAACACACAAATGGACTGTTTTTAAACCTGGCCAGCAATGGAGTCCTAATATCAAGCCAACTGAAAGAGCAGAATCCTGCCATTGGTAAAAGGAATCCTGGAAACATTCACGAACTGGAACGGGAGAAGCTACCAGCAGACAGATGTATGAAACTTGTAGAATGCTAAATTAGTGAAGAGTGCCATTAATCCTATCCATGTCTTTCCCCCTCAAAACTTTGTAAGTTGCAGACATAGGTTTTGTTGTATACCCCGGAACATAGTTGGAATATTTCCATAGTGTCATTTTAAAATTTCTCAAGATACTGTATATAACACTTAAAAATGAGGGTGCAAATAATGTTGGCCACAACTATAGGTTGCTTACATAACCCACATCTTCCAGGTTCAATAGGACAACCCCCCCCCCCCCCCCAGTGATTAAAATCTAGATCATTTAGCACTAAAAAAATTCAGAAGCTGTATAGCTAGCTTTTTACATTGAACACAAAAGCAACTGAAGCCTGAGGCAATTGTTTTTCTAACACACAAATCTGACATGTCTTAAGGTCAACCTTTATACCTACAAGAATTCCCAGTAGATGAGATCATTTTGTGTTTGATGTGACTAGATTACTAAACCCATTGGAAGCAGCAGGGATGGGGTAGGGATCAGAATCCTAACTTCATTGTGGAAAGTAAGCCTGCTGAAGTCTTGAGCTATTCCCATGTCCTGGAAAACATGGTGATAACTGCAATCTTCCTCACCTGTCTTCATGGCACGTTTGCCTACATCAGATGCAGTCAAAAAGGAGGAAGCCCAATTCCTATGGCATTTCAAATGCTGATTTTTGAACAGTTATGCTGTTCACAGCAACTATTTACACTGCCAGTACTTCATTCAAACCTCACCCACAAAAAAAAAAAAAGTTTGGCAGGGTTAGCCCCAGGTGGTGGTTCAAGGTGTTGGCACCCTAGGCAGACCTTAAGCCTTATACTCCCCTCCCCCCCTTGCTGTCAATCTATTGATTAGCTCTGAAAATCTGCCTAGGGCACCATTTTCTGTGGTGGCAGCAAAGGGCAGGCATGTTTTGCCAAGTGATTGTAGTGAACAGCCAGTGATTAAAAAGGCAAACACTAGGGCTGGCCCAAACAGCTTAGTATAACGAGTGATTTACCGAAGTTATAGGATAGTACTGAAAGTCCAGCTACCAGCACTTACGGCAGGTAATGTCTCATGAGTACAGGTTTCTAGAAGGCAACAACCTCAACTGAAGAGCTAATCGTGTAGCTTAAGCATGTTGGAGCATATAATGCATTGTTGCTTACTTAGTGGCTCATCTCTGCAAATGAGCTGAAGTCCCTCCAATAATTAAGCTAACCACTTCATAACATTAAGCCAAAAGCTGTACAAGACATGTAGCAGGTCCTGTACTGCACTTACCATGTGAGTAAAGCAGTTACTTACCTGTAACAGGCAATCTCTGGGAACAGCAGGAATAAGTCTTCACATATGGGTATCGTTGGTACCGACAGAGCCTGCGCAGGAACGCTCCCCAGCATCCAGTAAGAAAGCTTTTGGGAGCATCCCACTGCGCCTGCGTGCTGCCTTCCCGCCTTTCCTAACCACCTCTCTCCAGTTTGAGTTTTAAAGCTGACAGAGAGAGAGAACTCCTAGGGGAGGTGGGTGGGTTGTGAAGACTTATTCCTGCTGTTCCCAGAGATCACCTGTTACAGGTAAGTAACTGTGCTATCTCCAGGAACAAGCAGGAATGAGTCTTCACATATGGGGACTCCCTAGCTGCAGATGCCAGGGAGAGACCCCATGGTTGTGTGCCCTTGCAGAGGGCTTCACCTCCCCCCCATGGATCTCTGGCATCCAACCAGGGTAGGTGGGTAGGAGTTGATTAGGAATGGAACAGGTGTTTGAGGACAGCCTGACCAAACGAGGCATCCTGGTGAGAATCCTTGCCCAAACAGTAATGGGCTGTGAAGGTGTGAACCGAGGCCCAGGTGGCCGCTTGACAGATCTGGTCGATGGACACAGAGTTCAGATGAGCCATTGAGGCTGCCATGGCTCACATTGTGAGCTGTGACATGGCCCTCCAGAGAAATGTTCTTACTCTGGTAGGTGAAAAATACACTGAGCAATCCAGCTGGACAGTGTTCTCTTAGAGACTGGAAGTCCTAAATGAGAAGGATCAAAAGCAACAAAAACAAGTTAAGACTTTATGTTGCTGTGTTTTGTAAGTAAAAAGCGAGAGCTCTTACAATCCAAGGTATGAAGATTCCTCTCAGCACTTGATGCATGAGGTCCTGGAAAAAAAAAAAAAAAAAAAAACAGGTAAATATACCTCCTGATTCAGATGAAAAGGCGAGACCACTTTAGGCATAAAGTGTGGATTGGTCCTGAGGACTACCTTATGATGGAACCTTGTATAAGGTGGATTAGCCACCAAAGCTTGCAACTCACTGATGCGGCGTGCTGAGGTGACTGCAATGAGAACTTTCCAAGAAAGAAATTTCAAGGAGGTGGTGGCTAAAGGTTCAAAGGGTGGCTTCATAAGCTGGCCAAGAACCAGGTTTAAGTCCCATGCCACTGGAGGTGGTCTAATGGGATGTTTAGTTAAAAGGCCTCTCATGAATCTTGCTATAAGAGGGTGAGAGGAGATAGGTTGTCCATTGAGAGGCTTGAGGGACGCTGCAATAGCACTCAAATGGACTCTTACTGAATTCGTTTTCAGGCCTGCATGGGATAGATGCAGGATACACTCTAGTAGAGAATTCAGAGGTATTGCAAGAGGGTTTAGACCCTTCTCTGAACAAGAAATGGTGAATCTTTTCCATTTGAAAACATAGGAACGTTGAGTAGAAGGCTTCCTAGAGGCATGAACATCTGACTTGAGAGAAATGAAAATCTTGAAGGTCTAGGCCCTCAGCAACCAAGCCCTCAGATGGAGTGACTGGGGGTTTGGGTGCCACAATGTTCCCTCTTCCTGGGACAGGTCTGGTGCAGAGCCTAAGTCCAGGGAAGGAGCTTGAGAGAGATGCAGAAGTAGCTATGAGGATCATGGTCCCTTGATCTCTCTGAAGCTTGAATAGAGTTTTGGGAATTAGGGGAATTGATGGAAAGGCATAAAGGAAGTCTTGACCCCAGTGAAGGAGGAAGGCATCCTTGGCCTTCACTCCCTGACATGGAATTCTGGAACAGAACTGGGGAAGTTTGGCATTCCACGGACTTGCAAAGAGGTCTATGTCTGGGGTTCCCCAAATTCAAAAAATCCTGGATACCTGGTCCATGTGGAGGGACCACTCATGTGGGAGCAGAACTCGACTGAGTGTCTGCCCAAGAGTTTTGAATACCTGGAAGATATACTGCCAGAAGATGGATGTGATGCTCTCTGGCGAAGGCCCACAGTCGCAAAGCTTCATTGCAAAGCGACAGAGCCAGTCCCTCCCTGCTTGTTCACATAGAACATGGCTACTTGATTGTCCGTATGGATAAGGACTGTCCTGTAGCTGAGCAGGGAATGGAACACAGAGCTAAGAATATTGCTCTGAGTTCCAATAGATTGATATGCACAGAAGTCTCCTGTGGAGACCAGATGCCCTAGCCTAGGTAGAGAGATCTTGTAGATGAGCTCCCCAACCCTTTGGAGAAGCATCTGTTGAGAGTTGCTTGGGGTAGCAGTTGCTGAAAAGGGGACCCCCGCAACAGGTTTTGAGAGGACTTCTACCACTGGAGAGACCAAAATAGACTGGAGTCTGCTATTTTGTCTGACAGGCAACGCGATGCCTGAGTCCATTGGGTGGACAAAGTCCATTGTGCTGCCCTCATATGAAGGCGAGCATATGGAACCACATGCATGGTGGATGCCATGTGACTTAATAGTTGTAACATCTCTCGAGTAGTTAATTGGGACTTTAACTGAATCTGGGAGGCTAACTGCACCAGACGTAGGCAACGGACCTGAGGAAGATAGGCCCTTGCAGTTGTGGTATCCAGTAAGGCCCCTATGAACTCCAGGGACTGAGTAGGGGTGAGATTGGATTTTGGGATGTTTATTACTAGTCCCAAATACTGAAGGATATACATTGTGCAGGTTAGGGCCTCTGACTGGGATGGGGCTCAAATGAGACAGTCATCCAGATATGGGAATATGAATATTCCTAGAGCGCGGAGAAATGCAGCTACTACCATGCATTTCGTGAACACCCTTGGTGCAGAGGCCAGACCGAAAGGAAGCACCCTGTATTGGTAGTGCTTTCCTTGAAAAAGGAACTGAAGGAACCTTGTGTGTAGGATGGATGAGGACATGGGTGTATGCATCCTTGAGATCTAGAGAACAAAGCCAATCGTGACTCCGAAGGTATGGAAGCAGAACCCCTAGAGAAATCATTTTTAATTTCTCCTTGAATAGAAACTTGTTCAATTCTCTGAGGTCTAATATGGGTCTGTGGCCCCCTGTTTTCTTTGGGATAAGAAAATAAGGTGAGTAGAACCCTGAGCCCTGTTGAAGAGGTACTTCTATTGCCCCTTGGGCAAGAAGGGTAGCAATCTCCTGACCTAGAAGGTTGAGGAGAGATGGAGAATTGAACTGTTTCACCATGGTGTGGGGAGGAAGGTTTAAGTGAAGCTTGCACCCTTCCTTTATGATGGAGAGGGTCCATTGCTCTGCTGTGATTTGCTCCCATCTGGGAGCAAAGTCAGTCAACCTTCCTGGAATGGTGAGGGGCTCTGGGTTTCCCAGAGCTAGAAATGCTAAGTTCTCTAGTTGCAAGTCAAAGGCCCTGAGGAGGTTGAGGCTGCTGGGCTGTGGTAGGCCTGGCAGCCTTTGACTTGGCCTGTTTAGGTGGTTGCTGACGCTTTGCAGCAAAACAGACCTGCAGAAGATGTCTGCCCATGAGCAGGATAATATCTTCCCTTTTTAGAAAAATATGTCTTAACAGGGGCAGAGGTAGACTTTGAAAGTCGATCCAATGCAGATTTCTCAGCACCCATCTGAGTGGCCTTTGCTTGCCAATCCTTGCCAAACAGGTTTTCACCTTACAAGGAAGGTTTCCCAACTCATCTTGGACCCAGAGTTCCAAATCAGAGGCTTGTAACCAAGCAATTCTGCATGCACCTATGGCAATAGCTGTGGCTCTGCTTACACACTCAAAGGAGTCAAAGGCTGCACGGTTGGAGAATTTGGAAACATCTTGGGCATGTTTGAGCCAAGTGAGAAATTCCTGCCTTTTATCTTCTGAAATAAAAGGAGCTAAAGCCTGCAGATGATCTGTGACTTTAAAAAACATCCCTATATAGGAGGCTATAGGAGTTGATTCTGGCAGCAAGCATAATTGGCCTGGAAAATCCTTCGGCCAAAAGCATCTGGAGTCCTACATTCACGTCCTGGAGGGTTAGTTGAGTCTCTTTGCACTCTTTATTTTCTTCATATCAGACTCAACCACAATAGAGTGGTGAGGAAGCTGAGTCTTATGAAAACCAGGACAGGGACAGGGACACGGTACATGGTGTCTAACCTGCGAGAATGAGGAGAGGTGGTGAGAGGAGTCTCCCACATACCCAACATGAGATCATACAGAATCTCATGAATAGGTAGGGTAGCTGCTTCCTTAGGAGCCTTAGGATAATTGTAAAATATCTAATTGCTTGGCTCTAGGCTCTGACTCAGAGGCTACTGTGATGGAGAGGCCTCTAGCCACTTCCCTAATGAAGTCTTGAAAAGACAAATCCTCTGGAGGAGACATTCTTTGTTTTGGAGAAACAGACTCCTGAGGAAGCAGCACCGGTACATCAACAGATGCCTACGACTCAGTCTCGGAGTTATCGAAGTATCGCCTGTCTGGATGCTCCTGTAAAGCCCGATACGCATACCGAGTGGGATCGACATTGGGAGTAAGCGGTACCGGTTCGGTATCGATGGGCATCATAGGACAGGGTACCGTTGCAGCCAACACCAAAGCCGATGTTGATGCAATTGGTAACAGCACTGGGAACGGTGCCGATACCGGAGTCTGTACCGGCAATGGAGATTGTTGCGGTACCGAAGGCGTCGAAGCCTGCATAAATGCCGTAAGGGTGTGCTGTATGGACAGAATTTTCTGATCCATCGACAGAGTCTGGATGTCAATACCAGTGGAGGCCACTGGTACCCCAGAACACAGCAACAGGTGATGGGTCGAGGCCATGCCATCGATGTCAACCTGTGACCCCATAGATAATGCTTTGGAAGCTGAAACTTCCCGCTGGGGTAATTTTGCCGGAGCGGAGTCCGAGGGCAAGCCCGGAGGCATCTTGATGCTTGGAGGGAGATTTGCCCTTTGAGGACCAACTAGATTTGTTTGGTTACCTGAGATCCATGGGAGGAAGCAGCAGCCCTGGAAGACGTTGATGCCACCGAGGCTGCATCAGAGGGAAACAGGGTACTGAGCTTGGCTGCTAGGTTCTGCCGACCCCTTTTATAGACATGGTGCAGGACACAATCCGTGATGGAATGGTCAGGAACCAAACATTTCAGACACCAACCATGGGTGTCGGTGACAGAAATAGTACTGCCACATTTTGTGCACTTTTTGAACCTGGAAGCAGGCTTCTCCATGAGGAGAAAATATCTAGGCCTAAGGCCCAAACTGAAAATGCACATCTGAAAGAATAAGGTTGGTTTTTTTAAGAAAGAAAAGAAAAGACCGGCAGTACCGGTCTGACGTCGAAGGCAGACGTGACTACAGAAAAATAAATAAAAAAAAAACAAACCAAAAAAACCACGAACTACTTCTGCAGTGACAGGAACATGACTTGCTGGCTCCGTGGAAAAGAACAGGAGAGAGGTGTTAGGAAAGGTGGGAAGGTAGCGCGCAGGTGCAGTGGGATGGGATGCTCCCAAAAACTCTTACTGGACACTAGGGAGTGTTCCCGTGCAGGCTCCGTCGGTACCGACGATACCCATATGTGAAGACTCATTCCTGCTTGTTCCTGGAGATAGGACAATAAATACCCCTGGAAGTTGTGCACCACACTAAAGTATGCATAAACCCCAGCAGAAGTACCTGTCACTGAATACTGAGAGACCTGGAAGGTGGTGTTCAGACAGGGTGCCACAGCTCACTGAAAGCCCTGTTAGTGGTATGTCTCCCTTGATGTACAGGGCCCTGATATCCCCACTGCCTGAGCCATTCACTACCACATCTCCACCCCATTTGTCAGATAGCAGGGCTTGATTGCCCCACAGATCATGCTGTGAAGTACCATAGCATTACTGCCCATCAGGGCTAGTGCTCTTATAGCCATACCCCTCAATGCTAGGAGACAGTAAGCACACAAGTGATTAGCACATAAATTATACAGAATGTTATATAAAAAGCTTGTGTGAACTTGCAATGCAGTTAAATTGCAGAACAAAAATTACCCGAAGATATAACATTTCCCCAGAAGCACCTGAGTGCCAGAAGGACTTCAGCTAGCCAGATAAGTTCAGAACCAGAAGCCAAATAGCTACAAGCTGCAGACAGTACCAGCTTCTTGCAGCTGCCAAGCAATTGCTGGCTGTCTATCAGCCACACAAAAAGCTGTTCTTTCCATATTGCATTAGTGCAGACGTACTCCAGAATGAGAATCTTTTCAAAAGGGTCTCATGGCAGCAAGCTTTAAAGGAAAACACAACCACACCTTTTGCTTGGTTTAACACCAGGCCAAACAGGGCTTCTGCCCACTAGTAAATGGCTAGGTCTAACTGATGTCCAGAAGTTGGCATATGGGGAGGGGGAGTGGAGAGTGGTAGCAAAGAGGGTATGAAATAAGCCACACACTTTTACAAGTTAGGGAATCTGGTTTCTGGCACCTAGATTTGGTCTTGTACACCAAGATATCCTCTGCTGCATGTCTTATGTAGCCATAAGCTCTCATGACAGTTTAGCATTAAGTGTAAGGCAGATTCTTACGGTTCTTTAACATGCATCTGTTTTCCTTTGATTGTAGTTTAATTGTACCCTACCTTGCCATGCCTATTAAGGGTGGCATATTAAATATAAAACTAAACCTTAGTCCTACCCCTCCATGCACTTGTTTTACAAAGAAAGCTTCTTCATTGCAAATGAATTTTAGTTTCAAACAGATAAAAATGTTCTAACATCCCACATTGGGACATTTGATTTTATAAACCTTCCTTGCAAAATCACAAGGCAAAAACCCTCAAATGCTCTAATCAATGCTCACATCCCAAAGTGTGGTGATGTTACTGGACCATCTTCCGGTTAAGTGATTTTGTACTAGACTGTCTAGCAGGCAGCAATATTAACCAATATGGTGCAAGATCTAGAAAAATGAAGACTAAGCTGTCATGTGCTATTTGTCTCCTTTCAGAAAGGAGCTGGCAGTGGGAGCACTTAGTCAGCTAAAGCCAAGAGTCAGATAGTATCGACTCACCTGCTAGTTAGCATTTCTGAAATGAGAAAGCAAATATGAACAGCTGATGCTCTGGGAGGTAACTGAGGCAGCATAACTATCACATACCACTTGCATGTTGGTGGGAAGATGGTAGGAATTCACATAACTGAAGGGATATTTCGTTTTGGTCACATTTCCAGGAGGTACTGTTTTATATTAGCAGTTAAAAATCACATGGGGAAAGCATGCAAAATATAGCTCATGGATGTTTCTAACCCTTGTGTTGTGCACATGTATGCTATTTGTCTGGATGTGTGATAATATGCTTGTCAGTTTGCGTATCTGATCGGGGAGGGCTATTTGAAATATGCAGCTCCTTAATTGCTGTGCTAATGTGAAGGACGTTTTGCACAGAAATGCATTGTGCCTTTGTGACTGGGGGGGGGGGGCAGCAGCTGCATTTCTCTTCCTGCTCCTAGCATAGGAGCTCTGGTCCCAGCTATGCTGTAGAACTGATTTCTGTGCTGTCCCCCTCCCTCAGATGCTAATGGAGCCCTTTACAAGCCTCTAATTTTGTACCAATAATTAATGAGCTACATAAGTGAACATCCTTTATATGTGCAGTGTGATTAGGGAACAAGCTAGCAGACTGCTACACAACTATTCTCCAGCACCAACTGTCAAGTACAGACACCTTTAAATACAGAGCAGAGGGACCATAAATTAGGAATTAAGACTGAATTGGGAATCCCAAGAAACCAAAACTTGGTGTACTGCAGTACTGAAAATACGTTTACTGAGCACCACACTTGCCAGTGATGCATTTCCCCAGTGTTAACACTCCAACTCCATGGAATGCTCTCTACCTTTAGGCATTTTTTTTTTGGTGACAATGGCCTCAGTCTCTTCTGCTTTCCTCAAAAACCAAAGTTGCATATCCCTGTGCTAGACAAGCCATACCACCATACATCCTACACATTGTTAGGATCCCTCACATTGAACAAAGGCAGACCCTCAGAGGCAGAATAAAGTAGTCACTAGTTACAAGATATGCATACAATTTAAGTACAGACCAAGAAGCTATACTACATGTATTGCAAAGCAAGATAAATGCCCTTCCAATCAAAAAGTGTCTGTCTTTCCTTTAGACTTCATTTGACCCCCCCCCCTAGGTTCCTGTTATGCCATTTAGCCCCCACCCAATCCTTCTCATCCCTTTCTTTCTAACTTTAAACTTTATTCCATATTTGATAGACCGCTTACGTTAAAAACATTTAAGCGGTGTACAAACAATATAAAAAGGCAGCACTGCAAACTACGGAAAAGGAACGCCAAAAATAGAAAAGAAAGGAAAGCATAACAATACAGAGAATAATAAGTAACAAATAGGGCACAAAATTAAAACCATGTACGACATTAAAACATAAGTTTAACAACAACAATTTATACAGGTAATTCACACCACCTCCCCATGTCTTCACTATGTCATATTTAATACATGCTACCTCAGCTACCAAATCCTCACCCTCTTAAATCCCTGCTCAGTCACCATAGACCTGTCACTCCCCCCATGCTCAGAGCTCTGCTTATCCCCCAGTGACAGAATTACTTGTCCCTTCTCCAGTCTGTCCCATTTCCCATCCTCTCAACCAGTCTGGGTCCTATCTGAAACCGTCAAGTGTTCTTTCCTTCTCACACCCCTTTATTGTAGCTGCTCCTTGCTCACTGGCACCTCTAATCCATCTGATGTTAAACCTTAAACTTCTCATCTCCTCCTTACCATAAACATTTGCTGTTTGAGCCATGGGGCACTGTGTAGGTAGTGAGACCTGTGTGGTTCAGATAGAAGGGAGTCCCATGTGGTCCTGTCACTGAGTGCCCAGCAGTTCAAAACCCTCCTTACTGCCACCACAATTCTAGTGGCTGACCCTTGATGCCACTGATGCAGAGGTCCTTCCACATGTCAAAGTAAGGGAGGGAATAGGACAGCTGTGGACTGGTTAGATGCTTTCATATGCCTGTTGCAGGCTCCAGCATGGAGCCTCTAAGTTATTGACTTCACCCTGTAGCCCCATACTGGGATATTTTAACTTGAACCAGGCTGTGGTTGAGATGGCATTTAAACACCCCCACACTAAGGCATGCAACTGCTGCGGAGCCTTCCAGCCCTGCACTGTTGAAACCGTCTCATCCCTATAAGGGAAAGGTACAGACAGTATATTTTAATAGCGCAGGGCTGGAAGGCTCCACAGCAGCTGCATGCCTTATGGGGGGGGGGGGGGGGGGAGAAGAGTTAAAGCCACAGCTAAGATTGCAAGTTAACAAGCATAGGAGCCACAGAAGGGTGCAAGATTATGGCTGACCAAGGAGAAGACAGACAACTGCACCATTATAAGCCAATGATGCTATGCCCTTGCTCACCACATCCCCTTTGATGGGTTGAGTCACATCCAGTGGTCACCACACCTGGCCCTCCCCCCCTCAGCTTTTCCATCATGGGTTGAATAAAGCCCAATTCTAAAGCTAGTTACAGTGGAACCAGGCAGATTGGTCTCACCACACAGGGAGGATTGGAGCTATGCAGATGGAGTTTGCAGAACTCCAGGTCCAGACATGTTCACCACCCTAATCTCTGAACATGGATGTAAAAAGACAAAAGAATCCTGGGGAGCACAGTAAAAGCAGCCAGGCAGCTATCAACCCTAACAGAGTCCTGAAGACATACAATAGGATACCCCTAAACTTCTGGTCCATGGTTATGTTCCAGGTTTGTCAAGGCCTTTAATCTCACCCTGACGAAACATTACTTGTCTGTACACATAGAAGACAGACAATGTTACACTGTATCGTTAAATTTCATTGTAGAAACAAAGAATCTCAATTTGAAATGAAACTAGGTAGTTTGTAATCTGTGTGGTGTGAAGGTGTGCTCTGCATGTGTCTGGAGCGTAGCAGAGGATGGTGGGGGTTAGGAGTTGAGGGGCTAGCCATTGTGTTGAAATGTTTTGCTGATAGACGTCTGGTCCCTTTTATATTAGTTCTGTCCAGCATGCATTGGGTTTGAATGAATAAGGCTTGTTTAAGCATGCAAAAAAGTCCACCTACAAACATCTGACCTTTCCTTATGCTAAGTAGTTCAAGTACCTGGAAGTGGGTATAGGGAATTTACCAGCATAGTGATTTGGAAAACCTAAGCCATATGTTTTCTACAAAAGTTAGCATTTTGCTTCTAACACTACCTTACTCACTATAAATGCCTACACCCTCCCTCCCTGATGGTTAACTCTGCCTTTCTATTTAGTTCCAAGCTTACGCTCCTCATGTGAATTATAACAGACCACTGTTTAACATTTAGTTAGTTAAATTGAAGTTCCCTGTAAACCATCTTGACTTGCAAACAGACTATTAAAGTAATCAATGTGGCTACTATTTCAACCTATTGAATCAGCTCTAAATGCACAGCCCAAAAAAAAAAAAGTATAAAAAGGAGACCTACATTTAATGTTAGTTTTTGCAGCAGTTTAGATTAAGGTAATTCTTGTAGCTCCCCATATTTCATAGAATTACAAAAGAGCCCCTAAGAGGTTATGGCAAAAAAGAGTTACTAGGCACCATAGCGACTGATCTGGACACTAAACCATTATAGACTAGGTCAACATAGCTACAGAAATTCCTAGAGGACTGGCAAGATTCTCGATTTCGTACTCTGTGTCTTTCAAAGAGACAAAGCCAAGTTCTCAAAAGCTTAACTGAGAACACATGGCTTTAAACATAAAAATATGGGAAGTAACTGCTCTTTAGGGAAAGCTCTTGGCAATGCATACTTGATTCAATTTTTCCCCCCACTGAAACTATCCAAATCCACATTTTACACAGACTTACAGAAGGAAATCCCCATTCATGAAGCGTCATGCACCAAGGTGAGGGGGACGTGTTAACAGCAATTCAGAATAAGGAAACTTGACGTGCAAAGAATTTGAAGTTACAGAAATGCATGAGTGATTTAAACACCCCCCCCCCCCCCCAATCAGGGCCAAGATAACTGCTTAGTCTGTCTAATGGTTATCTACAGCACCAACATCCCGGGGGCACCTGCTGCTGCTGTCCTTCTGTAGACTTTGCTGTATCCATTCCTGTCTAAAACCTGCTGCTTCTGCTCCCCTTAATGCATATTGGGGGGAGGGGTGCAGAGGCAGGTCTTAGACATGACCTGCAACAGTGCCAGAGAGTTTAGGTAAGCCCTGCACTGGGGTCCCAATGGCATTGCTACAAGTCCCAGAGTGGAGTGGCAACAAGGAGGATTCACCAGGCACACCTTTAATTCTTGCAATGGCTCTGCCCCTACCAGGTCTGGCCATTACCATGCAAGTCACATGACCATGTCTGTTTCAATGTTATACTGAAGCACTATCATATAGTTAAGCAGCCTACTTAAGGTATTAGCTACATATGAAAGCATTATGCCTTGAATGCTTTGTACCGCATGACACTTCCTGTTCCACACAAAGGCCGAGGCTTCAGACAGCTACAGGTATTCTGTGAATAGTCACTTGCTGTATGCATCTGTATGATATGTTGCCAAGATGAGCAGCTCTGTACATTACATCTAATGCTAGAGACTAGGTTTAATTAAATTAGTCCTATGCTAATTCAGGATGTCATGGAAAACCAATAGCTGGTTCCCCACATTTGATATAAAAGTCAGGATACTTAGTAAAATGCTAAAACCCCCACATTGATATAGATACTTCTAGATGTTAAACACAAGCAATGATTATAGCATTAGAGTTTCCACTAAACTGGCAGAGTTAAGAGTTTAGATGTTGGCTGAACACAGCTATAAATGTAGTAGTTACCTGTTTGTTGCCCAGGATTAGATACTTTGAGGCAAACAGCTGTCTAGGAAAGAAACTCACTTCTATGTTAGATTTAAGCAGATGCAATATTAAAAACCCCACACACTTGTATAAAAGCCATCCAAGAGAAGCTAGGATGGACAGTTCTAAAGGACAATCCTAACTGCTTATCCCTGCCCACCACCTTCTGAAAGCCACACACTAATTCACATTAGAACTTGGTGAAATGGCTCCTGGTCCTAGATTTATATAGTTTATAGTTTGGCAGTCCAGGTTATGGTAAACTCAAAGTCAATCTTTCACAAGCATTTCATATCATAGTGGTACGAGTGATCTTATTCCCCCACGATGCATGCTTGGGATGAAGATTTCAGAGTGGGGGAATAAGATCTAGGGTAGAGTCCAACTACAAGTACCAGATGGACAAAGCTGAACAATCCTGGTCTGTTGTAACCAAGTTTATGAGCTTGTTTCATCTGGGATTTTATTAGTTGCTATACTTGATTATACAAGTTAGTTACATTGAGGTAAAATGGCTATGACTCAAGAGCTAGCATTCCCTAGCCTGCACTGATGCATTAAAAGCATGCTATTTGTATCTAGGCCAGAAAGCCTCACTCTTGAATTAAAGATGTTGTGCCAATAAACTCCCAGCCACTAAAGATTGATGTGCCATTGAAAATAGGACCTCAATAGGAAATGGGAGTGTTGCTTTGCAGGTGCACAAACAGTTGAGTAAACTGAACAGACGTACCATTAAAGTTCCTGCCAAGGAATGATTAACCACCACCACCACTCCTGAATTAGTCAATATTGATTAAACTCAAGTTGGCTAAAACAGAATTGGATGCCAAACCATACATTGTGCATTGGAATAATGTATGAATTTTGATAGCAGCAGTTAAAAAATGTTAATATTGACAAGTTGATATAGACCCATGGTGACCCTGTAGATCAGGGGTAGGGAACCCTGGTCCTGGAGAGCCGCAGACCAGTCAGGTTTTCAGGATATCCCTAATGAATATGCATGAGATATATATGCATTAGAGAGATCCTGCCAACCTGACTGGTTTGTGGCCCTCCAGGGCTGGATTTGGAGACCCCTGCCTTACACCTCTGTCATTTAAGATTGTGAGTGGGCAAGGTGCAGATGTCCTAGACATCGAAAGGGTATATAGAATGTGTCACATTCCTCCTTGATTCTCACCACCAAAAGGTTGTCTAATAGACAATATTTTGGTGGTGGTGAGAAGTGAGGTGGCATGTGACACATTCTAACCTTTTTGATGTCTGACATCTGCACCTTGCCCACTCACAATCTTAAGTGACAGGTGTAAGGCAGGGGTCTCCAAATCCAGCCCTGGAGGGCCACAAGCCAGTCAGGTTGGCAGGATCTCTAATGCATATATATCTCATGCATATTCATTAGGGATATCCCGAAAACCTGACTGGTCTGCGGCTCTCCAGGACCAGGGTTCCCTACCCCTGCTGTAGATAGTCATCCTATACTGGTGTTCAGTTCCCAGTTCAGTCAGGCAGCTACTTCTTGCTAAGGAGTTAGTCATAGCTGTTACAGCCTTTAATGTGATGGCTTGGTATAAGATGACGACCAGCAACCTTAACCAAGCACAATGTCTCATCTTTGCATGCGTTACCCAAGTATTAAGAGTTGACGACTTTGGATCTGAGCCTCCAATGAAAGCTGAGGTACTGGACGACATCAAAACCTTTATTCATTCTTTGGGCAAGCCATTGTATATACACAGCATTCTTTGTCAGCACCATAATTCTAACATCAATTTTCTTCCTGTCTGGCTTCACTGTCAACTTTTGCAAGAGTATAAAGCAATAAGTGGATATGGAACCTAAATGAAAGTTTGAGGGAGATAAAAAAGTTAATCCCCTCTGGAGGTCTAATTTTATTGGTACACTCCAGAATTGTATATGCTCATGTTATTGAATTGTAATCAGGCCACATTGACAAAGGGTCATCTGGAACATCTAAATGTGCACTTTAGGCAATGGAGGACAAACGATTGCTCAAGATCACAAGATGCAGTGGAAGCTGCTGATTTGAGCCCTGGCTTTGTTGGTTCAGCCTACAGCTCTACTCAAACACATCCTAAAGCGAGCAAAGTCTAGAGGTATGTTTTACTCTTTCCCCATTTGATCATTTTACTCCTTTGAGAGAAGGAAACTTGCAGGTATCTAACACATGGTAATTTTTAGGCTGAGGGTAGAAGATAGGTAGTTTCAAATGGATAACCTGATACAGGAGTTTTACTATTGTCAACTACAAAGTTACTATATTCTTGAAAATCCCAGATCTGATGTTAGGCTGAGATTTGCAAGAATGATCATGAAGTCTCACTTTGGAGACAGCATTAGATGGTTCTTATTGAATTTAGAATTCACAGGTTAAGAGACAGTTTGCAATTTGTAGGCCAGAGGCATATTCCAGTACAGCAAGAGACATTTGAAATATTTTGAAGGAGCAGAGTGACATGAATGCAGTTGTGTTGGGGGAGAGGAGGAGTACATCAGGGTTAGCTTGAGCTCTTAGGATCCACAATGGTAGAATGCTGCAATGAGCATCTCCAGGTACAGACAGATTTCACATGTGCCATTTCATGTATGTATTCAAAGATTACAGCATAAAGGCCCAGATGTTGCATTTAGACAACACTACAGGAGTTAAGATGTTTCCTAGCAGGAAAGGAAGTTTGGAACATCTTAGTTATCAAAAGCATGGGGGGGGAGGGAGAACTGTGTACAGCTGGTATACCTTGTACAAGGTCATATTGGAACTAATACAAAATATGCACCATGGTGACTCAGGCTCGAGTCCATGCTATGTTCATGTAAGGAGTGTAGCACTACAATATGCCACTATTACAGTTTAGCTTAACACTGTCTACATTTTACTTTACCAGTTTTCTATACCACCTTGTCCATTAAATCAAAGCGGTTTACATTATATAATCACTACAAGCAGGTACTGGATACATTCTTGTCCACAAAGGGCTCACAAATCTATGTGTACCTGAGGCAATGGAGGGTCAAGTGGCTTGCCCAAGGCCACAAGGGGTGCCTACAGGACTAGAAACCCCAGTCCCTCCAGCCTGAGGTACAGTGTCCAAACCACTAGGCCGCTCCTCCCTACATGTTTTGCTATCCTTCCATCCTCCCCCCAGCTGCTTTCTGCCTGGAGTTTCCATCTCAAATCAGAATCAGCTTGAACAGGAGTATGGTAGAAGTCTTCACTCAACTATTTGGTGGCAATGGGGCACAACAAACCTTTTGCTTAGTCACTGTGGCAGAGGATCACCTGTAACCCTGGGCCTTGTCTAGGTTTGGCCACTGGGTACCTCTTATGATGTCCGCTGCTCTATTGCATCCCCAGTCCAAGAGGACAGGGGCATGGCCTGGGTCCTCTGAAATGCTGTTCAATCCTACCAAGCCAGCTTCATTTTGCTTTGCAACCCTCCTCCCTCCCATTTGGAGAGTTGTGGTTGATCTGTTAGTACCGTATGAAAATGCAATCTTCATTTAAAAAAAAACGCTTTAAAAAATGTTTTCTGCCTGGCACCATTTTGATGATAGAATCAAAAGGTTAGCAGATGATGGGACAATCAGATTCCAATACCATACAGTTCAGGTCCACCAACAGCAGTTTACATGTGCTATATGCTAAATACTAAAATAAGCAACATGTTTGGCTGCATAGCCATGAGACAGGATTTGATTTAAATTTACACTTAAAGCTTTGAGTTCAAATAGCTGAAACATTCTGGGAGCTATGAACTCTGAAGACAGTCTAGTTCTGGCAGCTTTATAGCTAATGCTACTGCTTTGGGACACCTATCACACATGCAAACATCCCCTGGCACTAAATGGTTTCCACAATTATCTCAGCACTAGGAATCAGCATGCAGCTCAGGCCTAGAGTAAGAATTTCCCTTCACAATGGGTTGATGCAACAGGAGTTTCAACTTTAATGGCCTGAACTTTGAATACCACTGGGGCTCTGAGAGCTGACAAAAACTCCCTTACAGAAAAGGGATGTAATTGAATCAGATAGTTTTTGCTTTTCCCTTCTCTATAGTGCATAATTTGTGTTTTTAATTTATGCACAGTTACTGTTAGTGACTAGATTCTCAATGTCATCCTATGAAGAGATGGTATAGGAATGTGTCCATTTAACACCATTCTGCAGTTGTAGGGATCCCAAAACTGGCAACAAATAGCTGGAAGGAAATAGTTTAAAAAAAACAAAAAAAAAAAAAAAAAAAAAAAAAGTGTAATGCAAGCACTCACCTGTCCCTGGACTGTACCCAGCCAGTAACAATGTACTAGTGGCAAATGTGGGTGACGACATGTATACTGAGCCACTAACAGGACTGTACCTTTGAGCACAATAGCTATCTGGAAGTTAGGCATCTTAGTTTTTGGAAAATTTGTTGGAGCAGCAGCTTGAGCTAGACATCCTGAGGTTGAAAGGCCAGTTTAGGCATAGAAAGCAGAATGGAGTGAGCCACAGGGGCCATCAGCCCACCAATATTTTAGGCAACACTGCATTATCAAATGCAGAGCTGAAGGGTAGGGCTAGAAACCGAAGATTCCAAACCAACCATAAAGATGCTGTCCGCATCCATAAATGCCTAAATTCAAGAGAAGCAGAATGTGTGGAGGAAAAACCCAACTCTTCCTTCATCTAATAAAGTGCTGGATCCTGCCTACTTTTGGCAGTGGAGAAATATCCTTCATGACCAGACAAGAATGGCATATGGAATTTGAGGGGTGTCAAACACAGATGTGTGTTTATAGCTGTGGGTGTGGAGGGAGGACATGTAGATACTCAAGCCCCCTCTCATCCATCCCTCTCAAGTTGAAAAACAGGGAGTGAGCAGTATGAGGGGGACTGATAATGTTGCAAGACCAGAGACTTATCTGGTGCCAAATAAAATGAAACTGCAGAGATCATTCAGACCTCCGGAACTGAAATGTGCCCATAGCTTGGTTGTCACAAGGCCAAGACCAGAGACTTATCAGTCCCCCCTCCTTCCCTTTTATCACAAAAAAATGGATGTGGGAGATGAGAGATCGTATGTTCTACTGCTATATGAATGGTGTGGGTTTAAGGGGGAATTTATAACGCCTAGTGAACAGTAGCTATAGGGGAGGTAAGCAGTGTGGTGGGTTCAGTAGGCTAAAGACCAGCCAGGGTTGTACCACTTATGACACCTGTGCCCACAGATTCAATAGAGGGCAGAATAGGAGATAGTTAGAAATGAAAGTATCTGATATTCTTGGAAGACACTGAAGATTAATGAAGACCAAATTTAGTATCATGCTCAAATCCTTAATACAATTCTACACACTATTTTTGTAAGTGTTAAAGCCAGTGAGATCAAAAGAGGTACAATTTGTAAGGCTCCCTCTCAAACCAAGGGGATGTGTGAGAATCATGCAGGAAATTGTTTAGATTACTGTAGAAGCACAGGTCACACACTGTGGCAAGCCAGCTTTCACTAAGTGTTCCCCCCCCACCCAGGCACAATCATATATTTATAGGCTCTTAAACCTATTAGGTGGTCAAATTTGTTTTCAGATTCAGCTGGTTATCCTGATCAGGAATAGATTAAGACCCTAACATCTTGGACATTAATAAAATTCCTTAAACTTAGTAGGTATAGTATCCCTAGCAACTTTGAAGTACACCTTATCTAAACAAATCCTTAACATTTATGCAGACAGCAAGCCAGTAGCAAGATGGGGCTATCCACTCTTTTGCACCAAGTGTGGTATATACAATTTTCTCCTAATTGGTGAGGGGTCTCACATGTGACCTAGGAGCAGGGACACCTTCAGCTTCTGGAGATCAGACTTCCCCCCCCCCCCCAAATAGCTCCTCTAAGTCTGCTACTCTTAACAGGGGCAGCCCAAGGGGGGTGCGGGGCCATGTGTGGAGATTGTGGGGCCTCATTTGCATAAATTTGCATACTGTTAACATGCATTTTTAGTAAACATGCTTCTTAATGAGTGTCTGGATAAAGAGACTAATAGATTTCTACGTTACTATATTCCAGTGCCAACTGCCAGGCCCATTAGGAAGTACTATAAACACTGACCTTTTAGAACTCATAGCAAATCCACCATATCATAACAGCTCTGCCAGGACTCACAAAGCACCAAACCCTACCTATCAAAAGGCAACACTGCAAATATTAAACCAATACATCTCAGAGAATACCAATGCATCTCCTACTGGGGAAAGAGAACAAGTGACACGGTCAAATAGAAACCACATGAACAGAATACCTCAGCTTGGTTAAAATGCAGAATATAGACCGTCACCAAAGAACAAGGGATCACAATTTAGAAATAGGAAGACAATAATTAAACTGGGAACCCCAAAAGCCAAACTTGGGATGTACAACACTGGAGAAATTTATAGTTTTATTTCCTATTGTACTAAACAAAACACAAAAGATGTTAACAATGCACATTTCCCAGAGCTGATATATTCCAGTTAATAAATTCAAAATAAAAAAGTATTTTTCTACCTTTTGTGGCTTGTGCATTTTCTTTTCAGTTGCAATTGCTCCACTTTCTTCTGGTTTCTTTGTGTCTTCTGCGAGCTACCCATTTTCCTCTTTAGATTTTTTTCCAAATTTCTCTATATCTGCTTTAACATACTGATCTTTCCCCTTTTGCTCTTTCCTCCATTTTTCCTTATTGCTTTATCATCCACTCAAATTTCACCCTTCCATTCTCAATCTACACTTACTCTTCCAATACCCGGCCCTTCGTAGACTTTTCTTCCCTCCCACACAAAATATCTTTTCCCCTCTCCATTCTCATTTCCCATCCCTTTCTAGTCCTCCCCCAAAATCAGCTCCTTTATAGTTCTAGACCCACCCAGCATCTGCCCCCTTCTAGTCCGTCTCCCAAGCTTCCACATCAGCCCATTTCCAGTCCTAGCCTCCCATATGCTGTTTTCCAGTTCCATTCCAGCCCCCCCCCCCCCATCAGCCCATTTCCAGCCCTTTTGCAACTCCCATCAGCCCACTTCCAGTCCTATTCCAGCCCCCATCAGCCCATTTCCAGTGTCCTATTCCAGCCCATCACCCATTTGCATTCTACGTTCCCCCCCCAGCCCATTTCTAGTCCTAGCCCCCATATGCTCTTTTCCAGTTCCATTCCAGTCCCTCATCAGCCCATTTCCTCCACGCTCCCCCATCAGCTAATTTCCAATCCTAGCCCCCTCGTCAGCCCACTTTGCCCTATTCCAGTCCCCATAAGCCCATTTCCAGTCCAAGTTCCCCCACCATCCCAGCCCATTTGCAGTCCTATCCCCCCCCCCATCACAGCCCAATTGTAGTCTGTTGCCCCCACCATCCCAGCCCATCCAGTCCTAGCCACCCACCCCCCCCCGAAGAGCCCCGTGCTGTTTAAGGGGCTGCAGAGGGAGCTGGGGGAAGCCCGCGCGAGGCCCTTGCTCCCTCTGCACAGCCTGCCAGTGTGAAGAACCTTTACCTTCCCACTGGCGGCTGTTTCAATGACTGCCAAACATCAAGGAATTCCCTCCACTCTTACACAGAACTATCGCGGACGTGTGTACCCCAGTGAATACAGGTCTCAGACTTACACCGGCCACGCTTAGATATTTGCCCAATTGGCTCCAGATATGCCTGACAGGCTTGATCCAGTCCTGTGTTCACCCCATTGCATGCAGTGATTTGTAGTTTATGGCATGCAATGAAGAAATCAGAACTACATATCCCTGCATGCAATGAGGTAAACCCAGGTCTAGATTGAACTTGTCAGGCACATCTGGAGCCAGTTGGCAACCCTATGTGTGAAGAAAATTAAAACTAAGTCTGAAAGCTAGTGCAGATTGTTGGAACACCATGTACAACATCCAAAGAGGTCAAGGCTGACCTGGAGCAATCTACAGTGGTTTTGAGGACCCTATTGCTCAAAGAAATAAAAGGTATGCCTAATCTTTGACCAAACCCACCTTGAGAAACCACACTCCTGGGAAAACATTCTGAGGACAGATGAAACCGAACGAGCTCTTTAGCAATGCAGACCACTAATACATTCAAAGGCCAAGAAATGAAGCTTAGAAAGAAAAAAAGTTACCCTTCCTACAGTTAAATATGGTGGTGGTCCCAAAATGTTGTGGGACTGTTTTGCTGCCTCAGGAACTGGAGGCCTGGAACAAAGGAATTATGAAGTCAGAACTGCCAAGGTATTGGAGTGAAGTGTGCTACCTGGTGTCAAAGCTAGGTCTGGGTCAGAGGTCATAGGTCCCCCAGCAGGACAATGACAAAAAAACCCCCCCAAAAACCACACAACCACATACATCCAGAAGTACAAAAAGAATGGTTAAAACAGGTAAACTGTTTTAACTGGTCAGCAGCAGGTCCTAATTGCAATCCAAATCTGAGAGCCTTTGAAAAGAGCTGAAAAACCTGCCATTAGTAAAAAGGAATCCTGGAGACATTCATGAGCTGGAACAAAATCAGTTGAGGAATGGGAGAAAGTACCAGGAGTACTATGTGCAGTTTGAGACCGCACCTTCAAAAGGATATAACAGATTGAAGTCTGGGTTTAAAAAAGGTTTGGACAAGTTGCTGAAGGAAAGGTCCATAAGCCATTATTAGTAAGGGACCCAGGATATCATTGCTTGACCCAATACAAGCATTGTGGAACCTGTGTCTTTTGGGGAAACTGCTAGGTACATATGACCTCGATTGGCCACTGTTGGAAACAGGATACTGGGCTTGATGTATCTTGGTCTGACCCAGTATGGCATATCTTATGTTCTTATGGTGGCTACTAAAATGGTTAGTGGTCTTTGTCCCCCATATGTCTTATAACAAACAAAGATTCACATGAATCTTTGAGGAAAGGTGGGAGAAAGAAGATGTTAGATACATTTAAATACTTCCAATGCACAGAAGATCCTCGTTCAAGTGAAAAAGCATATTATAATCAGACCAAGGTCCATCAACCCCAGTATCCCATTTCCAATGGTGGCCAATCCAGATCACAAGTACCTGGCAAGTTCCCAAAAAAGGTACATAGAGGACAAGCATTGTGGAACCTAATAGTTTATGGACCTTTCCTCCAGAACTTGGGCAAGTCCTTTTAAACCCAACTACACTAACAGCTTTTACTATCTCCTCTGGTAATGCCAAGAGTTTGATTGTGTTGAGTGAAATGACTCTAGTCTTAACTGGGTTACATTGTAGCTCTGCAACAAGGGGGAATAGGATGAAGGAAAAAAAATAGATAGACTCAGGTGTAATATGCTGAAATACTTCTTTATGGAAATGAGTAGCAAACATATGGAATAGCCTCCCAGAAGAGGTAGTAGAGATGACTGCCCCTTGCTTTGACTTGATACAAACAGCTCTCAAAGGGGGACTATAGTAGCTTGTACAGAAATAGACCTGAAAAGCCATATGGTTGTTTTCTGCCATCATGTTTCTATGAAAGTGTTCCATCTTAAGATGTCAATTACACATAATTAGCAAAGCAAAGCTACTATGCTCTTGTGCATACAGAAACATCCAGGGCCCGATGTTGAGTGGCAGCTGTCAGCACTGTTGAAGTCAAATACTAAATAAGGTCATCTTCAGAGCTTACTAATTCATACAATAAACTAAATAGCTCTACTCACTAATCACATAATCAACTCGGCATAAAAATAATGAAATGGCAAACCTCAGAAACCTCAAACACCTACCATAGTTCACATTTTTATGGTGAGCTCCGGTGTTCATTAGGAGATTACATCAACGGTTTGCATATTCACATATACAAGATACCATTGGTCATATACATACAGATGTGAAAGTGTATCCATAAATCAAATACAATATATCCACATGTCATAACACGTCTAACATCAGCTGGATTTAATTATCAAACGAGCTGACAAAGGGGGTGCTATAGTACTCCTTAATAAGAATGGATTTATTAGAGGCAAGTTGCCAATAGACTGCACAGTATATTTTAAGTGGACAGTGGATCCTACTCGAGAACTGCAGGATCAGATTAGAGAGTTAGTGGCGAAGGCATTCCATGACCATTGTACTAAAAGGAAAAAAAAAAAAAGTGACATCTCCTTGCATACCGAAGTTTTACCTTCTACCGAAAGTGCACAAATGTTTACAGCCTCCAGGGAGACTTATTGTTTCAATGCATGGGTCAGTACTGGAACTGTTGTCGATGTTAATTGATTTGTTTCTGCGCCCATTACTGGACTATCCCTTCTTACAGGATACGATGCATTTTCTAATTATATTAATGGAAGCTTCTGAATGGGCATCTGATGCCTCAATTGTTACTCTTGATGTACAGGCGCTGTATACGAGCATTCCCCAACCAGCAGCTCTAGAAGCAATTAGACTGGGTTTGTTACAACGGGGGGGGGGGGGGGGGGGTAGATGTTGGAGAGTCACAATTAAGGTTTTTAATGCAATGTGCAGAATTGGCATTAGGCAGGAATTTTCAGTTTCAATGATTGTTCCAGCAGATAAGTGGGATTGCAATGGGGCATCATTCACCTCAGTGGCAAATTTTTATGGAATTATATGAACAGTGTTGGTTACAGAATTCACCATGTTTCACAGGTTAAAACATGGTGGAGATATATTGATATATGTTGTGAGGGACTAACATGTCATTTCATGAGTGGTTTAATTCATTAGATCCCCATATTCAGTTTACCATGACTTTATGATCCTATGAAGATTGTGTTTATGTTCTTATTCGTAGAGAGTCAGATTCTTGGGGTATGTCAGATAGGAACACTTTACATTTTTTAAGTGCCCATCCGGTGAATCTTTTGAAAGGGCTGCCATTCTCAATTTATAAAGTATAGATGGAATTGTTCTAGGGTGTCAGATTTTAAAATCCAATCTGAATCCCTTAAAAATGATTTATTGCAGCAGGTTTACCTAGAGAAAGTATTGGGTAAAGCTTATAAGAGAGTATTGCATGATAGGAAGTGGCTATTGTCCCCCAGGCCATGGGAAACAGGAGATGAATGCGATCTCTAGGTTCTCCTAAGCACTCAGATTCAGTGTATTATAAAACATGCCAATGTGCTCTGTAGTGTCTGGATTGAAAACCAGAGGGAGGAGTAGCCTAGTGGTTGGGGCAAGGTACTTCAGGCTGGAAGGTCGGGGGTTCAAATCCCACTAGAGAACAGCAACCTTGGGCCGGAAGGACTGGGGTTTCTAGTCCCACAGATGCTCCTTGTGGTCTTGGGCAAGCCACTTAACCCTCCATTGCCCATGTTCCCTGTAAGTATTAGTGTATATGTGTCTCATATCCCCGTGTGTTAAATGTATCCCCCACTTGTGTTGTGACCGCTTTGATTGAAGGATAAGGCGGTATACAAAACTGTCTAAATAAGCGGCTCCGTTGTGTTTGGCAACAGAACATGCATCTTGAGGAGATTGAGTCTGTTGGGGCTAAAGACCGAAGGTGTAGTTCCCATCTGTTTGTTAGGGCATAGTAAATGTGGTCACTGTATATATTGTGAGGTGACATGGGAAACAGATTATATAATAAAGTAAACCTTTTAAGGTCGGTGACATCATGTGACTCAGACTATGTAGTGTATGGGATTTTTTGTCCCTGTAGATTGTACATTGGCAAGACAATCTGTCCATTTCAGGTATGCCTAGGGGAGCACAAGAGTTGTATACATTGTAAATGTCATGAGGCTCCTTTGGTTGAGCATTGCCTTAGGAAGGGTCATGTATTCCTGGATTTACAGTGTTTGGAACAGATATGCTTGGGGTTTAAAGGTTGGACACATGAACAGCAGTTGCTCTACAGAGAACAGCACTGGATTTTTCCGCTGGGACTAACACCTGAAGGTCTTAATCTGGGTATTGAGGTGGTTGTGTGTCATAGGTTTGAATGGATTGGTGGAAGTAGTAGATGGGTGGAGCCAGTTGGCTATTTAGGTGGATCAGTATGACAGTGGTTCAGTAGATGCTAGAAGATCAGGAAGTAGTTGGAGAGATCCCGTGGTTAATGGCAGTATGTTGAAGCAAGTGCATCTAGTTTGTTGGGTTTTGTTTGGGAGGTGGTTTCTTGGATACATGTAGTAAGTGAATACAATATAGTATGTTTGTTGTAGGATTGTAATTACATTCTTCTGAAGCAGCTGATGCGAAACATGGAAGGGATGTCCAAGTAGGTGTTGGGATTCAATCTGTTTTCTGAGTCATAAGTTGTGATGTTTGAAGTGTTATGACATGTGGATATATTGTATTTGATTTATGGATACACTTTCACATATACAAGATACCATTGGTCATATACATAACAGATGTGAATGTGCAAACCTTTGATGTAACCTAATGAACACTGGAGCTCACCATAAAAAGTGAACTATGGCAGGTGTTTGAGGTTTGCCATTCCATTATTTTTATGCTGAGTTGATATGTTACGTGATGGTTAGTGACTAGAGCCATTTAGTTTATTGTATGAATCAGCACTGTTAAAGTGTCTGGTTGTTGCTGCTTTAGCTTATGCAAGCGGGCACCAAATATCCAGGGTCTATCCAGCCACTAGCATGGAATATCGGGTTAGCCAGATGACTGCTGCCTGGACAGCTTTAGCACTATTTAGCTGCTGCCCAGTCAGCTGAAGCAGCTAAAAGACAGCTTTTTGCCTGCTTAGACTTTAGCTGCTTTAAGATTAAGCTGACCAGCAGGTGATCAGCACCATTCCCAGAATACTCCAAATGTTAAGCAGTTAGCACTGGGGCATCCAGTGGATGGAGAGAAGGTTATTCAGCAGCAAAAGCCAGAAGTGTGCAACTGAATATCTCAGTCAGCATAATGAAATGGTTAGCAGGTCCACTAGCCCTGTTGATCACTGAGCTTGTCCCCCTCCTCCCCCTTGTAATCTTTAAGGCTTTCTGCATACTGTATATGAAGTGTCATGCTGTCAGTGTATTAAGATGCAAACCTGGGCAGTGTCAGTCTAGCATAAAAAGACTACAGAAAACCTGAATTGCATCTTCCCAGTTGTCTGCAAAAGCAAGTTCCTGGGCTGGACTGTAGGTCTACATGCTATGCTTCCAAGCCTGAAAAGGTCTCTAGCTGCAGAAGCGAGACACAGGTCAGGTCCTCTGCTCACATGCTGTCATGTTTTATTCTAGTGCATGAAGTACAAATAAAGCCAGTCTTGCAGTCAAGTAGCGAGCACTGGCCCAAAGGTTGGTACCCAGCTGATGCCAGCTCAAGTACTATTTTCTAAGCCATTTGCTGTATCCAGTGTGATTTTTCTTTGGTGAGTGGGAGGGGAGGGCTACTTCACTTATCTGCATTAAAAAGAGAAATGCCAGTAAGTGCAGTGTGTCAGGAGCCTGTCACAGGACTCTGCAGAGGTGCAATATTTACTTACATGCGCACCCCCCCCCCCCACCCTGAGTTAGTTTCAGGACTACTGTGCCAAGTTAGTTTCTTGTTCAGAGAAATAAAACCTGGGTCTTCCCACTAAGTGGATTAGAAGTGCCCCATATCCCAATATCCTCCCCCCTTTGAAAGCCCTGGAGATGGCTCTGTTTACAGGATCAAGACCTCAACCTAACCCACCCTTTCATGCCCTACCACTACCTTGAGGCATTTGTAAGTAGCTAGTATCTTTAGAAGACAGGGGGTGGGAGAGAGTTGTGCATTGGTGGGGGGGGCATGTGTATGGAGGCTGATCCGAGGGCAGAAGGTCCCACCTCATCTCAGATGTAAGGGCTAGAATACTTTAATTTCTCTCTATTCCTGATTCACACTATACATCTTATTACTCTTTTACAAGCAGATGTTCTTAGATGGTGACTAATGTGAGATCACTAAGTGACCACATCAGTAGAAAACAGTCACTCGGTCTTTCCAATGCACTTGTGCTTCACTGCTCTATTCAGGCAAGTGGGCAAATTGTGTTCAGCCACATCCTGCAGAAGGTCTCATGTGAGCCTGTGTAATAAAGGGGAGAGTTGAGCCCTGCCCCATGAGTCACCGATTAGATGGACAAAAGGAGCAAAGGGTGAAATAGTGGAAGAGCCAGATCCTAGCTCCAGAGGCAACGTCTTATTACATGTCTAAACAGCAGTTTACTCTGATTCTTGATTTAGCATTTTCTTTGAACAGAAGAGCACATAATAGAACCCATGCACTAGGGCAATATGATCAGTTGGCATCAGAACAGGAGCTTACTAACAGGACTACTAGAAGTGTTAGGACTGAAGTAGATTGTGTTTGAAGCAGAGATTCATGATAGTGGTATGCACAGCTGCTGTTTTAATTCTTTACATAGCAAGAATTTACACTCACCATGCTGATATGGATTACTAGTTTGAATGCCAGCTCAGATCAAACACTAGCCAACATGAATTTGCTAAACTTCTTGTTTTTCAGATTCAAAAGAGTTACCATGCTACATATCCAAGCAAGTTCATTTTTGTCATAACCTTTAAAAAGTCTAATTGAGTGTGCATTTTATATTACTACATCAGCCCTACAGTGGCACACAAGTGAACTAGAAAGTCCAGTCTTAGTTACTGCATCCTGGTGGTCATGTAGCAGTCTGGAGTATCAATTATAAGCCTGAAAGAGTTTGCTGATATCAAATCCTGTCCCTTCTCAACACACCCTAATGTGGCTCTCAGGCCAAGGAGAGGTTGCTGCACCTTGAATTGGTTCAATTCTACCCAAACAATCCCATTAAAAAAAAAACACAACATAAGAACATAAAAGATATGCCATACTGGGTCAGACTAAGGTCCATCAAGCCCAGTATCCTGTTTCCAACTGTGGCCAACCTAGGTCATATGTACCTAGCAGTTTCCCCAAAAGACACAGGTTCCACAATGCTTGCACTGGGTAAAACATTGATATCCTGGGTCCCTTTTTAATAATGGTTTATGAACCTTTCCTCCAGGAACTTGTCCAAACCTTTAAACCCAGCTACACTAACAGCCTTTACTACATCCTCCAGTAACAAATTCCAGAGTTTGATTACATGTTGTATGAAAAAAAATTCAGTCTTAAATAGTCTACCCTGTAGCTTCATTGCATGCCCCCTGGTCTTTCTATATTCTGAACACATACAAGTGATGTTTGTTCCACCATTCAATTTATAGGACTATCATATCTCCCCTCAGCTGTCTTTCAAGTTCAAGAGCCCTAACCTTTTTAGCCTCTTCATAGTGGTATCCTTCCATCCCTTTACCATTGGTGGCTCTTCTCTGTACCTTTTCTAATAATGCTATATCCTTTAAGATATGGTGACCAGAATTGCACACAATATTCAAGGTGCAGTCACACCATGGAATAGAGGCATATCATCCTTTGTTTTATTTTCCATTCCTTTACTTATGATACCTAGCATTCTATTTGCTCTTGGCCACTGCTGCACACTGGGCAGATCGTTTTTAACATGTTATCCACAATGATGCCTAAATCTTTTTCCTGGGTGGTGGTTCCTAATGTGGAACCTTGCATTGTGTAACCAGTTTGGGTCGTTCTTCCCTAGGTGCATAAAACTTTGCACGTGTCCACATTAAATGTCATCTGCCATTTTGATGCAGTCTTCCAATCAAGATACTCTTGCAATTTTCCACAATCCTCATGTGTTAACTTTAAATAGTTGTGTCATCTGTAGATTTGATAACCTCACTTGTTCCCTTTTCCAGGTCATTTATGAACGTCAAAAATCAGTGGAAACAGCACAGATCCCTGGGAGTACACCACTATTCACCTTTCTTCACTGGGAAAATTGGCCATTTAGCCCTACCCTCTACTTTCTATCTTTTAACCAGTTCCTGATCCACAACTACACTGCCTCCTATCCCATGACTTTAGTGTTGCCAAAAGTCTGATGAGGGACCTTGTCAAAGGCTTTCTGAAAGTCTAAATATACTATATCAACCAACTCACCTTTGTTTATTCACACCTTCCAAACAAAACATAAAAGATTAGTAAGACAAGATCTACCTTGTTTAAAGCCATGGCTATCTACATGTTCAGGTACACCTCTTCCCCACTATCTTCAGGCTCTGAGCTTTTGCCACTGGACATCCTATACTAAAGCAGAATTTCTGCAAGGAATTCAGTAAATCAGATGCAACAACTGAAGTTTAACCAATTTCAAGAGCTACCTTTAAGCCTAGCTTTTGTAGTTCAGACACTATATCTGATCAGGGAGTTCTATGATTCAAAGGAACCCTTGGCATAGGATCACTAGTTCCTACAGCCCCCGTACTGTTTCTGAAGTAGGACAGCACTCATTTTAGAAAGGCAGAGGAACAAAGATCTGATTGAAATGACTCATGTAGCAAACCACCTGTCAAGGAACATGGTTCACATCCTGTGTCAGGGCACCATCTCCCCCTTCTGTCTGTCCCTGGGATGGCTTCCTGCCAGGAGGATTGTGGGAACAGTTGAGCACCATTTCACCATTAGGTGCACACCGAGGTCTTGACAGGCATGCAAGTTGCAGCCTCTGCATGCTTACCTGCAGGAAAGAAAAGCCTACTTAATTGTCTTGTCAATTCATGTTTGCAAGACATAGTAGGGACCAAAATTAGAGTCCAACTCCTGTTTTTACATTTGTTCTGGAAGAGATGGTGCTGGAGGTTATAACTAATGACTATCAAAACCTCTGGGGAAGCCAGAGAATTGAAGGGTGCAAAGTTGAAGTTTGCTGGGAGCATCTAACTGCTCTGGTCCTGGTGTTCTCTACCACATAAGGGTCTGTCTTGAGACCTGCTAGTTCCTTGCAGTTGTAACCTTGCAGGAAAGCTAGCAAAGCTAAGGAATGTACTCCTCACCCTGGTGAAGGTCATGGGCCTAGGGTGACAAAGGTTGTATTACCATCAGCTGTGGTAACTAGGACCCACCCCTGTTTCTCTACAGGCTGCCAAACTTACATGGCATAGCCAAGTTCCCCTGCACCACACTGTTTGCAGACTCAGAAGGCATAACACTTATTCTAGAAATTAGTAACAGGCACCCAAAAAAGGACCACCACCTTTATTTCCATGCTAAGCTTCAGCACATTCAGCTACCATTCATTCTGCATAACAATGCTTGGAAAAATTCTCATGTGGAGAGGGGCTATAATGTATTTCTATTAGAAATGTGTGGTTTGTGAAAACGCAACTTTTATTGAAGTTACACACCACACTTCTGAACAAGCAATGGGATAAGACTACAGATCTGACTGTATACCTTAAAAGCCAACCCATAACACCCCCATTCCCCAGGGTTGTGACCAACTACTAGGGGCTGTCTATACATGCTATCACACAGGACCACCCAAGAGCATGGAACCTGCTTGTGTTCAGATACTGTTAACAGCACATTTCCACGGCACTTTCTACTTTGGTTCTTAATCATTGCCACGACATGTTATTTTTGGGGCATATTTGAAATCTGTACAACCCTGAGCAATGGTTGGCTACCCTTGCCAGCATCATGCAGAATGTGGCATTAAGATTCCCTCCCCAAGAAGGAGTCCCATGGGGCCCCCTCCCCCAGACAACTATTTTCAGTTAATCCTGTTCTTCCCATGCCTAGCCCCTCCTCCCCACAACACCCTATGTGGACAATGGGAAGTGGGCCCTTGTGGTTATGTACAGAAGTGTGGTTGACTGTCCAGCCTCTTAATACAGCAGTGCCTGGTCACCTACAGTAACTTCAGCAACATCCTATCCCCAGGGTACTGGGATAAGATTTCAGTTTGGGCTGTTTGTGCTTCTCTTCATACCACTCCCCCCCCCCCCCCCCAGATCAGGTCCTGATATGGCAGTTTATCTGCTACTGCACAAATTGCTTGCCAATAATTGGCTTCAAGGGCAGAAGCCAACCACAAGTTAGCTAAGAGGGCGGTTTTGCAACCAGATAAAAAATGGACATTAAGGCTCTGACTTATGGGCTTTAGACTGTTAAACTATATGAGCTGGAATGCACCAGTACTCCACCCAAAAACCAACTAACATTTTAAATCTGAGCAAACCGTGCAGGAGGGGGAGATATGGAAAATGTGGTAAAGTGTGGAATGTTAACATTCAGGGAGACTTGAGGCACTTCCCTTTAACAGTTAATGCTGTAACGGCATGTCCTAGATAAGGCTGTATACTGTTTGGAAGGAATCTAAGGCAAATTCATGCCAACAGGAAATGGCAGGTCACTTGTCAATTTTTGTAGGGCGTGTGACAAAAGCCTTTTACAAGACTGCTCATCCCAAGCAGAGCAGCCGCCTCTTCTTTAGCATTACAGGAGGAAATAGTGATGTCTTTTGAAGCACTGAGCAGAGTCTAAGTTACTGGGCAATGTCGAGTAGAAATCTGTACTGAATGAAGCACCTACCACTATTCCTAGCCAAGAACCATGGGCTAACATCGACCATGCCTGCCACTGTTCAGGCAGTTCAAGGGGCTCAATACCCATCTGTTTTGGGATTACCATGACATGCAGAATTAGCCTGCCATACACAATGTCAGAATAAAGAAACTTGGAGACAAAATGCTCTAGAGACTGTATTCTCCTGCTAGAATGTCTTGCAAGTCCTTGGACAATGGAGCTTCAGAATAGTCAAAAGGTGGCATTAGAATCATTAAATACAAATCACTTTCGCACGGTATGTCAAACTGTCATAACACCCCTTCTTGATTTTGGAAACGTCTTGTATCAAGGTCCTCCTAAAAACGCTATCCATCCTCTCCAATTAGTTCACCACACTACTGCATGTATAATTACTGGCTCTGCAAAACTTGATCACAACTCCTGTCCTTAAACAGTTTGTTACATTTCCTTCCAATTATTGCAAGAGCAAAATACAAAAAACCTAATGGTTTTCAAAAAAACTTACCAATCTTCAAATATTCTACAGCATAATATCCAAAGACAAGACCTAGATGATCTCATAACTCCAATAAGCTTAGTACACCTTTAAACTTCAATAGATCAAAACAGATGCCCTCTAAAAGAGCATTTTCCTTCATGGCACCAGAGGTATGGAATTCTATTCCTGAAGAATTAAGAGCTCAGGAAGACAAAGATATTTGCATATCTTTAAAGACTTATTTATTCATAGAATCATTTGGTCAAACTACTTAAATTGATCAACTTGTATATCCAATTTCACTATGAGATATTATAGTTTACAATATACAGTACAAACAGTAATGTATTGTATTTGATCTTCCCATGCCCTCAACATGTAAGTCCTTTGTCGTCTTGTCAACCACTTTGATTGAAGGATAAGGTGGTATACAAAACTGGTTAAATAAGTTAGGAGACACCTTTAGTTTAGGATTTTTAATCTTTGTTTCCTGGCATGGGACTGTCAAGTCTACTTTGCTATTGTCACCAGCTACCTGCCAAGCCAATTCCACTTCAGTTAGAAATACATGGCTCAGACTGTCAAGGCACCACAAAACAGTAAGCCTGGTGCTAGACATGCATGGTGCAGGCACTAAGTTGGAAGAAGCAGTGTGCTTTCAACTGTGCACCTGTGGTAGTGTTAATGAACCAGAGTTGCACTCAATATGTTGAATGGAGGAATTTAAACATGACCTGCTTTTATTCAGCTAGGACAGGGGTCGGCAACCCGCGGCTCCGGAGCCGCATGCGGCTCTCTCACCTTTGCCGCGGCTCCGGAGCACACTGCCCGCCCGGTATTTATGGCGTTATGGGCTCCCTCCCTTCTTCTGCAGCCGCGGCTCCCTGCCTCTTAGGGAACCGCGGCTGTGCTGTTAAAAATCATCTCGGAGCCCTTCCTGTCTTGACGGGCTCCGTGCAGCATTGTCCCGCCTCTAAAGGAAGTTTGGAGGCGGGACAATGCTGCACGGAGCCCGTCAAGACAGGAAGGGCTCCGAGATGATTTTAAAAGCACAGCCGCGGTTCTGTAAGAGGCAGGGAGGGGGCTGACATGGATGGAGGGAGGGAGGGAGGGGGCTGACATGGATGGAGGGAGGGAGGGAGGGGGCTGACATGGAGGGAGGGAGGGAGGGGGGCTGACATGGATGGAGGGAGGGGCTGACATGGAGGGAGGGAGGGAGGGGGCTGACATGGAGGGAGGGAGGGAGGGGCTGATATGGATGGAGGGAGGGAGGGGGCTGACATGGAGGGGGCTGACAGGGAGGGGGCTGACATGGAGGGAGGGAGGGGGCTGATATGGATGGAGGGAGGGAGGGGGCTGATATGGATGGATGGAGGGAGGGGGCTGACATGGAGGGAGGGGGGCTGACATGGATGGAGGGAGGGAGGGGGCTGACATGGATGGAGGGAGGGGGCTGACATGGATGGAGGGAGGGGGCTGACATGGATGGAGGGAGGGGGCTGACATGGATGGAGGGAGGGGGCTGACATGGATGGAGGGAGGGGGCTGACATGGATGGAGGGAGGGAGGGGGGCTGACATGGATGGAGGGAGGGAGGGGGGCCGCCATGGCGGGAGGGAAGGCTGACATGGATGGAGGGAGGGAGGGGGGCTGACATGGGTGGATGGAGGGAGGGGGGCTGACATGGAGGGAGGGGCTGACATGGATGGAGGGAGGGAGGGGGGCTGACATGGATGGAGGGAGGGAGGGGGGCTGACATGGATGGAGGGAGGGAGGGGGCTGACATGGAGGGAGGGGGCTGACATGAAGGGAGGGGGCTGACATGGATGGAGGGAGGGGGCTGACATGGATGGAGGGAGGGGGCTGACATGGAGGGAGGGAGGGGGCTGACATGGATGGAGGGAGGGAGGGGGCTGACATGGAGGGAGGGAGCTGATATTGATGGATGGAGGGGGCTGACATGGATGGAGGGAGGGGGCTGACATGGATGGATGGAGGGAGGGGGCTGACATGGATGGCGGGAGGGTGGAGCGGCTGACATGGAGGGAGGGAGCTGATATGGATGGATGGAGGGAGGCGGCTGACATGGAGGGAGGGAGCTGATATGGATGGAGGGAGGGCGGGAGCTGACATGGATGGATGGAGGGAGGGAGCTGACATGGATGGAGGGAGGGGGCTGACATGGAGGGAGGGAGCTGATATGGATGGAGGGAGGGAGGGGGTCTGACATGGATGGAGGGAGGGAGGGGGGGGGCTGACATGGAGGGAGGAGGGAGGGGGCTGATATGGATGGAGGGATGGAGGGGGCTGACATGGAGGGAGGGAGCAGATATGGATGGATGGAGGGAGGGAGCTGATATGGATGGAGGGAGGGGGGCTGACATGGAGGGAGGGAGCTGATATGGATGGATGGAGGGAGGGAGCTGATATGGATGGATGGAGGGAGGGGGCTGACATGGAGGGAGGGAGCTGATTTGGATGGAGGGAGGGGGCTGACATGGAGGGAGGGAGCTGATATGGAGGGAGGGAGCTGATATGGAGGGAGGCTGATATGGATGGAGGAGGGAGGGGGCTGTCATGGAGGGAGGGAGCTGACATGGATGGAGGGAGGGAGCAGATATGGATGGATGGAGGGAGGGGGGCTGACATGGATGGATGGAGGGAGGGGGCTGACATGGATGGGATGGAGGGAGCTGACATGGAGGGAGGGAGCTGACATGGATGGATGGAGGGAGGGGGCTGACATGGAGGGAGGCTGACATGTAGGGAGGGAGGGGGCTGACATGGAGGGAGGCTGACATGGATGGAGGGAGGGGGCTGACATGGAGGGAGGGAGCAGATATGGATGGATGGAGGGAGGGAGCAGATATGGATGGAGGGAGGTGGGCTGACATGGAGGGAGGGAGGGGGGCTGACATGGAGGGAGGGAGCTGATATGGATGGAGGGAGGGGGGCTGACATGGAGGGATGGAGGGGGCTGACATGGAGGGAGGGAGCTGAGATGGATGGAGGGAGGGAGGGGGCTGACATGGAGGGATGGAGCACTGGTAATGGGGTTGAGGGGACGAGCACTGGAAATGAGCTGATTAGGGGAGGCTAGGACTGGTAATGAGCTGATGGGGGGTAGGACTGGTATTGGGCTGATTAGGGGAGGCTAGCACTGGTAATGGGGTTGAGAGGGGATTAGCACTGGAAGGTACTGGGAGTGAGGACTGGAAAGGGGCTGATATTGGGGAGGGTTACTGGGACTGGAAATAGGCTGATGGAAAGAAGTGAAGAAAACGAAAGAAGAGATAAGAAATGGCAGATGGACCATAGACCACAGAAAGAGAGCTAGAAGACAGGAAAGCAGAAGCCTCAGATCGGGACCAGCATGATCAAAGAATAAATTGGTCAGACAACAAAGGTAGAAAAAATAATTTTATTTCATATTAGTGATTTGACTACAAAATCATCATAATTTTGAAATCAAATATTGTTACTTGTTGTTGTGATATTTTCTGGCGTTTTTTTTTTGGTGTGTGAAGGAAGAGGGGTAGTCTTATACGGCGAGTATAGGCCAAACACCTATATTTTAACAGGAAAAGTAGGGGGTCGTATATAGCATTAAGGTAAGAAACAATATATGCAGTGTTAGATTTGTTTTAAATGTCGCAATGGTTTTGCGGCTCCCAGTTTTTTTTTTCCCTTCGGAAACGGGTCCAAGTGGCTCTTTACGTCTTAAAGGTTGCAGACCCCTGAGCTAGGAGTACAGGATTGTTCCACCAGGGCCTGAATGTGGAGAGCACTAATTTCAGCACAGCTATTTATTCCTGATGCAATAAAAAAATTGGCAGATGCATCTATAATAAAGTTAGTGCTAAAGGATGGTATGCTGACATGCAAAATGCTCGGTTTCCAGTGCTTCTACTGTACAAGATTCTCTTGTAATCTTTACTCTAGCTTGGGGTAGGAGTAAAGATGCAATGTTTGAACTAGAGGGTCACACTAGCTCCCTGGCACCTCACCCTCTTCCCCAGAGCACCTTGATGGCACAACTGACCCACCTCCAGTTAGGAGGCAGTTGCAGAGACTATTCCTGCCATATTCCAATATAGCAGTGCTTAACCCCTTGCTGTGTAAGCAGGCAGGCCGGCCACTAGGAGTTTGTCTGAATAAGTGAGTGCCTGTCATTCAGGTGGGCTTTTGCCTGGTGCCATGTCCTGGAAGATGGAGGTGTAAGGAAGACACTACCATATGCCTCCCTGGAGTAGATATGTATAGTGGTGGCTGTAGGCGACACCTCCAGTCTAGCATAGGTGAATGTCAATAGCTCCCTGACCTGGAGTATCTAGGACCTACTAGGAATTTGTGGACTGGTGTAGTGGGATGGGAAGTGTTCTGGCCTTTTATATTAAGAGCTGTCCAAATCAATCCTTGTTCACACATTGGCTGGAAGGGAGGGATTTTACCCCTGTTGCAAATCCTGTAGTGCAAGTTTGTGTGTGCATACTTATGCCACTAATTTGCATGTTAGTGTTGTAAAGCTCCTGCTGAAAGCTTTGTAACACTAAACATACTGAAGAGTACAAACATTTTTTGCTTACTCAAATGCAAGAGAACAGAGGTTAACAGACCTCTAGCTCAGAAACTTGACAGCCCTACATAAACACTTCCACAATGTAGGTCTCCCCTAACCCAGAGCACAATTTTCTATCAAGGGGACTAGAACAATGCCAGCTGGTTTACTCCTCCCCCTTACCTCAAAGAAGCCAATTCCTTCCCACCCCACCCTCCCATGGGAGCATCATGTTCCTGTTGCCTGTCGAGGATTGTCAACTGAATTAGTCTTCCAAGGGTTTCCACTGGCCTCATCTTCCCTGCCACTGATCCCCAGTTTAGAGGGCTGACAAGTAGTAAGACACTAGAAGAATTTCAAGTTATCTGCAGTGAAAGTGCCAGGAGAATATTAAGCCATGCCAACAGCTGAGGCTTGCTAATCCCCATGACCGATGACCTATAAAGATGTAGGGTTTTGGTCCAACACCTCACATTGGAAGCTATATTCATTCAACAGCATCCCAAAACCCTTTAATCTATGGGCATAAGGAAAGCCACATGACCCTTTGTGTTTAATATGGAGGTGAAAACTGATCCATGCCAGCCAGAGGCATGTCTAACATGCCCCCTGCAGTTACTGGGGTGAAAAGCATCTCCCCATGCTAAGATTACAGTTGTAATTAATAGGTGCCAGCCATTGAGGCAATAAGTACAATCGACAGCAAGCACTAAAAGCTGACCGCAGTATGCTGTCCTCGCTTGCTCTCCATCCCTAACCTGCATAGTTCTCCAGCACATCACATGCTAAGTAGTTACTGTGGGATTCCTGTAGTGCCGGTAGCACAGGACCACAGTAACAGCTAATTGCTTAGCATGCATGGTAAGCATTAAGCACATTTTAGCAAACATGTGCCTAAACAGTCATAGGCATCTCCAACAGTCCCTAAAGCCAGCCAGCTTGGAGGCTTCCATTAGTTTAGTCTTAGAAGTCAGTGCAACAAAATTCAACTAGTTATGGTCAGAACACTGCTGTAAGATGTCTCATATCTACATATTACAAAGTCTACAGTACTACCCTGCTCAAACATGTTTAGAGGCAATATAAGATGCCAGCTTCAGTAGGAAAGTTTACTGAAAGGGGGGAAAAATGAGTTGAATTTGACAAGCTTCAGCAGGACTACTTAGAGTAGGTAGATCAGACTTAAGTACATAACCTCTACATAAGAGACAGTTAAATCACTTAAGTTTGTAGCCTGTGTTCTTATGAAATTCAAAGCTCAAGGGACCCAAGTGCAGCTACTTGGGTTTGTTCTGAATGGAGATACTGGAGCATTCTTGAAGACCATGTCCCTCCCTACTGTAGCTTGTGTGCCATCAGAAAACCAGAGCACCTTACCTGCAACATGTACTCTAGATAGCAAAATAAGGTAGGTCAGACCCAACTGATGTGTGCTCAGAACCACCAAAAGATGAACATGCAGCTTCTCTTATGATCTACCTTAGGCAAATCCCCAGGATAGGAGCGTATAAGAAGTTCCCTAGAGAACTGTTAGATAACCAAGATGGAAAGAAAACCCAAGTGATATATGTACTTCTGGAAGTACAGTGTAATAAACCTGGACATTAAACAAAGTTTGAGGTGTGTGTTTAACACCCAATATCCAGCCTTGGCAAGACAGCTTGTACCCTTTAAAAGGGTTTGTTTAATCCTAACTCAAGTCTCTGGTGTGCAATACCAAAATGGATTAGGATAAAGTTTTCATCTTAACTACAGTATGCATTTAGGAACAGAAGGATGAGGAGTGTTACAGGTGATCAAGGCAGGCCAATTATGGGCAACATATAGCCTGACAAGATGTACTCAGCATTAAGCAGTGGTGCAGGGAGGGGAAAGAGGAGGAAATAGATCAAAGTGCTATCTGCCTTTACTAAAGAGAGACCCCCAGCTAATAGAACACAGCCAGCCATTTATCTATACCTTGCCAGCAGGTGGAGGCAGACTTCAGAAACTTATGTTATCACCACTTGCTGTAGTCACTGGTACAGCACTGAGAGAAACTAGTAAGACACTTTTTCGAGTAGTAAGCAAGACTGAAAAAACTGATGCATTACCCAACAAGACAACTTAACAGGATCACAAGCAAGCATTTGACTCTTACCACAATGAATGCATCAGACCATGGTACCAACTAGGCAGTCTGTGGTAGACAATCCCAAGACTGCAGGGGAAAGCCTTCAACAGTAGGTCCTGGACTGGTGGAGGATTCATAGTAAAATGTAAGCAATTTCTTCCTTTATCCTGCTAGACCAGTCTAGATGTGTGGGGTATGTTCAAGCAGTAAGGGTCCAGAGTAAAGGAAAGATAACTGTCCTACCAACAGGGTTATCTTTACCAACCCCTACAAGAAGCCTGTAGTGCTTCCAAACAGGTGTTCAAATGAACAGAGCCACCTTAGATGTCCTTTGGAGACACCAAGGTAGACTCCACACTAAAGGCCTGTATCCTAGTGAAGAGCTCCTGCTGGCACATGCTTATTGGCTAGAATGTACAAGATTGAGACAACCATTGGGTCAGCATACAATAGACTTGGCTGCTGCTAGCCTTCTCAGATAAGGAAAAAAGCCACCCAGCTGTAGCTAGAGTCATGTATCTGGTCATCCTCCACATGCCCTCTGAGACAGAAAAGGATCCTTCTAAAGATCCAAGGAAGGCAGAATAGTCCTGTTAAGATAAGACAGCACCTTCTGAAGGGAGGATGGTATGGTGTGCAAGGAAAGCAGTCAAGATAACCAAGAGGTTTCTCTGCAAGGGGCCTGTGGCTAGGACACCTGCTGAGTGCATGCTAAAGCCCCAGGAAAAAAACCCACACCCCTTGAGCCAAACCCATGGTAGGGAAGGACTTTCATCTGAGCTCAAAGAAAGGCCCTTGCAGAGCCTTCCACACCAGAAACGTCACCAAGATTTTGAACATAGGCACACAACTGCTTCACTCCCCTGGGGTGGGGGGAGAGGAAGGGGAATATTGCCACCCAAACCTTGAGAGGTCAGAGTCAAGCCCAGACTGCAAGTAAAAAAAACAAAAAAGCTTAAGAGCCTAAGTAGGTAGGAGGTGCTCTGGACCATAAGCAGGGTATCCACTATTGCTTCAGAGTGCTCTTCTTGGAGAACCTATGCCTTTCAAGGGCTAAACTAATGAAGTGACTGGTAACCACACACACACACCACACCTGCTGTAGTAGACCCTTCTGTGGAGGAGCAAGAGAAGAGGGCTATGCCAAGTGGTTCAAGAGATTTTTGTACCATGGCCTGTGAGGCCAGTCTGGGGCTACTGACAGCTCACCAGGGGCCAGGGAGGAAGAGACATACAGCATCTCTGCCCAAGGCCACTTTTTCTGCCAACTGATGCTTCCCCACAATGGGGGCCTTCCAAGTGTACCAGGTCTGGCTCCAACTTGCCCAGAATCATGGGATGCCAACTCAGGAAATAGACTCCATGTTAATGCATATGCTGTTTGCTGTAGACAAGGTAAACACATGTTCCTCCACAATCATTATGCCAAAGCCTTGCTTCTGGCATAGAGTTTCACCCCAGATTAGATATGCTGCTGCTGCTGCCGCCGCCATTACATTGTCTGAGACCCCCCCCCCCCCAGACCGGTCTGCACTGAGGGGGCCAAATCTCTCCAGAGCCCAGATCACCTCTACTTCTAGGTGGAAGAATGTCCAGGCTACTGATGTGAGGTTATTGGGGGTGGGGGGGATGGGGTGCAGAACTGTTGTCACCAGCAGGTCTATTTGCATTTTGACAGTGTCATTTTGCTCCTCCTGTAGTGAGCAGAGGAAGGGATTGTAATTCCCCAAACGTTAGTCTAAGGGGAACACTTCTTTTCAAACAGGCTAGCCAGCTGCCATACTATTTGGTCCACACTTCTTACTCCCATAAGCATCTAAGTTTGATAATTTGCTCTTCATATGGAAATGCCCATTAAAAAAACTTTGCTTCATACGGAAGTAGCAAGGTCTTTGTGAGGAAAAAGCCCCAGACAACTTCACAACATAGAAAACAGTGATCAGCAAATTATGAACTAGACTTGAATAGATCTGCCATATACGGCTAGCACATCTTCAAGATGAATGCCAAAAGCCTGATCTACTAATTGCATTTGATTTTTGTTCCCCCTGTACAGGACCATAGTCACCCCCACCCCAAGCAGTTTAACAGGTTTTTAGCTTCCTGGAAAGTAGCCAATACTGTCCCACATACCCTCAGCTACCAATAACTTGGGCAGTGCAGCTAGCATGCCCAAACTTTGCTAAGCACATGCACTATTGAAAGGGAGCTCCCTATTTACATCAATGCTTACGGCAAGATGCGGCCTTAATAGAAGTAAGGAGGCAGAGCAGGATGGTTGACTAAGGGCTCTGAGTGTTTGCTCTTGCTTGTGCTTGGGTTTGCCCCTAAGGAGCAAAGAAAGTCTGAAGCCACTTATGCGAGTCAGCAATGTCTGCCCTATGGGCAACAGCCTCCAAGAGGGCAAAAAAAAAAAGAAAGAAGTTTGAGCCACTGGCATTTAGGCAAGAACGACATTAGGTGAGCCAACTCCCTCCTCCTCTTGAGATGGAAGTTCTTGCCGAGTCCAACTCTGTAGGTTCACCCCATCCCCAAGTCCAAAGCCCAGAGACAGAAATAGGAAAGGCTGGTAGAGTAACAACTCAAATTAGATTGTGGGAGATAAAAAGTGATCCTAGAATTCTCAGTAGCCTGAGGTGTAGATGAAGGTTGATCAAGCTCATCCTAGAAAGATGGCAGAAGACATAAGTCTGGATGAGGCATGACAAGGTGAGCCTTGAATTCTCTAGCTTTAGAAATAGCTTTGGAAACTCTTGCCCAAATTGAGAATGAGTTTGTGCAGAGGTCAGATAGCCAGAAAGATGAACTTTAAAAGCTGAGGCAGGATTTGTTTCCTAGAAGATTTAATATCCAAAACTGGTCTTTGGTTCAAGGAAAAAATGTATTCCTTTAGAACAATGGAAGCTTTAGGAAGTATTTAGCTGTGAAATATACCCCTGATCAACTTTTCTAATCTACAGTTTACTCCATCTGGAAGGTTTGGATCTGAAAAACAAAACTCCAGAAGAGTCATGTCCACTGATGGGTAAAGTTCATTAGCTATCTCAATCTCAGGAGATTATGCAGGGAATTTTCCAGTAACTATCTGGCTCCTGAGACACACGATATGACATCATTAGAGACCTTAGAATGTTGTGTCAAGAGGTCTGATTGACAATTCTGCGTGCCTTGTCAAAACAAATCAAGTAGAAGAAAAAAAAGTCTCAATTGCAAAAATCTGTGCAGAACTTCATTAGAGTAATCTTAAAATAAGCTTTGGATTCTGCCCGATTTAGAAAAAAACACACAAACAAACTTAGTATGGTTTGTTCTGCATATCTTAAAATCTGCAAATGTCCAGATGTGGCCCAGTCTACCCAAGACAAGGGTGAAAATAGTTCTATGTGACCAGGTGATACTAATGACGGCATCCTTTGTTGCATGCCATGTAAACGTGTGGCCAAGTAACATAAGGCTGAAGTATGCCTTGAAACCAGCCCAGCTGACCTTGTCAGGGAAGGAACAGTCTGGGGCTCTAGCTGTTAACAGCCATACTCTGGCTTGACCCTGCCTTGACATTGAATTTGGGGCTCTTAATCATCTTCAGACTGTTCCCCTTAAGTTTTAGCTTCTTGGCCCTTCATATTGCAGGCTTTATGCCTACAAGATAGGAGCATAACACCAGAAGGGAAAAATACATGAACCCCAAAGCTAAGAATCAATTTGTTCTGGATGAGTTATAAATTGCTTCATTACTGAATAAAGTGATATAACACTGAAACCATAAAGCATATGTTAAATTCACTACAGAAAAAAAAGTTAAAGCCCAAGTTAAGTGAAACTTGGGACCTAAAGTTGAAGCAACCTGACAAAGCTAAGAGACGAGAACTTAGGTGGAAGCAGGCTGCAAAGTATTCCTAGTCTCCTGAAAAGGGACAGTCTAATTTGTCAAGGAATCTCCTGCCAAAAAATTTAGGATGTATATAAAATTCACATTTGTTACAATGGCACTCTTAACAGGACAGCACTAGTCTGAAAGTTAGCTTACAAAATCCAAGCTCATAGTCACAATTAGGTAAACACAAATAAATGCATTACCATTGTCTTTATGAAACGTGTTGTGCACTGCAGACCTGTAATCTATAGCCCTATTACCTGGGCCACTCCAAGCTGTTCACTGAAGATAAGCAGTGGTTCAAACCTCAGGCTGACAATATACTGTAGACTACTAAAAATGTACATAATTGTAAGCTCGAAAGCATGAGAAGCCATGCAGCCCATCACTAACATCTCTATTTCATAGCATATCAGCATCAACTAAAATGTAAACCACATGGTCACTGTACGCCCTTTCTAAAGGTCAGCCTGTTTCCTATGGCTTTACTCCTATTTCAGGACCAATTAACAGCTTCCTGCTGGCAATAAAACCTAAATATATTGTAAACCACAAACACTATCAAGGAACCTCAGCAGTGACAGTAAAGCCGGAGATGAAGTGAGGATTTGACAGTACAAAAAGATAAAGACTAGTAGGGCCTTGCAGTGAGCATCTGCTGATGTGCGTCTTGAGGGGAAGGACACAGCATGGTCTCCCACATTTATGTATTTACTTTTACAAATAAAGCACGCTATTAACACTAGACGCCCCAAAGTGTCAACTGATGCAAATGCATCTTCAAAGTTGTATACCAGCGCCACTGCTAGAACCATGTCAGTCATGTTCCATGACTGTTAGCAAGGTCAAGATGTTCAACTATGAGCATTGAAAATTAATGACGGATGCACCACCTAGCGGGAAAATGAATTTATACCTGGAAGCCCCAAAATACGTCAATTGATGCACTCAATTGTCTTGGATGCATCAATTGATGTACTTTGGGGCTTCTAGGTATAAGTTCACGTTCCCACGAGGTGGTGCATCTCACTGTTTACAGTGACATTACAAACACACGATGTCATGTAATGTCACATGCTGTATGTATTTAACAAATAAACTTCACATTCACATCTGCATTTCATGCTAGACGCAGTCATGATAATGTCTCAATTGATGCACTTTGGGATCTCTAGGTAAAATTCCTTTTGGAGCTTCTAGTGTTGAGGTCAGAGGAATGGAAAAAGCAGGCTGATATTCAGGGAACCCAGGGTTCAAGTCCATCTCCCAGCAGTGTTTGGCCTTGAGCAATTAGCTTTACTTCTCACTGCCTTAGGTAAAAACTAGGCTGTCATGAGTAAAGAGGGTTATGCCTAGTTAGCAGTTAGGCCCCATTGACAATAGAAGGGACTTGCGTTAATCTTGAAATTAGACTAAGCCCTCTGAAACAGACATTAGTGCTACCAAATAACTTGCTTTGTGTTACCCATGAAACTGAAGTTTGAATACTGGCTTGTTAAACTTTTAGAACTTGTTAGCCACCTTTATGCTGAGAAATGTTTATACAAAAACCATGAACTACCAGGTGAACACAGCACCCCATGTGGTCTCTGCTTTCTGAAGCTTACACAGTATAAGGAGTAAGCAATACATAAGGTCTTTTAAGTTACACCCCAGGGCAAGGTGCATGAAGTCAGGCTTAGGGTCCCCCTCTAGGTAAGGAGCTTGTGAGCATGTAAAAGGTGACCGAGTACAAGGGCCAGGAGAGCAGTGGAATAGACGACAGGACAAGACTTCGATCTACAAAGAGGTGAGTGAGCAATAGGGTAGGTAGAAGAGGGACCTTAGTCACCAGCAGTTCTTTTCCGCTTTGGAATTAGTGTTAAACTAAATTGTGCAAGAACCAAGTTGTTACTTATTTGCTGAAGCAAGATTGCCTGCTACTCAGCTTGTCCCCTTTGAGAGAGAGATTTCTTTCCAGACTGGTGACTCATAAGCTAGAAGCTATAGCCTGCAGTTTAGAGGCCTGCTATGCCTGCCTTCAAACATGTTACCATCTCCATCAAAAGTACAGCCTGACTGTGCTTAGTTTGGTTTTTGGGAGGGGGAGGGAAATCAAAGACTCTGAACAAACCTGAAGAGCTTTGTCATTAGCCATGCACATTTACGATGACTATATATAGAACAGTATTTTTGCTGAACCCATGCCACTGTTCAAATGAGCTATGTTTGTAAATCACAACAGTTGGCTTCCGAGTGACTCTCCTACTGGGAAAGGTGTGTCTCCATGGAAAGTGTTTGTTTTGAACTGTAAGCACAAAGGCAGAGCTGAGAAGCTAATCATAGGAGGAGTGCCTGTGGGGTGGAAGTCATGATTCAGCACTGATAACAGAAGCATTTGTGTACTTGACTAGCAATGATCTAAGACAACCTCTGTTGTATCAAGAACGTAACACTGTTTGCAGTGGATTAATACATGAATGTTAAGTACATATCCCAGGTATCATTTCTATTGTAAATATGGGAGTTCTTCACCATCTATGTAAAGAGCTTAAGGCCCACCTACTGCGTTTGCTATATTATTCATGGCCAGCGTGATGCTCGTTTATAGAAGGGGTTGGGCTGTTGATAACATAACTAAGATTTGGCACCCAACAATACAAGAATGTGTTGGACTTAGTCCATCAAGTTCTGGCTTCTTAGTTCTTGCTGTACTATTAACATCTAAACCTAGAGGACACCTGGTCCATCTAAGCCCAAACAGTTAAAGGCACTGGTTTAAGTAGCCGATTTGATGCCCTGTTTATCTATCTTATTCCCATTTGCATGGGACATCATACTAAAATTAAGTTAACTATTCCAATGCAAGCACAGAATGAAAACTAGCAACAAATAAGTGGCCTCGAACAGTACAATTTGTTGCCATGGCATTTGGCTCAGCTATTGCTCTGACCCAGCTTGGCATTTCAACAGCACAAGTGTTTTAAAAAACCGTTTGACAGTTACTAGCAGTACCTTAAACTGAGAAGGTCACCCCACTCAAGGTGGGCTACAAGTTTAAAGCATCAGTACATTTTGGTTCCAGGGTGGCTCACAGCCCACTACAGCCAAGTGTGGCCACAGAATGCAGGGAGGACTAAGGACCGTCTAGACATTGTGCAATTGCTTGCGGTAATAGCAGTGCATTGTGCACACATTTGAGTTGATGCCAAATCCTGGTGACCCAGCAGCTCCTGGGTTTTCTTGGCAGTGTGACTGGAAGCAGATTGCCAGGCCTTTCTTCTGAGGCAATGTGGGGGTTAAGTGACTTGCCCAAGGCCACAAGGAGCACTAGTGAGAATCAAACCCTGGTCTCTGGGTTACTAAGGCAGTGCTCTAACCATCCACTCTTAACAGCAGTGCATTGTGCACTTAAATGCATGGTAATGAAGCAATTAGCTAGGCAGCATGCAAGACCAAAAGGCAGAACTTCTTTTAATGAGCTAACCGTTAATGCCTTTTAAGGCAGTTCAATGTCTACAGTCAAGTGCTGGTGAAGAGTTTATGCCCCTGCAACGTTTCTAGCTATGGGACCCCCCCCTCCCCCCTCAGCATGGCAGGGGAAGCACGTGCTAGATTGCCATCTGATGCATAAACGGACTCTGCACCGCATGAGATAGCAACCCAGCGCAAGTGCCTGTGTGTTCAGGATATAGATGCTGCTAATAGACCCCGGGCATCTATGCCTCACTTGCTCTCCTGATTTAGCACAGTTTTATTTATTTTTTTGAACAGGGAGCTAGTTGGCATGTTTGATTCCTGCACACAGTTGTAACAAAGCTCTAACAGGTTTTCATTGCACAAGGACCTAGTGCGGGGTTTCTGCATCAAGCTTTAGGTCTTGACTGCCTGATAAGTGGAGAAAGCCCTTAAACTTAAGGTACTCTCCCTTAGGTGACCTCCCATTGGCTGAATTACATCATACCATTTAAGTATGTTGTAGTTAGATATCTCAGATAGGCACCATGCACCACTGTGCTCCGACAAGCAAGACCACTGACCGTGTTTAATCAAGCACTGCAGCACTATTTTCCCATCATGCCAATCCCCAGAAGCACCATTTGATCAAGAGTCTGAAAACAACCAGATCGCCATTCCTGGAAGTAGAGAAGTTTGGCTGGAGCCCATTCTAGAGAGCAACTAGTCCAATGTAGGTGCTCTCAGAATATCCTGGGCATCGTCTTCAGCAGGGCACCCATTAAAGGCCTATTGACTCAAGTGGAGCCTCCAGTCTTACAGCAATAACCCAGTCTATTGGCTTTGAAGCATTAGTAATATCAGGGGCAAAACTGAAAATACCAATACAGTCAATGACAGAACAGGGGCATAATATTCTATTTATATAGTACCAATTTTTTCCACTGTTTTGATTTATAGTGGTGTGAGCTTCAGAAACCACTTAAAGTGCTGCAGATACATAACTGACAAGATGTGGGATAACTCATTTGTAAGGCTTTGCTATAGATATGGCTGCAATTCCTTAACCTCTTGCATATGAGAATACCCATCAAGCCACCAACACTTCAGTTCTAACATCTGTTTAGTGTATTTCTCTCATTCCCTTTGTCAGTTATATATTCTGTAGTTATGAGCCAGGAAATGAAACCACACTAAGGTCATCTTGCCCCTGTCCATAACAATAGCCTTAAGGAACCAAGGCCACCATGATTAAACACCTGTTAAGGTGACAAGGGGCAATTCACCCCACAAAACAAACAGGCAATTAAAAAAAAATTGAAGTCAGTCTTCTTTTGGAAGAACCTTTAAATGCATTAATATGCTCAAAGCTCGTAACAAAATGGAAGTTTTGTAAGATACAATCCAGCTTTTTCATATGGGAAGTAGATTGTTATTCTCAAAAAGTCTTAAGCATTATATTTAACATGAGCAAAGCATGTGACATCTTAGAAAACAGTTATGCACCCTACTAAACAGGTCACATACACAGAGGCTCTAGTGAGTTACTACCAATGAAGTCAGAACAAGGTTTAAGGCCTTGTTCGGTGGCTACGGTAAACCCCGGTGCCAGACTGACAGCTGGCCAGCCCTCAGCCATGTACCCTTCCTATGCTGGAGGTTACACTCTGGTGTACCCAGGGGCTAAGTGCTCCTGCATCGTTTAATGTTACAGGTTTTTAAGCTCTGTTTTAAGAGCACCGTGCTCCTGTGTTATTTAAGGTCTGGTCATGTGGAGAGACTAACCAGCAAAACCTGTTAACAATAAACCAAGTTCCCTGCTGGGAGGTACCTTCAGCATGGAGTCAGCTTGTAGTAGAAACTCCCAGAGCATCACGAGTTGCCCAGACTCACAACAGCGTCGTTGTGCACCGTTTCCGATAAGCGGTGAAGCCGGTATATAGAGACACAGCTAAGCTATTTATAGCATGAGATAAGCTTACAGTTGGTATGTGAGAAGGGTCACATTGATAATATTCTACCCTGTTCTGCATCAATCATCTTTGCATAAGACCGTGTCAGTATTTTAGAGTAGCCCGTGTCACGATTCCCAGCTAAAACATCTGATTTGCGCGTTAAACAACGCGCGGTAGCAAAGAGTCAGTGGCAATGCTGCCGAAGGGAGAAGCCGCCGGTCTCAACGCTACCTGAGAGCTCGGACGGAAGAGGGGGGGGGGGGGGGTAGAGAAGCCACGACCGGACCGACCCAGCGGCTGCCCCCTCGTCCCGGGCGAGCCAAGACCTGGCCACTAGATGTAACAAGTCATCTGCTGATGGGGTGGGTGGGTGGGATGGCAGCGTTTTGAGGGGTGTTTTGTACTTTTTTGATTTGGGGGAACCCCCCACCCCGAAGATACCCCGTTTTCTCGTTTTAAATACCCCCCCTTTGTAAGCGTCAGAGAGCGCAGGCTGGGTTTTAGTACCTAGCGAGCCCTGGCTCTGTGCCCCGCGCGCTGCGATCCCACCTTTCCCCACCCAGCGCGCGGCCTCCCTCCCTCGCCGCAAGGGGGCGTCACTCACCGATCGACACCAGCTTGATGTTCTCGCGCTCCAGGAACTCCAGCGCCACGGACACGTTCTCGAGCTGCATCTGCTGGAAGGTGGGGCGCGTGTGGTACTTGCGGTACATCTTCTTCTGGCTCAGCACCTCGAGCAGGGCGATGAGCCGCAGCCCGTCGCTCAGGTCCGTCTGCAGGTTGCCGATCCGCTTGTTCACGCACTTCAGGTGCTCGTTGCACCAGCGGGTGAACGTGTTCTGCTGGATCTTCTTCCAGGGCGCGTCCTCGGCCAGGTCCTTCTCGGTGGCCGGCATCTCGTGCTCTCTGGCGGGCTCCGGCTGCTGCTGCTGCCGCCTCGGTTGCAAGCTCTGGCTCTGGCCCCGGCCCTCCCGGTCGCGCTTCCCTTGCTGGCTCCGCGCCTGCGCACTCATCTTGCTCCTCCTCCTCCTCCCAGGTCCGGGAACTGCAGCTGCTCGTCGTCGGGACACCGGCAGCGGATCTGCACAAGAAAACAGCAGCGTTAAACGAGCGTGAGCATAGCGCATGAGCCGCCTCCCCGCCTTTTAAACGGCGCTACGGGGAGGGAGCAGATTGCTCATAGCTTTGATTTGTGCCACGTGAAAGTCAGGGGCTGACACCTAATTAGCAGGTTGGCGTTGAACAGAGCTGCAGCGCCACAGATTTGCAAAACTGGATTTCCTACAATGATCTTTCTTTTTCTCCATCCCTTTACTATATGTATTTGTCATTGATTTTGCATTAGGATAAATAGCTCTTGTCGCCAACAGATTCGTTAAAGTTTTTTTCCAAACACAATTAACATCTTATTTCTCACGGGAGGGATGGGCCCGCTTCAAAATGATGTGCCCACGGCATAAAGCCATGCACGAAACATTGTCTCTGAATGTTACAGTGAGGCGACAGCCCCTTGGGCTTAGACTTTGTGTTGGCTTGTACTATAACTAATGTTTGTAGTTATACATTTTGCAAACTAATTTTGCACAACATTTGCTCATATGTGGATTGCAGAACAATAGATAATTCACATGGCTACTCCACAGACAGTGTATTTGCATAAACAATTTTAGAGACAGAAAGAGGAGGGTAAAGGAAAGACAGCAAGCTGTCTTCTCATTTGCCCTGCCTCACTGGGCTTCACGTCTACTCTTATGCTCCCACTTCCTCTGTGCCTGTCCCAGGGCTTTTCAAATGCCAAGAAGGTATTAGAAAAACAACAAAAAAAAGCATATTTCATGATCGTTTAGTCTAGATTTATACTTTTTTTTAGTGATATCAAGTCAGCTACCTCTTGGATTTTCTTGGTAATGTATCACTGGAAGTAGATTGCCAGGTGTTTTCTTCTGAGGCAATGGAGGGTAAGGTGACTTGCCCAAGGTCACAAGGAGTGCCAGTGGGAATTGAACCCTTGATCTTCTGGGTAGTAGGTAGTTGCTCTAACCACTGGGCTACTCCTCCACTCCCACTGGATTTATACTACTAACCCAAAAATATTTACCTTTTACTTAAATCCTTAATAAATTCTCACCCCTCCTAGAATATACCTATAGCAACCTTTAGGTCTCACTCCATATGGTTCTAATGCAAATCCTGCACCATTCAAATAACCCCCCACTGGGTTATCTGGGCTCTGCCTGTATTTCTCCATAGTCGGATCTTTACTGTGTTTCAAGAGGGGACAACTTTTGGAAACAAACAAAAAACTCTTCATTATGAAAGTTTGAACAGTTTGAGCTGGACAGTGGCATGGCCCCCCTCTAATAATGCTACAGGCTGTTCCCTGAACCCTTCTTGGTCTATTTCTCCCACACACTCCTTCTCCATCCCCATCCGAGCCAGTTTCAACCCTCACACACCTACCAGTCAGTCTCCACCCCGTCCCTTTTAAACCTGCCCTTCCCCCCAATTTGTTAATCTCCTTTACCTTCTCCAGAGACTTGCTGATGCTTCCTCCAGGATAGCTGCTCTGTTTTCTTGTTGGACCGCATGGTGTCCAAATTCCTGCACTGTTCTCATTGTCTTGCAAGATTATAAGGAGCTCTAGCGCTATACAGCTCAAACCCACTGAAAGCCCTGTAGTGCAGAAGAAAACACAGCTGCTCTGGAGGCAATGCTGGTTGCAGGTCTCAAGAGACGACAGGGGGAGAGTCAGTATGGAGGAAGAGAGTCAAAGAGCCACAAATAGGTGTGATTGGAGCCACCACTGGCTCCAGAGCCTTACAATGAAGAACACTGCTGCGTTGATTCAGCCTTCAGAAGCAGACACATTACTCCAGGTGAGGTCTCATCGGTGATTTCTTTGGAGGTACTTCTATTTCCCTTTTTCCCCACAGCCTCCTCCCTGTCTTGTCATGCTGTTTGACCATCTAGATGTCATCAGGTAGGATCACCTTAAGGTCCCTTTCCTTTAGTTTTTCCTTTAGCTGCTACCCTTGGTCTCTATGCCCCAAGTGAATGATAACTGCCCCAATCTTGATCATTTCTCGAGTCTACTTAACGCTCTGTTTTCCATCACTCAGCCTGGTTAAAAGGCAGGTGACAATCTTATGACCCACTCTAGGCTTCCTTGCTTGTTTACAGCTCTCCTTTGTAGAGCAGTGTTCAACAGAGGGCTTACTGAAATGTAAATAGGCCCCAGGCAGCACTCTTAGTAATCTAAGGGACATGTTTACTAAGCTGGTTTAATGTTAGCATGCTTGTATCTAGATCCCATTAAATGACATGGGATCTAGTTACAAATAGCAAGTGCTAACCATTAGCCCAGCCTAGTAAACCACCCCTTAGTCCCTGGTCATGCAGTCCAAGTTATCATTTCATTTATTAAAATTTGATATACCGCCCTTCAGGGCAGGTTACAATAAAATAATAATATAATGTACCATTTAGAAAATAAAAGAAGAGAACCCAAATAAAATACAGGAAAGTAAGATAGGACACATGGACAACGGGGACAGAAGGGTTGAAAAGGGGGATATTCAAAAAGTAGGGTAGGGAGGGGTAGAGATGGGGAGGGGGGATTAGGACCCTCAAGGCAGGAAGTTGGCTTTACAAAATAGATGGGTCCAGAGCTGTGACTTGAATTTGGGAAATGAAGGTTCTAACTGGAGGTCTGGAGGGGGATTATTCCATAGGAAGGGACCAAAAAAATAGAAAGCAGAGCGGCGGCTTGATTTTAAGTGAGTCTGTGAGGGGGTTGGGAGGTGAAGTGGGTTCATGGGGATAGAGTGGAGGGCATGGGGTGGGTGTGGGGCATGATGAGTGTGCAGAGATATTGGTACTTGACATGAACTCCTTGAATCCATGCTGCCTTCGATTTTGTAAACGGTGTCATTCAAGATACACCACAATTCTTATCTCCCCTAGTGGTTCCATTGATTTTCCCACCACCAAAGTCAGGCCTCTAGTTGCCAGTCTGCTTCCCACTCTTCTTTGAACTGTCCTCTTCCAGTCTCTTGGAGCCACTCCTGTCTCCAACAAGTGATTTAAAAATAGCTTAACAATCCAGGCTATAGCCTTTATCTTGTCTATCTCGACTTGCTCTTGTGTGAATGAATGGGAGTCACCTCCTTTCTGTTTGTGCTCCTGTCATTTATTCTTATAATCCTAAACAAAGACATAGAGAGGAGTAACCTGCACAGAATGGGCCACGTTACTGGGCAGACTAGATGCTGGTCTTTATCTGCCGTCATTTACGATGTGGGTTTGTACTCCGCTTAGGTCATTGGATGTTGTTGTTGTGTGCCGTTGAGTTTATGCTGACTTCTGGTGACCCTCCCCTGGGTTTACTTGGCATGGTGTAACCGGAAGTAGATTGGACTATAAATGTGAATAAATAAATGTTAGTATGTCACAATGTTGCTTCTTCTGTGACTATTATTAAGGTATTGGGAATTTAGAAAAATAGAAATTTTCGTCATCTACACTGTTCCCCCTTTTCCTATCAGTCTCACAGTCCCTCCCCTAAATTTCTCCTTTCACTGATATTTACAGAATTATGTTTTTTCCTTGCTTTACTGACTTAGCCAGTTTTCACCATCTTTTAAGGCAGGATCTCCCTAATAAGTATTTATAAGGAACCAAAAAACGCACTAGGAGTGGAAAATCACCAAATAATACTGAAACACTCCTACACTTGAACATTATCCAATAGCTTAATGTGCCAGACTCTGTACAAATACACTGGGCCAAAAATGGTCCAACCTTCAAAGCCTATCTCTAGGGAAAAAGAACCAGCCAACCATACAATTAACAACGTGTTACTAAACAGGGGAGAAAAAGCCTCAGGACGATACCACATCCCTCTATGCGGTAAAATACAGCCGTAGGGGAAATAAAGAAATCAGCATCATTGGCTTAAAACACTCCCCCTTTTTTAGATTTTATTTGCAAATATAGATACTTTAGTTATTATGTTGGAATACTTTTAAAAAAGTACTTTTTCAGTACCCAATTTCACTTTCAGTACTTACCCATATGCACTCAGTGGCTTATGTACATATCAGCTCAAAGTCTCTCTTTTATCGCACAGCAGTAGAGAGGTAAAGCTCATTATTAATGCTTCTGCCTTTTCAGAGAATCTTTCCCTAGTTTCCTCCATTGACATCCCATTTGCATTTACATAGTAACATAGTATATGACGGCAGATAAAGACTAGAACGGTAATCGTTGTTGGTCTTCCCTTTTCAGCCTCTTTTGGAAACCCTTCTAGTCTCTCTATCAGGGCCAGGCCGCTGCAAGGGTATTAGACATCCTAGACAAACCTTCAGCCTTGTGCCCTCTCGCATGAACTCTTAGGCCCCTAGCACTCCCCCTCAAGATTTTGATAATTAAACTCAACCATAATCGTCTCAACAGCATTCCTCCCAAAACAATCCCATAAAAACACATTCTTGGACATCAGACATTTAGGGCTCCTTTTATGAGCTCTCAGCCATACAGCGCATTGGAATAAAATGAGCCAGGCAGCAGATCACTTGAGCTTAGTAAAAGAGACACTTAAATATTAAACTTTGTTTTGTAAATATATACATAAGGCGGGAGATTATCAAAAGTCACTGACAAGGGTAAATGGACCCTCTGCACATTCCCTATTCTTCCTACAGGTAAAAAGTACAGCACAGATGTGTGGCTGTCAGGACCCACGGTTTTGCTTTGACTGTAGTTGCCCTTTGCTGCCCTCAGTTAACTGGTGCTCTAGGCTATCACCTAGTCTGCATTGTGATTGGGCTGGCCCTGCTTCCTATGGTTTGCTTTTCTCATGTGGCAGGCCCCCCCTCCCCCCCCTTATAATGGCTCCATTTAGATTTGTCCAAGATTTCCGCTGAGACACTTTCTCCTTGCTTTGTGCCTTTGTTGTTCTGAGTGAATAGTCATTGTCTTATACCAGTTCTGTTCTAGCTTTTGCCCGTCCATTTATGCAAGATTTATGATATTAGGAAAAAGTAATGTGTTTGCTGTGTTAGTCCGCTTGGAATAAAAGCTAATATAATAAATTTAAAAAAGCAAGATGACACATGTTTATTGGAATAAATACATAATTTGCATTTGGGCACTAACATCCTCTTCCTCAGCAAAGGGGTCGGGAAGCTTTATACCAAGTGAAGAGATTTTATTTTCTACAGAATATCTTGGAGGTAGGTTCACAAATATTTATTGTAAGGTATTTTCACGTTAAAAAGTGTCCATTTAATTTTCCTTTTGGGCCTAAATATTGGCTGATAGCTGAAATTGTTTGTTATTATTTAAACCAGTAGAGGTCGTGTTGCAATAGATTGACCAGTATATAAAAGTGCTTTATTTGTATGCAATGAGAATATTTAAGGGAAAGCAGAGAGAGATGAAAGTGGGCGAACATTAGTCTTATTGATACCGTGCTTTAACCATTTCAGCTGCATACGGTAAGTCCTTCTCCTTGCATTTTTCCACTAAAATCTCTTTGGCTGGCCTACATTATTTATATTTTGCTGAAAGTAGTGTGGTTGCCCTATTAATCCTCTTTAATGGTTGACAAGCAAAAAGAAAATCAAGTGATATTGTTTTATTGGACTAACAGTACAATGTTTAACTAGCTTTGAAAGATCAAAATGTATTTCTCAGGGCAGGAGAGCATCAGCTAAATACTATTTTAATCTGCTCATGCGTTCAATTAGTGGGACAGTATTAGAATGGTGTCAGTTCAAAGTTAAGATTTTACTCATGTAATACATATAGATGGCAATATAGTTTATATTAATGGGCTCATGAAACCAGTTTTAACATTTTTAAAAATACTATACTGCTATCTATTGCTTGCAGTAGAATCTTGTCTACTTTGGTCTTTTTTTCCCACTTGGCAGTGTCCTTCGAGTTTCCGGCTTAATTGGAACTGGCTTTAACTGGGCTGTGACCTTTGAGTCTACATTTGCAAGGACTGAGGGGTTGCCACGATTTTATGATCTCCCTTGGTAGTCGTAGTCCTAGTCCTTGACCAAGTGCCACTGCTCCTTCTGGAATTTGCCAATAGGTGGCGCTCTTGTTCCAAAGCTGAGCCTCCCTTCCCCATCCATGGGACCTGCTTCTGTACGATCCCCCCAGCCTGGTTCCCAGTTAGTGGAGGAGCATAGAGAAGCTAGGCTCTAGGGATGAAATCCAGGTCTCTCGCATGGCCGTCACAGTGCACAAGACTGAGCCATGGGGAACCTACAGAATTTCACATATCTGTCTTAATACATAAATACAGCACAACTTTATTAGAAGTAAACACGAAAGTTGTGAATGCTGGAAACTTAGAATCTGCTGTAGTCAGACATTTGTGGCAGCTACCCTAGTGGCAAGAAGATCTTAACCAAATACCCCGAGCTATTAGGAATTTCTGATGATAATCTTCTGGCATGATGTGGGAAATCTCCATTTCATATAAATCGACTTTGGGCCAAGCGGAGGCTTCTATAGATAGTCAGCTGTATATACAGTATATATGGGATTGAACCACAAGCTACAATTTTTCCCTTATCATGCTCAGCGTGCAGTTAAACAGTACGCGCAGGCCAAACGTGCTGCCGAGAGCTTTATGTTATGCTGCCTTCTTGTGCCAAAGGGGAAAGGGCATAGAGAGAAAGAGTCCATTTGTATCTGACTCCAGACGGTCAGGATATAAGTTTATTTGTTGAATAATTTTGCAACTTCTTCCAAAGAGAGCCTTCCTTAGGATGACCGTGCAACAAATATATCATCACTGCACATTTACATCTTGAAAAAATTTATCAGGGTGGCAGCAAGCATAGGACCTAAAGAAATGGTAATGAAAAGACAGAATAAAGGCAAATACTGAATTACTTGCTCAATGACCGGCAAAGTCTTGTGGGAATTTCTATATGGCTTCTGTCAATCTCAAAGGGCCAACATAAGAAAGATGCAGTGTGCCTTTTCCTTTTGGATAAGAGGGCAAAGTACAAGGGGCTGAGAGCGAGAGTGACAAGCTCACTGCTTAACATGGTGGCGGGCCCCTCCCCCTGCCTCTCGGAGGGGGCTGGGATCTCGCCGGTGTCATGGCGGAAAAATTCCCGCCACAGAGCTAACTATTGCGACAAGTGTTGCCAGCCCCGCGCAGCCGGGTGAGATCTCAGCCCTCGATATAAGCAGGCAGAGCAGAGCGATCCTCCTTTTTGCATCATCTGCTTCTTCCTGCTTCCCCAGAGCTGAGCTTGGCTTCCCTCTGCTGATTAAATATTCAGCTGAGAGTCTGAGCAGTTGCTTTCCATACTGCAGGGCCTGCTTGATCTGCTCTGCTCCTCCAATCGCCGGCACAGGCTTGCCTGCTTCTGTCGGCTCCACTTGATCACTTCTGCTGCCTGCTGTAATCTCCAGCTTGGCCAGATCATCGTGCTGCTCTGCTCTGCTCCTCCGATCGCCAGCACAAGCTTTCCTGTGTTGGGCTGCTGCTGCTCCAGATTGCTGCCATGGATTGCCTGGTCCCTGCTCCTTTGGTTATCATCCTGCCTGCCTGGAGATTTGTTTGCTTCCTGCTCCTTGCTTGCTGAGGAACCTGGCTGCTGCCTTCCTCCCCCCATCCAATCGTCAGCTGACGGCCTGTTGCTGCCTCCCTTGGGACTGCTCCCTTCTTCATCAAGAGAGAGATAGCTTGGTGGTTGGTGCAGCAGCCGTGTCTGGAAGTAGAGGGAGGTTAACCCCTGGAGAGCAGCGCAGGGGCGGGAAAGGAACCCTCTGGCCTGCTTGTGGGCGACAGGCTTTCCAGCACATGGAGGAGCCTGTAAGAGCAGCCTACTGGCCCGGCCCCTCCCCTCCCCTTCAAAGGAAAGCGGACTGAGCAGTTGCAGCTGTCAGCAGGCCAACGTCATGCCTGGAAGACACCTGCAGTGTGGAGACTTTCTCGACCAGCTGGACAATCACCCTGACACCGTCAAACAATGTGCCCCACAACCCCGTGAGGACCTGAACACTGCAAGTAGAGCAATGAGCTGCCCCCAAAGACTCAGGAAGCTCCGGCAAGATATGCCGGCACCCCCAACACCCCAGTGACTTGGAAGGGAGTGACCATGACACGATGGTTAGCCCTAGCCATGCACCACCCACTCTTGACTCTCAGACAGCGCTCTGAGGATACTGGACCAGATGCGACAAATGCTCCTACTTCAGTTTGCCTGACTGTGGACTCTGGCAGGGACCCTTCGGTGACTGTTCCTTCTGCACATGATACCAGTGGATAAGAACTGCAGCATGACAGTGCAATGGTCACCTGACCCACCCATGCTGACCACCCCTTGGAGGTGTCCTCAATCCCATGGCACCCATTCTCCTAGGGCATCCCAACAGTGAGATTGACACACCAGCACACCCTAGACCCCTCCCAGGTGGAGGATGAGACATCACTATACATCCTTAAGTGTGAGCAGCTGGGGTTGGAGCTCATCAAGCTCTGCACAGAGCCAGCATCACCACAGCTTGTCACCCAGGTGGAGTCACTACTCACATCGCCGACACCCGGGTCCTTTTTAGGGACCACTGTCAGGGGGAGATGCAAACGTCAGGAAATGGTGGGCTGCTGAAGGGGCCAGCCATGCGCTGAAGGTTCACCTCCAAGTCAATCTTCTCCTGTACAATGTGCAAAAGGTGCTGCGGTGGTTGAGTAGGACGAGAGATGGGACCCTGGATGCACCTCTGAAACTGAATGATGAAACAAAGCAGAAGCCCTCCCTGAGGCATCTTGTATCAGTTTATTTTGGGTAGATTTCTAGCCAGAGGTCCATGGCTGCTATAGAAACTGGTGTGGGAACTCACTGAAAAACAGGGTCACCACTTCTGTTGCTGGACAGTCTTTGTCTATATTCTTCTGGTGCACTTAGATGCAGGGTGAGGGGCTGCGCAGTGGAGACAGGCATGTTGATATTTGCAGTCATGAAAGGAACATCTGCCTGCAGATATCATTGCTCAGTTTGGGTTTGCTTGCGCTGACCATGGTTCATCTTTGAAAGCTCTGACCGTACTTCGAGTTCATCCTCTGCAGCCAAATCTGCACATCATCTGCACTCCATGACATGTTGGGGCACACTTCCATCTTGTCACAGAAATGCTCATCATATGACAGCCAAGCATACCCCTCATACTCCTTTGTGGCATTAACAATGGGGTCCATGTACGCCAATGTGTCCAAGCTTGGAAGGATCCTTGCGGCAAGTGATGCTGATCATGTGGGCATACGCGATGGTCCATTTGGGTATGTTACATGGGATATGATGCTCCCCTGGGCACAACAGATCATCCATCTTAGCTCTTTTCTTGGCACTGTGCCTTTGCCTCCCTTCTAGAAACTTGAAAATGTCAAAGTATTCTCTCCGGATGACCTTCCTGAGTAACTGTGGTACAGTCTCCCACAATTCTGTTATGCAAGGCGGCATGGGTGCCGGCAGTTCTGGCTCTCTCATCCTTCAGGGAGGAAGAGGAGAAGGAAGATGAAGAGGATGAGGACCTGGAGGAAGAAGATGAGTGTGACTGCTGCCTTTTCTTACATTTATGTGAGGGTTTGGGAGGTCAGTGCTGTGGGAGCAGACTGGGCTTTAGAGGCACTCATCAGGGGAACAGAGGGAGTATTAATGGAAATAGTCTCACCTGATGCCTCTGTTGCCATGGGTTCTGATGGCCCCATCAGAGCTGCCCCAGATGCGTCTGGTGGTACAGGTCATTGTGACTGTGTGGGCTGAGTGCCGTTTGTTGGATGTGCTGTGCTGTGCTGTTGCTCAGATGCAAGCTGTTGGGGACTGCATCAGGGGAGGTCACCCTCTTCCAGAGTGAGTGGCGATGGTGGCATCTTTGCCATCACGAACTGCTGGAGGGGGAATCAACCCAAAGAACTAGTGGCCTCACCAGAAATCTCTCATTCCTTGAGTTCTTCCCTCTTTATGTGGCCCTGTGTCTCTGGGGGCCATCATCTGCGTGACCACAGAATCCTTTTCTGTCGTGACAACCAGGCAGTTGTTGCTTTTGTGAACAGTCAGTCAGCGAAGTACATCATTGTGGCTGAGCTCCTGCAGAAATTTGTTCTTAAGTGCTTGCAGCTAAATGTTATGGTGCATGTGCATCATGTACCTGGACAGTCTAGTAACATTGCTGATTCCATCTCCCGTTTTCAGTGGGACACATTTCGGCAACTGGCCCGAGTGGCAGACATACACCCACACCATTGATGGTCTGGATATGGGACATGGCATCCACATAGATTCCCCCCCTCACACACACACACCTGGGCAGCATTCATCTGAGGCTACACAGCTGTCTCATCCTACCTAGCATCGCATGAATGGAGACAGGGACTATGAACCCTAGGCTGTTAGCAGCATATGTCCTGTGCGCCAGCACCCTAGGCCTGTCTTGACATGCCGTTCAATCACACCTGTCTGAGTTTTCCTTCTTTGCAAAACTGGTGGACCGGGGGAACCCTTGTGACATCTTTTTACCTAAAACAATGATGAAAAGATAGGCACGGAGACTCCCTCAGCAGCTCGATATGTGATGCCCGGTTACACATGGGGATACTAGACAGGCTATGGGCAGCGCTGTCGACCACTTGTTCATCTGAATACGAAACCTGCCTGTTCTGGACAACATTCACTCTGGTTTTCTTCAGCAATTTCTGAATTAGCGAACTGGTGGCAGCCTCCAAAAAAAATGGGGCCCCCTCTGGCCTTCAGCTTTCGGAAGTCTTGGTGTCCGAGAAGATGCTGCACATCCAGATTGTGGGGGTCAGGAATGATCCCAAGAAAAAGGGCAAACCGTCTCCCCTAAGGTGGTACCTGGGCTTCGCACATGTCTTGTGGCAAACACGCTCCAGTACCTCTCAGCCTGACCTTCCTCGACCTCGCAGTTCCTGATACACCTCGATGGCATGCTGCTCTCCAAATTCCAGTTTGTGGCAATGTTCAAGAAATCATTAGTGGCATTAGAACTACGACCCAGCCTATTCGGAATGCACTCCTTTTGGACTGGGGCTGCAATGGCAGTGGTGGAGAGAAGCCTTCCAATTCAAGCGATCAAGGTGCTGGGGCACTGCCAGTCCCGTGCTTACTCATCATATATTCACCCGGACCCAACTGGTACTAACCTTTCCCTTTCTCTTTGAAAGAACACATAGATTGGATTGTGGGCCACTCCTTTGTCTGCCAAGCAGTTGAAAGGGCATCTATGCGGCTGCTGGGGATCCACCTTTGAATTTTTGATCGTGGTGTGTGCCTCCTATGGCTGGGTTTCCTGGGCATGGGATGGTGACATCTGCAGCTCTTTCCACACCAATGAATATAGACTCACACCACACCTGCTGCTCTGATAGTTCACCTTGGGGGGAACAACCTTGGAACAATCTTCAGCAAGCACATCATCGACCAAGTCAGCATGGACCTCTCCTGGTGGTGCCCAGCCTCCCCTGCATGCTCTTCATCTGGTCTGACCTCATTTCTTGCCTCAGGTTTGCAGACACTCATCTCTGGGCCAGGGAGCTCAAGAAGGTCAACAGGCAGATCAGCCTCAGCATCCTGTGTGCTGAGGGTTGGCAGATCCAACATGAATGGACACACCTCCTATTGCCTGGATATTTCAATGGGAACCTGCTGCATCTATTGGACATTGGACTAGACTTGTTGCTTAATGACCTACATAAGACCTTGGAGGCCATCCTTTGGGTCAACACCCAGCAAGGCTCAGCAGTGCCGGGCTCTGGGGAGAGATTCCCTTAGTGGGGGGCATGTGAAAGGTGAGCTTCCACATACCTGTGGCAATTACCTGAGCCAGGCCACAAGCGCAAGCAGAGTATGAACAAAAGGGATAGGGCACACCGGTGAGTCCCCATATACGATGGCTACCTGGTGCAGGCGGTCCTCTGAGGCAGCATGGCAATGCCCCTTTTACAGGGGTGGTCTCTGCTCAGTTTGGCAAGGCAGGCTGGCTTGACAGCAAGGGAGAATGGCATGTCGCTTACTGGCTCGCGTGACTCGATCAGGAACCTCGCTCTGCTGTACATATGTTTGTATTGATTATGTTGATCTGGCAATAAAGCTGTGGCCATGTTTTACTCACAGTTGCTGAGTAGGGCCTAGGGGAAAGAGAGCAAAGAGATTATGTTCCGGGAGAGGGGTGTATGTAAGTGCAATGGGCCCACTTTTTAACATGGCGGTAGGCCCTTGGCACTCAGAGGGGGCTGGGATCTCGGCACGGTCGCAACGGGAAAATTCCCACCACAGGGTTATTAACTATGGCGACAATTGTCGCCAGCCGTGTGCACCCGGACGAGATCTCTGCTCCCTTTATAAGCAGGCAGAGCAGAGCGATCCTCATTTCCAGATTGTCTGCTTCCTCACCCTTCATGGTTTTGCCCCAGAGAGGGGCCATGTTTTACCCTCACTTGTTGAATTGGGCGATCATTGGGCCTAAGGGAAAGAGGGCAAAGAGATTATGTTCTGGTAAGGGACGGACGTAAGTCCTGCCTGCCTGTGTTAGTAGTTTTACACATTAACCCTCAGACCTTCCTGCCTGCAGCCTTGAGTGCTCGCTGCTTACTTAAGAGCTCCAGAGAGGAAGGGCAGGGAGGGACCCTGGAGCCCAGCATTCCCGGGCCTTCCTGTCCTAGACCTGGCACGCTCCAAGGCTTTACTGAACTTACAGAGCTAGCAAATGCGTTTGTATAAACGAGTGGAGTGTGTTTTCGGCCACTAGTTGCCCCCACTTTCAGAACGAAGACAAAAGGGCTGCAAAATGAGTCCGGTTATGTTGGCACAGACACCTGTCAGGTCCTATTAAGTACCTTGTGCTCTGTTTTCTGTCATCACATGTAGGGAACCCCCCAAATCCCTGCGCTGTAGCGTTTGAGCTGTCGGGAACACCGAGGTCTCTTTCCAGCCCCGTCTCGTTTTAGCAGAACTGTAGTGCAGTGTTGCAAGATGCATAAAGATAAACGAAAAGCTTTGCGCGCTAGCAGGTTTATAGCTGGACGTGCTTTTCTAAGAAGGGCATGATTGAAAGAATATATTGGGAGGCAGAAATATGTTGCCTGTGGTTGAACATTTCGTTTCCCTTAAGGAATTCTCAAAGTGTCACCCGGAATTAGATTATATTCATTGTCTATATAGAAACTAGATTTCAGCTGAAAATCCGAAGCGAGAATCCACTAGACCTCGTCCTTCTTGGTTCATCGAACTGCAGTTTGGAGAGACTAATTCCAGAAAAGAAATGACAGGAAGTAGCCCAGTATAGACTGCAATAAACTCCAGTAGAGAGTACTGGCTGCGAACATTTCCGCGGAGCAGAGTTCCCCATGCTAAATTAAGGCGCACAAATCATAATTCTGGGGGTATCAGCGCGGAAGCTGGCGCTGGCTTTAAGATGAAATGACCTTGCAAAGGAAAGTTTGGGCTGCTTCCGAAAAGAAGCCCCTTAAATCATTTCAAATTACGGTGATTTCGGCTCGTACAGCGCCTCTGTGGAAGAGGAATCCGCTGCTTCTCCGAGTAGCGTTCCGCGGGCGCCCCCTGCAGGTTGCCCGCAGCCTGCCCCGCCCCGTCCTCCCCGCTCACCGTGCGGCTCCCGTTGCTTTTCTCGGTCCCGGGCGAGTGCTGAGCTGCGCTTGTCGCTCTCGCCGATGCTTCAGGGCTGGGCTCCGGCTTCGGTTCGCTTAATAGGAAAGGAGAGAGTAACCCTTTCAGGCCCGCGAGGAAACCACCGTCCCGTCCTCCGCTGCAACAATTACAACCCCGCCTTAGCATGAAATGCGGGGTAAGGTGATGTTTTATAATACGGCTGGCAGCGGAAATACTATCATGCATATTAGCAGTTCTGAGGTTGGTCTGATTCCCAAGGACACATCCCTTTGGGAAACTGAAGGCTGCTTCTAGATGTGATCCAAAGCTTATGAGTGAATAAACGCGTCCATTGGCAAATTTATACCACCCCCCCCCCCTCCCTTTATATACGAGGAGATCTGCAGCAATAGAGCACTCACTAGCATTTAGTAAACCGGGGGTATGTTATTTAATGGGACCTAGCTGCAAATAGCAGGGTTAACGCTTAGCTTCCCTCAGTAAACATAGACAGGTCTGTAAAATTTTGGACTGAGATTAAAAAAAAAAAAGAATCTCACTGTAGCATATACTGCTGACATGGGACCCTTGCGAACAGATTTCTGTTTGTATTTTAAGCTTAGGATTCCAGGGCCTGCCCTATTTGCCAGAGATAGACTAGGATTTATCTACCTAAATTAAAACTGTTTTTAGTAGATTCCTTTAACTATAGGCCCTCAATAATTTACCAGCTCATTTTCCCTTCTAATGCAGATATTCATCTGTGGGGACCTGATACAGGCACAATTTTTAAACATTAGGGGAACTCTTTTTAGTCTCCTTTGGCAATAGGTTTTCAGTGGTTTAGGGATTGAGACCAACAGAAAGGTGATATTGGATATTCTGATCACTGGTTGATTTGGGGAAGAAAAGTCTCTCTACCCCTCTAATAAAGATTTGAGTGACCAGATGGAGATACAGATAAGAGTTTGCAAACTCCCCAGAAACAGAGAAAAGGTGAAGGTTCATAACTGGGACCTGGTCAGTTAGAAAAATCAGCTTTCTTTTTAATGATATATTTTGAATATAAGATATCAATTATTTCCTCATCAAGGAAAATCTTCAGGGCCATACCGAGGCCTGGACCATAAAGGCAGCTACCCAAGGTGGAAAGCCTGTTGGGGATGGAAAAATTACAGCAATGCAAGTGTGAGATGGGAGCACATGAAACTCTAGGACGAGTTTAGCTCTGCTCCTACCTTCAAGGAGATAAGTGGAGCAGTGATCAAGGTGGTTGCTGGAGAATTCAAATATGTTTAGGCGCTACAGTGCTTACTTATGACTTTGAATACCTTATGGTACAAAGACCACCAAAAGTGTTACAGCAGCATGTAGAAAAACTGATCCTTAAACATTAGGTTGTTGGGAAGAATTTAGCATTTACAGTAGGGGTCCTAAAGCTATTCATATGGAGGACTGTACTGCATACTTCACTTTGCTGAGAGGGCTGGACTGAGATTGGTAGGCAGGGCGGGTGGCATGAGGATTGCTGAGAAGGTCTGGCCCTTTCGGTGACTTGAAATGCTAGGAAAGGGGGAAGGCACGAGGCAGGTGTCCAGCAATATCTCTAGATTTACTGAAAGATGGCAACCCTGACACAGCCCTCGGAGTCTTGCTGCCTGCCTTCCCCTCCCCCTGAAAATGCTCTCTGAGGCGTGTGGGTGTGGTGCACTCCTTATTTCCCATGTTTCACACACCTCGTCAAATACCTTCATTCCCCACGTTGCTGCATCTTTCCCTCTGCTCCCTCTACACTCTACTTCATCTCCTTTCCCTTTCATTTATTCCCCTTCATACCTTGCCTCACTCTCTAGCACTTGCCCCTCTGTCTTCCCTTCCATGTGCTCTCATCAATGTCTTTCCTCACTCACTCAGCCTTGGCATCTTCTTGATCTTCTACTAGAGGGCCATGATGACCTCACCCCCCAGCTACTTTTACCAATGACTGCATCTAGCTCTCTTTTCTCCTGCTAGTGGGGGCCTGGCCTCCCCACCAGCACTGTTCTTCATGCCATGGATTTGGCTGGCTCCCTTGCCAATAGTAAGACCCGACTGCCCCACAGCACGTGGGTCTGGACAGCTCTTCTATCCCTGGGAAACCCTATCAGCTTTCCCACCTCCTCTACAATTGTTACAACCCCCCCCCCCTCCCCCTCCATGGGTGGGTATCGCCACAAGAAGGAAAAGTGTGACTGGAAAAGTAAGCACTGCAGGCCACATTCAGCTTTAGCTTGACTTCTGGGGATCCCTGACGTAAAGGAATTTACCAGGGCTTCCTAAAGCCATTTAGGTTTTGCAGATAGCCATAATGAATATGCAAGAGATAAACTTCCATATGCTCAATCTCTAATGTCTGGGACACCCTAGATAATATGCTGCTTGCTGCAGAATATCACCATCGAAGCACTGCAGTGATGTGGGTATTCATGCTACAGTAAAATTCACACTCAGATTTTTGGGGCTAGGCCATGGAGATCACAGGCCATTGCATTTGAATATGAACACAATTATAGATTGAACGACAAGGATCTTCATATGTATCAGTAACTGGGCTCCAATCAATGATTAATGATGTAAAAATTACAGGCTTTTCATTATACAGTATATCAAACAGGCATGAGTGATATTTCTGTGAGAGTAGCTAACTGATCTGACCTCGACAGGACCTGTGAGATCTTGAAAGCTTATATATTACATGCAAGCTTCTCAGACCTGTCTGAATTTTCGGGATAATTACAATGAATATACATTAAAAAATGGCCATGCACCAGAGTCTTTCGTGATTATTCATTATGTATATCCCAAAACCTGATTGACTGTCAGGAAGACCATAAAATTTAATCTGTTGGTGTGAAAGGGCAACATCAAGATAGTGGTACACAGGTGACCAGGGACATTAGTGGAGACAGGGAGTCGGGGACCAGGGAAGCTGCCAGTGCTACATTATGTGGATTCAGGGGATTGGGGGAGCCCAAGTTGAGCCACCAAAAGTATGTTATATGGGGGCAGAAGTGAGTGATCTGGGGAGTTGGGGGGAATTGGGAAAGCCTGAGGCTTTTTTAAATCTCCCTGTCAGCGCATGAGCTGATCCCCACTCATGGAAGGGAGATATTTGTTTGCAATGCAGCAAATGGCTGTATCTTACTGTTGCAGTATATGCAATCTCTTCTGACAGCACATACATGTAGCACAGCAGTAATTTGCATACTGTTAGTTTACTGCATTGAGAGTAAAACTGGGTTTTTTAGCACATGCATTAGAACGTTAAGTGCTGAAGCTTAGTGTGGCATCTGCAGCAAGGTCTAAGACTGGCATTAGAAGGAGGGAGGTAAACTAGATATTTTATGGAGAATATAAAAGAGGTTTGCATTTACCTGCTTTGCTAAAAGCTTTTAACAATCAGTTAGAAAGGGTAATGGCTCCTTTTACCAAAGCCTGCTAAGCTTTTGCAGTAAATGTGTGAAACAAATGCAAGTCAGGGGCACGACCCATCTGTCCCTAGCACTTAATGCTTGGATGCGAATGCTAACGTCTACTCAAGTAAGTTGGGATCACTTAATGTCAGGCGAACTTTCATTAAGACCCATTGTTGCTGCTCAGCACGCTGCAATTGCCCCGGTGTTAGCAGTAATGCGCTCTGCATGCGCACATTGTGCCCATTCCTCACTCTATCCCACCATGGCCAATTGCGATGCAGTTTAATGCGCAGTACCCAGCATGCCCACGCATTAGTGCTTCTGACTGTCAGTTTGCAATGCATCAAACCACACATTAACTGGTTACAAAGGCACCCCACTGAATTTAAAAAATGAGGGCCTTCATGAGGAAATGGATTTTAGTATTTGTTATAATTTTTAACATTTGTTATTGTAATATCTCTGTATAAATTGTCTATGTATTAGATACAATGATATGTGCATGTTGAATGTTTTTCATTTTTCTTTAATGTTAGTGGCAGGTTTGTTGATATGATTAATTTAAAGAGATTTATTTTAGTTAGTGGAGGAGTGGCTCAGTCGTTGGGACAGGTTACCTCAGGCCAGAGGGACCAGGGTCTCTAGTCCCACAGCCACTCCTTGTGGTCTTGGGCAAGCCACTTAACCCTTCATTGCCTCAGGTACACTGAGATTGTGAGCCCTTCGGGGACAAGGGAATAAAAAGTACTTGTTCACATATATATATATATATATATTGCTGATGCACATAGTTTATTAAAAATGATGCATTAAGAAAACATTTGATTGGCATCTGATAGGCTTGTGCTCAGATGATGTATAGTCTCTGATGAGGCATGCAAGTATTGATTACTTGCTCCCTGAATTTTTAATTAAGAATGTTCAGTCCAAAAGATGAGGTTACATCATCACTATCACACATAATAATACAGAAGCAAAAGTTGCACAACACCAAAATGTAGCAAACCTTAGTAATATTAGATTGCAAAGTGTTATGGTGAACAGTCTTTGATTTTAAAACATAGGTTCATTTTCAAGAATTGCCATTTTCCCCTGAGTTGATCACTTGTACAACCAGGAGACAGATTTTATGCTTGTTTGTATTTACTAACTGAATGGCCAATCACTTTATGAAGTGGGAAAGTCCACACCTTGCCCAGAGTCCACACTTTCTAAAGTTTGTCAGACGGCTGCCTGGATGAGAATCTTCAGTCTTGGCAAGTGCATATATCTATATGATTTGCAAGGGATTGTGGGCAATGCAGTTCATTCACACCAGACACAGCTACTCACAATAATTAGTTGTGCTTTTGGGTAAAGCCAATAAGATATTTATTTGTGGGGTTATTTCTCCCAACACAGATATGCTTGGTAGCACATAAATCAGGTTACTTGCTTTCAGTGTTAAACTTGGAAAAACAAAATCAGGAAACAACATTTGAACTTGTCAGGCAATCAAAGCAAAAGAAATAAGACCTGGTTGATAACAAACTGGTCTTTTCTGTAGGCTTAGCTAATATTTTCTTAGCATGTATCAAACAACAAACCAAAAGCTACAAAGAAAGAAAAAAAATTGTTCTTCTCAGGTTAACTTCTTGTATCTTCCCACATAGATTCAGAAGTGATTCTCTCAGAGCCCACAAGCAATTAGGTAAGGCTCAATTGCTAGCAGTTATCCAGCTGAAACCCCTTAGCTGGCTTGCTTTCTACTGCGTGGCTAGAAATCCTACACAGGAGCTTTTCTGAGTAGATTAAAGAACAAGTTTGTATTTCTTTGTGATGGTTGCTGTACTTTATAACAGAAAATCACCAAAGGAGTTTAGACAGAGAGCAGTCCATGTAAACAGATTCATCATCTGCTATCACCCCCTCTTCTTCAACAAGCATGGGTTCAATATCATGGCTTGGCACAGATGAATCTCCCAATGGAGCACTTTCAGGAGAATACTTGTTTCCCTGCTGTCTTTCAAGGTTATAGCTAGGGCATAGATCAGTGTTCATACCTGAGCTTCCATTGCTGTTAGAGTTCCTCTCTATATAGCCTGGCCAGTATGTAGTCCAGTTCTTATGTCCAGCCTTCCAATCCAGATCCCTGGACACTGGATCTCTCTTCACATACCTTCTGGCACGGGTCTTAGGGTCCCTTCCACATGCAGCCGTCTCCCTCACAGGTACCGTCTGGAGATTCCTAGCTCTGCAGCACCATTCCTCTGGCTTTCCCCAGTCCAATGGTGTATGCTGGCCCTTGGAATGCCTCCCAGTATACGTACTGCTCTGGACTCTTCTATACCTCTCAAAGGCTTTTCTCCTCTTTCTTCCAAAGGGTTTCTTTCCCTCTCTGTCCGTCCGGTTTGGCTTCTGCTTCTGATGATCCTTCTGATGATGAAAATGATCAAGCTCAAGCTCATTCTCTGTAGAATAAACTCTACCTTTATCCTGCCTAGATGAGTGCTCCCCCCTAATACAGCGCAGCTATGCTGAATCAGGCCTGCCCTTTGAGATGAGTGCTTAGGGATTACCTCATAGCCCTCCTGATTGAACACACGTTTCCCCACTTCAGCTCCTCTAATGGCTGTTGGAAACCTGGTGCATTCTGGGACTGGTAGTTTTTTACTGAAATACTTTTTATTAGTTTTACAAACATTAACCAGAACCACATTCCACCAAAATACAGCAACAATGCAATCAAACAGTCAATGGCCAGCAAACAGGCAATGGCAAGAGGGTACATCATTCCCACCAACCCAGGACAGAACAGTGATACCCAGAAAGGCATAAACAGAAATCTCCCGGAGAGCAGTAAGATACTCAGACTCACACTCCCCATAAAACATAGAGGACAGGTTACCCCCGAACTATACAGGCAAAGAGAGGCAGTCTACAGCAACATAATCCTCAGCAGCAACATCAACTACAATAACAACAATAAGCCTCAGCAGCAACCCATCCCCCCTGCCTGTGAAGACTAAAAATACCAAGTGCGCTCCTTGGGAATTAGCCGGTACTAACAAACTGCTAACTATATATGCCCACAATTGCACTTCCCCCCCCCCCAACCCATCCCCCCCCCGATCCCCAATCCCCCCCCCTCCAACCAGTCCACAGCTCCCAGGGGTCCCAACCTCCCAAGCCGTACGCAACAGCTCCATCCTAACCCATCCTACCACAACCCAGCCTAAAGGGGATCCAGCGGTCAACACCCGAGAACCCCCTCAGGGGAACCCCCTAACCAGAAAAAATCCCCTCCCAAATTTTCTGGGCCGCCTCTACCCGTTTCTGCCCCATCATATGCGCCGTTTTCATCTCCATAGTATGCAGCTCGCGCATTTGGCTCTCCCACTCTGGAAGTCCCGGGGGCCGATCCACCATCCAGTGTCGCAAAATACAAAGCTTCGCTATGAGGAAACCCTTCCCATACAGTTGTCTAATTGAGTGCCCCAGCGTCTCTTCCCTGTCCAAAACCCCGAAAAGACACCAAAGAGTTGAGAAAGGGCAAGGTACCAAGCGCCAGCCCCGTAGTCTGCGCTCTACTGCAGACCAGAAGTGCTGAATCCGTGGGCACAGCCAAAAGCGATGAAGCAAGGTCCCACGCTCTACCTCACAGAGTATGCACAAGTCAGAGGAGGCTAAGCCCATCTTAGCAGCCCATACATTAGGGATATAAGCACGCCATAGAAATTTGTATTGCAGCTCTTGGAGACGGATCGACTCCGAAAGACGCTCAACCGCGGAAAAAGCCGCTGCCAGCATTTGTACCGAGAGCTGCCGCACCCCATCCGCAACCCAACGCTGCACCAATTTCACTAAGGCTTCTCCATCCCCCCCAGGCCAGAGTGCCGGCCAGACAGCCCGTAGAGAAATACCTCCCTCCAGTGCTGCCAGGAGCTCCCACATAGCCCCTGTGCCTATGCGTAAGCCCTCCCGCCGTTGAAGGTCCCGTACATAATGACGCACCTGCAGATAAAAGAAAAAGGAAGCGGATTCCAGCTGAAAGCGCCGTGCCAGTGACTGAAAAGTATCCAATTCGCTACTCTCAGGCATAAGCAAGTGTCCAATACAGCGAAGTCCTCTGCGCTTCCACTGGGCAGCAGTGGAGCCCTGCAAACCCGGGACAAATTCTTTATTGTGTTCTAAAGGGAGACAATCTGTGCATCTCCAATTTATCCCTTTCACTTGACAGACTGCCCGCCACGCCTGGCGCATGGCGCGGAGGTAGAACGAACCCTTCCATGCCGCCGGCAGAAAACCTCCCCGACGCATGCAATAAATAGACCGGATGATACGGCAGCGATAGCGCATCGATTAAAGCCAAGGGAAGTATGGTCCCAGCACTCTCGAATAAATCAGCCAAAGGTCTAAGCATGCTGACCACATTGTGTTGGCGTAAAGACGGCAAACCAATTCCCCCCTCCTCCCGAGGTCTCAAGAGTACCGAGAAGGGTATGCGAGGTTTCTTACCCCTCCAAAGAAACAATCCAAAGTGCTTCCGCAAGAGCTGCAAATCTCTCCGCTGGAGCCACAGCGGGAGGTGCCGCATAACGTATAGCCATTTAGGGAGCTCCACCATCTTCAGCAGAGCCACACGTCCCATAAGTGAGATCGGGAGATCCCGCCATTTCTGTAAACGCGTTATAGTACTGTCTAGGAGAGGTTTGACATTAATGTCATATAAACGAGCGATATGCGCGGGAAGGTGAATGCCTAAATACTGCAAACTCCCCTGTGCCCAGACCAAGGGAAAAACGCCCTGCCAGGACGATTGAACACGGCCCCCGACATCTAAAGCCAAGGATTTGTCCTGATTAATACGCAGGCCAGAAAAGGAGCCAAACACCCCCATGAGCTGCAAAGCCTTAGGGAGAGAGGCTTCCGGATTACAGAGACACAACAGCAAATCGTCTGCAAAAGCACTGAGTTTAATGCCCCCACCATCCCACTCTATTCCACAAATCTGTGGGTCTCGGAGAAGGCGCAATAACAGGGGCTCCAGCTGAAGGACAAAAAGTAAAGGGGACAGGGGGCAACCCTGTCGCGTACCCCGTCGTAGGGAGAATGACTGAGAGACGTTACCGCCGCTAACAACGCAAGCCAACGGGTCCATATAGAGCGCCGAAATCCATGCCAGAAAGCCACCTGTGAAGCCAAAGTGAGCCAACACCTCAAACATATAGTCCCAAGAGACTCTATCAAACGCCTTTTCGGCATCTAGGCTGAACAATAACAGCGGAGCATCCTGTAGTAGACAGCGTTCCATTCCCAATAAAACTTTCGTAATATTCGCAAAGGCATCTCTACCCCGAACAAAACCCGATTGATGGCTCCCTACGAGGTCAGGCAACACTTTCTGCAGCCTCCCTGCCAGGATCGAGGCCAAGAGTTTCAGATCGTAATTAATCAAGGAGATAGGCCTATAAGAAGCTGGATTCTCCGGATCCCGTCCCGGTTTGGGGATAATAGTAATTGCCGCCGTCCTCATATCCCTCGGGAAAGACCCCTTGTCCCTCGCCTCCTCATAGAGAGCCACCAAAGTAGGGGTGAGCAGAGCTGACAAAACTTTATAAAATTCCGCACTGTAACCATCAGGCCCCGGGGCCTTGTATGTTTTGCCCTGCGCGATAGCCCGCTGTACTTCTTCCCCAGAGATATGCGCGTTCAAAGCAAGCAAGACGGCCGCCGTAAGTTGGGGGAGCTGAACAGCCTGTAAAAAATCACGCTGCTGACCCATATCAGTCGCCTCCGGGGTATATAAGCTCTGATAATAGTGTCTGAACACATTTAAAATTTGCTCTGGATCTCGCTGCCGTCTCCCATCACGGTCTTTAATGACCATAACACTGTGAATCCCCCCACGATCTCTCACCAGTCGTGCCAGCAGTTTCCCCGAGCGGTCCCCAAAACGAAAAAGCTGATGTCGATAATATTGCATTGAGTAGACCGCCCGGTCTTGTAATGCAGCATTAAGAGCCTTCTGTTGTTGCAAATAGGTCTCCAGATGCACCCGGCTCTCTAAAGCAGCCCGTTTAGCCTGTACGAGAGCCTGAGTTAACTCTAAGATGGCAACATTAGCCCGCTTCCTTTCCCGCACAACATATGCGATTATATGGCCCCTAAGAACTGCTTTACCAGCTTCCCAGAAGGTCGAGACCGACAGGTCCGGGGATTCATTCAAAGCCACATAGTCCTCCCAGTGTTGGGCTAAGTATTGTCGAAACTTTGTATTCTGCCACAAATGTCTCGGAAAGGCCCACCTGCCACGACCAGGGGACCGCCCCCTGAAATCCACTGATACCCGCGCATGGTCAGAGATAACAATTGGCTCTATCGCTATTCCCAGTACCTTATCAAAAAGGTCCCTAGAGGTTAAGATATAATCTATTCTAGACCAAGTTTGATGGGCTCTCGAAAGATGGGTGTAATCCCTCTCCTGTTCGTGCAGCACTCTCCAGACATCCCAGAGGTCTCCCCATTGACACAGGTACCCCACGCCCTTATTGGCCCAGTTCCCTCCCCCTCCTTCTCCTTTCCGCAGACCCTGCGACCTATCAAGCAGAGGGTCATGGGGACAATTAAAATCTCCAGCCAAAAGTAAAGGAATCTTAGGCGCCTCCGTTATTTTCCGCAAGAGTAGCTTAAAAAAGGCATGATCATAATCGTTGGGGGCATAGATGTTTCCCAGTAACATTTCTTCCCCCGCAATTTTAGCATGGAGAAATAAATATCTCCCCTTGGGGTCCGCATCCTCCCTAAAGATCTCTACCGGGATCCCTCGATGAATCAGTATGGCCACCCCCCTCTTTCGCCCTCCTGAGGAAGCCGAGTAAACCTGTCCCACCCAGTCCTTTTTCAATTTTGCATGCTCTGACTGTGTTAGATGGGTTTCCTGCAACAGAGCGATTTGGGATCCCCCTTTCTTCAAGGTCTGCAGAATTTTTGTCCGTTTCACCGGCGTACCGATACCACCCACGTTCCACGTGGTGAGCCTCAAATCAGAGGGTCCCCCCATCAAAAGTACTGCCCCGAGTCATGCCGAATTTCACTATGAAAAAAATTGCGCCAGGCCGCCCAGCCTCGGCCTCGCGCAAAGCCACACAGTTCAAAGAGCCACCACCCACGTACTGCCCGGATCTCCCAGACGCTACACTAGACAGTGGTAGGAGTTGTTCAACACTAGGACCCCCAGAGCCTTCCCCCCCAAACCCACCCCCCATCCTATCCCCCCCTCCAACCCTTCCCCTCCCCCCCCTCTCGCCCCCCTCCCCTCCCCCCCTCATACCTTCCCCATAAAACATATCCAGGAAGCTCAGCCGCCCCTGCTGAGATCGGACCCCCACGTTACCATGCAGCAGGGCTGCCCCAAGTTTCCTGTGACCCATAAGTGCAAGATGAGGCCTTCCCCCCCCCTCAATGATCCTATAGGCTACACACAGAGAATATAACACATAATAACAAGCCACAGGTATACCCCATTAGGGACTAGCACTCTCATGGTGTCTCAAAGAATCCCCCGTGGGAGACCAGCAGCAGCAACTATGCTGCCAGCCGCCGTGCAGCAAGAAAGAAAACAACCCCAACAGTCAGCAATCATTTTTCAGCTGCAAGCTTCCTGTTGAGCTGCTCCTGCGCTGCCCAGGTCTTTCTTGCCCTCATCGAGGAAGCGGTTTGCCGCTGCTGGGGTCGAGAAAACCATACTTTTCCCCTGGTACCATACACGCAGGGTAGCAGGAAAAGCTAAGGTGAAGCGGATCTTCCTCTCAAACAGCGCTGAGCAAATCACAGAAAAAGCCTTCCGCTGCGCCGTTACCATTACCGAGTAGTCTTGGAACATCAGAAGTCTATGGTTCTCCCAGCGAAGCTCACCTTTCTCTCTATAAGCCCGCAAGAGTTGCACTTTATGATGAAAGTTGAGGACCCGAAGGATCACTACTCGCGGCCTTTGTTGGTCATCCTGCCGTCTGCCCAGCCGATGTGCTCGCTCAATATGTAAGTGGCCCACCAGGGAAGCTAGGCCCAGCTCTTTAGGCAGCCATTCCTCCAGTAGGGGCAGGAGCATCTGATCCGATTGGGTCTCGGGAATACCAACGATCCGAATGTTGTTTCGTCGAGATCGATTTTCTAAATCATCGATCTTGGACCGAAGTGTCTCAATTTGGGTACGCTGTTCAGCGAGCTCTCTCTCCATGCGCCCCTCACCTTCTTCCACGCTGGAGACACGCTGCTCTATCTCATCCATTCTTCGGCCCATATCCGCAAATGAATCATTCAAAATGTCCAGTTTTTGCATAACTTGATCAAATTTGGGCTCAAGAAGACCTGCTACTTCTCTGGCTAGATCTGCCGCTGCCGAGTCCGTACTCAGTGCCCCGGGGGAGGTCGGCATCGCCATGTTGGTATTAGAGGCCTCTGCCTTGCCCGGTTTCTCTTTCTCCTTCTTCATCGCATTTGGCGTTTCTCCACCCGCTCGCAAAGTTCGCTTCATCGGGGAGGCAATACTAGCGGCGGCAGTCGCACAGAAGAAGTTTAGAGGGGATAAAGGCCAAGATTTGCAGATTATTACTCAAGGCAACCCCGGAGCGAACAAGAACACGTCTTGCTCACTCACGCATCACGTGGCGAGTCCGGACTGGTAGTTTTTTTATGGGAAAATTCTGTTTTCTTATTTCTACCAGAACTGACAGGTTGCTTGTTCAGAGTCACTTCACCTTTCCTATAGCTCCTTCCTGAGCTATGATAAGCTTCCTTATCACAAGTTCCACACTCTTAGACATAGTTGTCAAATCTTGTGAATGGACAAAACTACCACACAGGCAATCTGATCCTAAAGCTCCACAGCTCTTCCAGCATCTTGCATCTCAGATAAAAGCAGGGAGGACTGTCTCCTGTGTAAGCGCTCGTTTACTGAAGCGCACTGCCAGGGTAGGATGAGGTGAATGCACATTTTTGGTGAAACACTAAAACCCCCATGCTATTCTGATAGTGCACATCAGGGTAGGATCCAGGCTGCTCCCGCTATGGCATAGCATGGCTAGTATGGGCATTGGTCACCCATGCTAATCGCACTTCCCACTGGTAGCGCAAGTTGCACCCACAGCCCATTGACCACATTAAATGCACAGCTAGTCTGCACTAACTGCAGGGAAACGGATGAAGCGCTCTTCTGAGAACGAGGCCCACACATACATTACTGGCATGGAGCCTAGTGAACATGCCCTATGAATGCATTGTCCTCTAGTGCCAGCAAAGCTGCCCAGTGAACGACTCCCTCCCTCCCTCCTATTATGGGCTGTGGACGTTTGTGCCGTTTACTCTTCAACTGCTGGTGAGAGCTGCAGGTGGCTCATTTACCCTTATAGTGCATCACTGCACTCTAGATTTTGTGCTTCTTATCATAGGCATCAGAAAGGGGTGGGCCACAAAGGCACTGGCCCCACCCACCAAAAATCATGGCATGACAGGAGATCAGATGCCCGCAAGCAGACAGGAAGGGTCTTCGTTGCAATCGCAGCTTCTCTTCTTCTGCACATAGGGGATAGGATACCCATGGACAGCTGACTGCCTGCCGGCAACGATCATTGCAATGTGGGTAGACAGGAAGGAGTTTTGCAATGATCACAGACCACAGGCAGCAGCCAGCCCACAGGGATCCCATCCCCCCCTCCCCCCCATGAGCACACGAAAAGCCACAATCACAGCAGTGACCCTTCTTGTTTGCAAGCAGGAAGGGTCTCGGCACACAGACCTGCTCCTTATGTGGGTGGAGTTTCAGCAGATAGATGGGGAGGGGAAGTTTAGAAAGGACGTTGAAAATTTTAGAAGGATGTCCGAAACAAAAGCAGGCCTATCCAGCTGCAGACACGATTTCACAAACATAGACATGCCTGATATGGACATCTGTGGGGGCATTAACATAATGTCCCTAAAATACTAGTCCAGAATCTTCACAGGAAGTTTATAACCATTTTATATAAATAAATAAACAAACCTGGACTTCTAGGATTAGCCTAATGGTTAGAGTAGTTTGCTGCATACTGGGGATGATGGAAGTGCTATCTCCTATACTGAGGGCATTAAATGACATCATAGACTTCCGCAAGGCCCTTAAAACCCTGCTCTTCACAGAAACCTATGAGCAGACAGACAACAGTCCCCAACCAAACGGTAATACAACTACCTCCGCCAACTCAATACTCAATCATCCCAACTAAACATACGAGTTCATTGTATAATGGGTTTATGTACGCTCATGTTAAATCTAACCCTCCAATTGTGCTGTCTAAATGTAGTAAAGTACCCTCTTGATAAATGTAACCCTCCAATTGTGATGTAACCACTTTGATTGTAGGATAAGGTGGCATACAAATCTGTCTAAATAAATAAAAGAACACAAGATAGGATAGTGGGCTTAATGGTCTGACCTGTTTTCAACAATGGCCAGTCTGGGTCACAAGTACTCGTCAGATTCCCAAAAGGGTACACAGATTCCATGTTACTTATCCTGGGGATAAACAGTGGCTTTCACTGGCCCTATTTAATAATGGCATATGGACTTTTCCTCCAAAAACTTGTCCAAACCTTTTTTAAATCCAGTTACACCAGCTTTTTCTACATCCTCTGGTAATATAGTCCAGTTTGATTACATGTTGAGTGAAAAAAAGTTTTTCTCTTATTCATCTTAAATGGGCTACATTGTAGCTTCATAGTGTGGCCCCTAGTTTTTCTACCTTTTCAAGGAGTAAACAAAACAATATGTTGCTCCATTCCACTTCATTATTTTATAGACCTTTATCATATCTCCCCGCAGCTTTCTTATTTCCAAGCCTTTCCTTTTAGAGGTATCTTTCCATCCCCTTTACTATTTTGGTGACTCTTCTCTGTACCTTTTCTAATTCTGCTATATCCTTTTTAAGATTTATTGACTACAGCAAGGCTTGTGACTGTGTAAACCATGAGAAACTCTGGGCCACATTAAGAAGCATGGGTATACCAGAACACCTGATATTCTCTTGCACAATCTGTACATTGATCAAGAAGCAACAGTTCGAATGGAACAAGGAGAAACAGAATGGTTTAAAATCAACAAAAGTGTACGACAAGTCTGCATACTTTCCCCCTACCTCTTTAATTTATATGCAGAACAAATCATCAGAGAAGCAGGATTGTATGAAGCCAACAGAGGTGTGAAGATTGGTGGAAGACTCATCAACAACCTTCGCTATACTGATGATAGCACATTTTTAAATATTTTATTGTATTTTAGTATTTATTAGTGTTCTATCCTGCTCACTCTTTCCTATTTTTTATGGCATCCCTTTTATTTTATTGTACACCGCTTAATGTTTCAACAAAGCGGTCTATCAAGTGTGATTAAAGTGAAGACGTTCTGAAACATTTGCTTCTCAAGATCAAGGAACAGTCTTAAAATGGGCCTGCACCTTAATGTAAAGAAGACAATGATCATGACAACTGGCAAAATCAATAAATTCATCATTGATGGAGAAGAAATTGAAATCGTAGACAATTTTAACCTACTTGGATCAACTATCAATAAAGCAACAAGCAGTCAAGAAATCAGACAACACATTGCTCTTAGCAGAATGGCTATGAAGGACCTAGACACGATTCTCAAGAGCAGAGATGTATGTCTCTCTCCATACAAAGATTCAAATCATTCAAGCCATATTTTCAATAACATCATATGGATGTGAAAGTTGGACAATGAAAAAGATAGGAAGAAAATTGATGCCTTTGAATTATGGTGCTGGCAGCGAATACTGCATATACCATGGACTGCCCGAAGAACAAACCAGTTAATACTAGAGGAGATGAAACCTAAGCTTCCTTTAGAAGTTCAGATGACAAGACTTCGACTTTCATACTTTGAACACATTATGCGAAGAGAGAGATCATTAGAGAAAGACATGCTTGGCAAGGTAGAAGGTCAGCACAAAAGAGGAAAGCCAGCAATGAGATGGATCGATAAAATAACAGCATCTATGGGTGCTAGTCTGTCAACAATGAGCCACCTGACTGAAGACCGAACACAATTTAAGACAACTATCCAGAGGGTTGCTAGTAGTTGACACCAACTCGACAGCACTTAACAACAACACACAGTGGAACAATACAGAGGCATTATAATATCTGCATGGGTTTCAGCCAGAATGAGCACTTTTGTGCCCAGAGTAGGTCAAAATTTAGACATGACTCCAGTATCCAGGGCATTTCAGAAATCGGGCACTGACATCCAGATTCCTGGGAACACCTCTGCCATGCCTCCACCATGCCCCCATTTCAGAGTTGGATGTCCTTAGCTGGGGATGTCCATTGGCCCAGTTTCTAAAATGGCTCTGGAGACATCTCTTTGCCTGTTTTCAAACATACAAAGCACAAATAGGGCTTCCAAAATAACCCTCTTACTATCTGTATTTTGGTTCTGTTAGGTGTGCTAAGAGCTACAGTTTACTCTATATTTGCTACAGTGCTGATACTTGTGCTTGTTCAGTGGAGACACCATCATCATAGATGGGTGGTTCTCAACCCTGTCCTGGTGAACCCCCCTAGCTAGTCAGTTTTTCAGAATATACACAATGGATATGCACGAGTCAGATTTACATGCCATGCCTGCACTGCATACAAATCTGTCTCATGTATATTCATCACAGATATCCTGAAAACCTGACTGGCTAGGATATACACCAGGACAGGGTTGAGAACCAGAGATGTTTGGGGACTTGCAGAGACTGTCATAGTTTGTTTGTTTTTTCTTCTACAGATATGGAGTTTGAAGTGCAAGTGAAAAAGATGATGCAGAAATTTAGTGAACAAGGTTACCCAGACTCTGTGTTACAAAGAGCATATAAGCGTGCATGGTGCAATCATCTTAAATATCTGTTGTGGCCATCTGGCTCAAGCTCTTCAGTAATTTCCCAACTGGATTCTGTAACATGGGTTTTGCAGCATTCTGCATTGTCTCAGTATATGGCTCCATCTATTAAATAGAGGTGGCCAACACTTTCTATCCATCATTGTTTTGCCAACAGTAGCTCCCATATGGCATATATTAGGAGTAAAACGTTGAGGGATGGATTGTGTCCGGCAGTCCCATATGGCTACATTGGTAGGCCATTTTTGCTATGGTAAATGTGTCTATTGTGAAGTTATGGAAGAAGGAAGTGTTTTTGAAATTAATGGACGCTCTTTTTATTCAAGGTGGTTGACTTCATGTGTATCTTCATATGTGGTGTATTTGATCCATTTCCCTTGCTGTATGTTTTATGTGGGTAAAACCACCTGACCATTTAAAACCCATTTATTTGAGCATAAGTACAGTCTGTTGAAATCTAGAGAAGACATACCATTGGTGAAACATTGTACACAGTATCAGCACGTGTTAACAGATCTCTGCTGCCTAGCAATTGATTTTGTTCTCAATGCTAGAGGTGGTGACCACGGGAAGGTATTGTTACAATAGAAGCAACACTGGATGTATGTGTTAAACATCATTAAACCAAATGGGCTTAATGAAAAGATCGAATGGGGAGTCATTTTTGGACTTAGATTGTGAAATCAATTTTCCTACATTTTTTTAATATTTTTGAAGTTGATTGGTTATGAGGCTCCACCTCTATCCTCTTGCTGATTTTCTGATTAGAATAACCCTCACAAGCTGAAAGCCAATCTAACTGGGTTTGGATTGTTTTGAAGTGATGCTTCACTCGTATTTCTTTCTTTAGGTTTTTGATTGTTTTCAACTAGTGAGGTTCATTTTAATTGATTGGTTCCTGACTATTTAAAAGTGTTGATGGCAGACACTAATTCTAGAGGCAGGAGTCTTTCTCTGATTTAAATTGTGCACCCCTAAAGAAGCCCTAAGCAGGAGAAACAAAAATCTTTGTTGGGGGGTTTATTTTCCTTATGGGATATCGGCAGATTGAAAGATAAATGATGTAGTATTTCTGCATGTTTTGAATGTTACTTTGTATCACAATATTGTTCTGCTTCCATCTAGGATGATGCAAGCCAGTTAGCCTTGACCTGTCTTTTGACAGGAGTGGCACAAATTGGAATTCTTGTGATTTTTAATTTTTTGTATGATGATTTTTACCTTATTGTAGTTAAATATAAGATGATCTCGTTATTGGAAAAGTATGTCTCCATTAATTTGGTGGTTTTGTAATGATTTAATAAGTTTGGGGAGTTTTTAGACCAATGATGCAATCCTTACAGCCTTCCCTCTGGTGATTCTGCTGCCACATAGAGGGACATATTGTCACCCCGAGATCTTTTTCTCCTCTAGCTAAAATTTGAGGTCCTGTTCTCCATCAAACCCTTTTATGGCATAATTTAGTTTGGGTCAAGTGCAAGTATAGTTTATAAGGTGGCACTGTAGGTATAGGTTTGGTGAAGCTAGGAGTCTTGTTTGGTATTTTAATTTGATTTCACCCATCTAAGAGCACATGTTGTGGATCCCTGCCCGTACCATTGCAGGATAAGAGGTGGGCAATCTTCAGACAGCCGATGTAGACAGGTAAACTCAGACTTACCAGAGTAAATGACTTTTGAAAAATTGTCCCCATAGTGAGCAATTTGGGTAATGTGAGCATGAGAGCAGGTGCACATGACCCACTCAAACTGTTCATTTTACTCAAAGCATACACATGCCTGAATGTCACATACCAGGTATTTATGGGGTTTTTTTTTTTAAGTAGATAGTAAATTATTTTGCCCTTTACTTCATCCATGCTCCAGTCTGCATGAATCTAGAAGAGATTAGGTTTGGTTGACTGGTACAAACCATGCATTCATGTTGCAGAAAGCTAGTCGCTAAACTCAACGAGAATGACATCTCTTTCCAGAATAGCACTCCCAAAATCCTCTGATGTTCAGCAGCAATTGAATGGCTTTAAAAATCTGCAATGCTTTATTAAAATGGGGATATTTCAGACTGTCATCTGCCCCCTAGAAAAAGCACAGCTATGTCACCAACCAAGGTAAAGTCTCATTTCAGCTAATGGTAGTTTGCACTTTTATCTCATTTCATACCTGTGGAAAAATAAGCTCAGCAGATCTGTTGCTATAGTCTTTTATTACAGGTTGAAAACTGTGTACGTTTTCAAAGTAGCTGAGGAGTTTGACCGTCACAAGTAATAGATTCATGCTCAATTCATCACTGTGCCCAAAATGCAGCTTATTTGTTAGATGGTGTGGGGAAATCTGTCTGACAATATTTGATCATAGATTAATATTGTTACAATTTATGCTTTAATGTTGGGGTTCCCCCCCCCAGCACCTTTGTCTTGGTGAATTTGGGTTTCCAGCTGAATTGGAACTAGAGCTGACACCCTTTCTTTTTTTTAATAAACATGCCTGTGCGTAACATAAGTTGGGCCAGTAGCTGTCAATGTTGTCAAATGGCTGAGATCCCCTTCCCTACCCCAAGAGCTGTGAGTGTTGCCTCTGACCCATCCTCAGCCAGCCCGGGGAGCAAAAAGACCACACTTAGGAAATAAAACCAGGTCCTCCTAAAACTACTTGCTGTACTGGCTTAGTCACAGAGAAAGTGATGTCATTTGCCAAGTGGTGGGGTTTCTCATGGTCGCTAGTACATCATCAGATAATTGAAGGTGTCAGGATACAGGATTATGAATTTGCCAAGGGAACCTTTTACTAGACTGTGCTTGTTATAACAACAAGCATAGAACATGGATGCATGTTTGGCTATACAGGAAGTCCAATGTAATGGAGGAAGAGGCTAAAACTGTCGCCATTAAGAAGATATATTCCACATGAAGTCACATTTACAACTGGCAGCTAGGACACATCCTTACAAGTGGGGACAGGAATAATCAAACAGAGTAGAGGAACCAGCTGGTATTTTTCTGCCATCATTTACTATGTTGCTATGACATCAACCCTTGATCTTGGGTGGATTTAAAGTAAGGCAGATGTTCAGAGTACTCTTAACTGTGCATCTGGGATAGAGTCAGATGTTTAGACATAAAATTAAAAATAAATCTGTGAGTCTTCCCTATAGAAAGAATGTCACTCTATAGGAAGATTATAATTAAGAAGCCTTTGACTTTTGAAACAGCATCTGCTTAGAATTAGTGTCTCTATAATTTTAATGTAGTACACAACACAGTAGTGCTATTTATTTTATAACAGTTTATACCCCATTCTGACCAAGGTAAACCAAAAGGGTACACAAATTCAAGCAGAAAAATACAAGGAAGCCCACAGTATACCTGCCCTCCACCAAATCTCAACTCCTATAAACAAAACTGTCTTCAACAACTTCCAGAATCCCAACAGGTTTCACAGTGCACAAGGTTCGAGAGGCAATGTATTCCACAGTTCTACTGCCACTACCCTAAACACCCGAGACTGTCACTGCAGCAGGCGGGTAAACTCCAGCAACCGGCCCTGCGAGGACCACAGCTCCCTCAGGGGCTTATACCGTCATAGGAGACCCTGAAGGTATCCTTTTCTAGAGCACCATTCTCATGGTGATGTCACTATATTTCCATATATGGCACACCACTCCCACTGCAACACCATTGCATGTCCATATATGGAGCTCCATTCCAGCTGTGACAGCACCAGGCCCATCCCTAAGTGTTGCAGTACTATTGTAATCAGCTACCTATACTATTTGGGGACGAGGCAATCCTCCCACAGCATAGATACTCTTACATGTGCAGAATAAAATTCTGCTTTTAAGTAAAATGGTGTATATTACATGCCACTGCAACATGGGTGCTATGCTTTAGGACAGCATGCTTTACATTTGTGCATTTCTATAAGCAAGAGTGCTGCTTCACAAAAAAAAGAACAGCACATGGTATGTAAGGAAGCTGGGAACCCAGGAGGTTCCACCCTGTGTGGCATGGCGTGGCGTGGCGTGGCAAACTGCTGCCTTCCCTGTTCAGGAACATCTGCTTTGCAGTTGCTCTTCCACATCTGCATTAAAATTTGCTATGTTATATAAAAATATCTAAACACAGTTTTCATAAAAGATCCCCTACATACAAATGTAACCCCTCTTCTGGGTGTTCATATAAACCAGAAGCATTCACTCCCAGCCCTTGAGGACTGTCAGTGGATCCGGTTTTCAGGATACTCATATTGAATATGTATGAGAAAGAACCGCATGGAACTCTCTCTCTCCTACATATTCATTACAGATATGAGATACATTTGCATGCAGATAACTCATATGCATATTCGTGCCTGACAGCATGGCCCATTGGCAGCCTTTGAGAGCTGGGAATGGATACCACCGATATAGGTCAGCGCTTCTCAAGCCTCTCCTGGAAGCATATCTAACCAATCAGGCTTTTGAGATTACCACAATGAATATGCATGACAAATTTACATCTGGCAGAGAATGATTGTGTACATATCAGTTTCATTCATTGTGGTGTGCCTCCAGCAGAGGGTTGAGAAAAATTGACAGAAGACAGCATGCAGGAGTGCATCAGGCTTTGTCTAACCTAGGTGCCAATGGGGCAGAAGGAACTGGGAATCACTTCTGTCCACCCACAGAGACCCCTGATAGGCGCTAGGAGGGAGAGAGGGACTTTCAGAAGAGGGTAGTTGAGGCAAGCCTTTAAGGTTTGGGAGAATTAATTCCACTATCAGTGGGGAACTGGCTGCACCTTCCCAGCACAATACACAAGGTTTCAGATGTTTCCCCCAGAAAAACGACCAAAGGGCCCTCAAGCTCAGTAGCCTGTCTCAGACAGGGGGCAGTCCTGGTCACATGCATCTTTCAGGTTCCCAAAAAGTGGGCAGACTCCATGCTGCTTGTGCCAGGGGTAAGCAACGGATTTCCTCAGTCCACTTTAGGGACTTTTGTTCTAGGAACTTGGCCAAACAGCTTTTACTAGGACCTGGCGCTGCACTTCTGTTCTTTTCTTAGGGTGATTGCAGTGGCAGGGAAAGGAGATCTGCGTCCATCGCAGGACACCTTCTGAAATAGCTGCATTCCAAAGTTCAGCACTCCAGGTGACCACCTAGTTCACCTAAAGGTAGGAGCCGGCGTGGTCTAAAATCACTCAGCTCCTGCTTGACAAAGAAAAATCTCAGAGAAAACTATTATTTACAGTTTGTTGACCATTTCTGCTCCTTGCAGATCAGGCTTGTTGGCAATGAAGTAGAAACATTCCTCTAGGACAGGGCCGTACACCAAGGGGTGTGTGAGCAGTGTGGCTGCAAAGGGTGGAAGTATGGCAGAGGCACTAATGTCACCACTGGACTTCCAGGAGGTTTGACAAGAGCGAGTTCCTGTGCGCAGCTAGGTAGAGATGGGGCACCAGGTTTGCAAGTTGTACAGGACGCATTTCTAGCTTTGTATAGTCCTGCTGAATGAAGCATCAATTCCTCAGGTTAAGTCTATCTCTTCAAAAAGAGAAAAAAGTAGTTTTTTTGCATAATTCAGGAGTTTGGCAATATCAGGTTAATTCTGGCTGCTCTTTAGACCCATGTTTTGACACCCTGCAAAACCTGGGAGAGTTGCACCCATAGGCACAACTGGGGGAGCAGGAAGTACCGCATGCCTGCTGGAATGCTCCAAATTATGGAAAGAATAAACTTTAAATAAGCTACATTATTTTCTACATAGTTCTGAACTTTTAGGTATTTTACTTGGGGGCAGTCCTCTAATGTTAAGCGAAGGGCCATATCAGACACACTAAATCACGGAGGTCCAGGCGGAGGAGGGTCATCATTTGGAGTGTTTTGGGAGGGAGAAGAATCCCCTAGACTCTTCCCTTTGCTTGATCTGATATGCTGGGTAAGGGAGAAGGCAGGGGTAAGGGAGAAGGCAGGGGTCAGGGCTCACAGAGAGAGGGTGGAGAGTGTCAATAATATTTCTAGATTAGCAACTTTGCCCAAAGAACCCCAGCATCAAAGTCTGACTGACAAGAGGGGTAAATAGCAAGGGGTAGGTGCATTTATTTATTTATTTATTTAACAGTATTTCTATACCGCCTTATCTTACAATCAAGGCGGTATCACAGCAAACAATCAAAAGGAGTAATCGTGTTTTTCATGCAGTGAAGGGTATATCGTGATTTGTGTGTAAGATGTGTTGTGTGTTTGATTAGGTGGATACACTCTGTCCCACTCACACATCCTCATACACATCTTCCCTTTATCTACTTTCCCATCCCTTTTTTTGTTTTTGTTTTTTTTTCTATCATTTTTGCTCGCTCACTCACCTCTCACCTCTTCCTTCTCTCATGCCTTCCTTTCATTCAGAAGGAAGCAAAACACATAATAAAAATTTTTCAAGTACAGTTGCAGCAAAAAAAACCCAAACAAACCCATGTAAGAGAGTCAGCCTATTAGATGATAGAGGGGTAAAAAGGGGCACTAAGAGGGGCAAAGCTACAACAGAGAGACGAAATTAATTTTGCTTCAGTTTTTACTGAAGATGATGAAAGGAAGTTACTCATGACTTAAATGGTATTTAAAGATGATGCATCAGAAGAATTGAAAAATATCAATAAACTGGGAAGATGTATTACAACTATTCAATAAATCAAAGAGTAGCAAATCAACTGGACCAGATGGTATACATCCAAGGGTCTTGAAAGAACTGAAATATGAGATTGCAGACCTACTATTAGTAATCTGTGAACTATCATTAAAATCATTTGTAATACCTGAAGATTGGCAAATTGCCAATGTAATGTCACTTTTTCAAAAGGGTTCCAGAGGTGTTCTGGAAAACTACAGACCAGGGAGCCTGATGTCAATACCAGGCAAAATGGTAGAAACCATTATAAAGAACAAAATTATTGAACATGTAGATAGTCATGGTTTAATGGGAGAAAGCCAACGGCATTAGCCAAGGAAAGCCTTGTCTTATTAATCTATTATATTTTTTTGAAGGTGTAAATAAAAGGTAGACAAAGGTGAGCTGGTCAATATAGTGTATCTGGATTTTCAGAAAGCCTTTGACAAGGTCCCTAATGAGATCTTGGCAAAATTAAAAAGTCATGGGATAGGAGGCAGTGTACTATTATGTATCAGGAACTGGTTAAAAGATAGAAAGCAGAGGGTGGGCTGAATGGCCAATTTTCCCAATGGAGAAAGGAGAATAGTGGAGTAATCTAAGGATCTGTGCTGGATCTGCTGCTTTTTAACATAATCATAAATGACCTGGAAATGGTAATAATGAGTAGGGTAGTCAAATTTGCAAATGACAGAAATTATTCAAAGTTGTTAAAACCCAAGAGGATTGTGAAAAATTGCAAGAGGACCTTGCTAAATTGGAAGACTGGGCATTTAAATTGCACTTGTCTACATTCAATTTCATCTGCTAAGTTATGCATCTAGGAAATAGCAACCACTATGCAAGGTTCCACATTAGGCACCACCACCCAGGAAAAAGATTTAGGCATCATCACAAATAACACTTTGAAACCCTCTGTCCAATGGGCAGTGGCGACAGCAAAAAAAAGCAAATAGAGTGCTAGGAATCATAAGAAAAAGAATGGAGAATAAAACCAAGGATATGATAATGCCTCTAATATTGTTCCCTGGTGCAACTGCACCTTGAATATTGCGTGCCATTCTGGTCACCGTAGCTTAAAAAGGATATAGTGGAACTAGAAAAGGTACAGAGAAGAGCCAGGAAATTGGTAAACGGGATGAAAGGATACCCCTATGAGGAGAGGCTTAAAAGGTTAGGACTTCTCAACCTGGAAAAGAGACAGCTGAGGGGAGATATGATAGAGGACTATAAATGAATGAATGGATGGATGGATGGATGGAGTGCAACAGGTAAATGTAGATTGTTTACACCATCAAAAAGTAGAAAGACTAGAGGACATGGAATGAAGCTAGTGTAACCTATTAAAGACTAATATGAGAAAATATTTTTTCACTTGATGCATAATGAAACTCTGGAACATGTTACCGGAGGATGTAGTAAAAATAGTGTCGCTGGGTTTTAAAAAGGTTGGACAAGTTCCTGGAGGAAAGGCATATAAAATATTATTAGAGATGATCCAGGAAATCCACTGCTTGACCCAAGACAAGCATTGTGGAACCTGCTAGGTACTTGTGACCTGGACTGGCCACTGTTGATTGCCTTGGTTTGACCCAGTATGGCATTTCTTATGCTCTCTTGGCGAGGACTGGAAACCGCACTAGTACTTAAGCAATCAGTGTGCTACCATGTCCATATGGCTCCTTTTTCCATTTCTGCTGGCAGAGGTCAGCATCCCTACTGGCACCACTGAACTGGTCATGCTATCCCTGCCACAAATCAACCAAACACATTTTTTTAAAGTAAATATTGCTCTGGATTGAGGTAGCCGTAGTTTGGAGACCTTTGTTCTAAACCCTCTAAGCCCATCATCGTTACAGTGGGATTACACAGCAACAGCAAGTTCTAAGGAAGAAACAAGGCGGCTACTGGCATTGACAAAGCCTTGCTGGCTTAGCGCTATAGATACCATAGGGCACATTGCAGGTAGGGGGTTTAAGGAACATGCAGAGTAGCCTGGTGCAGAATAATGAGAACCTGACATTGAGGATCTGCATCTAATAGTTGTCTGGAAAAGTTATCTACTTTAAGAAAATAATTTATAAATCAAAATTAATCTGTTTTTCCCAACAGTCTAGATATCGCACAAAATCGAACGTATCACTGACTAATTCTCACTGTTTTTAAACTGACAGTCTGTTGTACGTTTAAAAGAAAAAAGTGCACTTGAGACATGTTACTGTTTTTACAATTAGCTTAGATCAGCACATTTACCGCGCACTCTAGAGTTAATGGCTAAGTCTTTACTTGGAGCTGCCTCTTGAAATGTCAGGATTCAGTGTATGACGGCGGACCAGCTCTGGGAAGTGCTGGAGTCCCACAGGACTTGCATACACAATGCAGGTGTGACCTGCTATCTGTCACACGTGCTTCCGGAGCAGACAGCCCCTGTGAATGAGGGGCCAGGGAATTTAAGGTTACGGAATTTGTGAACAAATAGTCATGCAGCTCAACAGCTTAGCACCAACGTCATGTAAAAAAAAATATATCCAGAAACATCTAAGGAAGCATATGGTAATACAAAGAGGTCGCTGCACTGAGGCAGAGGAAATTGCAAACAAGGCTTTGCACGCTAAATCCTGAAAATAGTGTACGTTATTGAAGAACGAATGCTTTGAGCTTTTAGTATGTAAAGCACCATGTGCAAAGTTTTGCATGTTCATAATTCACATGTAGTGTGCTGGGCAGGAAATTTTATTTAGATTCTTAGGAAGTAAGCTGAAGTTTTACAAATTCATACAAAGCAGATTAGCTAGATTCACAGCACAAACCTCACAGCGGTGTAATAGTTTCTTCAAAAATGCTTACAACTAAATTTCATAGGCAGTTTTTTTGTATCAGTCTAATTTGTATGAGTAGAAAAATCATGTACAAAAAACAAATGTAGACAAAAGTATCCACTTCAGTAGGTAAGGCTCTTAGTTTGAAGAGAAAATTGTATTTTTCAGTGAAGGATACCTATGGGCCTGCTTGTTAAAGCTTAGTTATAAAAAAAACTTGCAATATGTTAAAGGAATTCAGTTAGGGCCACAGCCTGGCTGCACACCACGGGAAAATGCCTAAATACATTTAGCACTAAGTGCATTGCACAGAGTAGGCGTTTTAACTTCTGGGAGGCTGAGTGATTATTCATGGGCACATTAGGGCTAACCCAGTAATAGACATAATGAAAAAGCTGTTTAAATTGCATATGCTAAGAGAACAGCTATAAACGATAACAAAGATAAATTGTTGGCACATACAATGGATCATGACATGGCATGATGAACACTCCCTTTCATTTCTATGAGCACCAAGGGTAAGGGAGCAATAACAATGTATTAATAAATTATACAAGCATACACAATACCTTTACATTCTCTGACACAGTTGAGGCTGTAAAATAGTTTGAATTTTCTTCGAAAAACAATGCATTTCTTCTGAAGTGTTATCATACCTAGGCTGGATAAGTGTGTTTCCATGTATGCATAAATGATCACCTTTGGCAGGCCATTTCCTGTCTACATATTGTATGTCAAGTCTGGATACACATGCAAAGGATGGAAGAGGTTTCATCCAAGGCCAGACCAGCAGTTCATCAAGTCCAGCCCGGTCTTTGACAGTGGCCACTCTGCTGCCACGGGGAGAATGTTTCATACTACTTGGCTTGCTCCGAGATAACAAAAAACTAATGCATTACAAAGGATCTGGCCTCCAACAACTCATCCAAACCATTTTTCCCTTTGAAGATGTAACTAGCCTGGACCACATTCTCTATTAACATCAGAAGGGCTCTGCGGAAAAAAGCACCCTTGGGTGGGAAGGGGACCGCGCATGCATGGTGGCAGTTCCCAAAGGCTTTCTCTGGAGGGGAGATGCTTCCATGAGGGCTCAGTCGGTGCTGACGTCACCCATATGTGAGAACTGACTTCCTGCTTGTTCCCAGAGAAAAACGTTGTCCTACTTGTTTTAAATCTGCTACTGGTGAGTTATGGCATGCTCCCTAATCTTCATGCAATTTGACAGAATATCCATTCCCTATTAGCTAATTTCCACACTATACAACCAGCTTTTAAGATATACCTTAGGCAAGTGCACTATAGCACGGAGAGAGGGACTGCAATAGCTGTGCTCTCTGTAATGGTCAATCAAATAGCCAGTGTCCTAGTGAAGTCATGTGATGCCTAAAAGAAAGCAGTATTGTGGTTGCAGATACTAGTCTAAATTGGATGGTAGACATCTGAGGGAACAGAAGGTGGTAAGAGGTTAAATGCTGAGCAGGACAGAGATCTTAAGATGAGAAAGATGGCTGAGGAATGCTTCACAGCATAGGGAAAATTATAACCATCTGATAAGAGAGGCAATAAGGCCTCTATGCTGATCATTGGCAATATCTTAAATAGACTCACTATATCAAGGCCTACCTCAGCAGACACTTCACCCACTACAGATGGTACAAAACACCACAGCATGCATCATTACAGACACACCAAGCACATCACTCCCGTCCTACAGCAACTGCACTGGCTCCCAATGGTGACAAGAGCTAAATACAAAACAATCATGATCATCTTCAAAGTCATTCACCATCTCTCAGCAGATGCACTCCAAAACATCATAACAAGGGATATCAGCAATAAACGAAGAAGAACCAATAATGACAATATGATCGGCACACCTGCAGGCTATCACAAAACCAATCAACTTCAAAAAGAGCACCATCACTACTGGCATCCACACTATGGAACTCCCTCCCAACAAGCCTGAGAGCTTTAGAAGACCTCACAGACTTCTGCAAAGACCTCAAAACATTCTTATTTATAGAAACATATGAGCATCCAGGCAACATCCCATACGCAAACTGAAATACCACCTACACCATCAAATAAGCACACACCCATCCTATCTACACACACACAAGTTTATCATACCACATTATTAAATACCCTCATGTTAAATGTTAACATTTAGACAGTACAATTAAGGTATGTAACTGTACCGTCTAAATGTTTACACATACCCTAATGTTAAATGTAACCCCCAATTGTGACGTGACATGACCACCTTGATTGAAGGATAAGGTGGCATACAAATCTGTCTAAATAAATAAATACATATCCAAAAGTACTTGCAAAAGGACACAGGCAAGCTGGAAGAGGTCCAGAGAAAAGCTCCAATAGGACAAGGGTAGCACTAACATCCAGACAAAAGGTGTATAACCTATAAAAGGAGGGAGGAATATTGCAGCCAGACATTCAAGCACCTGAAGGGTTTAAATTCAAAACTAGAGCAAACCTTTTGCAGAGAAAAGCATACTGTAAAGCAATGCTGTTTAAACTTTTATCCTGTATGATCCCATTTTAATAACTGAAAGTTCATTTAACCTCAGATGATGATAAAATCAGAATAGAAGGTCTCTCACCACCTTTCCCTCCCTTCACTCATCTAAAGCAGGAAGGCAACAGCAGCAGCCATCAGCACAGGGTCCCTTGTGTCAGTGTGATGACGCCTAAATCTTTTTCCTGGGTGCTGGTTCCTAATATAGAACCCTGCATCATGGAACCATAGTGGGGGTTGTTCTTTCCTAGGTGCGTAACTTTGCACTTGGCCACATTAAATTTCATCTGCCATTAGAACGTTCAGTCTTCCAGTTTATCATGGTCCTCTTGCAATTTTTCACAATCCTCTTGTGTTTTAACAACTTTGAATAATTTTGTCCCCGCTCATCAGAGCTTACAGTCCAATCAAGAAAGACAACATAACTGGGGACTGGGATAAATCTAGGGCAGTGGTTGTCAACCCAGACCTCTGGGACCCCCAGGCGAGTCGGGTTTTCAGGATATCCACAATGAATATGCATGAGATAGATCTGCATACAATGGAGGCAGTTCATTGTGATAAGGAAGCTTATCATAGCTCAGGAAGGAGCTATAGAAAAGGTGAAGTGACTCTGAACAAGCAACCTGTCAGTTCTGGTAGAAATAAGAAAACAGAATTTTCCCATAAAAGACTACCAGTCCCAGAATGCACCAGGTTTCCAACAGCCATTAGAGGAGCTGAAGTGGGGAAACGTGTGTTCAATCAGGAGGGCTATGAGGTAATCCCTAAGCACTCATCTCAAAGGGCAGGGCCTGATTCAGCACAGTTGCGCTGTGTTAGGGAGGAGCACTCATCTAAGCAGAATAAAGGTAGAGTTTATTCTACAGAGAATCAGCTTGAGCTTGATCATCTTCATCATCAGAAGGATCATCAGAAGCAGAAGCCAAACCGGACGGACAGAGAGGGAAAGAAACCCTTTGGAAGAAAGAGGAGAAAAGCCTTTGAGAGGTCTAGAAGAGTCCAGAGCAATACGTATACTGGGAGACATTCCAAGGGTCAGCATACACCATTGGACTGGGGAAAGCCAGAGGAATGGTGCTGCAGAGCTAGGAATCTCCAGACGGTACCTGTGAGGGAGACGGCTGCACGTGGAAGGGACCCTAAGACCTGTGCCAGAAGGTATGTGAAGAGAGATCCAGTGTCCAGGGATCTGGATTGGAAGGTTGGACATAAGAACTGAACTACATACTGGCCAGGTTATATAGAGAGGAACTCTAACAGCAATGGAAGCTCAGGTATGAACACTGATCTATGCCCTAGCTATAACCTTGAAAGACAGCAGGGAAACAAGTATTCTCCTGAAAGTGCTCCATTGGGAGATTCATCTGTGCCAATCCATGATATTGAACCCATGCTTGTTGAAGAAGAGGGGGTGATAGCAGATGAAGAATCTGTTTACATGGACTGCTCTCTGTCTAAACTCCTTTGGTGATTTTCTGTTACAAAGTACAGCAACCATCACAAAGAAATACAAACTTGTTCTTTAATCTACTCAGAAAGCTCCTGAGTAGGATTTTTAGCCACGCAGTAGAAAGCAAGCCAGCTAAGGGGTTTCAGCTGGATAACTGCTAGCAATTGAGCCTTACCTAATTGCTTGTGAGCTCTGAGAGAATCACTTCTGAATCTATGTGGGAAGATATAAGAAGTTAACCTGAAAAGAACAGTTTTTTTTCTTTCTTTGTGGATCTTGTTTGTTGTTTGATACAGTGCTAAGAGAATATTAGCTAAAGCCTACAGAAAAGACCAGTTTGTTACCAACCAGGTCTTATTTCTTTTGCTTTGATTGCCTGATAAGTTAAAATGTTGTTTTCCTGATTTTGTTTTTTCAAGTTTAACACTGAAAGCAAGTAACCTGATTTATGTGCTACTAAGCATATCTGTGTTGGGAGAAATAACCCCATAAATAAATATCTTATTGGCTTTACCCAAAAGCACAACTAATTATTGTGAGCAGCTGTGTCTGGTGTGTATGAACTGCATTGCCCACAATCCCTTGCAAATCATATAGATATATGCACTTGCCAAGACTGTGAAGATTCTCACCCAGGCAGCCGTCTGACAGCATGCAGATCTATATCATGCATATTCATTGTGGATATCCTGAAAACCTGACTGGGTTGAGAACCACTGATCTAGGGGAATGCTAAAGACACACATGGGCTCTGAACAAAGGAATATGGGGGATCAGGATTCAAAAGCAGCTTTGAAGAGGTGGGTTTTAGCCTGAATTTGAATAGGGCCAGAGATAGAACTTGACATACTGACTCAGGTAGCTTGTTCCAAGCATATGGAGCACCAAGGTAGAATGAACAAGGTCTGGAATTGGCAGTGGGAGAGAAGGGCACAGATAAAAGGGATCTGCCCATACAGCAAAGTTCCCAAAGAAGGGTGTAGGGAGAGATAAGAGGGGAAAGGTAGTGAAGAACTGCAAAGTGAATGCACTTACAGGTCAGTAGAATATTGAGGGAAAAACAATAATAGAGTTCAAAAAAATCACTGGATAAGCATAGATGATCCTTAATGACAAGGGGATAGAATAAACTGCACTAGAACAACATGCATGGAGCAAGTTACAACCCCGCACAGTAGTGGTATTAATGAACTGGGCTTCCAAGGTGACACCTGGGGAACCGACACATGACAGAGAGTTAGTTCAAGAACCATGCTTTGATCAAAACTGGACATAGGAATTGTTAAGGAGAGGTGAACTGAAACTGAAGGATGAGAGATTGATCATTGCACTCCAGTACAGTGGAATACAGATGAGATGGTTTAAAGGAAGCATACAACAAACCGAGAAAATTGGCATTGAGATTCTGTAAGGATGATCTGGAAACAGTTACTCATCTCAGAGCGGGCTGTGAAGCTCTGATGACAAAGTTTCAATAGAGAAAAATACAATAATATGGAACATCTCATCCATTGGAAACTCTGTAGACACTAACATTGCAGCACAAAGAACAGCTCTGGGCCCACAGTCCTTAAAAATACAGTACAAAGAATGAAGAGGTTATGATCACCTGGGATACTCCTATTCCCACTGACAAAAAGTGGGCTGCAAGGAAATCAGACATAGTCCTAAAGGAGAAGCAGCACCAGAACCACAATTATTCTAGTGGTGTTCGTTCTAAGTGATTATTCTGACAATCACATTGACAGGGAGACGATTCTGAGGTACCAAGAAGTGCAGGCAGGCCAAGAAAATGTGGCAGAAAGGTGTAGAGCTATTTCCCATCGTATTGAAAGCCACGGGCTTGATTAAGAGGAATTTCCAAGCAGACCTTGACATATTACCCATACATGTTAAATCTTATGAACTCCAGGAGGCGGCACTCTTTGGCACCATGCAAGTACCAGACCAAGTGTTAGCAGTAAATTTGTGGGATTGAGATCACTTACCTTAGGGCTTAGTAGTGACGTTCATTACTGTCATGGTGTGCGCAAAACTAATTAAAATTCACTAAGCTGCCCAAGAATATACTAACCCTAATACAACCAAAACGCTTAGTATTTATCAATTATTTTAAACTTAAATAATCTTCAGATACCGCTTTTATTAACCTCAAATAGGATGCAATGACTCTAAAGCTAACATTATTATTGTAAGGTTATTATTTTAAAGGAGAGACCTCAGGATGGCCCTTCAACCCTTCACAAGACAAACAGCTTTTGTCATAGGGAATAGCAAGATGCTCACATCACAGGTCTCTAATGCCCTTTAATATTTAATTACTATTATTAAATCTAGAAAAGTACTTTACAAGATTCTCTTACACTAATAAATGATTTAAAAAAAAACAACAAACAATTACTTATAGCATCTCATAAGTTATTCTCTAATTTCTTAACTCTTAAACCACATAAATATCACCAAAACTTTCATCGTGCTCCACAAAAATATTCCTTGGGGCTTCAATTCACTCCTTTTCAGTTTTCCACAATTATCACCACTCCTGCAGAAACAGAAGGGAGACACTAATGGATACATTTAAACACCATTCAATAGCATCCATAAATACTTATCTTTTCAAAAAGAAGACATTACTCGCCAGCAGCCGAATAAAGGCCTTCATTTTGCCTCAACAGAGGCTTCTTCAGGAGCTTGAAAACAGTCTTGACGACTAATTCAAAATAACCACCTTACAATAATAATGTTAGCTTTAGAGTCATTGCATCCTCTGAGATTAATGAAGCAACTTAAAAAAATAAAAAAACCACAACACTCCCCATGCTCACTGAAGTTAGGTTTTTAACCATGATTCTTTGGGGCAATTTCTCCAAATGGGTTAGTTTTGCGCAACAAAAACTCTTAGTATTTATGATGAAATTAGACTTACCTGCTAATTGTAGTTCCTGGAGGAACTCCAGTCTAGTCCTGAACCTCTGGGGTTAAGCACCTCCTCCCGCAGCCTTGGAGACTGAGCACGTCACTCTTTTGGTGCCCTCTGTATAAATAGGCCAAGATCTGCCTCCTTCTCCAGTAACCTATTACTCACAAGAGCAATAACTAAGTAGTTAACAACCATAGCAACTAACTCTGTACAAACTCTGTAGGAGCTCCCCTACCAAAAAACTCGTGCAACCAGCCTATTCTGCAATAGGCCCATTAATTTGCGCTGCTGGGGTCAACCTCATCCTCTTTTGAGAACCCCCAAGGACAAATAACCAACCCCCCTTCAATCGCACCATTCACCTCCCCTCCTGAACCGTACCTCACCGCTTACTCCTACCACCTGTTGCTTCAGGCCCGCGATTCAAATAACACAAGGGAGGGATACAGGACTAGACTGGAGTTCCTCCAGGAACTACAATTAGCAGGTAAGTCTAATTTCATCTTCCTGATCGTCCCTCCAGTCTAGTCCTGAACCTCTGGGGATGTAACAGAGCAGTGGAATAATCAATCACCGGGAGGGACCTGCTAGAACAGCCTGAAGCACCGCCGATCCAAAACAAGAATCCATTTGCGCTTGCACATCCAACAGGTTATGTTTCACAAACAAATGATGCGAAGACCACGTCGCCGCCTTACAAATCTCTATGGCCGGGACTAGGCTGAATTCCGCCCACGAAGCCGCCTACGCTCTAGTCAAATGGGCTCTCAGCCCCACCGGAACCAACTTCCCTTTTAACAGGTAAGCCGACAAAATCTTCTCTTTCAACCACCAGGCAATAGAAGACTTTGACGCCGCCTCTCCCTGTCTTGGTCCTCCAAACACAAACAACCTTTCTGACTTACGGAAAGGAGCCGTTATCTGCAAATACTTTCGCAATACACGCCCTACATCCAACCGATGCAGCCGACCCCCGGCCCCTCTTTGCCCTTGAGGTCGAACACAGGCAACACCACTACCTGATTCAAATGGAACGCTGACACCACCTTAGGCAAGAAGGAGGGCACCATCCGCAAGACTACCTTCTTTCCCTGAAAGGATAGAAAGGGCTCTCTACAAGACAAAGCCTGCAACTCCGAAATCCTCCTAGCTGAACAAATCACCACCAAAAAGACTACTTTGAGAGTGAGATCCTTTAACATAGCTGCACTCAAAGGTTCAAACGGCTCCCACACTAGAGCCTCCAAAACCAAATTAAGATCCCACGGAGGCACCGCTGCCCTACATAGCAGTCTCAACAGCGACGCCGCTCGCAAAAAACGCTTCACATTCGGATGAGTCCCTAAACTCACTCCTTGCACCTTACCCCTATAACAAGCCAGCGCTGCTAACTGAACTTGCAGGGAGGCGGCCGCCAGGCCCCTATCAAAACCGTCCTGCAAAAGGGCCAGAACCTGGGGGACCAACGCCTTCAAAGCCGGCACCCCCTTGTTCTCACACCACACCTCAAAGAGTCACCATACCCTAACATACGCCATCGAGGTACTCCCCGGGGTCCACCTTGACGCGACTCAAGAAATTGGCTGTCACATTGTCCACCCCTGCTACATGCACTGCTGATAACGCCTCCAGATGTTCTTCGGCCCAGCCTAAGAGCTCTCCTGCCTCATCCTCCAGAGCTACGCTGCTGGTGCCTCCCTGGTGATTGATATAGGCTACCGCTGTGGCATTGTCCGACAGTACTCTGATCGCTTTTCCCTGCAGCCTGTGCTGCAAGGCCCACCTCGCTAACTTTGCTGCTCTCAGCTCCAATCTGTTAATGGACCACTGCTTTTCCGCATCGATCTATTGTCCCTGCACGTAGCGCCCTTCGAAGTGTGCCCCCCATCCGAACAGACTGGCATCCGTCGTCAGCGGATTCCACTTTGGCGCTTCTAAGGGCATCCCCCTCAGCAGATTGCCTGGCTCTAGCCACCACTGAAGGGCCTCCTGTGTCTCCTGTGGACAAGGCAACCACTGAGACAACCGATCTGACTGATGCGACCATCTTCTGAGCAAGGCTCTCTATAGCGGCTTCATGTGGGATCTGGCCCATGGAATTACCTCGAGTGTCGCTGCCATCTTCCCGAGGAGCTGCAGATAGTGCCACGCCATGGGAGTCCCCATCATCAGAAACGCGTAAACCAACCCCCTTAGATCCTGTGCTCTGAGGACCGGAAGACCGACCTTCCCCGCTCTGGTGTCGAACCGGGCTCCCAAATACTCCAGTTCCTGTGAGGGCACCAGCTTGCTCTTTTCTGCATTTACCACCCATCCTAGAATCTGCAGAAACTGGACCACTCGGTGCATAGCTTCCTCGCTTTCCTCTCTCGACGTTGCCCTGATCAACCAATCGTCCAGATATGGGTGCACCAACACCCCCTCCTTTCGCAAAGCCGCCGCCACCACCACCATGACCTTGGTGAAGGTTCTCGGCGCTGTTGCCAACTCGAATGGCAATGCCTGGAACTGAAAATGGCCCATAGGGACTACAAAGCGCAGGAACAGCTGATGCTCCCTGCGAATGGGTATGTGAAGATAGGCCTCCGTCAGACTGAGGGACGTGAGAAACTCCCCCTGTCTTACCGCTACTATGACTGACCTTAGTGTCTCCATCCGAAAATGTGACACTGAGACACCTGTTTACCCTTTTGAGATTGAGAATGGGCCGAAAGGCTCCCTTCTTTCTTTGGAACCACAAAGTATATGGAGTATTGACCGCAACCGCACTGGTCCGCCAGCATCGGTACCACTGCCCTGAGCACCAGAAGCCTGTCTAGCGTTTCTCGCACCACCAGCTGCTTCGACTGTACCCTGCAGGGAGACTGAAGAAAGGCATCGACCACTGGGCACTGGAACTCCAGAGCATAACCATCGGGAATGACCTCCAACGCCCATTGGTCTGACGTAACTCGGATCTAGGCGGGATAGAACTCCCTTAATTGCCCTCCTACCAGAATCAATCCCGCCTGGATCCCCCTCACTTCATTGAGGCTTCTTGAAGGTTGAGGGCAAGGAAGATACAAAACCCCCTTCCTGCTCCTCTGAACCCCCGAAACCCCTGGGACCTGTACAACGACCGCCTCTGCTGAAACTGCCCCATCCTCGGGGAGCGAAAGTGCCGGAATTCCCTTTGCTGAGATTTCGCTGTCGCCAAGGCACGTCCGGGCTTCTGCTTATCCTCTGGTAACCTGCTGCCTTTAGATTCCCCCAGATATTTCACTAACTTATCCAAATCCTCCCCAAACAGAAGCTTGCCTCTGAAGGGGAGTTTACTCAACCTTGCCTTCGAGGCCCCATCCGCAGCCCAGTTACGGAGCCACAGACACCTCCGCGCCACTATCACTGTCGCCATACTCCTAGAAAGGCCCCGAATAAGATCATAGTGGATATCCACCAAATAAGCTGCTCCTGTCTCCAAACAGGCTGTCTCCTTGGCTACGCCCTCTAGCTGTGATCCACCAATCCTCTGGCACCATCTAAGACAGGCCCTTGCCACCCATGCGTCACAAATAGAAGCCTGCATGGAAAGGGCATTAACATCAAACACCTGCTTCAGTAAAGTGTCTAATCGCCTATCCTGGGCATCCTTAAGAGCCGCACTACCTTCCATTGGTATGGTCATCTTCTTGGTAAGGCTGCCACCACCGCATCCACTCTAGGGGACTTAAACAGCTCCTTGTCCTGGTCCGCCAACGGATAAAGACAAGCCATCCCTCGTGACCCCTTCATCCCGGACTCTGGCATGTCCCACTCCTCCTGAATCATTTCCCTAAACACTCTATGCACTGGGAACACATTCTGGGACTTGCAAACCGCCTGGAAAAGCAGGTCCTCTAATGTAGAATCCTCCTCCAGACCCTCAATCGGCATGTTAAGCGCCTTCAGCGTCTCCGTGATAAGCGCTGGCAGCTCTTCCCGCCAGAACACCCTCACCACTCGTGCCTGATCCTCCGGCTCAGTGAGCTCACCTTCCTCCAACTCCTCTTCTAAGTCTAACTCATTCAAGTCCTCAGACTGCTCCTCTACCTCTACTGCCTCTGTTGTGTCACTCAGTCTCGTCTTCTTAGAGGGGATGCCGCTCGCTCCCGACTCCAGTGGAGGCCCCGGATGCTTTCCCCCCCCCCCCTGTCGCCCCTGCTGGACCCAGCCCCCCCTTTCCAAGGGCTTGTTGTAACAGGGCTACAAAATCTTGAGAGAAAATCGCCGCCAATCCACCTTGGATTAGGGCAGGTGAAGAGGGAACATCTGGCGCCGAAGATGGCCCCGCTACTGGCTCCAGCAGGGGTCCCGGAGCAGAAACTGGAACCGAAAGGATGGGAGGCTGACCCTTCTGGCTCTCTCCCACATCCTCTCTGGCCATCTCCGCTGAGGCCACTTCCTGCGTACATCCCCTGCATACCCCGGCCTCAGACAGTGCCTCTTTCTTCGCTCCACACATCAAACACACTGGCTTAGGAGACATGCTTGCCAGCCTGCTCCTCAGCACTGCTTAGACAGAAAAACCCCTCTTCTCTTTTTTTTTTCTTTTTGTCAATGAAGCTCTATCAATGACTCTGCCCTACAGAGCCTGCCATCCGCTGCTAATAAAGTCACACTATGACAACCCGGGGCCTACCGACACCTTTCCCGCGGTTTTGCCTACGTGGCCATGCAACTGCACCCGTGCAAAGAAACGGCTGGCCCCCTCAATCACTGCCACCTGCGCAGCTTTACCTTGTGGATCCCGCTCTGCCAATTCTCTTTCTGTTCAATTCAATCGCGCTCTGCCTGCCAACGGTAGGAGCATCGAGAAGAGCACTCCCGGCAGACCGCAGGAGAAAGAGCGAGTGAGCTTCTGTCTGTGGCGGCGCCATCCGAATCGCTGATGCGATCCCCGGCCGCTGAGCACTCTCCGCTCTCCTCTGCACTCCCCGCTGACCAAGCGGTGGGTTCGGGAGCCAGACTCCTCCTCCTTCACACCCTATACAGGCAATTCAATCTTCCGCCAGACCGGAGGGGCGATACTCAAGGAGAGAGGGGGGTGGGTTGCTTTGAGAAGAGGCAGCCCCTGCAGCGCAAAACTCCTGCACAGGCTGATTCTGCCTTCCCCAAACCGCAGAAGCAACTGCAGGCTTCTGCCCCCAGTAACTCCAACTCAGCAATTAAGAAAATCCTAACTCTCCTTATTCACTACTCCTGTGAGTCCTGAACCCCTGGGGTCAACACTCCTCCAGCTGCTTTGGAGACTGAGCTTACTGGAGAAGGAGGCGGATCCTGGCCTATTTATACAGAGGGCACCAAAAGAGTGACATGCTCAGTCTTGAAGGCTGCGGGAGGAGGTGCTTAACCCCTGAGGTTCAGGACTAGACTGGAGGGACGATCAGGAACAATTATTTTAAACTTAAATAATCTTCAGATACCACTCTAGGCCGGACCCAAAACTCTCCAGATCCAAAATTGCTGTCTCATTTTTCTATCAAATGGTATATAATACATGACCATAGCAGAAAGAAAATCACTGTTATAACATATTGAATAAGAGGGGTACAATTTTCGTGAAATATGCAAAAATTAACCTGGCTGCAGAATGTAGATTAAAAATTTAAAGTAAGCCTTCAAAGGGTTAATTTTGGTGGCCTTGGGAAGTTGAAGATGAGAAGTCGATATGGCCAGCCAGCACTTAATGGATGTTTTTGCAGATTTGGAGCAGTGATAGGCAGAGGGCTGGGAGACAGAGTATTGGGTCCCACATGGAAACTTCGTATTCTCAGCTATCCAATACGGGAAGACTGAATGGCCCACTTTGGTCTTAAGTGTTCATTAAAACGTATTAGTTTTCCATGTGTTCAGCCACTAAACGTGATGTGGCAGTGGTGTCAGATCCACACTAGCCAATGAGGTCATGTAGTGTGTGTCCCCATGCAGTTAGAGTGCACCTAACACCACTCCTACACTAAGCAGTTTGCTGAGATTACTGTGGGTGCAGTTACTGGCTAAGTGCAATGACAGTGGGCACACACTGATGCCGCCCCCATACTAACCCCAATGCACAGGCACCACTCACATGCCAACCCCCACCTACAGTAAGTAATTAGCATGGGATTTTTTTTCCATGTTTCACAGAAAACCTGCATCAGAGAATATCAAACATTTTTGAAAAGCAAGAACAGACATTTTGCCATAAAACAAAGTTACTTCACCTGTAGCAGGTGTTCTCCATGGACAGCAGGATAAGTCCTCACTAACATCTCAGCTCCTTCTAGAAGCATTTAGAGCAGTCCCTCTGTGCATGTATGTGTATTCCCACATGTCACTGGCTTCATCACCTCAATATGGTAATCAATTTAGCAGAATAAAACTCCACAGAAAGGAGGGAGGATTATGAGGATTTATCCTACTGTCTGCAAAGAATACCTGCAACTGGTAACTGTTTTCTCCATGGATGAGCAGGATACGTGCTCACATACAGGATTTCCTAGCTACCAGCTTCTCAGAAAGTAAAAATGGTAAATGGAGTGTTGCAATTGCAACTGGCAGACACTAACAAAATTGCCTTGTTTTGGAAACAGGCCCTTTGGAATATACAGCCAGAACAAGGCTGCATGAAACAAATGAAAAAAAAATGGGGTGGGGTGGAGTTGGATTCTAATCGTTGAACAGATTTCAGAGTAGTCTGGCCGAATCTGCTGTCAAGTCCAGAGTCCCTTTCCAAATAGCAGTGAGACGTGAACGTGTGGACAGAGGTCTAAGTTGTAGCTTTGACACCCATAGGCAAAACACAATAGCAGATCCTAGAGTGGGAAGTTGGGGGCAGGTGGGGTGGGTATCAGAGAGCCAGAAGAGGAACAGATTGACACAGTAGTGCCCCCTTGAAGCAGTGCATGCACATGGCACTTAAAAAGCTTTCAGGCTCCTCTTTAATCTGGGTATTTGGTGCTTTTAAAAATTTGGCACTATAGGGAGTTGCCGTTGCCTAAATCTGGGCCCAAGTTCAACCAGAACAAGAATTCCTAAATTGTTTTGCTTGTTGAGGATCTAGCCCAGTGATAAGCATTTGTTTATCCAGTATTTTGCCTTTGCATCAAATGTAAAACTTCCAATTGCACATAACCTATAATCAATAAACAAGGGGTGAAAAGATTAATAAAATGAGTACTGGAAGTTTTCCAAATTATCACTGCTATACTGATTTCTACTTTTGTTTGTCACGCAAGTTGTACTGGTTATGATGTCCACTGGCTGACAATTGTACATTTGGATTTGATTACCATGTTGCTGTTAAGTGCCGTCGAGTCCATCTTGACTCATTGCGACCCTCTGGATAGTTGTCCAAAACTGCGCTCAGTCTTGTCAGGCAGCTCATTGTAGACAGAGTGGAAGACATCTTTGCAGCTTCTGACTCTTATTTCATACACAGCTACATCAGCAATCAGATGTCCCAAGGGCTTTGATTCAACCATATCATAAATGCTGACTTTACTCTGAAAAGTCTTCAGCTTCTCCCTAGTAGCCAGTTGAGTGTCTTTGAACCTGGAGGTCTCATCTTCCAGCACTATACTGCAATTTGTTTTGTTGTGACTATCCACTGGGTTTTCATGGCAAGCTACAGAAGTAGATTGCCAGGCCTTTCATCCACACAGTTTAAATTTTAGTGTTGTTGCCATTGTCACAGAAATGTGATCCTCTGCCACCATCACCATCCCATTCTGCTGCTGCCCAGATGGGTGGTTTATCTTGGTCTGGCACCTCAGCTGCGACCTGTCCATCTTAGGAGACCCTGCCAGTAGTTAAACCACCGATAACTTAGCCCTCAGCATCACTGATGCACACAAGCTCTCACAGCACGACAAGCTGCAAACCAAGCGTTTACCATACTGTATGCTTTTAACATTATGTAAACACACACATAATACACATAGATATATAAATGTACATGCATATGTGGAGATTTATATAACATTTGTAACAGGTACTGTGTATTTTGGTTCACAATACTGGTGAAAACCTTGCCAGTTCAGTGTGCTGGTAGAAGTCTGAATATCTAACCTTTAGTAATTTCAATGACGTGCATTAAAAGCAGATAAGTACTTCTTTGAAAACATAAAACTCTGAATTAAATATGTTCAATTGCAAATGTATTTATCAAACCAACTTACACAATCTTTTATTAAATGACTGACTGGGTCTCAGACTCAAGGTTCACCGGAGTGCCGTGAGGCTGCTCATGCGGAGCCTATTTTTGCATCAATGACCCGTTACGTCTAGTCTTAAGAAGTCATGTTTTAGACTCAATCTCAATTTGAATTTTTATCTTATACACTGGAGTTTCGACTTTGGTATAGGATCGCGTAAACAAAAAAGAGCAGTGCTTAGCTTTGTCGTTGTCTTTCCCCTGACCGACGGGGAAAGACAACAAAGCAAAGCACTGCTCTTTTTTGTTTACGCGATCCTATACCAAAGTCGAAACTCCAGTGTATAAGATAAAAATTCAAATTGAGATTGAGTCTAAAACATGACTTCTTAAGACTAGACGTAACGGGTCATTGATGCAAAAATAGGCTCCGCATGAGCAGCCTCACGGCACTCCGGGGAACCTTGAGTCTGAGACCCAGTCAGTCATTTAATAAAAGATTGTGTATAAGTTGGTTTGATAAATACGTTTGCAATTGAACATATTTAATTCAGAGTTTTATGTTTTCATTGATGAATAATCACTCTGATACAAGTTGACCAAAATAGATTTATAAGTACTTCTTGTCAGTGAAAACCTGCTTTTCATTTTTATTACCTATAAATGAAAAGCTGTATATGTATTTCATAAGAATAAAAATGTCAGACCTTTCTTTGAATACTGTCAAGTATGAACAGGACACTAATGTACCTGAATGTGAGCTACTACTGGAAAGGTGCGAGCTAAACCCATACAACTATGTCGTAATAATGGCTACATCATCATTGCTGGTTTTGGTCACAGTCTAGAGCAGGGGTGTCAAACTCTAGTCCTGGAAACCACAATTCAGTCATGTTTTCAATATATCCCTAATGAATATGAATGTGATGTATTTACATGCACTACTCCATGAATATTCATTAGGGACATCCTGAAAACCAGGCTGGCTTGTGGCCCTCCAGGACACCCCTGGTCTAGAACCTTACTCTTCACTCCCAGTCAAGGGCCACCAATGGGTCAGGTTTTCAAGATACTCCTAATAAAGATGCATAGTAGAGAGTATGCAACTCTCTCATTCATGTTCATTAGGGGGATCCTGAAAACCTGATCAGTTTGTGGCTCTCAAGGATGGGAGTGAAAGCCCGTCTTCCATTTTCAATTTATGTATGTTCAATGCATTGTTCTGTGGATTTGTATGGAAAATGTGGAATGATGCAGACAAAGCCTTACTGGGTAAGCAGTTATTTTCCACCCTAAAAGTGACCTCTAGAGGTAGTCTCCATTTGGCAGAGTGCCTTTAATGCTAGTTAATATCATTCTGAGCTACAAAGCTCACTCCTGCTTGGCTAATTAGTCTTTTAGAAACTAATATCATTAGATGGCCAATTCTGTGAGGTTCGTCCAAAGCTTTGCCTGCTATGGCTGTTAACATTTTTACTCAAAAAATAAGCTGGAAAAGGTGTGTAAACATCAACGAAAGGTAACCAATATAGTAAAGCAAATACATCTTTGGTGAATAAAATCACAAACATTAAACATACATAAGTGTGTTCATATAAGACAGGCATGTCCAACTTCAAACAGGTCGTGATCTACTTTTTCCGGCCAAAAGTGCCAGTGATCTATCACCATAAAAAGCGTAGTTACTCACCTGTAACAGGTGTTCTCCAGGAGCAGCAGGAATCAGTCCTCACTTATGGGTGACGTCGGCGCCGACGGAGCCCTCGCGGAGCAATTTTCCCCAGCTTTCAAAGAAAGCCTTTGGGAATTGCAGCGCGCATGCGCGGTCCTCTTCCCGCCCAAGGGTGCCATCTTAGCCAGTCAGATGACATAGCTAAAAAGACAGCATAAAAATTTGCAAAAAAAGTAAAGCAGACGATTGCAACTCCAAGGGGAGGAGGGAGGGTTGTGAGGACTGATTCCTGCTGCTCCTGGAGAACACCTGTTACAGGTGAGTAACTACGCTTTCTCCAGGACCAAGCAGGAAGTCAGTCCTCACTTATGGGACGCCCAAGCTTAAGGCTACCGGAGACCCTAAGCACAAAAATGAGCTCCCTCTAGCTCAGCAGCACAGAAGGAAAGAATCTTCGCTGAATTATTACCCACCGGTAGCCCACATCCGGGATGGAGGGTAGGAGTTGCTCAGACCTCAAAGAGATTACGGAGGACTGCCTGTCCGAAAGCACTGTCCCTGCGGGACTCCCTCTCAAGACAGTAATGGACCGCAAAAGTCTGGCTCGAAGACCAAGTAGCGGCCCGGCAGATATCTGCCAGCGGAACAGAGCGGAGGTAAGCCACTGACGTGGCCTTTGCCCGAACGCAATGGGCCGTGACTCGACCGTCCAAGGAGAGTCCGGCTGCCCCATAAGCCCAAGAGATACAGTCCGCAACCCAGATGGACAGAGTACGCTTGGAGACCGGGAGCCCCAATTTATTGGGGTCAAAAGACACAAAAAGCTGAGCAGCTTTACGGTGCTCCCGCGTACGGTCAAGGTAGAAGTTCAAAGCCCTTCTACAGTCCAGGGTATGGAGGACCGTTTCAGCTCGGCTGGAGTGTGGTCTGGGAAAGAAGGTTGGAAGTACCACCTCCTGATTGATATGAAAAGGGGAGACCACTTTTGGAAGAAATTTTGGGTGAGTCCGTAGGACTACCCTATTTTTGTAGAACCGAGTGTAAGGGGGATCAGACACGAGGGCCTGCAATTCACTTACGCGTCTAGCGGAAGTGAGGGCTATCAAGAACAGTGTTTTCCAAGAAAGAAAACGGAGAGAGAGAACAGGTAGCCATAGGTTCAAAAGGCGGACAGGTGATCCGCTGTAAAACCACATTCAGGTCCCAGTCAGGCGCTGGCGGGCGCAGAGGTGGTTTAAGTAGAAGGAGACCTCGGAGAAACCTCGCTACGAGAGGGTCGTTGGAGAGAGGTCTGCCGTCCACCGGCACATGATGTGCTGAAAGAGCACTGAGGTGAACTTTGACGGAGTTGGACTTAAGTCCCAGATTAGAGAGGTAAAGCAAGTACTGCAAGACCACCGACACCGGGCAGGAGAAGGGATCCTGAGACTGTCGGGTACACCAAACGGAAAAACGACACCATTTAAGGGCGTAGCATTTGCGGGTAGAAGGTCGTCGCGAAGCTAGGACGACCTCCTCCACCTCTGCCGGCAGGAGAAGGGGAGCGAGGACTACCCTCTCAGCAGCCAGGCCATTAGGTTGAGAGACCTGAGGTTGGGGTGTAGCAGAGACCCCTGATCCTGAGTGAGGAGATCCGGTTGTAACCCCAGAGGGAATGGATCCTCCACCACTAATTGCAGCAGGAGCGGAAACCACGGCTGTCTGGGCCAGCGAGGGGCCACCAGGATCATGAAGGCTTTGTCTCGGAGAACCTTGAAAAGAGTCCGAGAGACTAGCGGGATGGGAGGGAAAGCGTACAGAAGGCTCCCCGACCATGAGAGTAGAAAAGCGTCCGCCGCAACCCGAAGGGGGTGTGGCTGACGAGAGCAGAAGCGAGGAAGTTGCCGGTTGTGAGGACTGGCAAAGAGATCCACCGTGGGGAGGCCCCACTTTAGAAAGAGCTTCTGAACTACCAAGGGATCCAGACGCCACTCGTGCGGCTGGAGGATCCTGCTGAGTTTGTCCGCCAGGTAATTCTCTTGGCCTGGGAGATAAACTGCCTTGAGGAGAATGCCGTGACTGACGGCCCAAGAGCAGAGCTTCTGTGCCTCCCGGCAGAGGAGGAAGGAGCCCGTGCCCCCCTGCTTGTTCACGTAGAACATGGCAACTTGATTGTCCGTCTGGACAAGGACGGACTGGTGAGAAGTCAGGTGGGAGAAGGCCTTGAGAGCCAGGCGGATCGCCCTGAGCTCCAGGAAGTTGATCTGCTGAGCAGACTCCCACGTGGTCCAGAGGCCCTGAGTACGTGCCCCTTGGCAATGCGCTCCCCAGCCCAGGAGGGATGCATCTGTTGTCAGCACCCGGGCCGGCTGAGGTGACTGGAAAGGCATTCCGAATATCAGGTTCGGCTGCTGAAGCCACCACCGGAGAGACGAGATCAGCGGCTCGGAGACGCGCACTAGGTCTGCTAGGTCGCCTGTGGCTTGTCGCCACTGCTGGCGGAGACACCATTGAGCAGGCCGCATATTCAGGCGGGCATTGGGGGTCACATGGACGGTGGAAGCCATATGGCTGAGTAGTCTCAGGAAGCGCCTGGCGGAGACCAGGGGCTGGCTGCGAAAACGGTCGGCTAGGTCCATGAGCCGTTGAGCCCTGTCGAGCGGTAGGTACGCTCGTGCCTGAGGAGTGTGCAGCCTTGCGCCGATGAACTCGAGATCCTGTGAGGGGAGCAAAGTGGACTTTGCGAAGTTTATAACAAAGCCCAAGTACTGCAGAAGAGTCACCGTGCGGCGCGTGGCGTTGGTGACCTCCAGAGCGGACGCTGCTCTGATGAGCCAGTCGTCGAGGTAAGGAAAGACATAGAGGCCGTGAAGCCTGAGATGGGCCGCCACCACCGCGAGACATTTTGTGAAGACTCTCGGTGCGGAGGACAGGTCAAAGGGCAGTACTCTGTACTGGTAATGATTCCCTGTCACCACAAACCTTAGGTATTGGCGGTGGCTTGGGTGGATGAGGATGTGCGTGTAGGCATCCTTTAGATCCAAGGAGCATAGCCAATCTCCCTGCTGGAGGTAGGGCAGAAGGATTCCAAGGGAAAGCATCTTGAACTTCTCCCGCACGAGGAACTTGTTGAGGTTGCGCAAGTCCAGGATGGGTCTGAGGCCTCCTGTTCTCTTTGGTATTAGAAAATACCTGGAATAAAAGCCTTGACCTTTCAGGTGGTGGGGCACCGGTTCCACCGCCTGTTCCTGTAGAAGACCTGCTAACTCCTGAAGGAGTAATTCCCTGTGCAGAGGGGGTCGTGGAGGTTCTCCCGGAAAATAGGAGGGAGGGACCTGGTGGAAGTGGAGAAGATAGCCTTCTCGCACGACTTGAAGCACCCAGGCATCTGAGGTGATGCTGGACCACCTGTGGGCGAAGTGAACCAGCCGGCCTCCGGTGCTGGGAGGAACCAGCGGGGGGGGAGAGGCTATGCTTAAGGAGTCAAAAACCCCCACCCTGCTGAGCAGGGGCTGGTGGTGCAGGCTTGGGGGCTTGCTGCCTACGGGACCCGTTACCCCGTCCCTTGGCCTGCTGGCCCTGTTGGGGAGCTGCAGGGGCCTGATAATGGGGGTATTGTTTGTAGGCAGCCGCCTTCCTCGGGTAAAAGGACTTTTTTCCCGAGCCCTTCTTTTTCTGGGAAGGGGCGGAGGTCTTCCTAGAAAGCCTGGTCCTGGTGAGAGTCTCCGTCTCAATTTGTGCAGCCTTTTCAGCCATGGGCTTGCCAAAGAGGTTTTCGCCTCGGCAGGGGACATCGACCAACTTGTCCTGCACCCAGGGCTCAAGGTCAGACGACTGAAGCCAAGCCTGTCGGCGGGCACCGATGCCGGCTGCGGCCACTCGAGCCGATGCTTCAAAGCCATCATAGGCTGCTCGGGACATGAATTTTGAGCATTCCCGAATGCCAGTGGACAAGGCCAGGAACCTCCGCAAGGGTTCCTCGGACAAACCAGCGGAGAATCCGGCTAGCTCTTTAGCCAGGTCTCGGAGATACATGCCCATGTATAGCTGGTAGGTCTGGACACGACACGCAAGCATAGAGCCCTGGAAACACTTCTTACCAAGGCCATCCAGGTTACGGGCCTCCCTGCCAGGAGGCACCGAGGAGTGCATCTTCTGGCTCTTAAGACGATGCATGGCCGATTCCACTACCATGGAATGGTGTGGTAGCTGTGCTTTATGGAAGCCAGGGCTCTTGCGGACTCGATAGATAGAATCGACCCGCTTGCTCAGGACCGGCGAGGTGGCCGGACTCTCCCACATGCGGAAGAGTAGTCGTTCCAGCATAGGAGGAACCGGTACAGTAAAGTGTTCCCTTGCGGGAGAGTCATACTGGAGGGCGTCGAGCTCTTCGGCTCGAGGCTCCTCCTCGGGGTCCGCAGGGAAGGCCAAAGCCTTGGCCATATCCCTGACGAAGTCCGAGAACCGGGCATCCTCCGGGGGGGACTGCTTCCGAGGTTCGGACTCCGGTGAGTCCGAGGGGACACACCGAGTCCGGAAAGAATCAGGCGACTCTTCCTCTTCAGACTCCCAGACCGACTCCGACGAGGACTCGGTGGGGTCGGCCCGGGCAGGGCGCGGCGCCTGCCGCCCCGACGCCGAGGGAGTCGGCGTCGGCGACCTCGGTCCCGAACGGGAGGCCGAGGGTGACCTCGACCGAGGATCGACTCGAGTTCGCATCGACTCGAGGATCGGCTCGGTCTCCGGGGTCGACTTGGACGTCGACGTCCCGGCGGTCGGGGCAGCGACGCCAGCGAAGCCAGCGAGCAGTGCCCGCTGCTGGTCCATGAAGGCAGACAGTCTGCTCTCCAAGGCCGTCAACCTGAGTCCGAGCTCAGGTGACCCAGCAGCCCCCGACTCGGGCCCCGACGGCGTCGGGCCCGACGTCGGCTGTCGCGGAGGCGAGTCCAGGAGGACCACAGGACTTACCCGAGCAGGCAGCTCCGACTCCAGGCGAGGTCGCTTCGTGAGGTGCTCCTTCTCCAAGGACCCGGGGCGACTATCGGGGCTATGCGACCTGGCCCTCGCGGAGCCAGGAGCGTCCACCGACGCCGCCCTCGCGGGTTTCACCTTACGTCGATGGTCCCCGGAGGGAGAACCCCTGTCGGAGGAACTCCGGCGACGGTCCGAGCTGGAACCTTTGGACGCGGAGGCCTCCGACGAGGTCCGGGTACGGCTGGGGTCAGCGAAGATCCTATCCCGCTGATGCCGCCGACTTCTCAACGCTTTGGAGGACATTTTGCCGCAGGGCCCACAGATCATTTCTTCATGATCCGGGCCCAGGCAGCGGAGGCAAAAGTCGTGTGTGTCAGTTAGTGACATATTTCGGTCACACTGACCACACCGCTTGAAACCACTGGCAGCCATCGGGGGAAAAAGGGCCCCGGCGAGGTCAAAGGACCGGGCTGCCAGGGAAAAACCGAAAACGAAAACTGACTAAGTCAAAAAAACCGAAAAGAAGAAGAGGACTCGTGACCAGCGTCGCGAGTCCGGGCGGGAAAAAGACCGGCGTCGAACCGAAGGAAAAAGAATAAAATTATGAAGAAATATCAACTTTTTCGCGGGGACACGACGGGGACGTCTGTAGGGCTCCGCGGAAAAAAGAAGACTGGCTAAGATGGCACCCTTGGGCGGGAAGAGGACCGCGCATGCGCGCTGCAATTCCCAAAGGCTTTCTTTGAAAGCTGGGGAAAATTGCTCCGCGAGGGCTCCGTCGGCGCCGACGTCACCCATAAGTGAGGACTGACTTCCTGCTTGGTCCTGGAGAAATTAAGTTTCAAATTAGTTAAATTTTAACCCAATAAAGTTGGAGGATCCCCCACCTTTTTAATGAACTTTCTGTCATTTACTTGGATGTGATCAGCTGTTAAGCAAATTAAGCAAAAACAAAGCAGAGACGAAGATCCAGGAAGAACTGCGAGGGGAAATGGAAAGTACATTTTTTCTTAAAGTTTTATTAATAACTTTCTTAACTGTTTTAATAACTTTCTTTAACTATTATTGAGTAATTTGTGTCAAAGTTAGGATAAGTATTGATCCAGGCTGATCATTCATAATCTTTAATATTTCGCTCGTGCTCATTAGTGAGATGTCTGAGCCTGCATTTCATCCACCAGCTTTTTGAAGTTGGGTGAATATTGTGTGAGGGCCAGTCTCAGGGAATCCTGGAGATGTTCATCTGTCATGTTGGAACATTGTATACTCTTATTTTCAGATGGGAAAACACAGATTCACACAAATAAGTTGAACTGAAACAGGAGTGTACAGCTTCATTGCATCTTCTCAAGTTGGGAAATTTGTCTCTAGGCACTAGCTCCCAAAATGATTCTTGCTCAGCACGGGTCTTGAGAAAAAAGTCATTTTTAAGGGTTAATATTTTGTTTTCAAGAGATGGCTTGTTCAATGAGTAATTTTTTACTGATAGCAGCTGCAGTTTCTTTAATGTCCACATCTACTTTGAATGGGTATAACAAGTACTCTACAACTGTTCCAATTTTTTGGAAGTCACAGAATCTATTTTCGAATTCCTGGATAACAGAACAGATTTCTGTCACATACTTCTTGTTCTGAAAACCAAAATTTGGACATTGTCCCAGATGGTCCTGCATATTAGGAAAATGATCAAAAGTGTTGTTTGCAAGGTCAGTCATCATTAGCTCAAATCTGCTCTTGTAGGATGAAACTGCACTCATCTTGTCAATGCATTTGTTTTTACCTTGTAGTTAAAGGTTCATATCACTTAGTTCACCTGTAAAGTCAGCGAGAAATGCCAGATCACATAACCATGCCTCATCTTCCAACTCTGCTTGGTCATCTCCCCTCTCCTTCAAAAAACGTCTTATTTCATTAAGCAAATCACAAAATCTTTGCAGAAATTTGTGCCTACTTAGGCACCTTACATCTGTGTGCAAAATGATTTCCGCTGCCCCTTCATCAAGAGTCAGATTGAAAAGCCATCTTTGAAGTGATCTTCCACAAACTGAATTTACAATTTTGAAAGTGATGTCCATGACAGTCTTTTGTATTGAGTCTCTTGCCAAAACCTGCTGGTAAATGATGCAGTGGTAAGAAAGGAAATCTGGGAAGTCGTCATGCAGAGGGCTACGAAACCGTTAACCTCACCTGTCATTGCTCTTGCTCCATGCGTAGTGATGGAAACAAGTCTATGCAATGGAAGATTACACTTTGTCACTAAAGAATGGAAAGAAATGAATATTTCCTGACCGGTAGTTCTCCCTTTTAAAGAAATCATTCCAAGTAGTTCTTCTTTAACACTGAAGTCTTCAAAAAACATCCAGATAAAGACTAGTAACTGGGCTATGTCTCTTATGTCTGTAGATTCATCCAGTGGGGAGTGAGAAAGCAACACAATTTGAAACATCCTCCAAGAATTGTTCAGTTGTGTCTCCAAATATCTTTTTTATTCGCTGCACAACGGTGTTTTTTTGACAACTGTACATCTTGAATAGCAGCTATGATCTCTTTCTTATTTTTAAATCCTTCAAAAAGATTGTCAGCTGCTTCAAGAAAACAATCTTTTACAAATTCCCCTTAAGTGAAAGGTTTGCATTTCTTTGCAAACAGGTTGTTGACCTTGAAGGATGCTATGGTTGCATTGACCGAATGTGACCTTGGCTTTGCCATCAATTGCTGCTGAGTAGCCAATTTTGATTTAAGTTCTTTGAGCTTCAGTTTACGAATTTCACTTTTGTGTGGAAAATCAGCATCAAACCTATTGCTATGCAGAGCCTTATAAAGACGTTCCAGATTACCCTTTTTGGGCAAGGATAATGAGGCGTTACAAATTAAACAGCACTTGTCTTTCACCATGATGAAGTAGTCCATTTCCCATTCATCATGAAAGTGGTAGGTTTTGCTCTTCTTTGGAACACTAATCTTCATTATACTGGGGTGGCTGGATGTAAGAAGGCCAAATCTACTAAGTTAGTATAAACACTGGCTGAATCTGGTCCAAAACTGTCACTGTCCCAAAGTATTAAAGATCAACAGGAACTGAAGACCCCTGGATGATGTGCAATACAAGGACTGGAGATGCCAAAACCACAAATGCAGTTCTAAAAGTAAAAATAAGAATTCATCATCCTGGCACCAATAATCAAATACCACCAATCATCAAAAAAACTCAAACACCTGTCCAGCAAACCAGATAAAATCAAATACTGCCAAACAAGTTCAAATACCACCACAAGCGATTTAATAAATTCTGCACACAGTGTAGAATCAACGCAAAGGCAAGGCGAAATAAAATTGCAGTGCAGAATCAACGCAAAGGCTAGGCAAAATAAAATTGCAGAGGCAAGCAAAAGTCACAGTGGTTTGAAACAATTCGAAGGCAAGGCATAGGCAAGTTAGAACAAAATTGGAAAAGCCCACCAAACTCACCAAATTCTTGACACTTTGTTGTGTCTGCCCGAAAACGTTTAATGAAAGTGAACTATAAAGCGACCAACAAAAAGCACATGACACAACTAATATGGTAAGTGTATTCAGGTAAAGCCCGTGCGAATGGATATCGCCCGGTATATAACACATTTCTAAGGGGTGTTGGGGCGGGGACAGGAATGGGTGATTCTGAGAGGCAGGAGACCAGGTATGATGCCGGGCCTGTGGAATCTCATCGCGGGGCACAGGCAGCAGCCCCCTGGGGTACCCACTTGGAATGAAAACAAGCGCCCCCAATACACCCGCAGGCAAGGAAAAAAGACAGGCAAAGGATCAGCAGCAGCGGCAAGCCCTCGGCAGATGACCTGCCGGCACGAGCTCTCTCCTAGTGACGGTGCGAGCTGCTGGAGAGATGGAGCCAAGTGGGGCTGGCGATCTACCGCTGACCCCTCCGCGATCAACAGTTAGATCACGATCTACCTGTTGGACATGCCTGATATAAGACACTTAGGTCTTTCAATTCTAAATCAGCACACACTGAGTAAGCAATAAGTCAAAATGAATTGTGAAAAATACAATCAATCAAAAATTGTGAACATGCACTTAAATTTTCAAAAATCTTCCATCAGTGTTGAGAACACTTCTCCCTTGTGTCCCATATATAATGTTCAAAGATGCTAGCCTCTTACATGGGCCATACTTCGCCTAGTTGCTTCAAGGAGACAAAATGCTGAACTTATACATTATATTATTTCTCTATTTTCAATCTATCAAAGTAAGAATCTTCATAGACTTGACTGCTTTCTTCTAAGTATATCTGATCTACACATATGTATAAATATCCATTTATTTATGTAGAAGCATTTTAAAGCAGAGCAAGGATATTGAATTGTTCATATTGTGAATGCTCTTTTTGGTAACATTATTTCTCAGCACTGAAAAGAAACAAGACTTTCTAAATCACTGTGTCACCCTTTCTTTGAATACTCTACCTTTGATCAAAGGTTGATCAGCTTCAAACTTTTCTATGCTTTTCAGAAAGTTCTTGGGGTCTGAAAAGAAGTAATTAGATCTTACCTGCTAATTAGTGTTCCTGAAGGAACGACAGTCCAGTCCCTTTACTTCTGGGTTGCGTAACCCTTCCAGCAGCTTGGAGGCTGAGCCCAACCTTTTTGGAGGTGGAGCGGTACAAATACCACTGAGACCACCCACCAACCCCAGTAATCGACTGAAAAAGCAGACTAAATGAACCTCTGTAACAACTATAACTTAAACCTAACAAACATGCAAACTCCGGGAGGGGTGGCCCGACTGTCGACCCCCCCGTTCCCTTATCTGTTTTTTTTTTTTTTATAGGTAAATAGGAAATAGGTAATAGGTAATAAGGGTAGAGGAAGGGGAGGGGAGAAGGCGCCGTGGGAGGACTGCTCGCCTACTTACTCCTGGCCTCCCTCACCCCGATCTGGTTCCCCGCTCGGTTCGCTGTTCCGCCCTTCTCCGACAGGCCTTCAGGTCCGACATAGCCGGGTGGGATCAGGGACTGGACTGTCGTTCCTTCAGAAACACTAATTAGCAGGTAAGATCTAATTACTTCTTACTTATCGTCACTCCAGTCCAGTCCCTTTATTTCTGGGAAGTACCCGAGCAGTTCAATTCTGGGTGGGATTCGGCAAACCGGACTGAAGAACCGCTAGGCCAAACCGAGCGTCCGCTGAACTCTGCACATCCAGCCTGTAGTGCTTGGTGAAGGTATGCAGAGAGGACCAAGTTGCCGCTCTACATATATCCAGCGGGGGGACTAGACTGAATTCTGCCCATGAAGTAGCCTGAGCTCGGGTGGAATGAGCCCGCAGCCCCCCCGGAACCTGCTTGCCTTTCAGGATGTAGGCGGAAGCAATCGCCTCCCTAATCCACCTAGAGATGGAGGCCTTGGCCGCCGCTTCCCCTCTGTGGGGACCTCCGAACTTGACAAATAGCCGGTCTGACTTCCGGAATGGAGCGGTGCGGGAGAGATAGCGCTTTAGGGCCCTTTGAACATCTAATAGCCGCAGCCTGCTATCCCTGCCTACCAGACCCCCGGTTGGGAAGGTCGGGAGCGTGACTGTCTGGTTTACATGAAAAGGAGAAATAACCTTGGGAATGAAGGAGGGCACCGTGCGCAGAACGACCTTGTCCTTGAGGAAGGCCAGGAAGGGGGGTTTGGAGGAGAGTGCTTGTAACTCGGAGACCCGCCTGGCCGAGCAGATCGCAACCAGGAAGACTGTCTTCAGGGTTAAGTCCTTCAAGGAGGCCCTCTTTACTGGTTCAAACGGTTCCCCTATCAGCGCATTTAGTACCAGGTTAAGGTCCCAGGGGACGACGACCGACCTCCGCTGGGGACGCAGACGTCGTACTGCTCTTAGGAACCTGGCGACGTCCGTGTGCACCCCTAACGGCTTGCCGTGGATCTTTCCTCTATAGCACGCGATAGCGGCTAGTTGTACTCGAAGTGAACTGTGCGCTAAACCCTTGTCAAACCCTGCTTGCAAAAATTCCAGGATTTCCGGGACTGAGGCCGCAAGGGGCTTCCTTCGGCGCTCCGCGCATCATGCCTCGAAAATGCGCCAGACCCTTACATAGGCGAGACACGTTGAGCGCTTCTTAGCGCTCAACAACGTTGAGATTACTGCAGCCGAATATCCTCGCTTCAGAAGCCGCGCCCTTTCAAGAGCCAGGCCGTAAGCGAGAACCGATCCACGTGAGGCATTAGAACCGGGCCTTGCCTGAGAAGGTCGCTCCTGCAGGGCAGTCGCCATGGGTGGTCGGCTAACAGTCTCACCAGGTCCGCGTACCAGGGGCGGCGAGGCCAATCCGTGGCTATGAGGATTACCAGGCCCTGGTGGGACTCCACTCGCTGAAGAACCTTTCCGATCAGAGCCCAGGGAGGGAATACATAGAGGAGGCCCTCTGCCGGCCACTTCTGAGACAGGGCATCCAGACCTTCGGACATCCTCTCCTTTCGCCGACTGAAGAATCGGTCCACCTTGGCCGAAGAGAATCTTGCCATGAGATCCATTACTGGGAGACCCCACCGGGCCACTATTTGGTCGAAGATTACCTGCTCCAGTTCCCACTCTCCGTGGTCTATCCTGTGCCTGCTGAGGTAATCGGCCGTGACATTGTCCGTGCCTGCCACGTGCTGGGCCGAAAGCGCTTCGAGGTAGACCTCTGCCCACTGGAGGAGAGCGTCTGCCTCCTTCTCCAGGGCAGGGCTGCTGGTGCCGCCCTGGTGGTTGATGTACGCCACCGTGGTGACGTTGTCGGAGAGGACGCGGACTGCCTTTCTTCGTACCCGGGGCTCGAGCTTCTTGAGCGCTAGGGTGACGGCCCGTAACTCCAGTCTGTTGATGGGCCACTGAGATTCCAACGGGGACCAGCGTCCCTGAACGAACTGGTCCTCGCAGTGTGCCCCCCAGCCTGACAGGCTGGCATCCGTCGTCAAGAGAACCCACTGGGGGGGCTCGAGAGGCATTCCCCGTTCCAGGTTTCTCGGGCGTTACCACCATCGAAGAGCTCGTTTGGTCCGCGGAGCGCAGGGTAACTGTGTTGTCAGAGGATGAAGTTGCGGAGACCACCGTCGCAATAGAGATCGTTGCAATGGGCGCATGTGGGCTCTGGCCCAAGGTACTACCTCTATCGTCGCTGCCATTGTGCCCAGGACCTGAAGATAATGCCATGCTGAGGGGGTTCGCCTGCTTAGGAACCGAGTGATCAGTAGCCTTAGGTCCCTGGCCCGGGATGAGGGCAAGAACACTCTGCCCCTGCCGGTGTCGAACCTTGCGCCGAGATACTCGAGATTCTGGGAAGGGGTCAGCCTGCTCTTTGCTCGGTTGATCACCCACCCCAATTCTTCTAGCAAGCGAACTACTGCGTCCGTCGCCGTGCGACTTTCTTCCTCTGACTTTGCTCGGATCAGCCAATCGTCTAGATACGGGTGAACCAAGATCCCCCTCCTTCCGGAGGAAGGCCGCTACTACCACCATCACCTTGGTAAATGTTCGTGGAGCTGTCGCTAGGCCGAAGGGAAGGGCCTTGAATTGAAAGTGGCCCGCTGGTACCGCAAACCTTAGGAACTGTTGATGGGATTTTCTGACCGGGATATGCAAGTAGGCCTCTGTCAAGTCAAGGGCTGTCAGGAACTCCCCGCTCCTTACGGCTGCCATGACTGACCGCAGGGTCTCCATCCTGAAGTGAGGGACCCTGAGGCAGCGATTGACCTGTTTTAAGTCTAGAATTGGTCGGAAGATGCCTTCCTTCTTTGGCACCACGAAGTAAATCGAGTATCGACCTGAGCCGCACTGATCTGGGGGCACTGGTGACACGGCCCCGAGTGCAATTAAGCGCGTGAGAGTTGATTCCACCGCTGTCTTCTTTGCGGGGGTACCGCAGGGGGACAGAACAAAGGCTGGTGTTATCTGCTTCGAAAATTCGAGAGCGTAGCCCTCTCTGATCACCTCTAGTACCCATTGATCCGACGTGACCCGGGACCAGGCGGGAAGGAACTGTCTTAAACGTCCTCCTATGGGCAGCTCTTCCCCCTGGGCCCCCGCGGCTTCATTGTTGTTTTCTAAGAGACGAGGAGGAGGAGGAGGAGGTCGCCCCAAAACCGCGACCTGCTCCCCGAAACCCTCGAAAGCCCTGGCCCCTAGAAGGGAAACGCCCCCTGGAAAAGGGGCTGGATCTGGCGGGGCGAGATCTCCGGAAGTCCCTGGGCTGGGTACGTGCCGGGGGAAGTGAGCAGTTTTGCTTCGGTCTATCTTCCGGGAGTCTGCCACCCTTGGACTCGCCAAGATCCTTTACCAATTTCTCTAAATCCTCGCCGAACAACAGTTTCCCTTTAAAGGGGAGCCGACTCAGGCGAGCCTTCGAGGAAGTATCCGCTGCCCAATTGCGTAACCATAGATATCGCCTGGCCGCCACTACCGAGGCCATGTTCTTTGCCAGGCTCCTGATGAGGTCATACTGACTATCCGCCAAGTAAGCTGTTCCAGATTCCAACCTGCTTGCGTTGGTCCGCGTCTCATCTGCGGGGCTCTCGTCTGTCTGCAGGTGTTGTGACCACCTTAAACAGGCCCTAGCCACCCAAGCTCCGGATACCGAGGCTTGCAAGGCGAGGGCGCTTACGTCAAAGGCCTGCTTCAAGAGAGTATCCAACTTTCTGTCTTGAGGATCCCTTAAGGCTGCACTGCCCTCCACTGGAATAGTGGTCTTCTTGGTGACCGCTGACACTGCCGCATCTACCCTGGGAGACTTTAGCAGTTCTTTGTCTGCCTCTGGGAGGGGATAGAGACGAAGCATGGACCAGACTCCCCTTAGACTTGACTCCGGTTGGTCCCATTCTTCCTGGATCATCTGTCGCACTACCCTATGTACAGGAAAGACCTTCTGGGATCTTCTAATGGCTTGGATCAATGGATCCTCCAACGCTTCCTCTTCTGCAGGCGTATCGGAGGTCATATTGAGGGCCTTCAGGGACTCGTTAATCAAGGCCGGAAGCTCCTCCCGACGAAATACTCTAATTATCCTAGCCTGGTCTTCTTCCGGAATCTCCCCTTCTTCTAACTCCTCCTCATCCTCACCAAAGTCCTTGTCCGATGGCGTTTCTTCCGGAGATCCCTGTGAAAGGGTCTCCTCTTCGCTCATCCGGGGGCGCTTAGGTGGGACGTCGGAATCTGGATTGGCCGCCCTCGAGGACCTGGCTGTCTTGACCTCCGCTGCCGAGGGTGCCGCTCCTGCTGCCCCTGAACCTTGCTTACGTAGGCAATATGCCTTGTGGAGTAAGAGAATGAAATCTGGGGAGAAGAAATCTCCTACCCCATCCTCCCCCACCGGGAGAGGGGAGGGGGATAGGGAAGGGGTGGGCAAGTCCGAGGACGTAGACGGAGGGGCTTGCAACCCCCCCTCCCCTACTGGGAGTTCGTCTGACCCCTGGGAGGACTGGGCCATGGTTAAGTTAATGTCCTGCTCCGCAGAGGCCGCCAACACGGTACAGCTCCTGCAGATACCTGTTTCTGCGGACGTACCCCTGCGTATTCCACAGGAAAGGCAGCGGGATTTGGTTGACATGACCCGGGGCTGAGGACCTTCCAGTACCAGACCTCCAGGCCCGGGGTGAGGGACTCTTCTCTACTATGGAGCTAGCTCTTCCCTGGCTAACAGATCCGAGGTTTCTTTCCCCCCCCCAAGAGGTACACCAGGGAAAGAAACCGGCTATTTATTTATTTATTTATTACAGTTGCTTATATACCGCACTATTCGGCATCAGCGCGGTTTACAGTATAACAAAGTGACCAAATACACACATTCTGTTTGGTTTTACATCGAACAGGAATATAAACGTGTATAACAGGGGTTGAACTATATACAAGAACTATTTACATGAAATATGCTATATACATGAAGTAAAATTCCTATAACCTGAAATATGCTATATACATGAAGTAAAATTCCTATAACATTGTTGAATAGCACAATAAATGATGAATCCCTTTTGAATACTTGAGACCTTGTGTGTATGGGCTGCAAAAGGCGGTGTTTCTTAGGTGGTGCTAACTAAATTCATCGCTGGTTGGGTAGTATTGGAGGAAGAGGTGATATTTGATTGCCTTCCTGAATTGGGTCAGGTCTGCTATAGCTCGAATGTCCGGTGAGAGTGCATTCCAATATTTGGGGACGTAAAGACTGAAGGCTCTGTTTGCTGTTGTGGTATTGCATTTAGTCAAGGTCTTCGGGGTTGTTAATAAATTTAGGGCTGTTGACCTCCTGGCTCTGTTGGGGGGCACTGTATGGATGAGATCAGTAAGTGCTGTGGAGGAAAGGCGCTTGATTGCCTTGAATGAGAGGATTAATGTTTTGAAGATAATCCTTCCGTGTATAGGTAGCCAATGAAGTTGTTTTAAAATCGGAGTCACGTGGTCTCTTCTGGAGGCTCCATGAAGAATCCTTGCTGCAGCATTAATCTTGAGGAAAAGGAAACCAATGAACAAATTAAAATGAACTAAATAGAAGGAAACCACTGTACTCAAAAATAAAGTTAAAAATGAAGTTAAAAATAAATTTAAAGTTAACAGCTCTGCTGCTAGTTAAAATTAAGATTCAAATTAATTACAGTTACATCCCTTTTACTTGCGGTTAGCTGTGCTGGGAATCTGTGGCCGATTCAGCGCTGTGTACCCGTTGGCTCTACACGTGGTAGGCCTCACCACGTGGAGCCAGAACGGGGAACTCTAAGGCTCTCTCCCGGTCGCGGCCCGACTCTCTCCTTGTTCACCGGAGCCGGAAACCTTTGATTCCTGTGAGGATCGCTGCCTAAGTTTTTCCCTCGCGGTCCCCGAAAGGACCGGACTTCGCCGCCGCGTCCTGCAGTCTCCTGACGGGTCTGGCGGTATCGGCAGGCCAGCGATGCTGCCTCAAGCGCTCAGCCTCCGGGGGGCTTCGGCGCGAGGCAGCAGCGATCCGCGCGTCTCAGCAGCAGAGGAGCAGAGTAGCAGTGAACCCTCCTCGATGCTGCGAGCCGCGGTTCTCCTCCGACGCCCGATCCGGTGAGGGGGGGGAGGGAGGAGGGAGAGGAGAGAGCAGGAGAAATTAAAGAGACAGAGCCCTTGTAATTAAAATTAAACACAGCCTAGAAACTGCAGTGGAACTTAAAGAAAATTAAAGTAGAGCAATTAAATGAAAAAATAAAATAAATTTAAAGAAGGACTCCAGTAAGCCCTAGGCTTACGGAACCCTCCAGCTGCTTGGAGGCTGAGATTACTGGGGTTGGTGGGTGGTCTCAGTGGTATTTGTACCGCTCCACCTCCAAAAAGGTTGGGCTCAGCCTCCAAGCTGCTGGAAGGGTTACGCACCCCAGAAGTAAAGGGACTGGACTGGAGTGACGATAAGGAACTACATTACAGCACAAATATATGAATCAGTGCATGGGATCACTATATGTTGACATTTTGTACTATGTGTACAAAAATAAATGGAGAGCCAGGATAAATACAAATTAAAAACTTGAGTGCTAATCTGAATAATTCTAAAACTTCAATTTGTTTTTTTTAACAATGTACAAACTTACTTAAATACTGCATATTAAGGTAGGCATATGAAATGACATCCGGAAGCAAACTGACTTCTACATACTATTCCATTTTACAAAGTACACAGCAGGTTGTAAGATGTATGCTGCACTAATTAGAATCTACTATTTAGTTAAATTATACATTCTTGAAATTGCCCTATGCAATTTTCTTAAATTTTGAAGGCCAGCAGATTTGCAAAAGTAATCAATTCTCTCATTCACTGGATCTAACTAGCCCATATTGGCTATTACATCTCAAGTATCACCACATATTCTGTGCAAACAATTCAGATTCCATCCCAGGTGAAATACTGTGTGACACTTTTTCAAACAAGGCTGCTGCCACAGGTTCCCAGAAAGCTTAAAGAAGTTTAAAACATGACTTAACAGCAACACTCCTAATTGATGAAGGGCAAATACTACTTGTTTTGTGCATGTTTGAAATGCTGTACAGTATAGAGTAGTTACTCACCTGTAACAGGTGTTCTCCAGGAGCAGCAGGAATCAGTCCTCACATATGGGTGACGTCGGCGCTGACGGAGCCCCTGTGCGGAGCATTTCCCCAGCTTTCAAGGAAAACCTTTGGGAATGCAGCACACATGCGCGGTCCCTTCCCGCCCAAGGGTGCCATCTTGCTCAGTCTGATGACATAGCTAAAAGACAGCAAAAAACAAAATGAAGTATATGACTGCAACTCCAGGGGAGGAGGGAGGGTCGTGAGGACTGATTCCTGCTGCTCCTGGAGAACACCTGTTACAGGTGAGTAACTACTCTTTCTCCAGGACCAAGCAGGAAGTCAAACCTCACATATGGGACTCCCCAGCTCTAGGCTACCGGGAACCCTAAGCTGAAAAAATGGCTCCCTCTCAAGAGCCTCAGCATTCGTGATAAGAATATCCTCTGAGAACACCCCCGTACGGTAGCCCAACACAAGGGCTGGAGGGTAGGAGTTGCCTAAACCGCAAAGAGATTACGGAGTACCGCCTGTCCGAAAGCACTGTCCCTTCGGGACTCTCTCTCGAGGCAGTAGTGGGCTGCAAAAGTCTGGCTTGAAGACCAAGTAGCAGCCCGGCAGATGTCTGACAACGGAACAGAGTGGAGATGAGCGACTGACACGGCTTTCGCCCTAACACAGTGAGCCGTGACTCGACCCTGCAAGGGGAGGTCAGCTGCCGTGTACGCCCAGGCGATACAATCTGCTTCCCAAGTGGACAACATACGTTTGGAGACAGGTAACCCAGGTTTTATTAGGGTCAAAGGAGACGAAGAGCTGAGTAGCCCTTCGATGACCCCGCATACGTTCTATGTAAAAAGACAACACCCTCTTACAGTCCAGGGTATGCAAGACTGTTTCAGCCCAGCTGGTATGTGGCCTGGGAAAGAAGGTCAGAAGAACCACCTCCTGGTTGAGGTGGAAAGAGGAGACGACTTTTGGAAGGAACTTCGGGTGGGTCCGTAGGACCACCCTGTTCCTATAGAACCGTGTGTACGGTCTATCAGAAACCAGAGCTTGTAGTTCACTCACACGTCTGGCCGAGGTAAGAGCTACCAGGAAGAGCGCTTTCCAAGAAAGGAAGTGCAAATGGCAAGTAGCCATTGACTCAAACGGTGGGCGAGTAAGTTGCTGCAAGACCACGTTCAAATCCCACTCAGTCACCGCTGGATGAACCGGAGGCTTGAGAAGGAGACCTCTGAGGAAGCAGGACACCAAGGGGTGAACCGACAGAGACTGTCCCTCCACCGGTGAGTGGTGCGCTGATAGAGCACGGAGGTGGACTCGAACAGAGTTAGACTTAAGGCCCAAGTCTGACAGGTGAAGTAGATACTGCAGTACTACTGGTACAAGGCAGGAGAAAGGATCTTCATTGCCCAGAGCACACCATATTGTGAACCTATGCCACTTGAGGGCATAGGACTTTCTGGTGGACTGCCTCCTAGAGGCCAAAACCACGTCTTCAACCTCCTTAGGTAGAAGCAAGGGAGCTAGCACTATCCTTTCAGCAGCAAGGTCATCAGATTGAGGGACCTGAGATTGGGGTTCAGAAGGGAACCCTGATCCTGAGACAGGATATCGTGTTGCAACCCCAGAGGGAAAGGAGTTTCCACCGCCAACTGTAGCAGAAGTGGAAACCACAGTTACCTCGGCCATATGGGGGCTACCAGAATCACCGAGGCCTTGTCCCGAAGAATCCTGAACAGAGTTCGGGCCATCAGGGGGGTGGGAGGAAACGCATACAGGAGGCCCGTAGACCAAGAGATCAGAAAAGCATCTGCTACCATTCTCAGGGGATGCGGCTGTCTGGAGCAGAACCTGGGCAGCTGATGGTTCAGTGGACTTGCAAAGAGATTGATGGATGGAAGTCCCCATCGTAGAAAGATCTGCTGGACCACCAATGGATTCAACTGCCATTCGTGGGGCTGGAGAATCCTGCTTAGCTTGTCTGACCAGGTAGATAAACTGCTTTGAGAAACATGCCTTGTTTGCAAAGGAGCAAAGGGCCTGGACCCTGTGCCCCCTTGCTTGTTCACATAGAACATTGCTACCTGATTGTCTGTCTGAACTAAGACAGACTGGTGAGAGGGGGCTTGAGAAAAAGTCTGTAGAGCCAAGCGGATTGCTCGCAGCTCCAAAAGATTGATCTGCTGTGTGGCCTCCCGAAGAGACCAGAGGCCTTGAGTGCATGTGCCCTGGCAATGTGCACCCCAGCCCTTTAAGGAAGCATCGGTCATCAGCACCCTTGTGTGTGCTGGGGCCTGAAAAGTTACCCCCCTGAGAAGGTTTGGGAGATGTAGCCACCACTGCAAGGAGTCCAAGAGTGGTTTGGACACCTTTACTCTGTCTCGGAGGTCGCTTGTGGCCTGCGTCCACTGAGCTCTGAGGCACCACTGAGCAGCACGCATGTGCAGGCAGGCATTCGGAGTCACATGTACCATGGATGCCATGTGGCCCAGGAGCCGCAGGAAGTGCCTGGCAGAGACCTGAGAATTGCTTTGGAACTGGTTGGCCAAGTCAATCAGTCTGTGGGCCCTGTCCTTGGGCAAGTAAGCTCTTGCCTGCAGGGTGTCTAATCTTGCCCCTATAAACTCTAGGTTCTGTGAGGGGAGCAAAGTGGACTTTGCGTAGTTTATGACAAAGCCCAGATGCTGAAGAGGAGAGACAGTACGAAGAGTGGCTTGTCTAGCCTCCTGGAGAGACTGGCTCCTGATGAGCCAGTTGTCCAGGTATGGGAAGACAAAAATTCCCCGATTCCTGAGATGGGCCGCCACCACCGCCAGGCATTTGGTGAAAACCCTGGGGGCGGGAGTTAGGCCAAAGGGAAGTACTCTGTACTGAAAATGGTTTCCTCCCACCACAAATCTGAGATATTGTCGGTGGTCTGGGTGAATGAGGATGTGAGTATAAGCATCCTTTAGGTCTAAGGAGCATAGCCAGTCTCCCTGCTGGAGGTAGGGCAGCAGTATCCCAAGGGTAAGCATCTTGAACTTTTCCCTCTCCAGAAACTTGTTTAGGTTTCGCAAGTCTAGGATAGGCCTGAGGACTCCTGTTCTTTTTGGTACCAGGAAGTACCTGGAGTAGAAGCCTTGCCCTTCCAGGTGGTGAGGCACCGGTTCCACCGCCTGTTCCTTTAGAAGACTTGCCAGCTCCTGAAGGAGGAGGTTTCTGTGCAGAGGGAGTCTTGGAGGCTCCCCTGGAAAGTAGGAGGGGGGTAGATGGTGGAAGTGGAGCATGTAGCCCTTTTGGACTATGCCGAGGACCCAGGTATCCCCTGTGATGGCTGGCCATCTGTAGGCGTACAGGGTTAGCCGACCTCCTGTGCTGAGTGGAGCCAGCTGTGGAGAAGAGGCTATGCTGTGGGAGTCAAAACCCTGCTCCCTGCTGTGCAGGAGCCGGAGCTGGCGGCTTGGGGGTCTTCTACCTACAAGGCCCATGCCCATGCCCCTGCCCCTTGGCCTGCTGGCCCTGTTGGGGAGCTGGAGAGGCCTAATATTGAGGGTAAGATTTGTAGGCAGCACCCTTCCTCAGGAAAAAGGGCTTCTTTCCCGAGACCTTCTTTTTCTGAGAAGGGGCAGAAGTCTTCCTGGACAGCCTTGTCCTGGTGAGAGTCTGTGTCTCAATTTCTGCAGCCTTTTCAGTCATGGGCTTACTGAAAAGGTTTTCACCTCGGCAGAGGACATCGACCAACTTGTCCTGCACCCATGACTCGAGGTCTGATGACTGCAGCCAGGCCTGACGGCGTGCACCGATGCTGGCTGTGGCTACCTGGGCTGAAGCCTCGAAGCCAACATAGGCTGCTCGAAACTTCAAGCACTCTCGGATCCCTGTTGACAAAGCCTTGAACCTCTGCAAAGTTTCCTCGGAGAGGCCAGCTGAGAACCCGGCAATCTCCTTTGCCAGGTCTCATAGGTACATGCCCATGTACAGTTGGTAGGTCTGGACATGGCAAGATAGCATAGAGCCTTGGAAGCACTTTCTACCGAGGGCATCCAGGTTCCGGGTCTCCCGACCGGGGGGCACCGAGGAGTGCATCTTCTGACTCTTCAGGCGGTGCATGGCCAATTCCACAACCATGGAGTTGTGCGGTAGCTGCGCCTTTTGGAACCCAGGACTCTTACGGACTCGATAAATGGAATTGACCCATTTGCTAAGAACCGGTGCCGAGGCCAGTGCCTCCAGCATCGGAGGAACCGGTACAGTAAAGGCTTCCTTTGGAGGAAAGTCATACTGAAGGGCATAGAGCTCTTCAGCTCGAGGGTCCTCCTCGACGTCCGCAAGGAAGGCCAAGGCCTTGGCCATGTCCCTCACGAAGTCCGAGAACTGGGTATCCTCCAAGGGACGCACCGGGTCCGGAAGGTGTCCAGGGACTTCTCGTCCTCCGTCTCCCATGCCGACTCCCCCGAGGAATCAAGCGGCTCTGGCCTTGTGGGCCTCGGTGCCACCCGCCCTGACACCGAGGGTATTGGTGTCGACGACCTCGGCCCCGCACGGGAGGTCGAGGGGGACCTTGACCGAGGATCGACTCAAGACTTCATTGACTCGAGGATCGGCTCGGTCTCCGGGGTCAACTTGGATGTTGAGGTCCCGGTGGTCAGGGCAAATGCACCGGTCAGACCGGCGATCAGCACTCGCTGCTGTTCCATGAAGGCAGCCAAGCTACTCTCCAAGGCCGTCAATGAGAGTCCAAGCTCAGGAGACTCAGCAGCCCCCGACGGTGTCGGGCCCGATGTCGGCTCTCCCCGGAGGAGAGCCCACGAGGACAACAGCACTTATGTGACTCGGGGACTCCGGCTCTACACGAGGTAACTTGGACGGCCTCTCCAACTCCGAGAGCCCGGGGCGGCGGTCAGGGCTATGCGACCTGGCCCTTGAGGATCTAGGAGCCTCCACCGATGCCGCCCTCGAGAGCTTCTTCTTCCTTCTGTGCTCCCGGGTGGGAGACTCCCTGTCAGAGGAACCCCGACAGTGCTCGGGGTCAGACTCCCAAGATGTCGAGGCCTCTAACGAAGTCCGGATCCGGCCAGACGTGGACTCAGAGAAAATTCTCTCATGTTGATGCTGACAGCTCCGAAGCGCCTTTGACAACATTTTGCCGCACGGGCCACAGGCCAGCGGGTCATGGTCGGGCCCGAGGCAACGGAGGCAGCAGTCATGTGTGTCAGTGAGAGACATAAGTTTCTTGCACCGATCACACTTTTTGAACCCGCTGGCAGCCATCGGGGGAAAAAGGGCCCCTGTAAGTTCAAAAGGCCGGGCTGCCAGTGAAAACACAAAAAGAGCGCGAACGCTAGTCACGAAGGACAAAAAACGAAAATCAAAACTCCGGACTCGATACCGGTGTACCGAGCCCAGGCGGGAAAGGGAACCGGCATCGAACCGGAACAGAAAAAGCTAAAATAGCCAAAATAAAATCTACTTTTCCCGGGTGACACGAACTGACGTCTGCTGGGCTCCGTGGAAAAAGAAAGACTGAGCAAGATGGCACCCTTGGGCGGGAAGGGGACCACGCATGCACGCTGCATTCCCAAAGGCTTTCCTTGGAAGCTGGGGAAATGCTCCGCACGGGGGCTCCGTTGGCACCGGCATCACCCATATGTGAGGACTGACTTCCTGCTTGGTCCTGGAGAAATGAAGGCTACAGCTTTCTTTAATTTTATCATTGCATGTCAAGATTAATGAGGAGGTTTACTAAAGCGCAGTAAGCACCTATCATGGATTTTAGGTACCGTAACAGCATGGACGCTTGCACTAATAGCTATCATACAGTAAGAACCCTGCAGTAAGTGTAGGGCAGGTTTGAAGCAGACACTGGGCATGGCTTGCAATTAAGTTATCATGTGGTACATTAATGTATGGTAGCTATCACATGGTATGTTACCGGTAGCTGAGAGCATGGCTGCACTTAACGTCTCCTCAAGAGGTAGCATGAAGTGTAGCCACACTACCTGCAGTCAAATAGCATGGCCATTAAATATTTTTAAATAAATTAAGTGTATCGCCCATTGATCCACCATATCCCAACACATATTTCCCTCCCCCCCCTCACAGCTGATCAGAGCCTCCAAAGCAAACCTCTTCCCTCCTCAGTCCTCCCATCCAATCTGATCCCCCCCCCCCATATCAAGTCCCCCTCTCTGTGGAAGCCACCCCAACACCATATTTATTTATTTGATTATATTTCTATACTACACAACAGTATACCATCCAGCATGGTATACAACATAACACTACATCAAAAACAATAAGAACAAACAAACCAACCCATCCCCCCCAATAATTCTCAGATCTCCAAAAGCTCACCAAAAAACGAAACGTCTTAAGAGCCTTTTGAAACAGTGCAAATCATCCAACCGAAGCTCCTGTGGAAGAGAATTCCACAGTATTGGGCCTTGAAGAGAAAACACCTTATTCCTATGTCAGGCTTTACGCATCGCCTCAATGGACCCCCTCCCCCCCCCCCGGGTCCACCTGAGGGTATCCCCTGGTCTTCCAATTAAGCAAAGTAGGAGCAGTCCCCCCCCCTCTGCTCCTGCCCCAGAGTTACCAAGATTTTAAATTTAAAAAAAAGAGGAGGCAGGTATGATCTCCCCCCCTCCCAGTGGTAGACTTGTGGTACTACACCTAGGAGTCAGATTATCACTAGGGATCAAGGCTACCATTTTGGAAACTGGCAGCTACCACGGCAGGAATGGAGGAGGACCACTCCCACCCTGCTCAATTAGACTACGAAGGAGACTGCCAAGTGAGTCCCAGGGATTTAAGGGGATGGTGGAAGGGAAAACAGTAGGGGTATGGTGTTGGAGGGGAGGCTTCTGTGGGGAGGGAGGCCAATCTTGGGGAGAGGGAAAGGGTTCTGGATTGGTGATGGTTCAAGTTATGCCGCCAAGGCAACAACATTAGTCTTATGTTTTGTGCCTAAGACCATGTTACCTGCCTTGGAAGATCTGCTGAAGCATGTAATGTGGGTCTGTGTGTAAATGCAAGGTAGCAAGGCAGATGCCAGATACTTGTGACCTGGATTGGCCACTGCTGGTAACAGGATACTGGGCTTGATGGACCATGGTCTGACCCAGTATGGCATTTCTTATGTTCTTATGCTGGCCATGCCCTCTCTATTTAAAGCATAGTCTTTGGATTTAAGGTGTGGTAAGTGCAAAAACTTACTGCATTTTTGTAAACATACTCCTCAAATGATTATTCAACCAACCAGTAATTTCCAGAAATAACTAATTTTTAGCTTTTTCACACGTTGAAACATTCTACAAGTTTCTCAAGCTTGGCTATTGCTGGTTGAAGTTCTTTCTTCTTTGTGACATCCCTCTGGTTTCCTTCACCAATATATGCTGATCTAAATTACCTGTTTTGTAAACATATGTATTTTTTTCATTTGTTTCCCATTACTTTCTGATCTTGATGGTTGTGACAAGAGATAAGTGGTGTGCAGCTACTTGACAAGAAAACAGAATGAACCCTTCAGAGGGTTCTAGGGTGCATTGATTCCACCAGCCCTCCTGAAAGAGCCAAAAGCATCGTTGGCATGACATACCTACACCTTTGTCAGGTAAGTCACATGAACTTGTTTCTTCAGGAATAAAGTGACAATTATTTTCATTCAAGCTTAACCTAGAGGAAACAAATTCCCTGGACTTTCATTTAAGCTGTAGTCCCCAGAAGAAAGAGAAAGTAACCACCTTTTTTAACAGTTATGTTGGTTTAGAATAGAAAAGCTTTTTGAAAGAGCCAGGAAAGGTGCTAGCACTGGACCAATAAAACACCAAATTACAAGCCCTGGTGTCTTGTTAACTTTCAGAATCAACTAAGTTGGCAGCAATATCATCCAGTTTCAGCAACAACAAATTCATAAGAATCCTGTGGCACAGAAGGCAGTCAGTCATAATGGTTTCAAATGAGATTCAACTGAAACATATATAACGAGAGTAAAATTATTTATTAAATCATGCACATCACGAGTGTTAGTGCAAATAGTTTAATCTGTACTCCAGAAAGTCTATTGTATTTTATATCTTTACAAAATAGATTTAAAACAATTATTTACTTTAAAAAAATGTAATTCTGAAGTTTAGCATCTCAGAACAATATTTGCAATAACCTATATACAACAGGTACCAGGTACCACTGGCATATAAGTGTTTTGTGGCTGGGGGGCATCTTGCAGTGGAAGATGATGAAATGAAGGAACTAGATCGCGATATTAGTTTCTACAAGTCACTTGTGGACTAATTCCTCCCCAATCTAATAATCCTCATTAGAAGAACCAAAATAGCTTAAAATAAAATCTTAAAGAAGAAACATGACCCTCAAAACCACACAAGGCAAATTATATGCTAGATTCCTATTTAAATATTCAGTTAGATTTTTCAATTGCCAGTAGAGAGTTAAGCCAATTGAATCTTTTAAGAAATCATCTCCCTGTTTTAGAGACGCGGTTTGCTTTACTTTATATTTGAACCATGTTTATGCTTATGTTTATTTTATTTGATTAACCACCCTTAACAGACACATCAGAGTAGGAAAAAAGTATTAGCAAACTTGATGTGCTCCACATAACAGACTGCTTCTGTACTTTTTGAACCATAGTCTGCAGTTGTATAGTGATATACATTAAAGATAATTTTCAAACACTGCTTCTATGGGAGCTGAAAGTCAGCTCTAATTCTGAGGAGTAAAATGTCCCTGCAATGGTGCATCCCATAACCATCTTATGCCAGTAAGAACTTATCTTAAGAGACAAACATTCTATCCCGTTTGACAATTTTGACAGAGTACTGAAATCAATTTACAAAATGTGATAAAACTGAGACAGTATCTGGACTTTGAAAGAAAACAATACCTTAAATACACGAAAATCAATAAATTACATTCAAACTGAAATTAAAACAGCTTGGATCACTGCAATGTGTGCCCATCAATTGACCACGCTTTGCTCCCAGGGAAACCTTCGTTCACTTAAGTGAAAACACACACACACACAAGCACGCATGTACTCCCAAACATTTTCTAGGATGTACTTGCCATCCTCTCTTTCAAGTTACTCAATATGGACAAAGTGTTTTATCTAAAAATTGTCAGTGAAACTAAATCTTCACCCAACAAATGTTTTCCATCAAAAAGTGTGGAAAAAAAAAGTTGCCTCTAACATGGTATTGTGCCTGCCAACTCAGTGACTTACAGAAGTAGCAGTAAGAATGGTGTATATTAAAAAAATAAGTTTAACATTTTTGAAAGCACAGGCTCCTAGAAACTTGACTCTTTACTCCAAAGCGTGCCTTTGTTGTTTCGCATAGGTAAATCAATTCAGAAAGTACTAATTGTCTTATCTGGCAAGGAAATTCTAAAATAAGAGCCATAAATCTAAAGGTCAAAATAATTTGGTATCAAGAAGCCTACTTTAGGCCACTATAACAGTATTTAGACTCCCACCAACTTACCGTTACATGAAAAATTGCAAGCAAAATGTTGCCTACAGCAGAATGAAGTCACACTTTTATTCCCTCTTTATAGACAAATACATTTATACATTTTAAAGCAATGACCCTACTGTTGCATTCTTGTAGAGGTTTGTTTTATTAAGAGGTAAAAGGAAGAAAATGTATCTGGTTTTCTCTGGTATATAAGCAACGCCAGCTTGGAAAGGGAGGACAGTGCATGGATTCCAGAACCGTTCTCATGGTGAGGCTCTGGTAAAGCCTGGGTACAGCACTATAGCTGTCACGGCAACCAGTGCTACAATCACAGGCATCCAAGGCCAATGTCTCTGAGGAGAGAATGAAAAAGGCAATTAGTTACGTTTTCTCAGTTTCTGTCAATCCTGGATTCCTACTGGTGCTCCTGTTACCTCCTATATTGGCTTTTATATAAGCACTTCTTGCTGACAAAACCCACTTAATGATTTTATACCGTATTCAGAAATTTAGCAGCTTGCTATTTTAGATGCATTTCTGCGGGTACCCAGTAAAGCAACTTTCCACTTTTGAGCATTCATGGACATGCAGCATTCACGGGATGAAAGGTAGCATGGGTGAGCTTACAGTCCCACACCTGGCAATCTAATGGCATGAAAATATGTCAAATGAGATGGGATTCAATGAGTTAATGTTTGGTTTCTAAAGCACTCTGTGGATCAATAACAAACTCTGAAATGTAGCAGCTGATCAAATACTATCTGCAGAACTTCCAAATCTGGTAGTACATAGGGTCAGTTGTTAAGCATTCCTAGTGCTCACATTATCTACTAGTAATGCAGCAGTTGAATATTTTCCTTACTCACAATTAAACAACTGTTCAAGGTAAGACAATTGACTGTGTCCTGTTCAAAATGTCTCCTGCTATATAGACCTCTTTCATAAGTTGTGTGTGTGTGCTTTCACCTTAGGAATTTACTGGCACAGTACTGCAGGTTTAAATTTGGGGAAGCAGATGGCAGAATTGCTATTCCTATTTTGCACCTCTCTTTTTCTCAACTTGCATTAGAGGAAAAAAGGAGAAAGTTCCAACCCCAAAAAGGGATTTGTTTAGTATAGCAATTCCACTTGTGTGCATTTTAAATGCATGCACATTGCATTTTAAATGCATGCACATTTTATTTTAAATTATCACATTTTCAATGGCTCTTTTTTTCCCAAGTACCCCCAGGCATTTAGATTTCGTAATATGCACAACATTGGTGCAACAGGTCTGACAGCACAAACAGCTGGAAAAGGCTATCATGCTAGGTGCCTCATTATAAACCCAGACTTACAAAGCACACACTGTTCAGGATAAATAGTGCAGTTCTCACAAAGTATACATATACCAAACACTATACATGTGTTGGCAATTTCAGATTGGATGTGTGTATTTTAAGCCAGTTGGCTGTGCATACAAGAGGATTCCAGCAGAGTTAGAAAAACGGATTCAAAGCGATCATCTTTTTTTTTTCAACATTTAATTAAATTAAGAATTCTGGAAAGTTTAAGCACAGACTATAAACTTCAACTCTACCACAACAGTTTTAGAGATACAGACTATATCTTTGGTTATATATGAATTAATTCAATTAACATTAGCACATAGAAAGCAGACAAATGTTAAATGATTAGTTGATTATTTGGTCCCTAATTTCTAAAGTATGTCACACCCCCCCCCCCCCCTTCAATGAAACGGTTTGGCTAGAACTAACTAAACAAGCGACTTTGACCATGCATTAGGTTACAAAAAATGGCACACAGAGGTGACAGGGACAGACAGACATTCACTGAACAGTAGTGGCTGTACCTTTCTCTACCACAATGAGCCGTAACACCAATACACGAAAGCCAGCATTAGGCCGATCAATATGGCTGGGACAGGCTGTAATACGGAAGGCTGAAGAAGGGAAGTGATATTAAAAATCATTTTGTGCTATATAATCAAGTAGGTAAGATGATTTAGATAGGGAATAACTAAATAAAGCTTGAGTTTAATGTAAGTGTATTAGAAAGAACATCTAATATGATTAAACCTGACTGAACTACCAAGATAAGCATTATGAAAATCCTTATCCACTAAAACAAGTATTTTAAAATGTGTAGAAATAGATCCTTTAAAAATAATCACCTCTGCCAGCACAATCAGGTGGGAATGATCTTGCCAATTGGTTAAAATTAATGCTACAGTGTTTTCACTTTGTCCACTTGACTTGCGACATGTGCCAAAGGTTCTTCTGATCTCTCTGCCTATTGCTGAGATCACTCTGTGTTTGACCCACGCATGCTTAGTGAGTAGAGAAGAAATAATGTAAAAATGGTAGTGGCTTTCATATTCTTTCCCACTGTCCACGATCCACCTCACACCCCCAATCTCCCTGCTGCATTCCCACTGCAGAAGACTTTTGTTGCAAAGATGTTTGTAGGTACGCACTGTTGCTTACTCCTAGCATCCAAGAAATGCTCTAAAGTAACTCCCAGACTTGACTTTTATCACAAGTTTAAGATCAACTCGCACTCCCAGACCTTAGGGAATTAAGCTTGGTGGGCAACACAGATCTTGGCTTTAAAGTACTAATGCATAGCACAGCCTAATAATTGGGTGTAATATAGTTGAACTATTAGGTATTTTACACTGCCATGTATATTACTTAAACCTGGTGGTTTCTAGCAAAAAGGGGATAAGGGCAACATATTACTACACTAAATAATGGTGAAAAACTTTATTCTGTTAGTGGACCATGAACTGGGGAATCTGTGATAAAACAGAACTACTTAGTAGACCTTGAAGTGCAATAATTTAGTCAAGAACATACTCCCTTTGTTTTTTCAAATGTTAGATTTTTTATTATTTTGTTTAATGCTTTAAAGTAATTGAATTTGCATAGTCAGTCACATACAAATGAATGCTGATTCACCTAGTGAGGAAAAGCATGGTTACTCACCTGTAACAGGTTATCTCCAGGAACAGCAGGAATTTAGTCTTCACATATGGGTATAGTCGGTACCGACGGAGCCTGTGCGGGAACGCTCCCCAGCGTCCAATAGGAAAGCTTTTGGGAGCATCCCACAGCGCCTGCGTGCTGCCTTCCCACCTTTCCCTCTCCAGTTGAGTTTAAAGCTGAGACAAAGAGAGGGAAAGAGAGAAAGAGAGAGAGAGATACAACTCCTAGGGGAGGTGGGTGGGTTGTGAAAACTAAATTCCTGCTGTTCCCGGAGATCACCTGTTACAGGTGAGTAACTATGATATCTCCAGGAACAAGCAGGAATGTAGTCTTCACATATGGGGACTCCCTAGCTGCAGATGCCAGGGAGAAGGCCCCAGAAGTTGTGTGCCCCTGTGAAAGGGCTCCACTTTCCCCCATGGATCTCTGGCATCCTACCAGGGATGGTGGGTAGGAGTTGATTAAGTATGGAACAGATGTTGAAGAACAGCCTGACCAAACAAGGCATCCCGGCGGGAGTCCTTGTCTAAGCAGTAATGGGCTGTGAAGGTATGAACCGAAGCCCAAGTAGCTGCTCAACAGATGTCGTCGATAGACTCAGAGTGAAGATGGCCATAGAGGCTGCCATGGCTCTCACATTGTGAGCTGTGAAATGGCCCTCAAGAAGAAGGTTCTTACTCTCACAGGCAAAAGATATACACTGTGCAATCCAACTGGACAGTGTTCATTGGGAGACTGGAAGTCCCAAATGACTAGGATCAAAAGCAACAAAGAGTTGAGAGGACTTTCTAGGTTGCTGTGTTCTTTGCAAGTAAAAGGCCAAAGCCCTTTTACTGTCCAAAGTATGAAGATTCCTTTCTGCATTTGAGGCGTGAGGCTTTGGGAAGAATACAGGAAGGTAAACCGCTTGGTTTAAATGAAAAGGTGACACCACCTTTGGCATAAAGTGTGAATGAGTCCTAAGGACTACCTTATCATGATGGAACTTTGTATAAGGAGGATCAGCCACCAACACTTGCAATTCACTGATACAACGTGCTGATGTGATTTTAATAAGAAAGATGACCTTCCAGGAAAGGAATTTCAAAGAGGTAGTAGCTAATGGCTCAAAAAGCGGCTTCATGAGCTGCCCAAGAACCAGATTTAAGTCCCATGCCACCGGTGGTGGCTTAATGGGAGGCTTAGTTAAAAGAAGGCCTCTCATAAATCTCGCTATGAGAGGATGAGAGGAAATATGTTGTCCATTTAGAGGCTTGAAAGAAGCTGCAATAGCACTCAAATAAACTCTCACTGAATTGGTCTTAAGCCCTGCATTAAGTAAATGAAGGAGATACTCCAGTAATGATTCCAGAGGTATCGCAAGAGGGTTAAGACCCTTCTGCGAGCACCATATGGTAAACCTTTTCCACTTGAATGCATTAAGAGCATCTTGTGGAAGGCTTCCTGGAAGCATAAAGGATATCCTTTAACTGCTGAGAAAGGTTAAGACCGTGAAGTTCTAGGCTTTCAGCAACCAGGCCCTGAGATGCAGAGACTGGGGATTGGGATGCCAAAGCATCCCGTCCTCCTGAGAAAGGAGATTTGGAGCAGATCCTAACTCCAGAGGTGGAGCTTGATAGAGATGTAGGAGCAGAGGGTACCACATATGCCGTGGCCAATGTGGAGCTATGAGAATCATATGACCTCTGTCTCTCTGAAGCTTGAACAGGGCTTTGGGAATTAGGGGAATGGGTGGGAAGGCATACAGGAAGTCCTGTCCCCAATGGAGGAGGAAAGCATCCCTGGCCTGACAACCCTGAGCCGGAATTCTGGAACAGAACCGGGGAAGTCTGGTATTCAGCGGACTTGCAAAGAGGTCTACGTCTGGGGTTCCCGAAATTTGGAAAATTTTGGCCACCTGGTCTGCATGGAGAGACCATTCGTGTGGAAGCAGAACTCAACTGAGTGTCTGCCCAAGAGTTTTGAATGCCTGGAAGATACACCGCAAGGAGATGAATCTGATGCTCTCTGGCGAGGGCCCATAGTCACAAAGCTTCGTTGCATAGCCTGTTTCGCCCTGCTTGTTCACATAGAACATAGCTACCTGATTGTCCGTTTGAACTAGGCCTGTCTTGTAACTGAGCTGGGTGTGGAATACTCAAAGATCAAGGAAGATTGCTCTGAGTTCCAGGAGGTTGATGTGTAGATAGGCCTCCTGTGGAGTCCAGGTACCCTGGGTAGAGAGGCCTTGCAGGTGGGCTCCCCAACCCACCTGTGAGTCATCTAATGTTGTTAAAGTGGCTTGGGGTGTGGGTTGCTGAAAAGGAGACCCCACCAAAAGGTTTTGGGATGACTGCCACCATTGGAGGGACAAAATAAGGCGATCTGAGTGTGCTATTTTGTCTGACAGGCAACCTGACGCCTGAGTCCACTGAGTGGATTAAGTCCACTGGGCTGCCCTCATATGGAGGCGAGCATAAGGAACCACATGCACGGTGGATGCCATGTGGCCTAATAACTAACATTTCCCAAGCAGTGAGGTGAGGTTTTAGCACTGCTGGGAAGCTAACTGCACAATGTGAAGGCAGCGGGGCTGTGGAAGGTAGGCCCTTGTCTGTCTGGTATCCATCAGAGCTCCTATAAACTCTAGAGACCGAGTGGGAGCAAGGTTGGATTTTGGGAAGTTTATGACAAGATCCAAATACTGAAGGATGCGCATTGTGCGAGACAGAGCAACCCTGGCCTCTGGCTCTGAAGGGGCTTGGATGAGCCAGTCATCTAAGTAAGGGAAGACAAATATTCCTAGGGTGCGAAGAAATGCTGCCACCATAGCCATGCATTTTGTGAACACCCTTGGTGCAGAGGCCAGGCCAAAAGGAAGAACCCTGTATTGGTAGTGCTTCCCTTGAAACAGAAAGCGAAGGAACTTTCGATGAGTTGGATGGATGAGAACATGAGTGTACGCATCCTTGAGATCTAGAGAACAAAGCCAATCCTGACTCTGAAGGTATGGGAAGTACCCTCTGAACTAGAATTCAGACTCCCAGTGTAAATAAGATGTAGATATGTTCTGCCTGAAATCAGGTACCAGTGTAATACAATGTTAATAATTACACAATATACATAGTTTCCCCCCAGTTATTTCCAAGTTGATCTCCCTGTTTATTGTAGATACAACTCAAAGTGCCTGTGTTGTATAGTTGATGTTAAATGTAAACCGCTCTGATCTAAAATAGAGCGGTATAGAAGAACTGTTAAATAAAATAAAAATAAATAAATGGGAGCAGAGTTCCCAGAGAAATCATTTTGAACTTCTCTTTGAACAGGAATTTGTTCAATTCTCTGAGGTCTAAAATGGGTCCGTGTCCTCCTGTTTTCTTTGGGATAAGGAAATAGAGGGAGTAAAACCCTGTACCCCGTTAGGGAATGGGTACCTCTTCTATTGCCCCTTGGGTAAGAAGCACAGTGACCTCTTGACCTAACTGGTCATTGAGAGAGGTCTGAGAATTGAACTGTCTTACCATTGTAGGAGGGGGCATGCTGAGGAAATGAAGCTTGTACCCCTCTCTTACAATAGACAGAGTCCAATTTTCTGCTGTTATCTGACCCCATCTGGGGGCAAAATGACAACCTTCCTGGGATGGTGGAGGGTTTTGGGCCGTTCAGGGCCAGGAAGGCAAAGTTCTCTACATAGGAGTCAGAGCCCTTGTGGAGGATGAGTCTGCTGAGCCGGTTGAGGCTTAACTGCTTTTGACTTTCTTTGTCTAGGTTGTTGCTGTTGTCCCTTTTGCGCAGACTGACCTAAACGATGCCCCTGTTGGGTATAGGAGGGATAAAACCTCCTCTTCTTACTGAAGAATGGTTTCTTAAGAGGATTTTTTCCTCGCAGAATCAGCAGTAGATTTGGACAATCTATCCAAAGTGATACTGTCAGCATCTATCTCATTAGCTTTTTCCTGCCAATTCTTGCCAAAGAGATTCTCTCCTGTGCAAGGAATATTCCTTAGTTTATCCTGTACCCAAATTTCCACGTCAGATACCTGGAGCCAGGCAATTCTACGTACACCTATGGCAATGGCAGAGGTTCTGCTTATGCACTCAAAAGCAGTCAAAAGCTGCACGATTCACAAACTTGGAAACATCCTGAGCATGTTTGACAAGGGTGAGATAATCTTGCCTCTTATCATCAGGAAGGAGAGGGCTCATAAGCTCTAAATCTCCTGTGACCTCCTTAAGGAACATTCCCATATATAAGATATAGGAAATGATCCTACCGGAAAAGCATGGAAGCCTGGAAGGTTCGATGTCCAAAGGCGTCAAGAGTCCTCCCACTCACGTTCTGGAGGATTAGATGCATGCCTTTTTGCACTCTTTATCCTTCTCATTGCTGACTCCACCACCATGGAATGGTGTGGTAATTGAGTCTTCTGAAACTCAGGACAGGGAGGAATTCGATAGATGGTGTCGAGTCTTCGAAAGTGAGGAGATGTGGTTAGAGATGTTTCCCACATCCTTAACATGAGATCATGCAAGATCTCATGAGTAGATAAGGAAGCTGCCTCTTTGGGAGCTTTAGGGTACTGCAGGATTTCTTTTTTTTTTTTTATTTATTATTTATGCAAAGTTTTACAAAAAAAGAAACAAGAAAGCCAACAACGGCATTCCTTGAAGAAAAAGGAAGATAAATCGGAAATTAAACATAATTCATAGACATTCAAGAAACAACCCTCAAACAAGAGAGATAAAGAAAGAAATATCTTCCACACCAGCCCACTATATTATACAAACAAGGGGTATTTCTATATTCAAACAATATAACCAAATTTTTAGCAAGCTAACCGACCGTGACAATAATAATTATGTGAGAACTAGTGAGGGGTTGCCAGAGGATTCCAGCCGCCTAGCATTAATGAAGGCTGTAAGTTGGGAAGGATCATAAAAAATGTAGGAAACCCGTTTAAATTTTACCAAACACTTACATGGAAATTTAAGAAAACAGGTCCCCCCCAACTGAAGGATACCAGGGCGTAACAAGAGAAACTCTCTCCTACGCCTCTGTGTATCCCTAGCCAAATCCGGATATATTCTCACCATTAACCCTTTAAAGGGTAAATTCCTCTTCTTAAAGAAAAGCCTCAACACCCACTCTCTATCAGATACCAATGCAAAAGTTACCAACAAAGTAGAGGGAACAGGAGTCTCATCCATAGATTTCTCCAATAAATCAGTTACATTTAAGATATTACATTGTGCCAAATCAGTTCCCTCCTGAGCTACCACAGGGGACACTTTACCTTTCGGTAGATAATAAGCCCTCACCAAGGGGGGAAATAATTCAGCTGAAACCCCCAACACCTCATTCAAATATCGTTTAAACATTTCACAAGGCGATAGGAAATTCTAGGAAAATTAATTAACCGCAAGTTATGTATTCTTGCAAGATTATCCAAGTGTTCCAACTTAGCTTGAATAGATGAAAAGTTCTTCTGAAAAGCATCTGACTGCACTTCCAATCCCTCCAACTTCTGATGCATCTCAGCCACTTCTGGTTGCAGAATATTCACTCGTTGATCCAAACCCTCCACAATCAAAGAGTCATTATTCACTTTCTGCTCCAAAGATGTTACCCGCGGTACCAGGGCCTCCCCAAGAAGAAGAATCGCCTGCCAAATCGATTCTAATGTAAAATTCTCCGGTCTCGGCAGAGAGAACGGTAAGCCCGGATCAGATTTCATCTCACCAGCAGCCATTCCTGCCATAGGCTCTCGATCCTCCGCAGGCAATAAACCTGTAGAATCCCCCTTACTAGGCACCGTTGGAATAAACGATGAAGACGCCGCAGGAGTAACATTCCCACGGGACAACCATGCCTCTTTTCCTGGCCCACTCGAGCCACCGGCTGCCTCCAACTTCGGGTGGGAGCCAAGCTCCAGGAACCCTTCCGGAAGGGACAGGGCACGCGAAACCTTCGGTGCAGGACTCACAGGGGAGAGAGATAGACCCGAAATAACCGCCGAGCCTCCAGACTCCGGCGATATCACAGCTCGGGATTCCTCCCCTGTTTCTGTCACAGCCCGGCTAGAGCGTCGAACAAAAGAATCCATCGGACCAGAGGCAATCGGCGTTGAGGCAGAAGGGGATTGAGAAGGCAAAGTCCCCCCCTTGCCTTTACGCTTCCGTCCCATTCAGGTAGGGAACAAAAACGCTCTCACACAGGAACGGCAGCTGCCGCCATCTTGAAAAAAACCCCCTGCAGGATTTCTAATTCCTTTGCCCTAGGCTTTTTTCCAGGAGCCACTGTGATGGAAAGACCTCAAGCCACATCTTGGATAAAATCCTGAAAGGACATATCCTCTGGTGGAGACATCCTATGCTGAGGAGAAGAGGAATCCTCAGGAAGAAGTACTCTGGTATCAGCAGAGCTTTCAGAGTCTTCAAAGTATCTCCGATCCGGGTGATCATGAAAGGCACGGTACCGGTACCAATCGAAGATGGCATCGGAGTGGTCTGGTACCGACCTGTCGATACTGGATGGATACGCATGACTCGGTCCCGGTAGAATATCTGCTAATGTCAATGCGGTCGGTGCCGGTACCAGTTGAATTGTCTGAAGCAGTTTCAAAGGCATCAAGGCCGTGAGAAGTGCCGCCAGACTGCGTTCAATAGCCAAGAATCTCTGGTCTATCGACGCTGCTGATGCTTGGGTATCGGTACTGAAAGAAGCGGCCAGTACCCCAGAGCATGGCACCAGTAGTTCTGCTGAGGTTGAAGCCTCGAGAACATCCTGGAGCCCCGTTACTGCTTTGGAAGCCGGCCTCCCACCGGAGCAATTTTGCCGGTGAAAGTCCCTCAAGGGCAACGCCAGAGGCATCTCGCTGTCTAGAAGGAGATCTACCCTTTGAGGACCAGCTAGATTTATGTTTAGTTACCTGAGATCCATGGGAGGAAGATGAAGCCCTGGATGACGTTGATGCCACAAACGTGGCATTGGAGGGAAAAAGGGTGCTAAGCTTAGCAGCTCGGTTCTGCTGGCCCCTTTTCGACATCATCCCACAGGCAACACACACTGAAATAGAGTGGTCAGGACCTAAACATTTGAGGCACCACTCATGGGTGTCGGTGACGGAGATGGTATCGCCACACTTAGAACACTTTTTAAAACCCGAAGTGGGTGTTTCCATTCTGAAAGAAAAGTTGGGCCTAGTGCCCAAAATGGCACGTGGCACCTGAGAGAAAATTACTGGAAAGACTACAGAAGAAATTTTTTTTTTAAGAAAAGAAAGAAGAACCACCGGCGATACTGGTGTAGCATCGAGGGAAGGCAGGCGCGACCACAAAAAAGAAGAATAGAAGGGTTTTTTTTCTGCGGTGACAGTATGTGCGACCTGTCGGCTCCGCGGAAAATGAAAAACTGGAGAGGGACAGTTGGGAAAGGCGGGAAGGCAGCACGCAGGTGCTGTGGGATGCTCCCAAAAGCTTTCCTATTGGACGCTGGGGAGCGTTCCCACGCAGGCTCCGTCGGTACCAACGATACCCCTATGTGACGACTACATTCCTGCTTATTCCTGGAGATCACACAATCTATTACCAAGAAAGTATGGAAAGAAAAATGTGTATTTTTTGATCTCTTACGTTACCCAAAAGGCTCAAATGGGAACAAAAGCTTACAGTAAATGACATTTCAGAAGGCCTCAGACACTAAGGATGATGGGACTCAACTTTTTATACTAACATTTTCTGACAAAAATATCTGATAAATCTTTCTTAAAGCACTACTAAACATTATTGTATTCTCATACATCATCTTGCCAAGGAGAGAAGAGTAGCCTAGTGGTTAGGGTAGCCATCTACAGCCAGAAACACCAGGGTTCAAATCTCACTGACACTCCTTGTGGCCTTGGGCAAGTCACTTAATCCTGCATTGTCTCAGGTGCAAACCTCTGGGGACAGGGAAATAACTACTGTACCTGAATGTAACTTGCCCTGAACCTGTACTGGAAAAGACATGTGCTAAAATACTATTAAGTACCCCAAAAAATAATTGGCAGCAAAAAACCAATGAGCTCTAAACTCACAGAAGACTTTTATTGCTCATGGATAGCCTGATCATTCTTTGCAATATTATCTGGACAACTTCCCCCCTCCACTTTTTTTTTAAACCTGCGTTTGCTTTCAGATATTAGTTCAATAAAGTCATGCTAATGGATTACATTACTTGTGCTGGAGGAGTCAAAAGGACTCTTGCACAGCTTTCCTAGAGCTTTGAGTATGCATGAGGTTGTCCCACTGTCGGTCACTTGATAACATAGGTTAGTTTATAGCTAAAATGAACTAGAATAAGAGCTCCATTCAAAGGGAAGTGGATGGGTAATATAGCTCACAATATTGTTTTTCTGATGACAAATCTAAAATGAGAAGTTACGGCTGGACTTTAAATAACGGAAGAGGTAGCCCTTGCCCTAACAAGGCTCTGAAAACTTTACAAAGCTTTATAATACCGTAAGTATACTATATACCAGTGGACACAATGTCATTAACCAACAGGTTAACACAAGTTAACAATCAACTCAGTCATTTAATAATTTAATAGTTTAACACATTATAATTTAATTCATCCTTATAATCGCATCATGATTGATAATGTAACATGTTTCCAAATGTCAGTTATACAATATAAATCCTTAAACTCTACTAAAAAAGGAGAAATTAGACCTTACCTGCTAATTGTCAACAGACCCTGGTGCATGACAGCTCGCTGAACAACGAGACCCACCAACGGCCACGGAGGAAACACATACAGAAGTTGCCCCAACGGCCAGGGCTGAACCAGACCGTCGAGACCCTCCGACATATGTTCCCTGCGTCTGCTGAAAAAGCGAGTCGCCTTTGCATTGTCCAAAGTTGCCATTAGATCCATTACCGGTTGACCCCAACGTACTGTGAGCTCGTGAAAACCTTCGGCATTGAGTTGCCACTCTCCCGGATCTAGCACATGTCGGCTGAGATAGTCCGCTTGCACATTGTGCTTTCCAGCCACATGAGCTGCCGAGAGCGCCGAAAGGTGCAACTCCGCCCAGTGAAACAAGCGTTGACTCTCCTCTAGAAGAAGACTTCCTGTCCCTCCTTGGCGATTTATGTATGAGACCGTCACTAAATTGTCAGAGAAGATGCGCACCGACTTTCCCTCCAGAAGACTTGCGAACGCTAACAGCGCTAGACGCACCATTCTGAGCTCGAGACGATTGATGGACCACAGACTCTCTTCCGCCGTCCACGAACCTTGCGCTATGTGAGTCAAACAGTGTGCTCCCCAACCGGACAGACTGGCATCGGTAGTCACCAAAATCCAGTCCGGCAACGCTAGGGGAACTCCCGCCTGAAGATGGTCTGGAACCAACCACCACTGAAGACTGACCCTGACATGATCGGGACAGCTTAAGCGACGAGAAAGGGGATGCCGTTGTGGAGACCAACGCAAAAGAAGAGCTTGCTGGAGCTGCCGCATGTGTGCTCTGGCCCATGGTACCAAATCCAAGGCCGCTGCCATTAGCCCCAGCAACTGTAAGTACTTCCAAGCTGTCGGCGCTCTTGCGAGCAAAAGCCCGACACATGAGCGAGAAGCTTTCGTACCCGTTCCGGAGGCAACAGAACCATACCTCGGCCCGTGTCGAAGAAGGCTCCGAGATAAGTCAGCTGCTGAACCGGTTCCAGCCGACTTTTGGCCTGATTCACAACCCAAACTAGATTCTCCAAACAGGACACTACTCACGCTGTCGCCTTTAGCGACTCCTCTCGCGAAGACGCTCAAATCAACCAGTCGTCCAGATAAGGATGAACCTGAATGCCATCCCTGCGCAGTGCCGTCGCCACCATCACCAGTACCTTGGTGAAAGTGCGCGGCGCCGTCGCTAGGCCGAACGGTAAGGCCTGAAACTGAAAATGACCCATGGGCACTGCAAACCGAAGAAAACGCTGATGATCTGGCCTGATAGGAATATGCAGATAAGCTTCCGTCAAATCTATGGAAGAGAGGAACTCCTTCGGCCTTACCGAGCGGATTACAGACCTTAATGTCTCCATTCGAAAATGAGAGACCCGCAAGCAACGGTTCACGTGCTTTAAATCCAACACGGGCCGAAAAGAGCCCTCCTTTTTTGGAACCACAAAATAAATCGAGTATCGACCGAAGCCGTACTGGTCTAATGGAACTGGAAACACTGCCCGGAGCTGCAACAACCGCTGCAACGTGTCGTGGACTGCTCTCCTTTTGGTGTCCGACCCGCACGGAGAAAAAACGAAGGCGTCGGTCAGATGACAATTGAACTCGAGAGCATAGCCCTCGCGGATAATCTGCAGTACCCACTTGTCGGAAGTAATGGTGACCCAAGCGGAGAGAAACTCCTGTAACCGACCGCCCACCGGAAACTCCGCTTGGGCCGGCCTCGCTTCATTGTGGTTTTTTTAAGGGTAGCGGAAAGAGCTCCAAAGTAGCCTCTACCGGAACCTCTAGCGCCCCGAAAGGAAATCGACCTCGCTGATAGGGAGTAAAGCAAGCCCCCCTAAAACGGCGAAATTCACGCCCTTGACCCCTAGTAAAGGAGCCCTGCTTAGCTGATTTAGGACGGTCCTCAGGCAAACGCCCTCCCTTGGAGTCTCCTAAATCTTTAACAATTTTCTCCAATGCCTCTCCAAAAAGAAGCTTCCCTTTATAAGGGAGTTTACTGAGACGTGCCTGGGAGGAGGCATCTGCTGCCCAATTCCGTAACCAAAGAAAACGACGAGCAGCAACCATGGAAGCCATAGACTTCGCAGAAATGCGAATCAAATCGTAAAAGGCATCTGCTAAATATGCCGCTGCCGACTCCAACTTTGCCCCCTCACTAGAAGGAGCCACTGCATGAGACGGTGCAGAGGCCTGCTGACCCCACCGAATCGCAGCTCTGGACACGTATGCTCCACAGACGGACGCTTGAAGCATCAGAGCACTGGCATCAAAAGCCTGTTTCAACAGCCTTCTAACCTACGATCCTGCATGTCTTTAAGAGCCGCGGCCCCCTCTACGGGTATGGTAGTTTTTTTGGTGACAGCAGACACCAGCGCATCCACCTTTGGCATACGTAGGAGCTCCTTCTCCTCTTGAGGCATAGGATACAACCGAGCCAAAGCTCTAGCTCCTCTTAATGAAGCCTCAGGGCATTCCCACTCAGACTCTATCATCTGTTTGATTACCCGATGCAGAGGAAAACATCTTTGCTCCGTTTTGAAACCCTGCAGCAAGGGGTCTTCCAAAGGTTCCTGTTGAACCACCTGCGGAATGATACTAAGCGCTGTAAGGGACTGTGCAATCAAAGCTGGTAACTCCTCTTTTCTAAACACCCTAAAAATATTTGGATCCTCACCCGGACCCAACTCTCCTTCCTCTAAGTCCGCGGGCCAAAAATCCAAACCCTGCTCAGACATAAGTTCCCCTTGTTCAGGCTCTAAAGTCTCAGCCTCTAAAGAAACTGAATCCAATTTAGACTCCTTTACATCTGACAAAGGAGGATCTTCTTCACAAGGGGCAGATTGGTCAGAAACCCCCATCTGTGCCAATTGTGGAGGGTCCAATAAAACCGGAAGAGAAGCCTGCGATTTTTATTTTATTTTAACAAATAAGCTCTATGAAATGCGAGGATGAAATCAGCTGAAAGCAAAGGATCCGGTGCCTCTGCAATCACAGGCAACACAGGCTGAGCAGGAGTTTCTGTCACATGACGAGATTTCGCTTTCCTTTTACTTGCTTTAGGCAGTGGAGCTGAAGGAACGGAAGACGCTGCTAAAATGGCCGCCGCTCCCGCGTTCTCAGCCAACGGCTGCAGCGAAGAAAAATGGTGCTGCGAATCTCCTTTGCTGTCCTGCATAACGCGGACAAAGCGCACAGGCACCGAAGGCACTTTGAAAAACCGACAAGGTACAGGAAACAACAAAAAACCGCACCGGAGAAATCGAGTAACAGAGAGAGGTGAGAAAACATCCGCGGCACAGCGCTGAATAGAAAATAACTGATACTAACGCCGGTTAGACAGACATGCTCTCTAGCCCCTTAGGAACCGCTGCCAGCGATCCTGTAAGTGAAGAGCCTATTAGGAAAGAAACAGTAGCTGGGGCCCCCAGATCTGTTCTTACCAATTACCTTTAGCTGAGTAGAGGAGACAGGCTCTGTCCCATACTCTGAACCGTTTAACCGGCTACTGACACTGATGTTGTCACAGTATAAAAACAATATAAATCAGAGTAAAGTGCTTAAATACCCTGCTAGGGCACAGCACTACCTCTTCAATGAGAACTCTTCCATAAAATAAGAAAAAGAAAGAATAATAACAGAGAACAGGTGGGGAGACAAATCTTCACACATCCAGCTCAGCTGCTGAGCACAAAAAGACTGGCTGCTGTTACCAAGGGAGCGATGTGTAACCTAGCAACAAGAATTGGAATTCAGTCCTCAGCTGCTAGAGGAGGGAGATTTGACTACCCATCTGTTCTGGACTGGCCCGGAGAGACGAATAGGAAATAACATTAAAGAGTTTAAACATACATACATACAACCACATTATAAACAATCATACATACAGACAACAGTTTAAAACAAAAGGTCACGGTGCAGAGTCTCTTCAAGTCAATATCCAGGAGGTATAAGCTAATGGTGGCACCTGAGAAAACACCAGCTATTTGCTTCCTTCACTGACACCGAGCAGTTATTAGGCACTGCTGAGTAGTGTTTAAGGATTTATATTGTATAACTGACATTTGGAAAAACATTATCAATCATGATGAGATTATAAGGATGAATTAAATTATGATATGTTAAAACTATTAAACTATTAAATGATTGAGATGAATGTTATCTTGTGTTAACCTGTTAGTTAATGACATTGTGTCCAATGGTATGAAATATAATAACAGTATTGTTAGGACAAGGACTACAATACCTTGTTTTGGTTACTGTTTGATCAGTTTATAGCTATTGGTGTTTTTGTATATTTGGATGAGACTATCCATTGTGTGCAATGATAAAATACTGAAAATAACACTGGAAACACAGAAAAGCAGCAATTAAGGTCACTAGGCTCAGTCTGGCCATTTGTAGTTGCCTGCCATCTGTGCATTCATACTTGGTCTGTGGTCTTGAGCCTGTAAGGTCCCTTTGTGTCTATTCCATGTATGCTTGAATTCCGTCACTTTTTTGGTACCTACCACCTCTGCTGAAGTTTGTTCCAGGTAGTCACCATCTTTACCATTCAGATCTCTTTTCTTTTTGGCTGGTAGTTCCCTTCTGCTCTTTTGGGCTTCCAGCTCAATCAGAATTGCCCTCTATAGGACTACGGACTTACTTATCTGGAGATTTCCCCTTATTTTAATCTATTACCTAGCCCAGACACTGTGGCGACAGTCCTTGGCCAAGCATCACAGAAGGCAATTACAAGTATACAAGCACATTAAAGTTAGACATCCATAAACAATGGATGAAACTTCCCCCACATCATCCTCTGCCAGCTGGGGGGGGGGGGGGAGGGGGGTGTCAAACCCTGAAATCAAATCCAGGGTTTGTTTTACATGCTAGAACACAGTACTATCACAATCTTCTTCAAGTTTAACCCATTTTGATAAACACAAAATTTAAAATTTTGGAAGTCAAAATGTGGAGTTATTTTAGTCAAGTTCCCAAGACCAGGTTGGACATAGTGATTCAAGCAGGTACAGGAAGAGGACTTGCCCTTATTCTGTAAGCTATCCTTGGACTAAAAGAACTAAAAGTAGCTGAGGACTGCTTTGGTTAGACTGGTTACTGAGCTGAATCTACTCGAGCTGGTCAAGTGAACTATTAGGCCTCATTTGCTGCAGCATCTTTGTACCAAGGTGTTATGACCATACAAATGCTTATAAGTACTCCATGTCATATGTGAAGAAAATGTTCTGCAAGCACTCTGGGCAACCATAGTCCAGAAAGCAAAGTTGTTTATTTTAGAGAGATGTCAGAAGAAATCAGAATACCAGTCTTTGCAAGTGAATGACGTCCCTAATGCAAGGACAGAGACATGTAAAAAAGCTTTAGAGCTTTCTAGCATAGCCTACTGAACATGTAGGCAAACTTTCTGGATCGGTACCATTACGAAAGGCTACTTCAGTTCCATATAAAGAAGACTTTATGCTGAGCCTATCCTGGAATAAAGAGTAGTTACTCACCTGTAATAGGTGTACTATAGGGACAGCAGGAATCAGTCCTCACATATGGGTGACGATGGAGCCCTCGCAAAAGCATCTCCCCAGCTTTCAAAGAAAGCCTTTGGGAGATGCCACCATGCATGTTTGGTCCCCTTACCGCTCAAGGATGCTATCTTGCTCAGTCAGATGACATAGCTAGACCCAACAAATGAAGATGGCAAAAAAAAAAATACAGCAATGCCAAGGAGGGAGGGTTGTGAGGAATGATTCCTGCTGTCCCCGGAGAACATCTGTTACAGGTGAGTAACTACGCTTTCTCCAAGAACAAGCAGAAAGTCTGTCCTCAGTTATGGGACTCCCTAGCTACAGGCTACTGATAACCTGTAGAAAACCACAGTCAAGCCATGAACAGCAGCACGTGAGTCCAAAGGCAGATTCTGAAAGACCCCAGTGTTCGGGAAGAACCATCTGATAGCCTGAACAAGAAGAGTCGGAGGGTAGGAGTTGCCTAGACCCTGAAGAGATTACGGAGTATGGCCTGGCTGAAGGAGCTGTCCTGTCGGGACCCCCTCTCCAGGCAGTAGTAAGCTGTGAAGGTGTGGACTAAGGACCAGGTGGCAGTCCGGCAGATGCCTGTCATGGGGACAGAGCGCAAGTTTGCAGTCGAGGTCGCCATAGCCCTGATGCTGGGTGCTGTAACCCAGCGCTCCAGCGGGAGCCCTGCCTATTCGTAGGCAAGGACAATGCAGTCAGCCACCCTTGTGGACAGGGTCCGGTTGGTTACCGCCTCCCCCAGATGACTGGGGTCTTAGGAGACGAAAAGCTGAGAGGCTTTGCCATGGCCCTGGTATGCTGCAAGTAGAAGGACAGGGCCCTCTTACAAGCCAAGGTATGGAGGACAGCTGCTGCCCTGTTGGTGTGAGACCATGGAAAGAAGGTGGGGAGCACCACCTCCTAATTGAGATGGAATGAGTACACCACCTTCGGAAGGAATTTAGGGTGCATGCAAAGCACAACCCTGTTCTTATAGAACCTGGTGTAGGGTGGCTCTGCCACCAGGGCTTGAAAGCTCACTGACCCTGTGAGTGGATGCGAGTGCCACTAGGAAGACTACCTTCCATGAGAGGTATCAGAGGTGGCAAGAAGTCAGGGGCTCTAATGGCCGCCCAGTGAGCCATGACAGTACATTAAGGTCCCATTCCGCCAGAGGTGGGTGGATAGGGGGTTTAGAGAGTAGGTGGCCCCATAAGAACTGGGTAATGAGGGGCTGCACAGAGAGGGGTTTGCCCTTGATAAGGTGGTAGTGAGCTGAAAGAGCACTCAGGTGCTCCCTGACTAGTTGGACGAGTCCAGCTTTCAAGAGATAAAGCAGGTACTGCAGTACAGTCTGCAGCGGGCAGGAGAACAGGTTGATCCATTGGTCTGTGCACTACGCTAAGAATTTGCGCCATTTGAAGACATAGGCCTGCCTCATGGAGGTCTTACGAGAAGCTAGGACCTCCTCCACTTCCCTTGGGAGGTTGAAGGGAGCCAAGGCTTCTCATTCAGCAGCCATGCTATTAGTGCCAGACACCCTAGGTTGGGGTGAAGAAAGGAGCCGTCCTCCTGAGTCAGTAATTCCAGGGCGTTCCCTAGACCGGAGACTCAGTCGATAGGCAGAGCAGCAATGGGAACCAAGGCTGCATGGGCCACCTCTATGCCAACAGGATCAGCGATGCCTTGTCCCGGAGGACCTTGAAAAGAGTCTTGGTAACCAGTGGCATGGACGGGAAGGTGTACAGGGGGCCCATCGACCATGGGATGAAGAAAGTCACCCAGGACAGGTGAGGCTGGCAAGAGCAGAAGCGCGGCAGCTGAGCTTTGGTCAGGTTGGCAAAGAGGTCCACTAGTGGGATGCCCAGAAAGCAGAAGAGCCTGTTGGGCTGCCCTGGGGTCTAGCCACCATTTGTGCGGCTGTAGGACCCTGCTCAGTCTGTAAACCAGGGCACTGTCCTGGCCCCGCAGATACACCGCCCTCAGAAGCATTCCTTGAAAGATCATATATTCAGTGCAATAACTGTGGTGCCTTCATTCCAAGAAGAATCATCTGGAACCTAAAAGCTTGTCCTATATGCCTCAAATTAGCTGCCATGCATAATGAATTGGCTCTACTTAGGGAAGAACTAGCTGCAATGAAATGCACCTCTTCTAGGATACAAACCAAAGTCCACCACCGCTCCCACAAAGAATCAAACATCCCAGGAAGAAATGGATCACAGTGGGCTTGGGTAGATTGCGACCTGTAAAGCAGAGACACCCTATACATCATGAGATATCCCTGCATAATGCCTTCTCTGCTTTGGTTAATGAGGATGCCCAATCTATGGAAACTGAAGGGCCCTTAAATCAGACAGTCAATGCCCAATCTCCTGATAAAGCGCCAAATATGAAGAAAAACTCACCGAACAGAAAACTACTACTACTTGGAGATTCCATCATCAGAGGCACCAACTTGGGAACACAGTTCAAAGGAGAGAAGATAGTCAAATGCCTCCCAGGCTCTTCAGCCAGCAGGAATACAAACCAAATTGTTGATGTACTTAGCGCAGAAAGTGAGCACTCCAAAATTGATGTCATCCACTTGGGTACAAATGATCTGGTGGCTAGAAACAGTGCCTCTACAGTTCAAAGGGACTTCCAAACTCTGGGAGAGAAACTCAAGCCCATTGTTAACACTGTAGCATTCTCAGAAGTTCTTCCTGTTCTTGGTAAGGGGGCAGAGGCACTACATTGCATAAACAGCTTTAATACATGGCTCCAGACCTGGTGCAAACAAGAAGGATTCAGAGTTATAGGCGACTGGGGAAACAGATGGACCAACAAGAGACTATACTATGCTGATGGACTACACCTCTCTGTCGCAGGGAAAAGAATCCTAAGTGAAAAATTCAGGCAGTATGTGGATATGCATTTAAACTAGAAAAAGGGGGTGACGGATGGAGAAGGACAAGTTCAGGACGTCACTCCTAGCAAAAGCAGATCATCAGAAACAGCCACACTTTTAAACCACACATCAACAAGTGGGAAGAAGTGAGCAGAACAAAATCAATGCAAAATACATGCAAGCCAGTTAAATGCTGGAAAGCAATGAGCACAAATGCTCGAAGCTTAGCCAACAAAGTTCTGGATCTGGAAGCCCTAATGGTGGAAAAGAACTTGGACATTGTGGCCATTACAGAAAGCGTAGTTACTCACCTGTAACAGGTGTTCTCCAGGAGCAGCAGGAATCTGTCCTCACATATGGGTGATGTCGGCGCCGACGGAGCCCTCATGCGGAGCATTTCCCCAGCTTTCAAAGAAAGCTTTTGGGAATGCAGCACGCATGCGCAGTCCCCTTCCCGCCCAAGGGTGCCATCTTGCTCAGTCTGCTGACATAGCTAAAAGACAGCAAAAATCAAAAAGAAGGATAGGACTGCAACTCCAGGGGAAGAGGGAGGGTCGTGAGGACTGATTCCTGCTGCTCCTGGAGAACATCTGTTACAGGTGAGTAACTACACTTTCTCCAGGACCAAGCAGGAAGTCAGTCCTCACATATGGACTCCCCAGCTCTAGGCTACCGTGAACCCAGAGCTGAAAAAATGTCTCTCTCACAAGATCCTCAGCATCCGTGATAAGAATTTTCTCTGAGAACGCACCCAGTACGGTAGCCCAACACAAAGGGCCGGAGGGTAGGAGTTGCCTAAACCTCAAAGAGATTACGGAGTACCACCTGGCCGAAAACACTGTCCCACCAGGACTCTCTCTCCAGGCAGTAATGGGCTGCAAAAGTCTGGCTTGAAGACCAAGTTGCAGCCTGGCAGATGTCTGCCAATGGAACAGAGCGGAGATGAGCTACTGATGCGGTTTTTGCCCTGACACGGTGGGCCGTGACCCGACCCTGCAAGGGGAGGTCGGCTGCTCTGTACGCCCAGGCGATGCAATCTGCTACCCAAGTGGACAACGTACGCTTAGAGACAGGTAACTCCATCCTATTAGGGTCAAACAAGACAAAGAGCTTAGTAGCCCTTCAATGCTCCCGCGTATGCTCTATGCAAAAGGACAATGCCCTTTTATAGTCCAGGGTATGCAAGACTGTTTGAGCCCGGCTGGCATGCGGCCTGGGAAAAAAGGTTGGAAGAACCACCTCCTGATTGAGGTGGAAAGAGGAGACCACTTTTGGGAGGAACTTGGGATGGGTCCGTAGGACCACCCTAGTCCTATAGAACCGTGTACACGGTCTATCAGAAACCAGAGCTTGTAGTTCACTCACACGTCTGGCCGAGGTAAGAGCCACCAGGAAGAGCGCTTTCCAAGAGAGGAAGCGCAAATGGCAAGTAGCCATCGGCTCAAATGGTGGGCGAGTAAGTTGCTGCAAGACCACGTTCAAATCCCACTCAGTCGCCGGTGGATGAACCAGAGGCTTGAGTAGAAGCAGAGCTCTGAGAAATTTGGACACCAAGGGGTGAACCGACAGAGACTGTCCTTCCATAGGTGAGTGGTGCGCTGACAAAGCACTGAGGTGGACCCGAACAGTTAGACTTAAGGCCTAGGTCTGAAACGTGAAGTAGATTTTATTTATTTTATTTATTTATTTACATTCTTTTATATACCGCGCTATTCTGCATCAGTGCGGTTTACATTGAACAAACTGAAATTACATTGAACAGGGCATTATAACTTGGAGATAACTATTTTACAGGGAACACAGGCTATGGAGGGTTATGTGGCTTGCCCAAGACCACAAGGAGCACCTGTGGGACTAGAAACCCCAGTCCTTCCGGCCCAAGGTTGCTGTCCTCTAGTGGGATTTGAACCCCCGACCTTCTGGCCTGAAGTACCTTGCCCCAACCACTAGGCCACTCCTCCACTGCAGTACTACTGGCACAAGGCACGAGAAAGGATCTTCATTGCGGTGAGCACACCATACCATAAACCTATGCCACTTGAGGGCATAGGACTTTCTGGTGGACTGCCTCCTATAGGCCAAGACCACCTCCTCAACCTCCTTAGGTAGAAGGGAGCTAGCACTATCCTTTCAGCAGCCAGGCCATCAGATTGAGGGACCTGAGGTTGAGGTGCAGAAGGGAAACCTGCTCTTGAGACAGGAGATCGTGTTGCAGCCCCAGAGGGAACGGAGCTTCCACCGCCAACTGTAGAAGAAGTGAAAACCATGGCTGTCTCGGCCATCTGGGGGCTATCAGAATCACCGAGGCCTTGTCCCGGAGAATCTTGAACAGAGTTCGGGCTACCAAGGGCGTGGGAGGAAACGCATACAGGAGGCCCGTAGACCAAGAGATTAGAAAAGCATCTGCTGCCATCCTCAGGGGATGCGGCTGTCTGGAGCAAAACCTGGGCAGCTGATGGTTTAGTGGACTTGCAAAGAGATCGATGGATGGAAGTCCCCAGCAGAGGAAGATCTGCTGGACCACCAATGGATTCAACTGCCATTCGTGAGGCTGGAGAATCCTGCTTAGCTTGTCTGCTAGGAAGTTCTCCTGACCAGGTAGATAAACTGCTTGAGAAACATGCCTTCTCTGACTGCAAAGGAGCAAAGATCCAGGGGCCTGGACCCTGTGCCCCCTTGTTTGTTCACGTAGAACACTGCCACCTGATGGTCCGTCTGAACTAGGACAGACTGTTGAGAGAGAGCATGGCAGAAGGTTTGCAGAGCTAAGCGGATTGCATGCAGCTCTAAAAGGTTTATCTGCTGTGTGGCCTCAGGCATTGAGTGCACGTGCCCTGGCAATGTGCACCCCAGCCCTTTAAGGAAGCATCTGTGTGTGCTGGAGCCTGAAAAGGTACACCCTTGAGAAAGTTTGACAGATGTAGCCACCACTGTAAGGAGTTCAAAAGTTGTCTGGACACCTTTACTCTGTCTCGGAGGTCACCTGTGGCCTGTGTCCACTGATCTCTGAGGCACCATTGAGCAGCCCGCATGTGCATACGGGCATTCGGTGTCACATGCACAGTGGATGCCATGTGGCCCAGGAGCCGCAGGTAGTGCCTGGCATAAATATCAGAATTTCTTTGGAACTGGTTGGCCAAGTCCTTCAGTCTGTGGGCCCTGTCCTCAGGCAAGTAAGCTCTTGCCTGCAGGGTGTCTAATCTTGCCCCTATAAACTCTAGGTGCTGAAAAGGGAACAAAGTGGACTTTACGTAGTTTATGACAAAGCCCAGATGCTGAAGGAGAGAGACAGTGCGAAGAATGGCCTGTCGGGCCTCCTGGATCGACTGGCCCCTGATGAGCCAGTCGTCCAGGTATGGGAAGACAAAAATCCCCTGATTCCTGAGAAGAGCCGCCACCACTGTGAGGCATTTGGTGAAAACTCTGGGGGCAGAGGTTAGGCCAAAGGGAAGTACCCTGTACTGAAAATGGTTTCCTCCTACCACAAATCTGAGGTATTGTCTGTGGTCTGGATGAATGAGGAGGATGTGAGTATAAGCATCCTTTAGGTCTAAGGAGCATAGCCAGTCTCCCTGCTGGAGGTAGGGCAGCAGTATCCCAAAGGAAAGCATCTTGAACTTTTCCCTCTCCAGAAACTTGTTCAGATTTCGCAAATCTAGGATAGCCCTGAGGCCTCCTGTTCTCTTTGGTATTAGGAAGTACCTGGAGTAGAAGCCTTGCCCTTTCAGGTGGTGAGGCACCGGTTCCACCACCTGTTCCTTTAGAAGACTTGCCAACTCCTGAAGGAGGAGGTTCCAGTGTAGAGGGAGTCTTGGAGGCTCCCCTGGATAGTTGGGGGGGGGGGGGTAGCTGGTGGAAATGGAGCATATAGCCTGTTTGGACTATGCTCAGTACCCAGGTATCCCCTGTGATGGCTGGCCACCTGTATGGGTACAAGGTCAGCCGACCTCCTGTGCTGAGTGGAGCCACCGGTGGAGGAGAGGCTATGCTGTGGGAGTCAAAAACCCCCCCTCCCTGCTGAGCAGGAGCCGGTGCTGGAGGCTTGGGGGTTTTCTGCCTACGGGGCCCATGCCCCTGCCCTTTGGCCTGCTGGCTCTTTTGGGGAGCTGGAGAGGCCTGATATTGAGGGTAGGATTTGTAGGCAGCACCCTTCCTCAGGAAAAAGGGCTTCTTTCCCGAGCCCTTCTTCTTTTGAGAAGGAGCAGAAGTTTTTCTGGATAGTCTTGTCCTGGTGAGAGTCTCTGTCTCAATTTCTGCAGCCTTTTCAGTGATGGGCTTGCCGAATAGGTTGTCACCTCGGCACAGGACATCAACCAACTTATCCTGTACCCATGACTCCAGGTCCGATGACTGTAGCCAGGCCTGACGGCGTGCACCGATGCCGGCCACTGCTACCCGGGCTGAAGCCTCGAAGCCGTCATAGGCTGCTCGAGATATAAACTTCGAGCACACTCGGATCCCTGAAGATAAGGCTTTGAATCTCTGCAAGGGTTCCTCAGAGAGGCCAGCCGATAACCCGGCAATCTCCTTTGCCAGGTCCCGTAGGTACATTCCCATGTACAGCTGGTAAGTCTGGACATGGCAAGCACTTTTTACTAAGGGCATCCAAGTTCCGGGCCTCCCGGCTGGGAGGCACCGAGGAGTGCATCTTTTGACTTTTCAGCCTGTGCATGTCCGATTCCACAACCATGGAGTTGTGTGGTAGCTGTGCCTTTTGGAACCCAAGGCTCTTACCGACTTGATAAATGGAATCGACCTGCCTGCTAAGAACTGGAGCCGAGGCAGGTGCCTCCCACATACGGAAGAGCAGCTGTTCCAGCATCGGAGGAACCAGTACAGTAAAGGCTTCGTTCGGAGGAAAATCATACTGGAGGGCATCGAGCTCCTTGGCTCGAAGCTCCTCCTCGGCGTCCGCAGGGAATGCCAAAGCCTTGGCCATGTCCCTGACGAAATCTGAGAACCGGGTATCCTTCACGGGGGTGGAGGGGACCGTCTCCGGGGAGTCCGATGTGATGCACCGGGTCCAGAAAGTGTCAGGAGACTCCTCTTCCTCAGTCTCCCACGCTGACCGCTCCAAGGAGTCGTCGAGCGTCTCCAGCCATGTGGGCCTCGATGCCACCTGCCCGACACCGAGGGCACCGGCGTCGACGACCTCGGCCCCACACGGGAGGTCAAGGGAGACCTTGGCCGAGGATCGACTCGAGACTTGATGGACTCTAGGATCGGCTCAGCCTCCGAGGTCGACTTGGACATCGAGGTTCTGGTGGTCAGGGCAGATGTTCCGGTCAGACCGGCGATCAGTACCCGCTGCTGCTCCATGAAGGCAGCCAGGCTGCTCTCCAGGGCTGTCAGCCTGAGTCCGAGCTCAGGAGACTCAGCAGCCCCCGACTCGGGCCCCGAAGGTGTCGGGCCCGACGTTGGCTCTCCCAGAGGAGAGTCAACGAGGACAACAAAACTTACATGACTCGGGGACTCCGGCTCCAGGCGAGGTGGTTTGGACGGCCTCTCTGACTCTGAGAGCCCGGGATGGTGGTCAGGGCTATGCGACCTGGCCCTTGAGGACCCAGGTGCCTCCACTGACGCCGCCCTCACGAGCTTCTTCTTCCTTTTGTGCTCCCAGGTGGGAGACCCCCTCTCAGAGGACCCACGACGGCGCTCGGGGTCAGACTCCCAAGATGTCGAGGCCTCTGACGAAGTCCGGGCCCGGCCGGACGTGGACTCTGAAAAATTTCTTTCACGTTGATGCTGACGTCTCCGAAGCGCCTTCGACAACATCTTGCCGCACGGGCCACAGACCAGCAGGTCATGGTCGGGCCCGAGGCATCAGTCATGTGTATGTTTTACATCGATCACATTTTTTGAACCCGCTGTTAGCCATCGGGGGAAAAAGGGCCCCTGCAAGTTCAAAAGACTGGGCTGCCAGTGAAAATAACAAAAAAAAGCGTGAACACTAGTCACAAAGGACAAAAACCAAAAAAGAAGTTCCAGACTCGATACCGGTGTACCGAGCCGAGGTGGGATGGGGAACCGGCGTCGAACCGGACAAAGACGTGAAAAATTGCAGAAAAAACCCCAACTTTTTCCGGATGACATGAACTATGTCCGTTGGGCTCCACAGAAAAAGAAAGACTGAGCAAGATTGCACCCTTGGGCGGGAAGGGGACCGCGCATGTGCGCTTCATTCCCATAGGCTTTCTTTGAAAGCTGGGGAAATGCTCCGCGCGAGGGCTCCGTCGGCACCGATGTCACCCATATGTGAGGACTGACTTCCTGCTTGGTCCTAGAGAAACATGATTTAATGAATCGCATGATTGGGATATAGCCATAGCTGGCTATAATCTATTTAGAAGAGAGAGAGAAAGTGGAAAAGGAGGAGTAGCAGCCTTGTATGTCAAAAGCAATATTAAAGCTACTCAAATGCAGGGGGCATGGGGAAAAGAAGAGGAGCTCTGGATTGTGTTGGAAAGAGGAGATGGCACTATCATCCATACTGCTGTAGTCTACAGACCTCCGACTCAAATCGAAGAAATAGATAAATTGATTATAGATATTGCCAAGGTAGCTACAAAGGGGGAAGTGATCATATTGGGTGATTTTAATCTACCCGATGTGGATTGGATTACTCCTGCAAATCTGGAAAGCAGCAAAAAAATTGTGGATGCTTTCCAAGGTGCGTTACTTAGACAAATGGTGATGGAACCAACCAGGGAAAGCTCAATGCTGGATTTAGTGCTCATCAACGGCGATAGCGTGTCCAATGTCTGGGTGGGTGCCCCTGTGAGCAGCAGCGATCATCACACGGTGTGGTTTGAGATAAAAGCCAAGGTGCAGTCCAATCATAGCAAGCTGAAAGTCCTAAACTTTAAAAACACTGACTTCGGTAAAATGGCCAAGTACCTGAAGGAGGAGTTGGCAGGGTGGGAGGGGATAAAGGAAGTGGAATTGCAATGGGCTAAACTAAAGGTGGCAATAAAAGGGGCAACAGATAAATATGTAAGGAAAGTAAATAAAAACAAGAAGAGAAGGAAACCTATTTGGTTCTCCAAAGAAGTGGCTGCACAAATGAAGGCAAAAAACACAGCTTTCACAAAATTCAAAAGCTTGCAAACAGAGGAACACAGAAAGGAATACAGGATCAAACTAATAGACAAAAAGAGAAATAAAAAAAGCAAAATCAAAAGCAGAGGAAAAGATGGCTAAAGATGTGAAGTGTGGCGACAAAACTTTCTTCAGGTATATTCGGGAAAGGAGGAAAATCAGAGGTGGAACTGCAGGACTCAGAAGTGCTGGGAATGGACTCGTGGAAAGCGACATTGAAAAAGCGAAATTGCTAAGCAAATACTTCTGCTCTGTTTTTACTAAAGAAAATCCTGGAGAAGAACCACCTGTGACTCCCAAATATAAAAATGGGAATGAAGTAGATACCACACCATTCACAGAAGATGTGTTAGAACAACTTGCAAAACTGAAAGTGGACAAGGCCATGGGACCGGATGCGATACATCCCAGGATACTGAAAGAGCTCAGAGAGGTTCTTGCAGGGCCATTAAAGGATGTTTTCAACAGATCCTTGGAAACTGGAGAAGTTCCTCAGGACTGGAGAATGGCTGATGTGGTATTTCTTCACAAAAGTGGTGAAAGGGAAGAAGTGAAACTACAGGCCCGTGAGCCTTACCTCGGTGGCGGGAAAAGTAATGGAGGCACTCCTGAAAGAGCAAATAGTGGACTCTCTCAAAACCAACAGGTTGCATGATCCGAGGCAACATGGTTTTACCAAAGGAAGATCTTGCCAAACAAATCTGATTGAGTTCTTTGACTGGGTGACCAGAGAACTAGATCAGGGGCATGCGATGGATGTCATCTACCTGGATTTCAGCAAAGCCTTTGATACTGTTCCTCATAGTAGGCTTATCAATAAACTCAGTAGTTTGGGGATGGGTCCCAAGGTGGTGAATTGGATCAGAAATTGGTTGACTGACAGACGACAGAAGGTGATGGTAAATGAAGCTCACTCGGATGAAAGGAGGGTGATTAGCGGGGTGCCCCAGTGTTCGGTCCTGGGCCCGGCACTGTTGAATGTACTTGTGAGTGATATTGCTGAAGGACTCAATGGAAAAGTGTCTTTTTGCAGATGACACGAAAATTTGCAACAGAGTGGGCTCCCCTGAGGGAGTGGATAACATGAGGAAAGATCTACGAAAGCTGGAAAAATGGTCTAATGCTTGGCAGTTAAGATTTAATGCGAACAAGTGCAGTGTCATGCACTTGGGAAGCAGAAATCCAAGGGAAATGTACGCAATAGGGGGCGAGAGGTTGGTGTGCACGGACCATGAGAAGGACTTTGGTGTGATTATTTCTGAGGATCTCAAGGTGGAAAAACAGTGTGACAAGGCAGTGACAAAAGCCAGGAGGATGTTACCAGCAGAAAGGAAGAGGTACTAATGCCACTGTATAAGTCACTGTGTTCAGTTTTGGAGACCATATCTTGCAAAGGATGTAAAAAGACTGGAAACTGTTCAGAGGAAGGCAACCAAAATGATTTGGAGCCTGCGCCAGAAGCCTTACGAGAAGAGACTTGAAGACCTAAATATGTACACTCTGGAGGAGAGGAGGGATAGGGGAGATATGATTCAGACCTTTAAATACTTAAAGAGAAATAATGAACAAACAAACCTCTTCCAAAGACGGGGAAGCTGTAAAACTAGAGGGCATAACATGAAGCTGCAAGGGGGTAAATTGAAAGGCAATGTCAGGAAATACTTTTTCACTGAAAGGGTGGTGGATGCTTGGAACGTCCTCCCGATGGAAGTGGTGGGGGCAAATACGATGACAGAATTCAAAATGGCATGGGACAAACACAGTGGATCCCTTTACAGCAACAGGATAAAATCAAAATAAACTTATCTAATGGGCAGACTAGATGGACCATACTGGTCTTTATCTGCTGTCATTTACTATGTTACTATGAGTAGAGGGCTACTGCCTTTTGGCAGAGGGTGTAAGACGCTGTGGCTCCCTGCTTGTTCAGGTATAACATTGCAACTTGGTTGTCCATCTGGACCAGCACCGACTGGTCCTGTATGTGGTGGCAGAAAGCTTTGAGCACCAGGAATATGGCACTGAGCTCCAGCAGGTTGATCTGCGGCTGGCTCTCTGCCTTGGACAAGTTGCCCTGTGTGTGGAGGCTCCTACAATGGGTTCCCACCCCAGCAAGGAGGCATTTGTGGTGAGGACCCGCTGGGGCACTGGGTTCTGGAAAGGCATGCCTGCCTGTAGGTGCTGTGTGGCTTTCCACCAGTTGAGCGACTCCGACAGTGGGCAGGTCATGCACACCCTGTCCCAAAGTTGGCCTGTGGCCTGTGTCCCCTGGAAGCAGAGGCCCCACTGAGCTGCCCTCATATGAAGGCAGGCGTTGGGGACAACATGGACTGTTGATGCCATGTGGCAAAGTAGACGGAACAGGGAGCGAGCAGACACAGAGCGGCAGCACTGTACATCTGTGGCCAAAGCTATGAGGCGACTTGCTCTGTCTAGGGGGAGGAAAGCCTTGGCCTGGAGAGTGTCCAGAGTCTCTATGAACTCCAGATCCTGTGTAGGGGTCAGGTGGGACTTGGGGCAGTTTATCACGAACCACAGGTGTTGCAGGATACTGATGGTGCGGCCCATGGCCTGCTGCATGTCTGCAGCCACGTCCCTTTTTAAGAGACAGTCATCCAGACAGGGGAAGAAAAAGGCACCCTGGAGATGGAGGACGGCCACCATTACTGCTAGGCGTTTGGTGAAGACTCTGGGTGCAGAGGCTAGACCAAAGTGAAGCACCCTGTACTGGTAGTTGTCACCCCCAACCATGAATCTGAGGTACTGCCTGTGGCTGGGATGAATGAAGATGTGGGAATATGCATGCTTTAGATCCAAGGAGCATAGCCAGTCTCCCTGCTGGAGGTATGGCAGCAATGTTCCAAGGGAGAGCATCTTGAACTTCTCCCGCACCAGGAACTTGTTTAGGTTTCACAGGTTTAGGATGGGCCCTAGGCCCCTGATCCATTTTGGGACTAGGAAGTACCATGAGTAGAACCCTTTGTCCCTTAGGTATTGGGGTACTGGTTCCACGACTTTGTCCATGAGAAGACCTGCAAGTTCCTGCAATAGCAGGGTCCAGTGCAGGGGAATCCAGAGGGTTCTCCTGGGATGAATGGGGGAGGCATCTGGTCCAGGTAGAGAAGGTAGCCTTCTCTGACTACCTCAGTGCCCAAGTGTCGGTGGTGATAGCAGGCCACCGGTGGGCAAAGTGGACTAGGCGTGCCACTGTTGGCAGCTGACCTCCTGAGGGTGGAAGGGCTATGTCCTGGGAGTCAAGAGCTCCTCCCAGGTTGTGCTGGAGCTAGCGCCGGGGGCCTTCTGCTTGTGGGGGCACTGACCTGCTCCTCTGGAGGAGCCTGATACTGCAGGTATTCCCAGTAAGTCTGACCCTTCCTTAGGAAGGGGGGCTTTTTCCCTGGGGTTTTACTCCTGGGGAGGGTAGAAATCTTTTCTTGGAGAGCAGAGTCCTCGTAAGGAACTCTGACTCGCTCTGCCATTCTCTCTACCATGAGTTTGCCAAAGAGATTCTCTCCTTGGCATGGGACATCGATGAGCTTGTCCTGCACTCATTGCTCCAGATCCGAAGACTGCAGCCACCCTAGGCATTGGGCACTGATGCCCGCGGCAGCTATCCTCGCTGTTGATTTGAAGCCATTGTAGACCATCTGAGTCAGATATGAGCACTCCCCGATGCCCTGGGTCAGGTTCCAGAATTGCAGTGGACTCACAAGGATCTGCACGGCAACCAGGGAAATCCTTAATGTTGAGGTTCCGGTGGTCTGGGCAGATGCACTGGTGAAGCCGAGCATTGGCGCCTGCTGCATGGTGAGGAAGGCAGACAAACTGTGCTCCAAGACCACAATCCTGGATTCCCACTCAGGTGTTGCAGCCTTCAACCTGGATGCCAGGGTTACCCGGTCCAGCATCGGTGAGGAGAGGGAGTCCTTGACGGGGATGACCTCGGGTGTCCAATGCCGATCGCCGAAGGCCTCTGAATCCTTCAAGGGAACCCTGGGCAGCCACTCCGACTCCTTGGGTCCCTCCTGCAATGGCTGCAGGACCTAGCACGGGGCTTGCTCATCTTGTATGAGTTCTGAGAGGAGTTCAAGGATTTTTTCTTCTTCCGTTCTCTCTGGGGAGCTCCTGCCAGAGGCCCCACTATCAATAGCCAAGGGATCACTGCGCATCTCTCGTGATTCAGATGAGGCCCTGGAGCGTGGAGTCATCAGGGACTCCAGGGCAGACTCTGACCATCTGAAGATCTCGTTGTGCTTCCGCTGACAGAGTTTTATGACCTTAGTGGACATCTTTCTGCAAAGGCTGCAGGCCTCCAGGTCATGGTCAGCCTCTGAACACCGGAGGCAGCAATCGTGTGTCGGTGAGGGACATATTTTTGGTACACCAATCACTCTTCTTAAAGCCATTGGCCATCGGAGAAAAAAATACTCAGGCAAGGGCGAAGATGTGAGGAGCAACCAAAGGTGGAAAAAGGGTACGAATCCACATCGAAGGAAAAACCTACAAAACAGGTCAGAGACGCGATGCCAGGGCAAGCGAGCTCAGAGGCGGAAAAGAAACTGGTTCCAACCAGAGAAAGTAAGAAACACTTTCCTGAGAAAATAATCAACCTTTTCCATGGAAATCAGGCACATATTCGGTGGACTCTGCGAGAAAAAAGGAGACAGCAAAATGGCACTCTTGGGCGGGAAGGGGATCACGCATGCGTGGTGGCATTTCCCAAAGGCTTTCTTTGAAAGCTGGGAAGATGCTTCCACGACGGCTCTATTGGCGCAGACGTCATCCATATGTGAGGACTGACTTCCTGCTTGTTCCCGGAGAAAACTAAAGAACCTTCTTGTTCATTAGAGACAAGCAGTTCCCCATGCATTATTTGCTCGTTACTCCTCTGTCCAAGGACTACTTGTGTGGTTGTAGGATTCACTTGTCTGCTAGGATATTATTTTTTGCCAGGTACATGGCATGTTTCTTAGAGGCATGTTGTATAAGATGATCCAGTTCCACATCTTGACAGTCTTCCAGCACAAGAGGTACAATCTTGTTCCTTCTCACTTGCTCACACAGAACAAAGTTAACCATCTGTTTGGATTAGGATGACTGTTGAACAACTGATCTCTGAAAGCTTTTACAGTATTCTAAATTGATTAATGTCCTAGTGTTAAAAGCAGATAAACTCCCTGAGCAGACCAAGGACCCTGGATATGGAATTGCTTTACATGAGCTTGTTAGCTCAATTTGGACACAGCTATGGTTAGGACAATTTGATTTTGAGGAATTTAGAAAAAAAAAAAAGACATGCTTCTGAAGATATCTGACTGAATCAACTATCAGGACAGAGTCCCTGAACAGATGTATGACTTGGATGGTGTTTTGTAAGTGCTGAGTGACCTGAATCCATTGAACACATGGGAACCATTGGGCTTATCTCTTACTAAACACACCAAGGGAGTCATATGTAATCTTTGGGCCTGATATTCAGCGGCAGCGGTTACTGCTGCTAAAGTGGCTAGCCGCTGCATATTAGCTCTTGATATTCAATGCCGGGGATATATCCGGGACCTGGCATTCAATATTCAGGTTGCCCAGATAGTGATAAAGCTAACCAGGCAGTGCAAATATTCAAATGCTGCCCAGTTAGCTTCTGTGGTGAAAGTTAGGCCAGCGTTTACTGAGCCTGATTTTCACCTAATTACGATAACCTGCAAGTAGCTCAATACTGCTGCTGCCTAGTTATCGCTGGATGCTACCCCCGGACCGCCTCGATGCTAACTGGTTAGCATTTCAGTATGCAGTGATGGCACCCGCAGATATTCAGCAGCACCAACTGTGTTACTGATGTTGAATATCCCAGACAAGGAGATTAACATGGTTAGCAGCTCAAAGTTTCAGGCCAATGTCTGCTGACTTTTTATTTCTTCCTTGTGGAAGAAAGGAGCTCTGCTAAAATCAACTCGGGCAAAATCTATCAATTCCAACTGATATGGCAGCCTCAGGTGGGATTTTGGATAATTTATTATTAGAAACCCTAGTGACTCCAGCATCCGTATAGCTGTGCTCATTGATCTTATGGCTCCTTCAAAAAGGGAACGATGTGCACTTCTAGGGTTTATAGGTGTGCCATTATCACAGTTAGGCTGATGCCAGGCTAAAAGGCAGCACATATTGGACATGGAGGTTGACTATTACAAATCTGAGGTACTTCTTGCAACTTGGATGTCTCTGTGCGGGTATATACATCCTTCAGATCCAGAAAGCATAGTAAAGTCTCCTCTTAGCAGGAAAGGGAATATGGTGTCTAGGGAGATCTTGAACCTTTTCTTTTATGAGAAATTTGTTCAAGGTTCTTAGGTCTAGGATGGGATGGAGTCGTCCCGTTTTCTTTCGGATCAAGAACAAAATTCCTACCTTCTTTCTCCTGATGGAATATGTTTCTCAGCAATGGTCTTTAAGGAGGCAGAGAATTCCTTTAAAAAGGAAATCTTGACTTCCGGTGACGTCAGCGAACCTAATGGTGGCGAGGTAATCGTCAAAGCCTGACAAAAGGTGTTAAAAAGCCCCTAAAAGAGGCGAGGCAGAGTAGTAATTTAGAGGCACTAACCTCAGAGTACACCAAATACATGCGGAAGGAAGAGCAGCCCAAGATCGGCCCTTAAAACAAACCGATCGGCAGAGAGGTGAACCAGCACGGGGTGCCGTGTGGTTGGTTTGTGTGGAGGACAGAGAAGCTCAGGTGACAACGCGCTCAGCAGGAGACACACAGAGTGCAAGCGGCGTGCTCAAAGCCTCTGAGAGGTAAATTAAGGGGGCAGAAGTGGAGAATTCTCTTAAAAAGGAGGAGGCAGAGCGAGGTGAGGAGTAAGCAAATCCAGCGGGCAAAGTGCAGCCACGCGATCGCATGGGAGAGCAAGTGGTGCAGGGAAGCGACAGCCCGAAATCAGCAGAGTGAGAGATAGGCACAGCAGCCGGCGAAGTGAAGCAGAAGTGGAGAACAGCCAGAACAGAGGCAGAAGAGAGTTAAAAGGAAGATACCCCTAATGATCAGACACAGGAAGAGTATATAACGAATTAAAAATATTCAAAAACATCTTTATTGACAACAGCTTACAAAATAACATAGGATCCAGCCACATACAAGGCTACAAAAAAAACGGATTCTCCTATTGTGAGGCAATAAAGGGAGAAAAAGCCCATCATAAAGCAGAAAGAGGGGGCAGGAAGTAGCGGCTTGGGCACAAGGAGATTGTAAATTTCAGACGGCCCGAAGGGGCTACGAGAGGTGAAAAAAGGCAAGATGGATAAGTCTAAAAGAGGACCAACTACAAAGAAGAAACTGGCAGAATTCAGATCTCCATATGCTACTTCGAGAAGAGGTAAGGAAGGGGAGGAGGAGGGCAAAGTTCTGGCGGAGCAGGAAACTGAGCCAGCGGAGGAGATGGAGAGTCCCTGGGGCCAGGGAGTAGCTGATATGATCAAGACGTGGTTGAATGAGCTGAAAGAAGAACTAAAAGTGGAAATTAGTGGAGTTAAAAATGAATTAGAAGAGATATTACAATCTCTCAGACAAGACATAGAGGACCTGGGATCCCGTGTAGAGGAAACAAACTCAGCTGGAACAACACGGAGAAGCAATGGATGATTTTCAAAAAGGCTGGGAGGAGTTAAAGCAAGCCCATGAAGAACTAAAAGAGAAGACGGAGGATCTGGAAGAACGGTCAAGGAGAAACAATATAAGAGTGAGAGGAGTGCTGGAGGACCCCAAGTATAAAAATTGTGAAGAGGTTATTATAAAAAGGTGTTTGAAGCATTGCTACAAGCGGCAGCTCTCAAAGAGAGTGGGGTAGGGGAACAATTGCAAATTGAGTGGGCACATAGGGGACTAGGTCCAATAAGAGACAACTGACCAAGGGATATCATGGTATGTCTAAGATCCTTTAAAAGTAAAGAAAACCTATTGAAAGTGGCACGGAAGCTGGGACAATTCAAATGGGAAGGGCACGTGGTGGAGCTGTTCCAGGATCTCTCCTTAGGCACGTTGCAGCGTCGGAGAGAGATGAAGGAAGTCACGGCTTACCTGAGGAGGGAGGCTGCGAGATACAGATGGCTGTACCCATTTGGCCTTTTAATTACAGCAAATGGTATCTCGCGGAAGGTTAAGACATGCGAGAAAGCCTGGGGGGTGCTTGGAGATACGGGACTAACCAATCTACCAAGCGGCAATGAGAACCAAGAATGCCACGACATCCGGGAGTAGGGAAGCTAATCAGAAATGGCATAGAGCACCAACTAATGGACAAAGAGTAGCGAGACTGACCAAAAGCAGTCAAAGTGCACAAGAGAAGGCGAAGGACACTGGCTGAGGGAACGGATCATGGGATGCCAGGCACCAGAGGAATCACCATATGAATTGATATGTGGGACATTGATACGAAGATTGTTAGGCTGTGGGGGGTAGGGCATGGGAAGTGGAGGGGAGGAGAAAGGGAGGCGTAAGGAGGGTAGTAAGGAGCGGGGGGCGGAGGGATCGGGATCACTGTGAATGCTCTAATTGAGAATTTAAATAATGGGAGGGAAGCTGGGAGTAAAGTTTAGTTAAGGGAGGTGAGGTTTGATGAGGGGGGAATTAGCACGGGGGAGGAGCTGGGAGGGGGGCTGAGATATGAGAGATGGGGATAGTGCATGAGAGGGGGGAGGGGAGATAGGAAGGTAAGGGCAGGCTGAGGTTTGGTTGATAGTCACAAGATATGGAAATCGAGTCTCCAAGTAGGGGAATGGGGGGGGGGGAGGGAGGCAAGAGAGGGGGAGAGCAGCAAATATCCAAGGTGAGTTAAAAATAACATTAAATGTAAAAGGGCTTCATTCGCCATTTAAAAGCCAGAAACTGTATAAAGAAATATCACGTCAAAAGGCAGAAGTGGTATTCATACAGGAAACACACCTCACCAGGGCGACAGAACATTTGGTAAAGCCTAAAGGATATGGGATTTGTGTCTTTTCATCAAACACAGTAGAAAAAAAAGAAGGGAGGTGCTGCAGTTTTCATAGGCTCAAAAGTCAAGATGGAATTACAGAAAGTAGTTAGAGATAAAGCAGGGAGGTATGTATTAATGCATTTGAAAATTGGGAATGAGTGGTATTGCCTAGTGAACGTATATGCGCCTACAGGGCCACAAGGAGAATTCTGGACAAAGCTCAATGAAGAGGTGGGGAGGCTAGGAGAAGGTATTTTGATTTGTGGTGGCGATTTCAATTTAACCTGGAATCTGGCTAGAGATGCTACGGGGGCAAGAGAGTAGATAGAAGCAAATATCGCCACTTTGTATTATAACATTGTTTAATAGATGTATGGAGATTTCAGCACCCACGGAAAAGACAATTCTCATACTTTTCCCCAGTACATGGTTCATACTCCAGAACCGATGCCATTTGGATAACCAAGGAGGTGGTGAGAAGAATTAAAGGGGCAGAGATGGATTCTATAACATGGTCTGACCACGCTTTAGTGGAAATCAGATTGGAAATAAAGGGGGAGAGGAAGGGCATGCAATTCTGGAGGTTTAATGAATCTCTAATAGAAGATGTAAAGGTCAGAGATGAAACAGCAGGAAACAAGAGAATATTTTAAGTGGAATGATAATGGGGAGGTGGCGTGGGGGGTGTTTGGGATGGATATAAGGCAGTAGTGAGAGGGGTGCTGCTTAAATGGGGGGCTCGTAAAAAGGAGGAAAGGGAAACGAGATAGGGAATTGAGAGAAAGATTAATGAAATTGGAAGAATTAGATGCGCTGGACAGAAAAAGAATGTATAGGGGGCAAGTATTGGCTGTACGAGCGCAACTCAATGCAGGCCAATATTATACGGTACCACATGCAGCTTCTGAGACAGGAAATTTTGAAGGGGGTAATAAAGCTGGGAGATACATGATGCAGAAATTGAAACAGCGGAAGTTAAGATCACACATATTGACAATTAGAGATGCAGAAAGGAAAATAGTGTCCAAAGATGGGGAGATTAGGGAGGCTTTTAAGAGATTTTATCAATCGTTATATGAGGCAAGAACCTCCCCAGAGTCGGATAAAGTACAAAGCTACTTAGACTCCATACAGCTACCAAAATTGGATGAGGAAGAACAAAAAGAGTTAAATAGAGCCATAAAAGAGGAAGAAATTTTAAAAGCAATAAAGCAGGTGAAAGTAGATAAGGCTCCGGGATTAGATGGGCTTACGGTGAGGTTTTATAGAAGGTTTGGAGAGTTATTAATCAAGCCCCTAGTGAGGCTGTTCAACCTACCAAGAGAGAGAGGCTTGTTAGCAAGTACAATGGGGTGGGCAGGCATAACAATAATACATAAAGCAGGAAAGGATACGCAAGAATGTTCATTGTATAGACCTATTTCATTACTGAACCTAGACACTAAATTATTGGCTAAAAATGTGGCTACGTGTTTAAATAGGGTAATAGGGAAACTGATATATCAAGGTCAAGCGGGATTTATACCAGGTAGGCAGGTAGCTGATAATATTCGTAAGACACTAAATACAATTTGGTCGATTGAAAAAAGCAAGGAAGAGGTATTATTGTTATCCTTGGACGCGGAAACGGCCTATGACCAAGTATCAAGGCCTTTTCTATTTCAGGTAATGGAAAGAATGGGGTTGGGAGGAGAATTCACAAGTTGGATACAAGCAAAATACCATAAACCAAAACTGTGCGTTAGGGTCAATGGAGCATATTCAACATTTTTCGAGCAAGGAAGGGGGACGAGGCAGGGATGCCCCTTTGTCGCCTCTGCTATTTGCACTTTCTGTGGAGCCATTTGCGGAAAAGGTAAGAGAAAGGGAAGATATGAAAGGAATAGTTGTGGGGAAGACAGAATATAGAATATCTATGTACGTGGACGATATCATTATGAGTGTGACTAGACCGCAGTTCACTTTACCAATATTAATGTGGGAATTAGAAGAATATGGCAGAGTATCGCGATTTACTATTAATTGGGTAAAATCCAAAATATTAAATTTGTCAAAAAAAAAGGATGAGCAGGAAACAATACAAAAGAAATACCCATTTAGGTGGGCACGGTGGTCAATTTGGTATTTAGGGATTTACATAAGTAATAGGTTGGAATCACTATATGACAAATTATTTAAAGCTTTTCAGGCAAGTGGAGAGTTGGTTAAATGGGTGGGGGCAAGGATATGTGTCCTGGTTTGGACGTATAGCGGTTATAAAAATGATGTTATTGCCTAAATTTCTATTTCAAACATTGCCAATGTTTGAAATAGAAATTCCTGTTTCAAACATGCCTGTTTCAAACATTGCCAATACTGGTGCCAAATAGAAAGTTAAAGCAAATGCAGAAAAGTATTAATCGATTTATCTGGCAAAATAGGAGTCCCGGGGTAGCTTTTTCAGTTATACAGAGAGCAAAGGGGGAGAGGGACTGGGAGTTCCCAATTTCAGAAAATATTATGCGGCAGCACAGTTGAAAACGATCTGTGAATGGCAACGAGAGAAACAGAAGCAATGGGTCCAAATGGAAGACGACTCAGTAAGGGGAGTGGGATTGGAGAGGATAGTATGGAAGGGAAGTAAAGCACTGGATGTGAACACATTAAACCCCCTAATAGCGCATAGCGTGAAGGTGTGGAAGCAGAATAGGGAAATATTATTACAAGACAAAGAATATACACAAGGGATGACATTAATGGCATGCTTTGAGAGGGGGGAGGGGCCAGGGGGGAGCGTATTGAGAAGATGGGCAAACTTGGGGCTCACCCATATTTCCCAAATAGTGGATAAAGAGGGGGTCAGGTGGTTTGAGGGGATTAAGGATTTATATGGGTTAACAAGCAACGATTATTATAGCTATATTCAGATTAGCCACTTTTTGCGGCAGCCAAAGGTCTGGAAGGATTTATGGGGGAATAGGGGGTGGTTTGAGGCCCTGGTATCAGGACAGCTAGGTCAAGAAGGAGCCATGTCTAAGATATATAAAGGTTTAATGGAGGGAGGAGTGGGTAAATTAGGATTCATGAAGAAGTGGGAGGAAGATCTAGGGAGGTGATGGAGTGAAGAGGAGTGGGATAAGGTCATACAGACAGTGGCAGGCATATCAAGTGCTACTCAGATAAAAGAAAACACCTATAAAGTGTTATACAGGTGGTATTGGACACAGATTCATAAAAAGTGTGCAGGACAGGGGCAAACTGATTTGTGTTGGAGGGGATGTCTAGAGAAAGGAGATATGATACATATGTGGTGGAAGTGTGGAAAGATCCAAAAATATTGGGATAGGGTGTCAGATATAATATATGAGATGACAGGACACAGATTGCAGAGGAAGCCAGAAGTCTGTTTACTGCATCAGTTAGAGGAGACCATATTGGAGAGGGATAAGGGGGTATTACATCATTGCACTGTAGCAGCAAGATGTAAGATAGCAAAATGCTGGACAGGGGTGTCTATACTGCACAGTGAAGGCTTCATTAGAAGAATGACAGAACTGTGTTTGATGCATCGACTGACAAAGCTGAGGCAAGGGAAAGGAGAGGGGAGTGTAGGAGTGTGGAACAATGGAAGAGGATATGGGGATAGCTACAAGACTGGGGAGGAGAAGGGAGGGGGGATTAAAGGAGGAATGGATCCGAGTTAATAGTGTTATTAATATGATATGTTTCTGTCATCACTGGAATTTGTACATATATTTGAGATAACTATGAACAGCTTAATGAGTTCTCGCAATAAGATTTAGAAGATGGGGGGGTATAGAGAGGGGAGGGAAGGGAAAGGGGAGGGGGGAAGCTGAGGAATAGGTAACATGGTAGTTGTTACAGCCAGAGGTGAAGATATTATATAGAGTTAAAAATTAAAAAAAATTGTATAAAGAGATGGCTGATGTTATGTATTTTTGGAAAATATTAATAAAACGTTAAATGGAAAAAAAAGACATCTTGATGCTAAGAATTTAGTTTAATCACTTGACAGACAGCCTTTCATTTAACACTGTAAATCAGTTCACAAACAATAAAAACAAAGCAGCAATTTACGATAAATTAAAATTAAACAAAATTTGACCATGATATTTTCAATGGGAAACTTGGCAGGGATTCCAACAGGCGTAGTCTGCTTCATACAATGCTGAGAATCCAAGTGTAAGATTCTATTGAGCCAACAATTTATGCAAAATCTTGTTTTTTTCCTCAGGGGAAGGTTCACCAAAACAGACAATGGAACACTGACTATATCTGCCTGGAGGAGACAGAAAATGAGGTCTCTTTGGTGGAGAGGCGATGTCTCCTCAACGCCCCAAGTATCTGCTGGATGAAGAGGAGGGCAAGTCACAAATGGCATAGTGTGTGTCTGAAGTGTCAAATAATGGTCTTTGATACGATTCACTGCTTCCTTGACCTTTTCTCCAAATAGATCATCTCTTGTAGGGCACAACAGCAAGCTTTTCCTGCACACTGCGCCTTAGGACTGATGCCCATGGGAGTTTGCAGGGCTCCACAGGTGACCACACAACTTTGCTCTCATACGCTCAACTGGCTGCTCTAGAAAGCTCTAAGCTTTGATTACACTCCTCCATCCTGGGTTCTGTCTTATGACATCACTTATTTGTGATGGCAGTACCTGCTTGTCCTTGAAGAAAATGGTTGATGCCAAAAAACATGACATGGGCAGCTTGGTAAGCTCAGTGGCAGTGCAGTACTTTACCATATGAAGGACTTAGGGCTGATTCCCCAAGTGTGGTGTTCTGCTCAATCACCTGAGTCTGGGAATGCTACAAAAGCAGCATTCACAACCCCTGGGGATTAGGGACTCACAATATTCATGCAACATTACAGCTAATGTGGATAGTCATGGCTTAATGGTAGGAAGTCAACATGGATTTAGCCATGAAAAGTCTTGTCTCACTAATCTGTTATTTTTTTTGAAGGTGTGAACAAACAGGTAGATAAAGGTGAGTCAATTGATATAGTGATTTTCAGTAAGCGTTTGACAAGGTCCCTCATGAGAGGCTCTTGGTGAAAATAAAAAGTCATGGGATAGGAGGCAGTGTACTATTGTGGATTAGGAACTGGTTAAAAAAATAGAAAAAAAAGTAGGGCTAAATAGACAATTTTCTTAATGTGGAAACGTGAATAGTGGGGTACTCCAGGGATCTATGCTGGGCCCGCTACTTTTTAATATATATATATAAATGACCTGGAAAGAGGAAAAATGAGCGAGGTAACCAAATTTGCAGATGAGACAAAAATTATTCAAAGTTGTTAAAATACAAGAGATGAAAAACTGGGAGACTGGGCATTCAAAGGGCAGATAAAATTTAATGTGGACAAGTGCAAAGTTATGCACTTAGGGAAGAACAACCCAAACTATAGTTACACAATGCAAGGTTTCACATTAGGAACCACCACTCAGGGAAAGGATCTGGACGTCATCGTTGATAGTACATTGAAACCCTCTGCCCATGTGTAGTGGTCAAGCAAGCAAATAGAATGCTAGGAATCATAAGGAAAGGAATAGAAAATAAAACCAAGGATATTGTAATGCCTCTGTATTGCACCATGGTGTCACCACAACTTGAATATTGTCTGCAATTCTGGTCACCAAATCTTAAAAAGGATATAGCAGAATTGGAAAAGGTACAGAGAAGAGTCACCAAAATGGTAAGGGGGACAGGAGGATATCCATATGAAGAAAGGTTTAAAAGGTTAGGGCTTTTCAACTTGGAAGAGAGATCATTGAGGGGAGACATGATAGAGGTCTATAAAATAATGATGGAGTGGAATGGGAAAATGTACATTGGTTGTTTACTCCTTCAAAAAGTAGAGAGACTAGGGGACGTGCAATGAAGCTATAATGTGGCACATTTAAGACTAATCTGAGAAAATATTTTTTCTCTCAGCACGTAATCAAACTTGTGAATTCATTACTGGAGGATGTAGTAAAATATGTTAGTATAAATGGGTTTAAAAAGGTTTGGATAAGTTCCTAGAGGAAACGTCCATAAACAATTAAAGAGGACTGGGGAAATCCACTGCTTACCCCTGGGACAAGCAGCCTGGAATGTCTATACCTCTGGAAACCTTGGAAGTACTTGAGACCTGTAATGGACACTGTTGGAAGCAGGATACTGGGGTTGACCGACTCTTGATTTGACCCAGGAAAAAAGAGAAAAAGAAAAAAAACCCGGCTAAGTTTAGGGCCCATGACTGCAGGGCTCTGGAAGTAGCCCTGGCTGAGGAATGCATCACTCTGAGTGAGTTATGATGGAATATTATATAGGGGATAGAATAATAACTAAGCAGCAGTGAATGAAGTGCAAGATCCCAGCCCCAAATCTGATTGAACTGAAGCCCAAAGGAGGAAAAATTGGCTGCAGGAACCAAGAAAAACAAAAGTGCCGACAGGAAAAATGCACAACCAGTTGCAATCATTAGATAAGATTTAAAACTGTGGTCATGCATCAAGCTGAGGCAACAATGATGAAAAAGATATAAAATGTCAAAAACTGTCCAAAAGCCTAATTATACTAAAAGGGCAATTAATAAAAAAATAAGAATTTTTCAGTGTGCTGAAGAGAGAAAAAAAAAAAAAAAAAGATGGCGTCAGGCCTAATATGGTGGCAGCAGCGATCCAGCAGGACACCCCTCCTCCTTCAATAGATCAAAAAAATAGAGCAGTAGCTCCAAATGTTGCAGAAAGCCCTACAATGCTCTAGGGAAAACTTCACCAAATCTGATTTACAGATCTCAAAAAACAAAAGCTGGTTTTCAGGATTTTTGTGAATATGCACAAGATCATTTTGCATGCACTGCCTCCATGCATAATTTAGTGTGGAAATTCTAAAAACCATATTGCATTTGTGGTCTTCAAGGACCACAGTTGGCTACTTCTGCTCTAGAACTTTCCAATTAGCAACTGACATGTCATATGACCAAACAACAAGTTCTATTGTAGCTGCTTATAACCAGAGAAGAAAAACTTACATTGAGCATCATTTGGACATGCTAGCACATTAAAAGGTGGTTCAGCTTGCGTGGAAATAAAAAAAAATAGATTGTTTTGGCACATTTCCAACCTGTACCCTATTTCGGAAAGATAGTTTACACAAATTATTTACATATACAGTCAAACCTCGGTTTTCATGATTAATCCGTTCCAAAAAGTCTGACTAAAACCGAGACGGACTAAAACCGAAGCAAGATTTCCCATAGGAAATAATGTAAATTCAATTAATCCGTTCCAGACACCCAAAATATTGACAAAAAGTACATTTTTAGAGAGAATAACTATATTTGTACATACAGAAAACAATGAGAAATACATATAAATGACTAATGAAATGGATAAATGAACATTTAACATCACATTTAACTTTATTGAAGACTCTTGTTGAGGGGAGAGGGAGGAGGAGATACCTTAGGACACCAATGTGATCGCTGACTCCGTCTCAACAGCATACCCCGCAAGAGAAAGAACTGCCTGCCACATTCAGTCAACATCTCCTGCTTACCCCTCAACATCTCCTGCTACCTCCGAGCCTGAGGGGGCGCTCCAGAGAACAGGCAGGCGGTGGAGAGATCGGGGCCTTCCTCTCTGCAATCCTTCCATGTCTGGCTCGAGGATGTTGCTCACCTGGGCAGGCAGTGTACTGTTTGCAGGCACACGCAACAGCTGGGTTTGAAGTCTGCCAATCTCCAGATCTCCTTCACGCACACGCGATCGGTGAGTCCGGGGGGGGGGGTAATGCTGCGGGACTGGGCAGGCAGTGTCCACAGCAGGCACACCCACACGCGACCGGCGCAGCGGGGGGGGCTGTACGAAAACCGAGGCTATCGACGAAAACCGAGACAACATCTGAGTGGGGAAAAGACGTCGAAAACCGAAACCGACGAAAACCGGGGCAACCGATAACCGAGGTTTGACTGTAGTTAGGAGAGGACTCTAAAGGAAGATAGAAATTATATCAGAACTTAATGGAACATTAAATGAATGAAAATAAAAACAATCCTTCCTCTCCTTCCCATACTTCAAAGAATGATTTTGTTTCTGTGTAATTACCTAACAATGCTACTTTACAAGAACAATCTCTGGATCTCATAATAAAAAGAACTTGACTTTAATTAAGCCACTTCTTATACCTAAACAAATAAAGAAATCTGGAATTAAAAGTATAGCCATTCTGCAAATTACACAGGATTATAGTCAGTGATCTCTGCTCTAGCATTGCAAATTTTTAAATGGCTCTGAGATGAATGAAAAAAAGAAGGTGGGAAAAGATAGCACGATATGTAAAAAAATAAAGCAACTGAAATGTCAATGGTATGAAGAAAGGAGATGGCATGGTGGATCACTTTGGGAAGAGGAGAAGACATTTCTACTAAAGTCCAGTTGTACTACTGGTGCTGAGGAGAGGTATAATCAATGGTATACACAGGGCTCCATCAAAATGCAAGATGCCATTAGAGTTTAACCTGCTCAATGTGAACTGAAGCGTCCATCTGCTGATTCAAACTCCCTCCCAGGGATTCTAAATGGCATGAATCTCACAGGGCAGCAATACTGGATCCAGTACTTAATGAGGTAAGCATTTCTAATATCTGGTCTCCAGTGATTAGTAACGTTTACTATAAGAGCAAAGGAAGAGGGGACTTGCACAAAGATCAAGGTCTTTCACTTTTAGGGGACAAACTTCTTATTGGTGGAATGTCTGCAAATATGTTTTGTTCAAGGGACTTTGCACCAGATTTTAAAGCAAAAGTACACGCACATATTGCATTTTCAAATCTGTGTATACTTTTCAAGCAAAACCATACTCACAAAAAAAAATCAAGTGTCCATTTGTACTTTACATCAGTTGTAATAAGACTGCATGGACTCTGTACCAATGTGGGCAGTTTGAAAATTACTTCCCATTTTAAGACAGTAACTTAAACAAGAGGAAAGGGAACAGGTATGGCTTTCTGAAGGAGGTGGCTGAAAAAATAAGAAAAGCTGCAAGAAGCAGAGAATGTCATCAGGATAGTGAAGGTGAAAGTGAAAGAAAAGCATTGAGTAGCCGTCTAGTGGTTAGAGCAGCAGCCTGGTAACCAGAGAAACTAGGGTTTGAATCTCACTGGTATTCCTTGTGGCCTTGGGCAAGTCACTTAACCCTCCACCGCCTCAGGTACAAACTTAGATTGTAAGCCCTTCGGGGACAGGAAAATATCAAAGTATCTGAATGTAACTCGCCTTGAACTACAACTGGAAAGGTGTGAACTAAATAATAATAAATAAATCACCAAGCTTCATAGCAGTGCGACAAAACATTTCTGTGGTATTTTAATAAAAGGAGGAAGTACAAAGGTGAAATTGTAACAGAGGAACAACAAAATATGTGGAAGACCACAAAAAGGCAAAAATGCTAAACAAATACTATGGATCAGTTTTTAATAAAGAAGAAATTGGTGAAGGACCAAGAAAAACTTTGGTAGTGGTATAGATGCTGCACTACGTTCAGAACTAGCAAAACTATGGAGTTGGAATTGATACATCCCAGGATATAGAGGCGCTCACAGAAGTTCTCTGAAGAAGGGAGTGGCGTCACGAAACTGGCGAAAGGCAGATGATACTCTTCCTAAGAGCAGTAGTAGGCTGGATGTAAGAAACAGGCCACTTAGTCTCGCCTTAGTCATGAGTAAATAAACAGGAAAGGATAGTGGAGTATCAGGAATACAAGGAGATGCAGGATTTGAGGCAGCATGGTTTTACTACAAGTAAATCATGTCAGACAATTCTCACCAACAAATTAAATTGGAGACATTCACTGGATAGGGCATACTTGCATTTCTACAAAGTTTGATACTGTCTAACAAATAGCGCCGTACCTAGCCCTGTGTGATCGGTGCAGCCGCATGGGGTGTAAAAGGATTAGAGGCGCATTTCGGGCTGCGGGCCTCGGCTCCCCCTATGCAGCCTACTGTTGCCCTGCTGCTGCCACTTTGTTTCCAGTGGCACTGGAAACAGCAGAGCAGACCCGAGTTCAAATTAAAAAACAAAAAAACCCAAAATCAAAACACGCGAGTCTTTCCTTTTCCGCGCTTGTAGGCAAGTTGAGTCCCTCCTTCCCGTCTCTGATGTAGGTCGCATCAGAGGAGGAACGGACTAGGCCAGCCATTCAAACACAGAGTTGCAAAGACTCACGTTTGAATGGCTGGCCTGGTGCCTCTCTCCTCCGACGCGACCTACATAAGAGAAAGGGAGGAGGGACTCAACCTGCCTACAAGCACAGAGAAGGAAAGACTGCGTGTTTTTTGTTTTTTTTTAATTTTAAGCCGAGTCTGCCTCACTGCTGCCATCGCCATCTCAGAGAAAACAAAAAGTGGCAGCAGCAGGGCAAGTACAGGCAGCCGGTTGGACACAGAGGATTATCGAAGTATGGGGTGGGGTGGGGTGGGGTGGGGGGGGCTGCCAGGTGTGCAAGTAGCACAGGGAGCAATTATGGCATGGTACGGCCCTGCTAACATAGGCTCAAACTGAACAGCCTGGGGGGAAAATCCCAAGGTGGTACACTGGATTAGCAAATGGATCAAGTGATAGAACAGAAAGTGAAGATAAGTGGAATTCACTCTTGAGGAAAAAAGGGTGATTAGTAGAGTGCTTCAGCCATCCTAGGGGCAGTTCTGTTCAGTGTCTTCGTGAGTAATACCGTGAAGGGCTTAGAAAGAAAAATTTGCCTTTTGGCAGATGACCATAATGCAAGCAGTTATAAAATTACCCACTTTATCTAGGTTAAAGACCGATACGCTATTTTCATCTCCTTGCAGTTGATAATGTCAACCACTTTTAGCCAGTTTCAAATACAGAGCTTACAAGTAAGTTACTTTGAAACCAATGGTGTTCCAACCAGTCCTTAAGCCGCTGGTTTTTAACCCCAATGCATGATTCAATAATCTCATGCAAATTCACTGGGGAACTCTAGAACTAAGTATTGCTGTGGTTGCTCTGTTAATCCAATTGGATATGTAGAAATAAGGATCAAACCAACCATTATAGGCGACACCTATTTATTAAGCTAACTTAATAAACTTTGGAGAGTTATCTTCCCTTCATGAGGTCAGGGCTGCTCAGACCAGTCTGATCCCCACATTTAAACTAAAAACTACATTCTGTACTCAAACGTAGTCTAAAGACTTTCATACTGATCATTTAAATCCCTTCTTGAGAAATGCATTTTTTTATTTTTTATTTTTTTTTAGTATAAATGGAATTAAATCTGTACTGAAAAAAAAAGATGCAATATATTGTTCAAGATTTCTGCTTGCATTAGAATCCCAAATGCTAGTGCTTCCCAGGCTAGCACATTTGGAAGGACCATGTTGAACATTTGGCCTGTGAGGACTTACATTGTTTTCTTTTTCTTGTAGCAGCTTCAGGTTGTCTTTATACCGTTTGAGCTCCTCCATGATGGATTGCTTTTCCTGCTCTGTCATTTCAAACTTCACCTTCAGCTCCGAGAGTAAAGTCTGTGTATTTTCATACTAAGTATGAAAAGACAAAAGGAACAAATCATTTTTTATCTACAACTTAAATTCTAATGAAGCTCTTTAAAGAAGAATTATTTTGTTTGCGATTCCAATCCCAAGTCCACGTCCAAAAAAATCTCCTAAAGCAGCACAAACTATTGAGATATAGCACTTGTACACTGTGCCTATAAAATGTCACACACATCTTTAAACATTTTTGATTAAAAATATCCTATTTCCCATAAAAATAAGTAAAAAAAAAAAATTTAAAATTAAGGTTCCACAAATCACCATTCGACAAAGAATGATGCATAGAGAAAATTATTTGTTTAGGTTTCACAACACAAACTTTTGGTCAGCATCTTCAACAAATTATTTCCCCAAACGGCACTGGATGTGATAAAAAAACCCAAACATATCATTGTTCACCTCCTCCGGGGGAAAATACCAAAGAAATGTAATTCCACTTTAAGCAGAAGTTTGACAGAGATGCTTGGAAAATTGGCTATACTGAAGCATAGCTCCGGGGCAGATCGGAAAAAATAATGCAGCAGATAGTGGAACCCAAGGAGTACTACAACACCACATTTTCAATGCTGCCCTCAGCAGGCACAGTAGGGATAATGCATGATACTAAGGATGGAACCGAGGTCCATTCCTTCATGTTGCTCATAAATGGAGGTAAATACATTATTTCTGACGCCATCTCCAACGCTTCTAATCAAACCTGCCACCTTTATTCCACGCTCAAATCGCTCACCTCTTCGACCGGACACCTCCACCTTTACCCAGCCGTTCCCTCCTCCCTCACTTCTGGCATCGTTTTTTAGCAACAAGATTTCTTCCCTAAGAGCATCTCTGTCTCTTTGTCCCCCTCCCATCCATTCTCCCCCCCTGTTGCATCCCCCCCTCCCACATCCCAACTCTCACACACATGGTCCTCCTTCTCTCTCACCACCACGATCGAACTCCACCAACTTATCTCCTCCTCTAACAAGACATTCTGTCCTCTTGACCCTATTCCCTCCTCCTGGCTACTCACCCCTTCTCTGTCACTCCTTCCCTATATACTCTCCATGCTCAACTCCAGCCTCTCCACAGGGACCTTCCCCCGTTCCTGGAAGCATGCCCCGATTCACCCCATCCTTAAAAAACCTTCTCTTGACCCTCTGGATCCTGCCCATTATCGCCCAGTTTCCAATCTCCCCTTTCTTTCTAAACTCCTTGAAAAAATTGTTTTTGCACAACTCTCTCAACCACCTTGATTCCACCAACTTCCTTCACCCTCGTCAATCCGGTTTCCGTCAGGGCCACAGCGTCGAAACTGTCCTCCTCGCCTTCACCAACACACTGCATGTAGCTCACGACCGTGGTGACATCTCGGTGGCGGTAGCCCTTGATCTCTCTGTTGCCTTCGATTTAGTTGACCACTCTCTCCTTCTTCTTCGCCTTCGGGATGCAGGCCTATGTAGCACAGTCTATCGCTGGTTCCACTCCTTTCTCTCCTCTCGGTCCTGTGCAGTTCTTTCTTCCTCTCCCTCCATCCCTTCCTCTGACCCATTTCCTCTTCCCTGTGGGGGTTCCCCAAGGTTCCGTCCTGGCCCCCCTCCTCTTTAATCTTTTCCTAGCTCCCCTCGCTTTACTGACACAACAATCTGGGATCTCCGCTTTCTACTATGCAGATGATATAGTTCTTTTTCATATTTCCCCTACCCACCCTGACCTTTCTACACTTAATTCTTGCCTTTCTACTGTTGCTGACTGGCTGACCCGGAACTGCCTCTACCTCAGTCTGACCAAGACCACTGCGATCTGGTTTCCTCATGGTAGCCCACCCCCCTCATTGGCCCCTTCTCTGGTACTCCCATACCTTTGGTTTCTACCTTCCGCTACCTAGGCATACTCTTTGACTCCGATCTTACCTTTCAACCACATGTCTCTCACGTCACCAAGACCTCCTTTTTCCTTCGCCAAATCTGTGCGATTCGACCCTCTCTCTCTCCACCTGCTCTCGCTACTTTACTACTATCACTTGTCATGTCACGTGTCGACTTCTCTAACTCCATTCTCACCGGTCTCTCCAAAGCTCAACTGAACAGACTTCAGAGGATCCAAAACACTGCTGCCCGTCTCATCACTCACTCTTCCCCTCGAGATCACGTAACACCTCTTCTTCTCCACCTCCATTGGCTGCCCGTTTCCTTCCGCATCCAGTTTAAACTGCTCACCCTTGTCCACAGGGCACTTCATACTAACACCCCACAATATTTGGCAGATCTTATCCACTTTCACAAGCCCAGACATACCCCCCGTTCATTTCACCTTAACCGCCTTACACTCCCCCCCCCCTCCCGTGCCCACCTCCAGTCCACCTGCTCCTCAGCTTTCTTTTTCACAGGCCCTGCCCTATGGAACTTCCTCCCCACTTCCCTTCATTTAGAACCCCACCATACCAACTTTAGACATGACCTAAAGACCCACCTCCTTTCCTTGGCCTTTAATCTTCCCTCCCCTCTCGTGCGAGTCTCTCCTTCTACGTTTACTGTCCTTTTTTCCTCTTTTCTCCCCTATTCTGTCAAGGATTGTAAAGTCTTTTTCTATTTTCCTGGCCTTGTGCCTCTCCTTTTTTTTAAATTTATTGTATTGTAAATCGCTCTGATTACCACAGAAGGGCGGTCTATCAAGCAAAATAAACAAACACAAACATATTTTGTAGGAGTTTCTGTGTATAACCTATGGCGTGAAGCACTTAAAATGACGCCATATATCAAAGGGGGCCATACTGCAATATGACCAATTCAAGTTATTTCACTGAAGCACTGCTTTACGGTGCAAGACTCTAGGCCTGTTGTAGGCATTAGATGCAGATGGTTTGCTTCTCAAGGTAAAGATGACTACTGCCATTTTATAGCTTTCTAAATTAGAGTGCTTTACAACATATTACATACAGGTACGATAACTTCCTGCCCTAAATTGTTACTATGACTCAGAAAATACTTTTTGTTGAACTATCATCCACAGCAATACATGTAGCAGCATCTTTTCTAAAGTGCACTAATGGTTAAGTGTGGAGTTTACCATGCACTAATTGTGTTGTGTTACTACACAGCAGTGCAATAAAGACCCTAGGCCATTAGCACAGGTGCACTTATCGCCGCCTCAATGGTTGGCTATAAGCGGACCCATGTTAAGCGCACTTCCAATTTAGTGCGCTGAGGTAGATCTCCCCTTGATAACTGCAGGGAATCATGCAGAGCACATTCCCAACAGTTAGTGGGGGTCTACATCGCCTCCCATGCTTATGGCCCTTAATGCCCTAGGACCAAAAGTAAGGAGATTAAAATAAAAAAAATAAAAAAAAATAGATTATTCACGTGCCATGAAATCACAATCTCACATCAATCCTACCCCTAAGAAATACTTATTTTATATAATGACCTTGGACTTGTAAAGTTTTGCTAAAGAAAATGAGTCAACACATGAAATGTGTTTTCCTGGCATGAGAGTTTCAAAAGATTTTTACCATACGAAAAGATGATTGCTCAAGGCAAAGAAGCACAACTCAGGCATAGCCTGATGCTAACAAATGACTGCTTGTTGCTATTTCATGGAGGAAACCATTTTATACATTGTTGGCAATGCATTTTTATCTGTTATATCAGTATGAATTATGCAAGTTCAATCTGGCAAGTTTAAATGTATCTGAGATTTGTTTTCAAGTTCTCGTGGGATTATTTCTGGGTATGTGTCGTATGTGCTTGTTTAGGCCTCTACTGTCCCACATCTTCCAGCCAACAGGTGCAGGTCTAAATAAAATGTCAGATGTGTAGCCAATGGCACAGGCAACAACGCATCCTGTGCAATCTGAATAGCAGCTACAGGGAAGTAAACTGACTCAATTGTCTGCTTCCTTTTACCTCTTTCTGAATGTCCTTTGCACGATTCTCAGCCTCTTTAAGTTGATATTTTAGACTGGCTGCATCCCGCTCATTTTGTTCCTTTAATGATCCCACTTGATTTTCAAGCTCTTTCCGAGTTGTATTCAGGACACTGAGATCACTAGCAAGCTCCAGACTCTGTTTCTGAGAACTGCAACACAAAATCAACTATTTTTAAATTTAATTCAATAGCAGAAATATTTTCATAGCTGGTTTATTTGTACAGTACATACATCACATGACTGTTATAGCCTTTCAGGTAGATAAAACGACAAGTTGTATAAACGACTGGCATTTTCAGAATAGCACCTTACCAATGGAAATGATAAAAAAAAATCTTAGAAGACAGAACATTGTTTGATTCTTGACCACAGTCAATCCAATAATCATATCATAAACTGAAAAATATATTCTTCCAGAAAAGGAAAAACTCAGCTTTCACAGCTATTTTGGCATATTCCAAGAATGTTAGATTCCATTTCATAAATGCATTTATTTTTTTTCTCTTTTTACAGAAAGATATTTAAAGACCACAGCCTGTCTGCATAACATTATAGAAACTACTGCACAATAAATTACGATTGCAAAGTTGCATTTAATGAAAACTTCTATGTTAAAATAAAATCATTTTACTACAAATGAATCTGTAATGGACCTTATTTTAAAAGAATTACTTTAAAATAGGACTATTAATACAGTGCAATACACCTAGGGGAATTATGCACAAGCATACAATACAAAACTCATGTAGAATTTCCCACCAGCACAGGATTCTATATCTATTGTGCAGCATTTGGTTGCAAGAAGGCAGAAGAAAGGCTGGCCCCACAGCTGGGAGAGAAACCTGCAACCTACACAGCCAGAACAGGAGGAATGGCAACGCTGCCACTGCAGCAGAAACAGAAGTTGCAACCCCCATGGCCCAAAGAGAAGGGAGGCACAAGGTTGGCTCTATAATGGGTAGAGGAAGTAGTGAAGACCAAGCATGGGCAAATGACTGAGATACAGCTGGGAAGCGAGCCTCAGATGGAGGAAGAAAGGAGCTGGGGGGAGAGAAATGGAAAAGGAATTGAGCCTTGAAGAGCGAGAAACAGCAAGCTAGGTGAAGAGGCTTAATCCTAGAAATGAGTAGAAGACAGTGAGCTTGGGTGGTTGGTTCCAGGGAAGGGGGCAAGAAAAAGCTCAAGTGAGGGCACGAGTGAACTGGGGAGAAGGGAACCAAGCCTAGGAAGGGAGGGCAAAAATGAACTGGGGTTGGGGGAGAAAAGAAGAGTGAACCAAGGGAGTTATGGGAAAAGAGCAAACGGAGGAATCAAGTGCGAAATGGAGCGGTCAAGCTTAGTGTGGATAGGCCAGGCCTTATATCCTTTTATAGAACTCAACAAAATTCTGCTTAAAACACTTTGCATAACAACTTTTTCCTTTATTGCATTTTAAATTACTACTCAAAGACTGATTATTGTGCTCTTTTGAGAAATATTGTGGACAGAATTTCGTTTTTTTGTGCAGAATTCCCCAGGAGTAAGTGCAACACACAGTGTTACTATAGTGAAATCTAAAGCAAGGGTGGGCAACAGGCTACTAAGAAAATATAGGAAGAATGAAACAAAGTTACTTCTGTTTCTTTCTAAAACCTGTTATGATACAGGAGAGCCGTAATTTTAGAATGAAAAGGAAGAGGAACCCTAGGTGATTATGGAAAACTGAACAAGCCACCATTGTTTCAGCTTGATATTTGGGACATTCTTTAGCAATGAGGTAAGATGTTTGAAGTGGGAAGGAAACACGACAACGTCAGTGAAAGCCACCGTGTAACCTCTGAATCCAAGAAGAGACATACATACCACCAATAAGAGGAGCTACTCTCACTTTTACTACTGTGCTGGAGTTGAATTCATCAGGACTTGGTGCTATTCTAAAACACCATAAACACACCACTGTAAAATAAACCACACTAACTATGGTCAGTTTCAGCATTTACAAGCTTCCAAATCTTGAGGATATTTTTTTTTTTTTTTACCATTAATCAGATTTCTTCAGCAGTCATATAAGCCCAGAGACATTTAGTCTTAGCAGAATATGTTGTACATTGCTTGCATGCTTGTTTATTTATTTATTTAAAACACATTTATATACCACTTACTGAACAATGGATCAATCAAAGCAGTAGAATTACAGTCCTATCCATCTCCTTCCAAACCCCTTTTATCTTCAAGGCCATACTCTAACTTGTAGGAAACAAAACAGATCTTTAACTTTTTTCTAAACAGCAAGAAATTGCCTTCAGAGTGAAGCTCCAGTGGCAACCCATGGCTTAACTGGGGTGCACCACCAAGAAGGCCCAAGCTCTAAGCCAGGCCTTCCAAATGATACTCCTGATGCTGACACCAAGTTTGTGTGCTCTTCCATGCTGATGCCAAGGTGACATTTCTCTCCTGGAACAGTACAAATCACAAGATACAGTAGTGCGTGCCAAAGGAGCATGCTCCTTAGTGTACTCCTTTGCGTGCTTCCTTGGAGAGTCATCTCTAACCATGATAATATTGTTTTTCCTTCTCTATTTCTTGTCTAATGTCACCCTCTGCTCCACAGCCCATTCCCGTCCTGCTATGCCACCCCTGCTACCAGCATTTCTCTCCAGCCTACCATCCTTTGACCTTGAGATCCAGATGCTTGATCCCAATTTCACTATCTCTCCACTGCTTGTCAAGCTCTATGCACTATCCATAGCAAGTAGGATGAATAAATGTACGTAGTATCAAGAATAAAACCCCTCTTGTACGTGACCTCTAATCTCCAGAACCTAAATATGCTAGCCATTTGTGAAACTTGGCTTGAAGATGGAGATACCACCTTCATAATTCAAATCCTTCCAGATAACTTCACTGCCCACTTTTGCAATCATCCCTCCAAATGTGGTGTAGAGATAGCCCTCATTACCCAATCTAGGTGTAATCCTAGGGACATATAGAAAAGCACCTCCCCATAATTTGAATCCTTATTAGTACACTGTACATCAATGCCATTCTATTGCATTCTCTTATATCTTGCTCCTTCTGAATCCTCTTCCTCTTATAGGGAACTTTTGCAATTACTATTCAATTTTGCCACCCTTCCCAGCTCATTATTAGTACCTGGTAATTTTAATATTCAGCTACTGTATATAATCAAATTACAGTCAAACCTCGGTTTTCATGATTAATCCGTTCGAAAAAGTCTGACTAAAACTGAAACGTATGAAAACTGAAGCAATATTTACCATAAGAAATAATGTAAATCCAATTAATCCTTTCCAGACACCCAAAAATATTCACAAAAAATACATTTTATAGAGAATAACTATTTTTACATACAGAAAACAATGAGAAATAAATATAAATGACTAATGAAATGGATAAATGAACATTTAACATCACTGAAAGCAAGCTAAGACAGTACTGTACAGTACAGTATGTTAGCATCTGGCCTTAGCCACCCCTGACAAGCTGCTGTGCCCAGCTCTCTTCGGAATCACATTGGATTCAGCCCATTAAAATACCTTTATCTGCTCAATGCTTCAGAATGGCAGAAAATCTTAATGATATAGCTTCAGACGTACCCTGCAAGAGAAAGAACTGCCTCCCACATTCATGCAACATCTCCTGCTTACGTTGACAGCTTTTCTTCCCTGCTACCTCTGAGCCTGAGGGGGCGCTCCAGAGAATGGGCAGGCGGTGGACGAGATCGGGGCCTTCCTCTCTGCGCAATCCTTGCCTAACTCTGACCAGGCTCGAGGATGTGTTTCATTTACGTGCTCAGCTGGCTTTCGCTTCTCATCACGCTGGCGAGTCCGGGGGGCAGTGCTGTCGGGACCGGGCGGGCGTTCTGGCAGTGTATACAGACCGGTGTGCAGCGCGAGGGTGTATGTATTTACAGTACTGTACTTTACGAAAACCGTGGCGATGTACGAGAACCGGGACAAAATCTCAGTCAAAAAAGACGTTGAAAACCGAAGCGATGTATGAGAACCGAGACAAAATCTCAGTCAAAAAAGACGTTGAAAACCGAAGCGTATGAAAACCGGGGCAAATGAAAACCGAGGTTTGACTGTAGTTCTGACTTCACATCCTTTTTAACAGACCTCAGCTTCTCTATCTTAACCACTCATTAGAACACTATCTTGACTTAGGGGTCTGTTTACTAAGCGGCGCTAGTGGCTTCCATACGATATCGGAACCACGGCCCCGTTTTATTCAATAGGGCTGTGGCTCAGATATCACATGGAAGCTGCTAGTGCCACTTAATAAACAGACCCCTTAGTCTTATTCAGAGACTGTAATCTTCCTTTTAGCTCTTGCATTATTATTCCTTAATCATGATCATATCGTTATTTGATCTCATTTCTACTTGAATTCCTCCCTACACCAAATGAGCTCCAATGCAAATCGTATTACTTTCGCAATATAAAAAATGTTGATGTATAAAACATTTGCCAGAGTCTAGATTTCCCAACAAATTTCTTCAACTTCACTCTGGACAAAAAGATTTCCACCTGGAACTTTTTCCTGGCCAAGAGTCTCAACTCTCATGCCCCTCCCAAGCAGGCCAAGCAAATAGGTAGGCAAAACGGCTGGTTTTCACAGTAACTAGGGAATTTCAGGAAAAAAATTCAGGTGCTCAGGTTTCCTGTCTAACAGCAAGCTTACCCAAGAGGGGGCACAGGCCTACGAAAGGCCACATGCTGACTGGTTGCTGCTACTACTTGTCACAGTCAAAGTCCAGAGAGAAGGGGAAATGGTCATGTTTCTGCGACCCCATTTAGAGTCCCGAACCCAAGTTTGGGAATCAGGTGCTAAACCATTAGTAGTATACCAAATCGCTACAAATATATGTCCAAGGAATGGATTTCCAATAAGCATGCCCCACTGGACTTAAATCTCTACCAGGAACAAAACAATTCAAGCAATTCAAAAAGTACAATGGTCTACCCAAATGTAAGACCCAAAAAGCTAAAATCATCTATTTTACATTAACTTTTCAGCCCTCTCTAACTTGAATTTACATTATACATAATGTTAGCTGAATCTACTCTCAATATCTAGCGACAAACAGAATGTAAGAGGCTTGTGAATGTGATTCATTAGAATGAAGCTTCTGCATTCACCGCAAGCACAGAAACTGCAAGATTCATCCTGTGCTTTATCATCCATATTCATGCAGATGTAGTCTTTGTGTACTAGCTCATTTCAAAGAGGGGGACACAAATTCAAGATCCAAAATCTCAAAAGAGTAGTTACTCACCTGTAACAGGTGTTCTCCAGGAGCAGCAGGAATCAGTCCTCATATATGGGTGTCATCGGCGCCGATGAAGCCCCAGCGGAGCATTTCCACAGCTTTCTATGAAAGCCTTTGGGAATGCAGGCACGCATGAGCGGTTACCTTCCCGCCTAAAGATGCCATCTTACCTCAGTCAAATGACAGCTAAGAACAGCACACAAAAACGAAAAAAATAAACTATGTACAACTGCAACTCCAAGGGGAGGAGGGAGGGTTGTGAGGACTGATTCCTGCTGCTCCTGGAGAACACCTGTTACAGGTGAGTAACTACTCTTTCTCCAGGACCAAGAGGAAGTCAGTCCTCACATATGGGTTGACTCCCTAGCTCTGGGCTACCGAGGAACCCAGGCTGAACAAGAGTACTCCCTCTAGTCCCAGCACTAAAGAAAGGCTTTTCAAGGACACAACCTCCACCGGTAGCCCAGAGGGCAGGAGGACAGGAGTTGCCTAAACCTCAAAGAGATTCCGGAGAACTGCTTGGCTAAAAGCACTGCCCCTATGGGACTCCCTCTCCAGGCAGTACTGGGCTGCAAAAGTCTGGCTTGAAGACCAAGTTGCAGCCTTGCAGATGTCTACCAAGGGCACAGAGCGGAGTTGAGCCACTGAGGCAGCCATTGCCCTGACACGATAGGCCGTGACCCTACCCTGCAAAGGAAGGTCAGCCGCCTTGTAAGCCCAGGTGATACAGTCAGCCACCCAGATGGACAAGGTACGCTTGGACACAGCCAACCCCAACTTATTGGGGTCAAAGGATACGAAGAGCTGAGTAGCCCTTCTATGTCCTTGTGTACGGTCAAGGTAGAAGGATAAGGCCCTCCTACAGTCCAGGGTATGCAGGACTGCTTCAGCCTGGCTAGCATGAGGCCTAGGGAAGAATGTTGGAAGAACCACCTCCTGATTGAGGTGGAAAGAGGAGACAACCTTAGGGAGGAACTTTGGATGAGTCCTGAGGACTACCCTGTTCCTGTAAATCCTGGTGTAATATCTCACAGACCAGGGCTTGAAGCTCACTTACTCGCCTAGCCGAGGTAAGGGCTATTAGGAAGAGTGTCTTCCAGGAGAGGAAGCGAAGTGGACAAGTAGCCATCGGCTCAAAAGGTGGGCGAGTCAGTTGCTGCAAGACCACATTCAGCTCCCACTCAGGGGCAGGAGGACGGATGGGAGGCTTGAGCAAAAGCAAGCCCCTGAGAAAGCTGGACACCAAGGGGTGACCAGATAGAGACTGCCCCTCTACCAATAAGTGGTGAGCTGCTAGAGCTGAGAGGTGGACCCGAACAGAATTGGACTTAAGTCCCTGATTGGATAAGTGCAGCAAATACTGAAGCACCACTGGCACAGTACAGGAGAAAGGATCCTCTGTACGTAAAGTGACACCACACAGAAAACCTCTTCCACTTGAGAGCATAGGTTTCCTCGTGGACTGTTTCCTAGAGGCTAGGACAACCTCCTCAACTTCCTGAGGTAGGCCCCAGGGAGCCAAAACTACCCTTGCAGCCTCCAAGCCATCAAATTGAGAGACTTGAGATTGGGGTGCAGAAGGGAACCCTGGTCTTGTGTGAGAAGGTCGGGTTGCAACCCCAGAGGTAGTGGAGGATCCACCGCCAGTTGAAGCAGAAGAGGAAACCAAGGTTGTCTCGACCATCTGGGAGCTACCAGCAGGACCGAGGCTTTGTCCTGAAGAATCTTGAAGAGGGTTCGGGCCACCAAGGGCATGGGAGGAAACGCATAGAGGAGGCCCTGAGACCAAGATATCAGAAAAGCATCCGCTGCTATCCGCAGAGGATGTGGTTGCCTGGAGCAGAACTTTGGCAGTTGCTTGTTCAGTGGGCTGGCAAAAAGATCCATCAAAGGAAGACCCCATTTGAGAAAGATCTTCTGAACTACCAAAGGATGCAGCTGCCACTCGTGGGGCTGCAGAATCCTGCTTAACCTGTCTGCCAGGTAGTTGTCCTGCAAACAAACAAATACCAAACCCGGTAATCAAAAACCTATAAAAAACCTTTACCGAGGTAAACTAAACCTATAGTGAAGCAAAACAAATTTTTTTGTCGGAGCAGCTACCACAGAGAGGGGAAAGGAACCACCCCAATCCGCTGCAGCCAATCCATTTTAATTAATGTAGAAAACAACGTATGAAAAGTGTTTAAAATTTACACTTATCTGATTTAAGGATATGGTGTTTGATTTCACCGTTTAAATCAGATAAGTGTAAATTTTAAACACTTTTCATACGTTGTTTTCTACATTAATTAAAATGGAATGGCTGCAGCGGATTGGGGTGGTTCCTTTCCCCTCTCTGTGGTAGCTGCTCCGACAAAAAAATTTGTTTTGCTTCACTATAGGTTTAGTTTACCTCGGTAAAGGTTTTTTATAGGTAGTTGTCCTGGCCTGGAAGATACACAGCCTTGAGGAGCATGTTGTGCTTGAGGGCAAAAGAACACAGGTCCTGCGCCTCCCGACAAAGGATCCTGGACCCGGTTCCGCCCTGTTTGTTCACATAAAACATGGCAACTTGGTTGTCTGTCTGGATCAGGACAGACTGGTGAGTCAGGGTAAGAGTGAAAGCTTTGAGTGCTAAGCGAATAGCCCTGAGTTCGAGGAGATTGATCTGTTGTGCAGCTTCCCAGGGAGACCAGAATCCCTGGGTGCACTTGCCCAGACAATGCGCTCCCCAGCCTTGCAGGGAGGCATCTGTGGTTAGCATCACCGTGTAACCTGGAATCTGAAAGGGCACCCCTTTCAGCAGATTGGGTGGGTGTAGCCACCAGTTGAGGGAGTGCAGAAATGGTCTGGACACCCTTATCCTGTCTCTGAGGCTGCCTGTGGCCTGGGACCACTGAGTTCGAAGACACCATTGTGCAGGCCTCATATGGAACCTGGCATTGGGGGTCACATGCACTGTCGAAGCCATGTGGCCTAGAAGTCTCAAGCAGAGTCTGGCGGAGACCAGGGACTTGCTGAGAAACTGATTTGCCAAGGCCATCAACCTTTGGGCTCGGTTTTCTGGCAAGAATGCCTTTGCCAGGAGAGAGTCCAGCCTTGCCCCTATGAAGTCCAAGTTCTGGGAAGGGAGCAAAGTAGACTTTGCGAAGTTTATGACAAACCCCAGGCATTGTAGAAGAGCAATGGTCCTGAGGGTGGCTTGATTGGCCTCCTGATCTGTCTGATCCCTGATGAGCCAGTCGTCCAGATAGGGGAAGACAAAGATGCCCTGATTTCTCAGGTAGGCCGCCACCACTGCTAAGCACTTTGTAAAGACTCTGGGGGCGGAGGTGAAGCCGAAAGGCAGCACTCTGTACTGATAATGGTTTCCTCCCACGATGAACCTGAGGTACTTTCTGTGGTCTGGATGAATGAGGATGTGAGTGTACGCATCCTTTAGATCTAAGGAGCATAGCCAATCTCCCTGCTGGAGGTAGGGCAGAAGGGTTCCAAGAGTAAGCATCTTGAATTTTTCTTTCACTAGGAACTTGTTGAGGTTCCTGAGGTCCAGAATGGGACGAAGACCACCGGTCCTTTTGGGCACCAGGAAATACCTGGAGTAGAATCCGTGACCTTGCAAGTGGGGAGGCACAGGCTCCACCTCCCTGTCCACCAACAGACCCTGAAGCTCCTGACAGAGAAGATCTGTGTGCAGAGGAGGCCTTGGAGGCTCCCCTGGAAAGTATGGGGGTGGCAGTTGGTGAAAATGGAGGGCATAGCCCTTGTGGACTATCTCCAGCACCCAACTGTCCCCGGTGATAAGGGTCCACTGGTGGGCAAAGAGGGCGAGGCGACCTCCTGTGCAGGGCTGGGAGAGCAGTGGAGGAGAGGCTATGCTCAAGGAGTCAAAAACCCCCACCCTGAGTGGTAGCAGGGGCCTGAGGCTTGGGGGTCCTCTGCCTACGGGGCCCATTATCCTGGCCCTTGGCTTGCTGACCCTGGGGGGCAGCTTGGGCAGCCTGATATTGTGGGTACTGTTTGTAGGCAGTGCCCTTCCTCGGGTAAAAGGGCTTTTTACCCGAGCCCTTCTTTTTATGAGAAGGGGCAGAGGTCTTCCTTGACAGCCTTGTCCGAGTGAGGTGCTCGGTTTTGAGCTGAGCGGCCTTTTCGGTCATGGGCTTGCCAAAAAGGTTTTCACCTCGGCAAGGGACATCGACCAACTTGTCCTGAACCCATGCCTCGAGGTCCGATGACTGCAGCCATGCCTGGCGTCGAGCCACGATGCCGGCAGCCGCAACTTGGGCCGAAGCCTCGAAGCCATCGTAGGCGGCGCGGGACATGAACTTTGAGCAGTCCCAAATCCCCGAGGACAAGGACTTAAATCTCTGCAAGGGTTCCCTGGAGAGACCAGCAGAGAACCCGGCCAACTCCTTGGCCAGATCCCGCAAGTACATGCCCATGTACAGCTGGTAAGACTGGACACGGCAAGCAAGCATCGAGCCCTGAAAGCACTTTCTACCGACGCCATCGAGGTTTCGGGCCTCCCTGCCAGGAGGCACTGCGGAGTACATCTTCTGACTCATCAGACGATGCATGGCCGATTCCACAACCATGGAATGGTGTGGTAGCTGTGCCTTCTGAAAGCCAGGGCTCTTCTGGAGCCGATAGATTGAATCGACTCGCTTGCTAAGAACCGGCGCCGAGGCTGGTACCTCCCACATACGGAAGAGGAGCCGTTCCAGCATCGGAGGAACCGGGACCGTAAAGGCCTCCTTCGGAGGAGAGTCATACTGCAGCGCCTCGAGCTATTCAGCTCGAGGCTCTTCCTCAGGATCCACCGGAATAGCCAAGGCAGTGGCCATATCCCGGACGAACTCCGAGAACCGGGTGTCCTCCAGGGGGGGACCTACTCCGGGGCTCAGACTGCGGTGAGTCCGAAGGGACACACCGAGTCTTAAAGGTATCAGGAGACTCCTCGTCCTCTGTCTCCCAAGCCGACTCGTCCGAGGAAGAGTTGGGGTCCGAGCCCACAGGGCCCTGGGAGCACCCGCCCCGATGCTGGAAGCACCGGCGTCGACGCCCTCGGTCCAGAACGGGAGGTCGAGGGAAACCGCGACCGAGGTAGACTCCGAGCCACGATGGACTCGAGTATCGGCTTGGTCTCCGGGGTCGACGTCGATGTCCCGGTGGTCGGGGCAGATGCGCCAGACAGGCTGGCCATCAGTGCCCGCTGCTGCTCCATGAAGGCAGACATTCTGCTCTCCAAGGCTGTCATCCTGAGACTCAGCTCAGGAGATGCAGCGGCCACCGACTCGGGCCCCGGTGGCGCCGGGCCCGACGTCGGCTCCCTGGGAGGAGAGTCCACGAGGACTACGGGGCTTACGTGTCCAGCAGACTCCGGCTCCACACGAGGAACTTTGGCAGGCTTCTCCGGTTCCACAGGCCCGGGGCGACGGTCGGGGGTCTTAGACCTGGCCCTCGAGGAGCCAGGGACCTCCTCCAACGATGCCCTCGCGAGCCGTTTCTTCCTCTTGCGTTCCCGGTCGGGGGACCCTCTGTCCGAGGAGCTTCGATGACGCTCGGGATCGGAATCCCGAGATGTCGAGGCCTCAGACGAGGTCCGGGCCCAGCTGGAGGCCGAGTCCGAGAAAAGACTTTCCTTTTGCTGCTGGCGACTTCGTAGTGCCTTGGAAGACATTTTTCCACAGGCCCCGCACGACTTAGAATCGTGGTCGGGGCCGAGGCATTAGTTTCTTACGCCGATCACACTTCTTAAAACCACTGGAAGCCATCGGGGAAAAAAAAGAGTCCCCGCGAGGTCAAAGGACCGGCCTTCCAGGGAAAAAGAGAAAAAAGGGCGCGAACGCCAGCCACGAAGGGCAAAAACCGAAAAAGAAGAATCGGGCTCGATACCGGTGTACCAAACCCGGCGGGAGGGGAACCGGTGTCGAACCGGTAGAAAAATAGCAAAAAAATCGCTGAAAAATCTAATTTTAACCGGGAAAACTGGACACACGTCCGGTGGGCTTCACGGAAAAAAAAGAGACTGAGGTAAGATGGCACCTTTAGGCGGGAAGGGAACCGCGCATGCGTGCCTGCATTCCCAAAGGCTTTCATAGAAAGCTGGGGAAATGCTCCGCTGGGGCTTCATCGGCGCCGATGACACCCATATGTGAGGACTGACTTCCTGCTTGGTCCTGGAGAATATTTAGCATCATGTTGCTTTCAGGAAAATTAGATTCAAGATCAGAAACTGTTTCTAAAAGCCTTGACCAGAATAATTTTGAGCAGCTGGCTGCTTCTGACAGGCATGCTTTAATATAGCTCCCAGAACCCTAAAAAAACGTATATGCAGCCATACAAGTCATACTACAGTATACAGCATTAAGTAAAAGTTTTCTGCCTCAAAAAAGATTTAAAAAAATACAGAAGGGTCTAAAGGTCATATCAAAGAGGGGGGAGTGGCTCTGTGGTTGGGACAGGTTACCTCAGGCCGGAAGTTCAATTCCCGCATGGGGACAAGCAACTTCAGGCTGGAGGGACTGGGGTCTCTAGTCCCATGGCCACTCCTTGTGGCCTTGGACAAGCCACTTAACCCTCCATTGCCTCAGGTACACTTAGATTGTGAGCCCTTTGGGGACAAGGGAATAAAAAGTACCTGTTAGTATACATGTAAACTGCACTGATTCTAAAGAGCGCGGCATAAAAAAGAAATAAATAAATAAAAAAAATATATATATGTATGACCAATGTCTAAGACAAATACTTCTGGCCCTAACCAGAAGGAACAATGGCAAGAGAGATGTTTAGAATGAATCAATAGGACAATATCTCCTTCCAGGCCATTTCAAGTTTGAAAGCATTTACCTAAGCAGATCTTTCCTCTGCCGCTGAAGTTCTTGCGTTAACGAAGTGTTTTCATTTTGCAAAGAAAGGCAATCTGCTTGGAGGACTCTGCACTCTTTTCTCAGTTTGTCAACATTAGCTGCAAATAAGTTAACAAAAGTAAGGAGGATACAGCACCCCTCCCCCCCAAAATAAAAAAAAAAAAAAAATCAGAGAACAGATACATAAAATTACAAAAAAAAAGCTTCAACTCCACTGGCTGATTCAGAATGCATTTCTAGCCTTCCAGCCTAATAGGTCATATGAAATTTTTCATAAGCCGCATCATTTCAGGTTTCACTCACACCTTTTAATTGGTAGCTCAAGGCACGCTACTTTACTTGAAAGTAGGTATTTCCCTCTCCCCAAGTTATCAATGTCCCTGTTTAATGTACATTTACCCAAGTTTAAGTTACAAACGAAAACCGCTTTGACTGAAATGATAAAGCGGTATAAAAAAACCTGTTAAATAAATTTTAAAAATCATCATTTAAAGAGCTTATTAATGATTTTCTCCTATTTTGTATCTGTGGGGAAAATGCTTAGTAAATAAGGCTCTCATTTGATTGTGCTAACATCTTTAAAGTGCATTATTTTAGCACAGGTCCCATTTTGTGCAAGAGGATCTAATCACTAATAATGTGCATTAACAGTGTTAGCATGTCGCAATGCACTAGTGCATGCATATTAGTAACTCCTAGCTGTAACGAAGAGTGAAGTGACTTGTTCCAGGTCACACAGAATATCAGTGGGATAAGCAGAGTTCTAACCCTAGCTTCGTGGTTCCTGCTGCTCTAACGACTAAGCTACTCCTTTGCTCCCTAGTTTACACCCAAAAAGAAATAGTCAATGGGTAATGCCTCTAGCAAGGTGGAAACTAGTAGCATAAAAGCAGCTACCCAATTCACACACCAATGATTTTTTTTGCTTAATATCAGTTATATTTATGAAGTATTTTGATTATCTGATATTTTAATTAGGGAATTGTTGCCTTGCTGTTTCTCATTTATGCAATGTATTTAAATTTAATATTTGTATCTGTATCTAATGTATTTGATTTGTATTCAGTTTTGTATCATTAGGGTTACATTATTATCTATGAACTGTAATGGATTAATGGCTTGTAAAAGCAAAACAAATGCCCAATAAAGTTAGCTGGAGGTGTCAGCTATGCTCAGAAGTCCAGCTTCCCTCTGTGGTTAAAAATCAATAAATCTCTTCTTCAATATAAGCTTTCATCTGGGCATGCTGGAAAAGCGACAAGTGCCCGAAGGAGGAGTTCTCTTCCTAGGCCCATTGCCTGTCCATATCGTATTCATTTTAGCACATCTACTAGTACACTGAAATAAATTTAAACATACTTCTGGCACATAATTAAAGCAGCATTTTAAACCTGTTGACATAAAAGTTGATATGATTTATTAAACTTAATCCACCTTCCAAAGCATCAAGACAGTGCACATAATATCTATCACATACAATATACATACTCAAAACAGAATAAAAATGTATATCAATATATAAAAATAAAACCATTTTGGTTATCTTAAATTCCAGAAAAAAAAGTAATGTTTTTAATTTTTTTCTAAATACATTCTTTATCTTACCACATAAGGCTTACACATTTCTGAGACTGGGGCATACAATACTGCTCATGTATGAGTAATATACAGCTATGTCAGGAAAACTACTGGATTTACATTTACACTTCATGAGGACCAAGTGACAACATTTAACTCCTTCTATAAACTAATGAGTTGCATTTGAACAGTAACAGTCAAAAGGGTGGACTCAATGGACTTCTGATCTTCTTATGTAACCAGATCAGGCATTGCGATCAGGGCCGGCCCATCCATTGAGCAAGAATGTTTTTTGCACAGGGCCCCGCGTTTCAGGGGGCCCCGTGCAAAAAACATTCTGCATAGCCCAAGTAGATTTTAAAAAAAAAAATGGCTGCTGCTGCCGCCGTGGCAGCAGCAGAATCAAGCGTCCCGCGGGGCCCCCACCTGCCTGGCAGAGCCTCCCTGCAGCATCAGCTCCCGAGTCCCAAAGCGTGGGCTTTTAGAGCCACGAACAGAGAGCTTCTCTGACGTCTCGCGGCTCTGTTAAGCCTGCTGGGGCTGATGGGAAATCCCATCAGCCCGGGCAGGCTTAACAGAGCCGCGAGAAAGGGAAACTCTTGCGGCTCTGAAAGCCCGCGCTTTGGGACTCGGGACGGGAGCTGATACTGCAGAGGCTCTGCCGGGCAGGGGGGGCAGCCCCGCGGGACGCTTGATTCTGCCGCTGCCATGGCGGCAGTGGCAGCTGTTTTTTTTTTTTTTTTTAATCTATCTGGGCTGATGGGGGCAGGGGGGTTAGGACTGGTAATGGGCTATGGGGGGGCTATGACTGGTAATGGGCTATTGGGGGGCTAGGACTGGAAATGTGCTGATGGGGGGGCTAGGACTGGAAATGAGCTGATGGGGGGTTAGGACGTAATGGGCTATCGTGGGGCTAAGACTGGAAATGGGCTATGGAGGGGGCTAGGACTGGAAATGGGCTATGGGGGGGCTAGGACTGGAAATGGGCTATGGGGGGGTTAGGACTGGTAATGGGCTATGGGGGGTTAGGACTGGGAATGGGCTGTGGGGGGTTAGGACTGGTAAAGGGCTATTGGGGGGCGAAGAATGAAAATTGGGCTATGGGGGTTAGGACTGGAACTGTGCTGATGGGGGGCTTAGGACTGGTAATGGGCTATGGGGGGGCTTAGGACTGGTAATGGGCTATGGGGGGGGCTTAGGACTGGTAATGGGCTGGGGGGGTTGCTAGGACTGGAAATGGGCTGAGTGGAAGGAGGGCTTGAACTGCAAATAGTTGATGGAGATGGGGGCTTGGACTGGAAATGGGCTGAGTAGGGGGGGCTAGGACAGGAAATGGGCTGATTGAGGGGCTAGGATAGGACTGGAAATGGGCTGTTGGGGGGTGCTAAGATTGGAAATGGGCTGTGGTGGAGGCTTGGATTGAAATGGACTCATGGAAGGGCTAGAACTGGAAGTAGGCTCATGGGGGGCTTGGATTGGAGGGAAGAGTGGCCTAGTGGTTGGGGCAAGGTACTACAGGCCGGAAGGTCGGTGGTTCAAATCCCACTAGAGGACAGCAACCTTGGGCTGGAAGGACTGGGGTTTCTAGTCCCACAGGTGCTCCTTGTGGTCTTGGGCAAGCCACTTAACCCTCCATTGCCCATGTTCCCTGTAAGTATTAGTGTATGTGTCTCATATCCCCTCGTGTTAAATGTATCCCCCAACCGCTTTGACCCGGTGAAAAGCGGAATATAAATGCAGCTAAATAAATAAATAAAATAAATAAATGGGCTGAGTGGAGGGGAGCTAGGATTTGACATGGGCTGATAGTGGGGCTAGGAAAGGACTAGAAATGGGCTGATGGGGGGCTGGGATTGGAAATGAGCTGATGGGGGGACTCGGATAGGACTGGAAATGGATGGGGGATCTAGGACTGGAAAAGGGCTGATGGTGGGGCTAGGATAGGATTGGAAATGGGCTTATGGGGGGCTAGGACTGGAAATGGGCTCATGCGGGGACTAGAATGGAGTGGATGCTGGGTGGGGCTGGAACTAGAAGGGAGCTGATGTTGGGGGAGGATTAGAATGGGATGGAGCTGGGAGAGTGAAATGGAGAGGGAAAAATATTTTGTGTGGGAGGGAAGACAAATCTACAATTGGCCGGATATTATTGGGAGAGTAAGTGGGGATTGAGGATGGAGGGGTAAAATTTGAGTGGATGAAATAGCAATGAGGAAAGGGCAAAAGGAGAAAGATTAGTATGTTAAAGCAGATGTAGAGAGAGAATGGAAAAAAAACTAGGAGAGAAGAAAGGACAAATGGACAGCAGACGATGGAGAGTTAGCAGACACACGAAGAAACCAGAAGAAAGTGGCTGGAGCAATTGCAACTGAAACAAAATGCACAAAAGGTAGAAAAATCTCTCTATTTTGAATTTATTAACTGGAATATGTCAGCTCTGGGAAATGTGCATCATTAACGTCTGCGCTTTGTTTAGTACAAGAGGAAATTAATTTATAGTTTTATTTCTACAGTGTTGTTGTACATTCCAAGTTTGGCTTTTGGGGTTCCCAATTTAATTATTGTCTTCCTGTTTCTAAATTGTGATTCCTTGTTTGGTGATGGTCTATGTTCTGCATGTGTAACTGAGCTGAGGTATTCTGTTTATGTAATTCCTATTTGACATTGTCACTTGTTCTCTTTCCCCAGTAGGTCATGTATTGTTATTCTCTGAAATGTATTGGTTTAATATTTGCAGTGTTCCCTTTTGATAGGTAGGGTATGGTGCTTTGTGAGTCCTGGTAGTGCTGTTACGATATGGCGGGTTTGCTATGGGTTCTAAATGGGCAGTGTTTGTAGTAGTTCCTAATGTGCCTGGCGGTTGGCACTGGATTATAGTAATGTAGAAATCTTTTAGTCTTTCTTTATCCATACACTCATTAAGAGGTATGCTTACTAAAAGTTAGTGTATGGTAACATTATGCAAATGTTTATGCAAATGAGGTCCCTTATGCAAATGAGGCCCCGCACCAAGTCTCCGCACATGGCCCCGCACCCCCCTTGGGCCGCTCCTAATTGCGATGTGCTGAAAAGCATCATACTGTGATTGTATGCCCCTACAGTGTTAAGAGTTTTCTAGAACTGGAAGTGATTGGTTATAAAATATCTGCAAACCTCTGAGGCACTAAGCAGTACAGGGCTGACAGGTACCTCTTGTCTTCATGTTGGAGATGTGTCCATAGAGTAGAATAATGTAACTCGCATCTATATATGCATTTTTGTGAATACAAACTGATCCTATAATCAACTAGCACAACAAGGTGGCTAGGACCCTCATGTGGCATATTCAAGAGATAACCCAGAGAATAGTGCGAGTGAAAGGGGAATTTGTGAATGTTTTAAAATTTACTGATGCATGTATATTTTTTTACTGATGTACTTTATTATGATGCATTTTTTATGCTATTACGTTTGCTGTAAAAAATTGCTTTCAGTTGAACTCTGTTCAAAGTAGGTAGCATATAAATTTAATATAAGCTTGTACCAGTGAATATGACACTTTCATTTTTCTCCATTTTGAAATTCAGAGCAACGTATGAAGAATTTAAAACTGCACTCTTAATACTAAGTGGCTATGGAATAATTTTAAAAGGCAAGTCTGGTGGTAAAACAGCATTTTATGTGCAGAAATGTCCTTTTCTAAAATTGTCTGGGGTGTATGCAATTAAACCTATGCACATACATCCTTTATACATATAAGTTTATCCAACTAGGGACAAGGGTTCCCGGGGAGGGGGAGTTGGAACACCGTTTAGACTTATGTATATATCCCATAAAATATGCATGTATACATATAAAATAAACCAGTTTGTGTATACCAAAGAAAAGTGTAAATGGGTGCACGTACTTACTGTGAGGTAATTTTCAAAAGAAAAAGTATATGAATACTTCCCCTTCGAAAACTCAGTGTCTCTTACATACACTTGTCTAGACTGGCTAGTAGGACGATATGGAAATAGAAGTCATGAAATGGCATTTGAATGATGGGTTCACATAATATCAACCAACAGTCAGGTTGCTCTATCAACAGCCAGTGTATATACTGGGATATTAAAAAAATCCCTCCATTGTACAATAATGTACAGTTACTGTATCTCTCAGGTAAAGGGCAAGGTGCTACCAACCTTAGCAAATAGCTTCTCTATATGTCTCGACTTGAAGATAAGTAGTACTACTGCTATCAATCATATATGGAGTGCTACATGACTGACAGCACAGTTGACATATAAAATGTTAAGTTCCATGAAATAGGGACTACCTAGTCAAGAAACACACTGCCATGATCAGGAAGAACTAAGTTTTAAAAGCAGTCTCAAAAATAAGGGGTCTTTAGGTGGGATCTGAATATGGTAAGAATGGTAGCTTAATGCATCAGTGCAGGAAGACTCCCTCCCCCACCTCCCTTCCCCTTTATTTTCCTTTTTTCTAATTGTGCATAGATTTGTCAACTCTTGCTTTGTGTCTGGTAAGTATTGGTTTTCCTTGTAAACTGCTGCAATGCCAATAATGGTATATCAGCTCGCAAAATAAAGAAATATAGTAGAGCAAAGTAGAAAGCAAAAAGCCAGAACTTTGAGGTTGAGGAGAAAAGCATAGAAGCATCTTGCCTGATGAATGAAGTTTGAGATGAGAGGAGAGGTGGTAATGTTCTAAACAGTAAATGTACTTGTAGATGACTACAAGAAACTTGAACTTTATGTAGAAGTCGATGGGAAGCCAATGAAGCGATATGAGAATTTGGATTATATAGGTAGTAGAATGGGATGGGCCACTCGGGCTAAGGTCCCACCAATATATTGCCCAATACAGCATCAGCAATTAAAGTGCTTGGGTACAGGAATGGAGATTGATTGGACGGGTCAAACCAAAAAGATGTTCCACTACTACTGCATTATATGGTTGAAAGATACTGGAGGAAGATAAGTTGTGAAACTGAAATTTGAAAAGACTGCAAAGGAGAGAAATGGTTCAGTGAGAGACCCACATAAGGAGCAGGGTAACAGAGTTAAGGCAGACTGATTCCGAGACCTGAAATAGCTACAGCACATACGGCAGATAAAATCAAAATGAGGACAAGTGCAAAATGCTGCATGTAGGGAGGAATAGCTACACGATGTTAAGTTTCACAATGGATAAAAAACTGGGAAGGCCATGTTAATCCACTGTAATGGTAGTTAAATAGCTTTATTTAACTACCAAGTTCTGCATTAGGAGTCACTACTCAAGAAAAGGATCCACATCACTGTGGATAATACATTGAAATCTTCTGTTTAGTGTGTGGTAGCAGTCCAAACCAAATGTCTACTTTATTCTTCATTTATTTCCTAATTCCTGAGTATATCATTATGCCGCTATCACTCCATGGTGCAACCGCACCTCGAGCACTATGTGCAATTATGGTCGCCATATTTCCAAAAAAGATAGAGTGGAATTAGAAAAGGTACAGAGATGTATGACCAAAATGATAAGAGGTATGAAGGATTCTCCGGAGACGAGCAGGGAGATGCAGCCGCACTCAACTGGTGATGTCTGACGATAGCACCAGTACCTTCCTGCCCGATTGTCCCACTCCTTCAATCTTCTGTTACAGCAGTTCCAGTCAGCCGCAACTCTCCCCTCTTCTGGTGAGTTAGTCACCGTTTCATTTTATTTAATTGTTTTTACATTATTTTCATAACATTAGTGTCCCTGCACTGTCAGGCATTGGTTTTCTTTAATTAAAAAAGAGAGAGTCTGCTTTCTTTCAGCTGTCCTGCCGGCTGCCTTTTCACTAAAAAACAAAACAAAAAAAAAACCCTCCACAGCACCTCACAAGCAACAGAACCCCGATGCTGAGGACCATAAAAAAAGAAAAAAAAAGAAAATCTGAGAAAGGCACAACAGCAGCAGTAGCCAACGGAGCTGGTGCTACAAAAACTTCTTCCAGTGAGCACAGCTCCACAGTCAACTTTTTCCTGCTGTTACTTTTCCATGCTGGCTCCTGCTTCTACTTCTGCCCCAGTCCCATCGGGCCCAGATGGCACGATCAGGGACAGATAGGGTTGCTATGTGGCTGGAGGCAGACCTCCTACCAGCACCGGCATCAAGGAATGTGATGCCAGTGGTTCAACTACTAACTCAAAAGCCATGGACTTCTGCCCAAGGGCCATCTCTCTCCTACTGGAGGAACCAAGCATAAATCAAAGTCTAAGCATACTCAGAAGGATGCCCCCAGGACTGCCAGCAGTCCAAAGGACCCACACTCACACAAAAGGAAGGCAGAAGAGGATTCAGCCGGATCTCACAAATCCAAGCAGGGGAGATTCCAAGTGGCCTCTATGCCATCTCTATCCCCCTTGGCTTCCACCACTGGAGGTCGGTCATCTTCTAGCAACCCTTTCCTGCAGTTGCTTTGGCACTGTCAGGACAATGCTGCCCTCCCAGGGGCCACCTTGCCTGCAGACCATGCCCCTTCCCAGAGGACCTGATATTTGCACTTCCTGCTACAGTCCATCAGGATCCTATAGACTAGAGGATCCCCTCAGTCCTTACGGGACAACGCCTGCTCTTCCACTAGCACACTGTACTCCAATTGTTGGGACCTGGAGTCCTCCCCTCCTGGGGGATGTTGACCCTGCACCTTTTTCAGACCACTTCACCAGGGAGATAACCATGGAAGATTTTTCCTATCCAAAGTTTCTACAAAAGATATCATGAGCCCTCGCACTCAGTGATTTCCAGACTCCTACTAACAAGAGAGATTTTTAATCTATCCTACGAGCCTGCAATACCCGTAAGGAAGTTCTGGCCCTTCCTGCTCCCCAAATTTTGCAGGACTTTCTTGCATCTGTCTGTAAGACACTGAACTCTGTACACACCACTTCCAGACGCCTACATCTCAAATACAAAGCTCTCCCTGCTCCTGGGTGTCAGCATCAACAGCTTCCACACCAGTCTGTTGTGTCAGAGGCTGTGCTCAAAAAATCCAAATCCACCAAGTCCAATGCAGAGACCCTGCCAGGGAAGGACCAGCGCACCCTGGATTCCATTGGCAGAAAATCTTTTCAAAGTGAGATGTTAGCCAAGATAATTCTGGAATGTGAACTCCAAACTCTGCAGTACCTCCATGACCTACTTTTGCATTTGGAGGATCCGGATACGTTTTCAGGAGAGGATCGGCATCACCTACAAGATAATTTACAAGAGTCCCTATACCATGTCATTCATGCCACTTATGAAGCTTTTGACTCAGTGACTAGGATCCACAGCTACATCCATCTTTGCTAGATGCACAGCATGGCTTCATGTCTCAGGCCTTTGAGAGGACCTCCATGACCACCTCGCTGATGTCCCCTGTCAAGGGGACAATCTCTTCAGGCCTAAGATGCAGGAGGCAGTCTCAGAGGTAAAAAATCACTCCACCACTGTAAGGGAGCTCTTCACTCAACCGCCTACCCAACAAGCCCATCATCTGCAACATCCTCAGTACCAATGGGCCTATCATTACCAGTACTTCCAGCAGTTTTACCCCGTAGGCATTTTTAGCCTTACTCTAGAGCTCCAGCTCAGCGTCAGCTGGCCACCAACTATGGGGAATGACCCAGACAGTGTGAGAGAACAATTTGCAGCTGTCCCAGTGCTTCCAGCCAAGGCAGCCCCCAATTTTTGACTATCTAAAAAGTCCAGCAGTTCAGGAGATCTGGTGATCAATCACAACAAACCGCTGTGTTCTCAGCATCATTGCATCGTGCTACAAACTCAATCTCACTGTTCTTCCTCCGCCAACACCGCCCCCTCCCAGCAACCTCCCTGCCTATGACCTCCCTCTCTCCTGAAAATTGTAGCCTTGCTATGTAACCATGCCATAAAGCCTGTGCCAGTGCAGGAATACAACCAGGGATTCTACTGCTGGTTCTTCCTCAATCCCAAAACATCCGAAGGCCTACGACCGATACTTCACCTCCAAGAACTTAATCTCTACATCAAGAAAGAAAAGATCAAAATGACTTCTCTAGCTACCATACTCCCGCTGTTGCAAAAAGATGATTGGCTCATCTCCTTGGACCTGAAGGATGCTTATACTCATATTCCTATCCATCCTCGACATAGCGTAGATATGCACCCATAACAGGTGATCTCCAGGAACAGCAGGAATCAGTCTTCACACATGGGTGACGTCAGTACTGACAGAGCCTGCGTGGGCGTGCTCCCCAGTGTCCAATAGGAAAGCCTTTGGGAGCACTCTACTGTGCCTGTGTGTCTACCTTCCCAACTCCTCTCCTCAGTTGAGTTTGTAGCTGAGAGGAAGAGAAAAAATAAACCAACCCTACAACTCCTAGGGGAGGAGGATGGATTGTGAAGACTGATTCCTGCTGTTCCTGGAGATCACCTGTTACAGGTGAGTAACTATGCTATTTCCAGGAACAAGCAGGAATGAAGTTTTCACATATGGGACTCACTAGCTCCCAGGTACCAGACTGGCATGGGGGAGAGCGGTGTGATCCCAGAGGCTAAAGCTTACAACTAAAGAGAGTGTGGACACGATGTTGCCCATTGGACTCAATTCCAGGAGGCTATACCACCTCTAATGATAGTCTTGTCACTTTTAAAGTCTGGGACGGAGAGTAGGAGTTGAGCTTGTCCCAAAGAGGTGCTGGAGTACAGCTTGGCCAAAGATAGCTTCCCAATGGGAGTTCCTGTCCAAACAATGTGCAGCAAAAGTATGAATGGAGGACCAAGTAGCTGCCCGACAAATCTGAATGGATACTAAGTTGAGATTGACTATGGAGGTTGCCACAGCCTGCACATTATGAGCAGTAGCATGAACCTCGAGGGAGAGTCCTACTTCTGTAAAAGCAAATGAAATGCAATCCATTATCCATCAAGATAGGGTCTATTTTTTCACTGGTAGCCCAAGGTGACTAGAAAAAGGAAATGAATAATTGAGAGAACTTTCTGTAAACCATAGTTCTAGCTAAGTAATAAGCTAGTGCTTGCTTGCAGTCTAAGGTGTGTCGTGCTGCTTCAGCCTGGGATGCGTGTGGTCTCAGAAAGAAAATAGGTAGGATAACTGACTGATTTAGATGCAAGGAGAAGACTACCTTCAGAAGGAAATGCAGATGGGTACAGAGAACCACCTTGTCATGGTGGAATTGGGTATATGGCAGATCCGCCATCAGAGCCTGCAGTTCGCAGATGTGACGAGCTGATGTGATGGCTATGAGGAAAGATTACCTTCCAAGATAGGAACTTCAGTGAAGTGGTGGCTAAAGGCTCAAAAGGAGGCTTTAGAGTTAAGCGAGAACCATGCTGAGGTCCCAGGCCACTGGAGGCAGCTTAATGGGTGGTCTGGACAATAGAAGACCCCGCATGAAGCGTGCTACTAAGGGGTTTGAGGAGATAGACTGTCCACCAGTGGCTTGTGAGAGGCTGCAATAGCACTAAGATGAACTCTCAGTCTTAAGACCTGCCAAGGACACGTGGAGGAGTTGATATAGAAGAGACTCCACCAAGCAAGCAAAGGGGTCAATGCCCTTTGGAGAGCATCAAACCTTTGCTACTTGAAGGCATAAGATCACCTGATGGAAACCATGCATGATGGCAAGATGGATATCTTTGACCTCCTGTGGCAGGTCAAGGTCAGTGAGCACTATCCCTTCAGCAGCCATGCTGTGAGTGAAGGAAGTGAAGATTGGAATGGAGGAGCGTTCCTTGGTCCTGGGAGAGGAGTTTAGGTGCACATCTGAGTCTGAGGGGTTGTGTCTATGCAAAGCGAAGCAGCAGAGAAAACAATAGTTGACGGGGCCCAAAAGGGGCTATGAAGATCATGGAGCCCTTGTCGGCCTGTAGCTTGAACAGCATTTTGGGTATCAAGGGGATGGGAGGAAATGCACAGAGCAGACACTGCCCCAATGGAGAAGGAAGGTGTCTGGGGCCTGTTGGGACGGAAGCCTGGAGCAGAAGAGTGGAAGCTGTGTGTTCTGCAGAGTAGCAAAAAGATCTGAGTTGGATTCCCCACGTTTGGAAGATCCAAGCAGCAGTCTCTTGATGTAGGGTCCACTTGTGTGGATGAAAGATATGGCTTTGCCTGTCCACAAGGACACTGAGCTCACCCAGGAGGTACACCACTCTGAGGAGAATGTGGTGTGCAATAGAAAGAACTACAGGCAAAGCACTTCCTTACATAGGTGATAGAATCCTGTTCCCCCATTAGTTCATGTAGAACACGGCAACCTGGTTACCCGTCCTGATTAAGGCATATGCCCTGAAAGCTGGGGTTGAAAAACCTGAAGAGCGTTAGTGCCCGTATTTCTAGGAGGTTGAATTGCAGAACAGATTCCTGTTGTGTCCACAGTCCCTGTGTGGTTAGGTTGCTCAGATGAGCTCCCCAACCCAGCTTGAAGGCATCTGTTGTCAGGGTGCATCGATGTGGAGGCATCATCTGAAAAGGTGACCTGCCAACTAGGTTCTGTGGGGACCACCACCACTGAAGAGATTTGGTCAGCTGAGGGGTGATGTGGATCTTGTCTTTGAGACACCCCTGTTGCTTGCATCCATTGAGAAGACAGCGTCCATTGGGCTTATTGCATATGTAAGTGAACATAGGGGATGACATGGTCTGTAGAGGCCATGTGTCCCAACATATGTAGCATCTCTCGAGCTGTTACGCGGCTGCTGCTGTTGCATTCCCACCGCCAGCTCGATGAGGTGGGCACAGCGATCTTGCAGAAAAGTTTGGTCCTGTTGAGCGTCTTAAGAACGCTTCGATGAACTCCAGACATTCAGTTGGAATGAGGTGAGGCTTTGGGAAGTTTAAGACAAATCCCAGATGTTGGAGCACCGTGATGGTGCGATGAAAGTTTTCCTGAGGTGAGTCAGCCCTGATTAGCTAGTTGTCTAAATAAGGGAAGACAAAGACCCCAAAGTACGGAGAGAGGCAGCGACTACTGCCATGCATTTTGTGAATACTCGCAGTGCAGAGGCTAGGCCAAAGAGCAGTACCTGGTATTGATAGTGGTTTCCCTGAAACATGAAGCGCAGATACTGTCTGTGCAGAGGATGGATCAGTACATGCATGTACGCCTCCTTTAGGTCTAGAGAACATAACTAATTGTGCCTCTGGAGGTATGGGAGAAGAGTTCCCAGGGAAATCATTTTGAAACTTTCTCGGACCAGGAACTTGTTTAGGTCCCTGAGATCCAAGATGGGCCCAAATCCTCCTGTTTTCTTTGGGATGAGAAAATATGGAGAGTAGAAGTCCATCCTTTCCTGAGGAGGAGGAACTCTTTCTATGGTGCCCTGGGACAATTGGTTGGACACCTCTTCTCTAAGAGTTCTTTGAAGGAGATGGGTGGGATAGCCCCCTGTAAAGCTGGTGGGGGGTAAGGTTTCAAAGCGAAGCAGATATCCTCTTTGGACGATGTTGCGTCCCCACTGTTCTGAAGTTATGAGATGCCACCTGTGGGCATAGGAACAGAGTCTGCCTGCTATTGGAGGGGCTGAGGTCCTTCCAGAAGCAGAGTGGCAATGCTCTCTAGGAAGGAGACAAAAAACAGGCACATGTTGTGCCTGAGCTGAGAGTTGAGGCTTAGGAGCCTTGGGCTTTTTGGGATGACGAGTGCATTGCTGCTACTGTTGAGGATGCTGAGGCTGGTAGGCAGCTGAAGGTGGGTAGAAAGGATAATCTCTCTTAGAATTGAAAGGTTTCTTGGGAAGTGCCTTCCTTTTGGAGGGGTCAACCATTTCCTTGGAAAGGTGTTTGAGGGTGAGATCATCTGTCTCAGTCTCACGGCTTTTTCTCTCCAACCTTTTCCAAAAAGGTTTTCTCTCGTATATCGGCCAGCTTGTCCTGGACCCACTGTTTGAGATCTGATGCCTGTAACCAGATAATCCTGAGAGCCCCAATGCAGACTGCTGAAGCTCTGCTTGTTGACTAAAAGGCATCAAAAGAGGCCCTGTTAATAAATTTAAGTATTTTGGCCTTGCTTAATGATTGTCTGGAATGCACTCCGTTTATCATCAGGAAGCACAGGGGCAAACATCTCCAGATCCCTGGTGACATCCTTTAGGAACATGCCCATGTATAGCATGTAGGAGATTATCCTGGTGGCCAACATGCATGCCTGAAAGCATTGATACCCAAAGGCATCGAGTGTTCTCATGTCCCTACCCAGAGGCATGGATGAGTGATTTTTTTAAAACTCTTTATTCGGCGCATCGCCAATTCCACCAGCACTGAGTGGCGGGGGAGATGAGGATTCTGGAACTCGATACATGGTATTGAGCCTCTTGCTGACAGATGGAACCATGAGAGAAGCCCCTCACATGCAGAGAATAAGATCTTGTAAGATGCAATGCAGTGGTAAAGTAGCCATTTCCTTGAGCATAGGAGGGTACTGGAGTATCACCAATTCCTCTGCTCTTGGTTTCTTCTCCAAGGCTACTGTAATGGCCAGTCCTGCTGCCATGTTCCGTATGAAGTCCTGGAATTCCTGGAGACCTGCACTGCTCCTGTGGAGAGGAAGAGTCTGAAGGGATATTTTGGATGTTCCTGCGAATCCAGTGATCCCCTCGTCAGAATCAGAAGAACTGGAATCAGAGTCTGACAAAGTCAAAGCATCAGCGTTCTTCTGAATGACCTTGATGCTTTGTTGATGTCTAGGGTCGATGCTGATACTAATGCTCAAAGGTCTCAGAATTGGGAGACTGGCAATTTTTGCCTGTAGGGTACCAGTCGGTTCCAATGGGGGCATTGGCCCCCGGGAGCTCCAATGAAGTGGGTTTGAGGGCTGGCATCGGTGCCGATGCACTTGACTGTAAGGCAGGATGGCAAAACCTGTACTGCTGGAGATGTCTATACTGTTGGTATTAAGGCTGCCAGGAGTGTGGCCAAACTCCTCTTGAGAGCCAGCATGTGTTGATCCAGAAATTACAGACGGGGCTTTGAGCCACCATCCCAGAAGATGGAACCAGAAGATCTCTAGACGTGGATTCCTCAAGAGCGTCCCAGTGCTTCTTGTGCTTTGGAGGACAGGTCCTCCCGTCGGGGCTGCTTGGCTGGCCAGTCTGCATTGGAAGCATCCCTAGGGGAGTCTCGATGCTTATGCTAGGATTTTCCTCTTATCTCGGTATCTGCCTTCGATGCAGATACCTTAGTAGAAATCACAGACTTTTATGTTTGGACTTGGAAAAGACATGAGACCCATGAGAGGAGGTTGATGTTCTCAATGATGTGGAACCCACTGAAAGAGAGTACGGGGCGAACAGCGATCCATACTGTTTTGTGTGTGTTCTTTAGACCTCTCTCTGTCATTTGTTGAGACAAAGGACAAGAATTTGGTAAATGGTCAGGGTCCAAACATTTTAGACACCAGTCATGCTTATCTGTGACTGAAACGACACCAGCACATTTGGCACATTTCTTAAAACCACTAGATGTTTTTTTCATTTTTAAAAGTGCTCTTCAGAATTACAGGATATGGAGACCTAAAGGCCTAGTTAGCAGTGAAACCCACAGGAAAAAACCCAGAAAATTTTATAACTAAAAAGAAACATTTTTCAGGACCAGCGTCAAATCTGACAGAAAGGCAGAACATGGTATTTCACCAAAAAAGAGAAGTTGTTCGGTGGTGACAGGATTGAACAACCTGCTGGCTCCGCGGAAAATGAAAAACTGAGGAGAGGAGATGGGAAGGCAGGAAGGAAGAGACATAGGCACAACAGCGTATTCCCCCCAAAGCTTTCTTATTGGATGCTGGGGAGCGTTCCTGCGCAGGCTCCATCTGTACAGATGTCACCCAAATGAGAAGACTGCATTCCTGCTTGTTCCTGGAGATTGGAGATATTTTTGCTTTAGCTTCAAGACAGAGCATTATCAGTACAAGGTCCTGTCCTTTGGGCTGTCCTCTACCATATGTGTCTTTACAAAGTGCCTTGCGATGGCAATAACGCATCTGCGCCAGAAAGACCTCTGTCTACTCTTACCTGGACAACTGGCTCATTTCCAAATCTGATAAACATTCTGCTTTGGTCTCTGTTCGGATTCATCATCAACTTTCAGAAGTCCAAGTGGGACCCTCGACTTCATAGGAGCTCAGATAGACACCAAAGCATTCTGAGCCTTCTTGCTCGACAACATAGCAACTGTCATACAACACACCTCAGTTCTCAGCTCATGCAACTCTAGAGCACTTCAGCCTGCACGATTCTCAGACTCCTAGGACACATGGCAGCTTCAGTGCACGTTGTCCACATGGCCAGTCTTTACATGCATCCTCTTCAGTGGAATCTCAAACTTAACTGGAATCAGCATACGCAGTCCCTGCAGCATCAAGTGCCCTTTTCGGGCCCTGGTCAGCTCCATCTGTGTCAGTCCCTCCATTGGTGGGCCACTCCTGCCAGCCTCACAGGTGGTTGGCCCTTATTCAACCCACCGCACCAGCTTACTCTAACCATAGATGCCTTTCACTTGGGTTGGGAAGCACCTCTGCTATACCTCACCATCCAAGGCAGATGGTCCCAGGCAGAATTCCTTTCTACACATCAACCTACTAGAACTCAGAGCGGTCTTCAACACTCTCAGCATTTTTCAAAGTTGGGTCTGCAGCAAGTCCCTCCTCATGCAGATGGATAATCAGGACACCATGTTCTATATAAACAAGCAAGGGGGGGGGGATCTGGGTCCCTCAGACTCTGCCACAAAGCAACATGCTTCTGGTTCTTTGCTCACTCCATTGCAGTATCCCTACATACAGTATACCTTCTGGGATCCCAAAACTAGTTGGCGGACTCTCTCAGCTGCCGCCTAAACCATCACGAATGGTCGCTGGACCCAAACACCCTTGCTCCCATCTTCCAAGTATGGGGGACCCTGGATGTGGACCTCTTTGCTTCAGACAACGCAAAATGTCTCCTTTACTGCTCCATTCATCCCAACCCTCACAGATGAGCTTCCAACACCTTCCTCATCTCCTGGGAACACCACCAACTGTGTGTATTCCCTCTCTTTCCACTCATCTTGCAGATCCTTCTCAAAGCCAGGCTGGAAAAGGCCTCACTCATACTCATAGTTCCACAATGGTACAGGCAGATATGGTATCCTCATGTCCTGGCTCTGGCGCAGCAAGGCCCTTGGTCCCTGGACCCTCATCTTTTCCTTTTCACTCAACAAGGATGTCGCCTCCTACATCCCAAACTACCATCCCTTTGCACTATCCGCATGGAAGCTAAGTGGCTAACAGAAAACCAGGATGTCCTCCCAGCTGCTGTCCAAGCCATCTTTCAGGCTTCACACAGGCTATCCACCCCATGTTCCTATCACAGGAAATGGCTTCACTTCACCCGCTGGACTGGACAGAGGGGACTCTATCCCATGTCATATCCCATTAATCACATCCTTGCCTACCTGCTGCACCTCTGACTCTGGTCTTCAAACCTCTTCAGTCCGCTACCAACTGTGCCGCTCAGACACGAGAATGGCATATCCATCTCTGTGTACCCGCTAGTCACTCTTTTATGAAGGGTTTGATCAATACCAAACCTCTTTCTCATGCCCCTTGCTCCAGCGTGGGATATAAGAACATAAGATATGCCATACTGGGTCAGACCAAGGTCCATCAAGCCCAGTATCCTCTTTCCAACAGTGGCCAATCTAGGTCATACGTACCTAGCAGTTTCCCCAAAAGACACACGTTCCAGGTTAAAGAGCCCTAACCTTTTTAGCCTTCCTTCATAGGAGTATCTTTCCATCCCCTTTTGGTGGCTCTTCTCTGAACCTTTTCTAATAACGCTATATCCTTTTTAAGATACGGCGACCAGAATTGCACACAATATTCAAGGTGCGGTCTCACCATGGAACGATATAGAGGCATTATAATATCTTTTGTTTTATTTTCCATTCCTTTCCTTATGATACCTAGCATTCTATTTGCTCTCTTGGCTGCCGCTGCACACTGGGCCGAGGGTTTTAACATGTTATCCACAATGACGCCTAAATCCTTTTCCTGGGTGGTGGTTCCTAATGTGGAACCTTGCATCGTGAAACCACAGTTTGGGTTGTTCTTCCCTAGGTGCATAACTTTGCACTTGTCCACATTAAATTTCATCTGCCATTTTGATGCCCAGTCTTCCAATTTATCAAGATCCTCTTGCAATTTTCCACAATCCTCTTGGGTTTTAACAACTTTACATAGTTTTGTGTAATCTGCAAATTTGATAACCTCTCATTATTCCCTTTTCCAGGTCATTTATGAATATGTCAAAAAGCAGTGGACCCAGCACAGATCCCTGGGGTACACCACTATTCACCTTTCTCCATTGGGAAAATTGGCCATTTAGCCCTACCCTCTGCTTTCTATCTTTTAACCAGTCCCTGATCCACAATAGTACATTGCCTCCTATCCCATGACTCTTTAGCTTTGCCAAAAGTCTCTGATGAGGGACCTTGTCAAAGGCTTTCTGAAAGTCCAGATACACTATATCAACCGACTCACCTTTGTCCACCTGTTTATTCACACCTTCAAAAAAACATAACAGATTAGTAAGACAAGATCTTCCTTGTCTAAAGCCATGTTGGCAGTCTCCCATTAGGCCATGACTATCTACATGCTGAGTAATTTTATTCTTTATGATGGTTTCTACCATTTTTCCTGGTACTGACATCAGGCTCACCGGTCTGTAGTTTCCTGGATCACCCCTGGAACCCTTTTTAAAAATTGGCATTACATTGGCGATCCTCCAATCTTCAGGTATTACAGATGATTTTAATGAAAATTCACAGATTACTAATAGCAGGTCTGAAATCTCATATTTCAGTTCTTTCAACACCCTTGGATGTATACGATCCGTCCCAGGTGATTTGCTACTCTTCAGTTTATCTAATAGTTGTAATACATCTTCCCGATGTATCGATATTTCCTTCAATTCTTCTGCACTTTTAAATACCACTTCAGTCATGGGTAACATCCCTACATCTTCCTCAGTAAAGACCGAAGCAAAGAATTCATTCAGTCTCTCCGCTATCGTCTTGTTGCCTCTTAGTGCCCCTTTAACCCCTCTATCATCTAATGGACCAACTGACTCTAGCACAGTTTTTTTGCTACGAATGTACTTGAAAAAGTCTTTATTTCGCGTTTTTGCTTCCGCAGCAAGCTTCTTCTCAAATTCTCCCTTTGCCTGCCTTATCAATGCCTTGCATTTGACTTGCCAGTGCTTGTGCCGTTTCCATGTTTTGTCGTTTGGCTCTTTTTTCTATTTCCTGAAAGATGCTTTTTTGGCAACAGCCTCTGACCTCAACTTTAAACCATGCTGGCAGTTTTTTGGACTTCCTTCCACTTTTCTTAAACGTGGAATACAGCTGATCTGGGCTTCCAGGATAGTATTTTTCAACAACACCCAAGCTTGATGTAAGTCTTTAACCTTTGCAACTGCTCCTTTTAATTTTTTCTTAATTATTTTCCTCATTTTATCATAGTTTCCCTTTAGAAAGTTAAAAGGTAGTACTATGGATTTCCTTACTATCCCTCCTCCACTAATTAAATTAAACGCGATCATGCTATGATCGCTATTGCCAAGTAGCCCCAACACCCTTATCTCTTGCACAAGATCTGGTGTTCCACTAAGGACTAGGTCTAATATGGCTTCCTCTCTGGTCGGTTCATGAACCAGCTGCTCCAAGAAGCAGTCATTTATTTCATCTAGGAACTTTATATCCCTAGCATGTCCTGCCGTGACACTGACCCAGTCGATACCGGCATAATTGAAATCACCCATTATTATTACTGCGCTGTAACTTTTGTTAGCTTCCTTGATTCCTTTGAGCATTTCATCATCCATTTGTTCATTCTGGCCAGGCGGTCAATATACACCCCCACTGCCATCGCCTTCCCCTTTTTACATGGAATTTCAATCCATAGAGATTCTACAGCATTGTCCTTTCCAAGCTTATGAAACCACTATTTGAACCCTATGGCTTGGCTTCCCTAAAACATCTCAACTGGAAAACAGTCTTCCTTATAGAGATTACCTCCGCAAGATGAGTCAGCGAACTACAAGCCTTTGTGCAATCCTCCATATATGCACTTTCTACATGACGAAGTTCTTCTGCATACCCATCCTAAATTCCTTCCTCAAGTAGTCTGCAGTTTTCATCTCAATCAATCCATTGTCCTATCCACCTTCTTTCCTGCAACACAAATGGATTTTCCAGAACATACCCTGCACTCTCCAGACTGTCACTGGGCTTTGCTTTACTATCTTAGAGCCACACAAGAAGTTAGTCAAGCTTCACAGCTCTTTGTGACTTTTAACCCCAATAACCCAGGCAAAGCCAAATGGAAGCAGACCATCTCCTCCTGGACTGCAGCAGCTAGAGTTACCAACTTTGCCTCCATGCTTCCTCAGGCCATCTGCAAAGCAGCTACCTGGTATTTTTGTACATACCTTCGCAAAGCACTATAGCCTAGACAATTCATTGGCCATGGAGCTAGTCTTCGGCCAGGACATCCTCTGGAACCTCTGTTTTTCTTACGCCTCCCAAGTTCTATCAGGCTGCAACCAGCAATATACCGAAAGCAGCCCTGAGCTCTGGACTAACCAATTGAGAAAGCATTGTTGCTCACCTGTAACAGGCTCTCCATAGACAGCAGGGATATGCAGCCACACTCACCCGCCCACTGTCCCCTCAATTAAAAAAAAAACTAAGAAGGGCAAATGATACAGACAATAACAAAAGGACTTAAAGCCTTCTAGGCCTCACAGAGACAGCACAGTCAACTGCTGATTTATGCCAAGAGTCTGCTACAGTAAACTTCAATGCATTGCTCAACTGCTCTGTTACGAACTAAAGAAGTGAGACAATTGGGCGGGAAGGTACGCACAAGTTAAGAGACGGGACAGCCGGCACTGGTGCTGTCGTCAGACATCGCCAATCAAGTGTGGCTGCACACCCCTGCAGTCTACAGAGAACCCCTGTTACAGGTAAGCAACTATGATTTCTCCTATGAGGAAAGGCTAAAAAGATTAGGGCTTCTCAGCTTGTAGACGAGGACAGATATAGAAACATAGAAACATGACGACAGAAAAAGACCACATGGCCTATCTAGTCCTTCCATATCAACAACTACAACAGTCCACTTATAGAAACAGTCTACTTATAGATATGATAGAGGTCTATAAAATCTTGAGTGGAATAGGTAAACATGAATCAATTGATTACTCTTTCAGAATGTACAAAGCCTAGGGGACATACCATAAGGTTACAAAGAAGTACATTTAAAACAGGAGAAATTATTTTCTCACTCAACAGATAATTAAGCTTTGAAATTCATTGCTGGGGGATGTGGTTAAAGCAGTTAGTGGAGCAGAGTTTAAAAAAAGATTTGGACAAGTTCCTGGAGAGAAAGTCAATAGACTGTTCTAAAGGGAGACCCAGGGAAAGCCACTGCTTGTTCCTTAGTGTAAGTAGCATGGACTCTAGCCAGGTACTTGTGACCCGGACTGGCCACTCTTTGAAACGGGATACTAGGCTTGATGGTCCTATGATCTAAGCCAATACTGTATTTCTTACATGCTGTTTGGATCTATCTATATTGAGATACAGTGTATAGGAGTGATATATTTATAACACATCCTGCTCGCCAACTATGTATTTCCCTATCATTCCCCTAGACATATCCTAGTCCCCCAACTGTTGTGTTGTCTGTCTTGACTAGATTGTAAGCTCTGATGAGCAGGGACAGTCTCTTCCATGTTCTCTATACAGTGCTGCAAAAATGATCAGTAGTAGTAATATTAGTATTTAGGTTTCACAGAACAGGTACCTACCCAGCTAGTTCCCAAATGGCATTAAAGAGATTAGCCTCATAGATTTCCTATTCCAGTGTCAAAGTCAGGAAAATGTTATCTCAAACTAAAAGGAATACTTAACCCAAAGGAATGCTTAATATGATGAGAGACTTTACTGCATCTGTTAGTAACATATTTTGTTTTGTACTTTTACCTTGCAAATGAGCAGCCTCTTTCCTTTGCTGCTGCGCCTGATCCTCACACTGCTGCTGGAAACTAGCTTGTAGACTGACAATTTCTTTCTCATATTCTGAGGCTGCTTTGCGCCACTGTTCTAGCTCAGATCGCACTTCTTGCAGCTCCCCTTGCAGGTCAGTGATGTCACTGTCACGCTCTGAGGTGGCTCGTTCTGCCACCCGCTGCAGCAGCACAATCTCTTCCCGAGCACTGGCCAGTTCATCCCGTGTGCTGGCAATGTCATTCTCCTTCTGCTCCCGTAACATCTCAATCTCACTCTGTAGTTTCTGAAGTTGGGCTGAACAATTAATGCAAACACAGCAATTATGCTGTCAAGCTCAAAATAGTTTTAGCTTTTTTTATTTTTACCAATACCAAAAATAAAAGAAACACTGCAAATCGCATAGAAGCCAATTTGAACAGGCATCTCTTTCTTTAGTTTTTGTTTGCATGTACATACAACCACCCACTCCACACACACACAAAAATACACCTTTTTCCAACAAAAGAATAATATGTATAGTCATTACCAGCGTATCTGTCAAAAGCATATGCTTTCGGAAATAAAATTTAGGCATATTTTCCTGTTATGTGTTTCAAGTAATATAATTACAACTAGGGCTTCAAATCTTAGGTTTTAATTAAAAAGAAACCACACATCCCTAGTGCAAAAAAAAAGATGTTTAATGGAGAAACACCATTTTCCCTAGTATGATCTCATTCCTCCTCATGCCTATCTTGAAACCCCCACTCTGGTTTTGTGCCATCAGCTCAATTGCACACAGAGGATGCTTTTGATTCAGCTAGAAAAGGTGTCCAGCAATAGTATCTGTGCTGCAAGGACAATGATTTTTTTTGTATTCTCAAAGAACCCCTAATTGACTGGAAAATAAACACCTGACTTTACAATTTATACATATTTTAGAAGTCCTACTAGTCATAATACAGCTGGAACTGATGTAAGTTCCCTTTGTAATAAGATTCATACATTTAGAGGTCAATAGTCAAAATAATTTAACTGGTTAGTAGACTAGTTTGTGCCAGTGAATATCCCCCTCTAACGCAGCTAGCACCGAGGCATTCCAGGGCTAAAGTGGCTAAAGTCAGGCAGAATAAAAACTGTCCCAACTATAGCCGCTTTAGCAAACTGGGCAGCAGCTGAGTATTGCTGCTATCCGGCCAATTCAGATACGACCCTGGCATTGAATAAGGTGGTTCAGTTTAAAGCCACAGATGCTGAATATCCCCCTTTAGTGCTCACTCTCTCGGTGTTTCGCACGCTTGCATGGTAACTATACAACATGATATGTGCTGTATTTTAACTGCAGAACTATTATAAATTACAGGCCATATCCACAGCAGCATAAATTTTATTCTATTGCAACACTTTGCTTCACCGCTTAAAATTACACATTTTTGTTTGCAGCTTGCTCTTATACATCTTTTAAATTAGCCCCCTATGTCCCAAAATTGAGTTATACTAGCTGTAACTGATGTTTTCCAATACATGATCTGTTTTAATGTATACCCAAGTTGTTTTTTGTTGTTGTTTTTTTTTTAAAGAAAGGTCATGGGCAGATTTTTACCTGCTGTTTAAATATTTTCCCTGCTTTCAAACTGTCAGACAAGGCTTTTGGCTGTACATCCATCTAAATTTCATAGCACGCTTCTAAACACTACTCAGCTTTTATCCTGACCACAGGATATTGCCTACTTGCAGGAAGATAGCATATTGCTGAGAGTAGAGCAGCCCTTGCTGTAGTAACAATGAAGAATATTTTTCCCTTAGAACCATTTAATGTGGTTAATGGCCTTGATTTTCATTCTCTTCTTCTCAAAAAGCCCCAAACCACCAGTTAGAACTGGCACTCAACTAGTGATCGTTAAAGAGGTAGGATAGCAGAGATAGCGGTGAAAAAAAATTTAAACCACCATTTTATATTTTGATTTTAAATCGAGTTTGCCCAATAATAAGCGACCTCCAAGGTAGGTATTCTACAATGTAGTAAAACAGTTCAATAAAATTCAGTTTTGCTGTGAGAGGTAATGTTTTAAAGACAATAGAGGGTGAAAACAGCTAAACACTGATCTTAAGTTCATAACTAGAGCCAAAACAAGACCATACATAGAGAAAGCATACTTACTCACCTGTAAAAGGTGATCTCCGGGAACAGCAGGAATTTAGTCTTCACATATAGGTATCGTCAGTACCGACGGAGCCTGCGTGGGAACGCTCCCCAGTGTCCAATAGGAAAGCTTTTGGGAGCATCTCACAGCGCCTGTGTGCTGCCTTTCCTAACTGTCCCCCTCCAGTTGAGTTTAAAACCGAGACAAAGAGAGAGAGAAAGAGAGAGGGAAAGAGAGAAAGAGAGAGAGATAGAGAGATACAACTTCTAGGGGAGGTGGGTGGGTTGTGAAGACTAAATTCCTGCTGTTCCCGGAGATCACCTGTTACAGGTGAGTAACTATGCTATCTCCAGGAACAAGCAGGAATGTAATCTTCACATATGGGGACTCCCTAGAAGGCAGATGCCAGGGAGAAGGCCCCAGAAGTTGTGTGCCCCTGTGAAAGGGCTCCACTTCCCCCCATGGATCTCTGGCATCCTACCAGGGATGGTGGGTAGGAGTTAATTAAGTATGGAATAGGTGTTGAACAGCCTGACCAAACAAGGCATCCTGGCGGGAGTCCTTGTCTAAGCAGTAATGGGCTGTGAAGGTATGAACCGAAGCCCAAGTAGCTGCTCGACAGATGTCGTCGATACAACACAGAGTGAAGATGAGCCATAGAAGCTGCCATGGCTCTCACATTCTGAGCTGTGACATGGCCTTCAAGAGAAAGGTTCTTACTCTCATAGGCAAAAGAAATACACTGGGCAATCCAGCTGGACAGTGTTCTTTTGGAGACTGGAAGTCCCAAATGACTAGGATCAAAAGAGTTGAGAGGACTTTCTATGTTGCTGTGTCCTTTGCAAGTAAAAGGCCAAAGCCCTTTTACAGTCCAAAGTATGAAGATTCCTTTCTGCATTTGAAGCGTGAGGCCTTGGGAAGAATACAGGAAGGTAAACCGCTTGGTTTAAATGAAAAGATGACACCACCTTTGGCATAAAGTGTGGATGAGTCCTAAGGACTACCTTATCATGATGGAACCTTGTATAAGGAGGATCAGCCACCAACGCTTGCAATTCACTGATGCGACATGCTGATGTGACTGCAATAAGAAAGATAACCTTCCAGGAAAGGAATTTCAAAGAGGTAGTAGCTAATGGTTCAAAAGGTGGCTTCATGAGCTGTCCAAGAACCAGATTTAAGTCCCATGCCACCGGTGGTGGCTTAATGGAAGGCTTAGTTAAAAGAAGGCCTCTCATAAATCTTGCTAAGAGAGGATGAGAGGAAATAGGTTGTCCATTTAGAGGCTTGAAAGAAGCTGCAATAACACTCAAATGAACTCTCAATGAATTGGTCTTAAGCCTTGCATTAGATAAATGAAGTAGATACTCCAGTACTGATTCCAGAGGTACCGCAAGAGGGTTAAGACCCTTCTGCGAGCACCATATGGTAAACCTTTTCCACTTGAATGCATAAGAGCATCTTGTGGAAGGCTTCCTGGAAGCATAAAGGATATCCTTTACCTGCTGAGAAAGGTTAAGACAGTGAAGTTCTAGGCTTTCAGCAACCAGGCCCTGAGATGCAGAGACTGGGGATTGGGATGCCACAGCATCCCGTCCTCCTGAGAAAGGAGATTTGGAGCAGATCCTAACTCCAGAGGCAGAGCTTGAGAGAGATGTAGGAGCAGACGGTACCACATTTGCCGTTGTCAATGTGGAGCTATGAGAATCATATGACCTCTGTCTCTCTGAAGCTTGAACAGGGTTTTGGGAATTAGGGGAATGGGTGGAAAGGCATACAGGAAGTCCTGGCCCCAATGGAGGAGGAAAGCATCCCTGGCCTGACAACCCTGAGCCGGAATTCTGGAACAGAACCGGGGAAGTTTGGCATTCAGCGGACTTGCAAAGAGGTCTATGTCCGGGGTTCCCCAAATTTGAAAAGTTTTGGCAACTTGGTCTGCATGGAGAGACCATTCGTGTGGAAGCAGAACTCGACTGAGTCTGTCTGCCCAAGAGTTTTGAATGCCTGGAAGATACACCGCAAGGAGATGAATCTGATGCTCTCTGGCGAGGGCCCATAGTCACAAAGCTTCGTTGCACAGCGACAGAGAGCCTGTTCTGCCCTGCTTGTTCACATAGAACACGGCTACTTGATTGTCTGTTTGAACTAGGACTGTCTTGTAGCTGAGCTGGGTGTGGAATACTCGAAAAGCAAGGAAGATTGCTCTGAGTTCCAGGAGATTGATGTGTAGATAGGCCTCCTGTGGAGTCCAGGTACCCTGGGTAGAGAGGCCTTGCAGGTGGGCTCCCCAACCCACCTGTGAGGCATCTGTTGTTAAAGTGGCTTGGGGTGTGGGTTGCTGAAAAGGAGACCCCACCAAAAGTTTTTGGGGTGACTGCCACCATTGAGGGGACAAAATAAGGCTGAGTTTGCTATTTTGTCTGACAGCCAACCTGATTCCTGAGTCCACTGAGTGGATAGAGTCCACTGAGTGGATAAAGTCCACTGGGCTGCCCTCATATGGAGGCGAGCATAAGGAACCACATGCACGGTGGATGCCATGTGGCCTAGCAACTGTAACATTTCTCGAGCAGTGAGGTGAGGTTTTAGCACTGCTTGGAAAGCTAACTGCACAATGTGAAGGCAGTGAGGCTGTGGAATGTAGGCCCTTGTCTGTCTGGTATCCAGCAGAGCTCCTATAAACTCCAGGGACTGTGTGGGAGCAAGGATGGATTTTGGGAAGTTTGTGATAAGTCCCAAATACTGAAGGATGCGCATTGTGCGAGAGAGCGCAACCCTGGCCTCTAGCTCTGAAGTGGCTCGAATGAGCAAGTCGTCTAAGTAAGGGAAGACTAATATTCCCAGGGTGCGGAGAAATGCTGCCACCACAGCCATGCATTTTGTGAACACCCTTGGTGCAGAGGCCAGGCTAAAAGGAAGAACCCTGTATTGGTAGTGATTCCCTTGAAACAGAAAGCGAAGGAACATTCGGTGAGTTGGATGGATGAGAACATGAGTGTACGCATCCTTGAGATTTAGAGAACAAAGCCAATCCTCACTGAAGGTATGGCAGCAGAGTTCCTAGAGAAATCATTTTGAACTTCTCTTTGAACAGGAATTTGTTCAAGTCTCTGAGGTCTAAAATGGGTCCGTGTCCTCCTGTTTTCTTTGGAATAAGGGGGAGTAAAACCCTGTACCCAATTGGGGAATGAGCACCTCTTCTATTGCCCCTTGGGTAAGAAGCACAGTGACCCGTTGACCTAACTGGTCGTTGAGAGAGGTCTGAAAATTGAACTGTCTTACCATTGTAGGAGGGGGCATGCTGAGGAAATGAAGCTTGTACCCCTCTTACAATAGACAGAGTCCAATTTTCTGCTGTTATCTGATCCCATCTGGGGGCAAAATGACAACCTTCCTGGGATGGTGGAGGGTTCTGGGCCATTCAGGGCCAGGAAGGCAAAGTTCTCTAGATAGGAGTCAAAGCCCCTGTGGAGGCTGAGTCTGCTGAGCCGGTTGAGGCTTAGCTGCTTTTATCTATCTTTGCCTAGGTTGTTGCTGCTGTCCCTTTTGGGCAGACTGACCTAAACGATGCCCCTTTTGGGTATAGGAGGGATATAACTTCTTCTTACTGAAGAATGGTTTCTTGTAGGATTTTTTCCTTGCAGGATCAGCTGTAGATTTAGAGAATCTATCCAAAGTGATATTGTCAGTATCTATCTCATTAGCTTTTTCCTGCCAATTCTTGCCAGAGATTCTCTCCTGTGCAAGGAATATTCCCTAGTTTATCCTGTACCCAAATTTCCAAGTCAGATGCGTGGAGCCAGGTAATCCTACGTGCACCTATGGCAATGGCAGAGGTTCTGCTTATGCACTCAAAGCAGTCAAAAGCTGCACGATTCACAAACTTGGAAAGATCCTGAGCATGTTTGACAAGGGCAAGATAATCTTGCCTCTTATCAGGAAGGAGAGGGCTCATAAGCTCTAAATCTCCTGTAACCTCTTTAAGGAACATTCCCATATATAAGATATAGGAACTGATCCTAGCAGAAAGCATGGAAGCCTGGAAGGTTCGACGTCCAAAGGCGTCAAGAGTCCTACACCCACGTCCTGGAGGATTAGATGCATGCCTTTTTGCACTCTTTATCCTTCTCATTGCTGACTCCACCACCATGGAATGGTGTGGTAATTGAGTCTTCTGAAACCCAGGACAAGGAGGAACTCAATACATGGTATCGAATCTTCGAGAATGAGATGTGGTTAGAGGTGTTTCCAACATCCTTAACATGAGATCATGCAAGATGAATAGGTAAGGTAGCTGCCTCCTTGGGAGCTTTAGGGTATTGCAGGATTTCTAATTCCTTTGCCCTAGGCTCTTTTTCAGGAGCCACTGTGATGGAAAGATCTCGAGCCACATCTCGGATAAAATCCTGAAAGGACATATCCTCTGGTGGAGACATTTTACGCTGAGGAGAAGAATCATCCTCAGTGAGAATTACTCTGGTATCGGCAGAGCTTTCAGAGTCTTCAGACTCATCCGAGGATTCGAAGTATCTCCGATCCGGGTGATTGTGCAAGGCACGATACCAGTACCGATCGAAGTCAGCATCGGAGTGGTCCGGTAACGACCTGTTGATACCGGATGGATACGCATGACTCGGTCCTGGAAGAACACCTGCTGATGTAGTCAGTGCCGGTACCGGTTGAATTGTCTGAAGCGGTTTCAAGGGCATTGAGGTCGTGAGAAGATCCACCAGACTGCACTCAATAGCCAAGAATCTCTGGTCTATCGACGCTGCCGACGCTTGGGTATCGGTACCGGAAGAACCGGCCAGTACCCCAGAGCATGGCACCAGTAGTTCTGCCAAGGTTGAAGCCTCGAGAACATCCTGGAGCCCCGTTAGTACTTTGGAAGCCAAAGCCAATGCCGAAGCCTCCCGCTGGGGCAATTTTGCCAGTGAAAGTCCCTCAAGGGCAACGCCAGAGGCATCTCGCTGTCTAGAAGGAGATCTACCCTTTGAGGACTAGCTAGATTTATGTTTAGTTACCTGAGATCCACGGGAGGAAGACGAAGCCCTGGAAGACGTCAATGCCATGGAGGCTGCATCGGAGGGAAAAAGGGTGCTAAGCTTAGCAGCTCGGTTCTGCCGGCCCCTTTTCGACATCATCCCACAGGCAACACACTCTGAAATAGAGTGGTCAGTACCTAAACATTTGAGGCACCACTCATGGGTGTCGGTGACGGAGATGGTACCGCCACACTTAGAACACTTTTTAAAACCCGAAGCAGGTTTTTCCATTCTGAAGGAAAAGTTGGGCCTAGTGCCCAAAATGGCACGTGGCACCTGAGAGAAAATTACTGGAAAGACTCCAGAAGAAAGGTTTTTTTTTTTTTTGAAGAAGAAAATAAAGAAGAACCACCGGTGGTACCGGTGTAGCATCGAAGGAAGGCAGACGTGACCACAAAAAAGAAGAAAAGAAGGGATTTTTTTCTGCAGTGACAGGATGTGCGACCTGTTGGCTCCGCGGAAAACGAAGAACTGGAGAGGGACAGTTGGAAAAGGCGGGAAGGCAGCACGCAGGCGCTGTAGGATGCTCCCAAAAGCTTTCCTATTGGACACTGGGGAGCGTTCCTGCGCAGGTTCCGTCGGTACCGTCGATACTCATATGTGACGACTACATTACTGCTTGTTCCTGGAGATCTTATTTTATCCCCATTACTTTAGGAATAACATATGCCTGCTTTATTAAGGTTAATTTAGGGACTTATGTGATATACAATAAACTGTTGTGTGCCATCAACAAAATGTCATTAGTTAGACCACTGGTGCCTGCTACTTGGAGCAGAGCCGATAGAAAGGCATTTAGCATCCCGGATGAACCTTTGGCCTTGGAACCCTCCCTCTGAGATTCTGAAACTCAGCAGTCATGATCACTCCAACACCATTCCCAAAAATGATCCTGTAAAAATGTATAATTGGGTATTATGCTCTTAAATAGTAGTGTGCGCGCGCGCACACACACGTCTTCCTGCAGGTGAAAGTATGAGCTCATGGCTGGCTCTGAATTATGTGGCTGTCAGGATCTATTGTTTTGCTTTGATTGCAGCTGCTCTTCACTGCTTTCAGAGGTTATTTAGTCTTGCTTTGTCAAACTGCAGTTCTGGAGGGCTGCAAACCAGTCAGTTTTAAGGATATCCCTAATGAATATGCATGAGAAATGCATTGCCTCTACTGTATACAAATATCTGTCATGCATATTCATTAAGGATATACTGAAAACCTGGCCCAAATGCAGCCCAGTTTGGCACTCTTGGCTTAGTCTGTCTTAATGGTTCAACTGGTCTTGACTTAGAGCATTACTGAGGCCTTATTTTATTCATAACAGATGAAACTGGGTGACTTGCTATATACCTTGAAGAAGCTGTATTTGTTTGGTTGACTCCTCAACCTGCAACCTGTTTGCTCGTCTCTCATCTTCCAGGAGTGCTAAAAGGAAAAGGTAAAATAAAAATATCAAGAAGTTGAACTTTTCTGACAAAACTCATTCAAGTATTGATAGTTTTCCTCTTCTGTTCAAATATAGCTTAATATAAAAAAAATATGCCAAAGAAATGTAAATAACCAGAACAGTTAATGCTGTCAGTAGAAGTCATTGTATAAATATCAGTGCAATAAAAAAAGTTTGTTGGGTAGGAAACTGGTGCTACTTGGAGCTCAACAGAGATCTGCCAAAAGTAAGCTAAGCACTGCTAAATGAAGAAAGAGGAAATGCCAGTACTGAGTTTCTAAAGTGAACCTGCTTATAAAAGGAAACATGCTTTAGCTGAACTAGAATCACAAACAATGGTGAGAATGATTTCATTCTTCCTCTCCTCCACAGCAGGACCCAGCTTCCAACCATATTACCTGAAAAGCACCCTATTTCTCTTCAAAGGCAGCAGTTCTTACATCCTTGTCCTCTGATAGCCACCACAGGTTTATTTTTTACCAAACACCTCATGAGTATTCACTGTGGATATCCTAAAAACTAGACATATTGAGAGTGGAGTAGCCGCCTAGTGGCTTTGTAACCAAGAGACCAAGGTTCGATTCCCACTAGCACTCCTTGTGGCCTTGAGCAAATCACTTAACCTTCCATTGCCTTGAAAGAAAGGCCTGGCAATCTTCTTCCAGCCAAATTGCCAAGAAAACCCAGGAGCTGCTGGGTCGCCAGGAGTCAGCATTGACTCGAAGGCGCACACTGCCTTATTACAGACATACTGAAGATTCTCAAAGACTCATTCATTACTGGTCCAGGACATAAGACAGAAAAGCTTGCTGTCTATAGCCCACTGGGTTTTAGTTTTTAGGACCACTCTAGAAAATGTGATCCTGGCTGTTCCTGCAACTTAATTTAGTAGGCATGCCACCTGCATGTGGCAGACGTATAATTTGTCATAAGTAAGATGGGCAACTGTTAAATGCTATTGCCCTGGAATGTTTGCTGTTAAGAACCTTGTTCAATTATTCCCCTGTTGGAATAAAGGGCACTATATACCTGCTAAGCCGCAATCTTTCAGCTAAAGGTGGGGTGCAACTGAGGCCCACTAAAAAGGGTTTCCTAAAAACCATAAGATTTCTGCACAAAGTGTACACAATAATTTTTTGGAGCTGGAGCACTTTCAAAAACTCTATAGGGGTTTATTGCAAATCTGTGATATATAAATGTTTTCTTAAATACCAAAAGCAGATACAAACATATTTATATAATGACCGGATTTTAATGGTTTACAAATCGAGCATGTACCTAAATGTACAGATGGACAAACAAGTTGATTTGTTCTTTAGTAAGCCTCTTTCCTAACAAAAGATTTAAACTACATGCATTTAGTCCCTACGTGCAAACGAGTTTTGATTTGTGATGGGTTTCTTGAAATAAATGAATCCCGGTCTCACCTTGGAGTTCAAAGTATTTTTGTTTACTTGTTCTGGCGAGGTCATGGGCTTCAATCAGCTCTTTCTGCAGCTGCTGAATTTCGTGCTTTGTTTCATTAGTGCCAGACTGGGCATGCTGCAAATCATCTGATGAAAAAATAAATTGTTTTGTTTAAAGGTTATAGTGGCAGATGCCAACTACTTATGTTAACAGAGGCACCGTTTTCCTCCTAGAAACATGCAAGAGGTTATTAATGGTCAAGTCAGCAACATTACTAGATTAAATAGTAGCAACTACACATGGATAGAACCATACAAACTGAACACAATGGACTTAAAAAAAAAAGTGTCTTGGGGAGGGGGGGGGGGATGGGTTATGTTACCCCACTGCATGAAAATATTTAGCACAGTTACTTACCTGTAACAGGTGATCTCTGGGAACAGCAGGAATAAGTCTTCACGTATGGGTATCGTCGGTACCGACAGAGCCTGCGCGCTGCCTTCCCGCCTTTCCTAAACGCCTCTCTCCAGTTCGAGTTTTAAAGCTGAGACAAAGAGAGAGTGAGGAAAGGAAAGAAAGATAGAGAGATACAATTCCTAGGGGGGGTGGGTGGGTTGTGAAGACTTATTCCTGCTGTTCCCAGAGATCACCTGTTACAGGTAAATAACTGTGCTATCTCCAGGAACAAGCAGGAATGAGTCTTCACATATGGGGACTCCCCAGCTAGAGATGCCTGGGAGATCACCCAGGTTGTGAGTCCCTGGGAAGGGCTCTACCTCCACCCATGAATCTCAGGCATCCAGCCAGGGATGGAGGGTAGGAGTTGGTTAGGTATGGAACAGGTGTTTGAGAACAGCCTGACCAAACAAGGCATCCCGGCGGGAGTCCTTGTCCAAGCAGTAATGGGCTGTGAAGGTATGAACCGAGGCCCAGGTGGCCACTCGACAGATCTGGTCGATGGACACAGAATGTAGATGAGCCATAGAGGCTGCCATGGCCCTCACATTGTGAGCTGTGACATGGCCCTCCAGAGAAAGGTTCTTACTCTGGTAGGCGAAAGAAATACACTGAGCAATCCAATTGGACAGAGTTCTCTTAGAGACTGGAAGTCCTAAATGAGAGGGATCAAAAGCAACAAAGAGTTGAGAGGACTTTCTATGTTGCTGTGTCCTTTGTAAGTAAAAAGCAAGAGTTCTTTTACAATCCAAGGTATGAAGATTCCTCTCTGCACTTGAAGCATGAGGTCCTGGAAAAAAGACAGGTAAATAAACCTCCTGGTTCAGATGAAAAGGTGAGACCACTTTAGGCATAAAGTGTGGATTAGTCCTGAGGACTACCTTGTCATGATGGAACCTTGTATAAGGAGGATTACCCACCAAGGCTTGCAGCTCACTGATGCGGCGAGCTGAAGTGACTGCAATGAGAAAAATAACGTTCCAGGAAAGGAATTTCAAGGAGGTAGTGGCTAAGGGTTCAAAGGGTGGCTGCATAAGCTGGCCAAGAACCAGATTCAAGTCCCATGCCACTGGAAGTGGTCTGATGGGAGGTTTAGTCAAAAGAAGGCCTCTCATGAATCTTGCTATAAGAGGATGAGAGGAAATAGGCTGTCCATTGAGAGGTTTAAGGGATGCTGCAATAGCACTCAAATGGGCTCTTACTGAATTCGTTTTAAGGCCTGCATGGGATAAATGCAGCAAATACTCCAGTAAAGAATTCAGAGGTATTGCAAGAGGGTTAAGACCCTTCTCTGCACACCAAATGGTAAACCTTTTCCATTTAAAAGCATAGGAACGCCTAGTGGAAGGCTTTCTGGAAGCATGAAGGATATCCTTCACTTGCTGAGAAAGATGCAAATCTTGAAGGTCTAGGCCTTCAGCAACCAGGCTCTGAGGTGAAGAGACTAGGGATTTGGGTGCCACAACGTTCCCTCCTCCTGGGACAGGAGGTCTGGAGCAGATCCCAAGTCCAGGGAGGGAGCTTGAGAGAGATGCAGAAGTAGAGGGTACCACACTTGGCGTGGCCAATGTGGTGCTATGAGGATCATAGACCCCTTGTCTCTCTGAAGTTTGAAGAGTATCTTGGGAATTAGGGGAATGGGTGGAAAGGCATAGAGGAAGTCTTGCCCCCAATGGAGGAGGAAGGCATCCCTGGCCTGAACTCCCTGACACAGAATTCTGGAACAGAACCGGGGAAGTTTGGCATTCCACGGACTTGCAAACAAGTCTATGTCTGGGGTTCCCCAAATTCGAAAGATCCTGGCTATCTGGTCCCCATGGAGGGACCATTCGTGTGGAAGCAGAACTCGACGGAGTCTGTCTGCTCAAGAGTTTTGAACCCCTGGGAAGATACACTGCCATGAGATGAATTTGATGCTCTCTGGCGAAGGCCCACAATCTCAGAGCTTCGTTGCAAAGCGACAGAGAGCCAGTCCCGCCCTGCTTGTTCATGTAGAACATGGCTACTTGGTTGTCTGTGTGGATGAGGACTGTCTTGTAGCTGAGCAGGGTGTGGAAGACTGAGAGCTAGAAAGATTGCTCTGAGCTCTAAGAGGTTGATATGTAGAGATGTCTCCTGTAAAGGCCAGATGCCTTGAGTGGAGAGATCTTGAAGATGAGCTCCCCAACCTCTTGGAGAGGCATCTGTTGTAAGGGTTGCTTGGGGTAACACCTGTTGAAAGGGGGACCCCAGCAACAGATTTTGAGTGGACTTCCACCACTGGAGGGACCAAAAGAGGCAACTGGAGGTTGCTATTTTGTCTGACAGGCAACCTGATGCCTGGGTCCATTGGGTGGACAGAGTCCACTGAGCTGCCCTCATGTGAAGGCGAGCGTAAGGAACCACATGCACAGTGGATGCCATGTGGCCTAACAGTTGTAACATCTCTCGAGCAGTTAAATGGGATTTTAACTGAATTTGTGAGGCTAACTGCACCAAGCGTAGGCTACGGGCCTGGGGAAGATAGGCCCTTGCAGTTGTGGTATCCTGCAAGGCCCCTATGAACTCTAGAGACTGAGTTGGGGTGAGATGAGATTTTGGAAAGTTTATTACAAGTCCCAGATACTGAAGGATACGCCTTGTTCAGGTTAGAGAAGTCTGGGCCTCTGACTGGGATGGAGCTCGGATGAGCCAGTCGTCCAGATATGGGAATACGAATATCCCTAGAGTGCGTAAAAATGCAGCTACTACTGCCATGCATTTTGTGAACACCCTTGGTACAGAGGCCAGACCGAAAGGAAGCACTCTGTATTGGTAGTGCTTTCCTTAATAAAGGAACCGAAAGAACCTTCTGTGTGTTGGATGGATGAGGACATGGGTGTACGCATCCTTGAGGTCTAGAGAACAAAGTCAATCCTGACTCTGAAGGTATGGAAGGACAGTACCAAGAGAAATGTTTATGTTTATGTTTATTAGTTTTGATAAAATCGCCTTTCTACAGAAATCAAAGCGATGTACAATATAAAAACAATTGTCTAAAAAAAAAAGGCCGAAGCCTGGAGAAGAAAAGAAAAACAATATCTGATTAAAAGTACAGTTTCTGTTTAAAAAGAGTAGACAAGAGAGACATGGAGAGGGCGGGGAAGAAACAACAAGGGAAGGTTAGGGACGGGGAAGAGGAGATTACACAAAAGGAGAGGGCACATCAAAAGCCAAAGAGAAAAGGTGTGTTTTTAGGTTTTGTTTAAAGGTTGAGAAGAGTGGTTCAAGACGGAGGGCGGGAGGTAGTGAGTTCCAGAGGGCGGGGCCGATGAAGAAGAAAGCAGAGGAGCGGGTGGACTGTAAATGAGCACGGGAAGGGGAGGGAAGGGCTAGACGGTGAAGATGAAAGGAGCGGGGAGTATATCGAGGGGAGTGGATAGAGAGTAAGTCAGCAAGGTATTGGGGGGAGCCAGTATGAAGTACTTTGTGTACCAGAGTGAGAAGCTTAAATTGGGAATGGTAAGGGAGGGGTAACCAGTGGAGGTGAAACAGGAGGGGAGTGATGTGGTCGCGGGGAGACGCATGACAAATAAGACGAGCAGCAGTGTGGTGTATGCGTTGTAAACGGGATAAGCGAGACTTAGGGAGACCGACAAGAACTGAGTTTGCAAAGTCGACACGTGAGATAACTAAAGATAACACCAGGGTAGTGAGGGCTGCTGAGGACAAAAAGGGGCAAATTGCACGTATTTGTCGGAGGAAAAAGAAGGAGGATTTGGTAATGTGAGAGAGGTGGGACTGGAAAGAAAGATCAGAATCAAAGTGGACACCAAGGTAACGAAAGGTAGAAACTAATGGGACAGGGGACCCAGAAAATGAGGGGGCAAGGGTAGGGGGTGTAGACCCATGGGAAAACCAAATGGCAACGGTCTTAGTGAGATTAAGGTGCAAGCAGTGAAGGGTCAACCAGTTGGCTACAGCGGAAAGACATGAGTTAAGCACGGTGAGATCGGGACGAGAGGGAGAAGTATGGTGGAGCAGAACAATGTCGTCTGCATAAAGAAAAGCAGAAATACCTGATTGTTGAATTACGAGTGCAAGGGGTGCTAGGAAAAGGTTAAAAAGAAGAGGAGCCAAAACAGAACCTTGGGGTACCCCACAGGTAAGAGGGAAAGAGTTAGACGAGGGGGCAGAAGAAGAGGGGGATAACACAAAACAACAGCGGGAAGAGAGAAAAGAGTGAAACCAGTGATGCACAGTACTACATAAACCAGCTTCCCGTAGACGAAGGAGGAGAAGTGAGTGATCAACAAGATCAAAGGCTGCTGAGAGATCTAGGGCAACCGCCACCGAGATATCACCCTGATCGTGAGCCGTGTGTAGTGCGTTAGTGAAAGCAAGAAGAATGGTGTCGACACTGTGACCCGTGCGGAAACCCGATTGGCGGGGGTGAAGAAAATTAATAGAATCGAGGTAGTGTGAAAGTTGAGCAAAGACAAACTTTTCAAGTAGCTTGGAAAGAAAAGGAAGGTTAGATACAGGACGATAGTGAGAAAGAACGGAAGGATCAAGAGAGGAGTTTTTAAGGATGGGACGAATTAGAGCATGCTTCCAGGAGGAGGGAAAGATACCTGTAGACAAGCTAGTGTTAAACATGGTGAGGATATATGGCAAGAGTGCAAGAGATGGGTCAAGAAGCCACGTGGAGGGGATGGGATCCTGAGGACAAGAAGTCTTTTTAGAAGAGGAAATAAGGTGATAAAGCTCAGAAGAAGTGATTAAGGAGAAAGAAGCCCAAGAGTGGGAAAGCTGAGCGGTAGGGGGAGAAGAAACCACTGGCGGGGGAGAATGAATTGGATCAGGGCAGGCGGGTAAGGAGGCTCGTAGAGAGGAAATTTTATTGTCAAAAAAGGAAGCCAGAAGGGAGGGAGAAGGGACGGAAGAAACAGGAGCTATAGACGTGGGGGAGTGAAGAGAGGTCAGAGTGCGTAGAGTCGAATAGAGATGCCGAGTTTGATTTGGGGCGGTCAAGATTGCATTGGAAAAATAAGCACGCTTAGCTTGGTGGACATTTAAACGGTAGTGAGAGTGAGTAGACTTGAAGAAGGCTAAGGTAGAAGGAGAAGGATTTTTGCGCCACCTGCGCTCAGCCCTACGGAGCTGCGTACGCAGGAGGCGCAGGCCCTGATGGAACCATGGGTGGCTAGGGAGACGGCGAGACTTTCAAGGTTGAAGGGGAGCAAGACGGTCAAGAGCAGTAGAAAGGGATGAAGACCATAGGGCTGCTTGGGAATCAGAAGAGAGGGAAGAAAAGTTGGAGGGAAGTAGGTCAGAGGCAGCAGGGAATTGTTCACGAATGCGCGACGAGAGGACACGTGAGAGTTGAGGTGGAGGGGAAACAACTGGAGGCACAACAGAAGAAGTGGAAGACAAGGACCCAGGAGAATGGGTACATACAACAGAAAGACAGACGTGGTCAGTCCACGGAAGGGATACAGAAGAGAGATGGGACATTAAAAGAGAGGATGAAGAGGAAGTCAGAAACAGGTCAAGAGTATGACCGGCCTGATGGGTGGGAAAAGTGACATGCTGTAAAAGAGACAGATCATGCAGCAGGGAGAGAAAAGCGTGATCATGAGAGGAGGAAGGAGAGTCAAGGTGAAGGTTAAAGTCTCCGGCAATGAGTAAGTGAGGGAAGGCCAAGGACAGATCGGTGATAGTTAGGAGAAGGGAATCCCAAAGGTCAGATCGCAAAGCAGGAGGAGAGTAGACAAGAAAGACCTGAAGCGTGGGGGAGGAGAGAAGCTGAAACAGAAGGGATTCAGGGTAGCGCAAGGATGGGGGAGTAAGCTGGGTGAAGGAGAGAGATGTACGAATAAGAGCTGCCACACCCCCACCAGAACGGCCAAGGCGGGGGGTGGAAAGGGCTGAGAAGGAAGGCGGAAGGCAGCGAGCCAGAAGAGCGTCTTCTCCGTCCTTTAGCCAGGTTTCCGTTAGTAGCATAAGATCAAACGAAGATTGAAGAACAAGATCCTGTATGAGAAGGGTCTTTTTCCGGAGGGATCGGCAGTTAAGCAGCCCAATAGAGACAGAGGAGGGGGAAACAGTAAGTGGGACAGAAGCAGCAGAAACTGAGGAGGGCAAACATGGAAGGAGGTTGGAAGGACAACGGGAGGAGAGGTGGAACGATTTGCCCGGACGCCTGCCCCATAACACGGGGATAGAGGACATAGGGTAGGGAAAGGAGATCGCGATAGCCCCAGAGGGTGCAAATGTATAAAGGACACACGCCGCAGAACATCTTGAATTTCTCCTTGCATAGAAACTTGTTCAATTCTCTGAGATCTAATATGGGTCTGTAGTCCCCTGTTTTCTTTGGGATAAGAAAGTAGGGGGAGTAGAACCCTGAGCCCTGTTGAAGAAGGGGTACTTCTTCTATTGCCCCTTGGGCAAGAAGAGTAGCAATCTCCTGACCCAGAAGGTCGAGGAGAGATGTCTGAGAATTGAACTGTCTCACCATGGTGTGAGGAGGAAGGTTTAAGAAATGAAGCTTGTACCCCTCCCTTATGATGGAGAGGGTCCATTGCTCTGCTGTGATTTGTTCCCACCTGGGAGCAAAGTAAGCCATCCTTCCTGGAATGGTGAGAGGCTCTGGATGTTCTAGAGCCAGAAAGGCTAAGCTCTCTAGTTGTAAGTCAAAGGCCCTGAGGAGGCTGAGGCTGTTTGGCTGTAGCAGTCCTAGCAGCCTTAGGCTTGGCCTGTTTCGGTTGTTGCTGTCTCTTTGTAGCAAAACGACCTGCAGAAGATGACTGCTCACCATAAGCAGAATAATATTTCCCTTTTTTGGAAAAAAACCCCCTTTTTGAACAACCTTTTCTTAAAAGGAGCAGAAGTAGACTTTGAAAGTCTATCTAAAGCAGAATTTTCAGCATCCATTTGGGTGGCCTTTGCTTGCCAATCTTTGCCAAAAAGGTTTTCACCTGTACAAGGAAGGTTTCCTAGTCCATCTTGAACCCAGGGTTCTAAATCAGAAGCTTGTAACCAAGCAACTCTGCATGCACCTATGGCAATGGCCGAGGCTCTGCTGGCACATTCAAAAGAGTCAAAGGCTGCACGGTTGGAAAACTTGGAAATATCCTGGGCATGTTTGAGCCAGGTGAGGAACTCTTCCCTTTTATCTTCTGAAATAAAAGGAGATAAAGTTTGCAGGTGATCTGTAACTTCTTTTAGAAACATCCCCATATAGAGACTATAGGAGTTGATTCTGGCAACAAGCATACTGGCTTGGAAAATTCTTCTGTCAAAGGCATCTAAGGTTCTGCATTCTCTTCCTGGAGGAGCAGAAGAGTGCCTTTTTGTACTCTTTATCTTCTTCATGGCAGACTCCACCACAATGGAGTGGTGAGGAAGCTGAGTCTTATGGAAGCCAGGACAAGGAGGAACACGATACATGGTGTCCAACCTGCGAGAATGAGGGGAAGTGGAGAGAGGAGTCTCCCATATGCCCAACATGTGATCATAAAGAATCTCATGTATTGGTAAAGTGGCTGCCTCTTTAGGAGCCTTAGGATATTGTAAAATATCTAATTTTTTAGCTCTAGGCTCTGTCTCAGGGGCCACTGAGATGGAAAGGCCCCTGGCCACTTCCCTAATGAAGTCTTGAAAAGACAAGTCTTCTGGAGGAGACATTCTCCTTTTTGGAGAAGAGGGCTCCTGAGGATGGATCACCGATGCTTCGACAGAGACCTCTGATTCATCAGAGTCTTCAGAGGAATTGAAGTATCGCCTGTCTGGATGCTCCTGCAGAGCCCAATACGCGTACCGGGTGGTATCGACATCGGGAGTGATCGGTACCAATTCGGTACCGATGGGCATGACAGAACAGTGTACCGCTGCAGTCGACACCGAAGCGGATGTCGATGCAATCGGTACCGGTGCCGGAGTCGGTACTGGCAACGAAGTTTGTTGTGGTACCGAAGGCGTCGCAGCTTGTATGAATGCCGTGATGGCACGCTGCATGGTCAGGATATTCTGATCCATTGACGCAACCAATGTATGGATGTCGGTACCGGTGGGCCAGAACCACCGGTACCCCAGAACATGGCAACAGGTGATCGGTCGAGGCCGAGCCATTGATGTCAACCTGTGACCCCATAGATAAAGCTTTGGAAGCCGGAGCCTCCCGCCGGGGTAATTTTGCCGGTGCGGATTCCTCGAGGGCTAGCCCGGAGGCATCTCGATACTTAGAGGGAGATTTACCCTTCGAGGACCGGCTGGATTTAAGTTTGGTTACCTGAGATCCATGTGAGGAAGAAGCAGCAGTGGAAGACGTCGATGCAACTGAAGCTGCATCCGAGGGAAACAGGGTACTGAGCTTAGCTGCTCGATTCTGTAGACCTCTTTTAGACATCATGGAGCAGGACTCACAATCCGCAATGGAGTGGTCAGGACCTAAACATTTTAGACACCATTCATGGGTGTCGGTGACAGAAATAGTGCTGCTGCACTTCGTGCATTTTTTAAACCCAGAGGCGGGTTTTTCCATGAGGAAAAATCTCCTAGGCCTAAGGCCAAAGAAGAAAATGCACTGAAGTGAGGAAAAAAGGTTTTGGGTTTTTTTTATAATAAAGAAAGAAAAGACCGGCGGTACCGGTCTAGCGTCGAGAAGGCAGACGCGAAACCAAAGAAATAAAATAAAGAAATTCTTCAGCAGTGACAGGAACACGACCTGCTGGCTCTGCAGAAAAGAAGAACTGGAGAGAGGCGGTTAGGAAAGGTGGGAAGGCAGTGCGCAGGCGCTGTGGGATGCTCCCAAAAGCTTTCCTTTTGGACGCTGGGGAGCGTTCCCACGCAGGCTCCGTCGGTACCGACAATACCCATATGTGAAGACTCATTCCTGCTTGTCCCTGGAGATAAAACTTATTCACTGAACACACACAGAGTGAAGTACTAGCCTCAAAGTTAAATCTGGCTGAAAACCAGGGAACTCTGTTTAATTTATTTATTTAGCAATGCTTATATATGCTTTTCGGAGTGGAGTAGCCGCCTAGTGTTTAGAACACTGGCTTGGTAACCAAGCAACCAGGGTTCGATTCCCACTAGCACTCCTTGTGGCCTTGGGCAAGTCACTTAACCCTCCATTGCCTTGGAAGAAAGGCCTGGCAATCTACTTCCGGTGACACTGCCAAGAAAACACAGGAGCTTCTGGGTCGCCTGGATTCAGGACTGACTCGAAGGCACACATTGCATTTTGCATATATGCTTTTCACCGGGTCAAAGCAGTGTATCTTCAGATATGGTATATATTTGTCTTGTCACCCCTGAAGGGTTCACAATCTACATTTTGTACCTGAGGCAACAGTGGCTTGCCCAAGGAGTGCCTGTTGGACTAGAAACCCCAGTCCCTCCAGCCCAAGATTCCTCCAGCAGGATTCAAACCCCCGGCCATCTGGCCTGAGGCAACTTGCCCCAACCACTAGGTCACTCCTCCCTCAACAGTTTAATACCTGCTGACCAATGTTCCCTCTAATTTTGTGTAGGCTGTGTGCGCATAAAATATCAGCTGTGCAGCTTTTGAAGGAAGGTTACATTTTTGTGCGCCCACATAACGACACTCGGAGTTATATACTTTAAAATTTGACTACACGTCAGAATACAGTATGTACACCACATTGATTGCACTAGAAAATATTGTAGAACTTGTGAAAACCATAAATACACAACAACTTTTCAATTTTAAGAACGTCTGTGGTGTTTTCTATCAGAATCAGAACCGTAATTTTTGTGCGCTCTGTTGTAAAGTATGTGCGCTCACTCGGCGAGGTGTGTGCGCGCGCACACGCGCACAGCTTAGAGGGAACAGTGCTGCTGACGCATCCTGGTACCCTGGACAAGTCCCTTCACTCTCCATTGCCTCGGGTACATATACTAATATGTGTTAGACAATGTGTGAAAATGTGATTTAATACGCTTTAAATATGCAGCCCTATTATTCTCAATGGAGCTGTCTACTAAATATGCAGTTAGTTGGCATTAAAGGGAGGGAAGAGATTTTGGCTCACACTTTTTTTTTTAAAATAGCAGTTTGAGGCGAGTTACCTTCAGTTATAGCAAGTATTTCTTTGTTCCCAGAGGGTTTACAATCTAGAGGCCAATGAAGAAATGCTGTGCTATGCTATAGTGCAGCATTTTGCAACAGATTTTCCCATGCTAGTCTTGTTCTCTGATGCAGAAAGCAAGATAGCATGGGTAAAAAGTTAGCAAAACCACTGCACTAAAGCACAGCATAGCGGACATGATAATCGCATGCAAAATAATGAATTTTCACTTGTGCCTAATGTAAAGAGATATTGCTGAAACTCAGTGCAGTTTAACTTTTCTTTTAATGCTGGATCTCTACGTCAGCTTCAAGCAGGCAGAAAGATGCAATGGGAGCCAAAAGATCATCTACGGTGAAGTTGGACACTTCACCTCAGATGAGCGGACCACGGTCCTCCCAGACTTCACCCCCCCCCCCCCGATGCAACTCTCCCCAAAATCAACAGTGGCTCCTACCCCTACCAATAGAATTATCTGATGACCTTAGTGGCCCCTATCCCTCACACCTCCCCAAATTCTCCTGTTTTAAATTTTGCCCCCCCCCCCCAGTGCCTTAAAATTCAGGGGACAGTAGCGATGTCCACACGCTCCCACTCTTGCGCTGCCATCTTGAAAAATGGAAGCACCTGCCTCCGTCTGGTGCATCCTGAGTTGGGGTGCCCCATAAAAAGCAAAAATCGCCTTATATAGAAGGATGATCCCCTTGGGATGAATTCTGGGACAGATGACCCCACGTTTACTTATAGCATCACTGTGAAAAATCACATTTGCTAGGAAACCCTGCGCTAAAGCTTTGGTGTTGGGCTCTGATGCACTGTTTCTGTATCAGCCCTAAGTTTGTCCATGAGGAAATGGAGGTTAAGTAAATTGCTCCAAATCAAAAGAAACAGCAATGAGATTTCAACATGGTTTCTCTGGTCCTTAAGCCCGCCGTTCTAACCATTAGTGTACTCTTTTACTAGTTAATGAAAATTAGTAAAATGAGGCCCTTAGATTGCAAGCCTTCTGGGGAAAGGAAAATACTGTAGCTTGATGCAACTCACTTTGATCTACCAATAAAAAGGCATGCACTACATCCACATAACAAACTAGGTTTATTAAAGGGCACTACCACATTCTTGTGTGCTAATGCCTTAACACACTATTACACTATTAATAATTAGGTCCCACTGCATAATATAGGATCTGTGGTGCACATTAATGAGCGGTAATGTAGTAGCCCCTATTTGGAAATCTAATCCCAAAAAACTCTGAAATGCTTTAGTTAAGTTAAAACAATTTTAGTTTTTTTAGGAATTAGAAGGCTAAAAGTAGAACCATATGACACACAGAAGAGTACAGTTTAAGCTATAGAGTAACCCATATAAGACTAATAAGAGAAAATATTTTTTCACTCAATGTATAATCAAACTCTGGAATTCATTACAAAGGATTTAGTAAAAGCTGTTAGTGTAGCTGGGTTTAAGGTCCATAAACCATTAAGGACGACCCGGGAAATCCATTGCTTGTCCCAGTACAAGCATTGTGGAACCTGTGTCTTTTAGGGAAACTGCTAGGCACTTGTGACCTAAATTTGCCACTGTTGGAAACAGGATACTGGGCTTGATGGACCTTGGTCTGACCCAGTATGGCATTCTTGTGTTATGTTCTTAAGAGTAAGACTTTCTTGTAAAGACACCTCCTGGAGGCTAAAAGGACTTCAGTTACACTATCCAACATCCACACCATCAGGGCCAAGGACCGGATACTGGGGTGCAACACTGTCCCCCACCCTCCTGCGATATCAGATCTGGTGGATGGCCCAGTCTGGAGAGATTGAACAGGAGGAGAAATCAAGGTTGACTGGGCTAGTTGGGGGTGAATAGAAAACAGATGGTGGCAAAATGACAGCTTCAGGAGGGACTATGCAAATAAGAGATATTGGAGGATAATGTACAGAAGACCCTCCCCCCACCCAATGCAGGTGGAAAGTATCCAACGCCAGTCTGGTTTATGATCTTACACTGGAGCAGAACTGATCCTGATCCACCAGGGTATTCAGTGTGGTGGCAAACAGATCTATTGAGGGTGTGCCCCATTTCCGGAAGATGTGAGTTACCACTTCCCTATCCAGCATCCACTCGTGCAGCTGACGCCGCCACTCAACCTGTCTGCCAGTGTTTTGCTCGCTTGGCGGGTACGTGGGCTCTGAATTCCATACTGTGTGCAATGGCAAACTTCCACAACCTGACTGCTTCCCAACACAGGAAGTAGGAATTCCGTTCCTCCCTGCTTGTTGATGTAGAACATGGCGACCTGATTGTCTGTCTGAATCAGAACAATTTGGTTGGTCAGTTGATCTCGGAAAGCTTTCTGAGCATTTGCTACTGCTCTTAGTTCCAAGAAGTTGATCTGATAAAGACTTTCTTGGATTGACCCATTGAGCTGAGCTCCCCACCCTAGCTTGGACGCCTGTCATAAGAACTCTTTGGAGTGGAGCAATTTCAAAAGGAAGATCCCATAACAGATTGTGGCAGACTGTCCACTAGTGCAATGACTGAACGAGAGGGGCGGTGACATGATGATCCCCCGAGTTGACCTATACCCTGGGTCCACTTAGCTCTCAGGGTCTACTGAGTCTGCCTAATCTGGAGGCATGCCAAGAGTGTGACATGCACTGTGTAGAGGCCATGTAGCCTAGTACATCTTATGAGCTTTCACCTGCTGACTCAGTTGAGTCTCCCGCACCAGTGCTGTCAGTCTGTGCAGACAGTCATGCAGAAGAAAATCTCGCTTGAGTCATGTCAAGCAGGGCTCCTACAAATTTCAACTGCTGGGCGGGTTGAAAGTGGGACTTTGGATGACTGGCTGATCAAGAATGCCTCTTCAGAAGGGGTTCAAGTATCAACACAATTGACCATTCGAGTGTTGGAACTACTAGGGTTCGTTATGAATTACCCAGATAGGGGAAAACAAATACTCTCAGCGTCCAGATTAAGCAATTACTTCCACAAGGCATTCTGTGAAGCAGCAAGGTACTGAGGCTAGGCCCAACTGCAAACACACTGCACTGGAAGTGCTGTTCCCCCAGGACAAATTTGAGATATTTCCTGTGAGCAGGATGTATCGGTATGTGGGTATATGTAATCCTTCAGATCCAAGGAGCATAGCCAATCTCCTTTTTGAAGGTAAGAAAACAGGGCACATAGAGACATCATTCTGAACTTTTCTTTTACCACGTACAAGTTCAAATCTCTTAGGTCTCGGATGGGACGGTATCCTCCCATTTTCTTGGGGCTCAGGAAGTACTTGGAATAAAGTCCTCATCTGACTGACCACTGGGAGCAGTACACCTGAAGCAGAGCCCCTTCTTGAATAATTGTTGGGCTCAAAACGCAGTGTTGCGTCATACATCTGTCAGAGCCAGTCCTGTTTATTCGTTGCCTGCCTCCCCCTCCCTAAATGGAATTAGTGGCAGCTGGGGGGGGGGGGGGGCGGCAGCAGTTGGGAGGGGGAGATGTCAGTGGGGGAAGGGGTGGCAAGACCGGGGGTTCTGCCTAGGGCAGCATAAACCTTTGGGCTGGCCCTGCTGAGCACCAAAAAGTGATTTGCGCTGCTTCTCATGACCTTGCATCCTCTTTTTGTCACCTGCAAGCACAAATTACAAGAGGGCTGATGATTGGGTCCCAGGTACTGAAGACCCCAGTTGTACGTCTCTGTGGCGGATTTGATTTTAGGACACAGAGAACAAGTTTTGAAGCTATTGGCCGGTTTCTTGGACATGCCATTTGGAAAAATTGACATGGCAAAGTCAAACGACTTGATAGTGAAGGTAGGGCTTGACCGAGGCACTGGCACCGACACAGGCAGAAGTGTCATGGCAGGGGAAAAAAACCGTACGATCGAGGAAGAAAAACAAAAAGGGAAAAGAGGACTGCAGTGGCAAGTGATTAGATAAACACCTGATGCGCAAAAAAGCCCCCACAAGGGAGAAAGAAAGTTTACGAAGTGGAGGATGAATGGAACATGTCCATGGGGCTACACAGAAGACAAAAGACTCAAGATGGCTCCAGGGCAGCAGGCGGGAAGGAGGCATGCAGGTGCAGTGGAGCCTCCCAAAAGCTTCCAATACAAGATGGGGAGCGTTCCTGTCGGGATCCGTCAGGGACATCACCCATATGTGATGACTCATTCCTGCTTGTCCACAGAGAACTAAGTTTTCTGTGTTTAATTTTCCTTGTTTATGTATTGTTTATGTTTAATCAAAGCCTGATCCAGTTTTGGTTGCCTGACTCGCAGGATGTTTCTATTTCTCTTTCTGCCTAGATGGAAAGGGAGAGTCCAGGTTCCTTCCCTCTACCCCCCCCTCCCCCCTTGATTTCAGCCCCTGGGGATGCAAATCAGCTGACTATCCAGGGCTGTTTGGAGAACAATTGGAGCTTTCCAGCTGTACATGGGCAAAGTGGAAGATGCTTCCAGCCTGGGGGGCAAAGTGGAAGATGCTCCAGCCTGGGGGGCAAAGTGGAAAATGCTCCAGCTGGGGGGGAGGGAGGGGGGCAAAGTGGAAAATGCTCCAGCCTGGGGGACAAAGCATTTCTCAGCCTCAACAGCATTTCTCAGCCTCAACAGCCTTTCCTTACTCACCTCCTTAGGCCTAGGTGACAGCTGGCAGGAGTGATTTTTCTGAGGAGCCTGGTGGCCACACAATAAGACAGATGAAGTTAACAGTAGAAGGTCCCATGAGAATCAAGAACTTGGATCTGCAGTTGCTAGAGACACTGCAGGAAGTGGGTCAGGAAGGAAGGGAAAGTGGAAGCTTCTAGAAAGTGGTAATTTTTCAACTTCTATCTCATCAAGCATTGAGAGTGGTATCTTCAATGTTGGTGGGGAAGTTACCCTGGAGGCAATTTGGATTGGAGTCACATCTCTGCACAAGGAATGTGCATCTTCTTCCTCTTATGTTTATCAAATGTTTGTTAGGATTCCAGTCCATGAATTTATGTTTAAGATTCATTTCCAAAGACTACAAAAGCTTACCCACAAGGTTTTCAGGTGCAGGCCACTTAGTTCTCTCTGATTCTAGATATGACAATTTTACACAGGAAGACAGTTTGCAGAATTATACTGAGCAAATTAATTTACATTTATTGAATGTCCCAGTTGTCAACAGCGACACCAAAGGACTTTTTAAAATAAATATCTAAAATAGATATTTCCTGATACAGCTTTGGTCCCTCCTCCTTTTACAGAATTGTCTATCTTCCTGTTGCACAGAAAAGGGAAGGCCAGCAAGCAGAGGAAAATATAGACGATATCTCCAGTTACAGTCTTTGCCCAACTTAGTAAACATAACCCTAATGGTTAAGGTGTATTATTTGTAGCTAGGTCCCACTGAATAGCATGACTCCTAGTTACAAATAACATGCATTAACAATTAGCCCAGCTTAGTAAACATACTCCTTAACCCGACAGGTATATTGGAAGAAACTGTTGAACGTTTATTTTTTCTCAAGACATGAGCTCAATAGTGTGCTTATATTTCTGTATCAAAAAACATTTATGAGCGATAAAGCACAGTTACTTACCTGTAACAGGTGATCTCTGGGAACAGCAGGAATAAGTCTTCACATATGGGTACGTCGGTACCGACGGAGCCTGCGCGGGAACGCAGGGTACGTCTGTACCAACGGAGCCTGCGCGGGAACACTCCCTAGCGTCCAATCAGAAAGCTTTTGGGAGCATCCCTCAGCGCCTGCGTGCTGCCTTCCCGCCTTTCCAACTGTCTCTCCTCAGTTGAGTTTTATAGCTGAGACAAAGAGAGAAAGAGGAAAGGAAGAGAGATAGAGAGATACAACTCCTAGGGGAGGTGGGTGGGTTGTGAAGGCTTATTCCTGCTGTTCCCAGAGATCACCTGTTAAAGGTAAGTAACTGTGCTATCTCCAGGAACAAGCAGGAATGAGTCTTCACATATGGGGACTCCCCAGCTAAGATGCCTGGGAGATCCCCAAGGTTGTGAGACCCTGAGAAAGGCTTCACCTCCTCCTATGGATCCCAGGCATCCAACCAGGGAAGGCGGGTAGGAGTTGAATAGAAAGGAGCTGTAGGAAACAGCTAACCTAAGATAGGACTACAGGTAAGGAGTCCTTATAGGTATGATAACTATCATGAATATATATCGAAATTAAAAAATTACAATATGGAGCTTACCTACTGGACTGCAGGAAATAGATAGGCTCATGAACTCTACTGCGAATCCAGTAGAGGAAACTGCCAGGTGACCTCACTGAAGTGAAGGTGATAACCTATAGGACAACAGTGAGGGTCAACACTGGAGTGAGGGGTGACCCCAGGATTGAACTGGGGTAGTACAAAAAACGGCAGGCCTTCAGTGGGAAGCTTTATGGAAAAAGCTGAAAACTCTTTTGGCTACAGAGTTATTTACAGTTAGGAGCAAAAGAGGAAGACTGACCGATTTGGATAAACTGGTGAAGTCCTTGAGGGAAGAAGGGGTATAGGAAAAACCCTGTATTCCCAAAGAAAGCACAGTTACTTACCTGTAACAGGTGATCTCTGGGAACAGCAGGAATAAGTCTTCACAAATAGGTACGCCGGTACCGACGGAGCCTGCGCGGGAACGCTCCCCAGCTTCCCAAAAAGGAAAGCTTTTGGGAGCATCCCACAGCGCCTGCGCGCTGCCTTACCGCCTTTCCTAACCAGCTCTCCTCAGTTCGAGTTTAAAGCTGAGACAATAGAGAGAGAAAGGAAAGGAAAGATAGAAAAAGAGATACAACTCCTAGGGGAGGTGGGTGGGTTGTGAAGACTTATTCCTGCTGTTCCCAGAGATAACCTGTTACAGGTAAGTATCTGTGCTATCTCCAGGAACAAGCAGGAAAGAGTCTTCACATATGGGGACTCCCTAGCTAAGATGCCTGGGAGATCCCCAAGGATATGAGACCCTGGGAAGGGGTCTAACTTCCTCCTATGGATCTCAGGCATCCATCCAGGGAAGGAGGGTAGGAGTTGTTTAAGAATGGAACAGGTGTTTGAGGACAGCCTGACCAAACAAGGCATCCCGGCGGGAGTCCTTGTCCAAGCAGTAATGGGCTGTGAAGGTATGAACCGAGGCCCAGGTGGCTGCTCGAAAGATCTGGTCGATGGACACAGAATTTAGATGAGCCATAGAGGTGGCCATGGCCCTCACATTATGAGCTGTGACATGGCTCTCCAGAGAAAGGTTCTTACTCTGGTAGGCGAAAGAAATACACTGAGCAATCCAATTGGACAGTGTTCTCTTGCAGACTGGAAGTCCCAAATGAGAAGGATCAAAAGCAACAAAAAGCTGGGAAGACTTTCTATGTTGCTGTGTCCTGTGTAAGTAAAAAGCAAGAGCTCTTTTACAATCCATAGTATGAAGATTCCTCTCTGCATTGGATGCATGAGGAGCTGGAAAAAAGACAGGTAAATATACCTCTTGATTAAGATAAGGTGAGACCACTTTAGGCATAAAGTGTGGATTTGTCCTAAGGACTACCTTATCATGATGGAACCTTGTATAAGGTAGATTAGCCACTAATGCCTGCAGTTCACTGATGCGGCGAGCTGAAGTGACTGCAATGAGGAAAATAACCTTCCAGGAAAGAAACTTCAAGGAGGTAGTGGCTAAGGGTTCAAAAGGTGGCTTCATAAGCTGACCAAGAACCAAATTTAAGTCCCATGCCACCGGAGGCGGCCTAATGGGAGGTTTAGTTAAAGATAGGCCTCTCATGAATCTTGCAATGAGAGGATGAGAGGAAATAGGTTGTCCATTGATGGGCTTAAGGGATGCTGCAATAGCACTCAAATGGACCCTTACTGAATTTGTTTTAAGGCCTTCATTGGAAAGATGCAGGAGATAGTCTAACAGAGAATTCAAAGGTAGTGCTAGAGGGTTAAGACCCTTTTCAGCACACCAAATGGAAAACCTCTTCCATTTAAAAGCATAAGAACGCCTGGTGGAAGGTTTTCTGGAAGCATGGAGGATATCCTTCACTTGTTGAGAAAGATTCCAGTCTTGAAGGTCTAGGCCTTCAGTAACCAAGCTCTGAGGTGTAGGGACTTGGGGTTTGGGTGCCACAAAGTCCCTTCCTCCTGGGACAGAAGGTCTGGAGCAGCTCCCAAGTCCAGGGAGGGGGCTTGGGAGCGATGTAGAAGTAGAGGGTACCACACTTGGCGTGGCCAGCGTGGAGCTATGAGGATCATAGACCCTTGATCCCTCTGGAGTTTGAACAGAGTCTTGGGAATCAAGGGAATGGGTGGAAATGCATACAGGAGGCCCTGACCCCAATGAAGGAGGAAGGCATCCTTGGCCTGAACTCCCTGACACGGAATTCTGGAACAGAACCGGGGAAGTTTGGCATTCCACGGACTTGCAAAGAGGTCTATGTCCGGGGTTCCCCATTCTTGGAAGATTCTGAGTACCTGATCCATGTGCAGGGACCATTCGTGTGGAAGCAGAACTCGACCGAGTCTGTCTGCCCAAGAGTTATGGACTCCTGGGAGGTATACTGCCAGGAGATGGATTTGATGCTCTCTGGTGAAGGCCCACAATCTTAAAGCTTCGTTGCAAAGCGACAGAGAGCCAGTTCCTCCTTGCTTGTTTATGTAAAACATGGCTACTTGATTGTCCGTATGAATGAGGACTGTCTTGTAGCTGAGGAGGGTATGAAAGACCTTGAGAGCTAGAAAAACTGCTCGAAGCTCCAAGTGGTTGATATGAAGAGGTCTCCTGTGGGGACCAAGTGCCTTGAGTGGAGAGGTCCTGTAGATGGGCTCCCCAACCTGTTTGGGAGGCATCTGTTGTGAGGGTTGCTTCGGGCAAAAAGAGACGTTTGGTGGTTGCTATTTGGTCTGAGAGAGCTCCTGAAGCTTGAATCCACTGGGTGGACAAAGTCCATTGAGCTGCTCTCATGTGTAGGCGAGCATAGGGTACCACATGCACTGTGGAAGCCATGTGGCCTAGCAGTTGTATCATCTCCCTGGCAGTTAAGTGGCTCTTTGACTGAATCTGGGAGGCTAACTGCACTAGACGTTGGCAACGGGCCTGGGGAAGGTAGGCCCTTGCAGTAGTGGTATCCAACCAGGCCCCTATGAATTCTAGGGACTGAGTAGGGGTGAGCTGAGACTTTGGGAGGTTTACCACAAGTCCCAGATACTGCAGAATGCGCCTTGTGTGGTCCAAGGAAATCTGGGCCTCTGACTGAGATGGAGCTCAAATGAGCCAGTCGTCCAGGTATGGGAAGACAAATATTCCCAGAGTGCGTAGAAATGCAGCAACTATTGCCATGCATTTGGTGAACACTCTTGGAGCAGAGGCCAGACCGAAAGGAAGGACTCTGAATTGGTAATGTTTTCCTTGGAAAAGAAACCGCAGGAATCTTCTGTGAGAGTGATGGATGAGGACATGTGTGTACGCATCGTTGAGATCTAGAGAACAAAGCCAATCCTGACTTTGAAGGTATGGAAGGAGAGTGCCCAGAGAAAGCATCTTGAACTTCTCCTTGCATAGAAACTTGTTCAATTCTCTGAGATCTAAGATGGGCCTGTATCCCCCTGTCTTCTTTGGGATGAGAAAATAGGGGGAGTAGAACCCTGACCCTTGATGAAGAAGAGGAACTTCTTCTATCGCCCCTTGGGCAAGAAGGGTAGCTACCTCTTGACCTAGAAGGTCGAGAAGAGATGTGGGAGAATTGAAGTGTCTCACCATAGTGTGTGGAGGAAGGTCTGAGAAATGAAGCTTATAGCCCTCTCTTATGATGGAGTGGGTCCACTGCTCTGATGTTATCTGCTCCCATCTGGGAGCAAAATGAGCCAACCTTCCTGGAATGGCGAGAGGCTCTGGTTGCTTTAGAGCCAGAAAGGCTAAGTTCTCTAGCATCAAGTCAAAAACCCTGAGGAGGTTGGGCTTGCTGAGTTGCAGCAGCCCCTGTAGGCTTAGGTCTGGCCTGTTTAGGTTGCTGACGCTTAGTGGAAAAGCGACCTGTAGAAGATTGTTGGCCAGAAGTAGAAGGAAATCTGCCCTTCTTAAAGAAAGACTTTTTAAAAGGCTTTTTCTTGGCAGGAATGGAGGTTGACTTTGAAAGTCTATCCAGAGCAGAGTTTTCTGCATCCATTTGAGTGGCTTTTATTTGCCACTCTTTGCCAAATAGGTTTTCACCTGTACAGGGAAGATTTCCTAAGCCATCTTGAACCCAGGGTTCTAAATCAGAAGCCTGGAGCCAAGCAATTCTGCGAGCAGCTATGGCAATGCCTGAGGCTCTGCTGGCACCTTCAAAGGAGTCAAAAGCTGCCCTGTTGGAAAACTTTGAAATGTCTTGAGTATGCTTAAGCCAAATGAGGAATTCCTCCCTTTTATCCTCTGGAAGGAAAGGGAGGAAAGTCTGCAGTTTTTGTGCAACTTCTTTTAGAAACATACCCATGTAAAGGCTATATGAGTTGATTCTGGCAATAAGCATACTGGCTTGGAAGATTTTCCTACTAAAAGCATCCAAGGTCCTGCATTCTCTTCCTGGAGGAGCAGAAGAGTGTCTCTTTGTACTCTTTATCCTCTTCATAGCTGACTGCACCACAATGGAATGGTGAGGAAGCTGAGTTTTTTGAAATCCAGGACAAGGAGGGACATGATACATAGTGTCCAATCTGCGAGAATGAGGAGAGAGAGTGAGAGGAGTCTCCCATAGATCAATCATGTGTTCATAAAGAATCTCATGAATTGGTAAGGTGACTGCCTCTTTAGGAACTCTAGAATAGCCTAAAATATCCAATTTTTTAGCTCTAGGCTCTGATTCAGAAGTTACTGAAATAGAAAGTCCTTTAGCTACTTCTCTTATGAAGTCTTGAAAGGACAAGTCCTCTGGAGGAGACATTCTTCTTTTTGGAGAAGAAGGCTCTTCAGGAAGGGCTATGGATACTTCAGGAGACTCATCTGATATATCAGAATCATCAGAGGAATCGAAGTATCGCCTGTCAGGGTGCTCTTCCAACGCTCGATACGCGTATCGAGCAGTATCGACATCGGGCGTCCCCGGTACTGAATCGGTACTGGTAAGCCCTGGACAAGGAACCGCTGTAGCCGGTATCCTAGTCGATGTCGATGCAGTCGGTACCGGTATCGGCGCTGGTGCCGGTACCGGAGCCGATACAGACAACGGAGCTTGTTTCGGTACCAGCGGCGTCGCAGCTTGAATGAAGGCCGTAATAGCCTGCTGCATGGACAGAACATTGTGATCCATCGACGCCATGAATGCCTGGAAGTCGGTACCGGGAGATTGTGCCGGTACCCCAGAGCATTCTAACAGGTGATCGGTCGAGGCCGTGCCATCGATGTCAACCTGTAACCCCATAGGGGGAGCTTTGGAAGCCGGAGCTTCCCGCCGGGGTTGTTTTGCTGGTGCAGGATCCTCAAGGGCAAGCCCGGAGGCATTTTGATGCTTAGAGGGAGATCTACCCTTCGAGGACCTGCTAGGTACATGTTTGGTTACCTGAGATCCATCAGGAGAAGAAGACCTGGAAGATGTCGATGCTACCGACGCTGCATCAGCGGGGAACAGCACATGGAGCTTAGCTGCTCGGTTCTGTAAACCCCATTTAGACATTAGAGAGCAGGACGGACAATCCAGAATGGAGTGTTCAGGACCCAAACATTTAAGACACCATTCATGGATATCTGTAACAGAAATAGTACCGCTACACTTAGTGCATTTTTTGAACCCGGAGGCTGGTTTTTCCATGAGGAAAATTTTCTTGTAGGCCCTGAGGCCCAAGAGGAAAAATACACTAAGTGAAGAAAAATAGTTTTTTTTTTTGTTTTTTTTTTAAGAAAGCAGAGAAAAAGACCGGCGGTACCGGTCCGGAGTCGGGGAAGGCAGACACGCGACCAAAGAAATAAAATAAAATAAAGAACTTCTTCAGCGGTGACAGGGCTCGACCTGCTGGCTCCGCGGCAAAGAAGAACTGAGGAGAGCTGGTTAGGAAAGGCGGGAAGGCAGTGCACAGGCGCTGTGGGATGCTCCCAAAAGCTTTCCTTTTTGGGAAGCTGGGGAGCGTTCCCACGCAGGCTCCGTCGGTACCGACGTACCCATATGTGAAGACTCATTCCTGCTTGTTCCTGGAGATAGGACAGGTGTCTGAGGAGTTGGAACCTCAGATCTACTGAAGATCCCCATGTCATTCCTAACTGGTGAGAGGTAGGAAAGATATTGGAGCATGGAGCTTCAGTGACACCTAACCCTTAGGGATATTGTAGAAGCTGTTAGTACCACAGAAGTGGTTGTGTGCGTAATACCCTAAACATGCTGTCGAGCAACATGAAGATGGGTAAGCCCACTGTCTGGAACACATAGGAAGGTAAAACCTATATGAGCATAGATAGAGAGATAAGTATGTGAATACCTATCTACCTATAAAAGGAATCTCGACAGATAGAGATATATATGTATATATATATATGGGGATATATATATATATAGATATGTATGTACATATAGAAATAAATATATATGAATATATAGGTCTAAAATAAATGTCTGTAAGCAGACAGATATGCCTATGATTAGATTCACATGGGGGAACATGGGGGATGTGAATGGGAAAGATTCATCTGACAAGAGGTGGAACCTACTTGAAAAGAAATATATAGAATCTATCCCTCCTGGTTATGATAAAGCAGGATGCTATCCAGTAAAATAACCAGGATGGTTACGTGAAAAAACAGAGGATAATATCAATCCGTAGCAGCAAGCCTTGAGTCTTGCAGAACTCTAGCATGGTAAATGGACAGAGAACGCATAGAATGAGATACCAGGTTGACCCTCTGAAGGGACAAGGGGGATCATGCGTTCCTTAGTTGACTATCTGCTGTCCATGAAGGATTAGCTGCAGGGAAAAAGAGCATATTCCCTATAGGAATTGAACAACTCTTTATGCTTTCATGTGAAGAAGGCTCATGTCCTTTGTTTAAAAGGAGATAGTAGGGTATAAGAACCCTTACAGTCATGGGGGCATGACTGAGGAGCCTTTTTCAACCATGTAAGATAGGCATTAGAGAAAAAACCCCATGCTCTCTAGCAAGGGCCAATAGTGAAAAGTTTCTCTGAAGAATTGCAGAGAGCATCATGCAGGAGATGGAGCTGACTGTTGGAGAAGCTAGCAGTCATATGAACTATGCTGCCAAATCCAAGCCTGTAGTGATAAGGATTATCCAAGAAGATGTATAGACTGTCTTGGAATCACTACTAAGGCCAGACAGAAAGTAGTGGAGGACAACTCTGGAAGCTTGTGGGGAAGAACCAGAGGTCCAACACTAGGCTCCCGCATGGGCAGCTGTTAATAAAAGAGCAGAAAGAATCTTTCTGTGTAAAACAGAAAGAACAGACAGAACAAGTGAAGAAAAAACCTGTTTCTGTCTGATAAGCTGCCCAAGCAAAAAAGAAGGGAGTTTACTCAAGGACGAAAACTCCACACTGGCAAAGAAGAAAGACTAGATAGGCTGAAAGCTTGGAGCCAGGCCTTACGTCGTGCCCCTATGGCTATAGCAGAAGTTCTGCTAACAGACTCAAATGAGTCCAGAGAAGCATGAGTCAGAAACCAAGAAATATTCTGAATATGACTAAGTAGTAAAGAATAGTCTGCAGTCTTGGACTCTGAAAGAAAAGGAGTCAAAAGATGTAATTTCTTTGTGACCTCCTGAAGAGATAGACTCATATAAAAAATATATGAGAGAATTCTTGCTGACAGCATGGATGTCTGGAAGGTTTGACGTCCAAAGGCATCTAGTGTCCTAGACTCACGACCTGGTGGGTAAGAAGAGTGCTTTTTCTTACTTTTTACCTTCCTCGTTGCTGATTCCACTACAAGGGAATGATGAGGGAGTTGAGCCTTTTGAAACCCTGGAGAGGGGGGCACCTGATAAAGAAGATCAGTTGCTCTAGAACGTGGGGGTACCCTTAAAGGTGCTTCCCACATTCTTAGAAGATCCTGCAAGGAATAATGCAAAGGAAGCATAATGCTTGCCTTTGCTTCAGTAGAAACAGAGCCTTGTATAGGATCATGGCCAGGGATAGGAATGGCAAGTGATCTTGCCATATCCAGGAGGAAACTCTGAAAAGAAGGGTCTGCAACGAGAACTTCCCCTGGACAGGTCAGATTTGAAGACCTAGTCTGGGCACCGAAGGATCTACCTGCGCGGTGCACAGAAAAATCCTTAAGGGATGGATGTTGGTACCGGAGGTCAATAGTTGTGACAGTCCGTACGACATCGTCCATGCCAGGTATCAACTCCAGACTTGGTAGAGAAAGGAGCGATCCTGGTGAAAGAAGCATGGAAGGAGCTGGCACCGATGGTACTGCGGATACCGGCACCGATAGCGCTGTCGGAATCGAAGGGGACACCGACATCGGAGCAGACACCGGTGGCAGTTCAACCGGTACCGAGGTAACCAAAGGCTTTCAGTAATCACCCTCGGTACCAACCACCCGATACCGATAGGCATTGGTACCGAGACGTGTCGGTACCCAGTCTTCCAGACTCGAGATCGATTCTAGACTCAGCATCGAAGGAAGGGAGTCTATCGATGCCCGTCTGGAGGGTACCGACGTCGGTGGTAATATCGGAGCCGATATGGGAAAGTCAATCTGGAACCTGTCCAACGGTCCCGTAGGTACCGAGGAGGCCAGATGACGATCCTTGGTGAGGAGTGTTAAATCCAACACCAGTGCCGATGCCGGGATTTCGGTACCGCTTGAAGCGGATGCCACCACCAAGCATGGCTCAGGTATGTTCTGTGAGGGGTGAGCCCCAGGAACAACCTGAAACCCCTCATATGCTTTGGAGACCGAAGACTCCCGCCAGGGTTTTGAAGCCAATGAGGTCTTGAGGGCAAGGCCGGAGCCGTCATCATGCTTGGCATGAGACTTACCACCCAAGGATTGGCTAGTTTTGACAGACTGTTTGTGGGTTACCTGATCCTGTAGAGAAGAAATGGTCGGTGCCCTTACACTGGAAGGGAAAACGTCATCGAGGTAAACTCGAAATGGAGAATTTCTTCTCATAAAATTGTAGCCTGATGGCTCTGGAGGAAAGGGGTCAGGACCCAAACAGGTTAGACATCAATATTGGAGTCTAAAAAGAAAACTATTTCCACAGTTAAGGCACTTCTTAGGAGAAGGCGGCTCCATAATGGAGAGGCCTTACAGGCCCAAAAATTCAAGACAGAAACAGAGGGAAAAAACCTCCCTGAGTTTTAGGGAAAAGAAAAGAAAATAACCACCGGCGGTACCGGTGGAGTCGGGGAAACAGCCGCGACAAGAAAAACAAAAAGTAAAAGATTTAAAGAAAATATTTTCTGCAGTGACAAGAAGACGTCCTGCTGGCTCCGCAGAAAAACGAAAACTGAGGAGAGACAGTTGGAAAGGCGGGAAGGCAGCACGCAGGCGCTGAGGGATGCTCCCAAAAGCTTTCTGATTGGACGCTGGGGAGCGTTCCCACGCAGGCTCCGTCGGTACCGACGTACCCATATGTGAAGACTCATTCCTGCTTGTTCCTGGAGATAGTGATATTTCCCAATGTTGGTAGGAAAATTTGGGAGAGGAGAAAGCATTTTCTGACAATGCATCATGAGGTTTTGAATTTCGGTGTTAGGTTTTCTTGACACCATCCATGTAAATGTGTCATTGGGTTTGAAAGTATCATTTTCACTTTTTTGAATCTTCTCAGTTGATAGCAAAAGTGCGTCAATCTACGCTCTTAAGTGTTTAGTTTCTTTATCAGGGCTAAAATGGATAGTCCGAATAAGGTTATTAAGGTTTTTGTTTTTTTTAAAGTTTATGCTGTAGAAAATTTGTTTTCTTATTGCTATACTTTTCTTATGCTTGTTGAATTACATCGATGTAATCTAACATGAAAATTTAAAATAAATAAATAAAAAGTCCATACCAGAGTATGCTCAGGAAGAATAGTTGCCAGTAAGCAAAGTTATGTGCCTTTGCAGCACTTCTGCCCGCAGGAGACAGAATCCCATGGGCAGACAGCACCGGCATTACAACTTTGTTAAAATTGCACTGTAGGCTGCATAAAATGTTCCACTACAAAATATTAGCCATAACAATAGGAAGGCAGTACACTCAGCTGTGTCCTGGGGTAAAGGTAACTGGACAACTTTGGGAAACTTCTTCTGGGTATTCAACCTGAATCCACTCAGGCTATCCGGTTGAAAGTTATCCAGACAAGCTTGCCCAGTTAATTTCAAATCTGCTTCTTGGTTGCTTCCCTCACTGACAACTCTGGACAACCAGCTTCAAATGATAGTGTTGGCCAGCCAAAATGAAACCATGCCCTGCAAATATTCCCCTATTGATGCCTTTTTTGGATAAAAAACAAACTCTGAGCAGTGGGAAATTTCATCCACATGGGTTTGTTTGGTTAACTCTAAAAGTTAGCTGGACAATCTCTTTGAATATGAACAGTTATAGTAAAGTGTAGTTACTCACCTGTAGCAGGTGTTCTCCATGGATGGCAGAAATAAGTCCTCAGGTATGTGTGATGTTGCCGACTGAGCCCATGCTGGAAACTCCCCAGCTTCCATTGGAAACATTTGGAGCTGCACCGCACATGTACGCCTCTGCCTTCCCACCTGCCATGGCGCCACCTTCTCCAGTCAAATTTCAAAGTAGTAGCCAAGAAAAATCAGCTCCTCAGGGAGGAGGGAGGATTGCGAGGACTTATTCCTGCTGTCCACAGAGAACACCTGCTAAAGGTAATTAACTACACTTTCTCTGTAGACAAGCAAAAAGTCCTCACATATGGGACGCCCAAGCTGCAGGCTACCGAAAACAGAAGAGGCCCAAACCCAACAGGGGCGACAAAAACTGGTGGCCTTTTCTAGGGATTCAATCGATTTAGCATCCTCAGTACAGCAGCACAGAGGTTAGTCAACTTTTGCAGGTAGCCTGGATGAACAGAAGTGCCGGTGGGCATGAGTTGGACCTAATACCCAAAGAGGTGCCGGAGCATGGCCTGGCTAAAGTTGCTGTCCCAGCGGGAATCCCTATCCAGACAATAGTGGGCTGTGAACATGTGGACAGAAGACCACATGGCAACCTTGCAGATTTCCTCCATGGAGGTCGAGTGCAGGTTAATGACAGAAGTGGCCATGGTTTGAACATTATGAGTCATGACATGACCCTTGAGGCTCAGTCCAGCCTGTAAATACCCCAAGGTAATGCAATCCACCATCCACAGGGACAGCGTGCGTTCAGAGAGCAATCCCCAACTTACTAGGATCAAATGAGACGAACAGCTGTGTGGACCACTGGTGAGCCTTGGTGTGGTCTACATAGAAGGCCAAGGCACACTTACAGTCCAGCATGTGCAATGCTACTTCTCCCTGGTTGGCATGTGACCTTGGGAAGAAAGTCTGCAGGACAATCGACTGGTTGAGATGGAACTCAAAGACCACCTTCAGCAGAAATCACAGGTGCGTTTGCAAGACCACCTGATTCTTGTGGAACCTGGTATAAGGTGGATGGGCCATCATAACACTGACCTCACTGACACGGTGGGCAGACATGACTGCCGCCAAGATAAGGACCTTCCAGGTCATATCCTTCAAAAGGGTATAAACAGGTTGGCGCCTGTGTAAAGGGTTACTAACTAAAATGGTTAGTGGTCTTTGAAATAAAATAGGAAGACAGACTTAAGGAGCTTAATATGTATACTTTAGAGGAAAGGCGGAATAGAGGAGATATTATTGAGACATTTAAATATCTCTGTAGCATAAATGCACAGGAGGAGAGCCTCTTTCGATTGAAAGCAAGATCTGCTACCAGGGGACATAGGATGAGAGTGAAAGGGGATAGATTCAGGAGTAAAATGCAGAAATACTTCTTTACGGAAAGAGTGGCAGATGCGTGGAATACTCTCCCAGTGGAGGTGGTAGAGATGAGGACAGTATCTGAATTCAAAAAAGCATGGGACAAACAGAGGATCTCTAAAGGAAAAAAGGGGGATGTTGTAGTGGTTGATATGGAAAGGCAGACTAGATAGGCCATGTGGTCTTTCTGCCATCATGTTTCTATGTTTCTAAGTACTTAAGAGAGCAGGAGTCCAGCAGCTCAAAAGGAGGCTGTATGAGCTCCATAAGGACACATTGATAACCCAAGCTGTCATAGGAGGCTTGATGTGAGGCTTCAAGAGAAGCAAACCACACATGAATCAAGCCACCAGCGGGTGAGCCGAGACGGCCTGGCCCCCTGAGCCGCGATGGTAGGTGTCTATTGCGTTGAGGTGGACATGGACAGAGTTGGACTTCAGGCCTGAGTGAGAAGTTCAGGAGGTACTTCAGCAAGTGATCCACCATGCAGAAGGAGGAATCCAGCACCCTACCTGCACACCAAGTGGCAAACCAATGACATTTGAATGCATAAGCCAGATGCATCGAGTCCTTTAGTGATGCTAGGACAATCTCCCTGATGCTGTTGGGTAGATTAAGCTTTGTCCATTCATGTGGCAGAAGACTCTGCTCAGCTGATCTGCCAGGACATTGAGTTTGCCAGGAAGGTAAGGCGCCCGGAGCTCCATTCCGTGATTAAGCACAAACTTCCACTGCCGGATAGCTTCCCAGTAGATGAGGTACAAATCTGTACCTCCCTGTTTGACGACACAGAAAATTGCCACCTTGTTGTCTGTCTGGATCAGGATGACCTTATTCACCAGGTATGCCCAGAAGGACCAGAGGGCATTTGCTATGGCCTGCAACTTTGTTTATCTCGTGCAGGCTCTTCTGCTCAGATCACAGACCCTGCATCCACAGACCGTCCAGATGGACCCCTCACCCAAGCGTCAGTTGTTAGCATCTGGCAGGGGGACTTCACCTGGAATAGGAGGCCCTGAAGTAGGTTTGGGGGCTCTTAACACCAGCCAAGGAAATAATTCCACTACGTGCAGAGGGTCCATTGCACCTGCTGCATGAAGAGACAAGCCAAGAGGGTGATGTGCACTGTGGAGGACATGTGCCCCAGCACCTTCAGCATCCCCCCTGGTCATGGTGTGGCATTGATGCTGCATGCTGCCGACCACCTCCAACAGCCACTGCATGTGGTCTAGTGGTAGAAACACCCTGGCTTGAGTGGTGCTGAGGAGGGCCCCGATGAACTCCAGTCACTGCATGGGCTGGAGATGGGATTTTGGGTAGTTGATGACTAACCCCAACTGCTCGAGGACCTGTGTGGTGAAGTAAGCAGACTGCCGGACAGCATCCGGAGTGGGGCCTTTGATAAGCTAATCATCTAAGTAAGTGCGCAAGTAGGCGGCAATGACCATGAGGCACTTGGTGAAAACCCAAGGTGCTCAAACGAGCTCAAAGGGGAGCACCTGGTACTGGTAGTGCTGGTTTTCCAGCACGAATCTGAGGTATTTTCAGCAACTTGGGTGGATCGGAATGTGTTTGTACTCATCCTTGAGATCCAAGGAGCATAGTCAGTTGTCCTTTATGAGGTGCGGGAGCAGCGTCCCTAGCAAGACCATCTTGAATCGCTTGTGCATGAGAAACTAGTTGAGGTTGCAGAAGTCTAGAATGGGTCAAAACCCCCATGTCTTTTTGGGAACCAGGAAGTACCTGGAGTAAAACTCTTTGCCAACCTGAGCTGGAATGACCGGCTCAATGGTGAGGTCAGTCAGCAGAGTGGTGAGCTCCTCCTACAACAGGCTTCAGTGCAGGGGTCCATGGGGTACTACCCTGGGTAAAAGGAGGCGACAACTTGGCGATGTATAGCCAGCAACCCTGCTGGATAAGTTGCAGCACACAGGCGTTCGAGGTGATAAGAGGCCACCTGTGGGTGAAATGGATGAGCTGCTTCCCTACCTGTCAGCTCCCTTCCAGTCCCCCTTAAGTACATCCCAGGTGTCAGCTCCTTTACAGCCCTCTCCTTCCCCCGTGTCAGCTCTCTTCGTGCCCCCTCTTTTCCCCATGTCAGCTCCCTTCGTGCCCCCTCCTTCCCCTGGCAGACCCTCTCATTATCTGCTCCCTTCCAGTCCTATTCTACCATCCTCCCGCATCAGTCCATTAGTAGCCCTAGCCCCTAGTTTTCTTCCAGGGCCAGCAGCACTCTCCTCCCCTCCCCCGTTAGCCCATTTCCAGTCCTATCCCCCTTCATCCCACTCTAGTCCTAGCCCCCCAATCAGCCCATTACCAGTCCTAGCTCATTTCCAGTGCTAGCCTCCATCTGCCCTTTACCAGTCCTAACCCCCCCAATGTCCATTTCCAGTTCTAGCCCCCTCCCGATCAGCCCATTTCCAGTTTTAACTCCCTCATCAGCCCACTTCGTCCTAGCCACCCCTCCCAATCAGCCCATTTATAGTCCTAGCAGCCCCCCATCAGCCCACTTCCAGTCCTAGCCCCCCCATCAGCCCACGTCCAGTCCTAGACCCCCCCCTCCGCCGCCCATTTCCAGTCCTGGCCCCCAGGGAAATAAAAACACTCAAGTTGCTGCCGCTGAGTCTGCTTCTCGGCAGCGGCAGGCTCACCTCTCCTTCCTATAGCAGCTGCGGCTCCTGCTTCTTGGAACCATGGCTGTGCTAGCGAGATCAGCTTAAACACAAAGCCAGCCAGTGCGGAACCTTCCCGTGCAATGGCGTCCTGCCCCCTCCCCCCCCCACGGGAAGGCTCCGCACTGGCTGGCGTTGTGTTTAAGCTGATCTCGCTAGCACAGCCACGGTTCCAAGAAGCAGGAGTCACGGCTGGTATAGGAAGGAGAGACGAGTCTGCTGCTGCCGAGATGCGGACTTGGCAGCAACTTGAGCGTTTGGATTTTTTTTTTTTTAAACTTTTGAAGGCGAAATGAGGCGGCTGTTTTGGGGGCATTTTTTTGCTGCCTTTAAGACTTAGCTGTCTGAGGCAGCTGCCTCACTTCGCCTCATGATAGAGCCGCCCCTGGCCAACTTAACCACTATGGAGTTATGAAGCAGGTGGGGCTTCTCAAAATCTGTGCCTTCTGGATACAGTACACTGAGTCCAGTTGCTGGCTGAATGTGGGGACCATGAGGGGGAAAGACATGGCGCACTGCCTCCTTGAGTGTCAAAGCGTACTGAAGGAGCTCAAGCTCCTCCACCTTTGGCTCATCTTCTGCCTCAAGGGAGAAGGATATAGCCTTTGCCATATCCCGCACAAATTCCTGAAAGGACATGTCCTCTGGGAGACGACTATGCCACTTGTACGAAGGGAACGGGTCCAAAGCCAGGTCAGGAGACCTCCCTTCCAAGATAACCAAGCCCCCCTCTGTCTCTCAGTCTTCAGACTCAGACTGAGAGAAAATCAAAGTAGCACTGGGTTTCCTCCCATCGTCTGCTTGTGTGGTGCAGAGGGTAGGTAGCGGTGTGGTACCTCAAACGAGACTGGGAGTTCCCAGGACATTGGACCCTGATACGTTTGACATGGAGATTGTTATGGGAACCGGCATCAATTCCGATCTTCCACCTGATGAGCCCGCTTCCGCTGATAGCACATGGGTCTCCAGAATGGGCTGGACAGAGTGCGATGATGCCGCCAAAGCCATCACAGAGCCTGCATGTCACAAAGCTGAAACCACCACCATATGAGCCAGGAGGGCTTCGTCGGCGCAGATGTCACCCATATGTGAGGACTAACTGCTTGTTCCTGGAGAATGAGGTGTGCTACATTTTATTGTAAGGCTCCTGTTTGGTGGAATTCACTTCCTCAGGTTATTTGCTCAGAGTCTTCATATAAAACATTTAAGCAGCAGGTGAAGACTTGGCTATTTTGTCAAGCTTTGAGGCTTTTTTGTGGTGGGGATCTGGACACTGTGGTCTCTTTTTCCCCCCCCCCCCCCATAAAGCACAGTTACTTACCTGTAACAGGTGATCTCTGGGAACAGCAGGAATTAGTCTTCACATATGGGTACGTCGGTACCGACGGAGCCTGCACGGGAATGCTCCCCAGTATCCAATCAGAAAGCTTTTGGGAGCATCCCTCGCGCCTGCGCGGTGACTTACCGCCTTTCCCACTGCCTCTCTTCAGTTGAGTTTAATAGCAGAGACAGAAAGGAGAGACAGAGGAAAGGAAACAGATAGAGACAACTCCTAGGGGAGGTGGGTGGGTTGTGAAGACTAATTCCTGTTGTTCCCAGAGATCACCAGTTACAGGTAAGTAACTGTGCTATCTCCAGGAAAAAGCAGGAATGAGTCTTCACATATGGGGACTCCCTAGCTGTGGATGCCAGAGGAGATCCCATAAAATGCGTATTCCTGGGACAGGACGGCATTTCCCAAACCTGGATCCCCGGCATCCCCTGAGGGATGGGGGGTAGGAGTTGAATAGAGAAGAGCTGCAAGGAACAGCAGGTCTAAAGACTACAGAAGAGAGGAGTCTTTAGAATGTATGTCAAGTATCATTAAAATATTTAATGACCCAGTACAATATAGAACTTACCTACTGGATTGTAGGAAGTAGAACTGTGATGGAGTGTACTGTAGATGCAGTAGCGGAATCTTCATGGTAACTTCACAGCAGTGAGGATGAAGTTCCAAACCTGGAATGGGCAGGTGACCCAGGTGTCAACTGGGACAGGAGAAGAACGGCAGGTCTTCAATGGAAAGCTTTATGGGAAAAAGCTGAAAACTCTTTTAGGTACAGAGTTATTAACATTGAGGACTAAAAGAAGAAGACTGACCGATCTGGAGAATTAGCCCAGTCCGGAAGGGAAGAGAGGGTATGGAAAAAAGCCCCTATTCCCAAGGAGAACAGAAGTGTACTCAGAAATACAGAAGATGTACACCGTCTTTCCTAGCTGGTAAGAGATAGGAAGACAATGAAGTTTGATACTTCATGAATAGGGAGATCTATAACAAAAATAGAAGCTGTTGACATCACAGCAGTAATTGTGTGTACAACCGCTCCCAGTTACTGAGCCGTATGAGAATAGGCAAGTTGACTGTCTGGACCCCTTAAGAGGGTAAAAGCTTTATAGCACAGACAGTTAGGGAGATAGTAGGTAATACATAGTGTCCTATGGACGTCTCCCAAAGGGTATATATATATATATATATATATATGGATGGAGATACATACATATCTATATATATATGTGCATATATGTCCAGATATGTGTGATATATATATATATATATATATATATATATATATATATATATATATATATATATATATATAGATAGATAGATATAGATGGTCATGGCTTATGCCCATACAGATTACAAAAAATATGTATGTATAGGACATATACAGACATGAATATAAGTCTGAGGATACATGCCTGCAACTGAACCCCATAAGAATATTCACATGGGGAATGTGATGGGAAAAGATTCATCTAATAAGGGGTTGAAAACCACCTGAAGATAAATAGAGAAACTATTTCCGTGGTGCAGGAATGTATCTCAGTGGAATAACCAGTATGGTTGCGTGAAAAACAGAGGATAATAGTAGTCTGGTAAGAGCACGTCAGGAGTACTTGAGGACTCTGACACGTCCAAAGGACAAGAAACGCATAGACTAAGGCACCTGGATGACTCAGCCACGGGACTCAGGGGTATCATGTACAGTAAAAGAGTATGCGTTGTCCAAGTGGAGCAGAAAAGAATGCCAAGCTGTAAGGAAAAAAGGGGGTAGATTCCTGCCAGATTGGGAACTCCTTGGACATTCACACAGTAAAAGCTTGTCTTCTGTATCACAACAGGAGACAAGAGGGTATAAAGAAACTATATAGCCATGGAATGACTATATAAGCTTTTATTATTATATGGAAAACCCTCAGAGACAAAGTTCAATGCTCTACAGCAAGGGCCCATAGTAGAAAGCTTCTCTGAAGATTGCAGAGAGCATTGTGCAGGAGAATTAAGAGATAAAACTGACAGCAGTCAGATGTGTTGCCACATCCTAGGTAAGGATATGGCTAAAAGAGGATAACCTGCAGTGAATAGTATCATGCAAGATAGTTGAAAGTAGCTTGCGAGAAGCATTAAAGTAAGCACTGGAACTTCTGCATGCACAGTAACTGAACAAAAGAACAGAAGGGATTCTCCTGTATGAAAAACAGAGAGAAAACAGACAAAGGGAGCGGAGATATTCCCGTCCCTGTCTGATGAGTTGTTCAGAGCATGCATTGAAGGATAGTAGAAAATCTACACTGGAAAGAAGAGAAGTGTTTCAGTATGGTATCAACTCGAGCAGGGGAAACCCTGGAAGAGAAGGGGTTTGGAAGGTGACGTACCATAGGATAAGTCAACTAAAGGAAAAAATGTCCATTTGGGGACAGAACTATCATGGGATAATTGTAATCTCCCTTTATGATAAAAAGAAAGGGAGAATTCTGTAACCCATGGACAAAATATCCTAACAGCTTAGCATACTGAAAAGAAAACCAGTGTAGAGTTTGAAGAATAACTTCTGGTAAGAAGTTAACTATAGAATTGCAACATATGGAACCTATGGTTGCTGGCTATGATTAGCCTGGTTAGAGTCTGGAGACCTCAGACTAGGATGAGATGTCCCTTGCTTGGGTACATCAAGAGAATGGGCAGAAGGGTGAAACTTTCTTTTCTTAGGGAAAGAAGGTTTGGTAGGACATTTCCTACGTCCCGGGGAAAAAGAAGGCTTAGGACGGTTTCCAGAACTAGGAAAGTCAGTGGAGCAATGAGCAACCTGACGTAAAGCCTCTTTATTGAAGAGATTTTTCTCCAGTACAAGGAGAATTACCCAGTGTATGTTGTGCCCATGTGCTCAAGTCAGAAGCTTGCAGCCAGGCTGTACGACGTGCTCCAATGGCAATAGCAGAGGATCTGCTGACAGACTCAAAAGAGTCTAGAGAAGCACGAGAAAGGAACCAAGAGATATTTCTGCTATGATTAAGAAGCAAGGAATAGTCAGAGGCCTTAGGTTCTGACCGAAAAGGAGACAAGAGAGATAATTTCTCTGTGACCTCCTGAAGTGTCAGACTCATATAGAAAATATATGAAATAATTCTTGAAGCCAGCATAGAAGTTTGGAAGGTTTGACGTCCAAAGGCATCAAGTGCTTTAGATGCACGACCTGGCGGATAAGAAGAATGCTTCTTCTTACTTCTTACCTTTCTCAATGCTGATTCCACTACCATGGAATGATGTGGAAGTTGGTTTTTCTGAAACCCTGGAGAGGGAGGTACCTGATACAGAATGTCTATGGCTGTAGAAGGCAAGGGAACCCTCAAAGGTGATTCCCATATCCTCAGAAGAAGATCCTGTAAAGAATGATGTAAAGGAAGCATTATATTTTCCTTTTCTACAGGATCTTGGTCAAGAGAAAAACCAGGAATAGGAATGGCAAGAAAGGTTGCCATGTCAAGGAGAAACTCCTGAAAAGAAGGATTTCCAATAGGAACTAATCCTGGGCAAGCTGAGGTTGAAGGAGCAGCTTGAGCACCAGAAGAGATACTGGACTGGTGCAGAAAAAGAATCCTGCTCGATGGACAGTGATCCTGAGAGTTCTGATTTGAAGCAGTTAGTACTGCATCGTAAGTGCCTGGTATCGATTCCAAACTAGGCATAGAAAGGATCGATGGCACCGATGGAACTGCAGGAATTGACCCCGACACCGGTATCGGGGACAATAATGTCATCGAAGCAGTATTCGGGGGCTGCTGAAGCGGTACCGAGGTAAGCCAAGAGCCTTGATGAATATCCTCGGTACTGCGAAGCCGGAAACGATATGGATCGGTTCCGAAGCGCGTCGGTATCAAATCATCTAGACTGGATATCGATTCCAGACTCGGCATCGAAGCGAGCGAGTCCATCGATACATGTCTAGAAAGTACCGACGTTGTTTGTGGTATCGGGGATGCCGATACAGGAAGGTTAATCGGAGTCGCATCAATCGGTACCGAAGATAGCGAGGACGTCCGAAAACGATGCCCGGTGAAGGGAGGAACTCTCGATCCCAGCGCCAATGTCGGGGTATCGGTACCGCTCGAAGTTGATACCAACCCCGAACATGGCGAAGGTAAAGGACAGTCAATCTGGGTCGTATCGATCGGCCCCGAAGGTACCGTGGATACCAGATGATGATCCCAGGTGAAAAGTGGAACACTCGACACCGATGCCGCTGCCGGGGTATCGGTACCGCTCAAAGCCGGTACCAACCCCGAGCATGGCTGAGATATAGGAAAGTCAATTTGAGTCGTATCGCTCGGACCCGAAGGTAGCGAGGATGCTCGATGACGATCCCTGGTGAAGAGTGCGCCACTCGACACCGATGCCGGGTTATCGGTACCGCTCGAAGCGGATGCCATCCCCTGGCACGGCCCAGGTATGTTCTGTGAGGGGTGAACTCCAGGAACAACCTAAAACCCCGTAAATGCTTTGGAGCCCGAAGACTCCCGCCAAGGTTTTATTGCCAATGAGGTCTTGAGGGTAAAGCCGGAGCTGTCATCATGCTGGGCATGAGACTTACCCTTCAAGAATTGGCTAGTCTTAACAGACTGTTTGTGGGTTACCTGATCCTGGAGAGAAGAATAAACCGGTGTCCTCACTTCAGGAGGAAAAACAGCATCGAGGAAAACTCGAAAAAGGGAAGGTCTTCTCCCAATAAAATAGCCTGAGGTATCAAGGGAAAAAGGGTCAGGACCCAAACAGGTTAGACACCAAGTATTGGAGTCTAAAAAGGAAACTAATTTTCCACAGTGAAGGCACTTCTTAGGAGAAGGCGGCTCCATGTTGGAAAAAAGGCCTGGTAGGCCCAAAAAAGTTAAACAAAAAACTGAGAAATATTTCTCTAAGTTTGAAAAAGAAAATAACAAAGCACCGGCGGTACCGGTATCGGCGTGAAAAACAGGCGCGACCACAAGAAAAAAAAAAAGAAGAGGATAAGGATTTTTAAAGAAAAAAGTTTCTGCGGTGACAGGAGGACGTCCTGTTGGCTCCGCGGAAAAACGAAAACTGAAGAGAGGCAGTGGGAAAGGCGGGAAGTCACCGCGCAGGCGCGAGGGATGCTCCCAAAAGCTTTCTGATTGGATGCTGGGGAGCATTCCCGTGCAGGCTCCGTCGGTACCGACGTACCCATATGTGAAGACTCATTCCTGCTTGTTCCTGGAGATCGTGATAGACAGTTTTATGGTGCATGTACAGTATTTGTTTAGCATTTATTTTGTTCTATGCATTCCCTTTCTTATGTTTCTTTGTTATGTTTAAGTGTGTGGGGTTATATGTAACCACTGTTTTTTTTCCTGTTTTTGTAACCACTGATATGTAAATTTTTCTGCAATTAGCAGTATAGCAAGTATTTTAATAAAGTACTAAGTTATAAATATCACTATAGTAAAAATTTTTGTTTCACTGAACAGATGTATTTCTACAGTTCTTTATTTCTGGGATTCTTAACCATTGTCTATATACTGTAATTATACTGCCACAAGTTCATTTGTTTCAAATTTGGAAAGTAATCCCCCCTTTGCCCCCCGCACACACACACAGCTGATGAAACAGGTATTTGAACAAAACATTAGGTTGAGATTTTTTTTAACCATCATATATTTCTAATAAAAAAAAATTAGGACTGTGTTCTCCCATTTTGCGTATATGGTAAAATTGCTTACTACACAGGTCCCTTAATTTGTAAGCCAGGAAAGCAAAATTAAATCAAATGCTTTGGTTTTCACCAAGATCCCAGAAAGGGAGATGAAGTGACTTCAAGGATACACAATAACAGAGAAGTTTAGCTTGTTCTGAAACATCAGTAGAGCAACAACTATAATTTTACATAGAAATTCTGAAGTCTGCTGATTAGTTCTGAGCTAAACTGCAGGAACAAAGACTTCCCCAGAATCTTAATCCAATACTCTAACCAAAATACTGCTCCTCTGTTAACAGCACTCTTGCTTTTTAAATGAGGGTGCACAAGTAAAATCCTCCAGGGCTGTAAATAGACCAGGTTTTCAGGGTGCATGAGACAGATTTGTATCCAATGGAGATAGCATATTTACAAATCTCACTCATACATCTTCATTAGGAATATCCTGAAAACCTGGTCTATTTGTGACTCTCGAAGACTCAACTTGTGCACCCTCATTTTAAAGGATTTAACTTAAATCAGTTGCCTTACTTTCACTTTACATACTCGTATACCTATAAGAAAAAAAAGCATAAGAGAATGAATGGACGCTTTCTTTAGAGGAAAGTTTCTAGGAATCAGAGGTAAACTATAATTTAGGAAAAATGTTAACCCAAGTGGGTATAAACAAAACAATTTTTATGTAAATAAGATAAAATACAAAAGATCATTATAAATACAGCTTAAGGGAGTAATCTCAGAAGCAAACAGGAGACTGAAGTAATCTAGTTCAAAAAACAAAATCTACCACACAGTTGAACTGGCCTTGAAAACTCAAATGCTTTTGATTGATACCTTCAAGATGTGTTACGAAACATTTTACAATTTGTATTCTAACAACCAGCATAGCTCAGATAAGAAAATGACGAGAAAGGACAGTAAATTGAAAACATGGGTAATTAAATCACTTCTCCCCAACCTACCACACACAAGCATGAAATGCAACAAAAGATATTCTACAGCTGTCAAAATCACATCATGACAACAGCGCTGTAATTTCATCTTTTAAGTCTCTGTGGCTACATACCAATAGGCTGAGCATATTCCACACATCTTTCCAAAGGCATGGTAAGTCATAATACTGGCCAAACAGGGATGTCGTGAAAGGTTCATAATAATAAATTAAATATAAAGCTTCCTGCAGGAAAGAATCTGACACTGTAAACTTTAAAGATTATTTGACAATCTCCCCTAAGCTACGAAATACCATATGTGGTTGCAGTCTTGCGGAAAGATAGACCTCATGTAAAAGACACATGGGGGGGAATAATCAGTCTTCTTGAGATACACTGCTTTATGCATATCTGTGTTGGAGTTCCCTCTACTGGGCAGAAAGTTTTGTTGAATTCAAAACTTTTGCCTATTAAACAAAGGACGAAAAATACTTGCTATGGGCTTCCACTTCAATTCAAACCAGCCTCTCCTGGTGAAACAGAACCATGAGCCCTCATTCATAACTACCTGAGGCTTTTCCACAGTTGTGAGCCCTTTCCCCCTTCCTGACTAACCTAGATATAAAGCAGCAAGTCCTGGGCCAACAGAGAGAGGACTGTGGTTCTATCCGGAATGGTCTATGCATGAACACAGACTTTGACCACTAGTAGGTGATTGGTGTTCATAATCCCTACAAAGGGGCTAGCCTGTGCATCACTCCTAAACCCAGTGTGCCAAAAGGGAGATCACAGGGGTAGATTTAAACCTTTTACAAATGAACTGATGAGAATACGTGCTTTTTTAAATTGGTAACTCCACTCCCTACTCTAGAACTTATAAAATTAATAGAAACCCAGTACTGTATATATTGGATCTCTTCTGACTTTACAGTTATAAGTACACTTGCATGTCTAATAGCGACATAAATTAGGAGTAAACCTGTCATTTTTATTTAACATTTCTTATATACCGCGCTACCGTTTGTAGGTTTGGCTTGATCTTAGAAGCAGTATTTGTCAAGAACTAATGCATTAATTTCAAATTTAATATACATATTGTTCATTTGCTACAATTTGGTGCTATGCAGTACAGAGTAATGGTACTACAGGAAAGGGTAATTCTGTTTAAGACTTGTGCAAATTTCTTGTAACAAATAATTCCACTCTCACTATATCTAGCCAGTGTTTCAATTTCATATTTGATATACCGCCTATCAATTTTAGTTGTCTAGGTGTTTTACATGATTAAAAAACAAAAAAATTAAAATGGAAAATAACAAAATAGGAATGATATTAAGATAATATAAACCAAAGATACATCAATAAAACTAATAGCAATGTTACATAAAATACAAAAATACAAATTCAAAACTAGTCAAATGCATAAAAACAAAAGACAAATCATTGTTATTTCCAGTTTGCCAACACACACCTAGGCTTTCCATACTGAATTGCTATTATTGAGTCAAATTAAAAGTCAACTTGAAAAAAATGTGTTTTCAAAATTAATCTTAAATTTTTTGGTAAAGGATTCTAACTGCAATTCAGTGGGACTCATTCCACATTTGAGGAGCCATTACTGCAAATGCAGTTTGTCTAGTAAATTCCAACTGAGCCTTGGTTATAAGATAGAACAGCCAAGAAATTTTGCTGCAGATTTTGCAGGGTTCGATACAGCGATTGCAAGGGAGATACAGAAGCAGCAAACTGGTGAGATATATGTGTTGTCTGTGGGTTGTTTCTCCAAATGGGTTAGTTTTTCTGCATACCATGACAATCATGAACCTCACTTCTAAGCCAGGGTATGTGGAATACAATCTCAGTCTCTCAAATTTACTACTAATTCTTGGCATAGTACTTGCATTGTGCCAAAGAGTTTCCTTCTGGGTAGTTTGTCAAGATGTGCTTGGAAATGCCTTTGCCCGTGGCTCCCAGTACAATGGGAAAGCAGTTACTTACCTGTAACAGGTGATCTCTGGGAACAGCAGGAATAAGTCTTCACATATGGGTACGTCGGTACCGACAGAGCCTGCGCGGGAACGCTCCCCAGTGTCCCAAAAAAGGAAAGCTTTTGGGAGCATCCCATAGCGCCTGCACGCTGCCTTCCCGCCTTTCCTAACCGCCTCTCTCCAGTTCGAGTTTTAAAGCTGAGACAAAGGAGAGAGAGGAAAGGAAAGATAGATAGAGAGATACAACTCCTAGGGGAGGTGGGTGGGTTGTGAAGACTTATTCCTGCTGTTCCCAGATATCACCTGTTACAGGTAAGTAACTGTGCTATCTCCAGGAACAAGCAGGAATGAGTCTTCACATATGAGGACTCCCAAGCTAGAGATGCCTGGGAGATCCCCAAGGTTGTGAGACCCTTAGAAGGGCTCTACCTCCTCCCATGGATCTCAGGCATCCAACCAGGGATGGAGGGTAGGAGTTGATTAAGCATGGAACAGGTGTTTGAGAACAGCCTGACCAAACAAGGCATCCCGGTGGGAGTCCTTGTCCAAACAGTAATGGGCTGTGAAGGTATGAACCGAGGCCCAGGTGGCCGCTCGACAGATCTGGTCGATGGACACGGAATTTAGATGAGCCATAGAGGTGGCCATGTCCCTCACATTATGAGCTGTGACATGGCCCTCCAGAGAAAGGTTCTTACTCTGGTAGGCGAAAGAAATACACTGAGCAATCCAATTGGACAGTGTCCTCTTAGAGACTGGAAGTCCCAAATGAGAGGGATCAAAAGCAACAAAGAGTTGAGAAGACTTTCTATGTTGCTGTGTCCTTTGTAAGTAAAAAGCAAGAGCTCTTACAATCCAGGGTATGAAGATTCCTCTCTGCACTTGATGCATGAGGACCTGGAAAAAAGATAGGTAAATACACCTCTTGATTAAGATGAAAAGGTGAGACCACTTTAGGCATAAAGTGTGGATTGGTCCTAAGGACTACCTTATCATGATGGAACCTTGTATAAGGTGGATTAGCCACTAAGGCCTGCAGTTCACTGATGCGGCGAGCTGAGGTGACTGCAATAAGAAAGATAACCTTCCAGGAAAGAAATTTCAAGGAGATAGTGGCTAAGGGTTCAAAGGGTGGCTTCATGAGCTGACCAAGAACCAGATTCAAGTCCCATGCCACTGGAGGTGGTCTAATGGGAGGTTTAGTTAAAAGAAGGCCTCTCATGAATCTTGCAATAAGAGGATGAGAGGAGACAGGTTGTCCATTGAGAGGCTTGAGGGATGCTGCAATAGCACTCAAATGGACCCTTACTGAATTTGTTTTGAGGCCTGCATGGGAAAGATGCAGGAGACACTCTAGTAAAGAATTCAAAGGTATTGCTAGAGGGTTAATACCCTTCTCAGCACACCAAATGGTAAACCTTTTCCATTTAAAAGCATAGGAACGTCTAGTAGAAGGCTTTCTGGAAGCATGAAGGATATCCCTTTCTTGCTGAGAAAGATGCCAATCTTGAAGGTCTAAGCCTTCAGCAACCAAGCCCTGAGATGGAGAGATTGGGGGTTTGGGTGCCACAACGTTCCCCCCTCCTGAGACAGGAGATCTGGAGCAGACCCCAAGTCCAGGGAGGGAGCTTGAGAGAGATGCAGAAGTAGAGGGTACCACACTTGGCGTGGCCAACGTGGAGCTATGAGGATCATAGTCCTTCGATCTCTCTGAAGCTTGAACAGGGTCTTGGGAATTAGTGGAATGGGTGGAAAGGCGTACAGGAAGTCTTGACCCCAATGAAGGAGGAAGGCATCCCTGGCCTGAACTCCTTGACATGGAATTCTGGAACAGAATTGGGGAAGTCTGGCATTCCACGGACTTGCAAAGAGGTCTATGTCCGGGGTTCCCCAAATTCGAAAGATTCTGACTATCTGGTCCATATGAAGGGACCATTCGTGTGGAAGCAGAACTCGACTGAGTCTGTCTGCCCAAGAGTTTTGAACTCCTGGAAGGTATACTGCCAGAAGATGAATTTGATGCTCTCTGGCGAAGGCCCACAATCTCAGAGCTTCGTTGCAAAGCGACAGAGAGCCAGTCCCTCCCTGCTTGTTCACATAGAACATGGCTACTTGGATGTCCGTGTGAATGAGGACTGTCTTGTAGCTGAGCAGGGTATGGAAGACTCTGAGAGCTAAGAAGATTGCTCTGAGCTCTAAGATGTTGATATGTAGGGAGGTCTCCTGTGGAGACCAAATGCCCTGGGTGGAGAGATCTTGAAGATGAGCTCCCCAACCCTTTGGAGAGGCATCTGTTGTAAGGATTGCTTGGGGTAACAATTGTTGGAAGGGGGACCCCAGCAACAGATTTTGAGTGGACTTCCACCACTGGAGAGACCAAAAGAGGCGCCTGGAGGTTGCTATTTTGTCTAACAGACCCCCTGATGCCTGGGTCCACTGGGTGGACAAAGTCCATTGAGCTGCCCTCATGTGAAGGCAAGCATAAGGGACCACATGCACAGTGGATGCCATGTGGCCTAGCAGTTGTAACATCTCTTGAGCAGTTAGATGGGTTTTTAACTGAATCTGAGAGGCTAACTGCACTAAGCGTAGGCAACGGGCCTGGGGAAGATAGGCCCTTGCAGTTGTGGTATCCAGCAAGGTCCCTATGAACTCTGGAGACCGAGTAGGGATGAGTTGGGACTTTGGAATGTTTATCACCAGTCCCAGATACTGCAGAACACACATTGTGCAGGCTAGGGAAGTCTGGGCCTCTGATTGGGATGAAGCTCGGATGAGTCAGTCGTCCAGATATGGGAATACGAATATTCCCAGAGTGCGTAGAAATGCAGCTATTACTGCCATGCATTTTGTGAACACTCTTGGAGCAGAGGCCAGACCAAAAGGAAGCACCCTGTATTGGTAGTGCTTTCCCAGATAAAGGAACCGAAGGAACCTTCTGTGTGCTGGATGGATGAGTATATGGGTATGCACCATCCTTGAGATCTAGAGAACAAAGCCAATCCTGACTCTGAAGGAATGGAAGGAGAGTACCTAGAGAAATCATCTTGAATTTCTCCTTGCATAGGAATTTGTTCAACTCTCTGAGATCTAATATGGGTCTGTAGCCCCCTGTTTTCTTTGGAATTAGAAAGTAGGGGGAGTAGAACCCTGAGCCCTGTTGAAGAAGAGGTACTTCTTCTATTGCCCCTTGGGCAAGAAGGGTAGAAATCTCCTGACCCAGGTCGAGAAGAGATGTTGGAGAATTGAACTGTCTCACCATGGTGTAAGGAGGAAGGTTTGAGAAATGAAGTTTGTACCCCTCCCTTATGATGGAAAGGGTCCACTGCTCTGCTGTGATTTGCTCCCATCTGGGAGCCAAGTGAGCTAACCTTCCTGGAATGGTGAGAGGCTCTGGGTCTTTTAGAGCCAGAAAGGCTAAGTTCTCTAGCTGCAAGTCAAAGGCCCTGAGGAGGCTGAGGCTGTTGGGCTACAGTAGTCCTTGCAGCCTTAGGCTTGGCCTGTTTAGGTTGTTGACGCTTTCCAGCAAAACGACCTGCAGAAGATGTCTGTTGACCATAAACAGGATAATATCTTTCCTTCTTGGGAAAATATGCCTTTTTGAACAACCTCTTCTGGACAGGATTAGAGGTAGACTTTGAAAGCCTTTCCAAAGCAGAATTTTCTGCATCCATTTGAGTGGCCTTGGCTTGCCAATCTTTGCCAAACAGGTTTTCACCTGTACAAGGAAGATTTCCTAATCCATCCTGGACCCAGGGTTCCAAATCAGAAGCTTGTAACCAAGCAATTCTGTGTGCACCTATGGCAATGGCCGAGGCTCTGCTGGCCCCCTCGAAAGAGTCAAAGGCTGCACGGTTAGAAAATTTGGAAACATCCTGGGCATGCTTAAGCCAGGTAAGAAAGTCTTCCCTTTTATCTTCTGGAAGAAAAGGGAGGAAAGTTTGCAGATGATCTGTAACTTCCTTCAGAAACATCCCCATATAGAGACTATAGGAGTTGATTCTGGCAACAAGCATACTGGACTGGAAAATTTTCCTGCCAAAAGCATCTAAGGTTCTACATTCTCTTCCTGGAGGAGCAGATGAGTGCCTCTCTGCACTCTAACTTTTTCATAGCAGACTCCACCACAATAGAATGGTGAGGAAGCTGAGTTTTATGAAATCCAGGACAAGGAGGGACACGATACATGGTATCCAACCTACGAGAATGAGAAGAGATGGTGAGAGGAGTCTCCCATATGCCTATCATGTGGTCATAAAGGATCTCATGAACTGGCAAAGTGGCTGCTTCTTTAGGAGCCTTGGGATATTGCAAAATATCCAATTTTTTGGCTCTAGGCTCTGTCTCAGGGGCTACTGAGATAGAAAGCCCCTTGGCCACTTCCCTTATGAAGTCTTGAAAAGACAAGTCTTCTGGAGGGGACATTCTTCATTTTGGAGAAGGCGGCTCCTGAGGAAGAAGTACCGATGCTTCGACAGAGGCCTCCGATGCATCAGAGTCTTCGGAGGAATCAAAGTATCGCCTGTCTGGATGCTCCTGTAAAGCCCGATACGCAGACCGGGTGGTATCGACATCGAGAGTCATCGGTACCGGATCGGTACCGATAGGCATCATCGGACAGGGTACCGCTGCAGTTGACACCAAAGCCGATGTCGATGCAACCGATATCGGAGCCGGTACCGACAACGAAGCTTGTTGCGGTACCAGTGGCGTCACAGCTTGTATGAATGCCGTAATGGCACGCTGCATGGTCAGAACATTCTGATCCATCGACGCCATGAATGTCTGGAGGTCGGTACCGGCGGATTCCACCGGTACCCCAGAACATTGCAACAGGTGATCGGTCGAGGCCGTGCCATCGATGTCAACCTGTGACCCCATAGGAAGAGCTTTGGAAGCCGGAGCTTCCCGCCGGGGTACTTTTGCCGGTGCAGGATCCTCGAGGGCAAGCCCGGAGGCATCTTGATGCTTAGAGGGAGATCTACCCTTCGAGGACCGGCTGGCTTATGTTTGGTTACCTGAAATCCATAGGAGGAAGAAGCAGCCCTGGAAGACGTCGATGCCACCGAAGCTGCATCAGAGGGAAACAGTGTACTGAGCTTGGCTGCTCGATTCTGCACCTCTTTTAGACATCATGGAGCAGGACGGACAATCTGTGATGGAATGGTCAGCACCCAAACACTTAAGACACCAGTCATGGGTGTCGGTAACAGAGATGGTACCGCTGCACTTAGTGCATTTTTTAAACCCAGAGGCAGGCTTTTCCATGAGGAATTTTCTGTTAGGCCTAAGGCCCAACGAAGAAAAAATACACTGAAGTGGAACGGAAGTATCTTTAATTTTTTTTTTGAAGAAAAAGAAAGAAAAGACCGGCGGTTCCGGTCCGACGTCGAAGAAGGCAGACGCGCGACGAAAGAAATAAAATAAAGAACTTCTTCAGCGGTGACAGGAACATGACCTGCTGGCTCCGCGGAAAAGAAGAACTGGAGAGAGGCGGTTAGGAAAGGCGGGAAGGCAGTGCGCAGGCACTGTGGGATGCTCCCAAAAGCTTTCCTTTTTTGGGACGCTGGGGAGCGTTCCCGCACAGGCTCCGTCGGTACCGACGTACCCATATGTGAAGACTCATTCCTGCTTGTTCCTGGAGATATATTTATGTATCTTTCTGCCATATTTTCTTGGAATCTGGCTGCAGTTCTTGATAATTTAGAATCTTCCTGCCTATCCATGTGATTTGCAGAATAATCACTTGAAAATGACACCTCTATTATCAATGCCGTTCTGGTGTTTTTCTCCTTTATCACTATGTCAGGTTAACTAGCATCCAGTTTCTTATCGGTTGGAATGGGAATGTCCCAAGTGATCATAACCTCTTCATTCTCTGTAATTCTCTTAGGGTCATGGACCCCAGTGCTTTTCAGGCACAATGATGATGTAGTGTTTTACAGAGTTTCTAATGGATGAGGCATGATACTTTATTATGCCTTTCCATATAGAAATTTTCCGCCATCAGAACTTCAGAGCCAGCTATAAGGTGAGTCACTGTTTCCAGGTCTTTCTTACAGAATCGACATATCTGTTTTGCCAGGTTTTTTTCAATGCTCGTTGTAAACCATCTCATCTGTAATCTGCTGTCCTGGGCTGTAACTATCAATCTCTCATCCTCTGGTTTCAGTTCATCTCTCCTTAACCATTCATGTGTCCGTTATTGATTGACAAAGGGTTCCTGGAGTAACACTTTGTATTACCCACTGTATTTGTGCATTTGCAACTTGTTTTTCCTCGTTTGCTGATCTAATTTTTTGAAGTGTTTTTTCTCTTGTTTTGCAAATGTTGTTGATTCCTTTCTTGTGTGTGCTTGTAGATTCTCAATCATTCCTTCTAGTCATCAGAACACTTGTCAAAGTTTGATGGAGACAGATTCTGGATGTTTACTTTCATATTTCAGCACTTTTTGAATATTTGGATCCGATGATTCTGTCCGGAAGGCCTGGAGGCCTATGATAGTAGCTCTGTAGGTGTAATCAATCTATGAGGCCTAACCCTCCTTCAGCTCTACAGTCTTGAAAATACACTGATTCTTGTAAATTACTTCATAGGCATGGAGGAGATTTCTTATTCACACATCCAGTTTTTCAAGATCTTTAAGAGCCCAATCTACAATCCCAAAGCTGTATGAGAGTGCAGAGCTTGCCAGCTGATTGATGGCTTCTATTTTATTCCATGATGTTAAGGTACTTTTCAATAATGATTTTAATTTCCTAAAGTATTCTTTAATGATATTTTCTCTCAGTAAAAAAAAAAATCAGTTGCCTTAGCACATTTGTCTAGGCAAGAAATCATCCCGTCGTCATCAGGAAAGCTTTTCACTACACAGTTCCTCTGCTAATTGTTGGTCACTGGAACTGTAGAGCTTCAGGTCTACAAATAGTAAATGGGATTTCATCTCTGGGTTGTTACCTTCTTTAGGATTCACGTTAAATTTGTATCCTAAAGAGTTGATTGTTCTCATTGGATTAAGCACTGTACAAAAAAAGAAGTGACAATAAGGAATTTCCCAGAAATATTCCTCACTGGATCTTGATGTTAGGAATGATGTACTGACCATCTTCATACTTCAAAAATAGGGTGGTTTGCCACATTGTCATGGTGAACTTAATGTATTTATCTGATCCATCTCAAGGCAATTTATTATCCAAGATTGTGGAACACTCTCAAAAGCTCTCTTATAATCAAATCCGTGCTGTATTGAGATTTCTGTTTTTCTTAGCGCTGGCCATGATGGCCTTATTTAAGATTAACTGGTCTTTGGTTCCATATGCTCCTTGCTTATTGCCATGATATTGTTCCATGGTCATACTTTTCCTCAATTTAAATGGCTGGTACTTGACACGGTCCCCCATTACAAGAGGGAGGAGACTGAGTCAGTTGCGCTATAAAGAACAATGGTGGATTTACACGCTACACTCTTCAGCCCTGACAGGATTAAATACCGAGGTAGAATGGTGGACATTGAATTGAATTGAAATTTGATTCACAAGTAGCCGTCATTACATTCTCCCTGTTCGATTACCATCATGCTATAGATGACGTCATGGTGTCAACGCAGGAACAGGAAGTTGGGAATACGGAGCTTGATAAAGGGCCAAGAAGACTACCGGCTTGAAACACAAGAGCTTGTGTCGCAGTACGCAACGGCTAGTTTGAACGCCCAGTTTTTTCGAGTTTCATTGTTGAGAAAGACAACAGCTTGATTGGCTTTATGTGTGATGGAACAAAACAGCGAATTCCACGTTTGCAGGCCACAGTTTTTCATTGATGTCATCAGGTGAGTATCTCTATTTCATGGGCGCTACATTCAGTTTGACAAAGTTAAACTAAATTAACAAAACGAGTATTGATATGTAATATATCAGATTGAACGTTTGAGCTTTGCGGTGGCTGAGTCTAAGGACCTTATAGCCTCACGCGAGAATGGTCAAGCAGGCCAGTTTTTAAAAAATTGGATTAAAATGGAGGGTCTGTGACACCAGCATGTTGCATGCATTCTCAAAACAGACGATCCGACAAAAAATATAAAATATTGAAACGCTCCTGTTAGATAGTAGGAATTCAAGGGTGGCACGTTAGGGAATTTGAGCCGTGCACCTTTTTACAGGAGTTATTATAGTGGTCACACTTTCTAGGTTTTTTGGATCTTGTGATGATATTGTTCCAGGCATAAGGAGCAGCAAGGTGAAAGGATTGAAGTCTGGAGTTAGCAATAGAAGAGAAGGGCACAGATAGAAGCGATTTGCCAGAACAGCAGAGTTCCTGGGGAGAGGTGTAGGGAGAGAAGAGAGGAAAGGTAGTGAGGAGCTGCAGAGTGATGCATTTATAGGTCAGCAGGAGACATTTGAACTGGATGCAGAAACTGATAGGGAACTAATGAAGTGACTTGAGAAGGGTAATATGTGCATGACGAGGTTGGCGGAAGATTAGCCGCATGGCAGAATGTTGAACAAATTGAAAGGGAGAGAAATGATTCAGAGGGAGAACAGCAAGGAGTACATTACAATAGTCTAGACGGGAGATGACTAAAGAGTGGATGTGTCTTAGTAGTGTGTTCAGAAAGGAACAGGCAAATTTTGTTGATGTTATAGAGAAAGAAACAGCAGGTATTAGCTATCAGATGGATATGTGTGGAGAAGGAGAGCGAGGAGTCAAAGACAACCACAAGGTTGCGAGCTGAGAAACAGGAAGGAATAAAGAGTTATGCACAGAGACTGAGAAAAGAGGAAGGGGAGAGGAGGGTTTAGAGGGAAAAATAAGAAGCTCAAGTTTTGGCCATGTTCAATTTCAGGTGGCGGTGAGACATCCAAGCAGCAATGTCAGAAAGGCAGGCAGAGATCTGGGCCTGGATTGCCAGAGAGATCCGAGGTGTAGAGAGGTAAATCTGAGAGTCATCAGTGTAAAGATGGTACTGAAAGCCATGGAAGAGATGAGTGCACCAAGGGGCTGGGTATAGAGAGAAAAGAAGTGGACCCAAAACAGATCCTTGGGGTACACCAAAACAGAGTGGGATAGCAGCAGAGGAGGACCCACCAGAATAAACACTGAAAGAGTGATGGGGGAGATAAGAAGAGAACCAGGATAGCACAGAGCCCTTAAAGCCAAGCAAGGACAAAGAATCAAGGAGAAGGTTGTGGTCAACAGTGTTAGAAGCAGCAGAAAGGTCAAGAAGGATGAGGATGGAGTAAAGGCCCTTGGATTTTGACTTGAGTCTCCCTTTGGGAGGAGAAATGTTCTTCGTGTTTTAAGCCATTGCGGTGTTAAATTTGGTGGCTTCATCAATTAGTTGTTGCAGTTTGCCAGGTCTTGGTGAAAGGACGTTAACTGTTTGAGCCAAAAGTCAGCTACTCCAATGGGCCAGGGATCTTCCAGCTTGGGGCTTATTCTAGCCTGCTTTCCAGTTCTTTTGTAGTAATTACTACAAGCCATTCCATAAGTCTGATTTTTCTAAATGTTCTTGTATGCAGAGTAACCACTCTGCTTCTTGATTGTGCTCTATGAGGTCCTCATATAGACTTCACGCGCCACCTAGATAAGGTCTTAGATAGTGCTGGGGAGGAGTCTGCTGTCTTGGAACATGTCGGTACCAATGACATAGGAAAATGTGGTAGGGAGGTTCTGGAGGCAAAATTTAGGCTTTTAGGTAGGAAGTTGAAATCCAGAACTTCCAGGGTAGCATTCTCCGAAATGCTTCCTGTTCCACGCGCAGGACCCAAAAGGCAGGCAGAGCTCCGGAGTCAATGCATGGATGAGACAATGGTGCAGAGATGAGGGTTTTGGATTTGTTAGGAACTGGGGAACATTCTGGGGAAAGGAGGGGCTCTTCCGAAGGGATGGGCTTCACCTTAACCGGGATGGAACCAGGCTGCTGGCATTAACCTTTAAAAAGGAGATAGAGCAGCTTTTAAACTAGATATTAGGGGAAAGCCGACAGTCGCCCAAGAGCGGATGGTTCGGAAGAATGTATCCTTGAAGGATACTACCAAAAGCAGAGGTTCCACAAAAGAGTAAAGCAGCCCAAATGCCCTCAAGTATGGAGCAGACAGAGCTTAAAGATCCCAATTTACCCATGTCTAACAATAGCCATTTAACATGAATAAAATACATTTTCTAAAATGCTTGTATGCAAATGCTAGAAGTCTAAAGAATAAGATGGGAGAGTTAGAATATATAGCATTAAATGAAAGGTTAGATATGATTGGAATATCAGAGACATGGTGGAAGGAGGACAACCAGTGGGACACTGTGATACTTGGGTACAAACTATATCGTAATGACAGAGCTGATCAAATTGGTGGAGGGGTTGCGCTCTATGTTAGAGAGGGCATTGACTCAGAAAGGATTAAAGTTTTGCAGGAAACAAAATCTGCTGTAGAATCTATATGGATTGAAATTCCATATAAAAGGGGGAAGGCGATGGCAGTGGGGGTGTACTATCGAGCACCTGGCCAGAATGACCAAATGGATGATGAAATGCTCAAAGAAATCAAGGAAGCTAACAAAAGTTACAGCACAGTAATAATGGGTGATTTCAATTACCCCGGTATTGACTGGGTCAGTGTCACGTCAGGACATGCTAGGGAGATAAAGTTCCTAGATGAAATAAATGATTGCTTCTTGGAGCAGCTGGTTCATGAACCAACCAGAGGGGAAGCCATATTAGACCTAGTCCTTAGTGGAACACCAGATCTAGTGCAAGAGATAAGGGTGTTGGGGCCACTTGGCAATAGTGATCATAGCATGATCGCCTTTGATTTAATTAGTGGAGGAGGGATAGTAAGGAAATCCACAGTACTACCTTTTAACTTTCGAAAGGGAGACTATGATAAAATGAGGAAAACAGTTAAGAAAAAACTAAAAGGAGCAGTTGTGAAGGTTAAAGACGTACATCAAGCTTGGGTGCTGTTGAAAAATACTATCTTGGAAGCCCAGACCAGCTGTATTCCATGCTTTAAGAAAAGTGGATGGAAGTCCAAAAAACTGCCAGCATGGTTTAAAGGTGAGGTCAGAGAGGCTGTTGCCAAAAAAGCATCTTTCAGGAAATGGAAAAAAGAGCCAAACGACGAAACCTGGGAACAGCACAAGCACTGGCAAGTCAAATGCAAGGCATTGATAAGGCAGGAAAAGAGAGAATTTGAGAAGAAGCTTGCTGCGGAAGCAAAAAGGCGAAATAAAGACCTTTTCAAGTACATTCATAGCAAAAAAACTGTGAGAGAGTCAGTTGGTCCATTAGATGATAAAGGGGTTAAAGGAGCACTAAGAGGCGACAAGGCGATAGCGGAGAGACTGAATGAATTCTTTGCTTCGGTCTTTACTGAGGAAGATGTAGGGATGTTACCCATGACTGAAGTGGTATTTAAAGGTGCGGAAGAATTGAAGGAAATATCGATACATCGGGAAGATGTCTTACAACTATTAGATAAACTGAAGAGTAGCAAATCACCTGGGCCGGATGGTATACATCCAAGGGTGTTGAAAGAACTGAAATATGAGATTGCAGACCTGCTATCAGTAATCTGTGAACTATCATTAAAATCATCTCTAATACCTGAAGATTGGAGGATCGCCAATGTAACACCAATTTTTAAAAAGGGTTCCAGGGGTGATCTGGGAAACTACAGACCGGTGAGCCTGACGTCAGTACCTGGAAAAATGGTAGAAACCATCATAAAGAATAAAATTACTCAGCATGTACATAGTCACAACCTAATGGGAGACAGCCAACATGGCTTTAGACAAGGAAGATCTTGTCTTACTAATCTGTTATGTTTTTTTGAAGGAGTGAATAAACAGGTGGACAAAGGTGAGTCGGTTGATATTGTGTATCTGGACTTTCAGAAAGCCTTTGACAAGGTCCCTCATCAGAGACTTTTGGCAAAACTAAAGAGTCATGGGATAGCAGGCAGTGTACTATTGTGGATCAGGAACTGGTTAAAAGATAGAAAGCAGAGGGTAGGGCTAAATGGCCAATTTTCCCAATGGAGAATGGTGAATAGTGGTGTACACCCCAGGGATCTGTGCTGGGTCCGCTGCTTTTTGACATATTCATAAATGACCTGGAAAGTGGAATAACGAGTGAGGTTATCAAATTTGCAGATGACACAAAACTATTTAAAGTTGTTAAAACCCAAGAGGATTGTGAAAAATTGCAAGAGGATCTTGATAAATTGGAAGACTGGGCATCAAAATGGCAGATGAAATTTAATGTGGACAAGTGCAAGGTTATGCACCTAGGGAAGAACAACCCAAACTATGGTTACACGATGCAAGGTTCCACATTAGGAACCACCACCCAGGAAAAAGATTTAGGCGTCATTGTGGATACCATGTTAAAACCCTCGGCCCAGTGTGCAGCGGCAGCCAAGAGAGCAAATAGAATGCTAGGTATCATAAGGAAAGGAATGGAAAATAAAACAAAAGATATTATAATGCCTCTATATCGTTCCATGGTGAGACCGCACCTTGAATATTGTGTGCAATTCTGGTCGCTGTATCTTAAAAAGGATATAGCGATTTTAGAAAAGGTACAGAGAAGAGCCACCAAAATGGTAAAGGGGATGGAAGGATACTGCTATGAAGAGAGGCTAAAAAGGTTAGGGCTCTTTAACCTGGAAAAGAGACGGCTGAGGGGAGATATGATAGAAGTCTATAAATTAATGAACGGAGTGGAACGGGTAAACGTAGATCAATTGTTTACCTTATCAGAATATAGAAAGACTAGGGGACATGCAATGAAGCTACAGGGTAAACTATTTAAGACTAATAAAAGAAAATATTTTTTCACTCAACGTGTAATCAAACTCTGGAATTTGTTACCGGAGGATGTAGTAAAGGCTGTTAGTGTAGCTGGGTTTAAAAAAGGTTTGGACAAGTTCCTGGAGGAAAGGTCCATAAACCATTATTAAGAAGTGACCGAAGATATCAATGCTTGATCCAGTACAAGCATTGTGGAACTTGTGTCTCTTTTGGGGAAACTGCTAGGTACATATGACCTAGTTGGCCACTGTTGGAAACAGAATACAGGGCTTGATGGACCTTGATCTGACCCAGTATTGCATATCTTATGTTCTTATATGTTCTTATGTTCTCTGGAAGGTTTCTATCTTAGCTTTGGTTGGTGGTGTTTTTACTACATTAATGCTCTTTCCCAATTCCTTGTAGAACTGTTTTAGGTTCTCTCTAATCAATCTATTTTGATATCTTTCTTTTTGTACTTCTGCTGCTACTTTCAATTTATTGTTGGAACATATAAATTTCAGGCCTTCTGTTAATGTAGAATGCTTGAACTTGAACTTGCATCTTCCTCAATATCTCTGACTATTTTTTTTTTAATCATATCTTTATTATATGTGAATGGCGATACAACACTTATCATGGTATATAGACATTTTGTGCAGGAGAGTTCAATCCAATATACAACTTGCATTCAATACTCCTGACTTAACTTCCATATTTTAAATATTTACCTTGGCATGGGCTGTCCTTATTTACAGATGCATCTCTCTTTCATACTTAAGAATCACTCGACTTATTGGCCTTAAAACTTATTTTAACTATCTACTCTACTAACTTGTAACCGTGTCATAGCTTTGCATGGGTGTTTCTCCATTAATTCTATATCCATCTTCTGTTTGCTGGTGCTCATGGAATTTGAACGCCTGAACTACTGTATATGTCTGGGTTTGCATTTTTCAGAGTAACTGTCGTGGGAGACTTATTGTGGTGTTTTCTCATGATCTGGAGGGCAGGCACTGTGTCCCCTATATGTCCTTTTAAGTAAGGATCCCATATCTTTCGAAAAGGCCAATCCTTCCCTCTCAGCCCATTTGTTAACCTGTCAAAGCGTATTGCTTCTTCTATTTTTTGGAGCCAATCTGCCTTCGATGGGTCACTAGCCATTTTCTATCTCCATACAATGGCCACCCTAGTCGCTAAAAGCAGTTTTCCCCACAGCAATCCCCTTTTCTTATGGGTTGTTGCAACTACCCCCAGTATCAGCTTTGCAGTAGTTTGTGGATTTCCCCCTCCCAACCCACTCAAAGTTTCCATTACATTAGCCCAATAATTCTGAATGATCGGGCATTCCTACCACTTATGATCAAAAGAGCCTTCTGTGCTGCACCTTCTCCAACAATTGGTCACAGAGTCAGCTTTTTTTGGGCTTGTGCTAGATGAAGCACATTTATGGCTCATCTCATGTTATCAGAGATTATTCTACCAGTAATGAAATCTGTTTAGTCTGGGTGATTTAATTGAGGAAGCATCTTTTCTAATCTTAGAGCTATGATTTTTGCAAATAGTTTAACATTGCTATTAATCAAGGCGAAGGGTAACTCCCACATTGGTCCTCTGGCCTTCCCTCCTTATGGAGTACTATTACATTGGCCATCGCCTTTGACTCTGGCAATGGTTTACCCTCCAAAACACCTTAGAAGAGCCTTATCAGAATCAGGACAACATTCTCCTTAAGCCCATGACAGAATTCTGCGAGGAATCAATCCTCTCCTGCAGCTGCTTTCCCTCTGGGTAATAATTTGCCTGCTCTACTTCTTTTGTGGTAATGGGTTGCCCTAGGGCCTTAGCTCCTTCCTCATCTAATTTGGGGAGGTGGAGGCTAGCGATGTACGAGTAACTCCTCCGTCGAGCCTGTTTTTTCTGATCTATAAAGTATATCATAACACTTGCAAAACTCTATACATATTGCTTGGTTAGATACGGCCCTTGCCTCTCCTGGGAGTGCAATTTCTGCTACTAGCCTCTCCTCCCCTCCTTCTCCAAAGCTGCCAAGCTAGTAATTTTCCAGCTTTATTGCCACTTTCTGTGTAGCTGCGTTTAGTTGCTCTCTTAAGGCCATCCTTTCTATGGCCAGTGAATTCATTTGGCCTCTTGCCCTGTTTAACCTAGCATAAGTACCTTTCATGCCGGTTTTGCAGTGCTTTCTCTGTAACTGAAGGACCAGCTCCTGAAGCCGCCTCCTTTCTACCTCTCATTTCCTCTTCCAAGCTCCCCATTGTATTAATATCCCCCTCAGATATGCTTTCCCCACATCACAGAGGGTATGATCTTGAACTTCCCCACTGTCATTAAGTTTTAGATAGTCCTGCTATGCTTTTTTAAATTTCACCTGGGTCGCAGCTTCTTGGAGCAGAAACACGTTTGCCTTCCATGTCCTTTCCCTTACCCTCTCTTATCTTTGTTCCCAGGTTTCCATAGATAGGTAATCATTCCATGGTGTTAGATGAGGATGGGGTGAATTTGTACTTTTTCTATAATTCCCAATTAGTCTCTTTTCCCAAGGAAAAGGTCCAGGCATGAATAAGTGTTAACCCGGGGTGGATAGCATGTTTACTCCCGCTCTGATCAATTTTCCATCCTCCAGATATCTACCAAATCCCTATTTCAGGCTTTGTCTCAGTTCTTACCCTTCCCTCTAGTGTTTTTTTACATCATAATTAGATTTATTGGATTCCCCTAATATGCAATTAAAGTCCCCACCAAATTATACAATTCTCTTTGGCCACCCACTAAATTCTTTTAACCCAATCTTAAAGAATTTCTTTTGGCTCATTGGGGGCATACAACCTCATCCTGATCAACCCTTCCCACTACCCAGAGTGCCCCTCCCTTGTTTATCCTCTTCTGAGGCATAGTGCACAAAGGGGATTCTTATGAACTAGTATTGCCACTCCTCTTTTTTGAATTGTAGGAGGAACAATACATTTGCTCATACCCATGTGTTCTCAGCTTGTCATGTTCCATTTTAGTTAGATGCGTCTCTTGCAACAATGTAAAGTTGATCTGAGATCTAGTGAGGTATGCTAATATTCTTTTCCTTTTGATAGGATTATGAATCTCCCGTACATTGAAGGCAGCAATTTTGTAGCTAGCCATTATTAATTTGTCCATACATCAGTCACTCCCCATCCATCCCCTCCCCCTGGCATTCTCCATGAGCACCGCAAACAACCCTTGATTTGTAACAACCACAACAGTAATGCAACAACTTATGAATACTCTTCACCTGTGTTTGCCCTTTACTACTTTTGTGTTTATGGACTTCCATGGATCTTCCCCTCACATCTTGCCCCTTTCCCAACCCGCTTGCCAGCATTAACATCCGCTCCTCTCTCTCTCCTCTCATCCCTTTATTTTCCGCTCCCCTCCTGAAGTCCCTCTTATGAGGAGGTTCCAAGTGGAGGAGCTGTACTTAATGTTGCTCCCCCTGCTCCCTTTGTCCCCAGGATATCAATGCTTGACCCAATACAAGCATTGTGGAACCTGTATCGTTTGGGGAAACTGCTAGGTACGTATGACCTAGATTGGCCACTGTTGGAAACAGGATACTGGGCTTGATGACCTTGGTCTGACCCAATATGGCATATCTTATGTTCTTATTTGTCCCACTGCTCCCTTTGTCCTTTTAGTTGTCCCACTGCATTATATCTGTTATCACAATTGTAGGTCTGCTGCAGCATGATCTTCCTGTCAGGTCTCCAAGTTGGCTTCGCTGGTTTTGAGTTGTATTCTGTGCGAGGCATGGGGAGGAGTGACCTGTACAGAGTGGCGGGCACACCTACTCTTGCCATCTTGCAGGGCAGACTAGATGGACCATACTGGTCTTTATCTGCCGTCATATACCATGTTACTATGATTTCAGCATTTCCCTGCATGAGAGTTTCCAATAATGCGCTTTGTTCTGTCCCTCTGTCGTCTCTTTGGACATGGGTCCTTGGGCCTTTCAGTCTTTTCTTCTGGGCTCTTAACCGTCTGTTCAGATTCTACTTTGGTGATTTTTGCTCAGTGCCTTTCCCGCTGCCTTTAAGAATTTTTCCATGGGAGTAGAAGAATTTCATTCCAAGCAGGCTGAGCATCATGGGTTACATTCCAAACATCAAGGGTGATTACATACTTCAGGGATTACATTACAGGCAGGCTGGGCATCATGGCATACATTACATTACATCAAGGGTTACATTTAGAGAATGCTTACATGGTGATGTTTCTTGTGGTTTGGCTGTCTCAGATCAGGTCTGCTCTTCGGCGGAGTTGTTGGAATGGGGAGGAGGAAGAGGAGAACGCGACCATTCCATAGTGCCGCGCCTAGGAGTGTTTTTAAATTTAAAAGTCTTATGGTGTTTCATCTCAATGTGGTAGATACTTACCCTGCGGAGGTGGAGTCAGGATCGCTCGGTTGCTCTTTGCGCTGGCATCCGTGGGTGCGAGCCTCGCCATCATTCCGTGCCAAAGGGCCCTCTGGTGGGGCCTGCCAGGCGTAGGCATGCCCACTGGCTGCGTTTTTTAAATGTCCTGATGGCTCTTGCGGCGCCCCAATTGGGCTTTGGTGGTGGGAGCAGGAGGGGCGAGCAGCTCCTGCCTCCACCCCGACATGCGATCAGGTGCCGCATGGTGTTCAGGAGCTGTGCAGATGATCAAGTCACGGACCTGAAACCTTAAAAGTTTAACAAAAGCCCTTGGATGAAGAATCCGGATGGGGTCTGAGTTTCCTGTGTGCTTTTTCAATCTCAAATGGGTTTGGTAAAGAGCTGTCCTAAAAACACACTTTAACAAGTCTTGAATAAAAGTTATAGGGTCTTGTGCTTTCGCCCCCTCTGGAACTCCAAATATCCTTATGTTGGACTGGCATTCATGGTTCTCGAGATCAACTGCTTTGGATTGCAACGTGGCCATCTTTTGCTGTGATGTTATTACTTTATCGTTCATTTGCTGTTGCGTATCTTCTGCTTGGCTTACTCGGGCTTCTACTTCCTCCAACTTAGTTCCAATTAGGGTGAACGTCTCCTCAATTTTTGTGAGATCTTTATTTACGATTTCAGTCTTCAAGTCTGATTTCTTTTAGCATTGTGATGAGATCTGCCATCGCCTTTTCATCTCCCCTTCTCCTCCACTGGTGGTAGAAGACACGGGTGAGGCTGGAATCTGCTGTTCCCACTTCGAGGTGATTGCCGCCGCAGTTTTAGCGGCATAGAGCTCCCAGAGGGTCTTGGAGATCTTTAGCTTTACTGTCTTTGGCATTGCCGAGTTGGCCACTAGCGTTTTCATCCAGGGAGGTCCGTTAAACTCTACTTTTACTCACAGGATTGGGAAGCGTGCTTTACTTGTGTCTTTCCTCCTCTGTGTCTAAACCAGAAGTCACCTTTGACTATCTCAATCCTTTTAGGTAACCATCTATCAGGGATACCTCCGCATGCAATGACTATTTTTCCTTTAATGCGTTTTTTCCAAGGAAAAATGCTATTGTTCTCTTTTCCTTTTGGCCCTGCACTTTAGTTGGTAGTATTGTTGCAGTAATTTTAGCTGCCAATATTGTATTTGATTTATTCTGGTGATGTCAATAAGTGATCCCTTTATACAGACTATGGACGTGTTCATTTTAATTATCATACTTTTAACCTTAGTGTGAAACCTTGTCTGAAACCCAGCATATTTATCTTTTTCCATGTGGATTAGAAGTTTGATCTTGAAGTCCTCCACCTCTGGGTCTTCCTCCTCTTCAGTTGATTTGTTGATCTGTCCTTTATTCATCTCACTCTTTTGCAGTTCCAGATCGTTAAGCTCCCTCCCACCTTAACTGCTTTCTTTTTCTATGTATCCCTTTCTTCTGGTACTTTCATCTAGGTCTCCTCCTCCCCTCATATTTTTTCCACAAAAGCCCTTAGTTAATTCAAGATGTTATTCATATACCTCTATTTTGATCTGTGAAATTAAAGATCTTAAAATTTGCATCCGCTGCTTTTTGTGGTTCTTCTTGTGGCAATTTTCCCCTTTCTTCCAGTTTTTGGCAGATTCTCTTTGTATATCCTCTTGGTTTAAATATAGGGTTTAAAGCATAAAAGTAGCAGTATATTATCTCCTCTTTATTTGCAGAAGTCCACTTAACCATAGTTAATACTCTTAACTTTTTCATTAATTTCTGTGGTTTATCTCTTGCCACAGTGGGTCCATCAAAACGGTTACCATGGCTTTTATCCAAAGCAGGGATGTTACCTGCATCTGCAGTGTCTGCACTATCACTACCACCATCGATGGAGTCGGTGCAGAGGGTTGCTACTAAAATGATTAATGGGCTTCATTATAAAGCATATGAGGACAGACTTAAGGATCTTAATATGTACACCTTGGAGGAAAGGCGGGATAGAGGTGATATGATTGAGATGTTTAAATACCTCCGTGGCATAAATGTTCAGGGAGAGAGCCTCTTTCAATTGAAAGCAAGTTCTGCTACGAGGGGACATGGGATGAGGGTGAAGGGAGATAGATTCAGGAGTGATATGCGGAAATATTTCTTTACGGAAAGAGTAGTGGATCCGTGGAATAGTCTCCCAGTGGAGGTGGTGGAGATGAGGACAGTAACTGAATTCAAAAAAGCATGGGACCAACACAGAGGATCTCTAAAGGTAAAAAGTGGACTGTTGTAGTTGTTGTTATGGAAGGACAGACTAGATGGGCCTTGTGGTCTTTTTCTGTCATCATGTTTCTATGTTTCTATGTTAGGGCTACAGGTGGACTTTTTTTTTTTTTTTTTATCTTGGATAATGTGCGGCCAGTATCTGTTTTACTTTTTTTTTCCTACCATAGCTCAATTGTAGTGTCACCTGGCTGGGATTTAGTATAGATTTTGTACAACGGAGTCACCACGTGAAGGTACCCAGCAAGACTTGGGAAGGGGTCTATATTCTCCCCCTAAGAGATGCCCAGCAATTCACCAACCACAGCTAGTGAATTTTGTGCTGAACTTCCCTTTAATCCCAGTCTTGAATTTTTTGGGTTCGCCTGTATAAAATGCTCTGTGCACTAATAGAAGAATTTTATATCTTATTCTGTAGGCCACAGGAATCAATGCTCTTGTATAAATAGAGGGTTGACATGATTGAAATGTTTAGCTCCATAAAGGAGCTTCACTGCCAAATTGTGGCTTAAGTGCAGCCAGTCTAATGGTTGTAATTTTTATATCCTGCAGCGAGTTGCAGTAGTTCAATCTGCTCTGCACAAAAGTATGTACCACAACTCTAACTGCTTTCATATCTAGGAACTTTTTGATTCAATAAAAACTATTTGACCACGCAAAAATTTAGTTCAGCACCCACAATTGCCCCCAGAATTTTTGTTGTTAAGTGCTGTCTAGTCTGTGCTGACTCATGGCAACCCTCTGGATATTTGTCCTAAACTGTGCTTGGTCTTCAGTCAGGCAGCTAATTGTTGATAGAGTGGCATCCATAGCTGCTCTTTTGACCCGCTGACCACAACCTTGCCAAAAAGGATGTCTTTCTCTAATGATCTCTTCACATGATACGTACAAAGTATGGAAGCTTAAAAGTCTTGTCATCTGAACTTCTAAAGAAAGCTTAGATTTGATATCTAGTAGACTGGTTTGTTCTTTTGGCAATCCTTGATATACATAGTATTCTTCGCCAGCACCATATTTCAAAGGCATCCTTTTTTGTTCCTGTCAACCTTTTATTTTTTTTATTTTAACTGTCCAACTCGAATCCATATGATGTTATCAAAAATACCATGGCTTGGACAAGTCAAATGTGTGGAGAAATATCACTCTACTCTTGAGAATCTTGTCTAGGTCCTTCATAGCTTTCTGCCAAGAGCAATGTGTCGTCAGTTCTCTTGACTGCTGTCATTTCTTTATTGATCATTGATCCAAGCAGGTTAAGAACAAAAGAACATTAGATATGCCATACTGGGCCATCAAGTCCAGTATCCTGTTTCCAACAGTGGCCAATCCAGGTCACAAGTGCCTTTCAGGTTCCCAAAAGATATGATTCCAGGCTGCTTGTCCCAGGGGTAAGCAGTGGATTTCCCCAGTCCTCTTTAATAATGGTTTCTGGACTTTTCCTCCAGGAACTCATCCAAACCTCTTAAATCCAGCTACACTAACAGCTTTTACTACATCCTCTGGTAACGAATTCCAGAGTTTGATTATGTCTGATTAGTCTTAAGTGTGCTAGTGTGCTACATTGCAGCTTCATTGCATGTTTCCTAGTATTTCTACTTTTTGAAGGAGTAAACAACCAATCTACATTTACCCATTCCAATCCACTCATTAATTTATAGACTGCTATCATATCTCCCCCTCAGCAGTCTCTCTTCCAAGACGAAGAGCCCCAATCTTTTAAGCTTTTCCTCATAGGAATATTCTTCCATCCCCTTTACCATTTTTGTTGCTCGTTAAAGTTGTCCACTATTTCTATTTCTTCTCCATCAACCATGAACTTATTGATTTTGCCAGTTGTCAGGCTCTTTGTCTTCAAGTTAAGGTGCAGGCCCATTTTAAACCTATGTTCCTTGATCTTGAGAAGCAAATGTTTCAGATCGTCTTCACTTTCAGCCAGTAAAGTAGTATCATCACCATAACGAAGGTTGTTGATGAATCTTCCACCAATCTTCGCACACCTGTTGTCTTCATGCAGTCCTGCTTCTCTGATGATTTGTTCTGCATATAAATTAAACAGGTAGGGGGAGGAAGTAAGCCTCGTCTTACACCTTTGCTGATTTTAAACCATTCTGTTTCTCCTTATTCCGTTCAAACTGTTGCTTCTTGATCAATGTAAAGGTTGTGCATGAGGACTATCAGGTGTTCTGGTATACCCATGCTTCTGGTATACCCAGAGTTTCTCATAATTTACACAAAGGCCTTGCTGTAGTCAACAGAACACACACAAATATCCTTTTGGTACTGTCGCCTTTTCAAGGATCCATCTCACATCTGCAATGTCGCTCGTTCCTCGCCTTTTCCTGAACCTTGCTTGCACTTCAAACAGTTCTAGTTCCAGGTATGGTTGTAGTCTCCATGGAAAAATCCTCGAGTAGAATTGCGCTGGCATGTGGGATCAGATCAAATGTGCAATAATTTTCAGAGTAAGTCGGATCAGCTTTCTTTAGTAGTGGTCAGTTGGCTGTAATGTCTTCCAAATTTCCTGGCAGAGCCTTGTAAGTTTAGTAACAGCTGCATCCGATTGCTGTAATACTTTTATTTAACAGTTTTTTAGTCAAAGCAGTTTACATTATAACTTATTGATAGGGTTATGGATAACGTGGATTCTTCTGGAGCAATGGAGGGTTAAGTGATTTGCCCAAGGCCACAACGAGTGCTAGTGGGAAACGAACCCTGGTTTAAGGGTTTCCAACCATTAGGCTACTCTTCCACTTAGGCTACTCCACTCCTTCATTAATACTTCAATGGGAATGTCATCAAAGCGTGGTGCTTTGTTCTTTGATAATGCTTTCAATGCTGCTTCAATTTCTTTAATCACCAGTGGTTCCTGATTAAAAAGTACAGGTTGAAACGGCTGTTGGTCCACTTGATCTTTATGGTATAATGACTGTGTATTCTTTCCACCTTTCTTGATCTTCTCAGCATCATTTAATATGGACCTCTGAGCATCTTTTAGCATTCCAATTCGAGGCTGGAATTTTCTCTCTAATTCTTGCAGTTTTAGGAAAGTCAATTTTGTTCTTCCCTCTAATAATTTCTGATTCCATCCCCTTGCATGTGTTTTTGTAGTACTTCTTGTCCCATCTTGCAGCACGTTGGAAATCTTAAGCTCTGTAATTACCCCTCTCTCCTTTGGCTTTAGGTTTTCTGTGTTTCTGGGCAATGTCTCCGTACAGTGCTGCATATGCTTATAGTGCTGTACAAATGATAAGTAGTAGTAGAAATAATTTTCAGAAATTCTTCAGTCATCCATTTTGGAAGTTTTTGGTTTTTCACCTTTTGTAGAACTTCTCACTTTAAGTGCAACTTTCTTGATCTCATCCCATAACTCTTCTGGTGCACTGTCATTAGTATCCAAAGCAGTTAAATGTTTTGCAGACAGTGTTTACATTCCAGTGGTATATTTTCAGGATCATATTTTGCTACATGCATGAATGACTTGCTCTTTTTTCAGTTAGCTTGAGTTTGACTACTAGCAGCTGGTAATCTGTACCACAGTCAGCTCCAGGTTCAGTCTTTTTTGATGCTATTGATATTTTCGATCATTGATTTCCACATATGCAGTCAATTTGATTTTTGTACAATCCATTGAGCGAAGTCCATGTGGACAATTGCTGCTTATACAGCTAGGTGTTTCAGATGAATAAATCTTAATAGGTATTGCGAACTCTAAAAAGAGAAAGCTCTGGAAAAAGATCCTTAGCATTGATTCCAGAAAAAACGACAGCTTCTGAACTATCAGTTTTTCACTTTAATTTGTTTTCCATAAGCCAACAGGCTATTACAGTCAGCTTGTTTGTTATACTAGACATCACAATAGTGTCATTACAACTAAATATAAACAAGAGCTGTATGCCATGGGCATACATAAGAGATGTAAATCCTAATGCCTTGAGACTAAAGTAATTTTGACTGCAATTTCAACCTATACTCAAGATACAGAATTTTAAAGTTTTAAGGTAATCTAACAAACAGGTCTCACCATATCTAGCTGGCTGACCTTTATTTCCACTTCTCTGGAAATGAGGGCACACATCATAAAACAAGCAGCAAGAGAATCAGCAGCAGAAATGCAAATTAAAGGCTCCCAAGCTACATAGGAACACAGTAAATGACAGCAGATAAAGACCAGTATGGTCCATCTAGTCTGCCCAGTAAGATGGCAAGAGTAGGTGCACAAGGGGCAAATACACTTCAGAGAATGTATGGGAACAGCTGCAAGTTGGCCCCTGCACCGCAAGGGCCATTTATGCAGATTTTAAGCCAATGAAGAGAATACAACATGTCTACAAAGCCTTGCAAGTACTGACATTCTTAATAGGGACTCCATTGCAAGCAAGGTAATTCTGTGTGTCTTAAATATAAGCTCTCTGCCTAAAAGCTCTTTAAGGGGTTTTGGTTTTCATTTCTAAAATCTAATTATGTTTCTATACTGTAAAGGGGAAATTTTTGTGGTGTTAGGCAAAGCTCTGACAGTTATAGTTCATTGTTTTTTGTTCCAGCTACCCATTCACAGCCAGCTCTTTGAAGCCACTGAACTCATCAGGTGTTAGATCCCTCCTTACCAACCCTAGCTCCCACCCACCCCATGTGAGCTTTCTTGTTTAATAGGGCAACTCCTCAGCTACACACAGGGACACAGAACAGCGCTGTTAGAACACACTTAAAAGAGGTTAACTATTTTTTTCTCTTAAGGACAGCTAAGGAACAGGTAGGGGTTTTGGTAGGTCTCTTTTACTTCAATAGGTATTAAAGCTCCACCAACTAAACAATGGCTGGGAAAAATTGTATTGCCAAAGCTGTTGCCCCAGTTACAGCTTTTGCCTTTGTTCAAAGATCCCAATGCCAGTTGAAGGACTGGTTCCATGTGCAGGATGCCTGCATGCTGAAGCTCTCAGGAAACAAGTGGAAGAGCTCAGAGAAGAGATGGCAAGGCTGAGAAGCATTCGAGAGAGTGAAAGGTTCATTGATAAGATGCTTCTTGAAACATCCAACCTCTCCGAAAGAAGTGAAGATGGGAAGCTACAAAAGGAAGAATGTTTGACACGGGTCACCAGAGTCTGCAGAATCAACATTCCAACTTCTCCAGTCCTTGAAGTGGAGGAGGTGAAAGCATCCCAGGAAAGGGAAGAACCAGAGCTCAAGCACCTTAAAGTTGCAGAATCAGTGACCACCAGAAAGTGAAGGGTAGGGGTGGTTGGTGACGCTCTTCTGAGGGGTACCGAGGCATCTATCTGCCAACCAAACCTGGTGTACAGAGAGAAGTGTGCTATCTGCCAGGTGCCAAAATCCATGATGTTATGAAGAGTTTGTTGAGACTCATCCTGCCTACTGACTCTTATCTTATGTTGCTCATCCATGATGGCACAAATGATACTGCTAGGTATCCCTCTGAGCATATGAAAAGTGACTTCATGGCTCTGGGACAGAGGGTGAAGCAGATAGGTGTGTGCAGGTGGTGTTCTCTTCAATCTTCCCTGTTGAGGGTAAAGGCCGAGGCAGAGAAGCTTGCATCCTGGAGATGAATGCATAGCTGCATGGAGTCATTGAGAGAGTTTTGGTTTCCTGGAACATGAGATGATGTTCCAAGGGCTGCAGAGCAGAGATGGCCTCCATCCGTCCAAGAAGGGTCGAAGTGTCTTCAGCAGCAGACTAGCTAACCTACTGAAGAGGGCTTTAAACTAGATTAATTGGGGATGGGTGAAGAAAGCCCACAAGTAAGCAAAAGCGTCCAGGTAAATGAAACATCAAATTCCTCTGTAGAAATGGGTAAAAGGGGCAACATATGGAAAGCAGTGTGTATAAATGCCCGTAGCATGGGAAAAATAATAACAGATTTTGCAGCTTTAATGGAAGAGGCTGACTTGAATTTAGTGGTGGTTACGGAAACATGGTTCATGGACAACCATGACTGGGATGTAATTATACAGGGCTATACTTTATTCAGAAAGGACAGGGTTGGAAGAAGGGGTGGGGGGTGGGGAGGAAAGGGAAAGCGTAGTTACTCACCTGTAACAGGTGTTCTCCAGGAGCAGCAGGAATCAGTCCTCACTTATGGGTGACGTCGGCGCCGACGGAGCCCTCGCGGAGCAATTTTCCCCAGCTTTCAAAGAAAGCCTTTGGAATTGCAGCGCGCATGCGCGGTCGTCTTCCCGCCCAAGGGTGCCATCTTAGCCAGTCAGATGACATAGCTAAAAAAGACAGCATAAAAATTTGCAAAAAGAACATAAGCAGACGATTGCAACTCCAAGGGGAGGAGGGAGGGTAGTGAGGACTGATTCCTGCTGCTCCTGGAGAACACCTGTTACAGGTGAGTAACTACGCTTTCTCCAGGACCAAGCAGGAAGTCAGTCCTCACTTATGGGACTCCCAAGCTCAAGGCTACCGGAGACCCTAAGCACAAAAATGAGCTCCCTCTAGCTCAGCAGCACAGAAGGAAAGAATCTTCGCTGAATTATCACCCACCGGTAGCCCACATCCGGGATGGAGGGTAGGAGTTGCTCAGACCTCAAAGAGATTACGGAGGACTGCCTGTCCGAAAGCACTGTCCCTACGGGACTCCCTCTCGAGACAGTAATGGACCGCAAAAGTCTGGCTCGAAGACCAAGTAGCGGCCCGGCAGATGTCTGCCAGCGGAACAGAGCGGAGGTAAGCCACTGACGTGGCCTTTGCCCGAACGCAATGAGCCGTGACTCTACTTTCTAAGGAGAGTCCGGCTGCCCCATAAGCCCAAGAGATACAGTCCGCCACCCAGATGGACAGAGTACGCTTGGAGACCGGGAGCCCCAATCTATTGGGGTCAAAAGACACAAAAAGCTGAGCAGCTTTACGGTGCTCCCGCGTACGGTCAAGGTAGAAGTTCAGAGCCCTTCTACAGTCCAGGGTATGGAGGACCGTCTCAGCTCGGCTGGAGTGTGGTCTGGGAAAGAAGGTTGGAAGTACCACCTCCTGATTGATGTGAAAAGGGGAGACCACTTTAGGCAGAAATTTTGGGTGAGTCCGTAGGACTACCCTATTCTTGTAGAACCTAGTGTAAGGGGGATCAGACACGAGGGCCTGCAATTCACTTACGCGTCTAGCGGAAGTGAGGGCTATCAAGAACATAGTTTTCCAAGACAGAAAACGGAGAGAACAGGTAGCCATAGGTTCAAAAGGCGGACAGGTGATCCGCTGTAAAACCACATTCAGGTCCCAGTCAGGCGCTGGCGGGCGCAGAGGTGGTTTAAGTAGAAGGAGACCTCGGAGAAACCTCGCTACGAGAGGGTCATTGGAGAGAGGTCTGCCGTCCACCGGCACATGATGTGCTGAAAGAGCACTGAGGTGAACTTTGACGGAGTTGGACTTAAGTCCCAGATTAGAGAGGTGCAGCAAGTACTGCAAGATCACCGACACCGGGCAGGAGAAGGGATCCTGAGACTGTTGGGTACACCAGACTGCAAAGCGACGCCATTTAAGGGCGTAGCATTTGCGGGTAGAAGGCCGTCGCGAAGCCAAGACGACCTCCTCCACCTCCGCCGGCAGGAGAAGGGGAGCAAGGACTACCCTCCCAGCAGCCAGGCCATGAGGTTGAGAGACCTGAGGTTGGGGTGTAGCAGGGACCCCTGATCCTGAGTGAGGAGATCTGGTTGTACCCCCAGAGGGATCGGATCCTCCAGCGCCAGTTGCAGCAGGAGCGGAAACCACGGCTGCCTGGGCCAGCGAGGGGCCACCAGGATCATGAAGGCTTTGTCTCGGAGAACCTTGAAAAGAGTCCGAGAGACTAGCGGGATGGGAGGGAAAGCGTACAGAAGGCTCCCCGACCACGAGATCAGAAAGGCGTCCGCCGCAACCCGAAGGGGGTGTGGCTGACGAGAGCAGAAGCGAGGAAGCTGCCGGTTGTGAGGACTGGCAAAGAGATCCACCGTGGGGAGACCCCACTTGAGGAAAAGCTTCTGAACTACCAAGGGATCCAGACGCCACTCGTGCGGCTGGAGGACCCTGCTGAGTTTGTCTGCAAGGCAATTTTCTTGGCCCGGGAGATAAACTGCCTTGAGGAGAATGCCATGACTGACGGCCCAAGAGCAGAGCTTCTGTGCCTCCCGACAGAGGAGGAAGGAGCCCGTGCCCCCCTGCTTGTTCACGTAGAACATGGCAACTTGATTGTCCGTCTGGACAAGGACGGACTGTTGGGAAGTCAGGTGGGAGAAGGCCTTGAGAGCTAGGCGGATCGCCCTGAGCTCCAGGAAGTTGATCTGCTGAGCCGACTCCCACGTGGTCCAGAGGCCCTGAGTACGTGCCTCTTGGCAATGTGCTCCCCAGCCCAGGAGGGATGCATCGGTGGTCAGCACCCGGGTCGGCTGAGGTGACTGGAAAGGCATTCCGAATATCAGGTTCGGCTGCCGGAGCCACCACCGGAGAGACGAGACCAGCGGCTCGGAAACGCGCACCAGGTCTGCTAGGCCGCCCGTGGCTTGTCGCCACTGCTGGCGGAGACACCATTGAGCAGACCGCATATTCAGGCGGGCATTGGGGGTCACATGGACGGTGGAAGCCATATGGCCGAGCAGTCTCAGGAAGCGCCTGGCGGAGACCAGGGGCTGGCTGCGAAAACGGTCGGCTAGGTCCATGAGCTGTTGAGCCCTGTCGAGCGGTAGGTACGCTCGCGCCTGCGGAGTGTGCAGCCTTGCGCCGATGAACTCGAGATCCTGTGAGGGGAGCAAAGTGGACTTTGCGAAGTTTATAACAAAGCCCAAGTGCTGCAGCAGAGTCACCGTGCGGCACGTGGCGCTGGTGACCTCCTGAGCGGACGCTGCTCTGATGAGCCAGTCGTCGAGGTACGGAAAGACATAGAGGCCGTGAAGCCGGAGATGGGCTGCCACGACCGCGAGACATTTTGTGAAGACTCGCGGTGCGGAGGACAGGCCAAAGGGCAGTACTCTGTACTGGTAATGATTTCCTGCCACCACAAACCTTAGGTATTGGCGGTGGCTTGGGTGGATGAGGATGTGCGTGTAGGCATCCTTTAGATCCAAGGAGCATAGCCAATCTCCCTGCTGGAGGTAGGGCAGAAGGATTCCAAGGGTAAGCATTTTGAACTTCTCCCGCACAAGGAACTTGTTGAGGTTGCGCAAGTCCAGGATGGGTCTGAGGCCCCCTGTTCTCTTTGGTATCAGGAAATACCTTGAATAAAAGCCTTGACCTCTCAGGTGGTGTGGCACCGGTTCCACCGCCTGTTCCTGCAGAAGACCTGCTAACTCCTGAAGGAGCAACTCCCTGTGCAGAGGGGGGCGCGGAGGCTCTCCCGGAAAATAGGAGGGAGGGACCTGATGGAAGTGGAGAAGGTAGCCTTCTCGCACGACCTGAAGCACCCAGGCATCTGCGGTGATGCTGGACCACCTGTGGGCGAAGTGAACCAGCCGGCCTCCGGTGCTGGGAGGAACCAGCGGGGGGGGAGAGGCTATGCTGAGCGAGTCAAAAGCCCCCACCCTGCTGAGCAGGGGCTGGTGGTGCAGGCTTGGGGGCTTGCTGCCTACGGGACCCGTTACCCCGTCCCTTGGCCTGCTGGCCCTGTTGGGGAGCTGCAGGGGCCTGATAATGGGGGTATTGTTTGTAGGCAGCCGCCTTCCTCGGGTAAAAGGACTTTTTCCCCCGAGCCCTTCTTTTTCTGGGAAGGGGCGGAGGTCTTCCTAGAAAGCCTGGTCCTGGTGAGAGTCTCAGTCTCAATTTGTGCAGCCTTTTCCGCCATGGGCTTGCCAAAGAGGTTTTCGCCTCGGCAGGGGACATCGACCAAGTTGTCCTGTACCCAGGGCTCAAGGTCTGACGACTGAAGCCAAGCCTGTCGGCGGGCACCGATGCCGGCTGCGGCCACTCGAGCCGAGGCTTCAAAGCCATCATAGGCTGCTCGGGACATGAACTTTGAGCATTCCCGAATGCCCGTGGACAAGGCTAGGAACCTCCGCAAGGGCTCCTCGGAGAGACCAGCAGAGAATCCGGCTAGCTCTTTAGCCAGATCCCGGAGATACATGCCCATGTATAGCTGGTAAGTCTGGACACGACATGCGAGCATAGAGCCCTGGAAGCACTTCTTGCCAAGGCCATCCAGGTTACGGGCCTCCCTTCCAGGAGGCACCGAGGAGTGCATCTTCTGGCTCTTAAGACGATGCATGGCCGATTCCACTACCATGGAATGGTGTTGTGGCAGCTGTGCCTTTTGAAAGCCAGGGCTCTTGCGGACCCGATAGATAGAATCGACCCGCTTGCTCAGGACCGGCGAGGAGGCCGGACTCTCCCACATGCGGAAGAGTAGTCGTTCCAGCATAGGAGGGACCGGCACAGTAAAGTGTTCCCTCGCGGGAGAGTCATACTGGAGGGCGTCGAGCTCTTCGGCTCGAGGCTCCTCCTCGGGATCCGCAGGGAAGGCCAAAGCCTTGGCCATATCCCTAACGAAGTCCGAGAACCAGGCATCCTCCGGGGGGGACTGCTTCCGAGGCTCGGACTCCGGTGAGTCCGATGGGACACACCGAGTCCGGAAAGAATCAGGTGACTCTTCCTCCTCAGACTCCCAGACCGACTCCGACGAGGACTCGGTGGGGTCGGCCCGGGCAGGGCGCGGCGCCAGCCGCCCCGACGCCGAGGGAGTCGGCGTCGGCGACCTCGGTCCCGAACGGGAGGCCGAGGGTGACCTCGACCGAGGATCGACTCGAGTTCTCATCGACTCGAGGATCTGCTCGGTCTCCGGGGTCGACTTGGACGTCGACGTCCCGGCGGTCGGGGCAGCGGCGCCAGCGAGGCCAGCGAGCAGTGCCCGCTGCTGGTCCATGAAGGCAGACAGTCTGCTCTCCAAGGCCGTCAACCTGAGTCCGAGCTCAGGTGACCCAGCAGCCCCCGACTCGGGCCCCGACGGCGTCGGGCCCGACGTCGGCTGTCGCGGAGGCGAGTCCAGAAGGACCACAGGACTTACCCGGGCAGGCATCTCCGACTCCAGGCGAGGTCGCTTCGGGATGTGTTCCTTCTCCAAGGACCCGGGGCGGCTGTCGGGGCTATGCGACCTGGCCCTCGCGGAACCAGGAGCGTCCACCGACGCCGCCCTCGCGGGTTTTTCCTTCCGACGATGGTCCCCGGAGGGAGAACCCCGGTCGGAGGAGCTCCGGCGACGGTCCGAGCTGGAGCCTTTCGACACGGAGGCCTCCGACGAGGTCCGGGTACGGCTGGGGTCAGCGAAGATTCTCTCACGCTGATGCCGCCGACTTCTCAACGCCTTTGAGGACAGTTTGCTGCAGGGCCCACAGATCAGTTCCTCATGATCCGGGCCCAGGCAGCGGAGGCAAAAGTCGTGTGTGTCGGTCAGTGACATATTTCAGTCACACCGACCACACCGCTTAAACCCACTGGCAGCCATCGGGGGAAAAAGGGCCCCTGCGAGGTCAAAGGACCGGGCTGCCAGGGAAACCGAAAACGAAAGCTGACTAAGTCAGAAAAACCGAAAAAAGTACGAGGACTCGAGACCGGCGTCGCGAGTCCGGGCGGGAAAACGATTGGCGTCGAACCGAAAGAAAAAAGGATAAAATAAAGAAGAATATCAACTTTTTCACGGGGACAAGACGGGGACGTCTGTAGGGCTCCGCGGAAAAAAGAAGACTGGCTAAGATGGCACCCTCGGGCGGGAAGACGACCGCGCATGCGCGCTGCAATTCCCAAAGGCTTTCTTTGAAAGCTGGGGAAAATTGCTCCGCGAGGGCTCCGTCGGCGCCGACGTCACCCATAAGTGAGGACTGACTTCCTGCTTGGTCCTGGAGAAAGAGAAATCCATTTGCACTGAAGTGATATAAGATCCCCCTCACTGGGAGAAGAAGTGGATGGAGATTTAATAGAAGACAGAAGCAGCATTGCCATGAAAGGAGAAGTGCTACTGATAGGTGATTTCAATATGTCAGATGTTGACTGGCACATCTCTGCTGCGGTGTCATCTAAGTTAGGACATCCTGTATTCTCTACGGGGAGAACTAATCAGGCAACTATTAACAGAACCCACACGTGGCCATACTGGACTTGGTGCTTACCAATGGGGAAAGTGTTTCTGATGTTATAGTGGGAGATCACCTCGCATCCAGTGATCACTAGATGGCATGGTTCAATATTAGGATTAGGGCTAATAAAATCCATTCAAAAGCAAGGGTCTTAGACTTTAGGAAATCTAACTTTGCCAAGATGAGACAATACCTCAAGGAGTTGTTAGCAGGATGGGAACAGCTGGGGGATGTAGAAAAGGTGTGGGCAAAACTGAAAAGGGATATTTTAAGAACAAACCTTTGTGTTAGAAAGGTAAATAAATGTAAAAGGAAAAGGAGGTCACTATGGTTCTCAAAATAAATAAAAAAAATAAGAAAAAGAGGGAGGCCTTCAGGAAATAAAAGAGATCACAGAGAGGAAGACTAGCGATTATATTTGAAAAAAAAAAACAGAGAAGCTATCAAAGTAGTCAGGAAACAAAGATACAAAAAGAAGAAATAGCCAGAGATATGTTAGTGAGAGGAGGGAGGACAAAAGTGGTAATGTCAGACTCAAGGGTGAAGGGCAAGAATATATAGAAGCTGATGAGGATAAAGCGTAATTGAAACAAATATTTGTTCTGTGTTCACAGATGAAGGGCCAGGAGCAGGACCTCAGAAAACACCCACAAATAGGAACAGAAGTGATGGGGAGCTCGAACAATTTTCAGAAAACTGTGTTCATGAGGAACTAGCTAAACTAAAAATAGACAAAGTGATGGGACCGGATGGGATACATCTGAGAATACTGAAGGAACTTGGGGACATTCTAGCATCTCCACTGACTGACCTTTTAACTGCTTCTTTGGAGTTCGGAGTGGTCCCAGAGGCCTGGAGAAAGGCACATGTGGTCCCTTAACACAAAAGCGGAAGCAAGGATGAGGTTGAAAACTACAGGCTGGTTAGTCTAACCCAGAGGTTCCCAACTCCAGTCCTGGAGGGCCAAACACCATTCAGGTTTTCAGGCTGTCCCTAATAAATATGCATGAGATGCATTTGCATGCACTGCCCACATTGTATTCAAATGTATCTCATGCATATTCATTAGGGACAGCCTGAAAACCTGAATGGTGTTTGGCCCTCCAGGACTGCAGTTGGGAACCTCTGGTCTAACCTCTATGGCGAGTAAATTATTGGAAACGCTGCTAAAAGAGAGAACAGTGAGGTTTCTGCAGTTCAATGGATTGCAGGATCCAAGGCAGAATGGGTTTACCATAGGCAAGTCTTGTCAGACAAATCTGATTGATTTCTTTGACTGGGTGACCAGGAAGTTGGACCGAGGGAGAGCCCTAGATTTGGTGTACTTCGATTTCAGTAAAGCCTTTGACACCATTCCGCACAGGTGACTTATAAAAAAAACTGAGCACCCTAGGGATGGGACCCTAAAGTTACTTGATTGGGTTACAAATTGGTAGAGTGGGAGGTGGCAAAGTGTACAGGTAAATGGAGCCCACTCTGAGAAGGACGTTACCAGCGGTGTGCCACAGAGATCTGTCCTTTGTCTGATTCTTTTTAACATCTTTGTTAGTGATATTGCAGAAGGGCTGTCGGGTAAGGTCCGTGCAGAGGGTGGCTACTAAAATGATTAGTGGTCTTCATTATAACAGACAAAGATCTTAATATGCATTCTTTAGAGGACAAGCGGGATCGAGGAGATATAATAGAGATGTTTAAATACTTCTGTGGCATAAATGCACAGGAGTTTCTTTTGACTGAAAGCAATCTCTGATACGAGGAGATATAGGAAGAGGGTGAAAGGGGATAGACAGGAATAATATGTGGAAATATTTCTTTACGGATAGAGAGCTAGATGTGTGGAATAATCTCCCAGCGAAGGTGGCAGAGATGAGGACAGTGAATTCAAAAAAGCATGGGACAAACACAGAGGATCTCTATAGGTAAAAAGGGGACTATTGTAGTTGATATGGAAGAGTAGACTAGATAGACCTTGTGGTCTTTTTCTGCCTTCATGTTTCTACATTTCTGTCTACTTAGTAAAGAAGTAGATCACTGAAACAAAGATAAATTAAAAGTCTAAAATGTATTTGTTATATTAGGCAACTAGTAAAATACAAATATAGCTAGAAAATGCAAGTGAGTATCATTACATACCAAAACAAGCTGGTTTTCATTCTTTAGGTGGTCTTTCAGGCTGTTTTTGGCCCAACGCTGCCATTTTAAGTCAACTCCTAAATAATCTCTTATCAGATGCTGCTAAAGACATTACCTCATTACATAAACGAGACTTGGCAAGCATAAGAAAGCACAGGAAGAAGAGTTCAGACTTCTTTATACTCCCTCCATATTTTAAATCCTGTCAAACTAATGAGTTAACTAGAAAATGACTGATTAAAAACATTCCTAGGAAACTCAAGTGTGTGCAAACAGCTAATCATTCTCTGTGCTATGAATTACAGTAACTTGTTTAGAACTGCTTTCTAAATTCTGGTAAGTAATTGGGTAGAACACAATATTGCGAGAACTTGAAAGAATAATCGTTCTGGTATGGAAATCTCTGCATGTGTTAGTAAAATTCAGTGACCTTATCCAATCACAACTAATTCGTATTTGAGTTTCTTCTATTTGGTAACTAAAGAATCTCTTTTTAATGTATGTAATACATTGTTATGTCTATTCCATTCTCCCATGTTCACAGGAAACCATGACAAGATTCCTCAGACATATCATTAAGGAACGACGTCAGGCTCAAAATTCAAGATAGCCAGACAGTTTGTCAAGGTGAAAGCACTCCTTAGACAGAAAACTACATATATTAGATTGTATTGGATGGTAAGCTAGTTGATCTTGAAGTTGGCTCTCACTGCTCTAGGACAGGCATGTCCAACAGGTAGATCGCGATCTACCTATAGATCGCGGAGGGGTCAGAGGTAGATTGCCAGCCCCAATTGGCTCCATCTATCCAGCAGCTCGCCCTGTTGCTAGGAGAGAGCTTGTGCTGGCAGGTCGTCTGCCAAAGGCTTGCCGCCGCCGCTGCTGATCCTTTGCCTTTCTTTTTTCCCTGCCAGCAGGAATTTTGCCTGCGGGTGTATTGGGGGTGCTTGTTGTTTTCGTGCCAATAGTTTGTGGGTACCCCAGAGGGCCGCCACCGCACCCCGCGATGAGACGCCACAGGCCTGGTGTCATACCTGGTCTCCTGCCTCTCAGAATCACCCATTCCTGCCCCCGCCCCAACACCCCTTAGAAGTGTGTTATATACTGGGCGATATCCATTCGCCTGGGCTTTACCTAAGAACATAAGAACATAAGATATGCCATACTGGGTCACACCAAGGTCCATCAAGCCCAGTATCCTGTTTCCAACAGTGGCCAATCTAGGTCATACGTACCTAGCAGTTTCCCCAAAAGACACAGGTTCTGCAATGCTTGTACTAGATCAAGCATTGATATCCTGGGTCCCTTCTTAATAATGGTTTATGGACCTTTCCTCCAGGAACTTGTCCAAACCTTTTTTAAACCCAGCTACACTAACAGCCTTTACTACATCCTCCGGTAACAAATTCCAGAGTTTGATTACAGGTTGAGTGAAAAAATATTTTCTTTTATTAGTCTTAAATAGTTTACCCTGTAGCTTCATTGCATGTCCCCTAGTCTTCCTATATTCTGATAAAGTAAACAGTCGATCTACGTTTACCCGTTCCACTCCGTTCATTAATTTATAGACTTCTACCATATCTCCCCTCAGCCGTCTCTTTTCCAGGTTAAAGAGCCCTAACCTTTTTAGTCATTCTTCATAGGAGTATCCTTTTATCCCCTTTACCATTTTGGTGGCTCTTCTCTGAACCTTTTCTAATAACGCTATATCCTTTTTTAGATACGGTGACCAGAACTGCACACAATATTCAAGGTGCGGTCTCACCATGGAACGGTATAGAGGCATTATAATATCTTTTGTTTTATTTTCCATTCCTTTCCTTATGATACCTAGCATTCTATTTGCTCTCTTGGCCGCCGCTGCACACTGGGCTGAGGGTTTTAACATGTTATCCACAATGACGCCTAAATATTTTTCCTGGGTGGTGGTTCCTAATGTGGAACCTTGCATTGTGTAACCACAGTTTGGGTTGTTCTTCCCTAGGTGCATAACTTTGCACTTGTCCACATTAAATTTCATCTGCCATTTTGATGCCCAGTCTTCCAATTTACATATCACAGGGATTCATGCTTATTTTCTTAGACATTTCATCTGCTTTCAACACTGTGTCTCATCAACTTCTACTAAACAGACTACACAGTATCAGTATCCAAGGCACCACCTTAAAATGGTGGTGCCTGAATACACTTACCTGAATACACTTACCTGAATACATTTACCGTATTAGTTGTGTTGTGTGCTGGTCGTTGGTCGCTTTATAGTTCGCTTTCATTAAACGTTTTCGGGCAGACACAACAAAGTGTCAAGAATTTGGTGATTTTGGCGGGCTTTTCCAATTTTGTTCTAACTTGCCTATGCCTTGCCTTTGAATTGGTTCAAACCACTGTGACTTTTGCTTGCCTCTGCAATTTTATTTTGCTTGGCCTTTGCATTGATTCTACACTGTGTGCAGAATTTATTAAATCGCGTGTGGTGGTATTTGAACGCGTGTGGCGGTATTTGATTTTATCTGGTTTGCTGGACAGGTGTTTGAGTTTTTTTGATGATTGTTTGGTGGTATTTGATTATTGGTGCCAGTATGATGAATTCTTATTTTTACTTTTAGAACTGCATGTGTGGTTTTGGCATCTCCAGTCTTTGAATTGCACATCATCCAGAGGTCTTCAGTTCCTGTTGATCTTTAATACTTTGGGACAGTGACAGTTTTGGACCAGATTCAGCCAGTGTTTATACTAACTTAGCAGATTTGGCCTTCTTAGAGCCAACCACCCCAGTATAACGAAGATGAGTGTTCCAAAGAAGAGCAAAACCTACCACTTTCATGATGAATGGGAAATGGACTACTTCATCATGGTGAAAGACAAGTGTTGTTGTCTAATTTGTAACGCCCCAGTATCCTTACCCAAAAAGGGTAATCTGGAACGTCATTATAAGGCTCTGCATAGCAATAGGTTTGATGCTGATTTTCCACCCAAAAGTGAAATTTGTAAACTGAAGCTCAAAGAACTTAAATCGAAATGGCTACTCAGGAACAACTGATGACGAAGCCAAGGTCACATTTGGTCAATGCAACCCATAGCATCCTTCAAGGTCAGCAACATGATCGCAAAGAAATGCAAACCTTTCACTGAAGGGGAATTTGTAAAAGATCGTTTTCTTGAAGCAACCGACAATGTTTTTGAAGGATTTAGAAATGAGAAAGATATAGCTGCTATTCAAGATGTACAATTGTCAAGAAACACAGTCATGCGATGAATAGAAAAGATGTGTGGAGACACAATTGAACAATTGTTGGAGGATGTTTCAAATTGTGCTGCTTTCTCACTCAAACTGGATGAATCTACAGACATAAGAGACAAAGCTCAGTTACTAGACTTTATCCAGATGGTTTTTGAAGACTTCAGTGTTAAAGAAGAACTACTTGGAATGATTTCTTTAAAAGGGAGAACTACCGGTCAGGAAATATTCAGTTCTTTTTATTCTTTTGTAACAAAGTGTAATCTTCCATTGCATAGACTTGTTTCCATCACTACTGATGGAGCAAGAGCAATGACAGGTGAGGTTAACAGTTTCATAGCCCTCTGTAGACAGCATTACGACTTCCCAGATTTCCTTTCTTACCACTGCATCATTCACCAGCAAGTTTTGGCAAGCAAGAGACTCAATACAAAGACTGTCATGGACATCACTTTCAAAATTGTAAATTCAGTTCATGGAAGATCACTTCAAAGACAGCTTTTCAATCTTACTCTTGATGAAGGGGCAGCGGAAATCATTTTGCACACAGATGTAAAGTGGCTATGTAGGCACAAATTTCTGCAAAGATTTTGTGATTTGCTTAATGAAATAAGAGTTGTTTTTGAAGGACAGGGGAGATGACCAAGCAGAGTTGGAAGATGAGGAGTGGTTATGTGATCTGGCATTTCTTGCTGACTTTACAGGCGAAGTGATATGAACCTTGAACTACAAGGTAAAAACAAATGCATTGGTGAGATGAGTACAGTTTCATCCTACAAGAGCAAATTTGAGCTAATGACGACTGACCTTGCAAACACTTTTGATCATTCTCCTAATACGCAGGACCATCTGGGACAATATCCAAATTTTGTTTTTCAGAACGAGATGTATGTGACAGAAATCTGTTCTGTTATTTAGGAATTAGAAAATAGATTCTGTGACTTCCAAAAAATTGGAACAGTTGTGGAGTACTTGTCATACTCATTAAAAGTTGATGTGGACATTAAAGAAACTGCAGCTGCTATCAGTAAAAATTACTCATTGAACAAGCCATCTCTTGAAAACGAAATATTAACCCTTAAAAATGACTTTTTTCTCAAGACCCGTGCTGAGCAAGAATTGTTTTGGAAGCTAGTGCCTAGAGACAAATTTCCCAACTTGAGAAGATGCAGTGAAGCTGTACACTCCTGTTTTGGTTCAACTTATTTGTGTGAATCTGCGTTTTCCCATCTGAAAATGACACAGTACACAACGTTCCAACATGACAGATGAACATCAAGGATTCCCTGAGACTGGCCCTCACACAATATTCACCCAGCTTCAAAAATCTGGAGGATGAAATGCAGGCTCAGACTTCTCACTAATGAGCGAAATATTAAAGATTGTGCAAGATCAGCCTGGATCAATACTTGACCTAAATTTAACACAAATTACTCAATAAAAGTTAAAGAAAGTTATTAAGACAGTTAAAGAAAGTTATTACTCAATAAAACTTTAAGAAAAAATGTACTTTCCATTTCCCCTCGCAGTTCTTAATGGATCTTAGTCTCTGTTTTGTTTTTGCCTAATTTGCTTAACAGCTGATCACATTCAAGTAAATGACAGAAGGTTCATTAAAATGGGGGCGGGGAGAATCCTCAAACTTTATTGGGTTAAAATTTAATTTGAAACTAATTTGAAACTTAATTTTCATGGTGGTAGATCACCACACTTCTGGCCGGAAAAAGTAGATCACAACCTGTTCGAAGTTGGACATGCCTGCTCTAGGAGTATCTAGTAATATCAAAGCCTTTCCCAATTGTCTGTTATGGGGGAGGAGAGTTATGATGTTACTCAAGTACTATAATTCTGCTATAGCAGTAAGGAATCTTCTTCGAGCTAAACTAACTCCTAGGTTGGATGGAGAATGGAGAACTCTCACCTGGCTGGACAGCGTAGTTACTCACCTGTAACAGGTGTTCTCCAGGAGCAGCAGGAATCAGTCCTCACATATGGGTGACGTCGGCGCCGATGGAGCCCTCGCGGAGCAATTTTCCCCAGCTTTCAAAGAAAGCCTTTGGGAATTGCAGCGCGCATGCGCGGTTGCCTTCCCGCCCAAGGGTGCCATCTTAGCCAGTCTGATGACATAGCTAAAAGACAGCATAAAATATGCAAAAAAACTTAAGCAGATTATTGCAACTCCACGGGGAGGAGGGAGGGTTGTGAGGACTGATTCCTGCTGCTCCTGGAGAACACCTGTTACAGGTGAGTAACTACGCTTTCTCCAGGACCAAGCAGGAAGTCAGTCCTCACATATGGGACTCCCAAGCTTAAGGCTACCGGAGACCCTAAGCACAAAAATGAGCTCCCTCTAGCTCAGCGGCACAGAAGGAAGGAATCTTCACTGAATTATCACCCACTGGTAGCCCCCATCCGGGATGGAGGGTAGGAGTTGCTCAAACCTCGAAGAGATTTCGGAGGACTGCCTGTCCGAAAGCACTGTCCCTGCGGGACTCCCTCTCGAGACAGTAATGGACCGCAAAAGTCTGGCTCGAAGACCAAGTAGCGGCCCGGCAGATGTCTGCCAGCGGAACAGAGCGGAGGTAAGCCACTGACGTAGCCTTCGCCCGAACACAATGAGCCGTGACTCGACTTTCTAAGGAGAGTCCGGCTGCCCCATAAGCCCAAGCGATACAGTCAGCAACCCAGATGGACAGAGTACGCTTGGAGACCGGGAGCCCCAATTTATTGGGGTCAAAAGACACAAAAAGCTGAGCAGCTTTACGGTGCTCCCGCGTACGGTCAAGGTAGAAGTTCAATGCCCTTCTACAGTCCAGGGTATGCAGGACCCTTTCAGCTCGGCTGGAGTGAGGCCTGGGAAAGAAGGTTGGAAGTACCACCTCCTGATTGATGTGAAAAGGGGAGACAACTTTTGGAAGAAATTTTGGGTGAGTCCGTAGGACTACCCTATTTTTGTAGAACCGAGTGAAAGGGGGATCAGACACGAGGGCCTGCAATTCACTTACGCGTCTAGCGGAAGTGAGGGCTATCAGGAATAAGGTTTTCCACGAAAGAAAACGCAGAGAACAGGTAGCCATCGGTTCAAAACGCGGACAGGTGATCCGCTGTAAAACCACATTCAGATCCCAGTCAGGTGCTGGCGGGCGCAGAGGTGGTTTAAGTAGAAGGAGACCTCGGAGAAACCGTGCTACGAGAGGGTCGCTGGAAAGAGGTCTGCCGTCCACCGGCACATGGTGTGCTGAAAGAGCACTGAGGTGGACTTTGACGGAGTTGGACTTAAGTCCCAGATTAGAGAGGTAGAGCAGGTACTGCAAGACCACCGACACCGAGCAGGAGAAGGGATCCTGAGACTGCTGTACACACCAAACGGAAAAGCGACGCCATTTAAGGGTGTAGCATTTGCGGGTAGAAGGTCGCCGAGACGCTAGGACGACTTCTTCCACCTCTGCCGGCAGGAGAAGGGGAGCAAGGACTACCCTTTCAGCCGCCAGGCCATTAGATTGAGAGATCTGAGGTTGGGGTGTAGCAGAGACCCCTGATCCTGTGTTAGGAGATCCGGTTGAAACCCCAGAGGGAACGGATCCTCTACCGCCAATTGCAACAGGAGTGGAAACCACGGCTCTCTGGGCCAGCGAGGAGCCACCAGGATCATGGAAGCTTTGTCCCGGAGAACCTTGAATAGAGTTCGAGAGACTAGCGGGATGGGAGGAAAAGCATAGAGAAGGCTTTCCGACCATGAGAGTAGAAAAGCATCTGCCGCTACCCGAAGGGGATGTGGCTGACGAGAGCAGAAGCGAGGAAGTTGCCGGTTGAGAGGACTGGCAAAGAGATCCATTGTGGGGAGGCCCCACTTCAGAAAAAGTTTCTGAACTACCAAGGGATCCAGACGCCACTCGTGCGGCTGGAGTATCCTGCTGAGTTTGTCCGCCAGGCAATTCTCTTGGTCTGGGAGATAAACTGCCTTGAGAAGAATGCCGTGACTGACGGCCCAAGAGCAGAGCTTCTGAGCTTCTCGGCAGAGAAGGAAGGAGCCCGTGCCCCCCTGCTTGTTCACGTAGAACATGGCAACTTGATTGTCCGTCTGGACAAGGACGGACCGGTGAGAAGTCAGGTGGGAGAAAGCCTTGAGCGCCAGACGGATTGCTCTAAGCTCCAGGAAGTTGATCTGTTGAGCAGACTCCCAAGCGGTCCAGAGACCTTGAGTACATGCCCCCTGGCAATGTGCTCCCCAACCCAGGAGGGAAGCATCGGTCGTCAGCACTTGAGCCGGCTGAGGCGACTGAAACGGCATTCCGAGCACCAGGTTCGGCCGATGAAGCCACGACTGTAGGGAAGAGGCCAGCGGCCCGGAGATGCGCACTAAGTCGGCTAGTGCGCCGGTGGCTTGTTGCCATTGCTTGCGAAGGCACCATTGAGCAGGCCGCATATTCAGGCGAGCATTGGGGGTCACGTGGACGGTGGAAGCCATATGGCCGAGTAGTCTCAGGAAGCGCCTGGCGGAGACCAGGGGCTGGCTGCGAAAACTGCCGGCTAGGTCCATGAGCCGTTGAGCCCTGTCGAGAGGCAGGAAAGCTCGTGCCTGAGGAGTGTGCAGTCTTGCGCCGATGAACTCGAGATCCTGTGAGGGGAGCAAAGTGGACTTTGCGAAGTTTATGACAAAGCCCAAGTACTGCAGAAGAGTCACCGTGCAGTGTGTGGCATTGGTGACTGCCGGAGAGGACGATGCTCTGATGAGCCAGTCGTCGAGGTACGGAAAGACATAGAGGCCGTGAAGCCGGAGATAGGCCGCCACCACCGCGAGACATTTTGTGAAGACTCGCGGTGCGGAGGATAGGCCAAAGGGCAGTACTCTGTACTGGTAATGATTTCCTGCCACCACAAACCTTAGGTATTGGCGGTGACTTGGGTGGATGAGGATGTGCGTGTAGGCATCTTTTAGATCCAAGGAGCATAGCCAATCTCCCTGCTGGAGGTAGGGCAGAAGGATTCCAAGGGTAAGCATCTTGAACTTCTCCCTCACGAGGAACTTGTTGAGGTTGCGCAAGTCCAGGATGGGTCTGAGGCCTCCTGTCCTTTTTGGTATTAGGAAATACCTGGAATAAAAGCCTTGACCTCTCAGGTGGTGGGGCACCGGTTCCACAGCCTGTTCCTGAAGAAGACTTGCTAACTCCTGAAGGAGTAAGTCCCTGCGCAGAGGGAGTCGAGGAGGTTCTCCCGGAAAATAAGAGGGAGGGACCTGATGGAAGTGGAGAAGATATCCTTCTCTCACGACTTGAAGCACCCAGGCATCTGAAGTGATGTTGGACCACCTGTGGGCGAAGTGAACCAGCCGGCCTCCTATGCTGGGAGGAGCCAGCTGAGGGGGAGAGGCTATGCTGAGGAAGTCAAAAACCCCCACCCTGCTGAGCAGGGGCTGGTGGTGCAGGCTTGGGGGCTTGCTGCCTACGGGACCCGTTACCCCGTCCCTTGGCCTGCTGGCCCTGTGGGGGAGCTACGGAGGCCTGATATTGAGGGTAGTGTTTATAGGCAGCCGCCTTTCTCGGGTAAAAGGACTTCTTTCCCGAGCCCTTCTTTTTCTGGGAAGGGGCGGAGGTCTTCCTAGAAAGCCTAGTCCTGGTGAGAGTCTCCGTCTCGATTTGTGCAGCCTTTTCAGCCATGGGCTTGCCAAAGAGGTTCTCACCTCTGCAGGGGACATCGACCAACTTGTCCTGCACCCAGGGTTCAAGGTCAGACGACTGAAGCCAAGCCTGTCGGCGGGCACCGATGCCAGCTGCGGCTATTCGAGCCGATGCTTCAAAGCCATCATAGGCTGCTCGGGACATGAATTTGGAGCATTCCCGAATACCAGTTGTCAAGGCCAGGAACCTCCGCAAAGGTTCCTCGGACAGTCCAGCGGAGAATCCGGCTATCTCTTTAGCCAGGTCTCGGAGATACATGCCCATGTATAGCTGGTAGGTCTGGACACGACAAGCCAGCATAGAGCCCTGGAAACACTTCTTACCAAGGCCATCCAGGTTACGGGCCTCCCTGCCTGGAGGCACCGAGGAGTGCATCTTTTGGCTCTTAAGCCTATGCATGGCCGATTCCACTACCATGGAATGGTGTGGCAGCTGTGCTTTTTGGAAGCCAGGACTCTTGCGGACTCGATAGATGGAATCGACCCGCTTGCTTAATAACGGCGACGAGGCCGGACTCTCCCACATGCGGAAGAGTAGTCGTTCCAGCATGGGAGGAACCGGTACAGTAAAGTGCTCCCGGGCGGGAGAGTCGTACTGAAGGGCGTCGAGCTCTTCGGCTCGAGGCTCCTCCTCGGGATCCGCAGGGAAGGCCAAAGCCTTGGCCATATCCCTGACGAAGTCCGAGAACCGGGCATCCTCCGGAGGGGACTGCTTCCGAGGTTCGGACTCAGGTGAGTCCGAGGGGACACACCGAGTCCGAAACGAATCAGGTGACTCTTCCTCTTCAGACTCCCAGGCCGACTCCGAGGAGGAATCGGTGGGGTCGGCTCGGGCAGGCGGAGGCGTCGGCCGCCCCGACGCCGAGGGAGTCGGCAGCGACGACCTCGGTCCCGAACGGGAGGCCGAGGGTGACCTCGACCGAGGATCAACTCGAGTTCGCATGGACTCGAGGATCGGCTCGGTTTCCGGGGTCGACTTAGACGTCGACGTCCTGGCAGTCGGGGCAGTGGCGCCAGCGAGGCTAGTGATCAGTGCCCGCTGCTGGTCCATGAAGGCAGATAGTCTGCTCTCCAAGGCCGTCAACCTGAGTCCGACCTCAGGTGACCCAGTAGCCCCCGACTCGGGCCCCGACGGCGTCGGGCCCGACGTCGGACATCTCGGAGGCGAGTCCAGAAGGACTACAGGACTTACCCGAGCAGGCAACTCCGACTCCAGGCGAGGTCGCTTCGGGAGGTGCTCCTTCTCCAAAGACCCGGGACGGCTATCGGGGCTATGCGACCTGGCCCTCGCGGAGCCAGGAGCGTCCACCGACGCCGCCCTCGCGGGTTTTGCGTTCCGTCGATGGTCCCCGGAGGGAGAACCCCTGTTGGAGGAGCTTCGGCGATGGTCAGAGCTGGAGCTTCTGGATGCCGAGGCCTCCGACGAGGTCCGGGTACGGCCGGGGTCAGCGAAGATTCTATCCCGCTGGTGCCGCCGACTCCTTAACGCTTTGGAGGACATTTTGCCACAGGCTCCACAGATCAGTTCTTCATGATCCGGGCCCAGGCAGCGGAGGCAATTATCGTGTGTGTCAGTGAGTGACATATTTCTGTCACACTGACCACACCGCTTGAAACCACTGGCAGCCATCGGGGGAAAAAGGGCCCCTGCAAAGTCAAAGGACCGGGCTGCCAGCGAAAAACCGAAAACGAAACTGACCAAAATCAGAAAAACTGAAAAATAAGAGAAGGACTCGCAACGGCGTCGCGAGTCCGGGCAGGAAAACGACCGGCGTCGAACCGAAGTGAAAAAAGAGAAAAACTCACGAAAATCAACTTTTTCAGCGGGGACACGACGGGTACGTCTGTAGGGCTCCGCGGAAAAAAGAAGACTGGCTAAGATGGCACCCTTGGGCGGGAAGGCGACCGCGCATGCGTGCTGCAATTCCCAAAGGCTTTCTTTGAAAGCTGGGGAAAATTGCTCCGCGAGGGCTCCGTCGGCGCCGACGTCACCCATATGTGAGGACTGACTTCCTGCTTGGTCCTGGAGAAAATACGTTTTGTTGAATTTTGAGCATGAGATTCTCCTTTAGAAGCAAAAAGGAAGAGAAGAAATATTATAAAAAAACTACACAGAATTTCTTCAAATACAGTGTCAGTTTTGGTTTATTGCCTTAAATAGCTTAAACAGCACAGCTTTCTGGCATGTGCTAGGACAGTGGATATCAAGAAGTGAGGGCATGAAAACCCTAAATTTATGAGGCAATGAAAAACTTATAACTTACAATTTTTGACATGAACGATCTATGCTTTGTGTGATAAAGCACAGAAGTCATTGAAGCACAGCAGCAGAAAATCAAGAACCAGAATAGGACCGTACTATCTGTTGGCTAGCACAGGCCACTATAAAGCAACAGATCTAATATTGATGTCATTCTCAGGCAAGCGGTTTCTTGAATGCCAGAGAATGACACTGCTATTAGTTCCCTGAAACAGCCACTTTAATCTAGTCAAGTGATGATTGTGATAAATCTTACTAGAAATTAAATAAGATGCGGGTTGGCACAAGTAGAATGGTGTAAACAGTAATTACCAAACCTACAGGTTTAAAATGTAAATCCCTGCTTTGTAAAGCACCTATGGTCAACAACTTATACAAACTCCTCTTCAAATATACTGATATTAGCATTCTGCAAAACCATATTGCCAAGTAAAATCAATAGCTAATGATTAAAGCAATATAAGACAACTTATATTTTTGGGTGAAAATGTGCTCTGTCTTACAGATCCTTTAGTCCCTGACTGCCAGTATCATGTCATTAGAAACAAAATCAAAATTTTATTAAACATTTGGACAAGTGCAAACAAATCACAGACCCTGCACTGCCACGTGTACCAAGCTAGACTAACGGAGACAAATTAAAAATCAGTCACTTTATATGAAAGTACAGTATCCTGATGCCATGTAGCTTTCAACTGAAAACACAATCTCTCTTGATATCATCAAAAGAATCAGTCCAAGTCTTTTTTTTTTTGCTGAATCAGATACATTTCATGATTTATGTAGAAAATGAGCTCATAGCAATAATGTGTTAGTTGACGGCTATTAATCCAAACTAAAAATAAAGTATGTAAAATAAATTTGGATTTTCAGACTTATCAAGAAAAATGCAATTTCTTTCCAGATTAGAGCTCTAACATAAGAAAAAACATGCTCATTACATTAGTGTGAAGCTGTACATTCAAAAACACGTGACTGCAAGACTAACTGAATCAGTCATTTAGATGGCTTAACCCATTTAATAAAACAGATTTTACTTACAAAACACATTTCTTACATTATCAATCTTTAAAAATACCTTTTAGAACAGTGACTTTATTGATAGGCTCATTTAGTTCTTGCTCATCCATCAGGCCGTCTACAAGAAAAACAAACAGCTTTGAAACATACTTTGATTTGACTATTCCCCTTGTTCTGACAACAAAGAATACAACTACAAAAAAATAATAAATTTACTTTGAGGATAATATTCAAAGTCGTTTTATTTCTGCAAAGAAGGTAGGGCTCTACCTATGAAAATTGTTCTTTACAAATCTGCCCACCAAAAAAAACTATATGCGACAAAGCAGCTATAAATGTGTGTACAGAGGTTTCCTTGTATAAGGTCCAAAGGGTAATCATGAACACAATTTTCCTTTGAAAATCTGGCAAAGGCTGCAGAGTGAAAAATACACTCATACGTTTTGCTAATGTGGGCATTATAAATGTATTCACTTTGGATTCAGTAAAAAGTGATTGGTCTTTAAAAAAAAAACAAGAAACCAGAAAAAAGGCAAAGCTGCAAAAGAAAAAAAAAATCCTCTAAAACATTTACGTTATAGCAACTTTTCAATCTATCCTTTTAGTCTGTCTGTTTTTGTTTTTAGATTGACCACTATTTACCAGACCTTGTTTTTTTTTCTGGTCAGGTGTCTACACACATTTTTCATCAAAAGCACAGTTACTTACCTGTAACAGGTGATCTCTGGGAAAAGCAGAAATTAGTCCTCACATATGGGTACGTTGGTACAGACGGAGCCTGCGCGGGAATGCTCCCCAGCTTTCCAGGATGAAAGCTTTTGGGACATCCCACAGCACATGCGCGCTGCCTTCCTGCCTTTCCTACCAACTCTCCTCAGTTCAAGTTTAAAGCTGAGACAATAGAGAGAGAGAGGAAAGGAAAGACAAAGAGAGATACAACTCCTAGGGGAGGTGGGAGGGTTGTGAGGACTAATTCCTGCTGTTCCCAGAGATCACCTGTTACAGATAAGTAACTGTGCTATCTCCAGGAACAAGCAGGAATAAGTCCTCACATATGGGGACTCCCTAGCTAAGATGCCTGGGAGATCCCCAAGGGTATGAGACCCTGAAGGGTTCCTCGTTTTCCTATGGATCTCAGGCATCCATTCAGGGAAGGAGGGCAGGAGTTGTTCAAGAATAGGTGTCTGAGGACAGCCTGACCAAACAAGGCATCCTGGCGGGAGTCCTTGTCCAAACAGTAATGGGCTGTGAAGGTATGAGCAGGTGGCTGCTCGACAAATCTGGTCGATGGACACAGAATGAAGATGAGCCATAGAGGTGGCCATGGCCCTCACATTGTGAGCTGTGACATGGCCCTCCAGAGAAAGGTTCTTACTCTGGTAAGCAAAAGAAATACACTGAGCAATTCAATTGGACAGTGTTCTTTTAGAGACTGGAAGTCCTAAATGAAAAGGATCAAAAGCAACAAAAAGCTGGGAAGACTTTCTATGTTGCTATGTCCTGTGTAAGTAAAAAGCAAGAGTTCTTTTACAATCTAGAGTATGAAGGTTCCTCTCTGCAGTGGATGCATGAGGAGCTGGAAAAAAGACAGGTAAATATACCTCTTGATTAAGATGAAAAGGTGAGACCACTTTAGGCATAAAGTGAGGATTTGTCCTAAGGACTACCTTATCATGATGGAACCTTGTATAAGGTGGATTGGCCACTAAAGCGTGCAGTTCACTGATGCGGCGAGCAGAAGTGATTGCAACAAGGAAAATAACCTTCCAGGAAAGAAATTTCAAGGAGGTAGTGGCTAAGGGTTCAAAAGGTGGCTTCATAAGCTGACCAAGAACCAAATTTAAGTCCCATGCCACTGGAGGAGGTCGAATGGGAGGTTTAGTTAAAGTTAGGCCTCTCATAAATCTTGCAATAAGAGGATGAGAGGAAACAGGCTGTCCATTGATAGGCTTAAGGGATGCTGCAATAGCATTTAAATGGACCCTTACTGAATTCGTTTTAAGGCCTGCATTGGAAAGATGCAGGAGATATTCTAATAGAGAATTCACAGGAAGTGCCAGAGGGTCAAGACCCTGTTGAGCACACCAAATGGAAAATATTTTCCATTTAAAAGCATAGGAACGCCTAGTGGAAGGTTTCCTGGAAGCATGGAGGATATCCTTCACTTGCTGCAAAAGATTGAAGTCTTGAAGGTCTAGGCCTTCAGTAACCAAGCTCTGAGGTGAAGGGACTTGGGGTTTGGATGCCACAAAGTCCCCTCCTCCTGAGACAGAAGGTCTGGAGCGGCTCCCAAGTCCAGGGAGGGGGCTTGGGAGAGATGCAGAAGTAGAAGGTACCACACTTGGCGTGGCCAGCGTGGAGCTATGAGGATCATAGATCCTTGATCCCTCTGAAGTTTGAACAGAGTCTTGGGAATCAAAGGAATGGGTGGAAAGGCATACAGGAAGTCCTGACCCCAATGAAGGAGGAAGGCATCCTTGGCCTGAACTCCCTGACAAGGAATTCTGAAACAGAACCGGGGAAGTTTGGCATTCCACGGACTTGCAAATAGGACTCTGTCCGGGGTTCCCCATTCCTGGAAGATTCTGAGTACCTGATCCATGTGCAGGGACCATTCGTGTGGAAGCAGAACTCAACTGAGTCTGTCTGCCCAAGAGTTTTGAATTCCTGGGAGGTATACTGCCAGGAGATGGATTTGATGCTCTCTGGCGAAGGCCCATAATCTTAGAGCTTCGTTGCAAAGCGACAGAGAGCCAGTTCTTCCTTGCTTGTTTATGTAAAACATGGCTACCTGATTGTCCGTTTGAATGAGGACTGTCTGGTAGCTGAGGAGGGTATGAAAGACCTTGAGAGCTAGGAACACTGCTCGAAGTTCCAAGAGGTTGATATGAAGAGAGGTCTCTTGTGGGGACCAAGTGCCTTGGGTGGAGAGGTCCTGTAGATGAGCTCCCCAACCTGTTTGGGAGGCATCTGTTGTGAGGATTGCTTGGGGGCAACAAAGGTTGGAAGGGGGACCCCAGCAACAGATTTTGAGTGGACATCCACCATTGGAGAGACCAAAAGAAACGTTTGGAGTTTGCTATTTAGTCTGAGAGAGCTCCTGAAGCTTGAGTCCACTGGGTGGACAAAGTCCATTGAGCTGCTCTCATGTGTAGGTGAGCATAGGGTACCACATGTACTGTGGAAGCCATATGGCCTAGCAGCTGTAGCATCTCCCTGGCAGTTAAATGGCTCTTTGACTGCATCTGGGAGGCTAACTGCACTAGACGTTGACAACGGGCCTGAGGAAGGTAGGCCCTTGCAGAAGTGGTGTCCAACCAGGCCCCTATGAATTCCAGGGACTGAGTAGGGGTGAGCTGGGACTTTGGGAGGTTTACCACAAGTCCCAGGTATTGCAGAATGGGCCTGGTGCGGTTCAGGGAGATCTGAGCCTCTGACTGGGTTGGAGCTCGGATGAGCCAGTCGTACAGGTATGGGAAGACAAATATTCCCAGAGTGCGTAGAAATGCAATAACTATTGCCATGCATTTGGTAAACACTCTTGGAGCAGAGGCTAGACCGAAAGGAAGCACTCTGTATTGGTAATGTTTTCCCTGGAACAGAAAACGTAGGAATTTTCTGTGAGATGGATGGATGAGGACATGAGTGTACGCATCCTTGAGATCTAGAGAACAAAGCCAATCCTGACTCTGCAGGTATGGAAGGAGAGCGCCTAGAGAAAGCATCTTGAACTTCTCCTTGCATAAGAATTTGTTCAATTCTCTGAGATCTAGTATGGGTCTGTATCCCCCTGTTTTCTTTGGAATGAGAAAATAGGGGGAGTAAAACCCTGACCCGTTGAAGAAGAGGAACTTCTTCTATGGCCCCCTGGGCCAGAAGGGTAGTCACCTCCTGATCCAGAAGGTCGAGGAGAGATGTGGGAGAATTGAAGTGTCTCACCATGGTGTACGGAGGAAGGTCTGAGAAATAAAGTTTGTAGCCCTCTCTTATGATAGAGAGGGTCCACTGCTCTGATGTGATTTGCTCCCATCTGGGAGCAAAATGAGCTAACCTTCCTGGAATGGTGAGAGGTTCTGGCTGTTGTAGAGCCAAAAAGGTTAAGTTCTCTAGTATCAAGTCAAAACCCCTGAGGGGCTTGGGACTGCTGGGTTGCAGCAGCCCCTGCAGGTTTAGGCCTAGCCTGTTTAGGTTGCTGACGCTTAGTAGCAAAGCGACCTGTAGAAGATTGTTGACCAGAAGTGGAAGGAAATCTGCCCTTCTTGTAAAAAGACTTTTTAAAAGATTTTTTCTTGGCTGGAGTGGAGGTAGACTTAGAAAGTCTATCCAGAGCAGCATTTTCTGCATCCATTTGAGTGGCTTTAATTTGCCACTCTTTGTCAAATAGATTTTCACCTGTACAGGGCAGATTTCCTAAACCATCTTGAACCCAGGGTTCTAGATCAGAAGCCTGGAGCCAAGCAATTCTACGAGCCGCTATGGCAATGCCTGAGGCTCTGCTGGCACCTTCAAAAGAAACAAAGGCCGCCCTGTTGGAAAACTTTGAAATGTCTTGAGTATGCTTAAGCCAAAGAAGGAACTCATCCCTTTTGTCCTCTGGAATAAAAGGGAGAAAGTTGTGCAGCTTTTCTGCAACCTCCTTCAGAAACATACCCATATAAAGGCTGTATGAATTGATTCTGGCAATAAGCATGCTAGCTTGGAAGATTTTCCTTCCAAAAGCATCCAAGGTCCTGCATTCTCTTCCTGGAGGAGTAGAAGAGTGTCTTTTGGTACTCTTTATCCTCTTCATAGCTGACTGCACCACAATGGAGTGGTGAGGAAGCTGAGTTTTTTGAAATCCAGGACAAGGAGGGACATGATACATAGTGTCCAATCTACGAGAATGAGGAGAAAGGGTGAGAGGAGTCTCCCACAATTCAATCAAATGTTCTTGAAGAATTTCATGAATTGGTAAGGTGACTGCCTCTCTGGGAACCTTAGAGTATCCCAAAATATCTAATTTTTTTGCTCTAGGTTCTTTTTCAGAGGTTACTGAAATAGATAGTCCTTTAGCTACTTCTATTATGAAGTCTTGAAAGGACAAATCCTCTGGAGGAGACATTCTCCTTTTTAGAGAAGAAGGCTCCTCAGGAAGAGTAACAGATACTTCAGGGGACTCATCCGATGAATCAGAATCATCAGAAGAATCGAAGTATCGTCTGCTCGATTCCAAAGATCAATAGGCGTATCTATCGGTACAGACATCGGGTGTCCCCAGTACCGGGTCGGTACCGAGAAAGAGCCCAGGACAGGGAGCTGGAATTGGTCTCCTGGCCGATGTCGATGCAGCCGGTACCGGCGTCGGTACCGACAACGGGGCTTGTTGTGGTACCGACGACGTCGCAGCCTTGATGAAAGCCAGAATAGCTTGCTGCATGGATTGCACAGTATGATCCATGGACGCCACGACTGCCTGGATATCGGTACCGGGAGATTGTGCCGGTACCCCAGAGCAGTTTAACAGGTGCCATCGATGTCAACCTGTAACCCCATAGGAGGAGCTTTGGAAGCCGGAGCTTCCCGCCGGGGTTGTTTGGCTGGGGCAGGATCCTCAAGGGCAAGCCCGGAGGCATCTTGATGCTTAGAGGGAGCTTTGCCCTTCGAGGACCTGCTAAAAGTATGTTTGGTTACCTGAGACCCATCAGGAGAGGAAGACCAGGAAGATGTCGATGCCACGGCCGGTGCATCTGTGGGAAACAGCACACGGAGCTTGGCTGCCCGGTTCTGTAACCCTCGTTTAGACATTAGAGAGCAGGCTTGGCAATCCGGAATGGAGTGTTCAGGCCCCAAACATTTAAGACACCATTCATGGGTGTCTGTAACAGAAATTGTACCGCTACACTTAGTGCATTTTTTGAAACCAGAGGCTGGTTTATCCATGGAGGAAAAATTCTTGTGGGCCCGTAGGCCTAAGAAAAGAAATACACTAAGTGAGGAAAAGTATATATATATATATTTTTTTTTTTTTAAAAGAAAAGAAAAGAAAAGACCGGCGGTACTGGTCCGGCGTCGGGGAAGGCAGACACGCGACCAAAGAAATAAATTAAAAATAAAGAACTTCTTCAGCGGTGACAGGAACACGACCTGCTGGCTCCGCGGAAAAGAAGAACTGAGGAGAGTTGGTAGGAAAGGCGGGAAGGCAGCGCGCATGCGCTGTGGGATGTCCCAAAAGCTTTCATCCTGGAAAGCTGGGGAGCATTCCCGCGCAGGCTCCGTCGGTACCGACGTACCCATATGTGAGGACTTATTCCTGCTTGTTCGTGGAGATTATACTTTATATGCAAATAGAAAGGTTACACTTAATGAGCTGGAGGCAACCTATCTGCATTTTTGGTCAATCTTAATTTGAAAGTAAATGTATTAACTTGAGTGTCAAAACTGAAAAAAGCAATATATTTGTTTTTAGGCATCTACTGATTGTAAGCTAGCAGCAGCAATTTGAGCTTACAGTTCAATTTTCAGTACCATCCAGGCTCCTTGTAAAAATTTAGCTAGATGTACTATCTAGTTAAGAATTCTCTCTAAGATACCAAAATGCTAAATTGCTATGTTACCAGCAAGGACAGCTTAGGTTACTAATATGGTTCATTAGATTCATTAATAAGGAATATACAGTTTTAGAAAGCAGGCTAAGACATACACCATAAACGTTTGGGTTTTTTTTAAAGTATGCGACATGCAAACATAGAAACAGTATTCACAAAACCCTCCTCCCACCCTCCTCTAGTCATTGCTTAGGATGACATCTAGTGGTCAGATTCATGTTCCATGACTACAGGGTTCCAGAAAGAATCCAGGTATATGGCCCTCAAGCCGAGGCCCATCTCTGCAATGACCAGACTAGATAGTTGTAAATGGCGATTCATTTCCCAGCCCTAGCTCCAACTGAGTTGGAAGGCCAGAGGAAGAGAGAACTGCTAGGTCAAAATAGAACTCACTCAAAACAGAACACCTTCAACATCAAATATTATATCACTTACTGAAATCATTACAAACATACCTACTACTGATCAGGCAAACTAACTCTAGAAAAATAAATGGGTACTCTCACTAATTAAAACAAATCAATAAATATCATAAGAATTTTTTTTATTGTAACTCACCAAAAAAAAAATCTTGCAATGTTATAAGTAATAAATTTATTAAACACATATACACAAACACAGATACCTATCTATATAAACAGATAGAGAAACAGATACCTATCATTATTACGTGTGTGTGTGTTCGTACACCAAAGTATTTTAGTTTCTCAAGAAATGAAAAGCTGTTAAAAGCAAGTCCCTTTTTCTTCAAGACACCCAGTCAGTGAATCATAGAAATACAAGCTTTATGACTGAACTGCAATGAGAAATACTCAAGTCCAAGCAATAGAAAAAAAGCAATCTAGGACTCCCATCTAGAAACCACAAACACATGGAGGCTAAATGTTCCAGAATAGACAGACCCTCCCCTCCCCCCCCCCCCCAACTGGACAGGCTGGCATCTGTGGTGTCCAATAGCCATTCCAGCATTTCCAGTAGCATTCCTGAGGCTAGCCTGGTTTGGTTCAGCCACCAGTAGAAACTCACCCTGATCTTTTCCCTCAATGGCAATCTCTGCCATAATGGCTGTGTTTTTGCTGATCATCTGGTCAACAAGGCCTGTTGCAGAGGGCGCATATGCACTCTGGTCCAAGGCACCAACTCCAGCACTACTGCCATTAACCCCAGGACCTGCAGATATTCCCATGCACAAGGGCAATGCTGCTCAAAGAGAGCCTACACTTGACACCTCAACTGCTGCATTCTTTCCGAAGTCAATGACACCTCCATAAGTAGTTCATGCCGGAAGCCTGTGTTGTACCAATGTCACACTGTCTTCTGCAGCTGACTAACTGGGCTCTTTATTAATTGCAGCCTTAAAGGGCCCAGTCCTGTTCCCCAAACTCAACCCCAGGCCCCCTCCCAAGAGCTGGGGAGCAGGAGGAAAGGGGGAGGTAATTACAGAGATCCTGCCAAGGATTCTTCTGCTAAGGCCTGATGCCAGGAAGGAAGGGAGCAAGGGGGATTGACCTGGCATTGTCAGGTTCTGCACACCTGGGTCCAAACCTTGAACCCTTTGCCGAGCTGATCGCCAAATTCTCTCTCTTTATATTTTTCTTTTCTTCCTAAACCATTCAGTGGAGTCCAAATTGCACAGCAGCTTAAGCCTCATCCATCTGCTAAATACAGAAACGCTGGTAAGAGACTGGTGACATCATCAAACCAGTGGTTCTCAGTCTCCATTTATTGCCAGGGGGCTATAAACCCACACATCTGGACTGGACAGGTGGGACAATGAGGAATAAGCGATATCTCTTTTGAAACATAGTACTATGTTGAAAGGAGCTTTTATGTATGAAAAAAGTGAAAATAAATTGAATGAAATGAAATGAGAATGAGTTAGAAAAATAGTTTATATATTGAGAAAATGAAAAAGGACCTATGATGAAACCAGAAGTGCATCTTCCTGGCTTTTTAGCCTAAAAGTGCTTCATATTTGATGGTCCACAAAATTTAAAATATTTATTGCATATGGAATGTGATTTAAATGGAGCTCTTTGTGGTAAGAATTGTGATGATATGAGCTCTATGAGACGATTCAGTATTGCCTTTAAGTTTTAGCATCAACATCAAAATCTTTTGGTATGATCAATTTACAAAATACAGACACTTATGGATGGAACTAATGTCTTAGAACAAAAGATCAAAACATGAGGCTCATGGAAGGCAGGAGCAACTGAAGAGCATCTCTATACAGGAAGAACAGAGAACCACAAAACAGCTTCACTGTAAAGATGGTAGGGGCAAACACATCTTTGAAATTAAACAAGGTGTGGAACAAAACACAACGCATTATCAGCATTGGGAAAATTAGTGTGATGGGGTCTACAGAATGTTACTCTTTGGAGAGGGAAGGGTATCAACAGTCCCCTTTGAGAGTCTGCAGTCCAGAGTTCAGGGCTGGAAGGGCTTGGCTCACAGGGAGAGGTTAAGAACCCAATAGGCTGCAGGAGGGAGAGAGGCCCGTGGAGCCAGGAGTTCTTCCAAGGCAAGCCGTGCAAAGGAGTTCTGCGGTAAGAACTTTAACTGGGACTGGAGGAAGGGCCAGGAGAACCTGCTTGTGGAGGTTTAATAAGCTGGGACAGAATAAAAACTCTATTTGTTTTCCTGAACTGCTGTCTGGTCTTTTTTTTTTTTTTTTTTTAAAGAAGACCCTTCCCACCACACTACCACAATTAGCATAAAGCTGAAAATCAAGATCTACATAGTACTAATGCAATAGGTAAGATAATGGACAGACTGGATAGATCTGGCTGTCTCTTCTATCGCTTTCTGTCTATAATTTTTATGATAGGAAAGTTAATTGTGGGTTCAAGACGGCAACCGAAAAATGGCAGGTTTAGTTTGACTTATTCCACGTTCTAAATTGCCCTTTCTTAAATTCAGCAAGGCACTTTACAATATGGAGTAAATAAATACAGATTAATGATAGACAACACACAAAGGGATATACCACTTAAGCTTCAGACATCCAAGATAAAAACAGAGCCATCATATAACACAAAATGTAAACAGAGCATCAAGTCAAAGGAAAAAAAATAAAACACACACATTTCTTATTGTTAGGGACCAACCAAATTCACGATTTCACGGCCGTGACATTTTCCGTGAAATTGGCTGTCTTCCATGAAAAATGCGCACTTCTGTGAAATTCAAGGAAATCATCAATTATCTAAAACTTCACTGCACTCAATTTCATCTGTGAAGGTTTTTAGAATTCAATGGACACTATTCTCCGTAAATTTTGTCATTTGCCGCGTGTCTCACTTCGCCGCATAGTAATTGATGTAATTAGTATTACTAATAATTAATATTCTATTATCATTTTAATAATTGACACTGCTTACTTCCTACTACTAGTACTACAGCAAGTCCTCTCACTTTGATTCCTACTTACTAGGGACTAACCAAATTCACGATTTCACGCCTGTGAATTCTCCGTGAAATATTACAAATTTTCAGAGACCTCCCGTGAAACATCACATTTTTTTCTGTGAATTTGGTTGGTCCCTACTTATTGTCCCTCCAGTCCAGTCCCGCACCTCTGGGTAGTGCATTTCCTCCAGCAGCTTGGAGACTGAGCATGTCACATTTTCAGTCACCAGTACTAATACCGCTGGCTCCTCCCACCAGCTCCCAGTATGCTCCGTCTCCAAGCAGCTGGAGGAGCTGGTGAACCTAGGGGGCTGGGCTCACTGAAGGAGCCAATAAGCAGCGTGTTTGGTTAGGTTTTTTGTTGGTTTTCCTTTGGTTTGTTTTATTTTGTGCTTTAAAGCTGGGAGATCCTTTAAAACAAAAAAAGAGGGGAAAAAAAAAGTTGGTTTTGACAGTTGGCCCCAGGTTGCAGCCTATCAAGGCTTCTTAAATGTCACTGTAGAGGAGGATCCCCCCTCCTCCTTGATAGTCCGGAGGGGTGTTGGGGCATCTGCTGACATCTCGGGGCTTTGGCGGCTCCTGATCCCATCAGTGGATGAGGAGCCGCCGTCGCTGGTGCAGCTGCCTGAGAGAACACGTTCCTGCCCCCCCCCCATTCACGCCCAGAGAGCAGGGAGAGCGCGGGGTTTGTGTGACTGGATCAGCAGCATTCCGAGCAGTTCTTCATTTTCTTCTTCAGACTTGTTTCTAGGTACGGGGGGCGGGAGGGGGGGTAGTGATAGCGGCACAACGGGGGATGGCCTAGCGCCTCATGGTGTCTGTGGCGGCACAGAGGAAGAAAGGCTGGGTTGCAGGCCTTGCTCCTGCGCTTTTGCAGAGCAGTTCGGCGGGCCCGGTTAACAGCATGGTGAGCACTACTCGCGCTCCCGGGCCGCTGAGGGGCACTCTCCCCTTTCTTTCTTTTGCTGTGCTGTGCCTTCTTCAGTTTAAAAAAAAACAAACAAAACGACAAGTGAAGTGGAAGTGTCACGGCCACAAATAAGGTAGGGGATAGACAGAGTAGACTAGCAGCCCTATTTCTCCTCGAGTCTGGGCAATTTGAATTCCGTGAGCGTTGGTCCTGCGCTCATGCCTGCGCACCCGAAGTTGCCTCGTCTGCAGTACCCAGCGGGGGGGGGAGGGGCCATGTCAGACGTGGGTGTGTGCCGCAGCTGTGTGTCGGAGCATGGAGCAGGCGCTGCAGGACAAGACTAGGGAGCCCGCGCCTTCATCCGCACAGGGGGTCCAGGCCCCCCCTAGAGGTTCTCCCTTCTCTGGAGGCTCCTCCCTCCCCACAGGGGCCGGCTCAAGCAGTTCCCGGTCCCTCTATTCCCCATGGTTTGGAGGGGGTGTCTCTGGGGGGGGGTTCTCCACGCAGCTTGTGCTTTTATTGCATCAGGCCTTTTGCTTGCGCCAGCAGCGATCGATGGGGATTCCCTCGGCGGCGAGACCAGTGCGGGGCGGGCCTCCACAGAGAGGGGGGAGGTCTCTGGCACAGGCCGGCCAAGAGGGTCCAGCCCTTGGAAGAGCAGCCTTCCTTGTCCGAGTGGCTGGAAGCAGACAATTTGGAGCTGGAGCCAGAGGTGGACGCAAGGAGCTCGAGGAAGGGGAGATTCTAGAGCCAGAAGACCAGGCTAGGATTGTCCGGGTCTTTCGGCAAGAAGAGCTGCTTGCTTTAATTGTGGAATCTCTACAAGTCCTCAATTTGCCTGCTAGCCTGCCGGTGGTGGATGAGACGCTGGAATATCCTCTCATTCAGGCAGTGCAGAAGACGCAGGCGGTCTTTCTGGTGCACTGGGTGGTCAAGCAGATGATCCAGAATGAGTGGGACTTGGTCTTAATGGGATGAGGACCATGTCTCGTCTCTACTCTGTCTGATCAGGAGCGCAAAATGTTTTGTTCCCCGCGAGTGGATACGGTGGTGTCTGCGGTTATGAAGACGACAACCATCCCGGTTGAGGGGAACGTAGTCCTGAAGGATGGGCAGGACAGGAAGTTGGACACATTGTTGAAGCAGGCCTTTGATGTTGATGCGCTATCTCTGCAGGCTTTGTGGGGCCTGGGTGGCGAGAGCCTGTCTTTGCTGGTCGCAGTGGCTGCAGCAGCCAGGGGATTTAGAACTGGCGCAGATGGCAGAAGTAGTTAAGCTGGAGATGGGGGCGGCTTACCTCGCTGATGTTCACTATAATCTCATTTGTGGGCTGGCAAGGAGCATGGCGTCAGTGGTGGCAGCTCATCGCTATCTTTGGCTGCAGAATTGGGCAGTGGACTACTCTTCCAAGTCCGGTCTTAGCAAACTCCCCTTTAAGAGGAAGCTTCTGTTCGGGGAGGACCTGGACAAGTTGGTCAAGGACTTAGGAGAATCCAAAGGGGGATGCCTGCCGGAGAATAAGCCAAAGCAGGGTCGCAATACGGCAGCGCCTCGGGGCCAGATGCAAGATTTCCGGCGTTTTCGTACATCCTGACATGGTGGGTTCCAGAGGAGGAGGTTTCCTGCCTGAGGGCAGGGATTTAGAGGATTCCGAGGGGCAGGCAGAGGTTTCTCTGCTTCCTGCGCCTCAGGCTTTAAAAAGGCACAATAAAGCGAGGGAAGCCCAGGCAGTGGAGCAGCCCGTGGGAGATCGGCTATGGGAGTTTTACCCTGCTTGGGCCCAGATCACATCCGACCAATGGGTTCTGGAGATCATCTGTGATGGCTATGCCCCCGAATTCGCCCGTCCAGTTGCAGAGTCCTTTGTCCGGTCTCAGTGCAAGGTGCCAGGCAATGCAATGCCAGTAAGGGAGACCCTGGCTTGGCTGCTACAGCTGGAGGCAGTGGTCCCAGTCCCGAGAGCAGTGCGGCTGTGGTCGATACTCCATTTATTTTGTGGTCCCCAAGAAGGATGGGTCCTTTTGCCCGATTCTGGACCTCAAAAGGGTGAACTGTTGTCTTCGAGTTCTGCACTTTCGCATGGAAACGTTGAGGTCCGTGATCGTGGCAGTGAGAAAGAGAGAGTTTTTAATGTCCCTCAATCTCATGGAAGCGTACCTCTACATTCTCATCAGCAGTTCCTGAGATTTGCGGTGCCGATGGGGCACTTCCAGTTTCAGATGTTACCGTTCAGTCTGGCAACGGTGCCTCGCACATTCACCAAGGTCATGGTAGTGGCGGTGGCGGTGCTCCACAAAGAGAGGGTGTTGGTACATCCTTATCTTGATGACTGGTTGATTCAGGCAAAGTCCAGGGATGAGAGTGGGTGGGCTACATTCTGTGTGCTACAACATCTGGAAAGTCTCAGTTGGGTAGTCAATATGGCCAAGAGCTGGTTGATTCCCTCTCAGGACCTGGAATACTTGGGGATCCACTTTGACACTCAAATGGGTGCAATCTTCCTGCCGGAGCAGTGAGCTCGGGGGCTGTGTCACTTAGTGCGCAGTTTTCCCGAGGCGGTTGGAGCTGACGGCCTAGCAGTATCTGCAGGTGTTAGGAATGATGGCAGCCACTCTAAAGGTGGTGCCATGGGCGAGAGCGCCCATGCGTCCATTGCAGAGCGCCTTTTCTCCATTGCTGGTCGCACCAGAAAGACTATGTCCCAGCGGCTTCCCTGCCTGCGGGGGGTCAGGGAGGCGCTCCAGTAGTGGCTCTATCCAGAGAATCTGGCGGCAGGCATGCCCCTCAAGCCGCCGCAATGGGTCCCAGTGCTGACCGATCCCAGTCTGGCAGGTTAGGGGGCCCACTGCAGGGAGCTCTTTGCTCAGGGGAGCTGGAATGAGCAGGCGGCCAGGTGGTCGATCAACAGACTAGAAATGTGGGCAGTGTCTCGGGTGCTCAGCACCTTCGAACTGGGCTTGCTAGGAAAGGCAGTCAGTGTCCTGTCGGACAACGTGACCATGGTGGCTTATCTCAACTGTCAGGGGGGCACAGGCAGAGCCTCGTCTCCAGGTGTTGTCGGCGGCGCACATTGCGGGAGTTGACAATGTGACGGTGGACTATCTCAGCCAGGTCCACATGGTCCCAGGAGAGTGGAAGCTTCACTCTGAGGTCTTTGCACAGGTAGTGTGCAGGTGGGGGATGCCCATTATGGATCTGATGGCGACGTTCAAGCCCGCAAAGGCAAGCCGTTTCTTCATCAGGAGACGTGAAAGGATGTCCGAGGGACTCTATGCTCTGTTGCAGCAATGGCCCACGGAGGGGCTTCTGTAAGTCTTTCCACCTTTGGCTCTCATAGGCTGTGTGGTGCAGCAAATTGAGGTGCATCGCGGGCGTGTCATACTGATCGCTCTGGACTGGCCACGGCGCCCGTGGTACGCTAACTTTGTGCATCTCCTGGAGGATCGACTGTGGTGCCTTCCAACCTGGGAGGACCTTCTGTTTCAGGGGCCACTGTGCATGCCTCAGGTGGATCGATTCTCGCTTATGGCTATGCCCTTGAAATGGTGTGGTTGAGGCGGAAGGGCTATTCGAGGCCCATAATCTCAACCTTGCTGAAGGCGCAAAAAAGGTCTACTTTGCTGGCCTACATCCGCTTCTGGTGTATTTTTGAAGCTTGGTTTGTGGAGAAGCAGGTGCAGCCGGCCTCTGCCACTGTCCCAGATATCTTGGCCTTTTTGCAAGACTGTTTTGATAAAGGTCTTGCAGCCAGTTCATTGTGGGTGCAGCTCGCGGAAATTGCTTGTTATCGCAGGAAAGTCCAGAGGGTGCCGTTGGGCTTTGTGATGAGGAAGTTGCCCAGAGCCTAGAGAATACTGATAAAGGAAGGGAATTTACCCTAACCAAGGGACCTGTTTTGGCAGGTCATAGGAATAAAACTGCATATTTACCTAAAAGACAGGTTATTCCAGGCTGCAGTGGCCTGCAGAGAGCCTCTAGTGGAGATGAGGTGCAGGAGTATAGGCCCAGATTGAGAAACCCTTACATCACTCCTAATTACTCAGCTGCCAGGAGGGAGTTTGACCACCAACACCTGGGGATTGCAAGGGAGGGGTTGGAAACTGGGAACTTTAAAACTAGAACAGAATATGCAGAGAGTAGAGGACAAGGCAAGCTTAAGCCTGGGAGACGATGAGGAGAGCGAGGAGGCAATCCTGAGAGGAAGCTTGAAGGCAAGCGTGAGAGCAAGGAAAGAGGAGCTCAGAGATTCATGTTCTTGGAGAGATTCCTGGGAGAAGCCAGCTTCAAGGGATTGGGGAAATCCAAAGGCTTGGAGAACTTCAGCTGGGAACCCTAAGAAAAGGTATGGAGCAGATGCCCTGAGGTCCAGGAATATAGACTGGAGGACAGGTTATAAAAGCTCCAATGCATACTGGCCAGAATATTTGAGAGGACAGCCTAATGCCAGCTTTAACCCAGGTATGAACTATGAACGTCTGTCTAACCTAAAGCAAGGCAAAGTGTTTAGACACAGTTTTTGTCTTAATGAAGGTCAGTTAGTAAAGACCTCTGATCCAGCTCCTGATATAGAACCTATGCAAATAGAAGAACAAGTTATAATTACAGAGGAAGACGATAATCTCATGGACTGTTCTTTATGCAAGGTTGCTAGCACAAAGAAATCCTGAAAGTGGGATCAAACATAAAAAGGGAACGTTCTAGTAACTGGCACTAGAAGTTTGTGTAAATACTTGTGCAGAGAAGGAGAAGAGCTGTTGATAGAAGCTTGTTAGCCAGCTGGTATCAGAGCAGCACACAGCTCAGGCTATGCACACGTTGGATACAGAAGTGCTTCAAATGTGAAAAGAAAAGCTGTTTTTGGTGAAGAAGCTTTTAGTTTTGGTTTCCTTTTACTCCAGCCCTGCTGAGCAGGTTTGTCAGCAGTGACTGAGAAAGACTTTTTGTTGTTAATGGACTTTACAAGCTACTTGCTTTACCCTTCAGTTGTATTGTTATTTTGAATATAAATCCTGGAAAATACATCCTAAGGTGTTACCAAGTAGAATCTGTGTGCATCTGGATTTACCTCATAAATAAATATTCTGTTACTGCCTTACACTTGAGTCAACTACATTCTCTTCATTTACCTCAAAGGCAAGCACCGCATGACTGGACTACCAGTACCATAATCCTCTGCAAGATAGCCAGTCTGGAACATTGCTTAATTGGGGAACTCTAACAAGCACGCCCCTCCATACACATGTAAGGGGCTATGAGCGTGACAGCTTTCACCCAGACATGTTACGTTTTAGGAGAATGGTGACCCATTTGCACCCACAGTGTAGGACAGTGGTTCCGCCATGGGACCCCAATTTGGTCCTGATGGCACTGACTAAGGAAACCCTTTGAGCAGGGCCTCGTTGAAGGACTTAACTCTGAAAACTGTCTTCTTGGTAGCGATCTGCTCCGCGCGCAGGATCCCGGAACTACAAGAAAGAACCAGTCCAGAAATATGGCAGTGAGGGAGCAAAAAATCTTTATTGATCCTTAATCAAGGAAGGTAGCCAGGTAGGTAGGTTTTCTGGCTACCTTCCTTGAGTAAGGATCAATAAAGGGTTTTTTGCCCCCTCACTGCCATATTTCTGGACTGGTTCTTTCCTGCTGCTTTTGTAGCAGTGTGCTGTCTTTGCTTGGTGGACTTGTACTCTCAGAGCTACAGGCCTTGTCTTGCCGGGAGCAGTTCCTTTCCTTTTCACAGGAAAAAATGGTTCTCCGTCCAGTTCCGTCATTACTGCCGAAGGTGGTTTCGGCGTTTCATGTGAATCAGCTTGTGTCCCTGCCGTTTCTGGAGGGCTCGGGTGAGAGTGCCTCCAGCCGTAGCCTTCCCTTGCTGGATGTGACAGCAGCCCTCAGGTGTTATTTGAGGATATCAGAGAGCTTTCGCAAGTCGGATCGCTTGTTCGTCCTCTTTGGGGATCTGCACAAGAGCGAGGCGGTGGCTAAGGCTTCCATTTCCAGATGGATTCGGGAGGCGATCATGGCAGCTTATATTTTGCAGGGGCAACAGATGCCTTTAAGATTGCAAGCCCATTCCACTAGAGCTCAGGCGGCTTCGTGGGCCGAGTATAGTTTGGTGCCTCCGGTAGAAATCTGTAGGTCAGCTACCTGGTCCTCCCTGCATACCTTCAGTAGACATTATCGCCTGGATGCTCAGGCAGCGGGGGACGCCTGTTTCAGATTGGCGGTTCTGCGTGCCGGTCTGGCAGGTCCCTCCCATTAAGTTACTGCTCTGTTACATCCCAGAGGTGCAGGACTGAACTGGAGGGACGATAAGAAAAGTGAAATTAGACTTACCTGCTAATTGTTGTTCCTTGAGGAACACCAGTCCAGTCCGAATCCCACCGGGTTTTCTATGAGCGTTTTGGCTAGATTTCGGCTCGGTAGCTGCTGGCGGGGGGGGGGCCCCGGGGCAATGGGGAATCACAAGAGTTGAGACGTTTAGGGGTGGACCAGGGGTCTTCCGTCTCTCATGAGCAGTGCGCCAATGACCGGATATTCTCTGGGAGGTCTCCCTTTCTTTCTGGCTCTCTTTCAATCTCTCTCTCTCACTCTCAGGAGGTGGAGGAGTTCCTCCTTTGGTGTGGGAGGGAGGAGATGGTAGTTTGTTTTTTTGTTTGTCTGTTTAACTACTTATTTGTTGCTCCTGCGAGTCTGCTTTGTCAATAGGTTACTGGGAGCTGATGGGAGGTGCCAGCGGTATTAGTACTGGTGACTTCAAAATGTGACATGCTCAGTCTCCAAGCTTCTGGAGGAGGTGCACTACCCAGAGGTGCAGGACTGGCCTGGAGTTCCTCAAGGAACAACAATTAGCAGGTAAGTCTAATTTTGCTTTTTAGGGTCCAACCAAAGAAGCAAATATCACGTAAAAGAGAAACCAATCAAGTCTAAGCGTGGTAAGAAAACACGTCTTTATTAAACCAGACCCACCAGAGAGGGAACATAGAATCAAACCTAACACAGGCCGTGTTTCGGCAAATGCCTTCTTCAGGGTTTCAACAGCAAACTTATACCAGCTGTAAGTATGGGACCTTCTGTTCTAACCCCAGGTATTTATTTACAAACTGCACTGGGTATTTCCTTACGACGCTTAGACTTGGTTAATTTCACTTTCTAGGCCATTGGGAAATTTGAGGAGCAGGAAGAGAAAGCATCAAAGCCAGAGTGATGCTACTCCAGCACTAGAGGAATGTTCTAAGGGCCAAATGTTCACATGTGATAACTATCATATTAAACAGGTAGAACTGGTTGTGCTAAACCAGCATAACATACAGAAAACAAGCAATAATTTAGTTATCTAAAATAATCCTATATTCATGAAAATATTTGGGGTGCAGAAATCTCAAGGAGCTGGATGCAATTGGAGGCAAGAGGCTGATGTGCAGACCAGGAGAGAGACAGAGTATGGAGCAATGCTATCTGAGAATCTCAAGACTGCAAAAGACTGGACAAGGCAGTGGGGCCAAAGCAATGAGGAATGCAGGTTGCACAGAGATGGCCATAACCAGCAGAAAAGGAGGAGATGATGTCCCTGTGCACGTCATTGATGAGGCCTCACCTGGGGTACTGTGTCCAGTGTTGGAGACTTTGCACAGCTCACTCACCATCTGGACTCCACCAACCTTCTTCATCCACGTCAATCTGGCTTTCGCTCTGGACACAGTGTCGAGACTGTTCTTCTAGCTTTCTCCAACTCTCTGCACTCTGCTCACGATCGAGGTGATATTTCGGTGGCGGTTGCACTCGATCTCTCCGCTGCTTTTGACCTAGTTGACCACTCCCTTCTGTCTCGACTGCACGATATCGGACTCCTTAGTACTGTCTTACACTGGTTTCATTCATTTCTTTATTCTCGCTCAGCAGCCGTGGCCTCTTCCTCCTCGTCCCCTTCCCTCTCTGAGTCTTTTTCACTAACCTGCGGCGTCCCTCAGGGCTCTGTGTTGGCCCCTCTTCTTTTTAACATTTTTCTCACTCCCCTCACGCTTCTTGTTCAACAGTTTGGAATCACAGCCTTCTACTACGCTGATGACATTCTCCTTCTTCACCACACCTCACCCATCTCACCTGATTTAACTCCACTAAACACTGCTTAGCTGCTGTCTCCCACTGGTTAACACAAAACTGTCTGCACCTTAATCTTTCCAAAACTATAGCCATCTGGTTTTCCCATGGACGTGAACCCCCGTCCTTGGCCCCCTCCTTCTCTAACGCACCGGTCCCATTGGTCACCACTTTTCGCTATCTCGGGGTGCTCTTTGACTCGGATCTTTCCTTTTCTGCACACGTCTCTCACGTCTCCAAACTCTCCTTCTTTCACCTTCGTCAGATCCGCGCTATTCGCCCCTTTCTCTCTCCCTCTGCCTTAACCACTCTGCTCCTCACCTTGGTTATTTCTCGTATTGATTTTTCCAATTCCATCTTCTCTGGTATTTCTAAACTGCAGCTTTCTCGCTTACAACGTATCCAAAACACCGCCGCCCGTCTAGTCACTCACGCTTCCCTCAGAGATCATGTCACTCCCCTCCTCCTACAACTACACTGGCTTCCCGTCTCCTTCCGCATTCAGTATAAGCTCCTTACGTTAGCCCACAAAGCACTACACACCTCTACCCCGCAATACCTGGCTGACCTTCTCCATTTCCACACTCCACGTCACACCCCCAGCTCATTTCACCTTAACCGTCTTGCTTTACCATCCCCCTCACATGCTCACCTTCAGTCTACACGTTCCTCTGCCTTTTTCTTTGCAGCCCCTGCCTTATGGAATTCTCTTCCCCCTCCTCTTCGTCTTGAACCCCACTACCTTACCTTTAAACGCTCCCTTAAACCTACTTGTTCTCCCTTGCCTTTGACTTGCCTCCCCCTTAGCCTCACCCTCTCTCCCTCCTTTCACCCTCTCTACCCCTGTCTCTGTCTCTTTCTCTGTTAATATTGTAATTTCTTTTCAGTTTCCGGCCTTGTGCCTTATTGTTGTTTGATTTTATTGTAAACCGCCCTGCTTCCCAATGAAGGGCGATTAAGCAAATAAATAAACATAAACAAACATATCTCACTAAGGATATAGAGAGACTAGAAGTGGTCAGAGAAAAAATGACCAAAATGGTAAGGTGGCCACATCAGAAGACATACCAGAAGATATTTGAAGACCTAAATATGTATACTCTAGAGTAGAGGAGCGACTCAGATATGATACAAATGTAGAACTAGAAGACATAAAAAGAAGATGCAAGGAGGTAATTTAAAAGCATCATCAGGAAATATTTTTTTTCACAAAAATGATGGTGGATACCTGAAATGCCCTCCAAATGGAGGTGGTGGAAACAAAATAGTGATGGAATGCAAAAAGGCATAGGGTGAACACAGATGATCTCTAAAATGACAAGAGGATGGAATCTAAGTACAGAACATTTCTACTCAAAGCAAAAGTTTAAATGACTTTTGCACTTCGAAAAAGACATGAAGGTGAGGAGGAATAAAGTGCACGGAGCAGCAATTATAATCTCAACCACTTTACTGTGCAGACTGAACCACCACACTGGTCTATCTGCAATTATTTACTATGTTACTATTAAGCAGCACATCAGATCTTCATGCAGTAACCCCAAATAACTTTATTCCTCACCTGTAGTGTCGTCGCTGCTTTTTTCCTTGCTTGGACTGAGTGTATCTGATAAATCTGATTCTTTTGCTTCTGCTTGGCTTTCTAAAGGGAACAAGGATAATATTTTTAGCTACAGTACAAACGTTAAACGTTTCGTAAATATCATGAGTACATATCTATATGCCATATAAGTGAACCATGAAAACAACTGAAAATTGTTTATAGATGAGTATCTTAGATTGGGAAAAAGAAACAGACCTGGTAGGATTTCCTATTGTCTGATGGGCTGCCCTAAGGTAACAAGGGGGGAGACAACTCCGGAAGGGAGAATCTCCCGGTAGAACAGGTAGAGGACCATAGGGGCTTACCAGTGTAAAAGGGTCCCTCTTACAAACCAAATGTTATAGTAAGAGGGAGGCAAGACAGAATCAAGAGAGACTGACTATGGAGGAAGTCTCTGATAGGTGATACATGCCAGTACAGGGAAAACAACTGTCTATTAATAGTTGTAAGTTCTCTTTCCTCCAAGAAGAAGAGGAAAACCTTGTTAAGTATGGGCATGATCATCATAAAGACTCTTAAAGTTAAAGAAAAGATGTCTCATGAAGAGATATCTAGGAAGGTTAGAATAAATTTAGTGCAGATACTGCAAATGAAAAGAAGCAGACTGCTACTCTAACCACCAACCAAGAGGGCAATGATGATCTATTGGAAATCCTGCGACTGCTGGGTTTGTTGACCCTGCTGAGATTGTGGATTCTTCAGACCAGGGTGATGTTTCCCCTGTTTGGGAACATCTGTATAATGGGCAGAAGATGGATAAAATCTTCTTCCCCTAGGGGAAGAAATTTTGGCAGGACATTTCCTACCAACTGGGAAAGAAGAAGGCATAGAACAGCCTCTAGAAACAGGACAGTCAGTTGTTAACTGAGCAACCTGGAGTAAAGACTCCTTGTTAAAGAGATTTTCTCCAGTGCAAGGAGTATTCCCCAGTCTAACTTGTGCCCATTTGTCCAAGTCTGAAGCTTGGAGCCAGGCTTTACGTCGTGCTCCTATAGCTATAGCAGAAGTCCTGCTAACAGACTCAGAGTCTAGGGAAGCACGAGTAAGAAATCTAGAGATATTTTGAGCATGACTAACCAGTGAGGAATAGTCTACACTCTTGGGCTCTTGAAGAAAAGGAGTCAAAAGATGTAATTTCTTTGTGACCTCCTCAAGAGATAAGCCCATATAAAAAATATATGAGAGAATTCTTGCTGAAAGCATGGATGCCTGGAAAGTTTGGCGTCCAAAGGCATCTAAAGTCTTAGACTCACGACCTGGCGGATAAGAAGAGTGCTTTTTAGTACTCTTCACCCGCCTCATTGCTGATTCTACAACAATGGAATGATGAGGAAGTTGAGTCCTTTGAAATCCTGGAGAAGGGGACACCTGATATAGAAGATCAGTTGCTCTGGAAAGTGGGGGTACCTTTAAAGGAGCTTCCCACATTCGTAGAAGGAATGATGCAAAGGTAGCATGATGTTTTCCTTTGCTCTCTCAGGAATATAGGGGGATCCTGTATTGCCTTGTGTAGGACCTTGTCCAGGAATAGAAATGGCAAGGGATTTTGCCATATCTAGGAGGAAAACCTGAAAAGAAGGATCCCCAGAGGGAACTAACTTTGGATAGGCTAGATCTGATGAAGAACTAGCGTTGGCACCGCAGGATCTATCCAAGCTTATAGGAATAGAAGATCCTGGATGGTGCAGTATGGAATCCTTATAGGATGGTCGCTGGTACTGCAGGAGGTCGGGACCAGCGCCAGTCGGTAGCACATCGTCCATGCTAGGGATCGATTCCAAACTCGGTATCGAGGGAAGCGAGCCTGACGAGAGAAGCATGGAAGGCACTGACAGCAATGGTAATGTGGATAACGGTACCGACTTCGGTACCGTATCCAATACCGGTGGATGAAGGCCAGCCGGTGGCAATTCTAATGTTATCGAAGAAACCGAGAGTTGCGGATCCGAATTAACGGAACCGAGCCTTCGGTACGGTCTGGTGTCGGTACCAAGGCGAGTCGGTACCCAGTCCTCCAGACTAGAGATTGATTCCAGACTCGGCATCGAAGGAAGCGAGTCTATCGATGCACGTCTGGAGGGTACCGACGTCGGTACTAGTATCGGTACCGGTACCAATACTGGAAGGTTGGTCTGGAGCGTATCCAACGGCCCCGTAGGTACCGAGGACGCCAGACGATCCTTGGTGAGGAATGTTTCATCCAACATCATTGCCGATGCCAGGGTATCGGTACCGCTCGAAGCGGATGCCACCACCGGGCATGGCTCAGGTATGTTCTGTGAGGGGTGAACCTCAAGAACAACCTGAAACCCCACAGAGGCTTTGGAGGCCGAAGACTCCCACCAGGGTTTTGAAGCCAGTGTTTTCTCGAGGGCAAGGCCGTAGGCATCTCTATGCTGTGCATGAGAACTGCCGCTCGAGGACTGGCTAGTCTTAACAGACTGTTTTTGGGTTACCTGATCCTGTGTAGAAGATATGGTCGGTGCCCTGAAGTTGGATGGGGACCGCGTGTCGAGGGGAACTCGATGTTGAAAACTTCTTCCCACAATACTATTGCCAGAGGGCTCCGGAGGAAAATGGTCAGGACCCAAGCAGGTTAGACACCAATTGTGAGTGTCTAAAAATAAGTTTGTACCGCCACAATTTGTACATTTCTTGGGGATAGTGGCTGGCGGTTCCATGAAGGAAATAGGAGAGGCCTAACAGGCCTGAGAAACCGTGAGACACTGAGGAGGAAAAATATTCCTTAAAAAGGAAAAATTTTACAAGAAAAGAAAAAAGAAACACCAGCGGTACCGGTGGCGTCGGGGAAGGCAGTCGCAACCACAAGAAAAATAAAAAATAAAAGAAGAATTTTCTGTGGTGACAGGAGGACGTCCTGCCAGCTCCACGGAAAAACGAAAACTGAGGAGAGACAGTTGGGAAGGCAGGAAGGCAGCACGCAGGCGTGTTGGATGCTTCCAAAGGCTTTCTGATTGGACGCTGGGAAGCGTTCCTGCGCAGACTCCGTCGGTACCGACATACCCATATGTGAAGACTCATTCCTGCTTGTTCCTGGAGATAGTGACTTGCCCAAGGTCACAAGGAGTACCAGTGGGAATCTAATCCAGATCTCTTGGGTGCTATGCCGTTGCTCTAACCACTAGACTACTCCTCCACTCATAACTTCTATAACCTCTGAAACTTTAATTCAAGAAAATTCACTCCAATTATTTCCAGATAAATCAAAATCTGAAAGAAATATCCTTAAATCTAAAATATATGGTTTTGAGTCATAGGGAAGTAGTAAAATTCTCTCCTGGCACTTCCTTATAAGTAAAATTCCTAATCATCTCAAAAAGTTCCCTAGGTCTATTAAAAGACTTAAATAACTTCTCCCTGATATAATTAGCTTTCACAATGCACAATATTCTTTTAAACAAGTCATAATCTGAAAATTTATCAGATTGCTTGCCTTTTTCTTTTTGTTATAAACATCGCTCTATCTCCTTGACATTCCTCTGTAACATGGAACGGAATTGGTCCGCCCAATGACAAACTCCTTTACAGGAGCAATCTCAGACTAAATTAAAGTTTGACTGAAAACATCAAGATTCCCTATACAATCATCAGTACACTCTAAAATCTGTCATTTAGGAAGCCATATCTGACCCAATTTCTGAGGATCTATCCATCCTCTATTCCTAACAATCCTCTTGTCTTCAAACTGTTTAACTTCAGATCTTAACATGGTCAAACATAACAAAACAAAAATGGTCAGAACAAGCTACTGGATAAACGCACTCTAGAGTTGAAGTTGTAAGTTGCTATTGATTTCAATAGAAAAATTAATAATAGGCACTGGATTTTGAAGTAGAGGACCTCTGGAGATGGAATACCATGGCTAGGGATCCAAAGGTCCCAGGGCATCGAGGAAGAGAGAACCATGGCTCTTGGCCCCTGGAATGGGAAGGCCTTGACCAAACCTTCAGCATCCCTTGATGGACCAATAATACCTGCTTCTAGGCAGGATCAGGACATCCTCCTCACTACAGCCATCTTGGAAAGTTGAGGGAGTTCAGATGACACAATCTTAACTCACATTTCTCATTTGCCTTTCATATTTTTTTGGAAAGCAATGTAAAACATCTATTCAAGGTCTGTTTTATGGAAGGGAATTTTTTTTGTTGTTGCCAGAGTTTGTTTTTAATACTGGTCAAGAAAAACAGTAGAGAAACCAAACCAGATGATTTAATAAATACAGTATTTTCAGGAACAATATCCATATAGCTCTCTCAACAAGGGGTTGAAAGAAACTTCAGATATTAATCAACACAAACTAAACTTTGAACTGTTATGCACATATCACTAGTTCCATAAACCACTCCCAAACATACTTTTTTTCTGTTTTTATGCAATTAAAATTACATCCCTGCAGAATGTGTTGGCCTGACATGCCATTCTGTTTTGTGTTTTGAGTGCATCAGAGGTCCAATGCCGAAAAATCAGTGTCCTCTTTTTGATCTATGCAGTCACATGTTCCTTTTTTGATCAAAAAGAGGACACTGATTTTTCAGCATTGGACCTCTGATGCACTCTTTCTTTCTTTCTACAGGGAACTCCCCCAGCTCCTTTCCTACTGCAGCTCCAAGTAGGAACCCCTTTCCCCCAAGTTACTGGACTGAAGCACTAAAGGAACCCCGACTCCCAGTTTATGTTTATGCAATTTCTTGATATACCGCCCAGGCTGAAGGGCATCAGAGCGGTTTACAATCACTACAAGCAGGTACTGGGATACATTCCCTCATTCCCAAAGGGGCTCACAATCTATGTGTAACTGAGGCAAGGCCACAGGGAATGCCTATAGTACTAGAAACCCCAGTCTAAATGGCCTGAGATTACTTTCACCAGGTGGGAATCTAACCCCTGGCCCTTCATATCCTAAAAATCTGATTGGTTTGCAGCCCCTCAGAACTGGAATTGGAGGTCCCTGATCTATTGTATGCAGATCTCTCTCATGCACATTCCCTGTGGTCATCCTGAAAACCTGACTGGCCAGGTGTGTCCCGAAGACGGGGCCGAGAACCACCGCCTTACAGATACGCATTAAGCACATGAGCTGATAGATCTGTATTTCTAAGGCCTTAGTAAAATCCATTACCCTAAATCAGGAAACAAGATCATCCTGTCCACCTTGGCTCAGAGTGTTTATCCAGTAGGGTGTATACTAGGATCCCAGAGTGTTTGTTTCTAGAGTGCTTCTCCTAAAAGGCTTAGAGAGGAACCAGAAGTAAGGATGTCCAAGGAATGAGGCAGGTGTTTACAGAGCCCCATCTTTCCAGTAGGATGCTAAGATAGGAACTGCCATTAGAAAGCATCTGAGCAATAGCAGAACTAAGAGGAACAAGGGAAGCAGTCTTATAATTTGGGCATTCTAGCCAGACAGTAGCACACTTCTCGATCTCTTGGTGTGGGCTGAGCACAAATGGAATCTTTAGGATTCTGAACAAAAGCATTTTGTCTGTAGCTTTGAAGGCATAGAAACATTACGAAAGAAGAAGACCACATGGCTTATCTAGTTTTTCCTTCCATGTCAACCGCTACAAGAGTCCCTTTTTTCCCTTTTAGAGATCCTCTGTTTGTCCCATGCTTCTTTGAATTCACATACTGTCCTCATCTCTACTACTAGGATTCCACGGATCAACCACTCTTTCCATAAAACCGCATATCACTCCTGAATCTATCCCCTTTTAACCTCATCCCATGTCCTCTCGTAGCAGAACTTGCTTTCAATCGAAAGAGGGTCTTCCTCTTGTGCATTTATGCCACGCAGGTATTTAAATGTCTCAATCATATCCCCTCTATCACCCCTTTCCTCTAAGGTGTACATATTAAGATCCTTAAGTCTGTCCTCATATGCTTTATAATGAAGCTCACTAACCATTTTAGTACCCACCCTCTATACCGACTCAGCCTATTTATATCCTTTTGAAGGTGCGGTCACCAGAATTCCACACAATACTCTAAATGACATCGCACCAAGGACTTTACGGAGGCATTATCACCTCCTTTCTTCTGCTGGCCATTCCTCTCCCTATGTACCCAAGCATCCTTCTAGCTTTTGCAGTCACCTTTTCTACCTGTTTAGCTACTTTAAGATCATCAAAAACAATTGCACCTAGGTCCTGCTCTTCTTTAGTGGACAAAAGTACTTCACCCCCTATACTATATTACTCCCTTGGATTGCTGCAGCCCAAATGCATGACCTTGCATTTCTTAACATTACATCTCAGCTGCCAAATTCTAGACCATTCTTCAAGCTTAGCTAGATCCCTCCTCATGTTATCTACACCTTCCCGGGTGTCTACTCTAGTTCAGATTTTGGTATCATCCGCAAAGAGGCAAACCTTATCTGACAGCCCTTCTGCTATATCACTAAAATGTTAAAAAGAATCAGACTAGGGGGGGCAGAGCCTGGCCGGGAGCAAGATGGCAGCTTGATTCCCGTGCTCCCTGCAATCCTGACATAAATCCTGCACTCCCCGTCTGTTGGAGAATTTCCCCCCTTTTTTTTTTATTCGGGACGAGGGAGAGGATGTCCGCGAGCAAGTCCGGCAAGTTGGACTTCAGCCCCGTCGGAGCTGCCGGTGTGAAACGGCAAAAGCCGGACCCTCCCTCCCCGCAGAAGGCGGCAGGGCCCAGAGAAAGCATGGACGCCATGCAAGAGCTGCTTACTGAGATCTGTGCAGTTCGTGGGCTCGTGGAAGCAAATAGGGAGACGCTCTCTGGAGTGCAGGCAGACATACTTGAGCTGAAGGAGATGAAAGAGCAGCTCATGGGGCTCGCTGAAAAAGTTTCTTGTGTGGAAAGTCAGGTGGAGTGCCATGAGGAGCGTCTAAAACTTACCCTGGCTAATAGTAAGCGCATTGCCCAGCTGGAACGCAATTTAGAGGACCTTAATAATTGTACCCGCCGAAACAATGTGCGCATCATTGGAGTACCTGAGGGTGCTGAAGCAGGCAATATGTTGGCTTTCTTGGACGCGCAATTGCCGAAGCTCCTTCGTCTGGATTTCAACCCCCCGTAGGAACTAGAAAGGGCACATCGTGTTCCAATGCACTCAGGGCCACACACTAAGCAGCCGAGGCCCATTATCTTGCGGCTGCTGAGGCATCAGCAGGCCTTGCAAATCATGTCTGCGGCGAAGGCCTTGGCGCTGATCAACTTTGAGGGTCGGAAAATTTTTCTTTCCTGACTTCAACAAAGTGACAGTAGAGAAAAGGCGGCAGATGTTGGCTCTTCGTCCCCGTTTGCAGCAGCTCCAGGCACGCTACGGCCTCTTTGCTCCAGCACGATTTCGGGTGACCCTACACAACCAAACGCGCACGTTTGAAGACCCGCATGCTTTGCTACAGTTTGTGGAAGAGCAGGAAGCCATGCTGATGCGCTGATCAAGTGGTGCTGGAGTATGGACTTTTAGGGTGCCGATGGACACTGGGGCTGATTGAGACCTTGTGGAGCCGGAGGGGCATTAGCTTTTCTTTGTTTCGGCTCATGTTATTCTGTGCTGGTTTTGCCGGGTATCCCTGGTTAGGGGTGCTTGGATGATTGTTGGGGGGGGGGAGGGGGTCGGGTTTATCTGGGTTTAGGGGGGTTTTATGGTTAAAGAGTCTGGGTGGATTTCGCTCCTTCCCCCTTGTGTTGCCCTGGGTGCCCCTCCCCTGGGCCCTCTCCCGGCCTCCGGTCTTCCCTTTCTTTGCCTTTTCTATTTAGTTATTATCACAGGGGATCCTTGGGGTGTCTGGGGAGGGGGGGTGTCTGGGGAGGGGGGGTGGGCGGGGGGGGGGGGGAGGGAGGGGGGTTGAACATATGGAGGTGTGTATGTGTGCGGGACTGGGGGTATGAGTATGAGATTGGGCAGTGGTGGGTGGGTGCCGGGATGGAAAAGGGGGGCTATGAACATGTGTATGTTTGAGGGGGGGAGTGCTTACAGGGTATATGGGTTGTGGGGGGATTGAGGTGTAGCCTTGTTCAGGATGGTTCACCCACGCAGTTTTAGTTTTAAGGTTGGGTTTGGGTCTCAATTGTCTCCATGGGGTGGGGTATGGCTTTCTTTGGGGGCTGGGTCTGATTGGATTTTTGTATTGTACCCTCTCATGTCTGGTAAGATGTTAAGTTGCTGTGCTGGGATCACTTAACTTCATGTCTTTGAACGTAAAGGGAATCAATAACCCTATTAAGAGGAACAAGATTTTGCTATATTGCAAGAAGTTGGGGGCTGACGTTGTTCTGCTTCATGAGACCCGTCTGCCGCTAGGGGAGGCGCAAAAGTTGGGTGGGGGGCAATATCTGCTGATTGGGGTGGCTGGGGCATGTCACAAAAAGAATGGAGTGCTCATTTTGGCTCGGAAGGCTCTACAGCCAGTTACTGAAATGACTCGGGCAGACCCGGGAGGGAGATGGGTGAAAACCCGCTTACGGATTCGGGATCGGGCTTTGGCATAATGAATGTCTATGGTCCGAACTCTGATGATGTCTCCTTTTTCCACGAGGTAGCGGAGGAGTTACAAGACTTTAACCATTGCAACCTTATCCTAGGGGGGGATTTCAATCTAGTGTTGGACCCTTTAATTGACCGTCAACCCTATCGATCCATAAGAGTCGGCCGTGCGGCCATGGTGCTCAATAGTATGGTAAAGGAGATGAATCTAGTAGATATCTGGCGTTTGTTCCACCCCTCCCAGAAGGAGTTTACTTTCTATTCTCTCCCGCATGGGTCACATTCGAGGATTGATTTCTTCCTGATTTCCAGGTCTCTTGTGGCCCAGGTGGAGGACGCACAAATTGGGGCGTGTACAGTCTCAGACCATGCGGCTGTTTTCCTGTCCTTTTTACCCGACTCTACCCATGATAGGAGTTCGGGGTGGTTCTTTCAGAGGTCTCTGCTCGCAGATCAGGACTTTTGTGAGTTTTTGGGAGGAGCAATTAAAGAATACTTTTCGGTGAATCTCCCTGAGGCCACTTCCGGTTGGGCATGGTGGGAGGCTTTTAAGGCCTTCTTGCGTGCTAGAATCACCAGCTTTTCCATTGGGGCGGCGCGACGAAGGAAGCTAGCACTGAGTGAGCTGGAGGCTCAAATTAGGGCGGGTGAGAGATTGTTAAGAATGAGAGTGGACCCCTGTATCTTGTTGCGTTTGCAAAAGCTTAGATTTCAGTTCAATAATATTTTAAGCATGGAAGCCGAAAAGCTTTCGCATGCATCTAAGGCAAGATATTATAGGGAGCAAAACAAGGCGGGTAGGCTGTTGGCAACAACTTTGAACCCTAGAGCAGAGAGAGTTAAAGTGGCTGCTCTCAAGCTGAGCGACCAGAAATTGCTCACGAAGACACCGGATATAGCCGAAGCCTTTCGGGCTTTCTATGCCGGGTTGTACAGCTCAGAGGGGGGATAATGGGGAGGAGTGTGACGCTTTTTTGGAGCACATTCCACATCCTACCCTTTCTGCTCAACAAGCGTTGGATCTGGAAGCCCCCTTTTCGTTGGGTGAGCTTCGCACTGCTCTCAATGCGGCTAAAAAAGGTAAAGCAGCAGGCCCGGACGGACTGCCTATCGAGTTGTACCAAGTGTTTCAAGGGGAGCTTCTTCCTTTCGTGGCCAAATATTTTCAGCTTTTGCAGGAACAATTGCCCTTAGTGGGGAGTTTCAATGATGCCACAATAGTTGTATTGGAAAAGCCGGGTAGAGATGCCCTTAAGGTGGAGAACTAGGCTGATATCATTATTGAATGCTGATTATAAATTATTTGCAGCCGTTTTGGCAAATAGGCTGGTGAGGGTGTTGGCTGATTTGATTCATCCTGATCAATGTGGTTTCATGCCTGGGAGGGCGACGTCTGATAATGCTTGGTGGTTGTTAAATCTCTTGGCTGCTTCGGAACAGTCTGGTTCTCCCTTGGTGGGGATTTCTTTGGATGCTGAAAAGGCCTTTGATAGGCTTGAATGGGTCTTTCTGTTCAGGGTCTTGCAATGGTTTGGCTTTAGGGATGGTTTTATCCGATCAATTCAGGTTCTGTATTCTTCTCCGCAGGCTCGTATCCTTGTAGACGGGCTACTGTCCGCTCCCTTTTCATTGTATCGGGGGACACGGCAAGGTTGTCCCTTATCGCCGATTCTCTTTAATTTAGCATTGGAGCCGTTGGGGCTATTAATCAGACATTCAGAGGGGGTTCGGGGCATTTGGCTTGGGGACCTTCAGATCAAGCTCGCGGCCTATGCTGATGACCTGTTGCTTTTATCCCAACCTAGCTCTTTAGAAGAGATCCTGAAGATCATAGATAGGTACTCGAAGGTGTCTGGGTACAAAATAAACTGGACTAAGTCCATAGCCTTCCCTATGAATAGAGTCACTTTTTCGGAGGATGTAAAGGATTTTCCCTTCTTCTGGGAAAAGGCGGCGATTAAGTACCTCGGAGTACGATTTTGTTGTTCTCTTGAAGAGACCTTTCAACTTAATTGCAAGCATATAGAGGAATTGATCCAGACATTTACAACAAAATGGTCCCCGTTGCATTTATCGTGGTGGGGGCGCATGAAATCTGTCAAAATGGTTCTAGCCCCCAAAATAAATTATATTTTAGAAATGTTGCCGATTTCTTTCCCACAGAAGGTGTATAAGGGGTGGGAGAGGACAATAGCAGCCTTTTTGTGGCAAGGAAAGCCCCCCAGGATAGCTTTTGGTAAGTTAAAGGCAAGTAAAGACATGGGTGGGGTAAACCTTCCGGACTTTTACCGTTACCATCAGGCGTTCATGCTTAAGCAAGGCGCGTTGTGGTGTCCCCGAGAGAGGGGGGGTTCGTGTCCTGTTTGGGTTGAGGTGGAAAGGCGGTTAGTAGAGCCGATCCCCTTGGATCTTTTGGTCGGCATGGTGTGCCCGGTCTCCTCCCCTGCCCTAGCAATAGTCGTGGCAACCCAAGCGGCCTATCAACATTTGGCAAGAGTAATGGGTTCTGAGAACCCGGTATCCCCTTTGATGCCAATCTGGCTGAACCCCTTGTTCAAAATTGGGCGTAAAACTATTGGATGGCGGCAGTGGCAAGTTCAAGGTATTTGGACAGTTGGCCAATTGCTCCAGGAAGGGAAGTGGAAACCCTGGGATAGGTTGCAGCAGGAGTTCTTGCTGCCGTCGGCGTGCCAGTTCCAATGCGTCCAATTAATAAGTTGTTTATCAACTGCTGGGGTGACCAGTAGGAAGCTGGCATCGTCCTGGGGTCTACACGAGCTGGCCCTCTCATTTTCTGGTAAATCGGGTGTAGCATCCAAGTTCTACGCATATTTGCGGGAGGGGGGGCTCCTCTCCAAAGGTGAGTTGTAATAGTTGGGAGGCTGATTTAGGTGTACAAATCTCCTCTCATGATTGGTCGCTACTGTGGTCTAGGGTCAGCCGGGTCTCAAAAGCAGCTGCTATAACGCAATCCTTATTCTTCTTGCTACATCGCGCTATCACTCCCAATCGGCTTTCCAGGTGGAACCCTGGATCCGGTAACTTATGTTGGTCTTGTTCTCTTGGTCCTGGAACGTATAAACATATGTTTTTTGATTGCCTTTACGTTCATTCCTTTTGGCTCTCTGTCTGGGATAAGATACAACAGATTTTGTGCTTCCAGTTTCCCCTTACTTGGCAGGTAGTGATTCTGCGCTCCTCCATGAGTGGCCTTCCAGACATGAAAGGAAAGCGTTTCCTAGTTGCCATAGCCTTGAAGCACATTTTGGTGTGCTGGAAAGATTCTAGCAAACTAGATGTCCATCAGTGGTGGAATATGGTGTGTCTCTATGCCAGCTATGAGAAGGCGCAGGAGCACGTCTCTAACCTTAAGGGGTGTAAAGGTAGATATGTGGGGGATATTTTCTCAGACAAGTGGTTGTGTTTAGATGAATATGTTGCAAAAGCTCGATTGAGCAAGTAAGGGAAAGGGTCTGTATTGTGGGGTTTATTGGACCTGTTGTTCCCTTCGTATTTGTGTTGTTGTGCATGAGGAGTACCATGTTGGGATGGTGGTGGTGATGTATTGCTTGCATGGAGACAGGATAGTAGTAATAGAGGGGGGGAGGGTTGGGAAGGGTGTTATTTCTCTTTGTCTGTTTTACTGCTGTCCGTATGTTTAAAAATTTAAATAAAAGATTAAAAAAAAAATGAATCAGACTAATGTGGCCTTATGCAGGAAAACAAAACTGCCTACCTCTGCAATGCTTTATTTTAATCCAGTTTAATTGGGTGGTAATATAATAAAAACAGTTCCTTTTTCCCTATTCCTCTTGGAAGTTATATAGCCATGATGGTTTAAATATACAGTCAAACCTCGGTTTTCGTATGCCCTGGTTTTCGTACGATTCGGTTTTCGTTGATTTTTTTCATCAAGATTGTGTTTCGGTTTTCGTACGTTGTCTCGGTTTTCGTACAGCATTTTACCCCCCCCGTACCTGCCATGGATTAGCGTGAGCCAGCGATCTCCCACGGAGCTTGAGCCAGCGATTCTGCGGGACCTCTGGGGAGCCGAGGAGTTCAACGCTCCAGCGTGGCCTGCCCGAAACTGCTTCCTGCCCCGGACTCTCCCCCGATTGACGTCTGCCTGCTGCCTCTTCCCCTGCACATCCCTTGAACCGGGACAGGAGCTGGTGACCGAATCTGCTTCTCCTTGGCGGCCCAGTCTCCCGCCGGGGCCCCTGCCCTCCCGATTGGATTCTGGGTGTCCTGCAGGCCTGCACACGCGGCCTCTCCTTGAAACCTTGCAGTCTGCAGCTGCAGGCTCCTGCTGGCACAGCCCCACGCTGTTCTCTGACTCTCACCTGTGTCAGGCTGCTACCTTAGGGGGGCCGGAGGCAGCCTAAGACTCTCTGTCCCACTGTTTCTCAACTGCCTGCTGCTTGGCTGACACTGCCTCTCCACCTCTCCCGACACTGTGTATGCCAACAAAAGTCTTCAATAAAGGTAAAAGTGATGTTACACATGCTCATTTATCCATTTCATTAGTCATTTATATGTATTTCTCATTGTTTTCTGTATGTAAAAAGATAGTTATTCTCTATAAAATGTATTTTTTGTCAATATTTTTGGGTGTCTGGAACGGATTAATTGAATTTACATTATTTCTTATGGGAAATCTTGCTTCGGTTTTAGTCCGTTTCGGTTATAGTCAGACTTTTTTGAACGGATTAATCATGAAAACCAAGGTTTGACTGTAATATACTAGATCTACTCCAGTGCATCTCAGCCCTCTCCTGGAGGTACACCAACAAATTAACAACTTGATGAAGCGTTTAGAAGTCTCATTTTACAGTCTAATCCCATCCACATTTCTGAACTTCAACAAGAAACCTTCTCTACTGCATCAGCTGAGAAGCTGTTGTATACCTGCCAACAAAAAATATATTTAATGCCTTTCATTCAAACGGGAGTCACTATACAGTACAGTATTTCAAGGCAGAAATATGTGCCTGGCTTGAAAGTCTAGCTACATAAACTAAGGGAACAATTAAAGAGTGACTGCTGAGCTTGGGAGAGGATTAAGAACATGGGAAATGGGAATTGAAAAGAGCGACTACTTGGGAATGGAAGGAGATACAGCATACATGATTGCTGATGAGGGGCAAATGCTTACTGGGACATGCTTTTGGACAGAATGGTTTCCATTTTGCTGGTGATCTGCAAATAGTGTCGATATTGATTCAATAAAACCCAAAACTCACTCCAGTGAGCAGTTACGGCTTACTACTAATCACATTAAGCTTAACCCTGATGAATGTGTTGGATCTACTTACGTTAACTTATGGTTTCATAGTCAACTGGACTATTTTAATTGCATTCTTATTGGTCTTCCTCTTCTTACCATAAGAAACTTTAGACAGTTCAGAATACTGCTATATTATCAATAATGCTTGTAAACATGACATATTTCTCCTTCTCTCATGGAACACTGGCTCCCAATTTTTTTAATCAATTGCAATTTAAACTTTTAGTTCTGACCCATAGAGCACTTTATTCAGAGTCTCCATTTCTTAGTTATTCCATCACCCATAGCAATTAATCTCGAGACCATGCATCAACCAGTTTTTTCATGCCTTGCCCCCTTATCTTAGAAAGGCAACTTTGCTCCCCAAACTTAAATCACAGTTGAAAGCTTTCTTGCATCTTCTGAATTTAAGCTAGCCATATTTATACCAGATGCTGAATAGCTGGAATCGGGCAGGAAAAGATAAGACCATATCTTTTTGAACTTTTACTTTTATATTTAAGTTCTCTTTTCTGTCCTTTTATTGTAAAATGATGTGTCGTTAGTCTAACTACGTCATTTATGACTGCTGTAAGCTGCTTTGCTACTAATCTGAAAGGCGGTATATTAAGAAACCTAATAAAATAAAGAACCGATAAAGAGTGACCTCTGGGGAGAAAGGAGGGAGAGAGTGAGAATGACTGCTGGGGGGGGGGAAGAAGAGGGAGGAAAAAAAGATTTACACAAAATGTCCCAATTTACAACTAAGAGGCCTATTTACTAAACTGCATTAAGAAGTTAATGCAAAATTTAGCATGTGCTGCTAGCATGGGGAACACAATAACTTACTGCGCACTAAAAGTCCTGCACTGTCTGCTGTGTTGTGGGGCAGGAACTGCACAGGTTATGGGAGGTGGCTGGGAATGGATAGCTTATGTAGTTAGCACACCATAAATTACTGTGTGCCATCACTGCTGCAGATAGCATGGATGCATTTAATGCCTCTTCCAAGAGGAAACATTAAGTGTACCCACACTACCAGCTGGCAGGTAGCACAGCCAACTCCAGCAAAAAATAAACACCACAATTAGCCAATAAACATCCCAAAATCCCCACCCCTCCTAGTCTGCAATGCATAACTCCCCCTACCCCAATTATCACCACCCTACCTGCCACCAGGTATTTACCAGGGGCCTCAATGATAAGTTGGTGGAGGGGCAGGATCTCTGGATGTTCCTACCTCTTTTCTAGATGGTTTCCAATGGTGGCTCTGATCTCCTAGCATAGTCTCATGGTACTACCTACCGCAAGAACTCTTCTCCCTTATTTGGCAGTTTAACCCCTAGCAGTCTTTCCATGAGTCGACCGCTAGATGGAGCCATCATTTTGAACCCAAGCCAGCAAAGAGGCAGGAATGTCCAGGGATCACTCCCATTCCTCCACTAACCCAGTTAAAAGCCAGCATTGGGGGAGTTATATAATACTGGTCAGAAGGGTTGGGGGGGTGATGCTTGAGTATCTTTTTTTTTTTTTTTTTTTTAAACAAATGGGACTGTGGTAACTGCACTGGCAGATAGTGCAATAAGTACATCTGCACTATTGGCTGATGCACTTACTGTGTGACAAGTGCCTGCCCTCTGTGGCAAATATGGGGCAGATGCTGGGCACACAGTTATCGCACAGACTTGGCACTTAATGCACATTAAGTTTTGCACCTAATGTGTGTTAAGTGCAAAAAACTTGCTGCACTTAGTAAATAGAATCCTATGTTGTTCCAATGTTAAAAAATAGAAGTCAGCCCAGGAATCAAAACCTCCTGCGTGTCTCCTTCCATCATTTTTTTTTTATTTGCAGGCACTGCAAAATCTTTGTCTGGGAAAATATATAGAAGTTATTTATCGTGTACTGCTGCCTGGGTTTATTTGCTTGCGAACATTAAGTCACCAGTCAAGGTGGCATATAGTAAACACAAAGTCATATTCAACAAATATATTAAAAAAATTATACTGCAAACAGCCCCCCCACCCCAGTAAAACTCCCCAACCCTTCACCCACCCTAACTGCAACCATTATAAGCTTCCTTAAATAGGAGGCTTTTAACTTGCTTATGAAACCTAAAAACATTTAACTCCATTTTAAGTAGATATAGAAAAGCATTCCGAAGGATAGGGCCATTTACAGAGAAACCACTAGTCCATACTGACTCCAAGTTCTACAGTAGGAGGCAGATCATAAAGTCCTCCCAAACTGGTAAACACTAACTGCTTGAGATTAGCCAGTGCCTCTCCATGTACCAACTTAAACATTAGCAGCAAGATCTTACATTTCAGTCCGTTCTAATGGTAGCCAGCGCAATGACTTCAAGTAAGGAGTAATATGATCTTTTAACCCACACCAGAGACCATACTGGCAGCAGAATTCTGAATCAACTACAAACCATGCATAGTTATCTGAGGTAACCCCATATATATACCATTACAATAATCAAGTTGAAAAAGCATTAAAGATTGCATGACAGTCCTAAACTCTTCCTGTGACAGATTGTAATGCACCCTTCATATTACAGTACAGTACAGGCAACCAAGGAGATCTGGACTTTTAATGACAAAAGGACCCTTTGTACACTGAAAATGTGAATATTGGGCTGTATTCCAAGCTCCTTACCTTTGACTAACTATGCCACATATCTAGAGATGTTTTTATAGCAGACCTTCAAAAGCTGCTTCCTACAAGTTGAGGGTCAACCAATTAGCCCTCAGCCACTCCCCTAACATCTCCAGCAATTTAGCTCATATTCCATCTCTCCAACATCCTCAGCACATAGTAAAACAAGATGAATATCATCTGCGTAAATCCTAACAAAGATTATTTGTCTCTCAAGCAGCTTACGCAGTGGCTGCAAAATATATATTAAACAGAGCAGGAGGAAGGTCAGAACCCTGAGGAACTCCAAATTACACCAACCTCTATTCTGACATCTGGGATCTCATATGAAACTGATAGGTGCTGTCTGTCAAAAAGGATACAAACCATGTCAAAACCATTCCTGAGCACCCTAAGGCCTGCAACTGTCTGGTCAGAATCTCGTAGTCAATAGTATCAAAAGTGAATGAGATGTCCAAAGCCACCAAATAACTACCACCTGGGTCTAGACCCCAATGTAACAAATTCAGCAAGGAGACCAACAGACTCCATACTGTATTTCTGATGGAAACCCGATTGTCCAGAGGCAAAAAAGTCAGATTAGACTAAAAGCTCCTTTAGTTGCCTTAAAACCACTGCTTCTATAATCTTACTCAGAACTGAAGGACTGGCTAGAAGTCTATAGAACTTGGTAGTGTTATATCCATTGTAGATTTTTCCAAGCTAGGCTGAATAACCCGTTTTAAGCATGTAGGCACTACCGCCGATCCAAACAATGCATTAATAATATTACTCAAGACTGGAGAGTAAATCTGCCCACTAGATTTCAAAAGCTTTGAAGGGCAAAAGTCCAGTATACAAGAGGTAGTAGTAGTAGTAGTAGTATTTTATTTAACTCACACCTTTCCAGAAGTTAGAGGCATCTTACAATCAGGTACAGTGGAGGACTTACAGTCTAAGTTCATACCTGAGAAAATGGAGGGTTAAGTGACTTGTTCAAGGTTGCAAGGCAAGCCAGTTGACCTCAAACCCTGGTCACCAGGTGACTGCTTTAACTAGTAGACTACTCCTCAAAGGCATCATGAATACTAACTACATCACCTGTTTCAGCCTAACACACATACACTTCCCTTCACCTCATTGTTATAACATTATTTATGTTTTTGAGGCTATACTCCCTGAAGAAGACGCATGCCAAAATGTGTTGGGGTAATACTGCAATAAAGGTTAATCCTGCTGCCATCTACTCTCTGCTGTTTATCTGCTGTGTTTTTTGCGAGAGAGGTCTGCTCTTTTTTGGACTTCCTGCACTGGAGGCCATCTATAAATATTCCCTTCGGAGGTAACCAAAAATAGATGGTGATCTGATTAAAGGGCAAGACGTCATCCAAAGAATGGCTTTTACCATGAGTAGGAAAGCTTATTGTGTTAACCCCATCATCTGCATATCTTCTGATAGTTCAAACACCAAAGAATCAGCAGGTTCATCCACCCATATGTTTAAATCACACAACACGCATCTCCTAACCTACCTCCTTCTTAAGGCCCTTTGTGCTACTGCTCCTCCCCCCGGGTGTGGTATATCAAATAAAAAGAGGCGCTAATGCCCTCAATCAATATTTCTTCCAACCCTGTAGAAAGTCAGACCACATGGAGAAACCAAAAAGCTGCTACAAAATGCAGCCAAAATTTCCACCTTTCCTCTCTTCTATAAATAAAAGCAAAGGTATATCCCAGAGGACAGACCTCCTGCATAATATAAAGGTGTGCATCAGATAACCATGCCTTGGTAATGCTATAAACGTCCAAACCCTGTATTAAAATTAAGACAAAACAATCTTACCTTCTTCTTAACATTCACCAATTCAACACACCAATCATTCACACCATTCTTCTTGTACTCCCAGTAGGCCTAGACCTCCCCCTCTCCCAGATACTCTGTCCTGTGCAAATGCACAAATATCCATCGTGAAATTCTCTTGACACTCCAAGCTTATACTTCTTACAAACATACTATATAACCTAACCATCATCCCTATACAAAACCCTTCTTCCTTCTCCCTCTACATCTCCCCCTCATAAGTAGGAAACCTAAGACCACCCCCCCAACAAAAACATAATCCCACAGATAGCACATACAACACCCTCTCAGCCCTGTATCAGGCCAGTGACCATAAATTCACAACACACCACCCAGAAGGTTGCCCAGATGGGCACGCCCCTTTGTCAGCAAGTTGCAAAGCAGCATCTTTAGTAGTGCAGCCAACAGCTGATAACATTGGCACTGGGGGAGGGAGTGATGTTCATTGGTCCCCCCTCACACTTAAATTCTAAGTGTAAGGAAAAACTCTGAATGAGTATGGCCACCATACTCAGGCATTCAAATCAGTACAGCATGGCAGACAAATCAGGTGGTGGTTTGTTTTTAATCATTTTTTTTTAATACAACTTTTTTTTTTTTTTTTTTTTTTTTTTTTTTTAAAAAAGATGCCCGTTTATTTTTTATGAACTGCCAAAAAACATTTTTCACCATCTTCAGGGGAAAATCCCCCAGTCTACGGCACAACTGAAGCTCCCACCCACCCACCCTCCCCCACCACTTGACTAAAGTGCCATGGGAATCCCAGTTCTCAAGGTTCATGTGTGCCCTATTAATGTGGTGCTCTGTAAAAGGTTTATCACCTCTTGCGCTCTTTCCTTATGCTCGAGTTTAATTTAACCGGGTACTAATAAGAATGAAAACACTGTTCCTTTTTCCCTGCCCCTCTTGGGAGCTTTTATGTAGCTATGAATACAACATCAGATCATTTATCCCAATGCTCTGGATAAGCTGAGGAATCTGCAGCATCTTAGTCACTGCACAACAGCAACTTGTAATGGCCAAATTTAGGGCCCATTAATATAGCATTCTGGAATGAGTTCTGCTGCATTCCCCTGTGGAGGGCTGTACTGCAACAACTGGACAAAGTCAAAGAGGGTACATGACAGAAAACAAATCTCTGGGTGACTGTGAATGACGGCTCATGTCACCCAATACCAATCTCATCAGAAGCCCAAAGGAATAGGAAGAAACGGTCAGGTCTTAAAAAAGTGTTCTAGAAATACAAATTATTTCTAATACTGAATCTTGTGGGAAGGTTTGCGTTCTCACTGGTTAATGTTAAATTACTGCCAATGAGAATATAAGTACATGAAAGCTGTTTTAAGACAGCTCTAACCCACTGTGTTTTACTTGATTATATATTTATTTTTTGTTTATTATAGCAATAAGGACTACCAAAATTGGACATGCTTTGGTAGCTTAAACCGCAATCCCTCAATTCCTCTTAATATTAACAAATGACATATTATAACCACTAACAATATGGTGGCCTTTGACAAAAGGAGTATGAAGGGATAATTTCAAAATACTCCAAAGTGTGCCTTTGCAAAATAAATTCAAACACACTAGCTCCATTTATAAAACATTTTGTCCTTGGGTACATTACTGGAGAACTCCTTATGACAAATGAGGCCTTTCCATGATCTCATGTTTAGTCTATTCACTCCAAGTGTTTTAGGAAACCTGTTTTCCAGGTTTTCCTTGTAAATAAGAAATCATTACTGAGCAGCATAGGACCATTATTAGATAAAATATTCTAGACTCTGGGAATTTGCTTTATCATTGCCTACTAGAATGGTATAAGCAGACCAAGTGCTGAACGGCCTAATTCAAAGGGCTAATTTTAAACTTGATGACAGCCCCATGCTTATTAAATGAGATGGGAATGTGTTAGCACAGACACTAAAAAAAAGCACACCATTCTGTAATCTAACCCTCATAAGCTAGCACAGTATTACAGCTATGCACTATTTTTTGCCAAATATGGCACATTATCTGCAAATACCACAAGATGAGAAAAAAAAAGATAATTGGCACAATACAAGAAAAGAGCTAAAACTGGCCTGCAATTTAAGAAAATGACAACTGGATATTTAACAATCTATTCAGAGAAGCTGCTGAATAAAAACGTGCCCTTTCCATTCACAATGACACAAATAGTTAACTGTAGCATTCCAGTTTCAGAAGAGCAAACCCTTTGCAGTTACAGATCCTTGTATGGTGAAAGCTGAGATGTAGGTATTTATAAGAAGGTGGAGCAAGCTGCACTGTTTTGCATTCTTTCTGCATCTAACAGAACTGGGCTAATTTCCCATACAAAGAGCTGCTCATTTCACATTCTTCATAAAATTGCGTATCATGTTAAAAAAAAAAAAACGAACAAAAAGAGCCACATCTCTCTATCCTAAAATGTCTATTACATTCTGTACTATTCACCCCTCAACGTCTATGACTTATACAATGAATTAAATAATCCTTGCAGTTCTCTCCATAGAGAGCGCAGCAGAAACTAGGTCATTTTACCCCACCTAATTAACCCAGTGAAGACTCTTAAGAAAAGAAAACCCCAAGACAAACCCCCCCCCAACAAACATTAGCACTAGTAAAGAGCATATAGAACAATTCTTTTTACTTGTTTAATGAAAAATTAGAACCTTAGAACAGACACAGCATTTGAAATCTTTCTGAAGGCAGATGTATAGGCTGCAGGTACACACGCTAGCGTTAAAGTGTAAAACACAGCACTAGCCATTGAAAAGATCCAACCTGTGACAGTCTTACCAAGAATAAAAACCAGTATTTTTGAAACTACAGAATTGTTTTATTTTTTGCTATCACATATTGCAGATTCAAGGTAACACCGTGGCATCGACAGTCAAAGTCATATTATATCCTACACATAACTGAACTTGCTCCACCTGAAATACAAACAGGATTGAGGAAAAAAAACAACAACGTATCCAAACAGGAAACCACAACTAACCTTTCAATAGTTTTGTTTCTTCTACACCTTTGGTTAGATGTTCCTCCTCTATGAGCTTGCCTGCCAAATAAAATAAAATTTTACTAACCAGGCTTACAAGAAAGTAGCATTTCCTTCTACATGTCGTGTACACATTCCATGACCATATTTAAAGCAGGTACCACACCCATAACCATGTGTGGAAAAAAAAAATATCAGATAGAGGCAAAAGGGGCGAGCATCACTGGTCTTCTGCTGAAACTATCAGCAAAACAAATAATTAAAATTGCAGCAAACTTTTGTCTTGCAATGTTTAAAATATTGCAGATAGAAGTCACCCAATCCCTTAAGGATATATCTGACTTAATTTAAATGTCTTCCTCCAAACTAAGAAAGTTATGGTGTATGTGCAAGGCTTTTCCCTAAGGAACACTGCAACCAGGCTAAGTAAAACTCAGCTGGGTTGAAATGCACCCCAGGAATATACAGCAACATATGACACAGTCTGTAAGAGAATAAAATTTAAACTTTAAGAATTTTTCTTTCATTCCAAGCTTCCACTGAGCATTGACTTAAGAAGAAATATGGCACCTAAGAAAATACTCCAAAATAAAGAAAAAATACTATTTTATCCTTTTAAGCAATGTAATTTAATATATTATACACCCAAGATAAATTTTATCCTACCTGATATTTTGAACTAGGTTGAAGTTCTCTCAATAAAAACATTAAGTGGGGGAAAAAATCCATAGCAATACAAATACAAACATATCCTTACACCACCAATTTTTAGGTCCGATAACCACTCCTCTTTCTCAGCTGCTTAGTTTCACAACAAATGCTCGCAATAAGCTTGAACAAGTTCACAGCAGAGTGATTTGGCACCATATGCTGTAGTTTTTGGATGATCCACACAATGCCATTAATGGTCAGAACAGAGTCTGCAGCTGGTATATTAAAAGGGAAATCTCTTCTTGACACAAGCACTTTCTGTTGGTGTCTATTCTACCATAAAAAAAGGAAAGTTCCCCACCACTTCTTCACCAATATTTTGCTCTGCAGTACTGACAAATGTGTTGGAATACCAACAAGTAGAGTCAGGGCTGGGGTGTGTAATTGTACAAAATAAAGTACCCAAGGGACACCACTGCACCTTTCCTTTTGTACTACTGTAGACCTGCATGTATTAGGTGGGAATTAGGATCACAGATGTACTGCCTTCAGCAACAGGAAGGAAACACTACGCAACTGGCTGCTGCTACTCCCCATCTCTTGCAGCTGATTGGCTCATAAGAGCTCTTAGTAGGAAAGCATCATTAGCTACTCAAACAAGCTCTCTAGCACCAAGGAAGGCACTAGCAAAAAAGGTAAGGAGAGGAACAAAAAGGGGGGGGGGGAAGCAAAGAAACAGAGGGAAGGGGAGAACAGGAGCAGGAAGAGACACAGAGGAAGAGTAAAGAGAAAAAGGAAACAAGTGGCAGAGAGCATGAGGAGCATATGGAGAAGAGGGGCAGATGAGAGCCGGAGAGAGAAAAGAAGGTAAAAGGGACAAAAGGGGCACTGGAAGAGAGAAAAAGGCAAGTTGGCCTCGCTATGAAGGGTAAGGAGATCTTGATTTTGTTTTCTCAGTTTATTTCACACATGCAATTTAATAAAATATTTTATTCACAGTACAATTGTATGCACACTAATTCACATGTTAAACTGTTTTGCATGCACTAAAGGCTAGATTTACTAAATTCTGCCATTCCAAGCTAATGCCATTAATGTTATTTTATTTCAGGTCCCATTATAAGTTGTGATAATGAAAGCACATCTCTAAAATTTGCCCACTAGGTCACACAGCAATGGACTATTCACATGTTCTAGACAATTCTACTACCCTCACGTTTCTACTCTTGGATTTGGACACACTTTGTTGTTCATGATGTATTAAGTAGAAGTTTTGATTTCGGCATTATACTCGCGTGCTCTAATGCAGTGAACCTAGCATTGAAGCAAGACAACAAAAATAACCTGAAACAATCTAAAGGCCACAACTCCACCATATGCTTCCAAGGGATAGTAATACTCAATATTTCTATACACAACACAAACAGTACTGTTGCAAACAAAATGAAATATAAGAATAAAGGTAATTGTGGTAATACCAGATACAGAAGACAGAAAATGAAGGCATTTAAAGATTTATAAATCTCTAATCCAGGCTATTAGATCTTCCCAATCTGTGTACAATTACCACCAGAAAAGCAGTGTACAAAGAAATAAAAACATAAGCAGTTAATAAAATCAAAATAGTAAATATAATCACAGTTTGGTACATACAGTATCATTCTAGAGCCCCATGACCATTTGTTACGTCAAACACAGTAAGTATTGTTTTGTTGTTTTTCTTTAGACAAGGAGAATGATCCAACCCATAGCTAAAACTTAAGGTGATTTTATTTTCCAATCATCCCTTAATGACAAATATAGTTTTCCTCCATCTAAACCAGCTGGGCTTTACGAACTTAGAAACAAAGTTTGCCTCCTAGACAGGGCCGGCGCAACCATCAGGCAAACTAGGCAGCTGTCAAGAGTACCAATGGTCCAGGGGCGGCCTTCTGCCACTACTGCCGCTCCTTTCTGGGACCCTCAGCAGCAGCAATGGCATCAAACAGCCCCGCAGTGCCTACATTAAACCTCTGGCACTATGAGGCTGTTCAACTTCTGTCCCCTCTGATGCTCAATGCAGTTTTCCCTTTTGCATGGGTGTGAAAGCAGCTTTCGCCCCCATACAAAAAGAAGAAGTTGGAATCGCGTGAGGTGGAAGTCAAATAGCCTTGCAGTGCTGGAGGTTTAAGGTAAGCGCTATGGGGCTGTCTGAATCTTGCCACTGCTGCAGGACCCGGAAAGGAGGGTGAGGTTCACCTAGAGCACTTCACCTCCTTGCACCAGCCCAGCTCCTGGTTTCTGTTCAGTTGACTTACAAACTCATGAAACTGTGATAAATTTACTTACTGCTTTCAGTGAACTGGGAAGTAGAGAATGACATATGGCTAGCTATTTATCTTATTTATTTATTTTTACTAGGGAGACATACATGGTAGAATGCCTAATTTTGTTTTCATTTTTTACAATTTTTTTAAAATACTGATGAGTACTTAAATCAGTGCAGTAATGCTTTTTTTTAAAAACATTAGCTTTATAAAGGACTCAAAAGCATTTCTCCGATCTGCATGCACAAAAACAAGTTCAAATGAATCATGGTACACAATTCGTAAATTTGATAAAATATATTTTTTGTTTGGCATTTAGAGATAGGCAAAGTTCATTTTATGTAATGGTGCAAAGTCTCTGAGATTAATCAGGCAAGTACAAAGCTGACTTTCTCCTAGTTGATAATTAATCAGAAATTCTTTGATATAATCAGCAGTGAAGACTGTTTATATGCCCAAATTAGCTTACTTGCAATAAGTAAAAGGAGCATATTAAAAAAAAAAAGTCTGTCAAGATAGCATTTCAACATATTTACTATGTCTTCTGGTCCTTCCTAAACAGTACTTCTTTCAAGCGGTGACAAGCCTAAATTCTTGCAAATGTAATAGGTCATGATATAAGGCTCCAAGGGGACTGACTCTGGACAGACCAAAAGGAAAGTCAAAACCACAATGTCAGAACATTTCAGTGGTATCCAACTCCCTTTTGTAGACAACTGAATCAACATATCACTCAGAAGACCTTAAGCTCTCACTCCTGGAAGCAGTTATGCTAAATTGAAGTGGTGATATCTCACTGCAATTAATATGTAAAAAACAATACTAGATTTCTAAGTGGCAAATAGAGGCTCCAAAAGGTTTATAGCAAATCTGGAGATCGAATGGCTGTATTATTTTCAATGGACATGATTTTGTATTTAATTTTTTGCATAACATGAGTCACAAATATCTCTATTTTCACTGACTGATTTATATTTTGAATTCACTGGCTGTGTGGTTTAACTGCACTTATTGAAAATGGTAGTAGTTTTTAACTACAGCTGCTCGGGCTATTTCACAGTTAGCTTGATACTACAAGAATGGCACTCATATCCATGAAGGTTTTAGAGCCAGCATGTATATAATTTTCATTTTTAAAGTTTTCAATGATTGATGCCTTATCTTCTTACTATATAGACTATTTTTAAATATGCCTTTTATTCAGGTTATAATGCATGCTGCTACTGTTCAAGACTCAGAATAAATTATGATTGTGCCTTCCTAAAGCAGCTGACAGCAAAATATGACCCATGTCAGAGGCCTTTAATCTGTTAATACACAAGTGGAAGATGTTCATTAATGACAAAAATTTTCTTTTAAATACACTCACCTGGACATAGTTTTATTTTGACATTGTGCTGATTAATGTATCAAAACTGGCATGTCTATTTTCATTTCATTTGAAAAAGTAAGCAACAGCTGTTACCATTTGCAATTTTTAAAAAAAATCTATAATTTTGCTTTTTAAAAAAACACCGTAAATTATATGAGGAGCGATCAAAAAGTATTGAGACTTGTTGTGTAGTTATAACACAATACATCACACCACGATGCTATTAAGCATGCAGTGACCTAGTTATCTGCTCTGCATGTACAGAGTGTAGTGTGGCTGCAGTATACCTGTACATTTTTAATCACGTGATGTTTGGTATCGTGTAAAAGCAGTTTGTCAGATTTTCGATGACTGAAAAAATTGAACAGCGAATTTGCATTAAATTCTGTCAGAAACTTGGAGATTTGTGCAGAGACTTATGATAAGTTACAGCAAGTGTATGATACTGAATGCATGAGTCATGCTCAAGTTTATGACTGGTACAAACGTTTCCAAGAGGGCCGCCAAAGTATTAACAGTGATGAACGTCCTGGAAGGCCATCCATGAGCAGGAATGAAGACAAAGTTGAAGCAGTGCATGCCGCAATACACTCAAATCGTTGATTGACTATCAGAGATCTTGCTGAGGACATGGAGATCAGTTTTGGGTTGATAGAGTCCATTCTTACTGTTGATTTGGGATGAGACATGTGTCTGCAAAAATAGTGCCAAAACTCCTGTCCCCTAAACAAAAAGGAGATAGACTGTCTGCAGCCAAGGACTTGTTGGAAAGTGTTGAAAATGACTCAAATTTCATCAAAAAGATTATTACTGGTGATGAATCATAGGTTTATGGTTATGACCCAGAAACTAAGGCTCAATCCTCACAATGGATGACGCCAAACTCTCCCAGACCCAAGAAAGCCCGTCAGATGAGGAGCAATGTCAAGGTCATGCTCACAGTCTTCTTTAATTATCAGGGTATTGTTCATCATGAGTATGCTCCAAAAAGCCAAACCATCAATAAGGAGTATTACGTCCAAGTTCCGACTCATTTGAAAGATGCAGTTTGTCATAAGAGGCCAGAGTTGAACAGGAATGGTGGAATGGTTGCTTCATCACAATAACACCCCAGCTCATCTTGTCCAGCAGTTCTTAGCCAAACACCAAATCGAGCAAGTCCAGCAGCCTCCATACTCACCTGACCTCGCACCCTGTGACTTTCTTGTTTCCAAAACTGAAATTACAACTGAAAGGAAGGAGATTCCATGATTTGAAGACATTAAGCAAAATTCAATACAGCAGCTTTACAGCATAATGAAAGAGGCATTTCAAAATTGTGTCCAGCAGTGGCAGGAACACTGGAGGAAGTGTGTCTTATTAGAAGTGGACTACTTTGAAGGAGACAAGAGCTATAACGGGTAGTGTTATACTTCTTGTATTATTGTACAAGTCTTGATACTTTCTGAACGCACCTCGTAGTATCACTACCTAATTTCCACTCCATATTCCACAGCACTGACAACAGTATGGAATAGTTGCTACAGTATAAAAGCATTTCAGAATGATAGAAGTCCAACCATTCCAAAAGGTCTGTGCTGCAACACTCATCTACTTGAGAAAGCAGCAATATGGACTGTCCAGAAAAAACTGATTTGGTGCACTGAAACTGTTGCTTTGGGTATGCAGGCTCAGTTGCAATACAGATTTGATCAGCAAAATCAATATGATCAAACCAGGTACAATCTGCACACTTTAGGTAAACTAAGGTTTCATAATGTAATTTTATAAATAAAAGAAGAATAAACTGATTTTAAAAGCATATGAAGGAGATAGCCAACATAAAATACAGGGAAAGTATGACATTCTTTAACGACAATGTATTGCCCCAGGCAGGCACAGATTGCCTACTGTGCTCGTTACCACCTTACAACTCAATCATACTACAGAGTTAACATGTAGCCCATCAAATGTAACCTGCTCCCCCTGCACTTATACTGGAGTACTAACAGTACAGTGTTGAATCAGAATCCATCCCTCGAAGTGCTTCATCAAAATTAGACACAAATAGAGGGATTGTTGTGAGAGTATCTAGCTTTAAAATGTCACAAGTACAACAAAAAGCAGACACTCTGAATAGACCTAATGCATTAACTGCATGGACAATACCTCCATCTGTACCAATTCACATAGTTAATACAAAAAATATGATGAATGCTCTATACTCACTCTGGCACTCTATGAACTGATGAATAAAAGTGCAGTCCCCGCCACTCTTTAAAAGAAAGAGCTCTAATAAAGAAAGAAAGGCCTATAAGTAAATGCATGGTGACCATCTTCAAATCAACATTATCTGAAGAGACGAGTGCTTTTATTTATAGCATTTATATCAGTAAGAGTGTAGAATATATAGTATTACTTTTAACAGAGCTTTCCGTTTGTCCTCCATATGGTCTATGCTGTTTGCTGCAGCCAATATTTATCCAGTCCAGTTTTAGCATACAATATAACTGAACTTCTTAAAAATGTCTTCGCTAGTCTTTTCATAAAGCTACATGTATTATATTCTTTATATTCTGACTGGCTGCCATTTTAATTTTGCTCACTTTATACTGTACTTTTACAACCCAACTGCTTTCCGAATAGCCTTCTCAGAATTTTAGGAATAAACTTTGACTAAACGTTTGCTTTTAAGTTACTATAGCATTAAAATAAAAAAAAAAGGCAATGGAGAGAGAAAAAAGAAAGAAAAAGTGGAAAAAAACCAAAATCAGCCAGATACATCCAAAAGAACAGAGGTCTTTCATTTATTTATTTGGTTTTTGAGGGGGGGGGAAGAGGGGGACCCAGCAGTATTGTTTTGAACTTCATACGGAACCAGAGCTGTAATCTTGGCACCATAAGCCTTCATTTACAACTACCTGGGCATTCTCCCCACCCAACCCACACCTTTTTTTTCCCTTAAGTTTCCCCTGTCCTTCAGGTACCCTTCAATCATGGATCCCAAATCTAGCCACTAGGTATCACCATTGTTCAGCGACTTGGACCCCCTCCCTTCAAGGGGCTATGAATGTTGCCTCTGTAGTATCCCCAACCCTTGCTGACCCAGGGAGAACAAACTGAACTTGGGTCCCTCTGCACTGCCACTGAAATTTAACAGAGCTGGCAAAACGGCATTTATTTTTTTTAAATTTTGAAAGGGGGGGTACACATTGAAGATAAATTGGCCAACTTGTTATAAAGTTATGTGGTTGGTATGCTTTCCCTTGGAAAATTAACCCACAGAAAATGTATGCACACCTTAACAACTATTCTTTGGCTCGTACACATTTCTCATTTTATTTTGTGCACAAACATGCAAATTTTATAAAATATGCACCTAAGTACATACTTTGCCCAAAGCCCACTTCTGGGTAACATCACTTCCCAAGCTGAATAAACTTGCACATACAGGGCATACAGTATGTACATATGCTTAAGTGCATATACCTCAGGCTATTTTAGAAAACGTCTGTGCATTACACAGTGTTTCACCCACAGAAACGAATTTTAAAACTTACCGCCATGCCCATACAGACTGTGCACACACATTTGAAAGATGTGCAGGCACATACAAATCATTGCATACACTGGGCACTGGTTCACGGCCCATTAAGGATAATATTTACATATAATTTTAAACATGGATGGCTTATTGTAGCAACTTCAGTCTTTAGATTTTGTATAAAGGTTAATAACTATGTTAAAAACTCTTTATCCTGACAGAAAACTCACCAGGACATCCCCTGGCAGAAGATTTCCTCCCCACCGGTCATTAGTAAATAAATACATTTATAATCAGGCCAAGTTTGTTGAAATCAATTTTTAGATAAATATTTAGAAAGATGTGTTTACTGTTCTTAAAGATACAGTTTCTCCAATAAATGGAATGAACACAAAGGCAAGAAAAGGCAAACATCTGATTTTTATTTACCTACAATAACCTTTACATTTACATTAAAACTGGCAGATTTATTATACTAGCTATATTCTGACTGATTTATTGCTCTTTACTGGCTAAAGGATAGCGTAAGAAAATAGCACCTCACAAAAGGTGATGAATACATGGAAGTCACGGCTGAGTTCTTATTTGGAGTGGAGGAGTAGCCTAATGGTTAGAGCACTGGCTTAGTAACTAAGAGACAAGGGTTCATTTCCCACTAGCACTCCTTGTGGCCTTGGGCAAGTCACAGAACCTTCTATTACCTCAGAAGAAAGGCCTGGCAATCTACTTCCGATCACACTGCCAAGAAAACCCAGGATCTGCTGGGTTACCAGGAGTCAGCATTGACCCAAAAGGCAATTAAAAAAAGAAAAAAGAGAAAAGAAGAATGGAAAGAACTCAGCAGAGCAAATGGAGGCAAATATGGTATTAAAAATAAAAAAAGCAGAGGATAAGCACAAAAAATCCTTAGTTGATCTGGAGATCAAGCTGGATCTACACAGGATGCAACAGGAAAAGAAAATGGGCAAACTCTCACTGTCTCTTTTTACCACCATATTCTGTGAATGGCTCCATCCTTCTCATACCCCATCCATTTGTCTCTCTATCCATTTGGCAAAATCAACTTTTTTTGATATATATTTTCTAATTAAACTTGAAAACCAGGTGCTTTACATTTGTTTTTCTAGCAATGCATTCCATTTGTTCTAATCTTAACTCCTTTCACCACTTTTCTACTAAGGTTTTTCTAGTTCAGGGGGTCTGCAAACGTTTTATAAGGACTGCATAGAACATTCCAAATCACCAAGAGGGTCAGACTGGGAGGGGAATGAGGGGATGGCAGTGTGTGTCAAAGCATAGCTACTCACCTGTAACAGGTGTTCTCCGGGGACAGCAGGAATCGGTCCTCACATTTGGGTGATGTCGGCACAGACTCTGCCTGTTCGGTAACCTCTCTCCAGCTTTCAAAAAGAGTTTTTGGGAGATGTATCACACATGCATGGGCCCTCTACCTGCCTAAGGGTGCCATCTTCCCTCAGTATGACGACATAGCTCAAGAAAGCAAAAATGACAAAAGCAACTCCACGGGTAGGAGGGAGGGTTGCGAGGACCGATTCTTGCTGTCCCCAGAGAATACCTGTTACAGGCGAGTAACTCCACTTCCTCTGGGAACAAGCAGGAAGTCAGTCCTCACAGATGGGACTCCCCAGCTACAGGCTACCAAAAAAACCTGTAAAAGCCACAGGTGACCGAAAAGGTGAACTGTGAGGCAGCAACGGAGTCAAGGAACAGCAAGACCCATGAGCGGCCCTGAGTGTCAAGCGAGGAACCAGTTCTCCAATAGCCTGAAAACATCAAAGGGTCAGAGGGGCAGGAGTTGCCTTACACCCCAAACAGAATGCAAAGTATTACTTGGCCGAAGGCAATGACAGGGCAGGACTCCCTCTCCAGGCAGTAATGAGCTATGAAGGTATGGACGGAGGACCAGGTGGCGGCCCAGCAGATCTCAGTCAAAGGACAGTAGCACAGGTTCGCCACAGATGCCATGATGCTCATAGGAGAAAGCGATGCAGTCTGCCATCCAAATGTTCAGAGTGCGCTTGGACACCGCTGCCACCAGCTGATTTGGGTCGTAGGAAATGAAGAGCTGAGAGACGTGACAGTGGGCCTTAGTACGCTCCCGGTAGTAGGCCAGGGCCTGCTTACAGTCCAGAGTGTGGAGAGAAGCCTCTGCCCTGTTAGCATGAGACTGCGGGAAGAAGGTAGTGAGCACCACCTCTTGGATAAGGTGGAACGGGGACACTATTTTAGACAAACTTGGGGTGGATGCGGGGCATGACCCTGTTCTTATGGAACCTCGTATAAGGCAGGTGGGCCACCAGAGCCTAGAGCAGTGATGGCTAACCTTTTTGAGCCCGAGTGCCCAAACTGCCGCACAAAACCAAAGAATTTCCTCAAAGTGCCAGCACGTCAATTAAAGCCCCATTTGCATAAGGTGCTTCATTTGCATAAATATTTGCATAATGTTACCATACACTAACTTTTAGTAAACATGCCTCTTAATGAGTATATGGATAAAGAAAGACTAAAAGGTTTCTACATTACTATAATCCAGTACCAACCGCCAGGCACATTAGGAACTACTACAAACGCTGCCCATTTAGAACCCATAGCAAACCCGCCGTATCCTAACAGCACTACCAGGACTCACAAAGCACCATACTCTACCTATCAAAAGGCAACACTGCAAATATTAAACCAATACATCTCAGAGAACAACAATACATGACCTACTGGGGAAAGAACAAGTGGCAATGTCAAATAGGAATTATATAAACAGAATACCTCAGCTCAGTTACACATGCAGAACAGACCATCACCAAACAAGGAATCACAATTTAGAAACAGGAAGACAATAATTAAACTGGGAACCCCAAAAGCCAAACTTGGAATATACAACAACACTGTAAAAATAAAACTATATATTAATTTCCTCTTGTACTAAACAAAGCGCAAAAATTAATGATGCACATTTCCCAGAGCTGACATATTCCAATTAATAAATTCAAAATAAAGAGATATTTTTTCTACCTTTTGTGCATTTTTTTTCAGTTGTAATTGTTCCAGCCACTTTCTTCTGGTTTCTTCGTGTCTTCTGCTAACTCTCCATCTGCTGTCCATTTGTCCTTTCTTCTGTCTTCTTGTTTTTTTTTTCCATTCTCTCTCTACATCTGCTTTAACATACTAATCTTTCTCCTTTGGCTCTTTCCTCATTCCTATTTCATCTACTCAAAATTTACCCCTCCATCCTCAATCCCCACTTACTCTCCCAATACCCGGCCAATTGTAGATTTTTTATCCCTCCCACACAAAATATTTTTCCCCTCTCCATTTTACTCTCCCAGCCCCATCCCATTCTAATCCTCCCCCAACACCAGCTCCCTTCTAGTTCCAGCCTCACCCAGCATCCATTCCCTTCTAGTCCCTGCATCAGCCCATTTCCAGTCCTAGCAGCCCCCCAACCCAATACCAGTCCTATCCCCCCCTCATCAACCCACTTCCAGTCCTAACCCCCCATCACCCCATTTTCAGTTTAAGCCCCCCCCTATAACCCATTACCAGTCCTAACCCCCCACTTCCAGTCAGCCCCCCATAGCCCATTGCCAGTCCTAACCCCCCCATCAGCCCACAGTCCATTACCAGTCCTAACCCCATCAGCCCACCTCAAGTCCTAACCCCTCCCATCAGCCCATTTCTTGTCTCAGCCCCCCCCTAGCCCATTTTCAGTCCTAAACCCCCCCATAGCCCATTACCAGTCCTAACCCCATCAGACCACCTCCAGTGTTAACCCCCCATCAGCCCATTTCCAGTCCTAACCCCCCCCCCAGCCCATTAGCAGTCCTAACCCCCCTCTCTAGCCCATTAGCAGTCCTAACCCCCCCCATAGCCCATTACCAGTCCTAACCCCCCTCACCCCCTTTCCAGACAGCCCCCATCAGCCCACAGCCCATTAGCAGTCCTAACCCCCCCTAGCCCATTAGCAGTCCTAACCCCCCCTAGCCCATTAGCAGTCCTAACCCCCCCTAGCCCATTAGCAGTCCTAACCCCCCCCCCTCCTAGCCCATTAGCAGTCCTAACCCCCCCCAGCCCATTAGAAGTCCTAACCCCCCCTAGCCCATTAGAAGTCCTAACCCCCCTCCTAGCCCATTAGCAGTCCTAACCCCCCCGCCCAGCCCATTAGCAGTCCTAACCCCCCCCTCCCAGCCCATTAGCAGTCCTTACCCCCCCCTCTCTAGCCCATTAGCAGTCCTAACCCCCCCCCATAGCCCATTAGCAGTCCTAACCCCCCCCTCCTAGCCCATTAGCAGTCCTAACCCCCCCAGCCCATTAGCAGTCCTAACCCCCCCCTAGCCCATTAGCAGTCCAAACCCCCCCCCCTGCCCATTAGCAGTCCTACCCCCCCTCCCCCCTTTTCCAGACAGCCCCCCACAGCCCACAGCCCATTAGCAGTCCTAACCCCCCCTAGCCCATTAGCAGTCCTAACCCCCCCCAGCCCATTAGCAGTCCTAACCCCCCCCTAGCCCATTAGCAGTCCTAACCCCCCCTCCTAGCCCATTAGCAGTCCTAACCCCCCCTAGCCCATTAGCAGTCCTAACCCCCCCTAGCCCATTAGCAGTCCTAACCCCCCCCCCTCCTAGCCCATTAGCAGTCCTAACCCCCCCCCCCAGCCCATTAGCAGTCCTAACCCCCCCCCCTAGCCAATTAGCAGTCCTAACCCCCCCTAGCCCATTAGCAGTCCAAACCCCCCCAGCCCATTAGCAGTCCTAACCCCCCCTAGCCCATTAGCAGTCCTACCCCCCTAGCCCATTAGCAGTCCTAACCCCCCCTCTCTAGCCCATTAGCAGTCCGAACCCCCCCCATAGCCCATTACCAGTACTTACCCCCCATCACCCCATTTCCAGACAGCCCCCATCAGCCCATAGCCCATTAGCAGTCCTAACCCCCCCTAGCCCATTAGCAGTCCTAACCCCCCCCCCCTCCTAGCCCATTAGCAGTCCTAACCCCCCCCAGCCCATTAGCAGTCCAAACCCCCCCCAGCCCATTAGCAGTCCTAACCCCCCCCCCCTGCCCATTAGCAGTCCTAACCATCACCCCATTTCCAGACAGCCCCCATCAGCCCACAGCCCATTAGCAGTCCTAACCCCCCCTAGCCCATTTGCTTTCCTAACCCCCCCCCCTCCTAGCCCATTTGCTTTCCTAACCCCCCCCGGCCCATTTGCAGTCCTAACCCCCCCCCCCCTAGCCCATTAGCAGTCCTAACCCCCCCCCCCCCCCGGCAAATTTAAAAACAGAAAAAGCGGGCTCTGGCTGCTGCCGCGAACGCGGCAGCATGCAGTGTCCCGCGGGGCCCCCTCCGCCCGTTAAGCCCCTCTGCAAGGGCTTTCAGATTCGCGAGGGAGACAGCGTCTCCCTCGCGTCTCTGTTAAGCCCGCAGGGGCTAATGGGAAATTTCCCATCAGTCCCTCGCGTCTAAAGGGGCTGATGGGAAATTTCCCATTAACCCCTGCGGGCTTAACAGAGACGCGAGGGAGACGCTGTCTCCCTCGCGAATCTGAAAGCCCTTGCAGAGGGGCTTAGCGGGCGGAGGGGGCCCCGCGGGACACTGCATGCTGCCGCGTCCGCGGCAGCAGCCAGAGCCCGCTTTTTCTTTTTTTGCGGACCTTCACGCGTGCCAGCTGCAAGGCCTTCGCGTGCCACAGCTGGCACGCGTGCCATAGGTTCGCCATCGCTGGCCTAGAGCTTGCTAACCCTGCAAGCAGTGGTGAGCACCACAAGGAAGATCATCTTCCAGGAGAGATACTTGAGGTGGCAAGAGCTGAGACTCGAAAGGTGGTGTGGTAAGCTTTGAGAGAATCACATTGAGATCCCACTCCACCAACGAGTGGCTGGGCGGCAGCGAGAGCGGTGGGCCCTCCTCAGGAAGCAAGTTACGAGGGGCTAAACGGAGAGGGGCTTACCCTTGACCAGATGGTGGTACGCAGAGAGTGTGCTAAAGTGTACTCTAACAGAGTTGGACTTCAGCCCTGCCTAAGACAGGTGAAGCAGGTACTACAGCACCAGCTGGACAGAACAGAAGGGGTTGGATCCCCTTCTCTGTGCACCACACAGAGAATTTCCACCTCTTGAAGGTGTAGGCACAACGGGTGGAAGCCTTGCCTTGTGGGAGGCCAGGAGGATATCCTTCACCTCATTTGACAGATTGAAGTGAGCCACCTCTTTTAGCAGCCAGGCCTTTCAGCAGCCAGGTTGAGGCACACCCAAGAGGAACTGGGGGTGCCAGAGACAGGCGGAGGAGCAGAGGGAACCACGGCTGCTGGGGCAACTGGGGAGCCACAAGTATCAAGGTGGCCCTGTCGAGCTGGACCTTGAACAGGGTCTTAGCAATCAGCAGTGTGGGTGGGAAGGCATAGAGGAAGCCCCCCTTCCATGGGATGAGAAATGCATCCACCACCACCAGAGGGGTGTGGCTCCATGGAGCAGGAGAGGGGTGTGGCTCCATGGAGCAGAAGCGAAGCAACTGAACATTGGCTGGACTGGTGACGAGGTCCATTTGTGGGAACCCCCCCCAGAGACAGAATGGCTGACTGGCCACTCAGGGGTCCAGCCACCACTCATACAGTAGAAGGACTGGCTGAGCTGGTCCACCAGGATGTTGTCCTGTCCCGGGAGACAGACTGCCCACAGGAGCATCTCACTCTTGCTGACAAAGGAGCAGAGGCTCACTGCCTCTTGGCACAGGAGGGACGACCCCGTGAAAGGCCCAGAGGGTTAGCGCTATGACTCGAAGGACTGTATGAAGACAACCGAGGTGCGAAGATTGGTGGAAGACTTAAAAACCTTCGCTGTGCTGATACCACCACATTACTGGCTGAAAGTGAAGACTATCTGAAACATTTACTTCTCAAGATCAAGGAACATAGTCTTAAAATGAGCCTGCACCTTGTTAAGAAGACAACTGGCAAAATCAATAAGTTCAACTTTGATAGAGAAGAAATGGAAATAGTTGACAACTTTAACCTACTTGATCAACTATTAATAAAGAAACAAGCAGTCAAGATTCTCAAGAGCAGAGATGTGTCTCTCCATACAAAGATTCAACTTTTCCAAGCCATGGTATTTTCAATAACATTATATGGATGCAAAAGTTGGACAGTGAAAAGGACAGATAGGAAGAAAAATCGATGCCTTTGAATTATGGTGCTGGCGATGAATACTGTGTATTCCATGGACTGCCCGAAGAATAAACCAGTCAGTACTAGAGAAGATCAAACCTAAGCTTTCCTTAAAAGCTCAGATGACAAGATTTTGGCTCATACTTTGGACACATGCAAAGAGAGAGATTGTTAGAGAAAGCACAGTTACTTACCTGTAACAGGTGATCTCCGGGAACAGCAGGAATTAGTCCTCACATATGGGTACGTCGGAACAGACGGAGCCTGCGCGGGAAAGCTCCCCAGCTTCCCAGAAAGGAAGCTTTTGGGGCCTCCCACAGCGCATGCGCGCTCCCTTCCCGCCTTCCTGACCAACTCTCTTCAGTTCGAGTTTAAAGCTGAGACAATAGAGAGAGGAAAGGAAAGAGAGAGAGAGAGAGAGAGAGATACAACTCCTAGGGGAGGTGGGTGGGTTGTGAGGACTAATTCCTGCTGTTCCCAGAGATCACCTGTTACAGGTAAGTAACTGTGCTATCTCCAGGAACAAGCAGGAATGAGTCCTCACATATGGGGACTCCCTAGCTAAGATGCCGGGGAGATCCCCCCCCAAGGGTTCCTCATCTTCCTATGGATCTCAGGCATCCATTCAGGGAAGGAGGGCAGGAGTTGTTCAAGAATGGAACAGGTGTCTGAGGACAGCCTGACCAAACAAGGCATCCCGGCGGGAGTCCTTGTCCAAGCAGTAATGGGCTGTGAAGGTATGAACCGAGGCCCAGGTGGCTGCTCGACAGATCTGATCAATGGATACAGAATGAAGATGAGCCATAGATGTGGCCATGGCTCTCACATTGTGAGCTGTGACATGGCCTTCCAGAGAAAGGTTCTTACTCTGGTAAGCAAAAGAAATACACTGAGCAATCCAATTGGACAGTGTTCTTTTTGAGACTGGAAGTCCTAAATGAGAAGGATCAAAAGCAAAAAAAGGTGAGAAGACTTTCGATGTTGCTGTGTCCTGTGAAGGTAAAAGGCAAGAGCTCTTTTACAGTCTAGAGTATGAAGGTTCCACTCTGCATTTGATGCATGAGGAGCTGGAAAAGAGACAGGTAAATATACCTCTTGATTAAGATGAAAAGGTGAGACCACTTTAGGCATAAAGTGGGGATTTGTCCTAAGGACTACCTTATCATGATGGAACCCTGTATAAGGTGGATTAGCCACTAAAGCCTGCAGTTCACTGATGCGGCGAGCAGAAGTGATTGCAATAAGGAAAATGACTTTCCAGGAAAGGAATTTTAAGGAGGTAGTGGCTAAGGGTTCAAAGGGTGGCTTCATAAGCTGACCAAGAACCAAGTTTAAGTCCCATGCCACTGGAGGAGGCCGAATGGGAGGCTTAGTTAAAGTTAGACCTCTCATGAATCTTGCAATAAGAGGATGAGAGGAAACAGATTGTCCATTGATAGGCTGAAGAGATGCTGCAATAGCACTCAAATGGACCCTTACAGAATTGGTTTTAAGTCCTGCATTGGAAAGATGCAGGAGATATTCGAGTAAAGAATTCAAAGGTAGTGCTAGAGGGTTAAGACCTTTGTCAGCACATCAAATTGAAAATCTTTTCCATTTAAAAGCACAAGAACGCCTGGTGGAAGGTTTCCTAGATGCATGGAGGACATCCTTCACCTGTTGAGAAAGATTCAAGTCTTGAAGGTCTAGGCCTTCAGTAACCAAGCTCTGAGGTGAAGGGACTTGGGGTTTGGGTGCCACAAAGTCCCCTCCTCTTGAGACAGAAGGTATAGAGCAGCTCCCAGATCCAGGGAGGGTGCCTGGGAGAGATGCAGAAGTAGAGGGTACCACACTTGGCGTGGCCAGCGTGGAGCTATGAGGATCATAGATCCTTGATCCATCTGGAGTTTGAATAGAGTCTTGGGAATCAAGGGAATGGGTGGAAAGGCATATAGGAAGGCCTGACCCCAATGAAGGAGGAAGGCATCCTTGGCCTGAGCTTCCTGACACGGAATCCTGGAACAGAACCGGGGCAGTTTGGCTTTGTACGGACTGGAAAAGAGGTCTATGTCTGGGGTTCCCCATTCCTGAAAGATTCTGAGTACCTGATCCATGTGCAGAGACCATTCGTGTGGAAGCAGAATTCGACTGAGTCTGTCTGCCCAAGAGTTTTGGATTCCTGGGAGGTACACTGCCAGGAGATGGATCCGATGCTCTCTGGCGAAGGCCCACAGTTTTAGAGCTTCGTTGCAAAGCGACAGAGAGCCAGTCCCTCCTTGTTTGTTTATGTAGAACATGGCTACTTGATTGTCGGTATGAACAAGAACTGTCATGTTGATGAGGAGGGTATGAAAGACCTTGAGAGCAATGAAAATTGCTCGCAGCTCCAAAAGGTTGATATGAAGGGTGGTCTCCTGTGGAGACCAAGTGCCCTGAGTGGAGAGGTCTTGGAGATGAGCTCCCCAACCTGCTTGGGAGGCATCTGTAGTGAGAGTTGCTTGGGGTAACAAAGGTTGGAAGGGGGCCCCCAACAACAGATTTTGAGTGGATATCCACCATTGGAGAGACCAAAAAAGACGTTTTGAGGTTGCTATTTGGTCTGAGAGAGCTCCTGAGGCTTGTGTCCACTGGGTGGACAGAGTCCATTGAGCTGCTCTCATATGTAGGCGAGCATAAGGCACCACATGAACTGTGGATGCCATGTGGCCTAGTAGTTGTAGCATCTCCCTGGCCGTCAAGTGGCTTTTGGACTGAACTTGAGAGGCCAAGTGCACTAGACGGTGGCAACGGGCCTGAGGAAGATAGGCCCTTGCAGTGGTGGTATCTAGCCAGGCCCCTATGAATTCTAGGGACTGAGTAGGGGTGAGTTGAGACTTTGGCAGATTGATGACAAGTCCCAGATACTGCAGTATGCGTCTGGTGTGGTCCAGGGAAGTCTGAGCCTCGGACTGAGATGGAGCTCGGATGAGCCAGTCGTCCAGGTATGGGAAGACAAAGATTCCCTGAGTGCGTAGAAATGCAGCTACTATTGCCATGCATTTGGTAAAATACCCTTGGAGCAGAGGCTAGACTAAAGGGAAGGACTCTGTATTGGAAATGTTTTCCCTGGAACAGAAACCATAGGAATTTTCTGTGGGATGGATGGATGAGTATATGTGTGTACGCATCCTTGAGATCTAGAGAACAAAGCCAGTCCTGATTCTGTAGGTATGGAAGGAGAGTGCCTAGAGAAAGCATCTTGAATTTCTCCTTGTATAGGAATTTGTTCAATTCTCTGAGATCCAGAATGGGTCTGTATCCCGCTGTTTTCTTGGGAATGAGAAAATAAGGGGAGTAAAAACCTGACCCTTGTTGAGGAAGAGGAACCTCTTCTATTGCCTTTTGGCTGAGAAGAGTGGTCACCTCTTGGCCCAACAGGTACAGGAGAGAAGGGGGAGAATTGAATTGTCTCACCATGAAATGGGGAGGAAGACTGGAGAAATGTAGTTTGTAGCCCTCTTTGATGATAGAGAGGGTCCACGGTTCTGATGTGATTTGTTCCCATCTGGGAGCAAAATGAGCTAACCTTCCTGGAATGGTGAGAGGTTCTGGGTGTTGCAAAGCCAGAAAGGTTAAGTTCTCTAGAATCAAGTCAAAAACCCTGAGGGGGTTGGGACTGCTGGATTGTAGCAGCCCCTGTAGACTTTGTTCTGGCCTGTTTAGTTTGCTGACGCTTAGGAGCAAAGCGAACTTGGGAAGATTGCTGGCCAGTATTTGTGGAAAATCTGGTCTTTTTATAGAAAGTTTTCTTAAAAGGTTTTTTCTTGGCAGGGGTAGAGGTAGACTTAGAAAGTCTATCTAAAGCAGCATTCTCTGCATCCATTTGAGTGGCTTTGATTTGCCACTCCTTGCCAAACAGATTTTCACCTGTACAGGGCAGATTGCCCAAGCCTTCTTGTACCCAGGGTTCTAAATCAGAGGCCTGGAGCCAAGCCAGTCTGCGAGCAGCTATGGCAATGCCAGAGGCTCTGCTTGCCCCCTCAAAAGAGTCAAAGGCTGCTCTGTTGGAGAACTTTGAAACATCTTGAGTGTGTTTTAGCAAAAGAAGGAACTCCTCTTGCTTATCCTCTGGGATAAAGGGGAGAAACTGACGTATCTTTAATGCAATCTCTTTCAAAAACATGCCCATATAGAGGCTGTATGAATTGATTCTGGCAATAAGCATGCTAGCTTGGAAGATTTTTCTCCCAAAAGCATCCAGAGTCCTACATTCTCTTCCTGGAGGGGTAGAAGAGTGCCTTTTGGTACTCTATCTTTTTCATAGCAGACTTCACCACAATAGAGTGGTGAGGAAGCTGAGTCTTTTGAAAACCAGGAGAAGGAGGAACCCGATATATAGTGTCCAAACAACGAGAATGTGGAGATAGGGTGAGAGGAGCCTCCCACAAGTCCATCATCTGTTCTTGAAGAATTTCATGTATGGGTAAGGTGGCTGCCTCTTTGGGAACCTTAGAGTATCCTAAAATATCCAATTTGTTTGCTCTAGGTTCCTTTTCAGAGGATACAGATATGGAGAGTCCTTTAGCTACTTCAATGATGAAGTCTTGAAAGGACAAATCCTCTGGAGGAGACATTCTCCTTTTTGAAGAAGAGGGCTCCTCAGGAAGAGTAAAAGATGTCAGCAGAATCATCTGATGTATCAGAATCTTCAGAGGATTCAAAGTATCGTCTATTGGCTTCCAGAGATCGATACGCGTACCGATCGGTACCGACATCGGGCATACCGGGAATCGGAGCGGTATCGAAGAAAGCTCCGGAACCGGAGACCGGAACCGGCATGCTACTGGAAATAGATGCTCTGGGTACCGGTATCGGTTGCGGTACCGGAATCGGAGTCGGAACCGATTGTCACGGTACCGATGGCGGTGCAGCATTAATAAAAGCCAGTAAGGCCTGCTGCATGGATTGTACCGTAGTTCCCATAGTCGCCACGACTGCCTGGAAGTCGGTACCGGTGTTAGCCGGTACCCCAGAGCAGTCTAACAGGAGATCGGTCGAGGCCGTGCCATCGATGTCTACCTGTAACCCCATAGGAGGAGCTTTGGAAGCCGGAGCTTCCCGCCGGGGTTGTTTGGCTGGGGCAGGGTCCTCAGGGTCAAATGCAAGGGCCTCTCGCTGCTTAGAGGGAGATTTGCCTTTTGAGGACTTGCCTGAAGAATGTTTGGTTACCTGAGATCCATCAGGAGAAGAAGACCTGGAGGATGTTGATGCTGGAGTATCGGTAGAAAACAGCATATGAAATTTAACTGCTCTGTTCTGTAAGCCCCTTTTGGACATCAGAGAGCAGGATGGACAATCCGGAATGGAATGGTCAGGCCCCAAACATTTAAGACACCACTCATGGGTATCTGTAACTGAAATAGTACCGGTACACTTAGTGCATTTTTTAAAACCAGAAGCTGGTTTTTCCATGAGGGAGACCTGAGAAGGCCTAGAGGCCTCACAGAAAAAATACACCAAGTGAAGAAAGCACAGTTACTTACCTGTAACAGGTGATCTCTGGGAACAGCAGGAATTAGTCATCACATATGGGTACGTCGGTACCGACGGAGCCCGCGCGGGAAAGCTCCCCAGCTTTTCAGATTAAAAGCTTTTGGGGCCTCCCACTGCACATGCGCGCTGCCTTCCCGCCTTCCTGACCAGCTCTCGTCAGTTCGAGTTTAAAGCTGAGACAATAGAGAGAGAGGACAGGAAGATAGATAGATAGAGATACAACTCCTAGGGGAGGTGGGTGGGTTGTGATGACTAATTCCTGCTGTTCCCAGAGATCACCTGTTACAGGTAAGTAACTGTGCTATCTCCAGGAACAAGCAGGAATAAGTCATCACATATGGGGACTCCCTAGCTAAGATGCCTGGGAGATCCCCCTCCAAGGGTAAACCATCTTCGCATGGATCTCAGGCATCCATCCAGGGAAGGTGGGCAGGAGTTGTTTAAGTATGGAACAGGTGTTTGAGGACAGCCTGACCAAACAAGGCATCCCAGCGGGAGTCCTTGTCCAAGCAGTAATGGGCTGTGAAGGTATGAACCGAGGCCCAAGTGGCTGCTCGACAGATCTGATCTATGGACACAGAGTGAAGATGAGCCATAGAAGTGGCCATGGCTCTCACATTGTGAGCTGTGACATGGCCCTCCAGAGAAATGTTCTTACTCTGGTAAGCAAAAGAAATACACTGAGCGATCCAATTGGAAAGTGTACGCTTGGTGACTGGAAGTCCCAAATGAGAAGGATCAAAAGCCACGAAAAGTTGGGAAGACTTTCGATGTGGTTTAGTCCTGTTGAGGTAAAAGGCAAGAGCTCTTTTACAATCCAGAGTATGAAGGTTCCTCTCTGCACTGGATGCATGAGGAGCCGGGAAAAAGACAGGTAGATATACCTCTTGATTAAGATGAAAAGGCGAGACCACTTTGGGCATAAAGTGGGGATTCGTCCTAAGGACCACCTTATCATGATGAAACCTAGTATAAGGTGGATGAGCCACTAAAGCCTGCAGTTCACTGATGCGGCGAGCCGAAGTGACTGCAATAAGGAAAACAACCTTCCAGGAAAGAAATTTGAAGGAGGTAGAGTCCAAAGGCTCAAAAGGTGGCTTCATAAGCTGACCTAGAACTAGGTTCAAATCCCATGCTACCGGAGGAGGTCGGATGGGAGGTTTAGTTAGAGTCAGGCCTCTCATGAAACGTGCAACAAGAGGATGAGAGGAGACAGGTTGTCCATTTATAGGTTTTAAGGATGCTGCAATAGCACTCAAATGGACCCTTACTGAATTCGTCTTAAGGCCTGCATTTGAAAGATGCAGGAGATAGTCCAAGAGGGAATTCAAAGGAAGTGCTAGAGGGTCAAGACCCTGCTGAGCACACCAAATGGAAAAACGTTTCCATTTGAAAGCATAAGAACGCCTCGTGGAAGGTTTCCTAGAGGCATGAAGGATATCTGTCACAGGTTGAGAAAGATTAAAGTCTTGAAGACTTAGGCCTTCAGTAACCAAGCTCTGAGATGTAGGGATTTGGGGTTTGGGTGCCACAAAGTCCCCTCCTCCTGAGACAGAAGGTCTGGCGCAGCTCCCAGGTCCAGGGAGGATCCCTGGGAGAGATGCAGAAGTAGAGGGAACCACACCTGGCGTGGCCAGCGGGGAGCTATGAGGATCATAGTCCCGTGATCCCTCTGGAGCTTGAACAGAGTCTTGGATATTAGAGGAATGGGTGGAAAGGCATAGAGGAATTCCTGACCCCAATGCAGGAGGAAGGCATCGTGGGCCTGAGCTCCCTGACACTGAGTTCTGGAACAAAACCGGGGAAGTTTGGCATTCCACGGACTTGCAAAGAGGTCTATGTCCGGGGTCCCCCATTCCTGAAAGATTCTGCGTATCTGGTCCATATGTAGGGACCATTCGTGTGGAAGCAGAACTCGACTGAGTCTGTCTGCACGAGAGTTTTGAACTCCTGGAAGATACACTGCAAGAAGGTGAATTTGATGCTCTCTGGCGAAGGCCCATAATCTGAGAGCTTCGTTGCAAAGCGACAGAGAGCCTGTCCCTCCTTGTTTGTTTATATAGAACATGGCTACCTGATTGTCTGTCTGAACTAGGACAGTCAGGTTGACAAGGAGGGTATAGAAGACCTTGAGGGCAAGGTAAATTGCTCGCAGTTCCAGGAGGTTGATATGAAGGGTGGCCTCCTGTGGAGACCAAGTGCCCTGAGTGGAGAGGTTCTGAAGATGAGCTCCCCACCCTGTCTGGGAGGCATCTGTTGTGAGGGTTGCTTGGGGCAACAAAGGTTGGAAGGGGGCCCCCAACAACAGATTCTTGGTGGATGTCCACCATTGGAGGGACCAAAATAGACGGCTTGAGGTGAGTATTTGGTCGGAGAGCGCTCCAGATGCTTGAGTCCACTGGGTGGCCAAGGTCCATTGAGCTGCTCTCATATGCAGACGAGCGTAGGGCACCACATGTACCATAGAGGCCATGTGGCCCAGAAGTCGCAGCATTTCCCGGGCTGTCAAATGACTGCTGGACTGAGCTTGGGAGGCCAAACTCAGCAGGCGTTGGGCCCTGACCTGAGGCAGGTAGGCCCTTGCAGTCATGGTGTCTAACTGGGCCCCTATGAACTCGAGAGACTGAGTAGGGATTAGTTGAGACTTGGGAAGGTTTACTACCAGTCCTAGATACTGCAGAAGATGCCTTGTGCGGTCCAGGGAAATTTGGGCCTGGGACTGAGAGGGAGCTCGGATGAGCCAGTCGTCCAGGTATGGGAATATGAAAATTCCCAGGCCTCTTAGAAAGGCAGCTACGACTGCCATGCATTTGGTGAACACTCTTGGAGCAGAGGCTAGACCGAAGGGGAGTACTCTGTACTGGAAATGTTTTCCCTGAAACAGAAATCGAAGGTATTTTCTGTGGGATGGGTGGATGAGTATGTGTGTATACGCATCCTTTAGGTCTAGAGAACAAAGCCAATCCTGACTCTGAAGGTATGGAAGGAGAATGCCCAGAGAAAGCATTTTGAATTTCTCCTTGAAAAGAAATTTGTTCAATTCTCTCAGATCCAGAATTGGTCTGAAGCCCTCTGTCTTCTTTGGTATTAGAAAATAAGGGGAGTAGAATCCCGTCGCCTGTTGAAGAAGAGGGACCTCCTCTATTGCCCCCTGGGCAAGGAGGGAGGAGACTTCCTGACTCAAGAGGGCCAGGAGAGATGGGGGAGAATTGAACTGCCTCACCATAGTATAAGGAGGAAGGTCGGAAAAATGGAGTTTGTAACCCTCTCTGATGATAGAGAGGGTCCATTGCTCTGATGTAATTTGCTCCCATCTGGGAGCAAAGTGAGCTAACCTTCCGGGTATGGTGAGGGGCTCTGGTTGTTCTAGAGCCAGAAAAGTTAAGTTCTCTAGGGGCAAGTCAAAACCCCTGAGGGGGTGGAGCCTGCTGAGGCGTAGCAGACGCCGCAGGCTTTGACCTTGCCTGTTTAGGTTGCTGACGTTTAGCAGCAAAATGAGGCTGAGAGGATTGTTGGCCAGTATTTGTGGAAAATCTGGACTTCTTGTAATAAGGCCTCTTAAAAGACTTCTTCTTGGCAGGAGTGGAGGTAGACTTAGAAAGTCTATCTAAGGTGGCATTTTCTGCGTCCATTTGAGTGGCCTTAATTTGCCACTCCTCACCAAATAAGTTCTCACCTGTACAGGGCAGATTTCGTAAGCCATCTAGGACCCAAGGTTCTAGATCAGAAGCCTGGAGCCAAGCAAGACGTCGGGCTGCTATAGCAATGCCCGAAGCCCTACCAGCACCCTCAAAGGAATCAAAAGCTGCCCTGTTGGAGAACTTTGAAATATCCAAAAGGTGTTTCACTAAGGAAATGAACTGCTCCCTCTTATCCTCAGGGATAAAGGGGGCAAAATGCCGAACTTTTAGAGCGATTTCACTGAGAAACATGCCCATGTAAAGACTATAGGAATTAATCCTGGCTATAAGCATAGTAGCCTGGAAAATTTTCCTGCCAAAAGAGTCTAGAGTCTTACATTCTCGCCCTGGAGGAGTAGAAGAGTGCCTTTTGGTACTCTTTATCTTCTTCATTGCAGACTTCACCACAATAGAATGGTGAGGCAACTGAGTTTTTTGGAAACCAGGAGAAGGGGGGACACGGTACATGGTGTCCAACCTGCGAGAAGAAGGAGACAATGTTAGAGGAGCCTCCCATAAGTCCATCAAGTGTCCTTGAAGGATTTCATGGATAGGCAGGGTAACTGCCTCTTTAGGAGACTTAGAATATCCTAAAATATCCAGTTTCTTTGATCTGGGTTCCTTTTCAGAGGATGAAGCAATAGAAAGACCTTTAGTCATTTCTATGATGAAGTCCTGAAAGGACAAATCCTCTGGTGGAGACATTCTCCTTTTAGGAGAAGAAGGCTCCTCAGGAAGATCAAGGGAGAACTCATCAGAATCATCAGAGGAGTTAAAATCCTCTGAAGAAGCAGAGTATCCTCTATGTGCTTCCAACGCACGATACGCATACCGTTCGGTATCGACATCGGGCGTACCGGGTATGGGATCGGTACCGGGCAAAAGCCCGGATCCGGCATGCGGAACCGATCTGCGTTTGGAAGACGATGGCCTCGGTTCCGGTATGGAAGCCATTACCGGAACCGGACCCGGTAGCGCTGGCTGCGGTACCGAGGGCGTAGCAGCATTAATAAAAGCCAGAATGGCCTGCTGCATGACTTGGACAGTATTGCCCATAGACGCCACTGCTGCCTGGATGTCGGTACCGGTATGGGCCGGTACCCCAGAGCAGTACAACAGGTGATCTGTCGAGGCCGCGCCATCGATGTCAACCTGTGACCCCATGATTGCTTTGGAGGCCGGAGCCTCCCGCCGGGGTTTTTTGGCCTGGGCAGAATCCTCGAAACTCAGAATTGAGAGCCTCTCGATCTTTAGAAAGAGATTTGCTTTTAGAGGATTTGCCCACTGGAGTTTTGGTTACCTGAGATCCATCCGGAGAGGAAGACCTGGATGACTGTGATGCTTCTGAAGGAAACAGCACATGGAACTTGTTGGCCCGGTTCTGCAATCCACGTTTCGACATCTGGGAGCAGGATGGGCAGTCCGGTATGGAATGGTCAGGTCCTAAACATTTAAGACACCATTCTGGCTTCTCCATGAGGAGAATTTGTGTAGGCCTGAAGGCCTAACAAAGTAACAAGCTGTGCTGAAGAAAAGAAAAATATTTTTTTTATTTTTTTTTTCAAAAGAAAGAGAGAGAGACCGGCAGTACCGGTTTCAGAATGGGGAAGGCAGGTACGCGGTCTAAAGAAAACAATAAAATTAACAATTTCTTCAGCGGTGACAGGAACACGACCTGCTGGCTCCGCGGAAAAAAAAAGAAACTGACGAGAGCTGGTCAGGAAGGCGGGAAGGCAGCGCGCATGTGCAGTGGGAGGCGCCAAAAGCTTTTAATCTGAAAAGCTGGGGAGCTTTCCCGCGCGGGCTCCGTCGGTACCGACGTACCCATATGTGGTGACTTATTCCTGCTTGTTCCTGGAGATAAGGTAATAATTATTATTATTTTTTTTAAATAAACGAAAAAACGACCGGCGGTACCGGTCCGGAATCGGGGAAGGCAGACACGCGGTCAAAGAAACAAATTAAAATAACAATTTCTTCAGCGGTGACAGGAACACGACCTGCTGGCTCCGCGGAAAAAGCACAGTTACTTACCTGTAACAGGTGATCTCTGGGAACAGCAGGAATTAGTCTTCACATATGGGTACGTCGGTACCGACGGAGCCTGCACGGGGATGCTGCCCAGCTTCCAATCAGAAAGCTTTTGGCAGCCTCCCTCGCGCCTGCGCGCTGAGTTCCCGCCCTCTCCAGAGCCTCTCTTCAGTTGAGTTTCAAAGCTGAGACAAAGGCGAGGAGAGAAAGGAGAAGAAGATAAGAGATGCAAATCCTAGGGGAGGTGGGAGGGTTGTGAAGACTAATTCCTGCTGTTCCCAGAGATCACCTGTTACAGGTAAGTAACTGTGCTATCTCCAGGAACAAGCAGGAATGAGTCTTCACATATGGGGACTCCCTAGCTGGAGATGACAAGGGGAGATCCCATAAAAATGCAGCAGCCTGGACCAGGTGTGCATTTTGTTTCCAGAAATCCCTGGCATCCAATGTGGGATGGAGGGTAGGAGTTGATAATAGATGAGCTGTGAGGAAGAACAGCATAGCCAAGGACTAGAGGGCCGTACAGATTGTAGGAGTCCTTGGTGTATATGAGGAGTGACATGAAAGACATGTAACGTACCATTAGACATGTCACTTACCTACTGCACTGTAGGAAGTAGAACGCCTGATGTAGTCTGCTGGAGAAGCAGCGGCGGAATCTTGAAGGGACCTCCCAGCAGTGAGGATGAAGGTCCAGACCTGGAGGTAGTAGCCGATCCAGGTGTCAACTGGGTAGGATGGGATGTCATGTCTTCAATGGAGAGCTTTATGAGAAAAAAGCTGAAAAACTCCTTTAGTCATAATGTTATTAACAGGGAGGACTAAGGAAGAAGACAGACAGGGTTGGAGAACTAGCCCAGTCCTGACGGGGAGAGGGAAAGTGGAAAAAATCCCTATTCCCAAGGGGAAGAGCTGTGTACTCAAAGATAAAGATGTACACCGTTTTCCCTAACTGGCGAGAGATAGGAAAAAATATTGAAGCTTGATGCTTCAAGGGTTTAAGAAAAAATAGAGAAGTTAGCACCACAATGGTAGTGGTGTCTAACAGTTTCTGTATGTTAATATGGTATGAGAAATAGGGCGATGGACTGTCTAAATCCTCTAGGAGGTAACATTTAGTATAGACAGTGAGGGTGAGAGTATAGAGATATGAACCCTTAAGAAACCGCCCAAGAGACACATATATATACAGATGTTTATATATATATGTGGGGGAATCTAAACCTGAATTGATATGTCCAGATGTGGAAATTGGGACATAGGTGGAGAGATGTATCAAAATATATAAATATATATATATATATAATATAGACATGAATACGTAATTATAGATATCTTTGTGGGGCATGGAATTGCACCACCAGAGAAACGAGACAGGTATGTAGACATATATAAAGATGCTACAGACAAGGTGACAGGTTGAAGAACATGTCTAGCACCCAGCCCCATGATTGTTACATGGGAAATAAAGAAAAAGATTCTGCATACTACCAGAGGGTAAAGCCACTTGGGATATGTAGAGAGAATCTATTTCTATGAATTGAGGGATGCAGGAAGGCAATCCAACAAAATAACTGTGATGATTGCGTGAGAACAGATTATAAGATGAATCTGTAAGGAATAAGGCAGGAGTTCCACCGAACACTGGCACGGCAGAGGTGGAAAATGCAGAGGAAGATACCAGAGGGACCTATTAGAGGGACCCAGAGGTAGCATGCATGAATGTCAGCCTTGGATCTTCACGCAGAAGAATATATCTCGTGCTAACACCCCAGGTTAAAGGGTGTGGAGAACCTTCACAGGCATGGGAAGGGTGAACAAGCTTTTTTTCCTACTAATAGCGAAGCTTCAGAGACAAGGTCAATGCTCTATAGCAGGCCCTCATAGTAGAAAGCTGCTCTGAAGATTGTAGAGAGCATTGTGCAGGAGAGATAAACTGACTGAAGTCAGGTTTGTTACCATATCCTAGGAGAGGAGATGGATAGAATAATGTGAGAAAGCCTAAGGGAGTAGAAGGATCCAAGGTAATTAACGAATAGCTTGGAAACACTACTAAGGCTAGACAGAAATTGAACAAAAGACTGGAACTTGGCAAAAGTACCAGTAATACAATCACTGTAACTCCTGCAGGCACAGCAGCTGACAGAAACAGCAGAAAGATTGCCCTGTGCCCCATAAAGAAAAACAGATAAAGAGGGAGGAGATATAACTTCTCCCTGTCTGTGGAATAAGCTTGGTAAAAACCTTTTTAGTATGGTACCCCATCGTTAGGGAAAAAAACCCATTGGAGAGGGTAGAGCAAGTAATTAGAGGTGACATACCCATAGGGTAAGTCAACAGAAGAAAGAATGTTCAATTGGGACAAAACCATCATGGGATAGGTGCAACTGCTCTTCTAGAGGATAAGAAGAGGAGAAGTTAGCAGTCCCTGAACATAAAATGTTTCACAAGGTAGTACACTGAAAGAAACACAGTGTATAAACTTCTAATGAATTAGAAGGAAAGTATAGAGTATAAGTCCCAGCTCCTATGGTTGCTGGGAATGCTGAGACTGGTTAGAGCTGGAGGAGTTCAGACTAGGCTGAGGTGTCTCCTGTTTAGGTACAGCCAAATGATGGGCAGGAGAGGAATGAAACTTTCTTCTCTTAGGGAAAGAAGGTTTGGTAGGACATTTCCTACCTCTCGAAGAAGGAGGTGGCTTAGAAAGGTCCTTAGTGGAAGGAGAGTCAGTGAAGCATTGAGCAACCTGACTTAAAGCCTCCTTATTGAAGAGACCCTCTCCTGTACAAGGAGAATGAGCCAGTATAGTTTGTGCCCATTTACTCAAGTCTGAAGCTTCAAGCCAGGCTCTGCGACGTGCTGCTATGGCAATAGCAGAGGATCTGCTAATAGACTCAAAAGAGTCTATAGAAGCACGAGACAGGAACCAAGATATATTCCGGCTGTGATTGATGAGTAAGGAATAATCAGCAGTCTTGGGCTCTGGTAAAAAAGGGGTCAAAAGAGACAATTTCTCTGTGACTTCCTGGAGTGTTAGACTCATGTGAAAAATATATGAGAGAACTCTGGAGGCCAACAGAGTTTTGGAAGGCTTGACGACCAAAAGCATCGCGTGTTCGTGAAGAACGACCCGGTGGAAAAGAAGAATGCTTCTTCTTGCTCTTAACTTTTCTCAGAGCCGATTCCACTACAAGGGAACGATGAGAAAGTTGAGGCTTCTGGAACCCTGGAAAGGGTGGCACCCGGTACCGACCCTCAATGTTTGTAGAAACTGGAGGAAGTCGTAAGGGTGATTTCCAGACCCTGAGAAGGAGATCCTGCAGAGCAGGATGTAAAGGAAATTGTATATTTTCCATCTGTGCCTGTGAGGTCTGAGTAGGATCACTACCAGGGATAGATATATTGAGAAAGGTTGCCATGTCCCGGAGAAAAGCCTGAAAAGACTGATCTCCTATGGGAACCATCCCTGGCCCGGCTAAAGAAAATGCCGGGGCTCAAGAGGAGGCACAGGGGACTACACCAATGCCAGGTATCGGTTCTAAAGTAGGCATGGGTGCCAGAAGAGGCATGGATACTGATACAGGAGTAGCAGATGAAGCAGCCATCGGGAACAGCTGCAGTGGTAGCGAGATCATGAGAGAGTTATGACTCTGATCTTTGAAACTGCCGATCTGGAATCGATCGATCGGAGTCGGTTCCAGGGCACGTCGGTACGGAGTCATCGAGACTAGATATGGACTCAAGACTCGGCATCGAAGTAAGTGATACTATCGATGCGCGTCGCGAAGGCGCCGACGCCCATGGCAGTATCGGCGATGCCGATACCCCTAAGGCAGACTGGGTCACATCGACCGATACCGACGGTACCGAGGATACCCGATGAACACCTTTTTCAAAGGGAAAGGTGGTCCACCTCGATGCCGATGCCAGGGTATCGGAACCGATCGACGCCGGTACCGGCCCGGAGCATGGCTGAGGTTGAAGGAAGTCAATGCGGTGCGAATCGATCGGGCCCGTAGGTACCGAGGATGCCCGATGACAATCCTTGGTGAAGAGTAGGCTACTCGACACCGGTGCCAATGCTGGAGGCTCGGTACCGCTCGAAGCGGATACCACCTCCGTGCATGGCTCAGGTATGTTCTGTGAGGGGTGAGCCCCAGGAACAACCTGAAACCCCTTTAACGCTTTGGAGCCCATAGACTCCCGCAGGGGTAATGCCAATGGATTCTTGAGGGTAAGGCCGGAGCCGTCACCATGCTGGGCATGGGACATACCACTCAAACATTGACTAGTCTTAACAGACTGTTTTTGGGTTACCTGATGCCGTGAAGTAGAGAAACCTGGTACCCTCACTGCTGAGGAAAAACGGTATCGAGGGAAATTCTAAAAGTTGAGGGTTTCTTCACAGAAATATCCCCCGACTTGCCAGGGGAAAAAGGGTCAGGACCCACACAGTTGAGACACCAAGCATTGGTATCTAAAAAGAAACAGGTGTTTCCACACCGAAGGCACTTCTTAGGAAAAGAAGGCTCCATAATGAAGAGGCCTGGTAGGCCCAACAAGTTAAGGCAAAAACTGAAGAAAACGTTTCTCAGAATTAAGTCAAAAATCCACCAGCGGTACCGGTGGGAGCGGGAAATACAGCCGCGACCACAAGAAAAGAAAAAAACTAAAGTATTAAAGTAAGTAAATAAGTAAGTTTCTGCGGTGACAGGAGGACGTCCTGCCGGCTCTGCGGAAAAACGAAAACTGAAGAGAGGCTCTGGAGAGGGCGGGAACTCAGCACGCAGGCGCGAGGGAGGCTGCCAAAAGCTTTCTGATTGGAAGCTGGGCAGCATCCCCGTGCAGGCTCCGTCGGTACCGACGTACCCATATGTGAAGACTCATTCCTGCTTGTTCCTGGAGATAGAAGAACTGAAGAGAGTTGGTCAGGAAGGCGGGAAGGCAGCGCGCATGCGCTGTGGGAGGCCCCAAAAGCTTCCTTTCTGGGAAGCTGGGGAGCTTTCCCGCGCAGGCTCTGTCGGTTCCGACGTACCCATACGTGAGGACTCATTCCTGCTTGTTCCTGGAGATAGACATAATGCTTGGCAAAGTAGAAGGTCCACAAAAGAGGAATGAGATTGCAATGAGGTGGATCAATACAATAACAGCAGCTATGGGTGCCTGTCAACAATGAGATGCCTGACAGACGACCGAAGACAGTTTAGGTCAACTATCCAGAGGATCGCCATGAGTCGACAGACTCGACAGTACTTAACAGCAACAACAACTATGTGACCAAAACGATATCCCATAGATTCAAACAGCCCTTATAATGTAAAATGTTTTTGTTGAACACCTTTACGTAAGTCAGCTCATACCAAGTTACCTCTATTAAGGGTTCATTTTACTTATTTAATTGTAATCTATCAAAATCAGTTTTAAAAACACATCAATACTAATATTTTTAACACCAGAACAGACATCGCGTTTCAAACTTTCAGTCGATTAAGTTCTGCATCGGGTAAGCAATGATATACTCATCTGAGAGAGAATCTTGTGTACAAACTGCACGCTATTCATTCAAAGGTGGCTGGCTTAGTTTCAACATGGTTGCAGTGTCTTTTTCAAGCACTCTACGCCCACGCGCTTCAGAATCCTTAAAGGACCAGTATACCAAGTAATCACAATAAGATATGCCAATCTACCTACTGATTGAAACCATTAGCATGTACAGTTTTTAATATCCTCTACATCCTAATAGTTTGAATCAGCAGGCAGATTGGCAAGGGTACTGGTCGGCGGTCGCCTTCACCAGTTTTACCCTGCCTGGGTCCAAATCATCTCTCACCATTGCAGTCTGAGGTGATTTGGACCCAGACAGGGTAAAACTGGCAAAGGCAACCATCGACCGATACCCTTCCTTGAACCCCCCGCATTTCATTGTGCTTTCTTAGTGCTGGATCCTGGACCGGAGAAGGATCACCGACTGGAACCCCTGCCTCCTTAAAAGGGCTGTCCCTGAGAACATACCTTGGCTTCTGATAAGGAGTAAAACATGCAGCTCTAACTATGGAAATCTCAGGTCTGACATCTTGCAGCTGGTGCTGCCCTGGGAGTCTTCAATTTGTCCTCCGGCAACCTAGACATCTTGGAGTCTCCTAACTCCTTCACCAACTTGTCCAGGGCCTTGCCGAACAGAAGCTTATGCCTAAAGGGGAGTTTGACGTGCTGCTACCACCAAGAACATGCCCTTGGCCGAAGCCTGCAGCAGGGCACAGAATGCATCTGCTAGGTATGCTGTCCTGGACTCCAGGTGCAAAGCCTCAGGGAGAGCCAATGTGAGCTCCGCCTCCAGTCCTGAGAGAACTTGTGACCACCACATACATGTTCTGGCGACATATGTGCCGCACACCGAGGCTTGAAATACCAAGGCATTAACCTCAAAGGTCTGCTTTAGCAGAGTTTCCAACTTCTTGTTCTGCGGATCTTTTAAGACCATACCTCCTCTTTCATGGGAATGGTAGTTCTCTTCATAACCGCTGCCAATAGGACATCCACCTTAGGAAGCCTCAAGAGCTCCCATTAAGTGGCAGGGACAGGATAGAGGCACTGCATAGCCCAGCTGCCCTACAGGCCAGCCTCGGGCACCTCCTATTTCAAGGATATCATCTGCTTCAGGGCTCTATGTACCGGAAAGGCGGCTTCCTCTAACAGTGGATCCTCCAGAGGAGGTTCTGTGGAAATGCTTCCTGGGAGAGATTCAGGGATGCCAAGGAGTTATGAACGATTCCAACTCCTCTCTGTGGAAGACCCTCACAATACTCAATCCAGCAACTGAGGCCACTACTAGAAATCAATGACTTTAGAACCATCACACAGGCACTAATAACTCCCCATTTTGATTACTGCAACGGAATACTAACAGGTGTATCTAAAAAGAGCCTAAAAATCCTACAAATGGCTCAAAATGTCACAGCGAGGATAATTTCCAAAGCTAAACTGTCCGATCACATCACCCCGATACTCTACTCTCTGCATTGGCTACCTATTCAAAGCAGGATTCAATATAAAATATTATTAACCACGTTCAAATTGATAAACCAAATTGCCCCATCGTACCTGTCCACACTAATTCATAGACCTATAGAAAACAGAATAAGACGTAGAGGGAACTTTCACACTATCTTAGTTCCCGACTCAATAAGAAAAACTAAACACACAACAAGCAACAGTGCCTTCTCATTTGTAGCCCCTACATTATGGAATAATCTCCCTGACCAACTAAGGGAAATAAAAGACCTAAAACATTTCCGAAAAGACCTAAAAACTTACTTGTTCTCACAATATTACTCTAACATAGATAATGATTTGGACAAGGCCTCCCATCCTCCATAGATCTCCATGATATACTTGCCTTAATACTCGCAATACTACTCCCAAAATAGAACATATGCCGAAATTTTAATAGGATTATATGTAAATAGTTCCAAACATTGTCTATACTACCTGTATATAGTTCTGATTACTGTTCAATGTACCTGATCATAACTACCTGTAAATAGTTTTGATTACTGTTCAATGTACCTGTTTTATCACAACACTGTTTTATGTATTTCATGTTGTTTAATGTAAACCGCCACTGATCTTAGGAAGTGGCAGTATATAAAAGATTTGCAAATAAATAAATAAATAAATACTAGGATCCTCCCCTGCAGGCAGAACACTGTACTGAAGCTCCAGAGGAGTTTTTTCTGCAGCCAGCCCCAACGGACCCTCTACATGGTCTTCAGAGGCCAGCAACCACTCCGAGCCCCAGTCCTCATCCCTAAGCTCCAGAGCGCTCAGAGCAATATCTACCAAGGTTGCACAGACACTGCAGCTCCCACTGATGGTTTACACTGAGCCACCAAAAAACAGTCCCGGTCTCCCAAGGCTCCACTAAGCCCTGCTTTCTGTAGTATGCCTGGTGGAGCAAAAGGACAAAGTCCAAGGAGAAAGCAGAGCCTGAGCTCCAAAGCTGACGACTTCCAGAAAGCTGCCCTGTCGCCAAAAAAGATTGCTGCTTAGAGCCTATAGCCCCAGAGAAATGGAAATATCCGCCTGAGGTTAAGACAAGATGGCCAGGGTTCCCGACAAAACTCGGGGAGCTGCGGCCAGGGACGATACAGCTGCGACTTGAGCTGTTGCCTCTGAAGAGAGGTTCCAGCAGTGCAATCCTCTACCTCACATGCTCTGCAAAAGCCTGCGGCAGGCAAATGACCATGCCGCTGCTGTATGCCATGCAGATAGCTTTTTGTGAAGGCATGCTGAAAGGCGGGAACTTCTCTCTCCCCCCCCCCCCAAGCAACTGCACAGACGGACACATCCCCAACCAAGCCAAAACTCCGAAGGAACGACCATTACAAAGGAGAAAGGAAGCACTCATCGAAGTCATTCTCAATGTGAAAACAAAGTGGAGTTCTGCTCGCATTGTAAGTCAATGCACAATCAACAGTTAAAGAGACAGCAACCCCGTTCCCCTGAATCCACTAAAGGGACAGAGGTACCAGGCAAACTGTCAATAATAAAGAGGGAGCCTAGATACCAAGCCCCTTACTCCTCCTGGTGTTGGTATTCCCAGGGCAGATCAGGTAACCACAAGAGCTGCTCACCAATTCCTAATTACAGAGAAAGACCCTTTAGCAAAGGAATATTGCTTCTCTTTTTCTTTTTTTTTCCTGAAACCAAACCTCCTGTTTCCCTCAGTGTAGCCCAGACTACAGAGTTCTGTCCCATCTGCTGGAGACAGAGGACACTGGCTTGGTGGGAAGAGCACAGGCTTCCTTATACATCACCAAGAGCTAGAATGCCCAATCTCCGTCTGCTGGAAGGGGGACAGAAACCAGGAGCCTGAACTGGAGTGATGCTATAGAAGCCCTGGCTGTCAAGTGGGCGCTTGAGACCTTCAAATACTACCTGCTTGGCCATCCGTTTACGCTGGTAATGATCACCAACGCCTCAAGTGGCTGGCTCAACATAAGGAGTCCAACGGTCGTATCATGCAGTCGTTTTTGAGTCTACAACCCTACCTGTTTCAGGCTGGTCGGACTCACTTGAACACAGACTTCTTTTCCAGAGTGGGCGTTCCGGGTGAGGCAGGCAATCAACAGGGCATGGTTGAGCTGAGGGGAAAGGGTGTGTGATGGGGTCTATAGAATGTTACCCTTCTCTCTCCAATGGGAGTATCAACAATCCTCTTTAAGAGAGTCTGCAGACCAAAGTTCAGGGCTAGGAGGGCATGGCTCATAGGGAGAGGTTAAGAACTCAGCAGGCTGCAGGAGAGAGAGGGGCCCATGGAGCCAAAGTCCTTCCAAGGCAACCCATGCAAAGGAGTTCTGAAGTAGGAACTTTAACTGGTACTGGAGGGAAGGGCTGGGAGAACCCAACTTGTGGAGGTTTAACAAGCTGAGACAGAATAAAAACTGCTTTTGTTTTCCCTGCAGTCTGGCCTCCGTTTTAAAAAAAAAACCCTTCTCACCGCACGACACACTACCACACTCCTATTAAAGTGACCTAGTCTTAAGATCTTTGATTCTTCTTCTTAAGTGTGGGCTGTTCTGCACCATCTAATAAGCACTGATCTTCCTGAGCCCAAGATTGTGAGCACAGAGACTATGTTTATGTTTATTTATCTGATATATCGCCATTCAATAAAAAGCAAAGCAGTGTACAATATTCAAACTTACAAAGAGGGCCAATGGCCGAGAAAATGAAAGGAAATTACAATAAATGACAGGACAGAGGATAGTACAATCAAGCATACTAGACAGAAGAAGGAAACAGTGATTGTGGGACTGGGAAAGACAGGATCACATGAAGGGAGAAGGAAGGTCAAACGCAGAGGAAAATAGATAGGTTTTCAAGTGTTTCTTAAAGGTACTGTAGTGTTGTTCCAGTCTGAGGGAGGTGGGTAGGAAATTCTACAGTACATATTGATATTCTATGCTATCCTCTTTACAACCAATAAATTCTGTGTCAAGATTTTGGTGCTTAGGTTCTGTGCCAACAGGCTCCTCCCTGGCACTAACCAGCTGCTTGTATAAGACAGTAGACATCTGTGTAGATACCCTGGCACCTGCTTTCTGGTGCTGGAGTTTTTATTTTAAAAAGTTAAAAAATAAAATGGTCTTGTTTGCTTAATAAAAAAAACAATTTAAACATCAGGAGCCATGTTTACTAAATATTAGCATATGCTATCTGCTGCAGCACCTATGTTATTCCTATGGGTATCATGGCAGATAGCGTATGCTATCGGTTAAGTAAATGTGGCCCTAGCTGTGTTAATGCAGTAAGCAGCCATTTTATTGTATGGGGTATCAACCCAAGTCTTACCAAAAGGTTTTTTGATTTTGCTCACCAATCACTAATTGTTCCTTTCCCCCCATTAAAATTTTATTGAAGACAATATCAGCAAACTTACATAAGACTCCATCTTATCCAGTGTTAGCCACCTCATTCCCATCATAAATGGGGGAAAGAGGGGGCGAGTAGTCTAGTGGTTAGGGCAGCAACTTGGGATCAAAAAGACCAATGTTTGAAGCCCACTGATTCTCCTTGAGGCCTTGGGCAAGTCACTTAACCCTCCGGGGACAGGCAAATAACTTATTGTACTCGCTTTGATCTACTACTGGAAAGGTGCAAGATGAATACTACTAAATAAATAAATAAATACAAATCTTTGGCAAAATAGACCAGAAATGGATTGTAGTATAGATATGAAGTGCTTCCACAAGAAGGAACACAAACATTATGCTTCTTTTAAGGAGGCACAAAAATCCAATCTCTTATATAGATATGGTTAATTCTATTTGATACACTGCAACAGTGCACACAACCTTAAAATTAGGAAAGTCAGAAAAGAACTCTATTCTTCAGACAGGACAACAATGAGAGCCGTGAGGAAAGAGAAATAAAACATACAGACATGGGGTACAATAAAGACAACTTTAGCTAAACCCAATGCAAAGTGGCAACTACCTCAAGACTGAGTGGACTGGATGTTGAAGGCAGATTCAAAGAGGTGAGTTTAAAGCCTTTTTTTGAAGTTCCTGAAACTAAGCTCAGTATGAAGAGGGGTAGGTAGACTATTCCAAAATGCTGGGGCCACAGATGTGAAAGCAGAGTTTTGTGTGGATGCTCATTGTATCAGTGCTGGGGAAGGGAAATAAAGGGGAGGGATCTGGAAGGAGCAAAGAGGGTAATTAAGGAAGAGACAGTCTGGAGCAGCATCATGAATGGCTGTGTGAATAAGGGAGAGGGGTCTTATAGAATCTGGGAGTTTATAGATAGCAGTGATGTTGCATGAATAATGGAGTAATGTGGTCAAACTTCTTTGCATGAGTAAGTAAACAAATGGTTGTATTTTGAAGGGACCGAAGACGCTTAGGTTGAAAGTGGGGGAAGTCCAAAATATGTAATATTACAATAATCCAATCTGGAAACCACAGTATGAAGCAGCACGGTGATCTGGGCTGGTTTATCGAGTAAAGGTTGTATACTATGAAAGCACTGTAAGGTCAGAAAAGTGGATTTGGTCACTTGAGCTAGTTGATGGGAGAGGGTAAGAGCAGAGTTGAGGATAATACCAAGGTTTCAAATGAAGAAATGTAATGATAGTGAGACATCTTCTAAAACTGAAGCCAGCGGAGGACATGATTGGGAACCTGTAAACCAGATGGCCATTGATTGAGACAGAGTTTAAGAGTTATCCCATAGCCAAGATCAGATACTGGCTAAATAGGTGTCGACAGGAGACAGATCTATGGAACACTCAGCAGTGAACAATAAAATGTCATCAGCATATACGTAACATCATATGCCTGAACTCTGTATCAAGGTGACCAAGGGGCTAAGAGAGATATTGAATAATAGAGGGGGAAAATTAAACATTGAGGAGATCTTGAAGAGTGGAAGTGTCATTCTGGATGCGGATATGAAAAGATAAGTCTCGTAGGAGGTGAGCCACGAAAAAACCAAGCCATGGATGCCAGCGTCATGTAAACAGGCTAGGAGCAGATCATGGTCCATCAGATCAAAAGCTGCTGACAGGTCAAGGGAAATTGCAAGAGTATACTTGCCTTGGTCTAATGCCTTATAAATTTAATTTAAGACCGCTACAACAACTGTCTCTGTACGGTGCTGTGGGCAGAAGCCTGATGGTCAAGGATAGAAAAAAAAAAACAGACCTGTTCAATGTGATCCGACACTTGACAAAAAAAGATTTTCTCTGCTGCCTTGGATAACAAATGGCACATTTGAGATTGGATGATAATTTGGGAGATCGTGGGAATCTCCTTGCTGGCTTTTAAGAAGAGGTTGGAGTATCGCTTTTTTCTAGATATATAGCACCACACTGGAGGACAGACTGATTTACCAGTGTTTGCAAAATAGGGAGTAATCCAAGAAGGGGCCTCACTGAGTCACACAGAAGGGATGGGGTCCAGTGGAGAAGTAGTCTTATAGGTGGAATTCAGTGTCCAGGATAACTCAATAAGCGGGACATGAACTGGTGAAATAGATTCGGTATCATCAGGTGGGGAGAAAGGAGGGAAAAAAAAGGGAGTGCACTCTTTAGGAGCTGTACCTTCTTCAGGAAATAACCTGCTAGTTCTTCAGCGGACGGACCTAACCAAAGCAGATCTCACTGGAGCTGATGCTGGGTGGAAAGCTGTGAAAAGGATCAAGAAAAAAGATTGTCAAGGAGGGCAAATCATTAATTTTCAAGAAAAAAAGTTTTCTTTGGTTTCTTATGACGATAATGGGTATGACAAGTTCTAAAACTCATGAGTGCGGTGGCAGATCTAGCTTTCCTATAAGCTCTCTCCGCTACCCGGATCTGTCGCTTGAGGAGGCAAAGACCTGCATGGAACCATTTATCAGAGGTCCGTGATTTCAGAGGGGCAATGTCATTAAGAGTCGAGTATGGTATAATTTTTCTTTTTAGAAGATAGCATGTTGCTGCTGTTAAGTGCTGTCGAATCGGTATCGACTCATAGTGACTCCGGATAGTTGTCCTAAACTGTGTTCGGCTCATTGTTGATAGAGTGGCACCCATAGCTGCTGTTATTGTATCTATCCATCTCATTGCTGGCCTTCCTCTTTTGCATTGACCTTCTACCTAGCCAAGCATGATGTCTCTAACAATCTCTCTCTTCTCATGATGCACCCAAAGTACGAACATCAGTGTCTTGTCATCTGAGCTAATCAAGAAAGTTTAGGTTTGATCTTCTCTAGTACTGACTGGTTTGTTCTTTGGGCAGTCTATGGTATACACAGTATTCATCGCCAGCACCATAATTCAAAGGCATCAATTTTCTTCCTGTCTATCTTTCTCACTGTCCAACTTTCGCATCCATATGAGGTTATTGAAAATACCATGGCTTGAACAAGTTGAATCTTTAGAGACAGACATCTCTGCTTTTGAGAATCTTGTCTAGGTCCTTCATAGCCATTCTACCAAGAGCAATGTGTCATCGGATTTTTTGACTGCTTGTTGTTTCTTTATTGATAATTGATCCAAGTAGGTTAAAGTTGTCAACTATTTAAACTTTTTCTCCATCAATGATGAACTTATTGATTCTGCCAGTTGTCAGGATCTTTGTCTTCTTTACATAAAGTGCAGGTCCATTTTAAGACTATGTTCTTGATCTTGAGAAGTAAATGTTTCAGATCATCTTCATTTTCAGACAGTTACATAGTATCAGCACAGCGAAGGTTGTTGAGTCTTTCACCAATCTTCACATCTCGGTTGTCTTCATACAGTCCTGCTTCTCTGATGACTTGTTCTGTATATAAATTAAACAGGTAGAGGGAAAGCATGCAGCTTTGTCATATACCTTTGATGATTTTAAACCATTCTGTTTCTCCTTATTCCATTCAAACTGTTGCTTCTTGATCAATTTAAAGGTTGTGCAAGAGAACGATCAGGTGTTCTGGTATACCCATGCTTCTTAAATGTGGCCCAGAGTTTCTCATGGTTTACACAATGAAAAGCCTTGCTGTAGTCAACAAAATACACAGATATCCTTTTGTCTTTTCAAGGATCCATCTCACATCCGCAATGATGTCTCTTGTTCCTTGCTCTTTTCTGAACCCTGCTTGCACGTCAGGCAGTTCTCATTCCAAGTACGGTTGTAGTTTGTGTTAAATAATCTTAAGTAGAATCTTACTGGCATGGAGGATCATAGCGATTGTGTGATAATTTCCATAGTCACTTGGTTCACCTTTCTTTAGTATTGGTATTAACACAGATCTTTTCCAGTCAGTTGACCATGATGTTGCCTTACCATACTTACAAGGCTCTGCTAGGAAGTTTGGAACAGCTGCATCCAATTGCTGTAATACTTCAATGGGAATACCATCAATGCCCAGTGCTTAGTTCTTTGCTAAGGCTTTCAATGCTGCTTCGACTTCTTCTTTCATCACGAATGGTTCCTGACCATAAGATACAGGTTGAAACGGCTGTTGGTCCAATTAATCTTTATGATATGACACTGTATATTCTTTCCATCTTTTCTTAATCTTCTCAGCATCATTCAAAATGGATCCTTGAGCATCTTGTAGTATTCCAATGCAAGGCTGGAATTTTATCTTTAACTCTTGTAGGTTTAGGAAAGCCGATCATGTTCTTCCTCTAATAGTTTCTGATTCAATTTCCTTGCATGTGTCATTGTAGTACTTCTTGTCTTGTCTTGCAGCATTTTGTAGATCTGTTGAGTTCTGCAAGTGCCTCTCTTTCTCCTCTGGCTAATGCATGCTGCTTCTACTTCCCTTAATCGCTCTCCAAACCTCCATAAAATTCTTTAGTCCCCCAATACCGACCCACTCCAACCACCCCTCTCCCACACTCTCACAAGGTGACATTTAACATTCTAGTTAATGTCCTTTCCTTGAGTTCTGCTAAACCAGTCCAGACAAGTGGATTGTATTGCCCTACCAGCAGATTGGTGGAGACAAACCACCAATGAAAAGCCCAGGTTTCATTTACATCACTCCCGTGCCTCTCTTCGCCTCAGGCAACAGGAACTCCTTCAGTATACATCCCAAAGTATATGGGAGAAACATGGCAAGCCAACACAACCTCAACTGCAAGGTGTCGGTTCCAAGTGATTATTCTTTGAAATGCGTGGAGAGGGAGAAAATCCTGAAGTAACAAGAAATGCAGTCAGAGACCATGAAAATGTGGAAGAGAGATACAGAAATATTTCCCATCGTATTGGGAGCCACAAGTTTGATAAAGAAAACTTCGAAGCATATCTTGACAAATTACCCATACATGTTATATCTTACAAACCTCAGAAGGAAGCTCTTTGACCCAATACAAGTACTACATCGAGCATTAGTAGTATAATTGAGAGACTGAGATCATATGCCACATACTCTGGGGCTTAGAAGTGTGGTTCATACTGTCATGGTATGCGCAAAACTAATAACTTTAAAGAAATCACTGCCGAAAGGGTAAATATTAAACATACGTAGCACCTCCCTTTACAACCCCAAACACTGGATCTGGAACGTGGTAAATGCCAAGTATCTGCTCGAGGTCTCTTTCGACCAGCCGTTGCAGCGATAGACTCTGAGGCAGTAAAAGAATCTTAGAGAATCTGAATTTACAACGTCGGAGACGAAAGATACGTCAGAAGTCGATTGTTCAGATAAGTGCTGTATTACCATTTGAATGGTTGATAGAAAGCGGTTTTACTACATTGATTTCTTTCTTTATTTTTTCTAGATGCTTGATTGTCTCCGCGAGAGGCTTAGTTGCTTTCATTAGGCATAAGAGTTTTACTCTTAGTACGAGTAGGGGGAGTAATTTCTTTCTACTTTTAATATTGGCAAATAAAAAATTGATTTTACACTTTAGTTATTGATTAGGATTAAAAGATAGATATTATTGAATGTTCGAATCCTTCAAAAGTACTTTTCTTGGATGTAGATTTATTGGTAGGTATAAATAAAAAAAGGGTTGGGAGGGTGAGGCCTGTGATGCATAAGTTCTGAGCTCTGTCCTATGGTGACACTGTTCGCCAAATGAATGGTATGAGCTTTTACCGAGGCCTGTATATACCTTAAAGTTAAGTGAGTTAAGGTTTTTATTATTCTAAGATAGTGAGAAGTGTTTGGGGTTGTAAAGGGAGGTGCTACGTATATGCGCAAAACTAACCCATTTGAAGAAACTGTCCTTCAACTGTGGGCAACAATGAGTGATCAGCAGTAGAGAATTACATACAGGAAAGCATAAACATAAGGCTGTCAGTAGACTATAAACCTGCAGAGCTAAGTATAAAAAACACAGTGGACCCAGCAGCAGAACACAGAAAATACAGTTTCAGGGGCAGGTCAGCAGGAGTCAAGGAAAGGACAAACTGGTAAGTAAAATATCACTTTCCATATCATCCTGCTTGACCAGTCCAGACAAGTGGGATGTACCAAAGCTACAGCTCCACTTGGTGGGAAGACAGCAGCTCGCAAAACCCTTCAGCCAAAGGTCGTGTCCACCTGCGCATGAACATCCAAGCAGTAATAATTGAGAGAAGTGGAAAGTGATGCCCATGTTGCTGCCTGACAAATATCTGCAGGGACTACTGAACTCTTGGGTAGAATGGGCACGCAAACCCTCTGGAACTGGCCAGTTCTGCAAACAATATGCCGAGGTAATGGCCTCCTTAATCCAGCACCCCAAAGTCAACTTGGCCACCGCATCACTGTCACACAGGACAGCAAACAGCACAAAAAGATGATCAGACATATGAAAGGAATTTGCAACCACCAAGTACTGGAGAAGCACCCTCTGGACATCCTCAAGGCAAAGATCCTTATCCTTCCCTCGACACTGCTCCTTCCAGGAGGAGGGCAGGTAGACCACCTGGTTCACATGAAGGGAAGAAATCATCTTAGGCAAGAAGGCAGGCACAGGCTGAAAGGAAACAGCCTCCCTTGAAAAAGACAGATAAGGATCTTGGCAAGACAGAGCCTGCAGCTCAGAAATCCACCTTACAGAACAAACTGTGACCAAGAAAACCATTTCGAACATGAAATCCTTTAAGTCAGTGAGTGCACGTTAAGGCTTAAAGGGCACTACCATCAAGGTCCTGAGCACCAGACACAGATCCTACAAAGGGACCACAGATGCCAAACCCCCTGGAGAAAGCAAGAGATGTCCAGGTGCACAGCTAGAGACTTACCAGCAATTGGACCTCAGAAACAGGATAAAGCTGCCACCTGAACTTTCAGGGAGCTGAGGGAAGGCCCTTCTCCAGGTCATCCTGTAGAAAGACCAACAGTGATGCCACCTTGGCCACCTCAGGGACCAACTACTGAACATAAGAACATAAGATATGCCATACTGGGTCAGACCGAGGTCCATCAAGCCCAGTATCCTGTTTCCAACAGTGGCCAATCTAGGTCATACGTACCTAGCAGTATCCCCAAAAGACACAGGTTCCACAATGCTTGTACTGGGTAAAGCATTGATTATCCTGGGTCCCTTTTTAATAGTGGTATATGGACCTTTCCTCCAGGAACTTGTCCAAACCTTTTTTAAACCCAGCTACACTAACAGCCCTTACCACATACTCCGGTAACAAAATTCCAGAGTTTGATTACACGTTGAGTGAAAAAATATTTTCTATTATTTGTCTTAAATAGTTTACCCTGTAGCTTCATTGCATGTCCCCTAGTCTTTCTATATTCTGATAGCGTAAACAATTGATCCACATTTACCTGCTCCACTCCATTCATTAATTTATAGACCTCTATCATATCTCCCCTCAGCTGTCTCTTTTCCAGGTTGAAGAGCCCCAACCTTTGTAGCCTCTCTTCATAGGAGTAGCCTTCCATCCCCTTCACCATTTTGGTGGCTCTTCTCTGTACTTTTTCTAATAATGCTATGTCCTTTTTAAGATACGGTGACCAGAACCGCACACAATATTCAAGGTGCAGTCGTACCATGGAACGATATAGAGGCATTATAATATCTCTTGTTTTATTTTCCATTCCTTTCCTTATCATACCTAGCATTCTATTTGCTCTCTTTGCCGCTGCTGCACACTGGGCCGAGGGTTTTAACATGGTATCCACAATGACGCCTAAATCTTTTTCCTGGGTGGTGGTTCCTAATGTGGAACCTTGCATCGTGTAACCATAGTTTGGGTTGTTCTTCCCTAGGTGCATAACCTTGCACTTGTCCACATTAAATTTCATCTGCCATTTTGATGCCCAGTCTTCCAATTTATCAAGATCCTCTTGCAATTTTCCACAATCCTCTTGGGTTTTAACAACTTTAAATAGTTTTGTGTCATCTGCAAATTTGATAACCCCACTCGTTATTCCACTTTCCAGGTCATTTATGAATATGTCAAAAAGCAGCGGACCCAGCACAGATCCCTGGGGTACACCACTATTCACCTTTCTCCATTGGGAAAATTGGCCATTTAGCCCTACCCTCTGCTTTCTATCTTTTAACCAGTTCCTGATCCACAATAGTACACTGCCTCCTATCCCATGACTCTTTAGTTTTGCCAAAAGTCTCTGATGAGGGACCTTGTCAAAGTCCAGATACACAATATCAACCGACTCACCTTTGTCCACCTGATTATTCACTCCTTCAAAAAAACATAACAGATTAGTAAGACAAGATCTTCCTTGTCTAAAGCCATGTTGGCTGTCTCCCATTAGGTCATGACTATCTACATGCCGAGTAATTTTATTCTTTATGATGGTTTCTACCATTTTTCCCGGTACTGATGTCAGGCTCACCGGTCTGTAGTTTCCCGGATCACCCCTGGAACCCTTTTTAAAAATTGGTGTTACATTGGCGATCCTCCAATCTTCAGGTATTAGAGATGACTTTAATGATAGTTCACAGATCACTAATAGCAGGTCTGCAATCTCGTATTTCAGTTCCTTCAACACCCTTGGATGTATACCATCCGGCCCAGGTGATTTGCTACTCTTCAGCTTATCTAATAGTTGTAATACATCTTCCCGATGTATCGATATTTCCTTCAATTCTTCCGCACCTTTAAATACCACTTCAGTCATGGGTAACATCCCTACATCTTCCTCAGTAAAGACCGAAGCAAAGAATTCATTCAGTCTCTCCGCTATCGCCTTGTCGCCTCTTAGTGCTCCTTTAACCCCTTTTTCATCTAATGGACCAACTGACTCTCTCACAGGTTTTTTGCTACGAATGTACTTGAAAAGGTCTTTACTTCGCGTTTTTGCTTCCGCAGCAAGCTTCTTCTCAAATTCTCCCTTTGCCTGCCTTATCAATGCCTTGCATTTGACTTGCCAGTGCTTGTGCTGTTTCCAGGTTTTGTCGTTTGGCTCTTTTTTCAATTTCCTGAAAGATGCTTTTTTGGCAACAACAGTCTCTCTGACCTCACCTTTAAACCATGCTGGCAGTTTTTTGGACTTCCTTCCACTTTTCTTAAAGCGTGGAATACAGCTGGTCTGGGCTTCCAAGATAGTATTTTTCAACAACAGCCAAGCCTGATGTACGTCTTTAACCTTTGCAACTGCTCCTTTTAGTTTTTTCTTAACTGTTTTCCTCATTTTATCAGTCTCCCTTTCGAAAGTTAAAAGGTAGTACTGTGGATTTCCTTACTATCCCTCCTCCACTAATTAAATCAAAGACAATCATGCTATGATCACTATTGCCAAGTGGCCCCAACAACCTTATCTCTTGCACTAGATCTGGTGTTCCACTAAGGATTAGGTCTAATATGGCTTCCCCTCTGGTCGGTTCATGAACCAGCTGTTCCAAGAAGCAGTCATTTCTTTCATCTAGGAACTTTATCTCCCTAGCATGTCCTGACGTGACACTGACCCAGTCGATACTGGGATAGTTGAAATCACCCATTATTATTACTGTGCTGTAACTTTTGTTAGCTTCCTTGATTTCTTTGAGCATTTCATCATCCATTTGGTCATTCTGGCCAGGTGCTCGATAGTACACCCCCACTGCCATCGCCTTCCCCCCTTTTACATGGAATTTCAATCCATATAGATTCTACAGCAGATTTTGTTTCCTGCAAAACTTTAATCCTTTCTGACTCAATGCCCTCTCTAACATAGAGAGCAACCCCTCCACCAATTTGATCAGCTCTATCATTACGATATAGTTTGTACCCAGGTATCACAGTGTCCCACTGGTTGTCCTCCTTCCACCATGTCTCTGATATTCCAATCATATCTAACCTCTCATTTAGTGCTATATATTCTAACTCTCCCATCTTATTTTTTAGACTTCTAGCATTTGCATACAAGCATTTTAGAATGTATTTTATTCATATTAATTTGGCTATTGTTAGACATGGGTAATTTGGGATCTTTAAGCTCTGTCTGCTCCATACTTGAGGGCATTTGGGCTACTTTACTCTTTTGTGGAACCTCTCTGCTTTTGATAGTATCCTTCAAAGATACATTCTTCCGAACCATCTGCTCTTGGGCGACTGTCGGCTTTCCCCTAATATCTAGTTTAAAAGCTGCTCTATCTCCTTTTTAAAGGTTAATGCCAGCAGCCTGGTTCCATCCCGGTTAAGGTGAAGCCCATCCCTTCGGAAGAGCCCCTCCTTTCCCCAGAATGTTCCCCAGTTCCTAACAAATCCAAAACCCTCATCTGAGCACCGCACCATTGCTCAATGAGGCACCAGATCCACCTGTATGCTAGCTTGGTAGACCTCCTCTGGGCTCTGAGTAGAGGCCACCACAGGAGAGTAGCCCTTATGCTTTAACAGTCTCCTTTCAAGAACCAAGCTGTAAGCAAAAAAGGGAACTGGGTCCTCCAAGACAATTAGTCCCTTTCATAATAGGCCCTGAGACGGAAGCAACCAAAGAGGTGGCGCCCACAGGAGCCGCATCAGGTCTCCTAACAATGCTCTCATCAGCCAATCCAGCACCACTAGAACAATCCTGTCTGGATGGCATTCTATACGCCAAAGTACATCACCCACCAGGGACTGCAGAGGAAAAACATACCGCAGGTGCTGACTTGGCCATGGCTGGGGTCAGGACGTCAATGCCCTCAGACTCTGTATACATGAGTGAAAAAATATTTCCTCTTATTAGTCTAAAATGGGTTATGCTGTAGCTTCATTGTGTGTCACCTAGACTTTCTACTTTTTGATGGTGTAAACTGATCTACATTTACCTGTTCCACTCCATTCATAATATTATAGACCTCTATCATATCTCCCCTCAGCCTTCTTTTTTTCAAGTTGAAGAGCCCTAATCTTTTAAGCCTGTCATCATAGGGGTTATCCTCCTATCCCCTTTACCATTTTGGTGCCTCTTCTCTGTACTTTTTCTAATTCTGCTATATCCTTTTTAAAATACGACAACCAGAAATGCAAATATTTAAAGTGCAGCCACACCATGGAACAATACAGAGGCATTATAATATCCTTTGTTTTTTTTCTCCATTCCTTTCCTTATGATTCCTAGTATTCTATTTGCTTTCTTGGCAGTCACTGCACACCGGGCAGAGGGCAGATAGTTTCAACGTATCATCCATAAAGATACCTAGATCTTTTTCCTGGGTGGTGATTCCTAATGTGGAACCTTGCATTGTGTAGCCATAGTTTGGGTCGTTCTTTCTTAGGTGCATAACTTTGCACTTGTCCACATTAAATTTCATCTGCCATTTGGACATCCAGTCTTCCAATTTATCAAGGTCCTCTTGCAATATTTCACAATCATCTAGTGTTTTAACAACTTTGAATACATTTTGTGTCATCTGCAGATGTGATCATCTCACTCGTTATTCCCATTTCCAGGTCATTTATGAATATATAAAAAAGCAGTGGGCCCAGCGCAGATCCCCGAGTACTCCCCCTATTCAGCTTTCTGCACTGAAAAATTGGCCTTTTAACCTGACTCTCTGCTTTTTATTTAACCAGTTCCTGATCCTTAACAGCACACTGCCTCCTAGCCCATGATAATTTAATTTTGCCAAGAGTTTCTCACGAGGGACCTTGCAAAGGCTTTCTGAGAATTCAGATACACTATCGACTGGCTCGCCTTTGTCTACCTGCTTATTCACACTTTCAGTAAAATATGACAGATTAGTAAAACTTTCCTTGACTAAATCCATGTTGGCTTTCTCTCATTAAATCAAGACTATCTACATGTTCAGTAATTTTTTTCTTTATGATGGTTTCTACCATTTTGCCTGGTACTGATGTCAGGCTCACCATTCTGTAGTTTCCCGGATCACCCCGGAACTCTTTTTAAAATTGGCATTACACTGGCCATTCTCCAGTCTTCAGGTACTGTAGATGATTTTAATGATAGTTCACAGATTACTAATAGTACGTCTGCAATCTCATATTTCAGTTCTTTCAACACCCTCTGATGTATACCATCTGGTCCAGGTGATCTGCTACTCTTCAATTTATCAAATAGTTGTAATACATCTTTCCGGTTTATCAATATTTTTTTCAGTTCTTCCAATACATCACCTTTAAATACTAATTCAGGCATGGTAACTTCCCTATATCGTCTTCCATAAAGACCAAAGCAAAGCATTCAGTCTCTCCACTATGGCCTTGTCCTCCCTTTGTGCCCCTTTTATCCCATATCATCCAATGGTCCAACTGACTCTCTCAAAGGTTTGCTTTCCACAGCCTCCATATTAGATTTAATATCCACTTATCTTCCCAGCACGAATTCTGACTGGTTAGGATGGATCAATCCTGGGTAAAGGAGGCATCAGACATGTTGCGAAAATCTTCATAAGGTATTTGAAATCTGTACCCAGCAATGAAATGGGCCTATAGGATCTGCAATTAGTAGGATCCTTATTGTCCTTATGACAAAGTCAGCCCTACCTCTCTCAACATGCCAGGAAGCAGAACATCCGCTTTGGTTAAATATCTTCACTAGCAATTCCACTAATTGACTGGCATATATTTCATAAAATTTAGCTGTGTATCTGTCTAACCCTATTGCCTTACCTCTAGGATGGTATTTGCCATCCGCACGTCATCTGAGAAGATAGGTCTCTCTATAACCCTATCTGCCTCGCTGACCCTAGGCAACTCTACTCCATCCAGGTATTGATGAATCTCTTCTTCTGATGTACAGTGTTCATGAGTAAATGATAATGGTAGCTATGGCTAATATGAAAAGTGTATTCTTAAATGTGAATTAAATTCCTACAGAAAACAGCACTTCATATTCAGGGAACTTATTAGATTGTGGACTGGAATTGGAATGGTTCAGGAAACTCACTTGTTGGGGAAAGATGAACACCTAGTGAAACGTTCCATGTACAATGGGTTTGGTGAGCCTTAAATAAGAAATTGAAAAGGAAAGAGTGAGTGAGATTATAGTCTCATCTGACTTGATAGACATTCACACAGGAGTTGAGGAGTTGCCTAATGGTTAGAGAACTGGCTTGGGAACCACTAGCACTCCTTGTAGCCTTGGGCAAGTCACTTAACCCTCCATTGCCTCAGAAAAATCCAATTTATCAATGCCCCTGTTTAATGTACATTACCAAGTTTAAGTTACAATGTAAACCGCTTTGACTGAAATGATAAAGCGGTATAAAAATACCCTATTAAATAAACAAACACAGAATCTCCTAATGCCTTCCTCTTCCTTTCCTTCCCTTCCATATTTTATCTCTAATCTTTAGGATGGCATTCCAAATCTACAATTTCTTCAAATTAGCAGCCAGCAACTCTTCGAGGCTCTATTCCCTTGTTCAAAATGTATTTATTTCAGCTTCAAGAGCAAAACTGACTTCCTCTGTGAGCAAAGCTTGCAACACAGTTCACACATCCCCGAGAGCCGCTTTCTCAGATAGAGGAGACATCTTATTCTTGTTATTCAGCTGGGAGAAGCATGATCTCATTTCTTCCTTTAATCTCTCTCATTCTTTCTTTCTTTCTATACTCCCCACATTCAACTCCAAATCTTTAGTTTATTGCCCCACTTGTTTCCTGTTTTATGTCATCTAAAAGATTATCATTCAGTTTCCAAAACTGCCAAGTCCCTCTTTCCAATTCCTAGTTCCACACTGCATCAGATCAAAGCATGATCCAACCATGTAATGGGTTTAATCCCACAATGCTGTACTCAAAAAGCAGTATTCTTATTCACTAGTATATTTATTTATTTATTTAACTGTTTTTATATACCGCGCTATTCATCATCAGTGCAGTTTACATTTTAACAACTTTGTACTTACGCATAAAACATATGTCAAGTTTACAGATAACAGGGATTGAAACAGGGATAACTGGGGTTTATTTATTTATTTATTTATTTGCAGTCTCTTTTATACCGCGCTATTCGACATCAGTGCGGTTTACAATGAACATAAGAGTTGCACATCTCAATTTCGTGATTTGTGCTTACAGTGAAACAGGTATAATAACTTGGGTATACATTAACAGGAAAATTAAACTTGGGTATGCATTAAGCAGGTATAACAGGTAAAATAGGGTATAAATAACCAGTCTCTTAACAAGGAGACACGATGAATAAATACAGTCTACTTTATGCAACAATATAACAAGCATTCACTCCACCATCATCCATAAAAGTGCGTGATGCCAAACTCTTCACCAAACCTACGATACGATACCTTGGTATCATCCTTGACCAACAACTCAATATGAAGGAGCAGATATCTAATATGGTAAAGGCAGTATACCATAAAATCCGAACACTCCGCCACATCAGACACCTGCTGCTAGACCCGACTGACTTCAGAACAGTATTTCAAGCTCTAGTAATGCCTCATTTCGATCACATTAACTCCATACTGCACGGACTTCCGAAGAGCACCCTACATCCTTTACAGTTGGCAATGAACGCTGCAGCAAGAACTCTACATGGAGCCTCTAGAATGGAACACATTACCCCCATACTAAAACACCTATACTGGCTCCCTGTCCACTACAGGATTACATTTAAGATTCTAACAATGACCTTCAAGGCCATCCATAACTGCACGTTGTCAGACGGCTGCCTAGGGTGAGAACTTACACAATCTTGACGATGCATATATTCATATGATTCTTGCAAGGTATTGTGGGTAATGTAGTTCATTCACTCCCAAACACAGCTGAAGACAATAATTGAGTTGTGAAACCAGTGGTAAGGCCAATAAAATACTTCTTTTATTGATGGGGTTTAATTCACCCAGCACAAATATGCTTGGTAGCAATATAAATGAGGTTACTTGCTTGCAGTGTTTAAATGGATAACATAAAGTCACAAAGCAAATCAGAAAACAACTTTCAGCCTGTCAGGCAATTAGCTAATGTTTTCTTAGCAAATAATTACCAAATAAAAAGGCACAAAGAAATGAATAAACTTTGCTTGTTAGGTTAACTTCTGCTTATTTTCCACGCAGATCCCAGCAGTGATTCTCCCCTGCTCACACACACAATCAGGTGCAGCTTTAATTACTATCAATTGACCAGCTGAAACCCTTTAGCTGGCTGGCTGCTACTGTGTGAACCCAAATCCTGCTTTAAGAGCTGTTTGCAGTGGAAATAAAGAACAAAGTTAGGTTTCTTTGTGATGGCTGAGGTGTTTGCTCACAGAAAGCTAGCAATAGCATTTAGATAGAGAACAGTCCATGTAATGAATAGTTTCATCTGCTGTATCTCCCCCTTCATCAATCAGCATAGGGTCACTATCATACATTGGCACAGACGAGTCTTTCCATAAGGCACTATCATGAGAATGCTTATTCCCTTGCTGCCATTCACTATTATAGATAGGGTCTGGATCAGTGTTCATACCTGAGCCTCTCCTGCTATCATAATTCCTCTCTGTATAGCCTGGCCAGTATGTAATCCAGTTCTGATGTCCAGCCTTCCAATCTTGATCCCTGGACACTGGATCTCCTCTCACATACCTTCTGGCCTTGGTCTGAAAGTCCCTTCCACGTGCAGTCTTCTCTCTTCCAGGTAGCCACTGGTGATTCCTATCTCTGCCATTCCATTCCTCTGGCTGACTCCAGTCCAATGGACTCTGCTGGCATTTGGAATACCTCCCAGTATAGGTACTGCCTTGGGTTCTCCCAGACCTTCCAATGGCCTTTCTTCTCTTCCTTCCAGAGAGTTTCCTTCTCTCTCTATCCGCTTGGCTTGGCTTCTGCTTCTCGAGACGATGTTGGTGCTTGAGCTTGAAGTTCTTGCTGTAGCTGTGTCTGAAGCTGTTGCTGTCTCTATAGCCTGTAGAATAAGCTCTATTCTTATTCTGTTCTAATGTGTGCTCCTCCCTAACACAGCGCAGCTGTGTTGAATCAGGCCCTGCCCTTTGAAATGAGTGCTTAGGGATTACCTCATAGCTCTCGATTGCACACGTTTTCTTACTTCAGCCCCTCTCATGGCTGCTGGAAACCTGGTGCATTCTGGGACTGGTAGTCTTTTATGTGAAAACTCTGTTTTCTTACTTCTACCAAAACTGACAGGTTGCTTGTTCAGAGTCACATCATCTTTTCTATAGCTCCTACCTGAGCTATGATAAGCTTCCTTATCACAACGTCCACCTCCCTCTCTGACTTAGTCCAGATAACTCCCCCCAACAGGATGAGGAGGTCAGCTGCTACTCTCATCCTTCCCAAAGCAATCATTAAATGCTCCAAGACTACGAGCAACCGTGCCTTTGCCTTCTACGCACCCTCCTGCTGGAATGCTCTCCCACCTGACATCCGCGCCATCAACAACCTTCTTCAATTTAGGAAAGCGTTGAAACATCACCTATTTACCCAGTACTTCTCCATCTCAAATGACAGCTCTCAGCCACCTTCAATCATGTCCAACTCTCTCCACACGAGCCCCATGCCCACAATACCTCTACCTTCTGAACCCACCTCTATTTAATTTACAGAATGTCATTGTCGTATCAACTGTACTTACTAACGAGATAATTGTACAAGCCTGCATACTAAATTGTAAATAGTTGTTTTTACCTGTTAGCCTGTTATCCATGTTTATTTACCCTGTTTATTGTAAGTGCATTGAAATACCCTCTTTGCACAAAAGTTTCCTGTAAACCGTGCTGATAATAAATAGTGTGGTATAGAAAAGCAATTAAATAAATAAATAAATAAATAAATAATGAGTTATGCGGAATAAATAAATAAATAATGAGTTATGCGGCACTGCATAAGTTTCTCATGGTGGTTGGAGGGGAAGGTGTGATTGCGAGTGATCAGTCTGGGAATGTGACGTGCATGAGTTTGAGGTGCTGCATTGAGATGTGAGAGTGGGTGGGTGTGGGGGGAAGACTGCAACATCGTAGTGATGAAGAAAGAGGTGACGTTTCAGTGCCTTCCTAAATTGGTAGAGTTCACTGATGGTTCTGATAGTTGCTGGTAGTGCGTTCCAGCAGGATGGAGCAAAGAAGGAGAAGGCTCTGGATCTAGTGAATTGAGAACACTTCGTGCTTGCCTTAGGTAATATGAGAATATTTGCGGCATTCGATCTCCTTGCTCGATTGGGAGGTGTGATTGAAATTAGGTCAGTAATGGCAGTAGCAGGGTATTTCTTGATGGCTTTATGGGTCATAATTAGAATCCTGAATGAGATCCTGGCTTGTATGGGTAGCCAGTGCAATTGTTTTAGTATTGGGGTAATATGAGAACTTCTTGAGGCTCCATGAAGGATTCTTGCAGCTGAATTCATTGCAAGTTGTAAGGGGTTAGTCGTGCACTTAGGTAGACCATACAAGATCGCATTGGCATAGTCAAAGTGAGGCATTATTAGGGCCTGAAAGACAGTTCGGAAGTCATCAGGCTCTAACAGTTGACGCAGATTGCGGAGGGTCCGGATTTTATGGTAGACCGACTTTATGTTTTTGATATGAGCCTTCATATTAAGTTGCTGATCAAGCGTTACACCTAGGTATCTTACTGTAGTCTTGCATATGATCTCTGCGTCGCGAACCTTGATAGACAGGGGTGGAGTAAAAGCCGGATTCCTGGTGACGAAGAGGGCTTCTGTCTTTTTGAAATTTAACTTAAGCATTTGTGCATTTAGCCAGTTAAAATAAGATTAAAGATAAGAAGGGTTAAAGATAAGAAAGATAATTACAAATATTCACAACTATTTACAGCAAATTAGCCTAGTTTTGAGCTTCATAGGTTAGGGATGCACGATATTTTGGTCTGGGGCAAGCAGTGAAGTTTAGAGAACTTACTTGACTAACCATAGTCATTGGTTTGGGTTGGAAGGGGAGGAGGTGGGGAGCTAATGCCTTGGGAGAAGTGTTGAAGGAAAAGGTGTGTTTTTAGAGATTTTCTGAATTGGGACAGGTCTTTTTGTGATCTGATGTTAGATGGCAGCATGTTCCAGCATCTGGGGGCGAAGGATGAGAATGCTCTCATGGTAGTTGTCTGCATGAGTTTTGCTAGGTCTTTTGGGACCATTAGTGTGTTTTCTGTTACAGATCTTCTAGATCTGGTGTTTTGGGAGTGGTAAAGGATGTCAGAAAGCGAGGATGGTGAGATTTGGTGGAACGCTTTGAAGGTCAAGAGAAGGGTTTTGTATAAGATCCTACATGTTATTGGGAGCCAATGAAGTTCAAACAGGATGGGAGTAATGTGTTGACTCCTTGAAGCCCCAAATAGAACTCTGGCTGCTGTATTCATGGCCAACTGTAGTGGGTTCAGCGTGCTCTTGGGCAGGCCATGTAGCACAATGTTTGTGTAGTCGAAGTGTGGGGTAACTAATGCTTGGAAGGTTGTGCGGAAGTCATTTGGTTCGAGCATGGGTCTGAGAAGTCGTAGAGTCCTGATCTTGTGATAGATGGCTTTTACTGTACTTTTTATGTGTTCTTTGAATTCCAGCCGCTGGTCCAGTATGACACCTAGGTAACGTATCGTGGTTTTGACTGGTAAATCGGCATCTCTTGTTCTTAACGTTGGTGGAGGAGAGAAGTCTTTATTCCTTGTGATGATCAAGACCTCTGTTTTTTTAAAATTGATTCGGAGATTTTGAGTGAGCAGCCAATCTGAGATTACATTGAAGCAGGTGGTTAAAGGTGTGTAATCGGGTTTTGTCACATTAACTGGTGTGAATATAATCAATTATAAGAGTACGACTCATGGACACAAGAGTGAAAAACATGAAGTCACACCCATTTGGATTTCTCTCTCTCCAAATATCTAGCAAGTTTAAATAATCTTGCAAAGTTTAATCTGAAATTTTCTTGAACTAAAAGTCCACCCCCTTTAGTTATTCAGAATTGGATGTACAGTCATATTGAAGTCCCCTCCCATAATTAGGACCTCTTAATCCCCCTTTTGCCTTGTTGTTTTTACTCTCTCCTTTTATTCTATCCTATCGCGTACCATTCTTTCCTGTTACTTATGACGTTGCTTTCCTTTTCTGCAGCCTTCTAATTTTTATTATTGTAAACCGCTCTGGTACCTTGAGTGTGAGTGGTATATAAAATGTTTTAATAAAGATAAAGATAAAGGATCCCTTCCACAAACTCACAAGCTTTCCCTGCCACTTTATCAACAATATAACAATCAATTGTGAATATGTATATAACAATCAACTATAAGCCTGTAACCTGTATTTTGCTGTGCCCCCCCCCCCCAAATCAGAGTGTATTCAACCTAATTTCTGGCCAGTACAGCCAACCTCACCATGTGTTACAACCGCTGCTGATCACTGGAAGCAGCGGGATATAAATGTACGCTAAATAAATAAATAAATAAATAAATCAAAGTCGTCCCCTTGATCTACATTTGGGGCATATATATATTTACCATCGTAATTTGTTGCCCGTGTAAATCCTCTTTTGCCATTATATAGCGGCCTTTCACATCTCTCTCTCTATCTGCAAGGCATGGAAGCCCAAGTCAGATGAGAATATAATCCCACTCCCACTTTCCTTTTCAATTGTACATGGAATGTCTCATGGGGTGTTTATCTTTCCCCAGCAAGTAAGTTTCCTGAACCATTCCAATCCCAGTCCACAATCTAAAGCTCCCTGAATGTGAATTGCTGTTTTCTGTAGGAATTTAATCCCTTCACATTTAAGGATATTACTTTTCATATTAGCCATAGCCACCAGTATCGTTTTCCCCCCTCCCACTCCTCTGGGCCTTCCCTGCTTGCCCACACTATCAACAAACCATGAAATGGCCACCCCTGAACCCTGTCCCCCCCCCCCCACCTCTAACTCCTCATACCACAACTTCCCATGGTCCTGCCCTGACTCCAACCCTCCAAATCTCACATCATCCAAACATATCCTCACACTCAACCCTCCAAGCATATCACCTCCTTCATTCACCCTCCATACTGCATACACTTCCCATTAAAGGCATCAATTTAAATTCTATGACCATTAAGACCAGAAATATGCAGACAGCACTTAATCTCTACTCTTTCCATTCTCTCCCTCCTCCATCCATCTCCTAGTTCATCTTCTCTGAGTGGTGCATAGCCACTGTCCTCCACGACCTGATCTCTGCCACCTGGGCCCAGTGTCTTTGTAGCTGGCCGATGTCATTCCTCCTCCAAGGGTTTCTTTGGTAAATTCTCCACCAGCTTTTTCAGCCCTGGAAGACCTCAAAGTTCCTCATCTTTGTGATCACCCATGAAATGGTTATATCAAAGGTTTAAGTGGTGCAACTATTTATATCAGATGGTTCCTGCTTTAAGTCTTTTGGTAATATCTCTGATCTTCTGTCTTTTTCTTAACCCTTTGAAGGCCAACTTTAAATTTTTAATCCACATTCTGCAGCCGGGTTAATTTTTGCATATTTCAGGAAAATTGTACCCATCTTATTCAATATGTTCTAATAGTGATTTTCCTTCTGCTATGGGTCATGTGTTATATACCATTTGATAGGAATATTTAGTCAGAATTTTGGATCCCGAGAGTTTTGGGCTCGGCCTGGAAAGGGTTTTAAAGTCAGCACAGATAAGTCAGTGTATATTTCAATTTTACAATCCTCCCACTTGATCCGTCAGTTTTTTTTTTAGCAGCCAATAAAATTGCCTCTTTGGCCCAATACTCATTAAGTAGTACCATAATATCGCAAGACCTTTCCTTGTGGTGCAAGGCAAGAGTTCTGTACACATGTTCCATTTTCTAACAGTAAATCAGAGGCATTCATGCCTCCTGTGTGCAAAATGGCAGGGCAGTTTTTTTTTTTTTGTTTTTTTGTTTTTTTAACTAAATCGCAGTAATCTGACCTCACAGACAACTCTTATCCGCTGGTTAGTGCAGCTGGCTCTATTCTACATATCTTCAATTTTGTTTCAATGCTCAATTTGGCCCCTTTCCAGCTCATTTTCCCACTTGTTTGTCTGTAATAAAGCTTCCTATAGCTCCACCAACTTCCCTTCTGCATTCTCCAAGCAGTTGCCCACTTCAATCAGATTGGATTTTAATGCCTCGGATCCATGTGCTGATCTTGCTTTGTAAGCCAGAAATATCATCTCACTTCATTAAACCACCATTGCATTTCTTCTCAGTAAGGCCAGCTGACCTCTTTCTTCATGCTGTCCCCCCCCCGCCATTAGTCACAGAGACCTAGTGCACACCATGCCAAACAGGGTCTGCCATTTTACCTCCGGTGGCTGCTGCCTTGCCTGCACCTTTAAAGGCAAACATGGCACCTGAAGTTTTTTTTCCCTGCCATTGCTAGCACTTTGCTCTTGTGACCCTGGACCAGAGTTGCTATGGGAGTAGTTTCACACAATTCTGAGGTGTTGGATGGGCTGTCTGTAACTCTAGTTTGACACGGCGATGTTCATCAGCATGGAAACCAGAAGTCCCATTAATCATGAAGAGTCTGATGTTCAAAGGCATTTACATGGTTTACAGACCTGCAAACTGTATAAATGCCCCTAAACGGGATATTCAATGGCACTAACACAGGTATTTATTTATTTATTTAACATTTTTTTATATATCGCTTTTCAGTTATATCAAAGCGGTTTACATTGAAACAGAACAGGTAATACATGGAACAGTTTAAAGAACTATATACTTCTGATTACAACATTTCAACTATATACAGTGGTTTGGTTCTAAGTTTTGTCATTGCCTTGTTGCGGGGATTTAAGAGCTGTAGTGTGCACTTCATAAGCCGTTATAGTGCTCAGTGAATAGGTATGTCTTTAGATGTTTTTTGAAGTCAGCTATATCTGAAGTGGCTCTTAGCTGGTGTGGGAGTGAGTTCCATAGTGAAGGTGAGCAGAATTCAAATACCTTGTGAAGTAGTCGTTGTGAAGAGGTGGACGGTATGGTAGCAGTTGAGTGTGTGTTCTGGTGGATTTTCCTCCTCTATCGTGTATCTGGAACTCTTTTGATTATTTCATTTAAGCATTCGGCAGAACGGTTCTTTATTATCTTGAATGTCATTATGGCTTTATTTTTTTTTTTTTTTTTAAACTTTATTTAGGACCACCATAAAATCCAAACAATACATCAACAAACGGCGCCACGGGGAGGGTTGGTTCTTCTCCTCCCCGGTAGCCAACAGAAAGATAATACAATAGGTGGTCATTTTACATTATATCCCAGCCCCCCTGCTCCCACCCCTCTCCCCTCACCCACCAACCCACCCTCACTCCATTACCAGCTTTGTACACCAATTATCGCCTGGGACTATAAGGCAGCTCCCTCCTACCCATTCCTCAAGCCCATATATAGTCAACTCCCCCCTTGGAGAGTTGCATTATGGCTGTGGGGCCCCAACTGCTGAATATATGGCTCCCATATTGACAGAAAAACTGTCCAACGCTTGGCACTGCCCCGCGCCAACCAACGCTCCGTCAACATTAATTGATGAAAGTTATTCCGCCATTCACTAAAAGTGGGCGGTTGGCATTCCCTCCATAATCTGAGAATCGGCCCTTTACCCACCAGACAGGCCTTCCGCACAAGCAAACTCTCACCAGCTTTCACTGGTCCAGGGGTCGGCAACTGGTCAAGTGTTACAAATAGGCCCGTCCAACGAATCCTTCGCTGAAGCAGTGTGCAGAGGAAGCTACATATCCGTGCCCAATACGCCCGTACTCCTCGACAGCCCCACCACATATGTAGAAGAGTTGCCGAGGGCCCCGAACAGCGCGGGCAGGAGCCATCAGTGTCCAGACGGCTATGCAGTGCACGCCTCGGCGAGAAATGAGCCCTAGTCACGTATTTAAATTGGATCTCACGCCAGCGCATTCCTTGTACCAGTCGTCTGATCCGTTGCAATGCCATCAGTACCGATCCCGGCTGTACGTCTTCTCCCAATTCGGTCGCCCAAGCTCTTTCAACCCCACTATAATCAGGGAGGGGGCGGTAAGGCTCCAAACTACGTTTCAAACTGGAAATTGACGGCGTGCGCTCCTCTCCCAACTGGAAAAATTCTAAAATACGGGCTGAGCGCTCAGCCTGCAGCGCATTGCGCGGCAGTGCGGCCACATAGTGGGAGATTTGTATATAGGCAAAACAATGCATGTCGGGGAGCTCATACTCCCGACTGAGCGTTCAAAATGATTTACAGCTTCCCGCTTGGTCTACTAAGTGCCCTACCATCCGGATGCCACGTGTCCACCAGTCCCGAAACACCACAGTCTCGGACCCTGGAGTAAATTGGCCATTGCCCTGCAGTGGTAACCAACAAGACACCTTCCACGTTTCCTGCCAATATTTGTTAAGTTGTTGCCATGTGCGTCGGACAGAGTCCACTAAGGGACTCTGCCGACTAGAATCTGTGAGGACCTTATGAGTGCCGTGCAAAGTCCCCAGGAGAGTCGCAGGAGCCACCAGACACTCCTCTAAGGACCTAGGCGTGTATACTTCTGTCCCCCCCAGCCAATCTCCCAGGTGTCTGGCTTGACAGGCCAATGCGTAAGTCCTCAAGTCTGGTAGGCCCATACCTCCCTCTCGCCATTTCCCAAGCAGTCGATCCCACGGGACCCGCGCTCGCTGCCCCCCGCCAAAGAAAGCGCTTAAGCAAAGCCTCTATTCTATTCAGGTCACGTCGAAGCAACCAGACTGGCAGGGTCTGCAGCCAATACAAGATTCTGGGTAAAACTATCATCTGTATTGCTGCTATCCTCCCTGCCAGAGACAGCGGGAGAGGCCCCCATGCACTTAGCTGCACTGCCAATTGCCGCAGTATCCGGTCTAGGTTACGCCGGTATAAATCCTGGGGATTTCCAGTCAATGTTATGCCCAAATAGATGAATTCTTTATTGGCCCACCGTAAAGGGAAGGGTCCCCTCCAGGAACTGCGGACGTGCCCCAGAACATCCACTACTTCAGACTTATCTTGATTAATACGCAAGCCGGCAATTGCTCTGAACCGCTGGAATTCGTCTAATAGCGGTTGTAAGGAGGTGGCCGGTGTCGTCAGATGGACTAACAAGTCGTCAGCAAAAGCCGATATAAGGAAAGTTTGCGACCGTAGCCGCACTCCCTGTATTCTCCCCGAATTTACGATGGTACGAATCAGCGGGTCCAAGGAGAGCACAAAGAGCAAGGGCGAAAGAGGACAGCCCTGCCTTGTACCCCTTCCCAACGTGAAGTCATCTGAGATAAGGCCATTGCACAGTATGCCTGCTGTCGGTGAAACGTACAAACTTTGCACCATTTTACAAAAACCCTCCCCCATGCCGTAGCGCGGTAGCAGCCTCCAAAGATAGTGCCAGTCCACCCTATCAAAGGCCTTCTCCGCATCGAAGCTAATCAATAGCGACGGAATATTGTGAGCATGCACCCACTCCAAAGAGGCCAGAATCTTCCGAAGGTTTCGTACGGCGTGGCGGCCTTTCACAAAGCCCACTTGTGCATCGTGAATTAAGTAGTCTAATACCCCTGCTAGGCAGACAGCTAGTACTTTCGCCAAAAGTTTAAGATCAAAGTTTAGTAGGGAGATAGGTCGATATGAAGCTGCCTGCAGTGGGTCTTTACCCGGCTTCGGGATCAGGGTGATATACGCGTGGTTGCGCCCCCAGCGGAACGCCCCTTGCTCCGTTCTGGTGACAAAAACCTCTCATAGTAGAGGACTCACCCCGTCCCCTAGGATCTTGTAAATCTCGGCCCCGAATCCATCGGGCCCTGGCGTTTTATAACACTGGGCCGCAGATATTGCGGATTGTATTTCCTGTATAGTAATGGGTAAATCCAGAGCCTCCCGCTGGGCTGAAGTGAGCTGAGGCAACTCCAAGTCCTCAAGATAGTCCTGCAGCCCCTCAGGGGAAACAACCGTGGTTCTGTATAAGTTTTGAAAAAAGGTACGGAAAATCTCTGCGATTTCCCTGTTCTCCTTATGCACCCGTCCCGGGCCTTCATTCAATGCCGCTACGTGGGCAGGACCCCTTCGGGCCCGCAGACATCGCGCCAGCAACTTGCCAGGTTTGTCACCATAGCAGTGCAAGCGAAACCGATAATACAGAACCGATTTCTTTGCTCGCTGATGTAATAGCTCGTTAAGCTCAGTCTGGGTTTCCCATAGCAACTTTTTATTGGGCAATGTTGGCGTGTGAGCACATCTCCGCCGTAGGGTGGTGACTCGACGCTCAAGTAGTACAATACGTTCTGCCCTCAGCCGGCGTCTTCTCGCGGCGTATCCTATGATGTCCCCTCGAAGAACCACCTTTGCCGTTTCCCAGACTAATTCGGGGTCGTCTGTATGGACCCGGTGGTGGCCAAGAAATTCCGCCCATCTCTGGCGTATAAACTGGCGAAATTGCTCATCAGAATAAAGCTCTAGGGGAAATCTCCACAAGCGTGACTGATTCGTGTCTCGCCCCCAATGTAAATCCAGCCACACCATTGCGTGGTCTGAGATTTCGGAGGGACCAATCTGTGCATCCTCAGTGTGCGTAAACAAAGTCCCCGATATCATTACGTAATCGATTCGGGCGCTAGTACCATGTGCTCGAGATTGATGGGTATAGTCTCTTTCGGAGGGGTGCAGTACCCGCCAAGGGTCAATTATACCTAGTCTCCGGCAGAACCGCAACAGTAGCTGGGAGGGCGCTACCCTCTCCTGGCCATCTCCTCTCCTGGAAGTATCCAGATCCACATCCAGGACTCCATTAAAGTCCCCACCCAAAATCACCGGGCACTCTGGAAGCTGTTCCACCCTTGATGCCAGACCATTATAAAAACCCGGGTCAGCCACGTTGGGACCATAAAGATTTCCCAGAATCACCGGTTTTCCATCTAATTGACCATATAGCAACAGGGATCTACCAATATTATCAGCCAGGACCGTCTCCTCCACGAAACGTATGCGTTTATGGATTAGAATCGCTACACCTCCCTTATGCCCCTGGGCGGGGGATCCCCACACTTGGCCCACCCAGTTCCGACAGAGTTTGCTATGCTCGACAGCCGTCTGGTGGGTTTCTTGGAGAAAAGCAATGTCACATTTATGTCGAGCCAGTGCTTGCAATACCTTATGCCTCTTAATAGGGTTTCCCAGCCCACAGACATTCCAAGTGATTATTTTCAAAGCGCCAGGGCAGTGCCAAGATGCCACCACAGGATCATTACTGAATACTTCAGAGGGACACCCCCAGCCTGGTATCCCCCCCCCCCCCCGTCTACAAGTAGGCAATTATCCCATCCACTTACATTCAATGGAGTGTATCCCCTCCCCTCCCCTCCCCCTGCCCCTCCCTCCTCCTCTCCCCTCCTCTCCCTCCCCTCCCCTCCCCCCCATCTCCCCTCTTCTCCAAGCTCTCCCGTCCAGCCATAGCCGGATCTACTTCCTACGGCAAACGGGCTCACCCCTCCAATATTCCCCCCTCCCTAGCAATTAACTTAAAGAAAAAAAAAAAGAAAAAAGGGAAAGCACAAAGTCTCCGTTACGAACCGCTACGGTGTGTCTCCCACAGTTGGTGCTATCGCCCTCCACTCGTCTATTCTTGTGTTATCTCTACCCACAACCACCCAGGTTACCTCCCATCTCCTCTGTCCTCCTCCCTTGTCAAATACAATAACCCCTACGTTCCCCCAAATTAATCGCCGCCTACCCCCCAAGTATCACGTCTAAGCCCCACCTGTAATGGGATAAAGAGAGGGAGGGAAGGGAGAGAGTCAAGCAGGAATACAGGGGCATAAACAAGGCAAGGAGGGAGATAGTCAGGGAACCAGCAGAGCAGCAACAATTAGAACAAAATAACAAATGTAACAAAATAACAAGGATACAATGTCCCCCTTGGCATTATAAATGTTACCAATTCAATGAGACGGTGTATCTCAGCCTAGTACTCCACATGAAGGCAAAACCAAGAGTTCTCCTATGACAGTGGAAACTGCTGAGAGTCTGTCAGGAAGTGCTCGGCCCCTAGGGGCTCCAGATCTCCATACTGCACACGGGGAGGTGCACCCCACTTCCAGTAGGTCATTTAGCAATTAAGAGGCCAATTGGGCAGGCAGGGAGTCCAGAAAGGTAGTCGCCTCTTCCAGGGTCGCTAGTATGCGAGTGTGGCCTTGATGATCGATCCGCAGCCGAGCCGGGTAGAGAAGTGAGAAACGAATGCCGCGGTTATACAACTGGGTACAAATCCCCGAAAAAGCCCTGCGTTGCTGGTTTACGATCACCGAATAGTCCTGGAATACTAAGATCGGCTCGGTGTCTTGTTGATGTCGCCGTCGGCCCCTTGCCGCTCTCAGCACCTCCTCTTTCTGCCTGTAATCGAGAAAGCGGGCGATTACTGCACGTGGATTCCTGGCCTGCTCTCTTCTTTGGCCCAGCCGATGTACCCGCTCTATTTTGATAGATTCTTCTCTCAGGTTTGGCAGGAGGTTCCCAATCCAAGATTGTAAATATTCAAGTAGGGCACTGTCAGCGACACTTTCAGGAATGCCGATGAAACGCAAGTTTTTCCGCCGACCTCGGTTCTCCAGTTCATCGAGTTTATCCCCTTGTTGTTTCACCAAAGTCTCTAGGGCGGCCACTTTGGCCACTACTGATTGTTGCGTGTCTTCCACATCGGACACCCTTGTCTCAACTTGCTCCATCCGCTCCTCCACCGCCGTGAAACGTTGTCCAAGCGTTTGAATCTGCTCCACCAGGTCCTGGAAGCGTGTGCTGAGTGCCTGCACTACTGCGGCGCTGACCTCGGCCACTAAATCTGGCGGGCTACCTGGTTTCGGGCTAGATGGTGAGCCTTCCGCCGCCTTTCCCTCCGTAATTCGGGGTCGCTCTTTTCTCGGTGCTTTAGATGCCATCGGGTTATCGGTGTTGTGTATACTACGTCCCACTCAAGGCACTATTCTCGTGGGATAGCAGAAGTAGAATTATGCAGGTAGAAACCCCAACTGCAAGGGTTTGAAGCCGCTGTATAGGGGTTTATCTGCACAGGCCAGGCAGGAACAGCTGCGGAGCTATAAGCTATAGCTATAAGCAATAAGCAATAGCTATAAGCTATAAGCTATTGACCTTGCAGCTAACACCCGCACTCCCAACAAACCAAATTGGATAATGGGTGATTTCAATCTCCCATCGCTACACCAAAACCACGCAAATGCGTTCCTTGATGCAATGAAGGACCTGGGTCTCAAACAAATCATAAATGAACCCACACATACAAAAGGGAACATTCTGGACTTGGTTTTTATGCCACATCCAGTCAAGGACAAAAGCCACAATCTGCCAACATCAGTCGTGGATGTACCCTGGTCCGACCACAAATTGATCATTATCCAGATTCCCAGCAACAATGACCAGCTGAACAGAAGCCAACCCACGAACATCACCTCTCGAACTTCCACTAGATGCTTCCGCCCCTTCGATAGGGAACTCATCCTTTCGGAGACCCCATCACTCATCAACAAAACAACACCTGACCTTGATGAACTAATCTCTCACTGGAATTCCAGCCTGCTTGCCATCTCACAACACCCAAACCCTAAAAATACAGCAAGAGCGAAAAGAAAATCCGCCCCATGGTTCTCTCCTGACCTACGCGCTTTCCCTCATGCAACTACGTAGACTCGAACGCCGATGGCGCCGATCACGCTCACCGGAAGATCAGACCGCATACCTAACCCACCTTGCAATACATCGAGGAACAATCTCTATCAGAATGAGACAATATCACACTGACACCCTAAAGAGATCATTGAATAAACCTCGTGACCTCTTCAATTTGGTCAAATCCCTCTCAAAGGAACCATCACCCGAGCAACACATCAACATACACCCACAAGAATTCGCTGATTATCTGCAATCCAAGATTGTACAAACTAACAAGGTCACAGCAGTCCAATATCAAGAACCGGCGGACCTCTCTCCACTTAACTTTTTTTCCACACCATCCAATAAATGTATTGAGAACACCATAGCATCACTCAACACCTCCACTGCACAGACCGACCCATGTCCAGCTTTTTGGATCAAGGAACTACGTGATGTGCTCAGTCCTGTCATCGCAAATATAATGAAACTCTCCTTTACAACAGGTTATTTTCCCACTTCACTCAAACAGACTTCCATTAGACCATTACTGAAAAACCCCAAACTGGACCCCCATAGGGTGGACTCCTATCGACCAATAGCTAGCATCCCCATCTTAGCCAAAATAATTGAGAAGGAAGCACAACGGCAAATTCAAGATCACATAGACTCTGTTGCTCCCTTAGATAACTGCCAACATGGGTTCAGAGAACATCATGGGGTTGAGACACTACTCACTGGTCTAATCAACAATATCATCACAGGAATTGACAACATCCATCAAGGTTTTGTCCTCATTTTCCTAGACATCGCCGCGGCTTTTGACTCCGTGAGTCACGAAATCCTCCTGGGAAGACTAAAAGAAAAGGGTGTCTGCAACAAGGCACTAAAATGGTGCAAGTCTTATCTGGACGATAGATGGCAATATGTGAAGTCTGGATCAGAAGAGTCTAGCCACTTCCATCAAAAACAAGGGGTACCTCAAGGATCCTCATTATCCTCCTTACTCTTCAATATCTACATGCAGCCCATATGCAATATCATAAGATCATTCAACGTAAACTGCATGATATATGCAGATGACATTCTTTTATACATGCCTTTCTCCACAACCCACATGGACCTGACCCCACTCACAGATTGTTTCAATGCAGTTTCAACATGGCTCCAGACACAGAACCTACGTATCCAGCATAAAAAAACAGAGGTCCTTTTCATCTCCAGAGACTCCAACTTTACGCCCCCATCCCACGTCAGTGTCAAGGAAGCTGATTTGCAAACTAAAGATGCAATAAAATATTTGGGAGTTACACTGGACCAACATCTAGACATGAGACGCCACATAAGCAGCGTAGTCAAAGCCATCTACTTCAAAATCCGTTCCCTCAAACACCTACGCTCCCTGCTGGACCCAGACGATTTCCGTACCATATATCAAGCGCTGATCCTGCCGCATTTTGACTTTGCAAATGCCATCCTACAAGGTCTCCCCCAATCCACACTAACCCCCTTACAGTTGGCCATGAATGCCGCAGCTAGGGTCCTCTACGGTGCATCCAGAAACGACCACGTGACTCCTATTCTCAAACAGCTACACTGGCTACCAATTCACGGGAGAATCACCTTCAAATCCCTTGTATTAGCATTTAAGGCAATCAAAGGCACCTCATCCCTCTCACTCACGAATCTAATCCACATGGTCCCCCCCAACAGAGCAAGAAGAACATCAGCTGTAAACCTGCTAGCAATACCAAAGGCTTCAACAAAGTCCAACACGAACACCACAAACAGGGCATTCAGTTTTTATGTACCAAAATGCTGGAACACCCTACCCCCTGATATTAGAGCCATTACCAATCTATATCAGTTCAGAAAGGCTCTCAAAACATACCTTTTCTGCCAATATTTCCCAGACAGCAACTGAACTAGATATCCCCTCCAAGAAATGACCCAATCTAGAAATGCCCTCACACTGCAGTGTAAATAGTTTATGTATATAGTTAACCCAGTTATCCAAGTTTGTACTCCTGTTCAATGTAAAACCTGACAGTTTGTCGTTATGGTCGTTTTGTTATGATGTAAACCGCGCTGATTCTAAATAGCGCGGTATATAAGAAACTGTAATAAATAAATAAATATAAAATAAATAAAGCTCAATACCCCGGGAGAAACTTGATAGATGGGGCGATCAAAGAGATATCCAACCACAGCTTGGCGCTCTTTCTCTCGTACACCAGTGTCCGCTGTTGTCAGGCAGGAAAGGCCGCAGTTCCCCTCATCTCCTAAGGCCCTTCAACAATTGTGGAAAGCGCTGTTGCCTCGATGGGAAAGGTGTCTGATCTCTCCTACTGTTATCAGCGGCTGCTCTCCCCTCAACGAGCATGGGGAGTCGCAGGCCCCCGCTCCTCTGGGGAAGCAGCACCCCTCTAGAGAACCAGCCGTGGCAGCGGGGGAGAAGATATACCGATGCTTTTCCTCCCTAGTCCTAGGCGGACCAAACAGTCACTGATCTCCTTGTTCCTAAGGGTTCAGCCCTCCGTGACTGTAACACTGCTAGCAGGGGGATATTCGGGCTCGCCGCGTCCCGCTGCTGGGTGAAGGAAGTTGCCCGCTGAGTTCGTGTGAGGGGGCCGCTCTCCCCTTCCCGCCGGGGCTACGCCACCACGTGCAGATAGCACTGAGGCTGACAATGGCAGCACCGCCCGATCGTGCTCCCGACTTACTTGAGGGAGAGCCAACAATCCTCTCCGTCGGGTATGAGCGGCCGCAGGTTTCTTTGTGTCTTCAGGCACCGTGTCCCGCAGAAGGGGAGCTAATAATGGCGGTGGGGGAAGTGTCCGATTGGCCTCTGCACTGTCTCCGTTTTGCTGAACAGTCCGCCCCAGTTGTGCAAGGATAGCCGCGAATCGCTTCAGCGGCGGAGGATCAAGGCCCCATCAGGGGAGAGTCAATGCAGGTGAGATCGGGGAAGTTTTTAAGCAGTTTTGTAGCAGTTTTGTGGGGGCGATTACCCGGAGCTGATCGTGAGCCGTCCGATCAGCTCATTGCCCAAACCGGAGGTCCATGGCTTTATATTTTATTCTTCAGCTGATGGGAAGCCAGTGGAGTTTTTTTTTTAAGGTGGGGGTGATATGATCTGTGTTCCAGTAATTAGCCTAGCAGCTGTGTTTTGTGCAAGCTGCAGTATGTGAGTTGCAGCTTCGGGTAGACCTTGGTTTATTATGTTACTGTAATCCAGCAGCGGAGTGATTATTGCCTGGCAGACAGATCTGAAGTGTTTTGCCTCTAGTATGGGTCATAAGTTCTGCAGAGTCTTTATCTTGTAGTATTGTAGTAGACTTTAGAGGTGGTTTTGTTGACGTGAGATTGGAGGTTGAGCCTCTGGTCTAGAAGTACACCCAGGTATCTCACCTCATTCTTGATTGGAATTGAATGATTTCCGATTTGTAGGTACTGCCACTGTGCACCCTGATGCTAAACAGTTAGCACTGGGGCGCTCCATGGGCTGTACCCGGGAATAACCGGTCAGCAGTGATATTGAGCTGCTGCCTGGTTATCCCTTGGTGGTGAAAGTTAGGCAAAGAAAGGCTGTCCTAACTTCTGCCGCCGAAGATAACCGTGCAACGGCTGAATATTGCTGTTGACCGGTTAGCTTCCTGCTTTGCCAGCTGACCCAGATATTCGACGCCAGGGGTCAGATATAGTCCTGGCATTGAATATCCATATTTGGTATTCAGTGGCAATGGCTAGACGCTGTAATCACACTAGCTGCCACCACCATTGAATAGCAGGCCTGAACTGTTGAGGTAACAATTCCTCTTAGTGCAACACCAATTACATTGTAATTTATTCTCTTTATAACACTTCTATATGTACATTTCACTGTAACCTCAGTTTAACTGATACTGCTGGAGACTTCTTTAATCCCCACCTACACTGTGATGGATACAATTCATCAAAAACTGCATGACAACTGAATTCTAGTGCACTCTATATGTAGGCTGAAGTTACTCTCTAAACTTCAAAAACATTTTTGCTCACTGTACAATCAGTAGCAACTTAGGCAAAAACTCATGGTGTGGCCTACTGATACAATAGGCTATGGGAGTAGCCCAGTTAGTACAAGCAGGTTACAATTCTCCAGATTAGTACAAGATGATTTGGTGGTGTTGGGGGAGGGAAGGGGATAAGGAAGGAAGGGTACTGTGAGGCTGAACCTAAGCAGAATATGGCAGACCAACATAAAAGTTAGTTTGGCTCTGTGGCCAATCCTCCATGTTTTGAGCCAGGAGCAAGCTATAGAAAGGAGATGGTGAGAGAATTTAGGATTAGCACCAAAAAGGGTACATGTACACTGGATAGGAATATGCAAAATGAGATGATATCCACAACTTTAATCCACAAGGGAAGGACTGTGTTCTGGTGCATCTCATTCTGATCCACCTAGGAAGTAACAACCTTGTGTTCCGCAAGGGAGTGGTGCTCAGGTAATGAATTAGGAAAGGCTTAAATAACCGCTTTATTCTCCTGAGCTAGGATTATCTGGTTGGACATCATTCCAAGGACATTATGGGGAAATAAAATGGGAAGAAAGAAATGGAACTGGCAAGAAAACTGGTAAACAGAGATATCTAAACTTGTTTAAGGAGATGAGCATATGATGTGAACATAGGCCCTGATGACAGAATCTGCTGAATCTGTATAGCAAGATGAAAGCACAGTAAGTAATATCCAGAAGTCCTAGAGGAAATGCAGATACTTGCCCAGCTAAGTGTCTGGCAGGCTATGAAGGTGACTAAGGAGGCTGGAGTTGTTGGCAATAGCCTTGGATGAACTTTTAAATTATTTTGCAGAGATTTCCTTAGCTTTCTTCCCCTTGCTCATCCTGGGTGATTTTAACTGTCCTCCCTCCCCAGATTCTCCCCTAGATCTTTGCAATCTTATGTCTCACCTAGATTTCACTCAACTTTTTGTTGCCCCCCACTCAAAAGGCTGGTAATATTCTAGATCTAGTTTTCACTACCCCCCGATTCCTTTTAGCCCCTCTTTGTACCTACACTTCCTTTCCAGTCCTCAAGTCAGACCACTCCCTGATCACCTTCCCTCTGGTCATCCATCTTACCCCTGTCCCTGACATTCCTCCCTCGATATTTACTTGTAACCTCTCTCCAAGCAACACCGAAGTGCTCAACAATGTAATTATAGCTGTGTCCTTTGCACTACCTTCTCAGTCGCTAGACTCCCAATTAACCAACTGGTCCTCCATTCTTGCCTCCACCTTCTATTCTCTGACCCCCTGTCGTCTTCTGAAACCTGTCCAATTTTCTCACAAACCTTGGTTCCACCCAGGATTATTCCTTCTTCGCTAACAGCTTCACCATGCTTAGCGCCTTTGGTACAAATACTTCAGAGTCTGATTGGTCTTCCAGGAAGCAGCCTGTTTTGTTAGAGCTTCTCATACTCAGACCTTTGGACCCAGAAATTTGAATTTTGTTTGCAGAATTCCAGCCGCAATAATTCCTTCTCTTGCCCCCTCCCCCCTTCATTATCCTTCTCTGTCCCCACTCCTTTCTACACCCTCTTTTTCCTTACTCTAATTACTTTTTTCCCTACTCCAAGCTAGTCTTAGCACCAGCTATCTCCCATCTCCTTGGAAATACACAGTCATGTTTCCTCTACTTAAAAAAACACATTCCCTTGATCCCACTAGTCTAACTATTGGCCTATCCCTAACCTTCATTTCCTCTCTAACGTGTTAGGGCACCTTTTGTCAACTTTACCTTTTTCTGTAACAGACTCATCCTTCACCCCAAATAGACCAGGTTTCATTCCGACCATAGCACAGAACACTGCACCACACTTCTGAATGAAAACTCTAACCACTCTTGATTACGGCTACTCTATTCTTGTGTCCCTCGACTTGATTGCCTCTTTTGATCTTGTCTATCATCGCTTTCTCCTGCAGCATCTTTACAACACTGGCTTCTGTGGCACTGTACTGAAATGGTTTTCTTCCCATCTCTTTTCAGGTTTCCTCCGACTGCAAGATGTCCTCTGTTTTCCCATTCAAATCTAGTGTCCTGTGGAGTTCCCTTCTAGTTCCAACTTTGCTCATCTTCTTGGCTCCTCTCCCCCTTCTTATCCAATATCTTGGTTGTAACCCTTATCTTTACGCTAAGGATGTTCAGATCCTGTTCACTATCACTCCCCTGATTATAAACGCTTCTCCCCTCTAACTATGTTTTGACACAGTTACGACCCAAGCTCTGCGAACACACAATTTTTTTTAATGATTTCAAATGTGAAGCTATTTATACCCCTGCCAGGCTTCAGACTCTCAATCCTTCCCCTCTTACACTTTTCTTCTTCGCCTCGTTCTTTCCATAAGTTAGATCAAAACCCTAGGTGTAATCATTACCTTTAAAGACCAGATCTCTTCTGCTGGGCAGAAATCCTTTTCCACCCTTTGCTGTATATGCCTCACTTGTTCTGCTCTTACCTTTCCCAATGCCATCTGTTTGTCTTTCTCACTTCAAGACTGGACTACTGCAACGCCCTCTACAGTTGTACTCCCTCCCACTCTCCTGCTGCTAAACTTCTCTTTGGTGCTCACCATTTTGATCATGTCACCCTTCTATCAATTTCCCGTCACTAACTTTCTATTACTGCCCGTCTTCACTACAAAATATTTGACTTTAGTTAACCATGTCCTCTCCACCTCCTCCCCACCATACCTTGCTTCCATCCTATCCCCATACACCCACCTTGCTCTCTACATTCCTCCCAAGCCTCCCACTTCCTTGTCTTCCTCACCCACCCTCTCTTCATAGTTATCACTCCTTCGCCTTCTTAGGTTCTCATCTTAAGGAACTCCCTTCCCCCTTCTGGCAAGACTTTCTCCTTCCTTCAAGAGGCAACTTAAAACTTGGCTCTTTCAGTTCAACTTTGAGTCCTTCCTTAACCAAAGGCTGCATTCTCCCTCCTTGCCTTGGGGTTCCCACCTATTTTGCCCTCACTCTTCTTTTTGAATGTCCTTATTCCTTGTAGCTTAACAGGCTGTACCTGATCTTCCTTCCCCTCTCCTTGTAACAAACCATAACTTTTGGTTTTTGGCTGTATATCAAGTGCTTAGAATAAATAAATAAATAAAATGGATGGGCAGAGTGTGCACTAGTCGATCTTTTTCTTCTAACATATACTCACACAGTGGTACTGATTCGATTATTCTTCGCAATTTATTTTTTGAAAGCTAGAAGAAACTCTCTCCGATCTATACAGCAGAATTCCAAAATTCTGTTGCTGCTAGTCATTTCTGTGTCCCAAAGCAACATAGAAATTTCAGGTCCAGAAGCAGCAGAATCTCACTGATTCAGATATATTTGCACCTGCTTTTAATAGCTATCGTTATTCCACCTTTTTCCTCTGATATAATCTCTGGTCAAAAGTACATACAATGTATCTATAAAACTATATATTTTTTAATATTTTATTTATTTAACCAGTTTTCTATACTGCCTTATCCTTCAATCAAAGCAGTTTACATTATGTAAATAGGTACTGGATATATTTCCTTGTCCCCAAAGAGCTCACAATCTATGTGTACCTGAGGCAACAAAGGATTAAGTGGCTTGCCCAAGGCCACAAGAAGTGCCTATAGGACCAGAAACCCCAGTCCCTCCGCCTCCAGCCTCAGATTGCTGTCCCCAGGTGGGACTTCAATCCCTGGTCCTCCAGCCTGAAGTGCCATGTCCCAACCACTAGGCTACTTGTCCCTCGCACAAAATTTCAGGTGCCTAAAAGTGAGAAAATATGTAGTCAAATCATGATGATGTTAACTATACCTAATAATCAATACATGTAAAGCATAGTTACTCACCTATAACAGGTGATCTCCAGGAACAGCATGAATTTAGTCTTCACATATGGGTATCGTCGGTACCGACGGAGCCTGCGTGGGAATGCTCCCCAGCATCCAATAGGAAGCTTTTGGGAGCATCCCACAGCGCCATCCCGCCTTTCCCAACTGTTCCTCTCCAGTTGAGTTTAAAGCTGAGACAAAAGAAAGAGGGAAAGAGAGAAAGAGAGATAAAGAGATACAACTCCTAGGGGAGGTGGGTGGGTTGTGAAAACTAAATTCCTGCAGTTCCCGGAGATCACCTGTTAAAGGTGAGTAACTATGCTATCTCCAGGAACAAGCAGGAATGTAGTCTTCACATATGGGGACGCCCTAGCTGCAGATGCCAGGGAAAAGACCCCAGAGGTTGTGTGCCCTTGTGAAAGGGCTCCCACTTCCCCCCATGGATCTCTGGCATCATACCAGGGATGGTGGAGAGGAGTTGATTAAGTATGGAACAGGTGTTGAACAGCTTGACCAAACAATGCATCCTGGCGGGAGTCCTTGTCTAAGCAGTAATGGGCTGTGAAGGTATGAACCGAAGCCCAAGTAGCTGCTCGGCAGATGTCGTCGATAGACACAGAATGAAGATGAGCCATAGAGGCTGCCATGGCTCTCACATTGTGAACTGTGACATGGCCTTCCAGAGGACGGTTTTTACTCTCATAGGCAAAAGATATACACTGTGCAATCCAGTTGGACAGTGTTCTTTTGGAGACTGGAAGTCCCAAATGACTAGGATCAAAGGCAACAAAAAGTTGGGAGGACTTTCTATGTTGCTGTGTCCTTTGCAAGTAAAAAGCCAGAGCCCTTTTACAATTAAAAGTATGAAGATTCCTTTCTGCATCTGAGGCATGAGGCCTTGGGAAAAATACAGGAAGGTAAACGGCTTCGTTTAAATGAAAAGGTGACACCACCTTTGGCATAAAGTGTGGCTGAGTCCTAAGGACTACCTTATCAAGATGGAACCTTGTATAAGGAGGATCAGCCACCAACGCTTGCAATTCACTGATGCAACGTGATGTGATTGCAATAAGAAAGATGACCTTCCAGGAAAGGTATTTCAAAGAGATAGCAGCTAATGGTTCAAAAGGTGGCTTCATGAGCTGCCCAAGAACCAGATTTAAGTCCCATGCTACCAGTGGTGGCTTAATGGGAGGCTTAGTTAAAAGGCGGCCTTTCATAAATCTCGCTATGAGAGGATGAGAGGAAATAGGTTGTCCATTTAGAGGCTTGAAAGAAGCTGCAATAGCACTCAAATGAACTCTCACTGAATTGGTCTTAAGCCCTGCATTAGACAAATGAAGGAGATACTCCAGTAATGATTCCAGAGGTATCGCAAGAGGGTCAAGACCCTTCTGCGAGCACCATATGGTAAACCTTTTCCACTTGAAAGCATAAGAGCGTCTTGTGGAAGGCTTCCTGGAAGCATCAAGGATATCCTTTACCTGCTGAGAAAGATTAAGACGTGAAGTTCTAGGCTTTCAGCAACCAGGCCCTGAGATGCAGAGACTGGAGATTGGGATGCCACAGCATCCCGTCCTCCTGAGAAAGGAGATTTGGAGCAGATCCTAACTCCAGAAGAGAAGCTTGAGAGAGATGCAGGAGCACAGGGTACCACATTTGCCGTGGCCAATGTGGAGCTATGAGAATCATATGACCTCTGTCTCTCTGCAGCTTGAACAGAGTTTTGGGAATTAGGGGAATGGGTAGAAAGGCATACAGGAAGTCCTGGCCCCAATGGAGGAGGAAAGCATCCCTGGCCTGAGAACCCTGAACCGGAATTCTGGAATAGAACAGGGGAAGTTTGGCATTCAGCAGACTTGCAAAGAGGTCTATGTCCAGGGTTCCCCCAATTTTGGAAACCTTTGGCCACCTGGTCTACATGGAGAGACCATTCGTGTGGAAGCAGAACTCGACTGAGTCTGTCTGCCCAAGAGTTTTGAATGCCTGGAAGATACACCGCAAGGAGATGAATCTGATGCTCTCTGGCGAGGGCCCATAGTAACAAAGCTTCGTTGCATAGCAACAGAGAGCCTGTTCCGCCCTGCTTGTTCACATAGAACATGGCTACTTGATTGTCCATTTGAACTAGGACCGTCTTGTAGCTGAGCTGAGTTTGGAATACTCGAAGGGCAAGGAAGACTGCTCTGAGTTCCAGGAGATTGATATGTAGATAGGTCTCCTGTGGAGTCCAGGTACCCTGGGTAGAAAGGCCTTGCAGATGGGCTCCCCAACCCACCTGTGAGGCATCTGTTGTTAGAGTGGCTTGGGGTGGGGGTTGCTGAAAAGGGGACCCCACCAAAAGGTTTTGGGGCGATTGCCACCATTGGAGGGACAAAATAAGGCGATCTGAGTTTGCTATGTTGTCTGACAGGCAACCTGACACCTGAGTCCACTGAGTGGATAAAGTCCACTGGGCTGCCCTCATATGGAGGCGAGCATAGGGAACCACATGCACGGTGGATGCCATGTGGCCTAGCAATTGTAACATTTCCTGAGCAGTGAGTTGAGGTTTTAACACTGCTTGGGAGGCTAATTGCACAATGCGAAGGCAGCGGGCCTGTGGAAGGTAGGCCCTTGTCTGTCTGGTATCCAGCAGAGCTCCTATAAACTCCAGGGACTGAGTGGGAGCAAGAATGGATTTTGGGAAGTTTATGACAAGTCCCAAATACTGAAGGATGCGCATTGTGCGAGAGAGAGCAACCCTGTCCTCTGGCTCTGAAGGGGCTCGAATGAGCCAGTCTAAGTAAGGGAAGACGAATATTCCCAGGGTGCGGAGAAATGCTGCCACCACAGCCATGCATTTTGTGAACACCCTTGGTGCCGAGTCCAGGCCAAAAGGAAGAACCCTGTATTGGTAGTGCTTCCCTTGAAAAAGAAAGCGAAGGAATTTTCAATGAGTTGGATGGATGAGAACATGAGTGTACGCATCCTTGAGATCTAGAGAATAAAGCTAATCCTGACTCTGAAGGCATGGCAGCAGAGTTCCTAGAGAAATCATTTTGAACTTCTCTTTGAACAGGAACTTGTCCAATTCTCTGAGGTCTAAAATGGGTCTGTGTCCAACTGTTTTCTTTGGAATAACGAAATGGGGGGAGTAGAACCCTGTACCCTGTTGGGGAATGGTTACCCCTTCTATTGGCCCTTGGGCAAGAAGCATAGTGACCTCTTGACCTAACTGGTCATTGAGAGAGGTCTGAGAATCGAACTGTATTACCATTGTAGGAGGGGGCATGCTGAGGAAATGAAGCTTACAATAGATAGGGTCCAATTTTCTGCTGTTATCTGCCCCCATCTGGGGGCAAAATGACATAACCTTCCTGGAATGGTGGAAGGCTCTGGGCCGTTCAGGGCAAGGAAGGCAAAGTTCTCTAGATAGGAGTCAAAGCCCCTGTGGAGGCTGGGTCTGCTGAGCCAGTTGAGGCTTAGCAGCTTTTGTTTTCCTTTGCCTAGGTTGTTGCTGTTGTCCCTTTTGGGCAGACTAACCTAAACGATGCCCCTGCTGGATATAGGATGGATAAAACTACTACTTCTTACTGAAGAATGGTTTCTTGTAGGATTTTGTCTAAATCTACAGCTGATCCTGCAAAGAAAATCTATCCAAAGTGATTTTGTCAGCACCTATCTCATTAGCATTTTCCTGCCAATTCTTGCCAAAGAGATTCTCTCCTGTGCAAGGAATATTCCCCAGTTTATCCTGTACCCAAAGTTCCAAGTCAGATGCCTGGAGCCAGGCAATCCTACGTGCACCTATGGCAATAGCAGAGGTTCTGCTTATGCACTCAAAACAGTCAAAGGCTGCACGATTCACAAACTTGGAAACATCCTGAGCATGTTTGAGAAGGGCAAGGAAATCCTGCCTCTTATCAGGAAGGAGAGGGCTCATAAGCTCTAAATCTCCTGTGACTTGTGATAAGGAAGCTTATCATAGCTCAGGAAGGAGCTATAGAAAAGGTGAAGTGACTCTGAACAAGCAACCTGTCAGTTCTGGTAGAAATAAGAAAACAGAATTTTCCCATAAAAGACTACCAGTCCCAGAATGCACCAGGTTTCCAACAGCCATTAGAGGAGCTGAAGTGGGGAAACGTGTGTTCAATCAGGAGGGCTATGAGGTAATCCCTAAGCACTCATCTCAAAGGGCAGGGCCTGATTCAGCACAGCTGTGCTGTATTAGGGGGGAGCACTCATCTAGGGAGAATAAAGGTAGAGTTTATTCTACAGAGAATTATCCTCATTATCCTGAGAATCAGCTTGAGCTTCATCAGTTTCATCTGAAGGATCATCAGAAGCAGAAGCCAAACCGGACGGACAGAGAGGGAAAGAAACTCTTTGGAAGAAAGAGGAGAGAAAAGCCTTTGAGAGGTCTAGAAGAGTCCAGAGCAGTACGTATACTGGGAGGCATTCCAAGGGCCAGCATACACCATTGGACTGGGGAAAGCCAGAGGAATGGTGCTGCAGAGCTAGGAATCTCCAGACGGTACCTGTGAGAGAGACGGCTACACGTGGAAGGGACCCTAAGACCCGTGCCAGAAGGTATGTGAAGAGAGATCCAGTGTCCATGGATCTGGATTGGAAGGCTGGACATAAGAACTGGACTACCATACTGGCCAGGCTATATAGAGAGGAACTCTAACAGCAATGGAAGCTCAGGTATGAACACTGATCTATGCCCTAGCTATAACCTTGAAAGACAGCAGGGAAACAAGTATTCTCCTGAAAGTGCTCCATTGAGAGATTCATCTGTGCCAATCCATGATATTGAACCCATGCTTGTTGAAGAAGGGGAAATGATTGCAGATGAAGAATGTGTTTATATGGACTGCTCTCTGTCCAAACTCCTTTGGTAACTTTCTGTTACAAAGTACAGCAACCATCACAAAGAAATACAAACTTGTTCTTTAATCTACTCAGAAAAGCTCCTGAAGCAGGATTTGACCCACACAGTAGAAAGCAAGCCAGCTAAGGGGTTTCAGCTGGATAACTGCTAGCAATTGAGCCTTACCTAATTGCTTGTGAGCTAGGAGAGAATCACTTCTGAATCTATGTGGAAAGATATAAGAAGTTAACCTGAAAAGAACAGTTTTTTTTCTCTTTGTAGCGTTTGGTTTGTTGTTTGATATATGCTAAGAAAACATTAGCTAATGCCTGACAAGTTTGAATGTTGTTTTCCTGATTTTGATTTTGTTTTTCCAAGTTAAACACTGGAAGCAAGTAACCTGATTTATGTGCTACCAAGCATATCTGTGTTGGGAGAAATAACCCCATAAATAAATATCTTTGGCTTTACACTTGAGCACAACTAAATTATTGTCAGCAGCTGTGTTTGGTGTGAATGAACTGCATTGCCCACAATCCCTTGCAAATCATATAGATATATGCACTTGCCAAGACTGTGAAGATTCTCACCCAGGCAGCCGTCTGACAGACTTCCTTAAGGAACATTCCCATATATAATATATAGGAACTGATCCTAGCAGAAAGCATGGAAGTGTGGAAGGTTCGACGTCCAAAGGCTTCAAGAGTCCTACACTCACGTCCTGGAGGATTAGATGCATGCCTTTTTGCACTCTTGATCCTTCTCATAGCTGATTCCACCACCATGGAATGGTGTGGTAGCTGAGTCTTCTGAAACCCAGGACAAGGAGGAACTTGATACATGGTGTCGAGTCTTCGAGAGTGAGGAGATGTGGTTAGAGGTGTTTCCCACATCCTTAACATGATCCTTGGAAGCTTTAGGGTATTGTAGGATTTCTAATTCCTTTGCCCTAGGCTCTTTTTTCAGAAGCCACTGTGATGGAAAGACCTCGAGCCACACCTCGGATAAAATCCTGAAAGGACATATCCTCTGGTAGAGACATCCTATGCTGAGGAGAAGAATCCTCAGGAAGAAGTACTCTGGTATCGGCAGAGCTTTTAGAGTCTTCAAACTCATCCGAGGATTCAAAGTAGCTCCGATCTGGGTGATCGTGCAAGTCACGGTACCGGTACCGATCGAATTCGGCATTGGAGGGGTCCGGTACTGACTAGTCGATATCGGATGGATAAGCATGACTTGGTCCCAGTAGAAGACCTGCCGATGTTGATGCAGACGGTACCGGTACCGGAGTCGGTGCCGATACCGGAGTTGGTGCTGGTATCGGTTGAATTGTCTGAAGCTGTTTCAGGGGCATCGAGGCTGTGAGAAGAGCCGCCAGACTGTGTTCAATAGCCAAGAATCTCTGGTCTATCGACGCTGCTGATGCTTGGGTATCGGTACCGGATGAAGCAGCCGGTACCCCAGAGCATGGCACCAATAGTTCTGCCGAGGTTGAGGCCTCGAGAACATCCTGAAGCCCCGTTAGTGCTTTGGAAGCTTAAGCCTCCCGCCGGGGCAATTTTGCCGGTGAAAGTCCCTCAAGGGCAACGCCGGAGGCATCTCGATACTTAGAGGGAGATCTACCCTTTGAGGACCGGCCAGATTTATGTTTAGTTACCTGAGATCCATGGGAGGAAGACGAAGCCCTGGAAGATGTCGATGCCACAGAGGCTGCATCGGAGGGAAAAAGGGTGCTAAGTTTAGCAGCTCGGTTCTGCCGGCCCCTCTTCGACATCATCCCACAGGCAACACACTCCGAAATAGAGTGGTCAGGACCTAAACATTTGAGGTACCACTCATGGGTATCGGTGACGGAGATGGTACCGCCACACTTGGAACACTTTTTAAAACCCGAAGCAGGTTTTTCCATTCTGAAGGAAAAGTTGGACCTAGTGCCCAAAATGGCGCGTGGCACCTAAGGAGAAAATAACTGGAAAAGACTCCAGAAAGAAAGGGGGGCTTTTTGGGAAAAAAAAGAAAGAACCACCGGCGGTACCGGTGTAGCGTCGAAGGAAGGCAGATGCGACCACAAAAAAGAATAGACGGGAATTTTTTCTGAAGTGACAGGATGTGCGACCTGTCGGCTCCATGGAAAACAAAGAACTGGAGAGGAACAGTTGGGAAAGGCGGGAAGGCAGCACGCAGGCACTGTGGGATGCTCCCAAAAGCTTCCTATTGGACGCTGGTGAGTGTTCCCGTGCAGGCTCCGTCGGTACAGACGATACCCATATGTGAAGACTACATTCCTGCTTGTTCCTGGAGATATATATATTAGCTACAGAACCATTAGATCTATTATCCTATATCATAAAAGCCTTTGTGTCTATCATGCTCCCGCAAAAGGGTTCGGATATCAAATTCTCTTGTTGGCCACTTAGCTTTTGAGCCTGTTGTTGAGCATTCACACTGCTAGCCCATAGCTCAAAGCCCCAGTTTTGTTTCCCTTTGACTGCTGGAGGGTGCTCCTCTCACACAGAAGATACTCAAGCTGGGGGATGCTTTTGAGAGTAGAGGATGGCAGGGTGGGGCAGGAGCAACAGTGACTGAGGGAAGGAATTAAGGTTACTGAGGATGCCAAGATAAGAAAATGAGCTATGTAAGTGGGGAGAAAAACTTTGAGGGGCAGGAGACAGATGGCTAAGGTTGCTGGGGGTTGTTGAGACACTGAAGAAAAGGCGGATTGAGTGGGGGAAAGTGGAGAAAGAACTGAACTGAGAGGAGGTGAGAAAGAGAAGAGACTATGGGTTAAGCAGACATATAAAGTTACCTCTATGTGAACAGGGCACCTAGACAGGAAAGGTATAAAGGTGTATATGCTGTGCCTAGTTTATAAAAAGAAAATGCACCTACGTGCTTTTATAAAGTTACCCCAGGAAAAGCAGATGCACATACTCAGACCTGCTCAGAGGCAGATATTCTTATACTGTCACAAAAGCATATAGAAACACATGTACAAATCCCACCCATTATTCTTTATCTCCTGGGAATGCCTACGTGCATCTCACATAAAAGTAGGCACTATGTGAGCCTACATTTACACAAATATAACCCAAAGCAATTTTATGTCTACTTATGTGCATAGAACACTCTTCTCCAAGTTCAAGCCCCTTACAAAATTACCTCCATAATGAAAAGCATGCCTCTGGAAATTTTGTGTATTTCATGGTGTACACCATCCCAATCCTGAACATTTGTACTATACCATGAAATTGTCAAGCTCCAAAAAGTCGTCATTTATGACAGACATTCTACTGATACTATAATAGTTCATGCATGTTTCAAACTATTATAGTGCTCTCAAACAGTGACTCATCTTACCATAAAACATGGTCTTTTGCAGTGATATTTATGTATTGTATGGATTTTTAAACTGTAACCCACTTTAGGATCTTCATTGATAAGTTGGATTTCAAGTGCCAGTAACAAACACCACACAGATTACACATCCATGCGCTATGTTAGAAAGAATGTTACTTATGACACTAACTTCTCTCCATTGACCAAACATCAGTATATATGCTGAATCTGTAACACCAGACTTATCGAGATGGTCCTTCAGCTGTGGTGGTACTATCATATCATATGAATTAGCTTTATTATTATTGCACCAAACTTCCATACCATATAGTCATAGGTCTGCTGTCCATTCATCAATATTTACTTGTTTATAAAATTTTCTATATCGTCTTCCCATTGCAATTGATCATTCAAAGCAGCTTACAATCAAATGAAATACAAAAGAAAATACAATAAAAGATATAATAAAAAATCAAAAGCACAAAGTAACACATAGCATCAAAGTAAAACAAATTAAAAACATAGCAACATAGTATATGATGGCAGATAAAGACCAGTATGGTCCATCTAGTCTGCCCAGTGAGGTGGTTAGAGTAGGTGTACCCGCAACTCTGTGCAGGTCACCCTCCTCTATTTCTTGACGTGTAAAAATAAATGTACAATACTTTGATTTTATCCTTTTGCTATGAAAAGATCCACTGTGCCTGTCCCATACCATTTCGAAGTTGGTCACTGTATTTGCAATCACTCTGATGCATCTCTGAAGTCCTCCTCCTCCAGGACTCCATGCACCCGAAACGCCGTAGTCTCTAGATCATCTAATCAAGACTTTCCCTGTGCACCTCTTGCAGCTGCTACACTTGCTACTGTAATTACAATGTTGTCTCTGCTTGCTCGTCTTCTCTGTCTTCTAATTAACAAGTCACTTGTCCATCTCTGTCACATCTTCTTTAAGCACTGCCACAGTCCCCAACAGCTCAGTTTTGACTGCACAGAGGCTCTTGCTAATATCAAATTTCAGATCCAAAAACCAGCTACTGAGTTTGCTCAAGGTAGACAGCCCCATTTCCTCCAGGTCATCTGCACTGCTTTCACTTTCTAAATCAGGACACCTCTGCTGCCGTCTTGCCACTCTGCAGCACTAGGAAGGCCAAGCCCCAAGCCGTGCACTGCTCTCTCAAACTTGAATATCTCAAACTTTTTTTCCCCAATTGTGGTTGCAGGCTCAATTTTTATTCTAAGGGGCGAGTATGCTGCTTTTTAATGTATTTTGATCGCCACCCAGATGAGCAGCACGGCAATTATGCTGCCATCAACCCCATGATATCACTTCCTCCTCCAATATTATTTATAACCCGCAAATCCAAATTTCTAAACAGCTTACAAGAGAAACATCACATACTAAAATACATACAAAACATAATACAGATACATAACAAACATACAATTAAAACAATGCAGGCATCCATCTAACAAGCTAAAAGCAGCTAACGAAAAGCCAAGGAAAAAAAGTCAAGTGTGTCAGATTCACCCTTCAGAACTGATCCAGCAGTCACAATCAGAACCAGAGGAATGTTACTAGCTTGCCTCCTAAGAAAAGTATAAACAAACTGGGCAACCATGTGCCTGTCTACAAGAAACACTGGCACCCTGCTTCTTTCCCTCCCATCTTCTATGTAGAAGCCAAGAGAATGCACTGAATACAGATGGTCAGTTCCACTGATGTCACAACAAAAGACACTCAATTAGAAGTGGATGGATATGCTCCATCCCAATTGAAGAAGCTGAGGTCAGGGCCGGCCCGTCCATTGAGCAAGAATGTTTTTTGCACAGGGCCCCGCGCTTCGGGGGGCCCCGCGCAAAGAACATTCTGCTTTTTCTTAATTGAATTTAAAAAAAAAAAAAAAGCTGGCCGCTGCAGCATGGAGTGTCCCGCGGGGCTCCCTCTGCCCGGCGGAACTCTCCCGGCGCGGCTGAGCCCCTCTCTGCCGGCTTGCAGATACGCGAAGAGAGAGAGTCTCCCGCGCGTCATTGTTACGCCCGCAGGGGCAGATGGGAAAGCTCCCATCAGCCCCTGCTACCCATCCGCCCCTGCGGGCTTAACAGAGACGCGAGGGAGACTCTCTCCCTTCGCGTATCTGCAAGCCGGCAGAGAGGGGCTCAGCCGCACCGGGAGAGTTCCGCCGGGCAGAGGGAGCCCCGCGGGACACTCCATGCCGCAGCGGCCAGCTTTTTTTTTTTTTTTTTTAATTGCCATGAGCCGAGGGGGCACGGGTAGGACTGTCAATGGGCTAGGGAGGGAGGGAGGGGGTTAAGACTGTCAATGGGCTAGGGAGGGAGGGAGGGGGTTGAGACTGGCAATGGGCTAGGGAGGGAGGGGGGTTGAGACTGGCAATGGGCTAGGGAGGGAGGGGGGTTGAGACTGGCAATGGGCTAGGGAGGGGGGGTTAAGACTGGCAGTGGGCTAGGGAGGGAGGGAGGGAGAGTGGGGGGTTAAGACGGGCAATGGGCTTGGGTGGGCGGGGGGTTGAGACTGGCAATGGGCTAGGGAGGGGGGTTGAGACTGGCAATGGGCTGGGGAGGGGGGTTAAGACTGGCAGTGGGCTAGGGAGGGAGGGAGGGGGGTTAAGACTGGCAGTGGGCTAGGGAGGGAGGGAGGGGGGTTAAGACTGGCAGTGGGCTATGGGGGGGTTAAGACTGGCAGTGGGCTGGGGAGGGGGGGTTAAGACTGGCAGTGGGCTGGGGAGGGGGGGTTAAGACTGGCAATGGGCTAGGGAGGGGGGGTTAAGACTGGCAATGGGCTATGGGGGGTTAAGACTGGCAATGGGCTATGGGGGGGGTTAAAACTGGCAGTGGGCTAGGGAGGGAGGGAGGGAGGGAGGGGGGTTGAGACTGGCAATGGGCTAGGGAGGGAGGGGGGGTTGAGACTGGCAATGGGCTAGGGAGGGGGGGTTAAGACTGGCAATGGGCTGGGGAGGGAGGGGGGTTGAGACTGGCAATGGGCTAGGGAGGGGGGGTTAAGACTGGCAATGGGCTGGGGAGGGGGGTGAAGACTGGCAGTGGGCTATGGGGGGGTTAAGACTGGCAGTGGGCTAGGGAGGGGGGTTAAGACTGGCAATGGGCTGGGGAGGGGGGTTAAGACTGGCAGTGGGCTATGGGGGGTTAAGACTGGCAATGGGCTATGGGGGGGTTAAGACTGGCAGTGGGCTATTGAGGGAGGGGGGTTAAAACTGGCAATGGGCGAGGGAGGGAGGGAGGGGGTTTAAGACTGGCAATGGGCTAGGGAGGGAGGGAGAGGGGTTAAGACTGGCAATGGGCTAGGGAGGGGGGTTAAGACTGGAAATGGGCTGGGGAGGGGGGTTAAGACTGGCAGTGGGCTATGGGGGGGTTTAAGACTGGCAGTGGGCTAGGGAGGGGGGTATAAGACTGGCAATGGGCTGGGGGGTTAAGACTGGCAATGGGCTGGGGAGGGGGTTAAGACTGGTAATGGGCTATGGGGGGGTTAAGACTGGTAGTGGGCTGATGGGGGGTTAGGACTGGTAATGGGCGATGGGGGGTTAGGACTGGTAATGGGCTATGGGGGGGGTTAAGACTGGTAGTGGGCTGATGGGGGGGTAGGACTGATAATGGGTTATGGGGGGCTAGGACAGGAAATGGGCTGATGGGGAGGGGTTAGGACTTGAGGTGGGCTGATGTGGTTAGGACTGGTAATGGGCTGTGGGCTGATGGGGGGGTTAGGACTGGCAATGGGCTATGGGGGGCTGACTGGAAATGGGCTGATGGGGGGTTAGGACTGGTAATGGGTTATAGGGGGGCTTAAACTGAAAATGGGGTGATGGGGGTTAGGACTGGAAGTTGATTGATGGGGGGCTAGGACTGGTAATGGGTTGGGGGGTTGCTAGGACTGGAAATGGGCTGAGTGGAAGGGGAGACTTGAACTGCAAATAGCTGATGGGGAGGGGGCTTGGAATGGAAATGGGCTGTGAGGGAAGGGAGCTAGGACTGAAAATGGGCTGATGGAACAGCTAGGATAGGACTGGAAATGGGCTGTTGGGGGGAGCTAAGATTGGAAATGGGCTGTGGTGGGGGCTTGAATTGAAATGGACTCATGGAGGGGCTAGAACTGGAAGTAGGCTCATGGGGGGCTTGGACAGGAATTGGGCTGAGTGGAGGGGAGCTATGATTTGACATGGGCTGATGGTGGGGCTAGGATTGGAAATGAGCTGATGAAGGGACTTGGACTGGAAATGGATGGGGGAGCTAGGACTGGAAATGGGCTGATGGGGGGCTAGGACTGGAAATGGGCTGATGCAGGGACTAGAAGGGAATGGATGCTGGGTGAGACTGGAACTAGAAGGGAGCTGATGTTGGGGGAGGATTAGAATGGGATGGGGCTGGGAGATTAAAATGGAGAGGGGAAAAATATTTTGTGTAGGAGGGATGAAAAATCTACAATTGGCCAGGTATTGGGAGAGTAATTGGGGATTGAGGATGGAGGGGTAAAATTTGTGTGGATGAAATAGGAATGAGGAAAGAGCAAAAGGAGAAAGATTAGTATGTTAAAGCAGATGTAGAGAGAGAGAGAATGGAAAAAAAAACTAGAAGAGAGAAGAAAGGACAAATGGACAGCAGACGATGGAGAGTTAGCAGAAAACATGAAGAAACCAGAAGAAAGTGGCTGGACCAATTGCAACTGAAAAAAAAATGCACAAAAGGTAGAAAGATATCTCTTTATTTTGAATTTATTAACTGGAATATGTCAGCTCTGGGAAATGTGCATCATTAACATCTGCGCTTTGTTTGGTACAAGAGGAAATTAATTTATAGTTTTATTTCTACAGTGTTGTTGTACATTCCAAGTTTGGCTTTTGGGGTTCCCAGTTTAATTATTGCCTTCCTGTTTCTAAATTGTGATTCCTTGTTTGGTGATGGTCTATGTTCTGCATGTGTAACTGAGCTGAGGTATTCTGTTTATGTAATTCCTATTTGACGTTGCCACTTGTTCTCTTTCCCCAGTATTCTCTGAAATGTATTGGTTTAATATTTACAGTGTTGCCTTTTGATAGGTAGGGTATGGTGCTTTGTGAGTCCTGGTAATGCTGTCAGGATACGGCGGGTTTGCTATGGGTTCTAAATGGGGACCCCTGACATTCGATATTGGGAGGGAGTGTTTTTTTTCGGCATTGGAGCTGTACCCGTTTGTTTGGATGAGCAGTTGAAAGTTTTGCTGTGCTCCAGCCGAATCGTTGTAGCCTTCCCTTTCTTCTTGGAGGAAGTTAAGTATTTGTTCCTCTACTTTATGTCAGTCGTTAAACAAGTTGAACAAGAAATGGACTGATTATGACTGTGAATTATCAGCATAAATAAGTTTCCTCATTCCCATTAACTTTTACAAGTGGGCACTGACGGCAACTGGTGTCGTGGAGTCAGGTTTTAATAGCCCAGGGGTGGCATGCTTTAAAATTGATTAAAATGGAGGGCTCACTCCGAGAATGGGATAATTCCCTTTCAAGGTGAGCGATCCGACAAAAATTATAAGAGACTTTTTGCACTCATAGAATAGGCATTGAGTTTTATGGGAAGGTGAACATCTGAGTTTATCTATGAAGCAATAGTTCCATAAGGTGCTACGAGTGGAATCAAGATTTGTTTATGGGTTCTAAATGGGCAGCGTTTGTAGTAGTTCCTAATGTGCCTGGCGGTTGGCACTGGATTATAGTAATGTAGAAATCTTTTAGTCTTTCTTTATCCATACACTCATTAAGAGACATGTTTACTAAAAGTTAGTGAATGGTAACATTATGCAAATATTTATGCAAATAAGACCACCTATGCAAATGAGGCCCCGCACCGAGTCTCCGCACATGGCCCCGCACCCCCCTTGGGCCGCCCCTGGCTGAGGTGGACAGATATTTAATGCTGCTAGTGCAGAAAGTTAAGCGGAACAGATAGCTGATGCTGCTGGTTCTAGAAGCTGAAGTAGACATATAGTCTCCTCTTGAGAAATCTTCATGCTATCAACCTATCGACCACTACTGTCATCCGAGTCTGTTGATGAGGTAGTAGCTTCTTGTAACACTGCAATCTCCTCTGCTCTGGATGCTCTTGCTCCTCCCATCCCATGTCCTGTGAGGCGTACTGTACCTCAGATCTGGCTGAGGTAGACTACCCACTACCTACATTCCTGAGCCCGCTCAGCTGAGTGCATTTGGCTCAAGTCCTGCACCACTGTGGACTTTCTACACGTCAAATTCACGCTTGCCTCATTTCAGTCAGCCATAGCACTAGCCAAATAAGACTATTATGTCCACCTAATTCTCTTGCCTCTGACCCTCACTGTCTCTTTACAATGCTCAACACTCTCCTCAAGGTGTGTCTGCCTCAGACCACGTCTTCCTTTAATGCTAGAAATCATAAGGAAAGGCACGGAGAATAAAACAAAAGATATTATAATGCCTCTATCGTTCCATGGTGTGACCGCACCTCGAATATTGTGTGCAATTCTGGTCACTATCTTAAAAAGCAGAATTAGAAAAGGTACAGAGAAGAGCCACCAAAATGGTAAAGGGGATGGAAGGATACTCCTATGAGGAAAGGCTAAAAAGGTTAAGGCTCTTTAACCTGTAAGAGAGACGGCTGAGGGGAGATATGATAGAGGTCCATAAATTAATGAATGGAGTGGAATGGGTAAATGTAGATCGACTGTTTATGCCATCAAAACGTAGAAAGACTAGAGGACATGCAATGAAGCTACAGTGTAACCCATATAAGACTAATAAGAGAAAATAGTTTCTCACTCGATGTGTAATCAAACTCTGGAATTCCATTACTGGAGGATGTAGTAAAAGCCGTTAGTGTAGCTGGGTTTATAACAAGGTTTGGACAAGTTCCTGGACGAAAGATCTATAAATCATTATTAAAGGGGACCCCGGAAATCTACTGCTTGTCCCAATACACGCATTGTGGAATCTGTGTCTTCTGGGAAAACTGCTAGGTATTTGTAACCTAGATTGGCCACTGTTAGAAACAGGATACTGGGCTTGATGGGCCTTAGTCTGACCCAGTTTGGCATATCTTATGTTATTAGGTTGCCTGTTTGCCCAAACTGCGGCAGACTATTTCCATGACAAAGTCCATAAGATTATATTCGAATTGTCCACAAGGTCCACTCCATCCCCTCCTTCCCCCTCTTCACTCCCAACTCCTCCCCTCAACCCCTGCCACCCTTTCTTCCTTTTCTAAGATCTCCAAAGAAATCACATATTCTTCCTCCTCCAAACTCACTACCTGCTCCTCTGATCCTATTCCTACCCATCTCCTAACCTCCAACTCCTCTGCTGTCATCCCTTCTATCTCTCATATTCTCAACCTATCACTTTCCACTGCAACTGTTCCTGCAGCCTTCAAGTATGCTATGGTTACACTTCTCAAGAAACCCTCACTAGACCCTACCTGTCCTTCTAATTATCAACCCATCTCCCTCCTCCCCTTCATTTCTAAACTACTTGAACATGCGGTTCACTGCCGTTGTCCTCACTTTCTCTCTTCTCAAGCCCTTCTGGATTCATCGCAATCTGGCTTCCATCTTTCAAAAACGGTGCCAGGAAACAATATTAAATTACATTACATCGGGGAAATCCTATCCAGAGCAGGAAATAGAATGGTTTTTAACATCTTCCTACACTTTTGAATATTTAACTCCTATCTTAATTCTAGAAGCAGAGAATTTTACGGCTGAGGTGGGAAAAAGGTCTTGACCACCACCTTTCTAAAAGAAATTACAAGCTATAATCCCTAGCTTAAATTCTTATGAAATGGTGTGGGGGTGATTTGAAATCAGTACTGATTTACAGCGAACTGTTTGGAATATTTAAGTTGAACACTTTCTGCATAAAGCCATAGGGGACAACAGAAAGGCAAACCCTGCTATGGCATCTACCTAGTAGACATCTTAGTCCGACACAGAATGGTGGTTCAAAACAGTGGTGTGTCGGATATGATGCACTCATTAGTAGCAGCGCTGTATTTGAACATGGTAACAGACTTACCTGTTTATTTGTTACTACATATGAAATTATAAATAGTATATAAATGACTGCACAATAGACATGATTATACAGTACAAAAGCAGGGCACAAAAAAAAAAAGCTAATTTGTCTTAGATGATGGTTCTTTATATGCAGGATACAATATGAAAAACTGAAGTATTTGTTGTTTTCATTATCTACCATGATCTATACTAGGATTACTGTGATTGTGAACTGTAACAGCTGCTATTAGGGTCTCTCTAGTTTACTACTTGCATTTAACCTATTTGTGCACATTTTTTTGGTTGTACTCTATAGCATTATTTTGCACATAGTGAATTCAGCATTTTGCTATTCTTTGACTCAGCAGTTTCCACCTGATCCTTTGTACTTCCAGCTCAACTGAAAGCAGAGCTAGGATCCTGGCACCATGGGCCTTCATTTGCAACTACGCGGAATTTTCCAGGTTATTCTTTACTCCAACCTTCCCATACCCTCTCCCCCCCCCCCAGGACACTTCAAATTTACTTAATATAGTCAATTGCATGAACAGCCTGGGGCCAAGGGATATGCACCAGGACTCTCCTCTCTCTACTGGGACTGAACTCTGTCTCTACAGCATTCTCACAGCCCCAGCTGACCTAGGGAATGGATAATTCAGAAAAATGATCAAACTAGGCCAGCCCATCAAGCCCTCTCAACAAATATAGTGATGGAACACCAGTGGGTGGAGACTGGAAAAAAAGAGTAGTTACTCACCTGTAACAGGTATTCTCCAGGAGCAGCAGGAATCAGTCCTCACTTATGGGTGACATCGGCGCTGATGGAGCCCCTGTGCGGAGCATTTCCCCAGCTTTCTATGAAAGCCTTTGAGAATACTACACACATGCGCGGTCCCCTTCCCGCCTAAAGGTGCCATCTTGCTCAGTCAAATGACATTGCTAAAAAACAGCACACAAAAATGAAAAAAAAACTATGTACAACTGCAACTCCCAGGGGAGGAGGGAGGGTAGTGAGGACTGATTCCTGCTGCTCCTGGAGAACACCTGTTACAGGTGAGTAACTACTCTTTCTCCAGGACCAAGCAGGAAGTCAGTCCTCACTTATGGGACTCCCCAGCCTCAGGCTACCGGGGACCCAGAGTTGAAAAAATGAGCTCCCTCTAGCCTCAGCATCAGAGAAAGGATTTCACTGAAAACATACCTCCACCGGTAGCCCAACCAGAGGGCTGGAGGGTAGGAGTTGCCTAAACCTCAAAGAGATTCCAGAGCACTGCCTGACCGAAAGCACTGTCCCTGCAGGACTCCCTCTCCAGGCAGTAATGGGCCGCAAAAGTCTGGCTTGAGAACCAAGTTGCAGCCCTGCAGATGTCTGCCAACGGTACAGAGCGGAGATGAGCTACTGAGGCAGCCATTGCCCAGACACAGTGGGCCGTGACCCGACCCTGCAAAGGAAGATCAGCTGCCCTGTAAGCCCAGGTGATACAGTCAGCCACCCAGATGGACAAGGTACGCTTGGACACAGGTACCCCCAAGTTATTAGGGTCAAAAGAGACGCTGACTAGCCCTCCTATGCCCCTGTGTACGCTCGAGGTAGAAGGATAAGGCCCTCCTACAGTCCAGGGTATGCAGGACTGTCTCAGCCCGGCTGGCATGGGGTCTAGGGAAGAATGTTGGAAGAACCACCTCTTGGTTGAGATGGAAAGAGGAGACAACCTTGGGGAGGAACTTAGGATGAGTCCTAAGGACTACCCTGTTCCTATAGAAGCGAGTGTATGGCCTGTCACAGACCAGGGCTTGAAGTTCACTCACTCGCCTGGCCGAGGTCAAGGCCACTAGAAATAGAGTCTTCCAGGAAAGGAAGCGTAGAGGGCATGTGGCCATGGGTTCAAAAGGTGGGCGAGTAAGCTGCTGCAAGACCACATTCAACTCCCACTCAGGGGCCGGTGGACAGAGAGGAGGCTTGAGCAATAGTAAGCCTCTGAGAAACCTGGACACCAAAGGGTGAACCAACAAAGAGTGTCCCTCCACCATTGAGTGGTGAGCTGCCAGGGCAGAGAGGTGGACCCGAACAGAATTGGACTTAAGGCCCTGATTGGACAAGTGCAGAAGGTACTGGAGTACTACTGGCACAGTGCAGCCGAAAGGATCTTCCTTGCGCTGCTGACACCACAAGGAGAACCTCCGCCACTTCAGGGCATATGTTTTCCTGGTGGATTGCTTTCTAGGGGCCAAGACCACCTCTTCCACTTCCTTAGGTAGGCCCCAGGGAGCCAAGACTACCCTTGCAGCCTCCATGCCATCAGATGAAGAGACTTGAGATTGGGATGCAGAAGGGAACCCTGATCCTGAGAGAGAAGGCCGGGTTGGAATCCCAGAGGCATGGGTGTCTCCACTGCCAGTTGAAGTAGCAGGGGGAACCAGGGCTGCCTCGGCCACCTGGGAGCAACCAGAAGTACTGAGGCCTTGTCCCTGAGAATCTTGAACAAGGTTCGGGCCACCAGAGGCGTGGGAGGAAACGCATATAGCAGGCCCTGGGACCACGAAATCAGGAAGGCATCCGCTGCCACCCTTAGGGGATGTGGTTGCCTGGAACAAAACCTGGGCAGTTGGTGATTCAGGGGACTGGCAATGAGATCCATGGATGAAAGTCCCCATTTTAGGAAAATCTGTTGAACCACCAAAGGGTGCAGCTTCCACTCGTGGGGCTGCAGAATTCTGCTTAAGCAGTCTGCTAGAAAGTTCTCCTGGCCAGGAAGATAAACAGCCCTCAGCAACATCTGGTGCCTAGGGCAAAAGAGCAAAGGGCCTGTGCTTCCAGGCATAGAGGCCTGGACCCAGTACCGCCCTGTTTGTTCACATAGAACATGGCTACTTGGTTGTCCGTCTGAACTAGAACAGACTGGTGGGCCAAGGAGTGAGAAAAAGCCTTGAGGGCTAAGCGAATAGCCCGCAGTTCCAGTAGGTTGATCTGTTGCGTGGCTTCCCATGGGGACCAGAGACCTTGGGTGCAGCTCCCTTGACAGTGTGCACCCCAGCCCTGCAAGGAGGCATCGGTTGTCAACACCACTGTGGGGGCAGCCACCTGAAAAGGCAACCTCTGCAGCAAGTTGGGGGGGTGTAGCCACCACTGAAGAGAATCCAGGAAAGGTTTGGATACCCTTACTTCGTCTGCTAGGCTCCCTGTGGCCTGCTTCCACTGAGTTCTGAGGCACCACTGTGCAGGCCTCATGTGGAGGCGGGCATTGGGGGTCACATGCACAGTCGACACCATGTGTCCCAGGAGTTGCAGACAGAGCCGGGCAGGAACCCTTGGCAGGCTGAGAAACCGGGATGCCAACTCCATGAGCCTTTGAGCTCTGTCCTCTGGCAAGTAAGCCCTTGCTTGCAGAGAGTCCAGCCATGCTCCTATGAACTCTAGGTTCTGGGAGGGGAGCAAAGTGGACTTTGCGAAGTTTATGACAAAGCCTAGGTCTTGAAGGAGTGTGACAGTCCTGAAGGTGGCCTGCCTGGCCTCCTGGTAAGTCTGACCTCAGATGAGCCAGTCGTCCAGATAGGGGAAGACAAAAGCCCCTCGAATCCTCAAGTAGGCCGCCACCACAGCTAGGCACTTTGTAAAGACTCGTGGGGCGGAGGTTAGGCCAAAAGGCAGCACTCTGTACTGGTAATGGTTTCCTCCCATCATTAACCTGAGGTACTTTCTGTGGTCTAGATGAATGAGGATGTGAGTGTACGCATCCTTTAGATCTAAGGAGCATAGCCAATCTCCCTGCTGGAGGTAGGGCAGAAGTGTTCCAAGAGTAAGCATCTTGAACCTCTCCTTCTCCATGAAACTGTTGAGGTTCCTGAGGTCTAGGATAGGCCTTAGGCCTCCTGTTCTCTTTGGCACCAGAAAATACCTGGAGTAGAACCTGTGCCCTTGTAGGCGAGTAGGCACCGGCTCCACCGCCTTGTCCAGAAGCAGACCCTGAAGTTCTTGGAGGAGATTGTTGTGCAGGAGAGGCCTCAGAGGTTTTCCTGGAAAGTAGACTGGAGGTAGCTGTTGGAAATGAAGCATATAGCCCTGGTGAATGATGCTTAAGACCCAAGCATCCCCTGTAATGGGTGGCCACTTGTGGGCAAACAGGGCTAAGCGACCTCCTGTGAAGGGATGGGACAGCAGGGGCAGAGAGGCTATGCCTTGGGAGTCAAAAACCCCCTCCCTGCTGGGTAGGAGCAGGAGCCGGAGGCTTGGGGGTCTTCTGCCTACGGTGCCCATGTCCTTGCCCCTTGGCCTGCTGCCCCTGAAGGGGAGCTGGGGAGGCCTGGTCCGTAGGGAAAGGTTTGTAGGCAGACACCTTTCTTGGGTAGAAGGACTTTTTACCCAAGCCCTTCTTTTTGTGAGAAGGGGCAGAAGTCTTTCTGGACAGCCTTGTCCTGGGGTCAGGTGCTCAGTTTCGAGCTCAGCCGCCTTCTCGGCCATGGGTTTGCCAAAAAGGTTCTCACCTCAGCAAGGGACATAGACCAACTTGTCCTGTACCCAAGGCTCGAGGTCCGATGACTGCAGCCATGCCTGGCGTCAGGCCGTGATGCCGGTGGCCGCCACTCGAGCCGAAGCCTCGAAGCCATCGTAGGCCACTCGGGACATGAATTTGGAACAATCGCGGATTCCTGAAGACAAAGACTGGAACCTCTGCAAAGGTTCCCCGGAGAGGCCAGCAGAGAACCCGGCAAGCTCCTTTGCCAGGTCTCGGAGGTACATGCCCATGTACAGCTGGTATGACTGGACACGGCAAGCAAGCATCGAGCAAGATGGCACCTTTAGGCGGGAAGGGGACCGCGCATGCGTGTAGTATTCCCAAAGGCTTTCATAGAAAGCTGGGGAAATGCTCCGCACGGGGGCTTCATCGGTGCCGATGTCACCCATAAGTGAGGACTGACTTCCTGCTTGGTCCTGGAGAAAGATTTTAACATTAGTTATGAGCATTAGATGTCTCAACTTTTGGCATAAAGGGAACTACAGAGTCTTGTTTTTCTTTCAGTTTCTATTGTCCAAAATAACTTAAAATCTGTTGCAAGATTATTCGGCCAAAATTGCAGTTTCTGATGCAGATATTGCATATAATTTCCAGTTCAGTAGCAGAGAACAGACTTGTGCTATATCATCCTTAGCTGCTTGGTAAAACTTCATTACAGCTGTTCAACATCAAATTCCTCTCTGAAGTACCGATAACATAAGTTGCGGATTTTCCTGCCTGCAATAAGAGTTCTGGTATCTTGTCAATGATATGGGGTAATGATCCAATTCTAACAGAACTGGTTTTGGTTTAATACTCTATTTAAGTCTACATGTTAATAAATGAAAATTCAAGCAAACAAATTGGCACCAAGTTATTACAATAGGAGCAAAATGATAGTTATGAAAGTTAATGACATGCAAATCAGTCCTGCATTAAAAAATCCAGCTTAATTTGCTTGGATTTCACTGCAGGCTGTTTTCCTTAGCACTCTATTATAGCCCTTGGGATGTAATAGAAATTATAATATGGGAGTTAAAAGTGAAAGTGCTGCATTACCTTTTAAGCACCCTAGCCAAAAAATGTCCCCACTAGCCCCAAAGGGCCCTAAAGCCTGCCCCGCCCTCTGACAAAAAAACCATGGTGGCTCAAGTGTCCCTCAAAGCTCCCCCAATCCCATATCAGCAAAGGTTGATAGGCAGGAGTGACGCCTACTTGTTCATAGCTCAACGCCTACCATCTTGAAAAGTTGCTGCACATGACCCCTAGAGTAATGAACTCTTTCAGATCTGTCATTCAATCAAACCCTGTCTACAGATGTTCTACAAGCTACAAGAAAAACCCTACATCCAACATGTGCTCCAATATAGAGTAGTTACTCACCTGTAACAGGTGTTCTCCAGGAGCAGCAGGAATCAGTCCTCATATATGGGTGACGTCGGCGCCGACGGAGCCCCCGTGCGGAGCATTTCCCCAGCTTTCAAAGAAAGCCTTTGGGAATTGCAGCACGCATGCGCAGTCCCCTTCCCGCCCAAGGGTGCCATCTGGCTCAGTCTGATGACATAGCTAAGAGACAGCAAAAATAGCAAAAAATAAATCATATGACTGCAACTCCAAGGGGAGGAGGGAGGGTTGTGAGGACTGATTCCTGCTGCTCCTGGAGAACACCTGTTACAGGTGAGTAACTACTCTTTCTCCAGGAGCAAGCAGGAAGTCAGTCCTCACATATGGGACTCCCCAGCTTAAGGCTACCGGAGACCCCAAGCCGAAAAAATGAGCTCCCTCTAGAGCGTCAGAACGCCCCCGACCGGTAGCCCAACATCAGGGCCGGAGGGATGGAGTTGCCTAAACCCCAAAGAGATTATGGAGTACTGCCTGTCCGAAAGCACTGTCCCTGCGGGACTCCCTCTCAAGGCAGTAATGGGCCGCAAACGTCTGGCTTGAAGACCAAGTAGCGGCCCGGCAGATGTCTGCCAACGGAACAGAGCGGAGATGAGCCACTGATGCAGCCTTCGCCCTGACACGATGAGCTGTGACTCAACCCTCCAACAAGAGGCCGGCTGCCCCATAAGCCCAGGCGATACAGTCAGCGACCCATATGGACAAAGTACGCTCGGAGACAGGTAACCCCAACTTATTGGGGTCAAAAGAAACGAAGAGCTAAACAGCCCTCCGGTGCTCCCGCGTACGGTCAAGGTAGAAGGATAACGCCCTCCTACAGTCCAGGGTATGCAGGACCATCTCAGCCCGGCTGGCATGAGGCCTGGGAAAGAAAGTCGGAAGAACCACCTCCTGATTGAGGTGGAAAGAGGAGACAACCTTAGGGAGAAACTTAGGGCGAGTCCATAAGACTAGCCTATTCCCGTAGAACCTAGTGTAAGGGGGATCAGACACTAGCGCCTGAAGTTCACTTACTCGCCTAGCAGAGGTAAGAGCTACCAGAATACAAAGTTTTCCAGGAGAGAAAACGGAGAGGACAGGTAGCCATAGGTTCAAATGGCGGACAAGTAATCCGCTGTAAGACCACATTTAAATCCCACTCAGGAGCCGGTGGGCGTAGAGGAGGCTTAAGCAGGAGGAGGCCTCTTATTTATTTTATTTATTTATTTAACACTTATTTATATACTGCATCTTCCAGCGATCAGTTGCGGTGTACAATAAACAACAGTTAACAAAGCAGAGTTTGTTTACATAGAACACTGAACATTATAACTTATTACATAGAACATCTTAACTTGCATAATTCAATGATTCAACAAATAATCAGGATATTTCAGCTATAACAGATTGTGTAACAATTTAAACAGAAAGTACTGTCTGTACCGCATTAGGCAGAACATACCAGTTGTAACAATATACAAATAGGAATATAAGGCATAGGAGTGTAGTGTTATTTATTTAAGTTTTGAATGTTATCCTTTATAGTAGGGTGTATTAGCTTGATATGGGTAGATTCATATTTAGCCTTTATCTAGGTTGAGTGGAGGGTTTTCCAAGGTATTATAGTGTTTATTAAATAGATACGTTTTCAATTTTTTTCTGAATTTCATTATCTCTGATAGTGATCATAAGTCCTCTGGTAACGAGTTCCAGATGATTGGAGCTATATGGGAAAAGGCTCTGTTATTTGTTAATTTGTGGGTTTTTATGAATTCTTTTGGAATCTTCAGTTTGTTTGATTGTCCTTTTCTAAGAGTGGGCTTAGGTGGTTCTTTGTCTATTAGATTACATAATGTCTTCGGTGCCAAGTCGTTTAAGGCTTTGAATGTCGTTATTATTGTTTTGTAAATTATCCTGCTTTGTATTGGTAACCAGTGAAGGGATGCTAATATCGGTGTTATATGTTGGAGGGAGTTTATTTGTAATATAACTCTAGCGGTTGCATTTTGCGCAAGTTGGATTCTTCTGATGTTTTGTTTTGAAATGCCTATAAGAATTAAGTTGGCGAAATCGAAGTGGGGAGTTATGGTAGCCTGAGTTATATTAATGAAATCTTGTATAAATACAAGGGGGCGTAATTGTTTGAGGATTTTAAGTTTGAAGTAGATTTTCTTTATGGTATTTCTGATGTGGGTTTCCATTGTAAGGTGTGTGTCTAAGATGACACCTAGATATCTTATTTCATTTTTTATTTTAATTTCTTGGTTTTGTAGTGTTATATGGGTTGGAGGCATATATGATTGGTTTTTTGTTACAATTAATACTTCGGTTTTAGCATGGTTTATGTGGAGGTTTTGGGTTTTTAGCCAGATTGTGATTTCATTGTAACATTCTGATAGAAGTTGGATCGGTAGGTTAGGAATTGTGAAAGGTATGTACATCATAATATCATCCGCATAAAGGTGATATTGTACTCCAAATTTTTTAAAGATGTTGCAGACCGGCTTTATATAAATATTGAAAAGTAAGGCTGAAAGCGCTGAACCTTGTGGTAAACCTATTTCTTGTTTGTATGTGTTTGATGTTTGATTACCTATTCTTACATTTTGTGTTCTGTTATTTAAATATGAGGTGAACCATTTATGTACAGTAGAGTTTATGCCTATCTGTCTTAGGTTGTTGAGCATTATTGAGTGATGCACGCTATCAAAAGCTGCTGAGATGTCGATGAAAAGGAGGATGAACGTTTGGTTATGATTGTCAATTCCTTTTAGGAGTGTATCTATTAATACTGTTAGAAGTGTTTCTACTCCGTGGTGGGGTCGGAATCCATATTGTTGATCGTCAAGTGGGTAAGATAAATCTATAAATTCCTGTGTCTGTAATTGTACTACTTTTTCAATTATTTTGGCCATAAATGGTATGCTAGAGATGGGCCTGTATGATGTTGGAGATGTTTTGTCTAGTTTGCTGTTCTTTAGAATTGGGCGTATTTGTGCATGTTTAAGGAGAGGTGGAAGGTATCCTTGGGTTAGTGATAAGTTTACTATTGGGAGAATATATGATAGTAGAGTTGGTAGTGTATTTTTTATCCACGATACTGGGCAAGGATCTAAATATGAAGTTGTGGTATTTAGGTCTGAGATGATAGTTTTTAGTGACACTTTTGACATGGGGTAAAATTCTGACCATTCGTCTATAGATTGACAAGGGATGTTGTTATTGTCTGAGGGTATAGTAGGTTTTTTTTATTTGTTTTGATAGTGATTAGCTAAGGTTTGTACTGAGATGTCTGTGATTTCGTTGCTAGAAATTTGATCGTTATTGGTTAGGTTTCTGACGATAGAGAATAGCTCTCTAGGTCTATTATATGATTTTGATAAGGTTGCTGCGTAATAATTTTTCTTCGTGTTGTTTATTGTTTCCTTATATTTTGTTAGATGGTTATTATATATTTCCTTGTGTACAGACAACTTGGATTTCCGCCATTTCATTTCAAGTTTTCTTAGTTCTCTTTTCATTTGTCTTAGTGTGTTATTAAACCATGGTGAGCTGTTTGTTTTGGTATGTGTGGTCTTTTTATTTAGATGATTATTTTTGGCTGCGTTATTGATAGTCACATTCCAGTTGTTAACAGCATCATCCAAATTAGATGTTGATAAGAAGTAGGGGATTGTTGAATCAAGGAAGTCTGTTTCATGAAATTTTCTATATTTTGAGGTGGGGCCATTTCTTGTGTAGTTTTTGACGTTAGGGATGGGATATGTAAGGTTTATTTTGATAATAAAATGATCAGACCAAGGTGTCTCTGTACATTCAATGGAATTTGAGTTAATTAGCTTGAAGAGTATCTCAGGTAGAAGGACCAAATCTAGTGTTCCTCCTTTGATATGCGTTGCTGTTTTAATTATTTGATGGTACTCTATGTCTGCTATAGTGTCTAGAAATAATTTAGAGTCTAGTGATGGAAGTGACGGCAGGTTAAAATCGCCTAGCATGATTACAGGATTTTGTTCAGTAGAAGAGTTAAGGAGTTCAATAAGAGAATCCAGGCCATCTGTTTTTTGATCTGGGGGTCTATAGATTAAGCAGATTTTTATGGGACCGATTTTTATTAATAATGTGTCCATGTTATTAGAGATGTTTGATTGGATTAATTTGGCGTTTAATATCTTTTTTGTCATCATTAGAACTCCACCACCTTTTTTATTGGACCTGTGTTTGTAAAATGTGTCATAGTTTTCTTTATCAAGTTGATTTAGATAGACGGTATCTGTTTCAGAAAGCCATGTTTCTGTGACACATAAGATATCTGGTTTTAAGTCAGTTATCAGATCGTTAAATATGGGTAGTTTATTTTTCATTGATCGTGCATTAATAAGGATGCATGATAGAGAGGATGGGTTGTTAGACCCGGTTTTCTTGTCTAATTGTTGTGGATTTGTTTGTTGTATGTGTATTAGTCTATGATAATTAATTTTTGGGTAGTTAACATGAGTGTGTCCAATATGACAGTCATTACGGGTATGTGTGTGTATTATAGGTATAGTCATGTGAGTTTTACTGTTTAAACTTAGTGATAGGTCAATAATTATTATTGCCAGTAATAAACTGGTATATGATATTCGTGTGAGCATGTTGTTTGGGTGTAGCATTTTCTATAATTGGCTCGGTAGTCTGTGGAATATAGTTGTGATAAAATGGCTCAGTAGATAAGATAGATTCTGATAGTAATGTGGGTGTCTGGCAGCAGTAATAAACTCTGATAGAGTTAAATTGCAGTAGTGATAGTTGTAATTCCAAGTGAGTTACTGACGACAGTAAGTTCAGAGCAGGTTACTGGTGACAGTAAATCCAATATAAAATACTGACAACAGTAAAGCGACTTGATTCAATAACACTATATCAAACGAGAGTTATTGACAGCAGTAAATTCAAAGTAAATTACTAGCAGCATATAATCAAAGTGAGATTATTGGTAACAGTAGCAAGTCTGTGAGCAATAGTAACAAGCCTATTTGTAATAGTAACAAGCCTATGGGCAGCAGTAGTAACAAGCCTATGGGTAGCAATAAGACTAAGGTGAATTACTGACAACAGTAAAATGAGATAGAATTACTGATAGCAGTAGTGTGAAAGTGAATTACTGACAACAGTAATTTCAAGGTAAATTACTGACAACAGTAAGTCAAAGTAAGTTAGTTATTGATAACAGTTGTGATTTTACAGTGCATTAATGGCAATAGATAATCTGAATCATTAAGTTATACTTGCGGTTTAGACTAGAAGTCCAATTATAAGTGGAAGTCCTTGTTTCTATGGCGTTGAGGGCTATGTAAGTGCCACTGCCTAAGGGCCACGCCAAAGGGCCCTCTGGCGAGGCCCTCAGGCGCGGGCCCGCAAGGCGCGGGTGCGCTTTGACGGTGGTGCTTTATGCCTGCAGCTCCTCTGGTCCCGATTGGACGGTGCAGTCAGGTGGGTTGCTCCGGCCTGCTCTTACCTCGCCGGGGAGAGCTCTTCACGAGGCCGGAGTGATGAGAGAGGGCCGCACACGTTGACGGTGGGGCTTTATGCCTGCAGCTCCTCTGGTCCCGATTGGACGGTGCAGTCAGGTGGGTTGCTCCGGCCTGCTCTTACCTCGCCGGGGAGAGCTCTTCACAAGGCCGGAGTGATGAGAGAGGGCCGCACACGCTGACGGTGGGGCTTTATGCCTGCAGCTCCTCTGGTCCCGATTGGACGGTGCAGTCAGGTGGGTTGCTCCGGCCTGCTCTTACCTCGCCGGGGAGAGCTCTTCACGAGGCCGGAGTGATGAGAGAGGGCCGCACACGCTGACGGTGGGGCTTTATGCCTGCAGCTCCTCTGGTCCCGATTGGACGGTGCAGTCAGGTGGGTTGCTCCGGCCTGCTCTTACCTCGCCGGGGAGAGCTCTTCACGAGGCCGGAGTGATGAGAGAGGGCCGCACACGTTGACGGTGGGGCTTTATGCCTGCAGCTCCTCTGGTCCCGATTGGACGGTGCAGTCAGGTGGGTTGCTCCGGCCTGCTCTTACCTCGCCGGGGAGAGCTCTTCACAAGGCCGGAGTGATGAGAGAGGGCCGCACACGCTGACGGTGGGGCTTTATGCCTGCAGCTCCTCTGGTCCCGATTGGACGGTGCAGTCAGGTGGGTTGCTCCGGCCTGCTCTTACCTCGCCGGGGAGAGCTCTTCACGAGGCCAGAGTGATGAGAGAGGGCCGCACACGCTGACGGTGGGGCTTTATGCCTGCAGCTCCTCTGGTCCCGATTGGACGGTGCAGTCAGGTGGGTTGCTCCGGCCTGCTCTTACCTCGCCGGGGAGAGCTCTTCACGAGGCCGGAGTGATGAGAGAGGGGGAACGAGGAAACGAGCCAAAGGGTGGTTGGAAAGAGGCCTCCCGTCCACCGGCGAGTGGTGCGCTGAGAGAGCACTAAGGTGAACTCTGACAGAATTGGACTTAAGGCCTAGATTGGAAAGGTAAAGCAAATATTGCAATACTACCGCTACCAAGCACAAGAAGGGATTCTCGCTGTGCTGAGCACACCATGCGGAGAATCTACGCCACTTAAGAGCGTAGAATTTCCGGGTGGAATGCTTTCTTTTTTTTTTTTTTATTTATTTATCAAAATTAAACATTCGAATATCATTCCATAAACGACAGAGGAAATACAATGGAACTTTCAAGATAGAGGATAATAAAGAAAAATAAACGTGGTGGAATGCTTTCTAGAGGCTAAGACTACGTCTTCCACCTCTCTAGGCAGTAGCAGGGGAGCCAGAACTACCCTTTCAGCAGCCAGGCCATCAGATGAAGGGACTGGAGATTGGGGTGTAAGAGATCCCTGTTCTTGAGACAGGAGATCGTGTTGAATCCCCAGAGGAATAGGAGTGTCCACCGCCAGGTGCAGCAGAAGTGGGAACCACGGTTGCCTCGGCCACCTGAGGGCTATCAGAATCATGGAGGCCCCGTCCTTGAGTACTTTGAACAGTGTTCTGGACACTAGTGGCGTGGGAGGAAACGCATACAGTAGGCCTTTGGACCACGGGAGCAGAAACGCATCCGCTGCTACTCTGAGAGGATGCGGTTGTCTGGAACAGAATCTCGGGAGTTGCCGGTTCAGAGGACTGGCGAAAAGATCCATGGTGGGGAGGCCCCACCTCAGAAAGATCTGCTGAACCACCAATGGATTCAATCTCCATTCGTGTGGTTGCAGGATCCTGCTCAGTCTGTCCGCCAGGTAATTGTCTTGACCTGGGAGGTAGACTGCCTTGAGAAGGATTCCGTGATTGACAGCCCAGGAGCACAGCCGTTGTGCTTCCTGACATAGAAGGAAGGAGCCTGTGCCTCCTTGCTTGTTCACGTAAAACATGGCAACTTGATTGTCCGTCTGGACCATTACAGACTGGTGAGACGTGAGATGGGAGAAGGCCCTCAGAGCTAAGCGTATCGCCCGCAGCTCCAGGAAATTTATCGGCTGTGCAGCCTCCCAAGGGGTCCAGAGACCCTGAGTACATGCCCCTTGGCAATGCGCTCCCCAACCTTGAAGAGAAGCATCGGTTGTCAGCACTTCAGAGTGCGGAGGGATTTGAAAAAACACTCCGAGCACCAGATTCGGAAGATGAAGTCACCATTGCAGAGAGGCGGCAAACAGTGTGGATATTCTTACTGAGTCTGCAAGGCTCCCTGTGACCTGATGCCACTGAGTTCGAAGACTCCACTGAGCAGGCCGCATATGCAGGCGGGCATTGGGGGTTACATGAACCGTGGAAGCCATATGGCCGAGAAGTCTCAGGAATTGCCTGGCGGGGACCAGGGAATTGCTGCGAAACTGTCTGGCTAGATCCATTAATCTGTGGGCTCTGTCCACAGGCAGAAAAGCCTTCGCCTGAAGGGTGTCCAGCATCGCTCCTATGAACTCCATGTTCTGGGACGGGAGCAAAGTAGACTTTGCGAAGTTTATGACAAACCCCAAGTGCTGAAGCAGAGCCACAGTGCGAAGAGTGGCTTGACTGGCCTCCTGTGAAGACTGGCCCCTTATGAGCCAGTCGTCCAGGTATGGGAACACAAAAAGACCTTGAAGCCTTAGGTAGGCCGCCACCACCGCCAGGCACTTGGTGAACACCCTGGGGGGCAGAGGTTAGGCCAAAGGGTAGTACTCTGTACTGATAGTGGTTTCCTCCCACAACAAATCTGAGATATTGTCTGTGGTCTGGATGAATAAGGATGTGAGTATAAGCATCCTTTAGATCTAAGGAGCATAGCCAATCTCCCTGCTGGAGGTAGGGCAGCAGGATTCCAAGGGTAAGCATCTTGAACTTTTCCCTCTCCAGGAACTTGTTGAGGTTTCGCAAGTCTAGGATGGGTCTGAGGCCTCCTGTTCTTTTTGGTACCAGAAAGTACCTGGAATAAAAGCCGTGACCTCTCAGGTGGTGGGGCACCGGTTCCACAGCCTGTTCCTTTAGCAGACTTGCTAACTCCTGTAGGAGTAGATCCCTGTGCAGAGGGGGTCTTGGAGGCTCCCCTGGAAAAAAGGAGGGAGGTACCTGGTGAAAATGAAGAAGATAGCCTTTTTGGACTATATGGAGCACCCAGGTATCTGATGTGACAGCTGACCACCTGTGGGCAAAAAGGGCCAGCCGGCCTCCTGTGCTGATGTGAGCCAGCTGAGGAGGAGAGGCTATGCTTTCTGAGTCAAAAACCCCCGCCCTACTGTGCAGGAGACGGTGTTGGTGGCTTGGGGGCCTTCTGCCTACGGGGCCCATGACCCTGCCCTTTGGCCTGATGACCCTGTTGGGGAGCTGCAGAGGCCTGATAATGAGGGTATTGTTTATAGGCAGATATCTTCCTCGGGTAAAAGGTCTTTTTTCCCGAGCCCTTCTTCTTCTGAGAAGGGGCAGAGGTTTTTCTGGACAGCCTAGTCCTGGTCAGTCTCGGACTCGAGGTCAGCAGCCTTTTCAGCCATGGGTTTGCCAAAAAGGTTTTCACCTCGGCAGGGGACATCGACCAACTTGTCCTGTACCCATGGCTCGAGGTCGGATGACTGTAGCCAAGCCTGTCGGTGGGCACCGATGCCGGCCCCGGCTACTCGGGCCGAAGCCTCGAAGCCATCGTAGGCTGCTCGAGAGATAAACTTCGAGCACTCTCGAATACCAGTGGACAAGGCCTGGAACCTCTGCAAAGGTTCCTCGGAGAGACCAGCAGAGAACCCGGCAATCTCCTTTGCCAGGTCTCGGAGGTACATGCCCATGTAGAGCTAATATGTCTGGACATGGCAAGCAAGCATAGAGCCCTGGAAGCACTTCTTACCAAGGGCATCCAGGTTCCGGGCCTCCCGGCCGGGAGGCACCAAGGAGTGCATCTTCTGACTTTTCAGTCGATGCATGGCCGATTCCACAACCATGGAGTGGTGCGGTAATTGTGCCTTTTGGAACCCGGGGCTCTTGCGGACTCGATAGATGGAATCGACCCGCTTGGTTAACACCGGCGTCGAGGCCGGGGTCTCCCACATGCGGAAGAGCAGCCGCTCCAGCATCGGAGGAACCGGAACAGTAAAGGCCTCTTTCGGGGGAGAGTCATACTGGAGGGCCTCGAGCTCCTCGGCTCGAGGCTCCTCCTCGGGATCCGCGGGGAATGCCAAGGCCTTGGCCATATCCCGCACGAAGTCCGAGAACCGGGTATCCTCCGGTGGGGATCGTCTCCGAGGTTCGGACTCCGGTGAGTCCGATGGGACACACCGAGTCCGAAAGGTGTCGGGTGACTCTTCATCCTCCGTCTCCCAGCCCGACTCCTCGGAGGAGGAATCGAGCGGTTCCAGTCGGGCGTGCACCGATGCCCTCCACCCCGACACCGAGGGAACCGGTGTCGACGACCTCGGTCCCGAATGGGAGGCCGAGGAAGACCGTGGCCGAGGATCGACTCGAGCTCGCATGGACTCGAGGATCGACTCGGCCTCCGGGGTCAACTTGGACGTCGATGTCCCGGTGGTCGGGGCAGATGCACCGGTGAGACCGGCGATCAGTGCCCGCTGCTGCTCCATGAAGGCAGCCAAGCTGCTCTCCAAGGCCGTCAACCTGAGTCCGAGCTCAGGAGACTCAGCAGTCCCCGACTCGGGCCCTGACGGCGTCAGGCCCGACGTCGGCTCCCCTGGAGGAGAGTCCATGAGGACTACAGTACTCATGTGCCCAGGAGACTCCATCTTGAGACAAGGTTGTTTGGCAGGCCTCTCCAACTCCGAAGACCCGGGACGGCGGTCGGGGCTATGCGACCTGGCCCTCGAGTAACCAGATGCGTCCGCCGACGCCGCCCTCGCGGGTTTTTTCTTCCTGCGCTGCTCCCGCGAATGAGACCCCCGCTCAGAGGTACCCCAACGCTGCTCGGGGCCGGAGTCCCGAGACGTCGAGGCCTCTGACGAGGTCCGGGCCCGTCTGGACGCGGAGTCAGAGAAGATTCTGTCCTTTTGGTGCTGCCGACTCAACGCCTTCGAGGACATTTTGCCACACGGACCACAGATCATCGGGTCATGATCGGGTCCGAGGCAGCGGAGGCAGCAGTCATGTGTGTCGGTAAGAGACATAAGTTTCTTACACCGATCACACTTTTTAAACCCGCTGGCAGCCATCGGGGGAAAAAGGACCCCTGCGAGGTCGAAAGACAGGGCTGCCAGTGAAAAAGAAAAATGGCGCGAACGCTAGTCACGAAGGACAAAAAAACGAAAAAAGAGAGTGGGCTCGATACCGGTGTATCAGGCCCAGGCGGGAAAAGGATCCGGCGTCAAACCAAAGAAGGAAGACAAAAAACAGGGTAATCAACTTTTTCCTCGGCGAAAAATGAACTACGTCCGTCGGGCTCCGTGGAAAAAAGAAGACTGAGCAAGATGGCACTCTTGGGCGGGAAGGGGACCGCGCATGCGCGCTGCAATTCCCAAAGGCTTTCTTTGAAAGCTGGGGAAATGCTCCGCACGGGGGCTCCGTCGGCGCCGACGTCACCCATATGTGAGGACTGACTTCCTGCTTGGTCCTGGAGAAACCTAATTATACACAAATAATTTAATAGAAAATTGTGCCATAAACTTTAGATAATAAAATATTTCAACATTGGTCATATATACTGTCATGTGCACACCTGCTCTAAAGCAAGGGTTCTCAAATTAGAAATCTGCATGCACTAACTCCACTGAACGCAAATCACTGTGGTTATTCTGAAAACCTGACTGCCTAGGTGAGTCCCTAGGACTGGGTTGAAAAGCCCTACTCTAAATATTAGAATGTGTACAAAAAGCCGACCACTAATCTAATAATTGGTAGAGGAATAACTGCTTATGTACTATATACTGAGAAAGCATGCAAAGCTTGGTCAATGTTTTTTATGGGGGGAAAGAACAGAAGCAGAAATAATTACATAGGACACAATTAATGGACTTTAAAGAGATCTTATTAAGCAACCTTTCAAGTTCAGAACACACACACAAAATGGCCAATATCCTCTTGAGAAAATAGATCACTTGAGAGGACAAGATTCTTTACTCAAAGACCAGTGAAATTGTAACATTTGCCTCCAAGAGAGAAAATCAAAGCCATAACAAATAATTTAAGTTTTCAAAAGAAAAAAAAACACACACCAATGGGTATGAGGTACTTAGATTTTTCTTTCTCCTCTGCTACAAAATTGGTTACTGATAAACCAGGTGTTTGGTATCATACATTCATATAATGGCTGCTAGACAGGACTTAGTGGCCCTATGGTCTTTTACAAGTTAACTTTTTATACAAAAGTAGCACAGCACAGCTGCTACTTGCAAATTTTCAACAGCTCAATGTGTCTTAAATGACAATATATACCAAAACACTGGTGCATCAAATATAGGTTGAAAAACTACAGCTAGCAAGATAATATTTGAGAACAGAACCATTTCATTACTTTGCAGCTTGGCACAGCTCTAAGCAATCACCTAAGAGTATGCTATTTATTTATTTATTTATTTTTATTCTCTTATATACAGTGCTATTCTGCATCGGTGCGGTTTACATTGAACAAACTGAAATTACATTGAACAGGGCATTATAACTTGGAGATAACTATTTTACAGGGAACATGGGCTATGGAGGGTTAAGTGGCTTGCCCAAGACCAGAAGGAGCACCTGTGGGACTAGAAACCCCAGTCCTTCCGGCCCAAGGTTGCTGTCCTCTAGTGGGATTTGAACCCCCGACCTTCCTGCCTGAAGTACCTTGCCCCAACCACTAGGCCACTCCTCCACTCCTGGAGAATATTGCTATCTACAAACAGCAAAATTATGCAAAAAAATATAACCACCACATTGACGACACTATGCTCATCACATTCTGCAAATTCAAGTCCAGTTTATTTTTATGTAACATATATAGTATATGACGGCAGTATGGTCCATCTAGTCTGCCCAGTAAAGTAGCTAGAGTAGCTGTACCCACCGCTCCGTGCAAGTCACCCCCACTATGCCTTTTTTTAGCGTTGCACCTGCTGCTCTATGCAAGTCACCCCCCCCCCACTATGCCTTTGTATAGCGTTGCACCCGCTGCTCCGTGCAAGTCACCCTCCCCACTATGCCTTTGTTTAGCGTTACACTCGCTGTTCTGTGCAAGGTCCCCCCCCCCCCCCATATGCCTTTGTTCAGGTTTGCACCTGACTGTGCGAGTCACCCTATTTACTGAAGTATAAAATAAATTTAAGTTTGCTTTGATTTCATCTTCTTGCTATAAAAGGATCCACTGTGTCTGTTTCATGCCATGAGTGGAGTAGCTGCTAATGGTTACAGCATTGGCTTGAGAACCAAGAGACCAGGGCTCGATTTCCACTGGCACTCCTTGTGGCCTTGGGCAAGTCACTTGTCTCGGAAAAATCCAAATTATCAATGTCCCTGTTTAATGTACATTACCAAGTTTAAAGTTACAATGTAAACCACTTTAAATAAAAGAATGTGGTATAAAAAACCCTGTTAAATAAATTTTGAATTCAGTCATTGTTTTGCCCCACCTCCATTGGGAAGGCATTCCAAGCATCCACCATCCTTTCAGTGAAAAAGTATCTCCTGATGTTGTTTTTAAGACCACCATCTTGCAGTTTCATCGTATGCCCTCTAGTTTTAAAGCTTCTCCTTCATTGGAAAAGGTTTGTTTGTTCATTAATATCCTTTAAGTAGGTCTATATCTACTACTACATTGACTTTCATACTTTGGACATATCATGCGAAGAGAGAGATCAGAGGAAAAAGACAAAGTTTGGCAAGGTAGGTGGTCACCATAAAAGAGGAAGGCCGGCAATGAGATGGATCGATACAACAGCAGCAGCTATGGACACCGCTCTATCAACAATGAGCTGCTTGGCTGAAGACCGAACAAAGTTTAGGTCAACAAGCCAGAGGGTCGCCAGGAGTAGATATCGACCTGATGTCACTTAACCACCACATCTACTACTACTAATCATTTGTATAGCACTACAAGTACACAGTGCTGCACATATAGATGTAACATGGAAAAATTTCAAAGAAAAAGACCATGTGACCTATCTAGTCTGCCCCTCCATATCAAATACTATAGGCCCTTTTTTCCTTTCGTGTTTGTCCCATGCTTTTTTGAATTCAGATACTGTCCTTGTCTTTACTACTTCCACTGGGAGACTATTCCACGCATCTACCACTCTGTCCTAGTCTCTACCACCTCCACCGGGAGACTATTCCACGCATCTACCACTCTTTCCGTAAAGAAATATTTCCACATATTACCCCCAAGTCTATCCCCTTTCACCCTCATCCTATGCCCCTCGCTGCAGAGCTTTCCTTCAATCAAAAGAGGCTCTCCTCTTTGGCATTTATACCACGGAAGTATTTAAACGTCTCTGTCATATCTACTCTATACTGTCTTTCCTCTAACATATATATATTAAGATCTTTAAGTCTGTCCCCATATGGTTTCTAATGAAGGCGATGGACCATTTTAGTAGCCACTCTCTGCACCATCTCCATCCTGTTTATATCCTTTTGAAGGTGTGGTCTCCAGAATTGCACATACTACTACAATCTACTACAAATGAGGTCACACACCAGAGACTTATACAGAGGCACTATCACCTCCTTTTTCTGCTGGCCATTCCTCTCCCTATGCACCCAAGTATCCTTCTGGCTTTCGCCATCACCTTTTCTATCTGTTTAACCATTTTAAGATCATCAGAAACAATCATGCCCGGGTCCCGCTCTTCTTTTGTGGACATCAGTAATTCGCCCCCTATGCTGTACCACTCCCTTGGATTTTAGCAACCCAAATGTATGACCCTGCATTTTTTAGCATTAAATCTCAGCTGCCAAATTCTGGACCATTTTTCAAGCTTAGCTAGATCCCTTCTCATGTTATCTACTTCTTCCTGGTTGTCTACTCTATTACAGGTTTTGGTATCATCCACAAAGAGGCAAACCTTACTCGACAGCCCTTCTGCAATATCACTAACAAAGATGTTAAAAAGAATCAGCGAAAGGACAAATCCCTACAACACAACACTGGTAACATCCTTCTTCTCAGGGTGAGATCCATTTACCTGTACACTTTGTCACCTCCCACTCAACCAATTTTTAACCCAGTCACTTTAGGGTCCATCCCTAGGGTGCTCAATTTATTTATAAGTCACCTGTGCGGAACGGTGTCAAAGGCTTTACTGAAATCAAAATATACCATATCTAGGGGTCTCCCTCGGTCCAATTCTCTGATCATCCGGTCAAAGAAATCAATCAGATTTGTCTGATGAGATCTACCTCTGGGTAAACCCATGCTGCCTCAGATCCTGCAATCCACTGGACTCCAGAAACCTCACTATCCTCTGTTTTGGCAGCGTTTCCAATAATTTACTCACCACAGAGATTAGACTAACCAGTCTGTAGTTTTCAAACTCATCCTTACTTCCGCTTTTCTGTAAAGGGACCACATGTGCCTCTCTCCAGTCCTCTAGGACCACTCCAGACCCTAAAGCAGCAATAAGTTGAGCCACTAGAATGTCCCCAAGTTCTTTAATATTCTCAGATGATCCCATCCAGTCCCATCACTTTGTCTACTTTTAGTTTAGCTAGTTCATCAGTCTTCACATTCAAGATCCCCTTCCCTTCTGCTCCTATTTGTGGATGTTTTCTGAGGTCCTGCTCCTGGCCCTTCATCAGTGAACACAGAACAAAAATATTTGTTAAGCAATTCCACTTTATGCTCATCAGCTTCTACATATTCATCCCCTTCACCCTAGAGTCTGACAAAACCACTTTTGCACTTCCTCCTTTCACTAACATATCTGAAAAATGTCTTTCCCCCCCCCCCCCCCCCCCCCATTTTACTGCATTGGCTATCTCCTCCTTTTTGTAACTCTGCTTCCATAACTACTTTCCTAGCTTCTCTAAGTTTTTCCAAATATTAATGCTTGTCTTGTCTGTGATCTCTTGTATTTTATGAAGGCCACCCTCTTTCTTCACCTTTTCAGCTACTTCTTTTGAGACCTATAAGGGCCTCCTTTTCCTTTTACATTTAACCTTTTAACAAAAAGACAGTGTCCCTGCTCATCAGAGCTTACAACCTAATCAAGACGAAAAAACATCACAGAACTGGGACTAAAGTATGGCAAGTGTGGTAAGGAGAGTGCAACTCAGCATGGAAATAAAAGAGAAAGAAGAACTTTTTCCTCTTTTCGGGGGATGGGTGCACTAGAACACATACACCACAGCAAAATCCCTGAGATAAACCAAGAGGGTAGAGCTAGGTTTAAGCCACTCCCAGATTCCATGACAACCCCAGGTAAGAGTAGGAGGTACAAGTGGGTGGAGTCAGGAAGGGAGGTGCCCTGCTCAACGTTTAAGTTTGAGAAAACAAACAAAGTTGAGAGAAGCAGTCAAGGGAGAAGCAGCCAAGAGAAAGGCAGCCAAGCAAGAAGCAGTCAAGAGAGAAGCAGCCACAAAGAGAGCAGCAGCAGAGACAAGACCAGCCAGCACTGCAGCCAAGGAAGCTACAGAGAAGGTTCCAGGCAGAGGACCAAACAGACTGGCAAGAGGGAGAGAGAGAAAAGGTTGGCTTTGAGAAGGCTAAGGCAAGAGTGCTTAGACTCCTCTGATGAAGGGTCTTGTCTGCAGGCAGCAGAAGCCCCAGGAAGGGAAGTGGAGGTCTTACCCTGATTCCCTGTCTAGATCAGAGGCAGAGAGAGTCACAAGCCACAGAAGCCTCAGCCAGGAAGGTGCTGCAACAAGACTCCAAGGTAGGAGAAAGAAAGCAGTAAAGCCAAAACCCTGTGTTTCTTGCTCTGACTCTGAAGAGAGGTTTAGGCCTGAGAAAACCCGGATTAGGAAGAAGGGGTTTTCAGGGGAAACTGAACAGGAGAAGCCCGTTGAAGTCCTACCTAGAGGAGAAGGGGCTATTCAGTGGAATAGGCTGTTTAACCTGTTAAAGAACATTAAGCATAAAGTGCCCGAGCGTTTTCAAACTTTGCCAAGATACAGCTCAGCAGAAAGCATGGAGGTAGAAGGTAAAGAAAGTGACCTGACTTCAGCTTGTTCTGAGATGGACTGTGATATGTGCATTGTGGCCAAGTAATGAAGGCCTGAGAGCAGTGAGAAGTTAGGAATTGTAAATACATGTGCTTTATGATTACGGAATAGAGAAGCATCATAAAGGTAAAAGAAAAGAAAGCCTGTGTAAATAATTCTACTACAACACTGGCTGTAAGCTTTGCTTTAATAGGAGAAGATTATCCTTTATTTTCTTTGACTTGAGTGTACAACTGCTTGAAAGATTTGTTACCCACTTGCCACGGAAGCTAATACAATTCCTGTGTGCTTTGAAACAACCACTTGGTTCATTTATCTCTATACACAACTACAATCCTTGGTAAAGAGGAATTCAAGATGGCTTCCCGTCCCTACTAGGCGACCGCCTGGTAGGGGCGCGACCGCCACACAAGATACACATATGTAGTGGACAAGAGAATGAGAAGCATCAGGATCCAAAAGCAGCTTCAGAGGTGGGTCTTCAGCCTAGACTTGAATAGAGCCAGAGAAGGAGCCCAGGCATATGGAGAGCAAGGTGGAATGAATGAGGTCTGGAGGTGGCAGTGACAGAGAAGGCCACAGATAAAAGATCTGCCAGAGGAGTGGAATTCCTGAGGAGTGTAGAGTGAGATAGGAGAGGAAATGTAGTGAGGAGTCACAGAATTTGATGCATTTGTAGGTAAGCAGGAGAAGTTTGAACTGGATACGAAAACGGACAGGGAGCCAGTGAAGTGACTTAAGAGGGGTTACAGGAGCATAGCGACTTGTGGAAGATAAGCCATGCAGCTGAGTTTTTTTTTTTTTTTATTGAAAGACTTCCAAAGAATACAGAAAGATAAAAACCATAAAGATCTTCAAAAAGAATGCATCAGTAACACAACATCAGATCACAATAGTATTCTACAATATGTCTTCATTTTTACAATTTTATAATGAGGAAACAGGGAACACCTCCCCCAACCTCCCTTCCCCCCCCCAGTCACCCTAGGCCAGGGTCCCCCCCCACAACCTCCCTTCCCCCCCCCCCAGAGTCACCCTAGACCAGGGTCCCCACCTCCCAACCCCCCCAACTATGGTTTGCTAACCCTTGGGCTCGGGACAGTGGTAAGCTAAAAGACACACACCGGGAGCGAGCTCCCTTGGAGGTTGGTGTATTTCCCCCATTTATCCAAAGCAATCACGCGCCATAACGAGAGACAAAGGGCGCCCACACCAACTCAAATCGCACCAAACGCATCCTGCTAACCGCTACCCCCCGTTCCATGGTATACATATCCCACATGCGTTCCAGCCAAACCCGGAAAGAGGGGGCCAAAGCACGCTTCCAAGCCACCGCAAGGGATAGGCGGGCCGCATTCAGGCCGTGACGGAGTAGGGCAAGTTGCAAAGCCCGGGCCCCCGGCACTGAGGCCCCAAAAAGGAAAATCCCTGGATCCCAAGGGATACTCAGTCCCAAAAGCAACTGTATCCGGAATTGTACACCCCTCCAGAAGGCACGAATGCGGGGACAGGTCCACCAAATATGCCACAGGGTACCCCGCAGCCCACAGTTACGCCAACATAGATCCCCAGCCCCGGGATACATACGAGCAATCCGCGCCAGAGTCATATACCAACGGTACAGCAGTTTATAATTCGTTTCACGGGCATTGGTCGCTACCGAGCTCTTCCACAGGCGCGCTTCCACCGTCTCCCACTGCTGATCAGTATAAGAGAGATTCAAGTCAGAGTTCCAAAGCACCCTGTGACGTGTGGTGCATGCCTGGGACCCCTGCAGATGGGCATATAAGGTCGCCACGAGACCCTTTGTAGTAGTGCACCCCTCACAGTAGCGTTCCAGATCCGTCAGGTCCCGAGCAACCTGGGGCCAAACAAGTCTAGAACTGATCCAATGTGTCACTTGCGTATATTGATAGAGATGCCTAGCTGGAAGGTCAAATTCGTCCTGTAATGCACGAAAGGATTGCAGCCGACCGTCAGCGAAAAATTGGCCGACCCGGCTGAGGCCAAGATGCCCCCATTGCCGAAAAGCTACATCACTCAAACCCGGTGGGAAAGAAGCGTTATCAACTATAGGGGCTAAAGGGGATAGATCCACATCACGGGGTCGAAAGTGCTGATCCCAGCAACGGAAAGTATGAGCAACATAGGGATTACTGATGCACTTGCCGCGTCGAAGCTTAGGGCCAAGCCACAGCCAATCCCCTAACCCCGCTCCCCCCGCCAAACTCATTTCCATCTGTACCCATCGCTTAGTGCTATCAGCAATCATCCATTCCACCCCTGCCCGATATTGCGCTGCCGCATAATACCAATGTAAATTGGGCATGCCCATACCTCCGGAACGCGTGCGGGCAAAAAGAACCTGCCGCGCTAAGCGCGGGCGACGATAGTGCCACACGAACTTCATAAGCAACTGTTGCCAAGTCGCCAGAGTAGCCCGCGGAATGGAAAGCGGTAGTACCTGAAAGAAATAAAGAAAGCGGGGGACAGTCACCATCTTGACTACGGCTATACGCCCAAACCAAGAAAGGAGCAGGCCATTCCAAACCTCTAAGTCCCGCCGGACCTGACGAAGCAGGGGGTCATAGTTAGCTTTAAAAAGATCCGCCCGCTCCACAGTTAGGTTCACCCCTAAGTATCGCAGGGCTCCTGACACCCAGCGAAGAGGATAAGCCGCCTGGAGCTTCGCGCAAGCCGCCCTAGGGACCCCAACATTCAGGATCTCCGATTTGGTATAGTTGATTTTGAAGCCGGAGACTCGAGAAAAATTTGCAAACAGCTGCATCGCGACTGGAAGAGAGACAGACGGGTCTACCAAGGACAATATGATATCACCCGCAAAGAGCGCGATCCGATATTCCGCAGGACCAACGCGAACCCCCCGCAAACCTGGGTGATCTCGAAAGCTCTGAGCCAGAGGTTCCATCGCTAGGGCAAAGAGCAGAGGCGACAGAGGGCAACCCTGGCGCGTGCCTCTCTCCAGAAAAAAGTGCCTCGAGTGTCCCCCATTAATCCGAACGCACGCCTGAGGCTGCTGATAAAGGCTACGAACCCAACGAATATAATTAGGGCCAAAGCCCATTATCTCCAGGACACACCATAGATATCCCCAATCGACCCGGTCGAATGCTTTTTTCTGCGTCAATTCCCACTAGCAACGCTGGTTGTGGGTCCCGTTGGGCCACATGAATAAGCTGCAACATATGCCGGATGTTATCAGCGGCCTGGCGACCCGGCACAAAGCCAACCTGGTCCGGATGAACCAAGCCTGGAAGAACCCGATTCAGGCGCGCAGCCAGCACAGAAGCAAAGATTTTAACGTCAACGTTTAACAAGGATATGGGGCGATACGACGCCACATCGTGCAAGGGTTTACCGGGTTTGGGTATCATCACTATCAATGCCTCACGTTGGGACGGGGGAAGGGAAGCCGCCCCTAAGACCTCATTAAACAAGCAGGTCAGGGATGGTGCTAGTTGTGCCCGAAACTTCTTATATTCTGCTGGGAAGCCATCGCTACCTGGCGCACTGCCAGTTTTCAGGTGCCTGATTGCATTTTCCACTTCGTCAATCGTAATTTCAGAATCTAACTGGGCCCGGTCAGAGTCAGAAAGACGCATCAGAGCGGTCCCCTGAAGATAAGCCTGCACGTGATCCCGATCAGAGAGCTCTGCTTTATACAGCTGCTCCAAGTAATCCGCAAAAAGAGCACGTATCTCCCGGGAGATAACCCTTTTCTGACCCCCAGCGTCGCGCAATTCGCGGACCACTTTCGAGGACTGCTGCTGGCGCAGTCGCAAAGCCAAGAAGCGGCCGGTTTTATTCCCATGTTCATAAAAAGTTTGCCTCAGTTTTCGGCGCTTGTTATCTAATTCTCTCTGCATACATGCATCTAAACTAGCTCGAACCGTCTGCCATTGACATAGGACCTGCCGCGAACCGGTGCGGGCGTGCTCCAAGCCTAGGCGAGCCGATTCCCTCACTAAATGATCGTGGTCACGCGTCCACAGTCTGCGCGTGCGGGCCGCCTCAGCCATAAGTTGACCGCGGGCTGTAGCCTTATAAGCGTCCCATACCGTGGGAAGGGGAACATCTCCAGAGTCGTTAAATTCAAAGAATTCCTTAATGAAGCGGGCATGATCCTGCACTGCACCCTGCCGCCGCAGGAACCTCACATCTAAACGCCAAAGACGGCGATACTCGCTATACAGTCCGTCCTGGAGGGTAAGCCAGCACGGGGCATGATCTGACCAAGTCAGCGTACCAAGTCCAGCCTGCACTCTCCCGTCCATCAGGCGCTGATCCAATAGAAAATAATCAATGCGAGTATGAACCTGATGGACCGGAGAGTAGTAAGTATAACCCCTCTCCCCCGCATGGGTGTCCCTCCAAATATCCCGCAAGCCTAAATCAAGCATAAAGCGTTGAAGGGCTCTTGCCGACCCCCCCATCACGACCCGTAGAATCCATATGGGGCACTAGATGCATATTGCAATCCCCACCCAAAACAATGGAGCCTTTTGCAAAGTCCGCCAATAGGGCTTTCAAATGCGTAAAAAAGGGCCCCTGACCTGTGTTTGGTGCGTAAACATTAGCTAAAGTTAACAGGTGTCCGTCTAGGCAAACATTCAAAAAAAGCCACCTCCCCAGGGTATCGCGTTTGATCTCATCAATCTGCAAGGAGAGGCTCTGATGAAATAATAAGGCCACTCCCCGCTTCTTCCGGCCCTGCATGTCTGAGGCCACCCGCACCTCAGTGTAAGGGGACCGCTTTAGCCAGCCCTGCTTAGAATTCTGAAGATGGGTCTCCTGTAGGTAAACAATGTCCCCTTGCAAAGTGCGCAATTCTGAGAACAGCAGGGACTGCTTCCTCGGGGAATTAAGACCCTTAACATTCAAAGAGATAAAGCGCACCATTAAGAATTACAATCTAAGCCCGCACATCCGCCATCCACCCGGAAAGTCCCAATGGTAGCTCCCCCCCAGGAAACCCAGGAAATTAGTCAGTCGGGCCCACCTATTCCACCCTTCAGGAACAAAAGCCATAAACCCCCCTCCCAAGCCCAAACACATCTCCCAGCTCCATATTGGAAGACCACCCCTCCCACCCAACTCTCCCCCCCTTCCAGTCAATACCACCTGCCTGTCTAGGTTAATACAGGACACGGTAAATTGACCACAAACCCCGTACCCCCCAGAACCCCACAAAGCGAAAACTCAACCTAAACATAAATAAACGTTCCCCCCACAACTCCCCCCCCCACCCCGGAACATCCATCCCACCATGCCTCCCCATCAGAACAAGATCATCATCAAAACATTTGCAGATCATCCACCGCCCCCCATGGATAATGGAGCGGGGGCCCCAAGCTAATCCATACCACCATTTATCCAAAAAAAAAGAGAACAGGGGACCCACGGAGTGAGGCTCCCTAAAAAAGAAAAAGTAAGAGGAGCTCTTCAATTCCACAAAAAATCAAGCGGACTTGCCCATCTGAGTCCACTTGGAGTGCTGGGGCTTAGGGGGCGACGGGTGAGGCTGAGCATTATCATCAACTAGGCCCGCCTGGCGAAGAGCTCGCCAAGCTTCAGTATAGTCCTTTGCAGAGATCTTTTTGTTGCCCAAAAGAAAGTTCATCCTAAATGGGAAGGACCAAGAGTAGCGAATCCCCTTGCTGTTCAAGACCGCCGAGACTGGTTTCATCTCTCTCCGGCGCGCCAGAGTAAACGTCGAGAGGTCTTGGTAGATGGACACTGTCGCGTCCTGGAAGCGGACCGTCTTTTTCTCCCGGCCTCGACGTATAAGGAGCTCAGCATCGGAATATCGCAGAAATCTCGCAATAACATCACGTGGTTGGTTGTTGGGGGGTTTTCCCAAAGCGCGATGAACTCGTTCAATTTCCATTCCAGAAGCATGTGTAGCCAAATCCTCCGCCGGGAGCAACTCCGCTATCAGCAGGTTAAGCACAGTTGGCAAATCTTCTCCGCCCCCCACCGCCTCTGGAATTCCACGGAAACGCACGTTGTTGCGGCGGGAGCGGTTTTCAATGTCATCAATTTTATAAGTCAGCTCCATTGCTTGCGCATGCTGCCGGTCAAGAGCACATTGTAAATCCATCAAAGTCCCATCATGATCAACCACTTTGGTCTCCACGTCCTCTACGCGGGCTCCCAGTTCCTTAACATCGGTCCGGAGTTCTGCGACATCTTTCACCAAATCTTCCCGTAGCAGGCGGAACTCATTGGCTAAGTCAGCAAAGCCCCTACGGAGCTCTTGTTTGAGTTGAGCCAAGGAAAGTTGCTTATGAGGATCCAGTTCCTCTTCACTTACAGTCTCATCATCAGAGCCGGATGGAGGAGACTGTGCGTGTGGACTGCTTGAGGCTCCCGACTTACTCTGCAGTCGCTGGGAGGAGCGCATCCCCTCCCGAGTTTCAGAACTTTTGGCTTTAGTAGCCATCCCACAAAGTCACCAATATCACACAGTGGTAGGAGAGAGATACAGTCAATGCCAGCAACAGTGAGGGCACCAAGAAGATGAAGGGGCCCAAGGGCACACCAGCCCACAGAACAGCCACTGCTACACAGTGTCAGGAGATGGGTACAATCAATGTCAGCAAGGGATAAGGCACTGGTTAGACAGCAGGGCAATGAGTAGTAAACTGCCTCCGGCCCTCCCGGAGAGACAGTCTGGCACAGATGAGGATCAAGTAGCGCTGTAAAGCTATGTGGAGATGAGATAGCAAGAGCCCACCGTTGCAGAATGTGAAACCCCAAGGAGGGGCCTGGGGTCAAAGAAATCGCAAGTGCAGAGCTGCAGGACACCCGGTATCCACTCAAAAGGGCGGAGGCCTCGGCGGGACACTAGGCTGCCAAAAAATTAGCCCCTGTCACCAGCTCCAACTTCAGGCCCAAGGGTAGGAGAGGAGAGAGGCGGTACTCAGACTTACCCCCCTCCGGGTGACTTGTGCTAGCGGGAAAAGGTGGTAAGCGTCGGCAGTTGCCACGTGGACTCCACGCCGTCTCGGCAGGCCTCACCAGCAAGTCTTCAGCGCCACAGACGGACGCCACAGATTGGGGAGTAGGTGCCCCCCCTGATGAACGGGCCTCCGCACGCTCTGCAGTTCGGCAAAATGGGCCAGCCAGTAGGCCCCGAAGAAGTCTGCCGGACGGTCTTCAGTTGCGCCAGACACAGCAGCTGGCCGCAGAGTCAAGCAGGAAAAAAATCCAGCGACGGGGAGAGACATCCGGCAGGCCGCTCTGTGGAAGTGAACTCCGCGGTTCCCCAGCCACCAAAGACCCCGCCGAGCCGCCGGACCAGGCTCCGGGGAGAATCGCTTGCTGATGTTGATCCAGGGAAGGTAAAGGAGGGGAAAATTGCGGCAATTAGCACATGTTGGCAAAGGTTTCGGGGTTGTGGGGACGGAGCTCTGTTAGGATGCGGCCATCATGCAGCGGGCTCACGAGCGCCCCCGCAGCTGAGTTTTTAACAGATTGAAGGGGAGAAAGATGATTCAGAAAGATCAGCGAGAAGCAGATAACGTGAAGTGACTAGTGAGTGGATGAGGGTCTTAGTAGTGTGTGTAGAAAGGAAGGGACAAATTTTGCCAGTGTTATAGAGAAAGAAGCAACAAGTTTTAGCTATCTATTGGATGTGTGCAGATAAAGAGGGAGTAGAGTCAAAGATGACCCCAAGGTTGCGAGCTGAGAAAACCGAGGAGTGTAGTGTTATCCACAGACAAAGGAGGGAGGAAGGAGGGAAGTGGGTTTAGGGGGAAAGATAAGGCGCTCTGTTTTGGCCATGTTCAGTTTCAGACAACGGTGAGATATCCAGGCAGCAATGTCGGATAAGAGGGCAGAGATCTGGGCCTTGATTCCTGGAGAGATTTTCGGGGTAGAAAGATAGATCTGAGAGTTGTCAGCATAAAGAAGGTACTGAAAACCATGGGAGGAAATAAGTGCACCACAGGACTGACTGTAGAGAGGAAAAAAAGGAGAGGTCCCAAGATAGAGCCCTGATGTACACCAACTGAAAGTGGGTTGGCAGCAGAGGAGTATACACCAGAACATACACTAAAAGTGCAATGGAAGAGATAAGAAGAAAATCAGGACAGAACAAGAGACCCTAAATCCAAGGGAGGACAGGGTATCGAGGAGAAGGTGGTGATCGACCAAGTCAAAGGAAGCAGAAAGGTTAAGAAGGATGAGAATCAAGTAAAGGCTTCATCCTTCTTGACTTTTCTGCTGCCTTTGACACGGTTGATCACTACCTTCTACTCGATACACTTATCCTCGCTTGGATTTAGGGGCTCTGTTCTGTCCTGGGTTTCTTCTCATTGCTCATTTATCCCTCCTCTCCTCTAGGAAATAGATATTTAGGTCTTCAAGTCTCTTCTCATACTTCTGACACAGGCTCTAAATCATTTTGGTTCCAATCCTCTGAACCGTTTCAAATCTTTTTATCTCTTTTGTGAGATATGGTCTCCAAAACTAACACAATACTCCAAGTAAGGTCTCACCAATGACTTCTACAGGGACATTAATAAATACCTCCTCCTTTCTGCTAGCTATACCCCTCTGTATGCAGCCCAGCATCCTTCTGGCTACTGCCTTGTCACATTGTTTCACCACACAGATCCTCACACACTATCACTCCAAGGTCACTCTTCTGGTCCATGCACACCAACCTTTCGCCCCCTATCACATACAATTCCTTTGGATTTCTGTATCCCAAGTGCATGATTCTGCACTTCTTCACATTAAATCTTAATTGCCAAGCATTAGGCCATTTTTCCAGTTTTTGTAGATCTTTCCTCATGTTGTCCACTCCCTCAGAAGTGTCCAATCTGTTGCAAATTTTCATGTCATCTGCAAAAAGGCAGACTTTTTCCTTCAATCCTTCAGCAATATCATTCACAAATACATTGAACACGATCCCTGGGGCACACCACTACTCACCTTCCTTTCTTCTAAGTGAGTTCGATTTACCACTATCTTCTGTTTGTGTCAGTCAACCAATTACTGATCCAGCTCACTACCTTGGGGTCTATCCCCAGGCTGCTCCATTTATTGATAAGCCTCCTATGAGGAACAGTATCAAAGACTTTGCTGAAATTTATGTACATCACATCCATCGTATGCCAGTGTTCCAATTCTCTGGTCACCCAGTCAAAGAACTCAAATTTGTATGGCAAAACCAATGTTGCCTTGGATCATGCAATCCACTGGTTTCTAGAAAGTCCACTATTCTTTTTTTCAAGATCGCCTCCATTACTTTTCCCACCACCAAGGTAAGGTTTACTGGCGTATAGTTTGTCACCTCTTTGCTATTACCACTTTTGTAAAGAGGTACCCACATCAACCATTCTCCAGTCCTATGGAACCTCTCCCATCTCCAAGAACCTATTAAAAATATCCTTTAAAGGCCCTTCCAGAACCTCTGAGCTCTTTCAGTATCCTGGGATGTATCCCATCCGGTTACATGACCTTGTCCACTTTCAGTTTTACAAACCATTCAAAAACATCTTCTGTGAATGGTGTGGTATCTACTCCATTCTCATTTGTATATTTGCCAATCATATGTGGTCCCTTGCCAGGATTTTCTTTAGTGAATACAGAAGTATTTGTTCAACATTTTCATTTTTTCAATGTCACTTTCCACAAATCTGTCCTCGGCACTTCTGAGTCTTGTAATTCCACCTCTGTTTTCCTATTCTCCTGAATATACTTGAAAAAAGTTGCGTCTCCACGCTTCACATCTTTAGCTATCTTTTCTTCTGCCTTTGCTAGCTTATTTTTCTGTCTTTTAGCTTTATCCTGTATTCTTTTCTATGTTCCTCAATTTTGTGAAAGCTGTGGTTTTTGCGTTTATTTGTGCAGCCACTTTTTTCGTGAACCATATAGGTTTACTTTTCCTCTTGTTTTTATATTTTTTTCCTTACATATACAGGGTGGCCCAAAAAAGTGAAAACTTCTCGCAGCATATAAGTTATTTAAAAATTAAAAGAGACAGATGTAAACGATTGACAAATTAAAAAAAAAAAAAAAAAAAAAAAAGATGGCGACCGGAAATTGTCGAAATAAAGACGTTATATAGCTAAAAAAGGTAACTAAGTAAACTATTTAAGCTTTTAATTTACGAGATGTTCTCACTCTTTTGGGCCACCCTGTATATCCCATTACCCCTTTTAGTTCAGCCCACTGCAATTCCACTTCCTTTATTTCCTCCCACCCTGCCTACTTCTCCTTCAGGTACTTTCCCATTTTACTGAAGTCAGCGTTTTTTGAAGTCTAGGACTTTGAGTTTGCTGTGATTGGACACTGCCTAGTTTTTTAGCTCAAACCATACTCTGTGATGATCACTGCTGCTCACATGGGCACACCCACCCAGACATTCAACACACTATCTCCATTGGTGAGTACTAAATCCCAATGTCAAACTTTCCCTGGTTGGTTCCATCACCATTTCTCTGAGCAATGCTTCTTGGAAGGTATCTACAATATTTTTACTTCTTTCCAGATGTGCAGAAGAAATACTCCAATCAACATCTGGCAGATTAAAGTCACCCAATATGAACACTTCTCCCTTCATTGTTATCTTTGCAAAATCAATGATCAAGTCTCTCTCTCCATTTCCTCAGTTTGAGCTGGAGGCCTGTAGACTACACCAGTGTGGATGATAGTGCCATTTTCTCTTTCTAACCCAATCCACAGCTCTTCTTCTTTTCCCCATATCCCCTGCATTTTAGTGGCTTTAATATTGCTTTTGGCATATAGGACGACTACTCCTTTTCATCCTTCTCTAATTTTTCTAAATAAATTATAGCCATCTATGGTTATAGCTCATTCATGTAAGTCGTTAAACCATGTTTCTGTAATGGTCACAATGTCCAAGTCCATTTCCACCATCAGGGCTTCCAGGTCAGGACGTCTCAGACGTTCAGCATTTGTGCTCATTGCCTTCCAGCAATTGTTGGTTGGCTTGCTTGTATTTTGCATGGATTTTATTCCAGACTCCTCTGTCCTCTTGTCATTGATGTGTGGATTAATATGACAACTATTACCAATGCTACTTTGTTTTTGCTGGGAGTGACGTCCTGAACTTTTTTTTTTCCATATGTCACCACCTTTCCCTAGTTTAAATGCTTAGCCACAAGTCTGAATTTTTCACTTAAGATCCTTTTTCCTGCCACAGAGAGATGCAGTCCATCAACACAGTATAGCCTCGTTTGCCGCAGTAGCGTATATAGCCAAATCTTTCTCATTTACACTTGGTTTGGAGCCATGTATTAAAGTTGGTTATGTGATGCAGCCTCTCTTCCACCTTATCATGAACAGGTAGAACTTCTCAGAATGATATAGTGTTGACAATGGATTTAAGTTTCTCTCCCAGAATATGGAAGTCCCTTTGTACTGTTGAGGTACTGTTTCTAGCCAGGTCATTTGTACCCCAAGTGGATAACATCTATTCTTTAATGCTTACTTTATGCACCACTATTGTAACAATTTGGTGGAAATCTATTACCTCTCAACCAACAAGCATAGGAATATCAAATTAAAGGACTATAAGAAAGGAAGCAAATAAGGGATCAACCCTTTTCTCATTCTCACCATAGTTTATTGGTCCTTTTTTTTCAACAGTCCATTTTATTTATTTATTTATAAACAGCAACTTTATCTTTGCTTGACTGTGTCTTCAAACATCAACAGTCAAGCAAAGATAAGTTGCAGTTTGAAAAATTGTGGTTTTAAAATAAGGGATAAAAAGGACTTTGAATATGCTACACTTGGTGACATATCTACTGTATATCTATCTATATCTATCTATCGATAGATAGATACAGATATATATTGGACTGAGAAACCCCCCCCCCACAGACTAATGAAGAACTATGGTTAGAATGAGAAAAAGGTTAATACCTCATTTGTTCCCTTTTTGATGGTCCTTTCATTTGATATGCCTATGCCTGTTGACTGGGAGATATTTTGTTGGAAGCGCATATAGTGAAGGGTCTTTTCTTAGTGCGATACAAATGTATTTATTGGCAACATTATAAATACACTTTATAACACAAAAATTACCTGCAAAAAAAATCAAAAATTAACTCGCAAGTTTTATATTTTTCCCCGACTCCTCTGCTTCAATTTAGTGTCAAGTACAGCTCCTCACCGAATACGATAGGAGCACATTTTATGACATCATAATATACCAAACACAAGAGCCATTATCAACCATCGGTACACCTCCTCAACAAATCCACCCCCTAGGATCCTGTAATTCTATTATTCCTACCACCCAAAAGAAGGTCAGAGTTAACATTCTTTAGTTGCCTCCCAACCACCCCCAAAACCTCCTGTTCTCTTCCTAAACCCCCCCCCCCCCTAAGTTTTCCTTGGGTGGGGGGGGGAAGAGAAGAGAGCGTGCCTCAGACTGTGAGGCACTTCACCCATTCCCACATTATCTCCAGGAGTGTTCTTCGTACACCACTGGATCAACCTCCAATGCCATCCTTATCCCCCCACATCATATTCCCAACTATAGGCAAACACACTCCTCACACACATCCCAAGTCTGCTTTGCCTCCCTTTAGATATCATGCAGATCAACCACGATCTTAGGAAGGGCGGATCCAAGATGGCGGCATTTTGAGGCGTGCGGTCGGAGCAGCGTTTTCTATGGGGGAAAAAAGGAAGTCCAAAGGGGCTAAACAGCCTTCTACAGCCCCTCAGGTTACTTCCCAATTACCTGCGACTACTGGTCCCTTGGATTCCTATTTTTTGCCTGCTTCGAGACAGCTTTTGCTTACAGGGGAGTCTTGCCTGGCTAAGCAGCAGCCAGAGGTGGAGTCCTCGGCTCTTGTTTCAGGCGGTGATCTGTCCTCCCCTGGCTCGGTACGCGCTCCGAAGGTGCCTCGTCAAGAGCTGGACGTGGAAGGGAGGTCGATGGAGGGGTTTGAGTCGTCGGACTCCCCCGTGGTGCAGCGCCTGCCTGTTGAATGCAGGGAGACTGTTAGCCCTTCCTTAGAGCAACGTCAGAGGTCGGAGGTTGTAAGAGGAATCGTGAATGAAGGGGCCGGCCTGGAGTCGGGGCCAGTTACATCGACCCCTGTGTCGGGCGGAGCACTACCATCTGGCGGAGTGGGACATCTTATCTCTCCGTCTCCTATGGTGCCCCCGGAGGTGGTTACTCTGGACACTATTTGGGCCGCTATTATGCAACTCCGTGAAGAGATGGTGCCACGGATCTCTGGACTGGCTTCGCAGGTTCATAATGCTGAACAGGTTATTCAAGAGCATGCAGTTAAAATAACTAATTTGCAGAAGGTAACTGCTGATATTCAGGAAAGCTCCGTGCTTTTTGAAAAGGAGGTGGAAACCTTGAAGAACAACATAGTGCCTATGTGTGTTAAGTTGGAGTTGCTGGACAATATGTCTAGAGCTAGTAATTTACGTTTGGTAAATTTTCCTAGGTCAGCAATGATATCTGCAAGGGATATGTTTAAAAGTTATTTGGTAGATAATTTGGGGATTCCCCCTGAGTCTCATCCCCCCATAGTGAAGATGTATTATCTGCCTTCGGGGAAAAAAGCTGTGGGTATGGGGCTGGTTAAGGGTTTATCTAATGTTGATGTCCTCAATGTAACTGCACTATTGGAGTCATCTCAGGAGGATCAAGTGGTGCCTTCTACTCTGTTGATTACCTTGGCTTTACTTTCAGATAAGGAATGGTTGATGAAGTTATTCTTCAAAAAACGTAATGTTTTATTTAAGGGGTTGCAGGTCCGTATGTTTCCAGGGATTTTCTTCTACTTCGCCCTGGGGTACAGCAATTGGGAGGGTTTTTCTTTCTAAAGTTTCCCTGTAAGTGTCTGATTAAGTATCAGATTCCTTTATCTTCTTTGAACCCTCACAATTGCTAGACTTCATTAATGCCCGTCATAAAGGGACGATGGATGTGTCTCCACCCTCTTTCTCCGAGAATTAGATTTAGCTGTTTGGCACGCCTCTTATTTCTTGTCGAAATTGTTAATGGTGTATATTTCCTTTCTTGGTATTTTCCCCTTTTTTTTGTCTTATTGTGGGCTAGAGTGGGTAGGGTTGTTGGGGTTGTTTGCCTATGTATAATTGAGACTATGTCAATTCTATTGTTTCATACCATTCTCAGTTTCCATTTCAAATTGTATTCTTGAATGTAATGTGAAATTCATAAATAAAATTAAAAAAAAATGATATCATGCAGATAACTTGAAAAATTAATTTCCAGCCAAGGCATTCATGCTTTGAGGTACCTAAGGTACTGCTTGGTTCCATCACACTACAGAGTGAAAACCTCATTTCGTATTCTAGTTGGGAGGGTGGCAATGTAATCCCACCCCACCCCCACCCCAAAATGCCACAAAGCATTCATCTGCCATCTGTTACGGATTTGGGATGACTTAGTGGACATTCTTTCCATGAACATAGGGTCATGCAATAAGTTCTGCCACATCCAGACAAGCTTCTCTACAAAGAAAACACGGGATTTTTTTTAGCTGTAATGCTCTCGGGATAATCCATCACCGCACTCAAGATTTGTAACGCCAATGTTTGACCAAAACTTCCCACCAAGTAATACTGTATTGCTCCTCCAAAATTCCAACAGTTTAGGACAGACCCATAACATATGTCCCAAGTGCCTAATTACTCAAGACATACATGCATCAAACATTGTAATTCCCACAAGTCTCTTATATTTGTTCCCCCAACTCCTCTACTTCACTTTAGTGTCAAGTACAACTCTTCATTGATATTTGGGAGTATGTCTATGATATAAATACACAAAATACAAGAGCAGGAATCACCCATCAAGATACATCCCAAACAAATTCACCTGGGCTCCTACAACTCAACTACTCCAATCAGGGGCAAATTTCCAAAACAGCATAACCCGCTCTGTCGACACATGGGATATGCAGCCTCTAAGCAACAGTTTATATTGTAACTCCTGTAAAGCACAGTTACTTACCTGTAACAGGTGATCTCTGGGAACAGCAGGAATAAGTTTTCACATATGGGGTATCGTCGGTACCGACGGAGCCTGCGCAGGAAAGCTCCCCAGCGTCCAATAAGAAAGCTTTTGGGAGCATCCCACAGCGCCTGCGTGCTGCCTTCCCGCCTTTCCCAACCGCCTCTCTCCAGTTCGAGTTTTAAAGCTGAGAAAGAGAGAGAGAGAGAGGGAAGGAAAGACAGATAGAGAGATACAACTCCTAGGGGAGGTGGGTGGGTTGTGAAGACTTATTCCTGCTGTTCCCAGAGATCACCTGTTACAGGTAAGTAACTGTGCTATCTCCAGGAACAAGCAGGAATGAGTCTTCACATATGGGGACTCCCCAGCTAGAGATGCCAGGGAGATCTCCAAGGTTGTGAGTCCCTGAGAAGGGCACTACCTACCCCCATGGATCTTGGGCATCCAACCAGGGATGGGGGGTAGGAGTTGATTAGGTATGGAACAGGTGTTTGAGAACAGCCTGACCAAACAAGGCATCCCAGTGGGAGTCCTTGTCCAAGCAGTAATGGGCTGTAAAGGTATGAACCGAGGCCCAGGTGGCCGCTCGACAGATTTGGTCGATGGACACAGAGGTTGCCATGGCCCTCACATTGTGAGCTGTGACATGGCCCTCCAGAGAAAGGTTCTTACTCTGGTAGGCGAAAGAAATACACTGAGCAATCCAATTGGACAGAGTTCTCTTAGAGACTGGAAGTCCCAAATGAGAGGGATCAAAAGCAACAAAGAGTTGAGAGAACTTTCTATGTTGCTGTGTCCTTTGTAAGTAAAAAGCGAGCGCTCTCTTACAATCCAGGGTATGGAGATTCCTCTCTGCACTTGATGCATGAGGTCCTGGAAAAAAGACAGGTAAATACACCTCCTGGTTCAGATGAAAAGGTGAGACCACTTTAGGCATAAAGTGTGGATTAGTCCTGAGGACTACCTTGTCATGATGGAACCTTGTATAAGGAGGATTAACCACCAAGGCCTGCAGCTCACTGATGCGGCGAGCTGAGGTGACTGCAATGAGAAAAGTAACCTTCCAGGAAAGAAATTTCAAGGAGGTAGTGGCTAAGGGTTCAAAGGGTGGCTTCATAAGCGGGCCAAGAAAAAATTTCAAAGTCCCATGCCACTGGAGGTAGTCTAATGGGAGGTTTAGTTAAAAGAAGGCCTCTCATGAATCTTGCAATAAGAGGATGAGAGGAAATAGGCTGTCCATTGAGAGGCTTAAGGGATGCTGCAATAGCACTCAAATGGACTCTTACTGAATTTGTTTTAAGGCCTGCATGGGATAAATGCAGCAAATACTCTAGTAAAGAATTCAGAGGTATTGCAAGAGGGTTAAGACCCTTCTGTGCACACCAAATGGTAAACCTTTTCCATTTAAAAGCATAGGAACGTCTAGTGGAAGGCTTTCTGGAAGCATGAAGGGTATCCTTCACCTGCTGAGAAAGATGCAAATCTTGAAGGTCTAGGCCTTCAGCAACCAGGCTCTGAGATGAAGAGACTGAGGATTTGGGTGCCACAACGTTCCCTCCTCCGGGGACAGGAGGTCTGGAGAAGATCCCAAGTCCAGGGAGGGAGCTTGAGAGAGATGCAGAAGTAGAGGGTACCACACTTGGCGTGGCCAATGTGGTGCTATGAGGATCATAGACCCCTTGTCTCTCTGAAGTTTGAACAGTGTCTTGGGAATTAGGGGAATGGGTGGAAAGGCATAGAGGAAGTCTTGCCCCCAATGAAGGAGGAAGGCATCCCTGGCCTGAACTCCCTGACACGGAATCCTGGAACAGAACCGGGGAAGTTTCGCATTCCACGGACTTGCAAACAGGTCTATGTCCGGGGTTCCCCAAATTCGGAAGATCCTGGCTAAATGGTCCCCATGGAGGGACCATTCGTGTGGAAGCAGAACTCGACTGAGTCTGTCTGCCCAAGAGTTTTGAACCCCTGGAAGATACACTGCCATGAGATGAATTTGATGCTCTCTGGCGAAGGCCCACAATCTCAAAGCTTCGTTGCAAAGCGACAGAGCCAGTCCCGCCCTGCTTGTTCACGTAGAACATGGCTACTTGGTTGTCCATGTGGATAATCACTGTCTTGTAGCTGAGCAGGGTGTGGAAGACTCAGAGCTAGAAGAATTGCTCTGAGCTCCAAGAGGTTGATATGTAGAGATGTCTATTGTGGAGACCAGATGCCCTGGGTGGAGAGATCTTGTAGATGAGCTCCCCAACCCTTTGGAGAAGCATCTGTTGTAAGGGTTGCTTGTGGTAGGGATTGTTGAAAGGGGGACCCCAGCAACAGATTTTGAGTGGACCTCCACCACTGGAGAGACCAGAAGAGGAGACTGGAGGTTGCTATTTCGTCTGACAGGCATGCACCCTGATGCCTGGGTCCATTGGGTGGACAGAGTCCACTGAGCTGCCCTCATGTGAAGGCGAGCGTAAGGAACCACATGCATGGTGGATGCCATGTGGCCTAACAGTTGTAACATTTCTCGAGCAGTTTTATGGGACTTTAACTTAATTTGTGAGGCTAACTGTACCAAGCGTAGGCAACGGGCCTGGGGAAGATAGGCCCTTGCAGTTGTGGTACCCAGCAAGGCCCCTATGAACTCTAGTGACTGAGTAGGGGTGAGATGGGATTTTGGGATGTTTACTACAAGTCCCAGATACTGAAGAACACACCTTGTGCAGGCTAGAGAAGTCTGGGCCTCTGACTGAGACGGAGCTCGGATGAGCCAGTCATCCAGATATGGGAATACAAATATTCCTAGAGTGCGTCGAAATGCAGCTACTACTGCCATGCATTTTGTGAACACTCTTGGAGCAGAGGCCAGACCGAAAGGAAGCACTCTGTATTGGTAGTGCTTTCCTTGATAAAGGAACCGAAGGAACCTTCTGTGTGTTGGATGGATAAGGATATGGGTGTACGCATCCTTGAGATCTAGAGAACAAAGCCAATCCTGACTCTGAAGGTATGGAAGGAGAGCACCGAGAGGAATTTCTCCTCGCATAGAAATTTGTTCAATTCTCTGAGATCTAATATGGGTCTGTAGCCCCCTGTTTTCTTTGGGATAAGAAAATAGGGGGAGTAGAACCCTGAGCCCTGTTGAAGGAGGGGTACTTCTTCTATTGCCCTTTGGGCAAGAAGGGTAGCAATCTCTTGACCCAGAAGGTCAAGGAGAGATGTTGGAGAATTGAACTGTCTCACCATGGTGTGAGGAGGAAGGTTTAAGAAATGAAGCTTGTACCCCTCCCTTATGATGGAGAGGGTCCATTGCTCTGCCGTGACTTGTTCCCATCTGGGAGCAAGGTGGGCTAACCTTCCTGGAATGGTGAGAGGCTCTGTTTCTTCTAGAGCCAGAAAGGCTAAGTTCTCTAGATGTAAGTCAAAGGCCCTGAGGAGGCTGAGGCTGTTGGGCCGTAGCAGTCCTTGCAGCCTTAGGCTTGGCTTGTTTAGGTTGCTGCTGACGTTTTGCAGCAAAACGACCTGCAGAAGATGCCTGCTGACCATAAACAGGATAATATTTCCCCTTTTTGGGAAAGAAAGCCTTTTTGAATAACCTTTTTCTAACAGGAGCAAAAGTAGACTTTGAAAGTCTATTTAAGGCAGAATTCTCAGCATCCATCTGAGTGGCCTTTGCTTGCCAATCCTTGCCAAAAAGGTTTTCACCTGTACAAGGAAGATTTCGTAATCCATCCTGGACCCAGGGTTCCAAATCAGAAGCTTGTAACCAAGCAACTCTGCGTGCACCTATGGCAATAGCCGAGGCTCTGCTGGCACACTCAAAAGAGTCAAAGGCTGCACGGTTGGAAAATTTAGAAACATCCTGGGCATGTTTAAGCCAGGTGAGAAACTCTTCCCTTTTATCTTCTGAGATAAACGGAGATAAAGTTTGCAGATCTGTAACTTCCTTTAGAAACATCCCCATATAGAGACTATAGGAGTTGATTCTGGCAGCAAGCATATTGGCCTGGAAAACTCTCCAGCCAAAAGCATCCAAGGTTCTGCATTCTCTTCCTGGAGGATTAGATGAGTGTCTTTTTGCACTCTTTATCTTCTTCATAGCAGACTCCACCACAATAGAGTGGTGAGGAAGCTGAGTCTTATGAAAGCCAGGACAAGGAGGAACACGGTACATGGTGTCCAACCTACGAGAATGAGGGGAGGTAGTGAGAGGTGTCTCCCATATGCCCAACATGTGATCATAAAGGATCTCATGAATTGGTAAGTAGCTGCCTCTTTAGGAGCCTTAGGATATTGTAAAACATCCAATTTTTTGGCTCTAGGCTCTGATTCAGGGGCCACTGAAATGGAGAGGCCCCTGGCCACTTCCCTAATGAAGTCTTGAAAAGACAAGTCTTCTGGAGGAGACATTCTTCTTTTTGGAGAAGAGGGCTCCTGAGGAAGGAGTACCGATGCTTCGACAGAAGCCTCTGATTCATCAGAGTCTTCAGAGGAATCGAAGTATCGCCTGTCTGGATGCTCCTGCAGAGCCCAATATGCGTACCGAGTGGTATCGACATCGGGAGTGATCGGTACCGATGGGCATCACAGAACAGGGTACTGCTGCAGTCGACACCGAAGCCGATGTCGATGCAATCTGTACCGGCACCGGAACCGGTACCGACAACGGAGTCTGTTGCGGTACCGGAGGCATCGCAGCTTGTATGAATGCCGTAATGGCACGCTGCATGGTCAGAATATTCTGATCCATCGACGCAACCAATGTCTGGATGTCGGTATCAGTGGAAACCACCGGTACCCCAGAACATGGCAACAGGTGATCGGTCGAGGCCGAGCCATCGATGTCAACCTGTAACCCCATAGATGAAGCTTTGGAAGCCGGAGCTTCCCGCCGGGGTAATTTTGCCAGTGCGGGGTCCTCAAGAGCAAGCCCGGAGGCATCTTGATACTTAGAGGGAGATCTACTCTTCGAGGACCGGCTGGACTTATGTTTGGTTACCTGAGATCCATGGGAGGAAGAAGCAGCCCTGGAAGATGTCGATGCCACCGAAGCTGCATCAGAGGGAAACAGGGTACTGAGCTTGGCCGCTCGATTCTGTTGACCTCTTTTAGACATCATGGAACAGGACTCACAATCGGTGATGGAGTGGTCAGGACCCAAACATTTTAGACACCAGTCATGGGTGTCGGTGATAGAAAGAGTACCGCTGCACTTCGTGCACTTTATAAACCCGGAAGCGGGCTTTTCCATGAGGAAAATTTTCCTAGGCGTAAGGCCCAAAAGGAAAAAAAAAATGCACCGAAGTGGGAAACGGTAGTTTGTTTGTTTTTTTTTAACGAAGAAAGAAGAAAAGACCGTCGGTACCGGTCAGACATCGAAGAAGGCAGACGCGCGACCAAAGAAATAAAAGAAAATAAAGAACTTCAGCGGTGACAGGAACACGACCTGCTGGCTCCGCGGAAAAGAAGAACTGGAGAGAGGCGGTTGGGAAAGGCGGGAAGGCAGCACGCAGGCGCTGTGGGATGCTCCCAAAAGCTTTCTTTCTGGACGCTGGGGAGCGTTCCCGCGCAGGCTCCGTCGGTACCGACGATACCCATATGTGAAGACTCATTCCTGCTTGTTCCTGGAGATGAGATAGTTATGCTTATTTTGATTTTATCCTATTGCTATAAAGGGATCCACTATGTCTGTCCCATGTCATTTTGAATTCTGTCACTATGTTTGCCCCCACCACTTCCATCAGGAGGGCATTCCAAGCATCCACTACCCTTTAAGTGAAAAAGTATTTCCTGACATTGCCTTTCAGTTTACCCCTTGGCAGCTTCATGTTATACCTTCTAGTTTTACAGCTTTCCCTTTTTTTGGAAGAGGTTTGTTTGTCCATTACTACTCTTAAGTATTTAAAGGTCTGAATCATATCTTCCCTATCCCTCCTCTTACCAAAACAATCTATATGTGAAAGTGTGTTATTAGCTCTGGAACAATGCATGAAGGGTTTTGCATGCGCAACTCCAACCATGCACATAACTGTGCCAGACACCGGGAAGTGCAACCTCTCTGCATTCTGGGTGTAAAAGATCTATCTAAACTAGGCTTCATCACTCAACTGGAATCCCCCGCAATATGAGTTGTGAGTTGTCTTGAAGGAAAGCTGAGCAGAACATTAACTACATTGACTAAGAACTGTGGGTCCCATTTGGAGCATAAACATTACAAAAAAACAAATGGGTTGCCCCTATAATAATAGAGATACTATTACATACTTGCTCCCCGAAAACTGACCTCTCTTTGCAGAAATATCTTTGCAGCCTGACTGAAGACTGAACACGGTTTACAACTAACCAGAGGGTGGCATGAGTCAGCACAGACTCAACAGCACTAAGGTGCTTAGGTGTGGCACGTTTAGCTTTTGCTGGTGAGTTTCTTTAAGCACTGCAATAGTGGCTCTGTGACTGCATAATGTATGCAGTACCTTATGTCTCTTAATGGAGATACCTATACCACACACACATTCCATGAAATGTGACATGTCCTTACCCAGGATCCACTAACTGATTCCTGGTCATACATACTGCCCAGGAAAAATAGAGTGCCCCCCCCCCCCCAATTCTAGAACATCCCATTCACACCTAGTTAACTAACTGGCATACCAACAGTCATCCCTGCCACCCTGCACACATACCCACACCTGTAAGTCAAACATTTCCCCACCCCATCTTCCCTAAACAGATACATCTCCAGCCCCACCACAGTCACAACCAATGTGTTGGGTGTACCCCCATTTCCCACTCGCACATCATCTCATCCACATCATCCAACCTCACACACCTTATTGTCCTTCCATTCAAACCAATTCCCCATTTTCCTAGCATCAGTTTCAATTCCAGCTATGTGTATGCAAAAAAATAGGTGGAGGGAAATATGCTGGGAGAGAAATAAGAAAGACTCCTTGCTTCTGGCCAGACTCTTCCAAAATTCATAATATCAGCCGCAAATAAGAGTCCACCTAGATCCTGCAATAAAGAAACATCTAAAAATTCTGTCTTTGGATGCATGTTCTCCAATGCGACTGAACAGTAAAGTGGCATACCTCTGGGGATGTAGTAGCTAGTATACAAGCTTTCATCCCCACCTAAATGATGGCATGTCATCAGCCCTAAGAGAAGCTTTATATAATAAGTCATAAGAGATCCTATGTCACCAAAAAGTCAAAATGCAGTATACTACTAGAGTGCAGACGTAGCTAGCAGCCAAAGATAACAGCAGACTGAGAAGCCTCAAGGTACCTCATGGGGTCTCTTGCCTCTTATCGCTTTGGTTAAGCAGGTTTCCTTCAATAAAGTCCACCATAGCTTTGGGATCTGTAAACACTCGCTGCGCTCCATTATGCCAGACTTGCAGTTAAGAAGGGTATTGTGAAACAAACTCAACGCTGTGAGTGTGAATGCATGAACAGGCCAGAGACAACTCGTGATGGCACATGGCAAGATAGGTAAATTCATCTCGCTATATTAACATTTTGTTCTCTCAGAGATAGCACTGCTTCCTAGCCACACGCAGCACAGATTCTCTGTAAAAAATACAAAAATTGGGCAATCACTACATGAGTCCTGCATTCCTTCTGAAAGCGAGGGCCCAAACGGTGCATTCTGTTACCAGGAACCCCACATTGGCATCCAACTGAAGGTGAAGGGATAACCATGGATCTCAAAAAGAACCACCAACCCCACACCTCTTAATTCTGTTTTCCAATACAGTCTCTGCAATGCCCACAAAATAAAGATTGTTCTTCCAAGAATGGTTCTCTATATTAACTATTTTCGCTGCCTGCCTGGTCAGAGTTTGTTTTCATACCACCAGCTCACTCGCCACCCACTGAACACCGTCCTGTTGCTCGAGCTACATTGTCCAGTTTTGTTTTGTTTTTAATATATCCTGTTGAATTTACCTTCTAACGCGCACACAACAGCTTCAGAGATTTCCTCCAGCATGGTTTCCATACGTGGGGAGGCCTGGCCTGAAGCAGCACCCTTCGCAGCTTGTTCTTTTCTTTGAGAGGCACTTCAGTAGTCATGCAATCAAATTTCTTTGACACTGCGTTCATCAAAATCTTCAGTTACGAGCTGCTCTATCATGGCACAGCTACCATTCACGGAAAAGCACTGGTTCCTAAAGGCAGGCGGGCTATGAGGCCCCGGAGCTCAGAAAGACACATCCTCCCTGCCCTCACACATGACCTAGTGCTGTTTTTAAATGGACTTGTGCATATGGCAAATAACCTCATAAATGGAAGAGAAACATTAAGTCCTATGATAGAACGTGTACCAATATACATTCTGGAAAAATATTTTGTAAGAAAGGATTTCTTGTACAAAAAAAATCAATATAATGCTGAAAAATGACTACTCAATATGTCTGGAAGAAGTATCAATTAGATAAATAGTGTAACAAATTTAATTTGCAGAGTTATATAATGTCAGTATTATCTACATCACTAATGTGTTAACATTTATAAACTAAGGATGTCAATTCCTTGTAAAAAAAAAATTAGTCATATGCTTGATTAAATATTGTTAAACTTTTTAAAAACATTTTTATTTATATTATGTGCATTTTTCCAAATAACCCTTCAACATATCTATTTTAGACTGGTAAGAAACTATAATTTTTATTCTATTTGTATTTTGAGATTTGTAGATCATTTTTTCCAGAAAAAGGACCCCAGAGTAGTTCACAAGATAAATTAAAATGAAATTCTATTTAATATAACCATAAAACACTTACCAGAGCCCTGAGAACATAAATCAGGCTGGCGTAAGACTGCACTAACAATGAGCTAAATTTTTAATGCAGAATTTTTTCCTTCTGTGATAATTTTTATACTTTACTTCCAACATATGTTGATGTGCAAAAATCGGTGAAGTAAAAAAATGTGCAGTAAAGTTTTCCTTATTTATCTGTTTTTATATACTGCTCTATTTCGCAGTCAGAGCAGTTTACATATACGAGAACATCAACAGAACGATTTTACTTAAAACAGCAATGCCAACTTGGGTAATTTAACAGGGAAAAGCTAGTCAATTAACAATAAGGTTTCAATGGAGGGACATGAGAAAGTATTCACAATGAAGGTAATTATTACCATAGTTCTCTCAAAATGGAACTTTTGCCTCCTATGGAATGTGCTCATAGTACTGCTGGAATAAATGTCTCTCTAAAGTCTTGTGAAAGGTTGAAAGTTCCGAAGTGGCTTGGACTGGGTCCAGCAGCATGTTCCAAAGGGATGATGCATACAGTGAAAATGCCCGACTGCAGGATGTTTGGCTGCTTCTTATTTTTGCTGCAGGGGTCATGCATGTGTTACACATGCTTTGCAGTCTCTTCCTATTGTCAGGTGTCAAGTGAATGATGGATGTGAGAACATCTGTGGCTTGTTTGTGCAGAATTTAAGAATATCATGAGCATGGCTTTATATTTTATGCGCACCACAATCGGTAAACAAAGTGAGTGTCTAAGTACCCGAGTGATATGCTTCAATTTGGAGGCTCCATATAGGGTACGAGCAGCAGTATGCTGAGCCATCTGAAGTGGATGTAGGATGTACACCTTGTAGTGCTACACAAATGATCAGTAGTAGTAGTAGTAGTATTTTGGTAGGCCTTGAAAGATGCTGGTCAAACTGAGGGGAGATAAGGGCTTGGAATACAGTGCATAGTCGTTTGGCTCGAGGAGTGGTCATAAGTGGTAGAGTGTTCTTATTTTATAATTGCTTTAGTGGCATTGCGGATGTGGGATTGTATGCTCATGTGTTGATCAAGGGTGATTCCAAGGTAGCAAATCTCTTACATTGTAACTTCAAAGGGTCTCTTGAACCAGGACCCCTGAGAAACTTGGTCTGGAGAGAGCCCCCAACCCACCCACCTACCTACCTACCTCCCTCCCTCTCCACCAGGCCCTTCTAGTGGTCCCTCAAAGCTTACCTTTAGCTGGGGAAAAGCAACACCATCCTCCTCTGTCTGCTTTCGCCATCTGCCAATCTTGGAAAATGACCATGCCATTTTTCAAAATGCTGGGTGGCATGAGCAGACAAAAAGAGAAGAATGCTTCCCTGGCTAAAGTAAGCACTGGGGGACAACAATGGGTGGCCCATGGAGGATGAGTTGGGGGGGGGGGGTATAAGGGCTTCCAAGTCCAATGACATTTTTTTATCTGGGTTCCTAGACCAGGGTCCCCTGGGGCCTGGGAATCTGAGGACTGTGGCTCTTCAAACTGGAAATCCCATCTCCAGGGATACCAATGTGTGGGTGGGGGTGGGGGGGGGATCTCCAGTCTTTACTAGTTGATTTTTTTAAACTTCATCTCCAGAGGAGAAGCAAAGATTCAAAAAGTACCGGGGAAGTAAAAAGCAAAAAAAAAAAAAAAAAAAAGCCACCCTTTGCTACACTTTAGCACAGTTTGCTGCATCACAAGTAATTCCATATGCAACTCATTAATATGCATTCTGCATACTAATTGCACTATGTTTACTGCAATGCATTGCTTTCTGATAAATGCTGATTTTTTGTGGGCTAAAAACTCGCTACCTAGGAAAAGATCAATGATCAAGCAGAGAGACAAAAAAAACCCAGGATTAAAACATAAGTAATCTCCTGCACCAAGTTTAAAATACAGTTTACATCAATCTGCCATATACAGTATATTTACTTATTTTTTCCAGACTCTTTTGATTATACCTATGCCTGATTAAACTTTTGTAGCGCTTTAGTGCAATGTCATTACAGTACTTTAGTTTCTTTAATGCATTATTCAAGATTGATACACAGAATCAAGATTGGTGGAGATAATTAAAATACGGAGAAACAAAAAAAATGAAAGTGGATATGAAAGACTAGAAATCACAGAACAAGTCACATGGGGGCTTACACAGATTTTGAAAAATTTATATAGTAGAGCACCATCCTCCCAGTGTCTATTAACTAGAAACTCATTATCAGAGAATGATTGCTCCATTATCTGGAATAAAACTTGATAGTGAAAAAATCTGCTTAATATGATCCTTTATCTGACAAAATTTCCATTATTTAAACTTCTTTTATCATAACACTCATCTTCCAGAATGGTCCTGACCATTCTAGATAAATAGGGTTCTATTATAAAAGCAAATGTAAATGGTGGGGGGGAATTCAAAAGCATTTACACTGTTTGCACCAACATGGTTAGTGCCGCTGAATATTCATGGCCACTGCTACATGCCCCAATACTAACTGTTTAGCAATGGGGCATTTCAGGGAGGCACCCGTCACTAATCAGGCAGCAATATTGAGCTGTTGCCCGGTTAGTGATATGCGGAAAAAGTCAGACACAGGAAACTCTGGCCTAACTTGCGCCACAGAAGCTAACTGGATTAGCCTCGTGGCATTCTGACACCCAAGATATTCAATGCCAGAGCTCAAATATGGTCCTGGCACTGAATATCTGGGTTTTAAGTTCAGTACTGGCAACAACTGCTTTAGCAATGCAAGCCATTGGCACTGAATATTGGGCCCAATGAATTTATTTCAATAGGAGAGGCTGTTAGAGAAAACATGTGAAGAGGAAAGAGAAAACAAAAGCTTGGCTAAATGGATAAGTCTCTCTTATTTATGTGTCTGTACAGCGCTGCGTTCGACTGGTAGCAGGATAGAAATGCGCAGTAGTAGTAGTAGTGGTGGTGCCCCACTAGGATTTTAGACAATATTGGCCATGAATGTTGGAAGCAGCATTACAAACTTGGCGTTTTTCCTTTACAATATATTGAAAATTATGCATGTAACATACTAATAAAAATAAGGACTGCAGAACCCCAAAGAATAAAAGTTGGATTTGTCAGAGATGCTAATGTGACAAAAAGAGCAGCACAGAAATCACATTTGATCTGTACGTACCTTTGTTTGCATTTCCATTAATTTTAGGAATGAAGTCATCAGCTTGGATGCCTAGGATCATGACAGATTATTTCTTAATCAAAAAAAGGCATCACTTTTGTATAGTATAATGACTGCAATCAAAAACAGTTCTTCCTTGAAACACTTTACATCACATTTCAAGTTAAGACACATTTAACTCTACTTGCTTACAGTAAACGGCATGACTGATATTGACTAGGTAATGCGGCAAGATGATGGCCAAAGCAAGCAAGATGCACTCCTACACAGAGTGGCATAACCAGAAGAAAGGATGAGGTGACAATGTTGGCGAGGCCATATCTCACCAAGAATAAGGAGACCAAAAGCGGTCCACAGAGCAGTGATCAATATGGCATGGAGTCTGCAGCAGAAAGCATAAAAGGAGACCTGAAGAGCTAAAACATGCATATCCTAGAGGAAATAAGGAATTGCAGAAATATGATACATGATATGAAGATGCAATAAGGTAGACTAAGATGGGCTTCTGCAGCTAACGCCAGGTGAGAACTCAAAATGGTATGGAACACACACAGATCTCTAAATGCCAAGAAAATGAAATCCATGTATAGAGCATTTCACTTAAAGCAAAAAGTAAACTATTTTTGCACGTCAAACAAGGCATGGGGAAGTAAGCTGCGTGGAATGGCAGTTACAAGCCTAACCACTTTACTGGGCAGACTGCATGGGGTCACGCCAGTCTTTATCTGTTTATCTGCTGTCATTTAGCGTAGTTACTCACCCGTAACAGGTGTTCTCCAGGGACAGCAGGAATCAGTCCTCATTGATGGGTGACATCAGCACTGACGGAGCCCATGCGGAGCAATTACCCAGCTTTCAAATTAAGCCTTTGAGATAGCTACCACGCTTGCATGGTCCTCTTCCTGTCCAAGGGTGCCATCTTGCTCAGTCAGGTCCCTTAGCTCGAGCCCTACCAAGCAGATGGCAAGGGAAGGACAAAAATTCAGCAACTCATCAGGGGAGGCAGGAGAGTAGTGAGGACTGATTCCTGCTGTCCCTGGAGAACACCTGTTACAGGTAAGTAACTACGCTTTCTCCAGGAACAAGCAGGAAGTCAGTCCTCACTTATGGGACTCCCTAGCTACAGGCTACCGAACCCGTAACCAAAAAGAAAACACCTCCGCGAGGCCATAAGCAGAAGCTGAAGCCCGAAGGAGCATGAGTCCTCGGGGCAAAGCCCTCAGTAGCCGTGAGAAGGGTCGGAGGGCAGGAGTTGCTTATACCCCGAACAGATTGCGGAGAACAGCCTGGCCGAAGGCACTCTCCTGGTGGGACTCCCTCTCCAGGCAGTAGTGGGCGGCGAAGGTGTTCATGGAAGACCAGGTCGCTGCCCAGCAGGTGTCCATCAGGGGCACAGAGCGCAGCGAGGCCACCAAGGCCGCTTTGGCTCAGACCCTGTGTGCGGTGACTCGACGATCCAGAGGGACGCCTGCCTTCGTATGGGCGAAAACGATGCGGTCCGCCACCCAAACTGAGGGGGTGCGCTTGGTGACTGCTTGCCCCTGTCTATTGGGATCACAGGTCATGAAAAGCCTATCAGACTTGCGATGAGTCTGGGTACACTGCAAATAGAAGGCGAGGGCCTGTTTGCAACCAAGGGTGTGGAGAGTCGCCAACGCCTGGTCAGCGTGGAGCCTCGGGAAGAACATCAGCAGCATTACTCTTGGTTGAGATGGAAGTCTGAAACAACCTTGGGTAGGAATTTAGGGTGGGTACGGAGGATCACCCTGTTCCGATAAAACCTGGAGTAAGGGGCGCCAGCCATGAGCACCTGGAGCTCACTGACTCAGCGAGCCGAGGTCAGCACCACCAGGAAGGCCACCTTCCAGGATAAGTGTCAGAGCAAACACATCACCATCAGCTCAAAGGGTGGGCGGGTAAGCTGCGTGAGTACCACGTTTAAGTCCCATTCTGCCGGAGGGGGGCAGATGAGCGGCTTGGATAGCAGGAGGCACCGGGAGACCAACGCTGCCCCGAGAGGGTTTTCCCTCAATAGGGAGATGATTAGTCAAGATGGCACTCAAATGAACTCTGACAGAGTTAGACTTCAGCCCTTCCCTTGAAAGGTGGAGGAGGTACTGGAGAACCCACCGAACTTGGCATGAGAAGGGGGTCGATCTGGTGTTCCAAGCACCAGACGGAGAAGCGTTTCCAATTAAAGGTGTAAGCCCGCCTAGTGGAGTCCTTCCTTGAGGCAAGGAGGATTTCCTCGACCTCCTCCGAAAGGGCCAGAGAAGCTAAGGAGACCCGTTCAGCCACCAGGCCATGAGGGATAGGGAGGTTAGGTTCGGGTGTAGCACCCGACGATCCTCCTGCATTAACAGGCCCCTGGCAGAGCCCAGGGGGACCGGAGGCTCCTTCGACAGCAGGAGTGGGAACCAAGGCTGTCGGGGCCACAAAGATTAATGATGCTCCATCCCACTGAGCCTTGAACAGAGTCCTCGCAATGGGAAGGAAAGGAGTGAATACATATAGGAGACTGGAGGACAAATCCAGGAGAAATGCATTGGGGCCCTCCCTGTCTGTGTGCAGCATCAGCCCACAAAAGCGAGGGAGCTACGTGTTCTGGGGGCTGGCGAAGAGGTCTATCGCCAGAGTCCCCCAGTGTAGAAACAGCCTGAAAAATTGGTCGAGGGATCCGAGCCGGGCAGGTTGCCCTGTCCAATGGCCGGCAGCCTGGAGCCGGAGGCGGAGGCTCTGGACGATCTCACCTCCGAGGAACGGGAGGATGAGTGAGACCGATGTTGAAAACCCTCACTAGGCATGCGGCTCTCGGGGGGTTTCCTTGACAGATTTGGGTGTCCCACGTGAGGGACCCATGGTCTCTGGGCACAAGTCAGCGAAGCTGGCCATAAGCGCCTGCTGGGAAGCAATGAACACAAAAACGCTGCGTTCGAGCGCCAGCATATGGGGCTCCCACGTGGGCGTGGGGCCCTGGGACGCCGATACCGGGGTCACTGGATCAGGCGTCGAGGAGGAGAGGGGGTCCTCACCGGGACGACCCTCAGGAGACTGGGCACCTTCGCTAGAGGCCTCCGTTTCCCTGCGAGGTACCTTGCGGGGCTGCTCCTTGTCTGACTCTCGGGAATACCAAAGGGGGCTAAGTGACCGGGTACGGGAGCGCTTGCGCTTGTCAGGAGTCCCGGACAGTGACTTCGAGGCTCTCTTTTTTTTGGCCGTTCCACCTCGGGGGACCCGTGGTCAGAGTGCTGCCGGGAATGTGGGGCCACAGGGGGAGAGCCCACCAGAGGAGAGACAACCGAGGGCACTACCGGGGACTCAGAGGCGGCCTTTCGGAAAATATTTTCATACTTCTGCTTACGGCTGAGCAGGGCCTTTGAGGACATTTTCTTACAGAGCGAACAGAGCTCTGGGTCATGGTCGGCTCCCAAGCACTGCAGACAAGAGTCATGAGTGTCCATAAGCGACATGTTCCTAGAGCATCTATCGCATTTTTTAAATCCGGTGGCCATAGGGACAAAAATGGCCCCTGCGAGGTCAAAGACCCATGTGGCCAGCGATTAGAGAGAAAAAAAGAGCACGAAGCCCAAAATGAAAAAAAAAAAAGTATCCCCGAGAGCTCTAAAAAGTAGAGCAGGGGAAAGGACGGGTAGAGGACCAGTGCAACCGGAAGAGAGAGCCTGTTAAGATGAGGAAAACAAAACTTTTTCCGAGGGACGAGGACGTGCGTCCGTAGGGCTCTGCGGAAAAAGCGAGACTGAGCAAGATGGCACCCTTGGATAGGAAGAGGACTACTCATGCATGGTAGCAATCCCAAAGGCTTTCTTTGAAAGCAGGGGAATTGCTCCGTGCGGGCTCCGTCGGTGCCGACGTCACCCATAAGTGAGGGCTGACTTCCTGCTTGTTCCTGGAGAAACCATGTTACTGCAAAAATTGTTTCCATGCATTACATATATTAAACACATTTAGGAAAAATGTCTGCTACAACACTTTTCAAGAAGATTAGCAAGTCACTAAAATATAAAGAGACAAGCTGAAAGCAAGAGTATCACCAGCAATATTCCTTAAATAATTTTGTGTATAGCTAATGTAACAAATCATTAAAATACTACTTTGTGTTCATTTTTATTCTGCTACAGGAACAAAATGTTTCATATGCCTGAAAGTCTCTTTTGCTATAGATCTCAGTATATCATGAGATTTCTGGGCCAAGAACAATTATAAAACTGAGTCAATATTATTCCAGAAGCATTAATATGTCAAAGGCTGAAGAGCAACACTCAGGTCTTTCAAAACAGCACATGCAAATGTAAAATAAAATCCCTTTACAGAAATGATGGAGGAGGACTAATAACAAATAAACAAGAGGGATAGAATTTAGAAATTAGGATGTTACTATTTTGAAGACAGCAGATGATACTAGAGCTTTCAACATACGAGATTACAGACTTTAAATAACAGTGCCCTCTACTGGCATTGGTGTTCATGTTTACTTCATCTGAAAACAAAGTGCAATGATACTTAATTCCATCTTTACGCAGTTCAACAGCTTATGTATAACACATTATATATTTTCCAGCTGTTTGTCATCTAGTACAGTGGTTTTCAACCCAGCCCTCATGGCATACTCATCCAGTTTATAGGGGATATCCAGAATGAATACACATGAGATAAATTAGCTTGCAATGGAAACAGTGCATGTATCTCTCTTGAAAGCACATTCATAATGGTACCCTAAAAAGCTGACTAGACAGCTGTGCCCCAAAGACTGGGTTGACAATCACTGGTCTAAATTACTGTTAGGAAACACAATTACACTAGAAAAAAATACCATATGATATCCTGAAATAACCCTGCTTCCTCTTAACAATGGACAGATGCTATGATGATCAACTTTAAATTATTGAAACAAGGTACTTAGGAACTCTCTCCTATAGGAGGTTTCAAGTATATTTGGCATACTCTAAAATCATAATGAACCAAGCCGCCACCAAACCAAATGACATCACTTATTCTGTATTCAAGAAGCGAGGTCTGCAACCATACTTGTTTCTTAATGTTTTGGAAAACACTGGCTGCAGTTTTATTTTCACGTTTTGTTTGAGGTGACCTGCCCGGGACATTCTGGATGGGTGGAATATAAGTATTTAAAAAAAAAAAAACAACCTAAACTAGTCAGAAATATACAAATTTATATTATGGTTGGACAAGCAGTTGATAGTCTAAAGAAGGGAGTGGGGGATGACTATAGTCACTGGAATGCTATTTATGATTCATTTAAATTTTCCAGTAATATCTTTCTCATATTCTGTTCTGACATGAGGAAAAGGGGGTTTTAGCTCCGAAAAAGCAAGTCATGTTTAAAGTTACTCCAATAAAAAGGCATCACCACACATACACAAATTTATTTCAGTTACACAAAAATGAAGTCTGTTTCCAAGAAAAATGTTATAGTACAACACAAGCTCTATAGTCTACACCATGGGAAACACTTCAAAATTGTATATATTTTTTTTAAATAGTCAAACCCATTTTCGTGTTAAGTTGACCTTCCTCTTTAAAGGAATCTTACTAAGTGCAGCACTTACCTAAACTGTTGTTTTCTTTAAGCGTTTTCTCTTGAAGGTGTTCTAACCGTACTGCAAGCAGAATTCCAAGAAAAAAATGTGCGCCAAATTAAAAGAATAAAAATCTAATCACAGAATTGTGTTGGTGGGGACAGAGACCCACCTTGTAGAGCAGTGAGCCGCTCATTTGTGAAGTCATTATCTGCCTGCAAGGCCTCGATTTTAGCCTGAAGTTCTTGCTCTCTCTCCTCCATCTCATCTATTTTGTGCTGCAGCTCTTTCTTCTCAGCCTGCCCCTTTTGCTGAATTTCCTCTTGCTTTCCTTCTGCTACCTGCTCAAAAAGTTACAGAATACTTGTTACTCTTAACAGAATGTTTCATATAAAATTGTCATATATATTTGCATTGGTGTGATATACAGACCTCCCTCACAAGAGGCAGAGGTGGACAGAGTTAATTGAAGACATACGCAGCATTGCTAGGAAAGGGGAAGTGCTACTGACAGGAGATTTCAATATGCCAGATGTTGATTGGCACATTCCTGCTGCAGTATCATCTAGAAGTAAGGAGATCTTGGATTCTCTACAGGGAGAACTATTCAGACAATTGGTAACAGAACCCACACGTGAAGGGGCCATACTGGACTTGGTGCTTACCAATGGTGAAAGTGTTTCTGATGTTGTAGTGGGAGATCATTTTGCATCCAGTGATCACCAGATGGTGTGGTTCAGTATTAGGAATAGGGCTGTTAGAATCCATTCAAAGGTGAGGATCTTAGACTATAGGAAGACTAACTTTGCCAAGATGGGCCAATACCTCAGGGAGTCGTTAGTGGGATGGGAACAGCTGGGGGATGTAGAAAAATAGTGGGCAAAACGGAAAGGGGATATTTTAAGGGCAACCAACCTTTTTGTTAAAATGGTAAATAAAGGTAAAAGGAAAAGGAGACCGCTATGGCTTTCGAAAGAAGTAGCTGAAAAAGTGAAGAAAAGGGGAGGCCTTCATGAAATACAAGAGATCACAGAGAGAGGAAGACAGGCATTCTATATTTGGAAAAACTTAGAGAAGCTAGCAAAGTAGTCAGGAAGGCAAAGTTTCAAAAGGAGGAGGAAACAGCCAATGCAATAAAATGGGAGGATAAGATATTTTTCAGATATGTTAGTGAGAAGAGGAAGGACAAAAGTGGAATTGTCAGACTCAAGGGTGCAGGGGAGGAATATGCAGAAGCTGATAAGGATAAAGCAGAATTGCTTAACAAATATTTCTGTTCTGTGTTCACAGATGAAGAACCAGGAGCAGGTCCTCAGAAAACACCCACAAACAGGAATAGAAGCGAGGGACATCTTGAACAATATTCAGAAGACTGTGTTCGTAAGAAACTAGCTCAACTTAAAGTAGACAAAGTGATGGGACTGGATGGGATATACCCTAGAATACCGAGGGAACTTGGGGAAGTTCTAGCAGCTCCAGACTGACTGACCTTTTAAATGCCTAGTTGCAGTCGGGAGTGGTGCCGAAGGACTGGAGAGAGGCTCATGTGGTGCCTTTACACAAATGCGGACGTAAGGATGTGGTTGAAAACTACAGGCCGGTTAGTTTAACTTTGGTGGTGAGAAAATTATTGGAAACGCTGCTGAAAGAGAAAATAGTGAGGTTCCTGGAGTCCAGCGGATTACAGGATCCGAGGCAGCATGGATTCACCAGAGGCAGGTCTTGTCAGACAAATCTGATTGATTTCTTTGACTGGGTGACCAGGGAGTTGGACCGAGGGAGAGCCCTAGATATGGTGTATTTAGATTTCAGTAAAGCCTTTGACACTGTTCCTCACAGGCGACTTATAAACAAACTGAGCACCCTAGGGATGGACCCTAAAGTTACTGCTTGGGTTAGAAATTGGTTGGGTGGGAGGCAACAAAGAGTACAGGTAAATGTAGCTCACTCTGAGGAGAAGGATGTTACCATGTTTGGACATATTCTCTTTAGTATAAGTCATCATCCAGTCGCGGCAGCAATCTATAACTGCTTGCATATTTATGGAATTTTTCAATGCTTCAGTGAGTAATTTTGTAACGATTCAAAGATACGTACACAGTGATTTAGAGCTCCTCTTATTTTCCATTTTTTGATAACTAGTACCAGATATATGAGAAGTCATTTTTTGCGTGTGGATTTCCAATCATTCCATTTTTTAATGTTGGTCTTATGGTTACTTTTCCACAATATAGTTCATATGATGTACCTTTTACACTTTGTTTATTTATATTTCAGTGATTTATATCCTCATTTATATGCAACATATTTCTGAAGGTATTTATATGGTTTCTTTTACTCCTTTGTATCGTTATTTATTTATTTATCTATTTATCATTTTACATTGCATCATTAGATGGGTATCCCCCTCCATTGCGAGGTTCATGTCCGATTATACATGCTTTTACTATACACACATTAGTTATGTCTCATTCTTAATTTTGTTTCAATCAGTCATTCTATTCATTCACGATAGTACCGGTTTGACTGTATCCTCCTCATCTCCTTCCATTTGGATTTTTATGTGATGGTTTTCTTATGTGATTGTTTTATTTTAGTATGCTCTCTATTTCATATTTATTAGTTTATTTCAGTATAATATTACACATCATTGATATCATTTATTGTTTTTGATGATATCTCATGCAGATACCTTGCCTCTCTCAACTGGGCTTTGTGTGGTAGCCAGGTTAACTGTCCTTTTTACATTAAATCTCTCTCCCCAAAGCCTGCTCTGTGTTAAACTTTTTTTCCTGTCCTAGCCTGCCTGAGTGAATCCTCCCCCTCCCCCCCCCTGCTGAGGTATTGTGTAGTCTTCTTCCTGTTTCCCCCATGTGTGCATAGTCTGTTTTAGTCTGCTTTTCTCTGATCAGAGAAGAGCAGTGCTTTTTACAGTGCTCTGCTAAAGAAGTGGATATTGCCTCCTGTGACACCTTGCTGTGAGTTCTAGCTGTTTATTAATTATTGATTGTTTGTCTAACTGTTTATTTAATTATTTGTTTGTCTTAGTGGTGTGCTAGTTCAGCCTTCTCAGTTATAACTTACCTTGCCTCTCTCAACTAACTGGGCTTTGTGTGGTACCCCCCTCCCCCATGCTGAGGGTTCAGGACAGGGTACCTTGTAACTGCCCTCTTTAATAGGACTTATCTCCCTCCCTCCCCAGCACCCACCCACCCCTGGAGTAATTGTAGTTTTATAGGTACTTGCACATCATTGAGGAAAGGGGCTGCTCTCAGGTGCAGCTCGTTATCCAAATCAGTCATACACAAAGGACCTGAGATTAATTACTTAAGCTTCAGGTACACAAGGTGTATTAGGGGTATTAGATACACTTTTATTGGTATAAGCATCTACACCAATCCTTATTATATACAGAATTAAAAAGACCTAAACACAAGCTTTAAACTAAGATGCAGACAGAAGTCCAGCAACGAGATGGGGGGTTCTCCGGTCTTTTGCATTGAGTGTCACATGTATGATTTTCTCCCAGTTGGTGAGAGGTCCTACGTATGCACTAAGTGCAAAGAACTCTTTGCTCTCAGGGAACGAGTCCGTTCTCTAGAGGCTAGAGTAGCAGACCTGGAAGACGTAAGAAAGACAGAGAAGTAAATGGACGAGACCTACAGGGATACAGTCCTGAAGTCCCACCTCCAGTCTGGCAGCATCCCTGTTGCCATGGAGAGAGGTCACGTGACAGGAGAGCATCACCCTGGTGTGGCAGGAAGTGATCCTGTAACTAGGACCTGTCCTCCAAGTGATGCAAAACCCTCTCGCACCGAGGACGTTTCTCCAGGGCCATGTCCCCACGAGGGGAGGGTCAGGACAGCTGTTATAGTTGGTGATTCAATCATTAGGAATGTAGATAGCTGGGTGGCTGGTGGACGTGAGGATCGCCTGGTAACATGCCTGCCTGGTGTGAAGGTAGCGGACCTCACGCACCGCCTAGATAGGATCATAGATAGTGCTGGGGAGGAGTCTGCTGTCTTGGTACATGTTGGTACCAATGACATAGGAAAATGTGGTAGGGAAGTTCTGGAGGCTAAATTTAAGCTTTTAGGTAGGAAGTTGAAATCCAGAACTTCCAGGATAGTGTTCTCCGAAATGCTTCCTGTTCCACGTGCAGGACCCAAAAGACAGGCAGAGCTCCGGAGTCTCAATGCGTGGATGAGACAATGGTGCAAGGATGAGGGTTTTGGATTTGTTAGGAACTGGGGAACATTCTGGGGAAAGGGGGGCTCTTCCGAAGGGATGGGCTTCACCTTAATCAGGATGGGACCAGACTGCTGGCATTAACCTTTAAAAAAGAGATAGAGAAGCTTTTAAACTAGAAAATAGGGGAAAGCCGACAGTCACCCAGGAGTGCATGGTTCGGAAGAAGGTATCCTTGAAGGATACTACCAACAGCAGTGAGGTTCCAAAAGGGAGTATAGTAGCCCAAATGCCCTTGAGTAAGGAGCAGACAGAGCATAAAGATTCCAAATTACCCTTGCCTACCAATAGCCAGATTAATATGAATAAAATACAGTCTCTAAAATGCTTGTATGCCAATGCTAGAAGTCTAAACAATAAGATGGGAGAGTTAGAATATATAGCACTAAATGAGAGGTTAGATATGATTGCACTCTCAGAGACATGGTGGAAGGAGGATAACCAGTGGGACACTGTGATACCTGGATACAAACTATATCGTAATGATAGAGCTGATCAAATTGGTGGAGGGGTTGCGCTCTATGTTAGAGAGGGCATTGAGTCAGAAAGGATTAAAGTTTTGCAGGGAACAAAATTTGCTGTAGAATCTCTATGGATTGAAATTCCATTTATGAAGGGGAAGGTGATGGTAGCGGGAGTATACTATCGACCACCTGGCCAGAATGAACAAATGGATGATGAAATGCTCAAAGAAATCAAGGAAGCTAACAAAAGTCACAACAGAGTAGTAATAATGGGTGATTTCAATTACCCCGGTATCGACTGGGTCAGTGTCACAGCAGGACAAGCTAAAGAGATAAAGTTTCTAGATGGAATAAATGACTGCTTCTTGGAGCAGCTGGTTCATGAACCGACCAGAGGGGAAGGCATACTGGACCTAGTCCTTAGTGGAACGCCAGATCTGGTGCAAGAAATAAGGGTGTTGGGACCACTTGGCAATAGTGATCATAGTATGATCATGTTTGATTTAATTAGTGGAGGACAGATAGTAAAGGCATCCACAGTACTACCTTTTAACTTTCAAAAGGGAGACTATGATAGAATTAGGAATATATTTAGGAAAAAACTAAAAGGAGCGGTTCCAAAGGTTAAATACTTACAGCAAGCTTGGGTGTTATTTAAAAATACTATCCTCGAAGCCCAGACCAGCTGTATTCCACACATTAAGAAAAGTGGAAGAAAGTCCAAAAAACTGCCAGCATGGTTTAAAGGTGAAGTCAGAGAGGCTGTTGCTGCCAAAAAAGCAACCTTCAGGAAATGGAAAAAAGAGCCAAATGATGAAAACTGGAAACAGCACAGGCACTGGCAAGTTAAATGCAAAGCATTGATAAGGCAGGCAAAACGGGAATTTGAGAAGAAACTTGCTACGGAAGCAAAAACACGAAATAAAGACTTTTTCAAGTACATTCGTAGCAAAAGGCCTGTGAGAGAGTCAATTGGACCATTAGATGATAGAGGGTAAAAGGGGCAGTAAGAGGAAACAAGGCTATAGCAGAGAGACTGAATGAATTCTTTGCTTCGGTCTTTACTGAGGAAGATGTAGGGATGTTACCCAAGACTGAAGTGGTATTTAAAGGTGATACTGCAGAGGAATTGAGAGAAATATCACTACACCGGGAAGATATATTACAACTATTTGATAAACTGAATAGTAGCAAATCACCTGGACCGGATGGTATACATCCCAGAGTGTTGAAAGAACTGAAATATGAGATTGCAGACCTGCTATTGGTAATCTGTGAACTTTCATTAAAATCATCTGTAATACCTGAAGATTGGAGGGTCGCCAACGTAACACCAATTTTTAAAAAGGGTTCCAGGGGTGACCCAGGAAATTACAGACCGGTGAGCCTGACGTCAGTACCAGGGAAAATGGTAGAAACCATCATAAAGAACAAAATTACGCAGCATGTAGATAGTCATGGCCTAATGGGAGACAGCCAACATGGCTTTAGACAAGGAAGATCTTGTCTTACTAATCTGATATGTTTTTTTGAAGGTGTGCATAAACAGGTAGACAAAGGTGAGTCAGTTGATATAGTGTATCTGGACTTTCAGAAAGCTTTTGACAAAGTCCCCCATCAGAGACTTTTGGCGAAGCTAAAAAGTCATGGGATAGGAGGCAGTGTACTATTGTGGATCGGGAACTGGTTAAAAGATAAAAAGCAGAGGTAGGGCTAAATGGCCAATATTCCCAATGGAAAAAGGTGAATAGTGGAGTACCCCAGGGATCTGTACTGGGTCCGCTGCTTTTTGACATATTCATAAATGACCTGGAAAAGGGAATAACTAGTGAGGTTATCAAATTTGCAGATGACACAAAACTGTTTAAAGTTGTTAAAACCCAAGAGGATTGTGGAAAACTGCAGGAGGATCTGGATAAATTGGAAGACTGGGCATCCAAATGGCAGATGAAATTTAATGTGGACAAGTGCAAAGTTATGCACCTAGGAAAGAACAACCCACACTATAGTTACACGATGCAAGGCTCCACATTAGAAACCACCACCCAGGAAAAAGATTTAGGAGTCATTGTGGATAACATGTTAAAACCCTCCGCCCAGTGTGCAGCGGCGGCCAAGAAAGCAAATAGAATGCTAGGTATCATAAGGAAAGGGATGGAGAACAAAACAAAGGATATTATAATGCCTCTGTATCGCTCCATGGTACGACCGCACCTTGAATATTGTGTGCAATTCTGGTCACCGTATCTTAAAAAGGACATAGCGTTATTAGAAAAAGTACAGAGAAGAGCCACCAAATTGGTGAAGGGGTTGGAAGGCTACTCCTATGAAGAGAGGCTAAGAAGGTTAGGGCTCTTTAGCCTGGAGAAGAGACGGCTGAGGGGAGATATGATAGAGGTCTATAAATTAATGAATGGAGTGGAACGGATAAACGTGGATCAATTGTTTACGCTATCAGAGTATAGAAAGACTAGGGGACATGTAATGAAGCTACAGGGTAAACTATTTAAGACAAATAAGAGAAAATATTTTTTCACATAACGTGTAATCAAACTCTGGAATCTGTTACCGGAGGATGTAGTAAGGGCTGTTAGTATAGCTGGGTTTAAAAAAGGTTTGGACAAGTTCCTGGAGGAAAGGTCCATAAACCACTATTAAAAAGGGACCCAGGATATCAATGCTTGACCCAGTACAAGCATTGTGGAACCTGTCTTTTGGGGATATTGCTAGGTACGTATAACCTAGATTGGCCACTGTTGGAAACAGGATACTGGGCTTGATGGACCTCGGTCTGACCCAGTATGGCATGTCTTATGTTCTTATGTGTTTTTAGAATTGGTATTAGATTATTTATTTAGTAGTGATTGTGTTTTTTAATGTTATAATATTTGCTTGGTTATTATTATAACATTTTTATATTTTTTTGATTATTTATTGTTTATTAATTTTTTTTTATTTGTTCTCTTTGAGGTTTGCCCTCTTATATGTTTACCCCCCTGAGGAAGGCCGTTGGCCGAAATGCATAGGGGTCAGCAATTAAAGTTTTTATCTGAACTACTTGCCAGTCCTCGTATCTGTTTCTTGGTTCTAGCAGAATAATCAGCCAAGCAAGCAGTTGAAGTCATCTGATGCTATACACGTGAAGAATTTCCTAGATAAATCTACAAAAACCTAGGCAGCTCTTTAAAGGCATGTGCATTACTTCCTACTCGGCTACAGTTGTATGGGGCACCCTCAGTCCTATACAGAAACATAAGCCAATTCCAAGAAAGAGGAGAGTGGGAATGTGTGGCAGGTTATGCTATGGTCCATGAAGAACAGAGACTCATGCTTCCTCTGTAGACAGACAAGCAAGATGGACTGGCCCACCTATGTGGAAATCTCAAAGAGTGCCTTCTAAATCATAAAAGGATTCACAGTAAACTACAATGAGAAAACATTGGAGGCAGATGGGGGGAAATGGAGGGGGAGGGGAGGGAACTGGGGGAGGGGGGCGGAGAAGTTTTTTTTTTTTTTTTTTAATACACCAAAGTTGATGCAAAGTAATATAACAGATCCAAGGGGGTTGAATTGGATTCTATTCCTAAGAGACCCCACCTGACTAGACCTACTGACATGTTGAAAGTTATCACTAACAAGATGTAGATATTGACAGAATTCTATTGCAGCCTTGCAGGTCTTCTCAATGGAAGCTGATATTAGATAAAACCACCACCATAGCGCAGACATGGATCTTTGACATACCCTTCCAAAGTTGGTCCTGCCTGGGTATAACAAAAGATGTAATGTGTTACCCAATTAGAAATAGTACATTTGTTGACAAGTTCAGGCCTATTGTGATTAAGAGAAGCAAAGTGCTAGGTGGACCTTAGGGTTTTGGTCTGCTTCAGACAGAAGGCAAGTGCTCTCTTGCAATCCAAACAATGCAGTGTTTGCTCATTTAACATCTGACCTGAGAAAAAATGAGGGGAAAAACTGCTTGATTAAGAAATAAATCTGATACCACCTTAGACAAACTTGGAAAGAATGTGCAGCACACCCTGTTTGTAATAAAATTTAGTGTAACAAATCACTAAGGCTTGGAGTTCACCAACTCTGCATGCTGAAGCGACTTCCACTAAATATGTGACCTTCCAGGTAAAGTACTTGAGCCCACACAAATTCAGAGCCTCAACGGCGGCTTTCATCAGCTGGGGTTAGAACCATGCTGAGGACCTATGGTACAGAGGAAAGCTTGATTTGACGCAAGCCCCACATAAACCTAACCTCTAGGGTATGTACAGGGATATACTCCCCTGCTGCATACTTGGTGTCCAATGCACCAAGATGGGCACCGATAGAGCTGGGTCTTGAGTACCTTCTCTAACTTTCAGAGTCAGGTGTCAAGTGGGGAACAGTATCAGCTGTTGTTCCTTCAATAGAGACCACTGTTTGGGATGAGTCTGTTTTACCAAAAACCTTGGAAATCTTAAAGATCATAATGAAAAGTAATATCAGCTGAAGTCTGCTGGACTTGATCTCAGTCCTTAAGGTAACGTTTGAGGGAGGAGTTGGCTAATTTCTTGACCATTGGTTTACTCATCACCAGGGGAGGTTGAAGATAGAGGCAAGCAACCATCTGTCCAAGCCTTAAAAAAAACCACACACACACCTACTGTATCTGGACCAATAACTGTAGAAACTGCCATCCAATTTCAAACTTACCGCTCTTTAGTAAACCGATTGAATAATTGGATGATTTACTTTATTAGAGGTAGGTCTTGTCAGATGAATCCGATTTATTTCTTTGACTGAGTGACCAGAGAATTGGATTGGGGAAGAGTACCAGATGTGATATTAAATTTTAGCAAGGCCTTTGACTCCGTTCTGCATCGGCAACTTATAAACTGATTGCCCTTGGGATGGACCCTGAAATGACTGACTGGGTGAGAAACTGGCAGAGTGGGAGGCAGAGGGTAGTAGTAAATGTAGTTTACTCTGAAGTTAAGGGTTGTTACCAGTGGCATTGCTCGGTCTGTTCTTTATAACATTTTTGTAAGTGATATCGGAGGTGGTCTTTTGGGAAAGGTATGCCTCTTTGCAGAAGATACCAACATTTCTAACAGGGTAGATACCTTGGAAGGTGTGGATAGCCATAAAGCGTAGTTATTCACCTGTAACAGGTGATCTCCAGGAACAGGAGGCATTGAGTCTTCACATATGGGTGACATCGGCACCAACAAAGCCCACGTGGGAACACTCCCTAGTGTCCTATAGGAAAGCTTTTGGGAGCATCCCACTGCGCCTGGGTAGCTGCCTTCTCGCCTTTCCACTCTCCCTCCTCAGTTGGGTTTGTAGCTGAGAGAGAGAGAGAGAGAGAGAGAGAGAGAGCGCGCAACTCCTAGGGGAGGAGGGTGGGTTGTGAAGACTCAATTCCTGCTGTTCCCGGAGATCACCTGTTACAGTTGAGTAACTATGCTATCTCCAGGAACAAGCAAGAATGATGGGACTCCCTAACTTGGAGATGCCAAGGAGATGACCCCAGAGAGAGCGGTGAAACACAGGCTTAAGTGGGTCATGTATCCTCTCAAGGATCTCTGGTATCGAAACCCGGAACAGGGGGTAGGAGTTGATCTAAGTCTGAAAGAGATGCTGGAGAACAGCTTGGCCAAACAAGGCATCCCGACGGGAGTCCCTGTCCAAGCAATAATGGGCCGCAAAGGTATGGACAGAGGACCAGGTTCTGCTTTGCATATTTCATCAATCGCCACTGAGCATAGGTTTGCCATGGAGGCAGCCATTGCTTGCACATTGTGTGCTGTGACCACTGTTCCCTCTAAGCTGTGCGCGTGTGCGTGCGCACACACCTCACCGAGTGAGCGCACATACTATACAACAGAGCGCACAAAAATTACGGTTCTGATTCTGATAGAAAACACAGATGTCTTAAAATTTAAAAGCTGTGATTGTAATTACTAGAAATTTTCCGCTTCATTTAGTAATCGTCTATTTTCATTTAATTTGATTAAAATCAATGTGGTGATCATAGGGGACTTCCGGTCTGGCAATGAGCTGACCAGACGTGCTCTGATCAGCTCCGGGTAGAATACCCCGCAAACCTGCTAAAAATCTGATCCCACACCGCCGTTTGCCTTCAAAACTGCCGACCCGATAGAACACTCTGCCAGGAGCTTTAAATTCCAGTTCTAGGGCTGCAGAACCAGTGCTAGCCCGATGGCAACGAAATCCGTTCGGAGGGAGAAGCCACGTGCAGTGGAGGCCAAAGTGGCTGAAGGGGCCCCTGCTAGCCCGAGATCGGGGGATGGCTCTGACCTAGTGGCCGAGGTGAGCGCCGCGGTGGTGAGTGCACTAGACGCCCGCTTCCAAACCCTCACAGCAAGCCTTCAGACCCTTAATCAAAGTTTCTCCGAATTTACTGGGCGAATGGAGCAGGCTGAGGCGCGTATCGCGGAGGTCGAGGACTCCCAACATTCTCTCACGGCTAAGCTGGCTGCCCTCGAATCCGTTGTCAAACAACAGAGTGAGAAGCTGGACGATTTGGAGAACAGGGGGCGCCGCAAAAACTTACGGTTCGTAGGGATCCCTGAATCCGTGGGAGATGGAGCCCTCTTCAATTACCTGCAATCGTGGCTGGATCAACTTGTTGGCGGGGCCGACGGAGGCCGGGTAAAGCTGGACCGTGTGCACAGACTGGGACCCCGCAGAGAGCAAGCGCAGCGTCCCCGAGCAGTCATCGCCCGGTTCCAGGAATACCGACAGAAGGAGGAGGTGCTGCGCCTTGCCCGTAACCGCAGGGTTTCCGACCCTCCGCCTGCTGAACGCATCCTTGTCTTCCAGGACTATTCCGTCCTTGTTAGCCAACAGCGACGTGCCTTCTCTCCAGCCTGCGCCCAGCTTTTCGCTAGAGGAATCCGCTTTTCTTTGCTGTACCCAGCCCGTCTGAGGGTGGAGCACCAGGGCCGTGCAAGATTCCTCGCGACGCCGGTAGAAGCCGCTGCGTTCTTAGACTCCCTCAACGTGCCTAGCCCAACTCCTTCTTGAGGGCCCCCACCGATAGGCCCCAAAGACCTTGGACTGCCGTGGACTACTATGTGCCGGCTAGCCTGGATATTTCTTTTTTTACTTGCTTTTTTTCCCCCTGACCCATACTTTTGTCTTGGCCATCTTATTCCCTTATTTTTTCCTGTATTAATTTTTTTTTAGTCTATCAGTATTTAACTCGCATGGAGGCTTTGGGTTTTTGGAAGTGTTGCTTTGTTTCTCCTCTCCCCCCCCCTATTTTTTCCTATTTTTGATTTCTTTTCTATTGTTATTTATTTCATTCACTTTTTTTTATTTTTTTTTTTATTTTTTTTTTGCCGATTCTACTGGGCCTCGATTGCTCAGGGTTTTTTAGAATGGGCCCCATCACTGAAACGATCGCGGTGCATCCCTATGCCTGACGGCCTCCCTGCGAATGTACTAGGTCCTGGTAACAATGTAACGCTATGTAGCTTATGTGGAGTTACTTTGTCTCCATGTTGTATAGCTCGCAAGATTATTTTGTTTCAGATGCTGCTGACACTTGTTACACCCGCCTTGGTGGTGTTTCCTGGGATAGAGCCCTGGCCCCCCCAGTCTGGGTGCGATTACAGGGGTTGGGCCGTCTCTGTTTTTTTTTTTCTCGTCCCCCCCCCCCACCCCCCCCGTGCCGAACCCGCTCTTCGGGGGATAGGGCCTACCTATGCGCCTGCTGATAGGAGCAGAGGCACCAGGGGGGACTACTTTATGAGACTACAGTCACCATCGCTGATATCCCTGGTGGGTACGAAGATGGAGGGGGGGCTGCGATTCTGCGCGCGTTGCCCCCCGGAGGCGGACTCTCCTGGACTGCTTGGGGCCTGTCTACGTCCTAGGCACCGCCGTCCGAGCCCGGGGTGAAGGGGGGATGATGGGTTCGCCGTGGTGGGATGGGCGGTCCCCCTCCCCCCCCCCTCCTGTTAGTGAGGAGGGAAGAGCCCGGCCACCCCCCTGGCAGTGCGACGCCTGAGTGCACTGCTAGGGATACTGTTAGGGACACCCGGTGTCCCGGGCTGATGGGCCCGGTGACCCCTCGCTGGCACTTATGAGGCTGGGCGCGGGGGGGGGGGGGAACCGACAGGGCGACGGGGGGGTGCATGGACCTCCTGGGACTGCGATTGGGTGGATGCGGGAATGGGTTGAGTTTGCGATTATGGGAGACCCCTCCTTATATGATTAGGTAGCTCGGCCCTATGGGGGACATCCACAACGGGACACCTTTAGCATAGGGGTGGGAGGGGAGGGCATAGGGGGAGGGGTATCCCGAATGTCAGTGGAAGTTGTCCGACCGGGTGGGTGGACTTGTAGGACTTGGGGGGGGGGCAGGACGGGTGGAGGGAGGGCAGGGGGGGGGAGGACGGGAGGGGGGGAAGGGGGGGGAGGACGGGGGGGAGGGTGAGGGAGGGTATGGGGTCACTGGGCTTCTTTGGGTAACGTGGTGGTGTTGCGCCCTTAAACTGCTAGAGAGAGGGGGGTCCCAGGCTGGGAGGACCTCCCTACTATATGTATGCTTAGTCCTTTGCCGGATCTTTGACACTGCCTCATGCCTCTAAAGATTGTTACTTGGAATGTGTGCGGACTGGGGAGCCCGCTCAAGCGCTATAAGGTGCTGCAAGCCCTGGCTCGCCAAAAATGTGATATCGCCCTCCTGCAAGAAACCCACCAGACAGCCGAGGAGCATGCTAAGCTATGCCGTTCGTGGGTGGGTCAGGTCTGGGGTTCCCCTGCACAGGGACGGAAGGGGGGCGTGGCGGTCTTGTTCCACAAAAGAGTTCGCTTTTCGCTGAGCACCCTCACAGCGGATGACCTGGGCAGATATTTGCTATTGCATGGTTACCTTGATGGGAAATTAGTCACTATTGGTAACCTTTACGGGCCTAATACGTATGTCCCCAACTTCTTTTGTGACTTGGCCTCCCGGATTGAACAGCTTCCCGATTGTCCCTTGCTCATAGGGGGCGATTTCAATGGCATCCTGGATGTCGAATTGGATACTTCAACAGGGGGGGGGAGCCGGGACAGGGTCCCTGTGACCCGCATGTTGCAGAGATTCCGGAAACGGTTGGATCTGGTAGACCCCTGGCGATTGCTCCATCCCCTGGAAAGGGATTACACCCATCAATCTCGGGCGCACGGTTCGAGTGCCCGTATTGACTACATTTTGCTTTCGGGGGGAGCCCTTGCCAGGGTGGGAGAGACTCAGATCGGCCCGGTGGAGATCTCCGACCACGCTTGGGTGTGGTTGGAATTACACTGGGGGGCGGCCTCGTCTTCTGGGTCTCGACTCTGGCGCTTCCCGCTTGATCTTTACCATGATGCTCAGTTCCATGGCTTCCTCCGCCAGCGCTGGCACGAATTTTTGGACGATCATCGGTGTCATGAGGGGGACCCGGAACTGGTCTGGGAGACGGCGAAAGTAGTGTTGCGTGGCGATATTATCGGCTTTGCGGCCCGTAAGCGCCGGCTGCTCGCTGACCGCATCATACGTTTAGAACGACAGGTGGTGCATTTACGCCGCCGCTGTGCTCGTGCCCCACTGGTAACGACTAAAAAGCGGCTTTGGGAAGCTCAGGTGGCGTTAAACGAGCTAATACACCAACGGGCCAAGAAATCCCACCTTTACTACCGGTATCAGATGTATTGTCACGGAGACAAAACGGGGCGGTTGCTTGCCCGATGTCTGCGGGGACAACGCGGCTCCCGTCTGGTGGCTGCCCTGCGAGATGACACCGGTAGACTCCGCAGAGAAAAGGAGGAAATTGCGCAACTTTTCAGGACCTTTTTCCAATCTCTGTATGAGACCGAGAGGGTGCCGCCGGCTGACCTATGTGATTATCTGCAGGGCCTTGACCTCCCGCAATTGTCTCCAGCGCAGCGTGAGTCTCTGGAGCAGCCGTTGACGGCTCAGGAGGTCCAGGTGGTAATCACCTCAGCCTGTTGTTTCAAGTCGCCTGGTCCGGACGGCCTGGGCGCTGAGTTTTACAAGCTCTTAGGCGACACAGTGACCCCAACATTGTTGGCAGTCTATGACCGTCGTATTGAGCAGGGGGCCTTCCGATGGGGGAACAATCACGCTCATATTGTGTTGATCCCTAAGCCGGGCAAGGATCCCTTAGCGGCTGGCTCCTATAGGCCTATCTCGCTGCTTAATTTTGATTTGAAAGTATTAGCTAAGATTTTGGCTACTAGGCTGGCGGAGGTGTTGAGTCACCTCGTGCATGACTCTCAGGTGGGCTTTGTCCGGGGCCGCTACGCAGTGCGAAATTTGCGGAAAATTCTGCTTTCTCTGGAGTGGGCCCACCATCATCAACTACCTTCTTTGTTGATTAGTTTCGATGCCGAAAAGGCCTTCGATCGGGTGAATTGGGACTATCTCTGGGCACTTTTGCCGGAATATGGCCTTGGTACCCGTTTCTGCCGGATGGTGCGAAGCCTCTATGCCCAGCCGACGGCGGGGGTGGTTTGCAATGGCATCGCGTCGGAGGCTTTTGATTTAGGCCGTGGGACACGGCAGGGGTGTCCCCTCTCCCCCCTGCTTTTTGTCCTTTCCCTCGACCCCTTGATTAGGACCATCGAGGCCTCCAGAGAGATCTCCGGAGTGCGCATTGGCTCACAAGAATTCAAGCTATCTGCATTTGCCGACGATCTACTTGTTCATCTACTCTCCCCGAAGCGTTCCCTGCGTGGTCTGATGTTGGAATTTGACAGGTTTGGGAGAGTGGCGGGATTGCGCATCAATAAAGAGAAATCGGAGGCCCTTGATGTATCAGGCACTCTTCGGGGTGCGTGGGCCGGAGGGTTCCCGCTCAAATGGGCAACAGATGAGTTCATATATTTGGGGATTGCCCTGCCCAGTCACCCCGGCCAGTTGTATGGCCGTAATCTCGATCGGATCCTGAGACGCTTGCAAACGCAACTGCGGGCGTGGGGGGCTCTCCCACTGTCCCTCTCAGGGAAGATAGCGGCGGTACAGATGGTGATCCTCCCCCGCCTCCTTTACTGGCTTCAGACTCTGCCAGTGTGGCTGCTCCGCAAAGATCTCCGCCGCATCGAGGCCTGCTTTCACTCCTTTTTCTGGAGGGGAGGAAGGGCACGCATCCCGTGGGCCCGGCTATTGGGCAGGTGGCGTGCGGGGGGGATGGGTCTCCCGGATCTGCGAGCCTATGCCTTAGCCTGCCAAGCGCGACATCTGGCAGACTGGCTTGGTGACACTGCTCACTACACACCCCGGCATCTAGAGGAATGTTTTGTCGCCCCGCTCACTCTATTAGGGGTCCTGCATGGAGCCAACCCAGGTCTCCCCCGTTATATAAGGCAGAGTGTGTTGATCATCTCGGCGAAACGGACTTGGCAATATCTCAACACCCGCTGGGGTGAACCGTGGCAGACCTCTAGTTGGTTGCCATTGCGAGGGAATCTTTCTTTTCCTTCGGGCTCGGAGTCGATACTTTTTCAGGATTGGGATAGCCGTGGAATCAAGCTCCTTGGCCACTTGGTAGAACCCTCGGGAATCTGCAAATCCTTTGGGGCGCTGGGCCGGGAGTGGGGCCTTTCCCCTCGGCACGCCTATGCTTATATTCAGGTGGCCCACTATATATCCTCCTTGCCGCGAGAGGCACTCTCTGCTGAGAGGGCTCAGCGGATTCTGGATTTCCTTGGCCTTGGGGGCGACGCTCCGGTATCGATATCTGTCCTCAAAGTCCGAGTGGCTGACCTCAGTCCCGCCCCGGACTACCGGGAGGTGGAGTTGGCTTGGGAGGGGGAATTGGCATGTCCAGTGCCCCCTGGCACGGTGCGGGCGGCACTCTCCCGCATAGTTGGCCTAGCTCGAGGGATGCGTTGGAGAGAGGTCCAGTTTAAGTGTCTCACTAGAGTTCACTTCTCCCCGCGGCGGGCGCTGCGGAGCCGACTCACTACAGACGGTCGTTGCCCCCGTTGCTCGGAGCCCTTGGCGACCCTCCTCCATATGTGGTGGAAATGTCCATCTTTGCAGCCCTATTGGCTTAAAATCTCTTCCTTTTTGGGGGGTCTTCTTCAGCAGCGCATCCGGTGGTCGGGCTCCCTTGTGGTGCTGGACTCCCTACCCCCCCCATGCCCAGGAAAGAAGGGGGAACGGCTATTGGTCCGAAAGGCTTGTCTGGTGGGGAAGGCGCCGATCCTTCGACTGTGGAGGGATCCCCAGCCCCCTGCTTTCGGAGAGTGGAGGAACAACTTTCACCAATTGATGCAAATGGAACATCGCTGGGCGCGGGGCAGTGTCAAACGGTGGCCGGCCTTTATGGCGGTTTGGGAGCCTTACATTGTACAACTGGGGCCCAGAACTCGGAATGAGATTCTACAGTATGGGAGCTGAGCTACTACCTTGCGTGGTACATGGAGGATTGATTGTGCGACGGGCAACACCACCTGTTGTATCTGGGGGGGGGGGGGGAGACAGATGGGAGGGGAAGACAGCATGGGGGGTGGGAGGGGAGGGGAAATACTTCGTTAAATGCCACCTCATGATTCTCTTTGTATTGCCCGGGGGGGCGGGGATCAGAGTACACCACGCCCTCCCGGTCCCTCTGTTTGCTTATATGTACTTTGTTGTACTGTTTATGGTGGATTATAAATAAACTATTTAAAAAAAAAAAAAAAAAAAAAAAAAATCAATGTGGTGTACATACTGTATTCTGACATGTAGTCAAATTTTAAAGTATATAACTCCGAGTGTCGTTATGTGGCGCACAAAAATTTAGCCTTCCTTCAAAAGCTGCACAGCTGATATTTTATGCGCACACAGCCTACAGAAAATTAGAGGGAACATTGGCTGTGACATGACCTTCAAGAGAAAGTCCCTTACTCTCATAGGTAAAAGATATACAGTCTGCAAGCCATTTGGAGAGTGTTCTTTTGGAAACTGGTAGACCTAGGTGACTCGAGTCAAAAGCAACAAAAAGCTGTGAAGCCTTTCTGTGCTGCCTAGTTCTCTGAAGATAAAAGGCCAAGGCACGCTTGCAATCCAGAGCATGTAGACTCCCTTTCTGCACTAAAGGCATGAGGTCTAGGGAAGAAAACAGGAAGGTAAACCAACTGGTTTAAATGAAAAGGCAAAACCAACTTTGGCATAAGTGAGGATGAGTCCTAAGGACTACTTTATCATGGTGGAACCGTGTATAAGGAAGGTCAGCCACTAATGCCTGGAGCTCACTGATGCGTCTTGCAGAAGTGAGGGCAATTAGGAAGATAACTTTCATAGAAAAATTTCAGAAATGTAGTGGTTAGAGATTCGAAGGGTGGTTTCATGAGCTGTTCAAGGACAAGATTGAGATCCAATGCCACAGGTAATGACCTAATGGAAGGCTTAGTTAAGAGTAGACCCCTCATGAAGCGTGCTACAAGCAGCTGAGAAGAGACAGGTTGTCCATCAACGAGCATGTGGAAAGCCACAATGGCACTTAGGTAGACCTTTACCGAATTGGTTTTGAGTCCAGAGGATGAAAGGTGCAGAAGATACTCAAGTAACGCCTCCACAGGAATGGAAAAAGGATTAAATTCCCTTTTTGAACACCAGATTGAAAACCTTTGCCACTTGAAGGCGAAAGCACGCCTCGTGGAAGGTTTCCTTGAGGCCAATAGGATATCTTTAACCTGTTGAGAGAGGTTAATATCTTGGAGTTCTAAGCTCTCAGCAGCCATGCCATCAGGTGTAAGGACTGGGTGCAGAAGCATCCAGTTCTCCTGGGACAGGAGATCCAGAGCACATCCCAACTCCAGAGGTTTGGCTTGAGAGAGACGTAGAAGCAGTGGATACCACATTTGACATGGCCAAAGTGGGGCTATGAGGAACATAGGAAAGGGAGGAGGAGTTAAGGGAGGAGTGGCTCAGTGGTTGGGACAGGTTACCTCAGGCCGGAAGTTCAATTCCCACATGGGGGACAAGCAACCTCAGGCTGGAGGGACTGGGGTCTCTGGTCCCATGGCCACTCCTTGTGGCCTTGGGCAAGCCACATAACCCTCCATTGCCTCAGGTACACTTAGATTGTGAGCCCTTCGGGGACAAGGGAATAAAAAGTACCTGTTAGTATACATGTAAACCGCACTGATTCTAAAGAGCGCAGTATAAAAAAATAAATACAAATCATGTAGCCCCTGTCTCTTCGTAGTTTGAAAAGAGTCTTGGGGACAAAGGGAATGGGAGGGTAGTCATATAGGAAGTCCTGACCCCAGTGGAGGTGGAAAGCATCCATTGCCTGACCGTTCTGAGCAGGTATTCTGGAACAGAAGCAGGGAAGTTTGGCATTCTGAGGACTTGCAAACAGATCTATATCTGGGGTTCTCCAGATCTGAAAGATTCGAGCCGTTTGATCCAAATGGAGAGACCACTCATGTGGCAGTAGTACTCAACTGAGTTTGTCTGCCAGGAGATTCTGTATGCCAGGGAGATACACTGCTAGTAAGTGGATCTGATGGCGTATGGCAAAAGGCCATAGATGCAGGGCTTCATTGCACAATGCTTGAAAACCTGTTCCACCTTGCTTGTTCACATAGAAAATGGCCATCTGATTGTCCATCTGGACAAGAACTGTTTGGGAGCGAAGGTGGTCTTGGAACACTCAGAGCATTGTGGATGGCTCTGAGTTCCAACAGATTTATGTGAAGTCAAGCCTCCTGCTGAGTCCAAAGACCCTGAGTAAAGAAATTGTCCAGATGAGCTCCCCAACCCAATTTGGACGCATCCGTCGTCAGGGTAGATTGGTGTGGTGGCATCTAAAAATGTGACCCTACGAGAAGGTTTTCTGGTGATTGCCACCATTGGAGGGACAAAATTAGATGTGCAGAGATCATGATTCTGTCCCCCAGACGACCTGATGCCTGAGTCCATTCGAAGCCAGGGTCCACTGAGCTGTGCATATATGCAGACGAGCATAGGGAACCACATGTACAGTGGAAACCATATGACCGAGCAACTGAAGCATTTCTCAAACAGTTAGGAAAGTCTTCATACCTGCCTGAGAAGCTAGTTGAACTATTTGATCGCAGTGGACCTGTGGTAGAAATGCCCTTGACTGCTGCATGTCTAGGAAAGCCCCTATGAACTCTAAGGTTTGAGAAGGGGTGAGTTGGGATTTTGGAAGATTTATTACAAATCCCAAGTGTTGTGCAGGAGAGCACAGAGCATTGTGCAGGAGAGCACAGAGCTGGCCTCTGGAGCTGACATTGCTCAGATGAGCCAGTCGTCTAAATAAGGGAAGATAAATATCCCTAGAGTCCTTAGGAATGCTGCCACTACTGCCATGCATTTTGTGAAGACACTTGGGGCAGAAGCCAGACCAAAGGGTACAACCTTGTACTGGTAATGTCTATCTTGAAAGAGGAATCGAAGAAACCTCCTGTGTTCTGCGTGAATAAGAATGTGTGTACACACATCCTTTAGATCTAGAGAACAAAGCCAGTCCTGACTCTGAAGGTAAGGGAGAAGTGTTCCGAGAGAGATCTTGAATTTCTCTCGGAACAGATACTTGTTTAATTCTCTGGGGTTCAGAATGGGCCTGTATCCTTCCTTTTTCTTTGGGATAAGGAAGTAGGGGAAGTAGAAGCCCAGGCCTTGTTGAGAAAGAGGCACCTCTCCTCTATCGTACCCCGAGCGAGAAGGGTGGTAATCTCCTGGCACAAGAGAGTGGTGAGAGGGGGCCAACAGCTGAACTTTCTTGGAGCAGATGGAGGGGGCATACTTTGGAAGTGAAGTTTGTACCCCTCTGCCACTATGGAGAGAGTCCAATGCTCTGTTATCTGGTGCCACCTTTGGGCAAAGTAACAGTATGCCTGGAATATTGACTAGCTCAGGAATTTCCAGAGGTAGGACAGCTTAGTTCTCTAGAAAGGAGTCAAAGACCTTGTGGAGGCTGGGTCTGTTGAGCTGGCTGAGCTCTGGGGCCCTGAGCCTTCCTTTGTTGCTTAGGTTGTTGCTGTCCCTTCCGGGAAGCATGGACCGGACAGTGCATAGCATGGGTATAAGGATAAAACCTTTTTCTTGTAAAAAAGGGCTTCTTTACAGCCTTTTTCTTAGCCGGGTTGGCAGTGGTTCTAGAAAGCCTATTGAGAATGGTATTCTCGGACTCCAGCTGAGAAGCCTTGCCCTGCCAACCTTTGCCAAAGAGGATTTCCCCTGTGCAAGGGATATTCCCCAGCTTATCTTGCACCCACTGCTCAAGATCAGATGCTTGTAACCAAGCAATCTGACGTGCACCAATGGAAATAGCAGAAGTCCTGCTAATACACTCAAAACAATCAAAGGTTGCCCTGTTCATGAACTTGGAAACATTTTGGGAATGTTTAACAAATGCCAGGTAATCAGCCCTCTTGTCAACAGAGAGAAGAGGAGCCATTAGTTCTAAATCTTTAGCCACCTCCCGAAGGAACATACCAATGTAGAGTAAGAACTTATTCTGGCCGTATCATGGAGACCTGAAAACATTGACGACCGAAGGCATCGAGAGTTCTCGCCTCGCGGCCTGGAGGATTAGATGAATGTGTCTTGGCACTTTTGATTTGACACATTGCTGATTCCACTACCATGGAGTGGTATGGTAACAGTCTTCTGGAAACCAGGACACTGCGGTACCCAGTACATGGTATTGAGTCTTCAAGAATGTGGAGACACCATTAAGGGTTTTTACCACATCCTAAGCATGAGGTCATTCAATATCCGGTGAATGGGTAAGGTAGCAGCCTCCTTAGGGGCTGCTGGATACTGAAGAATTTCAAGTTCTTCAGCTCTTGGTTACTTCTCGGAGGTCACCATAATGGAGAGGCCCAGAGCCACATCCCGTATAGTCTTGAAAGGACATGTCCTCCAGAGGAGACATACGGCATTGTGGGGAAAGAGAAGGATCTTCCGGAAGAGCCTCCCTGGTACCGATCGATTCATCGGAATTGGAAGACTCAAAGTATCGATGGGCCGGGTGCTCCTGCCCAGCCTGCCAACGCTACCGATCAAAATCGGCCTCAGAACGCCTTGGTACCAGACCTTCAATGCCGGAAACTAACTCCAGGGTCAGTATGGGAGGTAGCATGGAGAGTGGCGCAATGGTCGATGCAGATACATTCGGTACCGGCACCGGTACCGATGACTGCAGAACCGATTGCAGAGGCTTCAGCAGTACTGAAGCTACTAGCAAGGCTGCTAAACTCCGCTCAATGGCCAGGATACACTGATCCATGGAACCAGCTGATGCTTGGGTATCGGTACCAGAACAGCAGGCCACGATCACAGAGCATAGCATCAAGAGCTCTCCAGAAGCCTCGGGAACATCTTGGGACCCCGTTAATGCTGTGGAGGCAAGGACCTCCCCCCAGGGTTGTTTGGCCGGTGTATTCTCTTCTAGGGCAATGCCTAAGGCATCTCGATGCTTAGAAGAAGGAGAACTACCCTTTTAAGATCGGCAAGTCTTTGAAGAAGACCTTGGTTTCGCTACCTGAGATCCATGGGAGGAAGATGAAGCCTCTGATGACGTCGATGCAAGGGACACTGCATACGAGGCAAAAAGGGTGCTGAGTTTCGCAGCTCTATTCTGCAGGTCCCTCTGTCATTTTCCTGCAGAGAAGACATTCTGATGGCAGATGGTCTGGTCCCAAACATTTAAGGCACCAGTCATGGGTGTCAGTAGCAGAAATGGTACTGCTACATTTGGAACACTTTTTGAAACCATTAGCTGGTTTCTCCATCTTGAGGGGGAAAAAAGGGGACTAAGGCCCAAAATGGCACCTAGGCACCTGGAGGGCAAGGGCCCTCAGAGAAAAAAAAAAGAGAAAAAAAAAAAGGAGTCCCCCCCCCCCCTTTTTTTTATTTTTATTTTTTATTTTTTTTTTAGATGAAAAGAAACACCAACAATGCTGGTGCTAGCGTCAACGGGAAGGCCACAAAAGTAGTAAATTTTCTGTGGTGACAGGAACTGCCTCCTGTCGGCTCCGCAAAAATGAAAAACTGAGGAGGAAGAGTTGGAAAGGCAGCTACACAGGCACAGTGGGATGCTCCCAAAAGCTTTCCTATAGGATGCTGAGGAGCATTCCCACGTGGGCTCCGTCGGTGCCGATGTCACCCATATGTGAAGACTACATTTCTGCTTGTTCCTGGAGATGGAGAGATCTAGCAAAGCTTAAAGAATAATTGAGAATTTGCTAACTAAGATTTAATGCTAAGAAATGCAAAGTTATGCATCTGGGCTGCAAAAACCCAAGGGAGTGGTACAATATAGGGAGTACTTTAGTGTGTGAAAGAGCAGGACCTGGGGGGGATAAGAACATAACATATGCCATACTGGGTCAGACCAAGGTCCATCAAGCCCAGTATCCTGTTTCCAACAGTGGCCAATCTAGGTCATAAGTACCTAGCAGTCTCCCCAAAAGACACAGGTCCCTCAATGCTTGTACTGGGTCAAGCAGTAATATCCTGGGGTCCCTTTTAATAATGGTTTATGGACCTTTCCTCCAGGAACTTGTCCAAACCTTTTTCAAACCCAGCGACACTAACAGCTTTTACTGGTAACAAATCCCAGAATTTGATTACACATTGAGTAAAAAAAATATTTTCCCTTATTAGTCTGTAGCTTCATTGCAAGTCCCCTAGTCTTTTTATATTCTGATGACAAACAAATTGATCTACGTTTACCCATTCCATTCCATTCATTAATTTATAGACCTCTATCATATCTCCCCTCAGCCGTCTCTTTTCCAAGTTGAAGAGCCCTAACCTTTTTAGCCTCTCTTCATAGGAGTATCCTTCCATCAACTTTACCATTTTGGTGGCTCTTCTCGGTACCTTTTCTAATAACGCTATATCCTTTTTAAGATACGGCGACCAGAATTGCACACAATATTCAAGGTGCAGTCACACTATGGAATAATACATAGGCATTATAATAGCCTTTGTTTTATTTTCCATTCCTTTTCTTATGATACCTAGCATTCTATTTGCTCTCTTGGCCGCCGCTGCACACTGGGCCGAGGATTTTAACATGTTATCCACAATGACGCCTAAATCTTTTTCCTGAGTGGTGGTTCCCAATGTGGAACCTTGCATCGTGTAACCGTAGTTTGGGCTGTTCTTTCCTAGGTGCATAACTTTGCACTTGTCCACATTAAATGTCATCTGCCATTTGGATGCCCAGTCTTCCAATTTATCAAGATCCTCTTGCAATATTTCACAACCCTCTTGGGTTTTACCAACCTTAAATAGTTTGGTGTCATCTGCAAATATGATAACCTCACTCATTATTCAGATGATCTTGAAGTGGCCAAACAGATAGAAAAGGCAAAGGAAAAAGCCAGAAAGATACTTAGGTGCACAGGGAGAGGACTAGCCCAAGGAGTCAAAAACTCCATCCCAGCTGGGCCAGAGTTAGTGCCTGGGTCTTAGGAGTCTTCTGCCTGCGAGGGCTGCGCTCTTGCCCCTTGGACTGCTGTCCTGCTGCAAAAAGAAAGGACTCCAGGGAGGACAATCCTGAGTCTGGAAGCTCTCCTCTCAGAAATGTCCCCCCCCCCCCCCAACACCAAGGGTCACAACTGCCAAAGACTCCCTAGAGGATGATGGGTGGCTCACAGCACAGTCACTGGATCCTCTGGCCAACTGGATATGCTTACCCATATCACCATCTGCCCTAAGGCAGGTAAGGCCAGACTAACCGCATCCCATGGCTTGGAGAGGGGAAGTAGGCCCTTCAGGAATGACTCAGAAGCTGCCATGCAAGAAGAGCGGAGTCCAGAATCCAGAGATGAGGCATCTCCCTTGCCACAGGTCAAACAATGTTTCCTGGAAGAAGACAGAGTTAAGGCAAGTACCACAGCAGCGCGCGCCAAAGCTATGGCTACCGAAAGCACGTATTACACTTATATTACAATGCACGTTACAGGTGCTAGGGAAGGAGTGCTTATTGGAGTCAGTTGGAGAGAACACGTGCCCGACAGGTGCACAATTGGTAAAAACGCTACTAACACATGCAGAAAGCAGCGGGAAACCCCTACAACATGCCAACGGTCACCAGCGGTCCACCCCAAATTCCAACCCAGCAAGACTGAATCGGGAGCCCCCAACAAAGACAATAACGAGATCAAGCCTTGGTACTCAATCCCTGAGAGCCCAAGGTAGAGTATCCACGCCAGATTCAACTCTACGCCTCAAACTGTTTCTCTGACTTGGCAGCACTATGTTTGAAGCGGCTGTCGGGCAGACTCCTCAGAGACTACTACAATCTTCGGGAGAGAGCAGGGGGACAGAGGTTGTGTGAGGCTGCTGAATTCTTCCAACCTTCCAGATCCTTCCAATTTTCTGGCTGCTCAACAGGCTCTTATCCAGGGTAAGAGCATGGAGCTGAACCAATTTTCCCTCCTCCTATGGCTACCTAAAAGAAAGATCTAGTAGAGCCTCCCACGCCATGCTCAAGTGAGTCTCACCCTCATCCTCTTAATATTCAGATTATTTTCCTTCAGAGAGGAGAAAACCCATCTACCATCTGCTGGAGATAAAGAAATACTGACGAGACCTCTGGTTGCTGAGGTGAATAGAGACAGAGGAGTGATATCATTGAAATCTCGACTTTTCATTGGTTCTTTGTCTCCACCAATGTGCTGGTAGGGGAACACAACCCACTTGTCTGGGCTGGTCTAGCAGGACGATATGGAATAATTCTTTCCCAGATAAAGTGACATCACTGACCCAGATGGCTGCTTGAGATCTGAGCTCTACCATTACCCTCCCAGAGACAGTTTTTGAGGTGAATTTAAGTTCTGGTAGCTTGTGAACACTGATTGAATGGGATGAGTAAGAAGACAAACCTCAAACTCAGTTTATGTGAACATGCCAGGGACCCAGAATAAAAGGGACAGTATGGCATCAACTACTAAGACACATAGCAAAGGTGAAGAGAGCAATGTGGACTGCACCGAGCAGGGCCATACTTCAGAGCAGCATCTTATGCCTATGTTCTGGGGATGGTTTACTGAACCCAAAGCCAAGCTAGTGACCATTCAGGCGGAAATTGCAACTCTTAACTTCAGACTTGCGATCCAACTTATACGTAGTTGGCCTCTGGGTGAAGTGGTGGGCAGGTTAACCACTCCACCCAGGTTGAACATGCGACAGCCATAGTGGAGCTGGAAATAAACCACATGCTGATGGACTAAGCACAAAAAGAATTGTTGGATAACATGGAAGATTCAGAAAACAGCTCAAACAGAGTAAAGCACAGGTGATCTCCGGAAACAGAAGGAATTTAGTCTTCACAAATGGGGGTCGTCAGTACCGACGAAGCCCACGAGGGAACGCACCCCAGTATCCAATAGGAAAGCTTCTGGGAGCATCCCACTGCACCTGCATTGCTGCCTTCCCACCTTCACAACTCTCCCTCTTCAGTTGAGCTTGTAGCTGAGAGAAGGAGAGAAAAGAAAACCTACAACTCTTAGGAGAGGAGGGTGGGTTGTGAAGACTAAATTCCTGCTACTCCTGGAGAACACCTGTTACAGGTGAGTAACTACGCCATCTCCAGGAACAAGCAGAAATGTAGTTTTTACATATGAGACTCCCTAGCTCCTGATGAAGTGACCTCAGAACCGGTGGAGGTTTACCTTGGAGTACGCCTCAAGAGATCATGGATCCCTCATGGATGTCTAGTATCGTTAAACTCTGGAACGGAGGGGTAGGAGCTGCCCTTAAGTCTGAAAGAGGTGCTGGAGAACAGCTTGACCAAACATGGCATCCCAGCGGGAGTCCTTGTACAGACAGTAATGAGCAGCAAAGATATGGATGGAAAATCAAGTTGCTGCTTTGCAGATTTCATCAATGGCTACAGAACGTAGATTTGCCATCGAGGTGGCCATGGCATGAACATTATGGGCAGTGACATGACCCTCAAGGGATAGTCTTGCTTTATCATAAGCAAAAGAGATGCAATCTGCTATCCATTTAACGATGCCTTGCGGTGCTCTTGAGTCCTTTGAAGATAAAATGCTAAAGCACGCTTGCAGTCGCAAGTATGGAAGGTTGCCTCTACCCTAAACAAATGTGGTCTCGGAAAAAAGACAGGAAGGTAAACTGACTGATTCAAATGAAAAGGAGATACCACCTTCAGCATGACTTGGGAGTGAGTCTTAAGCACAACCTTGTCATGGTGGAATCATGTGTAGGGTGGTCTGCCACCAAAGCTTGAAGTTCACTAATGCGCCTAGCTGAAGTGAGGGCAATAAGGAAGATGTCCTTCTATGTTAGAAACTTTAGCGAGGTCATGGCCAAGGGTTAAAAAGGCATTTGAGAAGTTGCCCTAGAACAACACTGAGATCTCATACCACTGGTGGTGGTCTGATGGGAGGCTTGGTCAGCAAAAAGCCTCTCATGAAGCGCGTTACGAGCGGCTGCGTGTAAATGGGTTGTCCATCCAAGAGATGAGAAGCTGCAACTGCACTTAGGTGAACTCTTACAGAGTTGGTCTTGAGACCGGATGAGGACAGGTGGAGGAGATACTGGAGGAGGGCCTCCATTGGAGCAAGAAGGAATCGAGATCCTTCTGGGAACACCAATGAGAAAATCTACGCCATTTGAAAGTGTATTAACAACTGATGGATGATTTCTTAGATGCTAACAGGATCTCCTTTACCTCCTGAGTAAAGTTAAGATCTTGCAATGCTATGTTTTCAGCAGCCATGCTGTGAGGTAGAGAAACTGCAGATTGGGATGCAGCAGCGTCCCCTCCTCCTGAGAGAGGAGATCTGAAGCAGATCCAAGATCTAGGGGTTGAGTCTGAGACAGATGTAGTAGGAGAGGAAACCAAGGTTGATGTGGCCAGCACAGGGCTATGAGTATCATGAAGCCCCTTGTCCACCTGGAGCTTGAAAAGCATCTTGGGGATTAGGTATACAGGAATCCTCGACCCCAGTGGAGGTAAAAAGCATCCACTTGCTGATTGCCCAATATGGGAGTCCTGGTGCAGAAGCAAGGAAGCTTGACATTCTGCGGAGTGGCAAACAGATCTCTGGAGTCCCCCAAGTCTGAAAGATGAAGGATGCTGTCTCCATATGGAGAGACCATTTGTTGGGGAGGAGGATCCGGCTCAATTTGTCTTCCAAGACATTTTGCTCCCCTTGGAGATACACAGCTTGGAGGTGTAGGTGATGGGCCATTGAAAAGGACCAGAGATGCAGAGCCTCCTGGCAGAGAGCCCAAAATCCTGTTCCTCCCTGCTTGTTCACATAGAACATGGCTACCTGATTGTCCATCTGGATCAGGACCCTGTGGGATCGTAGATGCTCTAGAAGGACCCTGAGGGAGATTAAGATAGCCCAAAGTTCCAGTAGATTTATCTGCAGTTGCAACTCCTGTTCTGTCCAGAGGGCTCAAGTGGAGAGAGTCCCTAGATGGGCCCCCCACCCCAGTTTGGAGGCATCAGTCATCAGGGTACATTGATGTGGAGGCATTTGAAAAGGTGACCCGACGAGGAGATTCTCTGGGAAACAACCCACTGAGGATGTGGCCAGGGGAGAAGGGGGGAGGCAAAGACTCAAATCTTGTTGCTGAGACGGCCTGAGGCCTGTTTCCACCGGGAGGCTAGAGCCTGTGATAAGGAAGCTTATCATAGCTCAGGAAGGAGCTATAGAAAAGGTGAAGTGACTCTGAACAAGCAACCTGTCAGTTCTGGTAGAAATAAGAAAACAGAATTTTCCCATAAAAGACTACCAGTCCCAGAATGCACCAGGTTTCCAGCAGCCATTAGAGGAGCTGAAGTGGGGAAACGTGTGTTCAATCAGGAGGGCTATGAGGTAATCCCTAAGCACTCATCTCAAAGGGCAGGGCCTGATTCAGCACAGCTGCGCTGTGTTAGGGAGGAGCACTCATCTAAGCAGAATAAAGGTAGAGTTTATTCTACAGAGAATTATCCTCAGGATCATCATCATCTTCATGATCAGCTTGGATATCCTCAGTTTCATTTAGAGGATCATCAGCAGCAGAAGCCAAACCGGACGGACAGAGAGGGAAAGAAACCCTTTGGAAGAAAGAGGAGAAAAGCCTTTGAGAGGTCTAGAAGAGTCCAGAGCAGTACATATACTGGGAGGCATTCCAAGGGCCAGCATACACCATTGGACTGGGGAAAGCCAGAGGAATGGTGCTGCAGAGCTAGGAATCTTCAGACGGTACCTGTGAGGGAGACAGCTGCACGTGGAAGGGACCCTAAGACCCGTGCCAGAAGGTATGTGAAGAGAGATCCAGTGTCCAGGGATCTGGATTGGAAGGCTGGACATAAGAACTGGACTACATACTGGCCAGGCTATATAGAGAGGAACTCTAACAGCAATGGAAGCTCAGGTATGAACACTGATCTATGCCCTAGCTATAACCTTGAAAGACAGCAGGGAAACAAGTATTCTCCTGAAAGTGCTCCATTGGGAGATTCATCTGTGCCAATCCATGATATTGAACCCATGCTTGTTGAAGAAGAGGGGGTGATAGCAGATGAAGAATATGTTTACATGGACTGCTCTCTGTCTAAACTCCTTTGGTGATTTTCTGTTATAAAGTACAGCAACCATCACAAAGAAATACAAACTTGTTCTTTAATCTACTCAGAAAAGCTCCTGAGTAGGATTTTTAGCCACGCAGTAGAAAGCAAGCCAGCTAAGGGGTTTCAGCTGGATAACTGCTAGCAATTGAGCCTTATCTAATTGCTTGTGAGCCCTGAGAGAATCACTTCTGAATCTAAGTGGGAAGATATAAGAAGTTAACCTGAAAAGAACAGTTTTTCCTTTCTTTGTGGCTTTTGGTTTGTTGTTTGATACATTGCTAAGAGAATATTAGCTAAAGCCTACAGAAAAGTCCAGTTTGTTGCCAACCAGGTCTTATTTCTTTTGCTTTGATTGCCTGATAAGTTAAAATGTTTTCCTGATTTTGTTTTTTTTCAAGTTTAACACTGAAAGCAAGTAACCTGATTTATGTGCTACCAAGCATATCTGTGTTGGGAGAAATAACCCCATAAATATCTTATTGGCTTGACCCAAAAGCACAACTAATTATTGTGAGCAGCTGTGTCTGGTGTGAATGAACTGCATTGCCCACAATCCCTTGCAAATCATATAGATATATGCACTTGCCAAGACTGTGAAGATTCTCACCCAGGCAGCCGTCTGACAAGCCGTGTGTGCATATGCAGATGGGAATATGGTACTACATGTACTGTTGAGACCATATGACCTAGAAGCTGTAGCATTTCTCAGGCAGTTAAGTGGTCTCTGAGACGTACATGAGATGCCAGTTAAATGAGTTGAGAACAGCAGGGCTGGGGTAGAAATGCCCTTGACTGCTGAGTGTTTAAGAGAGCTCCTATGATCTCTAGTGTTTGAGTAGGAGCAAGATGGGATTTTGGAAAATTTATCCCAAATCCCAAATGTTGCAGTACCTGTATGGGTCCACCAAGAAACAGCAAACTACCACGTAGGTAACAGAAACCAGTCAGGAACCGTGGCAGGAGGTTCAAAGTAACCTTTATTGATCCACGGATAAGGTGCGCCAAACCCAACACAGGCCGTGTTTCGTACACCACTTCCTCAGGGGTTATAGGCTCACTATAAAAATATATACACATACATGTGAAAACAACAGCAAACAGAAATGGTTGTATGAACATGAATACAAAAGAACAAATCATATTATACCACATTAATTAAATGAATCTGTAAATGAATAAATAAAAAAATAAAATATTAAAAAATAATAAATATTAAATAAAAATTATTAATTAAAAATATATTTAACAAAAAACTTTAATAATGATAAACAAATAAATAAAAAATTTTTAAAAAAACAAAATCTCATGATGCGATAACTCACTTGCTAAAATTATAACATATTGTGTTACAATAAAAAATATATTTTTCCATAATAGTGATAATGACAGTGAAAAATAAATTATAGTAATAACACTTAAAAACTGAATGTATCAACTATATATATGTATTTTTCCATAAATAACTTCTTATTTAAAATCCCGAGAACAGGAGAAAAAGGAGAAACGAACGGAGAAAATGAGGAGGAGGAGGACTTAAAAACCAAAAATTATATAAATTGTGAATGCCAATGCCCAACTTGAAGTAAAACTAAGGGGCTTGTTTACAACGCCGCGGTAGCGGTTTGCGATCGTAATCGGCGCCGCGGCCCCATTGATTACACTGGGGCCGCGGCTGCGATCGCGATCGCGAACCACTACCGCGGCTTTGTAAACAAGCCCCTAAGTATGAATTAAATTATATAAAAAAATAATAAATAAATAAAAAAATAAAAACAAATAAAAATATAATAAATACGTTAAAAAACATAATAAATAATTGTATATGCACACACATGTGTAAATTAAATAAAAATTAAAAAATTAAAATAAAATATAATAATATAATATAAAACAATAATAAAATCGAAAAATTGTGTGAACATGGAATCATTATTGTTTAAATATTACTAAAAAATGACAATAAATTAAAATTTATTGTCATTTTTTAGTAATATTTAAACAATAATTTATATAATTTTTGGTTTTTAAGTCCTCCTCCTCCTCATTTTCTCCGTTCGTTTCTCCTTTTTCTCCAGTTCTTGGGATTTTAAATAAGACGTTATTACTATAATTTATTTTTCACTGTCATTATCGCATCATGAGATTTTATGTGTTTTTTTAAAAAATTTTAATTTATTTATTTATTGTTTATCATTATTATTAAAGTTTTTTGTTAAATATATTTTTAATTAATAAGTTTTATTTAATATTTATTATTTTTTATATTTTATTTTTTTATTTATTCATTTACAGATTCATTTAATTAATGTGGTAAAATATGATTTGTTCTTTTGTATTCATGTTCATACAACCATTTCTGTTTGCTGTTGTTTTCACATGTATGTGTATATATTTTTATAGTGAGCCTATAACCCCTGAGGAAGTGGTGTACGAAACACGGCCTGTGTTGGGTTTGGCGCACCTTATCCGTGGATCAATAAAGGTTACTTTGAACCTCCTGCCACGGTTCCTGACTGGTTGCAGTACCTGTATGGTACAGGAGAGAAACAGGGAGACTAAGTCACCTAAGTAAGGGAAGACAAATATCCCTAGAGATTTTAGAAATGCGGCTACGACTGCCATGCACTTTGTGAAGATTCTTGGGGCAGAGGTGAATCCGAAAGGAAGGACGCTGTATTGATAGTGTCTTCCCTGAAACATGAAGCGCAGATATTTACTGTGTTCTGGATGAACGAGGATATGTTTGTACGCTTCCTTTAGATGTAGAGAACAGAGCCGGTCCCAACTCTGGAGATAGGGTAGGAGGGTCTCAGAGAGACCATCTTGAAAGTCTCATGGACGTTCAGGTTTCTGAGATCCAGGATGGGTCTGTATCCTCCAGTTTTCTTTGGGATGAGTAAGTACGGAGAGTAGAAACCCATTCCCTGTTGAGATGTTGGAACCTTCTCTATGGCACTTTGCGATAGACAAAAAGTCATCTCCTGTAGCAGAAGAGCAGTGAGAGGGGGTTGAGGATATTCCCCTACTAGGGTGGAGGGGGGCAGATTTTTTAGATGAAGTCTGTACCCTCTTTCACTATGGTCAGTGTCCACTGCTCTGAAGTGATGAGATGCCACCTGTGGGCATAATGACAGAGTCTGTCAGCAATGTGGAGGGGATGGGGGTTCTCCAGAGGCAGAGTGGCTCTGTTCTCTAGGAAAAAGTCACAAACCAGGAGCAGATTGAGCCTGCAGAGCTGGTTGAGTTTTAGGAGCCTGTGGCTTCTTTTGTTTGGGAGGCTATTGTCCCTTCTGAGCACCCTGAGGTTGGTATTGAGAAGCAGGGGTGTAAGAAAGATAAAACAACTTCTTCATATTAAAGAAAGTTTTCTTTGCAACTGCTTTCTTCTTAGAAGGGTTGGAAGTAGTCCTAGAAAGTCTATTCAAATTGGTATTCTCAGATTCTAACTGAGAATCTTTATCCTGCCAATCCTTGCCAAAAAGGTTTTCACCTGTACAAGGAATGTTACCTGGTTTGTCTTGAATCCATTGTTCAAGTTCTGATGCCTAGAGCCAAGCAATCCTGCGTGCACATATGCAGATTGATGTGGCTCAACTAGTGCACTCAGAGCAGTCCAAAGTTGCTCTATTGACAAACTTTGAGATGTTCTGGGCATGTCTGACCAGGATGAGGTAGTCAACTCTTATTATCAGGGAGAAGGGCACATTGACTCCAGATCCCTAGTAACCTCTTTGAGGAACATACCCATATAGAGTATGTATGAGCTTATTCTGGCTGAAAGCATGGAAGCCTGAAAACACAGATGCCCAAAAGCTTTGAGGGTTCTCCATTCTTTACCCGGAGGGTTAGAAAAATGTGTCTTAGAACTTTTAATTTGACACATTGTGGATTTCACTAACATTGAGTGGTGCGACAACTGTCTCTTTTGAAAGCTGGGACACCTGTACTCAATACATGGTATCGAGTCATCGAGAATGCGGAGAACTAGTAAGGGGTGTTTCCCACATCCGAAGCATGAGATCATTAAGAATGCGGTGAATTGGGAGTGTGGCCGTCTCCTTAGGAACTATAGGATATTGGAGAATCTCCAATTCCTCTGCTCTAGGTTCTCTCTCAGATGTCACTTATGGAAAGGCCCCTCGCTAATTCTCGAATAAATTCTTGACAAGACATATCCTCAGGAGGGGACATGTGCCATTCCGGAGAGAAGAATCCTCCGGTGTGCTCTGAAGTCTTTGGCTATCGGGCAATTCATCATCGGAAGAATTGTAATCGGAAAACTCAAAGTATCGACACGCTCGATGTCACTGCTCTGTTAAGGCTCCATACCTATTGAAGTATGCATCGGAGCAAGGGAACTACCTGGACGAACCCCCGGTACCAGGAATGGATTCGAGAGCAGGCATGGGTGGTAGCACATCGAGCGGCATATAAACAGATGCAGTTTGCATTGGTACCATAGAATGTGCCGTGTCGGCAGTACTGCCAGTAAAGATTTGACCGGCACCGAAGTCACCAGTAGAGTCGCTAAGTTCTGCTCAATGGCCAGGATACACTGATCCATACAGCCTGCTGATGCTTGGCTATCTATACCAGAGATGCAGGCTACTGTCCCAGAGCATGGCAACAGGAGCTCTCCAGAGGTGGAGGCCTTGGAAGCATCCTGGGACCCCTCGATGACTTTGGAGGAAAGGTCCTCTCGCCGGGGTTGTCTGGCTGGCCAATCCACCTCCAGGACAACACTCGAGGCATCTCTATGCTTAGAAAGAGATCTACCCTTGGGGGAAACAGTTTGTCTTCGAAGAAGAAAATTTATGCTTTGATACCTGAGATCCATGAGAGGAAGACTATGCCCTTGATGATGTCTATGCCAAAGAAACTGCATCTGAGGCAAAGAGTGTGCCTAATTTAGCAGCTCGTTTCTATAGGCCTCTGTCATCATTTTACAGAGGACACTCTGAAGGCTGGTGGTCGTGAAACACCAGTCATGAGTATCAGTAGCTGAAATGGTACTGCCACACTTAGAATATTTTTTAAAAACACTAGCTAGTTTCTCCATAGTGTCAGAAGACAAAATGGTAGGCTTAAGGCCTAAAATGGCATCTATGCACCTGAGAAATGTTTTTAGTAAATAAATAGAAAGAAAGGAAAAACTGATGGAAGCCAGTTCCGGCATCAACAGGAAGGCAGATGCAAACCACAAAAAAAAAAAATTAATGAATTTTCTGCGGTGACAGGATTTGCTTCCTGTTGGCTCAGTGGTAAACAAAGAACTGAGGAGGGAGAGTTGAGAAGGCGGGAAGGCAGCAGTGGGATGCTCCCAAAAGCTTTCCTATTGGACACTAGGGAGCGTTCCCGATGTCACCCATATGTGAAGACTACATTCCTGCTTGTTCCTGGAGATATTTGTACTTTCAAAGGGTCCCAGATAAAACTGAATATGCGGACTGCTTCCATGTAGTCACTCAAACTGTGGGAGTAATACTAAACCCTAGCAAAATGACAGAGGGCTCCATATTTGTAAAGTTAGAGTAGACATTTTGCACTGGGCTCTGCCAGCCTAGTCTTTCTAAGGATATTATAGCATGCTTCCACAGCTATACCCCTCAAGAAAAAAATAGTGGCTCAAGTGTGGAAATTTAAATACAACACCTTGTATTTGCACAGGATAGAGATATTTGAGAACTTTTCAGCAATCACCCTCAGAAGGCGCTGTCTTTTTTCCATTTGCACTGGCTATTTCAGTTGAAGGGAGAACTGAGAAGGCACGCATCAGACAGGAAGCTATTGTGGTCCTTAAGGAGCTCAGAGGAGCTCAGAGTAGCTCGAGTCGAATAAATGGCTGCTCTGGCAGCTCCCCAGCAGCAGCATATGGTAAGGTGGCAGTAGTGGAGTGTGGCAAGAAGCAGCTACATTGCCAATCTGCTGAACACCATGAACAGTGGCCAAAATAGAGGGTATAGCAGCACAGCTGAGACACTTATTGTGACATTTTTTATTTGCTATATGTGCTCAGGTTTGTCTCTCTGAATTAAGATGGAGAAAGCAGAGAAAATAAGTGTTTGGAGAGTATGGAGGTGGGGGAAGGATAATGGGGAGCAGATGTGTTAGAGTATGCATGGGGAATGACTGAGAAATGGGATTTTTCTTGGTCATAAAAGACATGGGGGGCTGCTGAAGGGAGGAGAGTAATGGATCCGAGTGATTTCTCAGGGGTTGGGGAGTGCAGCCAAGTTCTGTGGGGTTCTGGGGGAGGGGAGAGGGGGTTGGGTCAGAGTATATGGAAAGGGGAGGGGGAACATGGGGGTCAGTTTATTGTTGAATGTACTACTACTATTAGAGATAGTAAGTAAAGACCATACACGCACAATTTGAATATGGATAAAGGGTTCTTTGCATTTACTTTCTCTGATTGTCAAGGGCTTGACTTCCCTGCAGAAACTCTCATTACTATTCAGAGTTGGGGAAGTTGCATGCTACTATTGCCTTTGTGCACAAAACACACTTGCTTAAGAGCCATGAAAGATTAATGCAATCTCAGATTAATCCATTTTTTTTGCATCAAATGTACTTGAAAAAAAGAAAAATAGTGTGTCATTCCGTCCTCTAAAGCATTATAGCCACTTCTACACTATAAGTTTGTAGACATCAAGGGACATTTTTAATTTTTCAAGTGTCTTGCTGGGGGGGGGGGGAGGGAGGATACACTTATTGGTTATGAGCTAATGCTAATCATGTACCCTTAATTTAAAAAAATTTGTATCACTTTTAAACATACATTCCAAACAGCACAAAAGGGTAGGCAAAGAAAACTCCGTAACAGATTAATCACACATTATACCAAAGAGGAGAAAGAAAACAAATACAGATCAATTCTCTCTAACCCAAAACCCAAAAACAGCGAGATCGAAGATGAAAGGAAAATTAAACAAAAACAAAAACACACTTGAGGTAAGCAAAAATCCTGCAATTCAGCAAGTTTATAACAATACATTGCTTTATAAATCCAAAACCTAAGAGACAGCAGATAGGTGAGAACCGATAAAGGCAGCCAACTGAGGGGGGGGGGGGTCATAAAAGCATAAGCATTAGACTGCAATTTCACTAGGGACATGTACCCTTTTTTGAACAATTGGAGGTACAACTGCAAAAGGTTTCCTCAGGTATGATGATTCTAGGAGGAAATTGTAATCTTTCCATCAATTTGGCAGAGGGCAATTCCACCATAATCAGAGACAGAGTGAAGGAGCGAGACAGCTTTTGAGATGTTGTGGCATGTTTAAGCTTACTAGACATCTTGAGGATCCTGTAACATCAATTGCTCTCTCTCACCCTTTATTCATCAATTCACAATACATATTCCAGGACCGATTATCTTTTTTTGACACAAATTGGTTCATGAGGGTTTTGAGGGCAGGTATCGCACCCTTTTCCTGGTCAGATAATACTCATTACTTTGAATCTCCGGTTAGGATCAGAGGATAAGCCGCTAAAACTTTGGTGGCTAAATTATTCTCTATTGGCTGATGAGAGTGGTATTTCTTATTGATCACGATATTGCTGACTATTTGAGCACTGACAACACTGGTGATATCTCTGATGTAGTTTTATGGGATGGATTAAAAGCTGTACTTCAAGGGATGTTTTTGATGTAGGCTAGCAAAAATGAGAGAGAACAGAAGGGGAAGTTTCAGTCACTAGTGCAACAGTTTCAGTCCTGGATGGAGAGAGCAAGAGAGCCTCCTCTGACTCTCTAGCCATGCACATACTCCAATCTTAGGAAAGAGCTAAGAGTGTCCTTTGAAGACGACACTTACTGATATTCAGTGTACTTACCAACATCATTTTGAGTTTGAGAACAGAGCTGAAAAATTATTAGCTGCACAGCTTTAAAGTGCAGAAACATATACTGCAAATACGTGATAGGGATGGGGTGATGCTCTCCAGACCTGAGAAGATACAGCACTCTTTTGCCCAGCTCTACCAGGATTTATACACCTTGGAGGATAATAGCTCCAAGAGTAAGATTAAAGAGTGTTTAGAGCTAACAAAACTGTTGCTGTTGAGCTATGGGCATTAGGGAAAAAATGGTGTTGGGGACTATAAAGAATAATGTCAGGAAAGGCCTTGGATCTGGATGGATTCACTCTGAAGTTCTATAAACATTTTGCAATAGAAGTAGCAGGCCCTTTGAGTTTAATGCAGTACTATGGGGGGAATCCTAGGCAGATTCAATGATTTATTTTATTTATTTATTTAACAGCTTTTATATACCGCACTATTCATCATCAGCGCGGTTTATATTTTAACAACTTTGTACTTAAGCATAAAACATATGTGAAGTTTACAGATAACAGGGAATGAAACATGGATAACTGGGGTTAAAATAAATAACACCGCTTAAACCCACTGGCAGCCATCGGGGGAAAAAGGGCCCCTGCGAGGTCAAAGGACCGGGCTGCCAGGGAAAAACCGAAAACGAAAGCTGACTAAGTCAGAAAAACCGAAAAAAGTAAGAGGACTCGTGACCGGCGTCGCGAGTCCGGGCGGGAAAAAGATCGGCGTCGAACCGAAGGAAAAAAGGATAAAATAAAGAAGAAAATCCACTTTTTCGCGGGGACAAGACGGGGACGTCTGTAGGGCTCCGCGGAAAAAAAAGAAGACTGGCTAAGATGGCACCCTCGGGCGGGAAGACGACCGCGCATGCGCGCTGCAATTCCCAAAGGCTTTCTTTGAAAGCTGGGGAAAATTGCTCCGCGAGGGCTCCGTCGGCGCCGACGTCACCCATAAGTGAGGACTGACTTCCTGCTTGGTCCTGGAGAAATAACAGATATTCACAACTATTTACAATAAATTATCAAATGTTTTGAACTCTAAAGAATGGGGATCTATGAGGTTTTGATCTGGGGCGGGTAATGAAGTTTAGGGAACTTACTTGACTAACCATGATCATTGGTTTGTGTTGGAGGGGGAGGGGGTGGGGTGATGGTGGGAATAGTGATAATTCATATGGAAGGCAAAGATCCTGCCCCACTGTTGACCCTACCACCATAATTCCCTGCTCAATACAGATGCTTAACTACTTGATAAAATACTGGCCACTAGGCTGACTAGGTTTCTCCATTTATTACTTCATGAGGACCAAGCAAAATTTATAGCAGATAGGAAGACTTGTGATAATGTTAAAAGATTATTATTGTTAAGAACAGTTTTATTTAACAGTTGTTGCATACCGCCTTTCATATTATCAAAGCGGTTTATATTGAACTTCAAGGATACACTGAACAGTTAACAATCAGATGAACAGGGTAATAGGGGTAACTATGGTAACTATATATATCAGAAGCAACAATGTACAAGGTTGTCTTGGAGTTGAACATTTTGTTCAGGTTCCAGGGCTAAAGTACTCCTAATAGGAAAGTCCCTCGTTTTTATCGGAAGTTCCTGCAGTCTTCAATATCCCTCAGGGAATTAGGGAGAGTTCTATATTGTGGGTCCATATATTGAGAAAGCTCTCTGGCACGTTGCTTGGATACTCTTCCACTTGTGGGTTGGAATACTGAGTAAACTATGGTTTTGAGTTCTTCTTGATCTTGAGTTTGAGGGTTTTTGGATGAGGCTACAGAGGCAGTCTGCAGCTTGGTTATATAGGTGAGCATAATTACCTTGTATTTAATGTGGGCCTGTATGGGGAGCCAGTGCAGGCTCTTCAGAACAGAGATTATGTACTCATGTCTTAGTGATCCTGTTATCAGGCGTTTTGTACTAGCTGCAAAGGAAGTAGGGTCTGCTTTTGAGATCTTGGAGGATGGATTTGCAATAATCTAGCTGTGGGGTGATAATAGCCTGACAGACTGTGCGGAAGTAGTTTAGGTCTAGGAGTAGTCTGAGGTTATATAGGCTTTTTATTTTGTAATACGCTGAGGTTGTAGTTCTTTTTATGTGTGACCTTATGTTTAGTTGCTGGGTTTGAGTGATTCCAAGGTATTTGCTTTCCTGTTTAACTGGGATGGTATTACTGTTTATTATGATCTCTTTTGGGGTGGAGAATGAGGGATCATTGGTTATGATCATTGCCTCTTATTTTTTATTTAATATAGTTGATGGATAGGTTATTCTTGTTTAGCCATTGTGTCAGCATAGGACCCCATCCCCGTTGAAGACTGATACAAAGAAAGCTTTTGATTGAGTGGAGTGTGGTTTCATGCTGGCAATGCTGCAATGAATGGGATTTTGTCCCTAATTTGAAGTGAAGTGTGGTACCTGCCATGGTTGCCTATTATCACCATTATTATTTGTGCTCTCATTGGAGCCTCTGGCAGCATAAATTTGTTACCATATGTTTATGTACAGTGCTATACAAATGATATGTAGTGGTAATAGTACCATGCCTTTGGTATCTTTTTCAGCTTCTTCCCTTGTGACCTGCAGAGAGGGATTTTATGGTACTCAACTGAAGGGTCTTTGACTACATGGGGAGACAAGATTATCTAGAGTTTCACAAGATGTCATGACTCTCTCCAGAGATGATAGAAGATCGAGTCCCCCTCATATTTTTTATTATTTTTGAGCAGCACAATTAGTAGCAATCATTAATTGACTCCAAGAAGTCCTGAAGCAATATGTACGGATAGCCCACATGGAAAGTTCATCTCCTTTAGAGGTGTTTCTGAACGAGCTGAAGAGGTGACAAGATGTTTGCAGAAGAAATCCTTATACTGCATTTTTTTAGCACTTGGGATAAAGTACAGGAATCCCTGCTATGTGTCTATGTTTTCCAGTGTTTCCTCCTTGGAGAGCATGGATCAGACCTTTAGGAGGTAGAAGTAAAAAGGGTTACATATGCTGAACTGGTTTTATGAACAAGAGGTACTGCAGTTTTGAGACAATGAGGGATTTATTCAACTTGGAGCATATTGATTTTTACACTATTTACAGGTGCACTTTATTTTTTGGGGGGGAGGGGCAGGGGGGGTTAGCATTGTATCTCAGCTGCCAAATTCTTGGCCATCTTTATAAGGCCAGTGTGACTCAGAACTCTACTAATGAAAAATCTGATGGGAGAATTGTTTGGGTGCACTCACTGAAGGAGCTTTAACTCATGTTGTAGTGACATAAAATTGGACCAGTATATGCTCTGTCCATAATGCATGCCCTCATAATGAATTACAAGCAACTTGTGAATCACCACACTTGGTGTGAATACTGAATCAACTATATGGCCTTTAATATGCATTGGATAATTAACTTCTTGGGTTAAACCTAATACTTTCACAGAGGGCAAAACGTTATTGATATATCTAGGTTCTCATCTGCATGAAGACCGAAATCCCCCATAACATTAGTCAAGTCACAGTCTAAAGCCACTAAGCACTCCATGGAATGTAAACCCATCAGTCGCCACACAGAGGGAAGAGACACAGACTATGCAAACACTCCATCTCTGTTGTGGTGCAAAAGAGCTTCCGAAAAGTTGGTCTGAAATGAAAAATAGATACACAAATGCACCGCAGTGCTGGCTAATAATTTCCCACAACCTCAGCTTATCCAGCTGGTAGAATGAAAATGCTTCAAAACCAGCTGTAAGTCAAGTTTCCATTAACCCTAAAATCGCAAAATCTGATGCCCGAAGTAGGTCTGAAATCAACAGTCTTATTTTTACAAGCCCTAACATTAATGCATGTCATTTTCACATTAAGGGAGACAAAGGGCTCTATTGGTTGGGGGGGGGGGGGGGGAAGGGGAGATGGGCAGTTGTTTCAAATTGGGTACCCTTGCTCCCCACCTCCAACCCTCCGGCAATTTGCTAGCTCACCACAGTGACTTCAACCAATGTAACAGTTGATACAGAGTATACACAGAATCAGACATCTCAAAAAAATGCCAAACTATAAAAATAACTCAAAGAGCCACAGATAGTAAAACAATAAAATCAAAATACCAATGTACTTGCAGGAACAATGTTCTGAATCTGATGCACTTACAGGGCATATCAATGGGCACACTAAGATGTGACCTGCTACCTTCAGCATGATGCCGCAGATGTTACTGCAAAAAATAATTCTCCACAGCTGATGTCATCACCTCGCGACAATGAAATCCAGCACCCACTGCAGAACAGACACTAGTAGAAATAGCCGAGGTAGAAATGTCACTATCTGCCATTTGTGTGGCCAATTGCTTTATTTGGCCCTTTTTGAGGGAGATGGGGAGCTCAGTGATGGTGCTAGGAAGGGGAACAGGGTAAAGAATAGCAGAAGTGGGGACTGGGGGATAAGGAAAGAAGGGATAATCTCAACAGAAGAAGACTGGATCTCAAAAGGAAGGAAACAGAGAAAGGATTGCAGTCAAGAAGAAAACAAGGATCAGAAAGGAGAAATAGAGAGAGGAAAAGATAAGGAAAAGAAGGGATTAAATAGTCAGGAAAGAGTGACAGGGAAGAAAGAGTATCCAGGCTCAGGACAGACAGACAATCTACTCTCACCCCACACCACCTCTAATCTCCTTAACTCCTCCCTAATTTGCGCTCAGTCAGTCCCTTCTCTACTGTTTCTGTACAATTTGTTCATGCTCCCCTTGCTATTGCCCATCTCCAAGCAAGCTCACCCTCATCCTTCTCTCACTGCATCCCAAGGCCAGTTCTCCCTCCCTCCCCCTCTCATCCTTCACATCCCCCATACAAGCTCTTGCCTACCCCTCCTTCCCTATCTTAGCTGCAGGAAGCATTGGCAGCTATCAGCATCACGGTACCTCAGGCCAATGTCTCTCCTCGGCTTCTGGCCTGGACTGTCACATTTTGAATCAGCAATATCCTATATCAATAATGTTATGGATGCCAAGTCAAATTTCAGATGAAACAAACAGCACAGTTACTTACCTGTAACAGGTGATCTCTGGGAACAGCAGGAATAAGTCTTCACATATGGGTATTGTCGGTACCGACGGAGCCTGCGCGGGAACGCTCCCCAGCGTCCAAAAGGAAAGCTTTTGGGAGCATCCCACAGTGCCTGCGCGCTGCCTTCCCACCTTTCCCAACCGCCTCTCTCCAGTTCGAGTTTTAAAGCTGAGATAAAGAGAGAGAGAGGAAAGGAAAGATAGAGAGATACAACTCCTAGGGGAGGTGGGTGGGTTGTGAAGACTTATTCCTGCTGTTCCCAGAGATCACCTGTTACAGGTAAGTAACTGTGCTATCTCCAGGAACAAGCAAGGAATGAGTCTTCACATATGGGGACTCCCCAGCTAGAGATGCCTGGGAGATCACCCAGATTGTGAGTCCCTGGGAAGGGCTCCAGCGCCACCCATGAATCTCAGGCATCCAGTCAGGGATGGAGGGTAGGAGTTGATTAGGTATGGAACAGGTGTTTGAGAACAGCCTGACCAAACAAGGCATCCCGGCGGGAGTCCTTGTCCAAGCAGTAATGGGCTGTGAAGGTATGAACAGATGCCCAGGTGGCCGCTCGACAGATTTGGTCGATGGACACAGAGTTTAGATGAGCCATAGAGGTTGCCATGGCCCTCACATTGTGAGCTGTGACATGGCCCTCCAGAGAAAGGTTCTAACTCTGGTAGGCGAAGGAAATACACTGAGCAATCCAATTGGACAGAGTTCTCTTAGAGACTGGAAGTCCTAAATGAGAAGGATCAAAAGCAACAAAAAGTTGAGAGGACTTTCTATGTTGCTGTGTCCTTTTTAAGTAGAAAGCAAGTGCTCTTTTACAATCCAGGGTATGAAGATTCCTCTCTGCGCTTGATGCATGAGGTCCTGGAAAAAAGACAGGTAAATACACCTCCTGGTTCAGATGAAAAGGTGAGACCACTTTAGGCATAAAGTGTGGATTAGTTCTGAGGACTACCTTGTCATGATGGAACCTTGTATAAGGAGGATTAGCCACTAAAGCTTGCAACTCACTGATACGGCGAGCTGAGGTGACTGCAATGAGAAAAATAACCTTCCAGGAAAGGAATTTCATGGAGGTAGTGGCTAAGGGTTCAAAGGATGGCTTCATAAGCTGGCCAAGAACCAGATTCAAGTCCCATGCCACTGGAGGTGGTCTAATGGGAGGTTTAGTCAAAAGAAGGCCTCTCATGAATCTTGCTATAAGAGGATGAGAGGAAATAGGTTGTCCATTGAGAGGCTTAAGGGATGCTGCAATAGCACTCAAATGGACTCTGATTGAATTTGTTTTAAGGCCTGCATGGGATAAATGCAGCAAATAGTCTAGTAAAGAATTCAAAGGTATTGCAAGAGGGTTGAGACCCTTCTCTGCACACCAAATGGAAAACCTTTTCCATTTAAAAGCATAGGAACGTCTGGTGGAAGGCTTTCTGGAAGCATGAAGGATATCCTTCACTTGCTGAGAAAGGTGTAAATCCTGAAGGTCTAGGCCTTCAGCAACCAGGCCCTGAGATGGAGACTGAGGATTTGGGTGCCACAAGTTTCCCTCCTCCTGGGAGAGGAGATCTGGAGCAGACCCCAGGTCTAGGGAGGGAGCTTGAGAGAGATGCAGAAGTAGAGGGTACCACACTTGGCGTGGCCAAAGTGGTGCTATGAGGATCATAGACCCCTTGTCTCTCTGAAGCTTGAACAGAGTCTTGGGGATGAGGGGAATAGGTGGAAAGGCATAGAGAAAGTCTTGTCCCCAATGAAGGAGGAAGGCATCCCTGGCCTGAACTCCCTGACATGGAATCCTGGAACAAAACCGGGGAAGTTTGGCATTCCACGGACTTGCAAACAGGTCTATGTCTAGGGTACCCCAAATCCGATAAATCCTGGCTATATGGTCCCCATGGAGGGACCATTCGTGCGGAAGCAGAACTCGACTGAGTCTGTCTGCCCAAGAGTTTTGAACCCCTGGAAGATACACTGCCATGAGATGGATTTGATGCTCTCTGGCGAAGGCCCACAATCTCAGAGCTTCGTAGCAAAGCGACAGAGAGCCAGTCCCTCCCTGCTTGTTCACGTAGAACATGGCTACCTGGTTGTCCATGTGGATGAGGACTGTCTTGTAGCTGAGCAGGGTGTGGAAGACTCTGAGAGCCAGAAAGATTGCTCTGAGCTCTAAGAGGTTGATATGTAGAGATGTCTCCTGTGAAGACCAGATGCCCTGGGTCAAGAGATCTTGTAGATGAGCTCCCCAACCCTTTGGAGAGGCATCTGTTGTAAGGGTTGCTTGGGGTAACACCTGTTGAAAGGGGGACCCCAGCAACAGATTTTGAGTGGACTTCCACCAGTGGAGGGACCAAAAGAGGCGACTGGAGGTTGCTATTTTGTCTGACAGGCAACCTGATGCCTGGGTCCATTGGGTGGATAGGGTCCACTGAGCTGCCCTCATGTGAAGGCGAGCATAAGGAACCACATGCACCGTGGATGCCATGTGGCCTAAGAGTTGCAACATCTCTCGAGCAGTTAAATGGAATTTTAACTGAATCTGGGAGGCTAACTGCACCAAGTGTAGGCAACGGGCCTGGGGAAGATAGGCCCTTGCAGTTGTGGTATCCAGTAAGGACCCTATGAACTCTACAGACTGAGTAGGGGTAAGATGGGATTTTGGAATGTTGATTACCAGTCCCAGATACTGAAGAACACGCTTTGTGCAGGCCAGGGAAGCCTGGGCCTCTGACTGGGATGGAGCTCGGATGAGCCAGTCGTCCAGATAAGGGAATACGAATATTCCTAGAGTGCGCAGAAATGCAGCTACTACTGCCATGCATTTTGTGAACACTCTTGGAGCAGAGGCCAGACCGAAAGGAAGCACTTTGTATTGGTAGTGCTTTCCTTGGTAAAGGAACCGAAGGAACCTTCTGTGTGTTGGATGGATGAGGACATGGGTGTACGCATCCTTGAGATCTAGAGAACAAAGCCAGTCCTGACTCTGGAGGTATGGAAGGAGAGTTCCGAGAGAAGTCATCTTGAATTTCTCCTTGCATAGAAACTTGTTCAACTCTCTGAGATCTAATATGGGTCTGTAGCCCCCCGTTTTCTTTGGGATGAGAAAATAAGGGGAGTAGAACCCTGAGCCCTGTTGAATAAGAGGTACTTCTTCTATTGCCCCTTGGGCAAGAAGGGTAGCAATCTCTTGACCAAGAAGGTTGAGGAGAGATGTTGGAGAATTGAACTGTTTCACCATGGTGTGAGGGGGAAGGTTTAAGAAATGAAGCTTGTACCCAATCCCGTATGATGGAGAGGGTCCATTGCTCTGCTGTGATTTGTTCCTATCTGGGAGAAAAGTGAGCTAACCTTCCTGGGATGGTGAGAGGCTCTGGATGTTCTAGAGCCAGAAAGGCTAAGTTCCCTAGTGAAAAGTCAAAGACCCTGTGGAGGCCAAGGCTGTTGGGCCGTAGCAGTCCTCGCAGCCTGAGGCTTGGTCTGTTTTGGTTGTTGCTGTCTCTTTGTAGCAAAACGACCTTGAGAAGAGGCCTGACCATAACCAGAAGAAAATTTCCCTTTTTTTGGGAAAGGTCCTTTTTTGAACAACCTCTTTTTAAAAGGAGCAGTAGTAGACTTTGAAAGTCTATCTAAAGCAGAATTTTCAGCATCCATCTGGTTGGCCTTTGCCTGCCAATCTTTGCCAAACAGGTTTTCCCCTGTACAGGGAAGGTGACCTAGACCATCCTGCACCCAGGATTCCAAATCAGAGGCTTGCAACCAAGCAACTCTGCGTGCACCTAGGGCAATAGCCGAGGCTCTACTGGCACCCTCAAAAGAGTCAAAGGCTGCACGGTTGGAAAACTTGGATACATCCTGTGCATGTTTAAGCCAGGTGATATATTCTTCTCTCTTATCTTCTGACATAAAAGGAGATAAGGTTTGCAGATGATCTGTAACTTCTTTCAGAAACATCCCCTTATAGAGACTATAGGAGTTGATTCTGGCCACAAGCATACTGGGCCTGGAAGATTTTCCTGCCAAAGGCATCTAAGGTTCTGCATTCTCTTCCTGGAGGAGCAGAGGAGTGCCTTTTTGTACTCTTTGATTTTTTTCATAGCAGACTCTACCACAATGGAGTGGTGAGGAAGCAGAGTCTTATGAAAACCAGGACAAGGAGGAACACGATACATGGTGTCCAACCTTCGAGAATGAGGGGAGGTGGAAAGAGGAGTCTCCCATATGCCCAACATGTGATCATAAAGAATCTCATGTATTGGTAAGGTGGCTGCCTCTTTAGGAGCCTTAGGATATTGTAGGATATCTAATTTTTTGGCTCTAGGTTCAGTTTCAGAGGCCACTGAGATGGACAGGCCTTTGGCCACCTCCCTAATGAAGTCCTGAAAAGACAAGTCTTCAGGAAGAGACATTCTCCTTTTTGGAGAAGAGGGTTCCTGAGGAAGGATCCACGATGCTTCAATAGAGGCCTCTGATGTATCAGAGTCTTCAGAGGAATCGAAGTATCGACTGTCTGGATACTCTCGCAGAGCCCGATACGCATACCGGGAGGTATCGACATCGGGAGTAATCGGTACCGAGTCGGTACTGATGGGCATCACTGGATAGCGTACCGCTGCCGTTGACGCTGATGTCGATGCAAGCGGTACCGGTATCGGAACCGATATCGGATCCGGTACCAGAATCAGTATTGGTACCGACAACAGGGTTTGTTGCGGTACCGTAGGCGTCGCAGCTTGTATGAATGCCGTGATGGCACGCTGCATGGTCAGAATATTCTGATCCATCGACACCACCAATGTCTGGATGTCGGTACCAGTGGAAACCGCCGGTACCCCAGAACATTGTAACAGGTGATCGGTCGAGGCTGAGCCATCGACGTCAACCTGTGACCCCATAGATAGAGCTTTGGAAGCCGGAGCCTCCCGCCGGGGTAATTTTGCCGGTGTGGATTCCTTAAGAGTAAGCCCGGGGGCATCTCGATACTTAGAGGGAGATGTACTCTTTCAGGACCGGCCGGATTTAAGTTTGGTTACCTGAGATCCATGGGATGAAGAAGCAGCCCTGGAAGACGTCGATGCCACAGAAGCTGCATCGGAGGGAAACAGGGTACTGAGCTTGGCTGCCCGATTTTGTAACCCTCTTTTAGACATCATGGAACAGGACTCACAATCCGCAATGGAGTGGTCAGGACCTAAACATTTTAGACACCAGTCATGGGTGTCAGTGACAGAAATAGTGCCACTGCACTTCGTACACTTTTTAAACCCGGAGGCAGGTTTTTCCATGAGGAAAAATATATCTGTAGGCCTAAGGCCCCAGAAGAAAAAATGCACTGAAGTAAGAAAAGAGTAGGTTTTTTTTTTTTTTTTGAAAGAAAGAAAAAAGACCGGTGGTACCGGTCCGGAATCGAGAAGGCAGACACGCGACTAAAGAAAAATAAAAGAAAATATGAAATTCTTCAGCGGTGACAGGAAACACGACCTGCTGACTCCGTGGAAAAGAAGAACTGGAGAGAGGCGGTTGGGAAAGGCGGGAAGGCAGCGCGCAGGCGCTGTGGGATGCTCCCAAAAGCTTTCCTTTTGGACGCTGGGGAGCGTTCCCGCGCAGGCTCCGTCGGTACCGACGATACCCATATGTATAGACTCATTCCTGCTAGTTCCTGGAGATTGGAGAAAAATAATTCAGATCTATGATGACTCCAAGAATAAAACCAATGTAGTCAAATAAGTTGAGGAGAAAGCAAGATAGTTATATTTCCTAAATCAGTGCTATCATTAACACTGATGTTTTCAAATATGAAACAGTACTTCTGGTCTTAATTATCTGATTGCATTGCTTTCAACATTTCATGTACAAATGAATTACAAACATTTTCAATAACGTTTACATCATGTTGCATCATAAAAGTGTATTTTCTGGTAATATTTTGTTTGAGCTATTTTACTTCTATTGCTTTCCCGATTTAGATGAAATCTTTTCATACCTTGAGCTTGTCCGAGAGGTCTTTAATTTCATTTACTGCTCCGTTATACTTGTTTGCCAGTTCTCTCAACTCCTCTTGTGTTCGTTCATGCATTTCCTTCAGGTGAGTACATTCATCTTCAGTATTACTTAAACTTCGCTAAAAATTGAGGACACAAAAATCTGAAAAGCTCTCACAGAATTCAGATTTCTTATTTAATCTAAATACTATCAATCAAATCTAAAGGCAAAAAAGTCTCATTATGTAAGAGTTAATAAATTGTCTTATAAAATTTGATAATTGTCCAATTTGGGTTATATATTCCAAAATCAAGGGCAGATAACTTTCAGAATTTGAGGGTAAACATCCTTGCATAGGAGCTCTTTACACCAAGGAACAAGTTTTAAGAAAGTGGAATTTTAGAAAAGTTTTATTAAGTTATTAATTCATTAAGTTCTTTTTCATCCTCTCGTGGTGATATAGCATAGTTACTCACCTGTAACAGGTGATCTACGAGAACAGCAGGAATCTACTTTAATTCACAGAATGCCTGTGTTGGGGAAAGGACTTACTTCGTCCCCTCTTGAATGCTCCACCTACCTGTAACTCCACTATGCTTCAGGCGCATGACTACTACTGGAGTTCCGCAAGGAATAACAATTAGCAGGTAAGTCTAATTTCACCTTCCTTAGCGTCCCTCCAGTCTGGTCCCAAAACCTCTAGGGATGTAACAGAGCAGTGAAAAATTAATGGGTGAGATCCTGTAGACCTGCCTGAAGCACTGCCGATCCAAAACAGGTATCCCTCTTCGCTTGGACATCCAACCGGTAATGTTTGACAAAGGAATGAAGAGACGACCAGGCCACCGCCTTACAAATTTCCACAGCCGGCACCAAACTGCACTCCGCCCAAGACGCCGCCTGCCCTCTAGTAGAATGAGCTCTCAATCCTTTCGGCACCTACTTGCCCTTGAGAAGATATGCAGACACGAACGCTTCCTTCACCCAGCGGGCGACAGAAGCCTTAGATGCTGCCTCTCCTTTCCTTGCCCCCGAAAAAAGCACAAAAAGCCTATCCGACTTCCGGAAGGGGGCTGTCCTACGCAAATAGTGCTTTAAGGCACTCCGTACATCTAAGCCCTTAAGCACTTTGCGGAAGAGCTGTCCGCGTTAGATCCAAAAACTGGCAAAGAAATGACTTCATTCATATGAAAAACCGAGACCACCTTTGGCAAAAACGACGGCACCGGCCTCGGAACTACCTTCAACTCACTGAAGGATAGAAAAGGCTTTCTACAGGACAACGCTTGCAACTCTGAGATTCTGCACGCCGACGCAATAGCCACCAAGAACACCACCTTTAAGATAAGATCCTTAAGCGACGCCCCTGCCAGCGGCTCAAAAGGCTGATGCACCAATGCTTCCAGAACTAGGGGCAAATCCCAAGTCAGCACCACCGGCCTCCTGGGAGGTCACAACAGAGCTACTGCCCTTAGAAATTGCTTAATATCCGGATGTACTCCCAAAGCTATCCCCTGAACCTTTCCTCTATAACAGGACAGGTCCGCAAATTGCACCAGTAGGGACGAGACCACTAACCCCTTTTGAAAACCATCCTGTAGGAAAGAGAGAACCTGCAAAATTGAAACTTTCAACACCGCCACTTGTCGCTCCTGACACCAAGCCTCAAATATTCGCCATAGGCTAAGGCAGTCGACTGACGACGAGCCCTGAGCAAGGTGGAAATAACTGCCACCGAATATCCCTTTGCTGTCAACCTTGCCCTCTCAAGAGCCAGGCCCGTAAACGAGAACCGATCCACTCGAGGCATGACCAGCGGCCCCTGAGAGAGAAGGTCTATTCACTGAGGAAGACGCCACGGCCTCCCGATCACGAGTCTCATCAAGTCCGCATACCACGGCCTTCTGGGCCAATCCGGTGCAATCAATATCACCTGACCCCGGTGATGCTCTATGCGCTGCAGCACTCACCCTATTAAAACCCAGGGCGGAAACACGTACAGAAGCTGATCCTCTGGCCAGGCCTGAATAAGAGCATCCAGACCCTCCAACATTCTCTCCCTTCTTCTGCTGAAGAAGCGATCGACCTGAGCCGACTGAAAGGATGCCATCAGATCCATCACTGGCGTTCCCCAACGGCGCACCAGCATTGCGAACACTTCCGGGTGAAGAACCCACTCTCTTGGGTCCACTCTTACTCGACTTAAGAAGTCGGCTTCCACATTGTCCACTCCCGCTACATGTGCCGCCGACACTGCCAGAAGATTCTCCTCGGCCTACACGAACTCCTCCTCGGCCTCTGCTTCGAACGCCACACTGCTGGTGCCCCCTTGACGATTGATATATGCTACCGCAGTCACACTGTCGGAAAACACCCGAACAGCTTTCCCCTCAAGAGAAGGCTGTAGAACTTGCAGCGCTTTTGCCACTGCTCGCAACTCCAGTCTGTTGATGGGCCAGCCCTTTTCTAGCTCCGTCCATTGCCCTTGAGCGAAACTGCCTCGACAATGAGCCCCCCAAACTGGCGAGACTGGCATCCGTTGTCAGCGCCACCCACGTCGGGGCCTCCAAGGACATTCCTCTCTCCAGACTTCCTGGTCGCAACCACCAGCGCAGAGCCACGCGTGTCTCTGGAAGGCAGGGCAACTGCCGCGTCAACAGATCCTTCTGGTGGGACCACCTCCACAACAACGCTCTCTGCAACAGTCTCATGTGCACCCGTGCCCACGGAACCAACTCTAGCATCGCTGCCATGGTCCCTAGCAACTGCAGATAGCTCCATGACGTGGGAGACTTTCCTGAGAAACTCCCGGACCATCTTCCGAAGCCGCTGCGCTCGCAGTGTTGGCAGAAAACTTTTTCCTAAGCTCGTATCGAAGCGTGCTCCCAGATAGTCCAGGTGCTGTGATGGCGACAACTTGCTCTTGGACATGTTGACCACCCAACCCAGACTCTGTAGAAACACTACCACCTTGCCCATAGCTGCCTCGCTTTCTGCTCTCGACTTTGCTCGAATCAATCAATCGTTTAGATAAGTGTGCACTAGCACCCATTCCTTCCGCAGAGCTGCTGCCACTACCACCATCACCTTGGTGAATGTTCGCGGCGCCGTCGCCAGGCCGAAGGGTAGCGCTTGAAACTGAAAATGCCCCAAAGGCACAGCAAATCTGAGAAACATATCGGAATGTGCAGATATGCTTCCGACAAGTCCAGAGACATAAGGAATTCCCCTTTTTGCACTGCCACAATTACCGACCGCAAGGTCTCCATCCGAAAATGGGACACCTTGAGATAGTGGTTTACCCTTTTTAGGTCTAGAATTGGCCAAAATGTACCCTCTTTCTTCGGCACTATGAAATATAAGGAGTATCGACCGCTGCCGCATTGATCAGAAGGAACTGGCACTATTGCCTTGAGGGCTAATAACCTTCGCACCGTGTCATGTACCGCTATGCGTTTGAGACTTGCCCGCACGGCAACTGTATGAAAGACTCTCTCACTGGCTTTTGAAACTCCAATGCATAGCCCTCTCGAATCACCTCCAGCACCCACTGATCTGACGTGATCTGGACCCAGGCAGGGTAAAATTCCCGCAACCGACCCCCCACGGAAACCAATCCCATCTGGGCCCCCCTTGGCTTCATTGTGTCTTCCTAGGACCCGAGGTAGAGGAGGCCGCAAATCCCCTACCTGCTCCTCGAAACCCCTGGTTTCTATAGGGAAATCGCCCTCGCTGAGCTTGGCCAAATCTGGAGGAACGAAAGCGCCAAAATTCCCTTTGCTGACCCTTAGGCCCGGGAACTGACCGCCCCTGCTTCTCCCTGTCCTCTGGCAACCTGCCACCTTTAGACTGCCCCAAATCCTTAACCAACTTATCCAAGTCCTCTCCAAAACAATAGTTTCCCCCTAAAGGGGAGCTTACTCAACCTTGCTTTGGACGAGCCATCCGCCGCCCAGTTACATAACCAAAGGTACCGCCTAGCTGCAATAGCCGCCGCCATACTCTTAGAAAGACCCTGGATAAGGTCATAATGAATATCCGCTAAATAGGCCGCCCCGGATTCCAATCTGGCGGCCTCTGATGTCGTCTCCTCGGACTGATTTGTCTGAATACGCTGTGCCATCTCAGACAGGCTCTCGCTACCCAAGTCCCACAAATAGACGCTTGCATCGAGAGTGCATTGACATCAAAGACCTGTTTTAACAGTGCTTCCAATCTACGGTCCCGAGGGTCTTTAAGGGCCGCACTACCCTCCACTGGAATGGTAGTCTTTTTAGTCACCGCCAAAACTGCGGCATCAACTCTGGGAGACTTAAATAACTTGCGATCCTGGTCTATTAACAGATAGAGCCGCGCCATCACTTGAGAGCCCTTTAGAGCAGACTCCGGCAAATCCCATTCTTCCTGAATCATTTCCTTAATTACTCTGTGCACAGGGAAAGCTGTCCGAGACTTGCGAAAAGCCTGCAACAACAGATCCTCCAGGGAAGAATCCTCTGCCGGACCCCCCGAGGGCATATTTAGCGCCTTTAGCGTTTCCGAAATAAGTGCCAGCAACTCTTCTCCCCGAAAAACTCGCACGACCCTGGCTTGATCTTCCTGCTCTAAAATCTCACCTTCCTCAAGGTCCTCTTCCAGGTCCAGATCTATATCCTGCTCCTCCGAACGAAGAGCCTCCGACACCACCGAGTGCTCAGTCCGATGCCTTTCGGTCCTGGTCTTTTTTGCCGACATTCCTGTCACTTCCGTATCCAACGGCGTCCCCAGGCATTTCAGACCCGAGATCCCCTCTGAGGCCCCGTGGGACAGCTTATCACAAGAACTGCTAAAGGCCTTCTGTATTAGCGTTACGATATCCGGCGAAAAAATCGCCGCCAAACCCCCTGGCAGCATGGGCTGCGGGCAGGGAGGGTCGGGAGCCAACGATGTACCTGGCATGGGCTCCAGAGAAGGAATGCCTGGAGAGCCTGGCTGGAGAAGGGTTATGGGGACCTTCCCTCGAGCGTCCTCTGCTCCCTCTGTCTGCTCCAGGGCTGCAGCCTCCCGAGTACAGGCCTTACAGACCCCAGCTTCTGAAACTGTGCCTCTCGTAGCCCCACAAAGCAAACAGTGAGGGTCTAGGCATCTTGCCCCCTGCAAGATGTCCTAACACCGCCTGAACAGTCCTGAAACTGATTGAGACACACTCCGGCGTCTCAGAGCACTGCTCCTCGGACAATGTACGGCGTTGCTTTGTTTTGTTTGTTTTTTGTTAAATTAAACTTAGCACTCCCCGTGCTTCCGAGCACCTTCCCGAGTCTACTGCCAGGCCCCCGCCTTCAAAACGAGGCTGCCTGACGCCTCTCTCAGGCGATGCAAAAATGAAAAAAAATTCAAGCCGGTGTTTCCCACACTTTTGCCACGCGGCTCGGCCTACCTCGCCGAAGCCGCGTATCAGTGCTCCGCCATCCCTGTGTCCTGTTGGCTCCCCCGAACACCAGGGCCCCCTTACCTGCTGCCTGGGAAGGTGAAGCAGAAGTCTTCCAGCCCGGGCTCTACCGCTGCGCGGGAGCTGCCAAGCCGAAGCTCTCTGTGCCGCGCCGGACCGCGTGAGGTAAATAAACCCTGTGTTGCCTCACTACTTGTCTTGCCGACGGCCCCGATAGCGCTAGCAGGCACCACTTCTGCACGCTACGGGCCCCGGTTGCACTCCCTAGTCTCCTCTTCTTGTGAGATCTGAACAGTCTTCTCCCCTACAACAGACCTCTGCTGCACAAGCCGATTCAATGGGAGGGGGTGGGGGGGAGGAAAGGCTGCAGCACCCACGGCACAGCGAAATTGAGGCTACCAAAGAATAAAAACCCATTGGGGGGGGGTCCCCAATTAAGCTTCCTCAAATCTGACAAATTAAACCAAAATAAAAATCCTAACTCTCCTTAATTGCTCCTCAGGTGAGCCCCGCACTGCTAGGCTCACCAAACCTCCAGCTGCTTGGAGACCGAGGTAACTGGTGGAAGAAGGCGGTTCCGGAGCTTATGTACCAGTGACATCACAAGAGTGACGTTTCTCAGTCTCAAAGCTGCTGGAGGAGGAGCAGCAAAACCCTAGAGGTTTTGGGATCAGACTGGAGGGACGCTAAGGAATATTTTGTTTAGTTTTGAAAAACGTATCTCGCAAAGGATATAAAAAGGCTGGAAGTGGTTCAGAAGAAGGCAACCAAAATGATATGGAGCCTGCGTCAAAAGACTTATGAGAAGAGACTTGAAGACCTAAATATGTACACTCTGGAGGAGAGGAGGGACAGAGGAGATATGATTCAGACCTTTAAATACTTAGAGTATTAATGGACAAACAAACCTCTTCCAAAGACGGAGAAGCTGTAAACCTAGAGGGCATAACATGAAGCTGCAAGGGGGTAAACAAAGGCAATATCAGGAAATACTTTTTCACTGAAAGGGTGGTAGATGCTTGGAATGCCCTCCTGATAGAGGTGGTGGGGGCAAACACAGTGACAGAATTCAAAATGGCATGGGACAGACATAGTGGATCCCTTTATAGCAACAGGATAAAATCAAAATAAACATAACTATCTCTTATATCTGAACAAATAGGGGTGACCTACACGGAGCGGTGGGTACACCCCTAAACAAAGGCATGGGGAGAAGTGACCTGCACGGAGCGGCAATTGTACCTACTCTTGCCTCCTTGCTGGGCAGACTAGATGGACCATACTGGTCTTTATCTGCCATCATATACTATGTTACTATGTTATTGTGTAAGATGTATGTTACAAGAAACATATTCAACAGTAAACTGTTTAAAATGTAGCTGTTTACAATGTGCTAAAGGGTTGCCGTTGCTGCTTAGGGGGCTGTTCCTTTTCTAATGCTGTTTTGAGATGCGGTGACCAGAATTGCATACAGTATGCAAGATGTGGTAGCATCATGGAGCGACAGAGGCATTATGAAATTCTTGATTTATTCTCTATTCCTTTCCTCATGATTCTTAACATTCTATTGGCTTTTTTGGGCTGCCACCACACGCTAAACATAAGATTTCAATGTACTGCCTTATCTTTTTCCCAAGTGGTGACTCCTAATGAGGACCTAACATTGTGCATCTATAATTTAGGCTATTCGTCCTTAAGTTTATCACTTTGCACATGTCCACATTAAATTTTCTGTCATTTGGATGCCCAGCTTCCCAGTCTCACAAGCTCTCTCCATTTTAAGCATTAGCGCCAGCAGTACCACCCTGGGTAAGGTAAAGCCCATCTTTGTAGAGTAGGCTCCTCCTCCTTCAGAACATATCCCAGTTCCTAACAAACTAAAACCTTCCTCTTTTCACCATCTTCTCATCCACCAATTGAGACTCCGGAGCTCTACCAGTCTCTTGGGTCCTGCACATAGAATAGGAAGCATTTCTGAGAATGCTACCCTGGAGATCCTGGATTTCTTGTTTCTACCTAACAGCCTAAATTTGGTTTCCAGAAACTCCCTCCCACATTTTCATATGTCATTGGTACCAACATGTGCCAGGACAGCTGACTCCTCCCTAGCAATGTCTAAAGTCCCATCTTCGCACCAAGCAATCAAGTGACCAAGAGATCCTTAAGCCCACCAGTCACCCATTTATATATATGCCTAATGGCTTAATCACAGTTTAGAACTGCCATTCTAACCCTTTCTTCCTGGGCAGAAGCCCCTGGAGAGAGATCCCCAGTGCAAGAGGATAATTGCATCCACGGGAGGACAGATCCTGGTTACAGAATTACTTTCTATTACACCAAGCTGATGCATTCCTTCCAGGTGACCTCTCCTCCAAGGCAGCATAGAGGCTGACAGACTGGAGATGAGACTTTTCTACTATGTCCCTGTAGGTCTCCTCTATATACCCGTCTGCCTCAGTGCCTCCATATCTGCTACTCCAGTTTCTAGAGATTGGATTTGTTCTCTGATAGCCAGAAGCTCTTACATATTTCCGTTTTGCAACATATCTACTTTATTATTTGATGATGAGGTAAGGTAAAATACATCTATGTACCCAAATTTATTTCTGGAAAAAAACAACCTACCCACATTTAACAACGAAAAATTTAACAATTACAATGGATATGTTACCAGACGTAGATTCTGCTTTTCACTAACCTCAATCAAGGCTGTTAAGTATATCTATATAAAGAAATTAAATAAAATACCTCCACTTCAGAGAGTTTCCTGACCACTTCTATTTTTTCCTGTAGGACCCGCCTCAGGGACTCTTTGGCTGTTGTCTCATAGTTGTGTTTGTCTTCCTGCAATGCTACCAGCTCCTTCCGAATACCATCTTCTGTCTGGTTCTGCAACAAGTTTAAAAAAATTGGATCATGCTGAGTTGGTTAATACTGTGCTAAAAAAAACATCAATACTACAAGGAAACTTTCTGGCACACTTAACATACCCTTTTGTTGACTGTTGGACTTCAGCCTAAATTTGCGGTATGTGTAATTAGGATGAGATTGAGCATTATGGCAAAGAAGAAACTATATAATACAAGATTGCCAAACACCTGTGCAGCATTTTTCACATTCTTAATAAGTGGTTATATAAATGTTTAAATAATGTAATTACATTGTGAAAATTAACTATTGGAATTATAAAATGGAACTCTCTATATATAAATTACCCATATAGGGTATTTATTTACTTCTGCTCTTTCAGGTTTCAACTCAGTCAGAACCAGCTTCATGCATCATGAGCCTTTATTCAGTTTTCCAGGTTCTTCCACCCTATTTTATTATCACCCACCTAGTACAGCCATTGTAGTGGCAATCTTTTAATGGAGACCACAGACGGAAGCTTCCTTCAAAGCCCATTATATGTGTATTCTAATCCTGAGCAAGGTGAGATTTGTGGTAGTTGATGACAAAGTCCAGGTGCTGCAGAAGGAGGGTTGCACATACTGTGATCTGACTGGCCTTTGAGGCTGTACTGCCCCTGATTAGGTAGGGTAAGACAAAGGCCTCTTGTAGGCACAGGTAGGCAGCCACCACCGCCAGGCATTTGGTAAAGATCAATGGCAAGGAGGCCAGTCCGAAGGGTAGCACCCTGCACTCGTAGTGTCCTCCTCCTGCCACAAACCTTAGGTACTGCCTGTGGGAGGGATGGAGTAGTATGTGTGTAATGCATCCTTTAGATCCAAAGTTCACAGCCAATCACCCTGGTGGAGGTAAGGTAGCAGTATTCCAAGGGAGAGCATCTTACCAGACACTTGTTTAAGTTTCGCAGGTCTAGTATGGGCCTGAGGACCCTAGTTAAGTATCTGGAGTAGAAGCCTCTTCCCATAGGTGCTTGGGTACAAGTTCTACTGCACTGTCTGTGATCAGACCTGCAAGCTCTGAGAGCAGAAGGGTCTGGTGAAGGAGAGGTCACACAGGCTGTCCTGGGTGGTATCTGCTATAGGTAGAGGAGGTATCCCTCCCTTACCACATGCAGTACCACTGGCCCATCTGTGGGCAAAGAGCACCATGCATCCTCCTGTGGGCTGATGAAGGTCTCCCGGGGGAAGGGAGGCCCTACCCTGGGTGTCAAAAGCTCCCCACGGGCTGGGCAGGAGCTAGGACCTGGGGCTTCTGTGCCTTTGGCTTCTGAACTCAATGGCCTTGTCTTTTAGGGTGAGAACCTTGTTGTTGGCCCAAGAAGGGCTGGTAATGGTGACTCTATTGAAAAAGACCCTTCTTCCTCAGGAACAGTGAGTCTTTTCCCTGATGGGTTTTTTTTGGGAAAGGATAGGTCTTTTTAGAGAGCCTCTGGCGGGTCACCACATCTGCCTCAATCTCGGCTGCCTTGTTGGCTGGAGGTTCTGCCCAGTACAGGGGATGTCGAGCAGCTTGTCTTGGACCCACTGCTTGAGGTCTGAAGACTGTAGCCAGGCTTGGCTGAACTGCTGACTCCAAGGCTGCAGGCCGCACAGGAGAGTAACTTGGGGCAGTCCTTGATCCTGGAGGGCAGGGATTGGAACCATTGGAGGGGTTCCCTGGCAAGGCCCACCGAAAACCCAGACAATTCCTGGGTTAGGGCTTTCAGGTACATGCCGACATATAATTTCATAGGCTTGAATCCAGCAGCGAGCCCTGATAACACTTGCACCCAAGGGAGTCGAGGGCTCTGGCCTCCCTTCCGGAGAGAACAGAGGAGTAGGTCTTTTGGGTCTTACGTTTCTGCATGGTCGACTCGACTACCACGGAATTATGTGGAAGCTGGTGTTTGTGGAAACCCCAGGCCTTTCTGGATGTGGTACATGGCGTTGAGGCGCCAGCTGACCACCATTATTGATAATGGTGTCTCCCACATTCTGAGCAGTAATTGCTCGAGGATTGGCTGCATGGGCATTGAGTTTCCTTGGGTGGAGACTCATACTGGAGGATCTCCAGCTCTTTGGTGTGTGGGTCTTCCTCTGCCACAGTTTGCTCTGCCATATCCTTCTTTATTTATTTATTTTATTTATTTGTTCTTATATACCGCACTCTTAAAAATCAGCACGGTTTACATATAACAAATTGTGCAGATAAGGCATTACAATGAACAGGCAGATTAACTAGGATAGCAATTAGGGAATAACTATGTACATTAGTTTCAAATTATTTACAGTTAATATCTACCACATACGCATTCTTTCGAGGGTGTTCGTGTGTCAATGGATGGTTGTGTGCCGGCAGGTGTTAGCTTGGGGGCTGCGAGTAGCATGAGAGGAAGAGATGGTGTTTTAGCGCTTTTCTGAATTTGGCTAAATCTGTTATGGCTCTGATAGGTGCTGGGAGCATATTCCAGTAGCTGGGCGCATAAAACTTAAAAGCTCTGTTCCTTGTTGTCTTAGTGCATTTTGTTATTTCGCTAGGGCAGTGCAAGATCTCCTTTCTCTGTTTGTAGACATGGGGTGTATAAGGTTCATTAGAGATGTAAGGGCTAACTTGTTGATAACCTTGAAGGTTATGATGGTTGCCTTGTAGGATAGTCTGCATTGGATAGGTAGCCAGTGTAAATTCTTAAGGACCGGAGTGATGTGATCGGCTCTTGCAGCTCCACTCAGAACGCGTGCAGCTGCATTCATAGCTAGCTGTAGAGGGTTTAAGGTGCTTTTGGGTAAGCCCTGTAGGATTACATTGGCATAATCAAAGTGGGGGATAACTAATGCCTGAAAAACTGATCTGAAGTCATGAGGTTGCAACAGAGGTCGAAGGTGTCGTAGGGTTCGTATCTTGTGGTAGATTTGTTGGGTTGTATTGCTGATGTGTGTCTTGAAATTGAGCCGTTGGTCTAACATAACGCCTAAATAGCGAATGCTAGGTCTGCTTGTGAGTTCTGCGTCTCTTGTCTTTAAGGTTTTTGGGGGCGAGAAGGCCTGGTTTCTTGTCACAAATAGTACGTCGGCCTTGTTGAAATTTATCCTGAGACCTTGGGAGAGAAGCCAGTCATTTATAGCATCAAAGCATGTTATCAGTTGTGTGAAGTCTGGATTTTCGATCATGAATGGAGTAAAGAGTAACACATCATCAGCATAGAGCAAGGGTGATATGTTAAATGAATGGATTATGTCACATAACGGTTGCATATATATGTTAAATAGGGGTGCCGAGAGAGAGGATCCTTGGGGTACCCCATGTTGTTGTGGGAAGGGCTGATTTGTTGTGGAGCTGATTCGAACCTGTTGCAACCTATCGGTTAGATAGGATTTACACCAATGCAGTGCTGATTGATTTATCCCTTTTTCTTGAAGTCGCACTAGGAGCTGCTCGTGGTTTACCGAGTCGAATGCGGCAGCGATGTCCAAGAAAATTAGCACGTACCCTTGTTTGATGTGGTCGATCCCGGTGATGAGTGTGTTGATGAGGGTGGTAAGGAGCGTCTCGACACCGTGGGCTTCCCTGAATCCATGTTGGCTTGGATCGAGGGGAGCATTGGAGTCAACAGCACAAGCACTGGCAAGTCAAATGCAAGGCATTGATAAGGCAGGCAAAGAGAGAATTTGAGAAGAAGCTTGCTGCGGAAGCAAAAACGCGAAATAAAGACCTTTTCAAGTACATTCGTAGCAAAAACCCGTGAGAGAGTCAGTTGGTCCATTAGATGATAAAGGGGTTAAAGGAGCACTAAGAGGCGACAAGGCGATAGCGGAGAGACTGAATGAATTCTTTGCTTCGGTCTTTACTGAGGAAGATGTAGGGATGTTACCCACGACTGAAGTGGTATTTAAAGGTGTGGAAGAATTGAAGGAAATATCGATACATCGGGAAGATGTCCTACAACTATTAGATAAACTGAAGAGTAGCAAATCACCTGGGCCGGATGGTATACATCCAAGGGTGTTGAAAGAACTGAAATTTGAGATTGCAGACCTGCTATCAGTAATCTGTGAACTATCATTAAAATCATCTCTAATACCTGAGGATTGGAGGATCGCCAATGTAACCCCAATTTTTAAAAAGGGTTCGAGGGGTGATCCGGGAAACTACAGACCGGTGAGCCTGACATCAGTACCGGGAAAAATGGTAGAAACCATCATAAAGAATAAAATTACTCAGCATATAGATAGTCATGACCTAATGGGAGACAGCCAACATGGCTTTAGACAAGGAAGATCTTGTCTTACTAATCTGTTATGTTTTTTTGAAGGAGTGAATAAACAGGTGGACAAAGGTGAGTCGGTTGATATTGTGTATCTGGACTTTCAGAAAGCTTTTGACAAGGTCCCTCATGAGAGACTTTTGGCAAAACTAAAGAGTCATGGGATAGGAGGCAGTGTACTACTGTGGATCAGGAACTGGTTAAAAGATAGAAAGCAGAAGGTAGGGCTAAATGGCCAATTTTCCCAATGGAGAAAGGTGAATAGTGGTGTACCCCAGGGATCTGTGCTGGGTCCGCTGCTTTTTGACATATTCATAAATGACCTGGAAAGTGGAATAACGAGTGAGGTTATCAAATTTGCTGATGACACAAAACTATTTAAAGTTGTTAAAACCCAGGAGGATTGTGGAAAATTGCAAGAGGATCTTGATAAATTGGAAGACTGGGCATCAAAATGGCAGATGAAATTTAATGTGGAGAAGTGCAAGGTTATGCACCTAGGGAAGAACAACCCAAACTATGGTTACACGATGCAAGGTTCCACATTAGGAACCACCACCCAAGAAAAAGATTTAGGCGTCCTTGTGGACACCATGTTAAAACCCTCGGCCCAGTGTGCAGCGGCGGCCAAGAGAGCAAATAGAATGCTAGGTATGATAAGGAAAGGAATGGAAAATAAAACAAAAGATATTATAATGCCTCTATATCGTTCCATGGTGAGACCGCACCTTGAATATTGTGTGCAATTCTGGTCGCCATATCTTAAAAAGGATATAGCAATTTTAGAAAAGGTTCAGAGAAGAGCCACCAAAATGGTAAAGGGGATGGAAGGCTACTCCTATGAAGAAAGGCTAAAAAGGTTGGGGCTCTTTAACCTGGAAAAGAGACGGCTGAGGGGAGATATGATAGAAGTCTATAAATTAATGAACGGAGTGGAACGGGTAAACGTAGATCGATTGTTTACCTTATCAGAATATAGAAAGACTAGGGGACATGCAATGAAGCTACAGGGTAAACTATTTAAGACTAATAAAAGAAAATATTTTTTCACTCAACGTGTAATCAAACTCTGGAATTTGTTACCGGAGGATGTAGTAAAGGCTGTTAGTGTAGCTGGGTTTAAAAAAGGTTTGGACAAGTTCCTGGAGGAAAGGTCCATAAACCATTATTAAGAAGGGACCCAGGATATCAATGCTTGAACCAATACAAGCATTGTGGAACCTGTGTCCCTTGGGGAAACTGCTAGGTACGTATGACCTAGATTGGCCACTGTTGGAAACAGAATACTGGGCTTGATGGACCTTGGTCTGACCCAGTATGGCATATCTTATGTTCTTATGTTCTTATGTTCTTAATATGATCCTGTATCTATCGTTCTACCGCCTTTTCAATTATTTTTGCTAGCAACAGTATTGCTTGATATGGGTCGGTATGATTCAACCTTCTGAGCGTTTAGTTTTGGGTTCTTTAAGAGGGGTCTAATAGATGTCTGCTTAAGGCAGGGAGGGAATTGTCCAGTGGAGAAGGAGTGGTCAATGATTTTGGCTATTATTGGGCTAACTTCGTGGCGTAACGACCTTATCCAGGAAGCTGGGCAATGGTCGTTGGGGGCGGTGGTAGCATTGATATTTGCTATGATGCTTTCAATACTTGTTTCAGACAGGGTCGAGAAGGAGTTGAGTTGCTTGGCTGGGTATTTGGTAGGGCAGGATAGTGTAACTTTGCTGACATTGTTGTTTTTGGCAATCATGTAGTCTGCATAGTCTTGAGGGGATATTGCGGCTGCTTGTGACACTGGTGGTTCCTTCATTAGAGTCTTCACTATCTCGAACAAGTCATGAGGCTTATTTAAGGATCGGCTTAGGATCTCAGAATGGTGTTCTTTAATTTTGGAGGATATTAAATCTCTATGAGCATGCAGGTGGGAGTTGTAGAGTGTCAGGTCTATTGTGGTCCGGGTGCGTCGCCATTTTCTTTCTAATTTCCTCAGCATTCGTAGTGAGGTCTTTAGTTCAGCGGTATACCAGCGTGCATATTTCTTCTTGTTTGGCTGATTTTCCATGACATCTAATTTAGCTTGGGTAGGTATGTGTGCTGAGGAACTCAGGTTATTATTCCATGAGGCCAGCATCTCTTCTAGGTTCGGTGATGTGGTCTTGATGTTAGGAAGGACATTTTTGATGATTTCATCTCTGTCAAAGGGTCAGAATCGTCTGGTGGGCAATACACCTGTTCTGTGTAGTTTTGCGGCTTTCTGTCTCTTGATGCAGGGGTAGTTGGAAACTGATTAGGTTGTGGTCAGACCATGGTACAGGGGTGATGCTTATGTTGAATTCATAGTCTGGCATGACCTCAGGTCGGGGACTGAAGATAAGGTCAAGCGTGTTTCCTTTTTGGTGTGTGGGGGCGTCAACTATTTGATCGTAGTGTAGGTTGCTGAGTGCTTCAGTGAATGCTCTGGAATGGATATCTTGTAGAGCCAGGAGGTTAAAGTCCCCCAATATCCAGTTTGGTTTCCGTGGGTTCAGAGGATTGGACGCTAGTTCAATTATCGTTGCAAGGTCGTCTGGGGTTGGGGATGGGGATCTATAGATAAGGTTGACTGTATTGTAGTTGTTCGCTATAGTAATAGTGTCGAGGTGAGTTGAACTGTTGGAGCTGATTGTTTGATAGTGTAGGTCTGTCTTAACCAGAATGAATGCACCGCCTCCCCTGCGGTTAGGTCTATGACAGGTGTGGATAGAGAAATCAGGTGGGGTAAGTTGGTTGATGAGGACAGAATCTGAGGTGTTGAGCCATGATTCTGTGACTAGTAACATGTCAAGATTGAGGTGTGATATAAGGGCTGGAATGACTGGCCATTTTTTACGGACAGACCATGCATTTATGAGGGCACATTTCAGGTTGCGTGGTACATGGGGCTGTCTGGGTTTTGTGTGTATAATAGTGGTATTTGAATTAGATGCGGGTGGGAGTTCTGAGGGTGCAGTGGTGGTGGGTGGTGTGTGTTTTGGTTTCCCCTTCCTTGCCCTCTTATAATCATGATTGTGTTGTGGTCTGATGAATCGGAGAGAGCCACATTGATGACATTGCTGAATAGATACAGGATGCTTAGAAATATGCTGGGAGGGAGCATTTTGCTGGAGTACTCAGTGATTTTGGTCATGTGGGTACTTGGTGCTGCACAGGACACAGTATATCAGATTATTGGTACCTTCAGTGCTGTTGCTAGAGTGCGACTGGTTACAGTGCGAGTAATTATGGTGGTGATGTTATTAAATACTTAAAGTACTGACATTAGCAAACATTACAGTACTGATATTAGCAATAATTACAGTGGTAGGGTTGAATAAGTACTTGCAGTGCAGACATTAGCAAATAATTACAGTGCTGAAGTTATGTAAATACTTGCACTCCTACTGGTCCTGGGAGGTAGTACTGAAAGGCAGTGGTCAGTCCTGGTTTTTTATGTAATAGGTACTCACAGAGGAGATGGTCTCTGAGATCGGGGTAGTCCAATCATGGGGCAGTTTAATGTGTAACTGCTGCTGCTGGCAGTGTTACAACGTGATGGCTTCGCTGAGTGGAAGAGGGTGGCACGAGTTGCTGTTGCGTGCAGTGCCGCATGGTGGGGCCGCCGCCAAAGGGCCCTCAGGCGCGGGACCGCCTGACGGCGGCTTCTTTTGAAGGTGTTGCTCCTCCTCCCACAGCCCCGATTGGGCTGGAGTCCTGAGCAGGAAGGCTGGCTGGCCCGCTCAGGTGCTTGACCCTGATCGGGGGAGCAAGAAGATGGCTGCAGGCTGTGCTGGGCTTCCCGCCCGACGGCAGCTTCTTTTGAAGGTGTTGCTCCTCCTCCCACAGCCCCGAATGGGCTGGAGTCCTGAGCAGGAAGGCTGGCTGGCCCGCTCAGGTGCTCGACCCCGATCAGGGGAGCAAGAAGATGGCTGCAGGCTGTGCTGGGCTTCCCGCCCGACGGCGGCTTCTTTTGAAGGTGTTGCTCCTCCTCCCACAGCCCCGATTGGGCTGGAGTCCTGAGCGGGAAGGCTGGAGAATGGCACCAGGGCACTGGGTCCAAGAGAATGTCTCGGTGCTGTTTGGTTGCTGGGGAAGCCTCGATCTCCCACTCGGAATTGAGAGGCGACAAGTCCAAGGCCCTGTGACTCATCACCTCGAGGCTGGTGCCGATGGGTCAGCGGCCTCTGAAGGACCTGGGGTCTGAGTTGTGGAAACTAGCCAGGGAAGATCGGATGCCTGAGGAACAGGACAGGGACCTCAATCGGTGCCGAGGGGTTACCAGAGGCCAGTGGCGTTCTGAGCTCAGCTCGACAACGAAGGACTCCCCCAGTCACGGGCCTGGTCGTCAGGGCAGATGATGCAGATGAACCAGCCATCATTGCCTGCTGCAGGGCCAGGACAGCAATGATATTCTGCTCCAGGGCTGCCATTCTGGTTTCCAGGCCAGAAGGCTCTGCAGCTTTCAGCACGGGCAACAAGGATCTCGGGCCCGGTGCCAGCACTTTCGCAAGTGCATCCTCAATAAGGACTACGGTCTCAAGAAACCTTGCACGGTCACCGCTGGCCAAGGAATCCTTCTTGAGGACCTTGGTAGGGTGCTTCTCAGAGGCGCCAGAGTCCCTCTGGGTGGTTTTACCAGGTTTGTCCTGTGCTACTTCGCCAGACTTTGAGGACTTTTTCTTCTTTTTCTCAAGGTCCAGGGTCTTCTCGGAGGAGCCACCACCACGGGACTCCTCAGATGCTTGGGCATCACGGGAAGTGCTGGGCTTGGAGCTCGGTGTCGGGGAGGCTGGGGGCCATCAGACCTGGGGTAGAGTATTTTCTGCAACTCTAACCTCTTTTTATTGGTCTTAGGCGTCATGGCCTGGCATAGTTCGCAGGAGGTGTTGTCATGGTCCAGGCCCAAGCAGCAGTCATGGGTGTTGGTAATTGACATGATTTGACTGTAGCAGTTGCATTTCTTTAACTCACTAGGAGACATGGTGGGGAAACACCCAGAAGGGGTGGATGACCCCGTGTGAAAAAAGGTGCAGATGCCGGTCGAGGCAGACCTCGATCAAAAAAGAAAAAAGGGGGCCTGAGAACAGCGCTAGCTCAAGGTGGGAAGAGGAACCGGTACGCAAACCAGGAAGCTAACTTTTTAAGAATAATTAGCAAGGATTCTTTTCGGGGAAACAGGACAGACATCCGTTGGGCTCCGTGGAAAAAAGGAGACTGAGCAAGATAGCACCCTTGGAAGGGGATCATGCATGTGTGGTAACATGTCTCAAAGGATTTCTTGGAAAGCTGGGGAAATGCTCTGCGTGGGCTCCGTCGGCACCGACACCACCCATATGTGAAGACCGACTTCCTGCTTGTTCATGGAGAAAGCCCCCCTAACAATTGGCTTTTTCACAAGCTGATTTGCAGGGGGATTTTGTGAAGCAATATTCACATAGCAATTTTTGTGTTGGGGGGTATGCTATATGAATGTGTCCTCTGAAGTGGCCACATTTTAGCAAAAGTGGAAAAAAAGATTTTGTGTATTCCGCATTAACTTGCATATTATGATGCTTGCTGGAATAAAAAAAGAAGTTAGCATATACTTTTGTACACAGGTCTCTTATTCTGATTACACCCTTTAGACAATACAATCTGCTGAACTGTATTCATACTCTACATCTGATCTTGCTAATATTCACTTGGTCTCATAATAATGCTATCATACCATTTTAAAGTACATTTCAGTACAGAGACATATTGCTACTAAGGGAAAGGCTGAGGAAGCAGGTGTAATCTAAACCCACTGCATGGAATTCTTATGGAATTAAAATAATTTGGGAGCACCAATTTTAACTTAAGAGTCACAAAAGTAGAATGTTCTACTGTTTCACATCTTAATAGCATCTCTTTTAAAATGAGCATACAATCAACTTTTCAAACCCATATTTTATAATCCCTGGTTTTGATCATAAGCTTAGCGCAAAACAGTTTGATAAAGTAGCTTATGATTAATTAGCCTCCATTTTCATCTATGCAATAGGAATTGCATTATACTCAAAGAGCTCTCAAAAGAGATAATTAAGTTTAAGAATGAAGTTTAATGAAAGCTTGCTCAATTCTATACTGAATAAAATCATCAACATATTGTAAGACTCCTAATAAAGTCTCTTCTGCATTCATTAGCCAAATCATCTTCCTAGTTTCCTAGGAAAATCTTATTTAATTTTACATCTGCTGAATTCTATGATTTTACTGCCATGTTTTAAAATTACAGTACTTCTTGTGGTACACTTCTATACATATTTGCCATCTCAAAAGATGACGAAGATTTAATTCTTTTCTATATTTGTGAGTAAAGAAATCACTTGTGCATGATGCTGGAAAGCACAGTTACTTACCTGTAACAGGTGATCTCTGGGAACAGCAGGAATAAGTCTTCACATATGTGTACGTCAGTACCGACGGAGTCTGCGCGGGAATGCTCCCCAGCATCCAATCAGAACGCTTTTGGAAGCATCCCAACACGCCTGCGTGCTGCCTTCCCGCTTTCCCAACTGCCTCTCCTCAGTTAAGTTTAAAGCTGAGGCAAAGAGAGAGAGAGCAAGAAAGGGAAAGATAGAGATAGAGAAATGCAACTCCTAGGGGAGGTGGGTGGGTTGTGAAGACTTATTCCTGCTGTTCCCAGAGATAGCAGTTACTTAACTAACAGGTGATCTCTGGGAACAGCAGGAATAAGTCTTCACATATGGGTACGTCGGTACCGACGGAGCCTGCGCGGGAACGCTCCCGAGCGTCCAATCAGAAAGCTTTTGGGAGCATCCCTCAGCACCTGCGTGCTGCCTTCCCGCTTTTCCAACTGTCTCTCCTCAGTTGAGTTTTATAGCTGAGACAAAAAGAGAGAAAGAGGAAAAGAAGATAGATACAACTCCTAGGGGAGGTGGGTGGGCTGTGAAGACTTATTCCTGCTGTTCCCAGAGATCACCTGTTACAGGTAAGTAACTATGCTATCTCCAGGAACAAGCAGGAATGAGTCTTCACATATGGGGACTCCCAAGCTAAAATGCCTGGAGTCCTAGCATGGTGAGGATTGGAACATGCTACACCTCATATGACCAGGCATCCTGAGGATGGAGGGTAGGAGTTGAAAAGAGAGGAGCTGTAGGAAAAACAGCTAACCTAAGGACTACAGGTAAGGAGTCCTTGCATGTATAATAATTACCATGAAAAATATTGATATGAATAAACACAATATGGTCCTCACCTACTGGATTGCAGGAAGTAGAGAGGCTGATGGAGTCTACTGGAGATCCAGTAGAGGAATCATCAAGGTGACTTCCCTGAAGTGAAGGCGAAGGTCCAAATCTGGATTTGACAGAAGACCCAGGTGTCAACTGGGGTAGTAGAAAGACGTCAGGTCTTTAGTGGAAGCTTTATGGAAAAAGCTAGGAACTCTTTTGGATACAGAGTTAGTAACATTTATGAACAAAAGAGGAAGACTGACTGATTTGGACAACTAGCCCAGTCCTGGAGGGAAGAAGGGGTATGGAAAAAAGCCCATATTCCCAAGGAGGACAACGGCGGAAAGTTCAGATCTACTGAAGATACAACCTGTCTTTCCTATCTGTTGAGAGATTGGAAAGATAGTGAAGCATGGAGCTTCAGGGTTACCCAGACGTAGGGTTAAAGAAGAAGCTGTCAGTACCACAGAGGTGGCTGTGTGCATAATACTCCAGACATACTGAGGGACAGTATGAACATATGCAAGCCTACTGTCTGGAAGCTATAGGAAGGTAAAAACTTTATAAGCATAGACAGTTAGAGAGATAAGTATGTAAAAACATATCTACCTATAAGGAAGCATCTCGACACATACACATATATATAGGGATAAATATATATATGTATGTGTATATGTAATATATATATATAGGGATATATATATCTATAGTGAGATCTGGAGGGGCATAGAATATGCACACGCAGCTTACAGACATACGTATCTATAGAGCAGTATATAGAAATATATACATACATGTATATAGATTTCTAAGATAAATGTCTGCAACTAGGCAGATAGAGATATGCCTATAAGAACATTCACATGGGAGATGTGAAGGATAAAGATTCATCTAATATGTATAGAGAATCTATTCCTTCTGGCTAAGATGGTGCAGGAATGCCATCCAGTGGAATAACCAGGATGGGTGCATGAAAAACAGAGGATAATATCAGTCTGTAAACAGCAAGTCCGGAGTTCTATAGAACTCTCGCATGGTAAATGGACAGAAAAACGCATAGGATAAGATACCAGGTTGACCCACTTGAGGAACAAGGGGGGGGGGATCAGGCATTTTTAAATTAAATATGTGCTGTCCATGAAGGATTAGGATACCATGAGGACAAGCTGCTAGGAAATAGAGCATAGTTCCTGTAGAAACTGGGTAAGTCTTTAGACTGTCACATAGAGAAGGCTTATGTCCTTTATTAAAAGGAAACAGAAGGATGTAAAGAACCCCTACAGTCATGAGGAATGACTGAGGAAGCCTTTTTCAACCATATAGGATAGTAATTAGAGAAAAAATCCCCATGCTCTCTAGCAAGGGCCCATAGTGGAAAGCTTCTCAGTAGGATTGCAGAGAGCACTATGCAGGAGAATTGGGAAATAAAAATGGTTGTTGGGGAAACCAGTTGCCACCTTAGTTATACTGCCAATTCCAGGGATTTGGAGATGACAGAAAAGAAGCGATAAAGATTATCCAAGACAGATGAAGCACTGTCTTGGAAGCACTACTAAGGCTAGACAAAAAGTAGTGGAAGACAAGACTGGAACTTGTAGAAAAGTACCAGTAGTCCAATCACTGGAACTCCTGCATGGGCAGCTGCTGAATAGAGCAGCAGAGAAAATCTTTCTGTTCTTAACAGAGAGAACAGACAGAACAAGAGGAGAAATCCTGAACATGACTGAGAGCAGCCCAATGATGCAGGGAGGTTACTCCAAAGAAAACTCTACATTGGAAAGGAAAAGAAGACTAGAAAGGTTAAGAAAGCTTTCCAGCTGTATGGTAGCACTCGTAGAAGGGAAGCCCTGGGAACGAGGGTAAAGAAAAAATAGGAGCTGAAGGGAGACTTGCTAAATGGTAAGTCTGCAGAAGGAAAAAATTCAGGGTGGTACAGGGAAAGCACAGTTACTTACCTGTAACAGGTGATCTCTGGGAACAGCAGGAATTAGTCCTCACATATGGGTACGTCGGTACCGACGGAGCCCGTGCGGGAAAGCTCCCCAGCTTCTTAGAATAGAAGCTTTTGGGACCTCCCACTGCACATGCGCACTGCCTTCCCGCCTTCCTGAACAGCTCTCCTCAGTTTCGAGTTTATAGCTGAGTCAACAGAGAGAGGACAGGAAGATAGATAGATAAAAGATACAACTCCTAGGGGAGGTGGGTGGGTTGTGAGGACTAATTCCTGCTGTTCCCAGAGATCACCTGTTACAGGTAAGTAACTGTGCTATCTCCAGGAACAAGCAGGAATAAGTCCTCACATATGGGGACTCCCTAGCTTAGATGCATGGGATCCCCTGTAAAGGTTCGCCATCTTCGTATGGATCTCAGGCATCCATTCTGGGAAGGTGGGCAGGAGTTGTTTAGGAATGGAACAGGTGCTTGAGGACAGCCTGGCCAAACAGGGCATCCCGGCGGGAGTCCTTGTCCAAACAGTAATGGGCTGTGAAGGTATGAACCGAGGCCCAGGTAGCGGCTCGACAGATCTGATCTATGGAAACAGAGTGCAGATGAGCCATAGAAGTTGCCATGGCCCTCACATTGTGAGCAGTGACATGGCCTTCCAGAGAAATGTTTTTGCTCTGGTAAGCAAAAGAAATACACTGAGCAATCCAATTGGAAAGTGTACGCTTGGAGACTGGAAGTCCCAAATGGGAAGGATCAAAGGCCACAAAAAGTTGAGAAGACTTTCGATGTGGCTGAGTCCTATTAAGGTAAAAAGCGAGAGCTCTTTTACAATCCAGAGTATGAAGGTTCCTCTCTGCATTGGATGCATGAGGAGCTGGAAAAAAGACAGGTAGATATACCTCTTGATTAAGATGAAAAGGCGAGACCACTTTAGGCATAAAGTGGGGATTCGTCCTAAGGACCACCTTATCATGATGAAATCTTGTGTAAGGTGGATTAGCCACTAAAGCCTGCAGCTCACTGATGCGGCGAGCCGAAGTGACTGCAATGAGGAAGATGACCTTCCAGGAAAGAAATTTCAAGGAGGTGGAAAACATTGGCTCAAAAGGTGGCTTCATAAGTTGACCGAGCACTAGATTCAAATCCCATGCGACCGGGGGTGGTCTGATGGGAGGTTTAGTGAGAGTCAGGCCTCTCATGAATCTTGCAACAAGAGGATGAGAGGAGATAGGTTGTCCATTTATATGTTTCAAGGATGCTGCAATAGCACTTAAATGGACTCTTACCGAATTCGTCTTGAGGCCTGCATTGGATAGATGCAGGAGATAATCAAGAAGAGAATTCAAAGGAAGTGCCAGAGGGTCAAGACCCTGCTGAGCACACCAAATGGAAAAACGTTTCCATTTGAAAGCATAGGAACGCCTGGTAGAGGGTTTCCTAGAGGCAGAAAGGATATCTTTCACTGGTTGGGAAAGATGAAAGTCTTGAAGGCTTAAGCCTTCAGTAACCAAGCACTGAGGTGAAGGGATTTGGGGTTTGGGTGCCACAAAGTCCCCTCCTCCTGAGACAGGAGGTCTGGCGCAGCTCCCAGATCCAAGTAGGATCCCTGGGAGAGCTGTAGAAGGAGAGGGAACCACACTTGGCGTGGCCAGCGTGGAGCTATGAGGATCATAGTTCCATGATCCCTCTGGAGTTTGAACAGAGTCTTGGGAATCAAAGGAATGGGTGGAAAGGCATATAGGAATGCCTGATTCCAATTCAGGAGAAAGGCGTCCGTAGCCTGAGCTCCCTGACACGGAGTTCTGGAACAGAACCGGGGAAGTTTGGCATTCCACGGACTTGCAAAGAGGTCTATGTCCGGGGTCCCCCATTCCTGAAAGATTCGGTTTATTTGGTCCAAATGTAGGGACCATTCGTGTGGCAGCAGAACTCGACTGAGCCTGTCTGCCCGAGAGTTTTGAACTCCTGGGAGATACACTGCTAGCAGGTGAATCTGATGCTCTCTGGCGAAGGCCCATAGTCTTAGAGCTTCGTTGCAAAGCGACAGAGAGCCCGTCCCTCCTTGTTTGTTTATGTAAAACATGGCCACCTGATTGTCCGTCTGAACTAGGACAGTGAGGTTGGCTAGGAGGGAGTGGAAGACCTTGAGGGCAAGGTAAATTGCTCGCAGTTCCAGAAGATTGATATGAAGGGTGGTCTCCTGTAGAGACCAAGTGCCCTGAGTGGAGAGAGTTTGCAGATGGGCTCCCCACCCTGTTTGGGAGGCATCTGTTGTGAGGGTTGCTTGGGGTAGCAATGGTTGAAATGGAGCCCCCAACAACAGATTCTTGGTGGAAGTCCACCAGTGGAGGGACCAAAACAGACGATCGGAGGTTTGTATTTGGTCTGAGAGCGCTCCTGACGCCTGAGTCCACTGAGTGGCCAGGGTCCATTGAGCTGCTCTCATATGAAGACGAGCATAGGGCACCACATGCACTGTGGAGGCCATATGACCCAGTAGGCGTAGCATTTCCCTGGCTGTCAAGTGAGTGCTGGACTGAGCTTGGGAGGCCAAACTCAGGAGGCGCTGGCCTCGAACATGTGGAAGGTAGGCCCTTGCAGTGATGGTGTCCAACTGGGCCCCTATGAATTCTAGAGATTGAGTAGGGATGAGTTGGGACTTGGGAAGGTTTACTACCAGTCCCAGATACTGCAAAAGGCTCCTTGTGTGGTCCAGGGAAATCTGGGCCTGTGACTGAGTTGGAGCTCGGATGAGCCAGTCGTCCAGATATGGGAAGACAAAGATTCCCATGCCTCTTAGAAATGCGGCTACGACTGCCATGCATTTTGTGAATACTCTTGGAGCAGAGGCTAGACCGAAGGGGAGTACTCTGTATTGGAAATGTTTTCCCTGAAACAGAAAGCGAAGATACTTTCTGTGGGATGGATGGATGAGTATATGTGTATACGCATCCTGTAGGTCTAGAGAACAAAGCCAGTCCTGACCCTGGAGGTAAGGAAGGAGAATGCCGAGAGACAGCATTTTGAATTTCTCCTTGAAGAGAAATTTGTTCAATTCTCTCAGATCTAGGATTGGTCTGAATCCCCCTGTCTTCTTTGGAATGAGAAAATAAGGGGAGTAGAAACCGGACCCTTGTTGAGGAAGAGGAACCTCTTCTATGGCCCCTTGGGCAAGAAGAGAGGAAACCTCTTGACCCAACAGGGTTAGGAGAGATGGGGGAGAATTGAATGGTCTCACCATATGATGGGGAGGAAGGCTGGAGAAATGAAGTTTGTAACCCTCTCGAATGATAGAGAGGGTCCATTGTTCTGTTGTGATTTGTTCCCATCTGGGAGCAAAGTGAACCAACCTTCCGGGTATGGTGAGAGGTTCTGGTTGTGTTAGAACCAGAAGTGGCAAGTTCCCTAGGAGCAAGTCAAAACCCCTGAGGGGTTGGAGCCTGCTGAGCTACAGTAGCTGCTGCAGGCTTAGCTCGTGCTTGTTTGGATTGCTGACGCTTAGCAGTATAGCGAGGTTGAGAAGACTGCTGGCCAGTATTTGAAGCAACTCTGGCCTTCTTATAGTAAGGCCTTTTAAAAGACTTTTTCTTAGTAGGAATTGAAGTGGACTTTGAAAGTCTTTCCAAGGTGGCATTTTCAGCATCCATCTGGGTGGCTTTGATTTGCCACTCTTCCCCAAATAAGTTCTCACCTGTACAGGGCAGATTCCGTAAGCCATCTAGAACCCAAGGTTCCAGATCAGAGGCCTGGAGCCAAGCAAGACGTCGGGCTGCAATAGCAATGCCCGAAGCCCTACTGGCTCCCTCAAAGGAATCATATGCTGCCCTATTAGAGAACTTAGAAACCTCTAAGAGTTGTTTCACTAGGGAAAGGAATCCCTGCTTTTTATCCTCAGGGATAAAGGGGGCAAAATGCCGCACCTTTTTGGCAAGTTCCTCCAGGAACATGCCCATATAGAGACTGTAGGAATTAATCCTGGCTATAAGCATACTAGCCTGGAAAATTTTCCTACCAAAAGAGTCCAAAGTCTTACATTCCCGTCCTGGAGGGGTGGAAGAGTGCCTTTTGGTACTCCTAATCTTCTTCATTGCAGACTTCACCACAATAGAGTGGTGGGGCAATTGAGTCTTTTGGAAACCAGGAGAAGGAGGGACCCTATACATGGTGTCCAACCTACAGGAATAAGGAGACAAAGTCAAAGGATTTTCCCAGAAATCCATCAGTTGTTCTTGAAGGATTTCATGGATAGGCAGGGTAACTGCCTCCTTAGGGGCCTTTGAGTATCCCAAAATATCCAGTTTTTTGGATCTGGGTTCCTTTTCAGAGGATGTGGTAATAGAAAGGGCTGTAGCCATATCTAAAACAAAGTCCTGGAAGGACAAATCCTCTGGAGGGGACATTCTCCTTTTAGGAGAAGAGGGCTCCTCAGGTAAGTTGAGTGAAAACTCAGCAGAATCATCAGAGGAGTGAAAATCCTCAGAGGAATCGGTGCTTTCCTCTAACGCACGATACGCGTACCGATCGGTATCGATATCGGGCGTATCGGGTATGGAACCGGTATGGAGCGAAAGCCCATACGGTACCGACTTGCGTTTAGAGGTGGACGGCCTCGATACCGGCATGGCGGACGATACCGGTATCGGGCCCGGAACCGCTGAAAGCGGAACCGATGGCGTTGCAGCTTTAATGAAAGCCATGACGGCCTGCTGCATGGACTGTACAGTATCGCCCATGGACGCCATAGCTGCCTGGATGTCGGTACCGGAGTGACCCGGTACCCCAGAGCAGGCTAACAGGTGATCTGTCGAGGCCGTAGCATCGATATCAACCTGAGACCCCTGAATTGGCGTTTTTGGAAGTTGGACTTCCCGCCGGGGTTGTTTGGCTGGGGCAGGGTCCTCAAGTTCTAAGCTAAGAGCCTCTCGATGCTTTGAAGGAGATTTGCTCTTTGAGGACTTGCCCACAGAAGGTTTGGTTACCTGAGATCCATCCGGAGAAGAAGACCTGGATGACTGTGATGCTGTATTCTCTGAAGCAAACAGCACATGGAATTTGTTGGCCCGGTTCTGCAGCCCACGTTTAGACATGTGGGAGCAAGATGGGCAGTCCGGTATGGAATGGTCAGGCCCCAAACATTTCAGACACCAGTCATGGGTGTCTGTGACTGAAATAACAGCATTACATTTGGTACACTTCTTAAATCCAGGGGCTGGCTTCTCCATGAGGAGAAATTGAGTAGGCCGAAAGGCCTCTCTGAAGTGACCAAAAAGCTAAAAAATAAGAAAAAAGAATTATAATTTTTTAAAGAAAGAAAGAAAAGACCGGCGATACCGGTATCGGTATGGGGAAGGCAGGTACGCGGTCTAAAGAAACAAATAAAATAACAATTTCTTCAGCGGTGACAGGAACACGACCTGCTGGCTCCGCGGAAAAAGAGAAACTGAGGAGAGCTGTTCAGGAAGGCGGGAAGGCAGTGCGCATGTGCAGTGGGAGGTCCCAAAAGCTTCTATTCTAAGAAGCTGGGGAGCTTTCCCGCACGGGCTCCGTCAGTACCGACGTACCCATATGTGAGGACTTATTCCTGCTTGTTCCTGGAGATACTATCATGAGATAGTTGGCAAACCTCTCTTCATGGCAGGAAGAGGAGGAAAACCCTGTGACCCACAGAGATGAATCTCCTGACAGCTCAGGCTACCTAAGAGCAAGTGGATGTCCTGGAACAGGAATCCATGTGTAGAGTTTTAAATGAAAAAAACAGTGAAAAAACTTCTACTGAGAAGAAGTGAACTGTATGTTATAAAAGAGGAATTAGAACCCCATTGAGGGTTAATTATCCTGGCTTGAGTTTGGATTCTTCAGATCAGAGCGAGGTTTCCCTTGTTTGGGAACATCTGTATGATGGGCAGGAGAAGAATAAAACCTTCTTCTTTTAGGGAAAGAAGGTTTGGTAGGGCATTTCCTACCTACTGGGGAAGGAGAAGGCTTAGGATAGCCTTCAGAAACAGGGAAGTCAGTGGAGCAATGAGCAACCTGACGTAAAGACTCCCTATTGAAGAGATTTTCTCCAGTACAAGGAGAATTACCCAGTCTTTGCTGTGCCCATCTGTTCAAGTCTGAAGCTTGGAGCCAGGCTTTTCGTCTTGCCCCTATAGCTATAGCAGAGGTTCTGCTAACAGACTCAAAAGAGTCAAGGGAAGCACGAGAAAGAAAGCAAGATATATTTTGGCTATGACTAAGTAGTAAGGAATAGTGTGCAGCCCTGGGCTCTGATAGAAAAGGAGTCAAAAGAGATAATTTCTTTGTGACCTCCTGAAGGGATAGACTCATAAAAAATATATGAGAGAATTCTAGTTGCCAGCATAGATGTTTGGAAGGTTTGACTTCCAAAAGCATCCAGTTTTCTAGAAGCACGACCTGGCGGATAAGAAGAATGCTTCTTCTTGCTTTTCACCTTCATTGCTGATTCCACTACAATGGAATGATGGGGAAGTTGAGTCTTCTGAAACCCTGGAGAGGGGGGCACCTGATACAGAAGATCAGTTGCTGTAGAAGGTGAGGAAACCCTTAAAGGTGTTTCCCATATTCTCAGAAGAAGATCCTGCAAAGAAGGATGTAAGGGAAGCATTATATTTTCCTTTTCCCCAGAAGAGCCTTGTGTAGGATCATAGCCAGGGATAGGAATAGCAAGGAATGTAGCCATGTCAAGGAGAAATTTCTGAAAAGAAGGATCTCCCATGGGAACCATCCCTGGACAGGCTAAAGTTGAAGAACTAGCCTGGGCACCGGAGGATGTATTGGTCCGGTGCAGAAAAGGAGCCCTAATGGATGGATACTGGTACTGGCGGTTATGACTTGAGACAGTCAGTACTGCATCGTCCATGCCAGGTATCGACTCCAAACTAGGCATAGAAAGGAGCAAGCCTGGTGAAAAGGGAGTAGTTGGTCCCGACGTTACTGCAGGAACCGGCATCGGTACCGATACCGGTAGCTGTGCCGGAATCGGAGGCGATACCGACATCGAAGCAGTCATCGGAGGCTGCTTCTGCGGTACCGAGGCAACAAAAACCCTTGGTGAGTATCCTCGACACCGCGCATCCGGAATCGGTAAGCGTCGGTTCCGAGACGCGTCTGTACCCAGTCTTCCAGACTAGATATCGATTCCAGACTCGGCATCGAAGGAAGCGAGTCCATCGATGCATGTCTGGAGGGTACCGGCGTCGGTAGTCGTATCGGCAATGGTGCCGATACTGGAAAGTCAATCTGGGACGTATCGATCGGTCCCGAAGGTACCGAGAACGCCAGATGACAATCCCTGGTGAAGAATGGATCACTCAACACCAGTGCCGATGCCAGAGTATCGGTACCGCTCGACGCAGATGCCACCACTGAGCATGGCTCAGGTATGTTCTGTGAGGAGTGAGCCCCAGGAACAACCTGAAACCCCTCAAACGCTTTGGAGACCGAAGACTCCCGCCGGGGTTTTGAAGCCAACAGGGTCTTGAGGGCAAGGCCGGAGCCGTCATCATGTTTGACATGAGACCTACCACTCAAGGATTGGCTAGTCTTAACAGACTGTTTGTGGGTTACCTGATCCTGTAGAGAAGAAATGGTCGGTGCCCTGACACTGGAAGGGAACGCGGTATCGAGGGAAACTCGAAAAGGAAAATCTCTTCTCATAAAATTGTAGCCCAATGGCTCCGGAGGAAAAGGGTCAGGACCCAAACAGGTTAGACACCACTTATTGGAGTCTAAAAAGAAAACTATTTCCACAGTTAAGGCACTTCTTAGGTGAAGAAGGTTCCATGATGGAGAGGCCTTACAGGCCCCAAAAATTAAGACAGAAACTGAGGGAAAACTCTCCCTGAGTTTTTGAAAAGAAAAGAAAAAAAACCCACCGGCGGTACCGGTGGAGACGGGGAAAAACAGTTGCGACCACAAGAAAACAAGAATTAAAGAAAACATTTTCTGTGGTGACAGGACGATGTCCTGTCGGCTCCGCGGAAAAACAAAAACTGAGGAGAGACAGTTGGAAAGGCGGGAAGGCAGCACGCAGGCGCTGAGGGATGCTTCCAAAAGCTTTCTGATTGGACGTTGGGGAGCGTTCCCGCGCAGGCTCCGTCGGTACCGACGTACCCATATGTGAAGACTCATTCCTGCTTGTTCCTGGAGATATCTTCTTCCCCTTTCTCTGCTGAGTATTATATGCCCAAAAGGTTTTAGGAATTATTCTCCAAGTGGTAGTGTTACAATTTATGTACAATAAAATGCTTGAAAAGGCCACATGCAAACATCAAAACAGCAGCAGCATTGAAAGTACTGTGAAAAACAGGTCAGAGGTTAAGAATGGGTAAGAGGCACCAGCACCAAGTGTTCTGTTAAGGGGCTAGCAAGTTTTTCTTGTTTATGTTGCTGTATAATTGTAGGGGGCACCAAACCAATACCTTCCCATGGGAGACAAAATGCCTCCTAAAAGGTATCAGTGAAGCGTGATGATTAACATATCCTGTGTATTTTCAAAAGCATGCAGATAAATGCCAACCCCTATCTCCAACTCCACCTCTAGGAACGCTTCTCCTCAGTCCAGGTTAAGTTATGTGCATACCTGCAATTTTATACACACCTATTTCCACATATAAAATACTACCTTACATGCAGAAATGTCTTAAAATTGCCTTTGAGATGAGTAATCAACTCTGCCATTTCTTTTACATCATGGGCCTTAACATGGTCTCCTACAGCCAGACTTTAAGAAAGATGATATATCTGTTACCTAACTGTAGCCCGGAAGTGTGGCTTTTTGACACCACATTTCCAGGCCTATTAGGGATAAGAGAGAGGTTGGGTGGCCTTTCTACAGTTATAGTTAACGTTATTTGATATATGCCTATTTTAAATAATGTCAAGGCAGTTATTAAAGTAATGTAAAAAAAAAACTAAATTAAAAGATAAGAAATGAAGAAAAGGGGAAGGAAGCCCTGTTAACTAATATGTTATCAAATTTTGTAACAATAATCACATGAGGAAGGGAAGGAAAAAGTGAATAAAACAAGACAAAAGTGAGTACTTAAGGAAGAAGTTGACTATTCCATGAGTCTTTCCAGCTTTATGACCATGTTGCTTAAAGACACATGTTGGTAAGATGATTGAGAAATTAAGGTGAAAGTCAGAAACCACCTCTGGCAGGTGGGGTGTGTGTCATTACTATATTATGGAGAAATCTAGTATAAAGCGGAAAAGGAACTAGGGCCTACAGCTCACTGACACTGCAGGCTAAACTGACCACCACTTAAAATGTGACCTTCACATGAGATACTTAAGCTAGTTCTAAAAGCACTGTAAGTCATAGAGGCCAGATATTTTTCAACAGATGATACGACTTGCACCAGAGGAAGGGGACCTGGTAGCTACAGAGTGTCTAGAGATACTGGACCACCATCCATGCAGATAGTGGTAGTTCAAGCCTGAAATAAGCACCTTGTTCACTTGCATTTTTTGTGAACATGTGCAAAGTTATGCTTTAACACACCTTTTCCAACAATATTTTTTGAATATATATATATATTTATATTTTTTTTTTGCTGTACACTGAGAACTCCTTTTTATTTAACGTAGTTTGAATTATTTTTAAAAATTGCTAAATGGATGCGCTGTGGGAAGCAATTGCGACAGTGAACTCTTCTCTAAGTTCCTTTGTGAGGGCAGTCAGTACTGATATATCTTGGGTAAAGAATGTTTATTCCGAGATTTCCAGTATCCAGGAGCATCAAGCGGGGAAAATCCTCACAATGGAGCAGGAATTGGGACAACTCCGGGGGGTCTAGTGGAGGCCCAGATTAAGGACAGGTATGTGACTGAGGAAGATGGAATATTTGGAAAACCAAATTCGGCGTAACATCAGGTTTTTGAACTTTTCTAGATCTCCGGTGTTGTCAGCAGGAAAGATGTTGAGGAAATATTTTGGGGAGGTGTTGAAACTCCCCTTGGAACATTTTCCTCCTGTTACTTGGACTTAGTATCTTGTCTTTGGGGACCGGGGATCTTGGTACTGTTCCTGGAGCTGTTTCCTTGGGGAGTGGGGACCTAACGGGGTTTTTAGAAAACCCCTTGGAGGTAATTACAGGGAAATCTACCTTGCTTGTAACTCTGGCTTTGAAGTCAGATAAAGCTTTAATTTTTCGTTCATATTTCAAGAACTTCAGTCGGTCTTTTCTGGGGTCTCAGGTTAGGTTGTTTCATGATTTGTCTCTGGTGTCTCAGTTGAGACAGAGAGTGAGTTTATGGGCTTTCGATCTAGGGTCTTGGCCCTTGGAGCATTCTTACCATTAAAATTTCCTGTTAAATGTTGTGCTTCCTATAAAGATAAGGTAACATATGTTTTTGAGCACAGTCAATTCTTGGAGTTCTTGATTGCTAGGAAAGACATCTGTACAGGGTGCTGTGGTTCCCCATATGGCTGACGTGTAAGTCTTCACCTGGCAGTTCTTTTTGCTATTTTTTTTGCCTCTTGGGAGTTGGAGACTAGAAACTCTATGCTCCGGCCACTACTTGGTTATGTTTCCTGTATCCCCCCTTATTTAATTGTGGGCTAATTATGATATGGATGTATATTACTTAAATTTCAGGTTGTTTTTCTTTGTTTTCTTTGATGCATCCATTATCTTTGTATTCATGGAATTCTTTGATGTATATATTTAAACTTTAATAAATATAAAATATTTTTAAAAAAATGCTAAATTAGAAATTTTTTAAAAATAGCAATTGGTCCCATTTTATACTTTTTACTAATTAGAAAAACAAAACTACATTGAGTATATTTATAAAATAGCAGTTTTTAGGATCCAACCTATTAGAAAAGGGGAAAAAAAGTATTAACTCTTGCTACACCACACTGCAGAAGAAGCTACTGAATCATTTTATCACAGCATTAAATATTTTTCTCTCTATAGCCTTTTCATAGGATACTAGTCCCCTGGAATTTACATTCCAGTACATGTCTCTAACAGACAGTATAGCATAGATCTGTAACAGGTGATCTTTGGGAACAGCAGGAATTGAGTCTTCAAATATGGGTATCTTCGGCACCAACAGAACCCGCGCGGGAACGCTCCCCAGCGTCCTATAGGAAAGCTTTTGGGAGCATTCCACCGCACCTGAGCTGCTGCCTTCCCACCTTTCCAACTCTCCCTCTTCAGTTGGGTTTATAGCTGAGACAAAAGGAGAGAAGGAAAGAAGAGAGAGATAAAGATACAACTCCTAGGGGAGGTGGGTGGGTTGTGAAGACTCAATTCCTGCTGTTCCCGGAGATCACCTGTTACAGGTGAGTAACTACGCTATCTCCAGGAACAAACAGGAACGTAGTCTTCACCTATGGGGATTCCCAAGCTTAGAGATGCTAGGGAGATGACCCCATAGGGCAGTTAAACCCAGGCTGAGGTGGATCATGATTCCTTCCAAGGATCTCTGGTATCGAAACCCGGGACGGGGGGTAGGAGTTGTTCTAAGTCTGAAAGAGATGTTGGAGAACAGCCTGGCCAAACGAGGCATCCTGGCGGGAGTCCTTGTCTTAGCAGTAATGGGCCGCAAAAGTGTGAACCGAGGACCAAGTGGCTGCTTTGCAAATGTTATCGATGGACACCGAGCGAAAGTTGGCCATTGAGGCAGCCATTGCTCCAACATTGTAAGCTGTGACATGACCTTCGAGAGAAAGTCCCTTACTCACATAGGTAAAGGATACAGTCTGCAATCCACCTGGAGTGTGTTCTCTTGGAGACTGGTAACCCCAGGTGGCTGGAATCAAAGGCAACAAAAAGCTGAGAAGCCTTTCTATGTTGCTTAGTTCTCTGAAAGTAAAAGGCCAAAGCTCTTTTACAATACAGTGTGTGAAGATTCCTTTCTGCATTCGAGGCATGAGGCCTAGGGAAGAAGACAGGAAGATAAACTGACTGGTTTAAATGAAAAGGCGAAACCACCTTTGGCATAAAGTGAGGATGAGTCCTAAGGACTACTTTATCATGGTGGAACCTTGTGTAAGGAGGATCAGCCACTAAAGCTTGTAGCTCACTGATGCGTCTTGCAGAAGTGAGAGAAATTAGGAAGATTACCTTCTAGGAAAGAAGCTTTAGGGATGTAGTGGCTAAGGGCTCGAATGGCAGCTTCATGAGCTGTCCAAGTATTAGAATTAAATCCCATGCCACAGGTGATGGCTTAATGGGAGGCTTAGTTAAGAGTAGACCTCTCATAAACCATGCTACCAGCAGCTGAGAGGAGACAGGCTGTCCAGAGGGCTTGTGGAAAGCCGCGATGGCACTAAGGTGGACTCTTACTTAATTGGTCGCGAGACCAGAGGATGAAAGACAGAGGAGATACTCCAGTAACGCCTCTACGGGAACTGAAAAAAGGATTAAGCTCCTTCTCTGAACACCAGATAGAGAACCTTTTCCACTTAAAGGCATAAGCCCACCTTGTTTCCTTGAGGCTAAAAGGATATCGTTAACCTGTTGAGAGAGGTTGCTAAGCTCTCAGCAACCATGCCATCAGATGTAAAGACTGAGGATTTGGGTGCAAAAGCGTCCCGTCCTTCTGGGATAGAAGATCTGAAGCACATCCCAAGTCCAGAGGCCTGGCTTGAGAGAGACGTAGAAGCAGTGGATACCACATCTGTCGTGGCCAGCATGGAGCTATGAGGATCATATCGCCCTGTCTCTCTGGAGTTTGAACAGAGTCTTGGGAATGAGGGGAAAAGTGCCTTCTGCAACATCAACGACCTCAATTAACTATGCATCCGCATGGCTTTTCTACATTTTCTAAATTTAACTTACTATAAAAATATATATATATGGACTTATTTTTAACTTCTGAAATGATTTTCTATTTATAGTATCTCATGTCATCAAACAGTTACTACCCTATATTTAGGATTTAGCGCATGTCTCCATAGTCCAGCAACATCAACAAAATTCATAGTCCTTCAATCAGCAAATTTTTATAAAGAGACTGCGCTTATCTGTTGTCATTAGTGAGAAACTCGTGAGGATATCCAGTAGAAGAAATTCCAAAGGTGTTCCTAATTCAAAAGGATGTTCAAATGCCAAATGCCAGGTTGATTGGCATTTGTGTCATTGAATTAGGGTTGTGAGCCCCTTTAAAGAAAAGTGATGTAAGCACCTCCCATTGTTCTCTATTTAACCGAGGGAAAGAAATAGCCCGCATGCGCGGCGTCTTTTGGGCACTACAGAAAATTTTAAGCGTTAGCTGAATGAATAAAGGTAACAAATGGTTTCTTACAGTTCTTGATAGAGTATTATCACAAATATATGAGAGTTCAGTATGTGGAAGCTAGTATGAATGCTATAATCTGTTTTAGTCCGTGCAGTTACAAAAAGAGGGTAGATGTTGGAAGCACGATTCCCCTGAAGAAATGAAGAGTGAAACGAGTGAGCGCTTCAGGTTAGACGTCGGGAACATCCTTTTGAATTAGGAACACCTTTGGAATTTCTTCTACTGGATATCCTCACGAGTTTCTCACTAATGACAACAGATAAGCGCAGTCTCTTTATAAAAATTTGCTGATTGAAGGACTATGAATTTTGTTGATGTTGCTGGACTATGGAGACATGCGCTAAATCCTAAATATAGGGTAGTAACTGTTTGATGACATGAGATACTATAAATAGAAAATCATTTCAGAAGTTAAAAATAAGTCCATATATATATTTTTATAGTAAGTTAAATTTAGAAAATTTAGAAAAGCCATGCGGATGCATAGTTAATTGAGGTCGTTGATGTTGCAGAAGGCACTTTTCACTCCAGCAAGTCTGGCTGATTAAACGCCTCATGAAAATCTGAGACCTCGTTGCATCTAGCTAATAGGCTTTCTTGTAGCAATTAAAAAAGATCACTGAACTCGGGGTAACTTATTGAGCTGACAAACAAATTTATTCTTATATGGCTATATAAGCTCAATGAAGTGACTATATACGATTTTTTGTTGGATACTCATATGTAGGCGAGCAAAAGGCACCACATGCACTGTGGAGGCCATGTGGCCTAATAGTTGTAGCATCTCTCTGGCAGTCAAGTGGCTTCTGGACTGAGTCTGAGAGGCTAAGTGCACTAGACGTTGGCAACGGGCCTGAGGTAGATAGGCCCTTGCGGTGGTGGTATCCAACCAGGCCCCTATGAATTCTAGGGATTGAGTAGGGGTGAGTTGGGACTTTGGCAGATTGATCACAAGTCCCAGATACTGTAGAATTCGCCTGGTGCGATCCAGGGAAGTCTGAGCCTCGGACTGAGACGGAGCTCGGATGAGCCAGTCGTCCAGGTATGGGAAGACAAAAATTCCCAGGGTGCGTAGGAATGCAGCTACTATTGCCATGCATTTGGTAAATACCCTTGGAGCAGAGGCTAGACCGAAGGGAAGTACTCTGTATTGGAAATGTTTTCCGTGGAACAGAAACCGTAGGAATTTTCTGTGGGATGGATGGATGAGTATATGTGTGTACGCATCCTTGAGATCTAGAGAACAAAGCCAGTCCTGACTCTGTAGGTATGGAAGGAGAGTGCCTAGAGAAAGCATCTTGAATTTCTCCCTGTATAGAAATTTGTTCAATTCTCTTGAGATCCAAAATGGGTCTGTACCCCCCTGTTTTCTTGGGAATGAGAAAATAAGGGGAGTAAAAACCTGACCCTTGTTGAGGAAGAGGAACCTCTTCTATTGCCTTTTGGGCGAGAAGAGTGGTCACCTCCTGACCCAACAGGTCTAGGAGAGATGGGGGAGAATTGAAACTTCTCACCATGGTATGGGGCGGAAGGATGGAGAAATGTAGTTTGTAGCCCTCTCTGATGATAGAGAGGGTCCATTGCTCTGATGTGATTTGCTCCCACATCTGGGAGCAAAATGAGTTAACCTTCCTGGAATGGTGAGAGGTTCTGGATGTTTTAGAGCCAGAAAGGTTAAGTTCTCTAGTTTTAAGTCAAAAACCCTGAGGGGGTTGGGACTGTTGGGCTGTAGCAGCCCCTGCAGGTTTTGCCCTGGCCTGTTTAGGCTGCTGACGCTTAGGAGCAAAGCGAGCTGTAGAAGATGGTTGGCCAGTAGTTGTGGCAAATCTGGCCTTCTTGTAGAAAGGCTTTTTGAAAGATTTCTTCTTGACAGGGGTAGAGGTAGACTTAGAAAGTCTATCTAAAGCAGCATTTTCTGCATCCATTAGAGTGGCTTTGATGTGCCACTCCTTACCAAACAGATTCTCACCCGTACAGGGCAAATTTCCCAACCCATCCTGGACCCAGGGTTCAAGGTTAGAGGCCTGGAGCCAAGCAATTCTGCGAGCCGCTATGGCAATACCTGAGGCTCTGCTAGCACCCTCAAAGGAGTCAAAGGCTGCTCTGTTGGAGAACTTTGAAATATCTTGGGTATGCTTTAGCAGAAGAAGGAACTCCTTTCTATCCTCTGGGATAAAGGGGAGAAAATGGCGTATTTTTAATGCAATTTCCTTCAGAAACATGCCCATATAGAGGCTGTATGAGTTGATTCTGGCAATAAGCATACTTGCTTGGAAGAATTTTCTTCCAAAAGCATCCATTGTCCTACATTCTCTTCCTGGGGGAGTAGAAGAGTGTCTTTTAGTACTCTTGATCCTTTTCATAGCTGACTGCACCACAATGGAGTGGTGCGGGAGCTGAGTTTTTTGAAACCCAGGAGAAGGGGGGACACGATACATGGTGTCCAGACGACGAGAATGTGGAGATATGGGAGACTCCTCTCACCCTAAGTCCATCATGTGATCTTGAAGAATTTCATGGATGGGCAGGGTGACTGCCTCTTTGGGAACCTTAGAGTATCCTAAAATGTCTAACTTTTTTGCTCTAGGTTCTTTTTCAGAGGATACAGAAATAGAAAGACCTTTAGCTACTTCAATGATGAAGTCTTGAAAGGATAAATCCTCTGGAGGAGACATTCTCCTCTTTGGAGAAGAGGGCTCCTCAGGTAGAGTAAGGGATACTTCAGCAGAGTCATCTGATGAATCAGGATCATCGGAAGACTCAAAGTATCGTCTGTTTGCTTCTAGGGATCGATAAGCGTATCGACCGGTATCGACATCGGGGGTACCCGGAACCGGATCGGTATCGGGAAAAACCCCGGAACCGGGAACCGGAATCGGTATCCTGGTCGATGTGATAGGCATGGGTACCGGTCGGAGTCGGTACCGCAGGGTGCGGTACCGAGGGCGTCGCAGCCTTAATAAAAGCCAGAATGGCCTGCTGCATGGATTGAACTGTATGATCCATGGACACCACGACTGTCTGGATGTCGGTACCGGATGATTGAGCCGGTACCTCAGAACAGTCTAACAGGTGATCGGTCGAGGCCGTGCCATCGATGTCAACCTGTAACCCCATAGGAGGAGCTTTGGAAGCCAGAGCTTCCCGCCGGGGTTGTTTGGCTGGGGCAGGGTCCTCAGGGTCAAGCCCAGGGGTATCTCGATACTTAGAGGGAGATTTGCCCTTTGAGGACCTGCCAGAGGAATGTTTGGTTACCTGAGATCCATCAGGAGAGGAAGACCTGGAAGATGTCGATGCTGGAGTATCTGTAGAAAACAGCATGTGAAACTTGGCTGCCCGGTTCTGTAAGCCACATTTAGACATCAAAGAACAGGATGGGCAATCCGGAATGGAATGGTCAGGCCCCAAACATTTAAGACACCATTCATGGGTGTCTGTGACTGAAATAGTACCGCTGCACTTGGTGCATTTTTTAAACCCAGAGGCTTGTTTCTCCATGAGGGAGAATTAGTGAAGGCCTAAAGGCCTCACAGAACTAACACACCAAGTGAGGGGAAAAAAAAAGAAGATTTTTTTTTTTTGAAAAATAAAGAAAAAAAGACCAGCGGTACCGGTTTGGAATCGGGGAAGGCAGACACGCGGCCAAAGAAATAAATTAAAATAACAACTTCAGCGGTGACAGGAACACGACCTGCTGGCTCCGCGGAAAAAGAAGAACTGAGGAGAGTTGGTCAGGAAGGCGGGAAGGCAGCGCACATGCGCAGTGGGAGGCCCCAAAAGCTTTCATTCTGGGAAGCTGGGGAGCTTTCCCGCTCAGGCTCCGTCGGTACCGACGTACCCATATGTGAGGACTTATTCCTGCTTGTTCCTGGAGATCATGGCTGCCTGATTGTCCGTCTGGATAAGGACTGTCTTGTAGCGCAGATGGTCCTGAAAAACTCGAAGAGCGTAGAAGATGGCTCTGAGTTCCAGTAGATTTATGTGAAGACAAGTCTCCTATTTGGTCCAGAGACTTTGAGTGGAGAGAGTGTCCATATGAGTCCCCCAACATGACTTGGACGCATCCGTCGTCAAGGTAGCTTGGTGCAATGGCTGCTGAAAACATGACCCTAAGAGAAGGTTTTCCAGTGTTTGCCACCACTGAAGGGACAAGATTAGGCGTGCAGTTTCTGATTTTGTCCCTCAGACGACCTGACACCTGTGTCCATTGAGAGGATAGGGTCCACTGAGCTGCTTGCATGTGTAGGTGAGCATAGGGGACCACATGTACAGTGGACGCCATATGTCCCAGCAACTGAAGCATTTCTCGGTCAGTCAGGAAAGCTTTCACAGCTGCTTGAGACGCCAGTTGTCCTATTTGAGCGCAGCGGGGTTGTGGCAGGAAAGCCTTTGCCTGCCTTATGTCCAGAAGAGCCCCTATGAACTCTAGAGACTGAGAAGGGGCGAGATGGGATTTTGGTAGATTTATGACCAATCGCAGATATTGCAGGATTTGCATCGTGCAGGAAAGAGCTGATCTGGCTTCTGGAGCTGCTGGTGCTTGGATTAGCCAGTTGTCTAAGTAGGGGAAGACTAATATCCCTAGAGTCATTAAAAATGCTGCTACTACTGCCATGCATTTCGTGAAGACTCTTGGGGCTGAAGCCAAGCCAAAGGGTAGAACTCCGTACTGGTAATGTCTTCCCTGAAAGAGGAATCGAAGAAACCTCCTGTGCTCTGCATGAATAAGGATATGTGTATAGGCATCTTTTAGGTCTAGAGAACATAGCCAATCCTGACTCTGAATGTAAGGGAGGAGTGTTCCGAGAGAGATCATCTTGAATTTTTCTCGGAACAGGTACTTGTTTAACTCCCTGGGGTCTAATATGGGCCTGTACCCTCCTGTTTTCTTTGGAATAAGGAAGAAGGGGGAGTAGAAGCCCAGGCCTTGTGGAGAAAGAGGTACCTCCTCTATCGCTCCCTGAGCAAGGAGTGAGGTGACCTCTTGATACAAGAGTGGTGGGGGGGGGGCCGGCCGAGAACTGAACTCTTGGAGTAGAGAGAGGGGTCATACTGTGGAAGTGGAGTTTGTACCCCTGTGTCACTATGGAGAGAGCCCAATGTTCTGATGTTATCTGTTGCCACCTCTTGGCAAAGTCTGCATGGAATGTTGAGAGGCTCTAGTATTTCTCGAGGAAGGATGACTAGGTTCTCTAGGAAGGAGTCAAAGACCTTGCGGAGGCTGTGACTGCTGGGCTGGTTGAGCTCTTAGGACCTGAAACTTCCTTTGTTGTTTCAGCTGCTGTTGTCCCTTCTGGGTAGCATGGACTGGACAGTGGCCAGCTTGGGTGTAAGACAGATTGAATTGAGCTGCCTGACTGAAGACCGAACACAATTTAGGACAATTATCCAGACTATCGCCATGAGTAGACACCGACTCGACGGCACTTAATCATCACTGGTGTAATTGGCCTTCGTATTTTGGGAGGGGGGGCCCAAAGCTTAAGGAAAACATACCGACAGTGAGGATAGGGGTACCAGATCACCATTACTGCCTGCAACATTTTGGAGGGGGGCTACTGCTACCCCCCCCCCCCCCATGCCCACTTCCCAAACTACATCCATGTTGCTAGCTAAATGCTAAAAGGAACTCTCAAGTACTTTGAGACATTAATTTTGAAGGTTAAAGCAAAACAAATCCTTTTTCTCTCCAAAAAGAAAGCACAGAGACACGGGTCCTTACCATCTTAATTATGGCTAATCCATTTGTTTTTTGTAAAACAATGCTGATTAGTGCACGTGTAACTAAAAATAAGACACCATTGCATTGAGGTACCTACTTTTGAACATGCCTGTAACTGATTTCCCATGACTTCTAATCTTGATAGCAGCCTATCTTCAGCTATTAAAGCCTGTTGGCAAAAAGCAAATCACATACAAAAGAATAAGAAAAAATGTCATAGCAAAATATTTTTTTTAAAAAACTGAATTAGAAAGCAATTCCAAAATGTACGAACTGAAAAACAATATTAGTTCACCATCTAAAAATATGGCAATAAAAAATAAGACTGGCTTTCAATTACACTTTGTTGTTTACATTAGTGGTCAACTTCAATGCAAATGAACATTTGTGACTGTATAAGACATATCTGAGCTCTCAAGACTAATTTAAATGGAAAGATAAGTAAATAGTCTGCTTTACCAAATGCTGGACTTTACTCAGACATACTTGAAATAACTGGCCTTTACCTGCCAACTAGTATTTGAAGCCTCTTGTGTGCAGGCTAATAGCCGCTGAAGGGTGGCCAACTTTTGTTCCAACATCTGTTCCCGATGCAAGGCCTCCTACAAAATCATTAAATGCAGAAAAGTTATATTCACAATGAAAATTTGTAAAACTGCCACTGCAATGTTATGATAGCAATGAGCATAGCATTAATACAGTATCTATAAATACCTAGCTAAAAACTCAAGGCCTTATCATATCATTAATATAAAGATACAGCTTGCATTTGTTTGTAATCTACAATGTTTATCACTCAAAAAGAGCCACTTCAGTAGCCAGGAGATTCATGAAAAACCACGCTCACATATTATCTTCAAAAAATCTTAATTTGCCAATTTGTCCATATCAACCCACTTCCGTGCTCAAAAAATTCACATAACCTCAGCCCCCAGCTTATCCATCTACTCTTACTGTGCTTCTGCTCTAGGCCATTCCACCTCCCTTGTTGAGCCACAAAGGCCGATGCTGCCTGTGGAGCGGATGATTACATCACTGTCCTCCATTTTGTTTTATGAATACATGGTCTGTGATAAGGAAGCTTATCATAGCTCAGGAAGGAGCTATAGAAAAGGTGAAGTGACTCTGAACAAGCAACCTGTCAGTTCTGGTAGAAATAAGAAAACAGAATTTTCCCATAAAAGACTACCAGTCCCAGAATGCACCAGGTTTCCAATAGCCATTAGAGGAGCTGAAGTGGGGAAACGTGTGTTCAATCAGGAGGGCTATGAGGTAATCCCTAAGCACTCATCTCAAAGGGCAGGGCCTGATTCAGCACTACTGCGCTGCATTAGGGGGGAGCACTCATCTAGGCAGAATAAAGGTAGAGTTTATTCTACAGAGAATTATCCTCATTATCCTGAGAATCAGCTTGAGCTTGATCATCAGTTTCATCTGAAGGATCATCAGAAGCAGAAGCCAAACCGGACGGACAGAGAAGGAAAGAAACACCTTGGAAGAAGGAAGAGAAAAGCCTTTGAGAGGTCTAGAAGAGTCCAGAGCAGTACGTATACTGGGAGGCATTTCAAGGGCCAGCATACACCATTGGACTGGGGAAAGCCAGAGGAATGGTGCTGCAGAGCTAGGAAACTCCAGACGCTACCTGTGAGGGAGACGACTGCACGTGGAAGGGACCCTAAGACCTGTGCCAGAAGGTATGTGAAGAGAGATCCAGTGTCCAGGGATCTGGATTGGAAGGCTGGACATAAGAACTGGACTACATACTGGCCAGGCTATATAGAGAGGAACTCTAACAGCAATGGAAGCTCAGGTATGAACACTGATCTATGCCCTAGCTATAACCTTGAAAGACAGCAGGGAAACAAGTATTCTCCTGAAAGTGCTCCATTGAGAGATTCATCTGTGCCAATCCATGATATTGAACCCATGCTTGTTGAAGAAGGGGGAATGATTGCAGATGAAGAATGTGTTTATATGGACTGCTCTCTGTCCAAACTCCTTTGGTGATTTTCTGTTATAAAGTACAGCAACCATCACAAAGAAATACAAACTTGTTCTTTAATCTACTCAGAAAAGCTCCTGAAGCAGGATTTGACCCACACAGTAGAAAGCAAGCCAGCTAAGGGGTTTCAGCTGGATAACTGCTAGCAATTGAGCCTTACCTAATTGCTTGTGAGCTAGGAGAGAATCACTTCTGAATCTATGTGGGAAGTTATCAGAAGTTAACCTGAAAAGAACAGTTTTTTTCTTTCTTTGTGGCTTTTCGTTTGTTGTTTGATATATGCTAAGAAAACATTAGCTAATGCCTGACAAGTTTGAATGTTGTTTTCCTGATTTTGACTTTGTTTTTTCAAGTTTAACACTGAAAGCAAGTAACTTGATTTATGTGCTACCAAGCATATCTGTGTTGGGAGAAATAACCCCATAAATAAATATCTTATTGGCTTTAACACTTGAGCACAACTAAATTATTGTCAGCAGCTGTGTCTGGTGTGAATGAACTGCATTGCCCACAATCCCTTGCAAATCATATAGATATATGCACTTGCCAAGACTGTGAAGATTCTCACCCAGGCAGCCGTCTGACAGGTCGCAATCTCAAATGAAGATTTTGTGACCCCATTTTGGGGTCATGACCCACAGCTTTGGAACAGCTGGTCTAAAATACTACAAAAATTATTATTGCTTTAAAATAGATACTTTTTAAAACAATTGTAAGGAAAGAAACCCTGGTCTCCTACCCCGCCATTGCCTCGGAAAAAAGGCCTGGCAATCTACTTCCGGGCACATCTTGCTAAGTAAACCCAAAGCCTGCCGAGTCGGCAGGAGTCAGCACTGACTTGGCGGTACACATTGCTTTTACCAAGTGGGAAAACAAAAAAGGAACTGTAGCTGTGTTTGCAAAAATGCTGTCATTTTGTTCTAAAGCTGGTGAAAGGAAACAATCACTTAATGTTTCTTTCTTATTTTCCTAGTAAATATGTTCTTGAGAATGTTTGAGAGATAAGGTAATATTTTATTTACCAGGTTATGTTCTTTCCTTTAGTCCTGGCTACACCATTCCAGACAAGTGGGTTGTGTTGCTCTATCAGCAGATTGGTGTAGACAAAGAACCAATAAAAAAGCCCAACTTTTGGTTACATAACTCCTGTTTCTCTATCTGCCTCAGCCAACAGAGGTCCCTTCAGTATTCGTCCCAATAGCCTCTTTAACCTAACACCCCAAGGATGATGTGGTCACTGCTCCACCCTTGTGTGGGCTAGCGAACAGCACAAAAAGATGGTTCAACTTACAAGACTAATTCATAACTTCCAAGTACCGGAGAAGCACAAGGTGAAGATTATCCTTCTACCAACACTGCTCCATAGAGGACAGGCAAAGCCTCTGGTTCACATGAAAGGGAGACAGCACTTTAGGCAAGAAAGAAGGCACAGGCCGAAGGGAAACGGCCTCAGTTGAAAAGGACAGATAAGGATCTCAGCAAGACAGAGCCTGCAGTTCGAAGACCCACCTTGCAGAACAAATTGCAACCAAGACACCTGTTTTGAGTGTTAAATCCTTCAAAGTAGCGTGCTTCAATGGCTCAAAGAGAGCCAACATCAGGGCCCTGAGCACCAGAGACAGATCGCAGGAAGGGATCACAGACCGAAGGGGAAGATGCAAATGTCGAACCCCTTGGAGAAAAAGTGAGACACATCTGTGTGCAAAACCAAGGACTTGCATGCCACCGGACTGTGGAAACAGGCCAAAGTTGCCACCTGAACCTTCAGGGAGCTAAGTGAGAAGCCCCTCTCTAGGACATTCTGCAGAAAAGGCCAACAGGGAGACACCTTAGATGTCTCAGGAGCCAAGCACCACACCAGTGCTTAAAGAGGCACCATATTCATATGTATGCTAGCTTTGTGGACCTCCTCCAGGCACCAAGGATGGTAGAGATTATTGCTGGAGAGTAGCCCTTATGCCCTAGCAGTCTTTTCAAAAGCCATGCCGTAAGCAAGAAGGGAGCCGGGTCCTCCAGGATGATCGGTCCCTGCTGCAACAGCCTCCGAGATGGAGGAAACCAAAGAGGAAGTGCTTGAAGGAGCCGCATCAGATCTCTGAACCATGCTCTCAGTGGTCAATCCAGTGCTACCAAAACAATCCTCTCATGGTGGTGCTCTATATGCCAAATCACATGCCCCACCAAGGACCATCTGAAACATGTACACCAGCCATTGACTGTGCCGAGGATGGGTCAGGGCATCAACACAATCACCAGTTACCATGATTTGTACATGCATAGTAATAGTACTTCATTCTGTTGTCAGATATTTAGCCTTCAGTTAATTCTTGCATATACCTCCAATGTTATAACTTGTTAACTGTACTCATAACCAGTTCTTTTGAGTTTCCTTCATTTCATGTACACTGTTTAGTTCTATGTAAACCACTTTGATTTACTGATAAGGTGATATAAAAAACTCAAATAAAATAAGTGCTCATTAAGGTCCAGAATGGGCCAGAAGAAACCGTCCTCCTTGGGCACCACGAAGGAGATGGAGTATCTGCCCTTGCCCAACTTGTCTGGGGGGACAAGCACCACCGTCTTTTAGGCGAAACAACGTGTCCAAGCTCATCCACACCTCAACACCTTTGATCACAGACCCACAAGTGGAAATTAAGGCGGCATCGGGAATCTGTTCCTTGCATTCCAGGCCCATTCCTGAAAGAAGAGGCAAAGCCTGCCGCCCACGGGAGGCACCAGGGAATTAGCCCCCAAACCTTCATTGCGTGTCCCAGGAAGGTCCTCTTCTGGATGGGGCCAAGTCCCTGGGTCCATGTGCTCCATGAAAAGACTGAGAACAAGCCAGAGGTTCTGAAACAGAGGGGAATAAGGTTTACCAGATCGGTAGTGAATATAGTCCCGAGACACCCAGGAATCCAGCCAGCACGCCCTTGGTGGTTGGGTGGAGGCTGATGAGAAAGGGGCACTAGCCTGCTTCATTTATTTATTTACATTTCTTTTATACCGCACTATTTATCATCAGTGCGGTTTACAGAACACGAAAATACTCACATGCGCAACAAGCTGTCATGAGTTTACATATAACAGGGCAAATAACCAGGAATTAACAATGGGAAACATTATACAATAAACTATATACAGTACGGTTATTATTTACATTACGTGCAGCGTAAGAAATATACTTATTGCGTAACCTGTGGGATTGGATTGTGTTGGAGTGTCTGTGAGGGATCGTGGTGTTTGTAGAAGTGTAGAAGGAACAGATGATGCTTTATGGCTTTTCTAAATTGTTTAAGGTCTGTGATTGATCTGATGGCGAGTGGAAGGTTGTTCCAGCGTCTAGGGGCGTAGTAAGCAAATGCTCTTTCTGTAGTTGTATGGATGCATCTTATAAATTCTGTCGGTATGGATAGGGTGTTGAACGCTGCTGATCTTCTTGATCTCGTATTAGGGGTGTGGATGATGAGAGATGAGATTGAGGGAGGGGCTAATTTATTGATAGCTTTAAAGGTAGTGATGAGGACTTTATATGTGATCCTGCAGTTTATAGGGAGCCAGTGTAGCTCCATTAGGATGGGGGTTGAGTGTTCCCTCCTTGATGCTCCAAATAGGACACGGGCGGCAGCATCCATAGCTAGTTGTACAGTATTTAAATGTGTTATTTGGGAGGCCATGGAGTATTATGTTTGCGTAGTCAAAATGAGGCAGGACTATTGCTTGGAATATAGTTCGGAAATTATGATCGCGCATGTTTTTCAGGTGTCGGAGGGTCATAATCTTGTAGTAGATGATTTTTGCTGTAGAGTTTATGTGTTCTTTGAAGTCGAGTCGATGATCCAGTGTTACACCTAGGTATTTTATGGTAGTCTTGATGGGGAGCTCAGCGTCCCGTACTTTTAGGGTAGTTGGTGGTACGAATTCTTTGTTTTTCGTGATGAGAGCTTCAGTTTTTTTGAAATTTATTTGCATATTTTGTGTGAGGAGCCAGTCAGTTATTGCATTGAAGCATCTTACTAGTACAGTATAATCTGTGAGAGAGACATTAATTGGTGTAAATATCAACACGTCGTCTGCATAAATTAGGCAATCTATACCATACGAGTGAGTGATTTCACAGATCGGCTGCATATATATATTGAACAATAACGCTGAGAGGGATGAGCCTTGAGGTACACCTTGCTTTAGTTGGAAGGGTTCAGATGTACTTTCTCCAACCCTAACTTGTTGCCATCGTTCTTCAAGGTAGGATTTACACCAATCCCAAGCTAGGCCATGGAGTGGAGTCGGTAAAGGAGTTTATCATGGTCCACCGAGTCAAACGCTGCTGAGATGTCAAGGAATATAAGTGCAAAGGCAGTCTTGATGTTGTCAATTCCATTAATGAGCGTATTAGTTAGGGAAGTCAGAAGAGTTTCAACTCCGTGAGCTTCTCTGAAACCATGTTGGCTGGAGTCTAGTGGTGATGCAGTATCTATATGTTGTTGTATCTGTCTCTGGGTTACCTTCTCTATTATTTTGGAAAGGAGTGGGATACTGGAGATGGGTCGGTAGGATTCTTCCTTTGTTGGGTCTAGTTGGTTGTTCTTTAGCAGTGATCTGATGGTGGTTTGCTTGAAGGCAGATGGGAATATTCCAGTGGAGAAGGATTGATGTATTTTTTCAGCTATGGTTGGGCCGAGATCTGAACGCATCGCTCTTATCCAGTGTGCCGGACAAGGGTCGTTTGGTGCAGTGGTGGTGTTTATGTTGGCGATACTGTCTTCTATGATTTTTGCGGAAGGAGATGAGAGCTTGGTAAGTGAGTTTTTGTTCTCAGGCGGCTGAGTAAGTTTTAAGGAGGGTACTGTTGAGGTTTTGATGGCTTTGGATTGGATATAGTTGGCGTAGGTTTGTGGATGGATATGTTCATGTTGTGGTGGCGATGGTTCCGTTATTAGGGTTTTTACTAGGTTGAAGAGTTCTCGTGGCTTGTTTAATGAACGGTTGAGGAGCTCGGAGTGAAAGGCTTTTCTCTTGTCCCAGACTGCTTGCCGATGGATTTTCAGTTGAGTTAAGTAAGAGGCTTGGTCGGTGGAGTTGTGAGATTTACGCCATTTTCTCTCTAGTTTCCTCAAGCAAATAAGGGACTTCTTAAGTTCAGGGGAGTACCATGGCGCTGGTGGCTTTTTAACCGCTCGGTTATCTGATGTTGAGTGTTTATGGGCTGGCGGTAGTTTGGAGTACTGGTTCAGGGTGTTGTTCCAGTTTGCAACCATGTTGTTGAGGTTTGTTGATGGCAGGGCGAGTTTTGGGAGTATGTGTTTTGTAAATTCTTTCTCGTCGAATGGTTTGAATCTTGCTGACTTGGATGGCGAACATCTCTTTGTATGGCTGATTGGGTCTGGTTTTGTTGGGATATTGAATGAAATCAAGCTGTGGTCTGACCAGGGGACAGGTGTGATAGAAAGTTCTGTATTGTAATGCGTGGATACTTCAGTGGGTGTGGCAAAGATTAGATCGAGAACATTCCCACGTTGGTGGGTGGGGTTGTTTACGATCTGTTTGAAGTTGAGGTTGGACATTGCATCGAAGAATGAGTTAGATAAAGCGGGTTGGATGGATGTGAGATTGAAATCTCCCAGTAGCCAGTTTGGTTTATATGGGTTTAAGGGATTGCACGCTAGGTCGAGTATGGTGGATAGATCTTCAGGTGATGAGCTTGGAGCCCTGTAAATAAGGTTGATAATGTGTCAGATGGCTGCCTGGGTGAGAATGTTCACAATCTTGGCAAGTGCATATATGAATATGATTTGCAAGGGATTGTGGGAAATGCAGTCCATTCACACCAGACACAGCTGCTCACAATAATTAGTTGTGCTTGAGTGTAAAGCCAATAAGATATTTATTTATGGGGTTATTTCTCCCAACACAGATATGCTTGGTAGCACATAAAACAGGATACTTGCTTTCAGTGTTAAACTTAGAAAAACAAAATCAGGAAAACAGCTGAACTTGTCAGGCAATCAAAGCAAAAGAATAAAGACCTGGTTGGTAACAAACTGGTCTTTTCTGTAGGCTTTAGCTAATATTTTCTTAGCAGTGCTCTAAACAACAAGCAAAACCCACAAAGAAGGGAAAAACTGTTCTTTTCAGGTTAACTTCTTATATCTTCACACATAGACTCAGAAGTGATTCCCTCAGAGCTCACAAGCAATTAGGTAAGGCTCAATTGCTAGCAGTTACCCAGCTGAAACCCCTTAGCTGGCTTGCTTTCTACTGCGTGGCTAAAAATCCTACTCAGGAGCTTTTCTGAGTAGATTAAAGAACAAGTTTGTATTTCTTTGTGATGGTTCTTGTACTTTGTAACAGTAAATTACCAAAGGAGTTTAGACAGAGAGCAATCCATATATTCACAGCCTGTATCTAAGACCGCTCCTTCCCCTTCTTTAACAATCATGGGTTCAATATCAGGGATTGGCACATAGGAATTTCTCAATGGAGCACTTTCAGGAGAATACTTGTTTCCCTGCTGTCTTTCAAGGTTATAGCTAGGGCATAGATTAGTGTTCATACCTGAGCTTCCATTGCTGTTAGAGTTCCTCTCTAAATAGCCTGGCCAGTATGTAGTCCAGTTCTTATGTCCAGCCTTCCAATCCAGATCCCTGGACACTGGATCTCTCTTCACATACCTTCTGGCACGGGTCTTAGGGTCCCTTCCATGTGCAGCCGTCTCCCTCACAGGTACCGTCTGGAGATTCCTAGCCCTGCAGCACCATTCCTCTGGCTTTCCCCAGTCCAATGGTGTATGCTGGCCTTTTGAATGTCTCCCAGTATACGTACTGCTCTGGACTCTTTTAGGCCTCCCAAATGCTTTCCTCTTCTTTCTTCCAAAGGGTTTCTTGCCCTCTCTGTCCGTCCGGTTTGGCTTCTGCTTCTGATGATCCTCCAGATGATGAAGCTGTCCAAGATGAGGATCTCCAAGCTGATCCTGAGGATGAGGATATCCAAGCTGATTCTGAGCATAATTCTCTGTAGAATAAACTCTACCCTTATTCTGCTTTGATGAGTGCTCCACCCTAGCACAGCGCAGCTGTGCTGAATCAGGCCCTGCCCTTTGAGATGAGTGCTTGGGGATTACCTCATAGCCCTCTTGATTGAACACACGTTTTCCCACTTCAGCTCCTCTAATGGCTGTAGGAAACCTGGTGCATTCTGGGACTGGTAGTCTTTTATGGGAAAATTGTTTTCTTATTTCTACCAGAACTGACAGGTTGCTTGTTCAGAGACACTTCACCTTTTCTATATCTCCTTCCTGAGCTATGATAAGCTTCCTTATCACAAATGCTATATTTCATGGGCCCCCTGGACCTGTCCTTCCAGAATATGGTAAGATTCTGCTCGCCTAGGTCATTCACCAGTTTCTCCAAATCTGTTCCAAAATAGGAGCTTCCCGTTAAAGGCAAGTTGAGCCAAGCAAGCTTTGGAGGATGTGTCTGCCGCCCAGTGTTGGAGCCAATCCAATGATGTGACAGTCAAGGCACCATCCCTGGCCACCAAGCGCACCAAGTCCGGCCATAGCAGACTCCAAGAGAGAAATAGTATTATCGGGATAAGATACTGAATCCCCTGGAGCAGGGCTCAAGACATCAAACTGGTATATACTCATAGCTGCAAAATAGCCGCTGCCATGGCAAACTAGCTCTTTGGCAAGGAATCAATCTTGCGGTCCTGAACATCATTTAAGGCTGATCTGCCTTCCATGGGAATGGTGGTCTGTCTGGTAAGCCATGACTTGAGCATCCACCTTGGGAATGTCAAACCATTTGCTGTGCTACTCCTTCAGGAGAGCATAGACCTTACGACTCTAAAATCCTTTAGGCAGAGAGTTGAGGATCTCCACTCAGACTGCATCATATCTTTGAACACTTCTGGGAACGGGAAGACAGTAGTGGATTTCCACACCATTGAAGAGGGTGTACTTTCTGCTCCTGCTCCATGCTGGAAGCATCAGTCAAGTTCAAGGTGAATGAGACCCTGGAAATCAATGCCACCAGCTCCTCCTTTCAGAACAGGCGGATCATGCCAGCCTCTGCATAGTTTTCTAAAGGTGAGAGTAAGTCCTCATCCGCATTAAGGACCAATACCAATTCATCTGAGACAGAGGCATAGTCAACATCTCGGATAGCTCCCAACTGTTCAACTTCAGGGAGTATTCTGTGCCAGGGATGCTTTGCCAAAGGTAACTGAACAAGGTTTATACTTCCAGCCTGTCTGGCATGAGACTGTCTGGGGGTACCTAGAGGCCACAGGGTCTGAATTTCCATAAACGTCACTAGAACAGCGCAGGGAGGACACGGCCACACCTCTTTAAAACAAAGAAACCTTTTATTTCGTAAAACCTTCAAAAGGTACAGACCCGACTTGGGCAAGTTTCGGAAGTCAGCCAATTAAGATGCAATTGCATATATATCCCAATGGCAGTCAGGACATTGTAACAAGAGCCAGTAGTTGAAAGCATACCTGAGAAGTGCTTTTTGAGCTTTCAACTACTGGCTCTTGTTTTCAGGATTCCCAGAATGAATATGCATGAGAAAGATTTGCATGTTCTGCCTTCATTGTATGCAAATCTATCTTATGCATATTCATTGTGGGAATCCTGAAAACCTGACTGGCCTGGGGTTCCCCCAAGGACTGGGTTGAAAACCTATGCTCTAGAGGATGAAGGGTGGCTCACAGCACGGTCACCAGAGCCTCTGGCCGGCTGATTATACTTACCCTTAGTGCCATCCTGCCACTCCTGTCCTGAGGCAGGTAAGGGCGGACCAACTGTATCCCCTTGCTGAGAGGGGGAAAGCATGCCCTCCAGGGGCAACTCAGAAGCTGCCAAACAGGAAAGACAGAGTCGAGAATCCAAGGATGAGGTTCCTCGACTGCCATAGGCCAAACAACATTTTGTGGAAGATGACAGGGTTAGGGTATCCCATGAATGAGCGCTAAGGTTGCATCAGGCCACTAGCATGCGTTAACTATGCTTTTAAATAACATGCATTAAAGGCACTAGGAAAGGAGTGCATTTTGGGAGCCACTTGGGCAGAATACGCATTAGGACCACAAGACCCCCAGGCGCACAATAGGCAAAAACATTACTAGCGCATGCAGAAAACAGCAGGAAATCCTCACATAGTGCCAAAGGTCACTAGCAATAGGGCATTTATACTTTACACCCCAACCTTATGGAATGCACTACCAGAGCACTTGCGTGCTATATCTGATATAACTGACTTTACAATTAAACTAAACACCCAAAACGTTGTCTATTAGACAACCTTTTGGTGGTGGTGAGAATCGAGAAGGAATGTGACAAATTCTATCTACCCTTTTGATGTCTAGGACATCTGCACCTTGCCTACTCACAATCTGAAATGACAAAGGTGTAAGGCAGGGGTCTCCAAATCCAGTCCTGGAGGGCCACAAACCAGTCAGGTTGGCAGGACATCTCTAATGCATATATCTCTCATGCATATTCATTAGGGCTATCCCGAAAACCTGCCAGTGTTGTGGCCCTCCAGGACAGGGTTGGACACCCCTGGTTTACGTGGTAAGGCTAGCATGTGCTGTCCGCATTTGCATGTGCCTCTGGTGCCTGCTTCATTTTGGATGAGTGACTTTAGGTACATTGATGATTGGTTGTGAGTGACTTTGAAGATATTAGTTATTGTTTTGCATTGGATTTGGCTAGTTAGAGGGAGCCAGTGTAGCTGTTCGATTATTGGTGCAATGTGATCACTTTTTGCTGATCCAATTATGATTATGGCCACCGTATGTTGAGCCATTTGTAGTTGATGTAGTGCATATTTGGGAAGTCCTTCGTAGATGCTATTGCAGAAGTCCAAGTATGGTAAGATGAGTTTAAAATACTGAGTGAAAGTTAGACGTTGCTAGTAGTGGTCGCAGTTTCTGCAGGGTTTTTATCATGCTGTATATAGTTCTGGCGATCTTGCTAATATGCACGGTGAAGTTCAGCTGATGATCCAGCATTATGCCTAGGTATCTGATCTCGTTTGACTTCTAGCTCAGTATTGTTGATTCTAATTGTTTTTGGAGGTGTGAATACTTTATTTCTAGATATGTTTAAACCAGCTGAGTGGGAAGCCACCAACTCCGATTGCTCGTAATCTTGCTAGTATTAAGGTGGTGGGGGATGGAGTTGAATACTGCAGCTAGGTCGAGGAAAATTAGTATGAATCCCTGGTTGAGTTTTTCCATGCCCTTCTTCATGACTGAATCCAGTAGTGAGGTCAGGAGAGTCTCAACCCCATGGTGTGACCTGAAACCATGCTGATGGTCAAGCAGGGCAAAACTGTTGATGTATTCTTGTAGCTGCTGTTGTACTACTTTTCTATTATTTTTGAGATGAATGGTAGGCTAGATATAGATCTGTATGTGGCTCGGTTACTTTTGTCAGTGGTGGAGCTGTTCAGTATTGTGTGCACAGAGGCCATCTTTAGTTCTTTTGGCAGGTATCCCTGTTCAAGTGAGAGTTGTGTTATTCTGAAGATGAATGGGGATAGATCAGCTCTGGATATTTTTACCCAAGTAGCTGGGCATGGGTCTAGAGGCGAGGTGGTGGAATTTAGAGTGCTGTTTGGTCTTTATCTGCCATCATATACTATATGTTACTATGTATGTTACTATGATTATGTGTTCTATGTTTTCTTTTGAAATAGTGTTAAATGTTTTCCATTGTACATTGCTGGAGTAATCAATCTGTGTTTTTTAGTGTAATAGGACTGGGTGCAGTTTTTGTTTGGAAGAAGTTGGCGAGTGTTCGTGGGCAGGGCATGGTATCTGAATTTTCTTGGTTAGGGGCTCTAATTAGAGATCGAAGAATCTTGAACAGCTCTCTTGGGACAATTAAGTGAGCTCATTATGATTTTTGCATCATATTCCTTTTTTTTGTTGTGTTGACCATGGTGCGATATTCCTTTAGTTTATTCATGTAGTAAACTTGGGTTTCTGATTGTTTAGAGTTTTTCCATCTTCTCTAGATTCTTCTTAATTCTTTTACACTTCTTAGCTCCCTTGTGAACCAAGTTGTGTTTTGTTTGTGTCTTCTGGTTGGATTTGTTGGTGGCACAGCTGCTGCTTTGTCTATGTTCTCATTCCATTTGTTAATCAGTAAGCCTATGTTATTTGTGCCAGTCTGTAGTTGAGGGATAATTTCTGTTAGGAATGATTGTTAAACTCCTGGAATCTTCGCTTGGTGGTATATATATATATTTATTTTATTGTTAGTGTCACTGTTGTGAGGTGTCATGAAGCTTATCATGTGGTTGTCTGACCATGGTACTGGGAAGTTTGAGGAGCTGAGTATTTCATATCTAATGTGTCCTTTGTGCAAAAATAAGGTTTAGCGTATTTCCTTTCACATGAGTTGGTTTATTTACTATCTAGCTGGGACATGGCAGGGAAGACTGCTTCTGCCAAGTCAAAGGACTCCAACGTCCTCCTCATCAACCAGGGGGGCATGAGAGAAAATGAAAAAAACCCCTGAGAAAAACATGATGCTGAGGCACCAATGTTTCCAGAGATGGCAAGAAGATGCTCTATAGCACGCGATACAGAAAACAGAAAAAAAACCTAACAAAACACAGTAATCTTTATTCCAAGACACAGAAAACATCTGCAGGGCTCTGCAGAAAAAAAAAAGAAGACCGAGTTAAGATGGCACCTTCGGGGGGAAGACTGGTACATATGGATGGAGCATCTTTCAAAAGCTTCCTTTGGAAGTTGGGAAGCATTCCCGTGCAGGCTCAGTTGGTGGCGTCACCCATAAGTGCGACCTGACTCCCTGCTTGGTCCCAGAGAATCAATTTTCCCTCCTCCTATGGCTATCAAAAAGACCACAGTCTAGTGGAGCCTCCCACGTTGCGCTCAAGTGAGAAAGTCACCTCTTTAGGGCTTAAAGTAGTTATTCACAAGCCTTTAATCAATCTCTTTTTCCTCTAAATCTTCAGATATTCTACGGAGCAGAAAATCCTTCCACCATCTGCTGGATTCAAAGAAATACTTAAGGGACCTCTGGTGACTGAGGCAGATAGAAGTACAGGAGTGAAGTCACTGAAACCTGAGCTTTCCATTGGTTCTTTGTCTCCACCAATCTGCTGGTAGGGGAACACAACCAACTTGTCTGGACTGGTCCAGCAGGACAATATGGAATATATTTTTGAAGGATAGAGCACTTGGCAATATTCAGTGGTTATCCACATGCACACAGCAACTAGTCATTTCCAAACCAAATGGAAAACAGCACTGGTTTAGGAACCAAGAGACTAGGGTTCGATTCCCACTAGCACTCCTTGTGGCCTTGGGCAAGTCACGTAACCCTCCATTGCCTCAGAAAATTCCAGGTTATCAATGTCCCTGTTTAATGTACATTATCAAGTTTAAGTTACAATGTAAACCGCTTTGATTGAAAAGATAAAGCGGTATAAAAGACCTGTTAAATAATGGTAAGACACCACCTAGATCTCCATTCTAATCAGATGAGAGGATAAAAGATCATGCCAAAACATTGTATTACAGTTTATTTCTGAGGGGGTGGAGATCGAACACGCAACTGCCAAATTTTATCAAGTTTGAACCTTCAGAGCAAGATAAAGTTACCACTCAGTGTACACACTATAATGAAAGTCAATTGATCATAAATAAGAAATGGGAAAAATGTTCTAACTCAGACCCTGTATCTATATTATGGCACTTTACAAAACATATTACTCTTGAGGTATGTGTACATATGCAAATCACACCAGGATTGCAAAAATGTAATTTAAATTTCAGAAACAAGCCAAAGTAGATGTGTTATAATAAAAAAGTCTGCTTACATATTAAAAGATTATGCTTCACAAGAACTCTGCATATAAACATGCCTATATGTACATAGACACAAAAAACAGGATATTTTGCATAACAAATATTAAATTTCAACCAAGTACTTTAATTTTATTAGCAATCATGTAGGTGAAAAGGAAGAGGCCAAAAATTAAAACAAGAGAAAGATGGGAGAAAGGTCTAATTTTACCTGAAGATATTGAGAAAGCTGGAACAATTCCTGAGAGTACATAGCGGGGGTATTAGCAGCAACCTAAGAATATCACACTTTGGTTAACCAGTTTGCATATTTAAGTAAAGAACAATTCTATAAAATTTGGTTACAAAAAATTGTAATAGCTTTAAAAAAAACAAACTATATCAGGAAGTCAGCACAAAGGTTAAATAATCCTCTTCACCCATTCAAATTCTTATCAAATTTCAGAATAAAGTGTTTTACATTTTTGACAACTGAGCCCCTTACCATTATAGGAATGATGGTCCTGTACTGATCAGAGACAGAAGTCTGCAACTGTGCCACTTAAATGCTGTATATAGTTATGGTACTTATGGGACAACCATGGAAAAAAGGGAAAGGAAATACACAAAACTATTTGTAGCAGACTGCGAGTTTTTGGATGCCATATCAAACTTTTGTTGAAATGTTATTTTATCTGAAATTATAAAAAATTTTCATTGGTAGTACTTGGCTACCCAGTAATAACTAATAAATAGCTGTCAAAAAAGCGTAGCTACCCACCTGTAACAGGTGATCTCAGGGAATAGCAGGAATCAGTCTCCACATGAATGTCACCGACAAAACCTGTGTGAGAATACTCTCCAGCTTTTGGGAGCACTCCACTGCACCTACGTGCCTGCCTTCCCAACTCCTCTCATCGGTTGAGTTTGTAGCTGAGAAAAGAAGAAAATATAAAGAACCCTACAACTCCTAGAGGAGGACAAGTTGTGAAGACTGATTCCTGCTGGTTCTGGAGATCACCTGCTACAGGTGAGTAATATGCTATCTCCAGAACAAGCAGGAATGCAGTCTTCACATATGGGACTCACTAGCTCTCAGGTACCAGACTAGTATTGGGGGGAGGGGGGGGGGGAATAGTGAGATCGCTGATGTAAAAAAGGTGTAGTCGAAAAGTCTGGAAGAGTTGTGGGTCACCAGACTATTCCAGGAGGCGATATTCCCCCCATGATAGTCTGGTATCTTGTAGAAGTCTGGGACAGAAGATAGGAGTTGAGTTTAAGCCCCAAAGAGGTGCTGGAGTACAGCTTGGCCAAAGACAGTCTCTGTCCAGACAGTAGTGTGCAACAAAAGTGTGAATGGAGGACCAAGTAACTGCCCAGCAAATGTCCTCTATGGCTACTGAATGGTTGTCGTCATAACCCGCACATGATGAGCAATAACATGACCCTCTAATGTAATGGTTCTCAACCCAGTCCTCAGGGACCACCAAGCCAGTCGGGTTTTCAGGATATTCAAAATGAATATGCATGAGATGAATCTGCATGCACTGCTTCCACTGTATGGAAATCTCTCTCATGCAAATGCTAGAAGTCTAAAAAATAAGATGGGAGACTTAGAATACATAGCACTAAATGAGAAGTTAGATATGATTGGTATTTCAGAGACATGGTGGAAGGAAGACAACCAGTGGGATACTGTGATACCTGGATACAAATTATATCACAATGATAGAGTAGATCAAATTGGTGGAGGGGTTGCGCTCTATGTAAGAGAGGGCACTGAGTCACACAGGATTAAAGTTTCGCAGAAACAAAACATACTGTAGAATCTATGGATTGAAATTCACTGTTTTAAAAAAGAAAAAAAAAAAGGGAGAAGACGATGACAGTGGGGGTATCGAACGCCTGGCCAGAATGAACTAATGCATAATGAAATGCTCAAAGAAATCAGGGAAGCTAACAATATTTACAGCACAGAAATAACACTGGGTGATTTCAATTACCCTGATATCGACTGGGTCAATGTCACGGCAGGGCATGCTAAAGAGATAAAGTTTCTAGATGAAATAAATGACTGCTTCTTCAAGCAAGAGGGGAAGTCATTTTGAACCTAGTCCTTAGTGGATCACAAGATCTGGTGCAAGAGATAAGGGTGTTGGGGCCACTTGGGAATAGTGATCATAGCATGATCATGTTTGATTTAATAAATGGAGGAAGGATAGCAGGGAAATCCACAGTACTACCTTTTAACTTTCAAAAGGGAAACTATGATAAAATGAGGAAAACTTTAAAAAAAAAACCCTAAAAGCAGCAGCTGCAAAGGTTAAAGATTTACATCAAGCATGGGTATTTAAAAATACTATCTTGGAAGCCCAGACCAGCTGTATTCCACACTTTAAGAAAAGTGGAAGGAAGGCCAAAAAACTGCCAGAATGGCTTAAAGGTGAGGTCAGAGAAGCTGCTGTAGCCAAAAAAGCATCTTTCAGGAAATGAAAAAAGGAGCCAAATGACAAAAACTGGCAACATAAGCACTGGCAAGTTAGATGCAAGGCATTAAGGCAGGCAAAGAGAATTTTTAAAAAAATCTCGCTGTGGATGCAAAAACGCATAACTACTTTTTCAAGTACATTCATAGCAAAAAACCTGTGAGTGTATCAGTTGGGCCATTGGATTGATAGAGGGGTAAAAGGGGCACTAAGAGCGAACAAGGACATTGCGGAGAGACTGAATGAATTCTTTGCTTTGGTCTTTACAGAAGATGTAAGAAAGATACCCATGCTTGAAATGATATTTAAAGCTGATGCAGCAGAAGAATTGAAAGAAAGCACAGTTACTTACCTGTAACAGGTGATCTCTGGGAACAGCAAGAATAAGTCTTCACATATGGGTACGTCGGTACCGGCGGAGTCTGCGCGGGAACGCTTCCCAGCGTCCAATCAGAAAGCCTTTGGAAGCATCCCACCACGCCTGCGTGCTGCCTTCCCGCCTTCCCAACTGTCTCTTCTCAGTTAAGTTTGAAAGCTGAGACAAAGAGAGAGAGCGAGCAAGGAAGGGAAAGATAGAGATATAGAAAAATGCAACTCCTAGGGGAGGTGGGTGGGTTGTGAAGACTTATTCCTGCTGTTCCCAGAGATCACCTGTTACAGGTAAGTAACTGTGCTATCTCCAGGAACAAGCAGGAATGAGTCTTCACATATGGGGACTCCCAAGCTCAGATGCCTAGGGGGAGTCCTAGCATGTTGCAAGTCTAGAACGAGCCATGCTATTGCTTAAAACCTCAGGCATCCTGGGATGGAGGGTAGGAGTTGAAAACAGAAAAGGAGCTGTGGAACAGCTGCTAGAACAGGGTTTCTAAAGAGAAATACCCTGTATAGAGAATATTTTGCAATCTGGGCCTCCCCTGTTGATCTTGCACAAGTTCACTGAGGTACATATGGATCTGTTAAAAGAGCCAGTGAATGTGCTAAAGGGGTACTTCACTGAGAAGTGGAGGTAGTAAGATTAGAGAAAAACAGTGGAGATCAGAATTATTTAGGGTGAGAAATAGCCCCAGGGGAAAAACTGGGGTAGTACAAGAGGTAGAACTTCAGCGGAGATGCAGTAGGTAGTATGACAAAGCTTAAGCTGATCAGGTCCAAAAACAGTACAAATTTAGGACCAACAGGAAAATTGAGTCTGACCTAACTGGACTGGGAATGGAATCAGTCCATGTAGGAAGGAAAGGGTATGGAGACCCCTGTATCTGACAAGAAGTAAGGACAGACTCAGGAGCGCTAAGCTTTAGACTGACTGAAGCTCCACAATGTCTTTCCTAAATGGGGTCAATTAGGAAAGAAGAAAGGTATATGGAGAGCTTCAGGAGTACCTAACCTACATGGCAGGTGTTAACTACCACAGGAAGTGGTTATAGGTGTAGACCCCCCAAGTATGCTGGCATAACATTGATAGGGGTATTGCCCATCTGTCAGGATTATATAGGAATGAAAGGACATTTGAACCTGACAGAACAGATAGATAAGTATATGGATACATATCTATCTGAAAATATATCTCAGTAGATGTAAACATATATTTATGTATATATATCTATAGATATATATATTGGATATATACACATATAGGATATATACACATATCTATAGGAGATATGTATGGATAGATAGAGACATATATGAATATATAGACCTATAGACACATATCTCCAGGTATGTTGAAGGAGAGAGGTCTATAGAAACTGATCCCCCCTAGGAGGAAGATTCATCTAACAGCAAGAAGGTAAATACCTGCTTGAATAGATATACAGAGAATTCTCTTTTCCTGGTTATGATTGGCAGAGTCAGAGGAGAGGTCTCCCTGACAAGAAGCAGCTTTGAATAACCAGGATGGCCTACGTGAAAAAGGGGCAGAGGATAATTTCAGTTTGTAGGCAGGAAGGCCAGATTTCTCCAGAATTGCCATATGGAGAATGGATAAAGGACGCCACTGGAGGAGATACCCTAGCGACTTGCCCTTGAGGGCAAGAAGGGTATTGGGCATTCCCTAACTGCCAGTGAAGAAAATTATCTCTGAGGAGAAGACCAAAGGGGATGTGGCCAGGGAATTGGCCCTTCTTTAGGTTGTCACGTAATGAAAAGCCCGAGACTGATGTCTCAAAAGAGATTTAAGATGAGATGGTAAGGGTAGGAATACCTACCAGTCATGGAACATGACTGGGGGAATCCTGTTAACCATCTGGGGTTATCTGTTAGGCAAGATACTAATGCTCTCTAGCAAGGGCCCATAGTGTAAAGCTACACTGTAGAGTTGCAGAGAGTATGCTGCAGGTTGGTTAGAAGAAAAAGTGGCTGTGGGAAGCCAGCAGGCAACCAACTATTCTGCCCAGGACAAGGGGGCGAAGAATAGAAGTTAACCAACCAAGCCTTGATAAGAGGGTTTCCCAAACAAAGTTGATAACCTGTTTGGGACCTAGCAGTGAGGCTAGAAGGATTGCTAGTGGAGGAGAATCCCCGGTTGTGTGGTGGACATAACCAGTGGCTTAACACTAGGAATTGCTGTATCTGCAGCAACGTACCAGGGCAGCGGAGAACATCTCTCTTTCCTCTCCCTCTTTTGGATGTGGAAAAAGAAACAGACCTAGTAGGATTTCCTATTGTCTGATGGGCTGCCCCTAAGGTAACAAGGGGGGGGAGACAACTCCAGAAGGGAGGATCCCCCTGTAAAAGAAGTAAAGGACTATAGGAGCTTACCAGCGTAAAAGGGGTCCCTCTTACAGACCAACTGGTATAGTAAGAGGGGGTAAGCCAATGTTGAAAAAGACTAACTATGGAGGAAGTCTCTGACAGGTGAGATGATACATGCCAGTACAGGGAAAACAACTGTCTATTAATAGTTGTTAGTTCTCTTTCCTCCAAGAGGAACAGGAAAACCCTGTTAAGTATGAGCATAATCATAAAGACCTTTAAAGGTTGAAGAGAAAATATCTCACACAAGAGATATGAAAGAAGGTTAGAATAAAGTTAGTGCAGACACTGCAAATAAAAAGAAGCAGACTGCTACTCTAACCCCGAATCAAGAATTGCAATGATGAACTATTTGAAGCCCTGCGATTGCTGGGTTTGCTGACCCTGCTGAAGTTGCAGATTCATCAACCCAGGATGATGTTTCCCCTGTTTGGGAACATCTGTATGATGGGCAGAAGATGAATAAAATTTTCTTTTCCTAGGGGAAGAAATTTTGGCAGGACCTTTCCTACCAACTGGGAAAGGAGAAGGCATTGAACAGCCCCTGGAAACAGGATAGTCAGTTGTTAACTGAGCAACCTGGAATAAAGACTCCTTGTTAAAGAGATTTTCTCCAGTGCAAGGAGTATTTCCCAGTCTAACTTGTGCCCATTTGTCCAAGTCTGAAGCTTGAAGCCAGGCTTTACGTCATGCTCCTATAGCTATAGCAGACGTTCTGCTAACAGACTCAAAGGAGTCTAGGGAAGCACGAGTAAGAAACCTAGAGATATTCTGAGCATGACTAACCAGTGAGGAATAGTCTGCACTCTTGGGCTCTTGAAGAAAAGGAGTCAGAAGATGTAACTTCTTTGTGACCTCCTCAAGAGATAAACCCATATAAAAAATATATGAGAGAATTCTTGCTGAAAGCATGGATGCCTGGAAGGTTTGATGTCCAAAGGCATCTAAAGTTTTAGACTCACGACCTGGCGGATAAGAAGAGTGCTTTTTAGTACTCTTCACCCGCCTCGTTGCTGATTCTACAACAATGGAATGATGAGGAAGTTGAGTCTTTTGAAATCCTGGAGAAGGGGGCACCTGATATAGAAGATCAGTTGCTCTGGAAAGTGGGGGTACCTTCAAAGGAGCTTCCCACATTCGTAGAAGGAGGTCCTGCAAGGAATGATGCAAAGGTAGCATGATGTTTTCCTTTGCTCTTTCAGGACTATAAAGGGATCCTGTATTGCCTTGTGTAGGACCCTGTCCAGGAACAGAAATGGCAAGGGATTTTGCCATATCTAGGATGAAAACCTGAAAAGAAGGATCCACAGAGGGAACTTCCCTTGGATAGGCTAGAGCTGATGCAGAACTAGCATTGGCACCGAGGGATCTATCCAAGCTTTTAGGAATAGAAGATCCTGGATGGTGCAGTATGGAATCCTTATAGGATGATCGCTGGTACTGTGGAATGACAGGACCAGCGCTAGTCGGTAGCAGATCGACCATGCTAGGGATCGATTCCAAACTCAGTATCGAGGGAAGCGATCCTGACGAGAGAAGCATGGAAGGCACCAACTGCAATGGTAAAATGTACCTCGGTACCAGCTTCGGTACCGTATCCGATACCAGTGGATGAAGGCCAGCCGGTGGCAACTCTAACGGTATCGAAGGAACCGAAAGTTGCGGTACCGAATCATTGGAACCAAGCCCTCGGTACCAACGGGTGTCGGTACCAAGGTGAGTCAGTACCCAGTCCTCCAGACTGGAGATCGATTCCAGACTCGGCATCGAAGGAAGCGAGTCTATCGATGCACGTCTGGAGGGTACCGACGTCGGTAGTAGCATCGGTGCCTGTACCGATACTGGAAGGTCGGTCTGGAGCGTATCCACCGGCCCCGTAGGTAACAAGAACGCTAGACGACGATCCTTGGCGAGGAGTGTTTCATCCAACACCATTGCCGATGCCGGGGTATCAGTACCGCTCGAAGCGGATGCCACCACCGGGCATGGCTCAGGTATGTTCTGTGAGGGGTGAACCTCAGGAACAACCTGAAACCCCACACAGGTTTTGGAGGCCGAAGACTCCCACCGGGGTTTTGAAGCCAGTGGATTCCCGAGGGCAAGGCCATAGGCAGCTCCATGCCCTGCATGAGGACTGCCGCTTGAGGACTGGCTAGTCTTAACAGACTGTTTTTGGGTTACCTGATCCTGTGTAGAAGATATGGTTGGTACCCTGAAGTTGGATGGGGACCGCGTGTCGAGGGGAACTCAATGTTGAGAACTTCTTCCCACAATACTATTGCCCGAGGGCTCCGGAGGAAAATGGTCAGGACCCAAGCAGGTTAGACATCAATTGTGAGTGTCTAAAAATAAGGTTGTACCGCCACAGTTTTTACATTTCTTGAGGAGAGTGGCTGGCGGTTCCATGAAGGAAAAATGGAGAGGCCTAAGAGGCCTGAGAAACCGTGAGACACTACAGAGAAAAAATATTCCTTAGAAGGGAAAAATTTTACAAGGAAAAAGAAAAAGAAAAAGAAACACCGGCGATACTGGTGGCGTTGGGTAAGGCAGCCGCGACCACAAGAAAACTAAAAAATAAAAGAAGAATTTTCTGCGGTGACAGGAGGACATCCTGCCGGCTCCGCAGAAAAACGAAAACTGAGGAGAGACAGTTGAGAAGACGGGAAGGCAGCATGCAGGCGTGGTGGGATGCTTCCAAAGGCTTTCTGATTGGACGCTGGGAAGCGTTCCCGCGCAGACTCCGTCGGTACCGACGTACCCATATGTGAAGACTCATTCCTGCTTGTTCCTGGAGATATAACGATACACCAGGAAGATGTATTATAACTATTTGATAAACTGAAGAGTAGCAAATCACCTGATACATCCAAGGGTCTTGAAAGAACTGAAATATGAGATTGCAGACCTGTTGTTAAGTGCCGTCAAGTCGGTGTCGACTCATGGTGACCCTCTGGATAGTTTCCTAAATTGTGTTTGGTCTTCAGTCAGGCAGCTCATTATTAAACTGGCACGCATAGCTGCTGTTATTATATCGATCCATATCATTGCTGGCCTTCCTCTTTTGAGTTGACCTTCTACCGTGCCAAGCATGATACCTTTCTGTAATGATCTCTCTCTTCACATGATGTGTCCAAAGTATCAAAGTCGAAGTCTTGTTATCTGAGCTTCTAAAGAAAGCTTAGGTTTGATCTCTTCTAGTACTGACTGGTTTGTTCTTTGGGCAGTCCATGGTATACACAGTATTCATCACCAGCACCATAATTCAAAGGCATCAATTTTCTTCCTGTCTTTCTTTTTCACTGTCCAACTTTCACATCTATATGTTATTGAAAATGCCATGGCTTGAACAAGTTGAATCTTTGTATGGAGAGAGACATCTCTGCTTTTAAGAATCTTGTCTAGGTGCTTCATAGCCATTCTGCCAAGAGCAATATGTAAACAGTCCGATTTCTTGACTGCTTGTTGCTTCTTTATTGATAATTGATCCAAGTAGGTTAAAGTTGTCAACTATTTCAATTTCTTCTCCATCAACGATGAATTTATTCATTTTGCCAGTTGTCACAATCTTTGTATTCTTAACATTAAGGTGCAGACCCATTTTAAGACTATATTCCTTGATCTTGAGAAGAAAATGTTTCAAATTGTCTTCACTTTCAGCTAGTAATGTGGTATCATCAGCATAGCGAAGGTTGTTGATGAGTCTTTCACCAATCTTCACACCTCTGTTGTCTTCATACAGTCCTGCTTCTCTGATGATTTGTTCTGCATATAAATTAAAGAGGTAGGAGGAAATATGCAGCCTTGTCGTACACCTTTGCTAATTTTAAACCATTCTGTTTCTCCTACTTCCGTTCCAACTGTTGCTTCTTGATCAGTGTAAAGGCTGTGCAAGAGAACGATCAGAAGTTCTGGTATACCCATGCTTCTAAATGTGGCCCAGAGTTTCTCATGGTTTACACAGTCAAAAGCCTTGCTGTAGTCAATAAAACAGATATCCTTTTGGTATTCTTTTGTCTTTTCAAGGATCCATCTCACATCCGCGATAATGTCTCTCGTTCCTTTCCTGAACCCTGCTTGCATATCAGGCAGATCTCGTTGCAGGTATGGTTGTAGTCTCTGCTGAATGATTTTGAGTATAATCTTGCTGGCATGTGGGATCAGAACCACTGTGCAATAATTTCCACAGTCAGTCAGGTCACCTTTCTTCAGTATTGGTATAAACACAGATCTTTTCCACTCAGTTGGCCATGAATTTGTCTTCCAAATTTCCTGGCAGAACCTTGTAAGTATGGTAACAGCTGCTGGGGCAGGGACTTGGTACAGAAATACTTACTTTGCAAGGGACCAACAGAGGCCTTAACACAGGGGGCTGATAGACCTACAAAGGTATATTTTGGGTAATTCTGGTTCACTGTCTGCTTGAAAGGCATCTCCCAGGGAGGGGCTACTTTAGATCAGACACCTGGCTTCACATACTGGTCACAGCCAGTCTGAAAAGCCAGAGCTGCACAAGACACAGATAAGCTTATTCCTTTCTATCTCTGCTGGGTTTTTTTTTATTGCAAATATAGAATACTAAGGGTTGGTTAAACTTTAGGTATTGGGAAAATTGCTAATTGCTGGTCCTACATTACGTGTGGGGATAGTCAAACTGCTTGATTTCCTTGTGTAGTCTTAACAGCTTCTGAGTGTGCCCACAGTTCAGGTATAAGCCTACTGGGGCAGGGACACTTGGGTTCCCGCCCACCCTACCCCTCACCCCACCCACCCCTGAGGCTGCATTGCCTATATAGTGACCAATAGCTTGGGATACGCCCACATTCTCTTAACCAGCATGTCTTGTATTCAGTGCAATACCTGCAGTACTTTCATTCTAAGAAGAATGTCCTATGTGCCGAAGGTCATCTGCCATGTATAACGAATAGACTCTACTAAGAGAAGACCTGGCTGCCATGCATAAAGAATTCTCTCTACTGAGGGAAGAACTGACTGCAATGAAGAGCACCTCTTCTAGGATACAGACTGAACAAAGTCCACCACCGCTCCCACAAAGTCAAACACACCAGGAACAAATGGATCACAGTGGGTTCGGTTAGATTGCGATCTGTGACACAGACATCCTATACACCAAGAGATATCCCTGCATAATGCATTCTCTGCTTTGATTAACATATAGGGATATCCTACATGGAGTGGCGGGATCACCCCTGGACAAAGACATGGGGAGGGGGGCCTGCACGGAGCGGCAGGTGTACCTACTCTTGGCATCGTACTGGACAGACTAGATGGACTATACTGGTCTTTATCTGCCGTCATTTACTATGTTACTATGTTAATGAGGATGCCCTATCCAAAGAAACTGAACGGCCCTTAGAAGAGTCAGTCAATGCCCAATCTCCTGCTAAAGCACCAAATAAGAAAAACTCACCAAACAGAAAACTACTACTACTTGGAGATTCCATCATCAGAGACACCAACTTGGGAACACAGTTCAAAGGAGAGAAGAAAGGCAAATGCCTCCCAGGCTCCTTAGCCGGCAGGAATATAAACCAAATTATTGATGTACTTAGCATGGAAAGCAAACACTCCAAACTTGATGTTGTCATCCACTTGGGTTCAAATGACCTGGCTAGAAATAGTGCCTCTACAGTCCAAAAGGACTTCCAATCTCTGGGAGAAAAACTCAAGCCCATTGTTAACACTGTAGCATTCTCAGTTGTTCTACCTGTTCTAGGTAAGGGGGCAAAAAGGCTAAATCGCATTAACAGTTTTAATACATGGCTCCAGACCTGGTGCAAACGAGAAGGATCCCGATTTATTGGCGACTGGGAAAACACATGGACCAACAAGAAACTATACTATGCTGATGGACTACACCTCTCTGTCGCAGGGAAAAGAATCTTACGTGAAAAATTCAGGCAGTATGTCGATTTGCATTTAAACTAGAAGAAGGGGGTGACGGACGGGGAAGGTCAAGTTCTGGACATCACCCCCTGCAAAAGCAGAACAGAAACAACCACACTTTTAAAAACATCAAAAGCAACTGGGAAGAAGTGGGTAGAATAAAATCAAAGGCAAAATACACACAAGCCAGTTAAATGCTGGAAAGCAATGAGCACAAATGCTTGAAGCTTAGCCAACAAACTTCTGGACCTGGAAGCCCTAATGGTGGAAAAGGACTTGGACATTGTGGTGTAGGGCTGGTACCCCTGCACTTCTACATGCAAATCTCCGGCCTGCTCAGCAACTCAGGCCTGAACCAAACTGAACAGACAAGATGGATTCTTCACTACACTTTTGCTGTGTTCAGCTACTAACCTGACCTCCAAGCAACTGCTTGCGCAGCGTTTCTAAGTGTGCATACAGAAGCTATTGTCCGTAGCTAATTCACTGCCCACATGCAAGAACATCTGCTGCTTTGGTGTCCTTGGACACTTGTACATATGCCCAGAAGTTACATACTGTTGCTTTTGCATGACTTCTTACTATGGATCCTTTGTCTGCAAGAAGATGCCCATCATCTACCTCCTGATTCGCTGAGAACACCTCAGACTGCCTGGTGCCAACCAATCATCGGACCTATGACGGAGTATTCTTACAGAGAATAATGCAATCTGCGCTGGAACTTTAGAAAGAGTTGGGGGGGCTTTTCCCACCTATTCATACAGACTTCTGCACCGGTTCCTTCCTGCTGTGCACTGCATACCTGATTCCTGCGACCTGAGCCTTCCGCAAGACGGCCACTAAGTGTGGGCTAGGCCGTCCTCCAAAGGTCTGAGATAAGACTTTCACAGATACCTCCGGTTCGGACTTACTGCGGCTCGCCTCTGACGGGGCTGGAGCCTGCATTAGCTAGCAGCTGCCTCCTTGGACTGTGCTGTTCCCGAGTGCCCGACGAAGCTAAGGTACTGACTTATCTCTCCTCCCCCGGATGGGCAAGGGGTTAGCAATATATTTCATACCTTTCCTCAGTGCAGAGCGAATCAGTGACGTCTGGTTACTAATTGGTGATTTATTACGTTGTCCAATTGTACATCTGTACTATAACAAATTTCTACCTCATGTTTCTAATTAGCTATATGTGTGTTTGTATATTTTTCTACCTGGCTGTCTATAATAAAGTCTAATATATATCTGCAGACCAGACTTCTTTTGTGGCTCATTGCCAGAATAACTCACCGAACGTTGGGCTGGGTATTAGTAGCCATTTTCCCCTGGACAACAGAGAGTCTAACTTATTTTTATGCTACTAATAATCCCTACAGTGGCCATTACAGAAACTTGGTTTAATGAATCGCATGATTGGGATATAGCCATACCTGGTTATAATCTATTCAGAAGAGACAGAGAAAATGGAAAAGGGGGAGGAGTAGCCTTGTATGTCAAAAGCAATATCAAAGCTACTGAAATGCAGGGTGCATGGGGAAAAGAAGAAGCGCTCTGGATCATGTTGGAAAGAGGAGATGGCACTGTCATCCATACTGCTGTAATCTACAGACCTCCAACTCAAATTGAAGAGATAAATAACAAATTGATTACAGATATTGCCAAGATAGCAACAAAAGGGGGAAACAATCATATTGGGTGACTTTAATCTACCCGATGTGGATTGGATTACTCCTTCTGCAAATCTGGAAAGAAGCAAAAAAATTGTGGACACTATCCAAGATGCATTACTTAGACAAATGGTGATGGAACCAACCAGGGAAAGCTCAACGCTAGATTTGGTGCTCACCAACAGTGATAGCGTGTCTAATGTCTGGGTGAGTGCCCCTGTCAGCAACAGTGATCATCACACGGTGTGGTTTGAGATAGAAGCCAAGGTGCAATCCAATCACAGCAAGCTCAAAGTCCTAAACTTCAAAAACACTGACTTCAATAAAATGGCCGAGTACCTAAAGGAGGAGCTCACAGGGTGGAAGGGGATAAGGGTAGTGGAATTGCAATGGGCTAAACTAAAAGGGTCAATAAAAGGGGCAACAGATAAATATGTAAGAAAAATAAATAAAAACAAGAGAAGGAAACCTATTTGGTTTTCCAAAGAAGTGGCTGCTCAAATAAGGGCAAAAAACACAGCTTTCGCAAAATTCAAAAGCTTGCAAACAGAAGAACACAGAAATGAATACAGGATCAAACTCAAGGAGACAAAAAGAGAAATAAGGATAGCAAAATCAAAGGCAGAGGAAAAGATGGCTAAAGATGTTAAGTGCGGCGAAAAAACTTTCTTCAGGTATATTCGGGAAAGGAAGAAGATCAAAGGTGGAATTGCAGGACTCAAAAGTGCTGGAAACGGACTCGTGGAAAATGACATTGATAAAGCGAAATTACTAAACAAATACTTCTGCTCTGTTTTTACTAAAGAAAATCCTGGAGAAGGACCACCTGTGACTCCCAAATATAAAAATGGGAATGAGGTAGATACCACACCAGAGAGGATGAGGTTTTAGAACAACTTGCAAAACTGAAAGTGGACAAGGCCATGGGATACATCCCAGGATACTGAAAGAGCTCAGAGAGGTTCTTGCAGGGCCGTTAAAGGATGTTTTCAACAGATCCTTGGAAACAGGAGAGGTTCCTCAGGACTGGAGAATGGCTGATGTCGTACCTCTACACAAAAGTGGTGACAAGGAAGAAGTGTCAAACTACAGGCCTGTGAGCCTTACCTCGGTGGCGGGAAAAGTAATGGAGACGCGCCTGAAAGAGCGAATAGTGAACTTTCTCAAAACCAGCGGGTTACAGGATCTGAGGCAACATGGTTCTACAGAGGGATGATCTTGCCAGACTAATCTCATTGAGTTCTTTGACTGGGTGACCAGAGAACTGGATCAAGGACACGCGATGGATGCCATCTACCTGGATTTCAGCAATGCCTTTGATAATGTCCCTCATAGGAGGCTTATCAATAAACTCAGTAGTTTGGGGATGGGTCCCAAGGTGGTAAACTGGATCAGAAATTGGTTGACTGACAGACAAGAGAAGGTGATGATAAATGGAGCTCCCTCGAATGAAAGGAAGGTGATTAGCGGGGTGCCTCAGGGTTCGGTCCTAGGCCTGGCACTGTTCAATGTATTTGTGAGTGATATTGCTGAAGGATTGAATGGAAAAGTGTCTTTTTGCAGATTACATGAAAATTTGCAACAGAGTGGACTCCCCCGAGGTAGTGCTTAACATGAGGAGGGAGCTGCAAAAGCTGGAGGAATGGTCTGATGCTTGGCAATTAAGATTTAATGCGAAGAAGTGCAGTGTCATGCACTTGGGTAGCAGAAATCCAAGGGAAATGTACACGATAGGGGGCGAGGGGTTGGTGTGCACAGAGCAGGAGAAAGACCTCGGTGTGATTATTTCTGTAGATCTCAAGGTGGCAAAACAGTGCGACAAGGCGGTGGCAAAAGCCAGGAGGATGTTGGGCTGCATTCGAAGAGGAATTACCAGCAGAAAGGAAGGGGTACTAGTACCACTGTTTAAGTCTCTGGTGAGGCCTCACTTGGAATATTGTGTTCAGTTTTGGCGACCGTATCTTGCAAAGGATGTAAAAAGAATGGAAGCTGTTCAGAGGAAGGTGACCAAAATGATTTGGAGCCTGCGTCAGAAGCCTTATGGAGGAGAGACTTGAAGACCTAAATATGTACACTTTGGAGGAGAGGAGAGATAGGGGAGATATGATTCAAACCTTTAAATACTTTAAGAGAAATAATGAACAAAACAAACCTCTTCCAGAGACGGGGAAGCTGTAAAACTAGAGGGCATAACATGAAGCCGCAAGGTGGTAAATTGAAAGGCAATGTCAGGAAATACTTTACTGAAAGGGTGGTCGATCACTGTTCCCTCTAAGCTGTGCGCGTGTGCGCGCGCACACACCTCGCCGAGCGAGCGCACATACTTTACAACAGAGCGCACAAAAATTACGGCTCTGATTCTGATAGAAAACAGCACAGACATCTTAAAATTTAAAAGTTATGATTGTAATTACTAGAAATTTCCCGCTTCATTTAGTAATCGTCTATTTTCATTTATTTGATTAAAATCAATGTGGTGTACATACTGTATTCTGACGTGTAGTCAAATTTTGAAGAATATAACTCCGAGTGTCGTTATGTGGCACACAAAAATTTAACCTTCCTTCAAAAGCTGCACACAGCTGATATTTTATGCGCACACAGCCTACAGAAAATTAGAGGGAACATTGTGGTGGATGCTTGGGATGCCCTCCCGATGGAGGTGGTGGGGACAAACAGTGACGGAATTCAAAGTGGCCTGGGACAGACACTGTGGATCACTTTACAACAAGATTAAATCAAAATAAACTGAACCATCTAATTTCTCAACAACTTCTTTCATCACCAATGGTTCCTGATTATAAGGTATAGGTTGAAACGACTGTTGGTCCACTTGATCTTTATGGTATAATGACTCTGTATATTCTTTCCACCTTTTCTTGATCTTCTCAGCAACTTTCAACATGGATCCTTGAGCATCTTGTAGCATTCCAATTTGAGGCTGGAATTTTTTCTTTAACTCTCGTAGCTTTAGAAAGGCCTATCTTGTTCTTCCTCTAATAGCTTCTGATTCTATTTCCTTGCATGTGTCATTGTACTACTTTTCCTTGTCCTGTCTTGCTGCACACGTTGTAAATCTCTGTTGAGTTCTACGACTGCCTCTCTTTCTCCTCTGGCTTTAGCTTCTCTGCATTTCTGGACAATTTTCAGTTTCTTCAGTCATTCATTTTGGGAGTTTTTGCTTTTTTACCTTATGTAGAGACTTATCACTTTCTTCTAATACATCCTTCTTGATGTCATCCCATAACTCTTCTGTAACTCTGTCATTTGTATCTAAAGCAGCAAATTGATTTTTCAGGCAGTCTCTAAATTCCAGTGGTATATTCTCAGGTCATAGTTTGCTACATTCATGAATGGCTTGCTCTTTCAACTTTAGCTTAAGTTTGCATACTAGTAGTTGGTGATCTGTACTACAGTCAGCCCAGGTTTTGTCTTTGTTGATGTTATCGAGCTTTTCCAGCGTTGTCTTCCACAGATGTGGTCAGTTTGATTTCTGTACAATCCATTGGTTTAAGTCTACATGTACAGTCGGCGCTTGTGTTGCTGGAAGGTGATGTTTGAGATGAATAGATCATTGGTTTTGCAGAATTTTATCAGTCAGATTCATTTCTGTTGCCAAGTCCATATTTTCCAACCACTTTGCCGCCTTTGTTGTCAACTTTTGCGTTCCTGTCACTCATAGCTATTAGGATATCCTGTCTGCATGGTTTTTTTTGTTTTGTTTTGGGTTTTTTTGCATTCTCTTATATACCGCGCTATTTTGCATCAGTGCGGTTTACATTGAACAAACTGAAATTACATTGAACAGGGCATTATAACTTGGAGATAACTATTTTACAGGGAATGGGCTATGGAGGGTTAAGTGGCTTGCCCAAGACCACAAGGAGCACCTGTGGGACTAGAAACCCCAGTCCTTCCAGCCCAAGGTTGCTGTCCTCTAGTGGGATTTGAACCCCCGACCTTCCGGCCTGAAGTACCTTGTCCCAACCACTAGGCCACTCCTCCACTCAATTTCTGAGTGTTCTGAATGTTCTGTCAATTTCAGCTTATACTTGTTCACAGAACTCATAAAACTCATAGTGTTCCTCTTTTGCAGCTGTTGTTGGGGCATATACCTGAATTATAGTTGTGTTAATGGGCTTTCCTCGTAGACAAATACAATGCAGTCAGTGAACACTCAATTTCTATTTCATTACAGTTCTTGCAAGTTTCTTAACTATAAATGCAACACCAATTCTTCTCCTTCTTTCGTTTCCAGCATAGTAAACCATATGATCATCAGATGCAAAGTGCCCAAAGCCACTCCATTTCAGTTCACTGACACCCAACAGATCAAGCTGTACACATTCCATTTCGTTCTTGACCATCTTCAACTTCCCTTAGTTCATGCTTCGTACGTTCCATGTCCCAATATGTAAGATATCTTTGCAACTTCTGACTCTCTTTTCTTGAGCAGTTACATCAGCAGATCTAACCACATTATAAATGCTGGCTTTACTCTAAGAAATCTTCAGCTCATCCCCAGTAGCCATTACGGTGCCTTCCAAGCTGAGGGTCTCATCTTCCAGCACCGTAGTGCAATTTGTTTTCAAAATATCCATTGAGTTTTCGAGGCAAGATACAGAAGTAGATTTGCCAAGCCTTTCTTCCACACATTTAATTCCAGTGTTGTTGCATTTGTCACAGAAATATGATCTACCGCTTACACCACCATCCCATTCTGCTGTTGCCCAGATGGGTGGTTTGTCTTAGTCTGGCATCTCAGCTGAGACCTGTCTATCTTGGGAGACCCTGCCAGTAGCTAAGCTACTGACAGCTTAGCTCTCAGCATCAATGATGCACACAAGCACTCACAGCATGACAAGACTGCAGACCTACTATTACTAATCTGTGAACTGTCATTAAAATCATCTGTAATACCTGAAGATTGGTAGATGGCCAATGTAACACCAATTTTTAAAAAGGATTCCAGGGGTGATTATTAAAGGGGACCTGGGGAATCTACTGCTTGTCCCAATACAAGCATTGTGGAACCCTGGGTCTTCTGGGGAAACTGCTAGATTCTTGTGACCTAGAATGGCCACTGCTGATAAGAGGATACTGGACTTGATGGACCTTGGTCAAACCCAGTATGGCATATCTTATGTTCTTATGTTCATTGTGGATATTCTGAAAACCTGACTGGCCTGGGGGTCCCAGAGGACTGTGTAAGAACCACTGTTCCGAGTGTCCTGCTTGTGCATAAGCAAAAGAAATGCAATCTGCTATCCATCTAAATAGAGTATGCTTCGTAACTAGTAGGCCTGGTGACTAGGATCGAAGGAAATGAACAGAAGATTTTCTGTGAGCTTTAGTTTTAAGTAGTAGGTCAGCACTCGCTTGAAATCTAAAGTGTGTAGTGCTGCTTCAGTCCAGGACGCATATGGTCTAGGGAAGAAAATTTAAAGGATTACCAACTGGTTTAGGTGGAAAGTGGAAACTACCTTCAGAAAGAAATGCAGATGGTTATGCAGAACTAGCTTGTCATGGTGGAACAGAGTATTGGGGGGGGGGGGGGCGGGATGCACCACTAGAGCTTGAAAATGGCCTTCCAAGATAGAAACTTCAGTAAAGTTGTGGCTAAAGGTTTGAAAGATATGTCTTTAGTAGTTGTGCCAGAACCACGCTCAGAACCCAGGCCACCAAAAGCAGCTTAATGGATGGCTTTAACAGCAGGAGACCCTGCATGAAGCATGCTACTAAGGGGTGTTAGGAGATAGTGCCACTGCGGCCTCTCAGAGACTAGTGGATGGGACAGCCTAAGGTGAACTCTCACAGAGTTAGTTTTAAGAGCTGTCAAGGATAAGTAGAGGAGATATTGAAGAAGCAACTCCATCGGGCAAGAAAAGGGGTCAAGGTCCTTTGGGGAGCAAAGGGCAAACCTATACCATTTAAAGGCATAGGATCGCCTGGTGGAATCTTTACAAGATGCAAGGAAGACAGCCATGATCGCCTGTAGTAGGTTGAGGTCAGTGAGCACTAGCCTTTCAGCAGCCATGCTCTCAGACGTAGAGAGTGAAGATTGGGATGGAGGAGCATCCTGGGATCCTGTGAGAGGAGGTCGAGCACACATCCCAGGTTGAGTGGCTGAGTCTGTGCAAAGCGAAGAAGCAGAGGAAACCACAGTTGATGGGGACAAAATGGGGCTATGAGAATCATCAAGTCCCTGTCCGCTTGTAGTTTGAAGAGCGTCTTGGGTATCAAGGGGATGGGAGGGAATGCGTAGAGAAGTTCCTGTCCCCAGTGGAGAAAGAAGGCATCCAGAGCCTGTCAGTGCAGCGATAGAACCCTAGAGCAGAAGAGCGGAAGCTGCATGTTTTGTGGAGTGGCAAAAAGATCTATGAGTGGGGTTCCCAATGTTTGGAAGATCCAAGCAGTCTTCTCTTGATGCAAGGTCCATTCAAGTGGATGAAGGATACAGCTTAACCTATCTGCTAGGATATTGAGTTCGCTCAGGAGGTACACCACTCTGAGGTGGATGCGGTGAGAGATGGCAAAGGACCATAGGTGAATCACTTCTTCACAGAGGAGATGAGACCCTGTCCCCCCCTGTTTGTATATGTAGAACATGACAACTTGGCTGTCTGTTCTGACCAGAACAAGTTGCCTTGATAGTTGGGTGTCGAAAAACCTGAAGAGCATTTGTCAGTGCCAGTAGTTCTATAGCAGGTTGATCTGCAGGGCAGATTCCTGTTGTGTCCACAGTCCGTGTATAGTCAGATCTTTCAGATGGGCCTCCCAACCCAGTTCGGAAGCATTCGTCGTCAGGGAGCAATGAGGTGGAGGCATCTGAAAAGTTGACCCGACAAGCTAAATGGTCTAGAATTTGGCAGCTGAAATTTAATGCCAAAAAATGCAGGGTCATGCATTTTGGCTGCAAAAATCCAAAAGAACGGTACAGTGTAAGGGGGTGAGGTACTTCTGTCCACGAAAGAAGAGCGGTATCTGGGTGTAATTGTGTCCGACTATCTTAAAGTAGCTAGACAGGTAGAAAAGGAGATTGCAAGAGCCAGAAGGATGCTTGGGTGTATAGGGAGAGGAATGGCCAGCAGAAAAAAAAAAAGGAGGCGATAATGCCTCTGTATAAGTCTCTGGTACAACCTCATTTGGAGTATTGTATGCAATTCTGGAGACCACGCCTTCAAAAAGATATAAGCAGGTTGGAGTCTTTGCAGAGGGTGGCTACTAAAATGGTTAGTGGTCTTCATTATGAAATATGAGGACAGACTTGAAGATTTTAATATGCATACTTTACAGGACAGGCGGGATAGAGGAGATATGATAGAGATGTTTATGGCATAAACGCACAGGAGGAGAGCCTCTGCTACGAGGGGACATAGAATGAGCGTGAAAGGGGATAGACTCAGGAGTAATATGCGGAAATATTTTGTTACAAAAATTGTGGTAGATGAGTGGAATAGTCTCCCAGTGGAGATGGTAGAGACGAGGACAGTATCTGAACTCAAAAAAGCATGGGACACAGAGGATCTCTAAAGAAAAAAAAAAAAAAGGGCACTATTGCAGTTGATGGAAGGGCAGACTAGATAGGCCATGTGGTCTTTTTCTGTCATCATGTTTCTGTGTTTCTATGTTTTGTGGGCGACTCCACCACTGAAGGGACTTTATCAGTTGAGGGTTGATGTGGATCTTGTCTCAGAGTCGACCCTTCACTTGTGTTCATTGGGAAGACAGAGTCCACTGTGATTGTTGCATATGTACTCGAGAAAGTGTAGTTACTCACCTGTAACAGATGTTCTCCAGGGACAGCAGGAATCAGTTCTCACATATGGGTGACCGTCGGTGCCGACGGAGCCCTCGTGTGGAGCAATTCCCCAGCTTTCAAAGAAAGCCTTTGGGATTGTATCACGCATGCGTGGTCCCCTTCCCGCCCAAGGGTGCCATCTTGCTCAGTCAGATGACATAGCTAAAAAGACAGCAAAAATGAGAAAAAAGTAATCAAAGGAATGCAACACCAGGGGAGGAGGGAGGGTCGTAAGGACTGATTCCTGCTGCTCCTGGAGAACACCTGTTACAGGTGAGTAACTACTCTTTCTCCAGGACCAAGCAGGAAGTCAGTCCTCACATATGGGACTCCCTAGCTATAGGCTACCGAGACCCCATAGCTGAAAATGGTTCCTTCTAGAAGAGCCGCAGCAGCAGTGATAGGATTTTTCTCCGAGAACACAACCTCCACGGTAGCCTGACACCAAGGGGTCGGAGGGTAGGAGTTGCTTAAATCTGAAATAGGTTACGGAGTACCGCCTGACCAAAAACACTGTCCCGCCAGGACTCTCTCTCCAGGCAGTAGTGGGCTGCAAAGGTCTGGTTTGAAGACCAAGTTGCGGCCTGGCAGATGTCTGCCAATGGAACAGAGCAGTGGTTAGCCACTGATGCGGTCTTAGCCCTGACAGAGTGGGCCGTGATTCAGTCCTGCAGCTGAAGGTCAGCTACCCTGTATGCCCAGGCGATGCAGTCTGCCACCCAGGCGGATAACGTGTGCTTGGAGACAGGTAGACCCAGTTTACTAGGGTCATAAGAAACGAAGAGCTGGGAAGCCCTCCGATGTCCCCGCGTACGTTCCAGGTAGAAAGCGAGCGCCCTCTTACAGTCCAGGGTATGCAGAACCGCTTCTGCCCTGCTGGTATGTGGCCTGGGGAAGAGGTTTGGAAGAACCACCTCTTGGTTAAGGTGAAACGAGGAAACCACTTTTGGGAGGAACTTGGGGTGAGAACGTAGGACCACCCTATTTTTGTAAAACCGTGTATACGGTCTGATACTAAAGCTTGCAGCTCGCTCACACGACAAGCAGACGTGAGTGTCACCAAAAAGAGTGCTTTCCAGGAAAGGAAGCAGAGATGACAGGTGGACATTGGTTCAAAACGTGGGCAAGTAAGCCGCTGCAAGACCACATTTAAGTCCCACTCTGTAGACGGTGGGCGAATCGGAGGCTTCAAGAGTAGGAGGCCTCTGAGAAATTGGGATACCAAAGGGTGAGCTGAAAGAGGTTGCCTGTCTACTGGAGAGTGGTTAGCTGATAGCGCACTCAGGTGGACCCTGACAGAGTTAGACTTGAGGCCTAACTCAGAGGTGGAGTAAGTACTGCAATACCTGAGGTACCTGACAAATGAACGGGTTCTCCTTATTTTGGGCACACCACCCTTCAAATCTACGCCACTTGAAAGCGTAGGATTTTCTAGTGGATTGCCTCCTAGAGGCCAGCAGCACCTCCTCAACCTCCTTGGGAAGGAGTAGAGAAGAAAGTACTACCCTCTCAGCAGCCAGGCCGTTGAGGGACCTGAGATTGGGGTGTAGCAAGGAACCCTGTTCAAGGGTCAAGAGGTCAGGCTGCACACCCAGTGGAAGTGGAGTCTCGACCGCCAGTTGAAGGAGAAGAGGGAACCAAGGTTGTCTGGGCCACCTGGGGGCTCCCAGGATGACAGAGGCCTTGTCCCAAAGAATCTTGAACAGAGTGCATGCCACCAGGGGCGTGGGCGGGAACGCATAGAGAAGGCCCTGTGCCCACGAAATCAGGAAAGCATCTGTCGCCACGCTCAGTGGATGCGGCTGCCTCGAGAAGAACCAGCCTATAGAAAAAGTCGTTCACTATCAACTCCAAAAATGCAGAGGAATAGTATTCTTCAACTTGCCTTACAAGCCAATCACTCAATTGTAAAACAAGGTCTCAGATTTAACAAGTGCTACTTCCTGACTATCGTCATGGAAGAAAAAGCACATAAATACATCAACGACCTTGTGTAAATTAACTTAGAGTGAACCAGTCCTATTATTCAAAACATGTATTCCAACACTTCACTCAAACACTTCAAAGAACTGGGCTAAACTTTTAACTGTTTTACTAGTCTCTTTTTCATCGAGTAAGCCAGTCTTACTTTTCCATAAAATGAATGATTCAATAGTTCTATGAACTTTTCACTTGAAAAGGCTGGGCTGGACTTATTACTCGGTAGTTATTTTTCCTGATCCCGACGCTTGCCTCAGGTACCAATCTCGCGTTTCACTTCTAGGGTTCCTCAGGGGATCCTGTTATAAACTTTTATCGATGTTCTAATAAAACAGAAAATGGGAATATTAGCTAAAGCCTCTCATACCACACCTCCACCAACATTAAACTTGCACTAGTAACCAACCACTATTAAAAATCCATTAAAAAGCCTTACCAATGATGCTGCCGACGTTACAATTTCAATCGAAACCCTTCTTGCTCTAACCCCATTCTTTCTCTCGGGTCGAAAAAACGCCGCGCATGCAGGGTAAAGCTCCCCCACCATATTTAAAACCCCACTAAATTACCATAACCTCCTCCTACAATACGGGCTTACTCAAATGTAACGAAACCACAATCCTCCAGATATAACAAAGAAAGGAAGAAAAGAAAGAATACTCCTAACCACTTGTGATCCTCCATTAAAACCACAAAAAATGCAAAAAATACAAAAATTACAATAATTTCAAGCTACGTGTCAGTTCATGTGATCGAATCGCAACATTTCCTCTCACCATAATAACAAAGTTATTATACCGACAGTTGAAAATTTCAAAAAGCGAATTCTATCCAAAACCTTTATATTATTAACTACACACCGACCAATCTATCGCAATGTTAAGGCCATAAGGTTCCACTGTATTTAACTTAAATATCCAGCGTTGTTCACGCCTAAGCAATTCCAGGTCTAGAGTCCTACCACAGTTACCTCTCTGCACTTGATCTATGCAGAGACAGAACCAGGGCAACTGATGGTTTTGTGGACTGGCAAAGAGATCCATGGATGGGAGACCCCAGCGGTTGAAGATCTGCTGGGCTACATCCCGGTTTAGTTGCTATTCGTGAGGCTGAAGAATCCTGCTCAACTTGTCGGCCAGGAGGTTCTCCTGACCTGGCAGATAAACTGCCTTTAGGGACATGTGATGCACCACTGCAAAAGAGCAGAGGTCAAGAGTTTCCTGGCAAAGGACGCAAGATCCTGTGCCTCCCTGTTTATTGATGTAGAACATTGCCACCTGATTGTCTGTCTGTATCAGCACCGACTGATGTGAAAGAAGATGACAGAAGGCTTGAAGAGCTAGGCAGATGGCTCGAAGCTCTAGCAGATTGATTTGAAGTGCGGCCTCTCGTGAGGACCACAGACCCTGAGTGCATGAACCCTGCCAATGGGCTCCCCAGCCCAGCAAGGAGGCATCTGTCGTCAGCACGCTGGAGTGAGAGGGAAGTTGGAATGGTACTTCCTGAAGCAAGTTGGGGGGGGGTGAAGCCACCATTGTAAGGCTGTCACCAGCAGCTTGGTAATCGCTACCTTGTCTCTGAGGCGGCCAGTGGCTTGCATCCACTGGTCTCTGAGGCTCCATTGAGCCGTGCACATGTGGAATCGAGCATATGGAGTCACATGCACCGTAGAGGCCACGGCCCAGGAGGCGGAGGAAGAGCCTTGCGGAGACTTGAGGTCTGTGCTGGACCTGCTGTACCAAGTCCAGCAAGCGCACTGATGCAGTAAACCGCACTGATGCAGAATAGCACGGTATATAAGAGAATTAAATAAATTAAATAAATAAGCGCCCTGCCCTGTCCAGCGGTAGGTAAGCCCTTGCCTGAAGTGCGTCCAGTCTTGCCCCTACGAACTCCAAGTTCTGAGTGGGGAGTAAAATGGACTTTTCATGATTTATAACAAACCCCAAGTGCTGGAGCAGGGTGACTGTGCGAGCAGTGGCCTGCTGTGCCTCCTGCGCCGATTGGCCCCTGATGAGCCAGTCGTCCAGGTATGGAAAGACAAAGACACCCTGGCCTCTGAGAAATGCCACCACCACTGCTAGGCATTTGGTAAATACTCTAGGAACGGAAGCTAGGCTGAAGGGAAGCACCTTGTACTGGAAGTGGTTTCCTCCGACCACAGACCTGAGATATTGTCTGTGGTCTGGGTGTATGAGGATGTGAGTATAAGCATCTTTTAAGTCTAAGGAGCATAGCCAGTCTCCCTGGTGGAGATAAGGCAGTAGGATCCCAAGGGAAAGCATCTTGAACTTCTCCCTCACCAGGAACTTGTTCAGATTTCGCAAGTCTAGGATGGGGCGAAGGCCTCCTTTTCTTTTTGGTATGAGGAAATACCTGGAATAGAAGCCTTGCCCTTGCAGGTGGCAGGGCACTGGTTCCACCACCTGATCCTTTAGCAGACCTGTCAACTCCTGCAGGAGGTGGTTCCTGTGAAGAGGGGGCCTGAGAGGCTCTCCCGGGAAAAAGGAGGTGGGCATCTGGTTGAAATGAAGTAAATAGCCCTGGCTGGACTATTTTCAAAACCCAGGCATCAGTAGTGATGGCTGGCCACCTGTGAGCGTACAGGGCCAGCCTTCCTCCTGTGCAGGGCCAAACCACTGGTGGGAGGAGCAGCTATGCACTGGGAGTCAAAACCCCCTCCTAGCTGGGTAGGAGCTGGAGCTGGAGGCTTGGTAGTCTTCGGCTTACGTGGGTCATGCCCCTGTCCCCTGGCCTGCTGCCCCTGTTCCCTTGCCTGCTGCCCCTGTTGGGGAGCTCGGGTGGTCTGGTAAGTGGGCTAGTTTCTGTAAGCCGCACCCATCCTCGGCTTACAGAAACTAGCCCACCAACTTTCCCCCCTGAGGCATTCTTCTTGTGAGAAGGTGCAGATGTCTTCTTAGACAACCTTGTCTGGGTCGATTTCTGCAGCTTTCTCAGTCATGGGCTTGCCGAAAGGTTGTCTCCTCGGCATGGGACATCAATCAACTTGTCCTGAACCCATGGCTCCAAATCCAACGACATGAGCCAGGCCTGACGGCGGGCACCGATGCCTGCCGCAGCTACTTGGGCCGAAGCCTCAAAGCCATCGTAAGTGCTCAAGACAAACTTCGAGTACTCTCTGATCCCCACGGACAAGGCTTTGAAGCGCTGCAAGAGTTCCTCAGAAAGACCAGCTGAGAACCCGGCAATCTCCTTTGCCAGGTCCCGCAAATACATGCCCAAGTACAGCTGGTAGGTTTGGAAACAGCATGACAGCATCAAGCCCTGGTAGCACTTTCTGCCGAGGGCATCCAAGTTCCGGGCCTCCCGGCCGGGAGGCACCAAGGAGTGAGTCTTTTGGCTTTTCAGCCGTTGCATGGCCGATTCCACAACCATGGAGTTGTGCAGCAGCTGCGCTTTCTGGAACCCAGGACTCTTGCGGACTCGATAAATGGAATCGACCCACTTGCTGAGCACCGGCATCAAGGCCGAGGACTCGCACATGCGGAGCATCAGCCGTTGCAACATCGGAGGCACCGGTACAGTAAGGGCCTCCTTCAGGGGAGAGTCATACTGGAGGGCATCGAGCGCCTTGGCTCAAGGCTCCTCCTCGGTGTCCGCAGGGAATGCCAAAGACTTGGCCATGTCCCTGACGAAGTCCGAGAACCAAGTGTCCTGCAGAGGGGACCTATTCAGAGGCTCCAAACCCGGGGAGTCCGATAGGATACACTGGGTTCAGTAGGTGTCTGGGGAGTCTTCCTCCTCTGTCTCCCACGCCGAGTCCTCCGGCCTCGAGGGCTTCGAGCCCGACTGCCCCGACGCTGAGGGCACCGGCATCGATGACCTCAGTCCCAAATGGAAGGTCGCGTGGGACCTTGGCCCCGAACGGAAGGTAGAGTGGGATCTTGGCCGAGGATCAACTCGAGACCTGATTGACTCGAGGATCGGCTCGGCTTCTGGTGTCGACTTTGACATCGAAGTCCCAGTGGTCGGGGTGGATGGACCGGTGAGACTGGACATCAGCACCCACTGCTGCTCCATGAAAGCAGCCATGCTGCTCTCCAGGGCCGCCAACCTGAGACCGAGCTCAGAAGGCTCCGCGACTCCTGGCTCAGGTCCAGACGTCGTCGGGCTCTATGCTGGCTCTGCTGGAGGAGAGTCTATGAGAACAACAGAAGTTACCTTGTCCAACATCTCCGGCTCCTTGCGAGGTTGTTTAACCAGCTGCTCCAATTCCGAGGACACGAGGTAGCAGTCCGGGATCCGCAGCCTGGAACCCGAGGGCCCAAGCCGATCAGAGGCATCCAGCGACACCACCCTCACGAGTTTCTTCTTCCTCCGGTGTTTCCTGGAGGGAGACCCCCGCTCAGAAGATGTCCCGAGATGTCGAGGCTTCTGACGAGGTCCGGGCCCGGGCAAATGCGGACTCAGGAAAAATCCTGTCACGTTGATGCTGCCTGCTCTTCAAAGATTTCGAAGACATCTTACACACGGCCCACAGACCACTGGATCATGGTCAGGGGCGAGGCATCGGAGGCAGCAGTCGTGTGTGTCAGTGAGACACATCAGCTTCTTACACCGATCACACTTCTTAAACCTGCTGGCAGCCATCAGGGGAAAAAGGGCCTCTCTGCGAGGTCAAATGACCGGGCTGCCAGTGAAAAATAAAAAGAGCGTGAACGCTAGTCACGAAGGACAAAAACAAAAAATATGTTCGGACTCGATACTGGTGTACCGAGCCGAAGGCGGGAAGGGGAAAACTGTGCCGAACCGAGAAGCTGAAAGGAATAATTTAACTTTTCTACTTTTTCCGCAGTGAAAACGGGACCACGTCCGTTGGGCTCCGTGAAAAAAAGAAGTCTGAGCAAGATGGCACCCTTGGGCGGGACGGGGACTGCACATATGTGATGCAATCCCAAAGGCTTTCTTTGAAAGCTGGGGAATTGCTCCGCACAAGGGCTCCGTTGGTGCCGACGTCACCCATATGTGAGAACTGACTTCCTGCTTGTTCCTGGAGAATAGGAGATGACATGGACAATGGAGACCATGTGTCCTAATAGTTGTAGCATCTTTCAAGCTGTTACTCTGCTTTGCTGTTGTACCCCTTTTGCCAACTGGATGAGGCAGGCACAGCAATCTTGTGAGAGGAAAGCTCAAGCTTGTAAAGTGTCTAAGAGTGCTCCGAACAACTCCAAAAACTTTGCTTAGGAGCAAGGTGGGACTTCAGGAAACTTATGATGAACCCCAGGTATTGGAGCACTGTGATGGTGCGATAAAGAGCAAGTTTTACCTCTTGGGGGGGTCTCCCCTTATCAGCCAGTCATCTAAGTAAAGAAAGACCAATACCCCCAAGGTGCGTAGGCAGGCAGCAATGACAGCCATGCATTTTGTGAAGACTCTTGGGGTAGAGGCTAGACTGCAGGAGAGAATCTGGTATTGATGACTGTTTCCTTTAAACATATGTGTGCAAGGGATATATCAGTATATGTGTGTATGCCTCTTTTAGGTCTAGTGTCTCTGGGGGTATGGTAGAAGAGTTTGTAAAGAAATCTTGAATTTTTCTCGGATCATGAATTTGTTTAAGTCTCAAATCCAAGATAGGCCTGAAGTCTCTTGTTTTCTTTGGAATGAGAAAGTATGGAGAGTAGCAGCTCTACTTTTCTTGAGGAGGAACTCTTTAATGGCATCCTGGGACAACAGGGTGGTCACCTCTTCTTTTAATAGTGCTTTAAAGGGATTGTGTTGGATAATCCCCTGTGAAGCAGGTGGGGAGTAAGATTTCAAAGTGAAGCCGATAACCCCTTTGAACAATCTGGAGCATCTACTGCTCTGATGTTATGAGGTGCCACCTGTAGGAATAGTGACAAAGTCTACCTGCTATGTAGAGGGGCTGGGGGCCCTCTAGGGGCAGATTGGCAATGTTCTCTAAGAAGGCGTCAAAAACAGGTGCAGGTTGTGCCTGTGAATCTGGTTGAGGCTTAGGAGCCTTGGGTTTCTTGGGTTGGCGAGGACCCTGCTGAGGATGTTGAGTTTGATAGGCAGCAGAAGGCAAGTAAGAAGAGTAGTATCTCTTCTGTTTAGAAAGAAAAAAAAAAAAAAGATTTCTTGGGAAGAGCCTTCCTCTTGGATGGGTCAGCTGTTTTCCTGGAATGGCATTTTAAGGTGAGAACTGTTTCAATCTCCCCTGCTTTTCCCCGCCAATCTTTGCCAAAAAGACTTTCTCCAGTACATGAGATATTGGCCAGTTTATCCTGGATCCATTACTCGAGGTCTGATGCCTGTAACCAGGCCATTCTGCGAGTCCCAGTGCAGACTGCTGAAGTCTGCTTGTGGATTCAAAAGCATCAGAAGAGGCCCTGGTAAGAAGCTTAGAAGTGTTTTGGCCTTGCTTGATGTGTGTCTGGAATGCACTCCGCTTATCCTTAGGAAGCAGTGGGATGAAAGTCTCCAGAGCTCTGGTGACATCCTTCAGAAACATGCCCATGTATAGCATGTAAGAGTTGATTCTGGAGTTGAACATACATGCTTGGAAACACTGACAGCCGAAGGCATCGAGTGTCCTCAAGTCTCTGTCAGGAGGCATTGATGAATGGTTCTTTATTCGGTGTATTGCCGATTCCACTATCACCAAGTGGTGATGGAGATGAGGTTTTTGGAAGCCTGGGCAGAATCATGAGTGGGGCATCCCGCATTCAGAGCATAAGATCCTGCAGGATACAATGCACTGGTAAGGTAGCCACCTCCTTGGGTGTGGGAGGGTATTGGAGTATTTCCATTTCCTCCCCCCTCTGTTCCTTTTCCAAGGCTACTGTGATGGAGAGCCCTGCTGCCATGTCACGTATGAAGTCCTGAAAGGACATATCTTCTGGTGGGGACAGATGCCATTCCTGAGGAGGCGAAAGGTCTGAAGGGATGTTGGGAAGTTCTCGGGAATCAAGTGACTTCCTGTCAGATTCTGAACCACCTAAATCTGAGTCCGGCAAGAAATCAAAGTATCAGTGATCTTGGGTGCTGCGACGATGCCGGTTCTTGAGCCGGCAACAGGCCCAATGTGTGGCTGTAAGCTCAGTGCTGATGCCTGCATTCCCGAAGCTCTCGATGTTATCAGTACAAAGACTGCAAAACTCCTCTCGAGAGCCAGCATGCGCTGGTCTAGGGAGATGGCCGATGTCTGAGTGGAATTACATACGGGGCTCTGAACCACCATCCCAGAAGTCGATGCCGCAGGAGCATTCCGGAGCCCCACTTATGCTTTGAAGGACAGATCCTCCCACCAGGGCTCTTTGGCTGGCCAGTCTGCATCAGAAGCACCTCTTATGCTGGAACCTTTCCCAGACATCGGAATTGGTCTTCGATGTCGAAGATTTGGAAACAGCCACAGACTTTGACTTACTTTTGTGTTTGGATTTTGAAGAAGCCTGAGAAGTCGATGCCCTCGATGAAGTGGAAGCCACTGACACAGAGTCCAAAGCGAACAATGATCCAAACTGTCTTGGTTCTTGAGGCCTCTCTGTCATTTGTTGGCACAAAGGACAAGAAGTGGGCTCATGTTCAGGACCCAAACATTTTAGACACCAGTCACGTTTATCAGTGGCTGAAATTATACTGGCACACTTGGTGCATTTTTTTATTTTTATTTTTTAAACCACCGACTGACTTTTCCATGCCTGAAAAATTGTTTTCAAGATTGAAGAAAATGCTATGGAGGCCTAGAGGCCTAGTTCAGCAGTGAGAACCATGGTGAAAATCAATAGGAAAGAAAAATTGAAAATAAAAAAGGAAGAATATTGGGACCAGTGTCGGATTCAACGGAACCGATGTTGATGGGAGGGCAGAAGCACGATGTACCCCAAAGGGCACAAAAAAAAGAGAAGTTTTTCGGCAGTGACAGGACAATGCATCCTACTGGCTCCGCGGAAAATGAAGAACCGAGTTAGGAAGGCAGGCACTCAGGCGCAGTGGAGACTTTTCTATTTGATGCTGGGGAACGTTCCCACGCAGGCTCCGTTGGTGACATTCAGCCATAGGTGAAGACTGCATTCCTGCTTGCTCCTGGAGACGAATGTAACCAACCAAGATCAAGCCCTCTATAAAGAGGTGTTTTTTGATGGACCATTTCAATACGAAAGCAACCATAGAGGCACATTTCATAATGGGATGTCCAAGCCAGAACGTGAGGGGGGGGAGGGGGGGGAGGAACCAGGCATGTGCAAATTCAGGCACGACTTAGGAAACGTGGACATGCCCAATATGCATGTATCAAGTGTCTACAGGGGTGGCCCAAAAAAAGTGAGAACATCTCAAATTAAAAGCTTAAATAGTTTACTTATTTACCTTTTTTAGCTATATAACGTCTTTATTTTGACAATTTCCGGTCGTCACCATTTTTTTTAAATTTGTCAATCATTTACATCTGTCTTTTTGAATTTTTAAATAAAGCACAGTTACTTACCTGTAACAGGTGATCTCTGGGAACAGCAGGAATTAGTCCTCACATATGGGTACGTCGGTACCGACGGAGCCTGCGCGGGAAAGCTCCCCAGCTTCCTAGAATGGAAGCTTTTGGGACCTCCCACTGCACATGCGCACTGCCTTCCCGCCTTCCTGAACAGCTCTCCTCAGTTTCGAGTTTATAGCTGAGTCAATAGAGAGAGGACAGGAAGATAGATAGATAAAAGATACAACTCCTAGGGGAGGTGGGTGGGTTGTGAGGACTAATTCCTGCTGTTCCCAGAGATCACCTGTTACAGGTAAGTAACTGTGCTATCTCTAGGAACAAGCAGGAATAAGTCCTCACATATGGGGACTCCCTAGCTTAGATGCGTGGGATCCCCTGTCAAGGTTTGCCATCTTCGTATGGATCTCAGGCATCCATCCTGGGAAGGTGGGCAGGAGTTGTCTAAGAATGGAACAGGTGTTTGAGGACAGCCTGGCCAAACAAGGCATCCCGGCGGGAGTCCTTGTCCAAACAGTAATGGGCTGTGAAGGTATGAACCGAGGCCCAGGTAGCGGCTCGACAGATCTGATCAATGGAAACAGAGTGCAGATAAGCCATAGAAGTTGCCATGGCTCTCACATTGTGAGCTGTGACATGGCCTTCCAGAGGAATGTTTTTACTCTGGTAAGCAAAGGAAATACACTGAGCAATCCAATTGGAAAGTGTACGCTTGGAGACTGGAAGTCCCAAATGTGAAGGATCAAAAGCCACGAAAAGTTGAGAAGACTTTCGATGTGGCTGAGTCCTATTAAGGTAAAAGGCTAGAGCTCTTTTACAATCCAGAGCATGAAGGTTCCTCTCTGCATTGGAGGCATGAGGAGCCGGAAAAAATACAGGTAGATATACCTCTTGATTAAGATGAAAAGGCGAGACCACTTTAGGCATAAAGTGGGGATTCGTCCTAAGGACCACCTTGTCATGATGAAATCTTGTATAAGGTGGATTAGCCACTAGAGCTTGCAGTTCGCTGATGCGACGAGCGGAAGTGACTGCAATTAGGAATAGTACCTTCCAGGAACCAAGCTCGGAGATGTAGGGATTTGGGGTTTGGGTGCCACAAAGTCCCGTCCTCCTGAGACAGAAGGTCTGGTGCAGCTCCTAAGTCCAGGGAGGATCCCTGGGAGAGCTGTAGAAGCAGAGGGAACCACACTTGGCGTGGCCAGCGTGGAGCTATGATGATCATAGAACCGTGATCTCTCTGGAGTTTGAACAGAGTCTTGGGAATCAGCGGAATGGGTGGAAAGGCATATAGGAACGCCTGACCCCAATGGAGGAGAAAGGCGTCCGTGGCCTGAGCTTCCTGACACGGAGTCCTGGAACAGAACCGGGGAAGTTTGGCATTCCACGGACTTGCAAAGAGGTCTATGTCCGGGGTCCCCCATTCCTGAAAGATTCTGGTTATCTGGTCCACATGTAGGGACCACTCGTGTGGCAGCAGAACACGACTGAGTCTGTCTGCTCGAGAGTTTTGAACTCCTGGAAGGTACACTGCTAGCAGATGAATTTGGTGCTCTCTGGCGAAGGCCCATAATCTGAGAGCTTCGTTGCAAAGCGACAGAGAGCCCGTCCCTCCTTGTTTGTTTATGTAAAACATGGCCACCTGATTGTCTGTCTGAACCAGGACAGTCAGGTTGGCAAGGAGGGTATGGAAGACCTTGAGGGCAAGGTAAATTGCTCGCAGTTCCAGGAGGTTGATTTGAAGGGTGGCCTCCTGTGGAGACCAAGTGCCCTGAGTGGAGAGAGTTAGCAGATGGGCTCCCCACCCCAATTGGGAGGCATCTGTTGTGAGGGTTGCTTGGGGTAGCAAGGGCTGAAAGGGAGCCCCCAACAACAGATTCTTGGTGGATATCCACCAATGGAGGGACCAAGACAGACGGTTTGAGGTTTGTATTTGGTCTGAGAGTGCTCCCGACGCCTGAGTCCACTGGGTGGCCAGGGTCCATTGAGCTGCTCTCATATGAAGACGAGCGTAGGGCACCACATGTACTGTGGAGGCCATATGGCCCAGGAGGCGTAGCATTTCCCTGGCTGTCAAGTGAGTACTGGACTGGGCTTGGGAGGCCAAGCTCAGCAGACGCTGACCCCGAACCAGTGGAAGGTAGGCTCTTGCAGTGGTGGTGTCCAACTGGGCCCCTATGAATTCTAGAGACTGAGTAGGGCTGAGTTGAGACTTGGGGAGGTTTATTACCAGTCCCAGATACTGCAGAAGGCTCCTTGTGCGGTCTAGGGAAATCTGGGCCTGCGACTGAGTTGGAGCTCGAATGAGCCAGTCGTCCAGATATGGGAATACGAAAATCCCCATGCTTCTGAGAAATGCGGCTACGACTGCCATGCATTTGGTAAAGACTCTTGGGGCAGAGGCGAGACCGAAGGGAAGTACTCTGTATTGGTAATGACTTCCCCTGAACAGAAAGCGAAGATATTTTCTGTGGGATGGATGGATGAGTAGATGTGTATACGCATCCTGCAGGTCTAGAGAACAAAGCCAGTCCTGACTCTGAAGGTATGGAAGGAGAATGCCTAAAGAGAGCATTTTGAATTTCTCCTTGTACAGAAATTTGTTCAATTCTCTCAGATCTAGGATTGGTCTGAATCCCCCTGTTTTCTTTGGAATGAGAAAATAGGGGGAGTAGAAACCTGACCCCTGTTGATGAAGAGGATCCTCTTCTATGGCCCCTTGGGCAAGCAGAGAAGAGATCTCCTGATCCAACAGGGCTAGGAGAGGAGATGGAGAATTGAAGGGTCTCACCATGTGATGAGGAGGAAGGCTGGAGAAATGAAGTTTGTAACCCTCTCGGATGATAGAGAGGGTCCATTGCTCTGTTGTGATCTGTTCCCATCTGGGAGCAAAGTGAGCTAACCTTCCAGGTATGGTGAGAGGTTCTGGTTGGTCCAGAACCAGGAATGGCAAGTTCTCTAGGGGCAAGTCAAAACCCCTGAGGGGGTGGAGCCTGTTGAGCTGTAGTAGCTGCTGCAGGCTTTGCTCTTGCTTGTTTCGTTTGCTGACGTTTAGTCGCAAAACGAGGTTGAGAAGATTGCTGGCCAGTATTGGAAGCATATCTGGCCTTCTTATAATAAGGCCTCTTGAAAGACTTCTTCTTAGTGGGAGTAGAAGTGGACTTAGAAAGTCTCTCTAAGGTGGCATTTTCAGCGTCCATTTGAGTGGCCTTAACCTGCCACTCTGCACCGAATAAGTTCTCACCTGTACAGGGCAGATTCCGTAAGCCATCTAGAACCCAGGGTTCCAGATCAGAAGCCTGGAGCCAAGCCAGACGTCTGGCTGCAATAGCAATGCCAGAAGCTCTGCTGGCTCCTTCGAAGGAATCAAAGGCAGCTCTGTTGGAGAACTTAGAAACATCTAAAAGTTGTTTCACAACAGAAAGGAAGTCCTCCTGTTTATCCTCAGGGATAAGGGAGGCAAAATGCCGTACTTTCTTGGCAAGTTCCCCTAGGAACATGCCCATATAGAGGCTGTAGGAATTAATCCTGGCTATAAGCATACTAGCCTGGAAGATTTTCCTACCAAAAGAGTCCAGTGTCTTACATTCCCTTCCTGGAGGTGTAGAAGAGTGCCTTTTAGTACTCTTGATCTTTTTCATTGCAGACTTTACCACAATGGAGTGGTGAGGCAATTGAGTTTTCTGAAAACCAGGAGAAGGAGGGACCCGATACATGGTGTCCAACCTACGGGAATAAGGAGACAGAGTTAAAGGGTTCTCCCAGAAATCCATCAATTGTTCTTGAAGGATTTCATGGATAGGCAGAGTAACTGCTTCTTTAGGAGACTTGGAGTATCCTAAAATATCCAATCTTTTTGACCTTGGTTCCCTTTCAGAGGAAGTAGTGATAGAAAGGCCTTTAGCCATTTCTAAAATAAAGTCCTGAAAGGACAAATCCTCTGGAGGAGACATTCTCCTTTTTGGAGAAGAAGGTTCCTCAGGAAGGTCAAGGGAGAGCTCTGCAGACTCATCAGAGGAGACAAAATCCTCAGAGGAATCGGTGTATTGTCTAGTTTCCTCCAACGCACGATACGCATACCGATCGGTATCGACATCAGGCGTACCGGGTATGGAAGCGGTATGGAGCGAAAGCCCATACGGTACCGATTTGCGTTTAGAAGAGGAAGGCCTGGGTTCCGGCATGGCGGACGATACCGGAACCGGGCCCGGAACCGCTGGAAGCGGTACCGATGGCGTTGCAGCTTTAATGAAAGCCATGACGGCCTGCTGCATGGATTGGACAGTATTGCCCATAGACGCCACGGCTGCCTGGATGTCGGTACCGGTATGGGCCGGTACCCCAGAGCAGTCCAACAGGTGATCTGTCGAGGCCGTGCCATCGATGTCAACCTGTAGCCCCTGTATTGGCGTTTTGGAAGGTAGGACCTCCCGCCGGGGCTGTTTGGCTGGGGCAGGGTCCTCAAAACTAAGAGCCTCTCGATGCTTTGAAGGAGATTTGCTCTTTGAGGACTTGCCCACAGAAGGTTTGGTTACCTGAGATCCATCCGGGGATGATGACCTGGATGACTGTGATGTTGGATTCTCTGAAGCAAACAGCACATGGAATTTGTTGGCCCGGTTCTGCAGCCCACGCTTAGACATTTGGGAGCAGGAAGGGCAGTCCGGAATGGAGTGGTCAGGCCCCAAACATTTAAGACACCATTCATGGGTGTCTGTGACTGATATTACAGCAGTACACTTGGTACACTTCTTAAATCCAGGGGCTGGCTTCTCCATGTGGAGAATTCAAGTAGGCCTGAAGGCCTAACTGAAGTGACCAAGTGCTGAAAAATAATAAAAGAAAAGAAAATAATTTTTCAAGAAAGAAAAAGGAAGACCGGCGATACCGGTATCGGTATGGGAAGGCAGGTACGCGGTCTAAAGAAACAAAACAAAAAACTACAATTTCTTCAGCGGTGACAGGATACACGACCTGCTGGCTCCGCGGAAAAAGAGAAACTGAGGAGAGCTGTTCAGGAAGGCGGGAAGGCAGTGCGCATGTGCAGTGGGAGGTCCCAAAAGCTTCCATTCTAGGAAGCTGGGGAGCTTTCCCGCGCAGGCTCCGTCGGTACCGACGTACCCATATGTGAGGACTTATTCCTGCTTGTTCCTAGAGATCTTATATGCTAAGAGATGTTCTCACTTTTTTTGGGCCACCCCGTATATAGACGTCACCATGATGGCATTTCATAACCAAGGCTTCTAACAGCATAATGGTTAAAGTGGTGGCTTAACAGTAGAGTGATCACAGTTCAAATACCAGTGTGGGCCTTTTTGATCTAAGACTAGTTAATGTACTATCTTCTCTACACTCTATGGATGTTTTAAGGTGAAAACAAGCACTTTCCTGATGCCTATTCATGCCTGGAGCTGGTATAAACATTAATGTGCCTGCAGACACCTCTGACATTTCTGAGATCTAACAGGACATTTAAGTACATTGCCACATCCCAAACATGCCTCTGTCAAACTCCGTGCCTACTTGGCTGTCCCTGTACCAGAGACATCTGTGAATGTCATTTGTAGACTGGCTATGGAGACATGTTCGTGATTTTGATGTCCACATGAACATCTTCAGATGTCCAAATCATGACTAAACCTTTTAAAATTGCCCTCATAGCATAGCAGTCCTTTTTATTGTATTTGGATGTATTTTAAAATACTTCCAATACTTCAACTAGCAAAACTATAATCAATGACTGTTTTGAAATTAAATACTTTCATAGCACTGTTCTGCATCAGCAATCACTCAAAAACAATATAATTCATGAAAAGACTTATGAAAAAAATACTCTTTTTCAGTTTGCTTCAAACATTCTTCATTATAGCCATCTTTTGGAAACCAGCAAATACCCATTGTACACACTGATAGTTATTTAGGTTCAGCTGATATTGAAAACCACCAATCAGGATCCCCTTTAAATCAACATCTATTCAATAGCTGCATTCATGCCAAAAGTTTCCATAATATTCAATTTATTTTATTACTTTTAATAGATGACACTCCGGGCTATGTAGAACAAAATTATCTCTTTTGGGTTTGAGAAGCAATATTGCCACTACAACTTTTAAAAGGTGGGAAAAATATGAAAAAATTGTTAAACTCAGTCATCAACAATTATCAGCCTTTCCCATGTGGAAATAATTTAGTTTTATAATGTTGGTTGTCTTGCAAGACAAACTTTGCCAAAATTGTTCCTATTGTAAGATTAGCAAATTTACATTATAGTCAAAATACTACCTCTTATGGAACTGAAAGGAATGGAATAATGAAAATACTAACTTTTAGCACTGAAGAGATCGTGATCTGCCTGTCATCTTTTTTTCAGTACCCAATTTTCATACAAGGACAGATTTGCATTCTATAAACTTTCAAAGAAGTTTAATTACTGCACTGAGCACTATCATCTTGTTTACTAAAGAATAAGGTAGAATTCAAGATACACATCTACTGCACAAGGGCTTCTGTTAACAGCCTCTCTGTCCTTCAAATAAACTTGAATAGCTTACCTTGTCAACAGGGCTTGGTAAGGGAGCTTGGATGACACTAACAAAAAAATGAAAAGCTTGAGTTGTACAATCAGTTCATTCTTAAGGCAGAATACCAAGTAAAACCAGAAAATAAAAGCAGCAGTAGTTCAAAAATACAATGAGAAATTTACAAATATAACTGAATTTGTTTTAAGGTCAGCTTCCATGTTGACTCTCAAACAGGCAGAAAAACACTCTGCGGTAGCCTCTCTCTATAATAAGTAGTAGAAGCAGTAAAATGTAATCCAAATTATACAGCTGCAAAGGGAACTTGGCATGATGCCTATCTTTAAGACTCTTGAAAAAAATAACTGCTGTTGTAACAATTAAAAGGACCAAATATCTGAATATCACATCTAAGATTTTAAAAAAGGACAAAAAAGCAAGAGATAGATAAAAAATGAATACTGCCGTCTATGTTTATTTCAGCCTACATACACTACCCCACATGGCTGTAGAGTCATTTTTGATTCAGGGTAGAGGAACCTGTATACCTGAAACTTATAAGTTCTTCCCATTAAAATGATCCTCTCACATTTAATTAGCCCCAATATCCTCTACCTCCATACATTCTAGATCCTCTCTTAAAAATAGGTGTTCAACTACAACATGAAGGGAAGGAAATGTGTGGAACAAAACTGGTCAACTCAAACAGGCCTCTACGAGTTTTGCAAAAATAAATAAATAAATCAAAACAAATTAAGACACATGGGCAACAGTTCTCTTTCCAGAAATATCTAATTGTTTAGGGAGTTCATGTTCCTTGCCAATTCAATTTACATTTTAAATGCATAGTAATAAAATTAAATAAGCAAAAGCAGAAGCAAACACATCCTATGCCTGTACCTCAAAAACCAAAAGCTTTTAAATAATTTTGAATATGTTTAAGGGGTATCAACACAGGATAGAATCTGCAAACCAAAGGACTTCTTGCAGTGTAAAGATACCCACAAGACTCCACAAGACTTTATTGAAACAGCAACATGGTATGCCAATAGAAAATACAAAAGCACCAAGAATAAGAAATACAATCCAAAGTACCATGTGTCAAGTAGAGAGCCCCATTTTTATAGTATTTTTCCATGATCATATCTCACTTATTTAACAGTTTTTTATACCACTTTATCATTTCAATCAAAGTGGTTTATATTGTAACTTAAACTTGGTAATGTACATTAAACAGGGACATTACTCAAGAAAAATCCAAGTTGTCAATGAAGGGTTAAGTGACTTGCCCAAGGCCACAAGGAGTGCTAGTGGGAATTGAACCCTGGTCTATGGGTTCCCAAGCAAGTGCTCTAACTATTAGGCTACTCCTCCACTCCACTTGATAACCAATAGAAAACCTCAAAGCAAAACAACCCCCCCCCAAACAACTTCCCACTCCCCCACCTCCTAGGGTTGAGAAGACAGCCTATGCGCACCAACTCCATCAATTCACCTTGTTTACTCCATACACCTTCACAAATGTCTCCCATGTGTGATCAAAACTCAGCTGACCCAACCTTCGTGCACAAATCACCCTCTCCATACTACAGAGATCCCATATTTGCATTGAAGAGCAGACTAGATAGGTCTTGTTGTCTTTTTCTGCTGTCATGTATCTGTGTTTCTATTTTTCTAACCACTGAGCCAGGGATGGGCTACAGTCTGCTGCCACACTGAAGTCAAATTTAGTTTAGCTGCATTCATACAGTGCTTCACCAATGCCAACTGCAACTTCTTTGCCCCCCGGCACAGACTTATGAAAGAAGATGATAACCGGGTCCCAAGGGACAGTTAACCCCAGCATACACTGCACCTGATATCATATACCCTTCCAATAGCCCTAAATGTTTGGGCAGCCCCAACAAATATGAACTAGGTTTCCCTGGGCTCCACAACGATGACAGCACAACCCAGACACCATGGGGTAAGCCTAAGCCAATCTCGCTGGTGTCATATACCAGCCATACAAAAGCTTATAATTATTCTCCCATGCGTTAACCGCAGGGGAACGCTGCCAGAGCAGTCCCTCAATCTGCTCAGATTGTTGCTCAGTATAATCCAATTGTAGGGCCCGCATCCAATAACTACAGTGTTTCCTCACCCTAAAGGCTGAAGTCTGCTGACAAATGACACAAAATAGTGCGGCCTGAATATTTACTGGAGCCTCATATCAATCACACATCACCACCATACTGATACAGCTCCACTGGCTTCCAATCTCAGCCAGGATCAGATAGATAGAAAATTCTCATCACAATATTCAAAATATTTCACAATGAAACTGCCAATTGTCTCCAATCACTAATTTCAAACACAAAAAACAAAAGAACCTCCGCCCTCAACCTGCTCACCATTCCACAGCAAGTGACAAAAAGTAAGCAGTCCACCTGCAAGAGAACATTCATACTATTTGCTCCAACCTTATGGAATAAATCACCACCAACATTGGAGGACTCTCAGACCTGTCAGACTTCAGGAAGAAATTAAAAACCCACCTCTTCAAGGAAGAATATAATACATTCCCAGACCTGGAGACTCACCCATCATAAAGCCTTACTGCAAAACCCCCACAAGTCAGCTCAACACACACAATGTAATATGGGCTTCATAATAAAAAAGGCCAAAGCATCAATAAGGAATACTACGTCCAGGTTCTGACTCATTTGAACGATGTAGATCATCATAAGAAGCCAGAGTTGTACAGGAACGGTGAAAGCACACTTACCTGTAACAGGTGATCTCTGGGAACAGCAGGAATTAGTCCTCACATATGGGTAAGTCGGTACCGACGGAGCCTGCGCGGGAAAGCTCCCCAGCTTCCCAGAAAGAAAGCTTTTGGGAGCCTCCCACAGCGCATGCGCGCTGCCTTCCCGCCTTTCCTAACCAACTCTCCTCAGTTCGAGTTTAAAGCTGAGACAATAGAGAGAGAGAGGAAAGGAAAGATAGAGAGAGATACAACTCCTAGGGGAGGTGGGAGGGTTGTGAGGACTAATTCCTGCTGTTCCCAGAGATCACCCGTTACAGGTAAGTAACTGTGCTATCTCCAGGAACAAGCAGGAATGAGTCCTCACATATGGGGACTCCCTAGCTAAGATGCCTGGGAGATCCCCAAGGGTATGAGACCCTGAAAGGTTCCTCGTCTTCCTATGGATCTCAGGCATCCATTAAGGGACGGAGGGCAGGAGTTGTTTAAGAATGGAACAGGTGTCTGAGGACAGCCTGACCAAACAAGGCATCCCGGCGGGAGTCCTTGTCCAAACAGTAATGGGCTGTGAAGGTATGAACCGAGGCCCAGGTGGCTGCTTGACAGATCTGGTCGATGGACACAGAATGAAGATGAGCTATAGAGGTGGCCATGGCCCTCACATTGTGAGCTGTGACATGGCCCTCCAGAGAAAGGTTCTTACTCTGGTAAGCAAAAGAAATACACTGAGCAATCCAATTGGACAGTGTTCTCTTAGAGACTGGAAGTCCTAAATGAGAAGGATCAAAAGCAACAAAAAGCTGGCAAGACTTTCTATGTTGCTGTGTCCTGTGCAAGTAAAAAGCAAGAGCTCTTTTACAATCTAGAGTATGAAGGTTCCTCTCTGCACTGGATGCATGAGGAGCTGGAAAAAAGACAGGTAAATATACCTCTTGATTAACATGAAAAGGTGAGACCACTTTAGGCATAAAGTGAGGATTTGTCCTAAGGACTACCTTATCATGATGGAACCTTGTATAAGGTGGATTAGCCCCTAAGGCCTGCAGTTCACTGATGCGGCGAGCAGAAGTGACTGCAATAAGGAAAATAACCTTCCATGAAAGAAATTTCAAGGAGGTAGTGGCTAAGGGTTCAAAAGGTGGCTTCATAAGCTGACCAAGAACCAAATTTAAATCCCATGCCACCGGAGGAGGTCGAATGGGAGGTTTAGTTAAAGTGAGGCCTCTCATAAATCTTGCAATAAGAGGATGAGAGGAAACAGGTTGTCCATTGATAGGCTTAAGGGATGCTGCAATAGCACTTAAATGGACCCTTACTGAATTTGTCTTAAGGCCTGCATTGGAAAGATGCAGGAGATATTCTAATAGAGAATTCAGAGGAAGTGCCAGAGGGTCAAGACCCTTTTGAGCACACCAAATGGAAAATATTTTCCATTTAAAAGCATAGGAACACCTAGTGGAAGGTTTCCTGAAAGCATGGAGGATATCCTTCACTTGCTGCGAAAGATTGAAGTCTTGAAGGTCTAGGCCTTCAGTAACCAAGCTCTGAGGTGAAGGGGTTTGGATGCCACAAAGTCCCCTCCTCCTGAGACAGAAGGTCTGGAGCAGCTCCCAAGTCCAAGGAGGGGGCTTGGGAGAGATGCAGAAGTAGAGGGTACCACACTTGGCGTGGCCAGCGTGGAGCTATGAGGATCATAGATCCTTGATCCCTCTGAAGTTTGAACAGAGTCTTGGGAATCAAAGGAATGGGTGGAAAGGCATACAGGAAGTCCTGACCCCAATGAAGGAGGAAGGCATCCTTGGCCTGAACTCCCTGACACGGAATTCTGGAACAGAACCGGGGAAGTTTGACATTCCACGAACTTGCAAATAGGTCTATGTCCGGGGTACCCCATTCCTGGAAGATTCTGAGCACCTGATCCATGTGCAGGGACCATTTGTGTGGAAGCAGAACTCGACTGAGTCTGTCTGCCCAAGAGTTTTGAATTCCTGGGAGGTATACTGCCAGGAGATGGATTTGATGCTCTCTGGCGAAGGCCCATAATCTTAGAGCTTCATTGCAAAGCGACAGAGAGCCAGTTCCTCCTTGCTTGTTTATGTAAAACATGGCTACCTGATTGTCCGTTTGAATGAGGACTGTCTGGTAGCTGAGGAGGGTATGAAAGACCTTGAGAGCTAGGAACACTGCTCGAAGTTCCAAGAGGTTGATATGAAGAGAGGTCTCCTGTGGGGACCAAGTGCCTTGGGTGGAGAGGTCCTGTAGATGAGCTCCCCAACCTGTTTGGGAGGCATCTGTTGTGAGGATTGCTTGGGGCAACAAAGGTTGGAAGGGGGACCCCAGCAACAGATTTTGAGTGGACATCCACCATTGGAGAGACCAAAAGAGACGTTTGGAGTTTGCTATTTGGTCTGAGAGAGCTCCTGAAGCTTGAGTCCACTGGGTGGACAAAGTCCATTGAGCTGCTCTCATGTGTAGGCGAGCATAGGGTACCACATGTACTGTGGAAGCCATATGGCCTAGCAGCTGTAGCATCTCCCTGGCAGTTAAATGGCTCTTTGACTGAATCTGGGAGGCTAACTGCACTAGACGTTGACAACGGGCCTGAGGAAGGTAGGCCCTTGCAGAAGTGGTGTCCAACCAGGCCCCTATGAATTCCAGGGACTGAGTAGGGGTGAGCTGGGACTTTGGGAGGTTTACCACAAGTCCCAGGTATTGCAGAATGGGCCTGGTGCGGTTCAGGGAGATCTGAGCCTCTGACTGGGTTGGAGCTCGGATGAGCCAGTCGTCCAGATATGGGAAGACAAATATTCCCAGAGTGCGTAGAAATGCAGCAACTATTGCCATGCATTTGGTGAACACTCTTGGAGCAGAGGCTAAACCGAAAGGAAGCACTCTGTATTGGTAATGTTTTCCCTGGAACAGAAAACGTAGGAATTTTCTGTGAGATGGATGGATGAGGACATGAGTGTACGCATCCTTGAGATCTAGAGAACAAAGCCAATCCTGACTCTGCAGGTATGGAAGGAGAGTGCCTAGAGAAAGCATCTTGAACTTCTCCTTGCATAGAAATTTGTTCAATTCTCTGAGATCTAGAATGGGTCTGTATCCCCCTGTTTTCTTTGGAATGAGAAAATAGGGGGAGTAAAACCCTGACTCCTGTTGAAGAAGAGGAACTTCTTCTATGGCCCCCTGGGCCAGAAGGGTAGTCACCTCCTGATCCAGAAGGTCGAGGAGAGATGTGGGAGAATTGAAGTGTCTCACCATGGTGTAGAAAGGTCTGAGAAATGAAGTTTGCAGCCCTCTCTTATGATAGAGAGGGTCCACTGCTCTGATGTGATTTGCTCCCATCTGGGAGCAAAATGAGCTAACCTTCCTGGAATGGTGAGAGGTTCTGGCTGTTGTAGAGCCAGAAAGGTTAAGTTCTCTAGTGTCAAGTCAAAAACCCTCAGGGGCTTGGGACTGCTGGGTTGCAGCAGCCCCTGCAGGTTTAGGCCTGGCCTGTTTAGGTTGCTGACGCTTAGTAGCAAAGCAACCTGTAGAAGACTGTTGACCAGAAATGGAAGGAAATCTGCCCTTCTTGTAAAAAGACTTTTTAAAAGATTTTTTCTTGGCCGGAGTGGAGGTAGACTTAGAAAGTCTATCCAGAGCAGCATTTTCTGCATCCATTTGAGTGGCTTTAATTTGCCACTCCTTGCCAAATAGGTTTTCACCTGTACAGGGCAGATTTCCTAAACCATCTTGAACCCAGGGTTCTAGATCAGAAGCCTGGAGCCAAGCAATTCTACGAGCAGCTATAGCAATGCCTGAGGCTCTGCTGGCACCCTCAAAAGAATCAAAGGCTGCCCTGTTGGAAAACTTTGAAATGTCTTGAGTATGCTTAAGCCAAAGAAGGAATTCATCCCTTTTATCTTCTGGAATAAAAGGAATAAAGTTGTGCAGCTTTTCTGCAACCTCCTTCAGAAACATACCCATATAAAGGCTGTATGAATTGATTCTGGCAATAAGCATGCTAGCTTGGAAGATTTTCCTACCAAAAGCATCCAAGGTCCTGCATTCTCTTCCTGGAGGAGTAGAAGAGTGTCTTTTGGTACTCTTTATCCTCTTCATAGCTGACTGCACCACAATGGAGTGGTGAGGAAGCTGAGTTTTTTGAAATCCAGGAGGAGGGAGGGACACGGTACATAGTGTCCAATCTACGAGAATGAGGAGAAAGGGTGAGAGGAGTCTCCCACAATTCAATCAAATGTTCTTGAAGAATTTCATGAATTGGCAAGGTGACTGCCTCTCTGGGAACCTTAGAGTATCCCAAAATATCTAATTTTTTTGCTCTAGGTTCTTTTTCAGAGGTTACTGAAATAGAGAGTCCTTTAGCTACTTCTATTATGAAGTCTTGAAAGGACAAATCCTCTGGAGGAGACATTCTCCTTTTTGGAGAAAAAGGCTCCTCAGGAAGGGTGACAGATACTTCAGGGGACTCATCCGATGACTCAGAATCATCAGAAGAATCGAAGTATCGTCTGCCCGATTCCAAAGATCGATAGGCGTATCGATCGGTACCGACATCGGGTGTCCCCGGTACCAGGTCGGTACCGAGAAAAAGTCCAGGACAGGGAGCCGGAAGCGGCATCCTGGCCGATGTCGATGCAGCCGGTACCGGTATCGAGGTTGGTACCGGTACCGACACCGACAACAGGGCTTGTTGCGGTACCAACGGCATCGCAGCCTTGATGAAAGCCAGTATGGCCTGCTGCATGGATTGCACAGTGTGATCCATGGGCGCCACGACTGCCTGGATGTCGGTACCGGGAGATTGTGCCGGTACCCCAGAGCAGTCTAACAGGTGATCGGTCGAGGCCGTGCCATCGATGTCAACCTGTAACCCCATAGGAGGAGCTTTGGAAGCCGGAGCTTCCCGCCGGGGTTGTTTGGCTGGGGCAGGATCCTCAAGGGCAAGCCCGGAGGCATCTCGATACTTGGAGGGAGATTTGCCCTTCGAGGACCTGCTAAAAGTATGTTTGGTTACCTGAGACCCATCAGGAGAGGAAGACCTGGAAGATGTCGATGCCACCGCCGGAGCATCCGTGGGAAACAGCACATGGAGCTTGGCTGCTCGGTTCTGTAACCCCCGTTTAGACATTAGGGAACAGGACTGACAATCCGGAACGGAGTGCTCAGGCCCCAAACATTTAAGACACCATTCATGGGTGTCTGTAACAGAAATTGTACCGCTACACTTAGTGCATTTTTTAAAACCAGAAGCTGGTTTTTCCATGAAGGAAAGTTTCTTGTGGGCCTGGAGGCCTAAGAAGAAAAATACACCAAGTGAGGAAAAATATATATATTTTTTTTTTTAGAAGAAAAGAAAAAGACCGGCGGTACCGGTCCGGCGTCGGGGAAGGCAGACACGCGACCAAAGAAATAAATTAAAATAAAGAACTTCTTCAGTGGTGACAGGAACACGACCTGCTGGCTCCGCGGAAAAGAAGAACTGAGGAGAGTTGGTTAGGAAAGGCGGGAAGGCAGCGCGCATGCGCTGTGGGAGACTCCCAAAAGCTTTCTTTCTGGGAAGCTGGGGAGCTTTCCTGCGCAGGCTCCGTCGGTACCGACGTACCCATATGTGAGGACTCATTCCTGCTTGTTCCTGGAGATTAAGTCTTCACATATGGGTTTCGTCGGTACCAACGGAACCTGCGCGGGAACGCTCCCCAGCGTCCAATCAGAAAGCTTTTGGAAGCATCCCACAGCGCCTGCGTGCTGGCTTCCTGCCTTTCCCAACTGTCTCTCCTCAGTTGAGTTTTAAAGCTGAGGGGGAAAGGAAAGATAGAGAGATACAACTCCTAGGGGAGGTGGGTGGGTTGTGAAGACTTATTCCTGCTGTTCCCACAGATCACCTGTTACAGGTAAGTAACTGTGCTATCTCCAGGAACAAGCAGGAATGAGTCTTCACATATGGGAACTCCCTAGCTTTAGATGCCAGGGAGAGACCCCAGAAGCTGTGTGTCCCTAAGAAGGGCTGCAGTTCCCCTCATGGATCTCTGGCATCCTACCAGGAATGGTGGGTAGGAGTTGATTAGGTATGGAACAGGTGTTTGAGAACAGCCTGACCAAACAAGGCATCCCGGTGGGAGTCCTTGTCCAAGCAGTAATGGGCTGTGAAGGTATGAACCGAGGCCCAAGTGGCTGCTCGACAGATGTCGTCAATAGACAGAGTTCAGATGAGCCATTGAGGCTGCCATGGCTCTCACATTGTGAGCTGTGACATGGCCCTCCAGAGAAAGGTTCTTACTCTGATAGGCGAAAAATACACTGGGCAATCCAGTTAGATAGTGTTCTCTTGGAGACTGGTAGTCCCAAATGAGAAGGATCAAAGGCAACAAAGAGCTGAGAGGACTTTCTATGTTGCTGTGTCCTCTAAGTAAAAAGCCAGAGCTCTTTTACAGTCCAGGGTATGAAGATTCCTCTCTGCACTTGATGCATGAGGTCCTGGAAAAAAGACAGGTAGGCAGACCTCCTGGTTGAGGTGAAAAGGCAAGACCACCTTAGGCATAAAGTGTGGATGAGTCCTAAGGACTACCTTGTCATGATGGAACCTTGTATAAGGTGGATTAGCTACGAGTACTTGCAATTCACTAACACGACGTGCTGATGTGATTGCAATGAGAAAGATAACCTTCCAAGAAAGGTATTTCAAGGAGGTGGTAGCCAAAGGTTCAAAAGGCGGCTTCATGAGCTGACCAAGAACCAGGTTCAAGTCCCATGCCACCGGAGATGGTCTAATGGGAGGCTTTGTTAAAAGGAGGCCTCTCATAAACCTTGCTACAAGAGGATGAGAGGAAATAGGTTGTCCATTTAGAGGCTTAAGGGAAACTGCAACAGCACTCAAATGGACCCTTACTGAATTTGTCTTAAGGCCTGCATTAGACAAATGGAGGAGATACTCCAGCAAACATTCCAGAGGTATGGCAAGGGGGTTAAGACCCTTCTCAGAACACCAAATAGTAAACCTCTTCCACTTGAAAGCATAAGAACGTCTAGTGGAAGGTTTCCTGGAAGCATAAAGAACATCTTTCACCTGTTGAGAAAGATGAAGATCTTGGAGATCTAGGCCTTCAGCAACCAAGCCCTGAGATGCAAGGACTGGGGATTGGGATGCCATAACTTTCCGTCCTCCTGAGATAGGAGATTTGGAGCAGACCCTAACTACAGGGAGGGAGCATGAGAGAGATGTAGAAGCAGAGGGTACCACACTTGCCATGGCCAATGTGGAGCTATGAGAATCATGTGGCCTCTGTCTCTCTGAAGTTTGAACAGGGTTTGGGGAATTAGGGGAATGGGTGGAAAGGCATACAGGAAGTCTTGACCCCAGTGAAGGAGGAAAGCATCCTTTGCCTGAGCTCCCTGAGCCGGAGTTCTGGAACAGAACCAGGGAAGTTTGGCATTCCACGGACTTGCAAAGAGGTCTATGTCCGGGGCTCCCCAAATCTGAAAAATCCTGGCCACCTAGTCCACATGTAGGGACCACTCATATGGAAGCAGAACTCAACTGAGTCTGTCTGCCCAAGAGTTTTGAACGCCTGGAAGATAAATTGCCAGAAGATGAATTTGATGCTCTCTGGCGAGGGCCCACAGTCGCAAAGCTTCGTTGCAAAGCGACAGAGAGCCTGTTCCGCCCTGCTTGTTCACGTAGAACATGGCTACCTGATTGTCTGTGTGGATAAGGACTGTCTTGTAGCTGAGCAGGGTGTGGAACACCTGCAGAGCAAGAAAGATTGCTCTGAGCTCCAAGAGATTGATATGTAGACAACTCTCCTGTGGAGACCAGATGCCCTGGGTGGAGAGGTCTTGCAGATGAGCTCCCCACCCCATTAGAGAAGCATCTGTTGTGAGAGTTGCCTGGGGTAGAGACTGCTGAAAGGGGGACCCCAGCAACAAGTTTTGAGGGGACTTCCACCACTGGAGGAACAAAATGAGGCAACTTGTGTTTGCTATTTTGTCTGACGGGCAGTCTAATGCCTAGGTCCATTGGCTGGATAAAGTCCACTGAGCTGCCCTCATGTGAAGGCGAGCATATGGTACCACATGCACGGTGGATGCCATGTGGCCTAGTAACTAACATTTCTCGAGCAGTTAAATGGGGCTTTAACTCTGCTTGAGAAGCTAACTGCACCAAGCAAAGGCAACGGGCCTGGGGGAGATAGGCCCTTGCCCTTATGGTATCCAGCAACGCCCCTATAAACTGCAGGGACTGAGTAAGGGTTAAATTGGATTTTGGGATGTTTATTATCAGCCCTAAATACTGAAGGATACGCATAGTGCAGGATAGAGAACTCTTGGCCTCTGACTGAGTGGGAGCTCGAATGAGCCAGTTGTCCAAATAAGGGAAGACGAATATTCCCAGAGTGCGCAGAAATGCAGCTACCACTGCCATGCATTTCGTGAACACTCTTGGTGCAGAGGCCAGAAAAAAAGGGAGCACTCTGTATTGATAGTGCTTCTCTTGAAAAAGGAACCGAAGGAACCTTCTGTGAGTTGGATGAATGAGAACATGGGTGTACGCATCCTTGAGATCTAGAGAACAAAGCCAATCCTGACTCTGAAGGTATGGTAGCAGAGTTCCCAGAGAAATCATTTTGAATTTTTCCTTGATTAGGAATTTGTTCAGTTCTCTGAGGTCTAAAATGGGTCTGTAGCCCTCTGTTTTCTTTGGAATAAGAAAATAGGGGGAGTAGAACCCTGTGCCCTGTTGTTGAAGAGGCACTTCCTCTATTGCCCCTGGGCGAGAAGGGTGGCAATCTCCTGACCCAACAGGTTGAGGAGAGAGGTCGGAGAATTGAGCTGGTTCACTCTTGTGTGAGGGGGCAAGCTTGAAAAATGAAGTTTGTACCCCTCTTATGATGGAGAATGTCCAATGCTCTGCTGTAATTTGTCCCCACCTGGGAGCAAAATGACATAGCCTTCCTAGCTCTGGAAGGACCAGAGCCCTCCACCATTCCAGGAAGGTTAAGTTCTCTAGCGGAAAGTCAAAGGCCCTGAGGGGGTTGAGGCTGCTGGGCCGGTGGAGGCCTAGCAGCCTTTGCTTTGTTCTGTTTGGATGATTGCTGACGTTTGGTAGGGAACTGAGCTGCAGAAGATGCCCGCTGACTATAAGCAGGATAAAATCTTCCCTTTTTAGAAAAAGGTGCTTTCTTGAACAACCTTTTCTTAACAGGAGCAGCTGTAGACTTGGATAGTCTATCCAAGGCAGAATTTTCAGCATCCATCTGATTGGCCTTTGCTTGCCAATCTTTACCAAACAGGTTTTCACCTGTACAAGGGATATTTCCCAATTCATCTTGTACCCAGATCTCCAAATCAGATGCTTGAAGCCAAGCAATTCTACGTGCACCTATGGCAGTAGCCGAGGCTCTGCTTACACATAAAAAAAACAAAAAAAAACAAGCTTATATGTATATATTGCTCTGCTAATTGCATGTATTTTTGCGATCTCTATGTACAATTATAACCTCTCTGGTTGCTCAATCGGTAATTTATTAAATAATCAAATGTGCTCAATCTGTAATTTATTGAATAATCAAATTTATAACTGTGATCTAGTGGTTGTTAGCCCCCCCCTACCTTAATCAGACTGTATTCCTAAATTTATGCTGTACATATTTCCCTTGTCTTGTCCACCTAAGGACCGCTTCTGATCGCTGGAAGGAGCGATGTATAAATTTATGCCAAATAAATAAATAAAAGGAGTCGAAAGCTGCACGGTTGGAGAATTTGGAGATATCTTGGGCATGTTTGAGCCCAGTGAGAAAGTCCTGTCTTATCTTCAGAAATGAAAGGACTTAAAGTCTGCAAATGATCAGTGACTTCTTTTAGGAACATTCCCATGTAAAGACTATAGGAATTAATTCTCGCAGCAAGCATGGAAGCTTGGAAGACTCTACATCCAAAAGCATCCAGGGTTCTACATTCACGTCCTGGAGGATTAGAGGCATGTCTTTTGGCACTTCTAATCTTTCTCATAGCAGACTCAACCACAATAGAGTGGTGAGGAAGCTGAGTTTTATGGAAACCAAGACAAGGAGGGACACGATACATGGTATCTAACCTGCGAGAATGAGGAGAGGTGGTAAGAGGTGTTTCCCTCATCCTCAACATGAGATCATACAAAATCTCATGAACAGGCAAGGTAGCTGCCTCCTTAGGAGTTTTAGGATATTATAAAATATCTAACTCCTTGGCTCTGGGTTCTGTCTCAGGGGCCACCGTGATGGATAGGCCCCGAGCCACCTCCCTGATGAAGTCTTGAAAAGACAAGTCCTCTGGAGGAGACATCCTTCGTTTAGGAGAGGACTCCTCCTGTGGAAGCATCACTGCATCAACAGACGCCTCAGAATCCTCAGAGTCTTCAGAGGAATCGAAGTATCGTCTGTCCGGATGCTCTTGCAAAGCCCGATACCCGTACCGACCGGGATCGGTATCGGGAATAACCGGTACCGGGGTATCAGTACCGGAGGGCTTCAGAGGACAGAGTACCGGCATAGCGGACACCAATGCCACCGGTACCGGGATTGGTACCGATGGCGGTGCGAGAGCCGGTACCGGTGGAGTAGTCTGTTGCGGTACCAGGGGCATCGATGCCACAAGGAAAGCCGCCAGACTGCGTTCTATGGACAGAATCCTCTGGTCCATCGACACCGCCAATGCTTGGAAGTCGGTACCGGTGGAAGCCACCGGTACCCCAGAGCATGGCACCAGGTGATCTGTCGAGGCCAAGCCATCGAGATCATCCTGGAACCCCGATGATGCTTTGGAGGCCGAAGCCTCCCGCCGGGGTAATTTTGCCGGTGCAGAATCCTCAAGGGCAATGCCAGAGGCATCTCGATGCTTAGAAGGAGATCTACCCTTCGAGGACCGGCTGGATTTATGTTTAGTTACCTGAGATCCATGTGAGGAAGAAGCAGCCCTGGAAGACGTTGACGACATCGAAGCCGCATCAGAGGGAAACAGGGTACTGAGCTTGGCAGCTCGGTTCTGCCGACCTCTTTTAGACATCATAGAACAGGACATGCAATCTGTGATGGAATGGTCAGGACCTAAACATTTTAGACACCAGTCGTGGGTGTCGGTGACGGAAATGGTACCGCCACATTTTGTGCACTTCTTAAACCCTGAGGCAGGCTTTTCCATGTTAAGGAAAAAAATTTTGGGGCCTAAGGCCCAAAACACAAGTGCACCTGAAGAAAAAAGAAAAGGAAATCTTTTTTCTTTTTAAAAAAAAAACAACAAAAAAAACTAAGGACCGGCAGTACCGGTACAGCGTCGAAGAAGGCCGACGCGATACAAAAGGAAAGCTTTGAAGCACCACCTCTTCCTCCTGTACTACCCAGCAGACAATGCTACAACAGCCCCATCCACATGTACCACACAAAGCATCCACAGCTAGACCAATGAGGCGAACCCCTCCTTGTTGCAAGATTGTAAATAGTTACCCCTTGTTATCCAAGTTTTAACTCCTGTTCATTGTAAACACAGAGTACCCAAGGAAATGTGTAGTTCTATGTTCATTGTAAACCGCACTGATGTTGAATAGCGCGGTATAGAAGAGACTGGAAATAAATAAATAAAAGAAATAAAGAAATTCTTCTGCGGTGACAGGAACACGACCTGCTGGCTCCGTGGAAAAAAGAACTGAGGAGAGACAGCTGGGAAAGGTGGGAAGGCAGCACGCAGGCACTGTGGGATGCTCCCAAAAGCTTTCTGATTGGACACTGGGGAGCATTCCTGCGCAGGCATGGACTAATTATAAGAAAGCTTTTGACAGTGCCTCACACTTTTTGATAATAAATTGCCTTGAGATGGACCAGATAAATCCTGGTTTGATAGAGTACATTAAGTTCACCATAACAATGTCAATCACAAAAGGCCACAAGCCTGGTCCTGTGAGCCGACCCCACCACTCGACTCAAATAGCACAAAACAAAGAAAGTGAGGAAAACAGAACAATCCCCCGCAGGAGGAAAATTTTTTGTCGGACCATATAATGCCTTGTCCAGGGACATTTAAGATCAGACTCCCTGTACTCTGGCAAATCTTAGTCCTTTTAATCAAACCAGCAGTAGTATATTAAATGCAAACTTAACTGCCACGGCAAACTTCTCAGAGTGTAAGACACACACACGACACAGTCCTGTGTTTCGGGCTCAAATTTAACCGCCCTGCTTCAGGTCCATTCAGTCAACACCGATCATTCCTTAGTTAAAGGACGGCTTTCGATCGGTGTTGACTGAATGGACCTGAAGCAGAGCGATTAAATGAGCCCAAAACGCAGGACTGTGTCATGTGTGTGTCTTACACCCTGAGAAGTTTGCCATGGCAGTTAAGTTTGCATTTAATATACTACTGCTGGTTTGATTAAAAGGACTAAGATTTGCCAGAGTACAGGGAGTCTGATCTTAAATGCCCCTGGACAAGGCATTATATGGTTCGACAAAAAAGTTTCCTCCTGCGGGGGATTGTTCTGTTTTCCTCATCATAACAGTGTAGCAAACCACCCTATTTCTGACGTATGAAGATGGTCAGTACATCATTCTTAATATCAAGATCCAGAGAGGAATATTTCCAGGAGATTCCCTGTTGCCCCTACTGCTTTGTATGGTGCTTAATCCAATGAGTACTCTCATCAACTCCTTGGGATATGGATTTAGCCTGAATCCTAAAGAAGGTAACAATCCAGAGGTAAAATCCCATTTACAATTTGTAGATGACTTGAAGCTCCTACAGTTCCAGTGACCAACAATTAGCAGAGCAACTCTCTGTAGTGAAAAGCTTTCCTGATGACATCGGGGTGACTTTTGGCCTAGGCAAATGTGCTAAGGTAACTGTTATGAGGGGGGACTTTTTAGAGGAAAATTGAGCAAAACAAAAAAATATCTCCCTGGCTGTGGGCTGTGACATCAATGAACTTGAACAGGAAGGCTACATAAATATTTTGGAGCAGAGGGAATGATACCCAAGCAAAACATTCTGAGAAAAAGAAAGATCAGCAGAGAATGCTATAAAAGATTAAAATCATTATAAAAAATGCCTTATCACAGAACAACATACAAGCCAACAATTAGCTGGCAATTCCTGTACGCTCCTACAGCTTTGGGATTGTAGACTGGCCTCCTAAAGATCTTGAAAAACTAGATGTGCAAACAAGAAAACTCCTCCATGCCAATGAAGTATTTACAAGAAGCAGTGTATGCCAAGACACTACATTCCTAGAGCTGAAAGAGGGCTAGGCCTCAGAGACTGATTATACCTACAGAGCTACTATAATAGGCCTCCAGGCTTACCTAGCAGCAGCATCGGATCCAAATATGCAAAAAGTGCTGAAAAATGAAAGTAAACGCACAGAATCTGTCTCCATCGTCAAACGTGGACAAGCATTCCGATGACTGACTAAAAGGAATGAGTGAGAATTCACAAGCACACACAGGAAAGAAAGCAACAAAATTTGCAAAACAAGAAACAAAAACTCTTCAAAGAATTAGATAGAGGAAAAACAAGTGGCTAATACACAAATACAGTGGGAAATACAAAGTGTTACTCTAAGAGCCCTTTGTCAATCAACAATGGACATGTGAATGGTTAAGGAGAGGTGAACTGAAATCGAAGGATGACAGATTGATAGTTGCAACCCAGGACAGTGGATTACATATGAGATGGTTTACAGTGAGCATTGAAAAAACTGGCAAAACAGACATGTCAATTCTATAAGACTGACCTGGTAACAGTGATTCACCTCAAAGCTGGTTGTCAAGTTCTAATGGTGGAAACTTTCTATACAGAAAGGCACAACAAAGTAGACACCTCATACACAGGAAACTCTGTAAACACTACATCACTGTGCCTAAAAAGCACTGGGATCATGTCCTTAAGAGACTTACAGAGAATGAAGAGGTTATGATCACCTGGGACATTCCCATTCCAACATATGAGAAACTGGATACAAGGAAATCCAACATAGTGGTAGAGGAGAAAAACACCAGAACAGCATTGATAAGAGGCGCCTGTTCCAAGTGATGATTCTGTGAATCACAAGGTTGAAGCAGAAGATCCTGAAGTACCAAGAAATGCAGTTAGAGACAAAGAAAATGTGGCAGAAATATTTCCCATCGTATTGGGAGCCACAGGCTTGCTAAAAGAATTTCCAAGCACATCTTGACAAACTACCCATACAGTTGTGATCAATGTTACTGGCACCCTTGAAGTTCAACCCCTTAATGTCCAATATCTCCTTAAAAAAAAGTGAGCAGTGAAATGTCTTTGGACTATATATACAAACATCAAACTTCAAAGGGGTACAAGGACATCTCCAAAGACACTGGGATTCTTGCATCTACATTTCACAATGCTATTAATAGTAACATACATAGTATATGAGGGCAGATAAAGACTAGTATAGTCCATCTAGTCTGCCCAGCAAGGCGGCAAGAGTAGGTGCACCTGCCACTCCGTGCAGGTCACCTCTCCCCATGCTTTTATTTAGGGGTGTACACATTGCTCCGTTTAGGTCACCCTATTTGTTCAGATATAAGAAATAGTTATGTTGGCTTAGTTATAGTTAAGCTGGCAAGGGGCTCTCCTCCTCCTCCCTATCTGAACTCATCCAACCACTTGCACCTAACAGACCAAGAAGAACCGCAGAGTCAAACATGCTAACAATCCCAAAAGAAATGACAAGATGCACCAAAACAGCTAACAGAGCTTTCCGACTCTGTGCCCCAAGACTATGGAATACCTTACCGGCACATATCAGGGCAATCCTCAACTTGAGCCAGTTCAGGAAGGCCCTTAAACATTTCCTCTTCATCAAATATCTCACTGACAACACCGAACCTCAGTCCCACTTGAATAGCGAGAACTTCAGCAATAGTAGTAGTCAACCAGGCAAGCCCTTGCAACTGTGTCCCCAACAATGTAAAACACCAAACAGTATCCTTTTCTCGCTACACTTCTTATGTATATAGTTTACCCTGTTATCTAAGTTCCATATCCTGTTAATTGTAATGACCAGACATATGCAACTTGTCGGATGTTTCTGTTCCATGTAAACCGCGCTGATGTTGAATAGTGCAGTATATAAGAAATGTTAATAAATAAATAATAAATAAAAATGTTTATTTTGATTTTATCCTGTTGCTATAAAGGGATCCACTGTGTCTGTCCCATGCCATTTTGAATCCTGTCACTGTGTTTGCCCTCACCACATCCATCGGGGGGGGGGGGCATTCCAAGCATACACCACCCTTTCAGTGAAAAAGTATTTCCTGACATTGCTTTTCAGCTTACCCCCTTGCAGTTTCATGTTATGCTCTCTAGTTCTAAAATGTTTTCTGCTCAAGGAACTGTCAAGAACCTCCCAGAACATGGCGGGAAAAGGAAAATTAATCCAAGAAGTCTTCAAAAGCTTTTGCGAACCATTGGAAAAACACCACATACAACATCCAAAAGAGCTTAAGGCTTACCTGGAGCAATCTGGAGTGGTGGTTTCAACCCACACCATACGCTGCACACTAAACGAAGAAGGCATGGACGAAGGCCAAGAAGGACCCCACTGCTCAAAGTCAGACATAAAAAAGCATGCCTGATCTTTGCACAAACCTACCTTGAGAAACCACAATCCTACTGGGAAAATGTTCTGTGCACAGATGAAAGCAATCTTCAGCTCTTTGTCAATGCAGACCAGTGATACATTTACAGGCAAAGAAATGAAGCTTATAAGGAAGAAAAAAAAAAAAAGGCACCCTTCCTATAGTTAAATATGGTGGAGGTTCATAATGTTGTGGGCTGCTTTGCTGCATCAGGAACTGGAGGCCTCAAACGTATTAAAGGAATCAAAGTCAGAAGACTGCCAAGGTATTTTAGAGCGAAATGAGTTATCTAGTGTCAGAAAGCTAGGTCTGGGTCGAAAGTAATGAGCCACCCCCAGCAGGACAATGACCCAAAACATACATCCAAAAGTACAAAAGAATGGTTAAAAACGAAAAAATGGGCTGTTTTAAACTGGCCAAGAATGAGTGCTGATCTCAATCCAATTGAGAACCTTTGGAAACAGCTGAAATCTGCCATTGGTAAAAGGAATCTTGGAAACATTCATGAGCTGGAACAAATTGCAGCTGAAGAGTGGAAAAACTACCAGCAGACAGATGTAAGAAACTTATAGATGGCTACAAGAAATGTTTGGAGGCCGTCATCATTGCCAATGGTTGTGCAACCAAATATTAGCAAAGTGTGCCATTAATCTTATCCAGGTCATATGGAGTAGTTACTCACCTGTAACAGGTGTTCTCCAAGAGCAGCAGGAATCAGTCCTAACATATGGGTGACGTCGGTGCCGACAGAGCCCTCGTGCGGAGCATTTCCCCAGCTTTCAAAGAAAGCCTCTGGGAATGCAGCACACATGTGCGGTCCCCTTCCCGCCCAAGGGTGCCATCTTGCTCGGTCTGATAACATAGCTAAAAGACAGCAAAAATCAAAATGAATGATATGACTGCAACTCCAGGGGAGGAGGGAGGGTCGTTAGGACTGATTCCTGCTGCTCCTGGAGAACACCTGTTACAGGTGAGTAACTACTCTTTCTCCAGAACCAAGCAGGAAGTCAATCCTCACATATGGGACTCCCCAGCTCTAGGCTACCGGGAACCCTAAGCTGAAAAAAATGGCTCCCTCTCAAGAGCCTCCACATTCATGATAAGAATATCCTCTGAGAACGCCCCCGTACGGTAGCCCAACACAAGGGCCGGAGGGTAGGAGTTGCCTAAACCTCAAAGAGAATACGGAGTACCGCCGTCAAATGCAAGGCATTGATAAGGCAGGCAAAGACAGAATTTGAGAAGAGGCTTGCTGCGGAAGCAAAAACGCGAAATAAAGCACAGTTACTTACCTGTAACAGGTGATCTCTGGGAACAGCAGGAATTAGTCCTCACATATGGATACGTCGGAACCAACGGAGCCTGCGCGGGAAAGCTCCCCAGCTTCCCAGAAAGGAAGCTTTTGGGGCCTCCCACAGCGCATGCGCGCTGCCTTCCCGCCTTCCTGACCAACTCTCCTCAGTTCGAGTTTAAAGCTGAGACAATAGAGAGAGGAAAGAAAAGAGAGAGAGAGAGATACAACTCCTAGGGGAGGTGGGTGGGTTGTGAGGACTAATTCCTGCTGTTCCCAGAGATCACCTGTTACAGGTAAGTAACTGTGCTATCTCCAGGAACAAGCAGGAATGAGTCCTCACATATGGGGACTCCCTAGCTAAGATGCCGGGGAGATCCGAGATCCCCCCCCATAGGGTTCCTCATCTTCCTATGGATCTCAGGCATCCATTCAGGGAAGGTGGGCAGGAGTTGTTTAAGAATGGAACAGGTGTCTGAGGACAGCCTGACCAAACAAGGCATCCCGGCGGGAGTCCTTGTCCAAGCAGTAATGGGCTGTGAAGGTATGAACCGAGGCCCAGGTGGCTGCTCGACAGATCTGATCGATGGATACAGAATGAAGATGAGCCATAGATGTGGCCATGGCTCTCACATTGTGAGCTGTGACATGGCCTTCCAGAGAAAGGTTCTTACTCTGGTAAGCAAATGAAATACACTGAGCAATCCAATTGGACAGTGTTCTTTTTGAGACTGGAAGTCCTAAATGAGAAGGATCAAAAACAACAAAAAGCTGAGAAGACTTTCGATGTTGCTGTGTCCTGTGGATGTAAAAGGCAAGAGCTCTTTTACAATCTAACGTATGTAGGTTCCTCTCTGCACTGGATGCATGAGGAGCTGGAAAAAAAAGACAGGTAGATATACCTCTTGATTAAGATGAAAAGGTGAGACCACTTTAGGCATAAAGTGAGGATTTGTCCTAAGGACTACCTTATCATGATGGAACCTTGTATAAGGTGGATTAGCCACTAAAGCCTGCAGTTCACTGATGCGGCGAGCAGAAGAGATTGCAATAAGGAAAATGACTTTCCAGGAAAGGAATTTCAAGGAGGTAGTGGCTAAGGGTTCAAAGGGTGGCTTCATAAGCTGACCAAGAACCACGTTTAAGCCCCATGCCACCGGAGGAGGCCTAATGGGAGGTTTAGTTAGTTAGACCTCTCATGAATCTTGCAATAAGAGGATGAGAGGAAACAGATTGTCCATTGATAGGCTGAAGAGATGCTGCAATAGCACTCAAATGGACCCTTACAGAATTTGTTTTAAGTCCTGCATTGGAAAGATGCAGGAGATATTCGAGTAAAGAATTCAAAAGGTAGTGCTAGAGGGTTAAGACCCTTTTCAGCACACCAAATGGAAAATCTTTTCCATTTAAAAGCATAAGAACGCCTGGTGGAAGGTTTCCTAGATGCATGGAGGATATCCTTCACCTGTTGAGAAAGATTGAAGTCTTGAAGGTCTAGGCCTTCAGTAACCAAGCTCTGAGGTGAAGGGACATGGGGTTTGGGTGCCACAAAGTCCCCTCCTCTTGAGACAGAAGGTATGGAGCAGCTCCCAGATCCAGGGAGGGTGCCTGGGAGAGATGCAGAAGTAGAGGATACCACACTTGGCGTGGCCAGCGTGGAGCTATGAGGATCATAGATCCTTGATCCCTCTGAAGTTTGAACAGAGTCTTGGGAATCAAAGGAATGGGTGGAAAGGCATACAGGAAGGCCTGACCCCAATGAAGGAGGAAGGCATCCTTGGCCTGAGCTCCCTGACACGGAATTCTGGAACAGAACCGGGGAAGTTTGGCATTGCACAGACTTGCAAACAGGTCTATGTCCGGGGTTCCCCATTTCTGAAAGATTCTGAGTACCTGATCCATGTGAGGGACCATTCGTGTGGAAGCAGAACTCGACTGAGTCTGTCTGCCCAAGAGTTTTGTATTCCTGGGATGTATACTGCCAGGAGATGGATTTGATGCTCTCTGGCGAAGGCCCACAATTTTAGAGCTTCGTTGCAAAGTGACAGAGGGCCAGTCCCTCCTTGTTTGTTTATGTAGAACATGGCTACCTGATTGTCGGTATGAACAAGGACTGTCATGTTGATGAGGAGGGTATGAAAGACCTTGAGAGCAAGGAAAATTGCTCGCAGCTCCAAAAGGTTGATATGAAGGGTGGTCTCCTGTGGAGACCAAGTGCCCTGAGTGGAGAGGTCTTGGAGATGAGCTCCCCAACCTGTTTGGGAGGCATCTGTAGTGAGAGTTGCTTGGGGAAACAAAGGTTGGAAGGGGGCCCCCAACAACAGATTTTGAGTGGATATCCACCATTGGAGAGACCAAAAAAGACGTTTTGAGGTTGCTATTTGGTCTGAGAGAGCTCCTGATGCTTGGGTCCACTGAGTGGACAAAGTCCATTGAGCTGCTCTCATATGTAGGCGAGCATAAGGCACCACATGAACTGTGGATGCCATGTGGCCTAGCAGTTGTAGCATCTCTCTGGCAGTCAAGTGGCTTCTGGACTGAATTTGAGAGGCCAAGTGCACTAGACGGTGGCAACGGGCCTGAGGAAGATAGGCCCTTGCAGTGGTGGTATCTAGCCAGGCCCCTATGAATTCTAGGGACTGAGTAGGGGTGAGTTGAGACTTTGGCAGATTGATGACGAGTCCCAGATACTGCAGTATGCGTCTGGTGTGGTCCAGGGAAGTCTGAGCCTCGGACTGAGATGGAGCTCGGATGAGCCAGTCGTCCAGGTATGGGAAGACAAAGATTCCCAGAGTGCGTAGAAATGCAGCTTCTATTGCCATGCATTTGGTAAATATCCTTGGAGCAGAGGCTAGACCGAAGGGAAGTACTCTGTATTGGAAATGTTTTCCCTGGAACAGAAACCGTAGGAATTTTCTGTGGGATGGATGGATGAGTATATGTGTGTACGCATCCTTGAGATCTAGAGAACAAAGCCAGTCCTGACTCTGTAGGTATGGAAGGAGAGTGCCTAGAGAAAGCATCTTGAATTTCTCCTTGTATAGAAATTTGTTCAATTCTCTGAGATCCAGAATGGGTCTGTACCCCCCTGTTTTCTTGGGAATGAGAAAATAAGGAGAGTAAAAACCTGACCCTTGTTGAGGAAGAGGAACCTCTTCTATTGCCTTTTGGGCGAGAAGAGTGGTCACCTCCTGACCCAACAGGTACAGGAGAGATGGGGGAGAATTGAATTGTCTCACCATGGTATGGGGAGGAAGGCTGGAGAAATGTAGTTTGTAGCCCTCTCTGATGATAGAGAGGGTCCACTGTTCTGATGTGATTTGTTCCCATCTGGGAGCAAAATGAGTTAACCTTCCTGGAATGGTGAGAGGCTCTGGTTGTTGCAGAGCCAGAAAGGTTAAGTTCTCTAGAATCAAGTCAAAAACTCTGAGGGGGTTGGGACTGCTGGACTGTAGCAGCCCCTGTAGACTTTGTTCTGGCCTGTTTAGATTGCTGACGCTTAGGAGCAAAGCGAACTTGGGAAGATTGCTGGCCAGTATTTGTGGAAAATCTGGTCTTTTTATAGAAAGGCTTCTTAAAAGGTTTTTTCTTGGCAGGGGTAGAGGTAGACTTAGAAAGTCTATCTAAAGCAGCATTCTCTGCATCCATTGGAGTGGCTTTGATTTGCCACTCCTTGCCAAACAGATTTTCACCTGTACAGGGCAGATTGCCCAAGCCTTCTTGTACCCAGGGTTCCAAATCAGAGGCCTGGAGCCAAGCAAGTCTGCGAGCAGCTATGGCAATGCCGGAGGCTCTGCTAGCTCCCTCAAAAGAGTCAAAGGCTGCTCTGTTGGAGAACTTTGAAACATCTCGAGTTTGCTTTAGCAAAAGAAGGAACTCCTCCTTTCTATCCTCTGGGATAAAGGGGAGAAAATGATGTATCTTCAGTGCAATCTCTTTCAAAAACATGCCCATATAGAGGCTGTATGAATTGATTCTGGCAATAAGCATGCTAGCTTGGAAGATTTTTCTACCAAAAGCATCCAGAGTCCTACATTCTCTTCCTGGAGGGGTAGAAGAGTGCCTTTTGGTACTCTATCTTTTTCAACTTCACCACAATAGAGTGGTGAGGGAGCTGAGTTTTTTGAAAACCAGGAGAAGGAGGAACCCGATACATGGTGTCCAAACGTCGAGAATGTGGAGATAGGGTGAGAGGAGCCTCCCACAAATCCATCATGTGTTCTTGAAGAATTTCATGTATGGGTAAGGTGGCTGCCTCTTTGGGAACCTTAGAGTATCCTAAAATATCCATTTTTTTTTGCTCTAGGTTCCTTTTCAGAGGTTACAGATATGGAGAGTCCTTTAGCTACTTCAATAATGAAGTCTTGAAAGAACAAATCCTCTGGAGGAGACATTCTCCTTTTTGAAGAAGAGGGCTCCTCAGGAAGAGTAAAAGACATCAGCAGAATCATCTGAGGTATCAGAATCTTCAGAAGATTCAAAGTACCGTCTATTAGCTTCCAGAGATCGATACGCGTACCGACCGGTATCGACATCGGGCGTACCGGGAACCGGATCGGTATCAAGAAAATCTCTGGAACCGGAGACCGGAACCGGCATACTACTGGAAGTAGATGCTCTGGGTACCGGTATCGGTTGTGGTACCAGAACCGGAGTCGGAACCGATTGTCGCGGTACCGAGGGCGTTGCAGCGTTAATGAAAGCCAGTATGGCTTGCTGCATGGATTGTACCGTAGTACCCATAGACGCCACAACTGCGTGGATGTCGGTACCAGTGTTAGCCGGTACCCCAGAGCAGTCTAACAGGTGATCGGTCGAGGCCGTGCCATCGATGTCTACCTGTAACCCCATAGGAGGAGCTTTGGAAGCCGGAGCTTCCCGCCGGGGTTGTTTGGCTGGGGCAGGGTCCTCAGGGTCAAAGCCAAGGGCCTCTCGCTGCTTAGAGGGAGATTTGCCCTTTGAGGACCTGCCTGAAGAATGTTTGGTTACCTGAGATACATCAGGAGAGGAAGACCTGGAGAATGTTCATGCTGGAGTATCCGCAGAAAACAGCATATGAAACTTGGATGCTCTGTTCTGTAAGCCCCGTTTGGACATCAGAGAGCAGGATGGACAATCCGGAATGGAATGGTCAGGCCCCAAACATTTAAGACACCATTCATGGGTATCTGTGACTGAAATAGTACTAGTACACTTGGTACATTTTTTAAAACCAGAGGCTGGTTTCTCCATGAGGGAGAATCTGAGAAGGCCTAGAGGCCTCACAGAATAAACACACCAAGTGAGGAAAAAGTAATTTTTTTTTTTTTAAAGAAATAAATGAAAAAAGACTGGCGGTACCGGTCCGGAATCGGGGAAGGCAGACAATCGGTCAAAGAAACAAATTAAAATAACAATTTCTTCAGCGGTGACAGGAACACAACCTGCTGGCTCCGCGGAAAAAGAAGAACTGAGGAGAGTTGGTCAGGAAGGCGGGAAGGCAGCACGCATGCGCTGTGGGAGGCCCCAAAAGCTTCCTTTCTGGGAAGCTGGGGAGCTTTCCCGCGCAGGCTCCATCGGTTCCGACGTACCCATATGTGAGGACTCATTCCTGCTTGTTCCTGGAGATAGACCTTTTCAAGTACATTCGTAGCAAAAAAAACTGTGAGAGGGTCAGTTGGTCCAATAGATGATAAAGGGGTTAAAGGAGCACTAAGAGGCGACAAGGCGATAGCGGAGAGACTGAATGAATTCTTTGCTTCGGTCTTTACTGAGGAAGATGTAGGGATGTTACCCATGACTGAAGTGGTATTTAAAGGTGCGGAAGAATTGAAGGAAATATCGATACATCGGAAAGATGTCTTACAACTATTAAATAAACTGAAGAGTAGCAAATCACCTGGGCTGGATGGTATACATCCAAGGGTGTTGAAAGAACTGAAATATGAGATTGCAGAACTGCTATCAGTAATCTGTGAACTATCATTAAAATCATCTCTAATACCTGAAGATTGGAGGATCGCCAATGTAACACCAATTTTTAAAAAGGGTTCCAGGGGTGATCCGGGAAACTACAGACCTGTGAGCCTGACGTCAGTACCGGGAAAAATGGTAGAAACCATCATAAAGAATAAAATTACTCAGCATGTAGATAGTCACAACCTAATGGGAGACAGCCAACATGGCTTTAGACAAGGAAGATCTTGTCTTACTAATCTGTTATGTTTTTTTGAAGGAGTGAATAAAACAGGTGGACAAAGGTGAGTCGGTTGATATTCTGTATCTGGACTTTCAGAAAGCCTTTGACAAGGTCCCTCATCAGAGACTTTTGGCAAAACTAAAGAGTCATGGGATAGGAGGCAGTGTACAGAGTGGTTACTCACCTGTAACAGGTGTTCTCCAGGAGCAGCAGGAATCAGTCCTCACATATGGGTGACGTCGGCGCCGACGGAGCCCTCGCGGAGCAATTTTCCCCAGCTTTCAAAGAAAGCCTTTGGGAATTGCAGCGCGCATGCGTGGTCCTCTTCCCGCCCAAGGGTGCCATCTTGCTCAGTCAGATGACATAGCGAAAAGACAGCAAAAAAAAAGAAATTAGCAAAAAAACGAAAGCATAGAACTGCAACTCCAAGGGGAGGAGGGAGGGTTGTGAGGACTGATTCCTGCTGCTCCTGGAGAACACCTGTTACAGGTGAGTAACTACTCTTTCTCCAGGACCAAGCAGGAAGTCAGTCCTCACATATGGGACTCCCCAGCTTAAGGCTACCGGAGACCCTAAGCTCAAAAAGGAGCTCCCTCAAGCTCAGTAGCACAGAAGGAAGGAATCTTCTCTGAATACGCCTCCAACCGGTAGCCCAACATCCGGGACAGAGTGTAGGAGTTGCCTATACCTCAAAGAGATTACGGAGGACTGCCTGTCCGAAAGCACTGTCCCTGCGGGACTCCCTCTCCAGGCAGTAATGGGCTGCAAAGGTCTGGCTTGAAGACCAAGTAGCGGCCCGGCAGATGTCTGTCAATGGAACAGAGCGGAGGTAAGCCACTGACGTAGCCTTCGCCCTAACTCGATGAGCCGTGACTCGACCTTCCAACGAGAGGCCGGCTGCCTCATAAGCCCAAACGATACAATCAGCAATCCAGATGGACAGAGTACGCTTGGAGACAGGGAGCCCCAACTTATTGGGGTCATAAGAGACGAAGAGCTGAACAGCTCGTCTGTGCTCCAGCATACGGTCAAGGTAGAAGGTTAACGCCCTTCTACAGTCCAGGGTATGCAGGACCATTTCAGCTCGGCTGGAGTGTGGCCTGGGAAAGTAGGTCGGAAGTACCACCTCCTGGTTGATGAGAAAAGGGGAAACCACTTTGGGAAGAAACTTTGGGTGAGTCCGTAGGATTACCCTATTCTTGTAGAACCTAGTGTAAGGAGGATCAGATACTAGGGCTTGAAGCTCACTAACGCGTCTAGCAGGGCAACCAAGAACAAGGTTTTCCAAGAAAGAAAACGAAGATGACAGGTAGCCATAGGTTCAAAGGGCAGACAGGTAATCCGCTGTAAAGCCACATTCAGATCCCAGTCAGGGGCTGGTGGGCGCAAAGGTGGTTTAAGGAGGAGGAGGCCTCTGAGAAAACGAGCCACTAGAGGGTGGCTGGAAAGAGGTCTTCCATCCACCGGCATGTGATGCGCAGAAAGAGCACTGAGGTGGATCCTGACCGAGTTGGATTTAAGTCCAAGATTGGAGAGGCAAAGCAAGTACTGCAAGACCACTGATGCTAAACAGGAGAAGGGATCCTGAGACTGCTGAGCACACCAGACGGAGAACCGACGCCACTTAAAAGCGTAGGACTTCCGGGTGGAGGGCCGCCTGGAGGCCAAGACGACTTCCTCCACATCTGGAGGCAGCCGGAGGGGAGCAAGGACTACCCTTTCAGCAGCCAGGCCATCAGATGAAGGGACCGGAGGTTGGGGTGCAGGAGAGTCCCCTGATCCTGTGACAGGAGGTCGGGCTGAAACCCCAGAGGAAGTGTCCACCGCCAGCTGCATCAGAAGCGGGAACCAAGGTTGTCTCGGCCACCAGGGAGCCACTAGGATCATCGAGGCTTTGTCTCTGAGAACTTTGAAGAGTGTCCGAGACACCAGCGGCATGGGAGGAAAGGCATACAAGAGGCCTGTGGACCATGGAATCAGAAAAGCATCCGCCGCTACTCTGAGAGGATGCGGTTGTCGAGAGCAGAATCTGGTAAGTTGCCTGTTCAGAGGACTGGCAAACAGAACCATGATGGGGAGGCCCCACTTGAGAAAGATCCGCTGAACCACCAACGGATCCAACCTCCACTCGTGTGGCTGGAGGATCCTGCTTAGCTTGTCTGCCAGGTAATTTTCCTGACCTGGGAGATAGACAGCCTTGAGGATGATGCCGTGGTGGACGGCCCAAGAGCACAGTTTCTGCACCTCCTGACAGAGAAGGAAGGAGCCTGTTCCGCCTTGTTTGTTCACGTAGAACATTGCAACCTGATTGTCTGTCTGGACCAGCACAGACTGTTGAGAAGTCAAGTGGGAGAAGGCTCTGAGAGCTAGGCGGATGGCTCTGAGCTCCAGGAAGTTTATCTGCTGAGCAGACTCGCAAGGAGTCCAGAGGCCTTGAGTACATTTCCCTTGGCAAAGAGCTCCCCAGCCCAGGAGAGAAGCATCGGTCGTCAGGACCTGAGAAGTCGGAGGAGGCTGAAAAGGCATTCCTAGCACTAGGTTTGGCAGATGAAGCCACCATTGTAGAGAAGAGACCAGCGGGTCGGAGATTTGTACGGAGTCCGCTAGGCTCCCAGTGGCCTGATGCCATTGTGTGCAAAGGCACCATTGAGCAGGGCGCATGTTTAGGCGGGCATTGGGGGTCACATGGACTGTGGAAGCCATATGGCCGAGCAGTCGCAGAAATTGCCTGGCAGAGACCAGGGAATTGCTGCGAAAGTGGCTGGCAAGATCCATGAGCCTGTTTGCCCTGTCCAGAGGCAGAAAAGCTCGCGCCTGAAGCGTGTTCAATCTTGCGCCGATGAACTCTAGATCCTGAGAGGGGAGCAAAGTGGACTTTGCGAAGTTTATGACAAAGCCCAAGTGCTGGAGCAGAGCCACAGTGTGGTGCGGTGCGTGGCGTGAGTGGCCTCTTGGGAAGACTGTGCTCTGAGCAGGGGCCGGTGGTGCAGGCTTGGGGGCTTGCTGCCTACGGGACCCATTACCTCGTCCCTTGGCCTGCTTACCCTGTGGGGGAGCTGCTGAGGCCTGATAATGAGGGTAGTGTTGATAGGCAGCCGCCTTCCTCGGGTAAAAGGGCTTTTTCCCCGAGCCCTTCTTCTGAGAAGGGGCAGAGGTCTTCCTCGAGAGACAAGTCCTGGTGAGAGTCTCGGTCTCGATCTGTGCAGCCTTCTCATCCATGGGCTTGCCAAAGAGGTTTTCACCTCTGCAGGGGACATCGACCAACTTGTCCTGCACCCATGGCTCGAGGTCAGATGTCTGAAGCCAAGCCTGGAGGCGGCCACCGATGCCGGCTGCGGCTACTCGAGCCGATGCCTCAAAACCATCGTAGGCTGCTCGAGAGATAAACTTGGAGCACTCCCGAATACCAGTTGACAAGGTTTGGAACCTCTGCAAAAGTTTGTCGGAGAGACCAGCAGAGAACCCGGCTATTTCTTTAGCCAGGTCTCGGAGATACATGCCCATGTAGAGCTGGTAGGTCTGGACTCGACAAGCAAGCATAGAGCCCTGGAAACACTTCCTACCGAGGGCATCCAGGCTCCGAGCCTCCCGACCGGGAGGCACCGAGGAGTGCATCTTTTGACTCTTAAGTCTATATGCATGGCCGATTCCACCACCATGGAATGGTGCGGTAGTTGTGCCTTTTGGAACCCGGGGCTCTTGCGGACTCGATAAATGGAATCGACCCGCTTGCTTAACACCGGCGACGACGCCGGGCTCTCCCACATGCGGAAGAGAAGTCGTTCCAGCATCGGAGGAACCGGTACAACAAAGGCCTCCTTCGGGGGAGAGTCATATTGGAGGGCGTCGAGTTCTTCGATTCGAGGCTCCTCCTCGGGATCCGTGGGGGAAGGCCAAGGCCTTGGCCATATCCCCGCACGAAGTCCGAGAACCGGGTATCCTCCGGGGGGAACGTCTCCGAGGTTTGGACTCGGGGGAGTCCGATGGGACACACCGAGTCCGAAAAGAACCAGGTGACTCTTCGTCCTCGGATTCCCAGGCTGACTCCTCAGAGGTGGAGTCGAGCGGCTCCGGTCGGGCGGGCGGGTATCAATGCCGTCCGCCCCGACACCGAGGGAGTCAGCGTTGATGACCTCGGTCCCGAACGGGAGGCCGAAGGAGACCGCGACCGAGGATCGACTCGAGCCCTCATGGACTCGAGGATCGGCTCGGTCTCCGGGGTCGACTTGGACGTCGATATCCCGGTGGTCAGGGAAGAAGCATCAGCGAGGCCAGCGATCAATGCCCGCTGCTGGTCCATGAAGGCAGCGAAACTGCTCTCCAAGGCCGTCAACCTGAGTCCGAGCTCAGGAGACCCAGCAGCCCCCGACTCGGGCCCCGACGGCGTCGGGCCCGACGTCAGGTCCTTCGGAGGCGAGTCCACGAGGACAACAGTACTCACGGGAGCGGGCGAGTCCATCTCGAGACGAGGATGTTTAGACGGCCTCTCCATCTCCGAGGACCCGGGACGGGAATCGGGGCTATGCGACCTGGCCCTCGAGGAACCAGGAGCATCCACCGACCCCGCCCTCGCGGGTTTCTTCTTCCGATGATGTTCCCGGGTAGGAGACCCCTGTTCAGAGGAACTGCGACGATGCTCAGGACCAGAGTCCCGAGACGTCGAAGCCTCTGACGAGGTCCGAGCCCGGCCGGAGTCAGAGAAGATACGTTCCCGCTGATGCTGCCGACTCAACGCTTTTGAGGACATTTTGCCACACGGACCACAGATCATCGGGTCATGATCGGGTCCGAGGCAGCAGAGGCAGTAATCGTGTGTGTCGGTAAGAGACATGAGTTTCTTACACCGATCACACTTCTTAAACCCGCTGGCAGCCATCGGGGGAAAAAGGGCCCCTGCGAGGTCAAAAGACCGGGCTGCCAGTGAAAAAGAAAAAAAGGCGCGAAATCTGTCACGAAGGACAAAAAAACGAAAAATAAAGAACGGACTCGCAACCGGCGTTGCGGGTCCGGGCGGGAAAAGAACCGGCGTCGAACCGAGAAAAAACAAACAAAATCTACTTTTCTGTGGGGAATTACAAACGTCGTCTGTAGGGGTCCGCAGAAAAAAGAAGACTGAGCAAGATGGCACCCTTGGGCGGGAAGAGGACCGCGCATGCGCGCTGCAATTCCCAAAGACTTTCTTTGAAAGCTGGGGAAAATTGCTCCGCGAGGGCTCCGTCGGCGCCGTCACCCATATGTGAGGACTGACTTCCTGCTTGGTCCTAGAGAATATTGTGGATCGGGAACTAGTTAAAAGATAGAAAGCAGAGGGTAGGGCTAAATGGCCAATTTTCCCAATGGAGAAAGGTGAATAGTGGTGTACCCCAGGGATCTGTGCTGGGTCCGCTGCTTTTTGACATATTCATAAATGACCTGGAAAGTGGAATAACGAGTGAGGTTATCAAATTTGCAGATGACACAAAACTATTTAAAGTTGTTAAAACCCAAGAGGATTGTGAAAAATTGCAAGAGGATCTTGATAAATTGGAAGACTGGGCATCAAAATGGCAGATGAAATTTAATGTGGACAAGTGCAAGGTTATGCACCTAGGGAAGAACAACCCAAACTATGGTTACACGATGCAAGGTTCCACATTAGGAACCACCACCCAGGAAAAAGATTTAGGCGTCATTGTGGATACCATGTTAAAACCATCGGCCCAGTGTGCAGCGGTGGCCAAGAGAGCAAATAGAATGCTAGGTATGATAAGGAAAGGAATGGAAAATAAAACAAAAGATATTATAATGCCTCTATATCGTTCCATGGTGAGACCGCACCTTGAATATTGTGTGCAATTCTGGTTGCCGTATCTTAAAAAGGATATAGCGATTTTAGAAAAGGTTCAGAGAAGAGCCACCAAAATGGTAAAGGGGATTGAAGGATACTCCTATGAAGAAAGGCTAAAAAGGTTATGGCTCTTTAACCTGGAAAAGAGACGGCTGAGGGGAGATATGATAGAAGTCTATAAATTAATGAACGGAGTGGAACGAGTAAACGTAGATCGATTGTTCACCTTATCAGAATATAGAAAGACTAGGGGACATGCAATGAAGCTACAGGGTAAACTATTTAAGACTAATAAAAGAAAATATTTTTTCACTCAACGTGTAATCAAACTCTGGAATTTGTTACCGGAGGATGTAGTAAAGGCTGTTAGTGTAGCTGGGTTTAAAAAAGGTTTGGACAAGTTCCTGGAGGAAAGGTCCATAAACCATTATTAAGAAGTGACTGAAGATATCAATGCTTGACCCAGTACAAGCATTGTGGAACTTGTGTCTCTTGGGGAAACTGCTAGGTACATATGACCTAGATTGGCCACTGTTGGAAACAGAATACTGGGCTTGATGGACCTTGGTCTGACCCAGTATGGCATATCTTATGTTCTCTCCGAAAGCACTGTCCCTTCGGGACTCTCTCTCCAGGCAGTAATGGGCTGCAAAAGTCTGGCTTGAAGACCAAGTTGCAGCCCAGCAGATGTCTGCCAACGGAACAGAGTAGAGATGAGCTACTGACGCGGCTTTCGCCCTGACATGGTGGACCGTGACTCGACCCTGCAAGGGGAGGTCGGGCTGCCTTATACGCCCAGGCGATACAATCTGCTACCCAAGTGGACAATGTACGCTTGGAGACAGGTACCCCATCTTATTAGGGTCAAAGGAGACGAAGAGCTGAGTAGCACTTCGATGCCCCCGTGTACGTTCTATGTAGAAGGACAACGCCCTCTTACAGTCCAAGGTATGCAAGACTGTTTCGGCCCGGCTGGTATGCAGTCTGGGGAAAAAAGGTTGGAAGAACCACCTCCTGGTTGAGGTGGAAAGAGGAGACAACTTTTGGAAGGGTCTGTAGGACCACCCTGTTCCTATAGAACCGTGTGTATGGGCTATCAGAAACCAGAGCTTGTAGTTCACTCACACGGCTGGCCGAGGTAAGAGCCACCAGGAAGAGCGCTATCCAAGAGAGGAAGCGCAAATGGCAAGTAGCCATTGGCTCAAACGATGGGCAAGTAAGTTGCTGCAATAGCACATTCAAATCCCACTCAGTCGCCGGTGGACGAACCAGAGGCTTGAGAAGAAGCAGACCTCTGTGGGACACCAAGGGGTGAACTGACAGACTGTCCTTCCACCGGTGAGTGGTGCGCTGACAGAGCACTGAGGTGGACCCGAACAGAGTTAGACTTAAGGCCTAGGTCTGGCAGGTGAAGTAGATACTTCAGTATTACTGGCACAAGGCAAGAGAAAGGATCTTCATTGCGCTGAGCACACCATACCATAAACCTACGCCACTTGAGGGCATAGGACTTTATGGTGGACGGCCTCCTAGAGGCCAAGACCACCTCCTCAACCTCCTTAGGTAGAAGTAAGGGAGCAAGCACTATCCTTTCAGCAGCCAAGCCATCAACTTGAGGGACCTGAGATTGGGGTGCAGAAAAAAAAAACCCTGATCTTGAGATAGGAGATCGTGTTGCAACCCCAGAGGGAACAGAATTTCCGCCACCAACTGCAGCAAAAGTGGAAACCAGGGCTGCCTCGGCCATTTGGGGGCTACCAGAATCACCGAGGCCTTGTCCCTGAGAATCTTGAACAGAGTTTGGGCCACCAGGGGCATGGAAGGAAACGCAAACAGAAGAGGCCCATAGACCAAGAGATCAGAAAAGCATCTGCTGCCATCCTCAGGGGATGCTGCTGTCTGGAGCAAAACCTGGGCAGCTGACGGTTTTGTGGACTTGCAAAGAGATCGAAAGATGGAAGTCCGCAGCAGAGGAAGATCTGCTGGACCGCCAATGGATTCAACTGCCATTCGTGAGGCTGGAGTTTCCTGCTTAGCTTGTCTGCTAGGAAATTCTCCTGACCAGGTAGATAAACTGCTTTGAGAAACATGCCTTGTTTGACTGCAAAGGAGCAAAGGGCCAGTGCCTCCTGACATAGGAGCCTGGACCCCACGCCCCCTTGTTTGTTCACATAGAACATTGCCACCTGATTGTCCGTCTGAACTAGGTGAGAGAGGGCATGAGAAAATGCCTGCCAAGCCAAGCTAAGCGGATTGCTCGCAGCTCCAAAAGATTGGTTTGCTGCGTGGCCTCTCAAGGAGACCAGAGGCCTTGAGTGCACATGCCCTGGCAATGTGCACCCCTAGCCCTTTAAGGAAGCATCGGTCGTCATCACCCTTGTGTGTGCTAGAGCCTGAAAAGGTACCCCCCTGAGAAGGTTTGGTAGATGTAGCCACCACTGTAAGGAGTCCAAAAGTGGTTTGGACACCTTTACTCTGACTCGGAGGTCGCCTGTGGCCTGCGTCCACTGATCTCTGAGGCACCATTGAGCAGCCCACATGTGCAGACGGGCATTCAGAGTCACATGTACCGTGGATGCCATGTGGCCCAGGAGCCGCAGGTAGTGCCTGGCGCAGACATCAGACTTGCTTTGCAACTGGTTGGCCAAGTCTATCAGTCTGTGGGCCCTGTCTTCAGGCAAGTAAGGGTGTCTAAGCTTGCCCCTATAAACTCTAGGTTCTGAGAGGGGAGCAAAGTGGACTTTGCGTAGTTTATGACAAAGCCCAGATGCTGAAGAAGAGAGACAGTGCGAAGAGTGGCTTGTCGGGCCTCCTGGAGAGACTGGCCCCTGATGAACCAGTCATCCAGGTATGGGAAGACAAAAATTCCCTGATTGCTGAGATAAGCCACCACCACCACCGCCAGGCATTTGGTGAAAACCCTAGGGGCAGAGGTTAGGCCAAAGGGAAGTACCCTGTACTGAAAATGGTTTCCTCCCACCACAAATCTGAGATATTGTCTGTGGTCTGGATGAATGAGGATTTGAGTACAAGCATCCTTTAGGTCTAAGGAGGTAGGGCAGCAGTATCCCAAGGGTAAACATCTTGAACTTTTCCCTCTCCAGAAACTTGTTTAGGTTTCGCAAGTCTAGGATAGGATAGCATTTATTTATTTTATTTATTTATTTATTTATTTAAAGTCTCTTCTATACCGCACTATTCAGCATCAGCGCGGTTTACATGGAACAAAAATGCTCAGTACAATTAACACGTATGAGTTCACAGATAACAGGGCAAATAACTGGGATAACAGGGGTAACTATTTACATATCGTGCAACATAGAGTCATATAAACATGAATTCTATAGAACATATGCACCACTAAGGGATGGTGTTGGATTGTATGAGGTACTTATTGAAAAGATGTGATTTGAGGGCTTTTCTAAACTGTGTAAGGCTCTTAATGGCCCGGATATCTGGAGGTAATGCGTTCCAGCATCTTGGCGCACTGATACTAAACGCCCTATTGGCTGTAGATGCAGTGCAATCTGTTATTGCTTTAGGAACTTTTAGGGAGTTTATAGCCGTGGATCTTCTTGCTCTATTTGGGGATGTGGCATGCTGTGGTTACACCCCTACTCAAAAAACCTTCACTTGATCCCACTTGTCCTATCGTCCCATCTCTCTCCTTCCTTTCGTCTCTAAACTACTTGAGCGTGCAGTCTATCACCGTTATCTTGATTTCCACTCCTCTCATACCCTCTTGGACCCTTTACAATCCGGCTTCCGTCCCCTACACTCCACTGAAACTGTTTTTACTAAGGTCTCGAATGATTTGTTCTTGGCAAAGTCCAAAGGCTTTTACTCTGTCCTCATTCTTCTTGATCTCTCTGCTGCCTTCGACACTGTTGACCATAACCTTCTTCTTATCACCCTATCCTCACTTGGATTCAATGTACTATCTTGGTTCTCTTCCTATCTATCCCATTGCTCTTTCAGTGTGTGCTTCGATGGCTCCTCCTCCTCTTCAACCCCACTACCTGTAGGAGTTCCTCAGGGTTCCGTCTTAGGTCCACTCCTCTTCTCTCTCTATACCCAATCCCTTGGCACCCTTATCTCTTCCCATGTCTTTCACTATCATCTCTATGCCGACGACTCTCAAATCTATCTTTCTGCACCTGTTTTCTCTCCTGCTATCCAGTCTGAGATCTCAATCTGCCTCTGACATTGCTGCCTGGATGTCCCACCACCGCTTAAAACTGAATATGGCCAAAACTGAGCTTCTTATCTTTCCCCCGAATGCTTCCCCTCCTCTTTCCCCTCTCTCTCCCTCTGTTGATAACTCTGTACTCTACCCTGTTTCTTCAGCACGTAACCTTGGTGTTATTTGATTCCTCTCTCTTTCTCTTCACATATCCAGCTCATTGCTAAAACTTGTCATTTCTTTCTATACAATATTTCCAAAATTCACCCCTTCTTCTCTGTTGACACCACTAAATTGATTGTCCACTCCTTAATCACCTCCCGTCTTGATTATTGTAATGTTCTCCTTACCGGCCTCCCTCCAAGCCACCTCTTCAGTCAATTCAACACTCCACTGCTCAACTCATTTTCCGCCAGTCTCGTTTTTCCCACATCACTCCTCTCCTCATGTCGCTTCATTGGCTTCCCATCAGTCTCCGCATCCAATTTAAACTTCTCCTCCTGACCTATAAATGTATTCACTCTTCTGCCCTCCAGTACCTTTCATCTCTCATCTCTCCTTACACTCCCTCTCGGTTGCTTTGCTCTTCTAACAGTCTATGTTTATCTGTGCCCTTTACTCATACTGTCAATTTCAGACTTTGCGCCTTCCAACTGGCAGCACTCTTTGCTTGTAATAGTCTTATCTCTGTGCGCCAGGCGTCCTCCCTGGCCATTTTCAAGTCCAGACTAAAATCCCACCTCTTCACTATTGCTTTCCGTTCCTGTCTTACCCTATCTTGATCTCTCTATCAACATTTGCTTACTTTGTCCTGTAAATTTTTGTTATTTGTATTATGTAACTTATTTTGTTTTCTGTCTTATGAGATTGTGAGCTCTGATGAGCAGGGACTGTCTCTCTTCTATACAGCGCTTTGTATGTTGCGGCGCTTTATAAGTCTTTAATAATAATAGGCCGGAGGCCTCCTGTCCTTTTTGGTACCAGGAAGTACCTGGAGTAGAAGCCTTGCCCTTTCAGGTGGTGAGGCACCGGTTCCACCGCCTGTTCCTTTAGAAGACTTGCCAACTCCTGAAGGAGGAGGTTCCAGTGTAGAGGGAGTCTTGGAGGCTCCCCTGGATAGTAGGAGGAGGGTAGCTGGTGGAAGTGGAGCATGTAGCCCTTTTGGACTATGCTCAGTACCCAGGTATCCCCTGTGATGGCTGGCCACCTGTAGGCGTACAGGGTCAGCTGACCCCCTGTGCTGAGTGGAGCCACCGGCAGAGGAGAGGTTATGCTATGGAAGTCAAAACCCCGCTCCCTGCTGTGCAGGAGCTGGAGCCGGCGGCTTGGGGGTCTTCTGCCTACAGGGCCCATGCCCCTGCCCCTTGGCCTGCTGGCCTTGTTGGGGAGCTAGAGAGGCCCGATACCGAGGGTAGGATTTGTAGGCAGCACCCTTCCTCAGGAAAAAGGGCTTCTTTCCCGAGCCCTTCTTTTTTTGATAAGGGGCAGAAGTCTTTCTGGACAGCCTTGTCCTGGTGAGTGTCTCAGTCTCGATTTCTGCAGCCTTTTCAGTCATGGGCTTACCGAATAGGTTGTCACCCCGGCACGGGACATCGACCAACTCGTCCTGCACCCATGACTCTAGGTCCGATGACTGTAGCCAGGCCTGACAGCGTGCACCGATGCCGGCCGTGGCTACCCGGGCCAAAGCCTCAAAGCCATCATAGGCTGCTCAAGAGATAAACTTCAAGCACTCTCGGATCCCTGTCGACAAGGCTTTGAACCTCTGCAAGGGTTCCTCGGAGAGGCCAGCTGAGAACCCGGCAATCTCCTTTGCCAGCTCCCTTAAGTACATGCCCATGTACAGCTGGTAAGTCTGGACACGGCAAGATAGCAGAAAGCCCTGGAAGCACTCTCTACCGAAGGCATCCAGGTTCCGGGCCTCCCGGCCGGGGGGCACCAAGAAGTGCATCTTCTGACTCTTCAGGCAATGCATGGCCGATTCCACAACCATGGAATTGTGCAGTAGCTGCGCCTTTTGGAACCCAGGGCTTTTACGGACTCGATAAATGGAATAGACCTGTTTGCTAAGAACCGGCGCCGAGGCCGGTGCCTCCCACATATGGAAGAGCAGCCGTTCCAGCATCGGAGGAACTGGTACAGTAAAGGCTTCCTTCAGAGGAAAACCATACTGGAGGGCATAGAGCGTCCGCAGGGAATGCCAAAGCCTTGGCCATGTCCCTCATGAAGTCCGAGAACCAGGTATCCTCCGGGGGGGGGACCTTCTCCGAGGCTCCGACTCCAGGGAATCCAAAGGGACGCACCGGGTCCGGAAGGTGTCAGGAGACTCCTCGTCCTCCTTCTCCCATGCCAACTCCTCCGAGGATACGTCGAGCAGCTCCGCCTGGGTGGGCCTCGGTGCCACCCGCCCCAACACCGAGGGCACCGGCGTCGACAACCTTGGCCCCCGCACGGGAAGTCAAGGGGGACCTTGACTGAGGATCGACTCGAGACTTGATGGACTCGAGGATCGGCTCGGCCTCAGGGGTCAACGTAGATGTCGAGGTCCCGGTGGTCGGGGCAAATGCACCGGTCAGACCGGCGATCAGCACCCGCTGCAGTTCCATGAAGGCAGCCAAGTTGCTCTCCAAGGCCATCAGCCTGAGTCAGTACCGGTGTACCGAGCCCAGGCGGGAAGGGGAACCGGCATCAAACCGGATAAGAAAAAGCAAAAATCGCAGAAAAAAATCTACTTTTCCCGGGTGACACAAACTCACGTCCGTTGGGCTCCGCGGAAAAAGAAAGACTGAGCAAAATGGCACCCTTGGGCGGGAAGGGGACCGCACATGCGCGCTGCATTCCCAAAGGCTTTCTTTGAAAGCTGGGGAAATGCTCCGCACGAGGGCTCCGTCGGTGCCAAAGTCACCCAAATGTGAGGACTGACTTCCTGCTTGGTCCTGAAGAATTTGTTTTTTTCTCAGAAATTACTATGCCTAAATTACAGACATTTTTTGTTGTACCCCCCAGCTCCTCGTAAGAGGGGTTGTCACATAGCCACTACAGACTGAAAACAGCCATGAGTTGTTTGAGAAGCTGTTACTCAAAGCCATACAAAAACAGACCCATCTTGAGGCTGAGAATTCCCCATTATCCCCCCTTCAGCTAGATCATGCAGCCATACAAGATAGCCAGAAAATCAGTAGTGGCCAAAAAATTAAGGCAGAGTCCAAAATATCAGAATTTTAGAAAAGTACGTGTTATTGTCACTTTCATGGTCAAAAACTTTAAGAACCAAAGATATATATGTCATTTTCAAAGTTTTATTCAGGAAACAATATATGTGTCAATGTTTGATAGAATGTCCATGATTTTTCAGCACAGCCTGGATTCTTGTAGGCATACTATTAACTAGTGTTTTACAGTATACCGGAGTGATTTTGTTGACCCATATATGCTTGAGTATGTCCTTTAAATCTGCTTCTGAAGTTGGACGATGTGCTGCCACCTTTTACTTCATAAGATTCCAACAGTTTTCAATTACATTGAGATCCAGAGAGTTTGACGGCCAATTTGGTAGCAGTTCGATCTTGTTGTCCATGAACCTTTTTTTTTTTTTTTTTTTTTTTTTTTTTTTTTTTTTTACTGTTTTTGCAGTGTGACACGGTGCCGAGTCCTGCTGAAATATAGTTGTGCCAGAAACTTTTGTGTGTATTTTCATTCATTTTGATTCAGCATGAATATGTATTTTGCAGCATTTACTCTTTCACCTTTCTCAAAAATGTGCAGGCCACATTGTCCATTCGCCGAGATAAACACCCACCATCAGTCATGGTATGGGGTGGGGTGGGGTGGTAACAGTCTTGATCGTGTACTTCGGATTTAGTCTCTTGCCTTCTGGTCAACGGACGTAGTTGTAACCACTCCCACATACTTGTTGAAATGTACTTCCATCTGTGAACATTACCCTCTCCCACCATTCAGCAGATTTGTCTTTCATCTTGCTACAAAACTGTAGGCGTGCAGCAATTTGTTTCCTGGTCATCATAGGCTTCTTGGCAAGTCTTCTGGCCATGAGTTTGAATTCATCCACAAGCTGTCGTCGGACAGATCTGGCACTTATCTTTATTCCTCGATCATTAGCTAACTGAGCCACATGTTGAGATAAAGTATTGGACTAGATGTAATAATGCTTTTGAGGAATCGGTCATCTCATTCAGTAGTTATCCGTCTGTGCCCACATTTCGAACGACGTGTACGGCCACCTGATTTCAGAACATTCTGAACTGCACACCTTGATATATGCAAATGTTTTGCAATAACACATTGCGAATATCCTTCAGCATGGAGTGCGACAACTTGTCCCTTTACAAAGTCATTAATATCGCACTTTCTACACATCTTGATTGTATATTTTACATGTAACTTTCAATCTTTTCCTAGTTGTAAAAATTCAAAACTTCATCCAAGAAACCTACTACAGAGTGTAAGTAAACTAAAATGGACGCCAGACACATGGTGTGACTACTCGCCATGCTGATTAAATAAGTAAGCATGTGTGACATCTCCACAGTACATTATTTAACAATAAATTGTAGAAAAAGATACCTGCCTTAATTTTTTGGCCACTACTGTAGATCATGCAGCCATACAAGATAGCCAGAAAATCATGGAAGACATGGTAGAGGCAGCAAAATCAGCATTGAGTCCCAAAATTGCCAAAACAATGAATCAAGGCTTCTCCAATGCAAGCAGGGCCCAGCCACAGAGCTCACCTGACAGAGGTTTGCAAGCAGTATACCTCTGTACATCAAGCATTGTGGCAGAGCTCAACAGCAATCAAAAAAATTATGAAGAAAAAAAAACTTAATGAAAACAAACACCATAGCTAAAGATGGAAAGAGAATCCTTTTCCACTGTCAGGCTGACTAGAGAAACCCATGAAGGGCTGCCTGAGGTGTTTTTTGTTTTTTTTGTTTGTTTAACTCATTTAACACTAGGCCACTCCTCCACTCATGGAGTGGAGTGGCCTAGTGGTTGTGGCAAGGTACTTCAGGCCGGAAGGTCGGGGGTTCAAATCCTACTAGAGGACAGCAACTTTGGGCCGGAAGGACTGGGGTTTCTAGTCCCACAGGTGCTCCTTGTGGTCTTGGGCAAGCCACTTAACCCTCCATAGCCCATGTTCCCTGTAAAATAGTTATCTCCAAGTTATAATGCCCTGTTCAATGTAATTTCAGTTTGTTCAATGTAAACCGCACTGATGCAGAATAGCGCAGTATATAAGAGAATGTAAATAAATAAAATAAATAAATTCACTAAAGCAGCAAAATCAGAGCCAATTCAAACAGGAAAAGGAAAAAGAGAAAGAAAGCAGAATTTGCAGAAGACAAGGAGAGTGGGTCCTGGGCCCACAATTATCATCCCCACAGGGGCCCATGGGATCCTCCTGACTGCTCTCTGGCCCACTAGTTCTGGAACCCTTAGGTAGCAGCATTAGACACAGGGTAACTGTCGGCTTGAGATGACAATGGGTGTACCCATGCTCTGAGCAGATGCTGGGTGAAGGTCTCACACAAAAGGTCACAAGACAGTGATTTGGGCCAGGGGTGACAGGCCTTACTGCACTGCTATGCACATGCCTTGTCATCTGCTGGAGACAAACTATACTAGCAAGTCACAGCACTACAAAAGTGCAATGTGTGCCTTCAAGTCAATGCTGACTCCTGGCGACCCAGTAGCTCCTGAATTTTCTTGGCAATGTGACTGGAAGAAGATTGTCAGACCTTTCTTCTGAGGCAATGGAGGGTGAAGTGACTTACCCAAGGGCTGAAGGCATGCTAGTTAGAACACTGGCTTGGTAACGAAGCAACCAGGGTTCAATTCCCACTAGCACTCCTTGTGGCCTTGGGCAAGTCACTTAACCCTCCATTGCCAGGCCTTTCTTCCGAGGCAATCTACTTCCGGTCACACTGCCAAGAAAACCCAGGAGCTTCTTCTGGGTCGCCAGGAGTCAGGACTGACTCGAAGGCACACATTGCATTTTTATTCCTCCACTCATGAGCACATATACAGGTAATGTCACTGAAAGTTGTTAGTCTGCCTCCATCTGCTGACTGGGGAGCATGACCCATTTTTTTGGACTGATCTAACAAGATAAGAATAGCCATACATTTATCTTACTGCACAATGGCTGCTAACTTTGTATTAATGTTTAAAATCTTCATGTAAACAGCAATAGTCAAAAACAAAACTTGCTTCTAAAACACTCATTAAAAGACGCTCAACCTTATGTTCTTTGATTTAACTCTAATTTGAGATCTCACACAGATGCACAGGAGGAATAATTAACCTCTTTCAACATCTTGTTTCTGAAGATCTGCTAAAAATAAGTGGAAACTGCTAATTTCATGTTTAGTCTCTTTTGGGGCAGAATGGCATATGGTACAGAAAAGGTGAATATGATGGGAGCCATATGATCACAGGTGACCAGGTCAGACTGTTTTGTAGCCCATTAGGCTAGAAAGCTTGATCAAACTAACATTTGACTTACCCCATCTTGCTACCTTTTCTGTTATTTAATGTCAAAAAGCATATCCTAAATTAAGAAACCCAGTCAGCACAAAGACTTCAAAATGTTCAACTTACTCGGACCGTCGTCGAGCTTCCAGACCATCTGGCAGAAAGAGTTTTATTGTAGACACTATACATCCATGAGTAACTGTAAAGAGAAAAGAATTTGTGAAACTAAAGAAAATGAAATGAAAACCATACTGTCAGTGCTTAGATCAAGATTTACAGGAACGCAAAAGAACAAAACAGTACTAATCTTTATAGATAAAGCACTGCTGACTGCTAGAACACCAACAAATATAGGACATAAAGCATTAGTGCAACCTTGGATCCAGTTCATGCTGTTACACTTAGTCCTGCGCAAGATCTTTGACCTAACTGTTCACTGAATTTTAGTTATAAGCCTAACATACTTTAGTACAAGTCCTACAGCTTTAAGTCAATCATGCAGTTCGGTAGGTTTCATGGCTCTGCGTTCAGCACAGCTCTACAAAATACCCAGGAGCACTTCTTGGGCCTGGCTCAGGATTCTGTGGAGACCACATTCTCAACTACCTGGTAGGGGAGGAGTTTGCTTTTGCTCAAATGTGACACCTACTGGCCAGTTTCAGAGTGCAAATGAATTGGGTTCCAGAGAGTGCTGCACTCTGTGGCTCATGAGAAAAGACTTGCTGCAGTAGCTGGGCTGGGGGTTAAAAACAGAGAAAATAAAAGTTCTTTCCTATGGTTGTGTTCTTAGAAATTTGCATATAATTTTTATAGAACAATTATATTTTGCAAATTTCCTCAAACACAGCCGAGTCCATAGGTAGCATCATTTTAAACTATCACTGCAGTTGACACTAAAGTTTATAAACCAGTAGCCTGCATTTGTCCAACAGTTATTCTTCTAATGTAAATCAGTCATTCCTTTCCTGTAATGATTATACTCACAAGACCGTATCTGAAATGAGTCATTTTATTGGGCTGTTAAAACCTGGGAGAAAGAAACACTTGTGGTTTTACGCCTAAAAACTCATATGCTACTGGATGCTGTTATATCAACTCGGAATACATCGTCTCCATTCATTTGTTATAGCAGGGCTTGAAAACTCCTGGGCACTAGATCACTATGGCACCTATAATTTGTACTCGAGGCTGCGAAATCCTGGGCACCAAAGAGTTTTGCTTTTTTTTTTAAATGTCCCATCTCTGCCACAAAAACAAGTCATCCATGACTCAGCCCAAGTCTTAACCATACAGTGTAGACTCACACACTACTCTCATGACATCTGAGACTGCATGACGAGCCCAGCCCCTACCAAGCGGCCTAAACCCATGGCAACCTGCACCATACAAAAGGAAGACCCACTTTCATGTCAGCAGCACTGGCACTGCAGCAATGACAAAGGCAAAAGCTGCAGCAAGCAAAAAAGAAAACAATGAGAAGAGAGAGCCAGAAGCAAGGAAAAAAAAAGACAAAGTACTAGTGGAAGAAAAGGAAAAGGTAAAGATCAGAAGCATAAAAAAGGAAGGAAATGGAAATAGAAATAGAAAAAAATGTAACACACCACACTAAAGGCAGATACAAGAAAAAGGGCGTAAGCCCTACGCCTCCTAGAACCTAATGCCTGAAGTGGTGGTGGTGACTTGGACGATCGAGGCTCGAGTGAAATGGATCTTACCGAGGATGATAGAAAGAATCAAATGAATGGACTTTAAACGGGAGACTAAGAAAGGAGAATGGAGGAGGAAGAGCAGAAAACTGACAGAGGACATGGTAGAAAGGCTAAAGGAGAAAGAAGAAGAATGACGAGGAGAGGGGTGGCTGAGGAAGGAGGAAGGGAGAGAGGCAGCTGAAAGAGAGCAGGGCAGTGGGGGCAATTAGAATAAGGGACAACTGGGATGATGAGAGAAAGGGAGAGACTGGTAGAGACCTATACCATAGCTGACAGCTGCACCAAAATGATTTACTTCAGTTAGTTATCTGGGTTGGGAGGGGTGTGCAAGAAAGTGCTGGCATGCTGCTGACAACATGCTAAGAAAAGAGGGGCTTGCTGGTTTCTGCCACAGCAGTGGCACATTAGGAGCCTAATTCACTAAGCTCTCTTTTCCCATGAAAGCACAGTTACTTACCTGTAACAGGTGATCTCTGGGAACAGCAGGAATAAGTCTTCACATATGGGTACGTCGGTACCGACGGAGCCTGCACGGGAATGCTCCCCAGCATCCAATCAGAAAGCTTTTGGGAGCATCCCTCGCGCCTGCGCGCTGACTTCCCGCCCTTTCCACTTCTTCTCCTCAGTTGAGTATCATAGCTGAGACAAAGGAGAGAAAGAGGAAAGGAAGATAGATACAACTCCTAGGGGAGGTGGGTGGGTTGTGAAGACTTATTCCTGCTGTTCCCAGAGATCACCTGTTACAGGTAAGTAACTGTGCTATCTCCAGGAACAAGCAGGAATGAGGTCTTCACATATGGGGACTCCCTAGCTAGAGATGCCAGGGGGAGATCCCATAAAATGCATGTTCCTGGATCAGGAGTACATTTCCCACACAGGATCTCCAGCATCCCATGAGGGAATGGAGGGTAGGAGTAGAGAATAGAAGAGCTGTAAGGAAAACAGCAAACCCAAGGACTACAGAGAGGAGTCCATGGCATGTATGATAAGTACCATTAAAATCATTTAATGAACAGTTATAATATGGAGCTTACCTACTGGATTGTAGGAAGTAGAAAGCGTGATGGAGTCTACTGGATATGCAGTAGCGGAATCCTCAAGGTGACCTCACAGCAGTGAGGGTGAAGGTCCAGACCTGGAATTAGCAGGTGATCCAGGTGTCAACTGGGGTAGGATTAGAATGGCAGGTCTTCAATGGAAAGCTTTATGAGAAAAAGCTGAAAACTCTTTTAGGTACAGAGTCATAACACTGAGGATTAAAAGAAGACGACTGACAGATTTGGACAACTAGCCCAGTCTTGGAGGGAAGAAGGGTTATGGAAAAAAAGCCCATATTCCCAAGCAGAACAATGTGTACTCAAAAACAATGAAGAGGTACACTATCTTTCCTAGCTGATGAGAGATAGGGAAGATATTGAAGCTTTAACCTCCAGAACCTATGGTTGCTGGGTATGTTGAGACTGGCTAGAGTTTGTAAACTTCAGACTAGGACGAAGTGTCCCTTGCTTGGGCACCTCTGGATGATGGGCAGGAGAAGAGTGAAACCTTCTTTTCTTAGGTAAAGAAGGCTTGGTAGGACATTTCCTACCTCCTGGGGAAGAAGGCGGCTTAGAATGGTCTCCAGAAACAGGGAACTCAGTGGAGCAATGAGCAACCTGACGTAAAGCCTCCTTATTGAAGAGATTTTCTCCAGTACAAGGAGAATTACCCAGTGTATGTTGTGCCCATCTGTTCAAGTCAGAAGCTTGGAGCCAGGCTCTACGACGTGCTCCAATGGCAATAGCAGAGGATCTGCTAACAGACTTAAGAGTCTAGAGAAGCACAAGAAAGAAACCAAGAGATATTCCGGCTATGATTAAGAAGTAAGGAATAGTCAGCAGCCTTAGGCTCTGACAAAAAAGGAGTCAAAAGAGATAATTTCTTTGTGACCTCCTGGAGTGTTAGACTCATAAAATATATAAAAAAATAATTCTTGATGCCAGCATAGATGTTTGGAAGGTTTGACGTCCAAAGGCATCAAGTGCTCAAAAAGCACGACCTGGCAGATAAGAAGAATGCTTCTTCTTGCTTTTTACCTTCCTCATTGCTGATTCCACTACAATGGAATGATGGGGAAGTTGATTCTTTTGAAACCCTGGAGAGGGGGGCATCCGATACAGAACATTAGTTGCTGTAGAAGGTGAGGGAACCCTTAAAGGTGATTCCCATATTTTCAGAAGAAGATCCTGCAAAGAATGATGTAAAGGAAGCATTATATTTCCCTTTTCTGCAGGAGAGCCTTGGTTAAGATTACAGCCAGGGATAGGAATAGCAAGAAAGGTTGCCATGTCAAGGAGAAACTTCTGAAAAGAAGGATCTCCAATGGGAACCATCCCTGGGAAGGCTAAGGTTGAAGATGCAGCCTGAGCACCAGAGGATGTACTGGTCTGGTGCAGAAAAAGAACCTTACTAGATGGATAATGATACTGGCAGTCAAAATTTGAGGCAGTTAGTACTGCATCGTCTATGCCAGGTATTGATTCCAAACTAGGCATGGAAAGGATTGATGGCACCGATGTAACTGCAGGAATCGACATCGATACCGATAATGGCATCGAGCCCGTCATCGGAGGCTGCTCAAGCGGTACCGAGGTAACCAGAGAGTCTTGGTGAGTATCCTCGGTACTGCGTATCCGGAAACGACAAGGGTCGGTTCCAAGGCGCGTCGGTACCCAGTCATCTAGACTAGATATCGATTCCAGACTCGGCATCGAAGGGAGAGAGTCTATTGATGCATGTCTAGAGTGCACCGACGTCAGTGGTGGTACCGGCGATGCTGATACAGGGAAGTCACTCTGGGTCGTATCGATCGGTCCCGAAGGTACCGAGGACGCCAGATGACGATCCCTGGTGAAGAGTGGAACACTCGACACCGGTGCCGATGCCGGGGTATCGGTACCGCTCGAAGCGGATACCACCCCCAAGCATGGCTTAGATACAGGAAAGTCAATCTGGAACGTATCGACCGGTCCCGAAGGAACCGAGGATACCAGATGACGATCCCTGGTGAAGAGTGGAAAGCACAGTTACTTACCTGTAACAGGTGATCTCTGGGAACAGCAGGAATTAGTCCTCACATATGGGTACGTCGGTACCGACGGAGCCCGCGCGGGAAAGCTCCCCAGCTTCCCAGAAGGAAAGCTTTTGGGGCCTCCCACTGCGCATGCGCGCTGCCTTCCCGCCTTCCTGACCAACTCTCCTCAGTTCGAGTTTAAAGCTGAGATAATAGAGAGAGGAAAGGAAAGAGAGAGAGAGATACAACTCCTAGGGGAGGTGGGTGGGTTGTGAGGACTAATTCCTGCTGTTCCCAGAGATCACCTGTTACAGGTAAGTAACTGTGCTATCTCCAGGAACAAGCAGGAATAAGTCCTCACATATGGGGACTCCCTAGCTAAGATGCCCGGGAGAGCCCCTCAAGGGTATGAGACCCTGAAAGGTTCCTCATCGTCCTATGGATCTCAGGCATCCATTCAGGGAAGGTGGGCTGGAGTTGTTCAAGAATGGAACAGGTGTCTGAGGACAGCCTGACAAAACAAGGCATCCCGGCGGGAGTCCTTGTCCAAACAGTAATGGGCTGTAAAGGTATGAACCGAGGCCCAAGTAGCTGCTCAACAGATCTGGTCAATGGAGACAGAGTTTAGATGAGCCATAGAGGTGGCCATGGCCCTCACATTGTGAGCGGTGACATGGCTCTCCAGAGAAAGGTTCTTACTCTGGTAAGCAAAAGAGATACACTGAGCAATCCAATTGGAGAGTGTTCTTTTAGAGACTGGAAGTCCTAAATGACAAGGATCAAAAGCAACAAAAAGCTGAGAAGACTTTTGATGTTGCTGTGTCCTGTGGAGGTAAAAGGCAAGAGCTCCTTTACAATCTAGAGTATGAAGGGTCCTCTCTGCACTGGATGCATGAGGAGCTGGAAAAAAGACAGGTAAATATACCTCTTGATTAAGATGAAAAGGGGAGACCACTTTAGGCATAAAGTGGGGATTGGTCCTAAGGACCACCTTATCATGATGGAACCTTGTATAAGGTGGATTAGCCACTAGAGCTTGCAGTTCACTGATACGGCAAGCTGAGGTGACTGCAATAACAGTCCAAGAAAGAAATTTCAAGGAGGTAGTAGCTAAGGGTTCAAAGGGTGGCTTCATAAGCTGACCAAGAACCAAGTTTAAGTCCCATGCCACCGGAGGAGGTCGAATGGGAGGTTTAGTTAAGGTTAGGCCTCTCATGAATCTTGCAAGAAGAGGATGAGAGGAAACAGGTTGTCCATTGATGGGCTTAAGGGATGCTGCAATAGCACTCAAATGGACTCTTACTGAATTTGTTTTGAGTCCTGCATTGGAGAGATGCAGGAGATATTCCAAAAGAGAATTCAAAGGAAGTGCTAGAGGGTTAAGACCCTTTTGAGCACACCAAATGGAAAATCTTTTCCATTTAAAAGCATAAGAACGCCTAGTGGAAGGTTTCCTAGAGGCATGGAGGATATCCTTCACTTGCTGCGAAAGATTGAAGTGTTGAAGGTCTAGGCCTTCAGTAACCAAGCTCTGAGGTGAAGAGACTTGGGGTTTGGGTGCCACAAAGTCCCCTCCTCCTGAGACAGAAGGTCTGGAGCTGCTCCCAAGTCCAGGGAGGGGGCTTGGGAGAGATGCAGAAGTAGAGGGTACCACACTTGGCGTGGCCAGCGTGGAGCTATGAGGATCATGGACCCTTGATCCCTTTGAAGTTTGAACAGAGTCTTGGGAATCAAAGGAATGGGTGGAAAGGCATATAGGAAGCCCTGACCCCAATGAAAGAGGAAGGCATCCTTGGCCTGAACTCCCTGACACGGAATCCTGGAACAGAACCGGGGAAGTTTGGCATTCCACGGACTTGCAAAGAGGTCTATGTCCGGGGTCCCCCATTTCTGGAAGATTCTGAGTACCTGATCCATGTGCAGGGACCATTCGTGTGGAAGCAGAGCTCGACTGAGTCTGTCTGCCCAAGAGTTTTGGATTCCTGGAAGATATACTGCCAGGAGATGGATTTGATGCTCTCTGGCGAAGGCCCATAATCTTAGAGCTTCGTTGCAAAGCGACAGAGAGCCAGTCCCTCCTTGTTTGTTCATGTAAAACATGGCTACTTGATTGTCCGTATGAATAAGGACTGTCATGTTGCTGAGGAGGGTATGAAAAACTCAGAGCTAGAAGGATTGCTCGAAGTTCCAAGTGGTTGATTTGAAGGGTGGTCTCCTGTGGAGACCAAGTGCCCTGAGTGGAGAGATCTTGAAGATGAGCTCCCCAACCTGTTTGGGAGGCATCTGTTGTGAGGGTTGCTTGGGGCAACAATGGTTGAAAGGGGGCCCCCAACAACAGATTTTGAGTGGACATCCACCATTGGAGAGACCAAAAGAGACGTTTGGAGTTTGCTATTTGGCCTGAGAGAGCTCCTGATGCTTGAGTCCACTGGGTGGACAAAGTCCATTGAGCTGCTCTCATATGTAGGCGAGCATAGGGCACCACATGTACTGTGGAGGCCATGTGGCCTAATAGTTGTAGCATCTCCCTGGCAGTCAAGTGGCTTCTGGACTGAGTCTGGGAGGCTAAGTGCACTAGACGTTGGCAACGGGCCTGAGGAAGATAGGCCCTTGCAGTGGTGGTATCCAACCAGGCCCCTATGAATTCCAGGGACTGAGTAGGGGTGAGTTGAGACTTTGGCAGATTGATCACAAGTCCCAGATACTGCAGAATGTGTCTGGTGCGATCCAGGGAAGTCTGAGCCTCGGACTGAGATGGAGCTCGGATGAGCCAGTCGTCCAGGTATGGGAAGACAAAAATTCCCAGGGCTCGTAGAAATGCAGCTACTATTGCCATGCATTTCATAAATACCCTTGGAGCAGAGGCTAGACCGAAGGGAAGTACAGTCAAACCTCGGTTTTCATGATTAATCCGTTTGAAAAAGTCTGACTAAAACCGAAACGTATGAAAACTGAAGCAATATTTCCCATAAGAAATAATGTAAATCCAATTAATCCGTTCCAGACACCCAAAAATATTCACAAAAAATACATTTTATAGAGAATAACTATATTTTTACATACAGAAAACAATGAGAAATAAATATAAATGACTAATGAAATGGATAAATGAACATTTAACATCACTGAAAGCAAGCTAAGTACAGTACTGTACAGTACAGTATGTTAACATCTGGCCTTAGCCACCCCTGACAAGCTGCTGTGCCCAGCTCTCTTCGGAATCACATTGAATTCAGTCCATTAAAATACCTTTACATTATCTGCTCAATGCTTCAGAATGGCAGAAAATCTTAATGATATAGCTTCAGACGTACCCTGCAAGAGAAAGAACTGCCTCCCACATTCATGCAACATCTCCTGCTTACGTTGACAGCTTTTCTTCCCTGCTACCGGGACAAAATCTCAGTCAAAAGACGTTGAAAACCGAAGCAATGCATGAAAACCGGGACAAAATCTCAGTCAGAAAAGACGTTGAAAACCGAAACGTATGAAAACCGGGGCAAATGAAAACCGAGGTTTGACTGTACTCTGTATTGGAAATGTTTTCCCTGGAACAGAAACCGTAGGAATTTTCTGTGGGATGGATGGATGAGTATATGTGTGTACGCATCCTTGAGATCTAGAGAACAAAGCCAATCCTGACTCTGTAGGTATGGAAGGAGAGTACCTAGAGAAAGCATCTTGAATTTCTCCTTGCATAGGAATTTGTTCAATTCTCTGATATCTAGAATAGGTCTGTACCCCCCCTGTTTTCTTGGGAATGAGAAAATAAGGAGAGTAAAACCCTGACCCCTGTTGAAGAAGAGGAACCTCTTCTATTGCCCTTTGGGCGAGAAGGGTGGTCACCTCCTGACCTAACAGGTTCAGGAGAGATGGGGGAGAATTGAAACATCTCACCATGGTATGGGGAGGAAGGCTGGAGAAATGTAGTTTGTAGCCCTCTCTGATGATAGAGAGGGTCCATTGTTCTGATGTGATTTGCTCCCATCTGGGAGCAAAATGAGTTAACCTTCCTGGAATGGTTAGAGGTTCTGGATGTTTTAGAGCCAGAAAGGTTAAGTTCTCTAGAGTTAAGACAAAAACCCTGAGGGGGTTGGGACTGCTGGGCTGTAGCAGCCCCTGCAGGTTTTGCCCTGGCCTGTTTAGGCTGCTGACGCTTAGGAGCAAAGCGAGCTGCAGAAGATTGTTGGCCAGTATTTGTAGCAAATCTGGCCTTCTTATAGAAAGGCTTCTTGAAAGATTTTTTCTTGACAGGGGCAGAGGTAGACTTAGAAAGTCTATCTAAAGCAGCATTTTCTGCATCCATTTGGGTGGCTTTGATTTGCCACTCCTTACCAAACAGATTCTCACCTGTACAGGGCAGATTTCCCAACCCATCCTGGACCCAGGGTTCTAGGTCAGAGGCCTGGAGCCAAGCAATTCTGCGAGCCGCTATGGCAATACCTGAGGCTCTGCTAGCACCCTCAAAGGAGTCAAAGGCTGCTCTGTTGGAGAACTTTGAAATATCTTGGGTATGCTTTAGCAAAAGGAGGAACTCCTCCTTTCTATCCTCTGGGATAAAGGGGAGAAAATGGCGTATTTTCAATGCAATCTCCTTCAGAAACATGCCCATATAGAGGCTGTATGAATTGATTCTGGCAATAAGCATACTTGCTTGGAAGATTTTTCTACCAAAAGCATCCAAAGTCCTACATTCTCTCCCTGGAGGAGTAGAAGAGTGTCTTTTGGTACTCTTTATCCTTTTCATAGCTGACTGCACCACAATAGAGTGGTGAGGGAGCTGAGTTTTTTGAAAACCAGGAGAAGGAGGGACACGATACATGGTGTCCAAACGACGAGAATGTGGAGATAGGGTGAGAGGAGTCTCCCATAAGTCCATCATGTGTTCCTGAAGAATTTCATGAATGGGCAAGGTGACTGCCTCTTTGGGAACCTTAGAGTATCCTAAAATATCTAATTTTTTTGCTCTAGGTTCTTTTTCAGAGGTTACTGAAATAGAGAGACCTTTAGCTACTTCAATGATGAAGTCTTGAAAGGACAAATCCTCTGGAGGAGACATTCTCCTCTTTGGAGAAGAGGGCTCTTCAGGTAGAGTTAGGGATACTTCAGCAGAGTCATCTGATGAATCAGAATCATCAGAAGACTCGAAGTATCGTCTATTTGCTTCCAGGGATCGATAAGCGTATCGACCGGTATCGACATCGGGGGTACCTGGAACCGGATCGGTATCGGGGAAAACCCTGGAACCGGGAACCGGAATCGGTATCCTGGTCGATGTGGATGCCCTGGGTACCGGTATCGGTTGTGGTACCGGAACCGGAGTCGGTACCGCTGGCTGCAGTACCGAGGGTGTCGCAGCTCTAATAAAAGCCATAATGGCCTGCTGCATGGATTGAACTGTATGATCCATAGACGCCACGACTGTCTGGATGTCGGTACCGGAAGATTGAGCCAGTACCCCAGAGCAGTCTAACAGGTGATCGGTCGAGGCCGTGCCATCGATGTCAACCTGTAACCCCATAGGAGGAGCTTTGGAAGCCGGAGCTTCCCGCCGGGGTTGTTTGGCTGGGGCAGGGTCCTCAGGGTCAAGCCCGGGGGCATCTCAATACTTGGAGGGAGATTTGCCCTTTGAGGACCTGCCAGAGGAATGTTTGGTTACCTGAGATCCATCAGGAGAGGAAGACCTGGAAGATGTCGATGCTGGAGTATCTGTAGAAAACAGCATGTGAAACTTGGCTGCCCGGTTTTGTAAGCCACGTTTAGACATCAAAGAACAGGATGGGCAATCCGGAATGGGTGTCTGTGACTGATATAGTACCGCTACACTTGGTGCATTTTTTTAAAACCAGAGGCTTGTTTCTCCATGAGGGAGAATTCTGTGAAGGCCTAGAGGCCTCACAGAACAAACACACCAAGTGGGGAAAAATAAGATTTTTTTTTATTTTTTATTTTTTTTTTAAAGAATAAAGAAAAAAGACCGGCGGTACCGGTCCGGAATCAGGGAAGGCAGATACGCGGCCAAAGAAACAAATTAAAATAACTTCTTCAGCGGTGACAGGAACACGACCTGCTGGCTCCGCGGAAAAAGAAGAACTGAGGAGAGTTGGGCGGGAAGGCAGCGCGCATGCGCAGTGGGAGGCCCCAAAAGCTTTCCTTCTGGGAAGCTGGGGAGCTTTCCCGCGCGGGCTCCGTCGGTACCGACGTACCCATATGTGAGGACTTATTCCTGCTTGTTCCTGGAGATCACTCGATACCGGTGCTGGTGCCGGGGGTATCGGTAACGCTCGAAGCAGATACCACCCCCGAGCACGGCTCAGGTATGTTCTGTGAGGGGTGAGCCCCAGGAACAACCTGAAACCCCTGAAATGCTTTGGAACCCGAAGACTCCCGCCAGGGTTTTAATGCCAATGGGGTCTTGAGGGCAAGGCCAGAGCCGTCATCATGCGTGGCATGAGACCTACCACTCAACGATTGGCAAGTCTTAACAGACTGTTTGTGGGTTACCTGATCCTGTAGAGAAGAAAACCCCGGTGCCCTCACTGCAGGAGGGAAAACGGTATCGAGGGAAACTCGAAAGAGGGAAGGTCTTCTCTCAGCATTGCAGCCTGATAGTTCAGGGGAAAAAAGGGTCAGGACCCAAACAGGTTAGGCACCAGAGATTGGAGTCTAAAAAGAAAACTGTGTTTCCACAGTGAAGGCACTTCTTAGGAGAAGAAGGCTCCATGATGGAGAGGCCTTGTAGGTCCAAAAGGTTAAGACAGAAACAGAGGGAAAAATCTCTGAGTCTAAGAAAAAAGAAAGAAAAAAAAACACTGGCGGTACCAGTATCGGCGGGAAAAACAGCCACGACCACAAGAAAACAAGAAATGAAGTATTTAAAGAAAAAAGTTTCTGCGGTGACAGGAGGACGTCCTGCCGGCTCCGCGGAAAAACGAAAACTGAGGAAAAGAAGTGGAAAGGGCGGGAAGTCAGCGAGCAGGTGCGAGGGATGCTCCCAAAAGCTTTCTGATTGGATGCTGGGGAGCATTCCCATGCAGGCTCCGTCGGTACCGACATACCCATATGTGAAGACTCATTCCTGCTTGTTCCTGGAGATAATAAGATACGAAAGTGGTCTTAGGCACCAAAGGAGTTGCGGCAGACATCTTAAAAGGATGCCCTTTCCTCCCCCACTCCTGAACTTTGATTGTGATAACAGGGTATAGGGGAAGGGGTGAGGTCTCAGCTGCTGGCTTCTAAGTTACTGGGTTGACTCATACACTGAACAAAAATTTATCATGGCCTGTATTACAGCATGCAAAAAGAGTAGTAGGTAATACCCAAAAAAAGAAAAAAGGATGGACTCTATGACTATTCAAATTCTAATCTCAAGACAAAAAGAAATACAAGTAAAGCATAATTACTCACCTGTAACAGGTGATCTCCAGGAACAGCAGGAAATAAGTCTTCACATATGGGTATTGTCGGCACCAACAGAGCCTGCACAGGAACGTTCCCCAGCGACCAACAGGAAAGCTTTGGGGAGCATCCCACAGTGCCTGCGTGCTGCCTTCCCAACTCTCCCTCTTCAGTTGAGTTTATAGCTGAGAACAAAGGAGAGAAGTAGACAAAGAGAGAGATAGAGAACTCCTAGGGGAGGTGGGCGGGTTGTGAAGACTTAAATTCCTGCTGTTCCTAGAGATCACCTGTTACAGGTAACTACGCTATCTCCAAGAACAAGCAGGAATGTAGTCTTCACATATGGGGACTCCCCAGCTGAGAGATGCCAGGGGAATTACCCCAGCAAGCTGCGAACCCCAGGAGAGATGGGTCATGCTTCCTCCCATGGATCTCTGGCATCGAAACCCAGGACGGCAGGTAGGAGTTGCACTGTCTGAAAGAGATGCTGGAGAACAGCCTGGCCAAACGAGGCATCCCGACAGGAGCCCTTGTCTAAGCAATAGTGGGCTGTAAAGGTGTGTACCGAAGCCCAAGTGGCTGCTCTACAGATGTCGTCAATGGACAAAGAACGAAGATTAGCCATAGAGCAGGGGTCTCAAACTCCAGTCCTGGAGGGCCGCAAACCAGTCAGGTTTTCAGGGCATCCCTAATGAATATGCATGAGATATATTTGCATGCACTGCCCCATTGTATGGAAATATATCTCATGCATATTCATTAGGAGTGCCCTGAAAACCTGACTGGTTTGCTGCCCTCCAGGACAGGAGTTTGAGACCACTGCCATAGAGGCTGCCATTGTTCTCACATTGTGAGCTGTGACATGGCCTTCAAGAGAAAGTCCCTTACTCTCATATGCAAAGGATATGCAATTTGCAATCCACCTAGAGAGTGTTCTTTTGGAAACTGGAAGTCCCAAATGACTAGAATCAAAAGCAACAAACAGCTGAGAAGATTTTCTATGTTGCTTAGTTCTTTGAAGGTAAAAAGCCAAGGCTCTTTTACAATCTAAAAAGTATGAAGATTCCTTTCTGCATTAGAGACATGAGGCCTAGGGAAGAATACAGGAAGGTAAACCGCTTGGTTTAAATGAAAAGGCGAAACCACCTTTGGCATAAAGTGAGGATGAGTCCTAGGAACTACCTTATCATGGTGAAATTTTGTATAAGGAGAATCCACCACTAAAGCCTGTAACTCACTGATGCGTCTTGCAAAAGTGAGGGCAACTAGGAAGATGACCTTCCAGGAAAAAAACTTTACAGCTGTAGTGGCTAAAGGCTCAAAGGGCGGTTTTATGAGCTGCCCAAGAACAAGATTCAGATCCCATGCCACCAGCGGTGGCTTAATGGGAGGTTTTGTTAAGAGTAGACCTCTCATAAATCTTGCTACGAGTGGATGAGAGGAAATAGGTTGTCCATCCAAAGGTTCGTGAAAAGCAGCAATGGCACTAAGATGGACCCTTACTGAACTGGTTTTAAGACCAGAATCTGATAAATGGAGATACTCCAGAAGTGATTCCACAGGCAATGTATGGGGGTTAAGTCCCCTCTGAGAACTCCATACAGAGAATCTCTTCCACTTAAAAGCATAGGATCGCCTTTACCTGTTGAGACAGGTTGATATCCGGGAATCCTAGGCTTTCAGTAACCAGGCCCTGAGGTGCAGGGACTGGGGGTTCGGGTGCAATAGCATCCCGTTCTCCTGGGAAAGAAGATCTGGAGCACATCCCAACTCCAGAGGTGTGGCTTGAGAGAGACGCAGAAGCAGAGGATACTATGTCTGCCGTGGCCAACGTGAAGCTGAGTATCATATGACCTCTGTCTCTCTGAAGCTTGAACAAAGTTTTGGGAATGAGGGGAATGGGTGGGAAGGCATAGAGGAAGTCCCGACCCCAGTGGAGGAGGAAAGCATCCCTTGCCTGACAGTTTTGAGCCGGAATACTGGAACAGAATTGGGGAAGTTTGGCATTCTGTGGACTTGCAAAGAGGTCTACATCTGGCGTTCTCCAGATTCGAAACACTCGAGCAAGCTGGTTTGAGTGCAGATACCATTCGTGTGGCAGCAGTATTTGACTGAGTTTGTCTGCCCAAAGATTTTGAATGCCCGGAAGATATACCACTAGAAGGTGGATTTGAAGCTCTCTGGCAAGGGCCCACAGTCGTAAAGCTTTATTGCATAACAGAGAGCCTGTTCCGCCCTGCTTGTTCACACAGAACATGGCTACTTGATTGTCGGTCTGGACCAGAACTGTCTTGCAGCTGAGATGGGTCTGAAAAACTCGGATAGCATGGAAAATGGCTCCGAGTTCTAGGAGGTTTATGTGAAGACAAGCCTCCTGTGGGGTTCAGAGACCCTGAGTTGAGAGATCGTGCAAGTGAGCCCCCCAACCCAACTTGGATGCATCTGTTAGGGTGGTTTGGTTTCCAGCGATTGCCACCATTGCAGGGACGAAATGAGACGTGTGGAGTTTCTGATTTTGTCCGTTAGCCAACCCGAGGCCTGTGTCCACTGAGAGGATAGGGTCCACTGGGCTGCTTGCATATGAAGGCGAGCATAGGGAACCACATGGATAGTGGATGCCATATGCCCCAGAAGCTGAAGCATCTCCTGAGCAGTCAGGAAAACTTTCATAGCTGCTTGGGAGGCCAGCTGTACTATACGAAGACAACGTGGCTGTGGCAGGAAAGCCCTTGACTGCCTTTGTCTAGACAAGCCCCTATGAATTCTAGAGATTGAGAAGGGGTGAGGTGAGATTCTGGGAGGTTTATGACCAGTCCCAAATACCAAAGGAGTCGCATAGAGCGAGAAAGAGTGAAGCTGGTTTCTGGAGCTGTTGATGCTCGGATGAGCCAGTCGTCTAAGTAGGGGAAGATGAATATTCCTAGAGTTCTCAGGAATGCTGCTATTACTGCCATGCATTTTGTGAAGCCTCTTGGGGCAGAAGCCAAACCAAAGGGAAGAACTCTGTATTGGAAGTGTCTTCCCTGGAAAAGGAATCAAAGGAATTTCCTGTGATCTGCATGGATGAAAATATGCATCCTTAAGATCTAGAGAACATAACCAGTCCTGACTCTGAAGGTATGGCAGGAGTTTTCCCAAGGGAGATCATTTTGAATTTTTCCCGGAACAGATACTTGTTTAATTCTCTGGAGGTCCAGTATAGGCCTGTGTCCCCCTGTTTTCTTTGGTATGAGAAAGTAGGGGGGAATAGAACCCCATACCCTGTTGGGGTATGGGTACCTCTTCTATTGCTCCCTGAGCAAGAAGTGATGCGACCTCCTGACCCAAGAGATTGGTGACAGGGACCTGAGAATTGAACTGTCTTATGATTGTAGGAGGGGTCATGCTGTGAAAATGAAATTTGTACCCCTCTCGTACAATGGACAGAGTCCAGTTTTCTGATGTTATTTGTTGCCATCTTCTGGCAAAATGGCATAACCTGCCCGGGATAGTAAGGGGTTCTGGACCTTTCAGGGGCAGAAAGACTAAGTTCTCTAGGAAGGAGTCAAAGCCCCTGAGGAGGCTGAGTCTGCTGAGCCGGTTGAGCTCTAGGAACGTGGCTTCCTCTGCTGTCTGGTCTGTTGCTGCCCCTTTTGGAAAACATGAACTGGACAGTGTCCCTGATGGGTGTAAGATGGGTACAATTTCTTCTTCTTGTTGAAAAAGGGTTTCTTGACTGACCTTTTCTTTGCTGGGTTGGCTGTAGACTTTGATAGTCTGTTCAAGGTAGTATTTTCAGATTCAATTTGATTGGCCTTGTCTTGCCAATCCTTGCCAAGGAGATTTTCTCCTGTGTAAAGGATGTTTCCCAGTTTATCTTGTACCCATTGTTTTAAGTCTGATGCCTGAAGCCAGGCAATACGACGTGCACCGATGGAAATAGCAGAGGTTCTGCTAATGCATTCAAAGCAATCAAAGGTTGCACAGTTCATAAACTTAGAGACATCCTGGGCATGTTTGACCAGAGTAAGGAATTCCCCCCTTTTTTCCTCAGGGAGAAGAGGGCTCATGAGCTCCAAGTCTCCTGCAACCTCCTTGAGGAACATTCCCATATAGAGAATGTAGGAGCTGATCCTGGCTGACAACATGGAGGATTGGAAGCATCAAGGCCCAAAGACATCAAGTGTCCTCGATTCATGGCTTGGAGGACTAGAAGAATGCGTTTTAACACTTAATTCTACGCATCGCCGATTCCACTACCATTGAATGGTGTGGTAACTGAGTCTTTTGAAAACCAGGACAGTTTGGAACTCGGTACATGGTATCGAGTCTTCAAGAGTGTGGAGACACCATTAAAGGAGTTTCCCACATTCTTAGCATAAGATCATGCAAGATCCTATGAATGGGCAGAGTAGCTGCCTCTTTAGGAGCCTTAGGGTATTGAAGAATTTGTAATTCTTCTGCTCTGGGCTCTGGTACCGGTAGAGTCATCGGAATCAGAGGATTCAAAATATCTCTGCGCCGGTTGTTTCTGCAACGCACGGTACCGGTACCACTCGAAGTCTGTATCAGGGTGTCTCGGTACCGGTCTGTCCATACTTGAGATAGACTCAAGGCTCGGCATGGGGGGGGGGGAGTATACCAGCCAAGGCACTCGGTACTGGTACCGATGTCGGTACCGATACCTGTGGAACCATCTGTAGCGGTCTTAGCTGCTAAGAGGGTTCGATAGCGAGGATTCTCTGATCCATCGCTCCTGCCGATGCCTGGGTGTCTGTACTGGTGGGAAGCGGCTACGACCCCAGAATATGGCAACAGTAGTTCTGCAGAGGTGGAAGCCTCTGGAACATTCTGGAGCCCTGTTAATGCTTTGGAGACCGAGGCCTCCCGCTGGGGCTGTTTTGCCAGTGAACTTTCCTCAAGGGCAACACCAGTGGCAATACCTGGAAGGAGATCTATCCTTTGAGGACCGGCCAGTCTTAGAAGACTTAGGTTTAGTTACCTGAGATCCATGGGAGGAAGATGAAGCCCTGGAAGACGTCGATACAACTGACATCGCATCTGCGGCAAAAAGGGTACTGAGTTTTGCAGCTGTATTCTGCAGGCCCCTCTTGGTCATCTTTCTGCAGGAGAGACACACCGATGGAGAATGGTCAGGACCTAAACACTTAAGACACCATTCATGGGTGTCAGTGACAGATTTGGTAGCACATTTAGAACATTTCTTGAAACCACTAGCTGGTTTCTCCATGTTTGAAGAAAACTGGGCATAGTGCCCAAAATGGCGCCTAGCACCGAAAGGGGAAAGACCCCTGAAAGAAAATCTTTTAGAAAGCTAGTTTTTTGGTTTTGGGGTTTGTTTGTTTTTTGTTTGTTTTTAAAGAAAAGGGAACCGGCGGTACCGGTAGGTGTCAAATGAAGGCAGCCATGACCACAAAAAAACAAAAGAATAAGAATAAATTTTCTGCGGCGACTGGGTATGCGACCTGTCGGCTCCGCGGAAAACAAAGAACTGAAGAGGGAGGGTTGGAAAGGCGGGAAGGCAGCACGCAGGTGCTGTGGGATGCTCCCACAAAAGCTTTCCTATTGGACGCTGAGAGCGTTACCGCGCAGGCTCCATCGGTACTGAAAATACCCATATGTGAAGACTACATTCCTGCTTGTTCCTGGAGATTTACCCTTTCCACAAAAATAATCATATTAAATTAGGTCAAACTGCTAGGGTTAGCTAAGGATTCTCTGCAATAAAAAAAAACACACAGCAAGGTGCCTAGCCAAGATTCATTATTTGAGAACTGTGGGAATGGAGCAGCCTGTTGGGTAGAACAGCAGCCTGGAAACCAGGATACCAGAGCTCCAATTCTGCTTTTCATATTGAGCCTCCCTGTGACACTTGTGAGACAATGCACAGACTGTCCACTTTGGAGTAAAATTTTCAGAAACTGTTTACCTGCAGACTTTCACCAAATTTTAAAAAGAAATAGTTTGTAAGTAATTTCACTTTGAAAATTGTTGCAGATGCAAAGTACCTATAGACTTTTTCACTTGCTTTTTTATGGGTAGAATTTTTAATGGAAAAAAACTGCATGTAGATATGAAACTTCAAAATGTATACAGCTAGTCCTCACTTAACGACCTACCTGTTTAGCGACCGCTCGCACTTGCGACCATCGCTTCGCCATTACGACCGCTCACACTTACGACCATATCACCGACGGTGAGCGGTCGTAACGGCAAAGCGATGGTCGTAGGTGCGAGCTCTCACAGTCATTCCTGCTTGTTCATGTTTTCCCTCATCTGTCCTGGTGTTCCCTTTTATCAGGTATGTCTGCACTTGCTTTTGTCAGCGTCGATTTCTCCTGCGCAGGATCCCATAAGCTGAAGTATGCCTTTCCTCGCTTAACGACCAATTCGCTTAACGACCGGGTCGTTGTAACGGAACTCGGTCGTTAAGCGAGGAATGGCTGTATATATTATTTTACAATCCCATGCTAAATATACCTCCAGAATCACCCCCACCAACTGTATCTAATAAGCATATTGTGGAACACTGCTCACACTTAGTCAGATTGAGCAAGTATGATTTTCAAATATCCAATTTATCGATGTAAACATTCCATTACTACTTCCTGAGATGATTCCTCTTCTTCTAGCTCCAGGACTGAAGAATAGGTATGCAGCCCTGGAAGTGGAAAAACAATCCCAGGAAAGAGAAGTAACTGAACTCAAACCCTAAAGCCTGCAGGATCAGGATAAGCCTGAAGGGTAGTGGTTATTGCTGCCTCCTTCTGAGGGCATGGAGGCATCTATCTGCTGACTACATAAGATGCCACAGAAAACTTGATCTCTGTCAAGATCCAAGATATGACGAATAGATTACCAAGACTAATCAAGCCTACTGGACTACTATCTGTTGCTGCTCATATATGCTGGAATGAATGGTACTGCTAGGTACCCCCAGGAATGTTTCAAAAGTTACTTCTTGGCTTTGAGAGAGAAGGTGAAACAGATAAGTAGCATCCTCCTCTTTCTTTCAGTCAAGGATAAAAGCCATGGCAAATATACTCGCATTGTGGAGATGAATGCATGGCTACGTAGCTAGCATCAGTAAGAGCATTATAGCTTCCTGAACCATGGGATGATATTCCAAAGACTTGAGCAGATGTTCCTAACCAGCAGATGGAGACAGAAGACCACAGTTTTGTTTTGACACAAATCACTGCAGTTATGGCGTGCCGCAAATGAAGCACTTGCTACTATCATAAATATCAAAGTAGCCAGCAAAGTTGCTACATACCTTATGAGATTTGTGCCATGGCTGAGCAACTGATAACAAGCTGATGAAAATTATTATTAATACTTGACAAAGCATATGCACAGAATTAAATACATCAAAAACAGAAGCCTTCCAGCAGGAAGCTGCTCCAGACATAAGAGCGGAAACAGATCAGATAAATTGCCTGGGCCCCAGAAGGTTAAAAAAAAATAAGCACACTTTGATGTGTGGAGATACAAACGTCACAGAGACCAAATATAACATTACTTGTAAGATCATAATTTACAAGCTTAGTCTGCTTTATCACCTGCAATGACATGACTACCGTGAGCCATGCACTGGATCTTGTCCTAATTGGATTATTGCAATATATTGTAAGTTGGACTGCATTAGAAAGTGTTAAAATGCTTGCTGTTGGTTCAAACAAACAGCTGTAAGGACAATAGGGAGACTGATGATGTATTATTCCATCTCATGCTTATCATGAGGTCCTTTCCCTGACTGCTTATCTCATGCTGGATGCAGCTCAAGACGATAGCAAGTTTATTTACCTGAAACAGGGAGTTCTCTGTGGACAGCAGGATAAATCAGCCACACCTAGTGATGTCATCTGACAGAACCAAGGACGGAAGTGCTCTCCTGAACTCAGAAAGGTGAGCCTGAGCACACGCCAAGGTAGCCCTACCCCCAGGCCCACTCTAGCTGGCTCAGTGTCCCCCTAGCTGAGGAGGTTTGCTGCTAGGTAGGCAGTGCCATGGTCGCGAGACTGACCTCATCCAGGGGAGGTGGCAGGTATGTGTGCCTGACTTATCTTGCTGCCCACTGAGAATCCCCGTTACAGGTAGGTAACCTCACTTTCTCCTTGAACAAGTAGGATGCGTCAGTCACACTTGGTGCCTCCCAAACTGCGCCAGTGGCACATGTTGTGGTTGAAGAGCGTAGGGAGGGATAGTGGCCCATACCATGATGACTGTGCAACTTGACATAGCATAAAGAGGTCTTACTGCACAACGTGCAGACACACCAGAACACTTGCGACAACACAGCACTTCGAACAGGGGTACATATGTAACAGGGCAACCAGAACATAATTTAACATGGCCAACCTGAAACAAACCAGGCTGTCAAGGAAAGCATTGTGAGGTTGGAGTGTAGGATGGCCCGACTGTCCTGAGTGATGAGCACCGGTTTCAGCAACAGGTGCAATGGTGTTTCCATGGCCAAGCAGCACAGGTAGGGGAAGCACATCTGTCTCGGCCAGTGGGGTGCGATGAGGATGGCACAAGCCTTGTCTTGAGCTATCTGCTGCATGGTCTTGGAGATGAGTAGAATGGATGGAAAGACATACACTAGAGACCACTCCCCCTACAACACATCGAAGGTATCTGAGGCTAGGCTCTTTGAGGATGGGCACTTGGAGCATAAGTAGGGGCACTCTGCATTGTCCTGAGGTGAAGAGGTCCACCTTCGAACGGCATTGGAAGAGGGACTCTCCTACCTGGGGAACCAGCATCCATTCATGTTGGTCCAGCTGGTGGCTCAGTTTGTCCGCTAGGATGTTTTGCACGCCAGGCGGGTAGGATGCTTGCAGCAGGCATTGTTTGGAGAAGGCAAAGGCCAAGCATTAGAATGTTTCCATGCAGAGGGCGAGGGACCTCACCCCTCCATGTTTGTTGATGTAGAACATGGATACCTGGTTGTCCGTTTGGATGAGGACAGTCTTGCAGTTGATATGCTGGTGCAAGGCCTTCAGTGCTAGTCAGATCGCCCAAAGTGCCAATAGGTTGATGTGTTGCATCCACTCCTGCAGTCCAGGTCCCTTAGGTGCGCAGGTGGCTCATGTGGGCCCCCAGCCAGTGGTTGAGGCGTCAGTGGTGATGACTGCTTGGGGTGGTCACTGCTGGAGGGGCCTGCCCTCCTGGAGGTTTTCTGGATGGGTCCACCATAGCAGGGACCTCAAGATCTTAATCGAGAAGGATGTGTGTATTTATTTAATTGGATTTAATATACCGTTTTTCTACCAGTCAAAATGGTTTACATAGAACAAAGGAAAGGTTTACAATGAACAATTAAACACGCAGTTAAACAGAGAACTTAAAAACAGTGGAACAGTAAGTAACCGCATATAACAGGGGAGAGGAGAACTATGAACAATACAACTCTAGAACCTATATTACAAAATCTTGGAGATCAAGGTATGCAGTGAGGGGGGTTATGATGTAGAGGTGCTTTACAGATGGGGATGCGGGAAGTGAAATGGAGTGGACTAGAAGTGAGGAGACGACGCAACATAGTACTCTTCAAAGGGGTGCGTCTTGAGGTGCTTTTTGAATAATTTGTGGGATGGAATGCTTCGTATGGTAGGAGGAAGTTGGTTCCAGAGGGAGGGAGCTTAGAATTCAAAGGTTCTTGTGGAAGTACATTGTGAGCTTTTCAGTATCTGAAGCAGTGGGATAAAAAGATTCAGTGTATTCTGCCTACGCAGTCTACTGGTGGTTAGATATCGAATGAGCACTTGGAGATGTTCAGAGGAGTTGGTGATGGCTTTATGGGTGATCGTGAGAACTTTGAACTTGATTCTAGATATGACAGGGAGCCAGTGGAGGGATTTCAGTATGGCAGTAATATGAGGATGTCTGGAGACACACTCGTATTACTCCCATAATATGAGACAGCAGCTAGGTGTATTGGTGCCAATGGAGGCGAAGGTGCCATTGTAGCTGGCACCTGTGTCGTCACTGGCCCAAGAGTCGGAGGAGGGTGAGGGCGATGGCTAGGCTGCATGTTGAGACACTGTGGGCTAGGGACATGATTGATACCACGGCCACCAGAATGTACCTCCTGGCACACTGGGTGAGCACAATGTCCAATCCAATAAACTCCAGGCGTTCGGTGGGGTTGAGGTGGGACTTCTGATGGTTCACCAGGAATCCTAAGGTGGTCAAGAGGGATACAGTCCACTCGACTGCCGCTTGTGCTCCTTGTGGTGATGGGGCTGCAAGAAGCCAGTCATCGAGGTACAGGAAGATGCAGACTCCTTGTATGCAGAGGTGGACGCCATCACAGCAACATACTTGGTGAACACCCTCAGGGCTAGGGACAGGCCAAAGGGGAGAACCCAGTACTAGTAATGGGTGCCCAGCACCTGGAAGTGCAAGTACTGACTGTGTGATTCGTGGATGGGGATGTGTGTGTGTATAAGAACATAAGAACATAAGATATGCCATACTGGGTCAGACCAAGGTCCATCAAGCCCAGTATTCTGTTTCCAACAGTGGCCAATCTAGGTCATATGAACCTAGCAGTTTCCCCAAGAGACACAAGTTCCACAATGCTTGTACTTGGTCAAGCATTGATATCTTCGGTCACTTCTTAATAATGGTTTATGGACCTTTCCTCCAGGAACTTGTCCAAACCTTTTTTAAACCCAGCTACACTAACAGCCTTTACTACATCCTCCGGTAATAAATTCCAGAGTTTGATTACACGTTGAGTGAAAAAATATTTTCTTTTATTAGTCTTAAATAGTTTACCCTGTAGCTTCATTGCATGTCCCCTAGTCTTTCTATATTCTGATAATGTAAACAATCGATCTACGTTTACCCGTTCCACTCCGTTCATTAATTTATAGACTTCTATCATATCTCCCCTCAGCCGTCTCTTTTCCAGGTTAAAGAGCCCTAACCTTTTTAGCCTTTCCTCATAGGAGTATCCTTCCATCCCCTTTACCATTTTGGTGGCTCTTCTCTGAACCTTTTCTAAAATCGCTATATCCTTTTTAAGATACGGCGACCAGAATTGCACACAATATTCAAGGTGCGGTCTCACCATGGAACGATATAGAGGCATTAAAATATCTTTTATTTTCCATTCCTTTCCTTATCATACATAGCATTCTATTTGCTCTCTTGGCTGCCGCTGCACACTGGGCGGAGGGTTTTAACATGGTATCCACAATGACTCCTAAATCTTTTTCCTGGGTGGTGGTTGCTAATGTGGAACCTTGCATCGTGTAACCATAGTTTGGGTTGTTCTTCCCTAGGTGCATAACCTTGCACTTGTCCACATTAAATTTCATCTGCCATTTTGATGCCCAGTCTTCCAATTTATCAAGATCCTCTTGCAATTTTTCACAATCCTCTTGGGTTTTAACAACTTTAGTTTTGTGTCATCTGCAAATTTGATAACCTCACTCGTTATTCCACTTTCCAGGTCATTTATGAATATGTCAAAAAGCAGCGAACCCAGCACAGATCCCTGGGGTACACCACTATTCACCTTTCTCCATTGGGAAAATTGGCCATTTAGCCCTACCCTCTGCTTTCTATCTTTTAACCAGTTCCTGATCCACAATAGTACACTGCCTCCTATCCCATGACTCTTTAGTTTTGCCAAAAGTCTCTGATGAGGGACCTTGTCAAAGGCTTTCTCAAAGTCCAGATACACAATATCAACCGACTCACCTTTGTCCACCTGTTTATTCACTCCTTCAAAAAAAACATAACAGATTAGTAAGACAAGATCTTCCTTGTCTAAAGCCATGTTGGCTGTCTCCCATTAGGTCGTGACTATCTACATGCTGAGTAATTTTATTCTTTATGATGGTTTCTATCATTTTTCCCAGTACTGTCGTCAGGCTCACCGGTCTGTAGTTTCCCGGATCACCCCTGGAACCCTTTTTAAAAATTGGTGTTACATTGGCGATCCTCCAATCTTCAGGTATTAGAGATGATTTTAATGATAGTTCACAGATTACTAATAGCAGGTCTGCAATCTCATATTTCAGTTCTTTCAACACCCTTGGATGTATACCCATCCGGCCCAGGTGATTTGCTACTCTTCAGTTTATCTAATAGTTGTAAGACATCTTCCCGATGTATCGATATTTCCTTCAATTCTTCCGCACCTTTAAATACCACTTCAGTCATGGGTAACATCCCTACATCTTCCTCAGTAAAGACTGAAGCAAAGAATTCATTCAGTCTCTCTGCTATCGCCTTGTCGCCCCTTAGTGCTCCTTTAACCCCTTTACCATCTAATGGACCAACTGACTCTCTCACAGGTTTTTTGCTACGAACGTACTTGAAAAGGTCTTTATTTCGTGTTTTTGCTTCCGCAGCAAGCTTCTTCTCAAATTCTCTCTTTGCCTGCCTTATCAATGCCTCGCATTTGACTTGCCAGTGCTTGTGCTGTTCCCAGGTTTCGTCATTTGGCTCTTTTTTCCATTTCCTGAAAGATGCTTTTTTGGCAACAGCCTCTCTGACCTCACCTTTAAACCATGCTGGCAGTTTTTTGGACTTCCTTCCACTTTTCTTAAAGCGTGGAATACAGCTGGTCTGGGCTTCCAAGATAGTATTTTTCAACAACATCCAAGCTTGATGTACGTCTTTATCCTTTGCAACTGCTCCTTTTAGTTTTTTCTTAACTGTTTTCCTCATTTTATCATAGTCTCCCCTTTCGAAAGTTAAAGGGTAGTACTGTGGATTTCCTTACTATCCCTCCTCCACTAATTAAATCAAAGGCGATCATGCTATGATCACTATTGCCAAGTGGCCCCAACACCCTTATCTCTTGCACTAGATCTGGTGTTCCACTAAGGACAAGGTCTAATATGGCTTCCCCTCTGGTCGGTTCATGAACCAGCTGCTCCAAGAAGCAGTCATTTATTTCATCTAGGAACTTTATCTCCCTAGCATGTCCTGCTGTGACACTGACCCAGTCGATGCCGGGGTAATTGAAATCACCCATTATTATTACTGCACTGTAACTTTTGCTAGCTTCCTTGATTTCTTTGAGCATTTCATCATCCATTTGTTCATTCTGGCCAGGCGGACGATAGTACACCCCCACTGCCATCGCCTTCCCCTTTTTACATGGAATTTCAATCCATAGAGATTCTACAGCAAATTTTGTTTCTTGCAAAACTTTAATCCTTTCTGACTCAATGCTCTCTCTAACAGAGCGCAACCCCTCCACCAATTTGATCAGCTCTATCATTACGATATAGTTTGTACCCAGGTATCAGTGTCCCACTGGTTGTCCTCCTTCCACCATGTCTCTGATATTCCAATCATATCTAACCTCTCGTTTAGTGCTATATATTCTAACTCTCCCATCTTGTTTTTTAGACTTCTAGCATTTGTATACAAGCATTTTAGAGACTGTATTTTATTCATATGAATTTGGCTATTGGTAGACATGGGTAATTTGGGATCTTTAAGCTTTGTCTGCTCCATACTCGAGGGCATTTGGGCTACTTTACTTTTTTTTGGAACCTCTCTGCTTTTTGTAGTATCCTTCAAGGATACATTCTTCCGAACCATGCGCTCTTGGGCGACCGTCGGCTTTCCCCTATTATCTAGTTTAAAAGCTGCTCTCTCTCCTTTTTAAAGGTTAATGCCAGCAGCCTGGTTCCATCCCGGTTAAGGTGAAGCCCATCCCTTCGGAAGAGCCCCTCCTTTCCACAGAATGTTCCCCAGTTCCTAACAAATCCAAACCACTCATCTCTGCACCATTGTCTCATCCACGCATTGAGACTCCGGAGCTCTGCCTGCCTTTTGGGTCCTGCACGTGGAACGGGAAGCATTTCGGAGAATGCTACCCTGGAAGTTCTGGATTTCAACTTCCTACCTAAAAGCCTAAATTTAGCTTCCAGAACCTCCCTACCACATTTTCCTATGTCATTGGTACCGACATGTACCAAGACAGCAGACTCCTCCCCAGCACTATCTAAGACCTTGTCTAGGTGGCGCGTGAGGTCCGCTACCTTCGCACCAGGCAGGCATGTTACCAGGCGATCCTCACGTCCACCAGCCACCCAGCTATCTACATGCCTAATGATCGAATCACCAACTATAACTGCTGTCCTAACCCTTCCCTCATGGGCACTTGGCCCTGGAGAAACCTCCTCGGTGCGAGAGGGGTTTACATCACCTGGAGGACAGGTCCTAGTTACAGGATCACTTCCTGCCACACCAGGGTGATGCTCTGTCACGTGACCTCTCTCCTCCATGGCAACAGGGATGCTGCCAGACTGGAGGTGGGACTTCAGGACTATATCCCTGTAGGTCTCGTCTATGTACCTCTCTGTCTTTCTTATGCTTTCCAAGTCTGCTACTTCAGCCTCTAGAGAACGGACTTGTTCCCTGAGAGCAAAGAGCTCCTTGCACCTAGTGCCCACGTAAGACCTCTCACCAGCTGGGAGAAAATCATACATGTGACACTCAATGCAAAAGACTGGAAAGCCCACATCCCCCGCTGCTGGACTGCTGTCTGCATCTTAGTTTTAAGTTTGTGTTTAGATCTTTAAGTTCTTTACGTACTAAAGGGTGCTATGGATATTTATACCACTAAAACTGTACCTAATAAGTTTAATATACCTTGTTCACCTGAAGCTTAATTAATCTCAGGTCCTTAGTGTATGACTGATTTGGGTAATGAGCTTCACCTGAGAGCACCTCCTGTCTTTTAAGGTGTGCAAGTACCTATAAAGCTGTGATTATCCCAGGGGAGGGTGGGTGTGGGGAGGGATATAACACTTATTAAAAGAGGGCTGCTACACAGTACCCTGTCCTGTGCTGCTGAGGTAAGCTATATTCTGATTTGATTTAAATTATAGCTCTTTGCTGCTGCTAGGCTCTAACCTATTATGAAATTTAAACTACAAGCTCTCTGCTGGATTCTAAATTTAACCAGAAAGCTCTCTTCTGTGTTTTAATTTGAAACTAAAAGTACTTTGCTGATGCTAGGCCCTGAGTGACTATGAAATTTAAACTACAGCTCTCTACTGGGTATGAAAGGTAACCAGAAAGTTCTCTTCTGTGTTTTAAATTGAATCTTAAACTGTTGCTACTAGGCCCTGACTGATTTAACAAAAATAGTGGGTTCACAGATTAATTAGCTTTAAAAGAAAAAAATTCCTTTCAGAAAAATTCCCAGAAGTATATACTCACAATTTCAGATTTCTCTCCAGAAGTAACAGCCCCCCTTTCTAGTCCTTCAAGACTCAAAATAGACAATGCCTAAGACAGCCCTATCAATGAGCCCCACTGTGGGTTTTTGAACCCATGACCTCTGGCTCCACGGGCAGTGAAGTAACCAGTGGGCTAGAGCTGCTAACAAACACCTGGCAGGCTACAGAAAAAAATTCCTTTCAGAAAAATTCCCAGAAGTATATACTCACAATTTCAGATTTCTCTCCAGAAGTAACAGCTCCCCTTTCTAGTCCTTCAAGACATCCTGCAAGTCCAGGGTGGCCAACCAGTCCCCCACCTGGATGAGAGGCAGTATGGATCCCAATGAGTATATCCAAAACTTCTCTTTGAAGATGAATTTGTTCAACTTCCACAGGTCGAGGATGGGTCATACTCCTCCAAATTTCTTGGGTATTAGAAAGTATCTGGAATAGAAACCACTGTTGCTCTCCCCCAGCAGGACAGATTCTATAGCCTGGGATGCCAGGAGCGACTGGATTTCCGCCTGCATGGCAGGCAACAGGTTGGGGGGGGGGGGGGTCTCGGTGCTGGGTGGGGCATGTTGGACAAATGAAACCATGAATCTGATGCTGTAGCCCACTTCCATGATTCGCAGGACCTATTTGTCCGATGTGATCCATGCCAAGCATTAAGGAAAGCAGAGATTCATCCCTCCACTGGGGTCCCAGCCAGTCCCGCTGTCAAAAGGAAGGGGCGCTCTTTGCTACTGATGGAGCAGTCTGTGTTTTTTTTTGCCTGTTCTTGTGTTGGTAGGGTGCCTGGTATGGCTGTTGTCTGTACCTTGGGGCTTGCCACTTGTTGTAAGAGCTGTTCCATTTGGAAGAGGAATACGACTTGTGGTGGTAGTTCCCTTTCCTGTTGCTGGTGCTGTGCTTGAGGACCTCTTTCGCAAGGGTCTGCAGGGTGGTACCAGTGTTACTTCATGTCACTGATAGCGTCCTTGACCTTGTCACCAAATAGGGAGTCACATATACTGGGGGGGGTCTGCTATGCGGTACTGAGTGTTCTCCCACAGGCCCAAGGCTCGAAGTCAGACTAGGCACTTTGTGGGGATGGCCGCCTCAGCAGTGTGGGCAGTGGTGTTGAAGGCATAGAAGGCTGCTTGTACCAGGTGTTTTGTGCATTCGGTGAGGTCTGCCAGGGCTGCGGCGGTAGCTGTTTGAGATTCAGGAAGCAGGGTGGCCATGGTGCTCTTGAGGTGCTCTTGAGGTTCTCTAGGAGGAAGTCTTGGAACATTGTGCTTTGGAGCTGATGTGCCACGATAAGCACTCTCAGCATGGCCTCCTGGAATACCTTCTTGCCCACATCGTCGAGGATCTTGGGGTCCTTGCCTGACAGAGTGTTGATGTGGTTGCAGGAGGACCAGGCATGTTTTAGGGCGGATTCAACCATGATGGATTGGTGTGGCAGCTGAGTTTTGGAGAATCCTAGAGCTGGCTGTACTTGGTGATTTAGATCGAGCTTACGGGCAGGGCCTAAAGCCAGCATGAGCCAGAGCTGGGTTAGGTTGTCCATGAGGTGCTGATGGACCGATAGGGTGGCCAGTGTCTTGGGGACATCCAGGTACTTGAGGGCCCCTGTGGCTTCGTTCTTCTGTTCTGCTGGATCCTGCATAGTGAGGGCAAGCTGGGATGCAATTCGGCATCGGAATTTTGGGTAAGTTAGGTATTCAGGAGGAGATGGCGGAGGCTGGGTAGGAGGAGATGGCGGAGGCTGGGTGGTAGCAGCTTCGGCCAGGACCCAAGAGGGGATGGTCAACCGAGAGGGGGTCCCCCATGTCCAATGTGCCCAAGGCTGCAGCCGCCTCCTCCTCCTCACTGTGGGTCCTGGACACTGGGGCAGAGAGGAGGGCAGGCCTGGTGTTGCGGAGCCTTGCATGAAGGTGGAAGGTGTTGCTGGAACCTGCCACATGGTCGGCTGGGCCTGCTGTTGGAGGAGGCACACAATTTGCCTAAGGATTCCACTGGGGGCCCTGCCCTGTAGCTCTTACCTCCGTGGTATCTGTGCAGCTTTTGGGAGGGAGCAGGAGCTGAGGCCACTGGTGTCGCTGAAGAGCTCGCTATGCCTCCGGTGGTACCTGTGCTTCATGTTGGGGCTGTCATTGCTACTGCGAATGGAGCTCTTGCTGCACAGTTGTCTTCTGTGTCTGCCACGGCTTCCCACTCTCTCGGCGGCGGTCCCGACCTCCTTGGTGCCTCTGCGCCATTTCCCTGTGTCAGCTGCCCCCTCCCCTGTTGTTGCCGAGACATCGGTCGGGGCTGAGGTATTCCCTTTGGTGCCGACCAATCGATGCAGAGGGGGGGATGGAACTCTCAGTGTGGTGACGACAATAAGGGGTGTTGACGTCATCCTACTGCCCTTCAATTGGCACCAGGGAGGCAAAGCTACTCCCAGAAAAGCCCCCAGTGCCATGACTGTGCCAGGCCACATGGCCGGGAAAACGTCAGCATTCTGGGCAGCCCGGTTCTTGCCGATCCCCAGGATTTGCTGGATGGTGCAATCAGCGGTGGAGGAGCCAGGAAGTCCATGGCTGCATATGGAGGCCTTGGCAAGCACATCCCATGCCATGGCACTCTTACCGGGTCTCGTCTTGCAGTCCATGTCCTCTGGAGATGCGGTGAATACCACATAGTCCCTCAGAGCATGTGGCTGCAGGATTTTCTTGCTCGGGGAGACATCTTTGCACAGCGAGCACAGTCCTCAACCTTGTGGCTCACTCCAAGGCAGTGGATGCACTGGTCGTGTGTGCATGAGTTACTCATTTTCCATCCGCACAGAGGGCACCTTTTAAAGCCAGGCTTCAGCATCCCTGTTGCTTGTAACTGCCCAGTGCTCTGGGACTGGAGAACCCGGTCTTCTGTTCTTCTCTGTAGTTTTCTTCTCTTTTATATATATATTTTTTTTTGGAGAACAAATAGGTCCGTCTTGCTGGCAAGGCGGAAAAGCTAAAATTGAGCCAGCTAGGGGCAAGCCTGGGGGTAATGCTACCTTGGCACGTGCTTAGAAGGGTTTGCCTTTCTGAGTTCAGGAGAGCACTTTTGTCCTCGGCACTATCGGATGACATCACCAGGTGTGGCCGTTACATCCTGCTTGTCCAAGGAGACCATGCTTACCTTTAAAGCATTAAATGCGTTAGCCACAAGTTACTTAACATACAATGCAGAAGTCTATGAACCCAAGCATTTGTTAAAGTCATCTGAGAAAATGTTGTTAGTAATCCCAGGTGTAGGTCTAGGGCAAACAACTAGGATTTTCTCCACTATGAAATGTCTACTTTGAAATACCCTATCAGATAAAAATCAGATCCTCCTAGATGCACAGAAAATTCAGAAATTATTAGAATCCTAGCTTTTTGTGCAGGCATTCCTAGAAAATTATTTGTTGGGTCATTTTTTCAAATTAGGAAATAGAGGCGGCACGATAATCTGTACATCTATATGTACAGTGCTGCATATGCCTTGTAACGCTATACAAATAATAACAGAAGTACTCATGTGTTGAAAATTGCTTCAGGCTGTATTAATAAAATTAGGAGATACTGCACACAAGACCCCTAGCTATACAAAAGTATTGTGATCATCCATATGTCCAAGATGGACCAAGCTGCACATTGTTCTCTTAACTTTATATCCCGAATTTAATTGCATCCCCTAAGCCTCCCTGATCATGGATTCCCCTAAGCCTCCCTGATCATGGATGTTTGGTGGATAGCTAACACTTTGTTTGGGTCGTTCCCATAGTGACTCCTGTCTGTTTTGGCACCAAAGTGCCTTTTTAAATGGATGATTCTGTCTGCCGGCATTATTACATACAGAAGCCACTGAAAGTATTACTTGTTGCTTGTTTTTTTGGCAGGAGGTAAGGAACCAGCCTAGCTATTCTGTAACCATGTTTTGAGGTTTATTTGACCATTTATTTTTTTTCTTGGGGCCCTCCCACTGATCTTTTAATTGCTAGAAATTTCCCTTTACACTATTATATGGCCAGAAGGATTCGCCTGCTCTTTCCTTATGCAGCTTTTTCATTGTCTCAGTAAGAACAGTATATAGTTATACACAGATAGAGATAGTGAAGAATAGATGTTTAACAATTATTCTCTTCTCTGTCTAGACACTGTAGTTGCCAAGGACTTTGCTGTGTCTGAAGTATCTTACCTGGATACAACCACAAGAATACGCCCTGGGCTTGAAAGTAAGCTTTCCCCCCCTTTTACTTTATTCCCCTATTTTATTTCACTAGTGTACTCGCACTCTGTGCTTACATGGTTCCCTGGTAACATTCTTTGCGCGTGTTACACATGAGAATGTGCCAAGTCAGATATTTTCTGCTTTTATTAGAGATTGTTTTTTCACACATTTTAACCCACTTTTAAGAGTTTTTGTGCCTTTAACCCTTTTTATGCTTATATTGTTCAGAGTCTGATTTTATTTTATTTTTACTTTTATTTATTTTCGATCATTTATACATACTTTTAGTTTCACTTTTATTCTTTGTTACTGTACCTTTTATTATACAGTTATACAGGTGACTGATAAAAATCCCAAATATTTGGCCCCACAGATTAAAAAAAAAAATAGAAAATCACAGCAGTCATGTTATCTTAAATTTGATGGTCATTTATGTCTATGTGTAGTGATTAGCAGCCTTACAGGTAACAGGTCCCTCTAGCCCCTTATAGACCTCCTTAGATCAATGCTTATGCCACGATTCTGTGTGATGTCAGGTTTTATGGTCACTCTACCAATCTATATGTACTTGCAGTTTAGTTTTATATTTGTATTTGTCTTCAGCACTTGTCTTTTTATCTTATTTTACTTATTTTGGTATTCAATGGATACACTTGTACAAAGATTTATTTTTAATTATTTTTTAATATTTTAATTTGCATGATGTTTGATGCACATTATTTTATTGTTTATTTGCATTTATTTTTAGTTCTTGCCTTTGCATCTTGTCCATTTTAATTTTAGTACTCTATGGCAGGGGTAAGCAATTCCGGCCCTCGTACACCACAATCTAGCTTGGTTTTCATGATACCCCTAATGAATATTCATGAGATCTATTCGCATCCACTGCCTTCCATTGTATGGAAATAGGTCCATGAATATTCATTAGGGACATCATGAAAACCAGGCTGGATTGTGGTGCATGAGGGCCGGAATTGCCCATCCCTGCCCTATGGATATATTTTTAAAGTGATTATATTTTAATGTGTATTACTGAATTGATTTTATTTTATGTTGCCATACTCTTGAAGAAGGCATTAGCCGAAACATGGCTGTGTTGAATAATTTCAATAAAGCGCATCTGTTCTTCACCTCGATACTGTTGGTGTCAGTGGTCTTCTGCTTTCTATTTTTTTTTTCAGTTCAAGGTAGTGCTAGTGATAGGCCAAGGTGAATATCTAGATGGCACACTCTTCATATGTAAATCATGAAGATGGCAGCATCTATACATTTGTCTTAAATATCACATACATAGGCAGATTGCGTTCACAATGCCATTAGTGTCTGTATGCCATCAGGGCCGGCCCCAGAGTTGGTTGAAAGTGTTGACACCCTAGACAAATCTTAAGCCTCATTCGCCCCCTTGGCTATCAGAATCTATTGTTTAACTTTGAACATCTTGTTCTTTGCCACAGTCATCTCCCCTCACCTGGAGCTTCCAACCTAGGCAGCTGCCTAGTGGTTGGGACAATCCTATATCCCATACCCTAATTAGTTTATAATGTTTCTGTGCCTGCTTTAGATACTTCAAAGAGGTCCCACAATATATGAATATGTGAGCACGGCTGTTTCTTTTGGGCCTGCAAGAGAGCTTTACATAGGCTTGCAGTTGAGTGCTTAAACCTACCAACAGTGGGATATCCTTATTCTAGATGGATGACTGAAGGCTGCAGTAGGATCAGATAATGCCACACTGAAGGCAAGACAAGTCATGCTGCTTCTCACAGAAATTATGTAAACATAGTCAACACAAGACTATACTACTAAACAGAAACAGCATTGTATGTTCTGAAAACCATGAAGTTGTCGTCTTTCATGCACAATGGCTTAAACCAATATGAAATGTATACAGCAGTAAGATTAAATTAGACTTACCTGCTAATTGTAGTTCCTGGAGGAACTCCAGTCTAGTCCCAGAATCTCTGGGGTTGTCAACCTCCTCTAGCAGCTTTGGAGACTGAGAAACTTCACTCCTGTGATGTCATCGGTATATAAGACCTGGCACCTCCTCCATACACCAGTTTACCTATTGACAAAGCAGACTCACCGGAGCAACAAGTAAGTAGGGAAATACAGCCCTAAAATAACCGCTGCACTGAACCGGAAAGGCCTGACGGCCCAACTATGAGCAAGAAGGTTAAGCAGAAAGTTACCCACGAAGTACTTTCCGTATGCCTTGAGCTCCCCCCTTCACCACGTGCCCACAATGCACTGAACACTACTCTTTTCCAGGGGAGAACCCACGCCATCCTGACCCCCGGCCCCCCCCAAAAAAATGAAAGTACTGCTTACCAGTAAAACCAGCTCCTGCTTCAGGCCACAGCACAGAAAGGAACCCGGGCGGGATACGGGACCAGACTGGAGTTCCTCCAGGAACTACAATTAGCAGGTAAGTCTAATTTAATCTTCCTGATCGTCCCTCCAGTCTGGTCCCGGAATCTCTGGGGATGTACCAGAGCAGTAAACACAATTAACGGGAGGGACCTGCCAGCCCGGCCTGAAGCACTGCCAAGCCAAAACAGGTGTCCCTGCTCGCCTGAACATCCAGACGATAATGCTTCACAAAGGTATGCAGAGACGACCACGTTGCCACCTTACAGATTTCCACTGCTGGCACCAATCTACACTCCGCCCAAGACGCCGCTTGTGCTCTCGCGGAATGAGCTCGCAGCCCATCGGGAATCGGGCGACCCCACAAGATGTATGCCGAAGCGATAGCTTCTTTCACCCATCGCGCAATAGAGCCCTTGGAAGCCGCCTCCCCTTTCCGAGACCCTGCAAATAGCACAAACAGCCTGTCGGACTTACGGGACGACGCCGTACGCGAAACATACTTCCGCAACGCCCTACGAATATCCAAGCGATGAAGGCGCTCCGCTACCTGACCCTTTCCTTTCTCGCGAAAAACCGGTAAGGACACCACTTGATTCAAATGAAAGGCCGACACCACCTTCGGCAGGAAAGACGGAACGGGCCACAACACCACCTTAGAATCACCGAAAGACAGAAAAGGCTCCCTACAAGACAGCGCCTGCAACTCGGAAACCAGTCGGGCCGAAGCCACGGCCATCAAGAACACCACCTTCAAGGTATGGTCCGTCAAGGACGCATCCGCTAAAGGCTCAAACGGTGCCTTTGCCAAGGCGTCCAAAACCAATGGCAAATACCACACCGGGACCAAGCGCCGGTGCGGCGGCCGAAGAACAGCGACCGCTCGCAAGAAACGCTTCACATCCGGATGAGCCCCCAGAGCGATACCTCGCACCTTGCCTCTATAGCAGGATAACTTTCAAGGACGCCACAGCTAGGCCTGTCTGAAAACCATCCTGCAAAAAGGCCCGTACCTGCGGAACCGAAGCCCGTAGGGGAACGCAGTTTTTGTCCGCGCACCAAGCCTCAAAAACTCGCCACACCCAGACATATGCCAAGGAAGTAGATCGCCTCCGCACTTTCAGCAAAGTAGCTATCACTGCCCCCGAATAGCCTCTCGCCCGCAACCTAGCCCACTCAAGAGCCATGCCGTAAGCGAGAAGCGATCCACCTGAGGCATGCAAAGAGGACCCCTGAGTGAGAAGATCCCTGCGACAGGGAAGCCTCCAAGGCTGTCCCACCAAGAGCCTGACCAAGTCCACGTACCACGGCCTCCTCGGCCAATCCGGCGCAATCAAAATCACTCGCCCCTTGTGTCGTTCTATGCGCTGTATCACCCGACCGATCAACACCCACGGTGGAAAAACATACAGCAGCTGCTCCTCCGGCCTCCTTTGAACGAGGGCGTCCAGTCCTTCTGACATCCGCTCCCTTCGCCTGCTGAAGAACCGATCCACCTTTGCCGACTGAAAAGTCGCCATGAGGTCCATCACCGGGAGACCCCAGCGCTCCACCAGCAGCGCAAACACCTCGGGATGAAGAACCCATTCCCCCGGGTCCACTTTCACTTGACTCAGAAAATCGGCTTCCACATTGTCCACCCCTGCGACATGCGCCGCCAAGGCCACGAGATGCTGTTCCGCCCACTCGAACAAACTCTCCACTTCATCCTCTAGCGCCACACTGCTGGTGCCGCCTTGACGATTTACATAAACCACCGCCGTGGCATTGTCCGAGAACACCCAAATGGCTTCGCCCTGAACCCAAGGGGTCAAGTCCCGCAGCGCCAGCGCTACCGCCCACAGTTCCAATCGGTTGATCGACCACGTCTTCTCCAGGTCGGACCACTGGCCCTGAACCAAGCGACCTTGGCAATGGGCACCCCAGTCGTAGAGACTGGCATCGGTCATCAGGGAAATCCAAGCCAGAGCTTCCAGCGACATCCCTTTTTCCAGATTCCCTGGCTGCAGCCACCAACCTAAAGCCAGACGAACCTTTGGCGGGCAGGGTAACTTCTGTCCCAGCGAATTTCGTTGATGTGACCACCTTCTCAACAGAGCTCTTTGCAATGGCCGCATGTGAGCCCGCGCCCACGGCACCAGTTCCAAAGTGGCCGCCATTGTCCCCAACACCTGCAGATACTCCCAGGCCGTGGGGCAATGTAGCCCGAGAAAACGGCCCACCAATTGACGGAGGCCGAGAACCCTCTGCTGAGGCAGAAAAACGCGCCCCACGCTCGTATTGAAACGCGCGCCGAGGTACTCCAGGTCCTGAGACGGGACCAACTTGCTCTTCGCCACATTGACTACCCAGCCGAGACTTTGCAACAGGTCTATCACCTTTGCCGTAGCCGAGACACTCTCTTCTCGGGACTTTGCTCGGATTAACCAATCGTCGAGATACGGGTGTACCAAGACCCCGTCCTTGCGTAATGCCGCTGCCACCACCACCATGACCTTGGTGAAGTTGCGGGGCGCCATCGCCAGGCCAAAGGGAAGCGCCTGGAACTGGAAATACCCCATCGGCACCGCAAACCTGAGGAACTTCTGGTGCTCCTTCCGGATCGGAATGTGCAGATACGCCTCCAACAGGTCCAGGGACGTCAGAAACTCCCCCTTTCGCACCGCAACAATGACGGATCGGAGGATCTCCATCCGAAAATGAGAAACGCGAAGACAGCGGTTCACCCTTTTTAAATCCAGGATGGGCTGCCATGTACCCTCCTCCTTTTTCGGGACCACGAAATAGATGGAGTATCGACCGCAGCCTAACTGGTCGGCCGGAACCGGGACAATAGCCCTGAGACGCAGGAGTCTCTGTACCGTGTCCCGCACCGCCTTGCGCTTTGCCACAGCGTTGCACGGCGACCGCACGAAAGAGTCGGACACCGGACGCAGCAGCTCCAACGCATAACCTTCTCGCACCACTTCCAAAACCCACTGATCGGACGTGAGTCGGGTCCAGGCAGGATAGAACTCCCGTAGCCGACCCCCCACGGGAACTAACTCCCCCTGGATCCCCCTGACTTCATTGTGACTTTTTGAAAGTGGAGGACAAGGACACAGGGGCAAATCCCCTGGACGCTCCTCGAAACCCCCGAAAGCTATGGGACCGAGCAGAGAAACGCCCCCGAGCGTTTGCCCCGCACACGGAGGATTGAAGCGACAAAAATCCCGCTGCTGCCCCCGAGGCCCGGGAGCCGAACGGCCCTGCTTCTGCTTGTCCTCGGGCAACCTACCACCTTTAGAGTCTCCTAAATCCTTCACCAACTTGTCTAAATCCTCTCCAAAGAGCAGCTTACCCCAAAACAGAAGCCTACTCAACCGCACCTTGGAAGACCCATCAGCCGCCCAGTTGCGCAGCCAAAGGCAGCGTCGTCCCGCGACCACAGAAGCCATACTCTTCGATAAGCCGTGGATCAAATCATAATGAACGTCGGCGAGATACGCCGCCCCAGACTCCAATCTGGATGCCTCCTCGGATACCTCGACCGCGTTGTCACTCTGAACTCGCTGCGCCCAGCGCAAACAGGCACGAGCCACCCAGGCTCCACAAATAGCCGCCTGTAAGGATAAGGCATTAGCCTCAAAGACCTGCTTCAGCAAGGTCTCCAATTTACGGTCTTGAACATCTTTCAGTGCCGCAGACCCTTCAACGGGGATAGTAGTTTTCTTAGTCACTGCTGACACGGCCGCATCCACTCTCGGGGCCTTAAACAACTCCTGATCCAGCAGAGGGTACAGCCTTGCCATAACCCTAGCTCCCTTAAGGGCGGCTTCAGGCATATCCCATTCCTCCTGAATCATCTCCTTAAATACTCTGTGCACTGGGAAGGCCCTCTGAATCCTCCGAACCGCCTGGAGCAGAGGATCCTCCAGGGTAGCATCCTCAGCCGGCGCCGACTCAGGCATGTTAAGCGCCTTGAGCGACTCCGCAATAAGCGCCGGTAGTTCTTCCCTCAGGAACACCCGAACTACGCGCGCCTGATCTTCCTGCTCTCGAATCTCACCTTCCTCGAGATCCCCTAGATCCCCGTCCATATCCGCCACTTCCGATCGCACGTCTTCTGACACCACAGACTGATCCAGGAGATCCTTCTCCAACCTAGGCGCCTTAGCACCCACGCCCGACGCTTCCGCCCCTAAGGAGGAACTGGGTCTCTTCTGCCCCAGGCCAGCCCCGGAGGTACTCGCCGTAGGCACGCCCTGAGAGCCCGCCAAAGATCTCTGGAGCAGAGCCATGAAGTCCGTCGAGAAAATAGACGCCAAACCGCCCAGCACCGGCTGCTGAGCCATCTGGAGTTCCGGCCCCGAAGCCACGCTGGGCCCCGGCTCCATAGCCACCAGGGAGGGGAGGGGAGAATGGCCTCCACCACCTCCTCCACCCTGTTCTGCTCATCCCCTTCGGGGACGGGGACCAACTCACTGGCCTCCAATTCTGGAGCACAGCCCCTACAGACGCCGTCCTGTGAGACGGAGCTCCTCTTAGCCCCACATAAGAGGCAGAGCTGCTTTGACGGCATACTGAAAGGAGAAGCACGCAGGCAGTGCCCCCCCAAAAAAATATATATTTTTTTTTTAAACTTTTGAATTGGAAGCGCTTCAGAATCGCTCCCCCAGCTGATTCCCGAAGAAACTAACACAAAACGCGGCTCATAACACAAGATACAGGCCGCCAAAACCCGGCACTTTAAAACGGCGATTTTCCCGCTTCTAACACACGCGGTCCGGCCTGCACCCCTCAGAGCCGCTGATTCCCGCCGAAACAGATCGCTTACCTCAGGAGAGCGTTTAGGCAGAAAGGCAGGAGTTACCGCCGCTCTTGACAGCCGCTCCGCAGACTCTGCAAAATCAAGGCAGACCCCCAAGGCCCAAGAACGGGAAAGCACTGCCGATTGCAGAACACAGCTCTAAGCGCCGGCAGGCAATGCTTCTGCACGCGCTGAGCTCAGCGGCCCTCCGGATCCTGTCCCCTCTCAGCGGGAAGGTAAACCGGGTGCCGGTCCTCTCTCCTCCATGTACATAAAACAAAAAACAAAAACAAAAAACCCTGACTGCTGACAGCCCCAACAGGAAAGAAGGAGGAAGGCAAAGGACCTCAGGGCAGAGGAAAGTAGCACACCCCCCACCCTGCAGGCAGGGAAATGTCCAAATACCTTTCCAATGCTCCCCCCTTCTTTTTTTTTTTTTTTTTTTGTGTCTAATCTAAATCCTAACACTCTATTCCTGCTCCCTACTCAATCGTTTCTCAAGTGAGCCCCGAAATCTCTGGGCTCACCACCCTACCAGCTGCTTTGGAGACTGATAAACTGGTGTATGGAGGAGGTGCCAGGTCTTATATACCGATGACATCACAGGAGTGAAGTTTCTCAGTCTCCAAAGCTGCTAGAGGAGGTTGACAACCCCAGAGATTCCGGGACCAGACTGGAGGGACAATCAGGAACACACACTTGTATTTTCATAAAGAAAATGTGGGTCTGCTCTATAAGGCACTGGTGGAATTCAGCAAAGGTAATTTCAAGGTACAATGTCTTCTTTGCTCACAAGATCATGAGTTTACGTTTACATGGATAATCTTGTGTCTCATATGTTAACTTCATTTTTAAAAGCAAAGCAGTCTTAATGAGTCAGCAAATGAGTCATTATGTGGGTGGTTCTGAACAGAGTTGGCATTAATAAGAAGAAAAACAAGTTCTACAGATGACCGATGTTTCATTCAAGGAAACAGCCATCTTTTCAAATGGAAGACGTCAGTATGAAGGCCCACAATTTAAAAACACAAAAGTGTTTTTTTTAATGAACACTCCCATCTCACTTGTCTGTCTGGAGCAGAGGTTCTCAACCCATTCCTTGAGACACACCTAGTCAGTCAGGTTTTCAGGATAACCACAATGAATATGCATAAGAGATCTCTGCATACAATGGAAGCAGTGCATGCAAATCACTCATTTGCATATTCATTGTGATTATCCTGAAAACCAGACTGGCTAGGTGGGTCCTGAGGACTGGGCTGAGAACAACTGCTCTGGAGGGATGTCCTTAAAGTGATTTGAGAAGACATCCAAAATTCTGCAGAGGTTGCAATCCCTGTAGAAATTTAAATCTATAAATCTGTTTTAAAAATAAATAGCTGTGAGAAATTAGTATGAAAGGTCATAATCTGACACTAAAAAAATACTTAGGACGCTTTTCACTAATGCTTAGTGTGAACTATTTGCTTACATGGCCCATTTTATTCTTCTGGGCCATGTGGCAGATAGTGCATGCTCAGCACTAGTAAAAGGGGCCCTTAATATACCAAGGGAGCCATTTTCAGACTCTGGATGAATAAAAAGATATGAGTGATTACAGTGTAATTTAGCTGCAGTGCAGTAATATACAGAAATCTGGTGTGGTTGAAATATGGATCCCATTAATGTCCTTGATGGCAGTTATAACTAGGATAAAAATGTGTTTAAAGATATATCTTGATTGTGACTGTATATGCCTTCATTTGGCATTTAATATAACATCCCATTTCAGGATACCTTACAAAGAGCAAAAATAGCAATACAAACAAAACAAATGTTGAGTAACTACATGAGAGGCAGCTTGAACAGAAAAAAGCCAGTATCTATTTTATTAGTGATACTGGATATACTATGCCAAACAGTGGTAACTCCAGCCCTGAAAAGATTATAATCTAAGTGAATACCTGAGACAATAGGAAGTAAAATGACTTGTCCATAGTCACAAGGAGCATCTGTGGACAAAGTGGGAAATCTTTGGTTCATATTTCATTGCTCCCAGCCACTCCTTGAAGATTGATTTCAAATTACATTGGGCCCAATATGGTCAATACTATTAGAAAGACAAGGGCTATGTACTCTAACTTACTGATGCAGCAAGTATGTGTGACTAGAATACAAACATTCAAGGTAACACTTGTTCTTCATATAAATGTAACTACAATACAACCGTAGAGATTTTCAAAGTGCCCATGTACATTTTTTCATTTTTTTTGTTAATGTGCTGCTGCAATCTCTTCAAAATTTGGAGGTCTTTTAAAAAAAAAAAAAAAAGTCTGTGATTCTCAATCCATTCCTCAGGGTAAAAACATAAGAAAAGCCATACCGAGTCAGACCAAGGTCCATCAAACCCAGCATCCTGTCTCCAGCAGTGCCCTATCCATTCACAAGTATCTGGATGATTCCAAAAGAGTACAATTTTTCTCCATTAAAGCCCCACACATAAGGAAAAAGGCAAAACTAGATTAAACAACCTAATATACCAAAATACACGTTCATAGACTGTCTACATATGAGCACTGACACAGCCAAGTTTTAAGGCCCTTTCTAAAGTTTTTGTACATACTTTCCTATTGGATTTCTACAGGAAGTGACTTTCATAAGCTGCATGCCAAATCCACTCAAGTCTAAAGTGACACTGGGACAGAATCTTTAAGAAATTTGTTTGGGAAGATTGAAGAACTTAAGACAGCATGAAATAATTAAAAGAGTGTAGGTAAAAAGGGTCAATCAAGTGGAAGGGGAGATAGATAAATTGGTTTCAGTTTCTTCAATTAATTTAACACAGTTTTTGGAGGATTCTAAGAATGAAACAGCTACTCGGGCCACTCTCATTGTATCCTTTGTAAATGATAAAAAAAGATACGACTATGATTCTAAGGAATTACTTTAAAAAGAAGGATCTTATCTTTTGTGGGCAGAAGATTTTTGTTTCCTGATGTGACTCATGACACTCAGTTGAGGAGAAAAATGTTTTTTTCTCTCAGAATGTGAAGGTTTTGGCCAATGGGGATAATTTTTTTTTTTTTAAAGACTTCCCTGTAAAATATCTTGCTACATTTCAGGAGAATAATTATGTCTTTCTGGAGCCTATACATTTGAAACATTTTGTTTGATCATAATATTGGTTAGATATTATTAGAAGGTATTAAGGGGATGAATAGGTATATCCGCCTGTTTGCTTCTTTTATTCTTTTTCTTTTGATTTCAGATTCTCTCTTCTTGACGTAGCCTTATTACTTTTTATTAGTTTTCTAGTGTTTATTTTTCTTGTCATTATGACTGCTAATGTTTGTTTCGAGAATTTCCTCTTCTTCTGGATTGTAATAAATGTGAAAATCGTGATTTGAAAAAGGCTATGTGCTAACAGACATTTTTGTTGCTAATTTGCTTTGAATCTTGCTAGACCAGTCCAGAGGAGTGGGTTATGCTCTCTTGCTGGCAGGTGGAGGCAGACTTGAGCAACTTTCATTGACATCATCACTAGTTATATATGCTAGTGTTGTACAGACGGCATGACACTTCCCAAGCAGTAAACAAACTCAGAGAAAACTCAATGTTAATAACCAACAATTCATCTTTGCAAACAATAATATGAGCAAGTAATTAGCTCTCTTACTCTAACTTACCCTAATTAATGCTGCGTCAGGCACCGATACCAACTAAGCGAACAAAGGCAGCAGGGCTTCTCAAACTGTAATGGGAGTCTTCCAGGGTGGGTCCTGACTTGGTCTAGCAGGATTCAAGGAGAGAAAATTAGCAGGTAAAATTTCTCCTTCCTTATCATACAGCTAGACCAGTCCAGACAAGTGGGATGTATCCAGACAGTCAGGACCAAGGGTGGGAGGAAGACCATACAAGACAGGACTGCCCTGCTAAAGGTGCATCAGATCCAGCTCCAACATGCAATCTGTAGTGCTTTAAAACAGTGCTCAAAGATGATGGAGGTGGCTTGCATCCTAGTGGAGTGAGCTTTGACTTCCTCTGGCACCCTCTTACCAGCCAGAAGGTATGCTGACCCAACGGCCTCCTTAATCGAGCAGGCAAGAGGACTTGACTGCTGCCAGTCCTTTCCTCAGACTGCCAAAGACGACAAAAAGATGATCTGTCTGGCAGAACGAATTGGCAATTTCCAGGTACCTAATCAATACCGTCCACACATCCATTAGATAGAAGTCCTTCTGAAGATCCGAGGAGGGTAGAATCACAGTATGGTTAACATGGAAAGATCAGAACTTTTAGGAGAAAGGGCTGCAGTCTGCAAGGAGACAAGAGACAGTCATGACCAAAAAAAATGTTCCCTGCAGGTCAAGACCTGCAATTCTGACACCCACCTAGCAGATGCTATGGCCACAAGGAACAAGACCTTGAGTCAAATCCTTGAGAGAAGCCTTGCAAATAGGCGCAAATGAAGGGCCTTTCAATGCCTTCAAACACCACAGAGGTTCTACTTAAGAACCACTAGACTTACCAGTGAACAAATTTGTTTCGCTCCCATGAGGGAGCAGGAGATATTGGGGTACACTTCCAACGACATCCCTTGGATGCAACCCCTGTAGCATGCCAGGGTCACCTGAACTTTGAAAGCGTTCAAATCTAAGTCCAGACTGGCCTGTGAGAAGGACAAAACTGTGACTATGTCCACCTTCCTGGCCTTCAGGAAACAAGACAAACACCATATTTGAAAACCCTTCAAACATACATAAGCCAAGTCCTACAGGCCTTAAACAGGGTGTCAACTGCCACTCCAGAGTAGCCACTTCTCTCACAACCTATTCTTCTCAAGGGCCAGGCCATACCAGAGACAGGACTAGGATACTCCAATCATTAAGGGCCCTGGCTAAAGACAACCCTTCTCCTGAGGTAACAATAGGGAGGACCCCCAGCACCAGATTCAAGAGATCTGCACACCACAACCTGCAAGGCCAATGTGGAACCACTAAAATCACCAGGTCTGGGTATAACAAAATTCCACATAGAAAACAGCTCACCAAGGGTTATGGAGGGAAGGCACAGAGCAACTTTCTGGAGTCAATCCTGAAAGCAGGGCATTTAAGCTCACTACCCACAAAGCCTTCCTATAGCTAAAATGTTCTGCACTATGGCAGTCTGCTAAGTGGCTATTAAGTCAAAAACAGGAAAAGCCCACCTCTGCACTATTAGATTGAATGTGTGAGGACCGAGTTCCTACTCACACAGGTCCAGTGTCCTGGCTCAGAACATAAACCTGCAGTTGACCCAGGGGCTCTGGTCATCTCAGAAGGCCTCATGGGTTATAAATCTGTTTGGAAGTGCGGGCGATCTGCATAGTCCTGGAGAGATTTCAGCCTCTCCCAATGGGCAAAGCACTCAGCGTGTTCTCTGACAATGCAACATAGGTGGCATACATCAACAAGTAGGGCCGGGATTGCGTTTGAAATGGTGCAATCTGTATATGCCCCTGTCCTTCAGGCTGATATCAGAGGCAACTACTGCACCTTCAGTGGCATCTTGGCCATCAGATGACAGGACTGCAACTGCTCTTTGATCTCCCATGGGAGAGGAAGGATCAGGACAAACAATTGGGAATAGGAAGAAAAGAGAGCCAACAATTGCCTCCAGAGAAGATGTATGTGCGCCCTGGCCCATAGATCCAGTTCCAAGAAGAATGCAATGGACCCAAGGAGTTGAAAATAATCAGCCTCGGGACTGAGTGCTAAATGTCCCAAGTTGGCTCTAAAGCTTGAGGGACCTCTCAAGCATGAGAAAGACTCTAAAATCAAGCCCTGAGGTACTCCATCCTGGGATGGTAGAAGGCTGCTCTTGGAATAGTGGAACACCAAACCCAATCTTTGCAGCCACGAAATCACAAGAGCCATATCATCTCTGGACTTCTCTGCTGAGTCCAACCAGATAAGCAAGTCCTCCAGAAATGAGTGAATTCAGACACCCCCCTCACCGCCTGTGTAAAACCACCACCACTGCTTATCATGACCTTTGAGAAGGTGTGAAGCACTGTGGCCAGGCCAAAGGGCAGAATCCAAAACGTGCAGTCATGACCCAGGATGCAGAAGCAGAGAAACTGCTGGTGTTTCTCCCAGATGGGAATATAGAAATATATCTCAGCAAGATCCAGGGAAGTAAGGAGCTCCCCTTGCCAAACAGGCACAATAACCAACCTGCTTGTCTCCATGTGGAACTGGGAAACTCAGAGTGGCAATGACCACCTTCATGTTCAACAGGACTCAAGGAAAGGATATCATCTGGTAAGTAAAATGTTACCTTCCATATCATCCAGTTAGACCAGTCCAGACAAGTGGGATGTACCAAATCTAACACACCACTGGGCAGCAAGATGACAACTTGCAAAAAACTCTTGAGCTGAAGTCAGTGTCCTCCTGCATGCAGACATCCAAGCGATAACGCTTGACAAAAGTGGAAAGTGATGCCCATGTTAGTGTATGACAAATGTCCACAGGTGCTACCAAACTCCGCTCCATCCACTAGGATGCTTGCGCTCAGGTAGAATGGGTGCGCAGACCCTCCGGAACCTGCCAGTTCCATAACAGATATGCTAAGACAATAGCCTTCTTAACCCACTGCCCCAAAGTAGACTTGGCCACTGCTTCACCCTTGTGCAGACTAGCAAACATCACAAAAATATGGTCCAACTTATGGAAGGAATTCATAACCTCAAGTACCAGAGAAGCACCCTCCGGACATCCGCAAGATGAAGATCCTTATCCTTCCCCCAATACTGCTCCTTAGAGGAGAGTAGGCAAACCACCTGGGTCACATGAAGACTGGGAAGGTAAAAGGAAGCTCTTTTCCCGATTCGTCACCCAGCCAAAGCTTTCCAAAAAGGACATCATTTGAGATGTAACCACAGATACCTCTGACAGGGAACGGGCTCAGATTATCTAGTTGTCTAGATAAGGATGGACACAGATCTCTTGGCGCTGCAGCATCACAGCCGACACCACCATGACCTTTGAGAACATCCTTAGGGCGGCAGAGCCCTAAAGGAAGGGCAACGAATCAATAGTGAGCCGGGCACAGCAAAAAACAGATACTTCTGCTAATCTGCCTGGATTGGGATATGAAAAAACGATTTGGCCAGATCCAGAGAAACCAAGAATTCCTCTCTGCGTACTGCTTGACTCACGGAGCGTAAGGAACAGGGGAGATATGATACAAACTTTTAAATATTTAAAGGGTATCAACGAACAAACAAGCCTTTTCAAAGAAGGGGAAGCTGTAAAACTAGAGGGCATATGATGAAGCTGCAAGGCGGTAAACTTAAAAGCAACATCAGGAAATACTTTTTCACTGAAAGGGTGGTGGATGCATGTTTCTATGTTTCTATTTGTCTAAAGGTAAAAAGGGGACTATTGTAGTTGATATGGAAGGGCAGACTAGATATGCCATGTGGTCTTTTTCTGCCATCATGTTTCTTTGTTTCTATGAATGCCATCCCAATGGAGGTGGTGGGGGCAAATACAGTGACGGAATTCAAAATGGCATGGGACGGACACAGTGGATCCCTTTATAGAAAGTGGATGAAATTAAAGCAAACAAATATCTTTTAATAGAGGTGAGCTGCATGGAGCTGCAGTTACAACCACTGGTCACCTTACTCCGCAGACAAGATGGATCATACTGATCTTTATCTGCCGTTATATACTATGTTATGTTATTATGTAAGGTTTCCATCCAAAAGCACAGGACACACAAGTGTGCTCGGACCCCTTTGAGGTCCAGAATGGGCCAGGAGTCATCCCCCTTTAGCATCACAAAGTAGATACAAGTATCTGCCCTTGTCCCACTCGTCCGGGGGGCAGGCACCACTGCCTTTAGGCAAAGCAACTGGTCCAAGGTGGTCCACGCCGTGGCACCTTTGATCTCAGAACCACAAAAGGGAAACAAATGAAGGCATTCCAGGATATAGCCAAATTGAATGGTATCTAGCACACAATGATCCTTGGTAACCCTGGCCCATTCCTGAAAGGAGAGGTGAAGCCTGCTGCCCACCAGAGGAGCCAGGGAATGGGCCCCCAAACCTTCAATGTGGTCCCCCTCTGGATGGGGCCCTGGGTCCACGTGCTTCATGAAAGGACAGAGAATTGACCAAAGGCCCTGAAGCACAAGCGAAGAAAGGTTTTCTAGGGCAGCAGTGATGATAGTCCAGAGACCCCCGGGAATTTAGCCAGCATACCCTTGGTGGTCAGGTGGAGGCTGATGAGAAAGGGGCACTAGCCCGCTTCACAGGCCCCCTGGACCTGTCTTATGGGAGGCAGTAAGATATTGTTTCGCCTAGGTCCCTCACCAGTTTCTCCAAATCAATTCCAAACAGGACCTTCCCCTTAAAGGCCAGCTGAGCCAAACAGGCTTTGGAGGATGTGGCCACCGCCCAATTAGAGCGCTAAATCCAGTGCCATGACACAGTCATCAGGACACCATCCCTGGCCAATAAGCATACCAGGTCATACATGGCATCAGAAAGGAAGGCCGCAGCAAACTCCAAGAGAGAAGTAATATCCATCAGGCGGAAGAAACTGAATTCACTGGAGCAGGGCTCGAGACATCAAGTTGGAACATATCACCAGCAGTAAAATAGCTGCCACCATGGCAAACTTGTTCTTCAGCGAGGAATCAACCTGATGGTCCAGAACATCCTTTAAGGCCGATCCGCCTTCAATGAGAATGGTGGTCTGTCTGGTAATCGCCATGCCTTGTACATCCACCTTGGGAATGTCAAATCACTTACTGTGCTCTTCCTCTGGGAGAGTGTAGATGTTCTGATAGACCCTTAACCATTTAGGCAGGGAGTCTGTTGAGTCACAGTCAGACAGGATCATATATCTTTGATCATCTCCAGTAACGGGAAAAGAGTAGTAGTTTTCAACATCCCTTGAAGAAGCGGGTGTACTTTCGGCTCCTGTTCCAGGCCGGAAGCATCCATCAAGTTCAAGGCTGATGAGTCACTGGAAATCAATGCCGCCAGCTTCTCTTTCCAGAGCTGGCAGCTCACACTGGCCCTCTGCAAAGTCTTCTGAAGGTGAGAGGAGGTCCTCATCCATATCAGAGCCCAATACAGATTCATTTGGGTCCAAGGCATAGTCAACATCTGATAGCTCCCAACTGTTCCTTATCTTCAGGGAGTGTTCCACGCCGAGGATGCTTAAAGAAAAGGAAATTGAACTGGGCTTCTTCTTTCAGCCTGCTCGGCACAGAACTGCATCCACGGGCACCTAGAGGCCGCAGGGTCCAAATTTCCACACCAAAAAGGCCAAACATGTTGCAAAAAGGAAAAGAATTCCAGGGAGGACAAGCCAGACACCAGAAGTTCTCCTCTTGGAAAAGGCTCCCCGACACCAGGGGGTATGACTGCCACAGAACCCCTAGAAGGGCAGCTCACAACATGGTAGCTGGAACCAATAGCCGGCTAAGCATCCTTACCCTTAGTGCCATCCTGCAACTGCTGCCCTGAGGCAGGTAAGGGTGGACTAATTGTATCCCCAGACTGAGAGGGAGAAAGCATGCCCTCCAAGGGCGACTCAGAAGCTGCCATACAGGAAAGGCAGAGTCCAGAATCCAAAGACGAAGGTCCTCGCCTGCCACAGATCAAACAGTGTTTTCTGGAAAAAGACAGAGAGGGTAAGTATCACAAGAGCGCGACTAAGGCTGCGTCAGGCCACAAGCATGCATTAACCATGCTTTTATGTAACGCATGTTAAAGCCACTAGAGAAGGAGCACAAGTTGGAGCCGCTTGGGCAGAACACACATTAGAACCGCATGAACCCCAGCTGCACAATAGGCAAAAGTGTTATTAATGCATGAAGAAACTGTGGGAAACCCCCTTACAGCACCAACGGTTGCTAGAAGTCCACCCTAAATTGCATCCCTCAGATATGGAACCGGGAGCCACGACGACAATATCAAACCTTGGTACACACTCCCTGAGAGCACCAGGTATAAGATCCGTGCCAGGCTCAGCTCTACTCCCCTGAAATTGTTTCACTGGCTAGGTTTTATTTTAACAGCACTCTGAAATGTAGCTGGCAGGCAGATCCCTCAGAGCCTTCTGCAATCTTCAGGAGAGAGTAGGAGGGAAAGGAGGAGAGGAGATGGGGCGCCGAGGTTGTGTGAGGCTGTTGTAACTCTTCCAGATTCTTCCAAATCCATCCAATTTGTGGCTGCTCAACAGGCCTTTATCATAAGGGGATGAAGCTGAACCAATTTTTCTCTCCTCCTATGGCTACAAAAAAGACCGCAGTTTATTGGAGCCTCCCACATCATGCTCAAGTGAGCGAGTCACCCTTTTAATCGATCTCTTTTCCTCTCCATTTTCAGATTTTCTACAGAGAGGAGAAAATCCATCCACCATTTGCTGGAGACAGAAATACTAAAGGGACCTCTGGTGGCTGAGACAAATAGAAGAACAGGAGTGATGTCACTGAAACTTGGGCTTTTCATTGGTTCTTTGTATCTGACAATCTGCTGGCAGTGGAACACAACCCACCTGTCTGGACTGGTTTAGAAGGACAACATGGAATTGTGTATTTTTCATTTTTTTGCAACTGCTTTACTAAGCAGTACAGAGCACCAAATACAGCCCATAGAAATTAATTGGCTGAAAAATACATTTAGAAAAAATAAATCTAAAAATAGCTAGCAAACAGTTAAGAATGTAAGAGGGAAGGAGGGGCCTAAGCCAACCTACCAACTCCCCTCAGGGCCCCCATGGGGGTCCCTCCCGCTCCTTTTCCGCCACTTCCACCCACATATGAAAAGGAAATTTACATTGGAGGGGGCAGAAACAGGAATAGCACCGCAGCCCTTTAACCTCCCGGAAATCAGCACACCGGCAGGCTGCAAGAGTGAAGGAAAATGCCACTCTTCACTCTGACGGTTGTGCAGAGATGAGCTGGGGCTTCGGGGCTCCCTGGCTCCCCCCCTCTCAAGTCAGTCAGGCATGCACAGGGCTCTTCTGGGGTGGGGCTAGGACTGAAAATGGGCTGATGGGGGGCCAGGATAAGACTGGAAATGGGCTAATGGGGGGGGGGGGGGACATGACCATTTGTGAAGACCTTGGGGGCAGAGGCAAGGCTGAAGGGCAGCACCCAGTATGGATAGTGCTGTCCACCGAGTACGAAGTGGAGATAATGCTGGTCAAGGGGGTGAATAAGAACGTGCATATAGGTATCTGAGATCCAAGGATCGTAGCCAATCTTCCCACTGGAGGTAAGGCAATAAGGTTCCCAGAGATACCATCTTGAACTTCCCTCCCCGGGAACCAGTTGAGGTTCTGCAGGTCCAGAATGGGCCAAAAGCCTCCAGTCTTCGTTTAAACCAGGAAGTAGTGGGAGCAGAATCCCTGCTTCATTTGAGATGAAGGAACCAACTCCACAGTCTGGTCCGACAGGAGGGATTGGATCTCCTGTTGGAGCAAGAGAGTGGTGAGGGTCGAGGGGGTAATTCCCCTGGTAAGAAGGGAGGAAGCTGATCAAAGTGTAACCCCTCCCTGATGATTTGGAAGGCCCAGGTGTCAGTTATGTTGGGCCACCTGCAGCCAAAATGAACCCGTCATTCTCCCACTTGTGGCAGAACTGTGTCCAAAATGGGAAAGAAGGGCCATGTTCCGGAGGAAGGACTCAAAAACCCCCACCAGGCTGAGGCTGCAGTGCTGGTTGAGGTTTCAGAAGCTTTGGCTGGCACTGCTGGCATTAGCCCTAGCCCTAACCCTTTTGCTGCTGCTGTCCCTGCTGGGGTGCCTGGTAGGAAGGGTACAAGGTGCAGGTACCATAGTAGTGCTGCTTCTTGGGGAAGACAGACTTTTCCCCAGACGACTTTCATCTGGAGGGGTCAGATGTCTTGAGAGAGAGTCTGTTCATCATGAGCTTTTCCTCTCCAACTCTCCAGCTTTCTCCTTCATTGGTTTCCCAAAGAGGTTTTCACCCCTGCAAGGGGACATTGGCTAGCCTGTCCTGGACTCACTGTTCCAAGTCAGAGGACTGCAGCCAGGCGAGGCGACAGGCCCCGATGCCCACTGCGGCCACTCGGGCGAAGGACTCAAAGCCATTGTTGGCAGCTCGAGTGATAGAGCACTCCTGTGTCTTGGAGACGTGGACTCGATAGAACTGCAGCTGCTCCCCTGACATATTACCACAGAACCCAGCAAGATGCCCCGCAAGATCTCAGAAGTACATCCCCATATACAGTTGGTAGGCCTGGATATGGGCCACCAACATTGAGCTTTGGTAGCACTTCCTGATAAAGCAGTCCATGGCCTGTGCCTCCCGGCCCACGGGCACCAAAGAGTTTGTCTTCGGACTTTTGATGTGGCACATGGCCAACTCCATGACCATGAAATTATGGGGAAGTTGCGACCTCTCGAAGCCGGGGCTCTTGCTCACTCGATACTGGGAATAGAAATGAAACCTCACCAGGGGCACCGTGAGTGGAGGTCTCCCACATTCAAAGATGAGGTGCTCAAGAATCCGATGCACTAGCACTATAATGGCCTACTTCGGGATAGAGGGGTATGGGAGGATATTCAATTCCTCTGCTCTGGGTTCCTCATTGGCCGTGATGGTGAACGGCAAGGCCTTCTCCATGTCCTGCATGAACTTGTGGAAAGACAAGTCCTCTGGAGGGGACTTCCTCCGTTCATACTGGGAGAGGGATCGGAGGGAATGTCCCAATGCCCCACGGTCTCCAGCAATTCCTCTTCAGTTTTCCCAATCAACGGAATCCGATTTAGAGAGAAAATCGAAATACTGATGCGATTCCTCATGGCATCTGTGGCACTCGACTGGGAATGGAGGGAGACAGAGGCTCCTGATGATTTGACCCCAAAACAATCAGGGGAGAAAGCCGGTGCACCGAGAAGGACCACGAGCGTGCCCTGGAACCGCTATTCTCTCGAGGGAGAGCATGCGAGTCCAGTATGGGCTGCACCTCAAGACACTGAGGCTGCCGCCATAAACTGCGCCATCACCGGTGCTGAGGAACTAGAGGTAATTGGGTCTCAGGCAGCCTGCTGGTTCAGGAATGCAGACAGGCTGCATGCGAGAGCTTCCATGCATTGCGCAAGAAGTGCAGTCTCCAATGCCATCAGAGCCGGTGCAGAAATCACTGGCACTGACAGGTTCCCCATGGCAGGGATTCCTCAATGGTGATAGCCTCAGATGTCTCCTGCCGGCCCTCCAGGGCCTTGGGAGGTGGCTCCTCCTGTCAAGGCAGCTTGGAGGGCTGCTTCTGGCCTTTGCCCTCAGTCTTGTCGAGGGCTATGCCGCCGGTGCCCATGGGTTTACACCCAGGACTCTTCATCGCCCTTGGATGTTGACAGGGCTGGAGTCCTGTCCTTCTGAGGGCGCTCCTCTTCAGACAGCCACTGGTCCACTGCTCCACAACCTCTTGGCTCCAAATGAGCCCAGCCCCTGTGCGAAGCAGAGCCTCAGCGGAGGTCTAAGAGAGCGTCCATGCTGATGGCAGAGAAGACACCAAAGACTCGGAGGAACCAAATAGCGATTCTCACTGGGTTTTTTTCCCTGATTCCTGAGCCCCTTGCGTATCATCTGAAGACAGAGTGCATGTGGAGGGCTCATAAGGTCCAAGGCACTGAAGGTACCAGTTGTGGCAGTCTGTCACTGAGATAATCCAACCACACTGGGCACACTTTTTAAAACCACTGGCTGGCTTTGACATATTGGGGAGTCAAAAGACTCCAATGTCTCAGCTGATCAGGGGGCATGAGAGAGAAACCCCGTGCACCTCAAAAAGAAAAAGGAAATCAGAAAAAATGCAGCGCTGAGGCACAGACACTCCTAGTAATGGGCAAAAAGACTGATCAAGCATGTGACTGAAAAAAAAAGCAAAGAAAAATGAAACAAGAAGACTATGCAAAGGTATTCACATTTTCTGGAGATCAGACAGTGACGGACAGGCTACGCAGAAAAATGAAGACTGAGATAAGATAGCTCTTTTCGGGTGGGAAGACGAGCACACACATGCGCGATGGTCCTTCCAAAGCTACCTATGGAAGCTGGGGCTCCGTTGATGACATCACCCATACGTAAGGACTTACTTTCTGCTTAGTCCTGTAGAAAGTAATATATATTTAAGCAGTCAAGCAAAATGAGGAGAACACACAAAGTGGATTCCTAAGTACTTTTTCTTTTGTGATATGTTTCTCAGTGCAGGGAAATATTATAAACATGCATATTATTTATAACATACGTGATTTTTCTTTTTTTTGCATCTCAAGGATGTGATATACAAACGCTTTTTCCCCCATTAAGCATATATTCAAAATGTTGATTTTGAAGCTATGAAATTTTTCAGCAAGAATTTCTCTCCCATTTGTGTTGTGAAGCAGCAGCAATGTTTCCTCCTAAATAGTTAGCTACCTCTGCCAGGCATCAGTATCAAATCATTTGTTTATGGAGAAGCACGAGTATGTTTGTAATTGACATATGACACTGACAAGTTACGATGAGTTTTGTTGAAAGCAGCAGTGTAATAGGAGCTGCTGTCACTGAAATGTGTATCTGGCAACCATCATGGATTTTTGTCTCTAGTATCCAGCAACAAATACTCAGAGTCCATGAAAAGGTTTTTTTGTTGTTGTGTTTTTTAGAAACAAGGAATCAAAATGAAAGTGTTTCCTTACTCTGAGCCTTTTAAGAAATAATGTATATGGAAATGTCATCTTGACATACTGAAAGCTGGTCAATATATTTCCATCAGTGAAGGACAAACCCAGAAATGTGTTCCTCTAAATAAAAGTTCCTTAACTACCATGATAGTTGGCGCAGAAAGGAAATAGGTAGCATTACTGGCAAAAAAGTAAAGACTTTTTGTTTACTGCATAATGCAAGTGTCAATATGTTTACTTTGTACACTCCTATCCACAAATATATTCTGTATTGATTATATATAGAGAAATAAATATTGTGATAAAGATATATCATACTCTACCCACAGTATCATATTTATTTATTTTATTTATTTACATTCTCTTATATACCGTGCTATTCTGCATCAGTGCTGTTTACATTGAACAAGGCATTATAACTTGGAGATAACTATTTTACAGGGAAAATGGGCTATGGAGGGTTAAGTGGCTTGCCCAAGACCACAAGGAGCACCTATGGGACTAGAAACCCCAGTCCTTCCAGCCCAAGGTTGCTGTCCTCTAGTGGGATTTGAACCCCCGACCTTCCGGCCTGAAGTACCTTGCCCCAACCACTAGGCCACTCCTCCACTCATATGCAAATGATTAACATACAATACTAGTAAAGTACATAAAACACTATCTTTCCTATTTCTATAGCACTGTGTATATTGTATCTAAGTGAAAGATCTTGTAGTCAGTGTTCCCTCTAATTTTCTGTAGGCTGTGTGCGCATAAAATATCAGCTGTGCAGCTTTTGAAGGAAGGTTAAATTTTTGTGTGCCACATAACGACACTCGGTGTTATATACTTTAAAATTTGACTACACGTCAGAATACAATATGTACACCACATTGATTTTAATCAAATTAAATGAAAATAGACGATTACTAAATGAAGCAGAAAATTTCTAGTAATTACAATCACAACTTTTAAATTTTAAGACGTCTGTGTTGTTTTCTATCAGAATCAGAACCGTAATTTTTGTGCGCTCTGTTGTAAAGTATGTGCGCTCGTTGGGCGAGGTATGTGTGCGCGCACACTCTGTGATAAGGAAGCTTATCATAGTTCAGGAGGGAGCTATAAAAGAGGTGAATTGGCTTTGAACAAGCAACCTGTCTTTGCTGGTAGAAATACTAAAACAGAATGTTTTCATAAAAGACTACCAGTCCCAGAATGCACCAGGTTTCAAACAGCCTCTAGAAGGGCTGAAGTGGGGAAACGTGTGTTCAATCAGGAGAGCTATGAGGTAATCCCCAATCACTCATCTCCAAGGGCAGGGCTTGATTCAGCACACCTGGGCTGTGCTAGGGTGGAGTGTCCCTCTAAGCACGTTAAAAGTAATAGATTTTCTACACAGAGACAGATCAAGGACAGAGAGAGCAAGGAGAGACAGAAGCAGCAGCAACGTGGAAAGAAGAGAAAGGCACCTTGGAGGTCTAAAGAAGGAGCCCACAGCAGTACGTATGTTGGGAGTCATTCCAGAGGCAAGCATACTCCATTGGACTGGAGGAAGCCAGAGGACTGGGGTTATAGAGCCAGGAATTCCCAGACGGCACCTTTGAAGGAGACGGCTGCATGTGGAAGGGGCCCTAAGACCGGTGCAAGAAGGTATGTGAAGAGAGACCCAGTGTCCAGGGATCCTGATTGGAAGGCTGGACATAAAAGCTGGACTACTTACTGGCCAGGATACCTGGAAAGGAAGCCTAACAGCAAAGGAAGCTCAGGTATGAACTTTGATCTATGCCCTAGCTCTTCTCCAGGAAGACAGCAGGGAAACAAATATTATCCTGAGAGTGAACAATTGAGGAATTCCTCTGAGCCAGACCAGGATATTGATTCCATGATATTTGAGGAAGAAGGAGATATATTAAATGATCAGAATGAATACATGGATTGCTCTCTGTCTAGGCTGCTGTGGTAAAATACTTTCTCAATAATACAAAAACCACCAAAAGGAACTGTAATTTGTTCTTTTATCTACCCAGAAAAGTCTGCAAGAAAGCTTTTGGGTAGGATTGAGCCACGTAGAGAAAGTGAACCAGCAAAGGGGTTTGCAGCTGGCTAATTGGTGATAATTGAGCCAGGCACAAGTGCACATGAGCTCTGAAAGGAAACTTTTCTTTTTGTGTGTGTAAATAGAAGAAAGTTATCCTTGATAAAGAACAGTTTTTGTTACTTTTGGGTTTTGTTTTTGCTTTTGGAGCAATGCTAAGAAAGTTATTAGCATGAGCCATCAAAAAGACCTTTTCTGTTTCCCATCAAGGTCTTATTTGATTTTTGCTTAAGAAGTTCAGTTACCTTATTTCATGTTTTGTTTTCCTGAATGCAATACTGAAAAGCAAGTGTCCTTTTTGTGTTACCAAGTAAATCTGTGTGGGAGAATTAACCCCATGAATAAAATCCATTTTTCTTTGCTTACATTCGTGCATCACAACTCATTATTTTGTGAACGGCTGATTCTGGTATAAGTGAACTACATTCCCCACAATCCTTTGCAAGTCATAATATTTTTGCCTCTGCTAAGACTGTGGCCATTCACGACCAGCGCCCCCGTTTACAACTCGCAAAGCTTAGAGGGAACAGTGCTTGTAGTATGTTATGTCCTTGCCAAAAGTGCTTATAACCAGCACTTAAGCACAGAAAAGTAGTACGATTTGCTCAGTGACAAAGTCAAGAACAAGAAAACTGAATCAAGCTTCTCAGTTCAGTGTTTTGCTCAAATCACATGGTGCAGACAGTCTGCCTCACAGTGATTCTGCACCTCCTTCATCTGAATCTAATCACAATAATTTGAAAGAAACTAGCCTTAAATATTCTGCTAGCCACAAGCACAAACATTAGGGGAAGTGCATTCGTTGCAATGCAATGTGCCTTCGAGTCAATGCCGACTCCTGGCAACCCAGCAGCTCCTGCGTTTTCTTGGCAGCGTGACCTTTCTTCCAAGGCAATGGAGGGTTAAGTGACTTGTCTAAGGCCACAAGGAGCACTAGTGGGAATCAAACACTGGCCTCTTGAATACTAAGCCAGTGCTCTAACTATTAGGCTACTCTTCCACTCCCCCATATATTCTTCAACGCACCTTAAAAAAAATTGAGTGCAACATCTGTTCTAGTCTGATTTTTAATGACATGTAGTTTTAAAGCATTTAAGTTTGTTTTACTGTGTGTAGTTCTAAGGTTATGTTTAACTATTATGATTAGGTACATGACATTATAATCCATTCCGAATAACCACCAGAACCACTGTAGTTTATAAATTTTAAAATAAAATGAAGTTTTGTGAGAGAAAAAAAAAAGTATAGTTTAGGACCACAGCAATGTCAGTCAGCACACGTACTCAATTGTCAACCACAATGCAGGACTAATTCCAAATAAGCCTCTACTTTAAAATACAGCATATCGTATTGTATGCTTAGGAGCATGGAATTTGCTGAACTGTTAAAAATGGGGGTTTTGATTAATGGTTAAAAGTAGTTGAGCCCAAAAAGCCGATTTTCAAGTCTGGAGAGGGATATTGATTTTAACCCACAAGCACTGTATTTTGAGCTCCTCTGGTATTCACTGTCTTTCTTGGTAACAGTGTCTTGCACAGTATCTGTACTCTCATTCTGGTCTTACAAGTACTGGCATTGTGTGGCTCAAACTCAAAGTGCTAGAAGGAATCAGTTGTTCTAAAGAAAGGGACGGAGGATCCACTGCAAGGAAATGAGGTAGGTGGGAGGGACACTTGGCTTTGGGGACATGAGAATGTTGGAGGTAGCAGGAGGAGTGTGTGGGCGGGAGGAGAGACAGGCTAGTAAGTCAGGCTGCGGGAACAAATTAGCTGGTTTGGGGGTGATTCACGGGCAAGAGAAATTAGGCAATTGGGTAGCAAGCTAAGGGGGAAAAGTTAGATGATTAGGGCTGAATAAATGGCAAGTTAGTTGGTAAAACTGGCAAATGGTTGAAGGAACAGAGCTATGGGCTTCTGTGATGCTTCCTTTGATTTGGGGCCATTGAAACAGATATCCCAAAACTCTGTGGCTCACAACTGGTCTGCTCACAGTGAACTGTTGGTTGCAAGGTTCATATATTCAGGAAAGAAGGCAATTACAAAGACTATGTGAGCTCAGATTCAGTGTGAGAAGCACAGTCTAACAGCAACAGACTTACATCCAAAGAGGGGCAACAACAAATACCCATGCAGTAACTAAATTTACTCATGAAAAATTGCCACCACACACACAGAATTTTCATATACACAAAGAAAACCTAAAAAACTAAAATTTACATTCTATAAACACCTAAGATCAGAAGTTGTAAGTATAATCTAAGCAGATAATTAATTTTGCATTGACACTTAGAACATAAGAACATAAGATATGCCATACTGGGTCAGACCAAGGTCCATCAAGCCCAGTATCCTGTTTCCACTTGCAAGAACTTAATGCATCTCTCACCAGATTCTATTATACAGTAACTGCTGAAGAGCGATATCCACACAACAGGCCAGCCTGACTCCATGCCTTCCTTTCCTAACATATACTGGCTCAGGTTAAACTAAACCAGCAATTTATTTATTTATTTAGCTACATTTATATCCCGCTTTTCACCGGGTCAAAGTGGCCTAACAAAAAAAGGGGGGGGGGGGGTGGACAGTAATCAAGTTGACAGAAAAAAGGGGGGGGAGCTGTCTTCAAGAGGGTCAACATTAATGATTCGAACAGAAAGGAAAAGATTAGACAAGACGTAGACATAGTAATTTACTAATTGGTAATAAATAGCAAGATAAAAAAAATGGATCTATGGGGGGGGTGTAACTAAGATGGCAGCAGTCTGCTAGGGCGTCGGCTGCTGTATTTTCTTTACCTCGTTTCCTGATGGCTCCGAAGAATTACTGTGGGAAAGTGACAGCTAATGCTGCAAAAGCCCAGTACTGCCTAAACAGCCATTGATGTGCAGTTGTGGAAGATTCCTGTTGACAAAATGGCCACAAATGAGTCCTCTGCTGCAGTGTCGGTGGTGAAGACTCAACACCGCTTGGAGACATTACATCTCAAGTCCCGCAGTTGCACTCAACGATGCTCCAAGAGCAGCCTATCATGGACAAAAAGGGAGCAGCAGCAGGTGAGGATCCCGACTCCCCCTTGGATCCCATCTTCAGTACTTGTCCCGATAGTAAAATGGGCCAGTTGGCAGCAGTGCAGAAGACTAGTGTCCCGGTATCTTTGCAGAGGAAAACCGAAGATTTGGTGACTCAGTCAATCAGCCCCTCTGACCAAGTGGTGGAAGCTTTGCTAAAGGATAAGGCTGCAATACATAGGAAACGAACAATTCCAGAATCAAACAAGTTCTTAGAATCTTAGAGTTCTGAACTTTCCTATGCTTCCACATATAACACCTAATGAGCTTTTCAAGAAACATATGGTAGAGGTGTTGAAGATTCTGCTATTCCTCCTCTGAATAAAGCTTACTATCTTCCATAGGGGAAATTACAAGATGAAAGAAGTGACCAGCAAGCTCTGGATGCATTTGCTTTAATTCTTTTACAGATTGCATGGACAGAGCTGCCCTTTTGGTTTCTTTTGTCTTTGAGCAAGAATTAAGTTTCAGATCCTTTTAAAATACAAACGTAAAACTAGTCTCTTTTGGGTCAGCCAGTAAGGATTTGTCCCAATGTTGCTCAGGCAACACAAGAGAGAAAAACGTTATGCTTATCTATGAGGCAAGAAGCACCATCTTTGGGCGCTACATTTGTCTTGTAAGTGCTTAGTAAGATTTTTGAACGTTAGATATGTTTTTCTTTTGCCTGAGCATTTGTGGGCTTTTCTGGATCAAAAAAGTGGTCTCTTCAGCTTTTTCTACTATTTAGTCTGACTATTGACTGCTTTATGGAGAAATGTCAGTGGTTGATGCCTAAGGCCTAGTTTCCTTATATTTTTATTTCTTTTTTATGAGTACTCTATCTTTTTTCAGACTGCCCTCTTTTCTTATTGTGGGCTAATGGATGAACATAAAAACCAGCCACCCATACAAAAGCTCCGATGAAGCAATTTTTCATGAGACGAAGGTCTTCATAGGGCTTTTGTGAGAAAGCGTAAAGGATGTCTTTCAGAAGAATTTCTAAGTAGCAGATTGTGACAGTTCTTGGATACATTTACAATACATTCTGGCTTTGGTCTCTTTCTTTAATAAGGACAATGGCTGCTGACATTTGGAGTGCAGAGCTGATGAGGCAATGACTTTGGCTCTGTGATCTTTTATTGCTTTTGATCAAAATTTGATATGCAATAAGCAGCATATGCAATGGATAATATAAATTTATTGGATTTGACAGTTGAGTACTGAAAGCTTTTGGGTAAGAAATTTAGAGGAAAAAAAAGTGGAGGAGGAGGAGGAGTTTTTTAGATCTATGATGGCAACTTGTAGCAGCTCCCCTTCAGGCATAGCAGGATCTAGCAAGGTCTTTTCTCCTCCTTCTTAGGGTTCCTTCCAGAAGTGAAAAATCCATTAAACATTTTTTTGTAGAGATTTAATAGTAATGTGTTATTGAGGTTTTTGTATGGGTTGTTGGTGAGTGCCTTAGTAAGTATTTCTTTGAAATTAGTATTGAACATAAAAAAACGCCATACTTGGTCAGACCAAAGGTCCATCAAGCCCAGTATCCTGTTTCCAACAGTGGCCAATCCAGGTCACCAGTACATGATTTCACAATGCATGTCCCGGGGTAAGCAGTGGATTTCCCAGGTCCTCTTTAATAATAGTTTATGGACCTTTCCCTTCAGGAATTTGTCCAAACCTTTTTTAAACCCAGCTACACTAACAACTTTTACTACATCCTACGGTAACGAATTCCAGAGTTTGATTACGCATTGAGTAAAAAAATATTTTCTATTACTACTTTTAAATGGGCAACATTGTAGCTTCATTGCATGTGCCCTAGTCTTTCTACTTTTTGATGGAGAAACAACCTATCTACGTTTACCCATTCTACTCCATTCATTAATTTATAGACTTCTATCTCCCCTCAGATGTCTCTTTTCCAGGTTGAAGAGCCCTAACTTTTTAAAACTTTCCTGATAGGGGTATCCCTTCCATTCCCTTTACTATTTTGGTCACTCTTTTCTGTACCTTTTCTAGTTCTACTATATTCTTTTAAAGATATGGCGAGCAGAAATGACACAATATTCAAGGTGCGGTTGCACGATAGTAGGATATAAAGGCATTATAATATCCTTTGTTTTATTCTCCATTCCTTTTCTTATGATTCCTAGAATTCTATTTTCTTGGCCACCACTGCAGACTGGGCAGAGGGTTTCAATGAATTACACAGGTACACTAAAAAAAATTCTTTTTAAACTGCCTCTAATGTTTCGATTGATTTTTACGTTTTTTGGTGCGCTGAATCCAAATCTGGTAACCAATTTGCTCCATCACGTACAGACTTTTTGCTACATTGGGTTAGCAGTTTGAGGTGAACGTTTCAGATTGAGTGCGATCGAGATAAAAGTTTCTTGGATGAATTCTTTATACTAATTGTTTAGTAGTTATTCAAATAAGAATAAAGAAAATTGTAACAAGGCAGCACATAAGAATAGAGTAATGTCAACAAAACACACTGTGATGGTAGCAAAATTGTCTGCACTTATAACAGCCACATACATGTGCACAAACACTGAGCATATAAGAGCAAGGTTAGACACAAAGCAAAGCAAAGCAATGTGCAAAAAATGTTGTACAGGTATGTATGTAAGAATAGAAAACGCAAACCGCACCATTGCAATACATGAAGACAAACACCCGATGGTGTGAAAATAAAATTCTAATAAATGAGATCCGACACTGTGGTAATAACTAGCAAATTTTTATTTCAAAGTTTAGTAAAAACACGATATTTGTCAACACAGTTTAGATTTTAAAGTCATTCTTGGGTCAATCAATCTCCTGGTGGGCCCGTTTCTTCTTCCCCCGAATGCTTCTCTTGGTGCGCTGCTTGGCGTATTTTTCATCTGGGGTTTCCCGCAGCAGCAACCAGCAGAAATCAGCCATCATAGTGGTGTTCCATCTTCTTTGGTACCTTCTCTCTGCGTCCTTGATGTCCTGGTGAAACCTTTCACCTTGTTCTTCACTGTACGCCCCCAAGTTTTCGGGAAAGTAGTTCACATGGGAGTGCAAGAAATGGACTTTCAGGCTCATGTTACAGCCTTGTTCTTTGAAGGCATTGAGCATCCTGGCAACAATATCCTTATAGTTCTCATCCCGCCTGTTCCCCAAGAATTTGAGAACAACATCCTTGAAGGAATCCCAGGCTTTTTTTCCTTCTCAGACATCGTTTCAGCGAATGCTCCATCTGAAATGAGTTTCCTTATATCAGGGCCAACAAACACTCCTTCCTTTAGCTTTGCTTCAGCAAATCGGGGGAACTTTGAGCAAAGGTACCGAAAGCACTCACCATCTTTTGGAAGGGACTTGATGAATTGCTTAATGAGACCCAACTTAATGTGGAGAGGTGGTAATTTATTTATTTATTTATTTGCAAATCTCTTATATACCGCCACTTCCTAAGATCAGTGGCGGTTTACATTAAACAACAATAAATACATAAAACAGTACTATAGTAATAGAATTTTATCACGAGGTACCAAGCTCTCATGAAGAACATTTTTCTCACCGGGTCTCAAATACTCCCGAATTGGCCAGTCTTTTTTCCCCCAGTGTAGGTCGCGGGCCCGGCTATCCCACAAGCAAAGGAAGCAGGGATATTTGGTAAAACCGGATTGCTGCCCTAATAGCATGGATAGAATTTTAAAGTCTCCACAAATCATCCACTTATGCTCATCATAACGAATCTTCTGAAGAATCAGGGCCAAATTCTCGTATTTTTCTTGGAGAATAACAGAGTGAGCAATAGGAACTGAAGCGAATGTGTTGCCATTATGAAGAACACCTTTTATGCTGTCTTTTGACAAATCAATGAACAGCCGCCATTCAGCAGGATCATACTTGAGTTTAAACTTTTCCATCACTCCGTATATATCGTTGCAAAATACCAAATCTTCCTCTTTGCTGAAATACTTCAAAAATTGTGTCTCGCGGTTGCGGTACCAATAAAAAGTTGTTCCTGGTGACAATAGATTTTTCTGTTTAAGCCGAGAACCTAGCAGTTGGGCAGCATCTTTTGGGCGTCCTAAATCCCGGACTAAATCATTCAATTCAGCTTGAGAGAAAAGTTCAGGTTTCGGATCTGGTTCAGTTTCAAACTCGGAAGTACTGGACTCATCGGGAAAAGCCATCTGATGAGTCTCATCATGATCAGAACCGTCCACACAAATATGATCCAAAGATTTTGGTGGTTCAGGCACAGGTACTTCGTTGCTATGAGGCATAGGCCTAATTGCTGAGGGAAGGTTGTGGTAACTTATTACGTTCTTATTTTTTAAGTTGTATCCCTTCACAATGCAAGAGCAAAAATAGCAGTCACTGCTGTGGTCTCTTTGTTCACGCCACATCATAGGTATTCCAAAACGAAATGCTTGTTTTGTACCTTTCATCCATAAGCGTAGATCTTCCTTACATGTCTTGCACACTTTGTGAGGAGCCCACGGTTTGTCTTGATCGCCTAACTTCAAACCGAAATAGGCGAAATATACTTTTTTAATAAATGCAGAAATGTTCCTCTGCCGCTTTTTCACGGTATATTCCCCACAAATAAAACAAAAACTGTCCGGAGAGTTGACGCAACCTCTGGCTCTGTGAGCCATCACAAATACACAGCACTGCAAACTACAACTGTAGTGAACCACTTCGGAATAAAGCTGGATTACGACTGAGCAAACAAAAGGTAATAATGAACTTGCAAGAAACTGAAATTTGACAGGAACGTTCATGTCGCAACCACCGTGTTTGAGCGAGCGAACGAGGCGAGGCGAATAGGAAAGAACATGCGCCAGCGCGAGTACTGGATTTAGCCCCCCGCCTCCCAATTGTCCTGTTAATGTATAAAATGAATACAAAACACTCTAAAATATCATGAGGGAGTGTTTCTAGTTAGTTAACCATTACAACCTCTATTTTGGGCCAAGAAAATAAACTGCAGTCGGCTAAAAAGAAATTATGTGAACATTCCTTATATGGGTAAGAAATCTAATTTTGCAAGAAAACGTGACGTGATGGAACATTTTGGCTATGTTTCCTGGATTCAGCACCCCAAAATCTATAGGAATCAGTTGCAAAACTGGAGGCAGTTTTTTGGTAGTGTACCTGTGTTATCCATGACAACATCTAAATCTTTTTCGTGGGTGGTTCCTCCTAATATGGAACCTTGCATCATGTAACCATAGTTTGGGTTGTTCTTTCCTAAGGGCATAACTCTGCACTTGTCCACATTAAATTTAAATCTTGCCATCTGAACATCCAGTCTTCCAGTTTATCAAGGTCCTCTTGCAATTTTTCACAATCCTTTTGGGTTTTAACAATTTTGAATAATTTTCCGACATCTGCAAGTCTGATCATCTCACTCTTATTCCCATTTCCAGGTCATTTATGAATACGTTAAAAAGCAGTGGGCCAGCACAGATTCCTGGCTATGCGACTATTCATCTTTCATTACGAAAAATGGCCATTTAGCCCTACTCTCTCTGCTTTCTATCTTTTAACTAGTTCCTGATTCACAATGAACAAGTGATATTTGTTGGGTGATTTCCTGTATTATATTTTCTTTTTCCATTATGTTCATCATGTTTCTTGTAACAAGTATGCAACTTGTATAAGTTTAATAATTCATAAATAAAAAAATATATATACCCACACACTTACCTTTCCGGGTGTTCTCGGTCACATCAACGCCAAACTGAATAACATCACCAGAAAGAATCTCACATGGTGGGCTTTCCTCTGACCCTCGACTCAATCGCTGACTATTTATAAAAGTTCCGTTACTGCTCTTAGTGTCTTGAAGGTAAAACTGAAAAAAAAAATAAAAGATACAATTCTGAATTATAAGCTGACAACAAGACTGATGAGTTCAAAGGAGAAGAAAATTATTCATAACTTCAAAAGTTTGGTTTGTTATAGCTATCATATTATTTACAGCCAAAGTACTAAGGTCTGCCTCTAGGCGCATTTTTGTAAGAATGCCACTAGTGTTCAAAATTCAGCTTTCTTTCCCAATTCACAACTTACTGCCTTTGCTTTGCTTCTGGACTATCCACAACAAAAATTCTTGCATCACAGCCAATTTTATACAGTACTCAACATTTTATCTTTACACTATCATGCATACAGTCAGTACTATGCAAAAATAAAATCAAAATTATCTTAAAATCTGGATCTGATGTTAGAGATCCAATTCCCTCTCAAGAGACAGCTGCACACAGAAAGCCACAGACTTTATGCGAAAGTACGATACAAAAGCACTTAGGACAGAGATGTCAAGCTCAAGACCAATGGCCATTTCCAGTCCAGGGTGCCTCTTCATCTGGCCTTAGGAAGCCCTGCTTAATAGCATGCATTATTCATAGCTAATACATAATACAGCTTCTGACTGCGCATGAAATGAGAGTCAGAAGCTGTAAAGATGTCTTACACATTGGAACATGGAACGTACTGTCGTCAGGTGCCCCCAGTGGACAGTGGCTGTAAGGCATGCTGACACATTTTTATTATTTTTAAGGAGCGAGGGCTCTTTAAGGCCCAAGTGCAGTTTGGTCCTTGGAGTTTTAGCCCCTTGTGAGAACAAAATTATATAAACCAAGAGTGGAGGGTAATAAGGCTTTATTTCCCCTTTACCCCAAGGGTTCACTAAGACATTAGAAAAGATAGTCCTTTATAAAGGGTTCCACCAAAATAAGCAAACTCCTCTTATAATCTTCACAATTGCTTGCAGGGTTTAACTGAGGATTCTTTTACTCCAAAGTAAAGTTGAACAAATAGGCAAACAAACTGTTTATTTTATATTTACAGTTCCACTAAGGACTCACGGCTAGTAGCAGCACAAAAGCTACAATCCATAGATTTCTCTTGAGGGATGGGAATAGTATTCTCAAACTCTATTTCCATAGACTCTGCGTCACTGGCTTCTCCCTCTGAATCAGTACTTTCCCTTGTGGCTACAATTTTACAGGGTCTGTCTGTTTCTTTGCCTCCAGTAAGACTGTCCTGTTAAGCCCTTAGGTATAGTTTTGAAAAGCTCTGCTTTGTTCCCTCTTCTCATATACTGAGCGTCTGCTTTATCAGAGCTTCTAGGAGCAAGGCTTTCTTTTACAAATAAAGAGCCACCATACCTTGGCTTCCTGCAGCTGCTACACCTGGAGCTTTCTTTCTCACGTACTTCTCTCTGGAGAAAGGTTTCCTTGTGCAGTGCTTTGTCTTCCTGAAGCCCAGGAAAACCTGGTGAGGATTCCCAACCTCTGCTTCTGTGTAAAGATTGCTTTGTTATAGGAACCTCTCCTTCTGGTACCTTGTAATCCTGATCCAGGGTACTCCGGTGAATGTAGGCTTCTCTCACAGCATGGCTCCTTGGCTTTCTGTGCTCCTCTTTCAGCTGTTATTACTCTTGTTGTGCTGCTTGATCCAGCTACGTTACTTGGGCTGGGAGTGTCACTCCTTCCAGCCAAACTGCTTCTCCTGGCAGTCTCTCTCTGGACTCCGTCTCTCTGTGCTCTGCCCCTCTGGACTCTATCCGTCTGGATTTTGTCTCTCTGTGCTCTGCCCCTCTGGACTCTATCCGTCTGGATTTTGTCCCTCTGTGCTTGCTCCGTGTGGACTCTCTCTTTCTCCACACTCCTTCTCCTTCCTTCTGGATGAACTGCTGCCGGCTGAGTTCCCTCCGAATGGATTCCTCCTCCACACCTTGCACACCTTCTTGATGTCTTTCCTTTATACCGGCATTTTACCTTTGAAACTCCCCAGCTTGCCTTCAGGTGCAGCTGGTTAACACTCATACAATCAGTGGCTGGGCACGTTGACTCAGCCTCTGTAGGCTTACTCCTGCCCCCTCTAGCTGTGCTGCAAGGTAATTGCATCTTCTGCACATCCACAGCTCTATGAAAGACAGGGTTTTTCCCTAAACCTGCACCTTCCGTGGCTCCAGCCTCATGACAGTACGAAGCATGAACCAAGGGAAGATGGAGGTGGTCAAGAATGAAATGGAACGTGTACAACTTGATCTGTTGGGTGTCAGCGAACTGAAATGGACTGGCATGGGGCACTTTGCATCAGATGATCACATGGTCTACTATGCTGGAAATGAAAGACAAAGAAGAAATGGTGTTGCATTTATAATAAAGAAGAAACTTGCAAGAACTGTAATGAAATACAATGCAGTCAGCGAACGCTTAATCTCTATTCGTCTATAAGGATTGCCTATCAACACAACTATAATTCAAGTATATGCCCCAACAACAGCTGCAGAAGAGAATGAAATTGAAGAGTTCTATGAACAAGTACAAGCTGAAATTGACAGAACATGCAAACAGGATATCCTGATAGTCATGGGTGACGAACGCAAAAGTTGGCAACAAAGGCGGCGGCAAAGTAGTTGGAAAATATGGACTTGGCAACAGAAATGAAGCTGGAGAAAGACTGATAGAATTCTGCAAGACCAATGATCTATTCATCTCAAACACCTTCTTCCAGCAACACAAGCGGCGACTGTACACATGGACTTCACCCAATGGATTGTATAAAAATCAAATTGACTACATCTGTGGAAGTCAACGATGGAAAAGCTCTGTAACAAAGACAAAACCTGGAGCTGACTGTGGTACAGATCATCAACTACTAATATGCAAACTCAAGCTAAAGTTGAAAAAGAGCAAACCACTCATCAATGCAGCAAAAGATGACCTTGAGAATATACCACTGGAATTTAAATACTGCCTGCAAAATCGATTTGCTGCTTTAGATACAAATGACAGAGCTCCGGAAGAGTTATGGAATGACATCAAGAAGGTTGTGTTGGAAGAAAGCAAGAAGTCTCTACAAAAGGTGAAAAAGCAAAAACGGCCAAAATGGATGACGGAAGAAACTGACAATTGCCCAGAAACGCAGAGAAGCTAAAGCCAGAGGAGAAAGAAAGACAATCCCAGAACTAAACAGAGATTTCCAACGTGCAGCAAGACAGGACAAGGAAAAGTACTACAATGACTCTTGCAAGGAAATAGAAGCAGAAACTATTAGAGGAAGAACAAGATCAGCTTTCCTAAAGCTACGAGAGTTAAAGAAAAAGTTCCAGCCTCGAATTGGAATGTTACAAGATGCTCAAGGTTCTATGTTGAATGATGCTGAGAAGATCAAGAAAAGGTGGAAGGAATATACAGAGTTTTTATATGATAAAGATCAAGTGGACCAACAGCCATTTCAACCTGTACCTTATGATTGGGAACCATTGGTGATGAAAGAAGAAGTTGAAGCAGCATTGAAAGCCTTATCAAAGAACAAAGCACCAGGCATTGATAGCATTCCCATAGAAGTATTGCAGCAATCTGATTCAGCTGCTACCGTACTCACAAGGCTCTGCCAAGAAATATGGAAGACAACATCATGGCCAACTGACTGGAAAAGATCTGTGTTTAAACCAATACTAAAGAAAGGTGATCCAACTGACTGTGGAAATTATCGCACAATCGCTCTGATCCCACATGCCAGCAAGATTCTACTGAAGATTATTCAAAAGAGACTACAACCATACCTGGAACAAGAACTACCTGACGTGCAAGCAGGGTTCAGGAAAGGGCGAGGAACGAGACATATCACTGCGGATGTGAGATGGATCCTTGAAAAGACTAAAGAATACCAAAAGGATATCTATTTGTGCTTTATCGACTATAGCAAGGCTTTTGACTGTGTAAACCATGAGAAACTCTGGGCCACATTAAGCAGCATGGGTATACCAGAACACCTGATCGTTCTCTTGCGCAATCTGTACATTGATCAAGAAGCAACAGTTCGAACAGAACAAGGAGAAACGGAATGGTTTAAAATAAGCAAAGGTGTAAGACAAGGCTGCATACTTTCCCCCTACCTGTTTAATTTATATGCAGAACAAATCATCAGAGAAGCAGGATTATATGAAGACAGAGGTGTGAAGATTGGTGGAAGACTCATCAACAACCTTCGCTATGCTGATGATACCACATTACTGGCTGAAAATGAAGATGATCTGAAACATTTGCTTCTCACAATCAAAGAACATAGTCTCAAAATGGGCCTGCACCTTAATGTAAAGAAGACAAAGATCATGACAACTGGCATAATCAACAGATTCATCGTTGAAGGAAAAGAAATTGAAATTGTGAACAACTTTAACCTACTTGGATCAACTATCAATAAAGAAGCAACAAGCAGTCAAGAAATCAGACGCATTGCTCTTGGCAGAATGGCTATGAAAGACCTAGATAAGATTCTCAAAAGCAGAGATGTCTCTCTCCATACAAAGAGTCAACTTGTCCAAGCCCTGAGATGTAGAGACTGGGGATTGGGATGCCATAACATTCCATCCTCCTGAGATAGGAGATCTGGAGCAGACCCTAACTCCAGGGAGGGAGCTTGAGAGAGATGTAGAAGTAGAGGGTACCACACCTGCCGTGGCCAATGTGGAGCTATGAGAATCAAATGGCCTTTGTCTCTCTGAAGCTTGAACAGGGTCTTGGGAATTAGGGGAATGGGTGGAAAGGCATACAGGAAGTCTTGACCCCAGTAAAGGAGGAAAGCATCACTGGCCTGAGCCGGAATTCTGGAACAGAACCAGGGAAGTTTGGTATTCCACGGACTTGCAAAGAGGTCTATGTCCGGGGTTCCCCAAATTTGAAAATTCTTGTCCACCTGGTCTGCATGCAGAGACCACTCGTGTGGAAGCAGAGCTCGACTGAATCTGTCTGCCCAAGAGTTTTGTATGCCTGGAAGATACACTGCTAGGAGATAAATCTGATGCTCTCTGGCGAGGGCCCATAGTCGCAAAGCTTCGTTGCAAAGCGACAGAGCCTGTTCCCCCCTGCTTGTTCATGTACAACATGGCTACTTGATTGTCCGTATGAATGAGGACTGTCTTGTAGCTGAGCAGGGTGTGGAACACTCGAAGAGCAAGGAAGATTGCTCTGAGCTCCAAGAGGTTGATATGTAGATGAGTCTCCTGTGGAGACCAGGTGCCTTGGGTGAAGAGGTCTTACAGATGAGCTCCCCAACCCATAGAAGAAGCATCTGTTGAGAGTTGCTTGGGGTAAGGATTGTTGAAACGGGGACCCCAGCAACAGATTTTGAGTGGACTTCCACCACTGGAGGGACAAAATAAGGCGACTTGTGTTTTCTATTTTGTCTGACAGGCATCCTGATGCCTGGGTCCATTGAGTGGATAAAGTCCACTGGGCTGCCCTCATATGGAGGCGGGCATAGGGAACCACATGCACGGTAGATGCCATGTGGCCTAGTACTTGTAGCATTTCTCGGGCAGTGAGATGAGGCTTTAGCACTGCTTGAGAAGCTAACTGCACCACGCGAAGGCAGCGGGCCTGGGGGAGATAGGCCCTTGCCTTTCTGGTATCCAACAAAGCTCCTATGAACTCTAGAGACTAAGTGGGAGTTAGACTGGATTTTGGGATGTTTATTACCAGACCCAAATACTGAAGGATACACATTGTGCAGGATAGAGAAGTCCTGGCCTCTGACTCTGTTGAGGCTCGAATGAGCCAGTCGTCTAAATAGGGGAAGACGAATATCCCTAGAGTGCGGAGAAATGCTGCTACCACAGCCGTGCATTTCGTGAACACTCTTGGTGCTGAGGCCAGGCCAAAAGGAAGCACCCTGTATTGGTAGTGCTTTCCTTGAAAAAGGAACCGAAGGAACCTTCTGTGAGTTGGATGGATGAGAACATGGGTGTACGCATCCTTGAGATCTAGAGAACAAAGCCAATCCTGACTGAAGGTATGGCAGCAGAGTTCCCAGAAAAATCATCTTGAATATCTCTTTAACCAGGAATTTGTTCAACTCTCTGAGGTCCAAGATAGGTCTGTATCCCCCTGTTTTCTTTGAGATAAGGAAATAGGGGGAGTAAAGCAGTTACTTACCTGTAACAGGTGATCTCTGGGAACAGCAGGAATAAGTCTTCACATATGGGTACGTCGGTACCGACGGAGTCTGCGCGGAACGCTCCCCAGCGTCCAATCAAAACGCTTTTGGAAGCATCCCAGCACGCCTGTGTGCTGCCTTCCCGCCTTTCCCAACTGCCTCTCCTCAGTTAAGTTTTAAAGCTGAGACAAAGAGAAATAGAGAGAGCAAGAAAGGGAAAGATAGAGATAGAGAAAATGCAACTCCTAGGGGAGGTGGGTGGGTTGTGAAGACTTATTCCTGCTGTTCCCAGAGATCACCTGTTACAGGTAAGTAACTGTGCTATCTCCAGGAACAAGCAGGAATGAGTCTTCACATATGGGGACTCCCAAGCTAAGATGCCGGGAGGGAGTCCCAGCATGTTTCGAATCTAGTATGAGCCATGCTACTCCTCAGAACCTCAGGCATCCTGGGGATGGAGAGTAGGAGTTGAATTGCAGAAAGGTGCTGTGGAACAGCTGGACTAGAACAGGACTTCTGGAGAGGAAGATCCTGTATAGATGACATTTAGTAGTAAAATATTGAGCGCAAAATTCTAATATGGACCTCCCTTGGTGGCAGTGTAAAAAGTCTATTGAGGTTTATATGGCTCTGTTAGAAGAGCCAGTATAAAACCCTCAAGGAGTACCTCACTATGAAGTAGAGGTAATACAATGTAGAAAAAACAAGTGGAGGTCAGAACCCTTCAGGGTGAGAAATAGCCCCAAGGGAAACTGGGGTAGTATAATAAGGTAGGGTTTCAGCGGAAAACACAGAAGGTACTATTAGACAGCACTTAAGCCCTTTTGGTCGAAGAACAGTCCAATGCTAGGACCAAAAGAAAAATTAAGTCTGACCGATTTGGACTGACAATGGAAATAGTCCCTGTAGGAGAGAAGGGGTATGGAGACCCCCATATCCAATAACAAAGTAAGGACAGACTTAAGAAGCGTTACAGCTTTGGATTAACTGAAGATACGCAATGTCTTTCCTAAATGGGGTCAAATAGGAAAGAAAAAAGGTGCATGGGAGCTTCAGAGGTACCTAACCGTGAGAGGTTATGGTAAGAAAAAGGTTTGCTATTTACCACAGGGAGTGGTTGTATGTGTAGAACCCTAAGCATGCTGGTACAGCATTGATAGGGGTAGTGCCCATCTGTCAGGGTCATATAGGAATATATGAATATCTGAACCTAAACAGACATATATTTTTTTAGGTAGATATGTATCTATGTACTTATCTATCTCGATAGATATATCTCTGTACACATACATATATATCCCCTATAGGTATATGTATTTATGAATATATATATCTACACATATCTATATACACATACAATATACACATATCTATATACACATATACACACATATACACATATACATATATACACAGGGTATATATCTATATAGACAGATATAGACAGATACATATCTATCTATATCTATGTAGACATATAGACACATGTCTCCACGTATGTGGATGGAGACAGGTCTATATAAGTAGATCCCCATAGGAATATGGGGGGAGAAAAAGATTAATCTACTAGCAAGAAGGGTGAATAGATGCATAGAGAATGTCCTTTCCCTGATTATGATTGAGAGTCAGAGGAATGGTCTCCCTGACAAGAAGGAGTCTAGATTCCTTTAAGAATTCGAGCTCTTGAATAACCAGGATGGCCTACGTGAATAATGCAGAGGATAACTTCAGTCTGCAGGCAGCAAGTCCAGATCTCTCCAGAACTGCGGTATGGTGAATGGATAGAAGACGCCACTGGAATAAGATACCATAGAGACCTGCCTATAAGGGCAAAAAGGGTATCAGGCGTCCTTGAGCTACCACTGAAAGAAAACTATCCCTGGCGAGGAGTCCAAAGGAGATATGGACCAAGCCAGGGAATTGGCCATTCTTTAGGTTTTCACGTGATGAAAGGCCTGTGTCTTTTGTCTCAAAAAGAGATTTTAGATGAGATGGTAAGGGCAGGGAACACCTGCCAATCATGGAACATGACTGGGTGAACCCCTCCTAACCATCTGGGATTATCTGCTGGGCAAGATACTAATGTTCTCTAGCAAGGTCCCATAGTGCAAAGCTACTCTGTAGAGTTGCAGAGAGCATGTTGCAGGTTGGTTAGAAGAAAAAACTGGCTGTTTAAAGCCAGTAGGTAACAAACTATTCTTCCAAAAACAAGGGGGCGAAGAATAGAAGTCAACCAACAAGTCTGTGATAAGAGGGTTTCCAAAAAAGGTTGATAACCTGTTTGGGGTTTAGCACTGAGGCTAGAAGGATTGCTAATGGAGGGAAACCCTGGTTGTGTGGTGAACAGAACCAGTGGGTTAACCACTAGAAATTGCTGCATTTGCAGCAACTACCAGGGCAGCAGAAAAAAATTTCTCTCCCCCCCTTTTTTTTTCCTAGATTGGGAAAAAGAAGGAACAGACATAAGTAGGAGTGGTAAGACTCCCTTATTGTCTGAGGAGCTGCCCTAAAGTAAGAAAAAAAGAGGAGACAACTCTGGAAGGGAAAATCCCCTTGTGGAATAGGTAGAGGACCATAGGGGCTTACCAGTGTAATAGAGCCACTCTTACAAACCGATTGTTGTAGTAAGAGGGAGGTTAGACAGAGTTGAAGGAGACTGACTATGTAATAAGTCTCTGAGAGGTAAGATGATACATGCTAGTACAGGGAAAAACTGTCTTATGGATAGTTGTCACTTCTCTTTTCCCAGAAGGAGGAAGAGAAACCTGTTAACTATAGGCATGATCATCATAAAGACTGTTAGAGAAAAAGAAAGGATGTCTCGTGAAGAGAGATCCATGAGAATTTAGGATGAAATTAGTGTAGATGCTTCAAGTGAAAAAAAGCAGACTGCAACTCTGACCACCAACCAGGAGAAGTAATGATGATCTATCTGAAACCCTGCGACTGCTGGGTAGGCTGACCCTGTTGAGGTTGTGGTTTGTGTAGACCAGTGCGATGTTTCCCCTGTTTGGGAACATCTGTATGATGGGCAGAAGATGGAGAAAACTTTTTCCCCGTAGGGGAAGAAAGTTTGCTAGGATATTTCCTACCAACTGGGAAAGAGGAAGGCATAGAACAGCCTCTGGAAACAGGAATGCCAGTGGTTAACTGAGCAACCTGGAGTAAAGACTCCTTGTTAAAAAGATTTTCTCCAGTGCAAGGAGTATTTCCCAGTCTTTCTTGTGCCCATTTGTCCAAGTCTGAAACTTGGAGCCAGGCTTTACATCAGGGGTCTCAAACACGCGGCCCGCGGGCGGCCCGCGAGACAACTTTGTGCGGCCCGCGAAGGAGGAAAACAAAAAAAAACCCAAAACCCTGGCTTCTGCTGCTGCCGTTGCCGCCGTGGCAGCGGCAGAATCAATTGGCAAATTTTAAAAAAAAAACTGACTTCTGCTGCTCAAGCAGCTGTCCTGCGGCCCCTTCCCCTCTGCCCGGAGATCCGACTCTGCTCTATCAGCGGCGTGCTTTTCAAGCCGCGACGAGAGTATTCCCCTCTCGCGCGGCTTGAAAAGTGAATAGGCTTAAACTGCGCGAGAGGGGAATACTCTCGTCGCGGCTTGAAAAGCACGCCGCTGATAGAGCAGAGTCGGATCTCCGGGCAGAGGGGAAGGGGCCGCAGGACAGCTGATTTTGCTGCTTGAGCAGCAGAAGTCAGTTTTTTTTTAATTTGACAATTGATTCTGCCGCTGCCACGGCGGCAACGGCAGCAGCAGAAGCCAGGGTTTTGGGTTTTTTTTGTTTCCCTCCTTTGCTGGCCGGTAATGAGCTATGGAGGGGCTGACTGAAATGGGGTAATGGGGGTTAGGACTGGAAGTGGGCTATTGGCAGGGGGGGGGGGTTATGACTGGTAATGGGCTGGGGGGGTTATAACTGGTAATGGGCTATGGTGGGGGCTAGGACTGGAAATGGGCAGATGGGGGTTAGGACTGGAAGTGGGCTATCGGCAGGGGGGGGGGTTATGACTGGTAATGGGCTATGGTGGGGGCTAGGACTGGAAATGGGCAGATGGGAGTTAGGACTGGAAGTGGGCTGATTGGGGGGTTAGGACTGGTAATGGCCTAAGAGGGGAGGTAAGACTGAAAAGGGGGTGATGGTGGATAGGACTGGAGGTGGGCTGATTGGGGGGTTAGGACTGGTAATGGCCTATGAGGGGAGGTAAGACTGAAAATGGGGTGATGGGGGGTAAGACTGGAAGTGCGCTATGGGGAGGTTAGGACTGGTAATGGGCTGGGGGGGTTGCTAGGACTGGAAATGGGCTGAGTGGAAGGGGGGCTTGAACTGCAAATGGCTGATGGGGAGGGGGCTTGGAATGGAAATGGGCTGTGAGGGGAGGGAGCTTGGAATGGAAATGGGCTGTGAGGGGAGGGAGCTAGGATTGGAAATGGGCTGATGGGGGGCTAGGATTGGAAATGGGCTGATGGTGAGGCTAGGATAGGACTGGAAATGGACTGATGCAGGGACTAGAAAGGAGCAGATGCTGGGTGGGGCTGGAACTAGAAGGGAGCTGATGTTGGGGGAGGATTAGAATGGGATGGAGCTGGGAAAGTGAAATGGAGAGGGGAAAAATATTTTGTCTGGAAGAGAAGACAAATCTACAATTGGCCAGGTATTGGGAGAGTAAGTGGGGATTGAGGATGGAGGGTAAAATTTGAGTGGATGAAATAGGAATGAGGAAAGAGCAAAAGGAGAAAGATTAGTATGTTAAAGCAGATGTAGAGAGAGAGAATGGAAAAAAACTAGAAGAGAGAAGAAAGGACAAATGGACAGCAGACGATGGAGATAGCAGAAGACACGAAGAAACCAGAAGTGGCTGGAGCAATTGCAACTGAAAAAAATGCACAAAAGGTAGAAAAATATCTCTTTATTTTGAATTTATTAACTGGAATATGTCAGCTCTGGGAAATGTGCATCATTAATGTCTGTGCTTTAGTACAAGAAATTAATTTATAGTTTTATTTCTACAGTGCTGAGGTATTCTGTGTAATTCCTATTTGACATTGCTACTTGTTCTCTTTTCCCAGTAGGTCATGTATTGTTCTCTGAAATGTATTGATTTAATATTTGCAGTGTTGCCTTTTGATAGGTAGGGTCTGGTGCTTTGTGAGTCCTGGTAGTGCTGTTATGATACGGGGGGTTTGCTATGGGTTCCAAATGGGCAGTGTTAGTAGTAGTTCCTAATGTGCCTGGCGGTTGGCACTGGATTATAGTAATATAGAAATTTTCTAGTCTTTCTTTATCCATGCACTCATTATGCAACATTATGCAAATATTTATGCAAATGAGGCCCCGTGTCTTATGCGGCCCCCGGGTTACTTTACAAGTCCTCATTCGGCCCTCAAAGCAATTTGAGTTTGAGACCCCTGCTTTACATCGTGCCCCTATGGCTATAGCAGAAGTTCTGCTAACAGACTCAAAGGAGTCTAGGGAAGCACGAGTAAGGAACCTAGAGATATTTTGAGCATGACTAACCAATAAGGAATAGTCTTCTCTTTTGGGCTCTTGAAGAAAAGGGGTCAAACAGTAATTTCTTTGTGACCTCTTCAAGAGATAATCCCATATAGAAACTATATGAGAGAATTCTTGCTGAAAGCATGGATGCCTGGAAGGTTTGCCGTCCAAAGGCATCTAAAGTCTTAGACTCACGACCTGGTGGATAAGAAGAGTGCTTTTTAGTACTCTGAATACGCCTCATTGCTGATTCTACAACAATGGAATGATGAGGAAGTGGAGTCTTTTGAAACCCTGGAGAGGGGGGGCACCTTATATAGAAGATCAGTTGCCCCAGAAGGTGGGTGTACTGTTAAAGGAGTTTCCCACATTCGTAAGAGGAGATCCTGCAAGGTCTGATGCACAGGAAGCATGATGTTGTCCTTTGGACTCCAGGGAATATACAGGGATTCTGTATTCCCTGGTGCAGGATCCTGACCAGGTATAGAAATGGCAAGTTACTTTGCCATATCAAGCAGGAATGCTTGAAAAGAAAAAACCTCAGAGGGAAATCCTCTAGAAAGAGGAGAAGAGGCTAGATCTGTTGAAGAACTAGCATTGGCACCCAGGGATCTATCCAAATTTTGAAGAATAGAAGACCCTAAAGGGTGGAGGTATCGGATCCCTAGAGGATGGTTGCCGGTACCGCAGGAGGTCAGGACCAGCCACAGTCGGTAACGCCTAGTCCATGCTAGGGATCGATTCTAAACTCGGTACTGAGGGAAGCGACCCTGATGAGAGAAGCATGGAATAAATAGTACCTGTTAGTATACATGTAAACCGCTCTGATGCATAAGTAAAGGGCGGTATATCAAATGCCTAAACCATAACCATAACCATAACCATAGCGACCGCAATGGTAATGTGGATACTGGTACAGACTCTGGCACCATATCCGATAGCGGTAGATGAAGGCCAGCTGGTGACAACTCTAACGGTATCGAAGAAACCGAGAGTGCCCGACCTGGATCATCGGAACCGTGCCTTCGGCACTGTCCAGTATCGGTACCAAGACGAGTCTGTACCCAGTCATCCAGACTGGAGATCGATTCTCGACTCGACATCGAGGGAAGCGAGTCTAATCAATGCACATCTGGAGGGTACCGGTGTCGGTATCAGTACCGGTATCGATACCGGTACAGAAAGATCGGTCTGCAGCGTATCCAACGGGCCCGCAGGTACCGAGGACGCCAGACTATGATCCGTGGTGAGGAATGTTTCATCCAACAACATTGCCGATGCCGGGGTATCGGTACCGCTCGAAGCGGATGCCACCACCGAGCATGGCTCAGATATGTTCGGAGAGGGGTGAACCTCAGGAACAACCTGAAACCCCATTAAGGATTTGGAGGCCAAAGACTCCCACCGCGGTTTTAAAGCCAGTGTGTTCGAGGGCAAGGCCAGAGGCATCTCTATGCTGTGCATGAGATCTACCACTCGAGGGCTGGCTAGTCTTAACAGACTGTTTTTGGGTTACCTGATCTTGTGAAGAAGAAACGGTGGTCCGTGCCCTGAAGTTGAATGGGGACCGGGTATCGAGGTGAACTCGATGCTGAAGACTTCTTCCGACTATACTGTTGCAGGAGGGGCACCCCAGCTGATAGTGGTCAGGACCCAAGCAGGGTAGACACCAATTATGAGTGTCTAAAATTAATTTTGTACCACCACAGTTTGTACATTTCTTAGGGATAGTGGCTGGCGGTTCCATGAAGGAAAATGAGTAGGCCTGAAAGGCAGAAAAAAACCGTGAGGCACTAACAAGGAAAAAAGTATTCCTTAAAAAGGAAATTTTACAAGAAAGAAAAGAAACACCGGTGGTACCGGTGGCGTCAGGGAAGGCAGACGCGACCACAAGAAAACCAAAAAATAAAAAGAATTTTCTGCGGTGACAGGAGGACGTCCTGCCAGCTCCGTGGAAAAACTAAAGCTGAGGAGAGGCAGTTGGGAAAGGCAGGAAGGCAGCACGCAGGCATGCTGGGATGCTTCCAAAAGCGTTTTGATTGGACGCTGGGGAGCATTCCCGTGCAGACTCAGTCGGTACCAATGTACCCATATGTTAAGACTCATTCCTGCTTGTTACTGGAGATAACCCTGTACCCTGCTGATGGATGGGTACTTCTTCTATTGCCCCTTGGGTAAGAAGCATAGTGACCTCCTGACCTAACAGGTTGATGAGAGAGGTCGGAGAACTGAACTGCCTTATCATTGTGGGAGGGGGCATGCTTGAAAAATGAAGCTTGTACCCCTCTTTTATGATGGAGTGTGTCCAATGCTCTGTTATTTGCCCCCATCTGGGGGCAAAGTGACACAACCTTCCTGGAATGGTGGAAGGCTCTGGTCCATTGACAGCCAGGAAGGCTAAGTTCTTTAGCTGAAAGTCAAAGGCCTTGTGGAGGCTGAGACTGCTGGGACGGCTGAGGCTTAGCAGTCTTTGCTTTTCTTTGGGTGGTTGCTGACCTTTTCTGACTAGCTGACCTGCAGAATGTCCCTGCTGAGAATAAGCAGGATAATATTTCTTCTTTTTAGAAAAGAATGGCTTCTTAAAAGATTTCTTTCTTGCAGGATCAGCTGTGAACTTGGACAATCTATCCAAGGTGGAGTTGTCAGCATCCAACTCATTGGCCTTTTCCTGCCAATCTTTACCAAACAGGTTTTCACCAGTACAAGGAATATTGTCTTGCACCCAGAGCTCCAGATCAGATGCCTGGAGCCAAGCAATTCTACGTGCACCTATGGAAATGGCAGAGGTTCTGCTTATGCACTCAAAACAGTCAAAAGCTGCACGGTTGACAAATTTAGAAACATCTTGGGCATGTTTGACTGATGTGAGAAAATCCTGTCTTCTATCCTCAGGAAGAAGAGGACTCAAAGCCTCTAAATCACCTGTGACTTCCTTCAGGAACATTCCCATATATAGACTATAGGAACTGATCCTGGCAGAAAGCATGGAAGCTTAGAAGACACGACGTCCAAAAGCATCCAAAGTTCTGCACTCATGTCCTGGAGAATTAGAGGCATGCCTCTTTGCACTCTTGATCCTTCTCATAGCTGATTCCACTACAATAGAGTGGTGAGGAAGCTGAGTTTTCTGGAACCCAGGAAAAGGAGGGAATCGATACAGAGTATCCAGTCTACGAGAATGAGGAGAGGTGGTAAGAGGTGTCTCCCACATTCTTAACATGAGATCGTGCAAGATCTCATGGATGGGCAAGGTAGCTGCCTCCTTAGGAGTTTTAGGATATTGCAAAATTTCCAACTCCTTTGCTCTGGGGCTCTGTTTCAGGTGCCACAGTAACGGACAGACCTCGAGCCACCTCCCTGATGAAATCCTGAAAGGAAAATGTCCTCTGGAGGAGACATCCTGCGTTTAGGGGAGGAAGGCTCTTCTGGAAGAAGTATTCCTGCATCGACAGAACTGTCAGAATCCTCAGATTCCTCTGAGGACTCGAAATACCTTCTGTCAGGATGCTCTTGAAGAGCCCGATATCCGTACTGACCGAAGTCGGTACCGAGGGGAATCGGTACCGGAAGGCATTGCATGACTGGGTACCGGCAAAGCGGATGCCAATGTCGATGCTGTCGGTACCAGTACCGTTGCCGGAGTCTGTGCCTGTCTGACGTGGTTCCGAGGGTGTTGATGCCGCAAGGAGAGCCGCCAGACTGCGTTCAATAGCCAGGACCCTCTGGTCTATCGACGCTGCCGATGCCTGGATGTCGGTACCGGAGAAGACCGCCGGTACCCCAGAGCATGGCACCAGCAGTTCTGCCGAGGTCGAGGCCTCGAGAACATCCTGGAGCCCCGATAATGCTTTGGAAGCCAAAGCCTCCTGCCGGGGCAATTTTGCCGGTGCAGAATCCTCAAGGGCAACGCCAGAGGCATCTCGATGCTTAGGAGGAGATCTACCCTTTGAGGACCGGCTAGACTTATGTTTAGTTACCTGAGATCCACGGGAGGAAGACGAAGCCCTAGAAGACATTGATGCCACTGAAGCTGCATCAGGGAGAAACAGGGTACTGAGCTTGACGGCTCGGTTCTGTCAACATCTCTTGGACATCCTGGCACAGGCCATACACTCTGAGATGGAATGGTCAGGACCTAAACATTTTAGACACCACTCATGGGTGTTGGTGACGGAGATGGTACCGCCACACTTGGTGCACTTTTTAAAAACCCGAGGAGGGTTTTTCCCATTATGGAAAAAATGTTGGGCCTAAGGCCCAAAATGGCACGTGCACCTGGAAAAAAATGGGGGAAAGGATTTTTTTTTTTGTTTTTGTTTTAGAAAAGAAAGATACCGGTAAAGCATCGAGGAAGGCAGACGCGACCACAAAAAAAGAAGGGAAATTTTCTGCGGTGACAGGAACACGACCTGCTGGCTCCGCGGAAAACGAAGAACTGGAGAGAGGCAGTTGGGAAAGGCGGGAAGGCAGCACGCAGGCACTGTGGGATGCTCCCAAAAGCTTTCTAATTGGACGCTGGGGAGCGTTCCCGCGCAGGCTCCGTCGGTACCGACGTACCCATATGTGAAGACTACATTCCTGCTTGTTCCTGGAGATCATAATGCCACTAGAAAGGCCATCTTCCATGAAAATTCCCTGAGCGACACTGATCTCGCAGGCTCAAAAGGAGAGTGCGACAGCGCTTCTAGGACCAAATTCAAATCCCAAGCTGGGACTACCGGTCTCACTGGGGGACACACATTTCTAACCGCTCTTAGACATCTCAGGATATCCGGATATCCCGACAAAAGGCGCCCTTGAATTTTTCCTCTATAACATGACAGGGCTGCCAACTGGACCTTCAGGGTACTAAGGGCTAGGCCTTTATCCAGCCCCTCCTGAATTAAAGCCAAAACATCCTGTACCCTCGCGCTCCATGGACAAATAACCCGCCTTTCGCACCAAACCTCAAAGATATGCCAAATACGAATATACGCCAGCAACGTAGATCTTCTCCTGGACTTCAACACTGGCCACTATGGCCACTGAATAACTCTTATGAGTTAGCCGTTCCCTTTCAATAGCCAAGCCCTAAGCAAGAAGTGATCCACGTTTGGCATTAGAAGAGGCCCTTGGCATAATAGATTCACTCGACTGGGCAGCCGCCAAGGATGGTCCACTAGTAGCCGCACTAGATCCGCATACCATGCTCTCCTGGGCGAATTTGGGGCAATGAGAATCACCCGTCCTTCGTGACGCTCCACTCTCCACATGACTCTCCTGATCATCAGTCATGGGGATAACACAAAGCAACTCACCCGATGGCCACGGCTGCACCAAGCCGTCAAGGCCTTCCACCATGTGCTCCCTGCACCTGCTGAAAAAACGCACCGCCTTGGCATTGTTGAAGGTGGCCATTAGATCCATGACTGGCTGCCCCCAGCGCACCGTAATGTCATGAAAGACCACCACATTCAATTCCCACTCTCCGGGATCTACCAGATGCCGGGCTGAGATAATCTGCCTGAACGTTGTCCCGACCTGCTACGAGCCGCCGAAAATCGCCAGCAGATGAAGCTCTGCCCAGCCCATCAACCGCTGACTCTCTTCCAACAAAACCGCACTGCCCGAGCCACCTTGCCGATTGATATAAGATACCGTCACAGCATTGTCGGAGAACACATGTACCGCCTTACCAGCGGGAGGAACTCTTGAAGAGCAATGAGCACCACTCTCATTTCCAACCGATTCATTGACCATGCGGTCTCCTCTGCCGACCAGCCCCTTGAGCTATCTGAGACATACAATGTGCTCCCCAGTCGCACAGGCTGGCATCGGTGGAGAGGAGCACCCACTCTGGCTGTTCCAGCGGCATCCCCGCTCGAAGATGACTGGGATCCAACCACCACTGCAAACTGGCGACGACCTTTCCCGAGCACTCCAATCTTCGATCCAGAGGATGATCCTGAGGCGACCATCTGGACAGCAACACCTCTTGGAGCGGACGCATGTGCGCCCTTGCCCACGGCACCAGATCCAAGGCCGCTGCCATGGATACCAGCAGCTGCAAGTATCGCCATGCCGTTGGAGCTCTCATGCGCAAAAAGGCTGTTACTTGCCTCAACAATTTTTGTACTCTCTCCTCTGGTAGAAAAAATGTTCCTACCACCGTATCGAAGACCACTCCGAGATATATTAGACGCTGCACCGGGAGCAACTGGCTCTTGGCCTGGTTCACCACCCAGCCCAGCTGCCCCAGGAAATCCACTACGTGTGCCGTCGCTGCGATCGATTCCGAGACGGACTGAGCTTGAATCATCGAGATAAGGGTGCACCAGAATGCCCTCTTTTCGCAATGCTGCCGCCGCCACCACCACCACCACCACCACCTTTGTGAACGTGCGTGGTGCCATAGCCAGACCAAAGGGCAATGCTTGGAACTGAAAATGACCCATGGGTACTGCAAAACGTAAAAACCTTTGATGCTCTGGCCTGATGGGAATGTGAAGGTACGTCTCCGTCAAATCTATGGACGAGAGCACCTCGACCGGTTTCACTGAGTGAATAACCGACTGCAGGGTCTCCATTCGGAAATGCAGAATACATAAGCAGCAGTTCACGTGTTTGAGATCCAAAATAGGCCGAAAGGCCCCCTTCCTTTTTGAGTACCACGAAGTAAATTGAGTAGACCTAATCCGCAGTGGTCTTGTGGAACCAGAACCACCGCTTGAAGCTGCAGCAACCACCGCCTTCTTCTTCACCACAGATCCGCATGGAGACACCACAAAGGCCTCCGCCAACGGCCGAGCAAACTTGAGCGCATAAACCATTGCGAATGATCTCCAGTACCCACTGGTCCGACATGATCTTGGCCCAGACGGAGAAGAATATCTGTAAACGTCTTCCTATCGGTACCTCCGCCTGGACCAATCCCCTTTCATTGAGGTTTCTTAGTGGAGTTCTGTTGGGGACCGAAATACCCCCTTCCGAACCTCCGAGCTCCACCTTTGAAATCCCCGAGATCCTTTACAATCTTTTCCAGCGCTTCCCCAAAGAGCAGCTTGCCCTTGTACGGAAGCTTACTAAGGCGAGCCTTAGACGAAGAATCCGCCGCCCAATTCCTCAGCCGGAGGAAGCATCTGGCGGCAATCATTGATGCCATGAATTTAGCTGAAATCCTTACCATATCATAGAAGGTATCTGCCAGGTACGCTGCTGCGGACTCCAACTTCGGTCCCTTCCAAGTCGAGCCCTCATCTCCTTCAGAGTGAGAATCCCCCTGGATCCAACGAATGGACGCTCTGGAAACATATGCTCCACAGATCACCACCGGTAGCGAAAGATCACTTGCGTCAAACGCCTGCTTAAGTAGTGTTTCCAACTTTCTATCCTGCAGATCCTTGAGGGCCGCACCGCCCTCCACCGGAATTGTCGTTGTCTTTGTTACCGCTGCTACCAAGGCATCCACTTTTGGCATCTTCAGTAAGTCTTTTTCCTCCTATGGCATCGGGTACAGCCTCCCGATGGCCGGCGCCCCCCGCAGGGTAGCCTCCAGACATTCCCATTCCAATTCAACCATCTGCTTGATCACTCGGTGAACCAGGAAACACCTCTGCTCTGTTTTAAAACCCTGCAGCAGAGGGTCCTCCAGGGGCTCTTCCTGAACCGCTGGCAGAGCAATATCTAGGGCCGCCAGCGAATGGGCAATTCCTCCTTCCTAAACACTCTAAAAACATTGGGGTCCTCGCCTGGCCCAAGCTCTTCTTCTAGATCAGCCGCCCACTGATCTAACCCAGAGAGTCTGAGAGAATTTCCCCCCTCCTCAGCACCTTGGGTAATCGAGACGTGCGGCCAGAAGTTATCGGCGCTCGTCTCACCTCCCAAGCATGATTTGAAGGATCCATCCCCAGGATCCAGAAGGGTACCATCCCCACTAGGCCCCCTTGCAGACACAGGGGCAGATTCTGCGCCTTGAACCTGTTGCAACTTCAAAACAATAAGCTTTGTGCATAGAGAGAATGAAATCTGCCAAAAACAGAGATTCCAAACCCCCCTGCATCGATGACACTGACACAGGGGACCCCTCCTCTGCCAAAACATGCTTTCTGGACTTCGTTCTCTCTTTCAACGGCTTTTCCTGAATCGCTGCAGGAACGGATGCCTTTTCTAACATGGCTGCCGTTCTCGCCTTTTCCGACACTGCATGATGGCCCCCTAACGATTCCTGGGACTCAGGCCTGCCTTCCATGCTTCCCCGGAACCAGCGATGTAACGTGCTGCCTCTCCTAATGCAAAAACGGCAGAGACCCGCTTCCGAAAGGCCCCGCCTGCTGCCACACTGTGCACAGACTGCCAATGCCGGCAGCATGCGCCTAGCTCCACCAACGCCGAAACAAGCCGCCGCCAAAAACAACCGCTGCGAATGAGCCCCCGCAGTCCCGACACCGCCGAGTACCCAGTTCTGGCTAACTGACCTACCTGATTCGCCACGATACTAACAGCACAAGCATCTCACCCCCGCCGCTAGCGGGAGAGATTACTCCACACCGGAGGAATTTGGCCTGAAATCTGGGGCTCCCAATTTCTTGATCAGCCCTACTCCAGACCACAGATCGCCCTCCAAGGCAGGATCTGCCTCTGCTGCCCTTAAGCCTATGAACTGCGGCAGCTGAGCTCCATGCCTGTTTCACTCTTTTTTCTTTTTTTTTTTTACAAAACGGCAGCAAACACCTTCTGCCTGGGTGTAGTACCCTGCAAGGCCCCCCCCCCCCCTTCAGGACAGCTTTCCTACTCAAAACACCACCACACACAAAAAAAAATAGGCTTTACAAATTTCCTCTTCTCTTCGGGAGCCTGTCAGCCCCATGTCCTTTCCAGCTGCTGAGGACTGAAAGTGAGTTCCGACACCAGAGGGAGCAGGTAAGGCTGTCTGCAAAAAACTCAGCTGCTGGAGAAGGTTGACAACCCTATGGTACCTGGACTGGCCCGGAGAAACAAAGAGGAATGTTGATTGTTTTTTACATGTATGTAGCGCTATACAAAAGCTAAGTAGTAGTAGTAGTGGTGACAAAGCTTAGGACAAAAGAGAATGTGGACTTATTTTGAAAATTCTTTTAAAAGCATAAAATTGGTTACTGGCTTAGTTTAAAAGTTTAGAATTAATTTGCTCTACTTTGTAGTTAGGCCTTATAGAGTTAAGCAAAACAAGTAGTTAATCTTTTCCTTATGCATCCTCCCCAACTCCCAGCAAACTACAGGCACATCCCTTAGTTTATAGTCAGTTTTCCCAATTAAAGGTGAAATGTGTTATCACAGAATATTTTAATCAGAAAGTAATTAATCCTCAATAGACTATTAGCAGCTCAGTGAGAACATCACACCATACAATGCAATGTTTGCCATAGAGTCTACGCTGACTCCTATTAGCAGATCATTTACCAAACAATCCTAAAGGCCTTCCTTTTAATCTAGGTATCTCCAACACCTCAGTAACTTTAAAAACACATAACTCATCAATAAAAGATATAGAGAGCAGTCTAGCAGCATGATTGGAGCTATCCGGTCTTTGCACCAATGCCACATGTATGATTCTCTCCCAGTTAGTGGGAGATCAATATGTGGACCCTTAATGCAGAAAGCTCCTAGCTCTCAAAGAAAGTCTGATTTCTTGAGGCTAGAGCAGCAAACTTGGAGGAGCCAAGGTAAATATAGGTACATGGAGAAGATCTTCAGGGACACTGCAGAGAAGTTCCAACTCCAGTCTGGCCGCTTCTGTTCTGCCATTGAGGAAAGAAAAGTCACCTGGAAGGAAAATAACATGCCATAATGGATCAGACCAAGGTCTATCAAGCCCAGTATCCTGTTTCCAGCAGTGGCCAATCCAGGACACAAATATCTGTCAGTTTCCCAAAAATGTACCCCGATTCCATAATGCTTATCCCGGGGTAAGCAGTGTATTTTCCTGGTTCTCTTTAATAAAAGGTTTATGGTCTTTTCCTCCAGGACCCTATCCAAATCTTTTTTAAACCCATCTACACTAACAGCTTTTACTATATCCTCTGGTAATGAATTACAGAGTTTGATTACTCATTAAGAGAAAATATTTTTTTCACTCAGTCTTAAATGGGCTAGATTGTAGCTTCTTTGCATGTCCTAGTCTTTATACTTTTTGAAGAAGGAGCAAACAACTGATCTACTTTGTATAGCAGGAAGTGATTTTGTAGCCAATACCTGCTTTCCACAGGTCTTGGCTACAAAATCACAAGTCACAATATCATCTTGCACAGAGAATGCATCTCCAGGGACTTATGCCCAGGAGGGAAGGGTTAGGACCGCCATCATAGTTGGTGATTTGATCATTAGGCATGTAGATAGCTGGGTGGCTGACAGGGGTGAAGATCGCCTAGTCACTTGGCTGCCTAGTGTGAAGTTGGTGGACCTCATGCATAACCTAAATAGGAATTTTAGACAATCCTGGAGAGAAGCAGGCTGTCCTGGTACATGCTAGTACCAATGACAGTAAAATGAGCAAGGGAATTTCTGGTAACCGAAATTTAGGCTTTTAGGCAGAAAGATGAAATCCAGGACCTCTAGGGTAGCATTCTCAGAAATGCTTCCTGTTCTACAAGAGACAGGCAGAACTCGAGATTCTCAATGTGTGGCTGAGACAATGGTGCACAGAAAAAGGTTTTAAATTTGTTAGGACTCTGGCTATGTGTCTTGGGAAGAGGAAGCCTATTCCACAAAGATGGGCTTCACTTTAATCAAGCTGGTACCAGACTGCAGGTGCTAATGTTCCAAAAGAGTAGCATCTTTTAAACTAGAACCTGGGGTGAAACCACACAGTGGCTTAAGAGCACATGGGTCAGAGTATGGTATCTTTGAAGAATACCATCATAACAGGAAATTAAGGCATCCCAATAGAGAGGCTGCAATAAAGGCTAAAATAGCCCAAGTGTCTTTAAATAAAGAGCAGAAAGTTGAAATATTGCAAGTTATCCCTGTCAACTGTTATGACTGTAAATTCAAAACAAGCATACCTTGAAATGTCTCTATACAAATGCTAGAAGCCTAAAAAATAAGATGTGAAATCATATATAGCACTAAATGAAGAGATAGATATATAAAGTATCTCAAAGACCTGGTGAAAGGAGCATAGCGAATGGGACACCGATATCGGGGTACAAATTGGTGGAGGGTTGGTGCTATATGTTAGAGCACCAAGTCAAATAGAACAAAAAATTTTTGCTTGAAATAAAATATGTTCCTGAATCTTTACGGACAAATTCCATGTGTGACGGGGAATAAAATAGTGGATCCCTATTTTAACAGAACATGTCATCATCTGTCTGCATTATATTATCAGAAATCAGGGAAGCTAACTAAATTTGTAACACAATAATAATGGGTTATTTCAATTACCCCAATGTGAAATGAACAAACATCCCATCAGGACATGTTAGAGAGAGAAAGTTTCAAAATAAATGACTACTTCATGGAGCAACTGGGTTTGGAACCAACTACAGAAACAGCTCTTAGGCTTCAACGGCGAGTATCATGATCTTTGCAGTTTTCCAGGTCATGTCACATCTTGGTAAATGGAACCGATGTTTCAGTCAACATGCTGTGGCTTTTGTCAGTTCTAAGTAGCTATGCAATGAATTCTGTTCTTATATACAATGGTTCTCAAAAGCGGATTGGTGGGTTTAAGGCAGGAAATTTGAATTTTGGTGGAAGGTTTGTTGGGGAAAAGTGGAAGTAGGAATCCTGGAGGGAGGGAATTTGGATTTTAGCAGGAAGATTGTTGTGACAGTCTCAGATTCCAGAAGGTAGAAAAAATCATTTGTCTTCAGCACAAGACCTTGTAACAGTAAACCTTCTGTGAAAGAGGGGTTGGCATGTTTTGTTGATGTTGTTAAGACCTTTGTCTCCATTAAGGTTTCGTGGGTGTCTAATCTCTACTGCCTCTTTGGCCACCAGCCAAAGCTATTTTAGAATGTGTCCTTTGTGAAAACACAGGATATGGTACAAAAGCACACTGTTGGGGCCACTTAGAACTAGTGATCATAATATGATCAAATTTGACTTAAATGGAATATGCATGCAAAAGGAAATCTGTCTCAGTGTTTAATTTGCCAAAGAGGGACTATGACAAAAATGAGGAAAATGGTTAGAAAGAAAAACTAAGAGGAGCAGTTGCAAAGGTCAAGAGTTTAAGCAACGTCCACATGTGATGTAAAAATACAATCTTGGCAACCCAGGCCAGATATATACACCACGCATTAAGAAAGGTGGAAGGCTAAACAGATAGCATGGTTAAAAGATGAAGTGAAAGAGGCTATTAGAGTCAAAAAACATCTTTCGAAAATGGAAAAAAAAGGCACCAAATGAAGAAAATAGAAAACAGCATAAGCACTAGCAAGTTAAATTCAAGGCATTAATAAGGCAGGCAAAAAGAACATTTAAGATGATGCTTGCCATAGAGACAAACAAAAACTGTCTCAAGTACAATCAAAGCCAGAAGCCCAGGGAAGGAGTTTGAACCATTAGATGATCAAGCGGTAAAAAAGTACTCAGGGAGAACAAGGGCCACACCTAATAATTCATTTATTTGCTTTGGTCTTTACTGAGGAAAATGCGGGAAGCTACCGATGCCAGAAAGGATATAAAGAGCAGCAAATCACCTGGACCAGATGATATGCACCCAAGAATACTGAAAGAACCCAAAGATTAATAATAATAATAATAATAATAAAGACTTATAAAGCGCCACAACATATGAAGTGCTGTACAAACATAGAAGAGAGACAGTCCCTGCTCATCAGAGCTCACAATCTATTAAGACAGAAAACAAAATAAGTTACATAATACAAATAAAAATTTACAGGACAAAGTAAGTAAATGTTGACAGAGAGATCAAGATAGGGTAAGACAGGAACGGAAAGTAATAGTGAAGAGATGGGATTGTAGTCTGGACTTGAAAATGGCCAGGGATGACGCCTGGCGCACAGAGATAGGAAGACTATTCCAAGCAAAGGGTGCTGCCAGTTGGAAGGAGCGAAGTCTGGAATGGGCAGTACGAGTAAAGAGCACAGATAAATGAAGACTATTAGAAGAGCAAAGCAACCGAGAGGGGGTGTAAGATGAGAGATGAAAGGTACTGGGGGGCAGAAGAGTAAATACATTTATAGGTCAGGAGGAGAAGTTTAAATTGGATACAGAGACGGATGGGAAGCCAATGAAGCGACATGAGGAGAGGAGTGATGTGGGAAAAACGAGACTGGCGGAAAATGAGTCGAGCAGCGGAATGTTGAATTGACTGAAGAGGAAAGAGGTGGCTTGCAGGGAGGCAGGCAAGGAGAACGTTACAATAATCAAGACGGGAGGTGATTAAGGAGTGGACAATCAAAGATGAAGTTACAGAGCTACTATTAATGATTTTATCCTAATCATTAAAATAGTCTATATGGTATCAGAAGACTGGAGGGTGGCCAACGTAATGGCTATTTTTAAAATGGACCCAGAGTGATCTGGGAAACTACAGACTGGTGAGCCTATTATCAGTGCCAAGCAAAATAGTAGAAACCATTATTAAAACAAAATTACTAGATTCATGGATACAGATATATGGGATAAACGTTTACATGCATTTAGCAAAGGAAAGTCTTGGTTCACCAATCTGTTCATGCCTTGAAAGCAATGGAGCAAACATGTGAATAAAGGTGAGCCAATTGATATGGTGGTGTATTTACTTTCAGAATGTGTTTGAAAAAGTCCTACATCAGAGACTCCTGAGGAAATTTTAAAAGTCATATTATAGGAAGCAATGTCTTACTCTGGGATTGGAAACTGGTTGAGAAAGTCAGAAAGAGTAGAGATAAATGGTCAGCTTTCTCAATAGAAGGTGAATAGTAGAGTATCCTAGGGATCTGCATCGGGACCAGTGTTTAACATTTATAAATGGTATGGAATTGAGAAGCAGCAGCAAGGTGATTAAATTTGTAGATACCAAGTTATTCAAAGCTGTTAAATTGTAAGGATTGTGAAGAACTGCAGGACCACCTTGCAAGACTGGGAATCCAAATGGCAGATGAAATTTAATGCTGACAATTGCAAAGTGATGCATGTAGGAAAGAGTAACTCAAACTACAGATACACGCTAGGTTCCACAATACGAGTTGCTACCCAGGAAAAGGATCTGGATGTGATCTTAAATACACTGAAATCTTCTGTTCTATGTGTGGCGACAGCCAAAAAAGCAGTGTTAGGAATCACTAAGAAAGGAACAGAGAATTAAAAAATACAAAAAACAAAAAAATTTAAAAAAGGGATATAATGCCTTTGTATTGCTCCATGGGGTGACCACACTTTGAATATAGCAGGCAGTTCTTGCCTTTACACCTATAAAAAAAAAAAAAAAAAAAAAAAAAACCAAAAACAAAGATATAGCTGCATTAGAAGAGGCACAGAGAAGGGCAACCAAAATGATAAAGGGGCCATCTCTCCTACAAGGAATGGGTAAAGATGTTAGGGCTCTTCAGCATGGAGCACAAGACACCCAAAGGGAAATATGAGCGAGGTCTATAAAATCCTGAGTGGCATGGAATGGGTAGATACAAATCAATTCAATGCAATGCAATATGTGCCTTCAAGTCAATGCCGACTCCAGGCGACCCAGCAGCTCCTGGGTTTTCTTGGCAATGTGACCGGAAGTAGATTGCCAGGCCTTTCTTCTGAGGCAATGGAGGGTTAAGTGACTTGCCCAAGGCTAAAAGGAGTGCTAGTGGGAATCAAACCCCGGTCTCTTGGTTACCAAACCAGTACTCTATTAGGCTACGCCCTCCACTCCACACAAATTGTCATTTGTACTTTTTGAAAGAACAAAGGGACATACCATGAAGCTACAAAGTAATCTATTCAAAACAAATAGGAGAACACACCATATTTCCCGTTTTCTTTTACACTGGGAAGTGATGATGCGACCTATTCAACGGAGCAACCTATCTAATAAATTTACACAATAGACCATCCACGGCACAAGTGTGAGTATTTATATGTGGTTTGAAAGGCATGGTCCTTCTCCCTGGGCCCTCCGCTCTACGCCAAATGCTTACAAGCAGACCCTCTGATCCTCTGGATCAGCAGACTAGTATGTGCTCTGGTTATACTCATAAATAGCATACCGGACGAATTTCAGTTACAACACGAATCTTTAACCCCACAGAAAATGGTTACACAGAAGGCGTGAAACACATATACCATGAAATTCAAACTGAAAGTTATTCATTATGCAGAAGAAAATGCTAACAGAGTCACTGCGCAAAATTTTGGGATAAGTGAGAAATTAGTTAGAAACTGGAGGAAGACGCAGGGAAAACTAACCTTGATGAAACACAACAAGGTGGCAAAAAGCAACCGCAAAGCATGGTGGCCTAAACTAGAAGCACACCTGCTTCAGTTAGTCATAAACTGGAGGGGGCCCAGGGCCATGGACTGTCCACTGTGCAGGTGCGATTCAAAGCAGTTCATATTGCAGGATTCAAGGCTGGTCATTCATGGTGCTACTGATTTATGATAAGAAATAACTTAAACATTAGACAAACCACCACCATTTGTGTCAGCACCTCCCTGCTGACTTATCAGATAAAAGTACAGAATTTCAGGGAATTCATAAACAAAGAAACAAATACACAGTGACATCGGACTTTATAACAAACATGGATGAGGTTCCCTTAACCTTAGACATCCCAGGGAGAATGGTCAGTCAAAAAGGGGGCTAGAACAATAAATATTAGAACCACCGGACACGAAAAGACACACTTTACAGTGGTGCTGGCCTGCTGAACAAGTGGAAAGAAGCTGCCACCTATAAGTATATTCAAAAGGAAGACGATGCCATGAGAAACTCTACCAACCAATATTGTTGATATGAATAAGAAAGGATGGTGGATGAAAGCATGTTGAAATGGCTGCAGCGCTGCTTTAGTAAGCGGCCGGACGTATTTTTCTGGAGAGAAAAAGCGCTACTTGTCAGATAGCAGAAAAGCCCATTTCACTGAAAACAAAGAAGAAAATAAAATCTTTGAGCACTGTCCCGGTTATTATACCTGGTGGTATGACAAAGCGTAGTTACTCACCTGTAACAGGTGAACTCCGGGAACAGCAGGAATTTAGTCTTCACATATGGGTATCGTCAGTAACGACGGAGCCTGCGTGAAAACGCTCTCTAGCATCCAATAGGAACTCTTTGGGAGCATCCCTCAGCACATGCGCACTGCCTTCCCACCTTTCCCTCTTCAGTTAAGTTTGTAGCTGAGTGAAAGGATAGAGGGAGAAAGGAAAGAGACAAAGAGATAGGGAGACAACTCCTAGGGGAGGTGGGTGGGTGGTGAAGACAAGATTCCTGCTGTTCCCGGAGATCACCTGTTACAGGTGAGTAACTACGCTATCTCCAGGAACAAGCAGGAATGTAGTCTTCACATATGGGGACTCCCTAGCTGAAGATGCCAGGGAGATAGCCCCAGGAAGCTGCCACCCTAGAAGGTGGGAATCCTTCCTCCCATGGATCTCTGGCATTCCACCAGGGTTGGTGGGTAGGAGTTGATTTAGGTCTAAAAGAGCTTTTGAAGAACAGCTTGGCCAAAGAAGGCATCCCGACGGGAGGCTTTATCTAGGCAGTAGTGGGTTGTAAAGGTGTGCACCGAAGCCCAGGTGGCTGCTCGAGAAATATCATCGATAGACACAGAGTGGACATTAGCCATAGAAGCTGCCATGGCTCTCACATTATGAGCTGTGACATGGTCCTGCAGAGGAAGACCCTTACTCTCATAAGTAAAGGATATGCATTGGGCAATCCATTTAGATAAAGTTCTTTTGGAGACTGGAAGTCCCAAATGACTAGGGTCAAAAGCTAGAAAAAGTTGCGAGGACTTTCTATGTTGCTGTATTCTTTGTATGTAAAAGGCTAAGGCCCTTTTACAATCCAAAGTATGAAGGTTTCTTTCTGCATTAGAGGTGTGAGGCCTCAGAAAAAATACAGGAAGATAAATTGATTGATTTAAATGAAAAAGCGAAACCACCTTTGGCAGAAAGTGTGGGTGAGTTCTAAGAACAACCTTATCATGATGAAACCTAGTATAAGGAGGATCAGCCACTAAAGCTTGCAATTCACTAATGCGACGGGCAGAGGTGATTGCAATTAGGAAGACCACCTTCCAGGTCAAAAACGTAAGGGCTGTAGTGGCCAAAGGTTCAAAAGGCGGCTTCATGAGCTGCCCGAGAACTAGATTTAGATCCCATGCCACCGGTGGTGGCTTGATGGGAGGTTTAGTTAATAAAAGGCCTCTCATAAATCTTGATATGAGTGGATAAGAGGAAATTGGTTGTCCATTCAGAGGCTTATAAGAAGCTGCAACTGCACTAAGATGGACTCTTACCGAATTTGTCTTAAGACCAGAATTCGATAAGTGAAGGAGATACTCTAGTATAGATTCTAAGGGTATGACAAGGGGGTTTAATCCCTTCTTGAAGCACCATATAGTAAAACATTTCCACTTGAAGGCATAAGATCTTCTTGTGGAAAGTTTCCTAGAAGCCTGAAGGATATCTTTTACCTGTTCGGACAGGTTGAGATCCTGGAGGTCTAAGCCTTCAGCAACCAGGCCATGAGGTTCAGGGACTGGGGATTTGGGTGCCATAGCATCCCGTTCTCCTGGGAAAGGAGATCTGGAGCATGCCCTAACTCCAGAGGTGCTGCTTGAGAGAGATGCAGAAGCAGGGGATACCACGTTTGGCGTGGCCATCGTGGTGCTATGAGGATCATGCGACCCCTGTCTCTCTGAAGCTTGAAGAGTATTTTGGGGATGAGGAGAATGGGTGGGAAGGCATAAAGGAAGTCCTGACCCAAGTGAAGGAGGAAGGCATCCCTTGCCTGACAATTGTGAGCCGGAATCCTGGAACGATACCGGGGAAGTTTGGCATTCAAGGGACTTGCAAAGAGGTCTATGTCTGGAGTGCCCCAGAGATGAAATATCTTTGCCACCTGATCTAGGTGGAGGGACCACTCGTGAGGCAACAGTACTCAACTGAGTTTGTCTGCCCAAAGGTTTTGAATGCCTGGAAGATATACCACTCGAAGGTGAATTTGATACTCTCTGGCGAGGGCCCACAGTCGCAAAGCTTCATTGCTTAACGACAGAGAGCCTGTTCCGCCCTGCTTGTTCACATAGAACATGGCTACTTGATTGTCCGTCTGGACTAGGACTGCCTTGTAGCTGAGCTGGGCGTGGAATACTCGAAGAGCTACATAGATTGCTCTTAATTCCAGGAGGTTTATGTATAAACTGGTCTCCTGTGGAGTCCAGGTTCCCGGGATAGAGAGATGATTCAGGTGTGCTCCCCAACCCACCTGTGATGCATTTGTTGTTAGGGTGGCCTGAAAAGAGGGCTGATGAAAAGGAGACCCCACTGTCAGGTTTTCTAGTGACTTCCACCATTGGAGGGACAAAACTAGTCGTTGAGTTTATTATTTTGTCCGACAAATGACCTGTGGCCACTGTGTGGATAGGGTCCACTGAGCTGCTCTCATGTGGAGGCGAGCATATGGGACTACATGAACTGTGGAAGCTATATGTCCTAGTAACTGTAGTAGCTCTTGAGCAGTGAGGGAGGATTTGCCTGCTGCTTGAGAAGCTAGTTGTATTACGCGAAGACACTGGGCCTGTGGAAGGAAAGCCTTTGCTTGTCTGGTATCTAGACAGGCTCCTATGAATTCCAGGCAAGTATTGGAGAATTTGCACTGTACGGGACAGTGCAGTGCTGGCCTCTACAACTGTAGGGGCTCGAATGAGCCAGTCGTCTAAGTAAGGGGAGACAAATATACCCAGGGTTCGTAGAAATGCAGCTACTACTGCCATGCATTTCATGAATACCCTTGGTGCTGAAGCCAGACCAAAAGGAAGAACCCTGTACTGGAAATGTCTTCCCCTGAAAAGGAATCGTAAGTATTTTCTGTGATCTGGATGGATGAGAATGTAAGTGTATGCATCCTTTAAGTCTAGAGAGCAAAGTCAATCCTGGCTTTGAAGGTATGGCAGAAGAGTTCCTAGAGAAATCATTTTGAACTTCTCTCGAAATAGGTATTTGTTCAATTCTCTGTGGTCCAAAATGGGTCTGTGTCCCCCTGTTTTCTTTGGAATAAGAAAATAGGGGGAGTAAAACCCTGCACCCCATTGAAGAATGGGCACTTCCTCTATTGCCCCTTGGGCAAGAAGTGTGGAGACCTCGTGATCTAACAGGATTGCCTGTTTGAGAATTGAATTGCTTTAGGTTTGTAGGAGGGGGCATGCTGTGAAAATGAAGCTTGTACCCTTCTTCTACAATGGACAAATTCCAATCTTCTGCTGTTATCTGATGCCATCTGTTGGCAAAGTGGCATAACCTGCCTGGGATATTGGGGGGTTGGGGACCCCTCAGAGGCAGGAAGGCAAAGCTCTCTAGGAAGGAGTCAAAGCCCTTGAGAGGGCTTGACTTGGAGAGCTGGTTGGGCTCTCGGGCCTTTTGGCTTCTTTTGCTGTCTAGTTTGTCCTTTTTGGGCAACCTGACTGAGTATGACTCTGTTGGGTATAGGAAGGATAAAATTTCCTCTTTTTGCTAAGAGGGTTTTTTTTATAAGACTTCTTTTTGGTTGGAGTGGCTGTAGATTTTGACAATCTAGAGTAGTATTGGAGTGGAGCAGCAGCCTAGTGGTTGGGGCAAGGTACTTCAGGCCGGAAGGTCGGGGGTTCAAATCCCACTAGAGGACAGCAACCTTGGGCCGGAAGGACTGGGGTTTCTAGTCCCACAGGTGCTCCTTGTAGTCTTGGGCAAGCCACTTAACCCTCCATAGTCCATGTTCCCTGTAAAATTGTTATCTCCAAGTTATAATGCCCTGTTCAATGTAATTTCAGTTTGTTCAATGTAAACCACACTGATGCAGAATAGCGCGGTATATAAAAGAGAATGTAAATAAATAAATAAAATAAAAATAAAAAATTGTCAGCCTCTAACTCATTAGCCTTTTCTTGCCAGTTCTTGCTGAAGAGATTCTCCCCCATGCAAGGAATGTTGTCTAATTTGTCCTGTACCCAAGTCTCCAAGTCTGATGCCTGCAGCCAGGCAATCTGTCGTGCACCAATGGCAATAGCAGAGGTTCTGCTGATGCATTTGAAGCAGTCAAAGGCTGCACGATTTACAAACTTGGAGACATCTTGAGAATGCCTAACTAGAGCAAGAAAATCTTGTCTCTTGTCATCTGGGAGAAATGGGCTCATAAGTTCCAAGTCTCCTGTGACTTCCTTAAGGAATATTCCCATATACAGAATATATGAACTGATCCTAGCTGAAAGCATGGAAGCTTGAAAAGTGCAGCACCCAAAAGCATCCAGAGTCCTGCATTCACAACCTGGAGGATTGAATGCATGCCTCTTTGCACTTTTCATTCTACGCATGGCTGACTCCACTACCATTGAATGGTGTGGCAGCTGAGTTTTCTGAAATCCAGGACATGGCGGAACTCGATACATAGTATCAAGTCTCCTAGAGTGAGGAGAAGTAGTCAGAGGTGTCTCCCACATTCTGAGCACCAAGTTATGCAGAATCTCATGGATAGGAAGAGTAGCGGCCTCCTTAGGAGCTTTAGGATATTGGAGAATTTCCAACTCCTTTGCTCTGGGTTCCTCTTCAGGAGCTACTGTGATTGAAAGACCTTTGGCCATATCACGGATAAAATCCTGAAAGGACATGTCTTCTGGAGGTGACATTCTGCACTGGGGGGGGGGGGAAGATGGATCTTCTGGGAGAAACCCTTTAGTGCCAGCAGAATTGTCAGAGTCTTCGGAATCGGAGGAATTGAAGTATTCCTGACCCCGATGCTCCTGCAAGGCATGGTCCTGGTACCGATCTAAGTCGGTACCGAGCTGACCAGATACCGATCTGTCAATTCCAGCCAGAGATGGCATGGGAAGAGTTCCCACTGGGGCCGGTATCGGTGTCGGTGTCGGCATCGGTGTCGATGTCGATGTCAGTACCGGTGCCCGATGGACCACCGGTACCGCAGCTGAAAGAAGAGCTGCGATGCTGCGCTCGATAGCGAGGAACCTCTGGTCTATCGACGCTGCCGATGCCTGGGTGTCGGTACCGGTAAAAGCATCCGGAACCCCTGAGCATGGCACAGGTAGTTCTTGAGAGGTTGAGGCCTCGAGAACATCCTGAACCCCCATCGATACTTTGGAAACCGAAGCCTCCCGCCGGGGCTGTTTTGCCAGTGTGGTTCCCTCAAGGGCAACGCCAATGGCCTCTCGATGCTTAGCAGGAGAGCTACCCTGTTGAGGACCGGCTTTTATGTTTAGTTACCTGAGATCCATGGGAGGAAGAGGCCCTTGACGATGTCGATGCAATGGATCTGGCATCCGAAGAAGAGAGGGTACCCAGCTTTGCAGTCCTCTTTTAGTTATCCCCATACAGAAGAGACATTCAGTTGGGGAATGTTCAGGTCCTAAACATTTAAGACACCAATCATGGGTGTCAGTGAAAGAGATGGTACCGCCACACTTAGTACATTTTTAAAACCACTAGTTGGCTTTTCCATGTTTTAGGAATATGGGGCCTAGTGCCCAAAATGGCGCCTGGCACCAAAGAGAAAAGTTTCTGAAGAGAAACAGTCTAAGTCTAAGTTGTTGTTTTTTGGGGGGGGTTTTGAAAAGAAAGAAAAGAACTGGCGGTACCGGTAAGCGTCAAGCTGTAGGCAAACGCGACCACAATAAAAGAAATTTAAAGACGGAATTTTCTGCGGTGACAGGGAATAGATCCTCTCGGATCCGCGGAAAACGAAGAACTGAAGTGGGACAGTTGGAAAGGCGGGAAGGCAGCGCATGTGCTGAGAGATGCTCCCAAAAACGTTCCTATTGGACGCTGGGGAGCGTTCCCACGCAGGCTCCGTCGGTACCGACGATACCCATATGTGAAGACTACATTCCTGCTTGTTCCTGGAGATAAATGCCTCAACCGCTTGACATTTCCGTCAACAGAATATTCAAAGCTATGTGTGTTCTCCGTGGAACATCCAGTTTTGCGAACGGCAATGCAAATTTCACGTCTACCGGCTGTATGTACCACGCCACTTTTGCGGAAGTCACCGGGTGGGTTGAGACAGCATGGTGAGGGGTGGGGGGTGTGAGTGAAAATAAAACCAGGTTTGTGAAGGCTGAGATACTAAACAGCCCCAATAATTGTGAAGATGAAGACAATGACAAAGAAGACAATAATGAACATGAACTGGCACCTGAAATTGCAGAACTATTGCAGTGACACTGAAGATGAGTACTTCAATCGCTTTTCTGAAAGTGATACAGAATAAATCTGCTGTGGAACGAGCTGCTATGTTGTTATGCACTTTATTCAAGAGAGTGATATTGTAAAGTGAAAGTGAAATAGAATAAATCAGGTTTTAAAAAAAATAAAACCACACAGCAGTGTTGTCTTGAGCTTTATTTTTAGTACCAGCAACTTATATAGCAGGGCAATTTATACTAGGATTTTACTGGCAAAATCCTCGATTTTGACCTCTGCGACGTATGCATAGGAGCAGCTTATAACCCGGGAAATATGGTATTCTCTCTTCTTAATGTAGAATTAATCTTTGAAACTCATTGATGGATGATGTGGTAAAAGCAGGTAGTGTAGCAGGTTTTAAAAATGGTTTGGGCAAATTTCTGGAGTTAAAGTCCATAAACCATTATTTAAGGTAGTCCAAGAGAAAATCACTGCTTATCCCTGGGGATAAGTAGTATGGAACTGGCTACTTTTGGGATGTGACAGGTACTTGTGACCTGGATTGGTCCTGTTGGAAAGAGGACACTAGGCTTGATGGCCCTTTGGTCTGATCTAGTATGGGTGTTTATGTTCTTGTGTTCATAGTTTTCTAGACTATCTTGGAATGCAACATATGGAAAAGCTTATTCAAAAGATAAACGTAAGGCATCAAAGTACTGAGGTATTTTAAAAGTTATGTGCCATTAACTTATTGTTTTGCTATTTAGAAAATGTGAAGTAACAAAAACAACTCAGCTGCCAGGACTGACTCGAAGGCACACATTGCATTTTGCTTCTGAATCAATGTTCATTTAAAGTTGACGAAAAAGGAGAAGTTTTATATACCTGCTAATTTCCTTCCCTTAAATTCTGCTAGACCAATCCAGGTAAGTGAGCTATGCTTCCCAGTCAAGAGGAGGATGCAGACTGGACCAACTTTCAATGATGTCATCATTTGGTATATACTCTGGTACAGCACAGAGAGAAGCCAATATGACATTTCCCAAGCAGAAAGGAGACTGAAAAAAAACTTAAATTCAGAAAAGTATTAGATCAGCAGTAACTTTGTACAAATACTACTTAGATTTCTTAACTCTGCATCAGACACCAATATTGATAATGTAGTTAAAGGCAGCGGGGCTCCCAAAGTCTGTCCTTGAATAGCCTAGCAGGATCCAAGGAAAAGGAATTAGCAGACATGTAAAAATGTCTCCTTCCGTATCATCCTGCTAGACCAGTCCAAATGAGTGGGATGTACTCAAGCAGTTAGGACCCAGGGTGGGAAGAGGCTGCTGCCTGTCTCTTCCTCAGGCCACTGAAAAGGAGAAAGAGATAGCCAAACTGGCAGAAATAATGTGTAGTCTAGATATTTCACAAATGCCCTCCTCATGTCTAAGACATGACAAGGGGTCTGATCTAATGTCCTCCTCCAAGGAAGAGAGAGAAAGACTACAGATCAAGAAGAAATGAAGAGAGCACTTTAGAGAAGGGATGGCACGGCCCTCAAGGAGACAGATGCTGATAAGAAACCAGACAGGGCTCCCTAGGGAACAAGACCTCTAGCTCATAAATCTATTTGGCAGAAGCAATAACTACCAGAAAATAGGGCCAAATACTTGAGGAAGGCCTTCTTAAGGGGCATGGGTGCAATGGCATGCACTTGCAGGAGACACTAAACAGTTCCTCAATCAATGTTCACTTAGCTAGGTAGCCGCAAGGAGACTCCACAAAGACCTCCCAAAGAGGCTCTCAAAAGTTGAGCATGCACTGCTTTTTTAGGATTCATTGAGATGATGCAATCTGGGTCCACTCCAAGCAAATCAACTGGAACCACCCTCTGACAGCCTGTCTCTCAGAAGCGAACTTCCGGATTTCATCGAGAGGGATGTTGGTTCCTGAGGTGACTCCCTGCAGAGTCCCATGAGTGCTGAGCTGCATAAAAGGACTATTCCTCCTATGGATTTAAATCAAAGAAAAGTCACTGTGCCAGAGCTCTTTGTGGTCCTGAAATGCCCCCATGCTCCATGCTGTGCCCTACGAGAGAAAATTCTTCCAACTTTGGGCTTAGCTTCCAAAATCATCGGTGGGCAAGCCTCTCCCAGGTCCTTCACCAGTTTTTCTAGGCCTTCCCAAAAGAGTACTATACCATTAAAGGCCACCATGGTAACCTGAATAAGGGTAGCCAGGCCCTCCCTGTGAAAAAAGCAAATCGTTTGATCTTCTCCCTCTGGATGAAAAAGCTCCTCCACCTCTGCCAATTTACCTTTTGGACACAGGGAATCCTCCTCCTCCTCACAGAGGATACAGTTGGACTCCCAGAAAAGCTGACAGGTAAAAAAGAAGAACCAGGACACTTAACCCCCTTACTGCCAGAATGGAAGACCTCAGAGGGTCCCGAGTCTCCCCTAGAAGAGGTTAGAGCCTCAAACCCCTTCAAGGAGGAACACTAGGCAGCTACCAATGACTGAGAACAGCCCATCTGCTGCTTCAGGAGCTGTTGCTCAAAGCTGGCTGAAAATGGGCCCTGGGACCCCTAAGAACCTTAGGAGCCTGTCAACTTAAGGCTGCAGTCACCTCACCACATTCCCCCCCCCCCCCCTTCAGCCAGGCCCATGCGGGCATCCAAGATGGCTGTCTTTCCACCAGCAAGGCAGTCGGGGGGAAAATCACAGGAAACTTGCCAGTTTTGCTGCCTCTGCCACTGGCCACCCAGGCACCTTGTGGGGTTTCCCAACACAGCCAAAACTCTGCACAGAGTTCACACAATGGGAATCAAACAGCATACTTGCTTGTACCAGGCAGGGCTGCAGAGCTCAAATGCAGTTAAAAGAGAAAAATCACGAAGTAAAGAATCCTCTCACTCAATAGGCTTGCCAGAGAAACTCCAGAAGAGAATGCCTAACCATCTACACAGGCTGGGGAAGCCTGGCTGCTTCAAGGCTTTTTTCTCTCTCCATTTCTGAAGCTGCTTTATTCAAGCAATACAAAGGCGAGCCAATTAAAGTAATAGGAACAAATTAAAAAACTAGCAAAAACTAGAACACAAGCAGAAGATGCAGATACAGGATAGTAAGAGAAAAAGGAAGGCCTCAGCCTAGACTTACTGGCCCCCTCAAGAGCCCCATGGGGTCCTCCTGCATGGTCTCCAGCCCACTAGTGCTAGAATCTTGTGGGTAACTGCACTGGACACGGCAACTGTCAGCTTGAGGAGACAATAGGCGTACCCAAGCTCCGAGCAAACAATGGGACAAAGGTTTCAAATCACAAAGGCCACAAGACTGATCTGGGCCAGGGGAGACAGGCATATTTGCACCAGTACACACACCTTGCCACCTGCAGGAGGTAGACAATACTAGCTTCTCTCATGATGCAGTGAAGTATATACTAGTGATGACATCATTGAAAGTTGCTCTAGTCTGCCTTCATCTGCTAGCTGGGAAGCATAACCCACTTTGTCTGGAATGGTCTAGCAGGATAAGGAAATTCACTTTGTTAAAATGAATACTGGGCCAATGGTCTTTAAAAGTATCATGCTGTCTTACTAGCTGTTAGCCAGGAAAACTGCCAATACATGTCCTGTGGAGACTACTTGCAAGTTTGACTCATACTGGCTTTAACTTAAAGTGTTAACACAAAACAAAATGCTTGCAAAGCAAAATGTAGCAAAAGGAAAGCAATTCCTTCAACTATTAAACTAAAGCTACAATGTAGGGAGTTACCCATGACAGACAGTAAAGTCAAACACACAACATAGCCTTTGTCCTCCTGCCTCAGGGTAAGAACCTTTAGAATTGTGCTGGGTGGATTAATGTCTCGCATACATAAGTCTGTGCTCTACATCTATGTATATTTATTGCAGTTGAACATGGCAACACATTCCCAATTAGTACATTAGATGTCTTAAAGGGAATCGGATTTAGCTCACACCTTTCTCAAAGTTGAGGTACAGCATGTATTTTCCTGCGCTAGGAGAGCTTACAATCTAACTTTGTACCCGAAGCAATGGAGGGTTAGGTGATTTGCCCGAGATCACAAGGAGCAGCAGCAGTGGGATTCAAAACAGGCTTCCCTGGTTTTCCACCTACTGCTCCACTCTGGTAGCTAGCTTTCAATGAGACTAATACATTTAATTTAAAAGTGTGGTTTTCATCCACAGCCCAAATACCTGAGCTCTGTTCTTCAGTATAGTATACGTGCCACAGATAGGAGTATTCGGCTATGGTTGTTATGTACTGTGAATTCCACCACATTTTATGCAAGATACACCTTTAGGCTAATACATACTGTACTCTATAAGTCCCTTCCTTAAAGTCATTCAACAGAATAACTTTGGGCAGATAGATGCAACTACAAAGGAAAGAAAAGGAGTTGAAAATGTTGAAGATAGATAATACATAGTGTAATGGGGAAGACCCGTCCCTTGATATGGAGCTAGATGAAACTGAGGAGGTTATGTCAGATTCTGACAGGCAGGCAAAACACATGGCTACAGGTTGCCAGGGGAGATGTAAACAAACTCAGTCACGAGTGCAGCAGCCCCGCCCAAGCTACAAATTATCCCCGTGCTCTGAGCTCAATAGTAGACACCTGGGTGGGGGAGGGGCGAAGCTAAGCCCTAAGGGAAAGGAAGATAAAAAGCACTCATTTGAATTAGGAACAGGAAGAAGGGGGACAAGAGAGAGAACAGGAACAGGAACAGACGTAAGAGAAGGAACGCGAGAGAGGGTGCAGAGGAGCAGAGCCATCAGCAGGCCTGAGAGCAGAGAAGCTGAATCTGACTCAAGCAGCCACGAGGACAGAGCAAAGAATGCTCCAGCTAGGGAGTTACAGAGAGACCAAGCCCAAAGACCACAGGGAAGCAACTTTCGGTTAAAGCCTTATACTGAGGGCCATTGGAGAGAGAAGCCATCCAAAAGGTCAGTTTGGGAGTGCCCAGAAACTCCGGTGAGAGAGAGGTACAGGCCTATGGACTTTGATAATGCTGAAGGAGCACTGCTAAGGAAACCTATTAGGCAGAAGCCTGAAGGTAAGCCCTTTAGAAGGGATAAGGAGAAAACTAGAGATACAAGTTTTCTCTGGGATTGCCAGGCTCTCCAGGACTCTCTCAATAATAAGGATACCTGTTTTAAAGCTCTGTGTGATTGTGTTCCTACGTACCCAGTGGGGGACGGGCTGGAAGATATGCAAATAGAATCCGTAGATGAAAGTGTAATTGGTGAACCCATGGATTGTACACTGTCCATAGCGGATAACAGAGTCTCTGCGCTGACTTGGATATATACAAAGCTATATGCACAGCATTGAAAGCAAAGTAAACCTTCGTGCCTTTAAAAGGAACTGTTTGGTGAATCCTGTGTTAAAGGATGGTGTATTGAAAAGCTAGAAGAAAAAGCTATTTTTCTTCTCTTCCTGAGTTAATTTCCTTATGCCAGAAAGTATGGATATTTTGTCTTAAGTTTTGTGCTTACCAATTCCCCGGGAAGGGGAAATAAAACCTCATTATTTGCTTTAAAACCACTCGATTGCATCTATTTCTGTGCTTGGGGAGTGTGTGGGACTACATCACCCAGAAGGCAGTGCACTACTATGCCTGCATTGCCCCACTTCCCAGCCCAGGATATTCACCAGTTTGGCCCTACTCTGCATGCCTTAGGACCCAGGGTAGACCACTGGTGACAATAGTGAGAAAATAGCTAACTTCCTTGGTGGTACACTCATACTTAAAAGACCAGTGATCATCCATTCCATTCTGTACAGAAGTTGTTAAAAACATTGGTTTTCTTCTGCCAGCTAGTACAAGCCTGTAAGACAGAGCTCCGTCTGTTAATGCAGTGGTTTTCCACTTCGTCACCCAAGATTTTAGGATACCCTAATATCTGTAACATCTATTTACAAAGGCTGCTTCTATTGTATGCAAATAGATGTCATGCATATTCATTGTAGATATCCAGAAAACCCGATTGACCAGTTGGATCCCAAAGGCTAGAGTAAGAAGCAATGTTTCAGCCAAGTAACTTCGAGCTGCAAGTGCCAAGTTCAGAGTGCCCCATTTCCACATGGAGACCATCAGGTCGGTCTGGCAAGGGGCATTTCTAACCTCTCACTAAGCAACTTCGAACTGCGTTACTCCTAGAAGTGGGGGAAGTGGTAGAACATCCTGTTCCTCGCAATTCAAATCACAATTCAGATCACACTGTGCACACACACACCAGCAGATGACTCCCATGCAGCTCGAATACTTAGTGGGAATGTTGCTGAGAACCATTACATTATTGAGTAGAATATAGGACACCAAAATGCATGCTGCTATTTAGACTAGTTGTCTGCATTAACTGCTGTAACAGGTAACACACTAATATTTGCCTTCCTTAATATCTAATGTGGAACACTGGTGGAGAATGGATGGAGACTAAGCCTTACAGTTAATGTGGAGATATCTATATATTAAATTCAAACATAATCAGTAATAATTTTCTTACTGTTTTTTCTTTCCTCACTGAGCAAATGCAATGTAGTTTGTGTTACCTAAAGAGCAGGGCTGGCCTGCCCACTGGGTGAGCTAGGTGGCGGCAGTGGCACACATGTACATCTACACTGTCCCGTCCCCCCGCCCCTCTCCCGCTGCTGCTGATTCCAACTCGGGAGGGGAAGGCGGGCAGCAGCAGCAGCAGTAGTATTTCCGAAAGTGTCTGCTTTTTGCCGCCGCTTTCTTGCCCATGGTAGGCCATGGCCTGCTGCTTCTAACTTCTCTCCAACATTCGGAAGGGGATCAGAAGTGGAAGGCCATGTGTGCTGAAGGACGTGGCCTGCTGCAAGCAAGAAAGCGATGGCAAAAAGCAGCTGCTCTTGGAAATGCTGCTGCTGCTGCTGCTGCCCACCTCCCCCTCCAGAGACAGAATTAGTGGCAGTTGGGGGGGAGGGGGCAGCGAGGCTGGGGTTTCTGACTAGGGTGGCAGAAACCCTTGGACTGGCCCTGCTAAAGAGGTATTTCTGTATGGGATGAAATAAATGACTGCTTCTTGGAGCAGTTGGTTCATGGACAAGAAGGGAAGCTATTTTTGACCTAGTCCGTAGTGGAACATATGATCTGGTGCAAGAAATAAGTGTTAGGGCTACCTGCCAATAGTGATCATAGCATGATTACAGCATGATCGCCTATGATTCAATACATAGGAGGATGGCAAGGAAATCCACAGTAGTGCATTTTAATTTTCAAAAGAGAAATGATGAAATGAGGAAAATAGTTTAAAAAAAAAAACTAAAAGGAGCAGCTGCAAAGGTTAAAGGTTTACATTAAGCATGGGCATGGTATAAAAATACTATCTTGGAAGCCCAGAATACATGTATCCCATGCTTTAAGAAAGGTGGGAGGAAGGCCAAAAAACTGCCAGCATGGAGCATGGTTTAAAGGTGAGGTCAGAGAGGCTGTTGTAGCCAAAAAGGTATCTTTCAGGAAATAGAAAAAAAGGAGCCAAATGATGAAAATGGGAAACATAAGCAAGTAAAGATGCAAGGCATTGATAAGGCACACAAAGAGAATTTGAAAGAAAGCCTGCCACTGAAGCAAACATGCATAGTAAAAACTTTTTCAAGTACATTTGTAGCAAAAAACCTGTGAGTGTCAGCTGGACCATTAGATAGAGAGGTAAAAGGGACGCTAAGGGAGGTCATACAAGCATTGTGGAACCTGTGTCCCTTGGGGAAACTGCTAGGTACGTATGACCTAGATTGGCCACTGTTGGAAACAGAATACTGGGCTTGATGGACCTTGGTCTGACCCAGTATGGCATATCTTATGTTCTTATGTTCTTAACTGAATTAATTATTTGCTTTGGTCTTTAAATACCATTTCAGGCATGGGGAATTTGCCTACATCATCTTCAGTAAAGGTGATGTATCATAAGAATTGAAACAAACTTTTGATAAACTGGGAAGATATTACAAATATTTGATAAACTGAAGAATAGCAAATCACCTGTACCGGATGGAATACAGAGTGTGCTGAAAGAACTGAAACACGAGATTGCAGGGTTTGCAGGGACCCTTGAAGGTCAGAGTCCCTCGCCACCATGGCCTCATTTTGTGGGGAGTGCTGCAGCAGAGAGCCTCAGTCAGGTTCACTATGCTCTTATACTCCCCTTCTCTTTGCGCTTTTCGCTTCCCCCCTTCCCCCTCCATTTTCCTCCTTTTCTTTCCCCTCCCCCTCCTCCTCCCTGGAGTGTGGGGCAGCCTGGTTGTGGAGCAGTGGCTGGGACCTATGGGTTCCTCGCCCTGGACAAGGAGTGGGCTGCCCCCATGCTGACCTGAGCAGTATTGTGGATGGGAGTATTGGGTGGCAGCTTCTCAGCCCTTGTCTTCTTCATTTGTGGGAGTGGAGGGTTGACTGGGTGTGAGGGAGGGTGAGGGAGGCGAGTGTGTCATGTTGGATGTGGGGGTCTGAGGGCTGTGGTCAGTGGGGAGGGGGAGGCGGTAGGGGAGGATTTAGAAGGCCTATACCTATGTTGGGGAGAGTGCCAAGAAACACCCAAAACGATTCTGCTGCCATTACTTAGGTGGTGGAGCATAATGGGATCGGGGGGGGGGGGGATTGGGTGGTTTTGGCTTGCGCAACTGCATGCACCCCTGGGCTTAGACCTTTGGCCAATCCCAGGCTGGGGGGGGCCACCTCGGAGTAGAGCAGTTATCACAGGATTGGGTTCCTCATTGGACTCCCCAGGTGAATCCTAAGGGCCAAGAGATTTTGAATGTCTGTGGGATCAGGAGTCTGATCAAACAACAAGAGCTTGCATGCCTTGCAGGACCAGGGGTTGACAGCCCTCTTTCAAAAGACCCACATGACAGAGGCAGCACACAAGCTCCAATGCTGGTGGGTGGGGGGAGTCCTATGGGGCCTTGTCTGGGGAGAAGAAAGCAGGAGTTGTCATTCTGGTTAATAAGGCCCTGGGCTTTCAGTTAAACACCCTTCATAGAGATCGTGAGGGCCGTTTTATGCTGGCATTGGGCACACTATTTGGCCGTGCAGCATTACTGGGGAGTGTTTACGGCCTGAATATATTCTCGCAGAGCTTTTTTGATTGTTTAACACATTGCCTTAACTTGGGGAGTAGATCATACAATTATTTTTGGGGGCTCCTAGAATTGTCCCCTGGATGTGAATTTGGATCATTCCATGTGTCGGGGGGATGGTGATGCCAGACAGTGGAGTCGCCTGTTGGGTATCTGTGAAAGCTAGGATCTCCTAATTGCTTGGCAGGTCTTGCACCCCATGAAGCAGGACTATACCCAACTATTCTGGGCCCACTGTACATGGTCTCATTTGGATTACTTTATGATCTCATGGGAACTCATGGGAAACGTTTTGGGGATCTCCATCACACAAATATATTCATGTCAGATCATGCCCCCGTGAGCTTAGATTTAGATATTCAGGGAGGGGGAGGGGTCCCAGTGCACTGCAATATTAGCACCTTCCTCTGTACCTTTACAGGGAGGCTGGCTTCCAATCTTTCCTGTGATCTCAATGGGACCTTTTTTGCAGAGACTAACCGAGAACATATGGATAATCCTACCCTGTTCTGGGTAACCGCCAAGGCATACCTCCGGAGCATGACTATAGCAGACTGCTGAGGCAGTCCTCGGAAGAGGTTCAGGCCAAATACCTCACTCTACAATCAGAGCTTAATACTTTAATGCATGCGCAAACTAGTTATTGTTGTATTACAAATGTGCCCTTTATCACTGGGAATAAATCAGAATGCTTAAGGTCCTCTCATCTGCCAGGATCGAGGACCCTACTAATAGGGGCGCTTCGGAATGCGGCAAGAGATTTGTGCTCTGAACAGCATATCACACAGGCTTTTAGGGACTACTACCGACAATTTCATTTAGCAGAGGCAGGGGATGACGGTGCTCCCTACAGGAATGTGGCCTGCCAAGGTTATTGGAGGATCAGCTAGCCTCCTTGAACAGGCCCATTTCTGTGGTGGAGGTGCAGGTGATTAAAGGGTTACATACAGCTAAAGCTCTGGGATCAGATATTTAGTGCAGAATTTTTCAAGTTGCTGCTAAATAAGGTCAGCGTTCCTTTAGCAGTCATGCATTAGTAGCTTGTGAAACATGAATCCTACCCTTATGGCTGTAATGAAGCTTTGATTCCCGTAATCCCAAAGCCGGGAAAGGATCCTCTGATCCCGAGCTCCTGTCGTCTGATCTCCCTAGATCAGAAGATGCTCTCCAAAATACTAGCAGATCGCCTTGCTTCACTTATGCCTTTCCTGATCCATCCTTCCCAGATGGGTTTTGTTAAGGGATGTCATACTGTTAATGTCCGCCAGATATTGGCAACCTTGCACTAATTGTTGTATCAAGGCACTTCCCTTAATTGTTTATTAGCTTTGACACAGAGAAGGCATTTGATATAGTGTCAACTGGAAATATATATGTTTTTGACTTTGGAACCTTTTGGATTTTGGGGGTCATTTGTTCGGGTGATACAGCTACTTTACACCTCAGAGTGCCTGCCTCCTGGTCAACTGCTCCCAGACCGAGAGTTTATACCTTCAATGAGGAAAAAAAGTCAGGGGTGTCCCCTCTCCCCTTTACTATTCTTTTTAACTTTAAAACTGCTATCCACACTATCATGGAATCGGCTGACATTTGCAGGGAGAGGGGGGGGGAGTCGGTCGGTCACCATAGGAAAGTATACTTTTAAGAACTCCCCATTTGCAGATGATCTGCTGGTAACAGATCTGCAGAGCTCTGTTGCTGCTCTCCTTAAGGCCTTCAGAGTTCTTGGATCTTTGTCTGGTTATAAAATTAATCTTGATAAGTCTGAAGCTCTCCCCCTTCAAGATGAGATATGTACGCAGTGATCTTGTGGGGACTTACCTGCTTCTTTGGGCCGATATCTGGGCACTGAACTCCCCGGGATTTATCCAAACTATATGCTTGCAATATCCCCCCCAATGCTCTTGGACTCGGCGGCTGCTCTCAGGTGTTGACACTATTTGCCCATCATGTTGGATGGTCAAATAGCATTTTTCAAAAATGGTACTTTTCCCCCAGATGGCTATATGTACTTCAGATCCTGCCCCTGTGGGTACTTACTAAGGATTTGTGTCTGCTGAATAGCCAGATTTCTACCATTCCTTTGGAGGGGCAGGAAACTACACGTTGCAATGCAACAGTTGCAACGGTCGGGGGGGGGGGGCGCTATGAATTTGCCCAGCCTGAGGAACTATAATCTGGCTTGTCTATTACGCCATCTTACAACTACTACTAATTTGAATAGTGCTACAAGTTGTACACAGCGCTGTACATAAAGATGTAAGACAGAGTCCCTGCTCATTAGAGCTTAATCTCATCAAGATGACAAAAATATCACAAAACTGGGGACTAGAGTAAGGTAAGATATGCATAAGTAGAGACAGAGAGAGTGAAGGACATTAGGATCCAAAAGCAGCCTCAAAGAGGTGGGATTTTTATAGGGCCAGAGAAGGAGCCCAATGCACCGACTTGGATAGTTTGTTCTAGGCATATGGAGCAGTAAGGTGGAATGGACGAAGTCTGGAGTTGGAAGTGGCAGAGAAGGGCACAGGTCAGAGGGACCTGCCAGAGGAGCAGAGTTCCTAAGGAGGAATGTAGAGTGAGATAAGAAGAAAGGTAGTCAGGAGCCACAGAATGAATGCACTTGTAGCTAAGTAGAAGAAGTTTGAACTGGATGTAGAAATAAATAAGGGAGCCAGTGAAGTGATTTGAGAAGAGGGGTTACATGAGCATAGCGGCAGCTGAACTTTGAACAGATTGAAGGGGAGAAAAATGATTTTGAGGGAGACAAGCGAGGGATAGGTTACAATAGTCAAAACAGGAAATGACTAGTGAGTGAATGAGGGTCTTAATGGTGTCTGTAGAAAGGAAAGCGTAGTTACTCTCACCTGTAACAGGTGTTCTCCAGGGACAGCAGGAATCAATCCTCACTTATGGGTGACGTCGGCACCAATGAGGCCTGTGTGGAGCAATTCCCCAGCTTTCAAAACAAGCCTTTGGGATTGCTGCCACGCATGTGTAGTTCTCTTCCCGCCCAAAAGGTGTTATCTTGCTCAGTCAGGTCCCAGAGCTAGAGCCTTACTAAGCAGATGGCAAGGGAAGGACAAAAAATTGCAACTCTTCAGGGGAGGTGGGAGGGTAGTGAGGACCAATTCCTACTGCCCCTGGAGAACACCTGTTACAGGTGAGTAACTACGCTTTCTCCAGGAACAATCAGGAAGTCAATCCTCACTTATGGGAATCCCCAGCTACAGGCTACCGAACCTGTAAGCCAAAAACACCTCCGCGAGGCCGTGAGCAGAAGCCGATGTTCAAAGGAAACCAGAGTCCTCGGGCCTTCGGGGCAAGCTCTTGGTAGCCGCAGAAGAAGGGTCGGAGGACGGGAGTTGCTTATACCCCGAACAAACTACAGCCTGGCTGAAGGCACTGTCCTGGCAAGACTCCCTCTCCAGGCAGTACTGCAAAGCAAAGGTATTCGCTGAAGACCAGGTCGCAGCCTGGCAAATGTCCGTCAGAGGAACTGAGCGCGGCGCTGCCTAGGTGCAGACTCTGTGCGCGGTGACCTGATGATCCAGCAGGGCACCCGCCTTTGCCTGGAGAGGGTGCACTTGGGATTTTAGGCAATGAAGAACTGGCTGGACCTGTGATGACCATGGGTATGCTGCAAGTAAAAGGAGAGGGCCCTCTTGCAGTCGCATGTATACAGGACCTCCGATGCCTGGTCGGCGTGAAGTCTCGGGAAGCAAGTCGGCAAGATCACCTCCTAATTGAGGTGGAAATCTGAGAAAACCTTCAGTAGGAACTTGGGGTGGGTGCGAAGGACCACCCTGTTCCTGTAAAACCTGATTTAGGGGGCCTTGGCCACGAGGGCTTGATGTTTGCTGACTCGCCACACCATGGTCAGTGCCACCAGGAAAATCACCTTCTAAGAGAGGGCACAGAGCGAATACATCACCATCGGCTCGAAAGGCAGTCATGTTAGCTGCACAAGCACGATGTTCAGGTCTCATTTCACCAGGGGAAGCTGGATGGGGGGTTTGGAAAGCAGGAGGGCCCTACATGAAGTGGGAGACCAGAGGCTGATCCGAGAGGAGTTTGCCCTCAACGGGCAAGTGGTTGGCCGAGATGGCGCTCAGGTGAACCCTGACCAAGTTGGACTTGAGTCCCACATGCGAAAAGTGGAGAAAGTACTGGAGAACCCAATGGGTGGAGCAGGAGAACGGGTCGATCTGGAGCTCGGAGCATGAGGTCGAAAACCACCACCACTTCATGGCATAGGCTGTTTTGTCTAGTCCTTCCTCGATGCAAGGATGACATCCTTGATCTCCACTGGAAGGTACAGTGAGGCTAAAGAGACCCAATCAGCCACTAAGCTGTCAGGGATAGTGAGACCAAGTTCAGGTGAAGCACCCGTCCGTCGTTCTGCGCTAGAAGACAGGGGGTGCTGCCCAGGGGAACCGGAGGCTTCGACGAGAGCTGGAGTAGAAGCGGGAGCCAAGCTTGTCAAGGCCACGAAGGAGCCACGGGAATCACAGAGGCTCGGTCTCGCTGGATCTTGTGGAGGGTCCTCGCCAGGAGAGGTGTGGGAGGAAATATACAGAAGCCTGGAGGTCCAGTTCAGGAGGAATGCATCCGGGACCACCCTGCTCAGGTGTGGTATCGGCCCGCAGAAGCGGGGGAGCTGCACGTTGACAGGGCTGGCTAACAGGTCCATGGATGAAGTCCCCCAGCAGCGGAACAGGTGGAGAACCACCTCTGGACTCAGGTGCTACTAGTGTGGGCAGAGAAGCCTGCTGAGCCTGTCCGTGAGGACACTGTCTTGGCCTGGGAGGTTGACAGCTCTTAAGGTCATGCCCCGGCACGGCACGCTGCAAAGGAGCAGAGGAGAACTACCTCCCGACAGAGGCGGCAGGAACCGTGCCCCCTCCTTGTTTATGTAGAACAGGGGTCACCAACCTCCAGAGGGCCGCGGGCCGCACAGCCGACTACCGGCAGACTCGCGGGCCGCAAACCCCCCCCCCCCCCCGCGAAAAAAAAAACTGCTCATACCTGTACTTTTATTCCACGTCATCTCCCTCCATTCTTCCGCAGCCACGGCTCTCAGCCTCTTAGGGAACCCCGGCTGTGCTTGTAACACCATTGCGGAGCCCTTACTGTCGTGTCGGGCTCCGTGCAGCATTGTCACGCCTCTAAAGGAAGTTGTTTACCACTTCCTTTGGAGGCGGGACAATGCTGCACGGAGCCCGTCAAGACAGGAAGGAGGAAGGGCTCCGCGATGATTTTACAAGCACAGCCGCGGTTCCCTAAGAGGCAGGGAGCCGCGGCTGCAGAAGGAGTCGATGAATTTGCCGGTACTTTCAGCAGCATCCTTGGCGGGCCGCACCGGGGTAGAGCCTCGTGGGCCGCACCAAGGGACCTCGCGGGCCGCAGGTTGGTGACCCCTGATGTAGAACATCGTGATTATGTTGTGGGTCTGCACGAGAATTGACCTGCCCTTCAGGTGGTACTCGAAGACCTTCAAGGCCAACCAGACTGCTCGAAGCTCAAGCACGTTGATCTGCTGTAGAGATTCCTCAGGTAACCACTGCCCCTGGGTGCAGAGGTGGCGCAGTGGGCTCCCCAGCCCAACAGCTAGGCATCCGTCGTCAAGATGAGTTTGTGCAGAAGAGTCTGGAAGGGCATGCCCTGAAGGAAGCTCTGGGGGTCCTGCCACCAGACTAGGGACTAAACTAGGCTGCGAGACACCAGGGTGGGGTCCCAGAGGTAGCCCAAGGCCTGGGCCCATTGCACCCTGAGGCACCATTGGGCTACTCGCATGTGCATGTGAGCATGGGGAACGACATGTATACTTGAGGCCATGTGCCCCAGGAGGCGCAGTATGGCCCGCACAGAGACTGTGCCGGCCTTGGGCCTCGGCAGCCAGAACGTGGAGCCGATCCACAAATGCTCAAAGGAGAAAGGCGGTCGCATGTTCTGTGTCGAGAAGAGCGCCAATGAACTTCAGGGTCTGCATCAGTGTGAGGTGGGATTTGGGAGTATTTGACCAGGAAACCGAGACACTCGAGGAGGAGGAATATGCACGATGCCGAGAGATGAGCCTCCTTCTCCGAGGTGCCCGAGACAAACCAATTGTCTAGGTAAGGGTAGACAGATATGCCCTGCAGCCGGAGGTGGGCCGCAGCCGCTGACAGGCAGTTGAAGACTCATGGCACAGACAAGCCCAAAGGGGAGCACTCTGTACTGGAGGTGCTCTCCCTGCACCCTGAAAAACAGGTAACTTCCTGTGCTTGGTGTGGACAGGAATGTGGGTGTAAGCGTCTCCGAGATCCAAGGAGCATAGCTAATCGCCCTGCTGGAGGTAGGTCAGCAGGACACCAAAAGGAAAGCATTTTGAACTTCTCCAGCACCAGAAACTTGTTCAGGTTCCTGAGGTCGAGGATGGGGTGCAGGCCCCCTCCCCCCCCCCGTCCTCTTCAGAACAAGAGAGTACCGGGAATAAAATCCCTGATCCCGGAGTTGTGGCGGAACTCTTTCAACTGCCTGTTGACCAAAGAGATTGTTCAGCTCTTGCTGCAAGCAAGCCTGGTGTGAGGGAAGCAGAGTCGGCTCCGCCGGTGAGAAAGGAGAAGGGAGTCCGTCTAGACGAAGATGATACCCATCCCAGATCACCTGCAAGATCCAGGTGTCCAATGTAATAGATACCAATTCGGGGGCGAAGAGAGACAGGTGTCCTCCCACAGATGGAAGTGTCCCCGGGGGGCGAAAGGCTATGCTTTCGACATCAAAACTCCAGGGCTGGCCGGGGTGGCACCGGTGGCTGGGTCTTGGGCCCCTTGGATTTCCGGTGACCCTGAGCACCCCCTTTGCCCTGAGTGCTGGTCATTGGTGCAGGGATCGGCAGGTATGGTGGGTATCCCCGGTAAGAGAGCCCTTTCCTCTGGAAGAAAGGCTTTTTTGGTGTGCTGCTTCTTCCGTAGAAGTGAGGAGGTTTTACAAGAGAGACAGGTGCCAATTACGAACTCAGTCTCGATCTTGGCTGCCTTGTCCTCCATGGGCTTGCCAAACAGCTGTTCGCTGAGGCAGGGGACATCCAGGAGCTTCTCCTGGACCCACTGCTCTAGGTCTGAAGACTGGAGCCATGCCTGGCATCGGGCTCCGATGCCAGCCCCCGCTACACGGGCGGAAGACTCAAATCCATCATACAAGGCACGGGAAAGGTATTTTGAGCTGTCTACAACCGACCTCAGGATGGTCTGGAACTTGAGGAGGTGCTCCCCCACCCAGGCCCGCAGAAAAACCGCCGAACCTCTTGGCGAGGTGCCCATATACAATTGTTATGCCTGGATGCAGCATGCCAGCGTAGATCCCTGGGGTAAGCCTTGCGTCCGAAGGCATCAAGCGCATGGGATTCCCTACCAGGCGGACTGAAGAGTGCGACTTTGGACTCTTCTGTTTCCGCATCGCAGATTCAACTACCATGGAGGTGTGAGGAAGTTGGGCCTTCCAAAACCCCGGGCTGCGCTGGACCCTATACATGACATTGAGTCTTCTACTGACAATAAGGACCAAGGCAGGTGCTTCCCACATGCGTAGAAGCAGCCGGTATAGGATGGACAGTATCAGAACCGTAAGAGACTCCCTGGGCAGACTCTCGTACTGCAAGATGTAAAGTTCCATTGCCCTCGGCTTCTCCTCAGTCTACGTTGACAGATTGAGGGCCTGAGCCATATCCTGCACAAATGCCAGGAAAGGTGTGTCCTCGGAAGGCAACTGCCTCTGCGAGCCAGGCAGGGATGGGTCATAGGAGAGATACCTATGGGCGTGAATCTCCGGGGAAGTGTCTGTCCGAATCCCAGCCCGAGAGGACCAAGAAGGACTGAGTCAGGCTTATCCATGCGCCCTGTGGCCGAGGCCCGCTTGGAGCCACAGCCACTGGCTCTGGAAGACCTCGCCCCCAAGGAATGGGACGGTGAGTGAGACTGATGCAGAGGACCCTCACAAGAACACGGCTCTATTGGGTTTCCAAGGTAGTTTTTGGGACCCCAGTCGGGTGACCCTCGGTCTCAGGGCACGAGCCAGCCGTGCTGGGCAAAAGTGCCTGCTGGGCAGTGAGGAAGGCAGAAACACTGCGCTCCAGTGCCAGCATATGGGACTCCAACTCGGGAATGGGTCCCTGCGACGCCGACACTGGGATTACCAGGTCTGGCGTGGAGGAGGAGAGGGGGTATTCACCGGGATGACCCTCAGGAGAGCAGGCGCCATCGCCGGAGGCCTCCATGTCCGTACAAGGTACCTTTCGAGGCTGCCCCTTGTCCGACCCTCAGGAATGCTGGGGAGGGCTAAGGGAACAAGCGCGAGACTGCTCGCGCTTATCCAGAGCCCCCGACCACGACTTTGAGGTCGTCGTCTTCTTTCGCCATTCCACCTCAGGCGAACCCTGACGGAGTGATGCCTGAGGCTCAGGGTCACTGCGGGGGACCCCGCCAGCAGCGGATAGGTAGGGCGAGGTGCCACTGGGGAGATCCCAGAGCTGCCTTGCGGAAAATGTCATCGGACTTCTGCTTGCGGCTTAGCAAGGCCTTAGCGGACAGTTTCTTACAAAGTGAGCAGAGCTCTGGGTTGCGGTCAGCCCCCAGACACCATAGACAGCAGTCATGGGTGTCCGTGAGCGACATTTTTGGAGCATCTGTCACATTTCTTAAAACCGGTGGCCATGGGGGCAAAAAGGGCCCCTGCAAGGTCAAAAACCCTCGAGGCCAGCGGTCAGAGAAAAAGGGCACGAAAAGGGCCTGAAAGAAAAAACACTAAAGAGTCAAAAAAGGGATCCCCTAGTCCACAGCCGGAGCAGGGACGAAGGGGAGGATGAGAGAGTACTAGTGCTACTGAAAAAAAGCCCAAAAGGCCCAAGTCAAGAAACGTTTTCTGAGGGACAAAGATGTGTGTCCGAAGGGCTCTGCAGAAAAAGGGAAACTGAGCAAGATGGCACCTTTGGCCGGGAAGAGGACCACACATGCATGGCAGCAATCCCAAAGACTTTCTTTGGAAGCTGGGGAATTGCTCCGCGCAGTACTGCTTTGCTTCCCCAGTGGTTTCATCAGACACTGCACCACTGGGATACCTAGAAACTGGTGTGATTGTTCCCCTTCCCCAAACCAACCTACCCTTCCCAAATATTCAGTCAGCGGGGAGAGGTGGAACAAAGTTGATAAAAGAAAGAAAATCTGTAATATCTTCTAATGGATGTTTACATGCTATAGCTATGTACTAGTTTTCTGCTGTATTGTATACTATGGGCAGTACTTGTTCAATAAAAATTATTTGAAATGAGCCTCTTGCAAACATAATATTCAGTTTTACTATGTTTTAGGCTAATGCACAGCACACCTTGCTGAAAGCAGGTTCAGGAAACAGCCTACTGCAGGGTCCAATTAAGGTCAATGTCAGCAAAAGTACAAGATACAGCAATCTTTAATATACACTTTCAAGCCATTGTATGTTATTGCATCTCTCTAATGTAAGTACTTTAATACCCAAAATTCCCCTTTTACTAACACTTAGCACACACTACCTGCTACACGACCCATAGAAATAAATGAACCATGCAACAGATAATGTATACAAAGCATTAATAAAAAGGGACTCAATAAAAATCAAAGTATTAATGCCCAAAAATTAAGTATTAGGCTAAATCGCCACAGCATATTAAAAACAATAGAAACCAAGGCAACAGCAGTTAATGCTATGACAGGTTGAAGGTTGGGCGTCATTGCTACTTGCTCGCCTGGAATGAAGAAACAAAGAATGTGGAACGGAAAGTCTCAGCTATGAATGAAAATATGTACTAACCCATGTCTAAGGCAGTATATCAAGATTTTATTTATAGCTTTTCTATACCACGCTTTTTAAAATCAGTGCGGTTTACAAGTAACATTTATATGTACCATGCAGGAGGTAACCTGCATTGTACTTACACTGAACAGGTATTGTAACTTGGAATAGAACTGGGGTAACTATATACAGGCTGAGCAATGTGTCGCCGAGTTGTTATAGAGACATGGTGTGCTCTAATAACTATATAGAGGATTGTCAATTATTTACAATTAGGCAGTTGGGCTGATGATTGCGGTTGCCTCAACACGATTAGGGCATGCTTGTGCTGTTGTCAAGGTGGGCGGGGGTATGGTGGGTGGTGCTGTATCGCTGGAGTGTGAGTAATGTTGAAGAAAAAGATGATGCTTTAGCACTTTCCTGAATTGGGCGAGGTCAGTGATTGCTCGGATAGTGGTTGGGAGGTCATTCCAGCATGTAGGTGCGTAGAACACAAAAGCTCTGTTCTTTGTTGCGTGGGAGCATTTTGTTATTTCTTTGGGGATTGCTAGTGTGTTGGTAGTGAAAGTCCTTCTGGATCTGTTTTGGGGGGAAAGGGGGGTGGAGAAGGTCCATTAGGGAGGTGGAAGATCTTCTGTTGATGGCTTTGAAGGTCAGCAGTACTACTTTGTAGGTGAGCCGGAAGTCGATCGGAAGCCAGTGTAGGTCTTTTAAGATTGGGGTTATGTGGTCTCTTCTGGAGGCCCCGTATAAGAAGCAGGCAGCAGCGCTCATTGCTAGCTGTAGAGGGTTCAGTGTGTTCTTGGGGAGTCCATGCAGGATTACGTTGGCGTAATTGAAGTGGGGGGTTACAAGTACTTGGAAAATTGTTCGGAAGTCATCTGGCTGCAGCAAGGGTCGGAGATGCCGAATTGTTCATATCTTATGGTAGATGACCTTGATGGTGTTGCTTATGTGCACTCTCATGTCGAGGTGCCGGTCTAGCGTGATGCCTAGGTAGCAGATGGTGGGCCTGCTTGGGAGCTCGGTGTCTCCCACCTTTAGTGATGCGGGAGGGGTGAAGGATTGATTTCTTGTGATGAATAGTACATCCATCTTATCGAAATTGATTCTGAGACTCTGTGAGAAAAGCCAGTTGGTGACAGCATCGAAGCATCTCACTAATGTCGAGAAGTCAGGTTGATTGATGGAGAATGGCATAAAAAGCAGTACATCATCCGCATATACCAGGCAGGAGATATTAAAGGAGTGTATGATTGTACAGATGGGCTGTATATATATATTTATTTTTTTTTTTTTTTAACAAGTGTAGCTATGCACTATAAGTGGAAACCTGGGGGGGAGGGGAATCAGAGCACGTCACTGACTGTACAGTACCTTCTCCCCCTCTCATCTTGTATCCTGGGCTTGTGCTTACTCTCTGCTTTTTAGGCTGAAGGAGAATCCTAGCACTCTAATTACATAACACAGGAACTTGTGAGGTATCCTGATGGCAAGGTTGGTATAGGAGTAATAAACAGCTCAGGCAAACCTGCAGCTTCACACACACACGAGAGCCAATTTCAGACATTTATAGTAGCCGAATCTGTGCCTTTCCTATCAAACTATGGCGTTCCTTTCCATTTCTTTTATTTGGTTTTATTTGTACACTGCCCTGTTGCACATGTGAAGGCATGGTATATCAAATGCAATAAACATACATAAAACATATCTAAACATTTACAAGAAAACCTAAATATAAAGCCAGCACACAAGGCAAGAAACTTATACCTCAAAAGCAAGAAGGTTCTTTGTCTTTGTTGCATAGCTTTCAAAAAAAAAAAAAAATCAGGAAAAGCATACGTGGTGGTGTTGTTAAGTGCCATCCAGTCTGTGTCGAATCATGGCGACCCTCTGGATAGTTGTTCTAAACTGTGTTCAGTCTTCAGTCAGGCGGTACTGTTGACAGAGTGGTAACCATAGCTACTGTTATTGTATCGATCCATCTCATTGCTGACCTTCCTTTTTTGCGGTGACCTTCTACCTTGCCAAGCACAATGTCTTTTTCTAATGCACTCTCTTCGCATGATGTGTCCAAAGGATGAAAGTCAAAGTCTTGTCATCTGAGCTTCTAAGTAAAGCTTAGGTTTGATCTCTTCTAGTACTGACTGCTTTGTTCTTCAGTCTATGGGACACACAGTATTTGTCGCCAGCACCATAACTCTAAGGCATCAATTTTCTTCTTATTTTTTTCACTGTCCAACTTCCGCATCCATATGACATTGAAAATACCATGGCTTGAACAAGTTGAATCTTTGTATAGAGAGACATCTCTGCTCTTGAGAATCTTGTCTAGTTCCTTCAAAGCCATTCTGCCACGAGCAACATGTACGTGTAAACCTGAAACATAGGCACACTATAGAATTGTCTGGTTCCACAGTGAAAGTCACAATAAAAGTGGCAATCAAACCACCACCTGAGAATTCTCCAGAAAACCAGTCAAAGTTTTAATAATTCTCTCTTTCTGCCTTGATATTATGTCCAGTTCTGGTTGCCATATTTAAAGGAGGATAAAGCAGAATTGGAAAAGGTACAAAGAAGAGTGACCAAAATGATAAAGGGATGGAAGGATACACCTATGAGGAAGGGCTTAAAAAGGTTAAGGCTCTTCAGTTTGGAAAACACGGCCGAGGGGAAATATGATAGAGGCCTATAAAATGAGTGGAGTGGAATGGGTAAACGTAAATTGGTTGTTTATTCCTTCAGAATGTAGAAAGATTAGGGAAAATATAATGAATCTACAAAGTAGCACATTTAAGGCTAATCTGAAGGTGGGTAGGTGGCTTGAAGTCTGGGTCTTTTGTTACTATAAGAGCTTCGGTTTTTTTAATGTTAATGGATAGGTTGTTCTCTTGTAGCCAGTTGGATACGTTAGTGAAGCAGGCTGATAGCTGGTCATTTGCTGGGTTTGTGGTTGTAATTGGTGCGTAGAGCATTATGTCATCTGCGTATATGTGGAAGTTGATGCTGTGGGTGCATATGACTGAGCAGAGTGGATGGAGGTAGATATTGACATCTTGTTTGATTTTACCTCTTTTTTCCCATTTATTGTGTGCTTACAACTGAGTAATTTGTAAGTCTGATGTTGTCTTTAACGTAACTATTACCGTTTATTACTGTTTTTAAACATTCATTATTATTTAATTAAATCAAAATTACACTTACCTGGTAATTGTAGTTCCTTGAGTGACGACAGTTTAGTCCTCCACTTCTGGGTAGTGCACCTCCTCCTGCAGCTTGGAGACTGGACCAATCAGAAACTTCTCCTCACTGGATGTAGCTAGCTGGAAATCCCATCAGCCCCCAGTGAACTATTGGTGAACTATTGACAAAGCAGACTCACAAGAGCAACAAATAAGTAGCCACCTCTTTTTTTTTTTTTTTTTTTAATTTGAACTATAAAACAGGAACAAAACATAGCCCCCCCTTAACAGACAAAGGGGTAAGATACTCCATAGCGATACTCTTCTCCCCTGCCAATTACAGAATGACAGACAGAGGAAGAAAGGACAAACAAACAAGTGTAACAAAGAAATCGCACGTACTCACCTGCCAATATTCTTGTTGACTGAGAATTCGTGCCGAGCTAGACCTAAAACAGAGGGCGGGAAGGAGGACTAAACTGTCGTCACTCAAGGAACTACAATTACCAGGTAAGTATAATTTTGATTTCCTTATCGTTCCTCCAGTTTAGTTCTCCACTTCTGGGATGTAACAGAGCAGTACTAACGGGAGGGACCCTGCCAGCCAGCATGCAACACCGCCGACCCAAAACAGGCATCCCTAGCCGCTAGCACATCCAGCCGATAATGTTTACTGAAAGTATGCAGCGACGACCAAGTGGCCGCCTTACAAATCTCCACCAGCGGAACCAGGCTGTGCTCTGCCCAGGAAGCCGCCTGCGCTCTCGTGGAATGCGCTTGAAGACCCATGGGTACCAAATGCCCCTGCAACAAATAGGCCGAGGAGATTGCCTCCTTAATCCACCTGGAAATGGATGCTTTCGAAGCAGCCTCGCCCTTTCTGGGGCCTCCAAACAATAAAAACAGGCGATCTGACTTACGAAAGGAGTGAGAGACAGACAAATGACGACGTAACACATGTTTTACGTCCAAGCGACTCAAGCCTCGATCAGAGGGCTGCCCTGCTTCTGCCTTCAGGACCGGGAGAGATACCGTCTGATTGACATGAAAAGATGAGGACACCTTCGGCACGAAGGAGGGAACTGGTCTGAGCACCACCTTTTCCCGAGAGAAACATAGGAAGGGCTCTCTGCACGATAGGGCTTGCAACTCGGAGATGCGCCTAGCTGAGCAAATAGCCACCAAAAAGACCACCTTAAGGGTCAAGTCCTTGACCAAAATCTGGGATAAGGGCTCGAACGGAGCCTTACCTAAAGCCCGTAAGACCAAATTGAGATCCCATGCCAGGACAGAAATGCGGCAGGCTGGACGAAGTCTGGAAACCGCTTTCAGAAAACACACATCACCACCATGGGCCCCAAGAGCCACGTCTTACCTCTATAGCAGGCCAAGGCTGCCAATTGTACCTTTAAAGAACTGGCGGCCAGGCCCTTTTCGAAGCCATCCTGCAAAAAATCCAGCACTACAGCCACAAACACTCTGGACGCTCGTACCTGATGTCTGGAACACCAGTCCTCAAAGATTCGCCAAATGCGCACATAAGCGAGCGAGGTCAATCGCTTTCGGACCTGAAGTAAGGTTGAAACGACCGACCTAGAGTAGCCCCGCTTTCTTAACCTCGCCCTTTCAATGGCCAAGCCGTAAGCGAGAATCGATCCACCTGTGGCATCCGAAGGGGTCCCTGAGTCAGGAGCTCCGGAGACGAGGGGAGCCACCACGGAGGTCCATACAGTAGGCGTATCAGATCGGCGTACCATGGGCATCGAGGCCAATCCAGTGCTATCAGAAGCACCCTGCCCCGATGGGCTTTGATATGCTGAATCACACGACTGACCAGGGCCCACAGAGGGAATACATAGAGCAGACCCAAAGTCGGCCACGGCTGAATTAAGGCATCGATCCCCTCTGACATGGGTTTCCTCCGCCTGCTGAAGAATTTATTCGCTTTTGCCGACTGACACGTCACCATCAAGTCCATTACGGGGATTTCCCACCGGAGAGTCACCTGAGCGAACACGTCCAGATGCAATTCCCATTCTCCTGCAACTACCTGGACTCTGCTGAGAAAATCCGCTGTTACGTTGTCTCGTCCAGCAATGTGAGCTGCCGAGATCGCCTGTAAGCGCGTCTCTACCCAGGCAAACAGCATCTCAGCCTCCTCCTCCATGGCTGCACTTCCTGTGCCGCCCTGCCAGTTGATGTACACTACCGTAGCTGCATTGTCCAACAACACTCGCACCGCTTGGCATGTCACTAATATCTCAAACCGCTGTAGAGCCAAACACACCGCTCTCAGCTCCAGACAGTTGATCGACTAGCTGCTTTCCCGTGCCGACCACCGCCCCTGAGCAAAGTGTCCTCCGCAATGCGCCCCCCAGCCTGCCAGACTTGAATCCGTGAACAGAGGGAGCCACTCCGGCTGCTCCAGCGGCATCCCCGCTTGTAAGGCCGCAGGGCACAACCACCACCACAGCACCTGCCGAACACGCAGCGGACAAGGAAGATGCTTGCTCAGCGACTCGGACTGATTGGACCAATGACGAAGCAAGGCCCGTTGTAGCGGTCTCATGTGAAACCGGGCCCAAGGAACAACCTCCAATGACGCCGCCATGGTCCCTAACACCTGAAGATAGTTCCATACCATTGGCGCCGACAGCTTCCTGAAGTTTTGCACGAGAGTTCGAAGAACTTGTGCTCTGCGTTCTGTTAGAAATACCGACCCTGTCCGGGTATTGAAGCGCACTCCCAGATACTCGAGAACCTGAGCCGGAGCTAAATGACTTTTGAGTGGATTGACCACCCAACCTAAGCTCTGCAGAAACTCCACCACCCTTTTTGTGGCTTGTCTGCTCTCTTCTAGGGATTTGGCCCTTAACAGCCAGTTGTCGAGGTAGGGATGCACTAGTATCCCCTGCCTCCGCAATGCTGCCGCCACTACTACCATGATCTTGGTGAAGACGCGGGGAGCTGTCGCCAAGCCGAAGGGCAGCACCTGAAATTGAAAATGTCCCCCAAGGCAGGGCAAACCGCAGAAATTTCTGATGCGACGCTCTGATGGGAACATGAAGATAGGCCTTGGAAAGATCAAGAAAGGAGAGATACTCCCCCTGACGAACTGCTACAAATGACAGACCGGAGGGTTTCCATTCGAAAATGAGGAACCCGGAGACACCGATTCACCCCTTTGAGGTCCAGGATAGGGCGAAGAGAGCTGTCCTTCTTTGGCACCACAAAATAGATGGAGTAGCGCCCCATGTCCTACTCCGTGGGCGGCACTGGAACGAAGGCTTCCAGCTGAAGGAGGCGATCTAAGGTTTGCCGAATCTGGAAGGCCTTCTGAGGTCCTCTACAGGGAGACTGAACGAACGAGTCCTGCACAAGTACCACTAGATCCAGTGCATACCCATCGCAAATAATCTCTAAGACCCACTGGTCCGACGTTATATGGGTCCAGGCGGAAAGAAACCTCCTCAGGCATCCCCCGATCAATTGCCCTTCCGCCGGGAACCGCAGCCTTCATTGGGGCTTTCGAGTGGCGCCGGGAGCAGCCGCTGCAAAACCTCTGCTTGCCCCCCGGAACCCTTGGGAGCGAGGTACAAATCTTCCCCTCTGGGAACCCGCAAAACAGGGAGAACGAAACCTGCGAAAATCCCTAAACTGTCCTCAAAAGGACGGGGAAAATTTTCCCTGCTTAAGTTTATCTTCCGGGAGTCTACCCCCCGCTGAAAAAATGCTGCCCATCAGATGAAACTGTCCCCGGAGCCAGCGCTGCAGCTCAGAAAGTCAGCGGGCTGCCGGGGGGAAGAGAAAGGAGCTCTACCCTGTCCAATCAAGGGGTAAGAGATCCTGCAGCAAGCAAGATAGCCAGTGGAGATAGAAGACTAGGCAGGACAGAGTAGGCTATGGTCCCAAACCCCATCTGCTCAGTTCTACTTTAAAAAAAAAAAAAAAAAAAAAAAGAGACAGTACCCGGCTAAACCTAAGCAAATCAAATGTAAAGAAATCTGAAAGAAAATGTAAACTAAGTAGCCTGCTCCTTATTGGTTTCTCCAGTGAGCCCAGCACCTAGGCTCACGGGGTCCTCCTGCTGCATGGAGACTGGACACACTGGGGGCTGATGGGATTTCCAGCTAGCTACATCCAGTGAAAAGTTTCTGATTGGTCCAGTCTCCAAGCTGCAGGAGGAGGTGCACTACCCAGAAGTGGAGGACTAAACTGGAGGAACGATAAGGAACTAATGTTTCCTATCTTTGCTTTTAAGGTATTTATTTACTTATTTTAATCATAAACCAAATCATAAAATTATATAACAAACAAACAATTTCTAGAGATCTTTTGTCCCCTGAAGGCGGCCGCTGGACGAAACACATGTAGGACTGACCTCCTTGCCTATAATAGAAATACCATATGTACTCGAGTATAAGCCTAGTTTTTCAGCACATTTTTTGTGCTGAAAAATGGCCCCCTCGGCTTATACTCGAGTCAACGTCTGCAGATGTCTAGCAGGGGGCGCTGCTTCTAAAGCTAAGGTTTCCATAACCGTGGCTGCAGATATGGAAACCTTTGCAGTGATGTGCTGGGCATTCCTACAGTGTGTGCTGTGCCTGTGCGAGCGGCGGGTGCTAAGTTGTCACCTGCCGCCCGCAGAAGTAGTTGTAGTAAGCACGGACCCTCCCTCCCCCTCCCCGACTCCCCCCGCAGAGGTACCTGTAGTTGAGCAGAGTTGGCCCCCCCTCGAGCCCGCAGCAGCACATCCTGGACAGTGTGACAGGCTCGGGCTGCCACAGGCAGCGTTAAGGAGGCTGGCACATCACACAGAGGCACAAGCTCCTCCTCTGTATGTATGTGCCAGCCTCTCAGTGAAAACACACACATAGCCCCTGTAAATTCAGCAGATTGAGCCACGAGGAAGGGGAAAGTAAAAGTAAAATTGATACCATATTGTTTTTGTTGACCCCATTTTCCACTTACAGAGCTATTTTACTGTTTTTTCGTTTAAATAAATATTCATGTAATTTTATTGGTCTCTATCTTTATTTTTTACATTGACTAGTAGGTGCTTCATTTCCCACCCTCGGCTTATACTCGAGTCAATAGTTTTGCCCAGTTTTTTGTGGTAAAATTAGGTACCTCGGCTTATATTTGGGTTGGCTTATACTCGAGTATATACGGTAATTCAAAAATGTATATACACTCCAAATATATCACCAGTCTTGTTTAAGATATTTTAAATTCACTCCAAATTGGTGCTAAAACAAATGTCAATGCACTTTTAAATCTAAACACACAGGTCTCAGATCAAAGGGAAAAATGTGGCCAACAATGACCAACAATACTCCCAAGATAACATCAACGACCTAATTTATATGAACATAGTGCATAAATCACTTGTTTTCTGCCCTCGTGAAGATAATATTAAACTACTTTTCTCAATCCAAAATATAAAATCAAACAATCGTAGGTAAATCAGAATGGCTTAAGCCGTTGTATAATGCAAGCCCGCAGCTCTCACAAAAATAACTTCAAATGTTATTGAAGCGCCAACTTGCTTATAACCCAACGCAGTACATAGACACTGCCATCGCGTTTCTCCTTTCGGTTCTTCAGGGGTAACGATTCTCTAGCCAAACTCCCACGTTAACAGCTCTTTTCTGAAACATACTGTAAAAAGACAAACGTATAAACATTTCCCAACCAAGACTACTACACCCATGTTAACAAACCTTCCTACTAAATAATACAATCTGATTTACAGAATGCTGCCCGCGTTTACAATCTCTTACTTCCTTTCTTGTTTTGCAATCGAGCATAACTGGTGAAGAACGCCGCGCATGCGGAATGGCTCCCTTACCTGCCTTTTAAACACAACCATTCACTCTTAAGGGTTCCTCTCTAAATTATTTTTACTTTTCTAATTTATTTTTCCATTCTCTACTCTCACTCAACTAGGCATTAGTGAACTAATATATCACGCTATGCGTTCCTCCAGTCATATCTAAGATCTACTATTTTCTAATTTAAAACTCCAGCACTGCTCTAACAAAGATGACCTATGTTCTTATGGTATTCCCGCCGGCCCGTATCTGCTTGCTAAATTTAATAACCAAAACCTCCCACTCTTAAGGGGTCCGCTCAGAAAACAATCTCCTAGTTCAACACTACTTGCATTCTCCCATTGAAACTTGCAGTGAGCCAATTTATTCACTCATATAGCATCAAAACCAATCTGGTACCAGTTATGTTACTATCACTACTAAAGAATGATAACCAAATCATGACATACAGGCATGCCACTCAATACGTTCATTCAATCCCACGGGAGTCACCGAGTCTAGCTCAAAAATCCATCGCTGCTATTTTATGGAAAGCCATTGTTCTCGAGTTTTTCCACGCCGGCCCAATCGAACGTGCTCAATACAAAAACATCTCATATCTGTGAATGAATGTCCTACTGCCAAAAAATGGTTTACCATAGGGGCTTCCTTCACTCTGTGTTTTTAAACCGGCTTTTTATGTTCAAGCATACGGGTGTTTAAATTTCCTGACGGTTTTGCCCACATACACCAGCTGGCAGGGACATAATACTATATAAACTACATGCGTAGATTCACAATCTAGATGGCAATTTAACTTATGAGTTTTACCACGGTAATAGAATGTTTGTAACTCTAATGTTATCTCACAGATCGTGCAATGTCCACACTTATAGTGGCCTTTAAGCTCCTCTAATTCATTCTGTATTATCGCTTTTCTACATAAGCGTGCCGGACTAAGAAATTCTTTTAAGTTTCGTCCACGCTGCCATACGCAACGAATTTTTACATCCGCGAAGACTGGGACCACACGTAGCACCGGTTCATGTTTCCTTAATATTTTTTGAATTAAAGAGCTCAATGGAGAATATGGAGTGATCAAATTAATATGTTGATCTACTTGTTCATGAGTCGTCTTTGGAACTGAGTGTAACAATAAGTCGCGATCATTGTATAAAGCCCTTCGATATGCTCGTTTAACTACCAACAGTGGATAACCCCTTTCTTGAAAATTCAAAGACAGTTGTTTAGACTGAATTTTATAATCAGAGCGATGTGAACAATTGCGCCGATACCTCAAAAATTGAGAAAAAGGCAACCCAGTTTTTAAACGAGGGGGATGTACGCTCTGAAAATGCAGAAATGTGTTTCTATCAACCGGCTTGCGAAAAACCGTAGTGACCCAACCTTCAATGCTCTTATGAACCCGAACGTCAAGATAAGTGATCACTTCCATACTACACTCATACGTAAATTGGATATGTGATTCACAACCTGTGTGTTTAGATTTAAAAGTGCATTGACATTTGTTTTAGCACCAATTTGGAGTGAATTTAAAATATCTTAAACAAGACTGGTGATATATTTGGAGTGTATATACATTTTTGAAGCATAGAAAAATACCCCTGTTATTAGTGTTGTTCTATAATAGAAATAAAACATAATTGTCCTTCCATGGCGTATCTATTGTCCTGCTTTCTCTTTTGCTCCTGTTGACGCTGCAGGAAGGGTGTCCCCTTGTTTTGTTTAATCAGGGAAGCACTACAGGCTTTAAGATCAAATAGTTTTTGCTCCTGTTTCACTTTGACCTAGGTTGGACTAATAGGGTTCTGTTAATCTAAAACAGTGCTATCATGAGTCTTCAAAAAGCTGATTACTTTTCCTTTCTTAAGTCTGTTCAAGTCTGGTAACTGCCCATCAAAAAGAATCCATGAACAAGTTTGACCTAGTGCTCTGACCCATCTCCCACTCTTTGTTTGCCTGGGCTCCAGGCATACATTCTCCCTGCTGCTTTCCTTCTTTTTATCTGCCATGCACACTGCAGGTCAAAAAATCTGCCATGGGTCCTTCACTTGCGCCTGCAGCGCCTGCTGCCACTATAGCATCCTCTATTGCCTGTGCCAATGTCACTTCCAAGTCTTGAGGGACCACCCACTGCTCTGGGCTCAGCAACAGATCCTCCCTACTATGATCAGTCACTCCATCGGCAACCTCACTCTCCACGCACCAAAATTCCAAAAGTATTAAAAGTTGCTTGAACAAACCATGGGACTGATGCTTCCTATGAGGGGTTGGAATATATCTTCCCCTCCCCGCTGTGCTAAGATAAGTGACAGCAGAACTGGGATGAGCTAGCTGCATCTGAGCGGAGCTAACATTTCAAAAAAAGAATATATTCCATAACGTTGGGTCAACTACTGAGAAGGTCTGATTGCAAGTCCTAGCTAAGTAGGCAATCTTTGAAGGCGGCATGAACAGCCCTTTCCCAGAAAGACATAACTAGTGGGAGATGGTTTAACTCTCCAAAGTCCCTTTTGAAATAAGTAAGGCTATTTCCCTTTCCAGCACAGTAATTTTAGAACTTTAGCTACCTATTGCTTGTCAGATAATGTACTTTATTATTTTTTTTTATTATTTAGGTATTTATGAAACCAAACTTCAAACAGTGAGACAGTCCCCTCATTTTTCTTATACATTATCTCCCCCCTCCATACATCAAACCCCCACAATAATTCTCTATCCCCCATAACAACCCCCACAACCAACCAATTCCCCCACCTATTACTATACCTCGTGCTCACTACCCCCCTCCTCCCCCTCCCCCTCTTCCCTCCCCCTCTTCCCTCCCCCTCCTCCTCCCCCTCATCCATGACACGCCACAACTTTCCCCAATCCACCTCAAATTTAGCTTTCTTCTCCCTCCTTGCAGCGGTGACTTTTTTCATGAGGATAATGTGCCTCAACTTCCTCTCAAAGAGTTCCACAGGGGGTACATCTTTTTGCTTCCAGGCCGCTGTTATCTCACACCGAGCTGCACTCAAACATGCCATAACCACTCGCGCCCCCCCCCCCTCCTTCTGAGGGTGATCAACCCCCCACCAAGACAGCAAGAAGATCCCCGGTTTCTTTTCCACCTCCAACCCTACTTTCTGATGAATCCACTCTTGAATCCTTCCCCAGTATATCTGAACTTTGTCGCACTCCCACCAGATATGCCAGAATGATCCCACCTCCCCACATTTCCTCCAGCATAGCAGCGACACCCCTGGGTATATCTTATGTAACCGTTCTGGTGTATAGTACCATCTAAATATTATTTTATAACAATTTTCTTTTATATTACTGGAAAATGGTGCTCTTTTCACCTGGTCCCACACCTTCTTCCACTCTGATGGGAAGAACTTCTCCTAATTCTGCTTCCCATTCTTCCATATACCGGAATTTCCCACTTTTCTGTTCCTGTATCCCTTTATATATTGCTGTTATCATCCTTCTCGATTCTGTTTTCCCATACCAAATTGCCTCTATGGCTGATAAGTCTTCCCCTCCCCCCTCCCCATCACTCCTTTTAGAAAATGCCCCACTTAGAGGTACGCATAGCTATCTTTCACTCCCAATCCATATACCCATTGTATCTCCTCAAACTCCTGCAGCTCCCCCTCATCATACAATTGGTAGAAGCACTCCAAACCCCTTCTCCGCCAGACCTCAAATCGTCCCCCTTCCCAGCCTGGTTGGAAAGCCTTCCACCCCACCATGGCACCAGAGAAAATTCCCTACCCCACTCTTTATTATCCAGTGCCCTTACTCCATCCCACACCTTTGCTGCCTGCCGCATTGATGGTGAGCCGACCCATAATTCTTTCCTTTCTTTCTTAATTGCCCATAACCACGCTTCTAGCCTCTCCCCCCTTAACTTTATTCTATCCAAGCTTACCCAAGGTTTCCCTTTCAATCTTACCCTCCAGTCCATTACATGTCGGACTTGGGCAGCCCTATAATAATCCCTGAAATTAGGGACCCCCAATCCCCCCTCTGCTTTAGCAGCATACATAACTTCCCTCGCTATTCTTGGTGGTTTCTTTTTCCAAATGTATTGGAAGACCTTCCGCTGTACCAGCCTCAAGGCCCCCTCCAGGACTTCCACTGGAATCGCCTGAAACAAATAAAAGCAGCAGTGGTAAAATATTCATTTTAATTCTCACTATCCTACCTAACCAGGACACTTCATACCTCAGCCAACCCTCGAGATCTTTCGCTATCCCCCCTAGAACCCTTGGGTAATTAACTTTGTATAGATCTTCGTACCTCGCCGGTATCTGGACCCCCAAATATTTCAAGGATTTAGTAACCCATCTCAGAGGATATGCCCTCTTCAATTGTTCTTCCGTCCTCTTAAAAATATCTTTACCCCCAGTACTTCCTTCTTATCTACATTCATTTTAAATCCAGAGGTTCTCCCATACCTCTCCACCTCTCGCATTACTTCTGGTAGTGATATCTGCAGCTTGCTAAGATATAATAAAATATCATCTGCATATAAAGAAATTTTATGCCCCACTCCCCCCCTATCCAGCCCCTTTATTCTACTATTCCTCCTTATCCTTTCTGCCAATGGCTCTACCACCATTGCGAATAATAAAGGTGACAGTGGGCACCCTTGCCTGGTCCCCCTTCCCAACTCGAAGTCCTCCGAGTAACTACCATTAACTTTAACCCTTGCCCTAGGCCCCGCATATAACCCGTTAATCCAATTTTCCAAGTTTGGACCGCATCCCATTTTCTGCAATACCATCATCAGAAAATCCCAATGCACTCTGTCAAAAGCCTTCTCGGCATCAATTGACATCAATATCAGTTCTTCCATTCCCTGCCCCACCTCACACACCACCCCTACTGCTCTTTTGATATTGTCCGCTGCTTGCCTGCCCATTATGAAGCCAGCTTGATCCTCCCTAATTACTTTTAGTAACCATAGCTTCAATCTCTGCCAAAATCTTTGCCAAGATCTTAACATCAACATTGAGTAGGGAGATAGGTCAGTATGAGCTTCACTTCAGCGGATCTTTCCCCGGCTTTGGAATAATACTAATCCTGGCCGTTAACATATTGGGCGTCAACTCACCCCCCTCTTCTAGCATCCTGTTAAATACCCTGCCCATTAACCCCCCCCCCCCAACTCCCCTACAAATACCTTGTAGAATATCCCAGGCAATCCGTCTAAACCCGGAGCTTCCCCCCCCCCCCCACCAGTCCCCTTACTGCCCTATCTACTTCCTCCCTTGTCACTCTAACCACTCTTGGACTTCCTCTGGGATGCACTCCAAATTCACCTCCAAGAACCTTCGAACCTGTTCCACCTCTATACCCTCCTCTTTCTTATACAATTCCTAATACCGTGAAAATCTCTCCCTAATATCCTTTTCCTCCCTGCATACGTCCCCCGTATTCCCCTGTATCTGGTGTATCAATGAGGACACTTTCTTCTGTCTCAGCCTCCTGGCCAGCAGACGCCCTGGCTTATCACCAAATTCATAAAAAATCTGTTGGACTTGACGCATTTTAAACGCCACTTGTTCCACTTGTAGTGCTTGTAATTTCCCCTGCAGCTTCTCTACGTCCCCTCTCGCCCTCTTCCCCCCCCATCCGTTGATACCTCCCCTCTGCCTCATTTAGTTGTTTACCTAACTCCTCCTCCTTCTGGCGTTTAGCTTTTTTCAATTTCGCCCCCACATAATAAACCTTCCCCGAATAACTGCTTTCAATCCTTCCCATAAGACTACATCCCGCACCTCCCCATTATCATTAAAATCCAGATATTCCTTAAATCGCAACTTTTATATCCCCTACCACCTCCTGGTGCTTGAGCAAACCCTCATTGAGCCTCCAAAACTTCACCCCTTCCTTCCTCCTCTTCCCCATCACCACTTCCACTGCCCCATGATCAGACCACACTATTGATGCTATATTACTACTCTGTATCACCCCCACACACTCTTATCAGCTAAAATCATATCAATCCTACTCCAACTTTTATGCGGGTTCGAGTAAAATGTATACTCTCTCCTGTTGGGATACATTTCCCTCCACACATCTACCAAATCGTACCGTTTCATCAGCTGTTTTAACCCTCTTCTATTCCTCCCCCTCCATCCCCCCCCCCCCACCGGGTCCCTATCTAGCCCAGGCTGCAGTACCTCATTAAAATCCCCCCCCCCCCATAATAAGTTTCCCTTTAACTTCCCCCTTCAACAACTTATCAACTTATGCACCTCCGTACATTTTTTTTAACTAGGAATAATATGGTGACAAGGGCCACAGTTAGCAATAATGTGAGCAGTGGCTTTCTGTATAAGCTTAAGAAGTCACGATAAAGATTTGGAAAGATCAAGTAAATCCCACAGCAATACTTAATGGTAGTTAGCACTAAAGGCTATGGGGCACATCTTAAAAATATATACTAGCTGCAGAGGACTTTTCCTTACTAGATGCAACTCAAAACGTGGATTTAGACACTGCTCTAACTCAGATTCTTTCAAGTGAATTTAGCATCCAGGATAGCACCCAAATTTGTATTTTGAAACCTAGAGCAATAGCAAAAATGATTAAGGCTTTGATCTTAAGATACGATAATTGCTACTGCTCACATTTTCTAGAAATTGTGCAAATTCAAGCTCTTTGTGTGTGTTTACTTTTAAAGGTTTTCAAGCAAGAGACAACAGCGATCCCATGGACTCACAGAAAAATGAATCTTACAGGCACCAAAGCGAAGGATGTATTTGATATGTTTTTGTTTAGGCAGCAAGACATCACTGTTTTTGGGCCTAATTAGGGCCCTGGGGGTGGGAGTGGTACTGGAATCTTCAGCTATATTTGGATTTTCTAGGAGGAACCAGGCTGTGTGCATCGGGTTTTGATCTGGGAACGAGTGGGGTGGGATGGGCTGGGATGGGATGGGATGGGAAAGTAAGAGAAGAGAAATAGCGAGGACCACACCCTGGGCGAGACAGTAAGTAAAGGAGAAGCAGGTGTTGGGGGCTGTGCTCATTGTGCATTCCTGCCACCCACCTTCTATTCAAAACACAAATTATCGAAGGTAAAGAACAGAATACATAATGGATGTAACCTTTCCTTTGAATTACGACCAGGAATACATTTTTCAAATTCCGTTTTATGTAAAACAAGATGAAGATCATAGAGGCTTGTTTTCTCATTGCATTTACATCATAAATGTAGGTGGTGAACTGAATTTGCAACAACTAGTTTGAGGTGCAGATCTGTGAAGCTAATCTTTAAGTAATCTATTTCTGGCATGTTGTAACCGGTATCTGAGAACCTCTTTTCCTACATACCATTCGCACACACAGATATCTTAGAACAAGTATACACAAGTCTAACAAAAAATTTTACTTTTCTGAGTTAAATAAAATTATCCCTTTGAATAAGCTGTCTTTTGTAAATCTATGCAGCCCAACCTGTTACTAATGGATGCTACAGCAGAGCAACACACAAAATACCTGTTAAGTTAAACCAAAAAGATTTGGCATTTAACACTATCCTAAAATGTACAATGTTCTAAATAAAACAAATTTTAAATACAGTACCTGCATCTACTTTTGATTGTTTTAATATTCTTGTGTATTCCATGAATTCTAAGCAAGCACCAACTTGACCATGATAGCCTCCAGGAGGAGGAATTCATAGCCAATCTGGGTAAGTTGGAAATACCATTCAGATGACCAGTAGGAAAGCTCATTCTTTGCTACTTGTCCCATAAGGGGAGCTAACTACAACGATCAAGCTAAATAATGGTTAATGAACCTGTCCTTCAGAAAATTTCCAAGCCTCTATATTTAAGCTTGGCTACATTAGCCTTGGCCATATTCTGTGGCAGTAAATTCCCTAGTTTAATTATGAGATGTGAATGAAGACCGATTGAGCTAAAAGCCCAAAGTAGTTGGAGTGGAAGAGGAACCAAGTAATTAAAGCAGCGGGCTGGAACCAAGAAGCTAGGATTGAAAATCACATTGTTGCCCCTTGTAGTCTTCAACAAGTTATATAAGCCTCCATACCTCACATATAAAAAAAGATTTTAAACCCTCCTGGGGACAGGGAAATACCTACTCTACCTAAGTGTAATTCTCCCTGAACATGGGGATATTCTAGCAGCTTCACTGTCTGACCTTTTCAACACCTCTTTAGAGTCTGGAGTGGTGCCAGAGAACTGGAAAAAGGCACATAAGGATGACATTGAGAATACAGGCCGGTTAGTCTAACTTCTGTTAGTAAATTATTGGAAAGGTTACTAAAAGAGAGAATAGTGAGGTTTCTGGAGTCCAATGGATTGCAGGATCCGAGGCAGCATGGATTCACCAGAGGCAGGGCATGTCAGACAAACCCGATTGATTTCTTTGACTGGGTGACTAGGGAGTTGGTCTGAGGGAGAGCCCTAGACGTGGTGTATTTAGATTTTAGTAAAGCATTTGACACAGTTCCGCACAGAACCTATAAACAAACTGAGCACCCTAGGGCTGGACCTTAAAGTTATTGATTGGGTTAGAAACTGGTTGAGTGGGAGGTGACAAAGGGTACAGGTAAATGGAGCTCACTCTGAGGAGAAGGTGGTTACCAGTGGTGTGCCGCAGAGATTTGTCCTTGGTCTGATTCTTTTTAACATCTTTGTTAGGGATATTGAGGAAGGGCTGTCGGGTAAGGTCTGTTTGTTTGCAGATGATACCAAAAAATGCAATAGAGTAGACACCCAGGAAGGAGTAGATAACGGGGAGGGATCTAGCTAAGCTTGAAGAATGGTCTAGAATTTGACAGCTGAAATTTAATGCTAAAAAAATGAAGGGTCATGCATTTGGGCTGCAAAAATCCAAAGGAGTGGTACAATGTAGGGAATGAGGTACTTCTGTTCAGAAACGAAGAGCGGGACCTGGGGAATAATTGTGTCTGATGAACTTAAAGTAGCTAAACAGGTAGAAAAGGCAACTGTGAAAGCCAGAAGGATGCTTGAGTGTATAGGGAAAGGAATGGCCAGCAGAAAAAAAGGAGGTGATAATGCCTTTGTATAAGTCTCTGGTGAGACCTCATTTGGAGTATTGTGTGCAGTTCTGGAGACCGCACCTTCAAAAGGATATAAGCAGGTTGGAGTCTGTGCAGAGGGTGGCTACTAAAATGGTTAGTGGTCTTCATTATGTAGCATGAGGACAGACTTAAAGATCCTTTGGAGGAAAGGCGGGATAGGGGTGACATTTAAATGCCTCTGCAGCATAAATGCACAGGAGAGTCCTCTTTCAATTTAAGGCAAGCTCTGCTACAAGGGGGACATACGATGAGAAACAAGTGTAATATGCAGAAATATTTCATTATGGAAAGAGTGGTAGAGACATGGAATAGTTGTCTAGTGGATGTGGTAGTGTCGAGGACAGTATCTGAATTCACAAAATCATGGAACACAATCACAGAGGATCTCTAAAAGGTAAAAAGAGGATTATCGTAGTTGATATGGAAGAGCAGATTAGATAGAAACAGCAGAAAAAGACCACATGACCTATGTTTCTACTATTTAAAAGGCATAAGCTAAACACAGATAAAATATCTTCAGAAGTTAACGTTGGTAAAAAAGTACTTAAAAGGGAAACCTATAAGCTGAACATGGAGGAAGGAACAAGTGATGCACAATAAGGTGAGCCAGTAAAGATTGCTAGGTAAATTTGTTTATCTTTAGCCAAATATTCAGCTTTTGACAGATTTTTGTGGATGCTATGTCGGCAATTGATTTTAAATCAGGTAATTGACTCTCCCATACATGACCACATATTGAACACGTTTTATCGTGGGACAGCCCACGAGCAAAGGACTTTCTGTAACCCATACCTTATTTCTGTTACCCAATCTCACAACTGAAGTGCTTTAATTTTTTGAAAATGGATTTTATGTAACCACGACCTGCATATAATAAAAGCAGCAAGAGACCCTGTTGACCCTGAGATTTTTGAAGCTCATTAGTATGATTCATTTTGTCAATACAATGCAGCCAATGTTGATTCAGTTGATCACTAATGGAACCAGTTGCTGACAAGATTAATATATAATAATAGCCCCGCTAAAAGAAAGTCTTAAGGGCCCAAATGGGTTCCCCAGTTTTCTCAAATCTGTCAGACTAAGCAGAAAAATAAACACCTTACTCCAGTTTGTATATATAGTAAGCAGAGAAAACCAGGTTCTAACACAGATATAGCCTACCAAATACTTGAAATTTACCAGTCCATAAAGGAATTTTATACCCCCAAAATTTGAAACTTGCTCACTCAGCCTCCAACATGGGAAAATTTGACATACCATTTTCTTTCCTTGAATCCTGCTAGACCAGTCCAGATAAGCGAGTGGGTCTATGCTCTCATACCAGCAGGAAGAGACAGACAAGTATCTTCCAAGGATTATGTCCAGAGATATATTCACTGGTGCGGCGCTAAGAGAAGTCAGCATGGAGTTCCCAAGCAATAAGCAAGACTGAAAAACTCAGAAAAAAAGACCTATTAGAATTAGAAAAGATGCAGCTCCAAACCAAAACACAATAACCGCAGGAAGCCAGCAGCCACTAAAATTAAAAGCAAGCAACAGCAACCGCACCAATTATCACAATCCCCGATCACAATCTGTCTTATCAACGCCAGATCTATTAGAAATAAAACCCACATCATACACTGCATCATCTCTGACAGCAAACCTGATATCCTCTGTATCACTGAGACATGGCTCACAGACACTGACCCAGCAATAGTAAACCAATTACCTAACCCCAACTACACATTATTTAAACTGCCCGCGGCCCAACAGGAGAGGAGGAGGAGTATTAATCATTGCCAAAACCTCCCTAATGTTCACAAACACATCCCTAACTGAATCCGAAGGCATTGATATACTCAAGATTGAAAACAAAACATCAATCCTTTGTTTAATCTATAGACCCCCCTCGGCGCACCACGACACATTGGCCACCGCACTGGAAATTATCTCAACCTCTGCAATCAAAAAACAGCGCATCATCCTGGGTGACCTGAACCTTCCATCCATACCCCCAGTACAGGCAGACGCTTTCACTGAAGCCATGAACCAGCTCGGATACGTACAAATCATTCAAGAACCCACACATAATAAAGGTAACACCTTAGATATGGTGTTCTTATCACACAACATCCTACAAAACGAAGCTCAAAAACCCAAACCGAGAATAACCCCAGTCCCATGGTCTGACCATTTCCTAATTGAATTTGAAATCCACCTACCAACTTTCAAGGAAAAATCTCAAGCCAACCCAAAAACACACCAACAGAGGAAATTCCAAAAATTCAACAGTGAAGCATTGGTAACCTCTATATCCACGCATTTTGAGTACACCAGCACGGACCTAGACAAGCTGGTAGCCCAATGGAACTCAGGGATTGAAGCAGCCGCAAGACCAACCTGGAAGGCCACAAACACTGCAACAAAAACAGGAACCGAACCATGGTACTCTCCCACCCTAACTAAAATGAAAAGAGAGCTACGCAAACTTGAAAGGAAATGGAGGAAAAAGCAAACCGAAGAAGGCAAGCAACTATACCTAACCCTACTCACGAAATACAAGAATGAGGTCAACCTTGCCAAAAAGAATCACCACACTAACCTACTCAATAAAGCACTCAATAGACCCAGAGAGCTCTTTGAGCTAGTAAAGTCACTCACCAAAATTTCTCAGGCCACTGCCTCTGCGGACGATATAAAGGCCCAGACGCTTGCTGACCATTACGCCAAGAAACTGCACCCGCAGCTTCCCACAATCATTGATCAAAGCAAGTCATTAGTCACCACCCCACGAGAAACCAACACTGTCCCCCAAGCGGACTTCGCAGCTGAATGGAACACCTTCCAGCAATTAGGTGAGCAACAAATCATAAGCATCTTAACCAATTTAAACACCACTACCTCCCCTCTCGACCCATGCCCAGCCGCTTGAATGAAAGCAACCAAGAAGGAAAACGCAAAACCCATCGCATACATTGTTAACCAGTCTCTGCAACAAGGTATCATGCCGACTCATCTCAAGAAGTCACTTATAAGACCCATCTTAAAGAACAAGTCTCTCAACAAAAGGGACCCTGCATCATATCGCCCAATCTCAAGCATATCCTTCTTAGCAAAAACAATAGAAAAAGCGGTTCAGCAGCAACTACAAGACCACATGGACGAGAGAAACGCCCTGGATAAGCATCAATATGGGTTTCGACAGAATCACGGAGTTGAAACACTACTGCTGGCACTCTTTGACAATCTCCTCAAGGGCCTCGAAAACAGAAACACTATGTTCATACTCATATTTATTGACATCTCAGCGGCATTCGATACAGTTCACCACAACACCCTCCTAAACCGTCTGGCCTCATTGGGCATAGCAGGGACCCCCTTAAAATGGTTCAAATCATATATATCCAATAGGATGCAACAAGTGCAGTTCAACAATGATAAAGCTGATGCCTTCCCTCAAACCCAAGGGATTCCTCAAGGGTCCGTCTTATCTCTATTGTTCAATTTGTATATAAAACCGGTCTGCGAGATCTTTCAGAAATGTAACATCAAATATCACATATATGCAGACGATGTGATGCTGTACACGCAGCTTGACATAACGCAGCCAAACTTCAGTCCGATAGAAGAATGCCTTGACATGCTCCAGTCATGGCTTCAACAAAATAACATGTCAATAAACCACAAGAAAACGGAGGTCATGATTGTCTCCAGGAAACCCAATTTTATCCCGCCCACCACAATCACCCTTAACAAAAACATATATCATACGAAACCTGTAATAAAGTATCTAGGTGTCCTACTGGACTGCAACCTTAGAATGGACAAACACCTCCGAATAGTTAACCGAGCCATCTTCTACAAACTGAAAATTTTACAACCACTTCGCAATATCCTCGAGAAATCTGACTTCAGGTCTGTTGCTCAAGCACTAATCATTCCCCACCTGGACTACAGCAATGCAATTCTACAAGGGCTTCCGAAGAACACCCTAAGCATCCTGCAAATGGCCCAAAACGTTGCTGCTAGAGTCATCATGGAAAAGAAAGTCACAGACCACATAACCCCAGTGCTAATGGAACTGCACTGGCTCCCAGTAGCCGCCCGTATCATCTACAAACTGCTCATCACAACATTTAAACTCATCCATAACATCGCACCATCCTACCTCAATAACTTAATCACTATTCAACCATGCAACAGGAGCAGGAGAACCATGAATCTCAACACCCTATGCTTACCGACTAGCATAAGATCTGTCAAGGCCGAAACAAGCAATAGAGCGTTCACATACACAGCACCAATCCATTGGAACCAACTCCCACATGAGTTGAGGACTCATAAACAACCTAAGTGAATTTAGACGAAAGCTTAAAACACACTTGTTTCAAACCCACTACAACTTGAGCTAACTGCTAATCATGTATAGTTTGTACTTTTGACAAGTAATTCTGTATAAATTGTATATATGGGACCCCCCCTCCCACGCTATTGTAATCAAATGTATACCCAAATCTGTGTGCTCAAATCAAATGTATGTTACACCCAACTGATTCTCCCGTGTTATGTAAATCATTGTCCAATCAAAAATGTAAATCTGAAAGATCTCAATGTGCTGTACAAAGCATTACGATTCTGTAGAGTAAACCGCTGCTGATCGTAGGAAGCAGCGGTATACAAATGTTTACTAAATAAATAAATAAATAAATAATAATAATCAGTCAATCAGAACAAACATTGAAACAAGTATTTAGCTCTCTTACCATAGTTGATTCTGTGTCAGACACTGAAAAACACACAATTCAAAGGCAGCAGGGCTTCCCAACCTGTATGAAAATCTTCCAGGGCGAGTCCTGGACTGGTCTAGCGGGATTCATGGAAAAAAAAAATCATCATATAAGTAAAATGTTTCTTTCCTTATCATCCTGCTAGAACAGTCCAGACAAGTGGGACATACCCAAGCAGCCAGTGCCCAGGTTGGAAGGAAGACTATGCTCTGGCCAGAATATCTTTACCACAAGCGCCATCAACCCCAGTTCCTACATCCAACCTGTAATGCTTCACAAAAGCTACTAAGATGGACTCTGCCCAGGGGGCCTATGCCATAGTAGAGTGAGCCCCGACTCCTTCCAACACCCACTTGGCCAGCCAAAAGCTCTGCTAAGCCAATGGACTCTGATCCACCAGAAACAGAACTTAAGCCACTGGCTGTCCTTTCCTCAAACCACTTTAGAATACAAAGATGGTCCTGACTGAAGAAACTGATAGCCTTCAAGCATCTGAGTAACACCCACTGTCCACATATGCGGAGAGGGATTTGACCAAAGATCCTCTGAGGGGGACAGGATGACTGCATGACTGATGTGAAAAGGAGACAGTATTCAGAAGAAAAAGGATGGCACAGACCACAGAGAAACAGAAGCTGTTGCAATGACAAAAAACCCTTACTTCTGAGACTTTTAGATCCTAATCCCCTTAGTCTCCTGTTCACTTCCTGTGCGTTTCCTTACCATTCCCCTAGATATATCCTAGTTCCCAGTAGTTGTGTTATCCGTCTTGAATAGACTGTAAGCTTTTATGAGCAGGGGCCGTCTCTTACATGTCTCTGTACAGCACTGCATACGCTTTGTAGCACTATATAAGTAGTAGTATTTATTTATTTAGCAAACATTTATATACCGCTACTTCCAGCGATCAGCAGCGGGTTTGATTACATAATGGAAACTGTCAAATCAGGACAGTAAAATTTGAAGTATATACATGTTGATTTGTAGGGTAAGCACAACACACAGGAATGGGTTCTTTTTGTAGCGAAGAGCAATAACTTATATATGTACATTTTTACATAAATGCATCCCTGGCTCCCTGGGTGGCATAGCAGAAACCACTAGGATTTAAATCAAGTTGTACTGACTCTGAAATAGGTGTCTTGAGTTTTTTTCTAAAGTCTATTAGGTCTTTGCAAGCTCGTAGCTCCGGCGGCAGTTGGTTCCAGAGTGTCGGTGCTGTGTATGAGTAGGCTCTGTTACTAGTACTGGCTTTGACAGATCTTATATCTGCTGGAACGTGGAGGGTGTTTGAGTTGATGGTTCTTCTGCTTCTGTTGGGTGGTTGTGAGTTGATTAGGGTGGAGAGGAAGGACGGTGCTATGTTATGCATGAGTTTGAAAGTGGTTATTAGTGTTTTATATTTTATACGAGCAGCAATGGGGAGCCAGTGTAGCTCAATCAATACAGGTGTGATGTGATCAGCAAGACTTTTTCTCATAATGATCCTAGCTGCTACATTTTGCACCTTTTTTTTATTTTATTTTTATTTAACATTTCTTATATACCGCCTTTCATGACATCAAGGCGGTTTACATTGAACAAACTGAAATTACATTGAACAGGGCATTATAACTTGGAGATAACTAATTTACAGGGAACATGGGCTATGGAGGGTTAAGTGGCTTGCCCAAGACCACAAGGAGCACCTGTGGGACTAGAAACCCCAGTCCTTCCGGCCCAAGGTTGCTGTCCTCTAGTGGGATTTGAACCCCCGACCTTCCGGCCTGAAGTACCTTGCCCCAACCACTAGGCCACTCCTCCACTCCTCCAGGACAAGAATGGCAGCACCTCTCAAAAGGCCCTCCAAACTCTCTCATAAGCTAAAGGAGATCAAGATCCTGTGGGCCTTAAGAAGGATATGCACTACAGCTCCAGAGTAGCCCCTCCAAGACAACACATACCTCTCAATGGTCAGACTGTAAGCAAGAAAGAGCAGGATCCTTCATCAAGGGCCCTTGCCAAATGAGACAATGCTCCTAAGTCAGCCACCACCAAGAGACCCCTTAGATCCATGTACCATAGCCCACATGTTGAGTACAAGGCCATAAGAATCACCAGGCCCAGGCGAGACTAAATCCTGCATACAAGGCAGCTCACTAAAGGCCAAGAGGAAAGACATACAGAAGCCTCTCCTGGGGTCACCTCTGAAGGAAAGCATCCAAGCCCGCTGCTTGCAGATTTCTCCTGCAGCTGAAAAGGCTTCTCATCTTGACATTCTTCCACATGGCCAACAGATCAAATATTAGAAGACCCCAACCTCTGCTCTCTAAGGCTTAATGCATGGGGGCTTATTTCCCATTTCCCAGATCTACCATGCTCCAACTCATGAAGTTGGCCTGAATGTCGTTAACGCCTGCTATGTGAGATGCCGACAGGGTGACCAGGTATTTCCCCACCCAAGCCCACAGGGCGGCTAGCTTAAGTGACACTCCAGTGCTTCAGGTTTCACCTTGTTTGTTGATGTATGCCTTGGCATTGTCTGAACAGTGAAGTTGCACTAAAGCCAGACTGATCATTCCAGCCTCCAACTGCTTGATCAGCTAGGCAGCCTCCTGAACCATCTGGCCTAAATAATGTGCCCCCCAGACCTTCAGACTGGCATTTGTGGCAATTAATACCCAATCTGGTGTTTCCAGTGGCAAGCTATTCATCAGATGGCGAGGCTAAAGCCACCACTAACTGCTCCCTAACCTCCCAGGGAAAAGGAGGGGGGGGAGAGAAGTCGAACAGTTGACAGCAAGGAGACCAGAGACTGCAGATGCCTCTGAAGCAGGTGCATATGCACCCTGGCCCAAGGAACTGCAGATGCCATGGCTCCCAAGAGCTGCAGATAATCCTTTGCCCAAGGGGCAGGTCACCCACCAAACTCTCTCAACTGGCTTTGCAGCTTGAACATCCTCTCCTATACAAGGAAAAGCTGAAATAAGTTTATCCCAAGAGTGTCCTGAACCCTTTCCTGGATTTGGAGTATAGAAAAATTAGACTTACCTACTAATTGTAGTTCCTTGAGGAACTCCAGTTCAGTCCTCCACCACTGGGTAGTGTACGTCCTCCTGCAGCATGGAGATTGGGCATGTCAAAACTATGACCTCACTGGATGTATCCTGCTGACCTCTCCCATCAGCCCCAGTGCCCTAATGACAAAGCAGACTCAAAAGGAGCAACAAATAAAAGTAGCTTAAAGCATTAACTTCAACTTTTTAAAATAACATTAAGTTAACTAAACTCCCCCTAATGAAAAGTGAAACTATTACTGTTAACAGCCTCTATCCTCCGGAGTCCCAACAGGGAGAAAGGAAGGGAGAAAGAAGAAAGGCAGCAAGACGCCAAAAAAGACCAGGAAAGCAGAACACCTGCGCGAGCCAAAAGGTTCTCACCCTTCATGATCCTGATCCTCCTCCATACCGGGCGGGAATGAGGACTGAACTGGAGTTCCTCAAGGAACTACAATTAGCTGGTAAGTCTAATTTCTCTTTCCTTATCGGTCCTCCAGTTCAGTCCTCCACCACTGGGATGTACCAGAGCAGTATTCATTGGGAGGGACCTGTCCACCCGGATCGTAAGACTGCCGACTCGCAACAGGCATCATTTGCCGCCTGGACATCCAGGCGATAGTGTTTACTGAAGGTATGCAGAGATGACCAAATGGCCGCCCTGCAAATCTCTACTAGTGATACCAAACCATGCTCTGCCCAGGAAGTCGTCTGCGCTCTAGTGGAGTGAGCCCGCAAGCCTGCTGGCTCCTAGTGACCCTGTAAAATGTATGCCGATGCAATCGCTTCCAGAACCCATCTGGAAATTGAAGCCTTTGCTACAGCTTCTCCTCTTCGAGGACCCCCAAACAAGATGAATAAGCGTTCAGACTTACGAAAGGCTTCTGAAACCTTTAGATATTGACGAAGAACCCTTTTCAAGTCCAAGCAATGCAGACTACGGTCCAAGGAACTTGACGTCACCCCCAACACTGGCAGGGGCACCGATTGATTCAAGTGGAAGGGGGAAAATCACCTTGGGTAAGAAGGACGGTACTGGCCGCAAGACCACATTTTCCTTAGAAAAGGACAAAAACGGCTCCCGAAAAGACAAGGCCTGGAGCTCCAACACTCGTCTCGCTGAACAAATGGCCACTAAGAATACTGTCTTTAAGGTTAAGTCTTTCACTGAAGCTTGGGTCAGGGGCTCGAACGGCTCCCTGGTTAAAGCTCCCAAAACCAGGTTGAGATCCCAAGAAGGCACTATCACCCTACGAGCTGGCCATAATCTAATGACCGCTCTGAGAAAGCGAATCACGTCAACGTGAGAGCCCAAGGCCTCTCCCTGGACTTTGCCTCTATAGCAAGAGATGGCCACTAGCTGAACTCTTAGGGAACTGGCTGCCAAGCCTTTATCAAATCCATCTTGTAGAAAAAATTGAGCACCATCAGCACGGAAACCGTGGAAGACTGCACTTGACGCTGAAAGCACCAGTCCTCAATAATATGCCATATCCGCACATAAGCTAGCGATGCAGACATCTTCCTAGCCTTGAATAAGGTCGCAATAACTGCTCCAGAATAACCTTTCCTCCTTAACCTCGCCCTTTCAATGGCCAGGCCGTAAGAGAGAACCGATCCACCTGCGGCATTTGAAACGGGCCCTGCATCAAGAGATCCTCTCGTCGGTAGTCTCTAAGGATTCCCGTCGAGGAGTTGGACGAGATCGGCATACCACGGGCGTCTCGGCCAGTCCGGGGCCACTAGCACTACTTTCCCCCAATGAGCTTTGATGCGCTGAACCACTCGTCCTATGAATGCCCATGGAGGGAAGACATGGCCAACACAGGGCCTGCTCTAACTCTGCAACAGGGCATTGATTCCTTCTGACATTCTCTCTTCTTCTGCTGAAGAACTGACTGGTTTTGGCCGAATGGACGGTCGCCATGAGGTCCATAATCGGGAGGCCCCACTTGTGATTTATCTGAGCAAAGACCTCCGGATGCAGCTCCCATTCCCCCACATCCACCCGGACTCTGCTGAGGAAGTCCACCGTCACATTGTCTGTTCCTGCAATGTGTGCTGCTGAGATCGACTGAAGCCGGGGTTCCACCCAGGCATACAGAGCTTCTGCCTCCTCCTCCATGGCCGAGCTTCCCGTGCCGCCCTGCCGATGGAGGTAAGCCACCGTTGCTGAATTGTCTGACAGCACTCGCACTGCTCGGCCTTTCAGCACAGCTTTGAATGCCTGTAGTACTAGAAACACCGCTCTCAGTTCAAGACAGTTGATCGACCACTGAACCTCCTGTTCGTTCCAGGTTCCCTGAGCAAAGAGATTCCTGCAGTGTGCTCCCCAATCTGCGAGACTTGCATCTGTCAAGACCAGGAGCCATTGTGGTTGCTCTAGTGGTAGGCCCGCAGCCAGGTGTCCTGGACAGAGCCACCACCGAAGTGACTGCCTGACCTTCAGTGGGCAGGGGAGACGTCTGTTCAGGGAGTCACGCTGGTGCGACCATCGCCAGAGTAATGATCTTTGTAATGGTCGCATGTGGGCCCTTGCCCAAGGGACTACCTCCAGGGTCACTGCCATTGTTCCTAGTAATCGAAGGTAGCTCCAAGCTGATGGAGGTGGAGTCGCGAGAAATCTGCGTACCAGTTGTCGTAAAGCTAGAGCTCGTCGAGCAGGCAGAAAAACATTTCCCTTGTGCGTATCGAAGCGCATTCCCAGGTACTCCAGAGCCTGGGATGGGACTAGATGGCTCTTGGAGGCATTGACTACCCAGCCGAGACCTTGAAGGAACTTTACCACTTTGTCTGTAACTTGAACAATCTCTGCCTCAGATTTCGGTCGAATTAACCAATCGTCGAGATAGGAAGGAATCTTGGTGTACCCCTTTCTCAAAGCTGCCGCCACTACTACCATGACCTTGGTAAATATGCACGGAGCTGCTGCTAACCCGAAGGGCAACGCTTGAAACTGAAAATGACTCCATGGGAGAGCAAACTTGAGAAATTTTTGATGAGCTGATCTGATGGGGGATGTGTAAATACGCCTCGGTGAGATCTAAAGTCAAGAACTCCCCCTGTCGCACCGCCACTATTACTGAGCAAAAAGGTTTCCATTCAGAAGTGAGGCACCCGAAGATAGCGATTCACTCCTTTTAGGTTCAGGATGGGCCGGAGCGCTCCATCCTTCTTGGGCACTACGAAATAAATGGAGTAATGACCGACACCGCAATCCTCCTGTAGTACCAGCACCACAGCTCCTAACTGCAAAAGCCAATTTACGGTTTGCCTTACTGCGATCATCTTTCGTTGCCCCCTGCAGGGCAATATCACGAACGAGTCTAGAAGTGGACGAGCAAGCTCGAGTGCATAGCCTTCGCGAACTATCTCCAGTACCCATTGATCTGAAGTTACTTGGACCTAGGCAGGAAGGAAATCCCAAAGTCGTGCCCCAATCGGTCGAATTCCCACCTGGGCCCGCCTCACTTCATTGTGGCTTTCGCCCCGGTGCGGTTTATTGTTTATATAACATTTGATATACCGCCCCCCGTTACATCGGGGCGGTTTACAATATAAATAAAATCATCAAGTCAGAAACGGAAAGAGAAAGTTACAATTACTTGAAGAAAAGAAGAAAGGGAAACAGAGGACAGTGGAAGACAGGAAGACAGAGTCAGGAGAGTCAGCTAGATCCAGGAAAGGCACAGGAGAACAGATGAGTTTTGAGAAGGGAGCGAAATTTAGGATATGATTCTTCCAAACGGAGGGCAGTGGGTAGTGAGTTCCAGAGGGAGGGACCAAGGTAGAAGAACGCTGATTTACGGGTGGATTGGAGATGTGCACGGGAAGGGGCTGGAAGGTGAAGGCGATTGATGTGAATGGACCGGAGGCTTCGAGAGGGGACATGGAAGGAGAGCAAATCAGAAAGGTATTGGGGTCTATGAAGGTAAATGGCTGAGGTAAAAGGTTGAGGAAGCTACGAAAACTCTGCCTGCTCCTTGGAATCCACGAAACCCCTGGGACCTTGACGGAAACCTTCCTCTTTGAAAACCGCCCAGACGGGAGGAACGAAACCTCCTGAAGTCCCTAGACTGACTTTGTGAGGAAGGGAGAAATCTACCCTGGTTAGGCTTATCCTCCAGCAACCTGCCACCTTTGGACTCCCCCAGATCCTTAACCAACTTGTCGAGATCTTCCCCAAATAATAATTTTCCTTTAAAGGGAAGCTTGCTGAGATGCGACTTAGAGGAGCATTCCACCGCCAATTCCTTAACCATAGATGGCGGTGGGCAGCAACTAAGGAGGCCATGCTATTCGCCAATGTCCTAATTAAATCGTAGTGGACATCCGCTAGATATGCTGAACCAGATTCCAGGCGCACCTCTTCTATCATGCGCTCCTGCGTTTGCGTCGTGGATTGCTGCAAGCGCTGGGACCATTGGAGGCATGCTCTTGCCACCCACGCCCGCAAATGGAAGCTTGCAAGACAAGAGCATTGACCTCAAAGGCCTTCTTTAACAAACCATCCACCTTCCCGTCTTGCGCATCCTTCAACGCTGCACTCCCTTCCACCGGGATAGTTGTCTTTTTTGTGACCGCTGAAACCACAGCATCCACCCGCGGAGAACGAAACCTCTCCTTTTCCTTATCAGCTAGGGGGTAGAGCCTATTCATAGCTCTAATAACACGTAGTCCTGCCTCCGGAAGATCCCATTCATCTTGGATCATTCGGTTGCCCACCCAATGGGCCGCCTGAGTTTGCCACACTGCCGGAGTAAGAGGATCCTCCAGCGCCTCCTCCTCTGAAGGCTGTACGGGAGCTAGATGGTGCCTGAAGAGAGTCCGTAATGAGCTCTGTAAACTCTTCCCTTCGGAATACTCGGATGATTCTCGCCTGGTCCTCAGGTTCCAGAATCTCCCCCTCTTCAAGCTCCTCCATTCCAGACTCAGGCTCCAACCCCAAATCTTCATCATTGAGCCACTCCGATTCTACGGACTGGTCCTCTTGAGGCCATGTCCTCTTGGTCGATCTCTCCAGACTACCGACCAACTGCGGACCGGGCTGTTGTATTGGCACCAGCAGCTAGGCAGGTCCTGGCCCAGACTCCTGCTGACACAAGCAATAAGCCACTAACAGACACAAGCTGGGAAGTTCCTGGCTCAGACTCCTGCTGACACAAGCAATAAGCCTGATGCATTAATAGCACGAAGTATGGGGGGAAAAATCCCGAGGGCTGCCCCCGCACCTGCGGGAGCTGTGGAATGAGAGGGTCCTGCCATGCTTTCCAGTGGTGGAACCAACTGCCCCTCCTGTGGTGACTCGTCTTCAACTCTTGGTGCACTGGTACCGGTCACCCCTAGGGGAGCCTTCTCCATCTCCTGCGCCATGGTAGATGAAGCCGCAGCGCAGCCTTGGCAAACTCCTGTATCCGAAACTGCGCCTCTGCGTGAGCCACACACTAAACACTGTGGGCGAGAAGGCATTAGTCAAGGAAAATAATGGGTTGACTCCCACCGAGAGAAATTCCCCTAAATAAACAACAGCTCTCTCAACTGGATTCGGAAAGGGTTTTTTTGTTTTTGTGGTTTTTACCCCGAGGTGAAAAATAAGAGAAATTGTCAAAAAAAATAAAATCCACACACAATTAAAGAAAACAAAAACAATCAAAATAAAGCTGACTGAATGCCAAAAGAGAATTACTAGAGCTCCCCCAAGCAGAGCTAGCAAGTCTTTCTTTCTAGTACTGCCAACCGCACAGCCGTTGCCACGTGGCTCAAAAGCACAGGAAGAGATGTACACCACCATTGGGCCTTCTAGGCACCCACACGACCACGGAGAAACAGAGCGCCTGCCTGCAGACTTGTGTGGTGCTCCAGCACTAACCTCAGACTGTCGGCTTCTTGTGTGCTTCGGGTCTCCACTCCGCCCTTCAATCTGCAACGCAGCTACCCGCCAAGGTGAACTGTGATTGCAGAGAGGGCTTCCGTCCTTAGGCTCCGCCGCCGGCTTCTGTCTCCCACAGCAGCCAGATAAAGAAGAGAGAGCTAGGCAGACTGCATGGCTCCCCTCCGTGCCAACTAAGAGGGGAGTGCAGACCAGGGCCCCGGAGCCGGAAAATGGAGGGAGAAGGAAGAAGGAGGCCCCCGGCTGACCCACAGCCCTTCTGGTCAATAAAGAAAAAAAATGTATTTTTTTTAAGATCTAACAAATGAACAAAGTTAAAAGGTGAGAAAAGAAACAAAACCAACTATCCTAAACTGCTCCTTATCTGTCCTCTAGAGTGAGCCCAACACCTAGGCTCACTACGTCCTCCTGCTGCATGAAGGCTGGACACACTGGGGCTGATGGGAGAGGTCAGCAGGATACATCCAGTGAGGTCATACTTTTGACTTGCCCAGTCTCCATGCTGCAGGAGGACGTACACTACCCAGTGGTGGAGGACTGAACTGGAGGACCGATAAGGAACTGGGAGCTTATCACCAACTCCAACCAATTAAATCACCAGGACTGTGTCCTCTCAACTTCTCCAGGGAGTCTGACCAAATCAGCCAGTCCTCCAGGTACAGATGCCACCACTACTACCACCACCTTTGAGAAGGTGCAAGGCACCGTGGTCAGGCCAAATGGCCATGCCGAAAACTGGAAGCGACTGCTCAGGATGCAGAAACAGAGGAACTGATGATGATGCTCCTTGAGGGGATATGAAAATATGCCTCGCCCAGATTCAGTGAGGTAAAACACTCTCCCGACCGAACTGACAATTTTTTTTGAAGGTATGAATACTCTGATAAAGGTGAGCCAGTTAATATAGGGTATCTTTGACAAGGTCCCCCCATGAGACACGCTTGAGGAAATTAAAAAGTCATGGCTTAGGAGAAAGTCTTATTGTAGATGTGGAATTGGTTAAAAGATAGAAAACAGAGTAAGGCTAAATGGTCACTTTCTCAATGGAAAAATATAAATAGTTGTGGCCCAGGGATCTGTACTTGGTTCATTGCTTTTTAACATTTACAAATGACCTGAAAATGGGAATAAGTGTGTTGATCGTATCTGCAGATGAGACACAATTATTCAAAGTTGTTAAATCACAAGAGAACCTTGAAAAATTGGGAGACTGGTTATCCAAATGGCACATAAAACAGAACGTGGACTAATGCAAAGTTATGCACTTAGGAAAGACTGCTATCAATTTCTCCATAGCCACAACTCTCAGTCTATTTAACCAGTCCCGTAATGATGGGGATTCCAAATGCTTCCAATAAGCCATCTCAAACCCGACTGCCAAAACAGCAGCTATTGTAGGTTTTCATAGATGTTTCAAGACATTCCTAGGTATAAAACCCAGAAATATCCAGATGTTTAAACTTAAAGTTCCATGAAAAATGGTCTGAAGCTCTCGCTCTGCTTCCAAAATACCTGCACTTTATTATATACCCACTAAATATGAAACAGCATCCCCAGCTCACCACACACTCTCCAACATAAGCTCCAGGAGCATTCTCTGTATTTTTACTGGGATAACACACCATCTTAACAGGAGTTTATAGCTATTCCTTTTAATAGTGGAAATTGGAGGCACTGTCATACCTTGAAAGATCTTACCTCACTCCCCCCCCCAGCTCCCTTCCCCTCCAAATCTAGTACCTAATAAAAAAAAAACCTGAAAGTTAACAAAAAACTTTTGCCCCTCACATTCTTCTGCCCTCTTTTTGCCATACCCATATCCATTCCAAGTCAGTCATATCTTCCAGTTTAGAATGCTGCAGGTAATGAAGCCACCTGAAGATAGTAAAACCTGTCCCACTTATCCAACTCAGACGTCCCTTAAGTCATCAAAAAGGACCACTTGCTCCTCATCTAAAAACTGGTATAGGGAAGTAAAGCCTCTTTTCCTAAGACCAAAACCTAACCTCCTCCCCCCCTGCTCTTGTGGGGTGGAATTGCAAAAAAAAAAAAAAAAAAAAAAAAAAAACCTCTCTCCTTCTCCCCTCCCATTGCCATTTCGCCCTATCCCATGGCCTCCAGACATCCCACCCAAGACAAGTACTGGATACTGCTGCTCAATATGGTTTATGCTTATTAAAATTTGATATACTGCCCTTCACAGCAGCAGCAGGGTAGTTTACAATAAAAATTAATGAATGTACTGCTTAGACTTTACCCCTCCTTTTCAATCTAATACATGTCACAACTGGGTGGCCACATAATATGCATAAACTACTGCATTGTATTTTAATTTGTCATTAACCACTTTGAGCAATATTGTATCCTCAAAAAGCAGGATGAAAACAAACTGACATCGTCTAGCTCCAACTTTAGATTTACCTGCAAGAAGCATGTTACATGCTGAACTGTTGGTGAGCATAAGAGTGGTGCGAGCGTCAGCAGGAGTTTGCTACCTTTTTATCTGCTTGTCCTTGTGCCTCATTCTGCTGGACTGGACCTGTTTGTGTGCCTGTACCATCGGTGATTCTGCTGACATCACTGTGTGACACCAAGGGAGCCTGAAAAGGAAGGCCCCTTGGTGGGTCCCTTTGCCACAGGTCCTGGCGAAGGGGCATGGCCAAGGGGTGTGCCCCGTGAGGCCTGTGGGCCTGGGCAGTGGCCATTAGGGTTTGGTGGTGTTATGTTTGCTGTTTTTTAATTTTATGTATAAGGATTTTACTTATGGTGTGTTTATTAATTGTATAATGTATGAATGATGGGGGTGGGGTGGTTGTGTGCGATTCTGTGGGATATGGGAATGAATGAGGTGGGTTGTTTATCTCACATTCCAGTTATTCAGGGATTCAGCAGGTATGGGCTGTCTAATGCCAAATACAAAACAAAAGAATAACGTGCCTGCTGTTCATACAGTTCATACTGTTGCCTCATTGGTCCTTGATAGTTCTCAGATATGTATTGCTGTAGTGAATATGCGTTCTGTCTGTAATAAGGTGGATGTTCTGTATGACTATTTGTTGGATCATGGGCCGGATAGAATGGGTCTCACGGAGACATGGGTTGTTTCTAGTGTTTCTGTCTTGTTGAAACGGTTATGGCCCCCTGCCTATGTTGCTTTTCCTGTGTCCTGAGTGGGGAGACGGGGTGGTGGAGTGATGCTTCTTGTGAAGGAGTGGAGATTTTTGAAGTTGGCTGCTTTCTCTCAGTTGGATACTGAATTAGTGATTTGCGAATAATGACCAAATTGACAATTGGTGTGGTGTATCATTCCCCCTCTACATGTCTTTCTGACCTTTCTACGCTGGTAACACAGCTGATGGAGTTAGATGTTGACCTTGACTGTATGCTGTTAAAGAGTGATTTTAATTTTTCTTTTATCAATTTGTGAAGCTTTTCTATACCGCTCCTTCCGAAGATCAGAGGCAGTTTATAAAAAACAAACATACATGATACATTGAACATTGATGTAATAATACCCTTGTTAGGTGCATTGAACATAGGTGTGTGTAAAGGATAACAATGAGGAAACTATATACATGCAAAACTATTTACAATTTGCCCTTGTATGCTCTGCCTGTGGTGTCTGTTTCAGACCCTCTTGTGTCTGCCTTTCAATGAGCTATGAAAGCTTCGGGGTTCATTCAGATAATACAGCAGTCAACACATGTTGGTGGTGCAGTTTTGGATTTAGTGTTTGTTGGCACTGGGTTGGATAATCAGTATGTTGTTTCTGGGCTGCACTCTCTGCCTGTTCCCTGGTCGGATCATTATTTGTTGACATTTTTCTGTGCCCACAATGGGTGTTGCTCTATCATCAAGTCTGGTTCATCTTCATCTTGCAGTCATTTTGCACAGTTTAATAAGGATTGATTTTTGCATGCCTTAACATCTTGCTTTGGTGATGTAGTGAAAAATGTGGATTGTGTGGTTTCTGCCTGGAACTCTGCTGTGGCTGTAGCTGCTTGTCGGCAAACTAGCGTGGCTGCAGGCCCTTGAGGGCCTATGGCACCTTGGTTTGATGATTCTGTTCAGGATAAGAAGCATTTTTTGCAGAGAGCCAAATGTAGATAGTGTAAGCATCGTATGGATGTAGCTCGAATTACCTATTCGCAGCTTTTAACTGATTATCGGAATTTTGTGCTGGCAAAGAAAAAGGCATATTATTCTGAATGACTTACCCTGTCACTGAATCGGTCGCAAGAGTTGTTCCCTATAGTTCAGTCTTTAACATGCACGGTAGAGGACAGACAGGGGTGTGTGTGGCCCTTCAGCTCAAGTGTTTGCTAAGCATCTCAGAGCAGGTCAGAGTGTGCTTTCTACATCACTACGTTGCTTACCTATTGTTTATATGGATTCCTCACCCACATTTTTGAAAGATACCTGTTCGAAGTTTTGTCAGGTATCAGCGTGTGAGGTAAGGGACGTGATTTCAGCTTTATCGCCCTCCACAGGTCCTCTTGATCCCTGTCCTGTTGGATGGGTGAGGTCCATTCGGGAGGTGTGTGCCTCATTTTTTAGGGACATGGTGAATCTTTCTCTGCGGTCAGATACTGTGCCAGCAGTTCTTAAGCTGGCTTCTTTTCGACCACTGAACACTTGATGCATTGTTGCCTGCATCATATCACCTCTTTTCGAGTCTCCTTTTTCTGGCGATGCTGCTTGAGAGGTTTGTGTTGATGCAGCTGTCAGTTTGTGGAGTCTCAAGGCCTGTTAGATGCACAGCAGCATGGTTTCCGGCATGGTTTGGTGTTGAAACCTTCCTACTATCATTGTTTAATATCCTATGGTGTGGTTTTGGATCAGCTGAAAAAACGGGGGTTATGATGATTTTTATTGATGTTTCTATGGCTTTCATTAATCACATGTTGCTTCTGCAGTGCCTCCATTCATTGGGAGTCACAGGGCAAATGTTGAATTGGTTTCCATCTTATTTAATGGATCGATTTTTTCAGGTTCATATAGGTTTGGACATCTTGGACTGGACTCTGAAATGTGGTGTTCCGCAAAGTTCCACATTGTCTGCCTTGCTGTTTAACATATATAGTTCTTGTATGTGCTTTATTTCGGAGTTTTGGTGTTTTTTTTAATCACGTTTATGCTGATTTTTTTTTTTTAAGTGTATATGCCTTTTGATGTTTCTGCAGGGTATGCTTCTTTGCCACTCTTGCGTTGTTTGGAGGTTGTTTCATTGTGGTTTGCCCAGCATGGGCCGAGAATTAATTACTGGAAGACAGAGATCTTGTTTGTCTCCCATGATAGGTCCCCCTTTGTTGCTCCCAAGGTGGTATTTTTTTTGTTTCGTTTTTTTATTGGGCATAGGGTTGTTGTGTGTCAGGAAACTGTTTATTTCAGAGTGACATTGGATTCACGCTTGAATATGAGAGCTCATATAGCTAAGCTGGTTCACCATTCCTTCTTTTTGTTCCGGCTTTTGCGCCATCTTTGGTGACAACACCGCCTGAAACACAGAACAAAAGTCAGGTGACAAAAAAAGACCAATGTTTGATTATGCCAATGTGGTGTTAATGGATTTGCCTGCGTCTACTCTGCCGGTGCGTCAACTGGCACAGAACACCGCTGCAAAGGTCGTTTTAGGTAAGACACTTTTTGATCATGTTAATCCTTGTCAGCATTTGTTGCATTGGTTACCTATTCAACAGTGGATTGTTTTTAAGGTTTTTTGCCTGATTCTGAAGCTTCAGTTGGGTTTGTCTGCGGCTTGTTTGGCAGAGTTATTGCCCTGGCATACCTCTTCCCATCCAATTTGCCAGGGCTTGAGTGATACTCTTGTTTCATCTTCGTTTCGGTCTAGTTTGCAGGTTACAGGGTCTCATGCTTTTGCTTTGGCAGTACCTGTTTAATGGAACTATTTGCCAGTCTCGTTACATGGAAGTCTGAATGTGTTGTCTTTTCATTGGCTACCGAAGAGTCATCTGTTTCGTCAAGCTTTTGGTGCTTGATTTTTGTTTAATGTTATTTAAGATTTGTTATATGTTTTCTGTACCACTTTGAACATTTTAGATTAGACGGTTTATAAATGCTGTAAATAATAAATATTGTAGATCAAAACATCCTAAGAGTATATATATTTTTACAAACACCAAGAGACATAAAACCTTAAGCAATCCATTTCCCATTCTTAAGGCTTGATTCTCACATTTAAAGGAAGTAGTGGTTAAGAATGATCAAATGAAAAGTAATATAACTGAGATTATGCAACTATTTATCATGAATTTATTAAAAGGTTTCATAACAAATCTGTAAGACATCGGTGGAGTAAGCATTGTGGAGTCTATCTTTTTGGGAACCTGACAGATACTTATGACCTGGGCTGGCCATTGTTGGAAAAAGGATACTGGGCTGGATGGACCTTGATCTGACCCAGTATGGCATTTATGTTCTTATTCTGGAGTTGGGTAGTTTGGCGCTGATCTTTGGGTGGACTGCAGCCTGGGAGGGAGGAAGATCTGGGTTGGCGTGGGGGGGGGGGGGGTTGTTCTTGTCTTCTTGCTACTGTTGGGGCATAAAGAACCGCACTCCTTGGGATACAATTATTTGTCCTCCTTTTAGTTCATTGTTCTATCCATGGGGAGTACTGGGGACTATGGGGTAGTGGTAGTAAAAACTTTTAAATGAAAATTTGTTCTATTGGTATTCTGCTTTTGTAACTCAAGATACTTGACAAGTTTTGTTTAGTTGAATTCTATTTTGCGTGTTTCCTGACATTTGAATAAACAGATTTGACCTAAGGCTTCGTTGCCTTCTGTGAACACCTGGATTTGTTAAAATGTGTTTCACTTTCTCCCTATGTTAACATTCTGCAGCAAATGTTATTTACAAACAAGAATTATATGGCAGTGTAGTAATGTCTTATCAGAATTTAAACATTTGTAAGTTGTATCACTGTACCTTAAGGTTTAATGAATATATGTAGAATTAACTCACTGCAATTAGTAGATACCTTACTTGCTAGAATTAAACCATTACTTAAACACTGACAGTCATACACTAGCCATGTCTGAAATATGCAGCTTCTGAAAGTTTGTATAAAAATACATCTATTTTTAAAACAATTCTCAAAACTAGATACTTTGAGAAAATCCCTTTAGGATGCTTACCTTTATCATTCTTGACTTTTTTCATACCTTCTTTATTAACAGAGCATTTCAAGGTCTGTTCTGAAAATCTACGCTGTCAATGAATTCCAGCTACCAGCGAGTCTCCAGCCAGCTCGTCTGGCATTTTAATGTTTAGTACTCTGTCACTGAACAAGTTCAGTATTAAATACCAAACACAAAAAATACCAAAAGCAGTTTATTTTCAACAGGTCAGAACACATTTTTCCTGCTGCTCTGCTGCTGCCCCTAGAAGCTTTCAGTCCATACACTCTGCTGTGTTCTAATAGGTTCCAGCAGAGGAGAGGGGCGGAACAGTTGACTGCATCATGCCGAGTCCCAAGTCACACAGAGAAACTCATCTGGCATGCCAAAGTCTTTGCCACTCCTACAGCACCACAAGGTAGCATTAACCACCTACAGAAATAGCTGTGTTAACTTACTGGTCTGCTAGCTTAAAAGCAGAAGTGCCTATTAAAAACTAATTTTGGTTAAAATTGCATAATACCACTGGCCAATTACTTCAATCTATATTTCTTACAGTTTTGAACATAAGCCCCATTTTACATAAGATGTCCAGGTCAGAAAAGGGTTAACCATCTCTGGGCATTTCAAAATTTGCCTGGTGTTTTACAAAATGTTAGCTTTTATTAAAATACACATGTACTGGCCAGCATGTACAGCAGAAACAGCCATTTCACAAAAATGTGTGCAAAAAGAGATGGCTTCACTTGCCACAATGCCTGCTCTGGTGTCGAAATGTGTCCTCAGGTAATTCCAGAGAGACTGAGTCAGCTCCATTCTGCTCTTCACAAAGCTGATGACCCAGCCCAACTACAGAAGGAACACCACTACCCACTGAGTTGCCAGCCAGCTCTCCTGCAGCTATTTCATTCTGATCAGCATGGCCTCTAGTTTCCTATCCTGCAAATCCTTCAGCACTGCACTGCCTTCCATCAGAATGGTAATTTTCTTGGTGACAGATGTCACCAGCGCATTCACCACTGGAAAGAGGAAAAAGGTCCTTCCCCTCCAATAGAATGGGGTAAAGACCTGCCATGGACCTATAAACATGTAAGGCCTGCCTTTGGTGTCTCCCATTCTGCTGCAATCATCTCTCTGATGGCCCTATGCAGCAGAAATGATTCTGGTGGCTTACAGATATCCTCTGGCAGAGGATTCTCTCCACCACCCCTCCGTGGGACGGTCCTCGGAAATGTTCTGAGCTGCCATGCTTTGAGATATTAAGTTTGCCAACTTGTCCCTATGGAAGTTTCTAACCACCATGGGATCCTCACCCAGAAGAATCTTGCCCTCTGAGGTCCCCCCACCCAGGAAGCATCCCAGTGCTCCAACGGCTCTTCCAAGGATCTTTTGATACCTCCCAGCCCAATGAGCTCATCTTCCAGATCCCCACCCCAGACCCTCCGAGGCAGTTTAGACACAGGCGCGGGAAGGTCACTCCCCCCCTGAAAATGTGGCTACAGTCTTTTGGGAAGCCTGCACAATGCCATGCTTTATGCAGTAAACCTAGTGCAACAGCAGTACAAATTCAGGGATAAGAGGTACTCCCTGGTACCCAGACACCTGCCTAGGGACATTCACGACTAAACTCTGTGGCACAGACCTTGTCATGGGTAAATCCAAGGCCTCCCTGATTCTCCCCCCCCCCCCACTCCCATTAAAAAAAAAAGTGCCACAGGCTTTGCAGCCACCAAAGGGAAACAAAACAAAACACACACTAATTGGGATTGCAGGTTGAATTGGGCCAGGCAGCTGAGCCCTGCAGTGGCAAAAAAAGAGAGGGAAAAAAAAAAACATGCCAAAAAAAAATTTAGACTTTACATTGCTATAGTTACTTTGTTGTTATGAAAGGCACAACCCCCCCACCCCCCCCCCCAAAAAAAAACCCCGATCTGAAAGGAACCCACACAGTATTCTGTTTAACACTGGTAACGCTGCTGAGGAAGGCCCGAGTATACGTTAGCTTCGGTTTAAACCTTCTTTCTGACGACCCCTGGGCAGCATCTGACCCACCAAAGGGTCCAGATGCCAACTACAACCTCCTCCTTGCTGGTCTCTTTCAGTGTCATCTCTGTCCTCTTCAATCTATCCAATGCTCTGCTGCGCGGCTCATCTTCTACCAGTTCAGTTACATTCATATTACCCCTCTTCTGAAGTCAATTCACTGGCTCCCCTTCCACATCCAATTCAAACTTCTTCTAATCTACAAGTGCATTCACTCTACTACCTTTCCTCTCCCCTACACCCCCTCCTCGTGAACTCTGCTCCTCCTCTGGCTTTTTTCTCTCTGTGCCCTTTTCTTCTACTGTCAACTCCAGGCTTCGGTCTTTTCACCTTGCTGCCCCTTATGCCTGGAACAAAACTTCCTGTATCTTTATGTCAAGTCTTTACTCTCCCCCTCTTCAAATCCATGCTAAAAGCTTACCTCTTTGAAGCTGCTTTTGGATCCCACTTAACTTAGATATATTATTCTCCACTTTACAAAGACCACATTCCAAAACTGGTTTTCTATGAAGGCCACATACCCTCCCCTTCACCTACAGGCCCCTGTCCTCTTCAGATACTGGTCTACTCCAAGTCCAGTCTCTGACCCACATTCTTAATCCATGAGGCATTCCCTTTGAGAAAACCTACACATACCTAAAATGTCTGCTCTCTCTTCTACTTGTGAAAATTGAGTTATTTCTTTACTGAAGATTTTGATGCTTACAAATTTAACATATAGAAGAAAATTAAATTAGCTCAAGATAACAGTAAAGGTGGTGGAAGCCTCCAGCAACAGCATAAATATTTGCCAGTCATCTAAATTGTTAAGTGGTTGTGGATCCGATTTTTATGATGTACACAATGAATAGAGCTCTGTGTGATACTGAAGCTCATGCCATATGTTGGTCTGATAAAAAAAAAAAAAACCTTCACAAGTTGTGAAATAAACCATTTATTTCCCAGAACCTGAATAGAATTCTATACCGTAGGACGGAGGAAAAAAGAAACAAAAACACCACTGCCACGACCAAATCAGTATTGTTCCAACTACAAAAGACTTAACAATCCAGTACTAAATTTCCAGTTCCTCCTGCCATTTAAGATCAATCTGATTTCTGGAGGGCAGCAAAAAAAGGACTCCTTAGATAAGGATAGTTCTGTTCTATGTAAGTCTCAATTTAAAGTCCTATTAATCGTTCACACGTCAAAGATATGATAAACACCAAAAATACTTGAAGCCTCTTCATATCTACTGCTATTTCTTTACCTCATCTCAGTTCTCTCTTTTTTTTTTTTTTTTGTTACTCAGGCTTTGGAGGAGTAAAGCTAGATAAAGCTAAAACCCGCACCAAAAACATATTATTCTGTTTTAAAACTGGTCATAAACCGGAGTTCTCCATGTTTCTTTGTAAACATGATACCTTGTTCCTGGAATGCAAAATGCATGCATTTCCAAATGGGGTTAAGTAAAGATTAATTAGACCTTACCTGCTAATTAGGGATCCTGAAGGAACTCCAGTCCAGTCCCTTATCTTCTGGGTTGTGCACCCCTTCCAGCAGCTTGGAGACTGAGCCAATCAATCATCGCTTTGATGACTCCCTGTATATCATCACTGGCACCACCAACCAGCACCAGTAATCTATTGAAAAAGCAAACTTAACGGAGAGACAATTAAGAAACCATAACTACACTCTTTTCCTTTTTTTTTTTTTTTTTTTTTTTTTAAACAGAAGAAATAAATTTCAACACTAAAACTACCCCCTCCCCTTCATCCCTGAAGGACCACCAACTCCCTCCCCGGAAGACGAAGTAGGAGGAGGAGGCTTACCTTCACACCGCATCAGCCCCTCTCTAACCCTTCCAAGGGCCATGCTCTTCCGTTGGTGACACTCCTTACCACCAACGCCATTGCGAGGAATACTCATATCTTCACCGGCCCCTGGACAGACCTTCGGTCCGGCAACCGTCCTCTGTATCCCTCCAAAACTTCGGAAAGTCCGACCGTTCATCTGCCACTCTGCATTTTCAACTAAACTTGCCCTTTCATCCACAATGACAATCCATTGGAGGAATGGCCAAAACCACCCTTCCAGAACCACTTATTATGCAAATGAACCGGGCAGGCCCTGGACTGGCCTGGAGAGAAAACTCAAAAAAAGACAATTAGCAGTTAAGGTCTAATTACTCCTTCCTATTCGTCTCTCCAGGCAAGTCCAGGAATGGTAGGGTTGTACCAGAGCAGTACCTAAATCCAGCCCTGCTATAATGGCTGAAGCCCCAACATTTTCATCCCCCCTAGCCTGGACATCCAATCTATAATGTCTCGCAAAGGTGTGAAGAGACGATCAGGTCGCTGCTCTGCAAATCTCCACAGGAGGATCCAAGGCAAACTACGCTCAAGACGTTGCTCGTCACCGAGTAGAATGAGCTCTGAGCCCCCCTCGGAGACGCCTTTCCACGTGCCTCATACGCTGCCCCAATAGACTGTTTTACCCATCGAGCAATGGAGGCCTTGGAAGCCACCTCCCCCTTTCGAGGACCCGCAAAAATCACAAACAAGCGGTCCGACTTACGAAAAGCCTCCGTCCTCTTCAGGTAGCGATGGAGCACTCTTCCAAAATCTAGCCTTCGCAGAGCTTGATCCTCCTCCTCCCTTCCCAGCTTTGGAAAGGTTGGAAGCGAAATTGCCCGATTAAAATGAAAGGTAGAAACCACCTTCGGAAGAAAAGACGGTACTGGCCGTAACACCACCTTCTCCACCGAAAACTGAAGAAAAGGGTGCTCTACAAGAGAGCACCTGAAGATCCAAAATCCTTCTTGCCGAACACAATGCCACCAGGAACACAGTCTTCCAAGTCAAATTTCTTAAAGACACCGCCGCCATAGGCTCAAAGGGCGACTGTCAGCGCCAAGTTCAAATCCCAGGGAGGTACAACCTGCCAAAACGGCAGTCTAATATTTTTCACTGCCCTAAAGAAACGCAGAACGTCCAGATGAGTTGCCAACACGCTGCCCTGCACTCTGCCTCTAACACAAGCCAGGGCTGCCAACTGCACTTTAAGAGAGCTAAGCGCTAGACCTTTATCCAGCCCTCCCTGTAGAAACAGCAAAATATTCAGTAACCCCGAGGCAAACGGCTTAACGCCCTTTTCAGTGCACCAACTCTCAAAAATGCACCAAACTCGAATATAAGACAAGGACATAGAATGCTTCTTGGACTTCAACATAGTAGCTATTACCGCCGCCGAGTACCCCCGGCGTCGCAAACACTCCCTCTCAAAAGCCAGGCCGTAAGCGAGAATCGATCCACCTGCGGCATCAATACTGGTCCCTGGCTCAACAGGTTTATCCAATCGGGTAGCTTCCATGGCCGATCCACCAGAAAACGCATCAGATCTGCATACCTTGGCCAGTCGGCTGCAATGAGAATTATCTGTTCCTCATGGACTCCTATCCTCCGCACAACCTGACCTATCATCGGCCATGGCGGAAAGACATACAGTAGTTCGTTTGACAGCCACAGCTGCACCAGCACATCGAATCCTTCCGACATGTGCGCTTTACGCCTGCTGAAGAATCTTGGTGCCTTGGTATTGTTTAGAGTGGCCATTAGATCCATGACCGGCGGTCCCCACCGCACTGTAATGTTGTGAAAGACAGCCGCATTTAGTTCCCACTCTCCTGAATCCAGGACATTCCGACTGAGATAAATTGGCCTGTATATTGTCCTTTCCTGCCACATGCGCCGCCGACAATGCTATCAGATGGATCTCCGCCCACGGTAGCAACAGCTGACTCTCTTCCAGCAAGGAAACACTGCCTCTACCTCCCTGACGGTTGATATAGGAAACTGCCATCGCATTGTTGGAAAAAAACACGAACCGCCTTGCCCTCTACTAGGCTCTCGAATTCTAAAAGCACGAGGCGCACCGCCCTCATTTCCAAACGGTTGATCGACCACCCCGCCTCTTCTGAGGTCCAGCAGCCCTGCATCACCTGCGCCAGACAATGCACCCCCCAGCCCTAGAGACTGGCATCTGTGGTGACCAACACCCATTCCGGCTGCTCTAAGGGCATGCCCGCTTGAAGATGACTGGGATCTAGCCACCAGTCCAGACTTGCACGCACTTCCTCCAGACACACCAGCTTTTGGGACAAGAGATGCTCTTGCAGAGACCGAGACAGAAGCGCTCTCTGGAGCAGCCGCATATGGGCCCCCATGGCACAAGATCTAAGGCTGCCGCCATGGATCCCAATAACTGCATGTACCTCAACACCATTGGAGCCTTCATGCACAAAAATCTCCTCACTTGCCCCAGAATCTTTTGCACCCTGTCCTCGGGCAGAAACACCAACCCGGCGACCGTGTCGAACAAAGCTCCTAGATATACCAGACGCTGCACTGGTTGAAGTTGACTCTTGGCCCGGTTGACCACCCAACCAAGCCCTTCCAGAAACTGTACTACTCGCCCCGTTAGCACGACCGATTCCGCCTCCGAGTCCACTCGAATCAACTAGTCGTCCAGACAGGGATGCACTTGAATGCCTTCCCGTCATAACACCGCCGCTACCACCACAATTACCTTTGTAAAGGTGCACGGCGCTGTTGCCAGCCCAAAAGGCAGTGCCTGGAACTGAAAGTGGCCCACTGGTATGGCAAATCGCAAGAACTTGTAATGATCCGGTCTGATCGGAATGTGCAAGTAAGCCTCTAAGGTCAATGGACGAAAGCACCTTGCCCGGCTTCACCACCAAAATTACCAATCTCAGCATTTCCATCCGGAAATGCGGCACCCTCAAAAAGCAGTTCACATGTTTGAGATCGAGAATGGGCAGAGAGGAACCCTCCTTTTTGGGAACTACGAAGTAAATCGAGTATCGATCTAACCCGAACTTGTCTCGAACTACCAGAACCACCGCTTGAAGAAGCAACAACCTTTGAAGCGTGCTCTGCACAGCTTCCAACTTTACTCGCGCCCTGCACGGGGACACCACAAAAGAATCTGCCAGTGGCCGGTCGAACTCCAACGCATAACCCTCTCGGATGATCTCCAGCACCCACTGGTCCGTTGAGATGGCGGCCCAAGCGGAATAGAACTCCTGCAAACGTCCCTCGACTGGAACTTTCCACCTGGGACCTTCACGATTTCATTGCGGCTTTTTGGACTGACTTTGCTGTGGAGGGAGATAACCCCTGCCAAATCCACAGGCTCCCCAAAAGGACTGCCCTCTGGCCATAAAGCGCCCTCTCTGATAAGGAGCATACTGTGCCACCCAAAATCTGCGAAAATCTCTCCCTTGACCTCTCTGTAGTCCTCCTGGCCTCGGTCCCTTTGGACCATCCTCAGGAAGCCTGCTGCCCTTAGAATCTCCCAAATCCTCCCCAAATAGCAGCTTGCCCTTATAAGGAAGCTTACTAAGGCGAGCCTTCAAGGACACGTCCACAGCCCAATTTCTCAGTCAGAGAAATCATCTTGCCGCAATAACCGATGCCATCGCTTTCGCCGTGATTCTCACTAGAGCATAAAAGGCATCTGCTAAATACGCCGCTGCCAATTCCAATTTAGCCCCCTCTGAGGAAGAGCCCTCCTCTTTAGGAGCAACTTCCCCTTGGAGCCAACGAATGGAGGCCCTAGAAACATACGCTCCACAAATCGATGCCTTCAGCGCCAGAGCACTAGAATCAAACGCCTGTTTGAAAATAGACTCCAATTTCCGGTCCTGGAGATCTTTAAGGGCCACTCCCCCCTCCACTGGAATTGTAGTCTTCTTCGTCACAGCCGAAACTAAGGCATCCTTCGGCATTCGCTGCAACTCCTCCTCCTTCGGTATCAGGTACAAAACGGCCAATGGGCCGGCTACCCCTCAGAGAAGCTTCTGGGCACTCCCATTCCGATTCCACCATCTGCTTGATAACTCTATGGACTGGAAAGCACTTCTGCTCCGACTTGAACCCCTGGAGCAACGGATCTTCCAGTAGTTCCTCTTGCACTACTGAAAGGTTTAAATTCAAAGCAGATAGGGAATGAGCAATGAGAGCTCCCAGCTCCTCCCTGCAAAACACTCGGAACAAGTTCGGATCGTCACCTGGTGCAATCTCTCCTTCCTCCAACTCCCCTACCCACGGATCAAAGCCCGCATCGGACAAAATCTCGCCGTCCTCTGACCTCCGAGGTCCCAAAGTCTGCTGACCCCAGACCTTGAAGCCCGTCTCCAATTCCAGGTCTCTATGAGAAGGACCCTCTCCCGGGTCTTCTCCCACACTAAGATCCACTTTTTGAGGACCGGACCCTAAAACAGAACCAGCCTTGTCTCGTGCCTGCTCTCTCTTCAGGCAATAAGCCTTATGCCTAGAGAGAATAAAATCAGCAGAAAATAAGGTCTCAAACCCTTCCTGCAGCTCCAATAATGGAGACTGAACCTGAACCCCAGTTACTGAGGGCAACGAAGGCTTCTTTGCTTTTGTCTTCTTTTTGACCGGCTTCTCCAAAAGCGTGGGAGAAATTGCTTTTCAACTAAAATGGCCTTTATTCCCGCCTTTTCCTGAGGCTGACCAGAAAGCTCACCTGACAATGAATCCTTCTCCATTCTGGAAAAACGCCTCCCTAAAACACTGCCCCGACGAACGCAGAGTCCCGGCCCCGATATTCCACAGACACCCACACACTGAGCGCATACTGCCGCATTTTATAGTAAGCAGTTTTAACCAATCTCTGTATGTAATCATGTAAATTTAATTGGACTATCAAGCAAACAAAACTGATAGTAGGAAGGAATCAACCAAGGGGGCTAGACACATAGGCAGATCCCAGGATAAAGCAAGGTTACTTACCTGTAACGGAGGTTCTCCATGGACAGCAGGATAAGTCAGCCACACCTGGTGATGTCATCCGACAGCGCCGAGACGGAAGTACTCTCCTTAGCTCAGAAAAGCTTTTTATCTCCAAGCATGAGTCAACTAGCCCTACCCTCCGGGCCCACCCCTAGTTGGCCAGTATGTTTCTAGCTAATCCCTTGCTGCTAAGGAGCAGGCGTGGACAGACCTGAAGGCCGAACCCTACTAGGGGAGGAGGGTGGGATGATGTGGCTGACATCCTGCTGTCCACTGAGAACCCCCACTACAGATAAGTAACCTTGCTTTCTCCTAGGACAAGCAGGATGAGTCAGCCACTCATGGTGCCTTCCTAGCCGAGAAGCACTGTGGTAGGAGGGGAGAGGCTGAGATGCAAACATTAGCACTGAAAGATAGTCTAGAAAGGAGTCTGCTTTACTACAGGGAACTTTATTACAGCACGGCACGAAAACAGTGCCAAGTATAGGCTTGGTGTGAATTAATCAACAGTGCAATGCAACGGTTCAAGTAACAGTGCAAACAATGTGGTAACAGTGTAACACAAGGCAGAGACAAGACAATAGTGCGAGTAGTAGTACAAGTAATAGTTCGAATAAGGTGCCAAAAAACGGTGCCACTGGTGCAATAGTACCATCTGATAAGAAGAGCACCAATGCAAAAGATATGATCTGACATGATGTAATCTGACAGATTGTGCAAACAGCAATTCAGCTGGTACAACAATATTAGTGATAGGGTAGTACGAGAGTCTGCGGTTCAAAATCTGCTGTGTTCAGTATTGCCTGTCTGAAGGCAGAGTCACCGCTCGCCGCGAGGTCGAGGCAGTAATGCTTCTGAAACGTTTGTAGTGAAGACCAGGTCGCAGCCTTACAGATGTCAGTCACTGGTACAGAGCATAAAGTTGGCAATGGTGGTAGCCAATGCCCTGAGCTGGTGTGTGTTGATTCTCGGGGGGTCTTGAGTCCCCCAATGCTCAAGGCAGAAGGCAATGCAGACAGAGATCCAGAGGGACAGAGTCCATTTCGTGGCAGGGCAGCCTGGCTTGTTGGGATTGTATAAAACAAAGAGTTGTCTCCCCTGCCTCAAAGGTGCTGTCCGGTGCAGATAAATGCATAGAGCCTTGATACAGTCGAGGGTGTGCAGCCTCTACTCTTCAGGGGAGGAATGAGGTTCCCAGTGGAATGAGGGGGAGCTCTATGGTCTAGTTGATGTAGAAGGTGGATGCCACCTTGGGCACAAATTTAGGGTGTATCGGAGCACAAACTTCCAAAACTCACATAAGGAGCCCATCCAAAAAAAGCATCACTGTAAATACTACAGTGGGCCCTGGAATATCCATACACCTATTTGAAAAGCTGAACAAGTCAAATTACTACAGTACAGTATAGATCTTTATGTACAAACTCCATGTTAAACAGAACACCTGACCTCAGTCAAACACTCGCAACATCGACCCTCACCAAGTACAGAATAAGTAACCACAATCTAAAAGTAAAAAGTAAGAAGTGGACTCGGCAGCGGCAGCAACTTGAGCATTTGGATGTTTTTTATTTTTAGCTTTTGAAGGCGAAATGAGGCAGCTGTTTTGGGGGCATTTTTGCCGCCTTTAAAACTTCACCGCCTGAGGCAGCCGCCTCACTTCGCCTCATGATAGAGCCGCCCCTACAAGGGCAGGCCAGTTGGTTAGCTGGCTGGAGACATGGAGGCAAGATGGGCATGAGGCAAAGGACAAACCAGGGGTGGGGGTGCACCAAATAAGCAAGTTGCACAGGGCGCAATTATGGCTTGGTAAGGCCCTGTTAATACATGCTAATGCAGTAGCATGCTTTACTAAATATAGCCTTTTATATGCCATGTTTCTATTTTCATACTTGGAGATCCTCATTTCTGGCTTACTAATGGGAACATTTTCTTTAGGAGCAGTGAACATGATACATCTTGTATATATGTGTACTGTGCATAATGCAGCACTTCTAACCCATAGGGAACAAAATGGACAAAGGGTGGTTGTCTGCTCTAGAAGACATGAGCATTCCCACGCTCTGAGCCATTGGGCTCTTCAAGATTCAATCCAAGGCCTCTGTACTGAAGCATCTTCATTGCTGTGCAGTCCACAAACCTTGCTACCTGCTAGAGGGAGATAATATGGGCTTCTCTCAGTGCTGTACCAGAGCATATGCCAAGTGATGACATCACTGAAAGTTGCTCAAGTCTGCCTCGACCTGTTGACAGAAGGACATGACCCACTTGTCGGGACTGGTCTAGCAGGATAAGTAAAAAACACACTAGTTTACCCCTACAGGACCTCACTTGGTTTGCAGCTTGTCATGCTGCAAAAGCTTGTATGCATCAGTGATGCTGAGGGCTAAGCTATTGGTAGTTTAACTACTGGCAGGGTCTCCCAAGATGGACAGGTTGCAGCTGAGGTGCCAGACCAAGACAAACCACCCATCTGCGCAGCAGCAGAATGGAATAATATTGGCTGCGGAGGATCACATTTCTGTGACAAAGGCAACAACATTAAATTTAAACTGCGCGGAGGAAAGGCCTGGCAATCTACTTCTGTATCTTGCCATGAAAACCCAATGGATAGTCACAACAAAACAAACTGCACTATAGTACTGGAAGATGAGACCCCCAGGTCAGAAGGCAATCAACTAGCTACTTGGGAGGAGCCGAAGACTTTTCAGAGTAAAGCCAGCATTTATGATGTGGTTAGATCAAAGCCCTTCGGACGTCTGACTGCTGATGTAGCTGCGCATGAAATGAGAATCAGAAGCTGCAAAGATGTCTTACATACTGGGACATGGAATGTACGAAGCATGAACCAAGGGAAGATGGAGGTGGTCAAGAACGAAATGGAACGTGTACAACTTGATCCGTTAGGTGTCAGTGAACTGAAATGGACTGGCATTGGGCACTTTGCATTAGATGATCACATGGTCTACTATGCTGGAAATGAAAAAAAAAAGAAATGGTATTGCATTTACAATAAAGAATAAACTTACAAGAACTGTAACATCAGTGAATGCTTAATCTATATTAGTCTACGAGGAATGCCTATCAACAACTATAATTCAAGTATATGCTCCAACAACAGCTGCAGAAGAGGATGAAATTGATGAGTTCTATGAACAAATACAAGCTGACATTGACAGAACATGCAAACAGGATATTCCGATAGTCATGGGTGACTGGAATGCAAACGTTGGCAAAAAAGGTGGTGGCAAAATGGTTGGAAAATATGGACTTGGCAATAGAAATGAAGCTGGAGAAGGTCTTGCAGAATGCTATCAGTCTAATGATCGATTCATCTCAAACATCTTCTTCCAGCAACACAAGCGGTGACTGTACACATGGACTTCACCCAATGGATTGTACAAAAATCAAATTGATTATATCTGTGGAAATCAACGATGGAAAAGCTCTATAACATCAAAGACAAAAACCTGGAGCTGACTGTGGTACAGATCACCAACTACTAGTATGCAAACTCAAGCTAAAGTTGAAAAAGAACAAGCAACTCATGAATGTAGCAAAATATGACCTTGAGAATGTACCTCTGGAATTTAAATACCTTCAAAATCGATTTACTGCTTTAGCTACAAATGACAGAGCTCCAGAAGAGTTATGGGATGACATCAAGAAGGTTGTGTTGGACGAAAGCGAGAAGTCTCTACAAAAGGTGAAAAAGCAAAAACGGCCAAAATGGATGATGGAAGAAACTCTGAAAATTGCTCAGAAACGCAGAGAAGCTAAAGCCAGAGGAGAAAAAGAGGCAATCGCAGAACTCAGGTTTCCAACATGCAGCAAGACGAGGCAAGGAAAAGTGCTATAATGACACATGCAAGAAAATAGAAGCAGAAACTATTAGAGGAAGAACAAGATCGGCTTTCCTAAAGCTACGAGAGTTAAAGAAAAAATTCCAACCTTAAATTGGAATGTTACAAGATGCTCAAGGTTCTATGTTGAATGATACTGAGAAGATCAAGAAAAGGTGGAAAGAATATACAGAGTTTTTGTATGATAAAGATCAAGTGGACCAACAGCAGTTTCAATCTGTACCTTATGATCCGGAACCATTGTTGATGAAGGAAGAAGTTGAATCAGCATTGAAAGCCTTATTAAATAACAAAGCACCAGGCATTGACGGCATTCCTATAGACGTATTACAGCAATTACTATACTTACAAGGCTCTGCCAGAAAATTTGGAAGACATCATCATGGCCAACTGACTGGAAAAAGATCTGTGTTTATACCAATACTAAAGAAAGGTGATTCAACTGACTGTGGAAATTAATTATCGCACAATCGCTCTGATCCCACATGCCAGAAAGATTCTACTGAAGATTATTCATCAGAGACTACAACCATACCTGGAACAAGAACTATCTGAAGTACAAGCAGGGTTCAGGAAAGGGCAAGGAACGAGAGACATCATTGCGGATGCGAGATGGATCCTTGAATAAAAGACTGACGAATACCAAAAGGATATCTATTTGTGCTTTATTGACTTCAGCAAGGCTTTTGACTGTGTAAACCATGAGAAACTCTGGGCTACATTAAGCAGCATGGGTATACCAGAGCACCTAATCGTTCTCTTGCACAATCTGTACACTGATCAAGAAGCAACAGTTCAAAAAGAACAAGGAGAAACAGAATGGTTTAAAAATCAGCAAAGGTACAAGGCTGCATACTTTCCCCCTACCTGTTTAATTTATATGCAGAACAAATCAGAGAAGCAGGATTGTATGAAGACAGAGGTGTGAAGATTGGTGGAAGACTCATCAACAACCTTTGCTATGCTGATGATAGCACATTACTGGCTGAAAGTGAAGATGATTTGAAACATTTGCTTTTCACGATCAAGGAACATAGTCTTAAAATGGGCCTGCACCTTAATGTAAAGACAACAAAGATCATGACAACTGGCAAAAATCAGTAAGTTCATCATTGAAGGAGAAGACATTGAAATAGTTGATCCAAGTACGTTAAAGTTGACCACTATCAATAAAGCAGCAACAAGCAGTCAAGAAATCCGACGATGCATTGCTCTTGGCAGAATGACTATGAAGGACCTAGACAAGATTCTCAAGAGCAGAGATGTCTCTCTCCATACAAAGATTCAACTTGTTCAAGCCATGGTATTTTCATCATATGGATGCGAAAGTTGGACAGTGAAAAAAAATAGACCGGAAAATATTGATGCCTTTGAATTATGGTGCTGGCGGCAAATACTGCATATACCATGGACTGCCTGAAGAACAAACCAATCAGTAGTAGAGGAGATCAAATCTAAGATTTATTTAGAAGCACGGATGACCAGACTTCAACTCTCATACTTTGGACACATCATGTGAAGAGAGAGATCATTAGAGAAAGACATCATGCTTGGCAAGATAGAAGGTCAACGCAAAAAAGAGGAAGGCCAGCAATGAGATGGAGCGATACAGTAACAGCAACTACAGGTGCCAGTCTGTCAACAATGAGCCATCTGACTGAAGACCGAACACAATTTAGGACAACTATCCAGAGGGTCGCCATAAGTAGACACTAACTCGACGGCACTTAACACCACCACCACAGGAAAATTGACAGTTAAACAACATAGGTAATTCAAAACTATTTTTAATATGTTACAGAAATGTATATCAAAAGCATTAATTTCTAGTATGCGTTAACATTTTCTTTCCTTTGGACATGAACTGCATAGCATAGTTGAAGCACTTGCAGGATTTAAGTAGTATCCTGAGGACAGTAAGCACTTTGAGTGCTTTTACAGATAATGCATTGGTGTATTAATTATAAATGAATGAATAGTAATCTCAACTTTATCTAGGTGGAGTTTAGTTAAACATGCTCCCTGCTGCTCAATTCAGTATCATTTAATGACCAGTGAAGCTGTAAATAAATTGCCAATTGTTACCTAAGCCATTACCAAGAACAATTAGAGTCTATTATATTTAAGCAGAAAGAATATAAAGATGTATGTGTTTGTGGTATACAGAAGAATTTTGTGTATTGTGTTTTACAAGAAGCTTCTAATACAAATTTAAACAATCTTCCCAGCACCATTACTGTGCCTCAGATTACAACTTTTTCATGCATGAAGCATTATTGAATTCTCTAAGTACCAGGATATGATGTTAGAAAAAAGGGTAAGGAGATGGGAAATCCACAAGTTTATGGTACGAGATATACACCTATCTAAACTTGATATTCATAACATTACTACTTGTTCTAAATGTTATTTCTGCTGAAAAAGGTTGACTGCTTATCCATTAACACCTTTGAGATATCGGAATGTCTATCACAGTCCTCCTTTCCTTCAGCTTACATATTGTTAGATCCTTATATCACATCTCATAAGACTTTTGGTGCAAACTCTGCACCATTGTAGTAGCACTTTTCTAAACCACTGCTATTCAGTCCATATCCTTTTGGAGGTACAGTTGTCCAAACAGGTCACAATACTCCAGACGAGACTGTGTTAATATGTACAGAAACATTAGCCTTTCTATACCTGTTGTGTCTCTCCAGTGTTTGGTCTGTGGCCACTAACCTACTCCAGTCTTACACCTTCTTCAGATCAGCTATGACCATCCTAAAACCTCACCTCTGGAAACTCATACAGAGTCTTGGATTTCAGCACCCCAAATACAAGACATTACAATTTTTTCACACTGAAAAAACATCTGCCAAGAACTCAACCATTTCTCTAACTTTTGTATTTCATGCATTCTCTCTCCTTTTTTTTGGACAGTACCCACTCTGTTGTGGATTCTGGTATCATCTGCTAAAAGAAACTTCTGTATAGGAATATCATTCCAAAATACACGATACAGAACTGTCCCTAGGACCAATTCCCGAAGCACTCACCCAGGACGCCAGTTCACCATGGTGACCAGAAATTTGCATTTGGCACCTGGGATTTACTTGCCCCACCCCCCTTTAAAAAAAACCATCATGATCTTAGGGTAAGAACCCTTCTGTCTGCCCTAGGGAGAACTCTCTCCAAGGGGATGGCCATGATTGCAGTCATCCCCTTCTCTTCTGCCTGGGGGAAAATCAGATCCCCATGAGTGGAACATGTGGGGAAGGCCAGGATCCCGGCCAGGAAGGCCAAAGAGGAAAGCTAATGGGGGCAGCAAATAGAGAGAAGCTACAGGAGGGTGGGAGTAAAACAGCAAAAATGTAAAGGGCCTTGAAAGAAAAAAAGAAAAAGGAAAGGAGAATGGGGGAATGTATGGCAGGAGAATGGGAGTACTAGGCGGGGTGGGAGAAAGGAAGAAAGTCTAGAACAGAGAGTGGAAGGGTTGGTGGGTGGGAAGAAGAGTGAAAGGTGTTGGATGTTAAAGGGATAAAATCATGGGTACAAAGGGGCACAAGGCATTTTTGCTGAAAGGTGCATACCCCCCCCCCCCCAAACACACACGAGCACCCACCTCCATAGGACAGAAATGCATCCCAGCTCAACACTATATACACATATAGGCACCTCATCTCTGACACACACATATCCCACCTTTACACATTACATGCATAGACTCCCCAGCTCTACAGCACCCATATGGCACTGCAGCCCTGCACCCCACCCACACATTGTACTACACACTCACATACATAGACACTTGTTATCTAAAGTTAAAACTATTATCTAAAGATGACGTAAGGTGTAGGAACTCTGGCACTGGTCTCATGAGACATGAGGCCAGCATGAGGCGCAACTGTGGGTGGCAAATTTTGTCAAGGCCTGCACTTATCTGATCCCCCCTCCTTTCTTCTATCGCCATCCTCTTGCGGAAGCGGGCAAACTCTGACCTGAGAGCCACATGTGACCTTCATGTATTCAGGGCTGGCCCTGAGTTGGTTCAACATGTTGGCGCCCTAAACAAACCTTAAGCTTTACACTCCCCCTTGGCTGGCAAAATCCATTGATTAGCTTTGCCCCCCACCCAAGATGCTGCCACCATAGGTGACCACCTAGATTGCCTGATAGTTGGATCAACCACGCATGTATCATTTTCCTGACCTGAGCAGTTTCAGGTGTTTCAGTCCACAGCAATGACATCACTTCTGACAGCACATGAAATTGAAGTCTTTGCTAAAAGACCCAAAGTCCAGCTGTCTGAGACTAGTGCGCTTGGTAAGGATTTCTTACATAAAGGACTGCTTACAAAGCCACCCACTATAGAACCTCCACATTTAGAATTTGAAGCATGCTATGGTAATCCCAACACATCTGCAAGCCTTTCATACACCAACTCTGAAGCCTGGAATCTGCAGGCATGGGTACTTATGGCAAGCAGAGTCTCTTGATGCCATCTCTAAAGAATCATAGATTGCACGAACCAAATGTTTCTGGCATTCCTCAGTCTATAATAGGTTGTGTAATTCCACTTGTTTCTGTTCAGGAAGAAGTCATTTGAATTTCTGGGTCTCTTCCAAAATAATGTGCAAGAATTGCATCCTAGAAATCTGAAGAGACACTGCAAAACTGGGGCACCACATTCTGGTAATGCTTCAGGATCTGAGAATTCCATCGCTTGAAAAGGGAGACTTTGAATCTGCCCTGAAAATGGTCAGGAAATATACCACTAACGCTTTGGTGGGGCAATTAGGGCTTACTGAATGCCTCACCTGCCTGGATATGGTACTCCATCTTCTTTCCAAAAAGACACAAGATATTTAAAGTTTTTTTTCTTCTTCCTTACTGTACATTCTATCAAAATGTGCAAGGGTACTGCCTTCAACTCCTCAATGGCATCTAGGTTTCTGAGGTAGCACTATAGAATTTCCCTCGACCTACAACGCAAATGGAATGGCCTTAACCATTTTCTGGACAAAAAAAAAAAAAAAAAAAGAGAAAGAAGAGATCATCATATGAGGAATCTTATGTCCCCTGTCTGCAGTGGTGATGGTCCTCAGAAAAAATTAATTAAATATCTCTATTTTGAAGAGGGATACTCTAACACAAACAGGGTCAAAGAATTGTTCAGCTTCTGATTCAAAAATGATATATCAAAACAGAAATTAGAGAGAACTACCCTATTCGCAAAGTGGCAATGGCAGTGTACTCATGGAACCACTGTTCCCTCTAAGCTGTGTGCGTGCGCGCACGCACACACACACCTCGCCGAGTGAGCGCACATACTTTACAACAGAGCGCACAAAAATTACGGCTCTGATTCTGATAGAAAACACAGACGTCTTAAAATTTAAAAGTTACGATTGTAATTACTAGAAATTTCCCGCTTCATTTCATAATCGTCTATTTTCATTTAATTTGATTAAAATCAGTGTGGTGTACATACTGTATTCTGATGTGCAGTCAAATTTTAAAGTATATAACTCAGAGTGTCGTTATGTGGCGCACAAAAATGTAACCTTCCTTCAAAAACTGCACACAGCTGATATTTTATGAGCACACAGCCTACAGAAAATTAGAGGGAACATTGCATGGAACCCAGTTAAAATTCCTATACTCCTAGCCTCTTGTACTATAGCTGTAAAGACCAGATTAGGAAATGGAGAGTCCACTATAATAAGGGAAAACTTCTCAGCTAGTTGTGAAAGAAAATTCATGGCAACAGCATCCCAGCACTGGTTTTGACCGAGTTAGGATCAAAAGGGGAAAGAAGAATCTATTACACAAAAGAGAGAAAAGAAAAATGACCCTGAACTGGAGGCCTAAAGGACATCTTCCAGAGCACTAAAAATGGCCAGTACAGAGAAGCAGGAAAAGCTTTCTGCTCTGAATTCTTTAAAAGTCCATTTTGGTGCGAACAGCATTGAAAAACTCCAAACACAAAACCCAGAAGGGTTGATCCTGTCCAACTCTGCCTTGAAAATTGCATATGATATTATTAGGGTCAGTCTAATAGGATCAGATTCATACACAATTCTTGACTGAACTTCCGCAGGCTAATATGCTACTGCTTTAGCATAGGATGTTTGCTTTATAACAAAACACAGGCTCTGTCAGGTTCTGTGCTTAAGTGCCCAGAGCCAACCCAACCACTAGGCAAAAACTAGGTAGTCACCTAGGGCAAGAAAGCACCGCTATAATCAAAAGCAAAGCAATTGGTCCTGGCAGACAAAATCTCAGAGTCTGTCATCTATGTGTACTTTTCTTGCAGGAAACAAAAAAATGCAAATGGTTCATTTATTCTTGTAAGTGGCTTTTGAACTCTCCTTCATTCTGCATATATTTAAAAAACAAAGTTTAATATTTAAAAGTGCAATGGGCAACTATGCATTTTTATAGGATCGTAATCACCACACCACCATTCCTCCCAGAACAATGGATCAAAATCTTGTGGGGGGATGCTAGGGGTCTAAAAGCTAACAGAGGGGGGGGGGGGCTGAAGTTTCTTCTAATACCCCTGCACCAGCCCTGAGGCAATATTTGGATGGGAGAAACCAAAGATTTTGCAACAAGCCCTGGGTGCAAAAGCCATGCTGAAGGGGCATGCGACTCCTGAGTCTGTACATCAAACCAACCCGCCAGTTTCATAGCTATGGGTTTTCCATCTCATGAAGGGACTACATTCTTATACCAATACTACAATCTACATGATTGCCAGCAGCTGTCATCTTCCATTCACACTTGAGAGCATGAAGTCTGCTTCCCCAACATGGGATGAAAACAGATGCATCATGAAAGAACTCTTCAGGGAGATAGACCAAAAAAAAAGAACTTGAAAAATAGCTGAAACATTGACAACCACAAAGCCAAAAAATGTGGCAGAAAGATACAGAAATCTCCCACTGTATTGGGAGCCACAGGCCTGATTAAGAGGAATTTCCAATCACATCTAGGTAAGTTACCCATACATGTTACATCTTATGAACTCCAGAAGGAAGCTCTCCGACACAATGCAAGTACTAAGATTAGCGTTAGCAGTAAATTTGAGAGAGCGAGATCATACTCCGCATGCTCTAGCTTGGGAGTGAGGCACAAAAATTACCCATTTGGAGGAATTGCCCCCAAAAACACAGGGCACCAGCACAAAAATAAAAATGCATTTAATACACTGGAATACAAAATTCACGTAAAAAAAAAAAACTTGACTGAATTAACTGAAAAAAAGACACACACACAATACATAAATAGGCATGAAGGAAAAAGACCTCACCAACTGGTTCTGCTTCAATTTGAAGTTAATATAACATTGCAGTCTAGATTTTGCTTCTCCGATTCTTGTCCACTTTGGTAAATAGCATACACATTCCTTCACCTAAAACCAACAGCAGTCTCCCCCTCGCCCTTATCTTTCACTTGACCTTGCACTCCTTTGTCTATCAAAAATGTTCTCCATATGTGTCCCAAGCATTTCAAAATAGTTTCGGTGCTGGGCTCCACCACCTCCCACTGGTAGACATCAACTCAATTTTCACATTATTTTTACATCAAATTCTTATATGCTAGAACATCTTCAAATGACTTTCTCCCAATGAAGGCTTGACCTTACACTCTCAAGCTTCATTGAGGTGCATTAGCAGAATCCATAAAAGATTTTAAACTGTTTCAAAACTTAAAGTTTGTTATTTTCTATCATTTACTATGTTCTCACCCCCCCCTCCCTCCCAACAAAATCAAATGCCAACTGCAATATCACCACAAGTGATTTTCAAATAGCCTGTTTAAATGCAAACTGCTCTGGTACTTTTAATGCATATACTTTAAATATGTTTTCATATATAGTATGTGCTGTACAGATACAGGAATACATTTACTAAACTGGGATAACAGTTAACATGTGCTATTTGCAACTAGTTCCCATGCTATTCAATTGTACCTAGTTACAAATAGCATGGGTTAAATATTAGCCCAGCTTAGTAAACATACCCCACCCCCAAATTTCCACACACTTTGCACATACTATTTGTGGGGGCACTGGTGAGGAGGAAATAGCATACATGCCTTCGTAAATCAAACATACGCATCCTCCCAGATATAAACAAACCCACAGAACACTTTTTTTTTGTGTGATGCAAGCAATTTTATACAGGTAAATAGCTTTGAAAGTTGTCTTCACAAAATATGTGCACATATAAACACATGTACATACGCACTAACATACATACATGAGCAGACCAGATGAGCCATCTAGTCCTTCCTTTCATCATTTACTTTGTGACTATGAAATTCATAACAAAGCTTGTCAAAAGAAGCATAAGCCTACAAAAAGTCTAAGAACAGAGTTCCAGTTTAATATTGCTGCATATGAATTTGGTTATTGCAGTTTGCTCCCTAGTGGACAGAGATATACATCAATCTCATCTGAAAGCAAGCTTCAGAGGCCCAGTGTAAGGTTAAGGAGCTAGACAGCACTCCCCCTAAAACATGTAGGTGTTCCAAGCTCCAGAGCAGTAGATGAGGAATATACCACCAAGATCTTACAACCCTACCTGCAAACCTTAAGATTACAGATTTTACTAAAAAGTAGCTTGTTTTTCTCAAGTATACCAGCAACATATTTACCTAAAGGAATTTAAAAACTAATAATATTTAACCTCATGCTGCAAGCTGTGTTCGATTACAAATGTTTTGATTTACTGTCTCATTTCTATGTAGCTGTCACCACTAATGCCAATCTGGCTATTTATAAACGGTGATCGCTGTAAGCTGGGCCACCGGCCCCCATAAATCATTATCTAACCTCTTAAAGCAAGTCCAGCTACTACTGTATTACGAGGTACAAAAACTGTTCACGTTTATAGAATGAGCACAGGACGACACTAGAAAAGCGCTTCTGCACAAATAAGCAACTACTGAAAACATGATGTATTCGCAGCCCAGCGCTTTAAGGACCCGCATTACATCCTCAGTCCTGCAAACCTGTGGAAACCCGACTAGAGTAGACTGAGGCCCTTGCGGGAAACTGGCTTTTTAACAACATGATGCGCACTGTCATCAGGTAGTCTCCCAGAAGAGAAACACTGAAGGAATCTGCACTGGCTCGCCCGAAGCATTAGGGACTTTTACCTTACAGGTCTTGTGGTCGAACCAGACGAGAGCGTGGTTCCGGGACAACACCTTGCAGTCGAAGGTGGCATTATTCTGCGCCGGGCGGCAGCGGGCCACAGAGCGGCCGATCTTAACGGGCTCGTCCAGGTAGACATGACGCTCCTGAAACGGGTGCGAGTTCGGACGGCAGGTGAAGATGGCCAGAGCTGAAGGCATCGATGACAGTTTAGGGGCGTCACTCCACTCAGTGGCGTCGCTACGGGGGGGCAAGGGGTGGCAAATGCCCCCCCAAAACAACTGGCTGCCCCCCCTTCTGCCACCCCAGCCAGTATCTCGTTACACTGACCGTGGCGCGCGCTCACTGCGGCTTCCGCCGCCTCCTCCTCCGCCTCCTCCACACTGCCCCGCCCCGCCAGCGACGGGCCACGGGCGGTAGCCGCTGTGGTAATGGCTGCGCTCTGATCTCTAATTCGGGGCGCCGCGCCGGAGCCGGGAGAACTCAACGTGAAGACGCAGTCGCACGCAGCGCGTCACTGCCATGCTGACGTCACGTAGCGTCGCTTCCTACTGAAGCTGAGATGAGCCACCGTAACACCGCCCACTCCTGCGTTGATTGGTCCATAGAGGTTTGGCAAGTCCTGAGGCGGGATCACAGCGTTCAGGCAGGTGCGAACTGTAGATGCTTTAGATTTTCGTGGTTCAGTAGCTGATGCCCTGGTTGACTTAACTCTATTCTCACTGGTGCTGTTCTCCTTTGTTGTTGTTAAGTGCCCTCGAGTCGGAGTCGACTCATGGCGACCCTCTGGATAGCTATCCTAAATTGTGTTCGGTCTTCAGTCAGGCGGCTCATTGTTGACAGACTGGTACCCGTAGCTGCTGTTATTGTATCGATCCATCTCATTGCTGGCCTTCCTCTTTTGCGTTGACCTTCTATCTTGCCAAGCATGATGTCTTTCTCTAATGATCTTTCGCTTCGCATGATGTGTCCAAAGTATGAAAGTCGAAGTCTTGTCATCTGAGCTTCTAAAGAAAGCTTAGGTTTGATCTCCTCTAGTACCGACTGGTTTGTTCTTCGGGCAGTCCATGGTATACACAGTATTCACCGCCAGCACCATAATTCAAAGGCATCAATTTTCTTCCTGTCTATCTTTTTCACTGTCCAGCTGTTCTCCTTGGGAAAAGAAAAACAAAGTGCGACCACCTAAGGGAGAGATAAATGTCTAAGATCCCCGGATGAGACACAAAAGTGATTATCTACTCCCTCTCTCCTTTTTGTTTAAAACTTCTATTGCTGGAATATTGATTTGTATCAATATTTGTAGGGTTAACGTTCCAACTACGACAAGAAAGTATAGGACAAACACTGAGGATCTCTAAAGGAAAACAGGAACTGTGGAGCTTAGTGGTTTGTATGGAAGGGCAGACTGGATAGGTCGTATGGTCTTCATCTGCCGTCATGTTTCTATACTTCAATATACTGGGCAAACGATAGTTTTAAAACCTCCGTTTCTAAAGGCTGTTTCAATTGGTTTAATTTTTCAAGAGAGTCGCATCTCTTAGAAATTGGCAAAAAGTCTTGGTCCTGTGTCTTCTTCAAACTCTAACCCCTAAAGGTGGCTTGTAAAATAGCCAGTGAACTCGTCACATTTGGAACTGTACAAGAGGACAGTCGGGATTTCACAGGCTTCACTAGCCAAAACAAATAAAGGAACTGAGGCCGCCAGAGCAATCGGCTCCTATATGACTGATTCCTCTCAGCCAAGACACTGCAGATTTTGACCGTTTAATATTCCTCTAGGATTTTTTATTTCAAAGCAAGGAAAGAAGGGAGGGCAGATGTAGCACAAGCACAGAGAAGAGACAAGGCATTATAGCAGTATGCATATGCATCAACCAAGCTAAGGAGAGATTTCTTTAAGAGCAGTAGCAATAGCTGCAGCTTCCAGTACAACTGTGAAAGAGCAGATGTCCAGTCCGATCTCCACAGGGAGGCAAAGGAAGACAGGAGAGAAGCAGCAGTGGAGCAGATGCACCTTGTTCCTTGCTGAGAAGTGTATGCAGCTGTTTTTTGACACAGAAACAGAACCTTATGGATCCTTATGGGTGGGATTTGCATCAGAATCAGCAGATAATGAAAGTTTAATGACTGAAAAGACTCTTGCAGATCTTGTTGTTAGTATGCTAAGTGGTGAGGAGCTGGGAATGATAAGGGCCAGAGCCAACAATACCCCACAGGTAGAGCAGACAGCAGAGAGTGAGCAGGAAACCTGGGTCTTTCATCCTCCGTCTTCAGGTCCAGGAGCAATAGCAAGGAATTAGAGAGGAAATCGCATACCTCAGCGGTGTGGAGGTATTTTCAAGTGATTGTGAACCTGCATTGTTAGAGCTGCGCTCGAAGCCTTCCTCAGCAAGGGTCTGTAAGGTGGTGCAATGTTCCTTTATGTCATTGACCGTGTCAGCCACCTTTTCTCCAAAGAGTGATTCGCCATTGCAGGGTGCGTCCGCGATGCGCTCATGTGTGTCTTCGCGCAGACCCGAGGCCCGCAGCCATGCTAACTGCCTGGTGGAGATGACGGTGCTGGCAGTGCGTGAAGCAACTTCAAAGGCATCATGTACAGTGCTGACGAGGTGTTTTCCGCATTCCTTAAGGTCCCCTATTATGGATACTGCTTTTGCTTTCTCTTCCGGCGGAAGAACTGTCGAAGTGTCTGTTAGGGTCGCCAGCAAGGAGTCCTGGAAAAGTATGTGCTGGAACTGGTGTGCGGAGATCCTAGCATTAAGCATGGCTCCTTGGAAGACCTTCTTCCCGACATCGTCAAGGAGTTTAGGGTCTTTTCCTGGGGGGGAGTTGGGATGGTTAAGTGACAACTTGATGTACTTTAGGGCTGAAGACACCACGATGGACTGATGTGGTAGCTGACTCTTGCCGAATCCTGGCGCTTGTTGGACCTGGTATTTGACGTCGAGTTTCCTAGGGCACGCCAGGGATGAGGCCGGGTTCTGCCAGAGCTTGACGTGTGTATCCAGGAGATGCTGATGAATTGGCAAGGTGATAGGCATCTTAGGAGCGTTGAGGTACATGAGGACTTCCGGTCCAGCTTGACTTGTCTCCAAAGGAATAAGGTTCAAGGAGGAGGCCACTTTGTGCAGAAACACGGGGTATGTGAGGTCCTCAAGCGGCACAGCTGCTGGGGCTGGCTGCATGTCCGCAAAAGCCCCGGTGGATCCCCCCACTGAATTTGATTGTGAGGCCACTTTGTCCTCAGTGGGGGCTTCAGACCCTAGTGGGTTCGTATCCTCTTCCTCTTCACCTATGCTGAGGAAGGATAGAGATTCAGAAGATCCAGAGGTGTCACTTGTATAGCCGCGGTCAGGGTCTAGGGTGCTCACAGTGTTTGCGCCTGGGGAGGGAAGACTGCAGTCCCGTGGCCCTTCTGAAACAGCATTCGGGATGGATTTATCCGAGACAGCGTCGCGTAGAAAGTCTGTGAGGCTGGAAAGCAGTTGCAGGATGGCTCCTTGGTTAGGAAGCAGCCCTGCAGGGGTGGCCATTGTCCCGGATTGTTGCGCTGCCTTGGGGACCCTTGCCGTGGATGAGGCCTTCCTATGTGGTTTGCATCCGGGGCTGGAGCTGCTAGCGTGGTGCTTGCACTTTGACCCGCAGTGCCTGCCTCTCCTGGCAGCACTGGGGCTTCAGGAGCAGTGCTGCCTTTTGTGACTGCTGTGTCCTGGGCTCCGATGTCTGTCCCAGCGGTGATGGCTACTTCTGTCTCGGCGGCGTGCACTCCGCGGTGTCCGATCATCATAGTGATCATTGTTCTCCCTGCTGTCCTGATTAGCACCTCAATGCTGTGGATCCGAGAGGGCAGAGGCAGTGCCAGCATCGGAGTCTACTTCTGTGTTGGCGCCGGGAGGAGGGAAGTCCCTGTGATGTGCAGCCTCAGTCCAGAGAGAAGGGGGGCTGTCATGACGTCGGGAGGGAGACCCGTTTGATTGTCCAATGGGGGTTGGGTGGGCATGGCTAGAATGCCCGTGCCAATAGCCAATAGGAGCAGAGGAGATGGAGACTGTAACATCATCAAGATGGCCGCCCCCAGGAACAGCATGGTCGGACCAGCGTGCTTGAGCTCTGCGGGGGTCCCGAGGAGAGCTGGAAGAGCTGCGGTGGCTGGAGGAGGCCTTGGAAGTTTGCCGTTTTGTTTCCAGCTTACCTGCTAGTGTTTTGGAGTTTATTTTTGCCGCGGGGGTTTCCGTGGTAGCTGGCAAGCCCGGAGCAGAACAGCCGGGGATAGAGGCCCCTAGGGACGCATCCCGTGCCAGGGGAATAGTAGTTGCAGGTTCCGGATGCAGCACAAGAAAATCTCTTAAAGCATGGCCTCTGGACTTTAGGGCTCTGGGAGACATCCGAGAGCAATGCTGGCAGTCCGTGACGTGGTGGTTGGCGCCTAAGCACCTAACGCACTGGTCGTGGGCATCTGAGTTGCTCACCTTCCTTGAGCAGTGGCTGCATTTTTTAAATCCAGGTTTCGTAGATGGCATCTTCTTCGTAAGTATTTTATTTAATTTCTTCTCTAGTTGAGAGTATTCATCTTTTAATTCTTCGGCTGTGAGAGAGCAAGATTCACGTGTGGTAGGCATGGCAGAAGAAGAAAGACTGGCTGGCTAGGGGCAGGCTAGTGGGTTGGGCCTCTGGCTCATGCTCAGAAGGTTCTGAGCTCTAGAGAGCACTTCTGTATATGGCGCCATCGGGGGACGACACCAGGTGTGGCTGATGAATCCTGCTTGTCCAAGGAGAATGCAATTACTGTATGAAGGCCATTAATAGAGGGCAGTTGATAGGCTAGCTTACCAACAATTTGCAGCAATAGCACCCTTTCCAGCTCAGTTCAAGGGACAACACTGATCCTAGGCTGGGGACTCAATCCAGTACAGGAAATAGCAGCTGTGGGAAAGCTACAGAAAAATAAAAAAGTCTGTTCTCCCAGTGAGGTGGCCTGCTACCAGTTCCAACGCACATTACAGCAAATCACTGTGGAGGGAATGGGGTGGTGTTTGGCAACATGGTCACAGGGCAAGGGGGCACAATGCATCAGGGGAAATGATACCCCTGGATAATTAGTCCCTGCAGGTGGTTGAGGATGTGGGTTTTAAGATGCTGCAACATGTTTTTTCTCCCACAATTACACAGCAGGACAATTTTTAATAAATGGGTGATTCCCATTCTATATAAACAGTTGCATATCCAGCTGCAGGTACAGCTGGCAAAGGCAAAGTGCAGTAACCTGCCTTTCACTAATGACGTCTAGATTAGTAAGAACACTGCACATTCTTACCTCTCCCTGACAGCACACTGAATGCAGCTGGATGAGGCAGGGCCAGACTGTGTATGGCGAAGATGCAACAGGAGTTGTGAATGCTCATCGTTGGGCCCATTTATTAGCAGAACTAAGGGGAGGACTGACAGCTAGGTCAGAAACAGACCACTGGGCTTCCTGCTTTTTGTTTGGTTTTTTTTTGTTTGTAACAGAAGGTGGGATGAACATGGTTAAGGCAGTGAGGGAAGAGGGTTTTCATGGTATCAGATGCTGAACACAGTTGCTGCACCTGGTTGTCAGAGATTTGCTAGGCCTAAGAAGCAAGGGAAGCAGCAATCCTGTCTTGCAGCTACTGCTCAAGAATTGCTGAAAAATACCAGTCTTTTCACTAAAGTGTGAAGGGTGGGCATGAGCTACATGAGAAGCAGGCGCAGCAGAGGCACCTGAATGCCAGATCATTCAGGATGTTGGTACCAGGTGGAATTCCACTTACCTGATACTGGAGAGCTGAGTGGACCAAAGGACAGCCCTGCATCAGATGTCATTGGAGACCGAGATCATTAGCAAAAGTCTCCTGGGGCATAAGGACTCGACAAATATGATTCAAGTCATAGAAGTCCTGCAGCATTAAAGGATGACAACTAAACACGTCAATTTTTATTTGATATAAAATTATTAGCTTATTTAATTACACTTTTTTAATGGTTCTGATAATAGTGTGTGTGTGAACATAAATAACATAAAAAATGTAGTACTGGATCAGACCAAAGTCTATCAAGCCCAGTATCCTGTTTCCAACAGTGGCCAATCCAGGTCACGAGTACTTGTCAGTTTCCTAAAAAGATACGTAGGTCTCACAGTGCTTGTCCAAGGTAAGCAGTGGATTTCCCAGGTCCTCTTTAATAATGGTTTATGGACCCTTCCTCCAGGAACTTGTACAAACCTTTTTAAAATCCAGCTATACTAACAACTTTTACTACATCTTCCAGTAATGACTTTTAAATTTAAAAGTAAGGCACCTTCAGGCGCAGGAACCAGCACACTGGCAGCAGCCTACAGGCCCAATTGGCATCGGGGAAGGGAGCTGGTAGGCAGGCCCCTCCCCGCTCCCCACCACCAAGGCCAATCAGGCAGAAGAAGAAGAGGACTTATAAATTTAAAAGTAAGGCGCCTTCAGGTGCGGGAACACCACAGCAGCCTACAGACCTGATCGGCACTGGGGAAGGGAGCGGGTAGGCAGGCCCCTCCCCACTCCCCACCACTAAAGCATATCAAGCCGAAGAAGAAGAGGACTTTTAAATTTAAAAGAAAGACGCCTTCAGGTGCACCTGTGCCTGAGGCCTCACCAGAGGGCTCTTTGGTGAGGCCCTTAGCCGATGACCACAGGCGAAGACAGCAATAAGCAAGTTATTAAAACAATATAACACTGCAACACTGCAGTTGCATTACTAACAAGAAGTGGTCACACAGAGAACAGACAAATCCTTCTAAACTCACCATGCTCACATTATATTTAGCAGTATACACAGTGCTTGCACTCATTGATGACGGCACACAATACCCTCCTCACCCCCAACAGCCTCCCTCACATTCTCCACAAATATCATTTAGTACTCACTCCTCCCAAACAATCACAGCAATACTCACCAAAATGCCTCATAACCATACCAACCTCCTCTCACACTACCCCCGTCTCCACTACCCTCGCAACAGCAACACAGTTACTACGATGTGCACTGATCAATGCCAGATCAGTGAGAAATAAAATCCATGCTATTACTGACCTTGACTGAGTTAACCGGGTACATTCCTGCACATGCAGGCCGGACAGAATCATAGTCCCGGCCTGCATGTGCAGGAATGTTTGTGATTCTGATCCCGCAGGGCTAGATGTGCCCCATTGGATCAGAATTGCGATCCCCTCTGTGCATCCGGTTAAGACCAGACGCACAGAGGGTATCTACATCTAGAACAGAATCGGGCCCAAAGCAATAGGGAGAAAACAAAATTCCAGTAACTGAAAGTACACATCTAATTAAAATAAAACCATACAAAATATTTTCTGAGGATTCATAAAGAAGCTTTAACAAAAAAGGTATACAAAAATATGTAAATTTAGTGGAAGTGGAAAAAATGATACATTTATATAAACTCTTGGTGAAAAGTAGGGAGAGGATAGTCAGTGGCAGTAGTGCCCTTGTATAGCGGCTAGCCGTTGCTGCTGAACTTGAAGATTCAGTCCCAGTAGCTTCAGTGGCGGAGGTTAGGCCAGCCTTTAAGGTCCCTAACTTTCACCATTTGGGGATATCACCACTGCCTGGTTATCCCCACGTTCTGCCTCTGCTCTGTCCCCAGAACGCCCCTTAAAGGAAAAGACAATTGACATTAGTAATAGTCTACAAATTATAAAAGCAATAGAAATTGTAAGTTTGTACCAAGCCAAAATAACACAATAGGAGAACCACAAAATACATAAACCCAAGAAAGAACAAAGTAGCAAGTTCAGTTATAGCCCATAATAATGCTCCATCTATCCACCAAGTAACAGAGAGTTTAGGAGGCCACCGCATCATTTCTCCGATTGATAAGTGATGACTCCTGGTTCTTCATCAATATCTTCAACTCTTTACCAGGAAATTTAATCAGACACTTCTTAGAAAATTTAAAAAACAGAAGACATACCAAGGGACAAAGCCCTAGGTCATAACTGAAGAAATTCCCTCCTAATCACCTGGGTCTAGAGAGAGGCATTCTGATACTTACAAATCCAATACAAAATTATGATCAGTGGCATTCTTAAAAGATATTTACAGAGTTGCTCTATTAGCTGATTCCTAAATAGTTTCCAATAAAACAGTTAAATTATCATTGGCACCTAGAGTAAATTATCATTGGCACCTAGAGCCAAATCCCCCCCCCCACCCCGTTAAATATATAATCCATCCCCCTCCTAAGTTTCCTAAAAGAACCTGAGATGTAGTACGTTCTTACAATGCTAGGTAAAAAGTTTGAATCCAAATGAAGACTGTCAACAATGTATTGTTTTCACATTTCAAAAGAAGACATTATATTGCTATATATAAAATTCAGATTAGGAGCTCTAACATGATTATCCATTCATGCCAACTTATTTTTCAGTAATAAACCCCCATTCACTAAGGCACTAGTTGCTGTTTAAAGAGTCTCAGTCCTCTTGACATTTCTATTAACCATGCTATTACATCCATCCAATTAATTTACCAAAGAGGAGATCTTGCCCACCATCTCTCTGGAAAATGTACATAACTGTGATAAACAGCCATCCAAAGCAGCCTTCATCTTGTCTACTGTTCATCAAATCTATCGAGAGGGGGGAGGAGGATAGGTGAAGGGTAAAGGGACACAAAAGCCCAAGCACCCCATAAATACCATAAGCTTCAAAATATTACCATCCATAGGAGAGACTGCACATCCCCAGTCAACAAGAATGGTTTAACCCCATCATCGTTAAGAGCAACAGAGGCAGAAAACACAATTGAATCAATGGTAACTCCCCAAAACCTCCTCTACAGATGAAGCCAGGACTTGAAAACTATCCTCCAGGAGGGAGGAGTAGCCTAGTGGTTGGGGAAAGGCACTTCAGGCCGGAAGGTCAGGGGTTCAAATCCCACTAGAGACAGCAACCTTGGGCCAGAAGGACTGGGGTTTCTAGTCCCACAGATGCTCCTTTTGGTCTTGGGCAAGCCACTTAACCCTCCATTGCCCATGTTCCCTGTAAGTATTAGTGTATGTGTCTCATATCCCTGTGTGTTAAATGTATCCCCCAATTGTGTTGTGACCGCTTTGATTGAAGGATAAGGCGGTATACAAAACTGTCTAAATAAATAAATAAATCCTCATCCACTCCTACCTGTCCAACTGGAGTAAAGAGCAGAAGAATTCAAGTTGACAATACATGAAAACTGGGGCAAGGAGTACAATTCTGAACTCAAAGAGGTCTCTTTAGCTTGATGATCTGCCAAGTCTTCTATACAATCCTGCCAGCTTCTCTTTCTTGGTTACTCCCTATCACTACAAATTAATTAATTGGACTTTGCATACCAGAGAACTTGTCGATCCAACCTTTTTAACTTTAACCCACCTTTTACACATACTTGTTCTCAGTAATATAGGATGAGAAGATGTTACTATGTTACCTCACTCACCAAACAACTCCACAATCAAATCCACAAAAAATATACTTCCTCTGCTTCAAAGGGACATTTACTTTTGGCCATGCCCCTTCGATACATAACCACAGGCCACATTCTGTGACTCAGTTTTAATTTTTATAGGGAGCTGGTGTTGCAGAGAATGACATTACCCAGAAGTTGTAGAGCTCAGGGTGAAGTTGATCACTGAGAATGCTGAGGGCAACTGGTATGTCTTTCTTGATCTTCCTTCTGCAGTGCTCTAATTCAAGCTGATTAAGCACAGTTTCATCCTATCTAATATCATTTTATTGGACTAAAAATACATTTTAGACTAGTCAAGAAATGTATTTGTAGTTGAATAAAATTATATCACCATATATATTTTGTTTGTTAACCTTTATTTCTGTAAATTCCAATGGGAATCAACAGATCCACCCAACCCCTCATCATTACATTATAAAACCAGATTATCTGTTTCCTGTTTCAGCACCATAGGAAAGCTGTTTGCATTCATTAAACTTCTAGCATCCTTTAATTATTTGTTCATCATGCCTTCCAGAGGATACAAATGTGTAATTACTTTGTACGTGCTGATTACTCACTAGAGATTATTTCAGAAGTTCTCTGTTGTGACAGTGATTACATAACTACTTTGTAATCTGCATAAAATTAAATAATGTACATAATTACTTTGTGGTCTCTAGCCAAAGAGTTCTCCATGCCTTCATATTACAGATTGCACAGGGTCTGTTCACGGACAGTAGAAGCTTTATTAGAGATGTAAAACAAAGAAAAACCATAGGACACTCAAGTAATTATTCTTGAGCAAGTCTTGAATTGACTTAAATTTAGAGAGTTGTTACGTCCCAAAAAATGTATAAAAACTTGCAAAATTAAATGGGAGGAGTTGACTTTAAAAAAGAGATATTTTCTCTTTGAAAACTGATAGGTTATAAATATGACTTCCAGAAATATCTGAATATTTCCAAATTTAGACATATGCAGTTTTGGTATTTTTAAAATGTTTAGTACAACTAAAACTATTTTGAGTGTAAGTTGACTTGGTTATAAAATATTAGAACATAAATAATGACTTTATGTAAATACAACTGCTGAGCCATATAATGTTACCTTAGTATTTAATCTTTTTATTTATTGTAAATAGTTTACATATTTGACAGCATACATTTTGATTCCATTGTAAGAAGCTAACATATTGAAACATTATAGACAATATACACTTTAAGATAACTTAAAAAGCATACATATTGAAACAATGTAAACAGCATACATATTAACAATGTTAAACATATTTTATTTTTCTCCCCTTCCTCCCCCTTTATCCACCACCCCATCCCATACTCCCTCCCATTCCTTACCTTTATCCCCTTCCCCCCCCCATATACCACCACCCCCATCCCATACTCCCATACTCCCTCCCATTCCTTACCTTTATCCCCCCCTCCCACTCAATAATAATTCATTTAAAAAAAAGTCAATTAATACATTATAATTTCCCCTTCTCCTTCCTGCACCTTAAATGATGACCTAATGTCAAGTTATTGCCCTTTTGAGTATTCATGGAGCTTGTAGTGGGGCCAAAGCCAAAGGCATGATTGCTCAAGCTGAGCAGGCACAGGGTGTCCTTGGCATGGGCTGGAACTTGCACTTTGGTAGACAGAAGCCTAGAACTGGAGTAGGAACTAGAGTCAGAACTTAAGCAGATCCAATAGCTAGGAGCCAAAACCAGAAACACATTGGAATTGCAAGTCTGTAATTGGAGACCGCAATGAGGTCACAATTCTGGAATGGAAATCTGAAATGAGGTGGAACTGTAGGCCTGGACTGGTGTGAGCAAGCAGGTAGCAGGTTAGCCTGGCAGAAATTTATCAACAAGGACTCTGCAAATAGGAAGCTTGATAACAAGTAATGTTTGGTTAGCCTTTGGATCTACAGATTCCTGCTTCCCATCAACCTCTTTTATGGCTAGAGGTTCTCCAAGGTGGCATAGTTATGTTTTCCTTGAGCAATATGCACATGGTACAGATCCCGATAGGGATCTTGTTCTGACAGAACTGCTCCAGAGCCACATGAAAGAGGTCCATTTCCACCATGAATGGGAGTGTGAGATCAGAGGGAATCATTAGAGGATAAGGCATTTTTTAATTGATTAGAAGCCTGTTGCAAATCTGGGCTAGTTTCTTTAAAAAAGGTGATAATAGTAGAACTACAGCATTACATAAGGGTAATGCAATATATGCAGCAAAAACTAATCCTAAATATAGGTACACAGTGCTAGATTCCATATTAGGAGTAATCACTTAGGGACAGATCTCAGAGTTATTGTAGAGAATACATCAAAAGCCTCAGTTCAGTGTGCAGCAGAAGCTGAAAAGGAAACATAATGTTAGGAATTATTTGAAAAGGATCAAAATTTTGTGCTGCATTAACTACATTGCAGCCTCTCAGAAAATTTTAGGAGTGTAGCCACAGATGGGCCATAGCCCTACCACTTTGAAGTCAGGCCCACCCAGTCAGTGGTGGTTAAGTATGAGCCGATGAGATGAGCCCCAAAGGCATCAGCACTGCCTAGTACCCCTCCATGTTAACATCAGGCTCTCCCCCCCCCCAAAAAAAAAGTTAGTCCTGCCTACACTACTGGATTATCCCCAACAGTTAATGCAGGGGTTTCTCCTATTACTCTGCAGTACCTGCAAAACCTTAGTGTGGATTCGTGAACTGGGACCCCTGTGTATAACTCACATTAATGGGTGTTAATGTACATCCACACATTTGTAAATCTAGCTCTTTGATTATAAGTAGCTCTGCTGTCTGTTGTACACTTTGGGGCCCAACAGAGCAGGAAATTTGGAAGAAGTCCCAAAATCTGCTGGAAGGCTATGTACTGTATTCTGTGCTAGTCAGGTTTTCCTTAATGAATATGCATGAATGGATTTGTATACAATTGAGGCAGTGCGTGCAGATCTCTCTTGTACATATCCATTGTGGATATCTCGAAAACCCAACTGGTTTGGTGTGCCCCAAGCAGAGCTGTCCCCAGAGTTGGTTTCAAGGTGTTGGCAGCCTAGGCAAGCCTTAAGTTTTACACCTTCCCTCCCCGGTCAAATGTTGCTCTGTTTGCCTAATGGTTGGGCCGGCTCTGACCCCAAGGACTGGGTTGAGAATCACTATTCTAAAGCCTTAGGCCAGCTTTTCCCAAATGGGGTCGCAAAATCCTCATTTGGGCTTATGGCCATATGTTACATATTTATTGTATATAGTTTTCCCTGGTTTATACCCAGTTTACCTTCCTTGTTATCTGTAAGCCTATATCAATTTTATATTGTTAGGTATTTGTTGTTCAATGTGAACCGCACTGATGATAAATAGTGCGGTATATAAAAACTATTAAATAAATAAAATAAATAAATAAAATGTTGGGTTCGGGACAGGGGTGAATCATGCTTTCGTGAAGCCACCTCACGTCAAATTCAGCCTGCCTCCTACTGCTAGTAACAAAGGTAGTAGAGGCACGGGACCTTTCTGATACAAGCACGTGCATGCCTCTAAGACCCTACCATCCTTCCCTGTTATGCCCTCTCTGAAGCATACTTACCATGTCAGAGGAGGCGGGACAGGAAAGGCCAGCAGGGTCTTAGAGTCACACGCAAGTTTGTATCAGAGTGTCAGATGGCCTGCAGTTTCTGGAAAAGAGAGCTAAGAGAAGATAGGATGCAGAATCCAGACACTGAGGACAAGGCAATTAGAAAAATGAAAATAGCCAGACCACAAAGGTAAATAATTTATTTTCTGTTTAATGATTAGGATATGTCAGTTTATGGATTTTGTATGTGCCATTTTTATATTTTACACAGTACAGGGGAACTGCATCAGTTTATTTATCTTGTGTTGCACTGCATGCAGAGCCTGGCTTCTTGGGGTTTCAATTTAATTTTTGTCTATGAGATGGTGAAGGGCTGGGGGAAGATGCTAGAGCAGCTAAGGGGGGAATGAAAGCTGGATGGTGGATCACCAGGGAAGGAAAAATAGGGAGGATGCTAGACATGATGGGGGATGGAAAAGGTTGTATGACAGGGAGATTCTTGATGTGGGGATGGTATAGGATAGGGAGGCAGAAGAGATCTTGGACATGGAGGAGGGGGAACGAGGGAGACAGATGAGATGCTGGACAGGGAAGGGAGGGAGATAGGAGATGCTTGACATAGGAGGGTACTTGTTGATGGATATGGGTGGGAAGATGACTGATGAGGCAGAGGAAATGATGGCCTTTGTGGAGAAACTCTGGGAATAGGTGAGATACTGGATATGGGAGGGGAAAACTAGGGAAATAGAGGAGATAACAGCCATGGGGGAAACTATGGAAACAGAGATGCTGGAATGGGGTGGAGGGAGACAGACAGGAGATGTTTGATGTGAGGGGGGTTACTGGGGAGGCAAGAGAGAAGAGATGCTGGACATACAGGGTGCAACAACTGGTGAGATTGAACATTAAGGGTAGAGATAGGAAGACAGACAGAAAAGATGCTAGTAAGGGGGGGGGGATAGGGAGACAAAAGAGAAGCTGGACATGTGTTTTTGGGAGGGGGAACTAGGGAGGCAGATAGAAACTAATGAACATAGGAGAGAGAGAGAGAGAGAGAAACCCTGGATGGGGAAGGTGAGAGAGGAAAAAGATAAGATGCTGGACACGGGGGAGAGTTAGTAAAAGACTGAGCAATAAGAAGCTTGGGAATGGGAGGGATGGATAAGTGATGGGAAGCGGTGTGTAAATGCAGTAAACAGCGGGAGACTGATAACTAAATGATAAAAGAAGAAGGAAGAAAACTTAAAAGAAAGATTAGTGTTACAAATTGATATAGGTGATGACGGTGAAGACAGGAGAAAGAAGAAATGACAAGTAGACAGGTGATCCTGGTAAAAAAAGAGTTAAGAGAAGACAGAGAAAAGCAGAAACCAGAGCCAAATGATCAGAAAAATAAAATGGTCAGAAAAGAAGGTAGAAACAATGAATTATATTTTCTATTTGGTGACTGGAATGTACATCTGCCAGAACTGATGATAGATATGGCTGAGGACCAACTCAAGGTAAAACTTTGGGAGGGGACCTCAAACTCCACTAGCAAGCTGTGCTTTTTTTCAGCTTCAAGATATACACACATTGCTCTCAGACACTCATCCCTTGCACATAAACACACACACACACTGCCCCCCAAAATGCTCAGCCCCCACACTCAGGGTCGCTGTTAGGGGATGGCAATCAGGGCAATTGCCCTGGGCCCTCATGCCCAGGTCTGTCTTGGGCTGAAGGTGGCACAACCTGCAGGTGGGCTTTGAGGCCCCCTCATCAGTTTCTGCCTGGGGCCCCTGCATGTCTAACACCAGCCCTGTCCATACTGCAGATATTCAAGAACCTGTGTCAAAACTTAGTTCGAAGTCATACCTGTCAGGCATGTTGAGTACATTGAATAATGACTTTAAAAAGCAAAGATGTTTATATTTATGTTGTTTGAGTAATCATTTTATTTGATTAGTATTTGGGGTCATACGAACTTTCCTCTGCTAAAACGGGGTCACACCAGAAAAAATGTTGGGAAGCTCTGCCTTAGGCAGTCTTGGAGCCCCCGTCTATCGCAAGGGAGGGAGGACCTGTCCTAGAGCAATTGCCTTGGTTGCAACCTCTTCCCTCTGCGCCGACCCCGTTAGGTAAATATGTTGAATTCTGATTTGACTATCCAAATGCATTGCTCTTAGAAAAACGAGTTGAACTGGTTCCAGTAATTTTCGGTGGCGAACCTCGATGAACCTTTGGACCTAGGTGACTCAATGGGTGTACGCGAGCCCCATAGCCTGAAATAGACATTGGAAACGCGCCTCGGCTTGAAGTGTCATCGACGGCGATGCACGTGCCTCCTCCTTCCCCGTCAATCCCCCACGCCCAGGGAGCGCGCTTACGTCATCGGCGTGCTGACGCAGGGGTAGTTCCTGAGCGGTCTGCTACGAAGGGGTCGTGCGATGGCTTCGGGAAGAGAACCGGTCCGCTGTCGTTAGCGGCAGAGAGGCGCCATGGCCTTGCGCGGTATGGGGGGGTTGGAAGAGCGCAATGATCGGCTGCAGGAGCGGGGTCCGATCCGTAACGTGGCGGAGCCTTCGTGCGCTGGAGACCCGCTGGCGCTTCCCTGGGATCGTTTCTCCGCCTGGCTGCACTGCATCTGTGTCGTGGGGTTCGATCTGGAGCTGGGTCAAGCGGTGGAGGTAAGGAAGGGCCCGTTTCGTTCTCGTTTCGTGGACGTCCGGGCATCCCCGCAGGCGAGTCCCCTTTGGAGATTGGTTGGGATGAGGATGCTGGGAATTCCACTACACTCTGCATCTTTGATTCGCAGATTTGCATTTAGTAACCTCCGGGGGGGCGGTGCAATATGGGTCTGTAGGATTTAAAGAGAAACTGAGCCAGATTAAAAATAAAAACAAAAAAATAACGCCGCTTACTAAGCATTGATTTATTTAACACGTATGTATGCGGGAATAAAATATTGAAAGCGAATACTAGAATGCTGTGTTTAGTGAAAATAAAGTAGTAAACTAATTGCACAGTTTGATAGAAGACATTGAGAGAGAGAGTGATAAACAATGGTTGTAAAAAACGCACAAGAAGTTTATGTTCATTAGAAAGACATCACAGGGGAATAAATTTAGCCTTTGCAGCATTTGGACAGTAAATCTTGAATTTTTTGTATTGTTGGTCTGTTTTGATCTTAACATGGAACATATAATGTTCTGCAGAATGAGAGGAATGGATAAAAAGCTATTACTGAAAGTTTTCCTTTGATTGCATTTGATCTCTAAGCAGGAAAGTATAAATGCAGTAATTAAATGCATAACTCACCTGCCAGAGGAACAATAAAGGTGAAATATTTTTTGGGGTGAGGAAAATTGATTATCGACCTTATTGAGAACAGCTTTGTCCTAATAAGAGTGAGGCAATTTTAATAAGGTAGCACAGCATTGATAAAAAGTGCTTCATATCCAGGCATATACATATATTTTCTCTCTGGTTTCTTTTAGTAAACTCACCAATTCTTTCAAATTGGCCTCCCTACTATTCTGTCTCTCTGATGACATTAAGTTCTATATTCCCTTCTGAAAGGTCATGTTTTACACATATATGCTTTCTTACCCATGGAACACGCACAGAAAATTGCTGTCTCCACATCCCTTGAGAAATCTTTTTTTTCTTTCTTCAACTAAAGTTGTAAGAACACAATATTAGATAGGATACCAAATGGATAACAAAAACAATCATCATATCTCCCCCAAAGCTCAGTGCAAATTTGTTTGGAGCAGATAATGACCAACACACAGACACAATAAATTTATATAAATAAGAATTTATTTATTTATTTATTTTTATTACAATTTCTTATATACCGCACTATTCGCCATCAGTGCGGTTTACATTAGAACAAAAGACCAGAATAACAGGCTATTCGGTTTTACATAGAACAAGGATTACAAACTTGGATAATATGGGCGAACTATTTACATGATAAATCTACATGTAAGTTTACATGAAATATCTACAAAAACGGGCGTTATGACAAAGCACTATAAGTATTATGTAATTATTTTCTATGGTGGGGTTAGCTAGGTGTCATTGCTAACTGGATAGTACTTGAGGAACACGTGATGTTTAAGTGCCTTCCTGAACTGGGCTAAGTCAGTGATAGCACGAATGTTCGATTGTAGAGCATTCCAACAACTTGGGGCGTAAAATTTGAAAGCTCTTTTTGCCGTTGCCAGGGTGCATTTTGTCAAGGCTTTCGGAATCGTAAGAGTTTATTGATGTTTGTCTTCTGGGTACGTTTGGTGGAACGGTGTGAATAAGCTCTGTAAGTGAAGAGGATGAAAGACCATTGACAGACTTGAATGTCAGTAGTAAGGTCTTAAAAACAAGCCTTCCATGTATGGGGAGCCAGTGAAGCTGTTTCAGGATAGGTGTCACATGGTCGCTCCTGGAGGCCCCATAGAGGACCCTTGCTGCGGCATTCATGGCAAGTTGTAGCGGGTTCAAGGTAGATTGTGGGAGGCCTTGTAGAATGGCGTTGGCATAGTCGAAGTGAGGTAGGATTAGCGCTTGGTATATAGTCCGGAAGTCGTCTGGATCTAATAAGGAACGCAGGTGCCTGAGTGTTCGGATCTTGTAGTATATTGCTTTTACCATATCACCTATGTGTACCTTCATATCAAGACGTTGGTCCAACGTGACCCCAAGGTATCTTATTATGGCTTTTGTTTGCAGCTCTGCTTCCTTAACTCTTACTTGGGGTGGTGGAGTGAAATTGTGGTCCCTCGTGATGAAGAGCACCTCAGTTTTCTTGTGTTGAATACGGAGGTTTTGAGATTGGAGCCATTCTGAAACTGCGTCGAAACATTCTATCAGGGGAGAAAGGCATGTAAAGAAGTATGTCATCTGCATATATCAAACAGTTCACTTTGAAAGATCTGATGATATTGCAGATGGGCTGCATGTATATGTTGAACATGAGTGATGATAAGAGAGGACCCTTGTGGTACACCTTGCCTTTGATGGAAGGGTTTTGATTCTACAGCTCCGGATTTTACATGTTGCAATCTTCCAGCCAGATATGACTTACACCATTCGAGTGCAGTGCCGCAGATGCCCTTCTCTTTCAGTCGCCCCAGGAGAAGATCATGACTTACTGAGTCGAATGCTGCAGCGATGTCTAAGAAAATCAGCTCAAAACCTTGACGGATGTTATCGATGCCTGTGATTACATCATTGAAGAGGGGTATGCTAGCTATGGGTCTGTAGGAGTCGACCTCTGGGGGTCTAGTTTGGAGTTTTTTAAGAGAGGTCTAATGGATGTGTGTTTGAGTGCAGTGGGGAAAGATCCGGTTGTGAAAGATAGGTTCATCAGTCTTGTAATGAAAGGACTGAACTCCCTGCATAGCTCCTTTATCCAAAAGACTGGATAAGGATCAGTTTGAGCTGTGGTGGTGTTGAGGGATGTGATTGTGTCAATGTATTTTGCGGATGGTGTGGAGAACATAGATAGGGACATTAGGCAGGTTGGCTCTTGTGCAGTGGCTGCTGAGACCTTATCTGTCTGTAGTAGTTTGGATTGCAGGTAATCGGCATATTTTTACGGGTGAATCTCATCATGCTGCTCAGGAGAAGGTTCCTTCGATAGGGTTTTAACTAAATTGAACAGATCACGAGAATGTATTATTAGTTGCTAGACATAATATGCAATACTTTGTAGAACATTCATTGTTGCCCACAAAGGGGCCGATGTTATAAAGTGTGCTAGGCTATGCACACTGCTTAGTTTAGCTTTTGCACATAATTTTGTGTACTACTATAGGCGCCCTACGTAAAGCAAATTTTGTATAGGAGCTAACTGAGGAAAAGCTCAAGTAGACAGCGCACGACTTTTTTAAAAGACCTGAAGGCATAGCGCAAGGTTTTCTAACACTGAGGCATAAATGCAAGGTCTGAGGAGGAATAAAAGATTAGTTAATTCTTCTGCAGTCAGCATTACTGAGGATTTCATGCCTGGGTTTTTTTTTTTTTGTTTGTTTTTAATTGCAAGAAAATGGGACCTGCAACTTTGAGTTCATTGGAGGAGATAGGCCAAAAAAAAGACAGACTGAGCAGCTGAAGGGGAGGTCTGCTGGACTGTTGATAGATGCAGTATAAAAAAATGTTTATGCACAGAACATCATTCCAACAAGTGCCTATAATGTATGCACTTGCAACTCTGTGTACCGATTAAATATTGCTGATTATAGCAAAAATTGTATCGGCACTTGCATGTACTGGAATGCTCTACACAAAAATACTATTGTGATTACCAATATTGTATGTACAGAATAGCATTCCAGCACATGCCAATACAATTTTTGCTATATCAGCAATATTTATCTGTGAACGGAATTGCATGTGCATAGATTATAAGTATATCTATGCATATATTACTCAGAGTACTGATACAGTCATTTTGTATGCAAAGTATAGCTCCTGTTAGACCCATGTGCACATGCTGTTGGTGTGCTCTTCCATATTAGTGTACATTTGTGTGCACAACTTCATTGCATGTTGTTTGGTTATCGTATTAGGGAGTACATTTATGCTTGCATTAGGAAACTGTGTGCTGAGTTGTAGAGCTTGGCTCTAACAGAAGGTTACTGCTTTGTCTCCAAGGATGGGGTAAAAGTCCCACATGAAACTGTAGCATCTGAAACGATGGTATAATTGAAATATAATGCTGCAATCATCAAACTTTGTTTCATGTTAAATGCAAGCCTTGTTTCTAGTATTTTTTTAACTTAAGAATTTGAAAAGATCTTTGATCAGTAGGGTGAAGGTGTCATCAACTTGCGGATATCCTGGAAGCAGTGGCATTGTTTGTACAAATTGCAGTATAATGCTTTTGGTTTTCTTCACGTGTCCTTTTCTGGAAAGAATGATGAACAGTAGGTGGATTCCTTACTTGAGTCAATAAAGAATCTTGGCTTTGGATGGATTCCAGTTTGTCATTCGAGAGTTGCATTTTGTGTTCAGTCACGTCAGCATTTGTTTGTGTATGGCTTGCCAGGTGAAGAACCAGGAACAGGACCTCAGAAAACACCCACAAACAGGAAAAGAAGCGAGGGGCATCTTGAACAATTTTCAGAAGACTGTGTTTGTGAGGAACTAGCTAAATTAAAGTAAACAAAGCGATGGGATACACCCTAGAATACTGAGGGAACTTGGAGACGTTCTAGCAGCTCCACTGACTGACCTTTTCAATGCATCGTTGGAGTTGGAAGTGGTGCCAAAGGACTGGAAAGAGGCTCATGTGGTCCTTTTGCACAAAAGCAGAAGTAAGGATGTAGTTGAAAACTATAGGCCGGTTAGAATTATTGGAAATTCTGCTGAAAGAGAAAATAGTGAGGTTTCTGGAGTCCAGCAGATTACAGGATCTGAGGCAGCATGGATTCACCAGAGGCAGGTCTTGTCAGACAAATCTGATTTCTTTGACTGGGTTGCCAGGTAGTTGGACCGAGGGAGAGCCCTAGATGTAATGTATTTAGATTTCAGTAAAGCCTGTGACACCGTTCCTCATAGGCGACTTATAAACAACTGAGCACCCTTGGGATGGACCCTAATGTTACTGCTTGGGTTAGAAATTGGTTGAGTGGGAGGCGACAAAGGGTACAGATAAAAGGAGCGCACTCTGAGGAGAAGGAAGTTACCAGTGGTGTGCTCCAGGGATCTGTCCTTGGTCCGATTCTTTTTAACATCTTTGTTAGTGATATAGCAGAAGGGCTGTCTGGTGGGCTTTGCCTCTTTGCGGATGATACCAAAATCTGCAATAGAGTAGACTCCCAGGAAAGTGCAGATAGCATGAGGAGGGATCTAGCTAAGCTTGAAGAATGATATATAATTTGGCAGCTGAGATTTAATGTTAAAAAATGCAAGGTCATGCATTTGGGCTGCAGCAACCCAAGGGAGCAATATAATATAGGGGGTGAAATAATTTGGTCCACTAAAGAAGAACGGGACCTGGGAGTGGTTGTGTCTGATCTTAAAGTAGCTAAACAGGTAGAAAAGGTGACAACAAAAGCCAGAAGGATGCTTGAGTGCATACGGAGAGGAATGGCCAGCAGAAAACAGGAGGTGATAATGCCTCTGTATAAGTCTTTGGTGCAACCTCATTTGGAGTATTGTGTGCAATTCTGGAGACCGCACCTTCAAAAGGATATAAACAGGCTGGAGTCGGTGCAGAGGGTGGCTACTAAAATGATTAGTGGTCTTCATTATAAAGCATATGAGGACAGATTTAAGGATCTTAATATGTACACCTTAGAGGAAAGGTGGGATAGAGGTGATATGATTGAGACATTTAAATACCTCCATGGCATAAATGCACAGGAGGAGAGCCTTTTTTTGATTGAAAGCAAGCTCTGCATGAGGGGACATGTGATGAGGGTGAAAGGGGATGATTCAGGAATTATATGTGGAAATATTTCTTTACGGAAAGAGTGGTGGATCTGTGGAATAGTCTCCCAGTGGAGGTGGTAGAGATGAGGACAGTATCTGAATTCAAAGCAGCATGGGACAGACAGAGGATTTCTAAAGGGAAAAAAGAGGAATGTTGTAATGGTTGATATGGAAGGACAGACTAGATAGGCCATGTGGTCTTTTTCTGTCATGTTTTTAATGATGTTGCCTCTCTATGAAAAATCTAATATTAGTGGTTGAGGCTCCAATAATTGCAAATTTAGATTATTTTAAGTTAGTGTGTATTGGTCTTGCTAAACTTATTTTGAGAAACTTCTGTTGGTGCAAAATATCGCTTTTAGGTCATTGATGTCTTCAACACTGGGCTCATGTTATTCCCTTATGGAAGAATTGCTTACCAAATGAATTTCATTGGATATTCAAACTACTAATATTAACATTCAAAATCAGACATGGCTTAGGCCCACAATATTCAGCAGAGCAGATGTCATCCTACGTGCCTACACATAATCTGCAGTCCTTGGGAAATGATCATTTATGTACCAGTCCCAGAGATACATTAGTGATTTGCAGCATTCTAGCAGTAGAGCCTTGTCAGTGTTACAGGACAGTATGCTTGTCTTTATCTTTCTATAACAGAATTTCTGTGTTTTCTCAAACACATGGTTCTTTTGCCAGGTGTTTGGAGTTTTATTGGAATTAAGGATTCCTACTGTAGGTAGCTATTGACTTTTTGGGATATGAGCAATATTATTTGATTTATTTTATTCAGATTTATGGAATAAGTTTGTAGTTTTTATTGCACTAGCATGTTAATAGAGGAGCACTATATTTTATTGTGTTCTTTCAGTGAATCTTATGGGAGCAGTTTCTCCCTGGTAAAATTTGACTACTAATATTCGCCATAATATTTGCATTATACCAAAGAGAGCTTACTTCTGAAGTTCATAAGATGCAACATGCGTAGGCAACTTGTCAAGACCTGATTTGGAAATTTCTTGTTAGACAATTCAGATTCATTTCTTTGACTGGGCGTTCAGAGAGCTGGATCAAGGAAGAGCACTTAGATTTAAGCAAAGCCTTTGACACTTTTCTGTATAGGTGACATATAAATAACTTGAGCATCATATGGATGGAATCTAAAGTGGTCTACTGGGTTAGGAACTGGTTGAGTGCAAGACAGAGGGTACAGGTAAATGGAGCTCATTCTGAGCAGAAGGACATTTCCAGTGGTGTGCCGCCTGGATTTGTCCTTGGTCCAATTATTTTTAACATTTTTGTAAGTGATATTGCCCCTCAGCCCAGTGGCGCTCAATGGCCCGGAACCGCTTTTCCACTCCCCCTCCGTCACGCCACTCAAAGACCTGCCGCAATTGGGCAGCCTGATAGTACCTAGCCAAGTTTGGGACCCCCAATCCCCCCGCTTCCCGAGACGCATACAGTACCCGTCTGCTCACCCGCGGCCGTGACTTCCCCCAGATAAACGCGAAAACCTGGTTCTGCAAAGTCCGGAGGGATCCTGCCGGGATCCCCACTGGAAGCGACTGAAAAAGATAGAGCAGGCGCGGCAGCAGGTTCATCTTCACCACCGCCACCCTACCCAACCAGGAAAGTTCCACCGCCTGCCATCGCCCCATATCCCTCTGCAGCTCCTGGAATAATCCCGGGTAATTGGCCTTGTATAATCGCAGGGGGTGCGCCGTAATCTGCACACCCAAATACCGTATCGAACCCTTCGCCCACCTAAAGGGGAAGGAGCTTCGCAAGCTGGCCACCACGGTCGGGTCCAATGAAAGTGACAGAGCCTCTGTCTTATCCCAATTTACCTTAAACCCAGATAGGTGCCCATACCGTTGAAGCTCACCCATCAGTATGGGGAGGGACACTATGGGGCGGGTCACGGCAAACAGGACGTCGTCTGCAAAGAGTGCCATTTTATGCTGTTCCGTGCCGACAGGTATTCCCGAGATGTCCCCGTTAGAACGAATGTGCGCCGCCAGGGGCTCCATGACCAGGGCAAACAACAATGGGGAGAGCGGGCATCCCTGGCGAGTGCCCCTCCCAAGGGGAAAAAACCTCCGAAAATCCACCATTAACATTCACCGCCGCCACCGGCGCTGCGTAAAGTGCTTGAATCCAGGCCCTAAACCGGGGTCCCAGGCCCACGTGCTGCAGCACCCCCTGTAGGAAGGGGAAGCTGACCCGGTCAAAGGCCTTTTCTGCATCAATGGAGAGGAACATGGCTGGGTGCTGGACCTGCCGCGCCAGCCACCCAAGCTGGATCACTCTCCGAATGCCATCAGCCGGCTGTCTCCCCAGGATGAACCCCGATTGATCCGGATGGATCAGATCCGGCATGTACGGAGCTAAACGCAAGGCCAGTACTTTAGATAAAATCTTAACATCGATATTCAAAAGAGAAATGGGACGATAGGACCCACACACCGCTGGGTCCCGGCCTGGCTTAGGTAACACCACGATTGCGGCTTGAGCCATGGAGGGTGGCAAGGCTTCCCCCCGCAGGACAACATTAAACACCCGCACCAACAGGGGCGCCACCGTCTCCCCCATTACCTTATAAAAGGAGCCCGTGAACCCGTCCAGGCCCGGAGCCTTCCCGGGGACCAAGGCCCTAATGGCACCCTGCACCTCCTCCAACGTAATATCAGCCTCCAGGGCGTCGCCCTCACCCTCGCCCAACCGAGCGCTGCCTTTCCCTGCATTCTCCAGGTATCTGGCCATCTCCTCCCCCCCTCCCGGAGCCTCTGCTGCATAAAGCTTCTGGTAATAAGTTTTAAAGCAGTCGCGGATCTCTTCTGTCTTATAAAGCAATTTATCCCTAGGCCCTTTAATTTTGGCAACCATGCGCTTCTGCCGCTGATCCCTAAGTTTATTAGCCAAGAGCCGCCCGGACTTATTGTCAAATTCATAGTATCGTTGCCCAGCCCTATCCATCTGACTAGAAATCTTTTCCAAATGGAGGGCATTCAACTGTCTACGAGCCTCCTCCATCTGGCCACGTACTGTCCGTCCCCCCGTCCGTTTATGCTCCCTCTCCAAAGCTATCAAACGCTCCTGGAGTAGCCTCTCAGCTTCAGCCCTCTGCCTTTTCCGCCGCGCCCCCATCTGGACCAGGTGACCCCGCACCACCGCCTTAAGCCCATCCCAAAGTATACCGGTCATGACAGCGCCATTATCGTTAAGGGCCATATAGTCCAAAATCACCTCTCGTAGCTTCGAGGCCGCTCCCCCCTCCCGCAGCAAGTAATCATTCAAACGCCAAAACGTCCGCTTTCCGCTATCCCCGGGGCCCCCCAGCATGACCTGCACCGGGGCGTGGTCTGACCAAGTCACCGGCCCAATACTCGCCCCTTCCAATCGGTCCCCCCAAAAACTATCACCCATCACATAGTCAATACGGCTATAGGAGCCATGCACTGAGGAGAAAAATGTATAGTCCCGAACCGAAGGGTTCGCCAACTTCCACAGGTCAGTTACCCCCAAGTCCTTCATCCACTTGCTAAGCTCCCTTCCCCCTCCCACCCCCCCCCCAGGACTCCCCCTTGTATCGTCCAATGCGACATTACAATCTCCCCCTACCAACACCCTCCCCTGGACCTTCCCCCCCCAACCAGGAGCCAAGCTCCCTCCAGAAGACCCCCTTACTAGAGTTAGGGCCATAGACAGAAACTAAGGACACCTTATCCCCCCCCAAATCACCCACCACTACCACCGCTCTCCCATCCGCTTTCTGATATATTTGCTCCACTGTAAGAGGTACCCCCTTGCCCCACCAGAATTGCTACCCCCCCCTTTCTTCCGTCCCCCCTCCTCAGCCGCAAAGTACCCCTGATAAGTCCCCGAGCGCATAAGCCTCTCATCAGCTTTTCGCAAATGCGTTTCCTGAAGAAAGGCTATCTCCCACCGCCGTGCCCTAAGCTCCTTCCACAGCAATTTACGCTTTTGGGGGGAGTTCAGACCCCGCACGTTAAGGCTCCCAACGATCATGCCCGACGCCATAGTGCTTGTTCACCCCACCCGTCAAGCCCACTGTACGCACTCCAAACCTGCTGACCCTCCCACCCCCCCTCCCCACCCTCACCCCCCCTATGACCACAGACCCTGCGTCCGTCCTCCATCGAGGAAGTGGCTCTCCCCAGGACGCTGCCCCTCCCTGCTCCCCGGCCTACCCTTCCCCCTCCCCACTACCCCCCCCCCTACTCTCCCGCACCAACCCTTTCGCCCCTATCCCTCCACCCTCAAAACAAGGCAATAATAAACATTCCACTAAGCACAGCAAACACTACCCCAACATTCAACATAGCATAATTCCCCTCCCGTCCCCCTCCCCCAACCCGCCAGCACCCAGGGGCATCACAACCCCTTCACTGTCCCGGGTCCACAGAATTCAAAACACATGTCTTAGGCCACTGAGCGCGATCACCCAGTGCCATTGGATGAGCCTCCCGACGGGCCGGCGGGAGTATCTTCTACCTCTGCTTCGCCAGATCGCCGCCTCAGGCGTTGGCCCCGCACGGGCACTCTTTCCCACACTGATCGCCGCTCCTTGCCAGCGGCAGCGCCCGCGTCCACACTCAGCTCCGGGAGCCTAGGGGCCCCCTCTTTACGCAAAATGTTCCAGGCGTCCTCTACTGTCCGGGCCCGAAAGCTACGGCCATTAACATCGAACATCAACGCAAACGGGAATAACCACCGATATCGCTTCTTCTCTCCTTGCAAATAGGAGGTCACTGGTTTCATCTCGCGCCGCCGTTGAAGGGTTGCAGCCGAGAGATCGTGGAACACCTCCACTTTCTGACCCTCCCATTGAAATGTCCGGCGGGCCGCAGCCACTCGCATCACTTGTTCCTTCACCATGAACGATCCCAAACAGGCCACGATATCCCGGGGCTGCCCTCGACGAGCCGCGCCCAAAGCCCGATGGGCCCTCTCGACTGCCACCTCAGTAGCCTCCGCGGCCGTTCCGCGCTCCAGCAGAAAATTACAAAGTCTCTTCACCACCGCCGAGGCATCACCAAAGGCTTCCGTCTCGGGCAGACCCCGCACTCTCAGATTGTTCCGCCTGGAGCGATTCTCCAGGTCCTCAAGTTTATCGCGCATCAGCCCCTGGTCTAAAAGGCACTGCTGCAGACGGGCCTCCATCTCAGAGTCTTTCTCGTCTCGGCGTTCCGCCTGTTCCTCCAGGGTCTCTACGCGACCGCCAAGGTCTCTCACTTCCTCCTTAAGGGTGCCCAGGGTCTCCTTTAGTTCAGTCCTCATCACTCCCAGGTCTCGTCTGAACGAGCGCATCCAACCCCAGAGATCGCCACGGGTGCAGGCGTCCCCAGCACGCTCTAGCTCTCCCTCCATTTCCTCGGCCAGCTCCTCGTGGACCTCGGCCTCACAGGCCGACTTCTCATTTTTGGCGGCATAGGAGGACTGGAACCGGGCCAATTTTTTGGTAACCGACATCTTACCACCTCCGCACCACGATGCCACCAAATAGCCGTTGAGGGGGAAAGGCTGACCGCTCAATTTCACCTCTAATGCTGCGTCCCAACGGGAGCTCCAAACTCAGGCAGCCATCTCCGAGGTGACGTCACTTCCTCTCCGAATCATTTCATTTTAAATTGGGATATAGTTTTTGCTGCCCTCGTAGAGCTTGATTTACTAAGATGTTTCCCCTGTGTCAGTGGGGGAAGGAAGATTAGCAAATCAGGCATTCAGTGAGCCCTGCTCATTCCATATATCCTAAATACAATTATGGTACATTGAAAATACCATTAAAATGTGTATTTCCTTTAGTTTTTATTTTTCAGTACAGTTTCCTTTTTAAGTAATCTTCTGTAAGTTTGGGCTTGTGTTGTCAGTTTTCCAGATTCCCTTTTATCCAGTTAATTGGCAGTCCTTTTTCTTTTCTTTGAAATGCGTATTTTTTTTTCTTTTTACAAACTGCCCAGAGTTGACATTATAGACTTGCCTTACAAGGCATAAGTTCAGCTGCTTCCCATTGCAGATTTAGAACATTAGCCATGCAATATTTGAAGTTCTCTGTAGTCTAGTTGTGCAAGTTAAATTCTGTCCTGAAAGACCATGTCATTCAGAATGTTCTTAGCAAACTGGAAGAGATCGTGAAGTCTGCTATTCTAGTCCTGAGTAGACAGCCTGTTTAATTTATTTTTCTGGAAATTATTGCAGATATCCTGAGAGTATCCCATTCGTCGGCTGGCGGATGGCATGACACCTTATTTTGTATTTATTTTGTAAGTGGGCGATCACGACTTTCTGTGGGTAAGAAGTCTTTCTTGGAAAAGTGCCCATGGTTAAAAGTCCCTGAATATTATTTATTTTATTTTGTTTTAAACAATAATTTGGCTGTATAAAAGTATATTCAATTCTAATCTGAAATAATGCTATGGTTGGAAGCTGCAGTATTCCAACCTGATAGGGCTCTACTTTGGAGCATCCGTGTTTTGTAATGACTAGGCAACAGCAATGATGTAACATTTTAAAATTGTTTTATTTCAAATCATTTTTATTGATATTATTAGGCATGCCACAAAATCAACAACACAAATATAACCACAGGATATTAGTACAGAAGTCCGCTACTAGACAAAGATCGCAAGATGATCCACAATGATGGCAACTCTTCCCTCCCCCCATCCCCCCCCCCATTCCTCCCCCATTCCTCCCCCCCCCACCCACCCCACCGCACGGACAGATCAACCAAGTTACAGGTAAGTACCAATAGTCCATTATAGCCACCACCACAAACCGCCCAGTATCAATATGTTCGGCTCCGCCACACCCTCTGGGGGGCATATAAGTTACCTACCCCACACAGTCCAGAGAAGCACGTAGCAAGGTAAAGTCCCCCTAATCAAATGTTCAAGATCAGGGCACGCTCGCCAGGGGAGAGATGAAAAATAAAGGGGGACCACAACGCCATGAACCTATCCCAACAGTTGCCCCCTTTCTGCCGTGCCGTCATTTTTTCCAGACGGAGCAGGTCAAACATCGCAGATTCCCATAGCCCAAGAGTAGGAGGGGAGACCTCAACCCAGTTATGTAGCAAAGACTTCTTGGCAATAAGAAAGCCCCGCTCAGACAAGGACCTATACGCCACTGGAGGCCCCCCAGGACCCAACTCCCAACTGTGAAAGAGGCAAATCTCCCGATGAGCTAGAAGTTGAACAGCCAGCCACCCCTCAATCCGGCGACAGACCTGTATCCAGAATGCCTGAACCAAGTGGCATCCCCAAAATTTATGCAGAAGGGTACCCGGCTCTCGACCACACCATCCACATAGGGCAGAGTTTTTTAGTCCCACATGGCAGGCCCAAATATCACATTGTATACGCTCTCCACAAAAATTTATATTGAAGTTCCTGTAGATATACCCAATCAGGCCCTTTCGCAATCCCCACAAAGGCCAAACGTAGCAGATCCGGTGTCATCGCTTCCACCCCATCCTTTTTCCATCGTTCACTCAAACTCAGAAGGTAAGTATCTCCTCTACTGGGCCGCAATAACGTCCTACACGCCTCCTCTCCTCGTTGGTTTTCCGCCAATCTTCCCAAAATAAGCCGTGGAGTGTCCTTCTCCACGCCGGTACGGGTGGTCATAGCCCGCATTAAGCCCTGCCAATAGTGCCGCACTTGCAGATAACCATAGAAATCATGAGTAGGCAGGTTATAGCGCCGCTGGAGGCACTGGAAGCTATCCATAGTGTGGCCATCCTCCATAAGTAGGTCCCCCAAACAGACTACCTGTCGGCGCTCCCAACCTCGAAACACATTCATTCTAGAGAAGCCGGGGGTAAAATTTGGATTCCCCGTGAGTGGAAGCAAGGGCGACCCGGTGCAGTTCCAGCCAAAACGCCGTGAGAGGGCTCTCCACGCTGCACGCAGAGTGCCTAAGTACTTCCCCCCCCCCCCCTCCCCATCCCGGAGCGCCGCCGGCAACCTGCTCATCTGAAGAACATAGAGACGATGGTACGGCTCCACTATCTCGTCAAGATGCCTCACCAGTGTTCCTCCCCCATCACCCTCCAAAAGGGCCTCCACATGTTTAGTGACGTACCGGAGATTATAATTGCGCAAGGAGGGTAGCTCCAGGCCCCCCTCTTCCCGCCTACTCATAAGGGCCTGCAGGGGAATGCGAGATCGTTTACCTCTCCACAAGAAACCTATCAAACCAACTTCAAAACGCTTCCAGTCAGCCGCCGATATCCAAAGGGGTAGCATGCGTAAGACGTACAGCCATCGGGGGAATTCAACCATGACATAAAGTGCAATTCTCCCTCTCAGGGATAAGGGAAGACACCGCCAACCCTGGAACGTGTGCAAACTCCGGGCCAGGAGCCCAGGGATATTTACTTGATATAAACAGTCAGGTCGATCAGGCAGATGGATCCCAAGATATTTAATCACTCCATTTGCCCAAACCAGCGGAAATTCCCCCTCCCACATCGGTCGTACCTTGCCCCCCACATCCAGCACCACAGATTTCAACGCATTGATTTTCAAACCCGTAAACTTGCCAAAATGCCTTATCAAATGAAGCAAGCGATGGAGAGAGGCGGGCACGGACGTCAGACATATCAGCATGTCATCGGCAAAGGCACTTATTTTCATTTCTTCGCCTCCCAATCGAATACCCGAAATCCCCGGATCCCGCTGGATGGCCTGAAGTAAAGGCTCCAACGCAAGAACAAAAAGCAGAGGAGACAGCGGGCAGCCCTGACGCGTGCCTCTCTCTAAGATAAACGGCTCCGAAAAGGTTCCGTTGACACCCACCCTAGCCGAGGGCTGAGCATACAGCGCTCTGATCCATTGCACAAAAGGCCCCTGAAACCCAAAACCGGGCAGCACATGCCAAAGATAACCCCAAGCCACTATGTCAAAGGCCTTCTCGGCATCAAGACTCACCAAGAGTAGAGCTTCATCCCGGTGTATACAATGATCCATTCCCAGTAACAGTTTAGACAAGTTCCGGGAGGCCTCCCTACCCTGTACAAAGCCCACCTGTCTTGGGTCAATAAGTCTCGGCAGGATCGGGTTAAGTTGGGATGCCAATATAGAGGCCAAGATTTTCATATCGCAGTTAATAAGGGAAATAGGCCAGTAAGAGGCCGGGTCCAAAGTGTCCTTGCCGGGCTTTGGGATGACCGTAATGTCCGCGCAATGCATGTCTCTGGGGAAGATACCAGCAATGCGGGCATCTTCATACATCACCACCATAGACTGCGCCAACCGCGAAGCTAGCATTTTATAGTATTCAATGCTAAACCCATCGGGGCCCGGGGCCTTATGAGATTTGCCACTCTTAATCCCCTGTACCACTTCCTGCACCGTCAGCGGCGCATTAAGAACTTGCAAGTCTGCCTCAGTAAGCTGTGGTAAGGATTGCGCGGCCAAAAATTCCACCCCTGCCGCATAATCTCGCGCCTCCTCACTATAGACCTGAATAAAGAACTTGCGGAAAATCTCAGCTATACGCTCTGGCTGATGAAACAAGGCTCCGGCCTCCCCTCGCAACACAGGGATAAACCGGGCCCCGCGAGGATCTCGAACAAGCTTGGCAAGTAACGTGCCCGACCGATTACCATAGCGATAGAGACGATGACGGTAGTATTGCATAGACAGGCGCGCCCTACTCTCAAGTAAATCGTTCAATGCCGCCTGCGTACGTATGTATTCCTTCTGCATCTTCTCGTCCCTGCCTTTCCCCAACCGGCGCTGAAGGGCACTCAATGTGCGTTCCAACACCAAGAGGCTGCGATCCAAGTGCTTACGCCGCGCCAATGTATAGGATATAATGGCTCCCCTCAACACCGCTTTGCTGGCTTCCCAGAATAATAAGGACGGGCATTGTGGGAGGTCATTAAAAGAGACATAGTCATCCCATTGTTGTTCCAGATATTTCCGAAAAGCCTCATCCTCCCAGAGATAGGCGGGAAAGCGCCATCCCCTTCGTGTGGGCCCCTGGGCGTCCCACACAATCCAGATGGGACCGTGGTCAGATACCACGACAGGATCGATACCCGCCTGTGATACCCGTGAAAAGCTACCCTCATTAATCAGGATGTAGTCAATACGGGACCATGTAAGGTGTGCCCGCGATTGGTGCGTGTATGCACGCTCTCCAGGATGTAGGACTCTCCATACATCTATGAGGTTTCCCATTCTACATAAGTACCCCACCCCCTTTTTGGTCCATGAACCGGCTTGACTCTGTTGGGATTTGTCCAGGCATGGGTCATGGGGACAATTAAAGTCTCCTGCAATAATTAACTTAGTCTGGCCATGATTGTGCACTAAACGCAGGAGTCGTTTATAAAATGCGTGATCGTATACATTAGGAGCATATACATTCAACAACCACACAGGCTCATTATATAATTTAGCATGCAGTAAAATAAAGCGCCCGTGTGGGTCCGCCTCAATGTTACTCACTTCCAAGGGCACACCCTTTTTTACTATGACCACTACACCTGCTTTCTTCGTGCCTGAGTCCGCCCCGTATGCGTTCGCTACCCAATCCCTAGCAAGTTTACGATGTTCCAAGGCACTTAAGTGCGTCTCTTGCAACAAGGCTATATGCACGCCCTTCCTCTTAAGCGTTTGCAAAATTTTGGTACGTTTTAATAGGGGAATCTATCCCACCCACGTTCCAGGAGACAATCTTAACCTCAGGCATAGCACCCCATCATCAGAAGAGTCAGTAGTTTATACAAATGTATGTGGCGCCAGGGGTGCCCAGCCTCACCCCCAGAACCAAGGCAACATATTACCCCCACATTATCCTTCCCATCATGGGCGTTGGTAGCCTTCTTACCTGTAGCCAATGCCACCCTTCTAAGGCATCCCAGGGCCGTGCTAGTCCCCTGGGGGCTCTCCCCTCCCCTTCCTCCCAAACCTACCCCTCCCTCCCCTCCCCCCACATTTACATGCACTCCACACCCCCCCTTCCCTACCCCCCCTACATCCAACTCTCTGAAACCAATTAGTCACCTTTGTACATGCACACCACCCATCCATACCTACCCAATATACACACTCTTGCAAACACACATTCTCCCCCCTCCCATGAGAAAGCCCACACAGTTCCCCCGGCACCCCAACAGATAAAAATATAAGCATAACAACATAAGCAAAAACAACTTCAACAATCCCTCCCCTCACCCCCCCAGAACCCAACATCTCACAATCACACAGTCTTGGAACCCAAGACTCTCCCAAAGGGGAGACAGATCACCGTCCATAGCACCTCCGGGCCACCAACACACTAAGCCAGTTCATCAAAGCAGGGCAACTGTCAGTGTCTCAGGCTCTGATCCTCTGGTCCTCCGCACCGAGATCGGAACAATAAGGGCGGCCATGCGGCCAAGACCGCGTATCCGCGTGTGCACTTGCCGCACATAGTACAAGTCGCTGATGACAGGCACCGCCAAGTATGTGCCCATATAAGCTCTGTAATAGGCCCCGCTCATCAGCATTTCTTCATGGAGTCGCTGTAGGCGACGCAGGCTGGGACAGTTGAGCCACGAATTTGCGAGCATCCTCCGACTTGAGGAAAGTATGCGTAGTGCCCTTGTGAAAGATCTTTAATACCGCCGGGTACACCAAAGCAAAGCGCACTCCTTTTTGCACCAGCGTCGAGCAAATGGGGGAGAATTCTTTACGCTGGGCGGCTAGCGCTGCAGAATAATCCTGGAACAGTAGCACCACTGTGTTATCCAGTTTCAAATCCCGTCGCTTCCGGTACGCCTGCAACAGGGCCGCTTTATGCTGGAAATTTAGCAGTTTCGCCAAAATAGGCCGGGGGCGGCTACGGCTCTCTAACCTTTGCCCCAACCTATGGGCCCGTTCCACTTTAATCTGCCCCAGCAAATTCGTGAGACCCAGCTCCTTTGGTAGCCAGTCTTCAAAGAGTTGGACCAACTGTTCATCCGCCCAGGACTCAGGCACTCCCACTAGTCTGAGATTGTTCCTACGGGAACGATTTTCCAGATCGTCGACCTTTTGTATTAAGGCCTCAATCTGTTTCTGCTGCACTCGGGCGCTCTTCTCCAAGGCCAACTCACCCTCCTCCAAGGTGGTCACGCGATGTTCCACCTCATCCATGCGGCGAGTGAATTCTGAAAAAGTGTCCCCCATGTCTTGAAGTTTCTTGAGGACATGATCAAATTTTGGCTCCAGTAATTTTACCACCTCATGAGCCACGTCCTCCGAGCTAGTCTCCCCCCTGTCGGTATCGGGGGAGCTAGGCATACTTCCTGCTCGGGCCGCAGCAGCCATTTTAGTCTCCCTTGTGCTCGAGAGTTTGTCTTTCTTAGCGGCCGCTCTCATGGTCTCCCGGGGCGATTTAAGACGTCCAAATCACTCCGCACTTGCACCCAAATACTAGGATTCAGTACCCAAGCGTCGGTGCTCGCCACTTGATGATAAGTGCCGGTTAAATAGTAATGTTTTGCTGGCGGCCCGGGAGCACGACGAGGAAGCTCCTCACCTGCTCATGTGCTCACGTGATCCCTCTTTAAAATTGTTTTAAAGCATGCTTGCTCATCGGCATCTCCCCACTCCACCTCCCCCCCCCCCCCCAACACCAGCACCACCACAAGCCCTTTTCAGCTCCTTTAGTGATTCTTTGACAAATTGCTGGATGGGAAGGATTGTGAGACCTACGTCAGCAATGTCCTAGATGCCTTTATCTCCCCATAATATCCTTGAGTAGCTGATTTTGTACTAAATCTGTTTTTCAAGTATTTAAAACAGTTGTAGAAAAAGGAGAGATGTTACGACTAAAGAATAAGAGTCTTAAAAAGTGGGAACCCGTGCCCAGTTATGAAAGCTTTTATTTAGTGTTGCTCTGGCTAACAGCCTACAGAACTGTCTGCTCTGGTTACTGTTTTAAAAGACTCTGAGCCATCTGTGTGTGACCTCAGCAAGTGCCTTAAGAAAGTACTTCTCTGCTAGTGTAAAGGTAAGACATGTAGGTATAGAACTAGATTTCTGGGTATAACAGTTTGTAAGACTTGTCATTCTGTTTTGAGGGGGAGATGGAGAAGGGGGCGTTAATGAGAGGCTGAGAGAGAGATGGGGAAATGGAAGGACTAGGATGGGGGATATTGGAAGGTTGTAGGTAGAGGAAGTAAAAAAAAAAAGGAGATTGGGGGCTGAATGGTGAGGAGGGGTAAAACTAGAATGGATAGAGAAGCAAAAACATAAACGGAAGAAAGCTGAAAATGAAAGGTCAATGTCAGAGATGTGTGTATGGGAGGAAGTGAATACTGGAGGGAAAAAAAAGAAATAGCAAATGGACAGGAGCCCCTGGAGACAGAATTAAAATAAGGCAGACAGAGGAAAGCAGAAATCGGAGACTGGGGGGGCATGTTTACTAGTTAACATGCGTTAAGTGCTGACACGGCCCATTCATTTCTGTGGGCCACTGCAGCACTCTATTTATTTATTTATTTAACGTTTCTTATATACCGCCTTTCATGATATCAAGGTGGTTTACACTGAACAGGGCATTATAACGTGGAGATAACCCTCCATTGCCCATGTTCCCTGTAAATAGTTAACTGGCTTGCCCAAGACCACAAGGAGCACCTGTGGGACTAGAAACCCCTGACCTTTTGGCCCAAGGTTGCTGTCCTCTAGTGGGATTTGAACCCCTGACCTTCCAGCCTGAGGTAATTTGCCCCAACCACTAGGCCACTCCTCCCCTAAATACCTATTAACTTTATTTAACGTACATTAACCTTTAGTAAACATGCTTCTAGGAGTGAGATGATTAGAAAGATAAAATGGCCAGAGAAAAAGGTAGAAAAACAAATATTTGATTTCCCTTTAGTGATGCAAATATACAGTGTTTTGGAATTTAGTCTGTCTATGTATTGTGCACAGTATAGGGGGAAATGCGGCGCTGCTTCTTTCTCTGGCGGTGCGCTGCATGCAAAATGCGGAGTTTTGTCTACATATGTCTATTTTTAGTTTTGTAGTAATTTATCCTGTACTTGCTGAGGGTCTCTCTGTATTCCATATGTGTTACTGAGACCAGGCATTCTTTTCAGGGTCCAATATAAGATTTTGGCACCCATAGGCAAGACCCAGATAGCAGATCACATTGATCGAGGCTGGAGAGCAGGGTGTCAGAAATTCCCAAGATTAGCAAGCCAAAAGAAGAGAAGGTAGCCATAAAGCCGCAGCAGTACCCCTTTGTAGATACAGAACTTGTTAACGGAAATTTTCCTTTGTAGGTTCTTTATCCTGAACATTCAAAGCTGACTGATAAAGAGGTAGGTGCAATTAAAAATGTTTGACCACTTTTTTTTTTTTTTTTTTAATTTGCTTTTAGAAGATTTGTAATGCTACATCTTGTTTTTTATTCTTTTAGAAAACCAATATTTGCTATTTATCTTTTCCAGATTCAAATTCAGGTAATTGTCTTTGTTTTCAATGCATGTCAACGAACGGAAAATGCAGTCTTTTGAAACAATGGCTGTGTAATAAATTGGTTCTGAGAATTCAAAATGTTTGCAAATTGAACCTTTATGAAGAGTATATAATTACTGATTCCAGATTTCATGCAAGACATATATAAACAAGGGCCGGATAATAAATGCCAGTTTTTACCAAGATGTGAGAGGGCTGTTGCGTGCTTCTTTGTCTCTTATAAATCATAAAGAAGTTTAGCCCAGTACAGTGACGCAGCATCCTGACCCTGCTAGAATGGTCACTGCGGTTATGCTATTAGCAGAGATATATGGTTGTCAAGAGATAAAACGCTTTAATAGAACGCATTACATAAATATAGGATATTAGAAAGAGAATACTAGATAATAAACTTTAGTAAACATGCTCCTGTATGTTGCACAATTTGTTAATGGGTAGTGTGAGGTTTAGCGTATGCCAAATGTGCATGGTAAAGTTTACCGCATGCCAAAACTGTGGCTGTGCTAAAAATCCCAGGCTGACCATGTAGCGCTGGTTGGGGTGGCGACTGGGCAGTTTGGGAGGGGAATATCACGGTTAGCACGGGCCTCTTTAACCCATGCAGGTTGCAGTTAGTGCAGGGTCATATACCGACACCTCAATGGGTGGCATTAAGTGCACCCGCATTGATTGCGCCAAACGGCACAGAGTGGGGATAGCGTAGCTACATGACAGCATGCCAGGCACACCTCCATTTTTATAGCACACTGCCAGGCACACCTCCACACTCATTTTTTCAGGGCTGAATGCACGGTAGGCACTCACGGTTTAGTATACATGCCCTGTAATTCTTCAGGTGTTGCAAATTTTATGGAGCATAAAATACTTCCTAAGTGGAAGTTGCAAGGCAAAACCACTTTGAACGATTCCATCAGCCCTCCATGCCCCACTCAGCCATAACAGAACAATGCAAAGTTCATCTTCTGTATACTCTGTATAGATGTTTGAATTTATTTAAGAAGAAACATTTACCAGTTTGAGACAGACAGCACTGCTACTAAGGGACTGGCCTCTAAAAAGCATGGGTTAATTGTTTTGCTAACAGTGAAAGTTGATTGTTGGCTCATTTCAGAAAAATTCATAAGCTCTTTGGAATCATCAGATCTGTAGTTCTGGAAAGCTGAGTGTCGTAGTCTTCAAGCGACATGAGAGAGAGAATTGCATGAAAAGCAAACTTATTTAGAAGATCTTTATGAGATAAGAAACTTTGTAAGTTTTGAAGCAGACAACACGTGTTAATGTTCCATTCTTTATCCTTTGAAATATTTTCTGGAAGAAGAGCATCTGCCTCTCTCTTTGATGGGAGCACATAAATCTCTTTTTCTGGTTGAAGTGTCTGGTTGTTACGTTTTCCATTCCAACTGAAGGCTTCAAACACACATCATTTGCATTAAAATCACATAAATAGATAAAACCATCCACATGTGTCAATTCAGTCCCCTTTACCTTTGTAAAATTCACCTCAGCCCTTGGTAAGTCCATAAAACCTTTTCAAGTTCTTGCAAACATGACTCGAGAGGCCTTACCAATGACAGCTAAAAAAAAAATCAGGTATGTCATTTCAAATAGCCAAGCTTGCTTTTTCTTTCCCCAAAATATAAATAGCTAGTCTCGTATGTCAAAACTCTATAGGCATGGAATTCCAAAGACTTGGTGCATAGCATTCAAAGCTCATGATCTAGTTCAAAACACCCTCATTTAATGCCTGATCACACATCTGTTACCTGGAAGCACATCTATAGTGACCCTATGGGCAATATGGCCTTGGTCATAGATGCCACTATCCAGAAGCTGCCATGATGCAGGGACCATCGGGGCCTAGACCTCAGGACTCCATGCCCTATTTGGAAAATGTCTTATCTAGATGCTGAAAATCTACTGAACGTGAACCTACTGGAAAATCCATTTCAGAATCATTCTTTGGTCACCAAGCTATTGCTATACACATGAGACCAAGACTATAAAACATTTTTCACATGGAAAAAGGCTATTCTAAAGTTCTGCAGATGAATGCACGCATGCAAATAGGCATGCCAACAAGAACAGGCGTACTTTTTACGTGGCCTGCTTCCTTCGCCTGGAGCAAGGTGGAAATGCACGGTGTTCATATACTTTATCACATACATGGGTCCACGAGTTGAACCTGCCTCTGAGCAGATATAAAGTTGAGTAAAAGCATTTGGGCACCATTGGGAATTATCATAGATATCTATGTTGCCCTTATAAATGGGCCTTTTCTGATTTTGCTTTTGTAGGTGCCCTGTTTTAGAAATTGTCCTGCATTTTAAAAGTACCAGACATATCGAGAGCAATTTTTGATGCTGCTCACAGAATTTGAAAATGTGGATGGTGTGCACACTGCAGGGACCTTCATACTTTTATATAGCATTGTAAATAACAGCAAATAAAGACCAGCATGACCTATAGTATCTAGTCTGCCCAGTAAGGTCTTTAGGATTGTAACTGCTGCTTTATGCAGGATACCCCCACTTTATGTTTTTTTACTCTAAAAAAAAAAAAAAAAAGTCATTTGAGTTTTGCTTTGAGTGGAAACCTCCATGTTTATCCCATGCATTTTTGAATTCTGTCACTGTTTTTGTCCTCGGCACTTCCACTAGGAGTGCATTCCAGGCATCCACCACCCTTTTCTTGAAAAAGTATTTCCAAATATTAAAGTTTTCCTAGTTTTTCGGCTTCGTGTCCTCTGGTTTTATTGCTTCCCATCTTTGGAAACGGTTTGTTAATACATGTTTAAATATTTGAAAGTTTTTTGTTTTTTTTTCTTATGCTGCCAAACCATTCAGATGAGTGGGCTATGCTCCTTTGCCAGTAGGTGGAGGCAGACTTAACTACGAGGGTTGCTCAGAAAGTAATGCCCCACATGTTTTTTCTCAGTCCAGAATGAAGATAGAGGTGTGAAATTGAAAGGGTAGTAACTTGGAACTTCAAAGGACACGTGTGTAATTTTACAGTCGTCTGACAAATAGCGAGGCGGTAGTGATCCTTCAAATGACGTCTGAGTGACACACGGTACAAACAACGAGCTGTAATTGAATTCTTGGTGGAGGAGAAAGAAAGTTTGAGAAACATTCACAAATGGTTGTGTGCTGTGTATGGAAGTTCTGTGGTAGATAGGAGCACCGTTGCGGTGTGCCTTGCTGTGCGTCCAAACAGGTTGCAGCGCGCTGATGACATTAGTCAGGAATTGTTCGTACAGCTTTCTGTTAGTAGAGGTAGTGCAATGGCAATTATTGACTCTTTAGGATATTCAAAGGTGTGTGCAAGGCACACTGCAACCGCTTACAGTATTTTAATGCCTGCTGGCAGCTATCGCTGGGTGCTGCAACTTGTCTGGACTGGTGGCTGAGGCAGGACGCCCAGACCGCGGCCGATCTTCCAGTTCCATTTTACCACTTCCTGAAGCCTTTATTCTCTTCACCCATCGTCCAACGGTGCTCCTATCTACCCCAGAACTTCCATACACAGCACACAACCGTTTGTGAATGTTTCTCACACTTTCTTTCTCCTCCACCAAGAATTCAATTACAGCTCATTGTTTGTACCGTCACTCACAGACGCCATTTGAAGGATCACTACCGCCTCGCTATTTGTCAGACAACTGTAAAATCCACATGTGTCCTTTGAAGTTCCAAGTTACTACCCTTTCAATTTCACACCTCTATCTTCATTCTGGACTGAGAAAAAAAACATGTGGGGCATTACTTTCTGAGCAAGCCTCGTACTTTCAGTGATGTCATCACTCATTATATAGGCTGGTGCAGCACTGAGAGAAGGCAGTATTGGTCTGCATCTGTGGGCAGTATTTGGCTCACTTTTTTCCTGCTTTAATAAAGCAGCTTCATATTTAAACTAACAAAAAAAAAGGCAGGGCCTACTAGGCCTGTATGGGCAGCTGGGGAAGCCCTGCTTGGGTTTCCCTAACTGATCTGTTGGGTGCTGGGATTTCCTTTTCAGGTCTCCATTTTCACCACAGCAATGCCTTTTTTACAGTCTGTGTCATTTTTATTTTTTTTGAGGGGGGAGGGGGGTCTCTTCCCACCATGTGCTTTTTCCCTGTTTTTTTTTTTCCCAATGGGCTTTTTTTGTTTTGCCACGTGAAGCATGTTTATCATGGCCACTGCCCAGCATGATGCTTTATGGGTACAAACTTAGATTGTAAGCCCTCCGGGGACAGGGAAATACCTACCTACCTGAATGTAACTCGTTTTGAACTGCCATTGGAAAGGCGTGAGCTAAATACTAATTAAATTTAAAAAAAATAGGGCTCTCATCAGACTAGCTCCCCTATCCTGTGCTGTGGATGCCAGGGCCCCATTTCTTTCTGGCGTTGGGATCCTGCGCTGATATTTCCTCTAATCCCAGTACACCCTTCCACCCACAAGACAGGCCTTTTTTTTTATCCCAGTCTGCAGCTGCTGTAAGCTGGACAAATAAAGCTGCCTTTGTTTTTTGGTGTACTTGAGTTGTGATCAAAAAATTTTTTCTTAACTACTGCATGACATTTAATTCAGAGGATAATTGATTTTTGTATAATATTTTAATTACCATTTTAAAAAAAGTATTTCAAGTTTTCCTTTCTCTCAATAGGTTGTCTTGGTGACACGCAGTTCTGTTTTAGATTTCGTCAGTCTTCTGGTAGGAAGGTCTCGCTCCATTGTCTTATGGATCAGTTTGATAAAGATTTACCAGTTTATTTAAAGGTTAGAATAATTAGCAACAATATTTTTGTTCAAAAGTGTTAAGTAATGAAATCATGCCTCTTTGAACACATACAATCTGGTATTCAATAGTGCAGTTAATGATGGTAACGTTAACCTGTTGTCTTTGTCCAGGTCATTAGACCTCATATATTGAGCTGCTTTACCCAATTAAAATGCCATAACATACACTGTACTAAAGTTAACCAGCTAAACATAGTTGGGTAACATTTACTTAGCTTGATGGTTCCCAAACGGTGCATCGGGATCCCAAATGGTCACATCAGTAAATGGGATTATAGAAATGGTCAGTATGGGACCTGTCGGTCAGTGAAGGTTCACAGGCCTTGTCCCCTCCTCCTCCTGTGTGGGCTTCCTGTTACACTGGAAACCTACACAGAGTACTGGTGTCTGTGAGCTCTTGCTAACAAACAGGTCCTATGGTGGCTGCTGCTGACGCATTTGTTTGGATTTGGAGAGTAGGAAGGGAGTGAAGGTCTTTTTGTTATCATTTGCACCTGGAGTCCCATGAATTTGTAAATGTTAAAATGGGGTGAAAGTTGGGGAAGCAATGGTTTGGCTGGATAGTGCTGAACGGCAATGCTATCTGGCTAAACTGACTTTGTGGCCCTGGAATTCTTAGATTACCACCGCCTCCTTTTTAATGGGATACATTTTGTTGTACAGACAGCTCTGGGATTTATGCAGACAGATATTTTGAATATCAACCTTGTAAACTCCTATTTTCTAAGCTGTGATAGGTTGGTAATTACTGCAGTTCATGCACCCAGTGATTCCAATGTTAAACAGTTCATATGGAAAAGGGCATGGGGTGTGGGGGGAGACTGCACCTTATAGTTAACAGGGGGGTAGTTGTTGCGCATTAACTGTTAACATAGCAAATAACACGGAGCAGTTAGCACCGTCTCAAGAGGTTTAGCTGGCTGCATCACCTGATCCGCCATGCGGTAGCAAAATTTTGTTTGCATTGGCTGCACAACAAACAAAATGCTGGGAATGTCCTAACTGGTCACAGAGGCTCTTTAGTAACTACAGAACCACAGTGCAGCTTAGTTATTGAGGCCCTTATAGCAGAACAGTATGGGTTTTTTTCTGTGTTTTTTTTTTTTTTTTTTTTTTTTTTAATTAACAATTGGGGAATGTTTGCTATGCTGGGCTAATGGTTATCCCATGCCATGTTATTCAGTTGGACCTACTCACAAATAGCCCATGCTACAGTTTGTCCAGCTTAGTAAACATACCCCTCGATTTAAATTGAATTCATGTTTAGGGTCCTGCTCATTAATGGCCAATTCACACTCTGGGGAGAGATTGCATTTCCTGCATAGACAGGAAGTATGTGATGGAAGATGCTGTATTAGCTGCTCCATGGGAGATATACACTTCCCCAGGCTATAAATCTGACTCAAGTCATGATCATCCATTTTGTTCCTATGGAGAAAGTTTTTGCTGCTTTTGGTAATAAAATAGTTTTCTAGAAAGTTTAAGAAGACTTTTATTTAAATAGCTTATTCCATATTAGTTTTGATCTTGTGGCCATCGCCCAACTGCATTCTACTCTCCCTGTTGACTTCAGCGTAATGGACAGCATTCAAAATACAGTTTCTCAATTACCATTACAATCGCTCTGTTTTAGTGTAAAGCCAGTACTGACCTCACAAAGCCTAAATGTGATCTTGAGGAGAATGCAGAAAACACAATACTAGAGGAGGAAACTTGAAATAAGAATCTGTTTATTCTAAATGCAACTTTGTATACATATTTTTGTAACGCCACTTGTATTGAGTTTTCAGCAGTATGTTGGATAATGTAAGTACAGGTTTGAAAGGAGCAACTAAAGAGTTGTGGTTGTAATTGGATTTTCAGGTGCTAGACATGAGAGTTGATCGACAAGAGGTTGGATGAGATCAAATTCCCAAGCCTAACTTTATAGTTGCCGTTGTGACTTTAGTACTAGCGCAAATGCAGACTCATTCTGCTCTTTCTCGTCCCGTCCGATAGGGGACCTGGAGCATGCTGTCTTCAACTACAATGAGATTTGTCTTTGTTATATGAATGACTATTTTAACAGCTTGAAATAACTGTTGGATTACAAATGAACAATAAAAACTGAAGTCTCTTTTTGCAAAGAATATTTTACAGAACTCTAGCAGTGCATCATTTTAGGATGTTGGACATCATGTTTGGGTAGACTGGTGACGTGTCCATCTGCTCTTGAACTTTATAAAATATATAAGGCAGCAACAACAATCTCCAAGTGATATCTTTCATTTAGCTCTAAAGATCTGTTTCCTTTTCCCTTTTTTTTTTTTACAGAAAGACCCTGCATGTTACTATGGTTATGTGTATTTCAGACAAGTTAGAGATAAAACACTAAAAAGAGGCTACTTTCAAAAGGTAAAATAATTTCCATCAAAGTTTTCTTCTTCATTTACCTTTTCTATTTGAGTAAGTAATTATGATTAGTTAAAAGGGATTTTGTTAGGGGAGATGAGAGAAATGCATTATGAAAGAACTTGACTCTCGGAACAGAAAGATATACTCAAATAGGGTTTGGAAATCTAAGCACCACTTCATTAGAACTGATGCTATCTGTTAGTTTTTGTGGGCGGTCAGATTATTAGCACGTTCAGCATAATCTACTAGCAGCGGCTCTCACTAATGAGTATATGATCCATTTTGACACATTTCAGTTGATCTTTGTGTTTATTTTTTATTTATTTTATTTTTATTTATTTAACTATTTCTTTTATACCGCCCCTTCCAGAGATCAAGGGCGGTTTACATATAACAGATTAACAGTCTTGTACACAATTTGTATACATTTTACATAGAACAGTAGAAATCAACTACTGTTTATCAGTTAAATAGTCCTTCTAGGGAGTCTCTCTAGTCCAGTCCAGACAAGGGGGTTTTGCTCACCAACCAGCAGATGGAGACTGAGTAACACACCTCTCAGCTCAGTATAAGTAGCCTGTGCCCGCTGACCTGAGCCAGTATTTCTTATTCTCCATCAGGTGGTTGAGCATAGCCTGTGCTGGGAACTGTGGTGCCTTGGCATTGGGCTTAACTAGGCCTGGGGTGCAGAACCCAGAGGCTCTGAGTCCCTCCCCTACTCTCCCCCAGTAGCCCCCTCTGGCCAGCTCCTTCCTTTCCTCCTCCCCAACATTTGGGAGGGGGCCAGAGGTAGAAGCACAAAAGGCAGAAGCAGCAGCTGATTGAAGAACGGCGCGGGCTGGTGCTGGGAGCTGGTGAACTCCGGTCCTGCGCAAAGGAGGCAGCCAGGTAAGTCATCTGGAGGTCCTGGAGTGTTACTTTTTCAGCTGGGGGAGCAGCCACCGCATGAAACGTGAACAGTGCGCTCTTTGTGCCAGCTGCAGGGCACAGCTCTTAGAGATTGGGCTGTGCCACGGCTGCTAATATTTGGGGAAAACGGCGGGTGAGGGACTCGGGGGAGAGGGGGTCCAAGAAGATCCCAAATTGGACAATGCAGGAGTGCTGAGGTGGTACTTGCCTGGGACCTTAACTTGGTGCTGTCCACTCTGAGTGGGCCACCCTTTGAGTCCCTTAGTGATGCCTCTATTAAAGATCTGACCCTGAAGGCAGTCTTCCTGGTGGCTATTTGCTCGGCCCATCAGGTCTCTGAGCTGTAGGCTCTCTTGTAGAGAGCCATACTTCGTGTTTTCTAAGGACAAGGTGGTCCTGCAGACAGTGCCTTCCTTTTTGCCCAAAGTGGTGTTGGAGTTTCACCTCAACAAAGTCATGGCTCTGCCTTCCTTCTCAGGTCGGCAGGATTCGCCGGATGCCTCCTGCTTATGCAACTTGGATGTTCGTTGGCTCTTGAAGAGGTACCTGGCAGTGATGCCACTTGGAGAGGCTTTTAATCCTCTTTGGCAGACCCTGGAAGTGGAGAGGCAGCCTCAAAGTCCTCCATAGTCTGGTGGATCCAGGATGCTGTTTATTTAACAGGTTTTTTTTATCGCTTTATGTAACTTAAACTTGGTAATATACATTAAACAGGAACATTTATAACTTGGATTCTTCTGAGGCAATGGAGGGTTAAGTGACTTCCCCAAGGACACAAGGAATGCTAGTGGGAATCAAACCCTGATCTCTTGGTTCCCAAGCCAGTGCTCTAACTATTAGGCGTATCTGTTGTCGGGCTGGCAGGCGATGATAGGCCTCTGTGCCCATTTGATGTGGGCTCAGGTTTCTTCATGGGCCAGTGGGGAGGGTTCCATCTCTGGACATTTGTTGAGTGGTCACCTGGTCGTCGCTTCATTCCTTTGTGAAGCATTACTGTCTGGACGTGCAGGCGAGGCAGGATGCTAGGTTCGGGAAAAGGGTGTTGAAAGCTGGCTTTGCGGTTCCCACCCTGCGTTTGTACTGCTTTGCTATGTCCCCCTTGTCTGGACTGGAGGGATGCCCTGGAAAGTGAAATTAGGTCTTATATGATTTTCTTTCCTGCAGTCCAGGACCCTCCCTGGAAGATTTCAGTCTGTTGATGAGTAGGCGTGTTTTGCTTGAGAGACTCGATCATATCGGGTTCCTGTGTAATTAGTTGGTGCTTTGGTTTTTTTTCATGAGGTGCTTTGTTTTTTTTTCATGAGGCTGTTTATTGCAAACTTCTTGCAAAAAACCCCAAAAGTTAAAACGCTGCAATGAGAGATTGCGAGCACAGAATTAAGGTGGACAGTGTCCTGTTATCAAGATATCCACTCAGCGGTCTTGTGCCGCACAGAAAAGGCGCTATATAAATGATTAATAGTAATAAAAGAAGTTTAGGGAGCTCATGCCTGGCAGAGAGTGGGAGTCTCGGGAGCTCTGTTTCTGGTCTCTGCTTTGTGAATGTCCAAAATACTGGCTCAGGCCAGTGGGCACAGGCTACTTATACTAATCTCGGAGCTGTGTTTCTCAGTTTCCACCTGCTGGTTGGTGAGCATAACCCTTCTTGTCTAGACTGGACTGGACCAGAGGGACTACAGTAAAGAAAATTAGCAGGTAAGGCCTAATTTCACCTTTTTTTGCCAATTCTAAGCTAAAATATGTGCATAGGTTTGTATGTCAACATGACTGCTCAGTACAGGCACATTAACCTTTTCAGACCTGCCCCCCCCCCCCAACACACTTGTCTTGCAGGCACATATACACTATTGATGGATGAGTCCTATTCTCTTTTCAGACAAAGCATTGCCGATCTTCATGCCACATTCTTTTACTTTCCTCTCACGTGCACGAATTACGTTTCTCTCTGTCATGCTGATTTTGCTTCAACTATTTTAAAACCATTTAACCGTGTTTACCCTTATTGAGAAGATCTGCTTCCTTTTGATACGTTCACACTTGTGGAAAATGCATGGACAAATTCCAAGATGATTTTGTAAAATGTCATTGGTAGGTAATGTAAGTCACCATAGTGAGGGTGGAAATGCACAGTACCCATATGAGCCCACTGAGATACTTATCTGCTGCAGATCCCCTAAGATCATCCCAGGATTAGTTTTTGTTCTGCCGTTTAAGGGCACAAGCAACCACCTTAGGCAGATTTATTGCTCAAGAAATTGATAACAGTTCAAGTAAAAAAATGGGACTAGTCACTTTACCTAGAAATTAAGCATGTGTGTGTTTTCTTTAGAGAAAACGATGCCTGGTTTGATTTATGGACATATGAAAACTTGTTTCTGTTTCAGTCACTGGTTATGATCAGCAAATTACCATACATCAAGTTTTTCCAGACCGTGCTCAAGAAGATTGCTCCTGAGTATTTTGAGAAGAGTGATCCTTGTCTAGAAGCAGGTCAGATATCCAAGTTCTTTAGTATAGTTAAAAAAACAATCATCTATTAAACACATCCTTATGTCTATCAAGAATGCTGTAAAACTTTGGTTATGGTGTTTTTAATTTAAGATTTATTCTGTTTCTGGGGAAAAACATTTAGATTAATCAAGTTCCAGTCTCTTAATAAATACACCTTTTAGAGAAGAAAAGGTAGATATTTATGACTCTTGTTCATCTGTCACCTGAAGTATTAAATACTAATTTTGGGATTAGTTTGGTGGCAATAAATGGCAGTAATGCACCTTGCTAGGCAGAGGACCTGGATTGGATTCCCAAGCCAAGACTCTGCTTCCTGGATCATTTGGGATACCGTGGAGGGAAATCCCAATCATTCAGTGGCGACATCGAGAGGGACTGGGGACCGTCACTGCAAAGACTGGGTTAAGGGAGTTGGGATGGATATTTTTTTTTGCAAAATGAGGAAAATGTCTGGGGTAGTTCTTATTAAAGGTTTAATGGTTGAATAGCTGAAACCCCCCACAAAGCAGGAATAAACTGCCAGGCTAAAAAGAAGAGAGTTTGATTATTCTTAATATAACTGACAAATCGTTCAACAATTTAGGTAGGTAGGTAGGTAATAGCATTATCTAACATCCATACATCATCTCTCTCTTACTCATATTGAAAAAGTTGAATACTTTAGTGCAAAGTGAAAGTTAAATTCACCTCCTTTCAGTCTTATTGATGCCTTTTATATTTCATCATCTGTTTTTGAATTACAAGAACGTTCAACATGGCCTTGGTTAGGCTAGAATGATGCTGATATCTACAGTCATTATAAAAGTATTGTAATCTCTTACATTGCTGTGAATGTTTTAATGTAATGTCTCCTAGAAGCGCCGATAAGCGGCTAATTAAAGTGCATTCCTGGCTGAGTTCACAGCCCATGGCCTTATGCCTAGCATTGCTGCTGCCCTCCAGAATACATAGTGCTTCTTGGCATATCTAATCTAATCTTCAGAAACTATGCTTTACATGCTTTTCATAGCTATGAAAGGAGCTAGAGGAGTAAAGGATTATGTAAAAGGTCTCGGAGCACTGTGATGTATTATACTGGTAAAGTTTATGCTGTTGATAAAAAAAAAATTGACTTAAACTGTTCCAGTGCTTCGTAGATGGCTGTGGAATCGGATAATTTAGAATTCTTAACATTCTATCCACATCAAAGGTCTCAGCGGGCCAACGCATTAACTTGTTTCCCATGGTTTTGTTTTCCAGCTTGTAGTGACATTGATTGTTGGCCTGCTCCTTGTCCAGGGAAAATGCTAAACTTGCCCATCATGGGTGTTGTAATAAAGGTAATGACTGATGATTCTAATTAGCCCATTTTAGGCCCATTGAAAAGATGAAGTAACAATAAAGTTTATAGGATCTTTTACGTGGGTTAATCTTTAAATCTACCTTGCATTCAATTTATTACTTCTTGAGAATTAATTCAGATATAATTTAGAGGATTTTATTTTCTTCCATTTTCCTTCAAATTGTTCTCAGCCTTATTAGAAGATTAAAAGATAGAGGCCTCAGAGGGATTTGAACCTTAGGTGTAGGAGAATCACCTGAATTACCGTAAAAAGAGGAAAAAAAGATTTGTTCATATCTGCAGTTACACTAGTAATCTTTAAAATATTTGCTTTTGTAATATAAATGCTTTCCCCAAGTACAAGGGAGCTATTTATTTTAGGATAGCAGCCGGTACAGCTGTTGGCTGTATAGTGTGAGTTGGTTCCTGTCCTTGAAATTTTGTTCCTTTTTAGTTTTGAAAAATTTCTGTTGTGTTGTGTTGTGTTGTGGTTATACCTGATGTTGCATTAGAAACCCAACCCATTTTAATCCTTCAGGTGCGGATTCCTACCCGTCATGATAAGCCTGGCACCACCACGCAGCTCATAGAGACCACACCACAGGTAGGAATTATAAAGTTAACCTGTGTCAAAAGTAGTCTAATGGTCAGCAACTCTACCGTAGTGGAAACTTGACTTATCATAATGCTGTTGATAGCCTGACAGAATGAGAGGAATCCTTTTGTTTATCTGATCCATAGCATTTGTGGTCATGATCAACAAGGACTAGATGCTTTATGAAAATGGAGAGAATACATTTTGGGATGACCATTCAGAGAATGTCTCATATTTTCCAGAGCCCAACATAAGGGCATGTTTACCTCAACACGCGCTAAGTGTTGCCGTGGCCTATTTATTTCTATGGGTGCAATTGCACTGTAGTAAACATCCCCCGTAGTGTGATCTCCTGCTGCTGAAACTCATGATCTCATCTTCCTTATCATCCCTCCAGTCCAGGCGCCTGGGTTATGCATGCCTACCAGCAGATGGAGACTGAGAATCATTGGCTTGAGGTTTTTTTTTTTCCTGACGTCATGATACAAGAGGTCCTGTGCAGCCTCACTCTCACCAGTATTTCTCAGTCTCCAGCAGATAGAGGTTGACTTAATCCTGTGCATTCTGAACTGGATGAAAGATGAAGAATTTGGAATCAAAATGACATTTAGCACTCTGGGGTGCAGAACCTGGTGGTACCAGGTCCCTCCTCACTGGCACACTTTCCCTCTGATGTTGTGGAGAAGACCGACCAGAGGGTAGTCTTGAGAGGGGATTCCCCTTCCTCCTCCCCGATTGGAGTGGGTGCAGGGAGAAGAAGTCTGGATTTTTTTTTTTCCAGTAAGTTAAAAATCAAACAGCAGACATGCCGCAGCTGCTGCCTTGACATTGCTTGCCTTGCGAGACGGCAGTTTTCAAGGATATTTGGGGGGGGTGTTTAATTTCCTCAGGTGCCGACTGAGGCACATTTTTGGCTGCCGTCCTCTTCAGTGGGGTAGTAGCTGTTAGAGAGCAAATATACCGTTATCCGACGGGGGTATATCTGCTCCACAGTCGGATGTGGCAGAGAGAGCCATAGGCATCTCCTTTCCGAGGCGCAATAGAGCTGTGGTCTCGGGGGGCTATTCACCAGCTACATGGTACTGTACTGTACTTGTTTTACTGCTGTTCGTTTTTGTCAGCTTGTCTGGGGCACGACTGGTGGCCTTGCTTCTCAGGAAGATACCTTTATCCATCTTCTCATCAGATGCTCCAGTTTAAAAAAAAAAAAAAAATATATAGAAGAGTCTAGTTGGGCTCCTCTGTTCCAGATGGTTTGTTTAACATAGCAAGTCACGGCTCCCCTCAGTCCATGGTTGCTGGCATTTGCTTTAGCCTATTTCTCTCAGGAGCAGAGTAGAATGAAATGAAATAAATAAAATGAACTTAAATATTTATACCAGACTGTTTGGACACCCGGTGTAAAATGGTAAAGGGCTGCGACTCCCGCGTGGGAAGCAGCCAGGATGCAGGAGGTTTAGGGGAGCTGGTTGTTTCCACAGCAGCATGCTATTTGGGTTTAGGGAACTTAGTTTTGTTCCTCAATTAAAAACAAACAAACAGCCACCAGTCTCCTGTGGTGAGCAGAGGGGTTTTGTGCCAATTTTTACCATTTTGTTTTTGTTTGTGGCTGTCCACAGTGGCTGATTCGGCTCGGAGTAGGGCACAGCTCTACAGAGTCCACTCAGCAGTACCACGCCAGAATTAATTGAAGTGATTCTTGAATCGGGAGGTAGCACTTTTACTGTCTATTCTAGGGATGATTGCTGGAGGCAGTGAGCTCTGTCTGTGGTATGAAAGGCGACCATTTTTGAATAGATTCTGATGGTCTCTCAGGAGATCTGACAGCGATGGCATGTACTGTATTGCCCTGTCCTCTACGCACAGCGGGAGCTGAATGGGGCTCTCCGGTTAGTAGTGTTTGGGACTAGGACACAGACTGTGAGTTTACCATCTTTATCCCCCCTATTTTGGTCTGCATTGTAATTTATAATGCATTTTAATGTATTTTTGTTCATAGGTTGCCTTGGTTTTGTGGTACTGCTCCGTTCTGTTCGGTTCTCGGGTAGGATAAGTAGGTCCCCCACAGGAGAGAAACTGTTTTATTAATATTTCGTACTCCCCGTAGCGAAGTCCCTAGGGGACCAATATGTTTCTCTGGTAAATTCGTGCAGAGCTGACTGCAGTATACTGGAATTGTGGGGGGTGGGGGGGGGGGTGGTTCTTGGAAATTAGACAGTTATTTGGCATCTGCCTTTGCTGTTTTTGGCTCAAATCTTGAGTTCTTGTTTTTGACCATGAGTAGGTCTGCAGGAGGAGTAGCCTAGTGGTTAGAGCAACTGCCTAGTACCCAGAAGATCAAGGGTTCAATTCCCACTGGCACTCCTTGTGACCTTGGGCAAGTCACTTCAGTCTCCATTGCCTCGGAAGAAAAGGCTGGCAATCTACTTCCGGTGATACATTGCCAAGAAAACCCAGAGGTAGCTGGGTCGCTATGAGTCAACACTGACTTGATGGCACTAAAAATAATTTTAAAAAAAAGTCTGCAGGGGGTAAGCAGTGCTGTTTTTTAAGAGATGTAGGTTACCTTTCCAGCTCAGTAGAGCTGGTATTCGGGGTTTAAAAAAAAAGAGGTAATCGATAATTCAGATTACAACCTTCAGAACTGGAGTACTGTGTACTAATTTTGGGTTGTGCTCATATCAGTGAGGAACTGACAGGCTGGTTTAGTCTAGCTGTACATCTCTGTGGTCTCACAATCATGTTGTATACTTGACCAAGAGCAGGTGCTTCCCTAAGCACCTATGCGCTGGGTATTGATTTTGCATCGGGCAGCAGGGTCACACTACAGTGTAGTCGCCAGACAAGACAAGTGATTGTGTCAAGTGGTGGAGTAGTTGTGGATGTACAGAGAGGTAACCTCCATTAGAGCTATACCACTGGAGTTCGTAGCCGAAGGGTAGCATCTCTGGGGCTCCTCGCATGCTAGGACATGGGTCTTTCCTTTTGGATCTTGCTCGGCACTTGGGCCATGTTTTGTGATGTGTCTGGACATGGCAACATTGTCATTGGTCTGCAGGTCTCCTGGTCACGGTGCCCATTGAGTTAAAAAAAAAAAAGAAAAAAAAAAAGAAGAGAAAACAGTAGTGCTCCAACGATGGATCCCACAGGAGGATCCCAACTGCTCTTGGCATAGTCATGCGACACTCTCACTATGTATGGCTGTGTCTTCCTTAGAAGCCACAGAATCTTTGAGGGCAGAAGAGTCTCTGCCCTTCTGTCTGGCTCATGTGAGGAGTCCCGGTTGCAACAGTTGTCTTAGTTGGGGTGTTTGGTTGGTCTTCTACCTTCAAAGCGTATGGCTTTCAGTCCAGATTTACAAAAAAAAAAAAAAAAGAGAGAGAGTAAAGAAGATATTATTTTTGGAGTCTGACTTCCTCTCTTGAGTCATTGAGATCTTGGAGTAGTCTGTTGTCTCTCTTCGTTTGGTCCAATAGGTTAGGGTTGGCCATTGCACGGTTTGGGGGACAGCAGTTCTTTCTTTCGGGGTTCCAAAGCATTAGGAAGTGCTTATAAGTTTTCCTGTATGATAATGGAGGAGGTGTTGGATCTTGGACTTCCCTGTAGGGTTCCTACCTTGCTAGGAGGAAACCAATACTGCCCAGCTTGAGGAGGTCACTCTCCAGACCATTGTGGCAGCATCGTTTTCAGTGTTTGGATTCAAGAGGACAAGTTCGGCGGAGCATCATTGTTGCTTGATGACAACACATGGATGGTCCAGCCATAGGTGACTGGGGGATAGTGGGTTTGTATTGAATGGTCTCATGGCAGTCGGCTGAGAGTGTCTCTTTTTGGTGGGATCCTCCGGCTGCTGGTGCTTGGTGTGACCTAGTTTCCTGTCCTAGATTCTTTTTCTAGTCCGTTGCTATTTGTGGGGTGACATCAGCCTGAGAGAGTGACGGTCCTCGTACATGATAGGCAGTTGCGGAAAGTTGCCTTTTGGCAGAGGGTTTCCATGACTTCAGGTGGACTAGTTAGGCACTCCTGCATTTTCCACAGAAAATCTGTCTTAGTGCTCTCCCAGCTACCTGTTGGCGGGAGTGGTAAGTTGTGGTCTCCTTTTGGATCCTGTGGTGTGTTCCTTTCCTTGCATTAGGTTTCGAAGGCAGAGTCTTTTTTTCCTTAGGTTGATTGGTTAGTATTTAAAGCTCTCATGTTACTTTGCTACCTTTTGGGTAGCAATAGTTGATCTGCTGTGGCGGAAGAGAACTATTGGAAGCATAGTTGTTGCTCTCTGTAAATCGCTTACAGTGTCTTTGCTGATGAGATTCCTACCGACTCCATGCCTCTTTCGAGTGTGAAAGGGAAATTTTGCTGCTTTCGTCTGTGGTACAGAATATAGATTGAAGATTCTTAGCCTGGATACCATGGAGAGAGATAAGTGGGTGTGTAAAGCAATGTTCCCTCTAATTTTCTGTAGGCTGTGTGCGCATAAAATATCAGCTGTGCAGCTTTTGAAGGAAGGTTAAATTTTTGTGCGCCACATAACGACACTCGGAGTTATATACTTTAAAATTTGACTAAACGTCAGAATACAGTATGTACACCACATTGATTGCACTAGAAAATATTGTAGAACTTGTGAAAACCATAAATACACAACAACTTTTCAATTTTAAGAACGTCTGTGGTGTTTTCTATCAGAATCAGAACCATAATTTTTGTGCGCTCTGTTGTAAAATATGTGCGCTCACTCGGCGAGGTGTGTGCGCGCGCACACGCGCACAGCTTAGAGGGAACAGTGGTGTAAAGTCTATTATCGTATATCCAGCTTGGAGCCTTGTCCAATTATGGTTCTGTGGCCCCTTTCTTCTCCGCTTCCTTTTCGACTCCTGGCGGAGGCTAGCTGCCTCTTCCAGTTTCTAGTTGCAGCTTCTTCTGCCGGTTATGGCACGGCACGCATGGTGGCTTTGGTGGTTAGATTGGGCAGCTGTAGACACGTGTGGCGGAGGGGCAGTGAGTTCCAAAAGGTTCCTTTTTTACCTCTCCTGGTCCTTTTTTTTTTTTTTTTTTTCTTTCCTTGGAGGCAAGGTCTGACTTTCCTATCTATCTTCAATGTCGGATGATATGGTTGTTGGCTTTGCACTGCATTTGGGTTCTTTGGTGGTTAGATTTTCTGCAGCCAGGCAGGCCTTCTGCCTGAGGGCCTTGTCTCTTGATGGAGCCTATTTGAGGCTTCCAGCAAGGAACGGGTGGTTATGGCAAGGCGGTTCTTCCTCTTCTGATAGGCATTGCTGTACCTGATAGTTGAGACTGTGGGTCTTCATCAGCAAATGCTGAATCTAGGCTAACTTTGTCTGTTTCATGTGGCTGTGTGTCATGGGGGAGACTTCAGCTCGGTGGGTGAGTCATTTTCAACCTCCTACCGGGCTGTGTGTGTTCTTTGCCTCCCCGTGGATGAGTACTGCTTTGTTACATCCCATACATCTAGACTGGACTGGAGAGATGAATAAGAAGCATAAATTAGATTTTACTTGCTAATTGTCTTTCCTTCAGTCCCTCCAGTCCAGGACTGATTATCTTTCTTCTACTAGCGTTCCTGTCCATCTCCAGGAACAAGCAGGAATGAGCCTTCACATATGGGTACGTCGGTACCGACAGAGTCTGCGCGGGAACGCTTCCCAGCATCCAATCAAAACGCTTTTAGAAGCATCCCTCCACGCCTGCGTGCTGCCTTCCCGCCTTCCCAACTGCCTCTCCTCAGTTTTCGTTTTTGCGCGGAGCCGGCAGGACGTCCTCCTGTCACCGCAGAAAATTCTTCTTTTATTTTTTATTTTTCTTGTGGTCGCGGCTGCCTTCCCCGACGCCACCGGTACCGCTGGTGTTTTTCTCTCCTTTTTTTCTTGTAAAATTTTCCTTTTTAAGGAATATTTTTTCTTCTTAGTGCCTCACGGTTTTCTTAGGCCTGCTAGGCCTACTCACTTTCCTTCATGGAACCGCCAGTCACTATTCCCAAGAAATGTTCAAACTGCGGCGGTACAAAATTAACTTTAGACACCCTTAATTGGTGTCTGGCCGGTTTGGGTCCTGACCATTTTCCTCCGGAGTGTCCCTCCTGCAATAGTATTATCGGAAGAAGTCTTCAGCATCGGGTTTCCCTCGATACGCGGTCCCCATCCAGCTTCAGGGCACCGACCACTTCTTCTTCTACACGGAATCAGGTAACCCAAAAACAGTCTGTTAAGACTAGCCAGTCCTCGAGTGGTAGATCTCATGCACAGCATAGAGATGCCTCTGGCCTTGCCCTCGAACATACTGGTTTTAAAACCCCGGTGGGAGTCTTCGGCCTCCAAAGCCTGTGTGGGGTTTCAGGTTGTTCCTGAGGTTCACCCCCTCACAGAACATACCTGTGCCATGCTCGGTGGTGGCATCCGCTTCGAGCGGTACTGATACCCCGGCATCGGCAATGGTGTTGGATGAAACATTCCTCACCCAGGATCGTTGTCTGGCGTCCTTGGTACCTATGGGACTGTTGGATACGCTCCAGGCCGACCCTCCAGTATCGGTATCGATCCTGGTACCGATACTAGTACCGACGTCAGTACCCTCCAGATGTGCTTCGATAGACTCGCTTCCTTCGATGCCGAGTCTGGAATCTATCTCCAGTGTGGAGGACTGGGTACCGACTCGCCTTGGTACCGACACCAAACGGTACCGAAGGCACTGTTCCGATGATCCATGTCCGGCACTCTCGGTTTCTTCCATACCGATAGAGTTGTCACCGGCTGGCCTTCATCCACTGGTACCGGATACAGTGCCGGAGTCAGTACCGGTATCCACATTACCATGGCTGTCGGTGCCTTCCATGCTTCACTCTTCAGGCTCGCTTCCCTCGGTACCGAGTTTGGAATCGATCCCTAGCATGGACGATATGCTACCGACTGTTGCTGGTTCCAACCCCCTGCGGTACCGGTGACTATTCTCTAGGGATCTCCACCATTCAGGATCTTATATTCCTATAAGGTTGGATAGATCCTCCGGTGCCAATGCTAGTTCTTCAGCAGATCTAGCCTGTCCAAAAGAATTTCCCTCTGGGGATTTTTCTTTTCAAGCTTTTCTCATGGATATGATGAGATCACTTGCCATTTCTATGCCTGGACAGGATCCTACACAAGGCAATGCGGAATCCCTGTATATTCCTGGGACAGCAAAGGATACCATCATGCTTCCTTTGCATCATTCCTTGCAGGATCTCCTTCTACGAATGTGGGAGGCTCCTTTTAACGGTGCCCCCACCTTCTAGGGCAATTGATCTTCTATATCAGGTGCCTCCCTCTCCAGGTTTTCAAAAGACTCAACTTCCTCATCATTCCATTGTTGTTGAATCAGCAATGAGGCGGGTGAAGAGTACTAAAAAGCACTCTTCTTATCCGCCAGGTCGTGAGTCTAAGACTTTAGATGCCTTTGGACGCCAAACCTTCCAGGCATCCATGCTTTCAGCAAGAATTCTCTCATATATTTTCTATATGGGATTATCTCTTGATGAGCTCACAAAGAAATTACTATCTTTGACTCCTTTTCTTCAAGAGACTATAAGTGCAGACTATTCCTCTCTGGTTAGTCATGCTCAAAATATATCTAGGTTCCTTATTCGTGCTTCCCTGGACTCCTTTGAGTCTGTTAGCAGAACTTCTGCTATAGCTATAGGGGCATGATGTAAAGCCTGGCTCCAGGCTTCAAACTTAGACAAATGGGCTCAAGAAAGACTGGGAAATACTCCTTGCACTGGAGAAAATCTCTTTAACAAGGAGTCTTTACTCCAGGTTGCTCAGTTAACCACTGACATTCCTGTTTCCAGAGGCTGTTCTACACCTTCCTCTTTCCCAGTTGGTAGGAAATGTCCTACCCAACTTTCTTCCCCTAGGGGGAAAAAGTTTTATTCTTCTTCTGCCCATCATTCAGATGTTCCCAAACAGGGGAAACATCGCCCTAGTCTGAAGAAACCACAACCTCAACAGGGTCCACAAACCCAGCAGTCGCAGGGTTTTAAATAAGTCATTTTTCCCCTTGTATTGCTGGTTACAGGGGCAGACTACTTCTTTTTCCTGAAGTATCTGCACTAAATTTATCCTAACTTTTTCAAGATGTCTCTTCTTGAGACATTTTTTCCTTTACTCTAAGAGTCTTCATGATGATCATGCCCTCACTTGACAGGTTTCTCTTCCTTTTCGGGAAAAAAGAAATGACAACTATTAATAAGACAGTTGTTTCCCTGTACTGGCATGTATCATCTTACCTTTCAGAGACTTCCTTCATAGTCAGTCTCCTTCACCTCTGTCTTACAAACCAGATGCTGTAGCAAGAGGGAGGTAAGAGTGGCTCTTTTACACTGGTAAGCCCCTATGGTCCTCTACCTGTTCCACAGGGGGATTCTCCATTTAAGAGTTGTCTCCCCCTTTATTTCCTTAGGGCAGCTCATCAGACACTAGATAGTCCTACTATGTCAGTTGTCTCTTTTTTTCCAATCTAAAAAAGATGGGAAAATAAATTTTTCGCCCGCTGCCCTGGTAGTTGCTGCAGATACACTAATTCCTAGTGGTTAAGTCATTGGTTCTGTTCACCACACAACCAGGGCTTCTCCTTCACTAGCTATTCTTCTAGCCTCGGTGCTAAACCCCAAACAGGTTATCAACCTCGTTTGGGAAATCCTATTATCACAGACTGCTTGGTTAACTTCTATTCTTTGACCTTGGCAGAATAGTTCTTACCCACTGGCTTTTAACAACCAGTTTTTTCTTCTAACTAACCTGCAGCATGCTCTCTGCAACTCTACAGATTAGCTTTGCACTATGGGCCCTTGCTAGAGAGCTTCATATCTTGTCTAGCAGATAACCCCAGAGGGTTAGGAGGGGTTTCCCCAGTCATATTTTTCATGTCTGGTAGGTGTTCCCTACCCCTACCATCTCATCTAAAATCTCTTTTGAGACCTGAGGCTCAGGCCTTTTCTTCACGTGACAACTTAAAGAATGGCAAATTCCCTGGCTTGGTCCATATCCCCTTGGTCTTCTCGCCAGAGATCTTTTTTGTTTTAGTGGCAATTAAAGGACGCCTGATACCCATCTGCCCTTGTAGACAGGTCACTTTGGTATCTTCCTCCAGTGACGTCCTCTATCCATTCTCCATACTGCGGTTCTGGAGAAATCTGGACTTGCTGCCTGCAGACTGAAGTTATCCTCTGCCTTTTTCCATGTAGGCCATCCTGGTTATTTAAGAGCTCAAATTCTGAAACGGATTTAGACTCTCTTTTGTCAGGGACACTATTCCCCTGACTTTTTCAATCATAACCAGGGAAGGAAGATTCTTGATGCATCTATTCAAGCGGGTATCACCCTCTTTGCTGTTAGATGAATCTTTTCTCTCCCCATACTCCTATGGGGATCAATTTCTATAGACATTTCTTCATCCACATACCTGGAGACATCTGTCTACATGCCTACATATTCATATACATATATATATATCTGTGTATCGTCTGCCCATACAGGTCTCTCCGGATATATATGCATATATACTCTGTATGTGTATAACTTTAGGTATGTATGTGTGTGTGTGTGTGTGTATATATATATATATAGATAGATATATATATATAGATATATCTTTTAGGTAGATATGTATCCACATTCTTATCTGTCTGTTTACATTCAGATATTCATACATTCCTATATGATCCTGACAGATGGGCACCACCCCTATCAATGCTGTACCAGCATACTTAGGGTTCTACACACATAACCACTTCCTGTGGTGATCAACAAACTTTTCTTACCATAACCTTTCAGGGTTAGGTACCCCTGAAGTTCTCCATGTACCCTTTTTCTTTCCTTAACCCATTCAGGAAAGACTTTGAGGAACTTCAGTTTATCTAAAGCTTAGTGCTTCCTAAGTCTGTCCTTAACTTCTTATCAGATACAGGGGTTTCCACACCCTTTCTCTCCTACATGGACTGTTTCTACTGCCAGTCCAGCTGGGTCAGACTCTCTTTTTTTTTTTTTTTTTCTTTTGGTCCTAGGATTAGATTTTTCTTGGACCAACACAGCTTAAGCTTTCTTAATGGTACCTTCTGCGTCTTCAGCTGAAGTCCTACCTCCCTTTCCCTACCCCAGTTTCTCCCTGCGGCTATTTCTTCACCCTGAGGGGTTCTGACCTCCACTTGTTTTTCTACTTTTCTTACCTCTACTTCTTAGTGAGGTACTCCTTGAGGTTTTTCAATGGTTCTTCTAACAGATCCATATCAACCTCAGTAGACTTGCAATGCCAACAAGGGAGGCCCATATCTCAATTTTTACCACTAGATCTCCTCTCTACAGGGCTCTTCTCTGTAGAGGTCCTGTTCTAGTTCAGCTGTTCCACAGCACCTTTTCTGTACTCAACTCCTACCCTCCATCCCCAGGATGCCTTAGGTTCTGGGGAGCAGCATGGCTCTTCTACATCCGCAACATGCTAGGACTCCCTCTGGGCATCTCCGCTTGGGAGTCCCCATATGTGAAGACTCATTCCTGCTTGTTCCTGGAGATAGCATAGTTACTTACCTGTAACAGGTGATCTCTGGGAACAGCAGGAATAAGTCTTCACAACCCACCCACCTCCCCTAGGAGTTGTATCTCTCTATCTTTCCTTTCCTCTCTCTTTCTTTGTCTCAGCTTTAAAACTTAACTGAGGAGAGGCAGTTGGGAAGGCGGGAAGGCAGCACGCAGGCGTGGTGGGATGCTTCCAAAAGCGTTTTGATTGGACGCTGGGAAGCGTTCCCGCGCAGACTCCGTCGGTACCGACGTACCTATATGTGAAGACTTATTCCTGCTGTTCCCAGAGATCACCTGTTACAGGTAAGTAACTGTGCTTTAGCGGTCGGTGGTTACACTGATGTGGTGCATCTCAGTGGATCCCTAGCTCATGTAGTGTACTCTTTGGCCTGCCAGTGACTTTCAGACCGGGGCAGCAGTAGCATTTTTAATTTGTCTTCCTGGTTGGCTAGGTGTGTCTCCATTATCCTATAGTTCAGTCAAGCTGGGCAGGCTCTTCAGTGAGTTTGCTGGGAGGTATTGTTTTGCTCGCATGCATAATAATGGTTAGGGTCCTAATCTGCTTTGTTACAGAAATACTGGCAAGAGTGAGGCTACATAGGACCTCCTGTATCATGACGTCAGGAAAAATCAAGCCAATGATTCTCCGTCTCCATCTGCTGGTGTGCGTGCATTACCCACGCATCTGGACTGGACTGGAGGTCTCTAAGAAAGACAATTAGCAGGTAAGGTCTAATTTATCCATACTTACGAATTCCTTAGCAACCCCTCGTTCACCATAAGTATTTTGAATACAGAGATGTGTTTAGATGTATCCTATTCTTTGAGCAAAGCGTCTAATAGGACTTTTTATTTATTTATTTATTTATTTATTTATTCACAAATGGGGGAAAAATTGATTATATACTTTATAAAGGCCTTCAGTAATTTGACTATTTCATCTAAATTCCAAAACACGGCATACTTTTGTTCCCCATACTAAAAATCTTCCATGAGATACTACTCGCTTTATTCTCAGAAAGGTGCTTTTGAGTGTCATCAGGTGATTTAATGCGAGGTTCTGTTTACAAGAGTGTACTGTACAAATTTATTATGGGCTAAATTCATCAATTTACTGTATGCTTTGAAAAAGTTTGCATCTAGAGTAATGCAGCTTTTTAGCAGCAAGTCCTTATTGAAGTCAACAAAACGAGCTCTTTTGAAAGAATACTTGTGTGCCTCAATTCTTGAGATTGGTGTTTTATGCAAGATGACCATGAAAGCTGAGGTTATATCTTGTACTGTAATCTCTCATATTATATAGTAGCAATGTGAACTGTTTGGCATTGTGAAACGATGTGAACACAGTATAAGGATGTGCCGGTCCTCCCAGGGGTTTCTTCCTAGACATGATTACTTAAATACAAGGAATTGTACAGTTGAAATGGTACAGTAATCCAGCTTTTGGTACATAAACTGGAGATCCAGCATATGCAGATCTTTGTCTTGCATAATTATTGTGAATAACCTGAAAATCTGATTGGTTATGGGGTCCCCTAGACAGTTTGAGAAGTCCTCCTGTTCTGCACGTTTTTGCCTGTTAATCTGTGATTTGTCAGACAATGTCATAATACCACAAGCATTATGTTAGCCTCAGTTCCAGATGTGATTACGTAAGCCTGCATAGCATATAGAATATATACATAGATATGTCAATATGACTACTCAGTATCTGTAGGAAACTACCTTCTATTCTTACAAAGCTAATTTTCTGAGAATCCTTCCCACTCTTGTCTTGCAGACAGATGCTCATATATCTATATCGTTACCCACTATCCATGAGGTGGACTTGTTCAGGTAAAAATTCAAAGCATATTTCTTCACGTTTACTGTGTTATACTGAGTAAATGATTTGTAGAATTTTCCAGAAACAAAGTTGCAATGGAAATAGTACTGTAAAATATCAGATTGGTGAAATGAGACTTTAAAATTAGTATCCAAAATGTACTGAGATTTTGACACACAAATCGTGGTAGGACATGTTTTTATATTAATACTTTTGAGGGCACGTCAAAGAGAGCACATCGATGGAAGGAAGGTACATAAGCACTAATGTAGCACCATTTCCTAAGGGCAATTTCCTTTTCATCCTGGCTAGGCCAGTTCAGATACGTGGGTTGTGCTCGCCATTCAGCAGATAGAGGCGGAAAACTGATTTTTATTGACGTCCCCACCAGTATAAAGACTGGTATAGCACTGAATCTGTCGGTATTCTCTGCCTCAGTAGAAGGTTGCAGGTGGAGTGATGCAGCAGTTTGAGGCCTGGCTCCTAGTGGCACATATGTTTCTGTAGTGGATTAGTTGAGTAACTGTTCTGGGTTTTGGGGATCTGACCACAGGCCTTTACTCTAATTGAGTTGAGGGGAACAGACGATCTTGGACTTTTGATCTGCAGGTCTTAATCCTTTAAGGCTAAGTGACTAGTTTCTAGGTCCCATTCAGGGGAGTGTTAGGTAGGTAGGGTTATCAACCAGTTGGTTTTCAGCCGGCCTGGCTGGTTTTTACATGGCCAGGCCAGCTGCCAGCAGAGGTCTAAAACTGGCCCTTGAAAAGCTGTTTTGTTCTGGCCGCAAGCAGCCAGAGCAGAAAACTGACTTTTCATTTGGGGTTCTTATTTCCCCCCCCCCCCCTGCGCAGCCTCACCTTCTCCGCTGTCAGTCCCTTCCTGCTATCTCCTTCCCCTGACAGCCGTGGCTTCTGCTTCTTACAGAGCAGCAACACTAATTTAAAAACAAAATGAAATCACTGCGGAGTCCTCTGGCCCTATGGAACCTCTGCTGCAGCATCCTGCACTCAAAAGGACGTGTCACTACTGGGGGCATGACGCTGCAGCTGGGGTTCCATAGGGCCAGAGGGCTCCGCACCGGTTTCAGTTCTTGTTGGTTTTTTTTTAATTAGCATTACTGCAGCCATTTGCTCTGTAAGAAGCAGGAGCCATGGCTGCCAAGGGAAGGAGGTGGCAGGAAGGGACTGACACAGGGAGGAGGTGGAGGCAAGAAGGCGGCTGGAAGGCAGCTGAAAGGGAGGAAGGAGGTGGCTGGAAGGGAGCTGACATGGGGGAAGGTGAGGTCTAGAAGGGAGCAGATAGAGGGGGGGAGGAAATGGCTGGAAGGGTGCTGAAAGAGGAAGGAAGGTAAAGGCTGGAAGGCACCTGAAAGAGTGGGCAAGGGAGTTGACTGGAAAGGAGGTGGATGGAAGGGATTTGACATGGGGAAGGTAGGCACTGGATGGGAGCTGACGGGGGGGGAGGAAGGATGGGGCTGGAAGAGATCGGACACCTGGGGAGGGTACTGGAGGGGGATTGGAAGGGAGCTGACAGTGGGGGATGGGCTGGTTGGTGGCTGGGTAATGGAGGGATTGGAAGGGAGGGGGCACATGGGGATTGCACTGGAAGGGAACTGACACTTGAGAATGGGACTGGTAGGTGGCTGGGTAATGGGGAGGAGGCTGGAAGGGAGCAGACAAGTGGGGATGGCACTGGAAGCGGGTGAACAGAGGGTAGGGTGACTAGAAGGGAGCTGACATGGGGGTGGAACTGTGAGTAGAAGTGAGCTGATACCTGGGATGGTATTTGGACTAGAAGGGGCTGGACAGTTGGGAAGGAGGGGGACTAGAAGAGAGTGGGCACCACTGGCAGTCCTGGGAATGCAAGGGGGTTGACACTGGAAGGCAATGGGAGGGGAAGACTGGAAAGGGGGCTAATACTGGGGAGGGTTACTGGAACTGGAAATGAGCTGATGGAAGGAAGTGAAGAAAACAAAAGAAGAGATAAGAAAAGGCAGATGGACCATAGACCACAGAAAGAGAGCTAAGAGAAGACAGGAAAGCAGAAGTCTCAGATCGGGACCAGCATGATCAGAGAATAAAATGGTCAGACAAAGGTAGAAAAAGTAATTTTATTTTCAATTTAGTGATTGGACTTTGTGCTGTCTTTATATTTTACACAGTATGGGGAACTGCATCTCTTATTTATCTGATGTTGCACTGCATGCGGAGTCCAGCTTCTTGGGGTTCCAGTTTAATTTTTGTCTATAGATTTCTCTTTTTGTTTTGTACTGATGTATTCATGAAGGCCTGTCTGTATTTAGTGTGTGTGTGTGCATTGCTGGGTATTCTGTTAATATGGAATTTCTGTTCAAGAATGTGTAGCAATCTTGCTTGTTCAGTTTGCACATTGTCCTCTTTGCAGTTATTTTTTGGGGACAGGGGGTGGGGCAAGGATGGGGGTGGGGTGGTGTTGGAATGGGCGGAGCATGACCTGTGTCCCTTGGGGAAACTGCTAGGTACGTATGACCTAGATTGGCCACTGTTGGAAACAGAATACTGGGCTTGATGGACCTTGGTCTGACCCAGTATGGCATATCTTATGTTCTTATGTTCTTATGACTAGCCACAGGTGGCAGGTTTTCCTCTTTCAAAAAGTTGGCAACCCTATAGGTAGGTACCCTTTTTTTTTTTTTTTGCTGCTTGCTTTTATTCCTTCCCCCTCCCCCTTCTGTCTGTCTGTGGTGTCTATTCCTCTTCCTCTACCCCCACTCCCCCTTGCTTCCTGGGTCTTGTGCCTTTGAAAACAGGAAGAGAAGATTGAGCAAAGTTCTGCCTAGGGACGGATAAAGAAAAATATAGGAATTACCCTGCAGTTTCACAAGACGTTTGCATGGATACTTTAGGAAAAATAACCCCCCGAGCTGGAGAACCCGAGGCTGCAGCACCAGAAACTCTTTTTCCTGCGGCGACAGGTTTCCTTACCAAGGTCTGGAAAAATACAGACAAGACTACCCTTAAAATTCAAATTCCTCTTATGAAAGAACAGTTTCAAAAGCCATTCTCTATCCAAGATTAAAGCATGTTGCCGGTATAACACTTGAAGCCCATGTCAAATTGTCCAGGGCCAGGGGCCTCAGCAAATGTCACCGTCTTCTAGCCATTAGGAAAATTAATACATTTTTACAATCAGTGGGCATGAATCTACTGGAACACCCCAAATTTCAATCAAATATTGTTTAAGCATTTCTTTAGCCGATATAACAGGAGCGCAAGGAAAATTAATTAACAGAAGGTTCGAAAGCTTAGTATAATTATCCAGCTGCTCCATCCTTGCTTTCAAATGGTTAGAGTCCTTCACAATTGCATTAGACAAGTTTTTCAAACGCTGAGTCCTCAGAGTCATACCATCCAAGTTATTCTTATTCAAACCTATTTCTTCCACTGTCTTAGATAAGACTTCGGTATTCGTATGAACCTGACTTTGCATCCCAGTTATCTGGTTAGTAAGGGCTTCTCCAAGCTGGTTTATTGCTAACCATATAGACTCTAGGGTGACTTGTCTAGGTCGCTGCAAAGAAAAGGAACCCACAGCACCTTGCTCCTTTTCCAGTACCACCGCGGACTAATGGATCTATAGGGAACAACCCGGTGCCCTCTTACAATGCTGGAGTGGAGCCTCTTTTCTTGGGCAGCAGCCCTGGTGGATGACCCTGCAAGCAAACACCAACAACTACCTCCTGTCCTGGAGCCAGCCCCAGCAGGGGCGCCAGAGGTCCCATCTCCATAGGGTCTGACGCACCCGCGTCTCCACGAACCAACCCTGGGCACACCTGCTTCCGAGGTCTCTGTGCTTCTGGGGACATGAGGGGCTTTATCCTTTTGCCTGTGGATAATCTCGAATAATTGTTTAGTTTGCTGAGAGTGGATAACTTGATGTTTTAGTTTAGTTTATTATTTGATATACCACCACTCGGGTTTGTTGATGGCAGTGATCAAGAATACTACTATTTTGGTGGAAGGTGGTTTGGCTTTGAAAGAATCGTAGGATAGGAAGGTGGAATGTTTTTTTTTAAGCAGGTCTTTGCCTCTGCTTTGGACATGTAGACAGCGATATGTGGTGGCTATGTTGCATGGACTCTCCTGTGGTGGACATGACAGCTTTGAGTTCCAGAGGTTTGCTAGATTGGCGTCGGCTGCAGATTTCTTGTCTGATGTTCTTAATGATCTTATTCACATAACCTCCAAGTCTGTAGTAGTAACCTGTAGGTGACTCTGGCTCCATCACCGGTCAGTGGGTTCTGCTTCTAAAACATGCCTTTGTCAATTTTCCTTTTTGGAGAAGTTAATGAAAGACTTGAGCAAACCCAGACCTCAGCATTTCCTGTAGAATCATCCTCATACTTCATAGAAGAATTCTTCTGGATGCTCCCAGTCTAGAGGCTGGGGTCATAGCCACGTCTGCATATTGGCAGTGTCTTTCTAATACTATGGGGCAAGTAAGCTTAGGAAGACTCAGCCCTTTTTGAGGAGCACATAAGGGCCATAATAGTGAAGGAACCTCCACTGGAGGTTCTCAAAGCACATAATGTGTTATGGCTGACCCAGTCCAAGGTTGTGCATGTTGCTGGTCGCCTTTGTCACTTTTTTGCTCAGAGTGAGTCCATATCACTTTGGATCAATGAGTTCTTGAGATGGTACACTCAAGGTACTCACTGGAATTAGCAGAACCCCTTTTTCAGAATTTTCATGAAGGTCTGTGTCCAAAAGAATAGCATTGTTAGATATCTTCACCTTTGGGCTGTAATCCCGGTACCCTTACAGGACCAGAGGAGAGGTGGTTATTCAATGTACTTTGTGGTACCCAAGAAGTTGGGTAAGTTTCAGCCCAACCTGATTCTCTAAGAAGTCTACAAGGCCCTCCATGTACTGTGGTTTCGCATGGAAACCTTGCAATCTGTTTTGGCAGCTGTTTGAAAAAAATTTCTTAGCGCCTACTTGTGTGTGTGTAAAATGTTATTCCACGTGCTCAAGTTGCTTATAAAATCACCTTCTTGACGGACAATTTTCAGAACTGCTTATATTGATGCAATTTCCTTGGGTGTTTTACTTGCACGTTCTGCCCCATTTCTCAAAAGGAGAATCCTCCCAGTAAAAATGACCTTTAGAGATTTGTATCTGCTTTCCTGCAGGTAGGTATGAAAGTGAAATCTTTATATACACTGGGGGTATTTTCATTTACGGCAGCCAGCACAGTTAAAGGAGGGGTAGCCTAGTGGTTAGGGCAGCAGGCTGGAACCAGAAAGACCAGAGTTCAGATTTCACTGATGCTCCTTGTGGCCTTGGGCAAGTCACTTAACTCTCCATTGCCTCAGGTACAAACTTTGATTGTAAGCCCTCTGGAGACGGGAATACCTACTGTACCTGAATGTAACTCACCTTGACATGTTGGAAAGGTGTGAACTAAATCTATAAAAAAAATACAAAACTGTCCCAGATATGCAATGTGTGGCGCCCCCACTTGTCTAGGCGGTTGCCTATAGGCAGGGGCGTACCTCCTAATGTCCCTTTTTAGTATGGGTTCCCAGAGCCGAGGCTTCTGGGGCTTGTAGTTGTGTGAAATGATGAGTAGGCCGAGGGTTTGAAGGCAAAAACACAGGAAAATTTCTCTCTTCCTTTGCACCAAAAACACATATTAATAAAATTAGGATACTTCTCCCACAAAAGAAAAAGAATTTTCAGATCAAGAACTTCACAGTGACAAAGATTGCAATTGCTTCTTCAGCTGGTACATAATGCAGCTTGATAGTTCCTTTACTTCTGGCTTAAACAACTGCTTTTCCAAACTGTGCAATATTCAAATTAAAGCTGCTTTTACTTCTGGCTGCTGCCCACTCAGATAGTTCTTTCTTAAACATTCAAATCAAGTCTTTGAATATTTTCTAGCTGCTTTAAAACACCAGCAACTTCATTTCAAACATTATCAGCACTCCAGGCACAAGACATACTGGTATAATAGCTTCTGGGTCTTTCCAGATTTAAACCCTTCACTTTGTCTTTATACAAAAAGAGCAATCCATTTGAGATTCTGTAGAGGCATTATCGGAATCATAATTATCTGCATGCCCTCATGATCAGGATCTGTTGTTTCCTGACTAGAATCAGCTTGTGGGAACGTAGGCTTAACTTCTTCTAACAATTTTAAACCTTTTCCCAGCGAGACCTCTCTCTAGGTTCAGGGGTTGTTGATGGGCTATGGAGATCCTTATCTTTCAGTAAACTGTTCAAGGCTTCTAATGGGCTCACCTTCTTTCTAGCAACAGTTCTTTTCACAGGCCTTTCCAGAAGTGAAACTCTCCCCACCGGCTCCTGCTGGGCTGTTCCCATACCTTGCTTATAGTCTGCAGCTTCCTCAGGCCAAACGCTCCTGTATCCAGGGCCAGCTGTAATTCCTCTACAACACGGGCTTCCTTCAGGGCTGTAGTTTCCTGAGTTTTGGCTGCAATGGGAATCCCTTCTGAGGCTGTCTTTGGAGCACCTCTCTCTCTCAGCTTCCCTGAAAGATTCCTTTCCTTTTGGTTCCCTCATGATCTCCTCGTCCTCTGTTTCCTTGGTGGTCTCCCTTCTTCCTGTTCCCTGAGGCTTAAATGAGTGGGGCTGCCCTACAGCCTCGAACTCCTCCCCCAGGTGCTTCTCATTACTTCTCTTGGTTGCCTTGGAGCTTGGGCGTGGTCTGAGCTCAGCAGCCCCGTGTGTGTTTTTTTTTCACTTTGGCTGTACTTTGAAAGTCGGTGCTCTCTGGGCTATCCCTTTGCTTGAAGGTAAATGCTTGTCTTTTATCTATTTCCATGGGCTCTAATACAGTTTCGCCACCACAAATGCCAGGACCATATCCGGCAGTGGTGATATTTAGCTGGTTTTGCAGTAAGCAAGCGGGTGAAGTTAATATAGCCATTTAACTGTCCTAACTTTAGCCGGTTAGGGTAACCGGGCAGTGGCTGAACATCACCAGCTAGCATTGAGGCATGCAGCGGTGGCACCCGGGCATATTCAGTGGCACCTTTTACATCTCGATGGCCACAATTAATGCAGTTTGAGGGTCTGCTAACCGCATTAATGGTGTGAATATCCCCCCCTCCCCCACCACCACCACCAAAACCACAATTTTTCTTCCTTGATCCAAACACATCCCCAGGAATGGCTTCTAAGGCAGGGGAAAAATGAACATTGTGGCACAACACAGGCACTCTTGCTGCTTAGGAGGAGGGCTACTTAAGGAAAGTAAAATCAGTATTTACCTGGATAAATGTCTTTAGAATATTATCTTCTCTTCTAATTAAAACAGTAATCAAGCTGATTTTATTTTTATCCCGCAGTGAATAGCAAATAGGTACATATTCGTACAGAATGTGTTGCCTTTAATAGCCTTTGGGACAAAGGGGGTTTTTGTGTGAGAATATTATTCCCTTTGGGTGGTTTTGTTATTTAGATATTTAATAGCCTTACAGCAAATGTTACTTGCATGTGGTACTGTGTTAACACAGATTTGATTGCATGGGACTAATAGCATTTGTTAACAGCATTAGTGCACATTAGTAACTCTGGCTATTCATTTTTTTTGTATGATAAGGGAGATTGAAAGCCTAAGAGTTTGCAAACCTCATGCGTATCTATTTTTCCAGGTGCTTCTCTCCAGTGTTCTTTCATATCCAGCTGCTTTGGGAATTAGTATTATTAGGTGAACCATTGGTGGTCATGGCCCCGTCACCTTCTGAGTCATCGGAAACAGTTTTAGCACTTGTTAGGTAAGTGGTATCGGGACACAGAGCTTCTGAAAATAATCCTATAAGTCACAAAACTACAATCCAAGAGACATAGGCACATGGCTTACAGCCATTTTTCCTATTTCTTTCCTTTATTCATGTTGTTCCTAGGTCATCTTGGATTTTTTTTGTCACAAAATATTTTATTTATTACACTTTTACATCCTTTTATTAAAATAAGTAATTCCTTATCATTCAACTAGACCAACTCAGGTGAGTGGGTTATGCTTCCCAGGCAGCAGGTAGAGGCAGACTAGAGCAGTTTTCAATGTCATCATCACTAGTATATACTCTGGTGCAGCATGAGAGAAGGCAGCATTATCTGCTTTCAGCAGATGGCAAGGTGTGTGGACTGGTGCAGTAGAGCAGATAGCCCTGTCTTCCCTGGTCCAGATCACAATCTTGTGGCCTTTGAGATTGAGACCTTTGGCCCGTTGTTTGCTCAGAGCTTGGGTATGCCTATTGTCGACAGTTGCACTGTGTTCAGCATTGTTGCCAATGAATTTCTAGCACTGGTGGGCCAGAGAATGAACAAAGGGACCCCATGAGGCTCATGGAGAAATGGGATCAGTAAATCTGGACTCAGGTCTCCCTTCCTTCACAATGTGTCCTGTATCTGCATGTTCTGCTGTTTTTTTTTGTTTTGTTTTTGTAGTTTTTGCTAGTGTTTTTAATTTGGTCATATTACTTTAATAGGTTCTTTTTTTCACTCATGTCTTTATTCAATAACACAATGGCAACAGCCAGTTAAACCAAAGGAAGTGCCTAATAACTTTTCAGTTTATGCTACCCCTTCCCATCCCACAATGCAGTCCCACCCTCTCCTTTCTATCCATTCTCCACAACCAGAATTGGTGGGTATCCTTAGACCAACCTCAATCAATCCATTACAAAATAGTTTTACACCCACCTCCACCCCCCGATGGGCATGCTAACCTTATTGTACTCACACTCAATTCAACGGGTAGCTGCGTGTCCAGTGAGACAAGTGGGTGCAAAGCAGCTCCCATATAGTGTTAAAACATTGCCAAAATCCTGGGTCCCTCCTCCCCACCACCAGGTTTTCCATCGCCATCAAATGAAGCAGCAAGTTTTGCCATTGTGTCAAAATGGGAGGTTGGTTCTCCAATTAATGAAAATAGATTTCCGAGCTAGCAAAAATGCCTTAAACATGAAAAATTTAATCAGCCCTTTTTTATGCTGCTTGAATAAAGCAGCTTCAAACATTAAACAAACAAAAAAAAAAAGCCTTGAGGCAGCCGAACTTTCCAGTCTCTATGTGTCTGGGGAAGGCCCTTAGGTGTCTCTGGCTGGCCTGTCAAGTGAGAGGATTCCCTTACTGGTCAGTGATTCCCTTTTTGCTATGGATTTGTTTTTTTAACCTATGTTTGAGCTCTTCAGTCATGCCTGGTGCATGGAGGTGCGCTCTGCCGCTGACTCCTTTTGTCCAAAGTGTGCTACAGAAGCCTTGAGGCACAATATTTTGACAGTTTCAGAACTCCATGCCAATTTTGGTGCCTCTGCCACCATTCCCACCAGTGGGAAAACTGCAGGAGACATGACAATCTCAGATGCCTAAGGGAACCGGAGCCTCTTCTGCTGCTGGACGCTGCCGGGGAGCTTTCCCCACTAGAACAGCTGACGTCTAGGGCCTTTAAAACCCAGGGCCTGCCGAGGGATCAGCGGAACCGGAGCCTCTTCTGATGACGTCTAGGGCCTTTAAAACTCAGGCCCTGCTGCAGGATGCTCCCCTTTGGAGCCCCTTCAGAGCACTTCATAGAAGTCTGGAACTTGTACCTCATGGGCAAGAGGAAGAAAAAATTGTGGTTGCAGCCTGAGAAAAAGGTGGAGACAACGAATGGCCCTATGGACCGTCATGTGCTAGCTATGTCTTTTACACCCATTGCAAGTCCCGGAATTATGCTTGACTTCTCAGAATCATTGGGTGTCCTTATCCCTCTCTGCCATTCCAGTGGATTGTTATCTGAGGCTGGTAGCATCTCCCAGGATTTGGTAGCGGTGCAACCCATCTTCATTGCTGAAGCCCAGGAAGAGGATGCCTCCACTGGGATTTGTGACTCTAAAGCGGTTTTTCATCTCCTTTTGTTAAAGTTGTTCCTAGTTCACCTGACAACATTACTTTGAAAGATATTTTGGATGCTATCACTCGTTTGGAAGTTTCTCTGGGTTCATCTTTGAAGGACATGTCTGACTTCACAGTGGATGCTGCAGCGAAAATCACAGAGCATGATAAGAGACTATGGGGTATGTTTACTAAACCGCGGTAGCAGACTCCGTGCTATATTGGAGCCACGACCCCATCGCACAGAGTCCGCTACCGCGGTTTAGTAAACATACCCCTGTGTGTTATGGATGAAGGGTTTACTAAACTTGAATCTCATGTTTCTGTGTTATACTCTGCCAGTATGATAGTTCTATGAAGGACAGTTTGGATACTCATCGGTGTTTAGAGGTTTTGGAAAATGCTAATCATATGCAGAATTTTAGATTTTTAAATTTTCCGCACACCTATTATCTTTCCCTTATTCTTCTTCAGAAATTTCTGAGGGAGAATTTAGGCTTTGGTGATGTGGAGGCAGCAAAAATCTTAAATATAGATTATCTTTATATGGCGAAGTTACGTCCTGATCAAGGTGGTACTGGCATGGACCAGTTCTCCATTGTGGATAGTTTGGACTTGTCTGCTTTTTTGGAGAGCTCAACTGGCAGTAAGGGGATTAAGTGCTCCATTCTTCTTTTTCGCCTGTCAGTTTTTCTGGGAGCACGGCCTTATGGGGGAGTGCTGGGGAGAAGATGAGGATTTCCTGTCTCCAATGGGTGAGTTAGTGGAGAAGGGGTAGCCCTCCTCGGTGGAAAGAGAAGATCCATCAGAGGTTTGCCCTTTTCACAGGGAGGACATGGCGCCCCTTATTCAGGATGTCATGGTGGCCTTGCACATTGCAGGCCCTATCCTGGAGAAGTAGTGCCTGCCCTCTCCCTTCCGAAAGCTTGTGTTCTATCAGTGGGATGTACCGGAGCAGGGGCTGTGGGGCTCTATGGTCCTGGCTCAGCTGTATCCTCTGTCCCAAGGGGAGATGGAACAGCTTTTCGGAGTCCAGAAGCTGGAGGCCTTGGTCTTGGTGGTGACAAAGTGCACGTCCATTTCAGTGGAAGGAAGCAATATACTGAAGGAAACTCGCAGTAGGAGAGTGGAAGCCCTCTTCCAGAATGCCTTTATGGCTTCAGCCTTGGGCACTTGTCTGGTGCTTTCTGAACAGTTTGGTGGTTCGTGTGGCATCCAGCAATTGCTGAACAGCTCAGAGGTCATGAGCTTGGAATCTGGAGCATTGTTTGTGGCAGATACCCTGTATGGCTTGATTAGGATCCGCTCTAAGGCTGTGGTAGCAGCCGTGATGGCCTGAGGTAGACTCTGGCTCTGGAATTGGTTTGCTAATGCTGCACTGAGCAAGCTCCGCTTTAAGCGCAAGTTGTTCTGTGGGGAAGACATAGACAAACTTGTGAAGGACTTGGGCGAAACTTGCCTCCAGAGGTGGTTCTTATAGGGTGCAGCAGGGAGCGTGGGAGTGTTTCAGGGCAAGAGGATTTAATAAATGGAAGATAGACAGCAAGGAAATCCACAGTACCGCCTTTTAACTTTCAAAAGGGAGACTATGATATAATGAGGAAAATAGTTAAGAAAAAGTTAAAGGAGCAGCAGCAAAGGTTAAAAATTTACATCAAGCATGGATATTGTTTAAAAATACTATCTTGGAAGCCCAGACCAGATGTATTCCAAGCTTTAAGAAAAATGGAAGGAAGGCCAAAACTCTGCCAGTATGGTTTAAAGATGAGGTCAGAGAGACTATTGTAGCCAAAAAAGCTCTTTCAGGAAATGGGAAAAGGAGCCAAATGACACAAACTGGAAACAACATAAGCACTGGCAAGTTAGATGCAAGGCAGGCAAAGAGAGAATTTGAAAAAAAAGCTTGCCGTGGAAGCAAAAAATGCATAATAAAAACTTTTCAAGTACATTCTTAGCAAAAAAAACCTCTGAAAGAGTCAGCTGGATCATTGGATGATAGAGGGATAAAAGGGGCACTAAGAGGGGACAAGGCCATAGCGAAGAGACTGAATGAATTCTTTGCTTCAGTCTTTGCTGAAGATGATGTAGGGAAGTTATTTATGCCTGAAATGATATTTAAAGGTGATGGATCAGAAGACTTGAAAGAAATATCAATAAACTCTCCCCCAGCCTTGTGGTTAGCAATGCACTTTTCAAAATAAAGGGGTTACCAGCCATCACTTTTTCTAAATACATCTGTTCAGTTCCCTCCTTTCTTGTGGTACATGTTAAACTGCTGATTCTTAAGTCTTCCAAGGTGTACAATGTCATGAGTTACTTTGAATGCATTCTCTTTCTCTTAGCTTTAGCATTTTTGAACATTAATCCCAAGTGTACATTGTTTTGTCTTCCATGTATGGTGAGTTACATGGTTGCACTGTTCCATATGCTCTGTCCACTGTTCCAAGTTAGATAACATTATTTTAGATATACGATCATTTTAAATATTCGATCAAATGTATGTATTTGTGATCTCGCCTCTATTGCTCCAGTAGTCCACTCACACTTTGAATATATGAAGTGTGTATATGTTTTTATTCAGAGTTTTATCAATGTGTTTTATGTATTTGTATACATATTAGTTTAGTACCTTTTTTATTTCATCATTTGGACATGATTTTACTAATTCATTTAGAGATTTTGATGCTAATACTATTGGACTGGCTTTTTAATTCAGTTGGTTTATATATTATCTGATGATCATTTTATGACTTTGCTATTTATGTTTTATCCTATTTTAATATATTTACTATTTAATATGTGCTCTCTTATGTATATGTTTGTATGATTTCAGTGGTCAAAGTCCCCTGAAGAAGATCTTTTGGCCGAAACACATGTAGGGCAGATCCACAACAATATAATACCTATTCCTTTCAGTGGACTTCCGTTTTCTTGCTTCTTTTTGTGCCTGGCTTATCTGCAGGAGGGGCATCTTCTTGTGTCTGTGTCAGAAAAGTCCATAAACCATTATTAAAAAGGACCCAGGAAATCCACTGCTTGCCCCAGGACAACCATTCTGAAACCTGTGTGTCTTTTTGGGAACCTGCTATGTACTTGTGACCTGGATTGACCACTGTTGGAAACAGGATACTGGGCTTGATGGACCTTGGTCTGACTCAGTAGGGCATTTCTTATGTTCTTATGAGGAGTTCTGTCATGGCCTATACCTCTTATGGGTCTAAACCCAAGAAGGATCAGTTCTTTCATGGATATCAGTGCTTGCAGGACTCAGCACGAGCCTTCTTTGGAGCTGGTAAACCCTCTAAATGAGATCCGGTGGGTCCTTTCTGAGAAGCAGGTGATTGTAGGGGTAGGTCCGGTTGTTTTGATCAGAATGGACCCACATTGGATCAGCATAGTGGATTTGTAAGGTCCCCAAAAAGGGGTATGTGCTGGAGTGCTGCCAGCATGGCTTAAAGGTGAGGTCAGAGAGACTATTGTAGCCAAAAAAGCTCTTTTAAGAAATGGGAGAAGGAGCCAAATGGGCCTTTGTAGAATCTCCTTGTAGCTCCCTGGCTAAGTAAGCAACAATCAAGGAAACTTCAGCAGCTCGTGCCATGAAGGCTGTCGTACCCTATGCCCTCTGCAAGCAAGGTCAGGGGCAGTATTTCATTTATGTAGTGATACTAAAGAAAGGCAGGCATCAATCCCCTTTGAGCTTGGCATTGACCATGATTTAAATCTTGGAGTATCCCATTTCTGCATGGAGACCCTCAGGTCAGTCATTGTTTCAGTCCGGCAAGGTGAGTTTCTAACATTCTTGGACTTTTTCAAGGCATACTTCAATATTTCTATCCAGCCATATTAGCGATTTTCTCCTTTTTTTGCTGGTGTTTGACCTGATGGCCACCCAGGAGAATGCCTGTGGCTTTATCAGCTCTATGGGTGGTGAGCTTGGGACACCCTTCTGCAAGTGTGGCCCCAGGATGTCTCTTCCCCCATGGCCCTTGATGAGAAGGCTTTGCAGGATTTGGTTTCATTCACGCTTGGTCATTCTGGTGGCATCAGACTGGACCTGCAAGCTATGGTTCGCAGATCTCTTGAGCCTTTTTTGGCAGGGTCCCCTCTATCGCTGTTTCAGGAGAGGGGACTGCTGCAGATACATCCTCCCTCAGAGTAGCCTTTCTCTGATGTTGAAGAGCTGAAAGGCTCCCCTATCGGTTGTCTTCAGAAAGCTTTCCTCAAGGATTTGACCCTGAAGGGTGGTATTTCTAGCACTATTGCTTCTGCCAGGCAGGTGTTGGAACTGCAGACCTTGTCCTGTAGGAAACCCTATCTGGTCATCTCGTCGGCATCTGTCTCCCTGAGGTCCATGCCATCCTTTCATCTTAATCTATGATCCTGCCCTTCTTGGAGTAGGACGTTTGGTCAGACATCTCGTTGCATCTGTTAGATGTGAGAAGGGCTTCAGTGAAGTATCTGGAGACTTCTAATTCCTTCCAGCAGTTGGACCATCTCTTTGCCCTCTTTAGCAGCCCAGGAAAAGGCTGTAGCCAGTACTTTGATTGCCTGCTAGCTTAAGGAGACTGTTAATTCAGCTTACCTCCTGTTTTTTGAAAATGCATGCCAGATAAGGGTGTTGGGGCCACTTGGCAATAGTGATCATAGCATGATCGCCTTTGATTTAATTAGTGGAGGAGGGATAGTAAGGAAATCCACAGTACTACCTTTTAACTTTCGAAAGGGAGACTATGATAAAATGAGGAAAACAGTTAAGAAAAAACTAAAAGGAGCAGTTGCGAAGGTTAAAGACGTACATCAAGCTTGGGTGTTGTTGAAAAATACTATCTTGGAAGCCCAGACCAGCTGTATTCCACGCTTTAAGAAAAGTGGAAGGAAGTCCAAAAAACTGCCAGCATGGTTTAAAGGTGAGGTCAGAGAGGCTGTTGTTGCCAAAAAAGCATCTTTCAGGAAATGGAAAAAAGAGCCAAACGACAAAACCTGGAAACAGCACAAGCACTGGCAAGTCAAATGCAAGGCATTGATAAGGCAGGCAAAGAGAATTTGAGAAGAAGCTTGCTGCGGAAGCAAAAACGCGAAATAAAGACCTTTTCAAGTACATTCGTAGCAAAAAACCTGTGAGAGAGTCAGTTGGTCCATTAGAAGATAAAGGGGTTAAAGGAGCACTAAGAGGCGACAAGGCGATAGCGGAGAGACTGAATGAATTCTTTGCTTCGGTCTTTACTGAGGAAGATGTAGGGATGTTACCCATGACTGAAGTGGTATTTAAAGGTGTGGAAGAATTGGAGGAAATATCGATACATCGGGAAGATGTCTTACAACTATTAGATAAACTGAAAAGTAGCAAATCACCTGGGCCGGATGGTATACATCCAAGGGTGTTGAAAGAACTGAAATCAGTAATCTGTGAACTATCATTAAAATCATCTCTAATACCTGAAGATTGGAGGATCGCCAATGTAACACCAATTTTTAAAAAGGGTTCCAGGGGTGATCAGGGAAACTACAGACCCATGAGCCTGACGTCAGTACCGGGAAAAATGGTAGAATCCATCTTAAAGAATAAAATTACTCAGCATGTAGATAGTCACAACCTAATGGGAGACAGCCAACATGGCTTTAGACAAGGAAGATCTTGTCTTACTAATCTGTTATGTTTTTTTGAAGGAGTGAATAAACAGGTGGACAAAGGTGAGTCGGTTGATATTGTGTATCTGGACTTTCAGAAAGCCTTTGACAAGGTCCCTCATCAGAGACTTTTGGCAAAACTAAAGAGTCATGGGATAGGAGGCAATGTACTATTGTGGATCAGGAACTGGTTAAAAGATAGAAAGCAGAGGGTAGGGCTAAATGGCCAATTTTCCCAATGGAGAAAGGTGAATAGTGGTGTACCCCAGGGATCTGTGCTGGGTCCGCTGCTTTTTGACATATTCATAAATGACCTGGAAAGTGGAATAACGAGTGAGGTTATCAAATTTGCAGATGACACAAAACTATTTAAAGTTTTTAAAACCCAAGAGGATTGTGAAAAATTGCAAGAGGATCTTGATAAATTGGAAGACTGGGCATCAAAATGGCAGATGAAATTTAATGTGGACAAGTGCAAGGTTATGCACCTAGGGAAGAACAACCCAAACTATGGTTACACGATGCAAGGTTCCACATTAGGAACCACCACCCAGGAAAAAGATTTAGGCGTCATTGTGGATACCATGTTATAACCCTCGGCCCAGTGTGCAGCGGCGGCCAAGAGAGCAAATAGAATGCTAGGTATGATAAGGAAAGGAATGGAAAATAAAACAAAAGATATTATAATGCCTCTATATTGTTCCATGGTGAGACCGCACCTTGAATATTGTGTGCAATTCTGGTCGCCGTATCTTAAAAAGGATATAGGGATTTTAGAAAAGGTACAGAGAAGAGCCACCAAAATGGTAAAGGGGATGGAAGGATACTCCTATGAAGAAAGGCTAAAAAGGTTAGGGCTCTTTAACCTGGAAAAGAGACGGCTGAGGGGAGATATGATAGAAGTCTATAAATTAATGAACGGAGTGGAACGGGTAAACGTAGATCGATTGTTTACCTTAGCAGAATATAGAAAGACTAGGGGACATGCAATGAAGCTACAGGGTAAACTATTTAAGACTAATAAAAGAAAATATTTTTTCACTCAACGTGTAATCAAACTCTGGAATTTGTTACCGGAGGATGTAGTAAAGGCTGTTAGTGTAGCTGGGTTTAAAAAAGGTTTGGACAAGTTCCTGGAGGAAAGGTCCATAAACCATTATTAAGAAGTGACCGAAGATATCAATGCTTGACCCAGTACAAGCATTGTGGAACTTGTGTCTCTTGGGGAAACTGCTAGGTACATATGACCTAGATTGGCCACTGTTGGAAACAGAATACTGGGCTTGATGGACCTTGGTCTGACCCAGTATGGCATATCTTATGTTCTTATAGAGTCAGAGCCCACTCTGCTAGGGCAAAAGCTTCACATGCACTTCACCCGCCGTGATGTGTCTGGAACACCTGTAAGGTGACTGTCTGGTCATCCCTGAGCACCTAAGTAAAACACTACAGGCTGCCTGTGGGATTTGGAGTGGATGGCACCTTTGGCATCTTCCTCTCATTGTGGGTCATGACCCTGGGTATGTCTCACTCATCTGGACTGGTCTAGCAGAATGATAACGAAGGAGAAAATTTTTTTTACATACATGCAAATTTTTTTTTTTTTTTTTTAGGTGCTGTCGAGTTAGTGCTGACTCCTGGCGACCCAGCTGCCTCTGGGTTTTCTTGGCAGTGTATCACCAGAAGTAGATTGCCAGGCCTTTTCCTCCGAGGCAGTAGAGGGTAAAGTGACTTGCCCAAAGTCACAAGGAGGGCCAGTGGGAATCGAACCCTTGATCTTGGGTACTAGGCAGTTACTCTAACCACTAGGCTACTCCGCCACTCACATGCTAATTTACTTTCCTTGCATCCTGCTAGACCTATCCAGGTCCTAGGAGTAGCCTCTCTAGGACCTAGAGAGAGGTCTTAGAGAGGCTACTCCTACAGATTTTGGAGCCCTGTTGTGTTTTAGCTACATTATCTGTATCCATGCCTGATGCAGAATCAAGTGTGGTAAGAGACCCAGAAAGTGTTCATAGAAAAAGTTATTGTTGCTTAATACTTTTCTGAAATTTTCAGTCTTGCTCCTGCTTGGGAAGTGCCATACTGGCTTCTCTCAGTGCTGCACTAGCGTACATACTAATGATGACATCATTGAAAATTGCTCTGGTCTACTTCCATCTGCTGGCTGGGGAGCATAACCCACTGTTCTGGACTGATCCTAGCAGGATTCAAGGAAAGGAAATTATCAGGTATGTAAAATTTCTCCTTTTATGCAGGAGGCATGTTCCATCAGGTCATTTTTTGGTGGCTGTTCGATGTCTTTTTACCCTTCCACTATATTAGCACTGTGGACTCCTAAGTTTTTCATAAATGTAAGCACAGCAGCAATTTGGTTTATTCAGGTCTAAGAAAAGAGTGACACATTTGTCTGCCTAATCTTTTTTAATATCCCTCCTTTTTTTCTTGACTCCTAGTTGTATTTCTCCACTGAAGTACTGCAGTGATTTCCGGCCGTACTTCACCATTCATGACACAGAGTTCAGAGAGTACACTACACGTACTCAGGCTCCGTAAGTGGCATTAGCACGTAATTAATTTACTGTCCTTCAGTTGACAAGCAACTGCCAGGATGGGCACCAGTATTACTGACTCTTCCCTGCACTGCCTTTTTTCTTAACATAGTTCTAATTTTGACTATATTAACCCTGCGACTGGGGTTGATATATGTCATCTCTAGATAACCAGCAAATATATATTGGATATAAATTTGAAATGGTAAGCTTTGCAAAAAAAAATGCTTTCTAGGAAAGATAGCAGTTGAACATCAAACAATGTAGAGTTGTGATGCTTGCATTTGTGTAAATATAACAGGAGGGGGGGAGGGCGGTAAATAGCTGCCGTCGCTGACTAACACTGATAAAGTAGCAAGCCACCACCACTGAACCTTGAATCTCAATATTCATTGCCAGAGTCCTCTCCGGTCACAAGCAGTGAATAACCAGGTTGGTCAGATAGATAGTTAACTAGTCAGCTGAGATATTCAGCTGTTGGCCGATTAGCTAGAGTGGCTAAAGTTAAGCCAGTTATTAAAGTTCCTAGCTGCTAGCTGGTTACTTTAGGATAACCAGCTAGCAGCTAAATATCACCACTTCTACTACTACTATTATTAATCATTTATATAGCACTACAAGGCGTACGCAACGCTATACAGATACATATAAAAGACAATTCCTGCTTATTAGAGCTTACAATATAATCAAGATGGACAATACAAAAGTTGAGAACAAGGGTACAAATAGGGAAAGGTAAAGAGAACAAGGGATCAGGATCCAAAGGCAGCCTCAAAGAGGTCAGCCTTTATTAAGGATTTAAAAAGGGGGAGAGATGAAACCTGATGTACAGATTCAGGTACTTTTGTTCCAAGCATAAGGAGCAGCAAGGTAAAAGGTTCAAAGTCTGGAGTTGACAGTTAGGGGGGAAAAAAGGGCAAAGAGAGAAGTAAGATAGAGGAAGAGCGGAGTTCACGAGGAGGGGTGTAGGGAGAGAGAAGATAGGAAAGGTAGTGAGGAGCAGTAGAATGAATGCACTTATAGGTCAGAAGGAGAAGTTGGAATTGGATATGGAAACGGAAGGGGAACCAATGAGAAGAGGGTTGTATGAATATATCAGGGCTGGCGGAAGATTAGTCACGCAGCAGAGTTCTGAACAGATTGAAGGGGAGAGAAATGACACAGAAGGAGACCAGCAAGGAGGAGGTTACAATAGTCGAGATGGGAGGTGACTAAAGAGTGGATAAGCGTTATCTCCAGGAACAAGCAGAAATGTAGTCTTCATATATGGGAGATGTCAGTACCAATGGAGCCTGTGCAGGAACACTCCCCAGTGTCCAATAGGAAAGCTTTTGGAAGCATCCCACTGTCTTTGTAGCTGTCTTCCCAACTCTTCTACCTCAGTTCTTCGTTTTCTGTGGAGCCAGCAGGAAGCAAATCCTGTCACCGCAGAAAATTAATTTATTTCATTTTTTGTTCTCAGCATTTGTTTTCCCATCGATGCGGAACCGTTTCTGGTTGTCATTTCTCCGATTCTCTTCTTTCTTTCCTTCCTTTCTGTTAAAAACAAACTTTTCTTCAGGCGTATCAATGCCATTTTGGGCTTAAGCCCACCATACTGTCTACCGACACTATGGAAAAGCCATCTAGTGGTTTTAAAAAAATGTTTTAAATGTGGCAGTACCATCTTGGCTACTGACACTCACAACTGGTGCCTAAAATGCCTCGGGCCTGATCACCAGCCGTTAGAATGTCCGCTTTGTAAGAAGATGACAAAGAGAGGCCTGCAGAACTGGGCCAAAAGGTTTGGAGCTCTCTTTGCCTCGGATGTGGTTTCCCTAGCATCAACGTCATCAAGGGCATCATCTTCCTCTCAGGGATCAGAAGACAGGCCATCTCTCCAAGGGTAGATCTCTTTCAAAGCATCAAGATGCCCCAAGTGTTGCCCTGATTGTAGATCGGCCAGCCAAACAGCTCCATCGGGAGGACCTCTCCTCCAAAGCCATCGAGAGGCTCCATGTTGCTCCCGAGGCCTCCACCTCAGGAGAGCTCCTGGTGCCATGCTCTGGGACAGTAGCGCAGATATCCATTACCGATACCCAAGCATTGATGAGCTCCATGGATCAGTGTATCCTGGCCATTGAGCGGAGCTTGGTGACTCTACTGGCAGCATCTGTTCTGATGAAATCTTTACCAACAGTACCGCCGACTCCGGTACTGCCAGCTGTACCGATGCAGACTGCATCGGGTTACATGCCGCTGGGTCCACTGCTTCCCATGCCTGCCCTAGAGTCCATTTCTGGTACAGAGATCCTGCATACAAACAGATCCCCCGCCTAGATACAGACATCGACTGGTATTGGTGCCTAGCAGAGCAGGAGTACCGGTCCCACCAGTACTTTGAATCCTCCAAATCGGAGGCTTCTGTTGATGAGTTACTCGATATTCGACTATTGCACAGTCTACCGGCAGAACCTTCTCCTTCCCTGAAACAGCGCATGCCCCCTCCTGAGGACATGTCTTTCCAGGAGTTTATTAGAGATCTACCTAGGGGTCTCTCCATAACAGTTATATCGGAGAAAGAGCCTAGAGCTGGGGTATTGGAGATCCTCCAATACCCAACAGCTCCTAAAGAGGTGGCTACCCTTCTGGTTCACTGCATCCTCCATGATCTGATGCTTCGGCTGTGGGAGACTCCTCTCATAATCTCACCCCATACTCGACGTTTCGATACCAGCTTCCGAAAGATACAACTTCCCCACCATTCCATGGTGGAAGAATCGGCAATGTGATTCTAAGATGCATTCTTCTAACCCTCCGGGTAGAGAATCGCAAACCCTTGATGCGTTTCTAGGCTTCCATGCTTTCAGCCTGGATTAACTCCTATATGCTTGACATGGGGATGTTCCTAAAGGAGTCGCCAGAAACCTTGAGGCCAAGGCTCGTTTCTTCCAGATGATAAGAGGGGTGATTATCTTGCTCTAGTCAAGCATGCCCATAATGTCTCGAAGTTTAACAGAGCAACCTTTAATGCATTTGTGTGCAATAGCAGAGCCACCGCAATCTGCATCGGTGAACACAAGATTGCATGGCTGCAAGCCTCAGATCTTGAGAGCAGTGGGTTCAAGATAAACTGGGCAATATACCCTGCACAGGTAAGAACTGGCAAGATAAGGCTTCTCAGTTGGAATCGAAAAATACCACTTTGAATAGACTGTCTAGAGCTACAGCCAACCCTGCTAGGAAAAGGACAACTGCAAAAAAGACCCTTTTAATAAGAAAAATAAGTTCTCTGCTTCTTATACTTCTGCCACTCAATACCAGGCTCAAGGTCCTTAAAAGAGGCAACAGCCTTCCAAACAGCAGAAGCTGCTGCAGGCACCTAAGATTTAACCAGTTCCGCAGCCACAGTCTGTGCCGGGTTTTTACTTTTTCCTAGAGAACATAGCCATCCTGCCACTGGAGGACCCCCACCCCCTCCACATAGCCAGCAGACTCTGTCATTATGCCCACAGGTGGCAACTCATCACCTCAGAGCAGTGGGCACTAACCATAGTGAAGGAGGGGTACAAACTTTGCCCCCCCTCCACCCTGATAGGGGAATATCATACTTGGCCCCCTCTCACTGCTCTCCTACTGCAGGAGGTATCTTCTTTTCTATCACAGGGTGCCGTAGAGGTGGTCCCCACCTCTCAACAGGGAATGGGTTTCTACTCTCCGTACTTTCTCATACCAAAAAAAGACCGGGGGGAACAGGCCCATCCTGGACCTCGGAAATCTAAACAAGTTTTTAGTCTGCGAGAAGTTAAAGATGGCCTCTCTAGGGGCTCTTCTTCCCTACCTCCAGAGTCAGGACTGTAGATCTAAAGGAAGCATACACAATATATCCTCATCCATAAAATTTACGCTTCCTCTTTCAAGGAAAACATTATCAGTACAGAATCCTTCTCTTCAGACTCATCTCTGCCCCAAGAGTCTTCACAAAGTGCATGTCAGTCATTACCGCATATAAGGTCTCTAGGGATATTTGTCTTCCCTTACTTAGACGACTGGTTCATAAAGGCAGACACCTCCCAGGATGTTCGCCTATCTCTTCTTCATACCATGCAGGTACTGCAGCACTTAGGATTTGTCATAAATCTGCCAGTCCCATCTCGCTCCAACTCAGGAACTGAAATTGATTGAAGCTCTCCTGGACACACAGTGGTCAAGGGCATTTCTATCCCAGTCCCGTTGTTCTCGCCTCATTCAGCTGGCATCCCAGGTGCAGCACAGAGACAATCTGACTGCCCAGGAAATGCTGCAGCTTCTCGTGCATATGACCTTAACAGTACATGCATGCCCGTCTACATATGAGCATAGCCAGTGGACTCTTGCCTTCCAATGTAAGCAAGCCTCAGGCCATCTCAGGGACAAGATTCAAGTCACTGTCCCTTTCACTACAAATCTCCAGTGGTGGTATTCCCCAGAAAATCTCCACATCAATGCACCCTAACGACGGATGCTTTCAAACGGGATTGGGGGGTTAATTTTGGCTCACTCTCCACACAAGGCCTCTGGACAGCACAGGAGTCACAGCTCCAGATCAATCTACTGGAGCTTCAAGTTGTCTTAAAAGCCCTCAGAATGTTTCAACATCACTTAGGATCCCATAGGGTCCTGGTTCAGACGAACAATCAAGTGGCCATGTTCTTTGTGAACAAGCAGGGGGGAACGGGCTCTTGGCCTCTCTGCAGGGAGATCCTTCAACTCTGGTCCTTCACCATTGCTTATCAAAAACACCTCCAAGCGGTGTACCTTCCAGGGGAGTAAAATGTCTGGGCAGACAAATTGAGTCTGATCCTTTTTTCCCTACGAATGGTCTGTCCATTCGGACACAGCGTCCTGCATCTTTCAGACCTGAGGGACTCTGGACATAGATCTGTTTGCCACTCCACAGAATGCTGGACTCCCATATCCAGCAATCATCAGGTGGATGCTTTTCACTTCCACTGAAGTCGAGGTCTCCTCTATATTTTTTCTCCCATTCCCCTCATCCCCAAGATGCTTTTCAAGCTTCAAGCGGACAAAGGCTTCATGATCCTCATAGCCCCACTCTGGCCATGTTCACCATGTTTTCCTCTCCTGTTACGTCTGTCTCAGACACAACCTCTACATCTCAGATCAGCACCCGATCTCCTCTCCCAGGACAAGGGACACTGCTCCATCCCAATCCGCAGTCGCTCCATCTCACAGCTTGGCTGCTGAAAGCATAGCTTTACAGGACCTTAACCTCACACATGAGGTAAAGGATATCCTGTTAGCTTCCAGGAAAACATCTACTAGACATTCATATGCTTTTAAGTGGCATAGTTTCTCTATCTGGTGTTCCCAGAGGGATCTCAATCCCTTCTCTGCTCCGATGGAGGAACAACTTCAATACCACCTCCACCTCTCCTCAATTGGTCTCAAAACCAACTCGGTGAGGGTTCACTGAAGCGTGATTGTGCCTTCTATCATCCCTTGGAGGGTCAGGCCATCTCCTCATAACCGTTGGTGGCATGCTTGATGAGGGGTCTTTTGTTAACCAAGCCTCCCATTAAACCACCTCCAGTGGCGTGGGATCTCTATGTAGTTCTAGTGCAGCTTTTAAAACCACCCTTTGAACCCTTGGCTACGACCCCACTAAAATATCTTTCATGGAAAGTCATCTTCCTCATTGCCCTCACTTCAGCTAGACGCATCAGTGAGCTACAAGCTTTGGTGGCAGACCCACCTTACACCAGGTTCCACCATGACAAAGTCGTCCTCAGGACTCGCCCACATTTCATGACAAAGGTGGTATCTCCTTTCCATTTGAACCAGTCAGTTTACCTTCCTGTTTTCTTTCCTAGACCACATGCGTCTAGAGCAGAAGCAATCCTACATATGCTTGACTGCTAGTGTGCCTTGGCTTTTTATCTCCAGAGGACTCGAGATCATTGTAAAGCCTCGCAGTTGTTTATCTCCTTTGATCCTAGTCACCTGGGCCTGCCAGTAGCCAAATGTACCCTTTCCAAATGGATAGCAGATTGTATCTCATTTGCTTATGATAGAGCAGGACTCGCATTGAAGGGACATGTCGCTGCTCATAATGTTCGTGCCATGGCCATCTCGATGGCAAATCTATGCTCGGTGGCTATTGATGAGATCTGCAAAACTGAAACTTGGTCTAATGTCCATACTTTTGCTACTCATTACTGTTTAGACAAGGACTCCCTCCAGGATGCCATGTTCGGCCAGGCTGTTCTACAGCACCCCTTTCAAACTTAGGGCAACTCCTACCCTATGTTCTGAATTTTAACGATACCAGACAACTATGAAGGATCTATGACCTCTTGATACCTGCCCTGACGGAAACCTTCACCTATTCTGAAGTCGTTTCTCTGGCATCTGGGAGCTGGGGAGTCCCATATCTGAAGACTACATTCCTGCTTGTTCCTGGAGATAGCATAGTTACTCACCTGTAACAGGTGATCTCTGGGAACAGCAGGAATTTAGTCTTCACAACCCACCCTTCTCCCCTAGGAGTTTTAGTTTTTCTCTATACTCTCCTTTTTCTCTCAGCTACAAAATCAACTGAGATGTGAGAGTTGGGAATGTGGGAAGGCAACTATGCAGGTGCAGTGGGATGCTCCCAAAAGCTTTCCTATTGGACACTGGAGTACTCCTGTGCGGCCTCCGTTGGTACCGATGTTACCCATATGTGAAGACTAAATTCCTGCTGTTCCCGGAGATCACCTGTTACAGGTGAGTAACTGCGCTTTCTTTGTGTGTTCAGAAAGGAATAGGCAAATTTTTTGTTAATGTTACAGAGAAAGAAATGACAGGTTTAGCTATCCGCTGGATATGTGTGGAGAGGGAGGAGTCAAAGATGGCTCCAAGTTTGTGGGATGAGAAAACAGGAAGTATAAAAGTGTAATTAACAGTTAGAGAAAGGAGGAAGAGAGAAGGAGGGTTTAGAGGGAAAAATAAGAAGTTTGGTTTTGGCCATGTTCAATTGCAAACGGCGGTGAGACATCCAGGCGGCGATGTCAGATAGGTAGGCAGAGATACGAGCCTGGAGTTTCAGAGAAATATCAGGTGTAGATAGATTTTAGAATCATTAGCATAAAAATGATACTGAAAGCCATAAGAGGAGATGACTGGGTATAGAGGGAGAAAAGGAGAGGGCCCAGAACCAGACCCTTGAGGTATACTAACTGAGAGTGGGCTGGCGGTAGAGGAGGAACCTCCAGAACAAATACTGAAGGAGCGATGCGAGAGATAAGAAGAGAACCAAGATAGCACAGAGCTCCTAAAACCAAAAACCACTAGCCAATTATTCCTGGCTGCCACTTCCTCTGAGGCAGAATGCCTCCACACATTTGGGCAGTTTGCAAGTCTGCAAATTGCTGAAATAGACTTTGGCGGATATTCAAATGCATTAGAAGAGTCTTTGACTTTAATATTTGCAAAATACATTTCAAAGCTTTAAGAAAATTTAAAAGTGAACATTTTAGAGCAATTTGTAAAATAACATTTGTTTCTCCATTTATGCCAGTGGTGTCCAGGGCAGGGTGCAATCCATTAATAGATAAACCCTTGAAAACCCACCCAAAATAAATTATAAAGAAAAACAAGCAAGGTTGGAAAACTAACTTTATATTATAAAGTTAACTTTAGTAATATACAAACATTTGTAAATTCTTTGTTTTTGTTAGCATCTTTTCAAAAACTGCTCACCAGCCTTCTGAGTGAGAAGAAAATTGCTATATGGCCTCTTGCATGAAATATTGTAGATCCTTGGATGACTGAAGCGCTCTACTGTGTAACATAATGCATCTGCTGTTTAATTAGTATCACATGTTTCTTATGGCACAAAATTAAGGCTGATCTGTGATGGCCATTAAACTGCTCATTAATCATTCTCTCAGCCCTATCATACAGATTTTTGTTTGTTGTTTTCTTAAAGAAATTGGGTTTAATACAAGCAGTTGAGGATCTTTTATGCTTTTAGAGTGAGAGATTGGAATCAGAGGTGTCAAACTACAGTCCTTGGACTGCAACCTAGTCAGGTTTGCAAGCTATTTCTGATGAATATACTTAAGATGTATTTGCATATAATGGAGGCAGTGCGTGCAGATATCTCATGCCATAGTTATTACAGATACTCCTGGCTTTGGTTGGTGGAGTTCAATAAAGGGTTTTTTTTCCCCTGTGTTCCCTTTTTAGGCCACCTGTCATCCTAGGAGTGACAAACCCATTTTTTGCTAAAACACTGCAGCACTGGCCACACATTATCCGAATAGGAGATATTAAATTAGCAGGTAAAGTGAAACATTTTTTCCATTGTTCTGTTCTATATTTTTATTGTTTTCTTTATTTAATATTTCTTTTCATTTGTTTTTAATATCCGCTACACTTAAAGCGCTTTTATTGAGTGATTCTGCTGCAATTTTTCTTGTTTTTTTATTTTGGGTCAATACATATTGCAATGTCCATACATGTTACAATAGTCGAGACAGGAGGTGACTAAAGAGGAGTGGATAAATTTTGGCTTCTGTGAGATTTTCTGTGGAATTATTTTGTCTTGGAAATGTCTGTAGAAAGCTAAAGCTTTAGAAAAAAAGATGTAATGTTTCAAAATTGCATACATAAATATGTTTTCTGCTTTGCTTTCGCTTATAACTTAAATCTGGCCCTTACTGTTATATTGCATATGTGCTTGCAGGTGAAGTTCCAAAACAGGTCAAAGTGAAAAAATTAAAAAACTTGAAGACTCTTGACTCTAAGCCTGGTAATAAATGTTACCTAAAAATTACATTTAAAAGTTATTTAGTATGTGTTCTAACTTCAACACATTTAACATCTTTTATCTTTTATTTCAGGAGTTTATAGTTCTTATAAGCCATTTTTGAACAGAGATGAAGAGATCATCAAACAGCTACAGAAGGTAAAACTGTAATAAGTATCCAGTGAAAATATTTATTTGTTCTTTGGCTTTTATAAGAAGTGAATTCTGCCCCGTTTATTTGGAACATTAACAGTTATGGTTATGGTTTAAGCACTTGATATACCGCCCTCCACACTTGTGCATCAGAGCGGTTTACATATATACTAACAGGTACTTTTTTAAATTCCCTTGTCTCCGGAGGGCTCACAATCTAAGTGTACCTGAAGCAATGGAGGGTTAAATGGCTTGCCCAAGGCCACAAGGAGTGGCCATGGGACTAGAGACCCCAGTCCCTCCGGCCTGAGGTTACTTGTCCCCATGTGGGAATTGAACCCCCGGCCCTCTAGCCTGAGGTAACCTGTCCCAACCACTGAGCCACTCCTACCATCATTCATATTCATACTTACGGGGAGTAAGTATGAATCTGAATGATGGGACAGATTCTATATATTTCACAGCTGCAGTTCAGAGCATTCTTTCCTAGAAAAGCCTGAATCTCAGTCTGATTTGCCAATTCATGTTTTCCAGTGGTGGTCAGTATTTTTTCAGTGTGACAGGTATTTTTTTAAGCTGTAACAGTTATGTATTCTTTACTCGGCTAATTACATGAGCAGGAAGAATCTACTCTTATGTATGCCAAGTTAAAAAAAAAAACCAAAAAAACATCAACTTATGTTTTTCCTTTTTTTTAAAATTTTTAATCTTTATTTGCATTTAACATTATTGAATCCAAGAAATTCTTGAATAAACCAGCAATTAGGGCTGGAGGGGGACCTCTAAGACTATCTTTTGGGGTCATGTTAGAAAGAAGAATTGTTAAAGTACAGGTGTCAAGTGTGACGAAGCTATGTTTAATTTAAAAGCTGTGTCCTTATTTAGAGAAAAGAGCCTTGCAGGTAGTGGTATAATCAGTGTGATAGATTATTGCTGGGAAGTACTATAGAAAGTTACAAGTGCCCCAGAATGCAGTAGTGAGGACTGTGGTAGGAGCAGGGCATTGTGAAAGTGCTCCGCCATTGTTGTCACAACTGCATTGGCTTCCACTAAGGGAGCGACGCAGATTGATACTGTTGGTTCTGACTTTTAAAATGATGCAGAAGCCAGAATATTTTCAAGCTTGAATACAGAAATATGTGCTAAGGAGGAGTTTGCGATCACTGAAAATTCAGTAGCGATCCGTGATGTGAAAATATGAGAATGGAAGGTATTGTGGCGAGCTGAGGCTTTCTGAGTGATAGCAAGAGAAGAACGGAACTTGCTTCCAGATGAATTGTGTAGGATCTCAAATTTAATGACTTACAGCAAGAGTCTAAAAACATTTTTATTTCCTTGATGTTGTATAACTGGAGGGAGGATAATAGGGGTTAAAGGGAGGTGGTGAAGAGATTATTTTCTTGTATTAATTTTATTTGAAATTGGATTATTCTGCTGTAGTTGTTTTTTGTGTTTGATTTTGTAGCACTATATAAATGATTAATAGTAGTAAATCATTTTGAATGACTTAGGTCAGCAAGATAGTATAAGAGGTTTATAATTAAAAATTAAATAAATTAAATAACATTCCTTTGTTACGAATATTTTTTTTAAATAAATATAGTGGATAACTCAGCCAGCCTGTGTCTTGTAATCTCATAAAATTAGCTTTCCCAACACACGAGACTGCAGTGAAACTTCAGGTGTTAAAGTATGTTCTCTTTTTATGTTAGTAGTACTTTGCTGTAGAACTTAAATACTTTTGATGAATTTAATGAAGATGAGATATACAATGGAATAGGCTAGACTATTATCTAGTGTTTTACCTACTCATTGTGGGGAGGGTATGTTTTTAGAGTATGTTCCTTATCGTCTCTCCAGTTCAGTCCTCACCTCTGCGTAGTGCACCTCCTCCTGCAGCACGGAGACTGGGCATGTCAAACTTGTGACATCACTGGCTATATCCTGCTGGCTTCTCCCACCAGCCCCCAGTGTGCCCAGTCTCCATGCAGCTGGAGGTAGTGAGCCTAGGTGCTGGGCTCACTGAGGAGCGGATAAGGAGCCTTAGTTTAGAATATTTGCTTTTGGGGTTTTTGTTTTATTTAGTTTTATTTAGAACACTGTATCTTTAAAAAAAAAAAAAAAGTAAAGAGTAAATCTTTAATAGGGGAAGGGGAAAATTCAAGAGGACAGCTTTCTCTCTCCTCTAGAACTTGCTGTCGATTCTGCCCGCTCTCCCCTCCTGGACTGCATGGAGGGGAGCTGTGCTGGGATTCATCGGGGGCTGCTCTGGCTTCGGCAGGCAGTGGCGATTGCCACAGGCAGTACAAAGCACCGCGGATCTTTGGCGCTTTTAATAATGGTGCAGCTCTCAGCCCGATCACAGCTCTCTGCCGGGTAGAGCTGTCGGGGCTCCGATCGACAAGAGGTAGGCTGGGTGTAAGCTCTTCTGGCCTGAGAGGAGTCCCCGGTAGCGTTTCCCTGACAGCGCAGGGCTCCTTTCCGCCTGTGGCCGTGTGTGCAGCGTTCTGGCAGTTCTGGGCGGCTTAGGAGATTCGCGGGCCCTTTTCCTTCCCGCGCTTTTGCTGACAACTTTAAAAACGTTTTTTTGGACCGGAATTTTGGCGCAGTTTGCAACGGTAGTTTAATTAGGTCATTGTTTTGATTGTATTTCAGACAATTAGTTTCTCTTTTGGGTTTCTCAGGTTTCTTCTGCCTTAAAGGGGCACTAGATTAAAAAAACAAAACAAAACAAAAAAACCAAAGAACATAGAACGGTAGTACCTTTGTTTACTGTCAGTTTTTATTGGTACCCTGCGACGGGGTTCCTCTAATGCCATCGTGCCCACAGTGCCTAGTGTGTGGGTCGCGTAAGGGTGCAGTTTCTGACGCAGGCGTCTGTCGGGGCTGCGCAATGGAGGTGCTCAGTATGGAGCAGGAGCTCTTCGACAAACCTCTTGAGGGGAGCCAGGGGAGTGTCCCCTGGAGTCGTCATTCGCTCCTCTGGCAATCTGGCCGTACCTGGGCTTTCCACTACGCCTTCAGCAACTGGAGTGGTCCTTGGAGGGTTTTCCCCGGATTTTGTGTTAGTTATGCATCAAGCATATTGTTTGCGCAATCAGGTGTCTGTCGCGGATCCGCCACTGTTGGGGCCATCAGGGAATCAAGTGACCATGGAGAAGGTTGGAGTTAGTATATATAGAACAGCTAAGAGGGCTGTGTTGCTGGATGACCAGCCACTTGATGCAGAGTGGCCGGAAGGGGAAGACTTTGACATGGAACCTGAATCAGGAGTAGAAGAGTTGGAGGAAGGAGAAATTCAGGAGCCTGAGGACCAGGCTAGGATCATCAGAGTATTTCGGAGAGAAGAGCTCACAGCGCTCATTACTGAGTCGTTTTAAGCTCTCAATCTGTCATCTGTGCAGCCAGCAGAGGATGAGGGACTAGAGGATCCTCTCATTCAAGTGGTGCATGTTTCCCATTCATCGAGTGGTTAAGCAGATGATTCAGGATGAATGGGATTTACCGGAGGCAGGTTTGCGGGGCGTTAGGTCTATGAATCGGCTTTACCCTTTGGCAGATCAAGAGATAGAATTGTTCCATTCTTCGCATATAGATGCAGCGGTGTTGGCAGTCACGAAAAAGACGACTAGTCCGGTGGAAGGCAGTGCGACTTTAAAAGACACACAGGATAGAAAGGTGGACACCTTATTGAAGCAGGCCTTTGAAGTTAATGCTCTTTCACTACAAGGTCTATTTGTGGGGCTTGGGTAGCGAGAGCCGCCTTCGTTGGTCGCAGCGGTTACAGCAGCCTCAGCAACAGGTGCAGGATCGCTTGGCAGATGTGACAAGGCTCGAGTCAGGGGCTGCTTATTTGGCAGATGTCCATTATGATCTGATTAGATCATTAGCAAATAGTATGGCTTCCCCTGATAGCCGCTCGTCGGTATCTTTGGTTAAGGAATTGGGCGGCGGATCGTTCCTCAAAGTCACGTCTCAGCAAGCTACCATTTAAAGGGAAGCTGTTGTTTGGAGAGAATCTAGACAAGCTGGTCAAAGATTTGGGAAACTCAAAAGGTCGACGCTTGCCGGAGGATAAGGCAAAACAGAATCGGATCCTAGGATTTTCAAGGGGTCAGTTTCATGACTTCAGGCATTTTCGTACTTCCAGGTTAGACTGTTTTCAAAGAGGACGATTCCCTTTGCGAGGTCAAGGTTTCCGGGGGTTTCGAGGGGCGGGCAGAGGCTTTTCTAGCCCCTCGTCTTCAGCTCTCAGGAAGCCTCAGTGAAGCGAGGTAGGCTCAGGCAGGAAGTCAGCCAATAGGAGAATGGCTTCGCGAGTTTCTTCCTGCCTGGGTCCAGATAATGTCCGATCAGTGGGTGTTAGAGGTCATTCGCAAGGGTTATGCTCTTGAATTTGCTCGTCTGGTGCTCGACTCCTTTGTCCTATCTCCTTGCAGGGGGTTGGTAAGGATGACGGCGGTACGAGAAACCTTTGCTCGGCTTTTGCAGCTTGGAGCAGTGGTTCCGGTGCCAAGAGAGCTCTACGGTATCGGTTGATACTCAATTTATTTTGTGGTTCCAAAGAAGGACGGTGCCTTTTGCCCAATTCTGGACCTCAAAGAGGTAAATCGATGTCTGCGAGTGCCTCATTTTCGGATGGAGACCTTATGGTCAGTCATAGTGGTGGTTCGTCAAGGGGAGTTTTTGAAGTCGCTCGATCTGACAGAGGCATAATTACACATGCCTATCAAGCCGGGACATCAGAAATTTCTAAGGTTTGCGCTGCCGTGGGGGCATTTTCAGTTCCAGGAATTGCCCTTCGGGCTGGCAACAGTTCCGCGCACCTTCACCAAAGTTATGGTGGTGGTAGCGGCGGCTCTGCGAAAGGAAGGAATATTAGTCCACCTGTATCTCGACGACTGGTTGATAAGGGCGAAGTCCAAGGCCGAAAGTGTCTGTGTTACAGCCAGAGTGGTGCAGCTTCTTCAGAATCTCGGTTGGATAGTCAATGTGGCCAAAAGCCGTTTGGAACCAGCGCAGGTTTTGGAATATCTAGGAGTATGGTTCGACACTCGTGTGGGAGCAGTATTTCTGCCGGATCTCCGAGCTCAAGCATTGCGGTGCTTGGTAAACAAATTTCTGAGGACTACAGCTCCATCAGCCTGGGACCATCTTCAGATTCTGGGAACGATGGCAGCGATGCTGGAGGTTGTGCCATGGGCCAGGGCCCACATGAATCCATTACAGAGGTCTCTTCTTTGTCGCTGGTCGCACCATAACGATCCTCTGTCCAAATGGCTCCCTTGTCCTTTGCAAGTCAGGAGGTCGCTTCAGTGGTGGCTTTGCCCGCAAAATCTGGTGGCGGGCATGCCTCTCGAGCAACTGCAGTGAATCCCGCTGTTAATGGATGCCAGTCTCACAGGCTGGGGAGCTCATTGCGGAGATTGGTTCGCGCAAGGGAGTTGGACCGAACAGGAGGCAAAATGGTCGATCAACCGGTTAGAGTTGCGAACGGTAGTGCAAGCGCTTCAGGCGTTCAAGACCTCGGTGACGGTTCGAGTGCTCTCAGATAATGCCACGACAGTAGCATACCTCGACCGACAGGGGGGTACGGGAAGAGCCGTATTGGAAGAGGAGGCGGAAGGCTTATTCGCGTGGGTGGAGCCTCGTCTTCAAGTGATCTTGGCGGCGCAAATTGCGGGAACGGAGAATGTGACAGCAGATTTTCTCAGCAGAATACGAGTGGATGCCAGAGAATGGAAGCTCCACCCGGAGGTGTTTGCTCAGATAGTCACCAGGTGGGGACTTCTGATCATGGATCTCATGGCAACTTTTCAGTCAGCCAAGTCGGATCGCTTTTATAGCAGAAGAGAAAGGATGTCGGAAGGTCTAGATGCCTTATTGCAACCTTGGCCCACGCAAGGCCTGCTCTACGTTTTCCCGTCTTGGGCGCTCATAGGTCGAGTAGTTCAGCACATCGAAGCGCATCACGGGAAGGTAGTATTAGTGGCTTCGGATTGGCCACAACGCCCGTGGTATGCTGATCTGATTCGTCTTCTCGATGGGGAGCCTTGGAGAATTCCCTCGAGGCTGGATCTTCTGAGCCAAGGACTGCTGTGAATGCCTCAGGTGGATCGGTTCTCTTACGGCTCGGCCCTTGAAAGGGCTAGGTTAAGGAAGAAAGGTAACTCTGCAGCGGTAATTGCTACCTTGTTGTTGGCCAGGAAGAGGTCGACATCTTTAGCATATGTGCGCATTTGGCATATCTTCGAGGACTGGTGTGTGCAGCGCCAGGTCCATCCAACTTCGGTGTTGGTTCCGATGGTATTGAGTTTTTTGCAGGACAGTTTCGATAAGGGATTGGCGGCCAGTTCCTTAAGGCTGCAGCTGGCGGCAATTTCTTGTTATCGAGGCAAAGTTCAGGGAATTTCCTTGGGTTCTCATTCTGACATGATTCGATTTTTGAAGGTGGTTTCTCGTTTACGACCTGCTCGTAGGATGGTGTCTCCTCCGTGGGATCTCAACTTGGTGCTCAGTGCATTGACGAAGGAGCCGTTTGAACCCTTACATTTGGCTTCATTAAAGGATTTGACTTTTAAAAACAGTGTTTTTGATGGCCATTTGTTCGGCGCGTCGAATTTCAGAATTGCAGGCTCTGTCCTGTCGAGAACCTTTTCTGTCGTTTTCTAGAGAAAAGGTGGTCTCACCTTTTCATATAAATCAATCTGTCTCCCTGCCAGTTTTAGGGAGTACAGGGGAAGACGCGTCAGACCATAATTTGCATCTCTTGGACACAGAGTTCTGTGGCGTTACCTGAAGGTCTCGGAATCATTCCGAAAATCAGAACGTTTATTTGTCCTCTTTGGTGGTCCGCGTAAAGGGGAAGCGGCGGCCAAAGCTTCAACTTCCAGATGGGTCCCTGAGGCAACAGCATCGGCGTACATTGTTCAGGGGTGTCAGGTGCCCATGGGGCTGCGGGCGCATTCTGCTAGAGCGCAAGCGACTTCGTGGGCGGAACATGGGTTCTGCTGGTAGAAATTTGCCGAGTAGCCACTTGGTCTTCTCTGCATACTTTCAGTAAGCACTATCACTTAGATGTTCAGGCAACACAGGACGCCTGTTTTGGGGATGCGGTTTTGCGGTCCAGGTGGATAGGTCCCTCCCATTAATTACTGCTCTGTTACATCCCAGAGGTGAGGACTGAACTGGAGAGACGATAAGGAAAGAGAAATTAGACTTACCTGCTAATTGTTGTTCCTTGAGGAACTCCAGTTCAGTCCTGATTCCCGCCCGGGGACTTATTCATTTTCTGCAGGTTGGTGGTGCTGAGAAGAGTTTGAAGAGCTAAACAGACAGCGAATCAAGAGAAGTGTTACGCTGTTTTCTGTTCTAACACTATGTTTCTATCTTTTCTATTTGCTCTCAGCTTTCTGGCCTGTTTTCTTTAGGGGGGTGAGAGAGGGAGTTATCCTCTTGGTTAACGGGGATTTAGTACAGTTTGAAGGTTAGAAGTTTTGATTTGATATTCTAGCTACTTATTTGTTGCTCCTTTGAGTCTGCTTTGTTAATAGGTCACTGGGGGCTGGTGGGAGAGGCCATCAGGATATAGCCAGTGATGTCACAAGTTTGACATGCCCAGTCTCCATGCTGCAGGAGGAGGTGCACTACCCAGAGGTGAGGACTGAACTGGAGTTCCTCAAGGAACAACAATTAGCAAATAAGTCTAATTTCTCTTTTAAGGTGTTGAAGAGAACCAGCCCAGAATATCTGAAGGACAAACTAGAATTGTATCTTCTGGGTCATACACTATGGGATATGTTTTACTAAACAGCGGTAGCAGTTTCTGTGAATTCAATGGGGCCGTGGCTCCGATATTGCACGGAAGCCGCTACTGCTGTTTAATAAACATACCCTATGGTTGAGTCAAGGAACACTATTGCTTGTGCCTGGAGTGTGGCAATTTCAGCGAATACGAATTAGAGTTCTTGACATCTGGCCTGGCATTATGGAATGCATTGCCAGAGAAAATTAGCCACAAAGAAAACTAGCTGGCATTCAGAAAGATGGTGAAGATGTGGCTGTTTCCTACTAGCTAGGTGTACAAGCAGCATGGCTTCAAGGTGTGATAGGGCTGGTAGTGCTCAAAGGAAAGTGTGAGTGGTGTGAGCTGTTTTGCTCCTGTTTACACCTAGTCCTTTACTGCTGTTTTGTTTTTATATACGTTATTTTTATTTTAGATTTGAATGATATGTACTGTATATAAATGTTTGAAACAGAATAAATAATGCCAGGAGGCAGTTACATAGAAACAGATCAACGGCCTATTCACCACCATTGGTTTAGCTCTGTAATGCACAACCCTTGAAGGGCTCTTGGTTGCGTCAAAAATCATCAAAGAGTTTAAAAGGTTATGATAGTTTAATATCTTATGCTGGTAAAAGTAGAAGACTGTAACAGCCACAAAGAGAGCAGACAGAAAGCAAGACAAAAAAACAGCGGGGAAAGCTTAAAGAATACAAAGAATTCTAATAACTTTCACTGATGGAAGCGGTGGGGGCAAATACAGTGACAGAATTCAAAATGGCATGGGACAGACACAGTGGGTCCCTTTTATAGCAACAGGATAAAATCAAAATAAACATAACTGTCTCATATCTGAACAAATAGGGATGACCTAAACGGAGCAGTGGGTACACCCTTAAACAAAGGCATGGGAAGGGGCGACCTGCACGGAGCGGAAAGTGCACCTACTCTTGCTGGGCAGACTAGATGGACCATACTGGTCTTTATCTGCCCTCATATACTATGTTACTATACTGGCAATTTATTTTACATATCTTGTAGGTTTGAATTTTAATACATGATGTAAGCAGGAGCCAAAATGTTGCCATGTTGTGTCTTTTTAACTGGTGTTTTTAAATTAATTAAATTGTTTCTCTTTACAGCTTTCCCAGTATGTTTTTGTTTTTTTTAAGTGGAAGCATTACTTGTATATTTGATGAATTAAAACTCTGAAGTCATTGATCCTTTTAAATTACCTTTGCTTTCATTTTAGGGACAGACTGACTTTTCCTCCTGCTCCTTTAGACTTCAGCTCAGCCAGAACCAGTGTTGGGATCTGGCACCATTAGCCATCATTAAGAACCTAATAAATGCCATACTAGGTTAGACCAAGGTCCATCAAGCCCAGTATCCTGTTTTCAACAGTGGCCAATTCAGGCCATAAGTACCTGGCAGGTTCCCAAAAAGACACAGATTCCACAATGCTTATCCTGGGGTAAGCAGTGCATTTCCCTGGTCCTCTTTAATAATGGTTTATGGACTTTTCCTCCAGGAACTTGTCCAAATCTTTTTTAAATCCATCTACACTAAAAGCTTTTACTACATCCTCTGGTAACGAATTCCAGAGTTTGATTACTGCCACCACCACCATGTTTCACTGTGGGAATGGTGTTCTCTGTCTGATGGGAAGTGTTGGGTTTGCACCACACATGGCGTTTCCCATGATGGCCAAAAAGTTCAGTTTTCGTCTCATCTGACCAGAGAACCACCTTCCATGTGTTTGGGGGGTCTGCCACATGCTGCTGTACAAACGCCAAACGTGTTTTCTTATTTCTTTAAGCAATGGCTTTTTTTCTGGCCACTCTTCCATAAACCCCAACTGTGGAGTGTTCGGCTTAATGTGGTCCTATGGACAGATACTCTCATCTCCGCTGTGGATCTTTGCAGCTCCTTCAGTGTTATCCTTGGTGTCTTTTTAGCATCTCTGATTAATGCCTTTTCTTGCCCAGTCTGTGAATTTTGGTGGGCGGCCTTCTCTCGTCAGGTTTGTAGTGGTGCCATATTTTATTTTGTTATAATGGATTTAATGGTTCTCCGTGGGATATTCAGAATTTGGGATATATTTTTTATAATGCAACCCTGTCTCTGACCTGTTTGGAGTGCTCCTTGGTCTTCATGTTGCTTGCTTAGTGGCGCAGAGTCAGGGGCCTTTCAGAACAAGTATATTTATACAGGTATCATGTGACAGATAATGTGACACCTACTGCACCCAGGTGGACCCTAATCAACTAATTATGTGACTTCTGAGGTTAATTAGTTCGACCAGATCTTATTTAAGGGTTTCATAGCAAAAGCTATGGCTACATATGCACTCACAACCCTTCAGTTTTTATTTGTTTTCTTTTTTTATATATACAAGGTATTTTATTGTCATTTCACTTCACCAATTTGGACTATATTGAGTGCATTTCTAGCTTGGTACAGGTCCAGCTCTGCTAAATCCATGTTGGCTTTCTTCCATTAAACCATGACTATCTACATGTTTAGTAATTTTATTATTTATAATGGTTTCTACCATTTTGCCTGGTCAGGCTCACCAGTCTGTAATTTCCTGAATCACCCTTGGAACTCTTTAAAAGTTGGCGTTACATTGGCCACTCTCCAGCCTTCAGGTACTACAGTTGATTTTAATGATAGTTCACAGATTAATAATAGTAGGTTAGTAATCTCATATTTCAGTTATTTCAACATCCTTCGATGTATACCACCCAGTCCAGGTGATTTGCTACTCTTTATCAAATAGTTGTAATAACATCTTTCCAGTTTATCAATATTTCTTTTAATTCTTCTGATACATCACCTTTAAATATCATTTCAGGCAATGGTAACTTCCCCACATCATCTTCAGTAAAGACCAAAGCAAAAAATTCAATCAGTTTCTCCGCTATGACCTTGTTCTCCTTTAGCGCCCCTTTTACCCTTCTATCATCTAATGATCCAACTGACTCTCACAGGTTTTTTGCTGCAAATGTATTTGAAAATGTTTTTTATTATGCATTTTTGCTTCCACGGCAAGCTTATTTTCAAATTTGCTCTTTGCCTGTCTTATCAGTGCCTTGCATCTAACATGCTAGTGCTTATGTTTTCCATCTTCGCCATTTGGATCCTTTCTCCATTTCCTGAAAGATGCTTTTTTGACTACAACAGCCTCTCTGACCTCTCCTTTAAACCATGCTGGCAGTTCTTTGGTTTTCTTGAAGCGTGAAATACATGTGGTCTGGGCTTCCAAGATTGTATTTTTAAACAATGCCCATGCTTGATGTAAACCTTTTAACCTTTTAGTTTTTTGTTATCCTTTTTCCTCATTTTATTATAATTTCCCTTTTGAAAGTTAAAAGATAGTACTGTGGATTTCCTTGCTGGTCTCCTTCCATTTAATAAATCAAATGCGATCATGCTATGATCACTATTGTCAAGTGGCCCTAACACCCTTATCTCTTGCACCGCATCCTGTATTCCACTAAGGACTAGTTCCAAAATAGCATTCCCTCTTGTCAGTTCATGAACCAGCTGCTGGAAGAAGCAGTTATTTATATCATCTAGAAACTTTCTCCCTAGCATCTCCTGCAGTGACATTGACCCAGTTGATACCGGGATAGTTGAAACCACACATTATTACTCTGTTGTAACTTTTGTTAGCTTCACTGATTTCTTTTAGCATTTCATCATCCATCTGTTCATTCTGGCCAAGCAGTTGATAGTACACCCCCACTGCCATGGTCTTCCCCATTTTTCATGGAATTTCTGGCCATAGAAATTCTACAATGTATTTTGCTTCTTGCAAAATGTTAATCCTGTGTTATTCAATGCCTTCTTTAACATACAGGCCAATGTAGATAGCCGGCGCTATCAACTTGTTATGCCTATTTGCAGCACACCAATAGCATGCAACTTTAACACCGGCATGCAGAAAGGGGTTCATATGCAAATTAACCACGCGTTAGTCATTTGTTAAACTGTGCAAAGGCAGCGTTCAACTGGGAGAGCAAGCCAAACACATGTGCACAGAAGTCTGTGCAAGTTTGGCATGCTCTCCCAGAGAAACAGGGGCACCACATGACTAATTTGCATATGAGCCCGGACAGTATTTAGATGGCGTGGGGGAGGGGATTTCTGATGCCTGGATCATCTGAGAGGAAATGACAGATTCCTGTCAGATGATCTAGGCATCGAGGAAAGCCCCCGATGCCATCAAAATATTGTCAGGGGCCAGTGCCCCCGACAGAAAGCAAATCCATGGTGGCCCAGCAGCCCCGAACCCCCACCCAACTAAAAATAACCCTGGTGGCCCAGCGGCTCTGAGCCCCCCCGCCGGTACCTTTACAAACAAGCAGGAGCATTGCCCATGTGCTCTCGCTCTTGCCCCGCCTTCTAGAAAAATGACAGCACCTAGTCCCACGCAGTGCATCCTGGGATGCACTGGATGGTGTCAGACTGCCATATAAGGCATATTCTACCTTATATGGTAGTCTTACCTCACCTGGTGCATCCCAGGATGCACCACACAGGGCTAGGTGCTGCCATTTTTCAAGATGGTGGAGTGTGGGCAGTGCTCCTGCTAGTTTATAAGGTACCAGGAGGGAGTTGGGGGGTTTGGGACCACTGGGCAACCAGCATTATTTTTAGTTGGGTGGGTTTGGTGCTGCTGGGCCACCAACATTATTTTTAGTTGGGATGGGTTGGGGATGCTGGGCCACCAGGTTTATCTTTAGTTGGGGGGGGGGGGGAAATCAGAGCCACTGGGCCACCAGGGATTCACTTTCTGTTGGGGGCACTGACACCCGACAGTATTTTGATGGCATCGGGGGCATTCCCTGATGCCTGGATCATCTTTGACATTTCTCCTCAGATGATCAAGGCATCAGGGAAAACACCCAATGTTTAAAAAAAACAAAAGACTGTCAGGGACATGCGCTAGATATTTAAGCCATCTCAGATCCAGGCATAAAGATATTGGTGCTAAGGCAGGGTGCGAAATCCTCTACGTGTTTCTCTGCATCGGGTGCAGACAATATTAGCATAACATTTTATGATGCGCAGCTCATTTGCCTATAATTTAAATATTTTTGGCATTAATTGTGCGCTAGTTTTTCCCTTTGCTGTTTATGCATGCCTCCATCTCTTTTCTGCATTTGGTGATAACATCACTTTTGAACACACTTAATGCTATCTGTGCTTAAAGGCTGCGCTAGTTTTCTGAATTGGCCTGATAGAGAGCAACCACTCCATGAATATGATTTGCCCTATCATTGCGATATAGTTTGTACCCAGGTATCACAGTATCCCATTGATTGTTCTCCTTCCACCAGGTCTCTGAGATGCCAGTCATATCTAACCTTTCATTTAGTGCTATATATGCAAACTCTCCCATTTTATTTTTTAGACTTCTAGCATTTGTATACAGGCATTTTAGAGGTTATATTTTATTCATATAAATCTGGTTATCAGTTAACAGAGTAATTTGTAATCTTTTAGTAATGTCCTCTTTGTACTTAAAGGCCATCTGGGTTAGTTTTATTGGAACCTCTGTTGATATGCCCTAACTTCAGTGTTTTGCTAGTATCCTTCAAGGATACATCCTTCCGAACCATGCGCTCTTGGCTTCTGTCAGCTTTCCCCTATTATCTAATTTAAAAGCTGCTCGCTCTTCTTTTTAAAGGTTAATGCCAATGGCCTGGTTTCACCCCGGCTAAAGTGGAACCCATCTTTTCAGAAAAGCCCCCCCCCCTTTCCCCAAAATGTTGCCTTGCAAATCCAGAATCTCTTCCTTGACCATTGTCTCATCCATGCATTGAGACTCTGGAGCTCTGCTTGCCTTTTGAATCCTGCGTGTGGAATGGGAAGCATTTCAGAGAATGCTATCCTGGAAGTTCTGGATTTCAACTTCCTACCTAAAAGCCTAAATGTGGCCTCCCAAACCTCCCGCCAACACTTTCCGAAGCTATTGATACCAACGTGTACCAAAACAGCAGACTCCTCCCTAGCACTATCCACATTCACATCTACTCCATTTTTTTTTTTTGTTTTTTTAGCCTTCTTGAACTCATCCAGCCTAGTCGTCATAGCAACTGCCCTCAGCCTGGAGCCAGGCCCCAGGGCTCCTTCCAGAGCTTTACAGTTGTGGCTCCTAAACCCGATCATTACGTGTCAATGTGGCATGATGACTGGGCGTCCCTCCCCCAAGGGCTTTACACCCTGCCTTTGTAGCATCCTCAGCCCAAGGAGCACAGGATCTGACTTAGAAAGGAAACCCTGGTTCTCCACATGGCAATGCAGTGCCCTCTGCTATCATTTTAAATGATTTCTTTAATAGATGGTTGTAAATTGGAGAATTCATTCTGTATTTTTCAGTGTATTTATCACAGCCGCTGGGTCCTTCTGTTAAAGGTTAGCTCAGTAGATGATGCATGCATTTTTTCTCTTTCAGGGGGTGCAGCAGAAACGTCCATCCGAGGCCCAAAATGCAATTCTTCGGCGTTATTTCTTAGAACTGACACAAAGCTTCATTATTCCTTTAGTAAGTCATGAAGTATGACCGTGCTTCACCCTGCTTTGCTCTCAACTCACAAGTTGTACATTTTTCATGTTATTTTGGTCCTTTTCCTTACACTACTAGAGGTGTGCTTATAAAAACTAATGTTTTTCATTGTTTCCTTTATATTTTGTTTCATGATTTTTTTATAAATTTGTTTCATTTGTTTTTTTTGTTCTGCTTTTTAGTGTTTAGATGGGATGCACTAAAATAATTCACTATGCACTGTTTGCAGACAGCATGCATAAACAAAACTTAAACATAAATAAAACTTTTTTTGTTTTATTTCAAAATGACATAAAACAAAACAATATGGGACATGTCATTACAAATGGTTATACATGTCTGTATGCTACCATATTCTTCCTCTTCATCGTTCTAAGGAGACTTAATGTGAGTTTTCTTTGTTTGTTGCTTTTACTTAAAACTAGCTCCCTTTTAAATTGTAGCCCTCAAGAGTTACAGAAAACGTGGATCTCCAGGAACAAGCAGGAATGAGTCTTCACATATGGGTATGTCGGTACCGACAGAGTCTGCGCAGGAACGCTCCCCAGCGTCCAATCAGAACGCTTTTGGAAGCATCCCAACACGCCTGCGTGCTGCCTTCCCGCCTTTCCCAACTGCCTCTCCTCAGTTTTCGTTTTTCCGCGGAGCCGGCAGGACGTCCTTCTGTCACCGCAGAAAATTCTTCTTTTATTTTTTGGTTTTCTTGTGGTCGCGTCTGCCTTCCCCGATGCCACCGGTACCGCCAGCGTTTTTTCTTTTTTTTTTTTTTGTAACTTAATCTTTATTAGTTTTATACCAATTATTGGAGTACAGTAGCCATAACAGAAAATGATCAACCAACTCACATTTCTCCCAACAGAAAGCAAACAAAGCTTAATAGTAGGCTACAACAGCAACTCACCCCACCCTTGATCCCATCCCTCCCCCGACCCCTGCTAATACAACCTGGAAATGCATTATACTGTCACATCGCGCTAGACAACATTCTCGCTTACTAAGTCGCCTATCGTTGTGTTTTTTCTTTTTTCTTCTAAATATTCCTTTATAAGGAATACCTTTTTCCTTCTTAGTGCCTGACTTTTTTTTTTCAGCCTGCCAGGCCTACTCTTTTTCCTCATGGAAGCGCCAGCCACTATCCCTAAGAAATGTTCAAACTGTGGCGGTACAAAATTCATTTTAGACACTCATAATTGGTGTCTGCCCTGCTTGGGTCCTGACCACTATCCGCTGGAGTGTCCCTCCTGCAACAGTATAGTCGGAAGAAGTCTTCAGCATCGAGTTCACCTCGATACACGGTCCCCAGTCAACTTCAGGGCACCGACCACCCTTTCTTCTTCACAGGATCAGGCAACCCAAAAACAGTCTGTTAAGACTAGCCAGCACAGCACAGCATAGAGATGCCTCTGGCCTTGCCCTCGAGGACACACTGGCTTTAAAACCCCGGTGGGAGTCTTCGGCCTCCAAATCCTTAGTGGGGTTTCAGGTTGTTCCTGAGGTTCACCCCTTTCCGAACATACCTGAGCCATGCTCGGTGGTGGCATCCGCTTCGAGCGGTACCGATACCCCGGCATCGGCAATGGTGTTGGATGAAACATTCCTCACCAAAGATCGTAGTCTGGCGTCCTCGGCTGCAGACCGATCTTCCAGTATCGGTATCGATCTCGGTACCGGTACTTGTACCGACGCCGGTACCCTCCAGATGTGCATCGATAGACTCGCTTCCCTCGATGCCAAGTCTAGAATCGATCTCCAGTCTGAATGACTGGGTACCGACTCGCCTTGGTACCGATATCGGACGGTACCGAAGGCATGGTTCTGATGATCCATGTCGGGCACTCTGTTTCTTCGATACCGTTAGAGCTGTCACCGGCTGGCCTTCATCTACCGGTATCGGATACGGTGCCGGAGTCGGTACCGGTATCCACATTACCATTGTTGTCGGTACCTTCCATGCTTCTCTCATCAGGCTCGCTTCCCTCGGTACCGAGTTTGGAATCGATCCCTAGCATGGACGATGCGCTACCGACTGTTGCTGGTCCTGACCTCCTGCGGTACCGGCGACCGTCCTCTAAGGATCCGATACTCCACCCTTTAGGGTCTTCTATTCCTCTAAATTTGGATAGATCCCTGGGTGCCAATGCTAGTTCTTCAACAGATCTAGTCTGTCCTCCTCTTTCTAGAGGATTTCCCTCTGGGGTTTTTCTTTTCAAGCATTCCTGTTTGATATGGCAAAGTCACTTGCCATTTCTATACCTGGTCAGGATCCTACACCAGGGAATACAGAATCCCTGTATGTTCCCTGCAGTCCAAAGGAGAACATCATGCTTCCTTTGCAGGATCTCCTCTTTCGAATGTGGGAAACTCCTTTAACGGTACCCCCACTTTCTAGGGCAACTGATCTTTTATATAAGGTGCCCCCCTCTCCAGGTTTTTAAAAGACTCAACTTCCTCATCATTCCATTGTTGTAGAATCAGCAGTGAGGCGTATTAAGAGTACTAAAAAGCTCTCTTCTTATCTGCCAGGTCGTGAGTCTAAGACTTTAGATGCCTTTGGACGCCAAACCTTCCAGGCATCGATGCTTTCAGCAAGAATTCTCTCATATTTTTTCTATATGGGATTATCTCTTGAGGAGGTCACAAAGCAATTACTGCTTTTGACCCCTTTTCTTCAAGAGCCCAAAAGAGCAGACTATTCCTTATTGGTTAGTCATGCTCAAAATATCTCTAGGTTCCTTACTCGTGCTTCCCTAGACTCCTTTGAGTCTGTTAGCAGAACGTCTGCTATAGCTATAGGGGCACGACGTAAAGCCTGGCTCCAAGTTTCAGACTTGGACAAATGGGCACAAGAAAGACTGGGAAATACTCCTTGCACTGGAGAAAATCTTTTTTAATAAGGAGTCTTTACTTCAAGTTGCTCAGTTAACCACTGACATTGCTGTTTCCAGAGGCTGTTCTACGCCTTCCTCTTTCCCAGTTGGTAGGAAATTTCCTAACAAACTTTCTTCCCCTAAGGGGAAAAAGTTTTATCCATCTTCTGCCCATCATACAGATGTTCCCAAACAGGGGAAACATCACACTGGTCTAAAGAAACCACAACCTCAACAGGTTCAGCAAACCCAGCAGTCGCAGGGTTTCAGATAGATTACACAGGTACACTAAAAAACTTTTTTTTTAAACTGCCTCTAATGTTTCGATTGATTTTTACGTTTTTTGGTGCGCTGAATCCAAATCTGGTAACCAATTTGCTCCATTACGTACAGATTTTTTGCTACATTGGGTTAGCAGTTTGAGGTGAACGTTTCAGATTGAGTGCGATCGAGATAAAAGTTTCTTGGATGAATTCTTTATACTAATTGTTTAGTAGTTATTCAAATAAGAATAAAGAAAATTGTAACAAGGCAGCACATAAGAATAGAGTAATGTCAACAAAACACACTGTGATGGTAGCAAAATTGTCTGCACTTAAAACAGCCACATACATGTGCACAAACATTGAGCATATAAGAGCGAGGTTAGACACAAAGCAAAGCAAAGAAATGTGCAAAAAATGTTGTACAGGTATGTATGTAAGAATAGAAAACGCAAACCGCACCATTGCAATACATGAAGACAAACACCCGATGGTGTGAAAATAAAATTCTAATAAATGAGATCCGACACTGTGGTAATAACTAGCAAATTTTTATTTCAAAGTTTAGTAAAAACACGATATTTGTCAACACAGTTTAGATTTTAAAGTCATTCTTGGGTCAGTCAATCTCCTGGTGGGCCCGTTTCTTCTTCCCCCGAATGCTTCTCTTGGTGCGCTGCTTGGCGTATTTTTCATCTGGGGTTTCCCGCAGTAGCAACCAGCAGAAATCAGCCATCATAGTGGTGTTCCATCTTCCTTGGTACCTTCTCTCTGCGTCCTTGATGTCCTGGTGAAACCTTTTCACCTTGTTCTTCACTGTACGCCCCCAAGTTTTCGGGAAAGTAGTTCACATGGGAGTGCAAGAAATGGACTTTCAGGCTCATGTTACAGCCTTGTTCTTTGAAGGCATTGAGCATCCTGGCAACAATATCCTTATAGTTCTCATCCCGCCTGTTCCCCAAGAATTTGAGAACAACATCCTTGAAGGAATCCCAGGCTTCTTTTTCCTTCTCAGACATCATTTCAGCGAATGCTCCATCTGAAATGAGTTTCCTTATATCAGGGCCAACAAACACTCCTTCCTTTAGCTTTGCTTCAGAAAGTCGGGGGAACTTTGAGCAAAGATACCGAAAGCACTCACCATCTTTTGGAAGGGACTTGATGAATTGCTTAATGAGACCCAACTTAATGTGGAGAGGTGGTAATAGAATTTTATCACGAGGTACCAAGCTCTCATGAAGAACATTTTTCTCACCGGGTCTCAAATACTCCCGAATTGGCCAGTCTTTTTTCCCCCCCAGTGTAGGTCGCGGGCCCGGCTATCCCACAAGCAAAGGAAGCAGGGATATTTGGTGAAACCGGATTGCTGCTCTAATAGCATGGATAGAATTTTAAAGTCTCCACAAATCATCCACTTATGCTCATCATAACGAATCTTCTGAAGAATCAGGGCCAAATTCTCGTATTTTTCTTGGAGAATAACAGAGTGAGCAATAGGAACTGAAGCGAATGTGTTGCCATTATGAAGAAGAACACCTTTTATGCTGTCTTTTGACGAATCAATGAACAGCCGCCATTCAGCAGGATCATACTTGAGTTTAAACTTTTCCATCACTCCTCCGTATATATCGTTGCAAAATACCAAATCTTCCTCTTTGCTGAAATACTTCAAAAATTGTGTCTCGCGGTTGCGGTACCAATAAAAAGTTGTTCCTGGTGACAATAGATTTTTCTGTTTAAGCCGAGAACCTAGCAGTTGGGCAGCATCTTTTGGGAGTCCTAAATCCCGGACTAAATCATTCAATTCAGCTTGAGAGAAAAGTTCAGGTTTCGGATCTGGTTCAGTTTCAAACTCGGAAGTACTGGACTCATCGGGAAAAGCCATCTGATGAGTCTCATCATGATCAGAACCGTCCACACAAATATGATCCAAAGATTTTGGTGGTTCAGGCACAGGTACTTTGTTGCTATGAGGCATAGGCCTAATTGCTGAGGGAAGGTTGGGGTAACTTATTACGTTCTTATTTTTTAAGTTGTATCCCTTCACAATGCAAGAGCAAAAATAGCAGTCACTGCTGTGGTCTCTTTGTTCACGCCACATCATAGCTATTCCGAAACGAAATGCTTGTTTTTTACCTTTCATCCATAAGCGTAGATCTTCCTCACATGTCTTGCACACTTTGTAAGGAGCCCACGGTTTGTCTTGATCGCCTAACTTCAAACCGAAATAGGCGAAATATACTTTTTTAATAAATGCAGAAATGTTTCTCTGCCGCTTTTTTCACGGTATATTCCCCACAAATAAAACAAAAACTGTCTGGAGAGTTGACGCAACCTCTGGCTCTGTGAGCCATCACAAATACACAGCACTGCAAACTACAACTGTAGTGAACCACTTCGGAATAAAGCTGGATTACGACTGAGCAAACAAAAGGTAATAATGAACTTGCAAGAAACTGAAATTTGACAGGAACGTTCATGTCGCAACCACCGTGTTTGAGCGAGCAAACGAGGCGAGGCGAACAGGAAAGAACATGCGCCAGCGCGAGTACTGGATTTAGCCCCCCGCCTCCCAATTGTCCTGTTAATGTATAAAATGAATACAAAACACTCTAAAATATCATGAGGGAGTGTTTCTAGTTAGTTAACCATTACAACCTCTATTTTGGGCCAAGAAAATAAACTGCAGTCGGCTAAAAGAAATTATGTGAACATTCCTTATATGGGTAAGAAATCTAATTTTGCAAGAAAACGTGACGTGATGGAACATTTTGGCTATTTTTCCTGGATTCAGCACCCCAAAATCTATAGGAATCAGTTGCAAAACTGGAGGCAGTTTTTTGGTAGTGTACCTGTGTTATCATTACATCTCCTGTTTGGTGGTTAGAGTTTGCAGTCTGCTTCTTTTCACTTAAAGCATCTACACTAATTTCACTAAGAGTCTTTATGATGATCATGCCTATAGTTAACAGGTTTCTCTTCCTCCTACTGGGAAAAGAGATGTGACAACTATCAATAAGACAGTTTTCCCTGTACTAGCATGTATCATCTTACCTTTCAGAGACTTACTACATAGTCAGTCTCCTTCAACTCTGTCTTACCTCCCTCTTACTACAACATTTGGTTTGTAAGAGTGGCTCTATTACACTGGTAAGCCCCTATGGTCCTCTTCCTATTCCACAAAGGGATTTTCCCTTCCAGAGTTGTCTCCCCCTTTTTCATTTTCTTACTTTAGGGCAGCTTATCAGACAATAAGGAAGTCTTACCACTCCTACTTATGTCTGTTGCTTCTTTTTCCAATCTAAAAAAGAAAAAAAGGAAAAATAATTTTTTTTCCACTGCCCTGGTAGTTGCTGCAAATGCAGCAATTCCTAGTGGTTAAGCCACTGGTTCTGTTCACCACATAACCAGGGTTTCTCCTCCACTAGCAATCCTTCTAGCCTCAGTGCTAAACCCCAAACAGGTTATCAACCTTTTTTGGAAACCCTATTATCACAGACTTGTTGGTTGACTTCTATTCTTCGCCATCTCCAATTCCCTGGTTTTTGGCGGAATAGTTTAGGTTACCTACTGGTTTTAAGCAGCCAGTTTTTTCTTCTAACCAACCTCTAACATGCTCTCTGCAACTCTACAGAGTAGCTTTGCACTATGGGCCCTTGCTAGAGAGCATTAGTATCTTGCCTAGCAGATAATCCCAGATGGTTAGGAGGGGTTCACCCAGTCATGCTTCCATGACTGGTAGGTGTTCCCTACCCTTACCATCTCATCTAAAATCTCTTTTCGAGACAAAAGACACAGGCCTTACATCACGTGAAAACCTAAAGAATGGCCAATTCCCTGGCTTGGTCCATATCTCCTTTGGACTTCTCGCCAGGGATAGTTTTCTTTCAGTTGGAGCTCAAGGACGCCTGATACCCTTCTTGCCCTCATAGGCGGGACAATATGGTATCTTATTCCAGTGGCGTCCTCTATCCATTCACCATACTGCAGTTCTAGAGAGATCTGGACTTGCTGCCTGCAGACTGAAGTTATCCTCTGCATTTTTCACGTAGGCCATCCTGGTTATTCAAGAGCTCGAATTCTTAAAGGAATCTAGACTCCTCCTTGTCAGGGAGACCATACCTCTGACTCTGTCAATTATAATCAGGGAAAGAAGATTCTCTATACATCTATTCAAGCAGGTATCACCCTTCTTGCTATTAGGGATATGGGGATAGAGGGAAGATTCATCTATGGGGATCTAGTTATATAGCCATGTCTCCATCTACTTACATGGAGACCTGTGTCTATATGTCTATATATATATATATATATATATATATATCTGTATCTTCCGCCCAGGTATATCTCTGTCTGTATATATATATATATATATATATATATATATATATATATATTGTGATGAAGTAGCCCCACTCTCTACCTTAAAAGCCCAAGATTCACGGCATTTTAGACCTGAAGCTGACAGGGAAACAGACCATGTGAGCAGCTGTTGTCAGGGACAACAGAAACAAATGCAGCCACGAGGTCTGAAAAAACACTCAGCTGAGAGAAACTCCCTAGTTCCTGATAGCGTGCACCTGAGAAGGGGAAGAGCTTACAGCCCTTATAAGGACAGTGCAGGGAACACGGGGTTAGAACGAGGAGAACGAAGAGAACAGGCTGTCTCACCTGAAGCAGCTGGCCGAGAGGAAGCAGGAGGAGTTTCTTACTTTGACCTAGGAAGTGAGTCAGAGACAGGAAGCATTCACACAAGTAACTACCCAGAGTCCTACAGGAGGAAGCAGCTAGCAGGAGCAGAGAACAGGTGTGACTGGTCTGCTGATTGCAAACACTTTGGAACACGGAGGCTACGTTCCAGCCGGAGTGAGTGGAAACCAAAGACAAAACTGTATGTATCAGGAAGCTGTGACCTGAGGAATGATTATAGTGGGAAGTTAAAAGTGGTGAATGATAGAAATTCCTACAGTGTGAATGCAGAACAGCCTCATGCAGGAAGTCTAAGGTGGGGGCAGGGCTGTAACTCCCCACTGAGAGATTTAAGCAGAGAGCTGAGCAAGGAGCCATTGAAACCTCCAGAGAAGGAGAGATATTATCCTGAGGACATATGTATGTCAGAAGATGACCTGGTAGAAATCTCTAAACCTCAGAGAAAACCCCGCAGGCTAAAACCTGAGAGCAAGAGGGGAAAAGGATTTTATCTATCCCAGCCTGAGGATAGAAATAAGGAGGGTTCTGAATACGTGCAAGAACCTATGATAATAATTGATACACTCAGTGAGTGTTCGTCCCTCTGTGACCCAATGGACTGTACACTGATTTTATCTGACAAAACAATGTCTTTATGCTAGACAGAGCTGAACATAGTGTTACAGGAAAACACTACAACTGATAAATGCTGATTTCCACACAGGGAGACTGTGTGCTGCAGTTGAATGCATAACGTTATTACTTACTTTGAAGCAAGAAGAAATTGTTCTGATATTCTTTATGTTTGTGCCAGAGCACATGGCTTATTTCTTTTGAGTACTTGTGTTTTGTTTGTTATTTGAATAATCCGACCCCGGGAGGGGAATAAATCCTAATTTGCCTTTACCACTCGAGGCGTGCAACTACTTTCATTGCCATCAGGCGCAGCCCTGCTAGCCAGGAGGCAGTCTGCCCACCTGGTGGTGACAATATCTGTCGAGATATATCTTCTAGGTAGATATGTATCTACGTACTTATCTATCTCTCTCTCTAGGTTCATATATCCATATATTCCTATATGACTCTGACAGATGTGCACTACCCCTATCAATGCTGTGCCAGCATGCTTGGGGTTCTACACATATATAACCACTCCCTGTGGTAATTAACAAATTCTTTTGTTTCTCTTACCATAACCTTTCAGATTTAGGTACCTCTGAAGCTTTCCATGTACCTTTTTTCTTTCCTAATTGACCTCATTTAGGAAAGACATCACGGATTTTCAGTTAATCTAAAGCTGTAACACTTCATAAGTCTGTCCTTACTTTATCAGATATAGGGGTCTCCATACCCCTTCTCTCCTACAGGGAGTATTGTCAGTCCAAATTGGTCAGACTTCTTTTTCCTTTTGGTCCTAGCATTGTACTGTTCTTCGACCAAAAGGGCTTAAGCTTTGTCTAATAGTACCTTCTGCATTTCCCGCTGAAGCCCTACCTCATTGTACTACCCCAGTTTCCCCTGAGGCTATTTCTCACCCTGATGGGTTCTGACCTCCACTTGTTTTTCCTACAGTCTATTACCTCTACTTCACAGTGAGGCACTCCTTGAGGATCTTCTACTGGCTCTTCTAACAGATCCATATGAACCTCAATAGACTTTTTACAATACCATCAAGGGAGGTTCGTTATAGAATATTGCACTCAGTATTTTTACTACTAAATGTCATCTATACAGGATCTTCCTCCATAGAAGTCCTGTTCTAGTCCAGCTGTTCCACAGCACCTTTTTCTATAATTCATCTCCTACCCTCCATCCCCAAGATGCTTGAGGTCCTGAGGAGTAGCATGGCTCTTTCTAGATTCGCTACATGCTAGGACTCCCTCTGGGCATCTTAGCTTGGGGAGTCCCCATATGTGAAGACTCATTCCTGCTTGTTCCTGGAGATAGCACAGTTACTTACCTGTAACAGGTGATCTCTGGGACAATGTTCCCTCTAATTTTCTGTAGGCTGTGTGCACATAAAATATCAGCTGTGTGCAGCTTTTGAAGAAAGGTTAAATATTTGTGCGCCACATAACGACACTCGGAGTTATATACTTTAAAATTTGACTAAACGTCAGAATACAGTATGTACACCACATTGATTTTAATCAAATTAAATGAAAATAGATGATTACTAAATGAAGCGGGAAATTTCTAGTAATTACAATCATAACTTTTAAATTTTAAGACGTCTGTGTTGTTTTCTATCAGAATCAGAGCCGTAATTTTTGTGCGCTCTGTTGTAAAGTATGTGCGCTCGCTCGGCGAGGTGTGTGCGCGCACACGTGCACAGCTTAGAGGGAACAGTGCTCTGGGAACAGCAGGAATAAGTCTTCACAACCCACCCACCTCCCCTAGGAGTTGTTTTTCTCTATCTCTATCTTTCCCTTTCTTGCTCTCTCTTCTTTGCCTCAGCTTTAAAACTTAACTGAGGAGAGGCAGTTGGGAAAGGCGGGAAGGCAGCACGCAGGCGTGTTGGGATGCTTCCAAAAGTGTTCTGATTGGACGCTGGGAAGCGTTCCCGCGCAGACTCCGTCGGTACCGACACACCCATATGTGAAGACTTATTCCTGCTGTTCCCAGAGATCACCTGTTACAGGTAAGTAACTGTGCTTTCTCTGGAACCATCACAGGTGTAGAATATTAATATAGACTGACTTTCTGTAACCTGACTTGGTGACCTTTGGAGTTCTGGGTTAGAATGCAGGAGGGGGTGCTAGTTATACTGGCCATTGGCTTCTGAAGGAAATGCAGCTATGCTCTTGGTGACCAGTTATTGTGACTAGGTTCCAGCAGAGGGAGTGTATCTTCTGGGGATTAATGTGCATCAATAAACAAGCTAGTGGAGGAATGGCCTAGTGGTTGGGGCAAGGTACTTCGGGCCGGAAGGTCGGGGGTTCAAATCCCACTAGAGGACAGCAACCTTGGGCCGGAAGGACTGGGGTTTCTAGTCCCACAGGTGCTCCTTGTGGTCTTGGGCAAGCCACTTAACCCTCCATAGCCCATGTTCCCTGTAAAATAGTTCTCTGTGTGCTGTGCTTTCCTGTCTAATCAATGTGTTTATACCTCAAAAAATTTCCTGTCATGATTTGACAATTTCCAATCTGTAATCAAACCGCTGCTGATCGCTGGAAGTAGCGGTATACAAATGTATACTAAATAAAAATAAAATAAATAAATAATAAAAATTTATTAGGATTATACTTGATATTGTAGTCCTTGCTGCCTTGAGCGCTCTCCCAGTTGTATTCCCAGAATGTATATTTAGAATTAGCTCGCACCTTTTCAGTAGTAGTTCAAGGTGAATTTATAGTAAGTATTTCGCTGTCTCAAGCGCTTTCAAACTAAATTTATACCTGAGGTAATGGAGGGTGAATTGATTTGCCTATTGTCACGAGTGGGATTTGAACCCTGGCTTCCCTGGTTTTCAACCCGCTGCTCTAACCACTAGAGGGCTTATTTTCAGCAATCTCATTATAGATGATAGCAGTTATTTAGTTGGATTAAACACAAAAAAGCGATGATAGTAATGAGTTATATTGTTTTTTCCCTTATGTCTTTAAATTTTTCTTTTTCCTCTATAGGAGCGCTATGTGGCCAGCTTGATGCCTTTGCAAAAAAGCATAACACCATGGAAGGTGAGAAGCTAGTCCAAGGCGAACTAAAAGTAAACTTGGGGGGGGGATAGCAGAACCTTATATTGCAAATGTTGACATACTTACAATATGCTTACTCCACAGAGCCCACCACAGCTGAAATCTTTCAGCCAGGATGAGTTTATGAAAACGCTGGAGAAAACAGGACCTCAGCTCACCTCCAGGTTGAAGGGAGACTGGATAGGACTTTACAGGTTCTTCTTTTTTTTGTTCAACAGTTTCGGCATTGTGAGGTTAATTCCAGTGTACATATGAATGCTGGCATTACATTATTTAAACTTTTGGAGGAATTAATATACATTTGAATGTCTTAGCTTTGAATGAATTAAAGTAATTGGTGAGTGGTGAATCCCATCACTCGGATAATAGTGCTGCAGTGCAGTAGACTGTCTGCTGTCTCGGGGGAGGGGGGTTAAGTGTGCTACAGAGGTTACACATGCAATCATGGGTGGGAGGGAGGGAGGGAAAGAAGATGATTTACTGCTGCAGTTGCGGTCCCTGCTGGGCATGAAGAATACCCTGAAGGGTTGTTTCAGAGGAGATGTCTTGCCATCTTCAGAACTGCTGAGGATTTGTAGCTGTTCCGAAAGGTGTAAGGCTCTTGTATTCATGAAAATCAAAGAATTTATGCCACTTCATAGACTCGGAGATAGAGCAGATAGTACAATGACATCTTTTTGACTCAAGTATTTTAGGGGTCAAATTAGGTATGGAGAGGAGCAAATCAAAGTGTCATTTCCATCCTTTGCACAAGGCCTTCTGCACTAGCACACATCTTTCTGTGCATTTGCAAGGCTTATAGCAGGATTCTGGGGAATAGGGCAAGCTGTCATTTTGACGGCCCTCTTTTCCCGGTTCCATAAAAATGAAAGGCAAAATAAATATGGGAAATGCATTCAGGTAGCAGCATGAAAGTACAACAGGAACTGGGAAAATACAAAACATGAATCACTATAACTAATTTCTCTCTCTTATAAAAGAAATTTTCTAAAGTCTTCCAACTTTGATGGCTGGTTTCGGACCCGGTGGAAGGAGATGACTCAGAAGTTGGAGGCTCTCCATTTAGAGGCTCTGTGTGATGAGGTGAGAGAATACTTACTTGTGAGCCATAGTGAGGAATCTAGACAGAATTTTAGCGGGTTGACAAGTTCTCCCAAATTTGAAATGTTAATGTATTACATGAGAAACTTAGGGGGTTTTTTTTATCACCAACGGAAGGGCATAATTGCACTGGCTGGTTATTGCTAGGGACCATTCTAGAGATACAGAACCGATAACTGAGCCATATAAAAGGTGCCTTTGTAACATCCTCAGTCCAAAGAGGATCCTGCTTCAGTGCTGATGGACGGTTATGGCCTCAGCATTCAATATCCGGGTTTGGTGTTTAGCAACAGTGGCTAGCTGCCGTAATTGCACTAGCCACTACTGCTGAATATTGGGCTTGTAGTCATGGAGGAGTAGCCTAGTGGTTAGAGCACTGGCTTGGTAACCAAGCAACCAGGGTTCGATTCCCACTAGCACTCCTTGTGGCCTTGGGCAAGTCACTTAACCCTCCATTGCCCCGGAAGAAAGGCCTGGCAATCTACTTCCGGTGACACTGCCAAGAAAACCAGGAGCTTCTGGGTCGCCAGGAGTCAGGACTGACTCGAAGGCACACATTGCATTTGCAGTCATGAAGGAAAAAAATAATTTTTAAAATTCAGATTTAATTTCCTTTCTGCTTGAGGTTTTGAACTTTGATAAACTAATGTACAAGGTTTTAGCAGGCAGCTAGCCATACTGCAAAACCTATATGTATGCCTAACAAATGGAAAGCATCCCATCAAATACCCTGCGTTTCCTTTCAGATAGCACATAAGCATGCTACCACTGAGCTTTGAAACATTTTGGCATATCATATGTGGAAGCTTTTGGTTTTTCAGAGAACAGTCTGTTCAGTTTTTTTGTTTTGCCAGGATTTGCTTCTTTGGATTCAGAAACATACCGAAGTAGAAGCTGTGGATCTTGTCTTAAAGCTGAAGAATAAACTGGTATGAAAGCGTTGAATGTAACTAAAAGTCTGGCCCCCTGTTATTTAGTTCATAATATATCAAAACTACTTTTCTTCCTACAGATGTGGGCTGTTGGAGAACATCTACCTGTAAAACCTGATACTATGGAAAGGCTACAGATGCATATAGATGCAATTATACAAGCACTGCCAGAAGACTTGCAGGGTATCCTGCTCAAAACTGGCACAGTGTGATTGTAATTAGTATGTCCAGACGACAGGAAGCATCCGAAAAGCGCACACAATGCTCTGAGGAGTGAGAGGGAACAGTGGGACAGAGCAACAGGCTGGAGCTCTTACTGATGTATAAAGTGTAGCATATAGATAGATCATGGAAGCAACAATGTTTTATCTTTTTTATTATTTTTAAAAGTAACTTTGTGGTTCAATAACTTAATACTGATAAAAGAATAATGGAACTGATACAATCTCGTTGTGCTAAAAAACAGATACACTTTTGAGAATAGCGGGTCATTTAATCATGGACAATGCAAGGCCCCACAATGCAATGCTGGCATTGCAGAGTATTTTGAATTTGGTGGTGCTATACCCTATCATGCTAAAGGTTTTAGGGGGACACTAGTTGTGTGCGAGGTGTTGCTGTCCCACAAAGATGGTATTTGATTGTCTAGCATCATCTTTCTCCTGTTTACATAAACATTTTTTTTCATCTGTTTTGCATTTTAGAAATGGGGTCTGACAGTCTTGGGGCATGACGGCTAAAATATGAAACAATCTGGTATTTTATTGGTGTCTCCCTGAATCTAGCACATGAACTATGAGCATCCAGTGATGTTGCTAGAGTCGTGACCTCTTTTTCTCTTTTTTTGGGGTCAAATCCCATTGCTTTGCCACTACAAAATACACTTGCTCCAGTGTGATCATACTCTACGTGTGGCACCTCGGAGCCCTCACTATGTAATTTCCATGAGAGAATTTGTATAGTAGTATCATATCAAATAAAGAAAATAGTTACGTTTTTACACTGCCAACAGAGAACTGAACGTCTTCTCTGCACTTTGCCTGAAAAGCTCTGAGGGGATGCTTTTTTTTAAGGGTTGAAAGGCACATGACTGAATGAGAGAGGTTGAGAACTGTTGCTCCAGTGCATTTTTATTAGAGATACCTCCCTCTTTTTTTTTTTTTTTTGAGAATTCTCATCATACGTGGTCTGTTGTCTTATCTGACCTTTAAACAGTGGGCCTCTTCTGCCTTTCAGGATCCTAACTTTACTTCTCTTTTAGCCATTTCTGATCAATAATTTTTGGAATAAGCTCTGTAGTCAAGAATCCAAACAGAGATTCAGCTTAGATGTCAGAATATCAGTTTGGCTTGTACCTTTCTGGAGGCTTGTTAATCTTTGCATGATATGTTCTTTCCTGTGGTCCTACGAAGCACCAGGTTCTGTACAGCGTAAGAAAGGAAGACGGTAGCATTGCTGAAAGTCTGAAAACTCTATTTACTCCTCCCAGGACTTCAGAAGAGCGCCATTGAATTGGGAAAATGTGAAAAAGAAACCTGTTTTGAGCTGGAAAGGTTTTTCAAGATTCCTTGGTTTAAGAGTGATATGTATTGTAAGGGGATTGATACATGTGCATTCTTTTAATACTGAAGTTGCAGAAACCAGAAACTTAAAGAGTTTAGTTTGAGGAATCAATTTGTCAAATTATGTTGAAGCAAAAATTTTTGATGTTAATTTATGCTAAAGCTATGTATTAGAAGTTTAAAGAAGACAAATTTGGTAACTTACTGTTCTTGCAACACTCATTAGTAGGATTTACATTCTAGCTAGGTGAGAAAGAAGGCCTGCTTCTTTGAAAAAGTTTTGTGACTTAGAGATGAAAGTGATTCAATTGACAACACTTATCTTGATCAACAAATTTTAAATAAAGAAATTTGGCACTTTTGAAAAAGAAAGTGTTTGGACTGTCTTGAACAGTATGAACAAAAGAACAAATATGGTGTATCCTGCCACATGTCATAAGGAATATATATTATATCTAAAACAAAAAAATGAATTATTGGAAAGCTTAATGGTTTTTGAAATTATTTTAGAGAAACCAATATTGATTATATGAATAATGCTATAAAATCATTACTACCCTTCGTTACATATGGACATGAATGTCCTTGCAATGCCTGTTGTGGTGTTAAACAATTCTAATAGAGAATCCATTACTTATATTAAAGTTGTAGAGATTTCTGATATTCTCCAGGAACAAGCAGGAAGTCAGTCTTCACATATGGGTGACGTCGGCGCCAATGGAGCCCCATGGGAGCATCTCCCCAGCTTTCAAAGAAAGTCTTTGAAAGATGCCACTACGCATGTGTGATCCACTTCCCGCCCAAGGGTGCCATCTTACTCTGTCTCCCTTTTTTCCATGGGTCCTACAGACGTCCGTCAAATTCCCCCGGAAAAAAGTTGATTTTCTTGTGCATTAAAGTGCCTTTCTTTCTCTGGTTAGCACCGGTCCCTTTCCCGCCTCCGAGCCCCGTTACCTCTGCTTTGAGTCTCGGAACCGTTTTTAGTTTTATCTCCAATGTGGTCTCGTGCCTTTTCTAACCACTGGCCATGATGAGGGTCTTCGACCTCGCAGGGGTCCTTTTTGCCTCAATGGCCAGTGGGTTCAAAAAGTGTGATCATTGCACAAAGAACATGTCCCTAACCGATACACACGACTGCTGCCTCTGGTGTCTAGGTGCTGACCATGACCCAGAGGTTTACGCTGTGTGCAAAAAGATGTCTGCCAAGGCCATCCAAAGCTGTCAACAGAAGCAGGACGACATCTTCAACAGGTCAGATTCAGCCCCGATGTCCTCGTGCTCTAAGGCCCCGCACGGATCCTCTGAGTCGCATAAAGCCCATGCGGCGAACAGTCAGGTCCATGGACACTTCGACAAGGGTTCTACAGAGCAGGAACGCAATAATAATAAGAAATTTTCAAGGACCTCATCCTGGGAATTGGAGACACACAGCAAGTCCCGTGCCAGGTCCCACAGTCCATGGAGGTTATCAGAGGAGTCTGAGCGGGAGCAGCCGGCAAAGGTGCCCAGGACAGACAGGACCCCCGAGGCCTGTTCTGTCCTGTCAAACACTCCCTTTCCTCACTGACGCCAGACGCACTCATCCCGGTGTCCGTGTTGAAGGCTGCAACTCCTGAGTAGGAAGCCAGGATGATGGCACTGGAACGCAGTGTTACAGCCTTCCTTGCCTCACAGCAAGCATTGATGCCCAGTGTTCATGCAGAGACCTCGATATAGAGGACTCCCTGAGCCGCTGATACAATCCTCGAGAGCCCCGAGTTGATCCTCAGCGAGGATATTGTTCCTGCTCCTGGTCCTCGGGAGCGAGATTCTCCCTGGCAAGCGCTTGTGACTCTGGCCAAGCAGCAGCCGTGGATCACCGAAGACTCTATTCAAGCCCAATGCCTCAGGAGCTGTCAGGCCTCAAGACATCAATGGACTACTCGGACAAGGAGTCCGAGGCTTCCCCAGAGACATGTAAGCACTGTGATCTCCCCTCAGATCCATCTCCCCTGGTGTCGAGACACCGGTCCCCTCGTGAGGACACCTTGTTTCTCGAGTTGGCAAAGGCCTTGTCTCTCTCCACGGAGTTGGAGGAGCTCAAAATCCACCAATATGAGGCTCCACCTAAGGAGGCCCTGACAGTCCCCGTCCCCGCCATCCTCGGGTGACTCCTCCTTCGGATGTGGGAGACACCAGCATCTGTGCCTATAGTTAGCCAATGACTGCACACCATATACTGGGTCCAGCGGGCCCCGGCTTCCAGAAGGCGCAACTCCCTCACACGTCTGTGAGGTGGAGTCGACCATGCGCCGGCAGAAAAGCCTGAAGACTCGCTCTTCTGTGCCCCCAGGCAGGGAGTCCTGTGCCCTTGGACGCAAATGCTACCAGGACACGATGCTGGGTTGCCGAGTACAAGCATATCGGCTATATATTGGCATGTATCTCCAAGACCTAGCAAAAGAACTTGCAGGTTTCTCGGCTGGTCCCAGTGGGGATCATTTCCAGTGCTTCCAACCCCTCATGAAGTGCATCATGGAGTGCTCAAAGTACAGACTCTAAGCCATCGTAGGCAGCTGGAGACATAACATAAGGGTGGCCACCGCAGGCATTGGTGCCCGATGCCAGGCCTGGCTTCAGGCATTGGACCTCGAGCAGTGGGTCCAGAAAAAACTCCTTGATGTCTCCTGCCTCTGTGAAAACCTCTTCGGCAAACCAATGGAGGATAAGGCAGTGGAGATCAAGACAGAGTAAGTTACTAGGACTCGGCTCTCCAGGAAGACCTCCAACCTTCCCAAGAAAAGAACGCTGGGGAAAGGTCGCCTTTCCACAGGAAAGACCAGCCTTATTAAGACTATCCCCAATACCAGTCCCCCCCAGACCCCACAGCAGGGTCACTAGAGCAAAGGAGCGGGCCTAAGGGCTCTAAGCCCCAATACCGGCTCCTGCCCAGGCTAGGTCAGAGTTTTGACTCCCTGAGCATAGCCTCTCCACCTGTGGGGGGAGCAGCTGCCAGCAGGGGGGCATTTAATTAATTTTGCCCATCGGTGGCTTGCCATCACCACCGACACCTTGGGACCTCCAAGTGGTCAGGGAAGGCTACCTCCTTAACCTGGACCAAGTGCCTACTCCTTTCTTTCCAGGAGAGCCCCCCCCCCCCGGACTCCCCTGCACCAGGTCCTGCTACTGCAGGAACTCGCAGGCCTTCTCAGGAACAGGGCTGTGGAGCCAGTACCCCATCACCTCAGGGGAAAAGGGTTCTACTCCAGGTACGTTCTGCTCCCAAAAAGAACAGGAGGCCTAAGACCCATTCTGGTCTCGTGAAACCTGAAAAAGTTCCTGGTGTGGGAGAAGTTCAAGATGCTTTCCCTTGGAACATAGCCAGTCTCCCTGCTGGAGGTAGGGCAGCAATGCTCCTTGGACCTTAAGGATACTTATACCAACATCCTTATTCATCCCAGTCACAGGCAGTACTCGGGGACAACCATTACCAGTACAGGGTACTACTTTTCAGCCTAGCCTCCACCCTGAGTCTTCACCGAATGCTTGACAGTGTTGGCTGCCTGCCTTAGTCTTCCCATATCTTGATGACTGGCTTGTGAAAGAGAACATGGCCACCGAGGTGCACCATTAAGGTCCTGCAGCATTTGGGGTACATGATAAACCACCTCAAATCTCACCTCACTCCAGTACAGGATCTGGAGTTCATAGGAGCTCGTCTGGACACTCTCCAGGCCAGGGCCTTCCTCGCCCTGGACAGGGTGGATCACCTCAGGGCCCTGGCCACTGAGGTGCAGTGCCATCACGCAATATCAGTTCAGTCCATGCTCCACCTACTAGGCCACATGGCATCCACAGTCCATGTGGTTCCCAATGCCTGCCTCCACATGCGGGCAGCTCACAGTGGACACAAGCCACGAGCAGGCTCCGGGACAGGGTCTCAGTCTTCCATCAACTAGCAGAGCCACTCGAGTGGTGGCAGGGTGGACAAAGTACTTACAGAAGTGCATGCCCTTCCAGCCCCCAAACCCCCATAGGGTCCTCACCACAGACGCGTCCCTACTGAGCTGGGGTGCACACTGCGAGGAATTGTGCATGCAGGGCAACTGGTCAGTAGAGGAGAGCCAGCAGCAGATCAACCTGCTGGAGCTCAAGGCCATTTTTCTGGCTATCAAAGCCTTCCACCACTGCCTGCGGAACCTGACGGTGCTAGTCCAAATGGACAACCAGGTTGCGATGTTCTACCTGAACAAGCAGAGGGGCACAGGGTCCCAGCCCCTCTGCCAGGAGGCAGTAGCCCTCTGCTCGTACGTGCTCAGTCAGGGACTGCTCCTCAGGGTGGTATATCTTCCAAGCCAAGACAATGCTCTAGCGAACAGGCTGAGCAGGGTCCTCCAGCCATAAGAATGGCGACTAGACCTCAGAGTGGTGCAGCGTCTATTCCAACTCTGGGGAGCCCCAAGCCTGGACCTCTTTGCCAGCCCAGCCAATGCTCAGCTGCCCCGCTGTATGCCTTCCTTCCCACACCACTAATCGCCCGGACCCTCTTTAAGGTCCTACGGGACAAGGCCTCCATGATCCTGCTGGACCCGCAGTGCCCCAAGCAGCCTTGGTTTCCCCTGTTGCTCTGCCTCTCAATGGAGCTCCCGGTCCCTCTGGTGAACGCCCCAGGGCTACTGACCCAAGAGGAGGGTTCTCTTCTTCACCCCAACCTGGGGTCCCTGTCATTAACAGCATGGTTGCTGAGCGGGCTGCCATAACTCCCAAGGGAGGTGGAGGAAGTCCTCCTTGCCTCTCATAAGAACTCCACGAGATGAGCCTACGCCTTCAAGTGGCACAGATTCTCAGTATGGTGTGTGGAGCAATGAGTAAACTTGTCTCTTGCCAGGTGCACATGGTGCTGCAGTATTTGCTCCACCTTTCACAGACCGGACTCAAGTCCAACTCTGTCTCTACGCACCATGACTCCATAGAGGGAAAACCTCTTTCTGCGCAGCCTCTCATTACCCAATTTATGCAGGGCCTGCTGCTCTCTAAGCCTCCCATCTGCCCGCCCTCCTCAGTGGAATGGGATCTCAATGTGGTTCTGACGCAGCTCACCAAGCAGCCTTTTGAACTGCTGGTTAACATAGCACTCACCTCTGCCCATAGAGTCAGCGAGCTTCAGGCCTTGGTGGCTTAGCCACCTTATACCAGGTTCTACAAGAATAGAGTCGTGCTTCACACCCACTTAAATTCCTTCTGAAGGTGGAATCTGTCTTCCACCTCAACCAGGAGGTGGTGCTCCCCACCTTCTTTCCCACGCCGGCAAGGCTGCAGCCGTTCTCCATACTCTGGATTGTAAGAGGACCCTGTCCTACCTGCAACGTAGCCAGGGCCACCGCAAAGCCTCACAGCTTTTTGTTTCATACGACCCCAGTCAACTGGGGGAGGTTGTTACCAAGCGAACCCTGTCCACCTGGGTGGCGGACTGCATCGCCATCGCCCATGATCAGGCTGGGCTCTTGTTGGAGTGTCGGGACACAGCGCACAACTTCAGGGCTATGGGACTTGGTTGGAAGCCTACACTCTGTCTTTATGGCAGACATCTGCTGGGCCACCAACTGGTCCATGGAAAGAGAGTCCTAATGGACAGTGCCTTCGGCCAGGCCATACTCCATAATCTGGGGTTTAGGCAACTTCTACCCTCCGACCCTTCTTGTTCAGGCTACCGGAGTGATGGTTCTCCCTGGACACTGGGGTCCTTAGTCTTTCCTCAGATTCTCTTGCGTCTGCTCACGGCTGGGCTGTGTTTTTTCTACAGGTTCTCAGTAGCCTGTAGCTAGGGAATCCCATATGTGAGGACTGACTCCCTGCTTGTTCTTGGAGAAAGCATAGTTACTCACCCATAACAGGTGTTCTTCAGGGACAGCAGGAATCAGTCCTCGCTACTCTCCCTCCTCCCCTTGGAGTTGCTATACAATTTTGGCCATATTTTGTTGGCTCTAGCTATGTCATCTGACTGAGTAAGATGGCACCCTTGTGCAGGAAGGGGACCACGCATGCATTGTGGCATCTCTAAGATTTTCTTTGAAAGCTGGGGAAATGCTTCCGCGGGGCTCCGTCAGCACTGTCACCCGTATGTGAGGACTGATTCCTGCTGTCCCTGGAGAACACCTGTTACAGGTGAGTAAATATGCTTTCTTTTTAGTCTTATTGGAAAGTTCTTGCATTATCAATATCTGCTTAGTTAGTAAGGGAGAAAAGAAAAGGCAGTTGGACAAACAGAATGGATACAGTCTGGACTAGAGATTCTTCACTCAGTACTCCAGCACTTTTTTATAAGGAGGCTTAAGATACATAACTAAGAAATAAATATAAAGTTTGATTTGGAGACTTTAATATACTGCTTAACAATATAATATATTAGGTGGCCAAATAGAGAGGAAATTTGTATATCCGAATCTGGGCAACTAAATAAGATGAACTAAGGTTTCGTTCATATTCTCAATTGTAGTACATGAAGAACTTGCTAGAAACATGATGGCAGAAAAAGACCACATGACCTATCTAGTCTGCCCTTCCACACAAAACTGTCTAAGCAGTGGCAGTCCAAACTTTCTGTAGCTCTAGAAATGGTCACTGTGGGATCTTTTATTTGTTTGTTTTCAGAGTATTGAAAGTACATTTCTGAAAAAGTGTATTCTGTCATGAATATATATATTTGAGACTGCAGAACCACTAATAGGGAAAACACTTCTAAATAATAGTATTTACAGCATTTTTTGGAGAGCCTTATTTAGCTATAAACAGTTACCTTTTGGTATTTTTTTAAAAATCTATTTTAGTATTCTTACCATTTTTATATGAAAATTGTCAGCGCCTCTAATTTAATAACAAATATGTATTTTGTTGAGGACTACTTATGCCACTGAATGTTAAGTTACTAACTTACATTCCTTTTTTGTGCTCCAAGATAAGGCTATTGCTAGTCCTTGTTTGAAAGTAACATTAGGAAGTGGATGGTTCAGCTTTTGATGAAGCAATCCATTAACTAAAACATTGTAACTACAGTACTTGTAAATCATGCTAACATTTGCACCAACTATACTGCCCTACTGTCATTTTGATTACAAAGTATGTATTTTTGTAAAAGGAAATAAAACTATGGAAAATATGGTGTAGTTAATTTGTGCTTCTTCTGCTTGGATATTGGTGCCCGATACAGAATTGGGCATTAGTGCTGAAGTTGTTTTAGGTGTTTGTTCCATTTCTTCCAAGTCTTGCCTTACTGTTTTAATGGCGGGTATAATTTATTTTGCACTAGTATCAAATGACTTATACCACTTTATAAGACTCAGGAATAGTGCAGAAATGTACTTGACCCAAATATTGTGGGGAGTGGGCGTAGGGGGGAAGGATGCAAATTAGGTATAGAGAGAAGCAAGCCAAAGTGCTTTTTCCACCCACTGCATCAGTAGCACTAGTGTCTACTTTTCTGTATCATTGATATGATGCTTGCAACATGCATTGCAAAGAAGATAGGGCAAGCCTTGATGGGCCCCTCTCTTCATCTCTATAAATATGAAAAGAAAAATAAAGAATATAGACCCCTTCAGGCAGCAGTAGGAAGTACAACAGGGATGTCACCTCATTGTTTCTCCTCTTTAATATATACATCAGAGGGTCTCGAACCTGTCCAGGTGACCCCACACCCAACTAGCTTTTCAGTATTTCCATAATGAAAGTGTTTGAGCCAAATTTGCAAATACCAGGTCTCCGTTATATCAAATATTATCACATGCATATTCAATGTGAATACCCTGAAAACTTGTCAGGCTCTGGGCTTATTAGCCCCAGGACAGAAAGGGCACAATTTCAGTTGGGTGGTGCTGTGCGCCGTGTTGGCGCATAGCTCATCCACCTCCCACCTAACCTGGATTTTCCATGCCAGGGTCATATGCGGCTCTGGCATTGAAAATTCAGGTGTCATCGCACAGCCAGGTAGCCACAGGAGCTACCCGTGTAACACCAATTTTCGATGCTACATGGTTAGCCCCAGCACCTTAAAGACAGGCAAGGTTTTCCCACGCCTATCTTTAAGGCACAAAGCACTAACCGTGTAGCATCGAAAATCTGTGCTTCACAGGTAGTGCCATGGCCTGCTTCCACTCTCGAACGCCCCCAACACACCCTGATGCTATGCAAATTGCATCTGGGCAAGTTAGGGACATATCTGGGATTTTCAAAGGGCACTACCCATGTAGGTGCCCTTCAAAAATCCTAGATAAGGCCTTTACACGGGTAACTAGGGAAGTTAGCCATGTAAAGGCCTTCGAAAAGTAAATGGAAATTACACTTACCTGGTAATTGTGGTTCCTTTAGGAACTCCAGGTTAGTCCTCCACCTGTGGGTAGTGTACCTCCTCCTGCAGCTTGGAGACTGGGCATGTCAAATTCGTGACATCACTGGATATAGCCTGCTGGTAACTCCCATCAGCCCCAGTGACCTATTGACAAAGCAAACTCAAAGGAGCAACAAATAAATAGCTATAATTGAATTTCCACGAGAACCACACACTAACGCAAGATCTAACTCTCAAATATTCAACCGGCAGAACCTTGTCCTCTTATTTTATTTATGTATTGCAATCTTTTTACTTTTCATGTTCCGCCTCCTAACTTACCAATAGAGCAGGAAAGTAAATCAGCACAGATATCCATACTCACTGCAATCCAGAGACCAAAAGGATTTCTCCACTCTGCAACACTGCTTCTCCTCTCCATCTGAAATTAAACTGTGAACCGATCACCCCCTCAGGTGGGAATGAGGACTAAACTGGAGTTCCTAAAGGAACCACAATTACCAGGTAAGTGTAATTTCCATTTCCTTATCGTTCCTCCAGTTTAGTCCTTCACCTGTGGGATGTATCAGAACAGTAACCCATTGGGAGGGACCTTTGCCCCCGGATCGCAACACCGCCGACTTGAAACAGGCAGCAGGAGCTGCCACAGCGTCCAGCGGGTAGCGTCTCCTGAAGGACTGCAGAAAAGACCAGATGGCCGCTCTGCAACTTTTTCCTCTGGCGAACCAATCCGTGTTCTGCCCAAGATGCCGCTTGCGCTCTAGCAGAGTGAGCCCGTAGCCCCTCCGGAGCCTGACGCCCTTGCAACCTATATGCTGACACAGCTTCCCGGACCCCCCTGGAGACCGAAGCTTTAGCTGTCACTTCCCCTTTTACGGTGCCCTCCGACGAGAACGAAGAACCGCCCCGACTTCCAAAGATCTCTAAACCCCTTAAGTATTATCGCAACATTCTCTTTATGTCCAGGGAGATACATTCCGGAATCCTCTCCCATGTGGGACCCAAGACTGGAAAGAGCACCACTTGATACAATAGAAACGGAGACACTACTTAGGGTAACAATGACAGACCAGTACGCAATATCACCGTTTCCTTAGAAAACGATAAGAATGATTCCCGACAAGACAACGCCTGCAGCTTAGAGACCCGCCTTGCTGAAGAGAAGACATCCAAAACCACCATTCTTAAAACGTCAAATCCTTGCCAGAAGCTTGATGCAAACGCTCAAAGGGTCTCCTGCTCAACTTCCCTAGCACTAGGTTGAGCTCCCCTGGCGGTACGAATATGCCTTCCCTCCGCAAGGCATGGGGTGCAGTCGCCAAGCCGAAGGGCACAGCTTTGAAATGGAAATGCCCCCAAGGGAAGATGAACCTCAGAAACCTTTGATGGACTACCCTGATAGAAACATGCAGATACACCCCTGTGAGATTGATAAAAGTCAAGAACTCCCCCTGGCGGGCCGCCACAAAGCCCAAATGCCACGTGTCCCTCCAGAAGTGAAGTACTCGAAGACAGCGATTTACCCCTTTGAGGTCCAGAAAAAGCCGCGGAGACCCGACTTTCTTGGCACCACGACCTAAATAGAGCAACGACCCACGCCGTAGTCTGTGGCCAAAACCGGCATTACTGTTCCTATCTGCAATGGTCGATCGAAAGATTGACAACTTGCTAGCATTTACTGTCGACCCTTGCAGGACGAGAGAACGAACGCAACTAGCACCGAACGTGGCACTTCTAGGGCATAACTGTCTCGGAACATCTCCAGCACCCATTGTCTGGATATCATTTGGGCCCAGGCAGCAGGGAACTACAAAGTCGCCCTCCTATCGGTTGACTCCCTAAGTGGACCTGCCTCGCTTCATTGCTGCTTCCGACCGGTGGCTGTGAAGGCTGCCGCAAAACCTCGACCTGCTCCACGAAACCGCTGGGCTCTAGAAGCAACCTTCCCCTCTGGAAATCTAAGCGAAACAAACAAATCTCCTGAAATCTCTAGACTGGCCACGTGAGACCGGCCCAGTCTCTCCCTGCTTAGGTTTGTCCTCTGGGAGCCTACCATCCTTGGACTCCCCCAGCTCATTCACTAGCTTGTCTAGGCGCTCTGCAAACAACAACTTGCCTTTCAAGGGATGCTTACTGAAGCGTGATTTGGACAACCGGTCGGCCACTCAAATCCTCAACCAGAAGAACTGCCAAGCCGCGACCAGTGAAGCCATCCTATTTGCCAATGATCTGATCATGTCAAAGTGCACCTCAGCGAGAGAGGCTGACCCCTACTTGAGCTTAGTGACCTCTAATAAACTCTCCTGCTCCAGTCGGCTAGTCTGTCGTAAATGATGAGACCACCGGAGACATCATCTAGCCACCGAGGCCCCACCAATGGACGCCTGCAAGGATAAGACATTGTCCTCGAGCGCTTGTTTCCACAAACCATTCACTTTCCTGTCCCGCGCATTCTTCAAGGCTGCGCCACCGTCCCTCGGAATAGCCGTCTTCCTTGTAACTGCTGACAGCGCCAATCCATCCGGGGTGAAGAAAACTTCTCTGTATCCTTATCCACTAAGGAAGAAGCTGCTCATAGACTAGACCCCCCTTAGCCGCACTTCAGGCTGATGCTATTCAGTTTGGATCATGCGGTCCACCACACGTTGAACTGGACATACCATGCAACACCACTTGAGATGGCCTGACTGCCTGAAGAGAGGATCCTCGACCTTCTTCGATCCGCTGAGTGGGCCGTCGTTAGGTTGAGCATCCGGAGGCACCCGGAATACCCGAATGATTTTCGCCTGATCCTCATGCTCCAATATTTCTCCTTCTTCCAGTTCCTCCATTCGAGACTTGAGTGTGGCCCCTGTTACCTCCGTCTCCTGCCATACCTAAAACCGCAGGACCATCAGCCCGAGCTCTCTTAAAAAAAACAACAAAAAACCAAAACAGAGTTGTGGAGTAAGGCTGTGAAACTCTCCCGCCGAGCATGCTGGTGAACATTGGTAAGCAGCAGAGTTTCCTGAATCTCTCCCTGCCGCCGCAACCCGAAGGCTTGATGCATTCTTACTACCAAATCGGGGCAAGAAACCTTCCCCGGAACTACCCTGATAACACCTCCGCCGGGCCCACCGTACCATGTTAGTAGGAACTGAAGCGCAGCCCTGACAGATTCCGGTGTCTGCGACCGTGTTTCAGCGGATGGCGTAGACCACATACTGAGGGCAAGAGGGCATAGGCACTGCCCCCTCCAGTAACACCTTGGCAGAAAGGGAGAGGAGGAAGACGCTTTGTACTTCCTTCAACTTCCTTATTACCTTTTTTTTTTTTTTTTTTGAAATGCCAAAATATACTAAATGAAAACCACAGCACTCAACTGCCCTGGTCATGCTCGTGCCGAGTCGGCACTGCTATACCTGTAAGAATGGCTGATCAAAAATGTGCCCGAGGCACACAACTAGCCATCAATGCACTCATGGTCTGCCCTCTGGATCGAGTATAAAACAGGAGCAAACAAGTCCTATCTCTGTTAGGGGCGTCGCTCAGAAGAAAGGTGGCTCATTGCTGACACGTTGTTTCATTCACAAGACTCTTACCTGTCCCACCGCACCGCTATTACTGCTCTCAAGCAAGCATGAACCAAGGTTCAACTACCTCCCATCAACACCGACCAACATTTCGGCATTACGCAGAAGGCCGGAAGTGGTATAGAGCCGTTAGAGAGCAATCTAAAAATGGTAATGAGGTGCAGACATGAGACAGGAGTCCAAAGACCCATACTTTCATTAACTATTTTTTCATGTAGGTGTCAACCATTTCCTGACCTGACGAAGTAGAACGTCATTAATACCTGACACAGGACTTAATGAAATCTCTGACCGCAGCCACAACCAACAAGGCTGTAGATGCTATGAACCAGCAGAGTGGCCTGGTCATCCACCATACCACTAACAGATCATTGCCTCCATAGAAAAGCCACTACAGGACTATTCCTGCACCTCCCTAATGTTACTTGCCAAAGACGGAATTACCCATACTGCCAGCTGACACTACTGCTTCCTTCCCTGAAGCAAGTTGTGCCACCAACATGAAGGAATATGACTGGATGCTGCCTTCCTGTCAAGAAAGGTGGCCAACCTTTCTGGTAGTGGAACAAAATCTGTAACGCTCATCTCTAGCCTGACCTTGCCAACTATAGATGCAACAGCTCACCCTTTGTCAGCCAGTGTACGGAGAGTTCCTGGGCTGTCTGGAGTATTTCCCCCAGAAATAACACCGCTGTCCCTGACTTAGAAAGGATTTCAACTAACTCTGCCAAATAAAGGAACACCGCTTTCTGGCTGAACAAGTAAGCATACTACTGTCAGTGAAACACTAATAATAATACTGTCAGTGAAACAAGGCGACCTCCCTAAACCTTGAAGGGAATATTGATGGAGAGCATCATCTTAAGGCAGAGAAGTTTTCATACCTGGAAACCAAATCTGAATATGCATGGTGATTTGGACTTTATGCGTTCAGATTGCTACAATCAGAAATTTAACTCATACAGAGAGCTCCTCTACTCTGATTGTCCCCCATACTGGCTTGCCAGCAAACACAGGGTACACAAGTGCTTGCTATGCACCACCTTGCCTTATGCGATGCATCTGTGCCTGTACCCCCCTTTTTTTTTTTTTGCGCTCTAGTAAGCTACCAGTCTACTGCTCCCAAGCCTACGCTACTGCGGTGGCACTAATTAAACAAGAAAAAAACTGATACAGGGAAATTAACACAAAACAAATGGAGGTAAACTTACAATTATTTGCCAGCGACCCAAACTACACTAACCTCTGACAAGATCTGAGCCTCAGAAGGCCACCACGCGGCAAGGCATGCGGGAACAAAATGGCTGCCGCTTGAAGTAGCCTGTAAGTGATCCCACAGGGAATTCCACAACTAGAACCCCCCCCCCTCTAAATTAAATTAACAAAATTAAACCAAAGGAAAAAGTAAATGAAAAATGCTGGTAAGAGAGTAGAGCCCTGGTGCGATCCCCAAGAAAACTGCAGCTCTAAGCCCCTACGCGGCTAAACCGCTTGCATAAAATGGCTGTGAATCGTGTCTGGCGGTTTTGGCGCCAATAGCTGAACAGAAGCCTCTGCACCCCAGCGCTCCTCTTTCCCCCTTCCCTGCACCATGAAAACAGAGGTAAAAGGGTCTTACTGTGCAAAAAGGGCATAGTCCTTCCAGCCGTGTCATCGCTCAGTGCTGCCGCGAGCGACGTCCACGGCGAGGACAGCCCTGCCGAAAGAAAGCGGCTTCATGATATCGTCGGCCAGACGCTGCAAAGCTTCGAAGCTGTGCGGGCATCCTCCGAGGAGCTCTCCCCCATGCCGTCAAGGGGCAGAGATCTTGGGAACTGAACTCTTTCGGCGTGGCAGAAAGAAATAAAGGGCTTAGGCTCCCTCTCTCTCTTTTTTTCTGCTTCTTCTTCTTCTTCTTCTTCTTAAAGGAATATCACCGAATAAATCACCGGACTCAAATAGAAATTTGATTGAAATTCAAGGTAAAGTAACCAGCTAAAATGGAAAGTTTGAAACCTGTTCCTAACGGTGCCTACACTGCTCCTTTAGTAAGCCCAGCACCTAGGCTCACGCTGTCCTCCTGCTACATGGAGACTGGACACACTGGGGCTGATGGGAGTTACCAGCAGGCTATATCCAGTGATGTCATGAATTTGACATGCCCAGTCTCCAAGCTGCAGGAGGAGGTATACTACCCACAGGTGGAGGACTAAACTGGAGGAACGATAAGGAAATAACTCTTAAATGTAAATGTTTGTCATATGCAGAAAATCTAGTTATTTTACCTCACACCTAAGGTTTCCAATTATAACTGATAAATACTCATAGGACATGTTTACCAGTTATAATCGATAAATCTCATTTTTTCAGCAATATCATCAGCCTGACCTGCAAAGCTCCTAGTGTGATTTGCTATTTCGGATGCCCTTCTGTTCTTAGCCTCCAGCTCCAAATACATTTAATGGTGCAGGGCATTGAGGGACTCGTAGTTCATTCTTTGCCTGGGACTAAAACTCCCAGGTGACCTTCCCTCTCCCATATACCTGTGCTCAGCTACAGAAGGGGTTGAATTTTTTTTTAACACTGGATTTGTGCTCCAGAAATCAAAAGCAGTTTTTAAATTGCTGTTTTCTCTGAGTCCTCTGAAGTCCGTCACTGCCTCTGTGTTTGTTTCCTCACAGATCCTTCTTCACTGTCTTCAACTTAAAAGTCCTGCTACATGCTGATCTTTTTGTGCTGTTTTCAGAACTATTATCAGCACACTATTGTTTCACAATCACAAGAGTTCACTTATTAAGAAACCTTGAATGACATTTACCTGTTTGTATTTCTATTAATTTTTTTGTTCCCTGAAAATCCACTTGCTTCCATACCCTTAGAAAATGTATTCTGCCATAGCTACTATTTTTTTTCTTACAATAAACAACATATGCTCCCTTTTTTAGTTTTTTTATAAACTTTATTTATTAACCACCAACAGACATCCAAAAAAAAAAATTGTACATTCAATCTTCGAGCGGGGTGGACTCTGATCCCCATCCGGAGGCAATCCATAGATACAGGTGGGCTATAACATTTTATCCCATCCCCCCTAACCCCCCCCCCCCAAACACACCCTCCCTCCCTCACCTCTAGATCACACCCCCCTCCAGTTACCAATTACTGTCTGGCCACTTCTTCCTCTCCTCTCAGTGACCCTATCCTACAACCACTACCGCTCCCTCTGTCAGCTACCCACCTGTAAGATTTCATTGCGACTACGAGCCCCTAAGTTTTGAATATAGGTTTCCCCAACAAGTAAAAAGGCTGTCCAGCGTTTGACACTGCCCCACGCTCTCCACGGTTCAGCTAACATCAGTTGATGGAAGCAATTTCGCCATTCCCCAAACGTGGGTGGGGTTGGCTCTCTCCATTTGCGAAGGATCGGACCTTTACCCACCAGACATGCCTTGCACATCAATAAACATTCCCCTTTCCCTTTAGGTCGGGGAGGGCCAAGTCGAGCCAATACAACAAAAGAACCAGTCCATCTCAATCTCTGATGCAGCAGCCCACTTACAAAGGTACATATCTTCGCCCAATAAGACCGAAGAGATTTACATCCCCACCACATATGCAGCAAGTCTGACATTGGCTCCAAACATCGAGCATCAGAGGTTATGTGGCTACGCAGCGCACGTCTGGGTGAAAAATTGGCCCTGGTTATACACTTGAATTGCAGTTCCCTCCATCGCACCCCTTCTGCAATTTCAACTATCCGTCGTAAGGCATTAAGGACAGTACCAGGAGGCATCATATGCTCCCTTTTAAACACTGTGAGCAATGTTTCCAAAACGAAAAGTGCAATGCTGACCAGTCAAGTTGATAAAATCCTGATCTACTAACATTTAAATCCATGGTAAGAAAAAAAGTGCAGTGTGAGTTAATGCCAATCCTTAATACTGAATTTTGATAAATGGATAATGTAGCTGGGGCTTGGAGAAAAGGTCCTGATCCTGTTCTAGTGAGAAGGGACTGGCGCTGGAAAATTATGTTTTGGGTCATTGAATGGAATCCACCTAAAATGTTTTGGTTTGAGGGCTATATCAGGAGCTATGACTGAGTTGGGGTAGAAGTCTTAAGAGAAGGAAACAGGAAGATGTCAGAGGGAGCAGGATATGACAGAGGGAAGGCTTGAGGGCTGGCGAGATCCAGTCTCTACAAATCACTGCTGCTCCTGGAGAAAGCTGAAAGAAAAGGAAAGTCAAGAGTATGGGGGGGGGGGGGAAGAGGGGGAGATGCTGCATCATGGGGTGGGGGAGCAGGTTGAGAGGAGAGATGCAGGACCAGAGGAATGCAAAGAAGAGAGATTCTGAACTTGCAGGGTTGGGGGACAGTTTGAGAGGAGGGAGGAATGAGAGAGAATGAGATGCTGAACCTACAGAGTGATGGGTTGAGGGGGGAGATGTAGGACCAAGGAGCTCGACTCTCTTAAATTTCTTGCAATTAATTACAATGTTTTAATTGCAAGATCAATTATGATTAATTTTTAATTTATGCCCCCTTTAAAGATAATATATCATTGATAGCTCCTGTACTCTTTAACATGTCTGCAAAAGATTTTTTTGGTTTTCAATTAAGGAAAAACATATTTAAAACCCACCACTGTATATGTGTAAAGAATAGAAATTTTCTACTGTTTTGTCTGCAAATGTCAGTTTGTGATATCACATGGGTCCTATTTGAGTCACATAGACAGACGTAAACAATTACAAAAGTAATGCCAGTTGAAAACAAAACTTTTTTTTGTAATTTAACTTTTATTGGATAACCAAAGTCATCCAACAATAAGACTCTAGAAGAATATCATAAAGAAACAGCCAAGAGAACCCAGTCATCACAGTTATCCATATTAATAGATGTTGTCCCTTCCTGCCATTTCCCCCAAGTTATAGCATCAAATCCCACTTTCTGAGACCGCATAATACATTAAAGGAATGGATGAATAGCCTAGTGGTTAGAGCAACTGCCTAGTACCCAGAAGATCAACAGTTCAATTCCCACAAGGTACTTCTTGTGGACCTTGGGCAAGTCACTTTAGCCTCCAGTGCCTCAGTAGAAAAGGCCTTGCAATCTGCTTCCAGTGATACATTCCAAAAACAAAAATAGAGCCAAAAGACCAAAAGCATAAATTTAAGCTTGCATATGTGAAGATAGATTGATGTCGGAGGAGGAGCCGTGAGGTTGAAACAAATTTAAACAACCACTTAGAGCTACTCTTCCATTTTATTCAATTTTAAACTTTTTTTTGAAGCCCACTTAGGAGCTATAAAGTAAAGGTAAAAACACCCAAAATTAGTGCCACCTACATAGAATGCAAAAAGACAGATAATTATGTCAAAAAATCCAAAGAGGAAACCAAGAAACGACACTTATCTGAGTGAGGGTCGTTTGATCTTCTATGGTATCCAAAAAAAGGACTCACTATCGCGTTCTTCTCAAGAGTGACTTCTGATAAATCTTAGAACAACATGATTTAAACTTGCTGCAGTTGTAAAACAGACGCAGCACTGCGTTTCGGGCAAAATACCAATAAGTGCCCTGTCTCAACTCTTAAAGACTGCGTAAAAATGAAGTCAAAGTTCCTCAACTTCACGAGATGCTAGCGCATGCTCATTGATCAACCTCACGGCTCCTCCTTTGACATCAATCTATCTTCACATATGCAAGCTTAAATTTATGCTTTTGGTCTTTTGGCTCTATTTTTGTTTTTGGGATTTTGTTGCTATCCAGTGATACATTGCCAAGAAGACCCAGAGGCAGCTGGGTCACCAGGCGTCAGCACTGACTTGACGGCACTAACTAAAAAAAGCACACTAAACACCCCCTCTCTTCCAACATTTATAATCATTGATTCCAACCTCCCTTGGTCACAATTAGTAATAAAACAATATATCACTTGTCTTCAAGCAGCACCTTCCCTCCCCCAATCCACTCTAGCCATACATAAGCATCCATAGTACTCCCAAAGTCTAAGTAAAGAATAGAATCTCTCCCCTTTGTCCATCACCCCCCCCCCCCCTTCTGACACCACCAATCTCAAAAATTCTCCCACAGCTTTTGGTCCTTTAAGCTTAATCCTTGCTGTACAGCAGCTAATTTCATTATGCTGTATAAGATATGCATACAGGCACCAAACTCCATCACGCCTGGGATGATTTGTTCCTTCCAATGACTAGCAGTTGCCACCCTCCCATGGACAGTATTGCTTACTTAAGGACCTCCCAATCCTGCTCACATCGGTCTTAAGAGCATGCAGGAGAAATACTAAGCCCTTCAAGACTTCTATGCACTTATCCCAAAATCACTTCACCTCTGGACATTCCCACCACATATTTAAAAACATACCTACTAAATTCACACTACTTCCAGCACTGACCACCCCTCCCCCCTTATTGTCGATTGTAAAGTGCTAATAATATAACACTTTTAGCCTGCTTTCCACCAGATTGACAACTATTGCACTTTTCCTAATATTTAAAAATATTTCCTTCCATTCCATTGTCCTTGAATATCATGCCCATATTGCTTTCCCAGTTTGCTACCTGCAGAGACTTTTATCACAGAATCCCTGAACCAAATATATTTTTGAAATAATATCCCTATTCCCCAACTACCCCTTGCATAGGGTCTGAGTCCTTTCCTCAATTAAAGTCATCCCACACCCTCTTCGACTGAATATAGTGACACAGCTGAAAGTAGCCACTCTAAAGAGAGCTGCTCAGAAGGGAACAATCTGCCTCGCTCCACTAATTGGCCCAGCAGCACACACAGCCCCTCCCCTCCCCTCCCCTCCCATTTTCAAAACACCAGGGATCCCAGGCAGGTGGTAAGTTCTTATTAAAACTGATGGATGTCAGTCTGGAGCTATACATACCCACAAGGAGGCCCCCTCTATTGGCTACCCAAACCTACCATCTATTCTTTTAACTTGGGTGAGAGCCCACATCTTCTTCCTCCTTCCTCTTCTCTAGGACTGCTTATTCAGCATGTCGTGTATTCGGTGCAATAACTGCAGTACTTTCATTCCAAGACAAATCATATGGAACCTCAGAGCTTGTCCTATGTGCCTCAGGTCAGCTACCATGCATAGAGAACTGACTCTAATAAGGGAAGACCTAGCGGCCATGCACAAAGAGGTGACCCTACTGAGGGAGGAACTGGCTGCAATGAAGCACACCTCTTCTAGGATACAAACTGAACAATGTCCACCATCGCTCCCACAAAGCATCAAACATCCCAGGGACAAGGGGATCACAGTGGGTTCTGGTAGATTGTGACCTGTAACGCACAGACATCCTGTGCATCAAAAGATATCCCTGCATAATGCCTTCTCTGCCTTGGCTAATGAGCAAATGAGGGAGGAACTGGCTGCAATGAAGCGCACCTCTTCTAAGATACAAACTGAACAAAGTCCACCACCACTCCCACGAAGAATGAAAACACCCCAGGAACAAATGGATCACAGTGGGTTCTGGGAGATTGCGACCTGTGACACAGAGGCATCCTATGCATCAGGAGATATCCCTGCATAATGCCTTCTCTGCCTTGGCAAATGAGGATGCCCAATCCAAAGAAACTGAAGAGCCCTTAAATGAGACAGCGAATGAGGATGCCCAATCCAAAGAAACTGAAGGGCCCTTAAATGAGACAGACAATGCCCAATTTCCTGCTAAAGGACCAAATATGAAGAAAACCTCACCAAACAGCAAATTACTACTACTTGGTGATTCCATCATCAGTGGCACCAACTTGGGAACACAGTTCAAAGGAGAGAAGATAGTCAAATGCCTCCCAGGCTCTTTAGCCAGCAGGAATACAAACCACGTTGTTGAAATACTTAGCGCAGAAATTGAACACTCCAAACTTGATGTGGTTATCCACTTGGGCACAAATGACCTGGCTATAAACAGTACCTCCACAGTCCAAAAGAACTTCCAATCTCTGGGAGAGAAACTCAAGCCCATTGTTAACACTATTGCATTCTCAGAGGTTCTACCTGTGCTTGGTAAGGGGGCAAAAAGGCTACATCACATCAACAGCTTTAATACATGGCTCCAGACCTGGTGCAAACAAGAAGGATTCAAATTTATTAGCGACAGGGGTAACAGATGGAACAACAAGAGACTATACTGTGCTGATGGACTACATCTCTCTGTCGCAAGGAAAAGAATCCGAAGTGAAAAATACAAGCAATATGTGGATATGCATTTAAACTAGAACAAGGGGGTGACGGATGTGGAAGGTCAAGCTCTGGACGTCACCCCCTGCAAAAGTAGATTAAAATCAGAGTCACACATTTAAACCACACATCAAAAACAAGTGGGAAGATGTAGGCAGAACAAAATCAATGCTAAATACACGCAAGCCAGTTAAATGCTGGAAAGCAATGAGCACAAATGCTCGAAGCTTAATCAACAAACTTTCAGACCTAGAAGCCCTAATGGTGGAAATGGATTTGGACATTGTGGCCATTACAGAAACATGGCTAAATGAGTCGCATGATTGGGATATAGCCATACCTGGCTATAATCTATTCAGAAGAGACAGAGAAAATGGAAGAGGAGGAGGAGTAGCCTTGTATGTCAAAAGCAATATTAAAGCTACTGAAATGCAGGGGGCATGGGGAAAAGAAGAAGCACTCTGGATTGTGTTGGAAAGAGGAGATGGCACTGTCATCCATACTGCTGTAGTCTACAGACCTCCGACACAAATTGAAGAGATAGATAATGAATTGATTATAGATATTGCCAAGATAGCCACAAAGGGGGAAGCGATCATATTGGGTGACTTTAATCTACCTGATGTGGATTGGATTACTCCTTCTGCAAATCTGGAAAGAAGCAAAAAAATTGTGGATGCTCTCCAAGATGCGTTACTTAGACAAATGCTGATGGAACCAACCAGGGAAAGCTCAACACTGAATTTAGTGCTCACCAACGGCGATAGCGTGTCGAATGTCTGCGTGAGTGCCCCTGTGAGCAGCAGCGATCATCACACGGTGTGGTTTGAGATAAAAGCCATGGTACAGAGAGAGGTCACGTGACTCATGAGCAAGTGAGGACGTTCTTTGCTTGCTCCGGGACCACCGCGGCATATCTGATATAAAAACGGCGTTTTAAAATCCCAGGGACCGGTGCCGATTGTGAAGATCGCAGCCCTAATACAGCCTCCATACCTTGCTGCCTTTTGGTGCTTTTAGATGCCGCCCCCGGTGCGAAAAGAGAAGGAGAAGGAGAAGGCACCAAAATCCCGGGCCGCCACACCAATGGAGACGCACCCCTCCTCTCCGGGCACGGAGAGTGGAGATTCGGCGTCTGAGGAGTTGGCGCGGGAGGTGGCCCAGCATCTACATCCCAAGCTGGATCAAATTCTCACCAAGCTGGAAGAGATGGGGGAGACATTGGCAGCCCAGGGCCAGAGAATCGATGTCCTTGAGCACCGCGTGTCGGCTATAGAGGACGACGACGGTCGGCAGGAGAGACTGCACGCCGACACACGTGCACAGCTCGCGGCTCTACAGTGTAAGGTAGACGACCTGGAGAATCGTTCTCGCCGGAATAACCTCCGGCTGGTCGGCGTCCCCGAAACAACAACAGATCTTCAGCTATTGCCGCTTATCGAAAAATGGCTCCCGGAAGAGCTGGGTCTACCTACTTTAGTGGGAGACTTAAAAGTGGAGCGTGCTCATCGAATCGGGCCTTGGTCGGAGAACAGAGCCCGGCCTAGAGTGGTTATTGCCAAAATCTTAAACTTTGCACATAAGGAACGCCTCCTACGAGCTTACCGACAGCACGAGGGTCTTCAGCTGAACAACACAAAACTTCTTCTGTTCCAGGACTATTCCACCGTGGTGTCTGCGAAACGTAAGGAGTTTTCACCGGTCTGCTCAGCCCTCTTTGAGAGAAAGATCCGCTTCTCCCTAGCCTTTCCAGCCACGTTGAAGGTTCACCATCTGGGCCGCAACCTCACGTTTGCGTCGGCGGGAGAGGCCAAGACCTTCTTAGCGCAACTACATGAAGAGCAGCCGGCTCAGGCCGGAACCAACACCGCGGACACAGCGCATTGAGCGCGATGGGATCTCTGCTGTTGAACTGCCTGTTCCAGTTATATGGCGGTGGCCAGTCTCCTGGAGTGAGGGGATTCCCCTAGGGTGGTGGCTACTGAGACTCGGAGTTACATTCCGGTTCGCTCCAGACATTTTAGTGCCTAGCTGGACTTTAAAAACCTTTTGAAGTGCTACCATGTTAATCTCGTTGCCTTTTCTGCTATATATGTATTGCCTTCAACTCTCTCAACTATCTCGGGGGTAATGTAAGTATGTTCCGCTTGTACTTTGAGACAACAGTTTACTTTTCACCATTAGAGGGCTATTTCTCTGTTCCCCCTCTTCCTCGCGGCCCCCCCTCTTATCCCACGCTTTGTGGACTGGGGCAGAGATGGGGGACATGCGAAGGATTCACAGCAGTGCCCGTTCGATACCCTTCTGTCCCCACTGGCGATACAGGGCAATGTGCAGCTGGGGGGGTGGTCGGGGGGAGGAAATTATTTTGGGCGCTGGTGCTGGGGGATGGATCCCGCGGTGGTCCCGTGGGGTTCAGAGGTGACCTTACACAGTCTTAGACTGAGGTAGGATGTGTGTCACTACGGGGGGTAGGAGGTGTGGAGATGGGGGGAGGTGGATTGGGAGGATGAGAGCATGGGAGGGGAGGGTGGCTTGGGGAGAGGGGGGTGAGTGGGGGGTGGGGGGGAGGAGGGGAGGTAGGATACAGGGGGGGGGGGTTCTAACAGTCACGCCCAGGCACAGAGGTCTATTTCTTGGGGGGGCACCACACATTGGAGATGGGGGGAGTCCCAGGCTGGGGGGACTCTCTCCCAGACATTGATACTGGTAGGGGTGATACAGCAATTTGATATTTTGCGACTCTGAAAATTATTTCCTGGAATGTCTGCGGGTTGGGGAGTCCCATTAAAAGATCCAAAATTTTGCAAGCCTTGGCCAGGCAGCGGGCTGATATTGTTTTGCTCCAAGAAACCCACCAGACAGAAGAAGAGCATCGCAAACTTCAACGAGGCTGGGTGGGGCAGGTCTGGGGAGCCCCCGCCGTGGGCCGTAAGGGGGGCGTGGTAGTGCTTATACATAAAAATACCCGTTTTGAGGTTCTCCAACAGGTCATTGATCCTACGGGCCGTTTTATCGTGTTGCACGGTCTATTGGGGGGGCAACCGGTCCTTCTCGGTAACCTGTATTGTCCCAATGTGTTAGACGCTGCCTTGTATTCTCGTTTGGCTTCACAAATCGAACAGCTGCCGGAGCTGCCTTTGATTATGGGTGGCGACTTTAATGGAGTTATGGACGTTGCATTAGACACCTCACGGGGAGGGGGTCCCAGGGAACGCCTTCACTCGGCCCGTGCGCTCCTGCGTCTGTGCACCCGTTTGGGGTTGGTAGATCCTTGGCGGCTTTTGCATCCGGATGAAAAGGACTTCACCCACCAGTCTCGTGCGCATGGGACAAGCGCTAGAATTGATTACTTGTTGACTACTAAAAGTCTGTTTGCCAGGGTGACTGACGCGCGGATTGGCCCTACGGAGATTTCTGACCACGCACTGATTTGGCTCACATTGCAGGGGGTGGGTGACAGTCCGGGAGCGCGCATCTGGCGGTTCCCGCTGGAACTGTACAAAGACGCCCAATTCCGTCAGTTTCTGATCCGACGATGGCAGGAGTTCGAATCAGATCATGCTGGCCATCAAACGGAACCCGAGCTGGTATGGGAGACGGCCAAGGTGGTCCTGAGAGGCGATATCATTGGATATATGGCCCGGAAACGTAGGCTCCGGGCGGAACAGATTCTCCGCCTTGAGAAAGCTGTCACGAAGCTTCGCCGACGGCAAGCCTGCGCCCCTAGTCCGGCTCTTAAAACACAGTTGTGGGAAACGCAAACGGCCCTGAACGAGCTCCTGCATCAGCGGGCAAAGAAATCGGCTATGTATTACCGCTATCAATTATACTGCCAGGGGGACAAACCAGGCAAACTGTTGGCACGCTGTCTGCGGGGCCCCCGGGGATCGCGCATGATAGCAGCCGTGAGGGACGAACAGGGGACCCTTCATAGGGATAACCCGCAGATTGCTCAGGTGTTTCGCTCCTTTTTTCAGACACTCTATTCGGCAGAGGCGGGCTCTCCGGAACGGATGATGACTTATCTCCAGGGACTGGAATTGCCGCGTTTGAATGAAACGGAGAGGGCGCTGCTTGACCAACCGCTGACCCTCCAAGAGGTACAACAGGCGATAGCTAAGGCGAGCTGCTATAAGGCCCCAGGGCCGGATGGGCTGGGGGCGGAGTTGTATAAGATTCTCAATGACTATATCTCCCCGGCGCTGGTGGCCCTTCACACTAAAAGGACGGAGCAGGGTGGCTTCCGATGGGGGGGGAATCAGGCCCACATTACGCTCTTCCCTAAGCCTGGGAAAGACCCCTTGCGGGCAGCGTCTTATCGTCCCATTTCATTGCTCAACTTTGATGTTAAACTTTTGGCTAAGATTTTGGCGGATCGTCTGGCGGGGGTGTTAGGTACGCTGGTTCATGAATCGCAAGTCGGCTTTGTCAAGCAGCGTCACGCCGTCCGGAATCTCCGTAAAATCCTCTCCTCGTTGGAATGGGTGCACCGTCGACGGATCCCCTCGTTGTTAGTCAGCTTCGACGCGGAGAAAGCCTTCGACAGGGTAGATTGGCAATACCTCAATTACTTGCTCCCATGTTATGGCCTGGGACCTGCCTTTTGTAAGATGGTTCGTAGTTTATATGCGGACCCGATGGCAGCCATTTATTGTAACGGGGTTTTATCTGATCCTTTTCCTTTGTATCGGGGTACTCGACAGGGCTGCCCCCTGTCTCCCTTACTTTTTGTGCTCTCCCTGGATCCCTTTGTAAGAAGCGTGGAGCAATCCCGGGAGATCAAGGGTATCCGCATGGGCTCCCACGAGTTCAAACTATCGGCTTTCGCGGATGATCTGTTGGTACACTTGTCTTCTCCTCAGGCCTCTCTTTCATCCCTGTTGCAGAACTTTTACTGTTTTGGACGCTTTGCGGGTTTAGCTATCAACATGGAGAAATCCGAGGCTCTTGATGTCTTGGGCCTCTTGAAGGCCGGTTGGCAAGGGGTGTTTCCTCTTCGATTGGCCGAGGAGTTTTTCACGTATCTAGGCATTCGGCTAACGTGTCAACCGACTCGGTTGTATCGCAGTAATTTAGAATGGAATCTGAGTAGATTGCGGGAGCAATTGCTGGCCTGGAGAACACTCCCCTTATCCTTGTCAGGGAAGATTGCAGCGATTAAGATGGTTATTCTGCCGCGGTTACTTTACTGGATGCAAACTTTGCCGGTTTGGTTACAACGGAGAGACCTACGCCGGATTGAAGGGATAATCCGGGGGTTCTTGTGGAATGGTAAGAAAGCGCGGATTCCCTTTGGTCGGCTGCTAGGAAAATGGGAGCAGGGAGGAATGGGTCTCCCGGACATAGAAGCTTATGCCCTGGCGTGTCAGTCGCGTCATCTGGGCGACTGGTTGGGGGGCACGGAAGTGTATACACCGGTGGCCTTGGAGGAGGCGTTGGCGGCCCCAAATTCGTTGTTAGCCTTACTGCATCTAGACAATCGGTTATGCTGGGGCGAAGTAGAGGACAGTGTGATATTGGGTTCGGTTTGACGGACTTGGCGGCGGCTGAATGGCTACTGGGGGAGCAATTGGAGAGTCTCTAGTTGGCTGCCGCTGAAGGGCAATGCGCAGTTCACCCCAGGGACCGACACGGGTACGTTCTCGGTATGGGCTCGGCAGGGTATCTGTAATCTGGGCCATGTGGTCGATCTCTTGGGGAAATGTAAGAAATTCCAGTCTCTACGTGAGGAATACGAGTTGCTGTCCAGACACTATTTCGCCTACCTGCAGATATCTCACTATATACATTCTTTGCCGGCAGCGGATCTTCGGGCGGAGCGATCCGCGCGAATTGTCGAGTTCTTTGGGCTGGGGGAAGAGAAACCGCCTTCCATTCGGGAGCTGCGGAACAAGGTAACCCTCTTTAGGCCGGTAGTTGATTACCGCTCGGTGGAGCGTGCCTGGGAGGAGGACATGGACTGTGCGGTCCCTCCTGGTACAGTGTTGGAGGCTTTACAACATATTGCTGAATTGGCGGTGGGGGCCCACTGGAGGGAGATACAATTCAAATGCATAACTAGGGTGCATTTTTCGCCCCGGCGGGCCTTCCGCAGCCATCTTACCACGGATGGGAGCTGTCCGCGCTGCTCTGAACCCCTCGCCACACTGTTCCATATGTGGTGGAAGTGCCGCCTGATACGGCCGTACTGGGCAAACATTTGTGCTTTTCTGGTGCAACTGTTGGGGCGGCGGGTGTGGTGGGATGGGTCTTTCGTGGTTTTGGATCGACTGCGCCCCACCCAGCCCAAAGGGAAATGGGAACGTTTGCTGGTGCGTAAAGCCTGTCTGGTGGGTAAGGGTCCTCTGCTGCGGGGATGGAGGGAACCGCGCCCGCCCTCCTACTGGGCCTGGCGGAATGCTTTCCATCAACTGATGCTTTGGGAATGTCGCCGCGCCCGGGGCAGTGTGCGACGGTGGCCGGCCTTTCTAAGACTCTGGGACCCCTACATCCAAATGCTGAGTCCTGGTGTACGCAATGAGATCTTGCAAATGGGCTGTTAGACCCCCTGCTGTTGGTTCTTTAATTGGTCTGGAGGGTGACTGTTAGGGGGGAGGGAGGGGGATGGGGGAGGGGGCATGGGAGCAGTTTTGGGAATTTCAAGCAAAATCTACACCTGGATGTTACATGTGCTCTGTAGAGGGGATCAGAACCAACCCCTCTCGGAGCTTGTTGTTGTTGTTATTTGTTTGAGTGCTGGTGTTTATAAATAAAGTTTATAAAAAAAAAAAGCCATGGTACAGAACAAACATAGCAAGCTCAAAGTCCTAAACTTCACAAACACCGACTTCAATAAAATGGCCGAGTACCTAAAGGAGGAGCTGATAGGGTGGAAGGAGATAAGGGAAGTGGAATTGCAATGGGCTAAACTAAAGGTGGAAATAAAGGGGCAACAGATAAATATGTAACAAAAGTAAACAAAAACAAGAGGAGAAGAAAACCTATTTGGTTTTCCAAAGAAGTAGCTGCTCAAATAAAAGCAAAAAACACAGCTTTCACAAAATTCAAAAGCTCACAAACAGAGAAGCACAGAAATGAATACAGGATCAAACTCAAAGAGACAAAGAGAGAAATAAGGATAGCAAAATCAAAGGCAGAGGAAAAGATGGCTAAAGACGTGAAGTGTGGTGACAAAACCTTCTTCAGGTATATTCAGGAAAGGAAGAAGATCAGAGGTGGAATTGCAGGACTCAGAAGTGCTGCGAACGGACTCATGGAAAGTGACACTGAAAATCGAAATTGCTAAACGAATACTTCTGCTCTGTTTTTACTAAAGAAAGTCCTGGAGAAGGACCACCTGTGACTCCCAAATATAAAAATGGGAAAGAAGTAGTTACCACACCATTCACAGAAGATGAGGTGTTAGAACAACTTGCAAAACTGAAAGTGGACAAGGCCATGGGACCGGATGGGATACATCCCAGGATACTGAAAGAGCTCAGAGAGGTTCTTGCAGAGCCGTTAAAGGATGTTTTCAACAGATCCTTGGAAACAGGAGAGGTTCCTCAGGACTGGAGAATGGCTGATGTCGTAACTACAGGCCTGTGGCAGGAAAAGTCATGGAGGCGCTCCTGAAAGAGCAAATAGTGAACTTTCTCAAAACCAACAAGTTGCAAGACCCGAGGCAACATGGTTTTACCGAAGGACGATCTTGCCAAACAAATCTGATTGAGTTCTTTGACTGGGTGACCAGGGAGCTAGATCAGGGGCATGTGATGGATATCATCTACCTGGATTTCAGCAAAGTCTTTGATACTGTTCCTCATAGGCTTATCAATAAACTCAGTAGCTTGGGGATGGATCCTAAGATGGTAATTTGGATCAGAAATTGGTTGACTGACAGACGACAGAGGGTGATGGTAAATGGTGCTCATTCGGATGAAGGGAAGGTGATTAGCAGGGTACCCCAGGGGTCGATCCTGGGTCCGGCACTGTTCAATGTATTTGTGAGTGATATTGCTGAAGGACTGAATGGAAAAGTCTGTCTTTTTGCAGATGACACGAAAATTTGCAACAGAGTGGACTCCCCGAGGGAGTGGTTAACATGAGGAAAGATCTACAAAAGCTGGAAGAATGGTCTAATGTTTGGCAATTAAGATTTAATGCAAAGAAGTGCAGAGTCATGCACTTGGGTAGCAGAAATCCAAGGGAATTGTACGCGATAGGGGGTGAGAGGTTGGTGTGCACAGATCAGGAGAAAGAACTTGGTGTGATTATTTCTGAAGATCTCAAGGTGGCAAAACAGTGCGACAAGGCGGTGGCAAAAGCCAGGAGGATGTTGGGCTGCATACAAAGAGGAATCACCAGCAGAAAGGAAGAGGTACTTATGCCACTGTACAAGTCACTGGTGAGGCCTCACTTGGAATACTGTGTTCAGTTTTGGAGACTGTATCTTGCAAAGGATGTAAAAAGACTGGAAACTGTTCAGAGGAAGGCGACCAAAATGATTTGGAGCCTGCATCAGAAGCCTTATGAGAAGAGACTTGAAGACCTAAACATGTACATTTTGGAGGAGAGGAGGGACAGGGGAGATATGATTCTGACCTTTAAATACTTAAAGGGAAATAATGAACAAACAAACCTCTTCTAAAGACGGGGAAGCTGTAAAATTAGAGGGCATAACAGGAAGCTGCAAGGTGGTAAATTGAAAGGCAATGTCAGGAAATACTTTTTCACAGAAAGGGTGGTGGATGCTTGGAATGCCCTCCCGATGGAAGTGGTGGGGGCAAAAACAGTGATGGAATTCAAAATGGCATGGGACAGACACAGTGGATCCCTTTACAGCAAAAGGATAAAATCAAAATAAACTGAACCATCTAATTTCTCAACAAATAGGGGTGTCCTGCATGGAGTGGTGGGTTCACCCCTAAACAGGGACGTAGGGAGGGGTAGCCTGCACGGAGCGTCAGGTGCACCTACTCTTGCCATCGTGCTGGGCAGACTAGATGGACCATGCTGGTCTTTATCTGCCGTCATTTGCTATGTTACTATGATCCATATAGGGACCACCCCCTTCCCCCCCCCCACACACTTAACTTGTTTACCTTTGTTGACTCCAGTCCACAACAGGCTCCCCAAATTGCCCCTATAAATCATCATCATCTGATCTATCAGCACCTAGCATTTCTCTAAGTTCCTAGAACCAGCCCAGTTTGCCTGAACCTAAGCAGCAATATAATCTCTCTGAAGGTCTGGCACGGCCAAACTCTCCTTTGGTTTACTGCTTCACAAAACTGTCCTTGATACCTTCATAGATCGATGTCTCCAGGTGAATCTCAAAGTCTTCCTATGCAACCATCTAAAACCCTAAAAGGAACATCAATGGGAAGGACTGCAAAGAGATATAGGAATCTAGGCAATATTACCATTTTTACACTGGCAGTTCTCCCCATCCATGACAGATGAAGTCTCACCCAATTCCTTAGATCTTCATCAAGCCTATTTTTAAAATTGATGATGGCATGATATAATTTAACAGGCTCTGTAGTAATATTTACCTGCAAGTATTTAATACTCTCCTTAGCTTATTTGAGCACAAAATGGAAATTACACATACCTGGTAATTGTAGTTCCTGGAGGGTCCAGTTTAGTCCTCCACAATCGGGTAGTGCACCTCCTCCTGCAGCCTGGAGACTGGACCAATCAAAACTTTCTGTATGATGTATGCAGACGGAGCTCCCATAAGCCCCCAGTGAACTAGTAACAAAGCAGACTTAAAGAAGCAACACATGAGACTGTTATAAAACACATTCAGAACAAAAGTAAAAACTTTGCCCCTCAATAAGTTAGCAACCCCCTCCCCAAACGAGGAAGCCAGAACGCTGCACTGCGCCGCTACCAACGCACCGGCAGAAAAAGGACAGCCCAAAACCAGACACTCAAGGATATAGGCTTGAAGAGAAACAGAAAAGGCAACCGACAGGAAGCGCGGCCGAAAAGAAGTAGAGAAGAGTAGAGAAGGCCGCTCCCAGTCCGAGCCATTCGCAAAAGCGCGCCGCAATAGATAACCTGATACTCGGGAGGGAAGGAGGACTAAACTGGACCCTCCAGGAACTACAATTACCAGGTATGTGTAATTTCCATTTCCTGAGCGGTCCTCCAGTTTAGTCCTCCACAATCGGGATGTAACAGAGCAGTCAACACCGGGCGGGACCTTGCCAGCCGGCGCGCAGAACAGCCGAACCAAAACAAGAATCCCGAGCGGCCAACACATCCAACCAGTAGTGCTTACTGAAGGCATGCAATATTGACCAAGTAGCCGCTTTACAGATTTCCGCTGGCGGAACCAGACAATGCTCCGCCCAGGACGTCGCCTGAGCCCTGGTGGAGTGGGCCCGCAGACCTTCCGGAACCGGCCGATGCTGCAACAGATACGCTGATGCGATCGCCTCTTTGATCCACCGAGCAATGGAGGCCTTAGCCGCCGCCTCTCCTTTCCGCGCACCGCCAAAAAGCACGAACAAGCGGTCGGTCTTCCGGAAAGCCGCGGACACCTTCAAGTAACGCCGAAGAACGCATCGCACATCCAGGCAGTGAAGCCCCTCGTCCGCAGGACTGTCGGGAACGGCATGCAGTACCGGGAGGAAAACCGCCTGATTTAAATGAAAGGGCGAGACCACCTTGGGCAAAAAGGAAGGAACCGGCCGAAGAACCACGCTATCGTGGGAAAAAGACAAAAACGGCTCCCTGCACGAGAGCGCCTGGAGCTCGGAGATGCGTCTTGAAGAGCAGATGGCTGTCAGCATACATTTCATGCAGCTATGGACTCTGTTTAATTCAGTCTAAACTCTGACCCCTGGGTGACGTCAGTCTCTAGGACCTGGCTGCAGCCCCTCCTTGCTAAATCAAGATGGGTAGACCTTAAAGGGAGTGGCCAAAGACAATAGCAGACCTCAAGGGGAACTGCTGGAGAGGCACTATAAAGGACAGACACACTTCCTCTCTCTCTCTTTCATCGGACAGGTTTGGACACTACAATGAGACTCTGATACTCAACTCCCTTCACCCCTCCCCCTCTCTCTCTCTCTCTACCCACATGTTCTGGCCTACCATGCGGCTCTGACCCACATGTTCTGGCCTCTATCTCTCTCACACTTCACACATGCACACACACAGATTCATTGATACACACTGAAACAGCTCTGTAACAATCACTATATACCTCTGTTCAATACCTATGGATTAAGCCTATTTGTACATAAAAACCTTTCTCCAAGCCACACCTGTTTGCTTGTCTTATTACAATACCCTCCTGCGTCTGTGAAGTGAAATGAACCCAGGACCAAGCGGAGACTAGACCAGAGATTACATATTCAGAAGATTACATATTGGGGGCTCGTCTCTCGGATTTCACAGCAGACCTCCAGTTGGGTAAGTAATAATTTTGTATAATACATTAAGTAGATTTCAGACAGAGTGAGACAGGAAAATCAATAGCCCTTGTGACCATTTACAATTTTGTTTTGTGGGTTAGACAAGGTGAGACTTTTAGTGTCAAAAGGCTCTGTAAGAATCTAGAATTTTAAGGACATTACACAGAGTGGCTTGCAATTGTCTTATTTTTATGTATAGGCTTGCTACAGATTTTATATAGTATTTGAACTGCTAAGAAAATACAGAGTTACACAGTTAAATATTCCTCATAGAGTACAATATACATCTTTCCTGGTAACATTAATTTACCTCTTGTCTGTTTGACTTTTATTTCTCTCTCCTGTCAGTATATATCTTGGTGTGAGCAGGAATATCTGACTATTCTGTTAATCTCCTGTCCCTTTTTTACTTTTATTTCTCTGTCTCCTGTCAGTAACTTTCTTACTGAGAGCAGGCTTACAGCTGGCTGCAACTGATACAATTCTGTTAATCTACTCCACCCAGTTAAATAGGTGTGAAATACCTTTTAAGTTAGCATTCCTCCTTCTAAGGTTACACAGTTGAGATAGTCCAACTACAGCCTTTCTGCAGTATCAAATATGGCAGCATTTGATTTTAAAGAACTTACAGAAATTCTAATTTCATATTGTAAGAGAAAAGGAGGTCCATATGAAGGGGAATTCCCTGACTCATGGTATAATATTCAAAAACGAATGTTAAGCCATGATCATGAATTCAAAAAGAAAACAAATAAAAGAAAATGCCTCTTCATCCAGGGCATGTGCAGGGGACTAATTAGCATGAAAAAAGAAAACTCTGAACTGACTTCTCAGTGTAGCCAATTGACCAAAGAACTGGAGGAGGCACAAAGTTGTATTTCTATTCAGAGAAGTCAAGTGATACAAGCCACATATTCTTTTATAACTGTTAGTGAACAATTAGAAGCACTTAAACTTGAATTGAGGCACGTTAAAGATCAAGTGGCCTCTGCAAGAAAGTCAACACCTACCCCTCCCTCAGCACCTTATGCCTATGAGCCATGCATACCAGCTAGAGAGAAACAAAAGAACAAAGATACACCCATTCCCTATGCCTATGACACACCTTATCAGCAACAAAAGAATACTAAAGTATGCATAGTTGGACTGAGGAATGGCAAAAACACAGATGAATCACAGCAGGAAAATTCAGATAGTTTATCTCAGCCAGAACCCAGCAATCTCTGTCAGGAGAATAATTCAGATGACTTAGACATGGCAGCCAGTACAGAACTCAAAGCACCAGTTAAATTAATGTTCCAGGAAAATTTAAAAGATAGAGATATTGAAAAAATAGTTGAGAAAATTGGCACTATGCCTCTTAATGTAAATCAGTGGGTTAAATGGGCGATTGATATTCTGATTCACTGGGGTCTAGGGAAATACAGAAGAAAACAATCAGACTTTGATAGACTTATGCATCTGGCTCTAGGGCCACACTATTACAGGGTTGGCTCTCTCACTCACCCATACCAGTTGGTTAAAAGGGGTACTGAGAAACTATTTCACTGTTCCCCAATGCAAGTATTTAAAATTATTTCACCTTTACCAGATGATACACTGGAACAGTTTGCATATAGAGCCTGGATTTTAAAAGCAGTTCTTAATGAGCAGGAGTCCTGGCCCAAGGCAGAAGATTATGGGGAGAGCATGCATAAGGAATTTTTATTAGAATTGCTATCCCCTGAGATTACAAAACACCTTCTGTTATTTTCTGAAGACCCTGAAGCAACCCCTTTTGATACTTTAATGCTCAGAATTGGGTCTGTTTGGAAGACCCAGCCCTCACAGGTCATTACAGTATCAGAAGCTCGGAAGTGGCAGGCCAATGAATCCTCTCAGTACATAAGAAACACAGACAGAGGACACACACCTAAGTGGCAAGCAGAGGGACCCTCCCAGTACACAAGAAACACAGACAGAGGACACACACCTTGGAGAGCACATGGCAAAGGTACTTTTAGAAACTCCTCAGGTTACATCCCCTTTCAAGAGCTCAAAGCACAGAGAGATGGGCTAGAAAAGGAAAAAACTAAATGGGAACAAGATAAACATATACTGCAGATAGAAATAGATAAATTAAAACAGGATTTACAAGCAGCTCAGGACAAACACAAGGCTACTGCATAGGGATGTCCTGACCTCTTGAGTTCAGATATCAAAATGTCTCAAGCCTTCATAGCCCAGCCTGCCTCCTTTATCTCAGCAGAGGACTCAATTCCAGAGCCTCTGGATGATGAAATGGACACAGGCCCAGGACACAATTTAAGGCTTGTAACACCCTTGATACTGGACTCTTGTGCACGCCCCAATGTTACCAGTAGAGTAGGGGGTCAGGATAAATTAGCTTTGATTGACACAGGGGCTGGAATTAGTTTTACTAACAGAGCTTCTCCCACTGCAGATCAGGAAAATATGGAAATTTATGAAATTCAAGGAATTAATGACACAGCTTCCAAATGTGTGGCTATCCCAGTTAAATGGGGTATCCCTGTGCACAGTGAGCAAAACAAGGAAATGTTGGAAACCACTGCCTCCACTATAGTGAACACACCAAAAGAAATAATTGGAATTGATGTTCTCAACCAGTTAAATTTGGTGGTGGATATGGCTAATCTTAAATTGTGGCAGTATTCAGGAACTTCAAGTGCTTCTAAAACTTTAGTGCATGAGGTCATTCCCATGCAGTTAGCAACTCAGTGCACTAAGGCAGCTCAACAGTATGATCTGTGTGTAATTCCCTCAGAAGTGGCTGATATTCCAGTCTGGGCTCAAGACAAGTTAGATTGTGGGAAAATGCACACAGAAATACTGTTGGAAGGTGAGGATCCTCCACCACAGAAGCAATACCCAGTACCTCATCAGGCTATAGAACCAGTCACTAAAATTGTGAAGATACTGGAGGAGAGGGGTCTGATTAGACCTATTTCTTCCACATGCAATTCACCAGCCTGGCCGATAGTTAAACCGGGGGGTTCCTTCAGGCTCACTATGGACTTCCGTGCCCTGAATCAAGTTTCAAAATCTGTAGTGCCTGTGGTAGCCTCATACCCTGAAATGATCTCTAAACTGAATCCCAAATGTAAAATTTTTCTCTGTTTTAGACATATCCAATGGGTTTTGGAGTCTGCCCCTGGCCCTTGAGTGCCAGTACAAAACAGCCTTTCAGTGGCTGAATAAACAATATGCATGGACTGTGCTTCCACAGGGATATAAGGATTCCCCCTCAATATTTCATAAATACATGCAGGAAGCCCTATCACTATTGTCTTGCAGAGATAATATAATTCAGTATGTAGATGACATTCTGATTCAGTCTGAGAATGAAGCCGTACACTGGAATCATGTAAGAGAAGTTTTAAAAGCCCTCTTACAAGCTGGTCTTAAAGTCAATCCTGCCAAGGCTCAACTGTGCAAATCACAGGTTTCCTTTTTAGGGGTTACTATTGGCCAGGATGGTAAATCTGTAGATTCTCAGAGGATAGAGCTGATACAGAAACTTCCACTTCCTACAGATCAGAAATCACTCCAGTCATTTCTAGGGCTCACTGGTTTCTGTCGTGACTTCATGCACAATTATGCTGAAGTGGCAGCTCCACTTTACTCCCTGCTAAAAAGTAAAGGTTATGTCTGGGAGGAAGAACATACCGAAGCTATAACTAAATTAAAACACATTCTGACTTCTGCTCCTGTTCTTGCACACCCAGATCACACACAACATTTTTTCCTGTACCCTGTAGTTGGAGAGAACAGTATAGGTGCAGCTCTAACACAACGCCTAGGAGGAGTAGATCGCCCTATTGCCTTCTGTTCCAGAGTTCTCACTTCTCCTGAACTCAAAATGGGAAACTGTGAAAAACATGTACTGGCTTCCTATGCTGCTATGCAGAAATTTACATACATCATTGGTGCTCAAACCACATACATATGCAGCCATCACACCCCCCTCAAATTCATTGTAGAAGGAAAATTAGCATGTAGCAAGATTAGGACTGAGAGAATAGTCCAGTGGACTCTCATGTTGCAAGCACAGAAAGTAAAGTTTGAATTGTTGAAAGAACCTAATGTGCAAGTGGCTGGAATCTTGTTGGAGGGGCAACCTCATGACTGTCAGTCCTCACCCAGTGCCCCTAATCACATGATCTTTAGGGAACTAGGACTAGACAAAATTTCACCTTTCCTTCCTACAGTATATATTGATGGTAGTAGCCAATGTGAAGGAGGCAGGCGACTAGCAGGTTTTGCAATTGTACAATTGGACCCAAATAACCAAGTGGTACTGCAAAGACAGTATTCCTGTGGGTCAGCGTCAGCACAGTACTGTGAGCTGGCTGCTTTTGTAGCTTGTATGCAACAATATCAGGATTCACACCCAGAGATACAAATCATTTTAGATTCTGATTATGTCTTTAAAAGTGCCATTGCCCTGTTACCCTGGTGGCTGGCAAATGAATTTAAATCTACAGATGGGTCCACAGTGAAAAATTCATCACTGTGGACTATGGCACAAGAACTGAGTGAGAAGTTTCAGAGAGTACATTTAGTTAAAGTAAAGGCACATAGGAAGAAAGGCCCTTTAGTGAAAGGGAACACATTAGCAGACTCACTAGCCAAGGAAGCATGCCATGTAGGCCTCATATGGCCCTGGTATGAGCAGACACGCATGGTTGCTATTGCTACACGTTCCACAGATTACGATCAGATAATACCACCAGATTACTTTGTAGCACTGCAGACAAAGGACCCTGAGCTTTCCAATTTAAGGAAGCTTGTGCAGGATGCCCCAGATAACCTATATCAGCACACACCCTTTCTCACACTAGCTATAGAGAAAGACATTCTATGTGCAAAAAGAGAGGAAGGCTTGGTTATAGCTATCCCTAGAGCTCGAGGTAAAGAATGGATGCATTGGGTTCATGGTGCAGGTCCTATGGGACACCCTAAAGCAGAAGAAATGCAGACTATCCTCAATAGGTTGGTATGGTGGCCAGAAATGAAACATGATATACAGGATCATGTTTCCTCCTGTGTAATCTGTGCTTCATTTGGGAGACAACCGAAAAAGAGAAGGGGACAGTTAATGAGAGCACCTCCCCGTGGCCCATTTGAGAGATTGCAAATAGATCATGTGGGCCCTCTCCCATTGACTGCTAGGAAGAATAGATTTTTACTGACTGTTGTTGATTCCTTTTCTCATTGGGTAGAAGCATTCCCTGTCCCAGATCAAACTGCTAGAACCACGGCAGAAATCCTAACTATGCAATTTTTTACACGCTGGGGCATTCCTAAAACAATTGATTCTGATAATGGTCCTGCATTTGTTTCTCATGTGATCAAGGAATTGTTTGATTTTCTAGGCATAGAACAACTCCACATTCCGTACCATCCACAGGCAGCAGGGCAGGTAGAAAGGATGAATCAAACAATTAAGGCCCACCTCAGCCCTATGCTTAATCTGACCGGGAAAAATTGGGATCTGGTGCTCCCTTTAGTCCTTATGCGTATCAGAGCTAATGTCTGTAAATCCACAGGTTTTGCACCCTATGAAGCCTTAATGGGAAGGCCAATGCAACGGTGGGAAAATATGCTGAGTCCTTTTCTTCCAGAGGACCAGACCATAATTCTCACCAATGAGTGGATGAAATCCCTGCAAGAACATCTAAAAGAAATTCAGACCTCTGTGCTAGCTAACACAAAAAAAGCTAGAGATTATTTGCAGGAGGTACATGCAAAAGGTTCTGATTTAAGGCCCCTCAAGGTTGGGAGTAAAGTGATGATTCTGAGACCTAGACCAAACCTCCCCTTTGGAACTGCAAAGTGGGAAGGACCGTACTTAGTTACTGATACCTTAGGCCCAAGCCTATACCAGATCCTAATGCCTGACAACCAGCAGTACTGGAAACACATCACCCAGTTAAAACCATATGGGTAATATGTGTTTTATCAGTCTTTGTTTTCAGATACCACCTGAAGACAGCACGGACAGCTGCTTTATGAAGACAGCACGGACAGCTGCTTTATGAAGACAGCACGGACAGCTGCTTTCTGAACAGAAATCGCTTGAGGACGGTAACTATTTACTCCTGCTGTATAGTTGACATGTGTTTAATAGTTATGTAAATAAATAGTTAGTTATGTAAATAAGTAGTAAATTTTTTTTGTTATGGTGTTACATAGTATAAGTGGGGAGCATTAGTTTACTCCCTAGTAGAGTGAAACAAGTTTGCTTTTATTATGTCTCGGTTTGCTGTTGTTCTTGTATCTGCTCTCTTCTACTCAAGTCTCATTACAGGAACTATCATCCGAATATGCACGATTGGCTGGGCTAACTCCACAAGTGGGGTATATCGTTATCAAGAAATACCCCCACCGTTCCCGGAAGGAAAGGATCTGGTCATCCTGAGTTTCTGTTCAGTACAGGACAAGCCAGTGTTCTATTCATTAAACATCACTCAAGTACAGTGGGAGCCACCAGTTTCCACTTCTCTGGAAAGGACACAAGAATTGAGGGCACGCCCAGAACGTTACTTTCTAGGTCCTCCTGCTTTGATTTTGTACAATATTTCCTGTTAGGACAGAGGTACCTGGAAAATAACTTATACATGGGTTTTGAGTGATCAACAGCACATCACTGAGACTTCATTCCTTTTGGATGTATCTTGTTTACCTACCACCCCTCATCCCACCCCTCCCACCACTTCTGTTCCTCCTGTACTCTACCTTTCTGATATCCGCCCATTTAAGGAAGGACATCCCTTTCAGATTAAATATGATGCACCACACGATGTTTTATATGATGTGGAATACCATTTTCTTACTTGGCATCTATTTCCCAAATTGTTTCTAGTTACTCACAAATATCCAAATTGCTCTGTTTGTTGCCAACCACATACAAATGCTTAATACTTGGTTTGATATGCAGTCAGTAACACCCAGAGCTAAGCAATTTCGACACAAGCGTGAATTAATTGATACAATTTTAGGTGGCACAGGGACTGCACTAGGTGCCCTTAATGCTCCGTAATAAAATGGGATCCACTGCTCAGCATGCTGCTGATGGTTTTACCTCACAACATATTATTAATGAAGCTTCCTCTAAACTGTCCAATGTAGTTGTAGATACCTTTGCTCTTATATCTCCCATTATAGAACAGAAAATTGTTACCTTAGCACATGCAGAATATAGATTGGGAAAGAATATTTCCTGGGCTCTTGCCTGTGATCAAGTACAGATCGAGCTTATTACTATACTAAAGGAAATTCTGATCACTGCTAAGTTAGGACACTGGCCACCATCTCTCATCCATATGGCTAGTACCAAAATACCTGAATTTGCTATAGCTCACCTTGATTGGTGGACAGTTAGTGTTCCCATTTATTCACCACAAGGCTGCTCTATCTGTACTTTGATCCCATGGTCAGGACAACACAGTTATTTATCCTGTTGTTAATATTGGGGTGCAGTTTGATAATATGCTTATGTATCCTGTGGACCATCTCACATGGGTACAGCCACTGGACGACACCTGGACTTCATTCAAGCCGATGGACCCCAGTTTGTGTGAGCAGACTACATTTCAGTTCAAGTGTCAACCTCACCAGTTTAAAGAGGCTGACACCTCCTGCTGGAACAATTCTTCCTCTTGCTCCCTGACTGTTAAGCTCTCATATCCCCTGACTACCTTGGAGCTGGACACTTTTGTTTTCATCTGTTCTTTCCCCAGAAAGTTTCTTTTTCGATTGCTCCCAGAATGCATGACATTCGCCTTCCCAAGAACACTTTGTTGTACAGTTCAAACTATTTACCAAACAATACCTGGTGCAGTCATACACCACTGGTCTCCCTCACCATTAATGGGACAACTTATTCCACACCGCTGGTTACCAATGACTCTATGGACATTCCAGACTTTATCTCATATGCTGTGCATCCATTACCACTTGGCATGGGAGAAGAGACACTACATAAACTGCTCAACTTTACAGAACTCCATGCCTATATTGATCACCTTAAAACAACATCCACTGAAGTGAATCACACCATCGCCTATGAGAATGGACACATTCAACAAATTGTTGGACACTTGCTACAAGATGCTCATGTGTCTGTGTGGGAATTGTTATTTGGTTACTCACCTACTGCTGATCATGTCTTTAATGTTTTTATTCACCCTATTATTATTTTAACTGCTGTACAAATATTGCTATGCATTATCGTAATTTTCTTGTGCTGTAAGATGAAAAAAAATGTACATTTCCTTGCAGCGCATGTCATACAGAACAACAACATTTTAAGGTAGTTACACTGAACCTCTCCAGCATCCACCCCTACATCCAGGCTAACTTGGCCTGCTAATTTGGCTAATTCGGTATTTCCTATTACACTGAATACCAGAGTCAGCTGCAGTCTAGTATTGCTTCCTATCCTCACTCATAGCATCCTGGTACCGTTTGGTTTTAGCCTCCTTAAAAATTCCTGCAGACCTTATGCACTGTTCACTCTCTCTAAGACGGGTATGTAAGTGGCATATTGGGTTCCCCCCCCCAGTAGTGGCTGCTCAACCTAAGACACGAGGTTTGGACTCATAAGGAGACTTGTTTATCTCTAGAACACTAGAGACAGTACTAGAGACAGTACTGTGCAGGACAGGGGACCTGCTAGACATAGCAAGGTATTTAATACAGGAGGTATTCGACGAGCTGCCTACTATCAGGTAATGGCAGCTGGGACAGGTACCACAGGTTTGCTTCCACCAATTCCAGGCACAAATAATAAATAAAAAAAAAAAGGTGTGGGAGATGTCAGCATACATTTCATGCAGCTATGGACTCTGTTTAATTCAGTCTAAACTCTGACCCCTGGGTGACGTCAGTCTCTAGGACCTGGCTGCAGCCCCTCCTTGCTAAATCAAGATGGGTAGACCTTAAAGGGAGTGGCCAAAGACAATAGCAGACCTCAAGGGGAACTGCTGGAGAGGCACTATAAAGGACAGACACACTTCCTCTCTCTCTCTCTCTCTCTTTCATCGGACAGGTTTGGACACTACAATGAGACTCTGATACTCAACTCCCTTCACCCCTCCCCCTCTCTCTCTCTCTCTACCCACATGTTCTGGCCTACCATGCGGCTCTGACCCACATGTTCTGGCCTCTATCTCTCTCACACTTCACACATGCACACACACAGATTCATTGATACACACTGAAACAGCTCTGTAACAATCACTATATACCTCTGTTCAATACCTATGGATTAAGCCTATTTGTACATAAAAACCTTTCTCCAAGCCACACCTGTTTGCTTGTCTTATTACAATACCCTCCTGCGTCTGTGAAGTGAAATGAACCCAGGACCAAGCGGAGACTAGACCAGAGATTACATATTCAGAAGATTACAATGGCCACGAGAAAAACCGTCTTCAGAGTCAGATGTTTTAGAGACGCACGTCGTAGAGGCTCAAAAGGTTCGCGAACCAAAGCCCGCAACACGAGGTTCAAGTCCCACGAAGGAACGGAGACTCTACGCGAAGGCCGCAAACGAAAAACTGCCTTGAGAAAACGACGGACGTCCGGATGAGACCCGAGGGGAAGCCCCAACACTTTGCCTCGGTAACAGGAGAGAGCCGCCAACTGAACCTTCAGAGAGCTAGCGGCAAGGCCCTTATCAAAGCCATCCTGAAGAAAACTTAAGACGACTGGCACGGAGACCGTCGCCGCCCGAACACCAGTCCTCAAAGATTCTCCACACGCGCACATAAGTGAGTGAGGTGGAGGTCTTCCGCGCCCGAAGGAGAGTGGCAATCACCGCGGGGGAATAACCCCTCTTTTTCAACCGAGCCCTTTCAATGGCCAAACCGTAAGTGAGAATCGAGCCACTTGGGGCATCCGCAGCGGACCCTGAAGAAGAAGATCCGGTAACGAGGGCAGGGGCCAAGGAACGCCGTCGCGCAACCTTACCAGGTCGGCATACCAAGGTCTCCTGGGCCAATCCGGAGCTACCAGTAACACCCGACCCCGGTGGCCCTCGATGCGCTGAACGACTCGACCGATTAGCGCCCACGGAGGAAAGACATAAAGAAGCCCGGACGCCGGCCACGGCTGAATGAGGGCGTCGAGCCCCTCGGACATGCGTTCTCGCCGCCTGCTGAAGAAGCGCCCCGTTTTCGCCGACTGAAATGTCGCCATGAGATCCATGACGGGAGGACCCCACCGATGAACTATTTGCGCGTAAATCTGCGGGTTCAGCTCCCATTCCCCGGGGTCTACCCGCACCCTGCTGAGGAAATCCGCTTGCACATTGTCCGTGCCTGCTATATGCGCCGCCGAGATTGCCGGTAGACGGGTCTGCACCCAATTGAACAAAGCCGTCGCCTCCGATTCCAAGGCCACACTGCCAGTGCCCCCCTGGCGATTGATGTAGGCTACCGTTGTCGCATTGTCCGAGAGAACGCGCACCGGCCGCCCGTGTACCAAGGCTTCGAGGGCAAGCAGGGCGAGCCGCACCGCCCGCAGCTCGAGCCGGTTGATCGACCAAGAAGCCTCCAGGGGAGACCACGTTCCCTGCGTGAAGCGGTCCTCGCAGTGAGCCCCCCAGCCCGAGAGGCTGGCATCCGTCGTGAATGGAACCCAAAGAGGCGGCTCCAAGGGAAGCCCCATTCTCAGGTTCTCCGAGCAGAGCCACCACCGGAGCGACCGACGAACCGGCTTCGGGCAAGGCAGCCTCATGTTCAACGAGTCGAACTGGTTTGACCAACGGCATAACAGGGCACTCTGGAGCGGTCGCATATGAAACCTCGCCCAAGGAACCACCTCCAGGGTTGCTGCCATCGTGCCGAGGAGCCGGAGGTACCATCACGCGGACGGGGCGGGCATCCCCAGGAAAAAGCGGACGAGGATCCGTAATGCTAGGACACGGCGCTCCGGCAAACACAGCAAGCCCCTCGCCGTGTCGAAACGTACTCCCAGGTATTCGAGGTCCTGAGTCGGCAGCAGACGGCTTTTCCGTTCGTTGACCACCCAGCCGAGAGACCGCAGTAGAGAGACCACTCTGTTCATGACTTGCACACACTCGTCGCTGGACTTTGCTCGAATAAACCAATCGTTGAGATACGGGTGAACGAGGATACCCTCTTTCCGCAAGGCCGCTGCGACCACCACCATTACTTTTGTGAAGGTACGGAGAGCTGTGGAGAGGCCAAACGGGAAGCGGAGGAACTTCTGATGAGACGCCCGGATGGGAATGTGTAAATAAGCCTCGGAGAGATCGAGGGACGTGAGAAACTCCCCTTGACGCACCGCCACGATGACCGACCGCAAGGTCTCCATCCGGAAGTGCGGAACCTTGAGGTCACGATTTACGCCCTTGAGATCCAAGATTGGACGTAGAGATCCGTCTTTCTTTGGAACCACAAAATAGATGGAGTAGCGACCGGCGCCGCGCTCGGAAGGAGGAACGGGTATTACCGCCCCCAGGGATAAGAGCCGATGCAGTGTCAATCGGATGTCCCGAGTCTTCTGATCGCCCTTGCTGGGAGACAGAACAAAGGAATCCTGGAGCGGGCAAAGAAACTCTAGCGCATAACCCTTTTCGATAATCTGCAGCACCCACTGATCTGAAGTAATTTGGGCCCAAGAAGGAAGAAAGTCGCGTAAGCGACCCCCGATGACCAGACCTTCTCCCGGAGCCCGCCTCGCTTCATTGCGGCTTGCGATTAAAGGAAGAGGACGAAGAGGAGGAGGCTCCAGAGAAGCCTCGTCCCGCTCCTCGGAAACCACGAAACCCTTGTGAGCGGGATCCAAAGCGACCGCGCTGGGAACTCCAAAGGCGGGAAGAGCGAAATCTGCGAAAGTCCCGAAATTGGCAAGGTTCTATTTAGCTTAGGCTTATCCTCCGGTAGCCTACCGCCCTTAGATTCACCAAGGTCTTTAACCAACTTATCCAGAGCATCACCAAACAATAATTTGCCCTTGAAGGGCAGCTTACTGAGGCGAGACTTCGAAGAACCGTCGGCCGCCCAGTTGCGCAACCAGATGGACCAGCGCGCCGCCACCAAGGAAGCCATACTATTAGCCAAGGACCTGATCAAATCATAATGCACATCCACCAGGTACGCCGAGCCAGACTCCATGCGGGTGACCTCTAACAACCCCTGCTTATCCAAGCCTGAGGCCGAGCGCAGATGCTGAGCCCAACGTAAACAGGCCCGAGCTACCCAAGCGCCACAAATAGAGGCTTGTAGGGACAAGGCGTTGGTATCGAATGCTTGTTTCAACAAATTATCTACCTTCTTATCTTGCGCATCCTTTAAGGCAGCACCGCCCTCAACCGGGATGGTGGTTTTCTTAGTCACCGCCGACACCGCGGCATCTACGCGTGGGGACTTAAACAACTCCTTGTCTTTGTCGACTAAGGGATACAGACGGTTCATAGTCCTAATTCCCTTCAAACCGGACTCTGGTTGATCCCACTCAGTTTGAATCATTTGCTCTACCACACGGTGCACAGGAAACACCACCTGGGACTCCCGCACCACCTGTATGAGCGGATCCTCCAAGCCATCCCCCTCTAAAGGGCGAGTGACGGCCAGGTTAAGGGTCTGAAGGGACTCCGTGATCAAAGGCACTAGCTCATCCCTACGAAACACGCGAATAATCCGAGCCTGGTCTTCAGGTTCCGGGATCTCCCCGTCCTCCAACTCGTCAGCCTCAGCATCAGGATCACCTTCCGCTTCCAAATCAGGGTAACTCATGGCGTCCTGTTCTGGGTCCAGGGACCTGAATCGTTTGGCGGCAGGCTGGGAAGGGCACCGGACCTCCCCTGAGGAAAAGGAGGGGAGGGACGCTGGCCAAGCCTCTGGCAACTGACCGGAACGGCTCAAGCGAAAGGCCTGGTGCATGAGACGAACAAAATCCGGGGAAAAATCCACGGATGGAGATGCAACAGCCGTATTTGGTAACTCACTAGCATGCCCGTTAGAATGGGACGCAGAACAAGACGGGCGAGAGCCAGGCGAGAGGTCTCCCTCCGCCGAAATAGGAGGGCCATCAGGGTCTGGCAGCTCTTTCAACTCCATTTGATGTTCCAAGTCGGAAGAAACTGAGGCACAGCCCCGGCAGATGCCAGACTCCGCTACCGCACCCCTGCGCAACCCACAAATCACGCACTGCTGTTTGGTAGCCATGCAAGTGCAGAAGTCCCCCAGCAAAGAAAGGCAGAGCTGACCCCCACAGGGACAGAAAAGAAACGCTGAAGCAGCTAGCCCGTTTAAATGAGGTCACTTTTTTTTTTTTTTTTATAAATAATATACTCCCCAGAACCTTGAGAGGGCCCTTAACAAAATCGCCACCATAAAGAGTGCAAAAAACGCCAGGGAAACCCGTGCACAAGTGTTTAAGTCGGCAGGAAAAAAACTCCACGCAGGGCTACAAAATGGCCGCCGGACTCATGCACCCGCGCTCAAAAACGGCGCGAAAAACAAAGGAAAGGAAATTAAAAGCAAAGGAAAGCTAACGGAAAAGAAAAAACACGAATCCCTGGACCGGGCACCTACCGCAGAGGCGAGACTCCGTCGGCAGCCGACTCACCGCTGAGAGCAGGAATGGGAGCGCGCTGCAGTACCCGAGTGAGGAAAGGAAAGCCAAGTTCCTACCAAGCACTTGAAGAAACTGACAGGCACAGAAAGCAGCCCAATGTAACAGAGCTGTCCGGGAAAGGTAGATCTCTTCCCCGTGCAGTCTAGGGGAGAGATCTAACCTGTCTGGCTGCCAACTGACCCCGGTAAGGAAGGCAGGAGCCCAATGCAGGACTGGCTTCTCAGCACCGGGAGGCCCCCTGGTTCCCTTTTTTTTTTTTTACAAATTAAAGGAACAGCTACCTCATTAGACAAAAAGAAGTGATATGCAGAAATAAAACTCCCAAGAAAAAAGTAACTAACTAGTGTTGCTCCCCCAAGTGTCACTAAGTGTGCCCAGCACAGGCACACACGTCCTCAAGCTGTAAGGAGACTGGACACACTGGGGGCTTATGGGAGCTCCGTCTGCATACATCATACAGAAAGTTTTGATTGGTCCAGTCTCTAGGCTGCAGGAGGAGGTGCACTACCCGATTGTGGAGGACTAAACTGGAGGACCGCTCAGGAAATTTCAATTCATTCTTTTAGTTCTCCTCTCATATTCAGGACAAGATCTGATTTTTGCATGTTAACTTTAAACCCTGCTGATCGCCCATACTTCCCTAGCTCCCACACAAAAAGCATAGTGATGCGCAGCCTACTAATTGTGAAAAGTATATCATCAGCTAATAAGGTGATCCTATAGTGTATAGCTCCAATTCAATGCCTTTTATGTCTGCACTTAAATGAATTCTCACCACTATAGGTTCTGTGGAAAGCAGAAAGAGCGCACCCCTGGTATGTACCCATTCCTATACTGAAACCTCCCTGATAATCTTGACACTTGCCCATGGGTTCGCATATAGTGCTCTAATCCATTCTAAAAACATATGCCCAAAGGCCACCTTTCCAGGTTGCTGGTCATAAAGGACCAGTCCACCTGGTCAGAAGCCTTCTTGGCATCCATTGCTAGTAACAGTCTGGATCCCCCTTCTCCCGTGCAACCAATACCATGTTCAAAATCTTCTTGATATCTCCCACTTGCTGACCTGATACATGTGGATTTGGCATGCTTTATGCCAATTTCAAGGTGCCTTTATTCAAATGGAGGACCAATAACATTGCCAAAATGTTGACATCTATATTAAACAGTGATAAGGTCTTATATGACCCACAATTAGCCAGATCATGGCCACCTTTAGGAATAACTGTTATCCCTGCCCAACCCATGGTACCTGCTATCCCTTCCCATTCTCTTACCTTTTTTAATACTGCCTCTAAATGTGATTTTAACAACCCCCCAAAAGTTTTGTAAAACTTTGCAGACAAGGCATCAAGGCATGGAGACTTGCTGTTGTTCAACATAGCAATCACATGCTGTATTTTCTCTTACATAATTTCTCTATCCAGGACCTCCACCTCTTCAGGAGTCAGATTCCCCAGCAGTGGAATAGAATTTTAAATAGCTATGTCCTCACAGGGAGCCTTGGGTCTGGCCTAATAGAGTGCTCCTCATAAAACTGTTGAAATTCCCCCCCTCATTTCCTCAGTCTTTGTAATTACTCTACCTTAATCCCCCCTAAGCTGCCTACAAATCTGCCTCAAATCCCTCTGCTTGTGAAGTCATATCATAAGTACCCCCCCCCCCCATCTTGTCTCCATACAAAAAAACCCCACTGCCTCGTTCTAAGCATCCGCCATTGAACTTTCTGCATATGTAATGCTCGTAGTTGACTCCTTGCCTCTGACAATTGTGCTTAACAACCCCTGTTTGGCATCTGTTTGTCTTGCTCCTCTAATTCCAATATGGAATGGAGGCGTGGCCTAGTGGTTGGGGCAAGGTACTTCAGGCCAGAAGGTCAGGGATTCAAATCCCACTAGAGGACAGCAACCTTGGGCCGGAAGGACTGGGGTTTCTAGTCCCACAGGTGCTCCTTGTGGTCTTGGGCAAGCCACTTAACCCTCCAAAGCCCATGTTCCCTGTAAAAAAGTTATCTCCAAGTTATAATGCCCTGTTCAATGTAATTTCAGTTTGTTCAATGTAAACCGCACTGATGCAGAATAGCGCGGTATATAAGAGAGGGTAAATAAATAAATATCTTGTGTCTCGGGGTCTCTATCACTTTTGCTCTTGCTTTCTTTTTTGATCCCCCCCCTAATCATCCTGTTTCTCATTGTTGCTTTAAAGTACCCTTCCCATACAGTGGCAACTGGCATCCCTTTAGTTTTATTTATAGCAAAATAATCAGTTGTATCTTGTTCCAAAGCTTATCCTCACTTAAGCAATCATTAGTCCTCCAATATCTCCCCTGCTGTCTCCTTCATGTAGTTGAATCTCCAGTGCATGATCTGACCATGTAATTGATCCAATGTCAACATCTTCCACTTTAAGAAGAATATCTTTATTAGTCAGGAAGCGATCTATACACGAGTAGGACCCATGTGGAGCAGAAAAATGTGCAATTCTGAGTTTTGGGATGCAACTCAAACATTTAGAAAAACATATTGCAGGCCTATGTCAGCTATGAACTTTTATTCTTTATCAGTCCCACTCACCATCTTCTCCCTTCATAATCTCCATACTGGGGAATGCAATTATGAGGTCCTCACCTGCTGTCATCCCATCTTCCCCTAACTTTCCCAAAAGCTGTCCCAACTCTGAAAAGAAAAATCCCTGCATGCCATTAGACACACAAACACCAATTAGGGTAATCTCCTCCTGATTAAATTTGGCATATATTATGAGGTATCTCCCATCTAAATCCTTTACCACCTGTATGTTCCATGGAATAAAAATCCCCCACCTCCTTTCTTCACACCTGTCCTTCCAGAGGCCAAATATCTCCCAGGATCGAGTTAATGACTAGGCAAATGTTCATCGCATTTGCATAGATGGGTCTCTTGGATCAGGTAGATACCAGCCTGCAAAATGATAATTACACTTACCTGGTAATTGTAGTTCCTTGAGTGACGACAGTTCAGTCCTCTACCTCTGGGTTGTCAATCTCCTCCTGCAGCTTGGAGACTGGTATGTCAATCTTCTGACATCACTGGATATAGCCTGCCACCCTTTCACTCCAACTCCAGTGTGAACTATAACAAAGCAGACTCAACGGAGCAACAAACAAGTAGACAATATTAACATTGCAAAAAACATCTTAACTAACGCTACTCACCGCCACCCCTCTCGTTTCAGTTTTTTTTTTTTTTTGCGTGGGCAAGGCTTTCTTACACCCTACCCTGTCAGAGGTGACGTCACCGTCAACGGAAGCCAAGATCGACTTACCTGTAATACGTTTCCGCTATCCTCTTTGCACATCCTGAACACCTTCTAACCTCCTTCGGGTGGGATGGAGGACTGAACTGTCGTCACTCAAGGAACTACAATTACCAGGTAAGTGTAATTATCATTTCCTTATCGTTCCTCCAGTTCAGTCCTCTACCTCTGGGATGTACCAGAGCAGTAATTAATGGGAGGGACCCTTCCACGCGGCGGACAAAACCGCCGACCCGAAACGAGCATCAGCTGCCGCCGCGACATCAAACCTGTAATGCTTACTGAAGGCATGTAGTGACGACCAAGTTGCCGCCTTACAAATATCCGCTGGCGGCACCAAACAGTGTTCTGCCCAAGAAGACGCCTGCGCCCTGGTAGAATGCGCCCGCAACCCACTAGGTACGGACCGCCCCTGAATCATGTAGGCCGATGGAATGGCCTCTCGAACCCACCGGGCAATGGATGCCTTAGCCGCTGCCTCTCCCTTGCGACGGCCCCCGAACAAGACAAACAACCTTTCCGACTTGCGAAAGGACTCCGTCACCTTCAAATACTCTTTCAATGCCCTTTTTACATCCAAACAACGGGGGAAGGAAGCCGACGCGGTACCCCCGTCGCTCCCCAGCACCGGCAAGCATACCGCCTGATTCAAGTGAAAGGGAGACACCACCTTGGGCAAAAAGGATGGAACCGGACGCAGAACAACCTTATCTTTAGAGAAGGATAAGAATGGCTCCCTACAGGATAACGCTTGCAATTGTGAAATACGTCTCGCTGAGCATATAGCAACCAGAAACACAGTCTTAAGCGTCACATCCTTCACCGACGCGCGACGCAATGGCTCAAAGGGGGAACGAGATAACGCCGTCAATACGAGATTCAGATCCCAAGGCGGAATGCACACCTGTCGCACTGGCCGCAACCTCGAAACCGCCTTCACATAGCGCCGTACATCCGGGTGAACTCCTAAGGACACCCCATTGACCTTACTGCGATAACAAGAAAGAGCCACCAGCTGCACTCGCAAGGAACTGGCCGCCAGACCTTTATCAAAACCGTCCTGTAGAAACTCCAATACCAAAGGAACCGGAACCGTAGCCGCTCGGACCTGACGCCGGGAGCACCAATCCTCAAAGATTCGCCAGATCCGCACATACGCTAAAGAGGTCGAGCGTCTGCGGACGTTAAGCAAAGTTGCGACGACCGCCGACGAGTAGCCTCTCTTCTTCAGCTTTGCCCTCTCAATGGCCATACCGTAAGCGAGAATCGATCCACCTGAGGCATGAACAGCGGACCCTGAAGCAATAGATCCGCTCTCGACGGGAGCCTCCACGGTTCGCCGTCTAGAAGACGCACTAGATCCGCGTACCAAGGGCGTCTCGGCCAGTTCGGCGCTACGAGCAGTACGGGCCCTGGATGAGCACCGATCTTTTGAATCACCCGGCCTATCAATGCCCACGGAGGGAAGACATAAAGAAGACCGTCGGACGGCCAAGGATGTAACAGCGCGTCTAGCCCTTCCGACATCCGTTCGCGTCGCCTGCTGAAGAACCTGCTCACCTTTGCCGACTGGAAGGTCGCCATTAAGTCCATCCAGGGCATTTCCCAGCGAGCTACTATCTGTTGGAACACCTCGGGATGCAGCTCCCACTCCCCCGCATCCACGTGAACCCTGCTGAGGAAGTCCGCTGTGACGTTGTCCTTTCCTGCAATGTGCGCCGCCGAAATCGCGGACAACCTCTGTTCTACCCAGCTGAATAGCTCGTCCGCCTCCTCTTCCATTGCGGCACTCCCTGTGCCGCCCTGCCTGTTGATGTACGCCACCGTTGCCGAGTTGTCTGAGAGCACTCGCATTGGACGCCCCTGCACCAAGTCCTCGAGCGCCTGCAGAGCTCGGGCCACCGCTCGGAGCTCCAGCCGGTTGATCGACCAGGAGGCCTCCTGGTGGGACCAAATCCCTTGCGCGAAATGGCTCCCACAGTGAGCCCCCCAGCTCACCAAGCTGGCATCCGTCAACAGCGGGATCCAGTCTGGTTGTTCCAACGGCATGCCCACCGCTAGAGATGTCCGGCGCAACCACCATCTCAGCGATCGCCTGACCTGGAGTGGACAGGGAAGTCGTTTGCTCAAGGAATCGGCTTGATGGGACCACCTGCGCAGAAGAGACCGCTGCAGTGGCCGCATATGAAACTTGGCCCATGGGACCGCCTCCAACGTTGCTGCCATCGTGCCCAGCACCCGAAGGTAGTCCCACGCCGACGGCGCCGACTTCGTCAAAAACTGGCGGACCAAGGTCCTCAAGGTTTCGGCCCTCTGGTCCGGTAAGAACACTTGCCCGTTCTGCGTGTCGAAGCGTACCCGGAGATATTCCAGGTTTTGCGAGGGGTCCAAGCGACTTTTGATGGGATTCACTATCCAACCCAGCTCCTGCAAGAACTGTACTACTCTGCCGGTTACCCGGGCACTCTCCTCCTTGGACTTCGCCCGAATCAACCAATCGTCGAGATAAGGGTGCACGAGAATGCCCTCTTTGCGCAATGCCGCCGCCACCACCACCACCATCACCTTGGTGAAGGTGCGCGGCGCCGTTGCCAGACCAAAGGGTAATGCTTGGAATTGATAATGACCCCAAGGAAGAGCAAAACGCAGGAACTTCTGGTGTGCTACGCGGATGGGAATATGCAAGTACACCTCCGTAAGATCCAGGGACATAAAATACTCCCCCTGACGGACCGCCACTATAACGGATCGCAGAGTCTCCATCCGGAAATGTGGAACTCGCAGACAACAATTTACAGCCTTTAGGTCTAAGATGGGCCGTAAAGTTCCACCCTTCTTTGGCACCACGAAATAGATGGAGTACCGACCCGCTCCGCAGTCGGCGTCGGCCACCCTGACGACCGCCTTCAAATGCAACAACCTGTCCAACGTAAGGCGCAGCTCCGCGGCCTTTTTGGGGCCCCTGCAAGGCGACATGACGAAGGCCTCACGTACTGGACGAGCGAATTCTAGTGCATATGCGTGCTGAATGATCTCCAACACTCACTGGTCGGAGGTTATGTGGGTCCAAGCAGACAGAAAGTCCCTGAGCCGTCCTCCTATGGACACCCCGTCCGCCAGGACCCGCCTCGCTTCATTGTGGCTTGCGGTTTGCAGAGGAGGGGGAGGAGGAGAAACCTCTACTGGCCCCTCAAAACCCCTGCGCCCGTGATTGAAACCGGCCCCTTTGAAAGGCACCAAACCGTTGGGAACGAAATCTGCGGAAGTCTCGCCACTGCCCTCGAAAGCCTTGAGAGGACTTCCCTTGCTTTGGCTTATCCTCTGGGAGTCTACCCGCCTTAGATTCTCCTAGATCCTTCACCAACTTATCCAAATCCTCTCCAAAAAGCAGCCCCCCTTTAAAAGGCAGCTTGCTGAGTCTGGGCTTAGACGACCCATCTGCCGCCCAATTGCGTAACCACACCGAGCGACGGGCAGCTACCACCAACGCGGTACTATTCGCCAATGCTCTAATTAAGTCGTAATGGACGTCTGCCAAGTAAGCTGTGCCGGACTCAAGGCGATCTAGCTCTTTCAAGTCCTCGGAATCCACGTGAGATGCCTGACGTAGGCGTTGCACCCATCTCAGGCACGCTCTAGCCACCCAGGCTCCACAGATGGAAGCCTGGAGTGACAGCACATCCGCCTCAAAGGTCTGTTTCAACAAACCGTCCACCTTACGATCCTGGGCGTCTTCGAGAGCAGCACTACCCTCTACCGGGATAGTAGTCTTCTTCGTCACCGCTGACACCACCGCATCTACCCTCGGTGCCCAGAACTTTTCCTTATCTTTATCGGCCAATGGGTAAAGCCTAGTCATGGTCCGAATGCCGTGGAGACCGGCTTCCGGCCAATCCCACTCATCTTGTATCATTTTCTCAACTACCTTATGCACTGGAAAAACCACCTGGGTTTGTCTCACCGCCTGAATTACGGGATCCTCAACTTCTTCCTCTACTGCCGACGGAGTGACCAACTTCAACATCTGTAAAGACTCCGTTATCAAGGCCGAAAGCTCCTCTTTATGGAAAACCCTGATGATCCGCGCTTGATCCTCGGGCTCCTGGATCTCTCCTTCCTCTAGATCCTGTGAACCCTCTTCTTGCTCCCACTCCGCATCCGGAAGCCCTGGCCATTCGCCGTCTCCCACCGTAGAATCCATAGCCTTTGCTCTTTTAGCGGCTGGAGGCTCCTGAGCGACCTCTCCTATCGCCACCGGGAGCTGCGCTGCCCCACCAAGCGCCCCGAGGCTGGACGCCTGTCCTTGGCGCCTCAGGCAGTAGGCCTGATGCAGAAGCAGAACAAATTCCGCACTGAACCCCCCAAACCCCGACCCTGACGCTTCCAGGGTAGAGCCGGAGGGCCCCGCCTGCTCCTCTAGAGCCGGGTTGCGTGCTGGCGATCGCGGGGAAGCTACCCTCGGACCTGCCTGCAGTCCCTGCGTATCTGGGGTCTCATTGATATCCATTTGCATCTCCACAACGGACGATAGGGTTGCACATCCCCGGCAGACCCCCGTCTCCACTACTGCACCCCTCCTGGTGCCACACACCAGGCATTGGGGTCTAGATGCCATAATCCCGTTTGTGCTTTGTGTTCTGATTTTCTTTTTTTTTTTTTACAAGAAAGAAATAAAATGCCGAAAGCAAAGGTAAAGAACTAAAGAAATTACAGAAACTAATGTATTGAACGCTCCTGCACTTCCAACCCGCGAAGAATCTAAAGCCCCCCACCCTCCAGGAAGGCCTGAAACGCCGCGAAGAGACTACCCGCTTCCCCGGACTCCCGACGAGGAAGCAAGAAGAATGAAAATGGGCCAGAAAAGAAAACAAACACCACTTACCAAACCTCACTCAAAAGTGCAAAACCCGAAATCTGCAGCGGTTTGAATGCCATGTGGCGCTGCCGTGGCAGCGAAAATGGCCGCCGGGACTGCCGCCGAAAGGAAAAAGGGCGCGAAAAACGTCCACACACTGCACCGGCCCTTAAGAGTGCCAGGTCCCCGCTAAGAGCTGTCCTTAGTCCTGGAGGCCTTACCGGGCGGACTCACACTCCTGCGGATCACAGATCAGCCCTGTGTCTCAACTCTTCCGGCGAACACCGTTGTCCCGCCAAGCTGCTGCCTCCGACGCTGTCCAGGAGACACTGCAGCTGAATGAAGGGCTGCCAGCACCAAGGGCTCTCCCCCGATCAGTCAGGGAGGAGAGAACCGGTGATCTCTTGCAAGAGGTAGCAAACTCGATGTCTTGAGTCTGCACCTCTGCCTTGCCCAAGAGCACTCACAGAGTCAGGAAGCAAGAAAGCCTGTAGTCTGCCCTGTAACCCGGAGTGACAGGACCCTCAGTGCTTCTTTTTTTTTTTAATCAGTAATCAAACTGTAAAGTATACGCCAATTATATCAAATCTACTAGCTCCTTATTCATTACTCCAGAGAGCCCTCCCTAGGGCTCGCTATGTCCTCCTGCTGCCTGGAGACTGGTCACACTGGAGTTGGAGTGAAAGGGTGGCAGGCTATATCCAGTGATGTCAGAAGATTGACATACCAGTCTCCAAGCTGCAGGAGGAGATTGACAACCCAGAGGTAGAGGACTGAACTGGAGGAACTATCCATTTCCTTAAACAGCACTTTCTGCTTATACAATGAATTTGAGGTGACTATCTTTAACTGATCTTCCATCATCCTAGATATTGTCTCACAAGATCACACCTTATATCCTACAAATCCACTGATCACCACCTATCCTGACCCCTAGCCCCCAAGATCAATAACAGAAGTGTCCTCATTACCTGATGGTCCCCTGCATTCTTACACACCCCTTACAAGCATTCCTCTCCAATCATAGAGTCAGCCCATCTCTCCCACATATATAATCATTCAAACTGAATTACAGCAGATTAAAACAAATCTAATTATGGTTTATTGCATATCTGATATACGTAGGCACTGGTCTGGCTATCCTAGCCTCAGCAGTGATGTCGACAGAAAAAGATCAACTGTCCATATACAGCTACATTTATCTCAATATATGTAAAACTATGATGTCTTGTTAAGTGTTTTTAGGAGAATTATTCCAGGAGTGGCATTGTTATCATCATGATTGTTACCTTTAACTACTAGGATCTTCATTGCTTCTATCCAGGGTGCTGGGAAGCCCTGTCTTATTAAAGTTATAAGACTGATGTACTCAGCAATAACAAATGCTTATTGTTTAGCAGTTTCTGCTATGTATGTGGGTGGGGCAATACACCCTTACTCTCTTTCCAACCCCCCCATGCAGAGGACAAAGCAGAAGTGGCAAACACTATACTCTCCTTTAACAGTGGTGTAGTGCCACCTTCAATTACATTTACTCTAGCTCCTCTACCCCTGGAAACCAGGAAAGCACTCAAGGCACAGTCTGCTGCTGCTGCAGCAATTCTCAGATCAAGGCAGCATGCTTTGGGAACTCTTATAACTAGACTAGGCCCTGTGGTTAAAGTAGATGCAGGGCTGGCCCATCCATTGTGCAATAATGTTGTTCGCACAGGGCCTCGTGCAAACTCCATTATGGCACACCAGACGGCTTCAGAGGGAGCCGGGGAAGCCCGCGTGAGGCCCCAGCTCCCTCTGTACAGCCACCAGCGTGAAGATCCTTTTCTTTCACGCTGGCGGCTGTTTCTGTGAAGCCACGATTGCTGGGAAAGGTTAAAGGCAATGCCAGAGAGTTTCCCCCTGACTTGCACTCAGTTGGATGAGGAGCCAAGGATCGGGGTTCAAAAAACTTCTAAAAAACACTCAAATACAACAAAAATTTATGCAAAACAATTGTGATGATCAGTCTTAACACATTTATAATCTTCACATGTGTATAATCGCGGTTAACTTCAATTCATATGCAGAAGTAGGTCTCAGTACTCTTGGGCCAGTGTTTACCGTGACTATCTGTAACTCAGTCACAAACACCATTATATATAGCTCATTTCACATCAGCGACCTCTTTTGCATAAAAAACCCCCGGTAACTGGAAAGCCAAGCAAATAAACTTATCTTGCATTCATTGTAGATAAGATGTTTTCGGCAATCCAACCCCGACGCCTCAGACCAAGCGCTTACAAGCGTTTCACGACTCAGATCGCTTCCTCAGGGGGGGATACTACACCAAAACCAAATAAACAACCATCAATATACAAAAATGTGAAATGAGCTATATATAATGGTGTTTGTGACTGAGTTACAGATAGTCACGGTAAACACTGGCCCAAGAGTACTAAGACCTACTTCTGCATATGAATTGAAGTTAACCGCGATTATACACATGTGAAGATTATAAATGTGTTAAGACTGATCATCACAATTGTTTTGCATAAATTTTTGTTGTATTTGAGTGTTTTTTAGAAGTTTTTTGAACCCCGATCCTTTGGCTCCTCATCCAACTGAGTGCAAGTCAGGGGGAAATTCTCTGGCCTGCCCTCTCCTTTCTTCCCGCCCCCTTCCTATCTCAGCCAATCAGAAACTGCAGTAGTAGTTGTTGTCTCCCTCTTCTTTTATTGCCATTTTAAAGAAGCCTATTGCGATACCTATTTTAGAAAGCCTTTATTTAAATTTTATTGGTTTACCAAAACAAATTATATATAATGCTTAATAACAACACAAAGAGGTATGTTTACTAAACCGTCTTAATGTGCGCCTGGCGATAGTGTGCAGGCTGCCATAAAAGGAGTGGGCGTTTCAGTCTTAAAGCAGCAAAACGGGAGTATCGCGCGATAACGCGCGCTACTGCGCACATGATCGTGCGAAACGCCGCTAAGCACGTTACCGCGAGGTAATCTTAAGTAGGCGCACAGACAGCCAAACATAGAAACAGAAGTGTAGCACAATGGTTAATACACTGACTGATGATACAGGGGTCATGAGTTTGATCCCCCAGTGTGCCTAATGCATAAGGCTGGCTGAGGCATCAGCTGTGACATGTAAGTATTGTTTCCTGAGGCATTTGATTTGTATTTTATTTATTGCTGCCAGCAAACACACCCTCACGTGCCGTAACCTAAGGTGCCGCATAAGGCACCCCATAGGGAGCATTATAAAGTGCACTGTCCGCCACGGCACCCTATAAGGCGCTCCATAGGGCACCTTATACAGACTGTAACCATAAGGTGCCTCAGAAGGCGCTTTATAGGGCGCCCTATAAGGCGCCTTATAGGGTGCCTTCTGAGGCACCTTATGGTTACAATACCCTGAGGGTGTTTTGCTGGCAGCACTAATGTACATTAAAAAAAGACAATGCTTTGGACAGCCCTATCAAAGAACCCCTACTGTGGGTTTGAACCCATGACCACAAGTAGTGAAATAACCAGTGGGCTACAGCTCCATAGCTGCTAACAAACCCCTGGCTGGCTGTAGAAGGACTGCATGTCACCACACAGTCTGCTGTGGTCACCAGGATAGGGTTAACCCACCCATACCCATGATGCACTGCACATGCAAATCAGCAGTCTACAGATGATCACAAGATGGGGTATGCACCCCCACAGCATCTCGGCCTGGTAGGGGGAACTGACTGTGTGTGGTACTGGCACAGAGTAGCTACACACCGTCACATTGTGCAGGTACTGCACTCACCCTGAGAGTGAGGTGGGGCGCCCAGCACCAGGTCCGCAGCAGAGATAGGCCATGCTGCAGGTCCCCAGCAGTGCTAAGGTGTGAGATAGGTAGTTTCTGCAGACACACCTTGGATATATCTGTATGTCTCAGTCAGGTGTAGCCCCTATGGACCCCTAGGAGGCTTATGTACCACCACCCTCCTCCTCCAGGGCTGCGGGGGGTAAACAGGTCTCCCACCAACAGATCCACAGTCTACCTCCCTACAATGGTGGCAGTAGAGGGAACCATCAACCCCAGTCCTGCTGGGGAACAGACACCCTACAGGGCAGTCAATGCAGCTCTGTACACATCCAAAACGCAATAGCAGACAGACATTAGGCCTGGATATGCTAAGCTGCCCCCCACCACTATCTGATATTCTCCTGCAGCAAGCCTTCAGCCGCTGCACCCTGCAAGGCGTTCCATCAAGACACATACCAGCTGCAGACAGTCTGCTAGCTAGTCCATAGTGCATGTTCCTGGTGGAAATGCATGCACCCAGAACTGGGATGTCAGCATACACACCAAGCAGATAAGTCAATGACTGGGCCCCAAAAGGGAACCCATAAATATCACATGAGAAATACTAGATAGCACTATGGGGGAGCCTAGCCATGCCGTGGTCACTGCTCAGTCAGGGTGAGAGTGATCTCCCAGCGGAACATGCTGTGGCCACCCTGTCTGTGCAGGTGGTGGCCGGGCACTACAATGTCCCAGCCAGTGCCCTATGCAGATGCATCCTGGCCAGGCCACCCTGTCCGGGCTATACCCATGGTACCTTGCTCCTCATTATGCACATTGGCAGGCCAATACTGGCAACAGTGCTGGCAGTGTGGGCTGTGGAGGGTGTTTGCAGCCACCACACACTGGATAGACAGACACACACTCCCACACCTATGCCAGCATTGTGCTACTATAGAGGTGTTTAGCAGCCCTGGCCACACCAGTCCTGGGCACAGTGTAGGCATGGATACGGTACGCAATACTGTTGGGGGTCACTCCCCAGGGTGGTAAACACTGTCAGAGACCAGACCTGAAGCACACTCCACAGACATCAGAAAGGTTGCTATGATGGAGCTCAATCAGCAAACTGTGCTTAACGTAGGAATTGCTATCTGTCAGTAATCATAGCAAACGTTTGATAGCTGTGTACCGTATTCCCAGGTGTAGGGTAGCATTGCTAAGGTATGCAAGTGCTAGTATTGGGAGATGCACGCAGGGCCCAATGTCCTGCCTCTCCAGGAGGCATTGGCTAATGGAGCCTGTGGGTGTGGGTGTGTCTGCCCCTGTTGGCTGCTGCTTTACGGCAGAGGTTCCCAACTCCAGTCCTGGTGTGCCAAACACTGTTCGGGTTTTCATGCTGTCCCTCATGAATATGCATGAATACATCTGCATACCATGGGGGTGGTGCATAGATATGCAGCACAGGCATCTTTATTAGAGGCAGCATGGAACCTGAATGGTGTTTGGCCCTCCAGGACTGCATTTGGGAGACGCTGCTCTAGGTAATGCGCCTGTCTATGGTGTCTTTGCTCTGTAGGGTAAAATGTAGGTGTTTTGGGCATGTTTACGTCATCTGCAATAAAGGTTCTGTCTGTATTAGCACGTTGTAGTAGTGGGTAAAATATGGGGACTGGGTTGGCAGGCACCATAGCTGGGACTTGAACCTGTGACCTTCTGCCTCCTAACACACTGGTTGTGTGCACTGCACCACCGCGTTGCCACAGAGACAGTGCATTCCCTGGTGATACCATGACTGTCCGGCAGGGCCTGTCTGTTGCAGTGCATGGCACCCACCTACACAGGGCTAGGCCATGGTCTGCTCTGGGCAGCTGCCACTGCCCCCCTCCACCACCAGTACCCCTCTGCCACCATGCTGACATGCCCTTCTGCTGGTGGTGTGCAGTCTCAAGCCATCCAGTGTGCAGGTAGGCGGCTGCCTATGGTGCATGTTCTGGGGTAGGGGTGCCTGCATAGATGTCCACGCTTCCCCCCAACACCGCCTGCCAATGTTCTGTGCCCTTGGAGGTACCTGCTGGGTACTATCCCCTGTGACACTGTGATAAACACTCTCGTGCCCATGTTGGGCCCTCATCAGTTGCTGTCTGGCTGCTGTACAGTTTCAGCATTCCTAAGTGCCACCTAGGCATCTGCCTAGTCCACACTTTGCCCCAGCTGCACCACAGCATGTGCTGCCTGCAGCCCTCTGTATCCCCTTTCCCAGCATCTGTCCAGTTGCCCATTCCGACATGCCCGCCCTGCTGTTGTGGAACATGTGCATGCCATAGGAAACCTGTCCAATGGAGAGGGAAACCCTGATCAGTGCTATTTCACTGTGGGATCATTCACCTTGTATGGGGACGGAGCGTAGACCCTTCCAAAATTCATATCTTTTTTTAGGGGCTTTCTTGGGAGTGTTTTTTGATGTTTCCCATTACTATCACTATTGCTCAGCTTGGTTATGTTTTTTTTACATTTACTTCTGTTCATTTTCAATGTTTATTTGCCCTTTTGTTCCGTGCACATGTATCACACTTATCACTTTTTGTAGGTTTCCCTGGTTTTGCTGTACATTGCTGACGGAAATGGTTTCTTTTCCCTTTAAATCAGCTCTAACGCCAGGGTTTCACTGGCGTTAGTTTTGAGCCTCGGATTTCACAGCGTTGGTGTGCAGGGAGCCTCTCCCCTCCCACTCTCCACCCATTGACCCCTTCTCTCCACCCTCCGGGAGCCTTTCCCCGCCTTCAGCGCGCATTATGGTACCTGTGCACCTTAAAAAGTGCCATCATCACGCGATAAGGTACCTTATCGCGCGATAACATTGCAGAGCGCACGTTAAGACAGTTTAGTAAACATACCCCAAAGTATCCTCTGAATTGGGTACAAGCCTACACTTTATAAAGGGGAGGAAACATGACCTCACATCTTATAACACAATAAAGAAATTTTACAATCAAGTGAGAAAATTACCCCTTCTCACCACTACATAGCACCATATTACATTATTTAGAAAGCCTTTAAAATTGTTCGTTCATTCGATGTGTGTCAAGTAGTGCAAAAGCAGCCTAATGCCTAAAAAACAAGGCCCTTGATGGTCGTAGCTCTGTAAGCACGAGAAGGGTCCCTGCAGAACTGCTGGAGATGTGTTGTGGAGAATGGATGTAAGCATGCTCAATTGTGCATCTCTGATCCTTTGCCGCCGACAATATCCATCTATGTTTTGATCTAGGCCGGCAGGAGGAGATTGGGGCTGTTTTGAACTGCGCGTTTCTGCTTTCACTGCCACAAGGTTCAAAAAGAACGACACACTAGCTCTGGGTGTAGACTGTTACAAACGTATTATGATTTGAAAAGAAAATATCGGTATGTCTTTAAAATATAATTGCATCCACGGAGAAGGGCATTAAACCATTGGGTAGTTGCAAGACGATGGACAGATTCCAGAGCTGAAGTGATTAAACTGATCCAATCAGGATATAGGATTCTTATTCCTCCATTTAAGGTATGCTAGCACTAGAAAAACTATCTTTCCATTTCTTCAAGAAAGGAGAGAAAAAAATGCATCGATGTATGTTGGCGTTTTACATTTTTCGAGAAGCTGTATCAATAGGATAAGTTCAACTAACATGATAATTCTTGATATGAAGAAGATGAAGTCTAAAGGGCACAAGGACCAAATTAATACTAAAACCAATTTGTTATAATGTAAAATATTCCTAGTTCTTAAAGTTCAATGTACCTGTTCTGTTTGTTATAATGTAAACCGCTGCTGATCCTTGGAAGCAGCGGTATATAAAAGTTGTCCAAATAAATACTAGTCACAATACGCGCAATAAGCTAGTACCATTGGAAGGTATTACCTTCTATTAGTTTGTTAACCTTTACTTCTTATAGAAGGGGGCAGATTCCCTAGGCCTGCCTCTAAGAGCGTCTAGGACCAGTGCCCAGCTCCCTTCAATTTCACGCAACTTCAACCGTCTAATAAGTCCGCTCCTCCCCTTTTATCCACGCCGTGAACTCCGACCCGACGGCGGTACGTCAGCCTCCCTTCCCCCTCTACAGGCCGTTTCCGGTGTGGCTCGGGATGTGGCGCCGCTGACGTCATTTCGATCGCGTTGGAGCTGCGGCCGGAGCTGAGCGTGACGTGGCAGCGAGTGCTGCAACTCGTTCACAAGCCGCTCGCAGGTAGCATTGACCCACACGGCCCTGCGGCATCCTGTCTCCGTAGCCGGCGCTCGGAAGCCTACCTAGAGGAGTTGCTTCGCCCCCTTCCCCCTCTTTCTTTTTTTTGTTTTGTATTTTGTCCCGAGTTCCGCTGCCGCCATGGGCCTGACGATCTCGTCCATATTCTCTAGGCTCTTCGGCAAGAAGCAGATGCGGATCCTGATGGGTGAGTGAGGGGCGGGCATCCTCCGACGGTCCTGCGGGCTCTTTCTTTCGCAGGAAAGCCATGCTTTGTTCCCCTGTGTTTTTGCCATAGCAGGACGTGCTCGTGTGGCTTCCGCTGCTGCACGGACACTTTGGGAGACCCGGGCCCTCCCTTGTGTTTACGGCTTTTTGACATTCCCCTGCCCTTCGTAGAAAGGGGCTATACTCTTGTCACCCGTAGACTGGGGGAGGGGCGGCTCTGCTCTGCTCTGCTTTTTCTTTTCATAGTCATAGAGGGAGCTCTTGCTGTCGTGTAAGCCCTCTGCCCCCATCCTGGTGGCGGCCCCCCTTTTTACCAATAGAAGGGTTCGACTTAAACCAGTAAGGGATGCTGTTGATGAGAATGGTTTCAGCAGAATTATGGCTGCCTCTCGTCTTATTTCCTAAAAAAAATAATGTGATATTGAAATAACTCTTCCCGAGCTGGGGTTCTTGATTTTTGCCCCGTCTCGACTTCTAGTCTTCTACCCTTCGAAGTAGTATGGAGGCTCCCCTGCCATGTCTCTTGTTTCTGATGCTTATGTGAATGTGGGAGTTCAGTACTTTAAAAAAATCTGGCTGCCTTCCCTGAAAGAAGAATAATCTCACTTATAACAAGTGAACTAAATCACAAATCTTAGATGAAGGCTAGCCAATAAATCCATAAAAACACAGGTACATATGTGGGTTGAAAAGGTTTAGGGTTTTTGGTTAATCTATAAAGAAGTTCACCTGCCTTGGGCTGGGAGAAAAGTCTTAGTAAGTCAAGCCTATGTCCACAGAGGCAGAAGCTTTATGAATTCTGCCATCAGGGCCAGTTTAAGAGGTGAGTCAGCAAGGCACTGACTTGGGTGCACAGGACGTCTTGCAGCCAGTGGCCACCTCTTCCTACCCCTTGCTGCTGTTACTGCTACATCCAATTTAAAACAGCTACCGGAGCTTTTTACTTTGTTCTCATGGCTGTACTATGGTGAAGCCACTGGCACCTCGGCATTTTCAGAACATTGCAACAAGCACTTACTAGCAATACAGGCAGCTGAAGGCTTTCTGCTACCTTAGACAGAAACCCCATCTCTCTGCCCTGGCTGCTGCTGCCCCCTGCCGCTGCCACTGATCCTGTCTCAGGAGGTGGGCAGCGGTGGCTTTTTGCCCCTGCTTTTGGAAATACTGCTGCCTCGCCATCAAATGGAATCAGTGGCAGCTGGGGGGGGGGCATGGCATGGCATGGCATGGCAACTTATGTGTGCAGCTACCCACCCAGACTGCTGCCTAGTGAACTAGCAAGAAGCAAAATTTTCAAAAACTATACAGATAATGGGCCATTTCAGTTGCTAAACAGCTAGATATCCATATATTTGTGGACCATGTTAAAGGAGAGATGAGGCTAGGCAATAGAATTATCCAGATAATGGCAATATTCAAACTAAATGGATCATGCTGGTATCATTGCTGTATTATCTGTATATTCAGTGCTGCTACTACCTATACGAATGGTGACATTGAATATACAGATTAAAGTTAGACAGCAGTGCTTAAGCCAGTGACACTGCTGAAAGTTTACCTCTTTGTACTTCACCATTGACCCCATGGGTGAGGGGCACAAAAGCAAAAGTTGGCTTGGGACGCCACAACACCTTGAGCTGGCCCTCTATGCCATATCATTTTGATAAGTTAGAACTTTGATTTTAAGATTTTCTTCTTTTTTGTTTTATGGACATTTTTATTCACATATGGATTGCATTTTGGCCCCCTTGTTATACACTAAATCTTATGGTATTTCAAGAATGTAATAGATTGCAAAGACATCTTAGGACCATTTCTGCTAAAGGGCATTATCTACTACTGCTGGGTACTATTTTCACATTAGCCCTGTGGTAGCCGCTAACATGGGCAAAATGCAGTTAATCCGGGCACTTTTCTGCAATATCTGCATTTTGTGCATTGTAGTAGGGAGGGTGGGGAGTAGGCGATCTGATTGTTGGCAGCCATTGCATGAATTCTTTGTGTGATGGCTGCCCAAATTGGGCCCCATTGTGGCTGCAGGTAATGCTGGCTGAAGAGAGTCTCCATGGTAACTTCAAAACCTCTGCTGTATTTGCAGGGAGAAAGCTGGGAGTACCCTCTGCAGATATTGTGGAGGTTTGGGAATTACCATGGGCCTTTTCTATTGCTGCAAAAGGCTACCATGGTTTAGCAGATTATACCCCTTAGAGCAGTGTTCCCCAACCCCCGGGCCGCGGACCGGTACCGGTCCGTGGATCAAACGGTACCGGGCCGCCCGAGGAACTTTAAATAATTTCACTGTGGGTCCTCCCGCCTCCTGATTGGCCGAAAGGCAAACCCCGTGCCATTGGTCGAGGAGGAGGCGCCGCGGGAGGACTGAGGACAAATTAGTAAAAATGAGTATGAAACAGACATCATTAGAAAGTTTTCATGGGAAGAAAAAAAGGCCCAGTGAACAGACAGAAGAAGAGCCTTCAACATCAAAGAAATATGCAACCTTTAACAGACAATACCATGAGTCCTATTTGAAATATGGATTTATCGGGACAGGTGATTCCCACGCACCAAAACCAATCTGCATAGTTTGCGGTGAGAAGCTCTCTAATGAGGCAATGAAACCTTCAAAACTGCTTCGCCACTTGACCGCCAAGCACCCTGGCATAAAAGACAAGCCCCTGGAGTATTTTGAAAGAAAAAAACGGGAGCACGAAGCACAGAAGAAATTTATGAGGGCCACCACATCAATAAAGGAGAATGCACTGAGAGCATCATATTTGGTGGCTAACCGCATTGCTAAGGCTAAAAAGCCATTTACTATCGGTGAAGAATTGATCTTGCCCTCCACTAAAGACATTTGCCGTGAACTTCTAGGAGAGGCTGCTGTGGAAAAGGTAGCACATGTGCCTTTGTCAGCTAGCACTGTGACTAGGCGCATTGAGGAAATAGCCGGAGACATTGATGCACAATTGTTGGAGAGGATTAATACATCACCGTGGTATGCAGTCCAGGTTGATGAATCTACAGATATCGACAACAAGGCACTACTACTTGTTTATGTGCGATATCTGTATCAGGAGGATGTGCATGAGGATTTGTTATGTGCACTATCTTTGCCAACCAACACCACAGGAGCAGAACTGTTCAAGTCACTGGATGGTTATATATCAGGAAAACTGAAATGGTCCTTTTGTGTCAGCATATGCACAGACAGAGCTGCTGCCATGACCGGATGACTGTCTGGTTTAACTGCTCGGATTAAGGAGGTTGCACCTGAGAGTGAATCTACGCATTGTATCATTCACAGGGAAATGCTGGCAAGCGGAAAAATGTCACCGGAATTTAACAGCGTATTGAGTGATGTCGTTAAAGTTATTAACCACATTAAAGCACACGCACTTAACTCGCGCCTGTTTGAGCAGCTTTGTGAGGAGATGGACGCAGAGTACAGATGCCTTCTCTTATACACAGAAATAAGATGGTTATCCAGAGGAAAATCGCTAACCAGAGTATTTGAATTACGAGAGCCATTGCAAAGATTTCTCTCAGAAAAGAAGTCACCGCTGGCAGCACATTTCAGTGACAAGGTATGGGTCGCAAAACTGGCTTACCTGTGTGACATATTCAGCCTGCTCAATGAACTCAATCTGGGCCTTCAGGGGAAAATGACAACTGTTTTCAAGTTGTCAGACAAAGTAGCTGCATTTAAAGCCAAACTGGAGTTGTGGGGACGGCGCGTGAACAGAGGCATTTTGGACATGTTTCAGACATTAGCGGGGATTTTAGGCGAGACTGAGCTTGAACATTCATTCTGCCAGTTGGTGCACGATCACCTGTCTTTGCTTTTAAAAGAGTTTGAGCGCTACTTCCCAACCACAAAAGACCCACGAACTGGTAAGGAATGGATCCGCGACCCATTTGCCAACAAATCAGGCGAATCTAGCATGTCTATGCAAGAAGAAGAACAACTGCTGGAGATTGCAAATGACGGTGGCCTTAAAACTACATTCGAGACAACAACTCTACCGGTGTTCTGGATTAAAGTCATGGCGGAATATCCTGAGATTGCCACCACAGCACTTAAATCCCTATTACCATTTCCGACAACCTATCTGTGTGAAGCGGGGTTTTCTGCAGTGACAGCAACCAAAACAAAACAACGGAATAAACTGGACATAAGCAACACACTTCGGGTGTCATTGTCTCCTATTACCCCCAGATGGAACCGTCTCGTTGCAAAGAAACAAGCTCAGGGTTCTCATTGATTTGGAATTCTAGTGAGTTAAATAAAATAAATCACTTTATATTCATTTTTTGGTGTAGCTGTATTTTATTTTGAAGGCATGTTTAAATACAATTAAATTAAAATTATTAAATTAAAACAAGCGGGCCACGGAAAAATTATCAAACGTTTACCGGTCCGCGGCGATAAAAAGGTTGGGGAGCACTGCCTTAGAGTACCCAGTACCAGGTTCTGTAATCAAGGGCCTAGTGTACTAAAAGTTTTATTCCTCGATACACAAAACCACTTGTCATATCTGACCCTAGAGCTTTTCTTATCTTATAACAGTTGCAGAGTTTTAGAACCTTGCCCAGGAAACATTCCTTTTTATCAGCAGCTTCCATACGAGACACTGTGCTGTGAAGATTTACTCATGTTTTTATGTGTACTAAACTAAATATTTCAGACTACCTTTTTCCAGCAGATTATATCAGGATGGCAAGCTAAAACTTATTGCATCTTTGTGCTAATTTCACTTTTACCACCCCATTCCAAGCATAGAAACATATACATAGGAAATGATGGCAGATAAAGACCCTATGGCCTATCTGATCTGGCCATCCATAAGAGCTATTAAGTTCTACATCCCTTCCTCTACGTCGTATGCTTTGTGTTTATCTATGCTTGTTTGAATTCAGATATAGTTCTTGTGTCCACCGCCTCCACTGGGAGACTGTTTCATGCGCCCACCATTCTTTCATTTGAAAAAAAATTCCTCAGATTACTGTCTTCTATCACCTTCATCTTATGATCCCTCATTCCAGAGCTTCCTTTCAACTGGAAAAGGGTCAACTCATGCATTTATTCCATGGAGGTATTTAAATGTCTATGGGATTGCTTCTCTTCCCAAGTGTAGATACTGAGATCTTTAAGCCTATCCCCATATGCCTTATGACAAAGATCATTAACCATTTTATTAGCTGCCCTCTGGACCAAATCCATCCTGTTAATTTCCTTTTGAAGGGTCAGTCACCAGAATTGTATACTTTATTTATTGGTAAGTTGCTCTTTAGAAAGCATTTAGCTTTGGTATGGTTTAATGGATATGAGATACATACAGTATTGAAAATTATAGTTCAAGACTTTCTTGGTTTTCATTAAATCTCTTTGAAAGCATCTTGCCTAAACATTCTACCCAGTTTTTGGCACTGGCAGACTAATCGTTGGTCTAGTCATGTGTAGGGCGGCAGTTTTAATTAGACACTTCATTATTTGCAGCATTCTGTATTGTCCTTGCATTGTGTAGAAGACAATCATCTCGTCTCTCTCTCTCTCTCTCTCTTATATATATAAAATATATACACACACATACAATTCTCTCTCTCTTATATAAAATATACACACACACATACAATTTACAAAGCTAACTAAGACAGTTTTCACAGCAATACTTCTGCTACAGGTCTGCCCCCCTGCATTTCCTATGCCTGACAGAGGTGGAAATACATTAATTCTCACAATATATGCATGGTAGGCTACATTTGGTATCTACCATATTCTAAGTTTATTAGAGGAGTAAGTATTGTAAATTTTAAGCCTTCGTGATTTGTTGTCTTCATATTATTTAGATTTGCCTATTCAGCTGTTTTTGGTAAAATAAGGAGTGTATGTGTTGATTGACTGTACAAATTGTGAGTTAGTTACTGTGATGCTGTTCTAAAACAAAAATGAGCCCCTAAGTTAACTACTTTCATTGCCTGACTTAGGGTCTGCTTTTGACTTGCATTTAGGGATCTGAATTAGGACCTGAGCTGTTTCCCCAGACATGACCTTGTCCCTGCCACTGCTCATTTTTTTAGATGCCTAGTAAAAATAAATGCCTAATTGGCAGAGGGTAATTTGCATTTAGGAAGATCTAGATATCTAATTGCTGACAGACTTTCAAAAGAAAAAGACAAAGTACATTGCATTGATGTGTAGTTTATTTTAGTGAAAACCTTTGTGCACGGAGTTTCCAAAACACATTAATATGCTGCTGTGTATGATTTGCATTGAAGCAATTTATCACTAATGCATTTTAAATAAAATTTTGCATATGGAGGACTATGAACAAATGACTACTGGGAGGGTTGAAATATTTACAAATACTTCATACAAAGAGCTTCATGTGAAAGCCCTAAAATTTTTGCAGTTTTTGGAAATTTTGTTTTTCAACATTAAAACATACTTGTGAAAAATTTTTACACTTGCGTACATCAACTTCTAAGTTAGGTGCCTAGCTGTTCCTTTATTTTTAAAGGAGTTAGTTTGGGGAAAAGGTCAAGTGAGGAAATGGAAAAGAGATTTTTACATATTTGTGTATTAGAGCAATATTTGAGCTTTTTAGCTGTTAGTAATGCGATAGCCCTTAGTCCTGTGTGCTAACATGGATCAACTCATTTACTGCAAACCTCATTTTAAAAAGGTTCCAGGGGAGATCCGGGAAACTACAGACCGGTGAGCCTGACGTCAGTACCGGGAAAAATGGTTGAAACCATCATAAAGAAAAAAATTACTCAACATATAGATAGTAATGGCTTAATGGGAGACAGCCAACATGGCTTTAGACAAGGAAGATCTTGCCTTACTAATCTGTTATGTTTTTTTGAAGGTGTGAATAAACAGGTAGACAAAGGTGAGTCGGTTGATATAGTGTATCTGGACTTTCAGAAATCCTTTGACAAGGTCCCTCATCAGAGACTTTGGAAAAACTAAAAAGTCATGGGATAGGAGGCAGTGTACTATTGTGGATCAGGAACTGGTTAAAATATAGAAAGCAGAGGGTAGGGCTAAATGGCCAATTTTCCCAATGGAAAAAGGTGAATAGTGGAGTACCGCAGGGATCTGTGTTGGGTTCGTTGCTTTTTGACATATTCATAAATGACCTGGAAAAGGGAATAACGAGTGAGGTTATCAGATTTGCAGATGACACAAAACTATTTAAAGTTGTTAAAACCCAAGAGGATTGAGGAAAATTGCAAGAGGATCTTGATAAATTGGAAGACGGCATCCAAATGGCAGATTAAATTTAATGTGGACAAGTGCAAAGTTTTGCACCTAGAAAAGAACAACCCAAACTATGGTTGCACGATGCAAGGTTCTACATTGGGAACCACCACCCAGGGAAAAAGATTTAGGCGGCGTCGTGGATAACATGTTAAAACCCTCCACCCAGTATGCAGCGGTGGCCAAGAGAGCAAATAGAATGCTAAGTATCATAAGGAAAGGAATGGAAAATAAAACAAAGGATATTATAATGCCTCGGTATCATTCCATGGTGTGACCGCACCTTGAATATTGTGTGCAATTCTGGTCATCGTAGCTTAAAAAGGATATAGCGTTATTAGAAAAGGTACAGAGAAGAGCCACCAAAATGGTAAAGGGGATGGAAGGGTACTCCTGTGAAGAGAGGCCTAAAAAGGTTAGGGCTCTTCAACCTGGAAAAGAGATGGCTGAGGGGAGATATGATAGAGGTCTATAAATTAATGAATGGAGTGGAACGGGTAACCGTAAATCAATTGTTCATGCCATCAAAATATAGAAAGACTAGGGGATATGCAATGAAGCTACAGGGTAACCTATTTAAGACTAATAAGAGAAAATATTTTTTCCCTCAACGTGTAAACTCTGGAATTTGTTATCGGAGGATGTTGTAAAAGCTGTTAATGTAGCTGGGTTTAAAAAATGGTTTGGACAAGTTCCTGGAGGAAAGGTCCATAAACCATTGGTTGCGATGAGGTGGGGGAGGGTGAAGGAGTGCCTCATGTGCAGTTAAATTCCTCCACACTAGATATTTCTGACTTCCTTGAGTCTGCTACAGATGATATTCCTTCACGCGCTACCTTATTAGTTACCTTTTGTTCAGAATTAGATAAAGGGAGGATCCTACGTGCTTATTTTAAGAAAAAAGCTGAGAAATTTTGTGGTCAGCCTATACAGATTTTCCCGGATGTTTCCAGAGCCACTCAGGCACGTTGGAGGGCTTTTTTGGGCCCGCGCGTCTTGGCCCTGGGGGCTATATTTTATTTGAAATTTCCATGTAAGTGTCATATAATGTTTCAGGGGAAACGGTATGTATTTCTCGAGGTTGCTCAGCTGTTAGATTTTCTTGCTGATAAGACTTGATGGATAAGATCTGGGGGTGGGATATTTGGTTTCTTGACTGGTTTAATGGAGTTTAGGTTGTATTTAGGAACCATTTTCTTTTCTTTTTATCTGCACATGCTTCCTTGATGTGGTCTTGTTCTATGGCGGTATGATACCTTATGTCAAGCTAATAGGGTATTGTATTGATATTTTTCTTCTGTTATTGTTGAAATCATAATTTAAAAAAAGGGACCCAGGATATCACTGCTTGACCCAATACAAGCTTTGAGGAACCTGTGTCTTTTGGGGAGACTGCTAGGTACTTATGATCTAGATTGGCCATTGTTGGAAACAGGATGCTAGGCTTGATGGACCTTGGTCTGACCCAATATGGCATTTCTTATTTTCTCATTTTATTCATTGGGACTTATTTACTAATGAAGAGCGTTAATGGTGTTGGCATGTGCTAATGTGTTCAGTTAATCTAGCAGTTTTCTTTTTTGATATCATAAAGAAATATCTCTGATGTATGTACTTTAAAACAAAATTATGTTGACATTGTCCTGCATTGTAGTAGTAGTAGGTACAGTTGTGATCAACATTATTGGCACCCTTGCATTTTAGGTATGCTTTGTACAATATCTTGAGAAATAAGTGGTAATATTCCAACTGTATTTCATAATATTTTAGTAGTATGTTCAAAGGTATACAACAACAAAAAATGATGTCTGTGCAACATAAACGTGGTAATTTCTGAGAAAAACAAAATATGACCTGGCTAGAATTAATGGCACCCTTCATTAATATTTGGTTGCACAACCCTTGGCAGTGATGACAGCCTCCGAATGTTTCTTGTAGCCATCTAGAATTTTCATATATCTGCTGGTAGTTTCTCCCACTCTTCAATTACGATTTGTTCCAGCTCATGAATGTTTCCAGGATTCCCTTTTATCAATGGCAGATTTTGGCTCTTTCCAGAAGTTCTTGATTGGCTTGAGATCAGGATTTGTTGCTGGCCAGTTTAAAACTGTCCACTTTTTTCCTTTTTAACCTTTTCTTTTGTACTTTTGGATGTATGTTCTGGGTCATTGTCCTGCTGGAGGACAGAGACCTAGCTTTCTGACACTAGATAGCGCGTTTCACTAAATACCTTGGTAGTCCTCTAACTTCACAATTCCTTTAATACATTCCAGGACTCCAGTTTCTGAGTCAGCAAAACAGCCCCACAACATTATGGGACCTCCACCATATTTAACTGTAGGAAGGGTGTCTCTTTATTTTTTTTTCCTTTATAAGCTTCATTTCTTCACATGTAAATGTATCGCTGGCCTGCATTGGCAAAGAGCTCAGGTTTGGTTTCATCTGGCTGCAGAAACATTTCTCAGGTTTGTGGTTTCTCAAGGTAGGTTTGGGCTAAGATCAGGCTTACCTTTTTATGTCTGTCTTTGAGCAGTGGACTCCTCCTTGTCCTTTGCCCATGAAGTCCTTCTTTTGTTCAGTGCGCGCAGCATATGGTGCGGGTTGAAACCACCACTTCAGATTGCTCCAGGTCAGCCTTAAGCTCTTTGAATGTTGTATGTGATGGTTTTCCCACAGTTCACACTAACCTTTGAAGACTCTTGAATTAATTTTCCTCTTCTCACCAGGTCCTGGGAGGTTCTTGAGAGTTCAATGAGCAGAAAACGTCTTAACACTGTGAACTGTAGACACGTGAATCCCAAGGTCTTTGGAGATGGCCCTGTACCCATTTGATGTTTGGTAATAATGGTTTTTCTGATGGTCTCAGGCAGCTCTCTTGTCTTCACCATTGTGGATATGGCAAATTCCGGTCCTGGAGGGCCACAGACCAGTCAGGTTTTCATGATGTCCCTAATGAATATTCATGGACCTATTTCCATACAAAGGAAGGCAGTGGATGCAAATAGATCTCATGAATATTCATTAGGGACATCATGAAAACCTGACTGGTCTGCGGCCCTTCAGGACCGGAATTTCCCACATTCACAATGCCCACCCCTGCATTAGAATCATCGTTTATTAGTTGATTCAAGTCATGTGAGTACTGACAGTTGATTAGAGTGGGAATGTAGTTCTTCAAACATTCAGGTCACACATTTCACATACAAGCATGAATCCATACTACTATATCACAATTCTCATTGTAGAGGAGCAGCGTTTTTGATCGGTGGTGGTTTTGGTTTTGCGGTGTGTGTTTATCTCCCACAGCTATGCCGCTACTTTCCTTTGCGATGAAAATTAATATAGCAGCATGGGTTCATGCTGACATGTGAAATGTGTGACCTGAATGTCTCGCCTTTGTTTCACGGCTGCTCCCTGATGAAACTCGTACATGAGTGAAACGCTTTGGTGTCATAAATAGCTGTATGAGCTGAGCCATATATACATTGAGATAAGCAGTGACATATTTTTAGAGATTATATTGCATATGTTTTGAAGATATTTTGTTGCCAAGTGGAATTTTAAGTGAAGCTATATAAAGAAATATTGCACGCTTTTTGAAGATTTTTTTGTGTGTGTGGGGGGGGGGAATGGATTTTCTGTATTTTCATATTACATTCTCAGTTTTTATATTACATGCTGTATTGTGTGTTTGAATAATCATGTCCTGGCAATATCCCAGTTTATGTACTTTCCTTTTTTTCAGTTGGTCTTGTTTTATTTGATCTTTTTATGTGTCAAATGTGTGCATATATAGTCCATAGCCATTCCACTGGCCACTTTTTTTCATGAGATATTGGACATTAAGGGGTTGAACTACAGGGGTGCCAATAATGTTGACCACAACTGTATGTAGCATATTTATTGCATGCATATTAGTTGTTTTTCGTAAACGTTTGTACAGTTGTTTTGGAATTGTGGAAAACATACCTTTTATAATCAAAATACACATAGTTTAATCAAAACTAAATTTTCTTTAAAATTTGCTGAAGTTCAGTCTCGGGCAATTTTGAAATGGATCCTTGAAGGGGCGATATGATTCAGACCTTTAAATACTTAAAGAGAAATGATGAACAAACCTCTTCCAAAGACGGGGAAGCCGTAAAACTAGAGGGCATAACAGGAAGCTGCAAGGTGGTAAATTGAAAGGCAATGTCAGGAAATATTTTTTCACTGAAAGGGTGGTGGATGTTTGGAATGCCCTCCCGATGGAAGTGGTGGGGGCAAACACGGTGACTGAATTCAAGAAGGCATGGGACAAACACAGTGGATCCCTTTACAGCAACAGGATAAAAACAAGATTATGGTACCATCTAACTTCTGAACTATATAACATCTCAACAAATAGGGGTGTCCTACATGGAGTGGTGGGTTTACCCCTAAACAAAGACATTGGGGGGGTGGCCTGCACAGAGTGACAGGTGCACCTACTCTTGCCATCTTGCTGGGCAGACTAGATGGACCATGCTGGTCTTTATCTGCCGTCATTTACTATGTTACTTTGTAGTGAAATGTTTATAATGGTAATGTGCCAGAACCCATAACTAGAATTGTTTGATATACGATAGTTATACTTTTTTTTGCTTACCATCATTGTCAGCTAGCATTGCATATATCCATTCAAATATCTTTTTATAGGAATACAATGACATTGATATATCTTGAGTACTTTTTTATTTATTTATTTATTTACATTCTCTTATATACCGCGCTATTCTGCATCAGTGCGGTTTACATTGAACAAACTGAAATTACATTGAACAGGGCATTATAACTTGGAGATAACTATTTTACAGGGAACATGGGCTATGGAGGGTTAAGTGGCTTGCCCAAGACCACAAGGAGCATCTGTGGGACTAGAAACCCCGGTCCTTCCAGCCGAAGGTTGCTGTCCTCTAGTGGGATTTGAACCCCTGACCTTCCGGCCTGAAGTACCTTGCCCCAACCACTAGGCCACTCCTCCACTCTTTGATTTAAATTGACTTTCTTAAAATTTGACGCAACATTCTAAACACACCACAGCCCAAAAACCTGCAGTCACAGGACTGAGATTTGGTCCGTATTAGTCTAGGGCTCCTGCCTGGGGCTGATGAGTTTCATGTGTGTACTCTAGGGTAGCACAATGTCTTGTTTGCTCCTCTACTCCTCCCACTCAGTCAACAAGCGAACTATCCGGCCAACCAACTTCTGCCCCCAGCTGCTGCTTCTGATTTCTTTTTTACATTTTTGACATATAATGTTCTTTCTTATATGCACTCTGCATAAATCATGTAAAATATAAGCATTCATTCACATTGGACATTTCCAAACCAACCAATGAAAAGCTTGATGTCAAACTTAGTAGTAAAGATGAAAACCATAAAATTATGAAGAGAAGTATCTGTACCAAGCAACTTCTCTCATGCAATTGAGACCCAAGAAAATGTGACCTAAAGAAATAGTCCTGATTGTTTGGGTGTCACTGGCATGATTTTAAAATCTCCCAAGCTTACTTGGGTATGGTGCTTGTATACGTTCCAGAAGGAAAGTGGCACTATAAAAATACTAAGACCACTAGCAGGATAGAGAGCAGATGGGAGGTGGAGAATTAGGAGAAAATCTATATTCGGGGGAGGAAGGGTGGCATTCCCATCCCTACTCCTGGATCTGCAACTTCTCTCACCTTCATACACATGCTCCCTCCTGTATTCCCCACAAGATTGCAAGGCTGGTCTGTTCTCCCTTCCTATTATCTAGCCTGCCTAAATACAGCCTGCAAACAAGTTCCTTTAGCCAGTCAGCTTCCCAGCCCCTCTCAGCCAGCCTGTCTTACCTCTTCCTCTATTAGCAAGCTGGTCCCTACAAACTGTGCTGCTTCTGCAATTTTTCTTGCATTGATCCCAGAACAGCTGCTGCTAGCATCAGAGCTGTGTGAGTTACAACCACACAAGTGCTTCTATCTTTGTGCATTCCCAGTCTCGCAAGATCAGCACAGGAATATGGGCACTCAAGTGATTCAAACTTGCAGAGAGCTGTTTGGTACTGGTAGCGACCATTTTTTAAACGGTGCAAAATGATATGAGTCTGCAGCAGTGGTGTCTCTAAACAGAAAAGATTTTTTGTGGGGAAAGGTGGTGAGCTAAAGTAACATTTTCACACACAGCCACTCCTCCCCCAACAGCACAGCCCCCTCTCTCTAACAACTATGAAGGGCTTCCAGTATGAAAAAGAAACCCCCAGGTAGTTTCAGCCATTAGTAAAACTATCATTCAGAATGTTTGGTAGCATCATTCGGCTAATTCTCCTATATAGGCATGAAAGCTGTAGCCTATAGGATGGGACAGACTCTTAATATAAATGCTGCACTTCCCAGTTTTCTGACACGCTACATCCATAAAAATTCCCACAGCACTGGGTGAAAAACAGAACTACGCAGTTTCTTCTTAAATACTGCCCAAATAATTATGATCTAATAAAATTCTGGTGTAACGTCCTCCACTGTAAGGTGGTTAATTATTCCAGGCTTTGATACATTAACTTGGTGTGTAGAATGCAGCTTCCCGAGACTCAGAAGCTGTATAACAAACCTGCCATAGCAGTGTGTATTCCTCCTGGAGTTCTGCCCACCAAATTCTGTGTAAGAAGGTTTGAATAATGCAAAATTCAGCATGCTCTGTCTATTTGAGAGAGCATTTTCTCCAAAATCAATTAAAAAATTAATTCTGGTGTTACCTCAGTAACAGCAGTATAACATTGTGTAACAGCAGTGTAACATTGTGCTACAGCAACAGAGCTGTAGCACAATGGTTACAACACTGACTGATGGTACAGGGGTCATGGGTTCGATTCCCCAGTGGGCCTAATGTATAAGGCTGGCTGAGGCAGCACCCTTTACATTTAATCAAACTCTGGAATTTGTTACCGGAGGATGTAGTAAAGGCTGTTAGTGTAGCTGGGTTTAAAAAAGGTTTGGACAAGTTCCTGGAGGAAAGGTCCATAAACCATTATTAAGAAGGGACCCAGGATATCAATGCTTGAACCAATACAAGCATTGTGGAACCTGTGTCTCTTGGGGAAACTGCTAGGTACATATGACCTAGATTGGCCACTGTTGGAAACAGAATACTGGGCTTGATGGACCTTGGTCTGACCCAGTATGGCATATCTTATCCTTCCACTGCCAGATACATTCTTTCTGGCACAGTTATTTTATTTCACCTTCAGAAGCTATGTAGCAAATCTGCCATTATGGCACTAGCTCCCACGATGCGGATCATATATACGAGGGCCGTTTTTTTTTCAACCTCCGATCGCTCCGTGCAGACGCTACGCGGGCAGCAGAAAGCGGGCATGCGCTGTAGGCGACTGCGCAGCTCTTGCACTACACACTCCGCCATTGTTGACATTCAGGCGTCAGTCGGCGTTGTGCTACAGCCACGTAAACATGTCCACCATGATTGATGCTCCCTCCAAGTGTGAATTGCGAAGTGTGATTCGTTTTCTACAGGCTGAAGGCCATAGTGCTGCAGAAATCCATCGGAGAATGAGTCGTGTGTATGGGGAAAACTTCATGAGTGATGGTGTTGGGCCAAGGACGCAAATCTGTCATTTCAGATGACCTGGTGCAACGAGTTGACAGAATGGTTAAAGAAAACCGCAGATTCACCATTACTGCTTTGTCTACGGAATTTCCAGAGGTTTCAAGGTCTGTTTTGTACTCTATTGTTACTGAACGGTTAGGCTACAAAAAACTTTGTGCACGTTGGGTCCCAAAAATGTTGACGGAAGGCCACAAAAGCGCTTTCAAACCAATGAGGACCTTCAAACCAACGTCAAGGACTACTTGAATTCATTGGCGGCAACTTTCTTTGCAGAGGGTATTGAAAAGCTTGTCCACAGATATGACAAATGTCTCAATCTCTTCGGTGATTATGTCGAAAAGTAACCGTAAGTGTACCAATCTTTTGGTAATAAAATTATTGTTTTATATGAACTTGTCTTTTATTTATAGCCTATCGGAGGTTGAAAAAAAAAACGGCCCTCATATATATGAAGTTGGCCCTAGGGCACTAGTGTAGCTCAGATTGTATAGCAGTCCAGCTTGTTTTGTTTTTCAATCCCTACACTGAAAATATATATTAGCAGAATCCCCCTGTCACACATGCAGAGCACCACCCTTTCCTAATACAGAGTAGCTAAATGGATAGAAAAGGTGAAAGCAAAAGCTAGAAGGATGCTTGCGTGCATAGGAAGGGGAATGGCCAGTAGAAGAAAGGAGGTGATAGTGCCCCTGTATAAGTCTTTGGTGCAACCTCATTTGGAGTATTGTGTGCAATTTTGGAGACCGCACCTTCAAAAGGATATAAACAGGCTGGAGTCGGTACAGAGGGTGGCTACTAAAATGGTTAGTGGTCTTCATTGTAAAGCATATGAGGACAGACTTAAGGATCTTAAGATGTATACTTCAGAGGAAAGGCATGATAGAGGTGATATGATTGAGACGCTTAAATACCTCTGTGGCATAAATGTTCAGGGGGAGAGCCTCAGTTGAAAGCAAGTTCTGCTACAAGGGGAAAGGGGATAGATTCAGGAGTGATATGCGGAAATATTTATTTACGGAAAGAGTGGTGGATCCATGGAATAGTCTCCCAATGGAGGTGGTAGAGATGAGGACAGTAACTGAATTCAAAGAAGCATGGGACAAACACAGAGGATCTCTAAAGGAAAAAAAGGGGATGGTTGTAGTGGTTGATAAGGAAGGGCAGACTAGATAAGCCATGTGGTCTTTTTGTGCTGTTTCTATGGAGGTATATTTACTAACATGGGGCCTAATTACTAATAGTCTGGGTTACAATTAGTAACTGAAACAGACATGCTGTAATGGAAACTCCTGAGAAGCCCAGACTGTGCTTGCAGTCCTACAGAAAAGAAAAACTGAAATGTTTCTCTCCTGCCTCTTATATCTCTCCCTATTCTCTGTATTTATTTCCTCCTCGACCTTCATCTGTCTTCCCCTGTTGTACTGTTACTACTCATCCCCTTTCTTCTCACTCTTCTGTTCCGCTTCTTATTACCTTTTCACCTCCTCAAAAGACCTGTCTTTCTTTTGCCTCTCAACCCTCCCCAGCCCTTCCAGGTTCTTCATACCTTCTCTTCACCGCCTTCCCTAACACCTCCCCGTATACATTCCCCATCTAGTACCCATATTCCTGTTTGTGCTTTTTGACACTTTTTCCCAATTCTCTCACCTCCACCTTGTGGGGGAAGTAGGGTGCAAAGTGGTAATCAGACAGCTATAGGTAAAACTAGGCAATACAAAATCTACCCCATTTACTCAGTCTCAAGGAGTTCCACAAGGTTCCATCCTTTTACCACTATTATTCAACATTTTCCTCCAGCCACTTTGCTCCATCATGAAAGCAGTGAACATACTTTTATCACATTTACACCGCTGATGTTATGATTTATACACCACAGCCAGTCTAGATATCACACCCATAATAAGTTGTTTCTCCCTAGTTAATGAATGGCTTGGAAAGTATAGTATGACCATAAATTAAAAAAACAAATCTGAAGCAATGTTTATCACCAGAGACGACAATTTTACACCACAGAATTCTTTAAACAAAATCCACATCCAAGTGAAGAAGAACATAAGATACCTTCAAGTCACAATTGATCATGGCCTTACCTTTAAAACACATCTAAGGAACCTTACAAAAAACATCCATTATAAAATCAAAACAATTAGACACCTCAAACCTTTTTTTTTTTTAAGACAACCATGATTTTTGTTTTATCTTTCAATCATTTTCCTACACTTTGATTATTGCAATATCGTCCTACAAAGGTTACCAAAAACAGCTACTTACTCTCTCTAGCTTGTGCTCAATACTGCAGCATGAATACGCCTCAATTCCAAAAGATCAGAGCATATAATACCGTTGCTTAAACAACTGCATTGGCTACCGGTAATTGAGCACATAAAGTTCAAATCAGTTTTCACGATTAACAACCTATAGTCATCCCACCTCCTCTCCTTACTTCATACTACACCTTGTACCAGAAATTGACGAACAAGCTCACAGAATCTACTACATGTACCACTGCTGTTCACAGCTTCTATACCACCTCGAAAAGAGCTTTTTCTCTCTATGCACCTCAATTATGGAATTTTATACCTGACCGTTTAAGGAGTACTGCAGACGCATCAACGTTCAAAAAGGCCTTAGACATACATATTTAAAGACTACTACTACTTGGACAATATGCCCTGACTAATAGCTAATCCAAACACTTATAAGTTTCCTCCCATGTTTTTTATAGATTATTTCCAAGTTTGTTTTCCTTGTTACAATGTAAACCGCTTTGACCAGTAGATAAAATGGTATAGAAAAATTGTTAAATAATTGTTTGTGGGCAGAAAAGTTGGTAAGTCCAAGGCTTATATAACTCGCCCTGTTATGATGCCTGTATGTTTTGTGGCAGTAACAGTTGGTTTTGGGATTGCTGTGCACTGAGTGCCCCCAGCTGGTACTGATAATATTTTGGCCTCCACCGAAGCTTCTTGCCCCTTTTAGTTGAGATTGTTGCAGAAAGAAGGGGTGAAAAGGTGGAACTAAGTCTTTGATTTTTATTTAACAAGTTCTATGCTTGACTGTCACTTAAAAAAAATCATATGAATATGTTTTTATAGGGCTATTTTTAATAAAACAAAGGGGTTCCCCTAAGCTTTGTTAGCAATACTGAAAGGAACTGGCTTGAATTTTACAGATTGAGCTGTTGAGTAATGTGTGCGGAAATACTTGCTTCCTTTAGTGTTGCAAGATATTGTGTTGTGAGAATTGATAAATGGGCAACGTTTTTGGATTGACTGATTATTTATTTTTATTTATTTATTTTTACAGTTTTTACAGTAATTGAAAGTAGAATGAGCAAAGTGGTGGTAAGAATAGATGCTGGTGTGGTTGTTCAGCAATGTGGTCATCAAGTAGTAGATGTGTTATGGATTTGCTTACTGACTTGCTCCCTTTTAAGAAAGAGAGGGGGCTCTAAAGAGGAATGTAGATGTCAAGTGTTCTTTCTCTCGTCCTCTCCTACAGTTTTGATTCTCTGGGATATGTTCTATTTCTCCTAAGTATCTTCTGGTCAGCACTGATATCCTAAAAGTATCCTGTCTTTAGAACTCGCTGAAACTTATATCTGCACATTTGATTAGTGTAACCTCCAATCTTGATTTACTGAGAGAGATATAGAGAGATGCCACAAATGCCAGCTCATGTAATTTCAAATATAATGTAAAGATCCCAGCATAATAGAGAATCCAAACAATACTTTTTTGTCGGGTACACTATCAAAGGTGGAGGAAACAAACCTCTCTCCCCCGCAGCAGTGTTTCCATTTTAATCAAATTATAAAGTGAATGCTTTTGTTAAAAAAAAAAAACCCAGCTACTTAGCTGGCATGAGTGCTCATTTGATCCGCTGAAAAGAATGTTCAGAAGTCCCGCATGTATGCGACGTGGTACGTTTCATGTTGAAAACAACCAATCTGCTTCAGGCTTTGCAGGACAACATTCAAGATGGCAATCATACATTGTCGGATTCACTGTGTACATGCGGGACTTCTCAATATTCTTTTCAGTGGATCAAATGAGCACTCGTGCCAGCTAAGTAGCTGGTTTTTAACAAAAGCATTCACTTTTTAATTTGATTAAAATGGGAACACTGCAGCTGGGGAGAGAGGTTTGTTTCCTCCACCTTTGATAGTGTACCCGACAAAGTATTGTTTGGATTCTCTATTTATTATGCTGGGATCTTTACATTATATTTGATTATTTTCGCTCTCCAGTATTTGGGTATATACTTTTTTTAGCTCGTGTAATATGGCACATACAAACTATGACTATTTCAATTGCTGTTGTATTTGTTAGGAGTATAATATGATCATGAAACCTATGAAAAATGTCATTGCACTGAAATGCTTTCTATAGCGCATTCCAGGGCATCTGTCCACTCCAGTCCAGACGATTGGGTTGTGCTCACCGACCAGCAGGTGGAGACTGAGGAACACTTTCTCAGTTCAGTATAAGTAGCCTGTACCCACTGACTGAGCCAGTATTTCCTCAGTCACAGCAGGTGGTGTAGCATTGTCTGGATTGGACTAAAGATCCTTGGTTTTGAGCCTGAAGTGTAGGGTAGCCAAGGGTGCAGAACCTGGAAGTTCCGGGTCCCTCCCTCATTTTTCCCACAAGCCCTCTCCTCCTGGCTCCCTCTCCTCTCTCTCCCCAACTCTTGGGAGAGGGTCAGAGGTGCCTGTGCATTACATCACGGATTATGGTTAAAAGATAGAAAAAAGAAAGGCACATGGCTCTGAGGAGCATGTGTCTGGTGATTTGGAGGTTGGTGCACTCCAGGTAAGTCCTGTGGGCCCCAAGGACTGTAGTGACACGCTCCTTTGTTTTTTGTTGGGCTACAGATTGCTGAGGGAAGCAGAGAACACCGCAGCCACATGGAGTGGGCTCAATGCGCTCTGTGTGGCAGCCATCGGTCACAGCTCTCTGAAGTAGGGCTGTGCTGCAGCTGCTGTAGAGTGGATACTTCGGCTTGCGGAGGATCTTGTGGGGACCCGGGATGGGTCTGAAGAGGAGGCTGGTGACGTTGGGGACCATGGAGAGCCCACAGCCGACTTTGGCAAGCCTGCACTTTTGTTGGGAACCGCTACCATCTTGTCATCCCCTATGGAGACAAGTGGTTCTGCAGTTACCCAGGAGGCCCATGGAGGAAAGATTCCTGGCCCGGATAACAGCGTGGGAGGGTTTAGGGAATCCTCTTTTCTCTCCTGAATGCTTCATTTTAATGCACCAAGCTTTTTTATTAAAGCAGGGTGCTTCAGGGGTGCCATCAGCGGCCCCCTTGGGCTAGACAGGGAGCCTGTCCTGTCCAGTCCAGACATCCCAGGAGGACTGTTTAGATCAGGGAGTGTAATGTGGCCTCCCTGGCATCCACAGATCCTTGGGATCTCCTGGAAAGCCCGTCTGAATTCTTGGATTGGGTGGAGGAGGACCTCTCCGCCTTCTGGGACTTCCATCGGGATGAGCTTGGAGCCTTGATCTCCAAATCTCTGATGGCTGAATGGATTAAGGAACTGGTGACTGGGGTTCCTTATCGTCACTCCAGTCCAGTCCCTTTACTTCTGGGTTACGCAACCCTTCCAGCAGCTTGGAGGCTGAGCCCAACCTTTTTGGGGGTGGAGCGGTATAAATACCCCTGGTACCACCCACCAACTCCAGTATTCTCAGCCTCCAAGCAGCTGGAGGGTTCCGTAAGCCTAGGGCTTACTGGAGTCCCCCCTTCTTTAAATTGTATTTTAATTTAAGTTAGTTTTAATTCTAGCTTCTAAACTCCTTTAATACCTTTAAATTGGGTATTGATTTTTATTTGACTCTAACTTTAAATTATCTCCTGCCCTCTCTCCCTCCCCCCCCCCCCCCGGGGACGGACATCGGAGGAGAGTCTCACCGGCGGCAGCAAGGAGGACTAGTCAGCGATCCTCTCGCGGCTGTTCCGGGCTTACCCCGCATTTCCTCTGCAGAGTCCTGTGCTGCTGTGCTGCCTCGCGCCGAAGCCCCTCGGTGGCTGAGCGCTGGAGGCACGCCGCGCCTAGTCTCCTCCGTCCTGTCCCGCTCCTGACCGAAGGGACGCGGAGTTGAGCCCCGGAGCCGCGATTTCAGTAGGCCGGCGGAGATCGTTCGGCGGCAGCGGGAGGAAGCCGCTTCCGGTGCTGGAGGGTGTTCCCGGCCCTGGCTCTTCTCTTCCAGCGCCGCAAAGGCACAGTCGTTTTTTTCCCCGGGTCGGGCTCCACGTGGTTGAGGCCTACCACGTGTGGAGCCTATGGCCCGAGATTGCTGAGTCGGGCCTGTGCACAGCATCAGAAGAGCTTCTAACCGCAAGTACCGAGTTTATGTTGGCAGGGGGGTTTGCTTGCGCATAATTTTTTGCACATATTCTTCTTTTTGTTGCTCTGTTCAAATTTAAGTTAATTTAATTTTTATTTTGTCTTATTTTAAGCTGTTTATTTTTTAAACTTCTCTTGCCTTGGTTTGGTCCCTATTAGGAAAGCATTACAAGCTCTCTGCTTTTCTCAGGGGTTATATATACTACCTTGGTTTGACTGCTCACAAGAGAAGCCCCGGCTCTCTTTTTTCCATGGCATCCAAGCCACAATGTCCTTCCTGTGGGACGCGCAGGGGCACCTCCGCAGAGACAGGAATCTGCAGGAGCTGTGCCGCGGAGGCAGCATCAGTGGAACAGGAGATTAGCCTGGCCATGTCGCAGCCCTCCCAGGTATCAGGCAATCCTCTGGAAGGGGAAGGGGAGTCCCAGTTTCCTATCTCCACTCCTACGGACCTGCCTATGCCCCCTCAGCCTCTACCCTCCCCCCACTCTAGTGCTGGGGGGCCCGGAGAATTTTTCTCTCCTGACTTCATCCTCTTACTCCATAAGGCCTACTGCCTACGTAAGCAGGGCCGGGGGGCAGAAGAGGCTATCCCGCCAGCAGAGGACAAATCAGCTAGTGCCCCCGGGGCTACCAATCTGGAAGCCGGTATCCCTGCTAAGCGCCCACGTCTGGGCGGCGAAGAGCTCCTAGCATCCCTATCCCAGGGTACTCCGGAGGAGGATAGCTCAGTTAAAGACTTGGAGGAGGATGAAGAGGAGCTAGAAGAAGGAGAGATCCCGGAAGAAGATCAGTCACGGATAGTTAGAGTCTTTCGCCGTGAGGAGCTCCCGGCGTTAATTAATGAGTCCCTAAAAGTTCTCAATGTGGCCTCAGACACGCCCTCGCAGGAAGAAGGGTTGGAGGACCCCTTAATCCAGGCCTTCAGAAAAATCTAAGTGACCACATCACACCAGTACTAATTCAATTACACTGGCTACCCATAACAGCTCGCACAAAATACAAAATACTAACAACCACCTTCAAACTCATCCACAACTTAGCACCTTCCTTCCTCAACAACCTAGTAAGATTGCAACCTCCTACCCGAAACAGAAGAACCCACAATTCCAACATCCTTCACACTCCAACAGATATAAGATCTGCCAAAGCTAACACCAGCCACAGGGCTTTCTCATATGCAGCGCCAACACTGTGGAACCAACTCCCACCAGAACTACGAGCTAGCAATGACCTTCTAGACTTCAGAAAGAAACTCAAAACGCACATTTTCCAATCACATTTCAACCTGAACTAAACCCACAGATGGAGCAGCCCCTGACCACTGTGTCCAAGAAGATTATCCTGTATATATGTATTTATGTATATATGTAAATGAACTCCCCCATAGCTAAGAAGTGTTAACTCTGTATGATGTGCTTTTCTGACAATCTGTATGTAAACAAAATTTGTACCTGCCTTGATTCGGCAGTTTCACAATAGTAATCCTACCCGCTTCTGATCGCTGGAAGGAGCGGGCTACAAATGCTTGCTAAATAAATAAATAAAATAAATCCCAAAGGGTTTTCCCTGTCCACAGGGTCGTGCGCCAGATGATCCAGGAAGAATGGGACCATCCAGAATCAAGCTTAAGGGGAGTCAGGACCATGTCTCGTTTATACCCGCTCCCAGAGGCAGATAAAGAGCTGCTAAGATCTCCCAGAGTAGATGCAGCGGTATCAGCAGTTACTAAGAAGACCACGATTCCAGTGGAGGGCAGTTCGGCCCTAAAGGACGCGCAAGACAGGAAGTTGGATACGCTCCTGAAACAAGCCTTTGATGTAAGCGCTATCGCCTTGCAGGCCTCCGTGTCGGGAGCTTGGGTGGCCTGGGCCTGTTTGCGGTGGGCCCAACAGCTCCAGTCAGAGGTTTCAACGGGCGAGATACAGGCCAACTCGGCTAAGGTGGAGTCCGGAGCGGCCTACTTGGCGGACAGTCACTATGACCCTCGGTTGTGGCAGCTAGACGGTATCTGTGGCTACGAAATTGGGCAGCTGATGCTTCCTTGAAGTCACGCTTGAGCCGACTCCCCTTTAAGGGGAAACTCTTATTTGGAGAGGATTTGGAGAAGCTAGTTAAGGACCTGGGTGAGTCTAAGGGAGGCAGGCTCCCGGAAGATAGACCAAAGCAAGGGCGCCCTCTAGCCCCTGTGCGCTCCCAACCTAGGGACTCGCGGAGATTTCGCCCAGCCAGGTCAGGCTCCTTTCCCAGGGGCCGTTTTCCCTCGAAGGGACAAGGCTTCAGAGGTTTTCGGGGGGCTGGACGGGGTTTTGGGGCCTCCTCCTCCTTCTCGGGACCCAGAAAACAACAATGAGATGACGGGGGTCCAGGAGGAAGGACAGCCAGTAGGCGGTCGCCTGAGGCTGTTCCTTCCCGCCTGGTCCCGAGTCACGTCCGACCAATGGGTCCTAGAGGTGATCAGAGAAGGCTGTGCTCTCGAATTTTCAAAACAAATACTTCCAGCGTTTGTTCAGTCTCCCTGCAGTTCTTCAGCAAAGAGGGCGGCAATAGAGGCAACTCTTGCCCGCCTAATAGCTCTAGGGGCGGTGGTCCCAGTACCACCAGACCAGTGCGGCTCTGGTCGATACTCGATTTACTTCATAGTGCCAAAAAAGGAAGATTCCTTCCGACCGATCCTGGATCTAAAGCAGGTCAACCGGTGCCTCAGGGTACCACACTTCCGGATGGAAACCCTACGCTCAGTCATAGCGGCCGTAAGGGGAGGGGAGTTCCTAACGTCCCTCGACTTGACAGAGGCCTACCTTCATATCCCGGTCAGGAAGTCCCATCAACAATTCCTGAGATTCGCAGTGCCAAGAGGCCACTTTCAGTTCCAGGCCCTACCCTTCGGCCTAGCTACGGCCCCCAGGACATTCACCAAGGTAATGGTGGTAGTGGCGGCCTTCCTTCGGAAGGAGGGAATATTAGTGCACCCCTACTTGGACGACTGGCTGATCCGAGCAAAGTCACAAGAGGAAAGTCATGCGGCAACGGCCAGAGTGGTTCAGGTTCTAGAAGAATTGGGGTGGGTCATCAATCGACTGAAGAGCAGGATGACTCCCTCACAGGATCTAGAGTACCTCGGGGCAAGGTTCCACACTCTCAGGGGCAGGGTATTCCTGTCTCGGTCAAGATCAAGAGAGCTGAGGCGTCTAGTCACGCAGTTTCTCGGCAGGCGAAGTCCCTCGGCTTGGCATTATCTTCAGCTTCTGGGAACTATGGCGGCGGCGATAGAGGTAGTCCCATGGGCCAGGGCACACATGCGTCCGCTACAGCGGGCACTGTTACGTCAATGGTCTCCTCAGCATCATCCTCTGGCAATGCAGTTACCTTGCGCTCCGAGGACCAAACAGTCCCTACACTGGTGGCGGTGTCCAAGGAATTTGGACCGCGGGATGCCCCTCGAACCTCATCTGTGGTTACTATTGACAACGGATGCCAGCCTGTCAGGCTGGGGAGCACACTGCGAGGACCAGTCCGTCCAGGGCCGCTGGACACCGTTGGAATCACAGTGGCCCATCAACAGACTGGAATTGAGGGCCGTCACGCTGGCGCTCAAGGCGTTCACGGCCTTAGTTCAAGGAAAAGCTATTCGCGTCCTTTCCGACAACGTCACGGCGGTGGCCTACATCAACCACCAGGGAGGCACCAGCAGTCCTGCCCTGGAGAAGGAGGCAGACGCCCTCTTCCGGTGGGCAGAGCACAGATTGCAGGCACTTTCAGCTCAGCACGTGGCGGGCGAGGACAACGTCACAGCCGACTTCCTCAGCAGATGCAAGATAGACCACGGGGAGTGGGAACTAGATCAGGAGATCTTCGAACAGATAGTGGCCCGCTGGGGGCTCCCAGTCATGGACCTCATGACGCGGTTCTCTACAGCCAAGGTAGACAGGTTCTTCAGCCGAAGGAAGGAAAGAATGTCCGAGGGCTTGGATGCCCTGTCTCAAAAGTGGCCTCCCAAAGGACTACTATATGTATTCCCTCCGTGGGCTCTGATCGGAAAGGTTCTGCAGCGGGTGGAGTCTCACCAGGGGTTGGTAGTCCTCATAGCTCCGGATTGGCCTCGCCGCCCCTGGTATGCGGATCTGGTGAGGATGGTCGCCGACCCTCCGTGGCGGCTCCCTTGCAAAAGGGACCTGCTGAGGCAAGGTCCAGTTCGCATGCCTCACGTGGATCGATTCTCGCTTACGGCCTGGCTATTGAGAGGGCGCGGTTCCTAAAGCGAGGCTACTCAGGAGCAGTGATCTCGACGCTGTTGAAGGCGAAGAAGCGCTCGACCTGTCTATCCTATGTAAGGGTCTGGCGCATTTTCGAAGCCTGGTGTGCAGAGCATCGACGGAAACCTCTCTCGGCCTCTGTCCCAGAGGTTCTGGAATTCTTGCAAGCAGGTTTTGATAAGGGCTTGGCGCACAGCTCCCTACGGGTCCAGCTAGCGGCAATCGCTTGCTATAGAGGCAAGGTCCGGGGCAAACCCTTAAGGGAGCACCCGGACGTATCCAGGTTCCTGAGGGCAGTTAGTCGGCTACGCCCTCAGCGGAGGGTGGTCGTCCCCCCTTGGGACCTTAACCTAGTGCTGAATGCCATGGTCGGGGAGCCCTTGGAGCCAGTGAAGAGAGCCTCCTTAAAGGATTTGACCCTAAAGACAGTTTTCCTGGTAGCTATCTGCTCGGCCAGGAGGGTTTCGGAACTCCAGGCGCTCTCCGCCCAGCCTCCCTTCCTGACCTTCCTAAAGGACAAGGTGGTCATGCGCACAGTGCCTTCCTTCTTGCCCAAGGTTATCTCTCCCTTTCATGTAAACCAGACAGTCACCCTGCCGGCCTTCGCGGCCAAGGGGCAGGAGTGAAGGAATAACAAGCTGCGTCTGCTAGACGTCCAGAGAGTCTTGAAGGTACCTATCTCGCACAGCTCCATTCCGGAAGTCTGACCGTCTGTTCATTCAGTTCGGAGGTCCGCACAAAGGTGAGGCGGCGGCAAAGGCCTCGATCTCCAGGTGGATCCGAGAGGCAATTGCCTCCACCTACATCCTCAAGGGGAAACAGGTCCCAGTGGGTCTGAGGGCTCACTCCACTCGGGCACAGGCGACCTCTTGGGCGGAATTCAGTCTTGTCCCTCCGCTGGATATTTGTAGAGCAGCGACTTGGTCCTCGCTGCATACCTTCACCAAACACTATAGACTGGACGTGCAGAGCACTGCGGATGCTCGGTTCGGAATAGCGGTTCTTCGAGCCGGGATGCCGGATCCCACCCAGGGTTGAACTGCTCTGGCACATCCCAGAAGTAAAGGGACTGGACTGGAGTGACGATAAGGAAATAGTAATTAGATCTTACCTGCTAATTAGTGTTCCTGAAGGAACGACAGTCCAGTCCCTGATCCCACCCGGTTCCGGCAACTGGTAAGACCTCACGTACATGGAGGAGCACTGGACCGAGCGCAGAGCTGGGTCGGCGGGAGGGAGTGCAGGGGAAGGCCGGGCTGGATAGAAGCAGCCACCTCCTCCGTCCGTTGCCATTCCTCCTCTCCTTCTCCTATACTTTCCAAAAAAAAATATATATATACTATTGTTTAGAGTATTGAGTTATTGGTTTAGGTTAGTGTATGTCATTATAAGTTTTTGGATGGATGTTCGTTAAGTCTGCTTTTTCATTCGAATACTGGAGTTGGTGGGTGGTACCAGGGGTATTTATACCGCTCCACCCCCAAAAAGGTTGGGCTCAGCCTCCAAGCTGCTGGAAGGGTTGCGTAACCCAGAAGTAAAGGGACTGGACTGTCGTTCCTTCAGGAACACTAATTAGCAGGTAAGATCTAATTACTATTTCCTGCACCAGATGAGGACCTCATTATGGAGGAATTCGGAGACTCTCCTGGTCCATCGGGCCCTCTGGGCTATGATCGAGGAGGAATAGCTTGCTCTGGGTGGGAAGGAGCATGGCACATCTTTATCTCATCCAGCTGGAGGAAAAAGATAAGCTGCTACTCCCCCAAGGTGGATGCCGTGGTGGTGGTCACCCATAAGACCACCACCCTGGTAGAAGGGGATGTGGCCCTCAAGGATCCCCTGGACCAGTACATGGAAATGCTATTTAAGCAGGCCTTTGAGGTTTCAGCCTTGGGGATGCAAGGTGCGATTTGGGGGGCCTATGTGGCCCATGCTTGTTTTCGGTGGTCCCAAGACCCTCGGGAAGGGGAGGGGACTGTCGGACGAGTTTGACACCAGACTGGAGTCCGGGACAGCCTGTTTGGCAGACATGCTCTATGATTTGTTGAGGGTTTCAGCCAAGAGCATGGCCACAGTGGTGGCAGCTTGCCGTCTTTTGTGGGTTCAAACTTGATTGGCAGATATGGTCTCTAAGTTTAAGCTTGCAAAACTCCCTTTTTTGGGCAAGCTGCTCTTTGGGGATGATCTGGAGAAGTTGGTTAAGACTGTGGATTGAGTACAAAGTTCCCTCTCTGCTGGAAGATAGCTCCCAGAGAACCTGTTTCCTACGAGGGGGGGCCGAGGTAAGTAGGGGCTCTCCCTCCCTCCTCTCCATCAGTCCCTAGGACCTCACAATAAAGGTGCGAGGGCCCATGACCTAGGTCACAACTGATGCCCGAGTCCTGGAGGTGATTCATAAGGGCTATGTTCTCAAAGTCTTTCATCTGATTTCTAACCGCTTCATGTTCTCCCCATGTGGAAGGCTTTAGAGGAGATGCTCGAATGCCTGTGGTGCCAGTCCTGGTGCACGAGGCCGGCCCAGACTGGTACTCCATTTACTTTATGGTGCCCAAGAAGGAAGGCTCCTGGAGGCCCATCTTGGACCTCAAAGGAGAAGTCAAGTTCCTCAGGGTGTCTAGATTTCGCATGGAGACCTTGAGGTCTGTGATTATGATTGTGGCTGTGTGCAAGGGCTAGTTCCTCACCTCCTTGGACCTCACAGAGGTCTATCTGCATATTACGATCTGCCCAGAGCATCAGCGCTTTCTGTGCTTTGTGATACACAAGGGGCACTTCCAGTTTCAGGCATTGCCCTTAGGGCTGGCCATGGCATCCTGGGTCTTTACCAAGGTCTTGTTAGTAGTGACAGCCCATCTCCACAAGCAGGGCGTTCTGTTCCATCCGTACTTGGATGACTAGTTGATCCATGGGAAGACTTTCGGGGTGTGAGAGGTCGACTGCAGAGGTGATTTACTGCCTGCAGTCTCTGGGTTGGATAGTGAATCTCTAGAAGAATCAGTTGCACCCATCCTAGTCCTTGGAGTATCTAGGAGCCCAACGCTGCGCAGAGGATGGTGTTCCTCCCTGAAGGTTGGGTGGCAAAACTACAGGGTCAGGTCTAGAGACTTGAGCCAAGAATCTGGAAATAATGGCGGCATCACTGGACTTGGTTCTGTGGGCGTGCCTGCACATGCGGGCCTTGCAGGCTCACCTGGCTGCGTGAGCACAATCGACAGAGGTGTGCCTGTGCTTACCATAAAGATTCTGGAACCGCCTGAGTTGGTAGCTTGACCCTGGAAACACCCATATGGGTGGAGGTGATGGCGGGTGATTGGGGTGGCACAGGGCCTATGGTTGGCTGAGGAGCGCTCATGGACCATCAATCACCTGGAAATGTGGGTGGTACATCTGGCACTGGAAGCATTTATCCAGCACTGGAAGCGTTCATCCCTTTGGTGCATCACTATCCCGTACAAATTCTGTCAGACAATGCAATCACTGTATTGTATGACAACCAACAAGGGGGCACATGGAGCTCCCATGTGACTGCAGAGATGCTTCCGCTTTTCACTGGGCCAAGCAACACCTCAGACCTGTTGACACATGTGGCAGGAGTGGCGAATGTTCAGGCAGATTACTTGAGTAGCCACACCTTGGATCCGGGGGAATAGCCCCTGTCTGAGTTGGTGTTTCGCTCCATGGTGGAGTGGTGGGGAACCCCCATGATGGACCTGATGGCATGGCATGAGAATGCCAAGGCACCATGCTGCTTCAGCTGGGGGGGAGGTCTGTTACGACAGAAGGCCTTGATGCATTCATCCAGCCATGGCCCTGGAGGGGCTACTGTATATTTTTTTCCGCCTTGATCGGCTGGGTGATTCAGTGCATAGACTCATCAGAGACAAATTCTCCTGATCGTGCCGGACTAGCTGATGCAGATCTGGTGCATCTGCTAGCGGATGAGCTGGTCCGACTGCCTCAGGCTCTGGACCAGTGTGCATGCCGACAGTGGATTGATTCTCGTTTTATAGCTTGGCTCTTGAAGGGGTGCAACTGAGATGCCGCGGTTACTTGGAGCTAGTGATAGCAAAACTGCTGCAGAGCCAGCAGCACTCTACGTTGGTGGCGTATATCAGGGTCTTATGGTTATTTAAAGCCTAGTGTGCAGATCAGGAAATTCTCCCCCTCGGGGCAACTATGACAGCCTTGCTCTTCGTTCATTGAAGATGCAGGTGGTGGCGCTCTCCTGCTATTGGGGGCAAGTGCAGGGGGTGTCCCTGCCAGCGTACCCAGATGTGATTTGTTTCTTGTGGGGCCCTGGTACTGTGTATGGGACCTCAATTTGGTTCTGAATGCTCTGGGAGGTCCCCCGTTTAAGCCACTATAGGGGACGTCCCTTAAGGATTTGCCACTGAAAGCAATCTTCCTGGTAGCCATTTGCTTGGCTAGGAGGATATTGGAGGGCTCGGGCCTCCTCTTGGGTGGAGTGAAGGAGAATGCCTCCCATAGACATCTGTCAGGAGGCTACTTGGTCCTCCCTGCATTCCTTTGCGTGCTATTACCGCTTGGTTCTGCAGGCCTGGCAGGGCATGCATTAAGTTAGTACTGCTCTGCTACGTCCCAATTATTTGGACTGGACTGGAGGGACTAAAAGAAAAACAAACTAACAGGTAAGGTCTAATTTCATCTTCCAGGGTATCAGTCCAGTCCAGGACACTTCCGTGCAATTTTTCGATGGAACTGCTGTTTCGGAGACACGTGCATGAGTGTGTATGGAATTGTCAGTAAAGTCTCTCTTTTTTTTTTTTTTTTTCTTTTCATGTAAGAGTTATTCTCAGTGATTTTAAGTGCTTTCCTGGGGGCCTGGCCCCTGCCGTTTTCAGTCAAGGACTGTTTCTCCACGTACAGGACATGGGTTGGTTCCCTCGTTCATGATGGATGCTCTGGTGTGTTAGTGCTGGGACATGTGGTGCAAGGTTCCTGTAGGCTGGGGCTTTTCCCTTGGTTTCCACTGTTGGGAGCGGTGGTGTTTTGGTGGGCCCCAGACTGTTTATCTGCTTTGAGTGTCCAATATTGGCTCAGCCAGTTGGGTACAGGCTACTTATACTGAACTGGGAGAGTATTCCTCATTCTCCACCTGCTGGTTGGTGAGCACAACCCAGTTGACTGGACTGGGTGGACTACAGGAAAGCAAATTAGCAGGTAAGCTCCAAGGTGAAATTAGACCTTTAAATGTAAAAGGCCCTTGGGGAAAGAAATTAGTAAACACATTCATGTATAGGTAACTCCCTTGTATTTAGGTTAATGTATAACTTGATTTGTAACAACTGTGTGTGGACTTAAGACTTTCTCTGGACACTTCCCCTGTATTCGCACACTTTTTCATGAGGAAATGGGAGGAGAAACAAGTGCCGTTTCAATAGCTTTATGTGGAAGACTCTCATTTTGCAGGGTATTAATTTAAAATACAGTACTTCAAATTGTAGATTTAAAACATAAACAGTCTTGTAAGCTTTTTAATTGAAGCACAGAACATGATAGTATATAGACTATACAGTCCATATACATCTTCAGCATGTTTCTATAAGTACATCTTTTCCTTGTTTTTCCTGTTCCATGTATCAGTCTCTTGTTCTAGAACTATTTCCTTAGATGGAATATGCCAGTCTACCCATAGCCTCATTTCCATTGAAAGACTGATTTTGATAGTTTTTTCCTGCCACCTTCAGTTGATACGGTTACAGCCCTAGCAGAAGGTATCTTTTGAAGACGGCCATTTGTAGAACTTTTTTTTTTTTTTATAACTTGCTTGACATGCTTAATTATAGTTCTTCTGTTACAGTTGGATTGGATGCTGCTGGCAAGACCACCATTCTCTATAAGCTGAAGTTGGGAGAGATTGTGACAACAATTCCTACTATTGGTAAGAATATTTATGGATCTGTTGTAATCCCACTTATTTCACTAGAATTTCAGTGAGGGCTACCTTAAATCCATATTGGGGAGGAGTGGCCTAGTGGTTGGGGCAAGGTACCACAGGCTGGAAGGTCGGTGGTTCATATCCCACTAGAGGACAGCAACCTTGGGCCGGAAGGACTGGGGTTTCTAGTCCCACAGGCAATGTTCCCTCTAATTTTCTGTAGGCTGTGTGCGCATAAAATATCTGCTGTGTAGCTTTTGAAGGAAGGTTAAATTTGTGTGCGCTACTTAAAGACACTCGGAGTTATATACTTTAAAATTTGACTACACGTCAGAATACAGTATGTACACCACATTGATTTTAATCAAATTAAATGAAAATAGACAATTACTAAATGAAGTGGAAAATTTCTAGCAATTACAATCACAACTTTTAAATTTTAAGACATCTGTGTTTTTCTATCAGAATCAGAGCCGTAATTTTTGTGCGCTCTGTTGTAAAGTATGTGCGCTCGCTCGGTGAGGTGTGTGTGTGCGCGCGCACACGCGCACAGCTTAGAGGGAACAGTGCCCACAGGTGCTCCTTGTGGTCTTGGGCAAGCCACTTAACCCTCCATTGCCCATGTTCCCTGTAAGTATTAGTGTAGGTGTCTCATACCCCCTCGTGTTAAATGTATCCCCCAATTGTGTTGTGACCACTTTGATTGAAGGATAAGGTGGTATACAAAACTGTCTAAATAAATAAAATAAATAAATATTGGTTAATACAGATCCTCGCTGCTGTATGAAATTTTGCCATGGGCTAGAAGTTTCAAAGTGAATGCAAAAAAATTCTTTCTTTAGTCAGTGGCTAATTAAATTGTGGCATTTACAGCTACTGGATGGGTTCAAGAAAGGTCTATGCTTCTCCCAGACGTTGCTTATTTCCCTTCCTCCTCCTCCCCTTACTATCTCAATGTCTCCTGTGTCTCAGCCAGGCTATTCTCTGGCATGCCTACCCTTTTTATATTTGTCCGGAGACCTCCTCCTAAAGTTCAAAAAAAGCTGTTAGAACTTGGCTGTTTGAGCTTTCTTTTCCCTGGGTCTCCCTTAGCTTCCCCTTAACTCTGGGCAACACAGTATTAAGTGCCCTTTCTCTGTTCCCCATATCGCATGTCCTTTTTTTTATGCAGTGGGACCTAGTTACTTACGGATTGCATTAACTACATTGGCACGTGCTAACCTAGTAGCTCATGTTAGTAAACTCTAGCTACAAATTCCTTGCTGAGACAATGGAAGGTTAAATGACTGCCCTCCTCCCCCCCACCATGTCACCAGAGGCGTCTGATTTCAACCCTGGCTTCCCTGCTTACAGCTCGTTTCTCCCACTGATGCTATGTGTGACCTTGGGCAAGTCACTTTATCTTCCATTGCCTTGGGTACAAACTTAGATTGTAAGCTGCCTTTGGCAGGCATCCTCCAACAGCGGAATGGGGTGGGCCACAGGGGCCATGGCCCCACCAGTATTTCACCCAAATCAGCAGCATCAGCTAGTGTTTTTAGAGGTGGGGATGGAAACTGGTTTGTTTAACCCTTCCAACTAAAATGTTCTTTTGCCCCTGACTATATGTGAATTGTTGTTTGCCTTTTAGATTTGGAAAAAATGTATAATAAGGATATAAGCACTATCTTTTTAGGTTTATATTAAAGGATTTGGAAAACTAGAGAAGTTATCCCAGGCTATTTTAGTTATTTTTACTCATCATGGTAGTGGTTTGGTTGCATTAGAATTAGTGTGTTTCATATTGCATGAGCTTGAATGCTATATAAAAAAACAATAATGGTGACACCAGGTTTCATTGAGTTTCTTTATTCATATTTTTGTTTTAATTATTTGCCTTTCCATATCCGAGCTCAAGGTGAGTTAGTCAGGTGCAGTGAGTAGTTAGTTACCTGTCCAAGAAAGGTGTCCATTCTTTACTTGAAGCAATGCACTGGAGAGTTAAGTTACTTGCTCAAGGCCAAAAGAGACATTGGAAGGAGAAGAATTTGAACTCTCCTGTTCCTGCTTAGCAGCCTGGTGCTTTAACCACTAGGCTGCTTCTCAACTCTTTACTATTAAGGCTATCATCATAATTAAATTTATAATGTTTCTTTTAGGCTTCAATGTGGAAACAGTAGAGTACAAAAACATTTGTTTCACCGTATGGGATGTTGGTGGCCAAGATAAAATTAGACCGCTTTGGAGGCATTACTTCCAGAACACACAGGTAAATTTGATTACAAGAACTTGCATGTTTTTCATTTGTAACAAAATATGAGAAAAAGCGATTGATGCTATACTTTAAGTCTGACTTCCCCTGCATTTTAAATTTCTGAGTGTTCTATGCAAATCATCTCATCATTTGGGAAGAATGCACTACCCAAGGACTTTGAAATACCTCTTAATCCTAAAGCATCATGACAGTGGCAGACTTTCAGGTTACTGACAGCTGGCAAACATTGAGCAGAAGTGTATTTTAGGGAATAATTTCAAAATGTTTTTTAATGCAATTTTAATTTGAAAGCCTTTACAGACATTTGCAAAACAAAACTGATCCTTACCAAATTGAGAGGGTGTAGAACCACCAATGGGAACTTTTCATGAATTTATAATCTGTTGAAGTAGCTTTTTCCTTGTATACATTGTTTCTTTGCCATATATTTACCGTAGTTTCCTGTATACATTGGTATTAAATTTCTGAAGGTGAGAGCAACAGTAATGAAACCTTTCTCCATGAATTGACATTTTTCCTTCCTTCTTTCCAAAATCACTGTGGAGAAAACACCACATCTTCTCTCCTCCTCCAAACTCGCTCTTTACCATCTATCTGCTAAGCTCCATCTCCTTCCTTCCTCTACCTGTCGCTTTCTACTGCAACTGTTCTTGCTGCATTCAAATGCGTTGTTATACCACTCTTCAAAATACCCTCATTGGACCTTATCTGCTCTTCCAGTTATGGGCACGTCTCCACCCCCTCTTTCACGTGTAAACTATTTAATGTACTATTAACTGCCACTGTCGTGACTTTCTTTCCTCTCAGGCCATTCTGGATCCACTGCAATATGGCTCTACACTCTATTAAAACTGTCCTTGTCAAAGTCTTCAGTGAACTGTTCCTGATAAAATCCAAGGGCCTGCACTCTATCTTCATCCTTCATGATTTATCTGCTGCTTTTGACACTGTTAATCATCCCCTGTTCTGACTTGTATTTAGGGGCTCTGTTCTATCTAGCTTTTTTTCACATTGTACTTTTAGTTTATATTCTGGTGGATCTTCTACTGATATCCCACTTTCAGTCGGTGTACCTTAGGGCTCTATTTTGGGACCTCCTTTCTCTCTATACTCAGTTCCTAGATGTCCTTATATCCTCCCATGATTTTCAGTACCATCTTTAGGCTAATGACTGATTTATCGTTCGGCACTTGGAATCTCTCCAGGAATCCAGGCCCATATCTGTCTTGTCTGTCTGCTATTGCTCCCTGGAAGATCTGCTGCCATCTGAAACTGAACATGGCTAAGATGGAGCTGCTTATCTTTTCCCCCTAAATCCACCTCCCCCCTCCCCCCCACCTTTCTTCCTTTGTCTCTTTCTGTGGATAACTCTGTCATCTTGGAAAATTGGAAGACTGGACATCCAAATGGCAGATGAAATTTAATGTGGACAAGTGCAAAGTTATGCACCTAGGAAAGAACAAACCACACTATGGTTACACAATGCAAGGTTCCACATTGGGAACCACCACCCAGGAAAAAGATTTAGGCGTCATCGTGGATAACATGTTAAAACCCTCCTCCCAGTGTGCAGTGGCGGCCAAGAAAGCAAATAGAATGCTAGGTATCATAAGGAAAGGAATGGAAAATAAAACAAAGGATAATCTCCAGAAACAAGCAGGAATGAGTCTTCACATATGGGTATCGTCGGTACCGACGGAGCCTGCGCAGGAACGCTCCCCAGCGTCCAATCAGAGCGCTTTTGGGAGCATCCCACCACACCTGCGTGCTACCTTCCCGCCTTTCCCAACTGCCTCTCCTCAGTTTTCCATTTTCCGTGGAGCCAGCAGGACGTATTCCTGTCACCGCAGAAAATTCTTCTTTTTATTTTTTTACTTTTTTGTGGTCGCGTCTGCCTTCCCTCGACTCTACCAGTACCGCCGGTACTTTTTCTTTCTTTTTCCTGAAGAATTTCTTCTTTTCTTAGAAAATTTTTTCCTGTTTAGTGCCTGACGGCTCTAGGCCACTAGGCCTCTACCCTTCCGTTATGGAAAACCCAGCCACTATCCTTAAGAAATGCTCAAAGTGTGGCGGTACAGATATTTTTTCAGACACTCATACTTGGTGTCTAAAATGTTTAGGTCCTGACCATTGTCCTCTGGACTGTCTCTCCTGCTGGAGCTCAAACAGAAGAAGTCTTCAGAATTGAGCAGAACTCGATACCGGGTTCACATCCCCTTTGATGTTACCAGCTAAAATATCTTCTTCACAGGATCAGGTAACCAAACAACAGTCTGTAAAGACTAGCCAGTCCTCGAGTGGTAGATCTCCTTTCCAGTATCGAGATGGCTTCGGCCTTGCCCTCGGACATCTTGGCAACAAAGCCCCAGCGGGAGTCTTCGGGCTCCAAAGCATTAACGGGGCTCCGGGTTGTTCCCGAGGTTCTTACCTCTATGAATATACCCGGGCCATGCTTGGTGGTTGTGGCCGCTTCGGGCGGTACCGACACCCCAGCATCGGCTATGGTGATGGACGAAACACTCCTCACCGATGAACGTAGTCTAGCACTCTCAGCTACTTCGGTACCGTTAGAGTTGCTGCAGACCGTTCCTCAAGTATCGGTATCGCTTTCGGTATCGGCATCGGTGTCTGTACCATCCATGCTTACTTCGACAGAATCGCTTCCCTCGATGCCGAGCCTGGACTTGATCTCTAGCATGGAAGATTCGGTACCGACTCGTCTCTGTACCGACCTCGGGCTGTACCAAAGACGTCGCTTTAAAGAAAATCCGATGCTTCATCCTTTTCAGTCTTCCGATCCCGATGACTGGGATGAATCCATCGGTACCAAGGCTGATTTTTCCACAAGTCTAGCCTTTACCCCTCATTTCAAAGAGTCCTCTTTGGGGGAGGTTTCTTTTCAAGCTTTTCTGCTTGATATGGCAAAGCTACTTGCCATTTCTATACCTGGTAAAGAATCCTTACCGGGGAATTCAGAGACACTGCATTTTCCCTGGATTCCAAATGAGGTGATCATGCTTCCAGTGCATCAGATCTTACTAGATCTACTGTTAAAAATGTGGGAAACTCCTTTAACGGTATCCCCACATTCCAAGACACTTGACACTATGTACAAGGTGCCACCTTCTCCAGGTTTTCAAAAGACTCAACTTCCTCACCATTCTATTGTTGTAGAATCAGCAATGAGGCGTATTAAGAGTGCAAAGAAGCACTCTTCTTATCCGCCAGGTCGTGAGTCTAGGACTTTAGATGCCTTTGGACGTCGATGCTTCCAGGCATCCATGCTTTCAGCAAAAATTACCTCATATTTTCTATATGGGATTATCTCTTGAAGAAGTCACAAAGAACTTAGTTTTTGAACCCTTTTCTTCCAGAGCATAAAAGAGCAGACTATTCCTTATTAGTCAATCATGCTCAAAATATCTCTAAATTTCTTAATTGTGCTTCCCTGGACTGTTTTGAGTCTATTAGCAGAACTTCTGCTATAGCCATAGGAGCACGACGCTTAGCCTGGCTCCAAGTTTCTGACTTGGAAAGATGGGTTCAGGAAAGGCTGGAAAATACTCCTTGTACTGGTGAAAATCTCTTCAACAAGGAGGCTTTATTTCAAGCTAATCAGTTGAACACTGATGCTCTTTCTTTCAGAGGATTGTCCAAACTCTCCTCTATCCCAGCTAATAAAAAATCTCATAAAAAGCTTTATTTCCCCAAGGGGAAAAAGTTTTATCCATTTTCTACCCATTCTACAGATGTTTCCAAAGATGGGCAACACCACACCAGACTAAGAAAATCAAAACCTCAACAGGCTCAGCAAACCCAGCAATCGCAGGGTTTCTGATATTTTATTCATTTTTTCTGTGTGAGGTTTAGAACTTGAACCTTTTTCTTTTCAACAGAAGCATCTAAAGGTCATCTCATCCATGCTGAGATATCAGTCATACATTGACTCAATCCTCAGCTCTGGGCATGAATCTCTTGCTACAAGAGAAATCTATCCTTCTAGCTAAAAGCTATTAGGGACTATCATACCCCAGAGATAACAGGTTTCTCTTTTTAAAAAGAGAACTAACATCAGGGTGAACTATAACTTTCACCTTGTCAGTTTTCCTTTACGAGGATATCTCATACTTTTAACTGGAAGGGCACCCTATCCTTCAAAGACTTACTAAATTGTAAGTCTTTTCAACTCTGTATTAATTTCTATCCCTCTTAGTCCAGACATTTAGTCTGTAAGATTACTACTAATCAACTGGAGGGCTTATCCTCTAAGCCATAGGTTTTTCTTCAGAACCTACTCCAGTAACTAGTTTTCATACAGAGTTTTCTCCCTTTTTTGCAGTTCATCTCCTTCTCACATATCTTTATAAGGCAGCTGTTCGCACAGAAATTGGGTATTACTACTCCAAATTATGTCTGTTGGTCCTCTCCAACTCATAGGACCTAACTTTTATGCTGCCTTAATAACAGATAAGTCCAAAGGAGATCCAGAACTCATTTGGACTATTTATTGTTGCAGGCATCAGGCTTGTCGACTATTCTTAGCCACATTCAATTCTCTTGGCTCCAACAGAATAGATTCGGTTGCACACTGGCAGTTCAACAGCCAGATCTAAGCAACCTACAACATGCTCTCTGCAATTCTACAACAAAGCTCTGCAACTGTGGGCCTTGCCAGAGAGCCTCAGAGCTACTCCTAATAGGTAGCTGACCAGATAGTTAATAAGGCTTTCAGCTGGTAGTCTCTACCAGTCATGGTTCCTACATGACTGTTTTTTTTCCTACTTTTACCATATTCCTTAAAATTTCCTTTTAAGGAAAGGTAACCAGGGTTTAGACCACGTGAAAGTGTAAAAAATTGCACAGTTCCCTGGTTGTTCCACATTTCACTGGAACTTCCTCAACAGGGATGCATTTTTTTCACTGCAGTTGGTCCTTATTCACTACTCTCCTTCTAATTTCCTATACTTCGTGGTAGCTTATGTTACACAGGAGAATGCATGATACTCATATTGCCCTCATAAAGAGTCAAACATGGTATCCCCTTATATTGCGTCTTTTTCTCCAGCTACTAATTGAACTTGTAGAAAGTCTTAAGACAGCAAGTCTGGATCCAAGGAGCTCCCCTGCACTCATTCACTTACGTCTCGAGACCTGCTTATTTAGGGGATAGATCTTTTCAAGAAGTCTAATCCTATCCCTGTAAGTGAAGAACATATTACCAGTTTCCATGAAACTTTTCTATAGTTCTTCCATATTTAACCAGACAGAGATTCTCCATCAACATTCTCAAGTAGGTCTTAATGCTTCTTGTTGTAGCGTCAATCTCTGTGCATCATCTGACTTGAAAGATTTGTCTACTGTCCATATTAATGCTGCCCCAGCATACCATAAACTCAGTAGACAATCAATTTCTATGGTATTTTACCAAATACCTTCTTCTACCATTACCTTTTAGGTTACGTCACACCTGAAGCTCTACATGTAAAGTCTTCATTATAAGTGACATCACTTACAAGGACTTTTACTGATCTTCAAAAAATTGGAGGCTCAACGCCTAGTATAAATATCTTCTCTTTCAGTGGAATAAAGGGGGTCTTAAAGACCTATCCCCTTTTTTCTGCAAAGGGTATTTCTACCTTTTCATCCAAACCAGTCAGATTATCTCTACTCTTCCTAGGACCTTATTCTGCTCCAAGGACAAGAAGTTCAATTTCTTGGACTTTACAGAACCTTTACCTATTCTCAAAAGTCCAACCTCATTGAACTCCCCCAGTACTTCTTCTAGGGTTAGTTCTAGCCATGAGGACTTCTATTCTCTTCCTTTATTGCAAAATTATTTATTTCCCTCTACTTCACATTGGGGGAATTTCTCTGAGGATAATCTGGCTCTCAACCACAGACCCTTATTACCCTCAACAAATATTTTGCAATATTTCTGAGTGAGATCCACATTAGATAATTAGGACTCAACATTTTTCTAATATTATCATTTACACAAGGGCCCCCCTTGGATACCTTGTTTACTTAAGCTGTTTCACAGCATCTCTCTTTCTTTTCTAGTTCAACTCCTACCCCCCATCCCCCGGATGCCTGAGGTTTTTAGGGATAAGCATGGCCCATCTTTAGATTGCAACATACTGGGGCCTCCTTCAGGCATCTTAGCTTGGGAGTCCCCATATGTGAAGACTCATTCCTGCTTGTTCCTGTAGATAGCACAGTTACTTACCTGTAACAAGTGATCTCTGGGAACAGCAGGAATAAGTCTTCACAACCCACCCACCTCCCCTAGGAGTTGTTCTCTTTATCTATCTCTTTCCCTTTTCTCTCTCTCCCTTTGTCTCAGCTTTAAAACTCAACTGAGGACAGGCAGTTGGGAAAGGCGGGAAGGCAGCATGCAGGTGTGGTGGGATGCTCCCAAAAGCATTCTGATTGGACACTGGGGAGCGTTCCCACGCAGGCTCCGACGATACCCATATGTGAAGACTTATTCCTGCTGTTCCCAGAGATCACCTGTTACAGGTAAGTAACTGTGCTTTATAATGCCTCTATATTGTTCCATGGTACGACCACACCTTGAATAATGTGTGCAATTCTGGTCTCCGTATCTTAAAACATATATAGCGTTATTAGAAAAGGTACAGCCACCAAAGTGGTAAAGGGGATGGAAGGCTACTCCTATGAAGAGAGGCTACAAAGGTTAGGGCTCTTCAACCTGGAAAAGAGACGGCTGAGGGGAGATATGATAGAAGTCTATAAATTAATGAACGGAGTGGAACGGGTAAACGTAGATCGATTGTTTACATTATCAGAATATAGAAAGACTAGGGGACATGCAATGAAGCTACAGGGTAAACTATTTAAGACTAATAAGAGAAAATATTTTTTCACTCAACGTAGTAAAGGCTGTTAGTGTAGCTGGGTTTAAAAAAGGTTTGGACAAGTTCCTGGAGGAAAGGTCCATAAAGCATTATTAAGAAGGGACCCAGAATATCAATGCTTGACCCAGTACAAGCATTGCGGAACCTGTGTCTTTTGGGGAAACTGCTAGGTACGTATGACCTAGATTGGCCACTGTTGGAAACAGGCTACTGGGCTTGATGGACCTTGGTCTGACCCCAGTATGGCATATCTTATGTTCTTATCTTCCCTTTTTCCTTGGCTCATAATCTCTTAGTCATCTTTAACGCTTAAAATCAGCAAGCTCCGCCCCTGAACATACTACCAAGGCCCTTATCCACTCTCTATTGACTGCTGCAAGCTGTTCCTCTCTGGTCTCCAGCCGAATCCAGCTCTTTCCCCCTTCAATCCATTCAAAACTCAGCTGCATGCCTGATCTTCCAGCAGTGTCGCTATACTCGTTTTCAAGTCACTTCATTGGCCTTCTATCAGTTTCCACACCCAGTTCAGATTTCTCCTACTGACCTACAAGCACATTCATTCTGCAGCTCTTCTTTTTCTTATCTCCCCCTATACCTTTCCTTGGAAACTCTGCTCAGCAGGCAAATCGCTCTTATTTTCTCCATGACCAGCTCCAGGCTCTATTTGTTCCACCTTGCTGCACCGTATGTCTGGAACAGGTTACTTGAATCAGTATATCAGGCTACATATCTGCTGCTACTCAGATCCCACCTCTTCATGGCTGCTTTTGGATCCTGACCTCCTTTATTCTGTTTTAACACCCACGTGTATGTTAACATTTCCCTTAAAGATTTACCCTAGTCACCTGTTTGTCTCAAATAGACTGTGAAGTCTGTGGAGAAGGCACTCTCTCTTATACAGTATGTATGTGTACAGCACTATGTATGCTTAGTAACGAATCAAGTAAGATGTAGTAGTAATAGAAGCACCCCATTGATTGTGTTTTCTAGGGTCTCATATTTGTGGTAGATAGCAATGACAGAGAGAGAATTCAAGAAGCAGCAGAAGAGTTGCAGAAAATGGTAAGTGTCTGAAGATGTCCAAAGATTTCATGTCTTCAGGGAGTTTTATTTTCCTCTGGAGAGGAAGGAAGTTTATCATGGGTTCTTTAACGGTGGAATCGCTGCTTTAATGGAGTGCCTGAAATTTAGGGCACTCTTTTGTAGGACATGAGAAACATAGCTGAAGAGCTGATTCTTTCATTTGGGATCATTAAACTAAGGGCTTGATTTTTACAAAGCTTCATTTTACTAGGCACTGTGGGAGAGAGGCCTTAGTAAAATAAGGCCAGAGTGTATGTCTGACCTGGTTTTACTAATGACTCTTTTTTTAATTTAGATATCATGACAACCGGATTTTTAAGGCAGTTTTATATGGGACCTTTTTTCAAATCATGCCACAAGCCATAGCGTTTGGACTAGAATTTGAACACTCTTACCCCTTCTCTGAGCCTTGATATATTGCCATAATTACTGTCCTACGACTTCATGGATAGTAGAAGATCTGTACATAAGGGTCAGGAACCTGCAGCTGAACTTCAACTTGAAGTTTTAGTGTACACGTTTGCTGAAAGAATCAAATAATAACTTGATTGATTTGTTTAGCTTCAGGAAGATGAGTTGCGAGATGCTGTGTTGCTGGTTTTTGCAAACAAACAGGATTTGCCAAATGCTATGGCAATCAGTGAGATGACAGATAAACTAAACCTGCAGACGCTGCGTAACAGAACTGTAAGTATTAAAGTTTGTATTCAGTTACTAGCTTTTACTGCCCTGCCCTACAAAAGTATTGTAGTTATTGATTTAGCAAAAATGGTGGCCAAGAGCCTATTACATAAAGCAGGCTAATGTTTCTTTCAAAATACAACCCATGTGGTGGTGGTTTATGAAGGTTCTATATTGGGAACTAAAACTAAGGTAACTTGCGGGAACATCAGCTTGTTTCAGTTTATTGCTGAAATTTGTATGTTCAAGGGTAACAGGTAACAGTGGTCTTTGCTATTATAAAAGACTGAGGGTGCTAATCTCCTCTCTGGGGTGAGAAGTGGATTCCATGCACAGATTTCACCTACTTGCCATGAAATGTGTTAACTGTTTAAATAAAATTCAGTGAAACAGTTCAATTTCCATTTATTTTTTTTAACCATCTTCTAAGCTACAGCATCACAATGAATGCTGTTTACTAGACCCGTATATGACTGAGCTTTACACCTGCTCCAAAAGGGAATTCTGCCATCTGAGTCCCACTGTTCTCAGCCTTCAATAAAGAGCTTGAGCCCATCATCTCAGCAGTGCTTTAAACTCTGCTTTGCACCTGGATTTCCTGCCAAGCAGTGTTTCTGACAAGTCTAAGGACCTGCTGACTCTGTTCTATATCCACTAATGATAGCATTGAAAAATTCTAACTAGTTTCTAACACCAAACACATTACATGTTATTAGGGGTGTTGAATTCTTGATGTTTCAGGGGTTAAATTCCATCTCATCCATCCTTATTGTTGCTAATGTATTATAACGTTTTGTTACTCAATAGCATTAATATGGTATACTATTTTTTTTTTCACAGTGGTATGTTCAAGCTACCTGTGCTACACAAGGAACTGGTCTCTATGAGGGACTTGATTGGCTGTCAAACGAGCTCTCAAAACATTAAATTGAACAGGATAACTTTATTTAACCAAGGACATGTGATAGAAGTGGTCTAGGCTTGTTACAATTTTGCATCTTGGTTATTAAATGGTATCAGGAACAGGTTTTGGCAGCACAAGTAAGATTTTGTTGCCAATTGTTTACCAAGTTATATGCTGCTATTACAGCAGCATGCTTATGTTAAAGAAAAATAAACGTGTTCTGGTTTTACTCCTCCTCTCAGAGTAAATGTCAGCCTTTAATAGCTATTGTGACACCTTTAAAAATGTTTGCAACACTTTTGAGCCCTTATAAATTTCATATATTAAGTTTTCCTCCTGCTCCAGTACTTTAGTTTACTGATACCTTATGTCATTCCTTCTACAGTCTGCTGATATAAAAAAAATGTAGCATTCCATTTAGTATTTATTTCTCTCCCTTGCCAAAGGAATGTTCAAAGGCTGCCCATGCTTGCCAAGAAAATGCTCTACAACACTATCTTGAGATTAACTGCACTGAGGAAAGTTTTAATGCATTTCCTTTCGTTAGCCCAACTCGCCTTTACAATTTGATTATCTGGCTAGAATAAATTCTGTGGCCTGCAGGGACCTTTTATATTGAGTTTGTTTTAATAGCAGATTGTCTTCCTTTATATTGTACTTTCTGTTGCATGTTGCTTTTTGATATCAGATTTTGATTGTTTCTGCCCAGTGTATCATAGTTTTGCTGATTTCTTTTACTATATATTGGTGACTATCTTCTTGAAGCAAGAGCTTGAAAACTTCCTCAATTTCAATAATGGAACAATTTCTTCATAACCCACTTGGAATTCTTCCTAATAAAATGATGAAATGTATAGGTGACCATGGCGGTGTAATATGCTTTGTTAAATTTCATTTGTAAGACTTTGTGTGTGAATGGGTGTTATCAAATTATTAAAGTGGTCTGGTTGTAGTGAATTTTACAGATGGCCCTTGAGGGATGCAAAATCAGTCAAATTTTCAGGATAGCTGTCCATGCATACCACCTTTAACTTATGCAAATCCTATCTCATGGGTACTGTTTTAGCCTGGAAATCTGTCCTGTTTGCTCTGGAGGGCTAGATGTGACTACTACTGCACTACAGCGCTCACCTGATGTTTGCAGTGTCTCGGGTCTTGCTGTGATTTATGTGCAAGTTTATCTTGGCATTGACCAGTGACTGCACCTGTTTCAGCATCTGGTGATGATAGGACTTTGTTCAAACAAATGTGTCATGATATAACGGAGGTACTGATTTTTAGAAAAATATTCCAGCATTACTGTGCATTCAATTTGCAGTGATACATTACAGTAACTACACCAACAAACATAGTTTCCAAACACAAATGTTAGTGTGTGTTCCCATCTGATTATATAGTACTTGAAGACATGTGGACATCTTGCTTTTATGTAACTTGACTTGGTCCTAAAACAAGAGACCAGATGATGTAACAGATATCAGGGTTAGGCAGTATTTCTTCTGAACTCCATATCTGTGTTGGACTCAAATTTTTTCCTTCGTTTCTTAGTGCTTATGATGATAGCGGTCATAAATGTGTGCATGCTTTGAATATCTTTACCGGTTGAAATATGAACCTAGCTTTGGTTCCCCCCCCTTTTTTTTTCCATGTACCAGAATAAAAAACTGTTCATCTACATTTTTAGAAATGTGTATACTGTCTTTTTAAATTTTCAATGTTGTACTCTGTTTTGGTTTTCTGTTGTGTGGCAGAATCTTCGAAAATGCAAGAATAATTCTGTCTGACCTGCTTAATGGAGGTGAAGAAAAAATCCCATCAAATAATATAAGCTGCGTTCTCTGTAAATAGCAGGGAATGCAGGTACACTAGCTGGTGTCACCCGATGACTGCATAGTTTGGGCACAATCTGCCAAGTGTTTGATATTCTAAAACAATGAAATCCTAAGCGTGTGTTAGCATTCCCAAGGCTGCAATGGCAACCCCACATCTTAATTATCCCTTTGGCAGGCCTGAACTTTGCCTCCCTTTTGCAGTCTCAGACCAGGGGGATAAACATGACTGATTGCTTCCATCTTAAGATCCAGTAATGCTTCTAGAAATTTGGTGGCTCTTCAGTCCATCAAATTCTTGGTTACAAATGAAGATATGGCAGAATCCAGTTAGAACTTGGCCAGTCTCCAGGGACCTGGATGTTAGATATAAGGTTCACCCAGCTGAAATAACATAAGCTGCATTGCAGTAAAGAATGTGTTGTCTTTTTCTTCTCAAACTCCAGTCTCTTCGATTACTGAACAGATGGATATTGCAGGGATAGAAAATGTGGAGGCCAGCCAGTCCCTGAATTTCATAGGAGGTTTCCTCAATTAGAAAAGTAATTAACTGCAATTAGTGATAAAGTGGGAATTTGAAAGTCCTAGAAAACAGAAATTATGAAACTATATTTGACATGGATGGTTCTGCATAAGATAATTCCAAAAAACTATTTTATGCAAATTTTAGATTTGATTTAAACCAAAGGCTGGCTTTGCTTTGCCTTGTCTTCTCACTTTGTTCTCTGTTGACAAGTAGGGGAGATGTTGGCATACTTAATGGTGAAGCCTGTGTGTGGAGCTCTCTTTCAGCTAAGAAGGATTTTTTTGTTTGCTACTGACCCTGTGCATAGTTTCATGCATCCTGACACTCAGACTGCTTTCAGTCTATTTTTTTTCCTCCATGGTACATTCCACACCTGATTAGTTTTGTTCTACTGACACTCAGTACTCAATGTTTTTCCTTGGTTTTTCTCTTCATTGCTGCTTTTACACCCATGGTTTCACAGCCACTGGAGAAACAAAGCTGTCACTAGCTCTCTATTTTCAACTCCCTCCTTTTCACGTGCTACCACAGCCCTTAGCCAGAGGAAGCAGTACAGCCAATACTCCTGCCCCTCCGCATCTTCACAGCACATTTCCAGGGGAGAAAGCATCAAAGTCTGATAAATCATCAAAGAAACTAAGCTGCCAAACAGAGCTCACATAGTTAGCAACTGTGTCTGTTATAGGAGCCACTGACAAAGCCTTCTATGACGGTGCCTCTTCAGACACCCCTCACGGCTGCATGACAACACATGAATTCTGCCAGCAGCTTGGTAAGAAATGCACCACAATAAAGCACACGGCTGCTTCAAATTTGTTGCAATCTGGAGCTGCTGGCATAAGGGAAGAAGATCAAAACCTCTTTTCAGTCAGCTAGCTGCTGGTAAGTCTGGGGTAAATCCTGCCCTCTTTTGGGAACCAGTTTTTATCCTCACCTCACAGACTTCCCTGTTATTTCCTCCTACTAATCCCTCTCAACAAACTCCCTCATATTGCTTATGCAAAGATCTCTGTGGGAGACAACACAAATGTTACAACAAACTATGTCTCCACCAGCCCTGGAATGTGTCCTCCATTTGTGTGTCCCCCTCTCCAGGAGGTCCCAACATGTCCGTAACCTTTCAGTGTGCTTATCTGTCAAATTGTTCCACCAGCCAGCCTCGGAGGGTCTAGCCTAATCCAAGTAGCTACCCAACATTCCTTGGGATCACCTAATGATCTTACTTCCATGGGAAAATAGATGGTTTGGTTTTTTTCAAGATTCTGACAAGGAACCAGAGGAAGAAGGGGTGGTTGTCTTTTCAGCCATGGTCCCAATTGAAATCCCAGGATGATTATTCCTATCCTAAATTTTTTGCTTGTGCTCGCCCTGGGCATGAAGCCATTCCTTCTATGAAAAAGGACTTTAGTTCATACTTAAATCTATGTCTGTGCCAAAGAGGTCTTTGCCCTGTCTTTTCATGAGGTTCTGCAAGACAGAACTAACTGCTTGGCATACTCCTCTTTGAATTAAAGCCTTCTCCCATCAACTAAAGGCCCAGTATAAATTAACAGGAGGCTCTGGATACCTACAGGCACAGCTGTCCTCCTCTGTCATTTCCAAGGAGCTCTTGAAGCATTCTAGATCCTCTAAAGCCTCTTCTCATACTCCTCGAGGTAAAGATCAGTGTATTCTAGATACCATTGGCAGCAAAGTGTACCAATCTTCTGTTTTAAAAAAACTTGGCACATCTCCAAATGTTTCACACTAGCCATTCCTTGATAGAGCAAGTCATGGACTTTGCTCATTGTGGCCATTCAGGAGTATGCCTACAATTTATCTTATGCTCAATTGCAGTTGCAGCAAGAAGAACAGCAGGCATTGGGACTTTTGCAAAGATTACCATGACGGCCTTGCTAATGCTCCCTGCACAGGTGACATGCTTTTTGGGGACAAGGTTGAAGTAACAGTCATCCAGATGAAGGATAACAGCTCTACCATTTGGGAACTTTCTGTACTCGTGCCAGACACTGGGTCTCAATATCAGAAGTCACAAGCTGGCTGTTAACTCTGTCATCCCTTCAATCATACACATTCTCAATCTAGCATTCTCTACTGCACTTTCCCTACAGCCTTCAAGCATGCTTTGGTCACATCTCTCCTCGAGAGAACACTTGATGACCCTACTTGACCTTCTAATTATCAACCCATCTCCCTTCTTCCCTTCATTTCCAAAATTCTTGAACGTGCAGTTCTCTGCTATTGCCTTGAATTCATCTCCTCTCAAGCACTCCTAGATACATTTCCATCTGGCTTTGTCCCTTACAATCCACTAAAACTACCGTTGCTAAAGTCTCCAATGACTTGTTCCTGGCTAAATCCAAAGGCCTTTACAGAGTCCTCATTCTTCTTGATATTTTTGCTGCTTTTGACACTGTTGACCACCACCTTTTATTTGATACATTGTCCTCACTTGGTTTTAAGAGCTCTGTACAGTCCTGGTTCTCTTCTGATAGAAACATAGAAAAATGACGATGGAAAAAGACCACATGGCCTATCTAGTCTGTCCTTCCATATCAACAACTACAACAGTCCCCTTTTTTCCCTTTAGAGATCCTCTGTGTTTGTCCCATGCTTTTTTGAATTCAGATACTGTCCTCATCTCTGCCACCTCCACTGGGAGACTATTCCACAGATCCACCATTCTTTTTGTAAAAGGATTTCTGCATATCACTCCTGAATCTATCCCCTTTCACCCTCATGCCATGTCCCCCACATAGCAGAATTTGCTTCAATCGAAAGAGGCTCTCCCCTTGTGCATTTATGCCACGGAGGTATTTAAACATCTCAATCATATCGCCTCTATCCTGCCCTTCCTCTAAGGTGTACATATTAAGATCCTTAAGTCTGTCCTCATATGCTTTATAATGAAGACCACTAACCATTTTAGTAGCCACCCTCTGTACTGACTCCATCCTGTTTTATATCCTTTTGAAGGTGCAGTCTCCAGAATCGCACACTATACTCCAAATTGAAGTTGCACCAAAGACTTAAGAGGTCCACCAAAAAGGCACGGTACCACGTGAACAGAAGAACCCAGTACTAATTTGTGGTATCAAGGAAGGAGAACTTTATTTCACACAGCTTTAGCCCAAACGCCCGACAGGCTGTGTTTCGAATCCTCTTCGTCAGGGGAATTCAGGCACGCTTATCAACAGGTGCAAAACGATTGTGTAAAAACTTGCACTGCAGATTGCAATGCTCGATCGCAACCACCAAATGATATCTGACGAAACCTTCGCTTGTATATCAAACTGCACAGCAAAGGCACAGTGTTGCTGTCATTCGTCAAAGGAAAATATAACTGTGCAGTTGCGATCAAGCATTGCAACCTGCAGCGCAAGATTTTACACAATCATTTTGCACTTGCTGATAAGCGTGCCTGAATTCCTCTGACGAAGAGGATTCAAAACACGGCCTGTGTCGGGCGTTTGGGTTAAAGCTGTGTGAAATAAATTTCTCCTTCCTTAATACCACAAATTAGTACTGGGTTCTTTTGCACCAAAGACTTATACAGAGGCACTATCTCTCCCATCGCTCCTAAAGTGTTTGTTCTGGTGGCTCCTCCTCTACTGCTATCCCTCTTTAAGTTGGTGTACCTCAAGGGTCTGTTCTAGGTCCTCTCCTTTTCTCTCTCTATACCTAGTCCTTTGGTTCTCTCATCTCCCATGGTTTTCAATATCATTTTTATGCTGATAACTCTCAGATCTACAAGAATATAAGATATGCCATACTGGGTCAGACCAAGGTCCATCAAGCCCAGTAATCCTGTTTCCAATAGTGGCCAATCTAGGTCATACATACCTAGCAGTTTCCCAAAAAGAAACAGGTTCCACAATGCATGTATTGGGTCAAGCATTGATATCCGGGGTCCCTTCTTAATAATGGTTTATGGACCTTTCCTCCAGGAACGTGTCCAAACCTTTATTTAAACTCATTTACACTAACAGCCTTTACTACATCCTCCGGTAATAAATTCCAGAGTTTGATTACACGTTGAGTGAAAAAATATTTTCTTTTATTAGTCTTAAATAGTTTACCCTGTAGCTTCATTGCATGTCCCCTAGTCTTTCTATATTTTCATAACGTAAACAATTGATCTATTTTTACCCTTTCCACTCTTTTCATTAATTTATGGACTTCGATCACATCTCCCCTCAGCTGTCTCTTTTCCAGGTTAAAGAGCCCTAACCTTTTTAGCCTTTCTTCATAGGGGTATCCTTCCATCCCTTTTACCATTTTGGTGGCTTTTCTCTGAACCTTTTCTAATAATGCTATATCCTTTTTAAGACACGGCGACCAGAATTGCGCACACTATTCAAGTGCAGTCACACCATGGAACGATACAGAGGCATTATAATATCCTTTGTTTTATTTTCCATTCCTTTCCTTATGATACCTAGCATTCTGTTTGCTCTCTTGGCCACTGCTGCACACTGGGCTGAGGGTTTTAACATGTTATCCACAATGACGCCTAAATCTTTTTCCTGGGTGTTGGCTCCTAATGTGGAACCTTGCATCGTGTAACCATAGTTTGGGTTGTTCTTCCCTAGGTGCATAACTTTGCACTTGTCCACATTAAATTTCATCTGCCATTTTGATGCCTAGTCTCCCAATTTATCAAGATCCTCTTGCAATTTTCCTCAATCCTCTTGGGTTTTAACAACTTTAAATAGTTTTGTGTCATCTGCAGATTTGATATCCTCACTCATTCCCTTTTCCAGGTCATTTATCTATCTACACATGATATTTATCTTACACTGCAAGCCTGTATATCTGCCTGCCTATCTGACATCGCTGCCTGGATGTCTTGCTGCAGTTTTAAAATCGAATAGGACCAAAACCGAACTAATTATTTTTTTCCCCCTTCCTCACTTCTCTATCTCTGTTGCTAACACTCTTCTGCTTCCTGTTTCCTCAGCCTACAACCTTGGAGTCATCTTCAACTCCTCCCTCTCATTCTCCTCATATATCCAACAGATAGCAAAAACCTGTTGTTTCTCTACAAACATGAACAAAATTCACCCCTTCCTTTTGGAACACACTACTAAAACACTTAACCACTCTTTAGTCATTTCTTCTTGCCTTGACTATTGCAACTGACTCCTTGGTGGTATCCTGAGTCATCTTTCACCCCTTCAATCTGTTCAGAACTTTGCTGCGTGGCTAATCTTCAGCCAGCCCTAATATACTCTTATAACCCCTCTTCTCAAATCACTTAATTGGCTTTTCCTGATCGTGTAACCGGTCTAGTCCCGGACCTCTGGGTTCCCTATCTCATCCAGCAGCTTTGGAGACTGAGAAACTCCTCCTTTTTATGATGTCACAGGTATATCTCTCCGGGATCCGCCTCTCAGCACCAGTTACCTCAGTCTCCAAGCAGCTGGATAGATAGGAGCCCGGACAGCCGGGCTCACTGGAGAAACTGTTTAATTATTTTCTTTATTTTCATTATTCTCCATTTACTTTATTTTTTGTTGGGTATTTCTTCTTTGGAGGAGAGTTGTTAATACTGTGCCTTTAAGTTGCAGCAGGCTGTTCTCTCTCCTCCTGTCTCCCTCTTTTTACCCCCCCCCCCTTTTTCCCCCCTCCCTCCTCTCTTTCGGGGGTCTGATCCTGTATCACTCTCTGGGGTCCCCCTGATCGCTCAGCTGACTTACTGGGAGAGACCCGGAGGTTTGCCTAGCCAGCGCCACACAGAAGCTTGCCTGTAAGTGCGCTGGCAGGCCCTCCCGTTTGCCGGCCGATTTGAGCTGTAGGAGAGTGTGCTGCCTCCGGCGTTCTGACCGCGATCGGGGAGCAGAGCGGTGCGATCCCGGTGAGGGTGCTGCACTTATGGCCTTTACGGCCCGCAGGTAAGAGGGCTCTTCTTTCTGGGCGCGGGGGGTCGTCTCTTATTTGGGGAAGACTTGGAGAAGCTTGTTAAGGACTTAGGTGAATCTAAAGGGGGCAAGTTGCCGGAGGACAAGCCGCGGTCTGCCCGGCAGTTCTTGGCTGGAAGGGGGCAGCAGCGCGATTTTTGCCGTTTTCGTTCCCCCAGATTCAGTGCTGCCCAGAGGGGCCGTTTCTTTAATAAAAGTCAGCCCTTTTGGGGGTTCCGCGGTGCCGGAAGAGGCTTTGGTCCTCCTCCTCCTTCACCGCCAAAAAGCAACAATGAGATACGGGGGGCCCAGGCGCCCTTACTCCCGGTAGGGGGGCGGTTGCAGGAGTTTTACGCTGCCTGGGCCCGAGTCACATCGGATCAGTGGGTGCTGGATGTTGTGTGAGACGGGTACGCTCTCGAATTCTTGCGGCCGGTGCGTGAGTCCTTCGTGCTGTCCCCCGGAAAGTCCCCCGCCAAGCGCGCAAGGCGTTGTGGGTTTCTGTCTGGAGGCTTCTCGACCTCAGGGCCATAGTGCCCGTTCCTCCCGACCAATGCGGCGCCGGTCGCTACTCAATTTACTTTGTGGTCCCCAAGAAGGGCGGGGGCATCCGTCCGATCCTGGATCTCAAAGGAGTAAATTGTTGTCTCCGCGTTTCCCGCTTCCACATGGAAACTCTTCGGTCGGTCATTGTAACGGTGCAGAGCGGGGAGTTCCTCACCTCGCTGGACTTGTCGGAGGCCTATTTTCACATTCCTGTACGACAGGATCATCACCAATTTCTCCGTTTCGCTGTCCCCTTCGGTCACTTTCAGTTTCAAGCGTTGCCCTTTGGCCTGGCGACGGCTCCTCGCACCTTCACCAAGGTTATGGTAGTGGTGGCGGCGGCTCTCCGAAAGGAGGGGGTCTTGGTGCATCCGTACCTGGACGACTGGTTGATCCGTGCAAAGTCCAGGTCGGAGATTGTCTCGGCCACCGCTAGAGTAGTGTCTTTTTTGGAGGAGCTCGGTTGGGTCGTCAATCTGGCAAAGAGTCACTTGGTTCCCTCTCAGACTCTGGAGTATCTCGGGGCTCGTTTCGACACCAAGGTGGGCAAGGTGTTTCTGATGGAGGGAAGGGCAATGGGTCTTCGGAAGCTGGTTGCCCGGTTTCTTCGGTTCAAGGCGCCTTCAGCATGGCTTTATCTTCAGTTGCTGGGCACAATGGCAGCGATGATAGAGACCGTCCCGTGGGCGAGGGCCCACATGAGACCTCTGCAGAGAGCGTTACTGTGCCGCTGGTCGCATCAACAGCATCCTCTGTCCCGGAGGTTGCCCTGTCCGGAGGAGGCTCGTCAGTCCCTGCAGTGGTGGTTGCTTCCCGAGTCCTTGGCGAGAGGCCGGGAGCTGACTACTCCGGACTGGGTGCCCGTAGTGACCGACGCCAGTCTCCTCGGCTGGGGCGCTCACTGTCTCGGGGTGTTTGTGCAGGGACAATGGACGGCGCCGGAGTCGGAGTGGTCCATCAACCGGTTGGAGTTGCGGGCGGTAACATTAGCGCTGCGGGAGTTTCGACAGCTGATTCACGGCAGGGCGGTCCGCGTGTTTTCCGACAATGCCACGGCGGTCTCGTATGTCAACCGACAGGGCGGCACCAGCAGTGCGACGCTGGAACTCGAGGCCGGAGTCTTGTTCGAGTGGGCCGAGGCGCACCTCCTGGACCTGTCAGCAGCGCATGTCGCCGGAGTGGACAACGTGCAGGCGGATTTTCTCAGTCGGGTTCGGGTGGATCCGGGGGAGTTGGTCCTTCATCCCGAAGTCTTCCAGATGATAGTGCGTCGTTGGGGAGCGCCAGTCATGGACCTCATGGCGACCTTTGCCTCGGCAGGCGCAGAGAAAGAATGTCAGAAGGCTTGGATGCGCTCGTTCAGCGGTGGCCAGTAGGGCAGTTGCTGTATGTGTTTCCCCCGTGGGTTCTCATCGGCAGAGTTCTGCAGCGGATCGAAAGGTGCAGGGGTCAGGTCATCCTGATCGCTCCGGACTGGCCTCGGCGGCCGTGGTATGGGGATCTGATGCGATTGGTAGTGGCGAAGCCCTGGCGGCTCCCGTCGCGTCCGGATCTTCTGTCGCAGGGACCTCTGTTCATGCCGCACGTGGATCGATTCTCGCTTACGGCCTGGCTCTTGAAAGGGCAAGGCTGAAGGCACGGGGCTATTCATTGGCGGTTATCTCTACCCTTTTGAGGGCTCGGAAGAGCTCCACCTCGCTAGCATATGTCCGGGTCTGGAGGGTTTTCGAAGCCTGGTGCCTAGACCGGAAGCTCGAGGCTTTGAAGTCCTCTGTTGCGCAGATCTTAGATTTTTTGCAGGATGGTTTTGCTAAGGGTCTCGCAGCGGCGTCGTTGCGAGTCCAGGTTGCGGCCTTGTCATGTTACCGAGGCAGGATAGGGGGCCAGTCGCTCGGCTGCCATGCAGATGTTAAGCGTTTTTTGAGAGCAGGATCTTTGCTGCGCCCGCCGGTGTGGCCGATCGTCCCGAAATGGCATCTCCCGTCAGTTTTGAACGCGCTGGAGCGCGCGCCTTTTGAACCTCTGTCCCGAGCATCGCTCAAGGACCTCACTTTGAAGGTGGTGTTTCTAGTGGCCATCTGCTCGGCGCGGAGAGTCTCCGAGTTGCAGGCGCTCTCCTGTAGGGAGCCTTATCTCTTGTTTTATCCATCAAAGGTGGTGTTGCGAACGGTGCCGGCCTTCCTTCCTAAGGTAGTCTCGCCTTTCCATGTGAAACAGGAAATTACTTTACCGGTTTTTTCGCAGTCTTCGGATTCTTCGGGTCAGCAGAGTTTCCATTTACTGGATGCTCGTAGAGCGCTGAAGCGGTATCTTCGGCACATGGCCGATTTTCGCAAGTCCGACAGGCTTTTTATCCTTTTCGCGGGGCCCAGGAAAGGGGAGGCGGCGTCCAAACGGTCCATCGCGCGGTGGATCAAGGAGGCGGTTGCCTCGGCCTATATCTTGGGAGGTCGTCCGGTCCGGGAAGGGCTGCGGGCTCATTCCACTAGGGCGCAAGCATCCTCCTGGGCCGAGGTGCGTCTCGTGTCTCCAGTGGAGATTTGTAAGGCGGCGACTTGGTCGTCTCTGAATTCTTTTGCACAGCATTACCGTCTTGATGTGCAGAGGGCGGAGGAGACCGCTTTTGGATCAGCAGTACTTCAGGCTGGTCTTCCAAGGCCCTCCCGGATTTGAATTTTTCACTGCTCTGGTACTTACCCAGAGGTCCGGGACTAGACCGGTTACACGATCAGGAAGGTGAAATTAGACTTACCTGCTAATTGTTGTTCCTGGAGTGTAGCCGGTCTACTCCCGTATCCCTCCCCTAGGGTTGCAATTCTGCAGGAGCTGGCTGTGCTCCGGATCTGTACAGGTAAGGGTTTCTTTTCCTATATTTTGTTTCGATGGCCGGTAGTTCTCTTCATTGGGGAAAGGACCAGCCTGCGTAGGTTTAAGTCACAGTTCTGTTTAGACAATTAGTTCAGAGGGGTGTTCCTTTAGCATAAATGCGGGGGGGGGGGGGGGGGTTGGATTTTGGTTGCATTTCATGGTATTTTTGCCTAATTTCTCCGGTGAAGCTGCTTTGTCAATAGGTTACTGGTGCTGAGAGGCGTATCCCGGAGAGATATACCTGTGACATCATAAAAAGGAGGAGTTTCTCAGTCTCCAAAGCTGCTGGATGAGATAGGGAACCCAGAGGTCCGGGACTAGACCAGCTACACTCCAGGAACAACAATTAGCAGGTAAGTCTAATTTCACCTTCTTCCATTTCCGTATCAAATACAAACTTCTCTTTTTGACCTATAAGTGCATTCATCTATTCCTTCTCATTACCTTATCTCTCTCCTTTCCCTGCACCCCTCCTTGTGAATTCCGCTCTTCTTCTGGCTTGCTTCTCTGTATGCCCTTCTCTTCAACAGCTAATTCCAGACTTCAGTCCTTTCACCTTGCTGCTCCTTATGCCTGAAACAAACTACCTGTATCTTTACGTCAGGTTTTCTCTCTCCCCCTTTTCAAATCCATACTAAAGGCTCACCTCTTCCAGGCTGCTTTTGGATCTTATTCCTTTGTTCTCCTGTCTCATTACCTTTCCCTACAGTGCCCTTGTATTTATTTATTTACTTATGTATTTACATACGTACGTACTAACCATGCTCTTTAGAATCAGTGCTGTTTACATGTATACTAACAAGTACTTTTTATTCCCTTGTCCCTGAAGGGCTCATAAACTAAGTATACCTGAGGCAATGGAGGGTTAAGTGGCTTGCCCAAGGCCACAAGGATGGGCCATGGGACTTAGAGACCCCAGTCTCTCCAGCCTGAGGTTGCTTGTCCCTATGTGGGAATTGAACTTCCGGCCTGAGGTAACCTGTCCCAACCACTGAGCCACTCCTCCCTCATCTATCGTACTGTCTGTCTTGATTAGATTGTAAGTTCTGATGAGCAGGGACCATATTTATATGTATCTGTACAGTGCTGCAAATGCTTTGTAGCACTATATAAATGATTAATAGTAGCCAGTAGTATTTCAGGAAACTCAACAATATTTTCAACATTTTTACCCAAGGTGCCATTACAAACCATATGCAAGACCACCACCTGCATGCCAACCTTTGTGTGCATATATACTCCAGCACAGACCTAGACGACAAAAGTAGCAACCTGTCCTTGCTGCTTCCATCAAACAAGTACCTAGTTTTTAAATATCTCCCAGTGAGAGATTGCCTGACATTTCAGGCACGTCTAGATCCTTCATTACCTCAGACTGCTGGGTTTTTGACATTGTGAATCAGGGATATCGACTGCAGTTCCTTATCGTTCTCCAGTTCAGTCCTCTACCTCTGGGTTGTCAACCTCCTCCTGCAGCTTGGAGACTGGTATGTCAGAATCATGACATCACTGGATATAGCCTGCTGATCTCTCTCCTCGGATCCAGTGTGACCAGTCTCTGTGCAGCAGGAGGACGTGGTGAGCCTGGTAGAGGCTCCCTGGAGAAACGAATAAGGAGCTTGTAGGTAGAGTTAGATGGGAATTGGATGGTAAAGAATTTTACTGGAGCATAGTATTGGGTGATATTTCTTTAAGGTAAACTAAATTTTATTAAAGGTGGTTTCTTACTCCCTGCCTGTTTTAAAAAAAAAAAAGGGAGATAGAGGGAGAGTTTACTTCGAGGCTTCTCTCTGCTCTGGCTGCAAAGTTCTCTCCCCCTGGACTTTCGGGGGAGAGCCCTTCTGCACGGAGCTTCCCTGCCAGGACCGCATTGATGGGTTTCACGCGGCTCTGGAGGACTGTTGGGCTGCACTGCTTGCCGGCAGTGCTGCTTGCAGGGACAGCGGTTTTAAAGCCATCGGAGCACGGCGCAGACCTGGCCAGTAAGCTTTAACCGGTTTTAGGCTGCGTTTCGGGGCAGGGAGACCCGGCAGTGAATCTAGCTCAGGCCGGGGAGTTTTGCGCGCCTTTTCTTCTGTGGAGCTAGTTGCGGCAGCCATTTTAGGCAGTGCAGTAGAGCCTCGTGGCTGCCGGGCGGCAGGCAGTTCCCGGGCTGGAAGCGAAAGGCTGTCTGCGGAGAGTTTTTTTTATGGTGCCTTTTACTTTTCTTTTGCTTTCTTTGTTTGCTTTCGTTTCTAAGTACATTTTTATTTGATTGTTTGGCGTTTCCCGCGGTTTTGCTTTTGCGAAGGGGGGCCTTCTGCAAAGGGGGGGGCTTTCCTCTCAGCTGCGATCTGTGACAGGGCTTGTTTTTTGTTTTTGGATTTTAAGGGAGTCCTGGATTGAGTCCTGCTTTAAAAAAAAAAAAATAATAGCAGAAGGCGGCATCTATTCCCTATTATCTCTTTAATAAGCACAATATCCTTACCACTGCGTCAGCTTGATCTATGGCAGCTAGACCACAGTGTGTTGTGTGTGGAGCCCAAAGGGGCACAGTAGCGGATTCAAGTGTGTGTCGTAACTGTGCGGCCCTGTCGTCCATGGTGGAACAGCAGATGGACAGCAAGGCGGTCACGGAGTTGCAGGGGACGGCTTCGGCAGCCATGCGGGAGGCGTCCCCTCAGAGGTCTGTGCATGACTCAGCATCAGAGGCTGTAGCGGGGCCTTCGGGAGCTCCCTTAGTGGCGCAGGCGGCAGAAGTCGGGGATTTTAGCCCTGATTTAATTTTGCTGATGCATCAGGCTTTCTGTCTGCGCCGCCAAGATAGGTTGCCCAGCGCTTTGACACTTCTCGCTCCTTCCCAGCTGGACTCAGCAGGGGAAGGGACTGGCGAAGAACAGCCGGCACCAAAAAGGGCGAAAACCAGAGCTTCGCCTTCGGTGGAGGCCAGTTGGAATGAAGAAGAGGACATGGATTGGGAGTAGAATGATTGTACTCAGGATCTCGAAGACGGGGAGATTCTGGAACCTGAGGATCAAGCCAAGATTATTAGGGTCTTCCGTAGGGAGGAGCTTTCAGCGTTAATCTCGGAGTCTATGCAGATGCTGAATCTTTCCTCGCAGGCTTCCGCGGAAGAGGAGGTGAAAGACCCGGTTATTCAGGCGGTCCGACAGACACAGGTGGTGTTTCCGGTTCATCGAGTGGTTGACCGTATGATCCAGGAGGAATGGGATCGGCCGGAAGTGGGACTTCGCGGCATACGAACTATGAATAGGCTCTATCCTTTGGCTGATAAGGATAAAGAACGGTTCAGAGCACCGCGGGTGGACACGGTGGTCTTGGCAGTTACAAAAAAGACTACCATCCTGGTGGAGGGCAGTGCGGTGTTGAAGGATGCCCAGGACCGGAAAGTAGATAGTTTGTTGAAGCAAACCTTTGAGGCGGATTCTCTTTCGCTGCAGGCTTCCATCTGTGGGGCCTGGGTGGCTAGAGCGTGTTTGCATTGGGTGCAGCGGCTAAAGCAGTCTGCGCACATGGATCTTGAGGAGCTCAAGGAGCTGGGGCGCCTGGAGTCCGGGGCGGCTTATCTGGCGGACGTGCATTATGATTTGATCCAGGGCTCTGGCAAATAGTACAGCGTCCATGGTGGCTGCTCGCAGATCGGTGTGGTTGTGAAATTGGGCAGCAGATGGTTCGTCCAAGTCTCGTCTCAGCAAACTGCCGTTTAAGGGAGGTTTGCTGTTTGGTGAGGATTTGGATAAGCTGGTAAAGGACCTCGGGGAGTCCAAAGCGGGTAGACTTCTGGAGGATAAGCCGAAGCAAGGGAAATCTGTCCAAGGCTATCGAGGTCAAGCTCGGGATTTTCGCAGATTTAGTTCAACGCGGTTCGGCTCCTTTCAGCGGGGGCGCTTTCCGTTTCGAGCCCAGGGCTTTCGTGGCTTCCGTGGGGCTAATAGAGGTTTCTCCTCCAACCACTCTCCCGCAGCTCGCAAATCACAATGAGATGAGGAGGATCCTGACGGGGGAGATTCCCATAGGAGGGCGGCTTCGGGAGTTCCTTCCGGCATGGACCCGCATCACCTCCGACCGCTGGGTGTTGGAGATAATTCAGCAGAGCTATGCGCTGGAGTTGGCCAGGCCGGTGCGGGATTCGTTCGTCATGTCTCCGTGCAGGGGCGCCAAAAAGGTTCTAGCGATCCGCGGCACCTTAGATCGTCGTCTTCAATTGCGGGCGGTTGTGGAGGTGCCGAAGGCAGAGTACGGCATGGGTCGGTATTCCATTTATTTCGTGGTGCCAAAGAAGGGCGGAACATTACGTCCTATTTTAGATCTGAAAGCCGTAAATCGTTGTCTTCGAGTGCCGCATTTCCGGATGGAAACCTTTTGCTCTGTCATAGTGGCGGTACGTCAAGGGGAGTACTTGACGTCTCTGGATCTCTTGGAGGCATATTTGCACATTCCTATCCGAGAAGCTCATCAGAAATTCCTGCGGTTCGCCTTTCCTTGGGGACATTATCAGTTCCAGGCATTACCCTTCGGTCTAGCTACAGCGCCGCGGACTTTCACAAAGGTTATGGTGGTGGTGGCTGCGGCGTTGCGCAAAGAAGGGATTTTAGTGCACCCTTATCTCGACGATTGGTTAATTCGGGCAAAATCCAAGTCGGAGAGTGTTCGGGTGACAGACAGAGTAGTGGAATTCCTGCAGGGTCTTGGTTGGGTGGTCAATCCAGCCAAGAGCCGCCTGCAGCCCTCTCAGGACCTCGAGTATCTGGGAGTGCGGTTCGACACAAGGAACGGTCTAGTGTTTCTGCCACACAAGAGGGCGCAAGCGCTCAGGGAGCTGGTTCGAAAGTTCTGGTCCGTCCCGGCGCCTTCAGCATGGTCCTACCTTCAGGTCTTGGGAACGATGGCGGCGACCTTGGAAGCGGTGCCGTGGGCCAGGCTGCATATGCGACCTCTGCAAAGAGCGCTTCTGCGCCGATGGTCTCATCAGTCCGAACCCTTGAGCAAGCGACTGCCGTGTCCAGGGAAGGTCAGACTGTCTCTGCGGTGGTGGCTCCGCAGGGCATCTCTGGCGGCCGGCAGGCCCTTGGAACAACTGGAGTGGATGGCGTTATTAACGGATGCCAGCCTGACGGGGTGGGGAGCCCACTGCGGGAGCAGGTTTGCGCAGGGGACTTGGTCACCCCAGGAGGCATCCTGGTCTATCAATCGGCTGGAGCTTCGAGCAGTGGCGCTGGCGCTTCGGGCTTTCCAGGATTTGGTGTTGGGGCGTCCGGTTCGGGTTCTCTCCGACAACTCGGCGACGGTCACCTACATCAACCGCCAGGACGGCACATGAAGTGCAGCAATGGAAGAGGAGGCGGATATGTTCGCGTGGGTAGAGACGCGGTTGCCGGCGATTTCGGCGGTGCACATAGCCGGAAAGGACAATGTCATGGCGGATTTTCTCAGCAGAGTGGGGATAGATATGGGGGAGTGGGAGCTCCATCCCGACATATTTGCTCAGATCGTAGAGCGTTGGGGGATGCCCATCATGGACTTAATGGCGACCTTTCAGTCGGCAAAAGCCAGTCGATTCTTCAGCAGGAGGCGAGAAAGGATGTCAGAGGGCATCGACGCACTGTTACAGCAGTGGCCGACAGTGGGACTGCTCTACATCTTTCCCCCGTGGGCGTTGATAGGCTGGGTGGTTCAAAAGATCGGAGCTCATCCGGGCAGGGTGCTTCTTGTAGCGCCCGACTGGCCGAGGCGTCCGTGGTATGCAGAACTCGTACGTCTCCTAGACGGTCAGTCTTGGCAGTTGCCGGCAAGGGTGGACCTGTTGTTGCAGGATCCCCTATTCATGCCCCAAGTGGATCGGTTCTCGCTTACGGTATGGCCATTGAAAGGGCTCGGTTGAGGAAAAAAGGCTATTCGGCGGCAGTAGTGGCTACTCTGCTTAGGGTGCGGAAGCAGTCCACCTCTTTGGCGTATGTGCTTGTCTGGCGCATATTTGAGGATTGGTGTTCGAGGCATCAGATTAGAGCAGCTACGGTTGCCATACCTTCCATTTTGGGATTTCTGCAGGATGGTTTTGATAAGGGTCTTGCGGCAAGTTCCTTACGCGTTGTAAACGGGGGCGCTGGTCGTGAATGTCCACAGTCTTGGCAAAGGCAAAATATTATTATGACTTGCAAAGGATTGTGAGAGATGTAGTTCACTTATACCAGAATCAGCCGTTCACAAAATCATGAGTTGTGATGCTCGAGTGTAAGCAAAGAAAAACAGATTTTATTCATGGGGTTTATTCTCCCAACACAGATTTACTTGGTAACACAAAAGGACACTTGCTTCAAGTATTGTACTCAGGAAAAACAAAACATGATATAAGGTAACTGAACTTCTTAAGCAATAAATCAATAAAGACCTTGATGGGAAACAGAAAAGGTCTTTTTGATGGCTCCTGCTAATGACCTTCTTAGCAGTGCTCCAAAAGGCAAAAACAAAACCCAAAAGTAACAAAAAAACCCTGTTCTTTATCAAGGATAACTTTCTTCTATTTACACACACAAAAAAGACAAGTTTCCTTCCAGAGCTCACATGCACTTGTGCCTGGCTCAATTACCAATCACAGGTACACTAAAAAAAATTTTTTTTAAACTGCCTCTAAAGTTTCGATTGATTTTTACGTTTTTTGGTGCGCTGAATCCAAATCTGGTAACCAATTTGCTCCATCACGTACAGATTTTTTGCTACATTGGGTTAGCAGTTTGAGGTGAACGTTTCAGATTGAGTGCAATCGAGATAAAAGTTTCTTGGATGAATTCTTTATACTAATTGTTTAGTAGTTATTCAAATAAGAATAAAGAAAATTGTAACAAGGCAGCACATAAGAATAGAGTAATGTCAACAAAACACACTGTGATGGTAGCAAAATTGTCTGCACTTAAAACAGCCACATACATGTGCACAAACATTGAGCATATAAGAGCGAGGTTAGACACAAAGCAAAGCAAAGAAATGTGCAAAAAATGTTGTACAGGTATGTATGTAAGAATAGAAAACGCAAACCGCACCATTGCAATACATGAAGTCAAACACCCGATGGTGTGAAAATAAAATTCTAATAAATGAGATCCAACACTGTGGTAATAACTAGCAAATTTTTATTTCAAAGTTTAGTAAAAACACGATATTTGTCAACACAGTTTAGATTTTAAAGTCATTCTTGGGTCAATCAATCTCCTGGTGGGCCCGTTTCTTCTTCCCCCGAATGCTTCTCTTGGTGCGCTGCTTGGCGTATTTTTCATCTGGGGTTTCCCGCAGCAGCAACCAGCAGAAATCAGCCATCATAGTGGTGTTCCATCTTCCTTGGTACCTTCTCTCTGCGTCCTTGATGTCCTGGTGAAACCTTTCACCTTGTTCTTCACTGTACGCCCCCAAGTTTTCGGAAAAGTAGTTCACATGGGAGTGCAAGAAATGGACTTTCAGGCTCATGTTACAGCCTTGTTCTTTGAAGGCATTGAGCATCCTGGCAACAATATCCTTATAGTTCTCATCCCGCCTGTTCCCCAAGAATTTGAGAACAACATCCTTGAAGGAATCCCAGGCTTCTTTTTCCTTCTCAGACATCGTTTCAGCGAATGCTCCATCTGAAATGAGTTTCCTTATATCAGGGCCAACAAACACTCCTTCCTTTAGCTTTGCTTCAGAAAGTCGGGGGAACTTTGAGCAAAGGTACCGAAAGCACTCACCATCTTTTGGAAGGGACTTGATGAATTGCTTAATGAGACCCAACTTAATGTGGAGAGGTGGTAATAGACTTTTATCACGAGGTACCAAGCTCTCATGAAGAACATTTTTCTCACCGGGTCTCAAATACTCCCGAATTGGCCAGTCTTTTTTCCCCCAGTGTAGGTCGTGGGCCCGGCTATCCCACAAGCAAAGGAAGCAGGGATATTTGGTGAAACCGGATTGCTGCCTTAATAGCATGGATAGAATTTTAAAGTCTCCACAAATCATCCACTTATGCTCATCATAACGAATCTTCTGAAGAATCAGGGCTAAATTCTCGTATTTTTCTTGGAGAATAACAGAGTGAGCAATAGGAACTGAAGCAAATGTGTTGCCATTATGAAGAAGAAGACCTTTTAATGCTGTCTTTTGACGAATCAATGAACAGCCGCCATTCAGCAGGATCATACTTGAGTTTAAACTTTTCCATCACTCCATATATATCATTGCAAAATACCAAATCTTCCTCTTTGCTGAAATACTTCAAAAATTGTGTCTCGTGGTTGCGGTACCAATAAAAAGTTGTTCCTGGTGACAATAGATTTTTCTGTTTAAGCCGAGAACCTAGCAGTTGGGCAGCATCTTTTGGGAGTCCTAAATCCCGGACTAAATCATTCAATTCAGCTTGAGAGAAAAGTTCAGGTTTCGGATCTGGTTCAGTTTCAAACTCGGAAGTACTGGACTCATCGGGAAAAGCCATCTGATGAGTCTCATCATGATCAGAACCGTCCACACAAATATGATCCAAAGATTTTGGTGGTTCAGGCACAGGTACTTCGTTGCTATGAGGCATAGGCCTAATTGCTGAGGGAAGGTTGGGGTAACTTATTACGTTCTTATTTTTAAGTTGTATCCCTTCACAATGCAAGAGCAAAAATAGCAGTCACTGCTGTGGTCTCTTTGTTCACGCCACATCATAGGTATTCCGAAACGAAATGCTTGTTTTTTACCTTTCATCCATAAGCGTAGATCTTCCTCACATGTCTTGCACACTTTGTGAGGAGCCCACGGTTTGTCTTGATCGCCTAACTTCAAACCGAAATAGGCGAAATATACTTTTTTAATAAATGCAGAAATGTTCCTCTGCCGCTTTTTCACGGTATATTCCCCACAAATAAAACAAAAACTGTCCGGAGAGTTGACGCAACCTCTGGCTCTGTGAGCCATCACAAATACACAGCACTGCAAACTACAACTGTAGTGAACCACTTCGGAATAAAGCTGGATTACGACTGAGCAAACAAAAGGTAATAATGAACTTGCAAGAAACTGAAATTTGACAGGAACGTTCATGTCGCAACCACCGTGTTTGAGCGAGCGAACGAGGCGAGGCGAACAGGAAAGAACATGCGCCAGCGCGAGTACTGGATTTAGCCCCCTGCCTCCCAATTGTCCTGTTAATGTATAAAATGAATACAAAACACTCTAAAATATCATGAGGGAGTGTTTCTAGTTAGTTAACCATTACAACCTCTATTTTGGGCCAAGAAAATAAACTGCAGTCGGCTAAAAAGAAATTATGTGAACATTCCTTATATGGGTAAGAAATCTAATTTTGCAAGAAAATGTGACGTGATGGAACATTTTGGCTATTTTTCCTGGATTCAGCACCCCAAAATCTATAGGAATCAGTTGCAAAACTGGAGGCAGTTTTTTGGTAGTGTACCTGTGTAATTAGCCAGCTGCAAACCCCTTTGCTGGTTCACTCTCTCTAAGTGGCTCAATCCTACCCTAAAGCTTTCTTGCAGAGACTTTTCTGGGTAGATAAAAGAACAAGTTACAGTTCCTTTTGGTGGTTGTTGTATTAGTGAGAAACTACTTTAGAACAGCAGCCTAGACAGAGAGAGGTCCATGTATTCTAACTGATCATTTGAAATATCTCCTTCTTCCTCAAATATCATGGAATCAATATCATGGTCTGGCTCAGAGGAATTCCTTAATTGATCACTCTCAGGATAATATTTTTTTCCCTGCTGTCTTCCAGGTGAAGAGCTAGGGCATAGATCAAAGTTCATACCTGAGCTACCCTTGCTGTTAGGTTTCCTCTCCTGGTATCCTGGCCAGTAAGTAGTCCAGCTTTTATGTCCAGCCTTCCAATCAAGATCCCTGGACACTGGGTCTCTCTTCACATACCTTCTTGCACCGGTCTTAGGGCCCCTTCCAAATGCAGCCGTCTCCTTCAAAGGTGCCATTTGGGAGTTCCTGGCTCTATAACCCCAATCCTCTGGCTTCCTCCAGTCCAAAGGAGTATGCTTGCCTCTGGAATCACACCCAACACACATACTGCTGTGGGCTCCTTCTTTAGACCTCCAAGATGTCTTTCTCTTCTTCCTTCCACGTTGCTTCTGCTGTTGTAGTCCTCTCTCTTCTTTCTCCAATGGCTTCTGCCTCTGTCTCTCCTTGTTCTCCTGGTTCTGTCTGCTCCATCTCTGTGTAGAATATCTTTTACTTTTTTTTTTTTTTTTTAAGATAATTTTACAATAAATCAAGAAAGCTTAACAATGCACTCTCTTGAAGAAATAGACTGGTAACAGAAAATTAACAAGAGGAAAATACCAAAAAAGACGTAAAGAATTTCTTTTGTTAAGATCTGGGGTGGTACAGCTGGGGGGGCTCTTTTTTCTAAAACATCCCTGTAAGTGTTTGGTGAAATACCATGATGTATCGTATGTATTCTTTGAGCCCTCCCAACTGCTAGCATTTATTAATGCTAGGTGTTTGGAGCACTCCATCTCCTCTTCATAAGTAGCTCAGATAGTGATTGTTTGAATAGCTGTGCTGCCTGTTTACTTTCATGTTTGGTTTGCTTTGGTATATATATATAATTACAGGGATTCCCCCTCATTATAGTGGACTAGATTGACTGGATAATGTTGGTATTTATTATGCATGTATATCTTTTACTTTTAACATGCTTAGAGGGACACTCCACCCTAGCACAGCCCACGTGTGCTGAATCAAGCCCTGCCCTTGGAGATGAGTGATTGGGGATTACCTCATAGCTCTCCTGATTGAACACACGTTTCCCCACTTCAGCTCTCCTAGAGGGTGTTTGAAACCTGGTGCATTCTGGGACTGGTAGTCTTTTATGAAAACATTCTGTTTTTTAGTATTTCTACCAGCAAAGACAGGTTGCTTGTTCAGAGCCAATTCACCTCTTTTATAGCTCCCTCCTGAACTATGATAAGCTTCCTTATCACAGCGTTCAATTGGCAGCCCTGGCCTGCTATCGGGGCAAGGTGCAGGGCGTGCCGCTGGGTGCTCACCCAGATGTAGTTCGCTTTCTGAAAGCGGTTTCCAGGATGCAGCCGTCGCTTAGGGTGTTGCTTCCGTCCTGGGATCTCAATCTGGTATTGGCGGCGTTATCCAAGCCTCCCTTTGAGCCGTTGCTCCGGGCTTCGGTGAAGGATTTGACGTTGAAAACTGTCTTCCTCGTGGCGATCTGTTTGGCTCGGCGCATCTCAGAATTGCAAGCCTTGTCGTGTAGGGAACTGTTCTTGATATTTTCCAGGGAGAAGGTGGTCCTTCGTCCGGTTCCTTCCTTTTTGCCTAAAGTGGTGTCTCCTTTCCACTTGAACCAGGCGGTGTGTTTTCCTGTTCTCGGTTCATTGCCAGGCGACGAACAGGATCGCAGTTTATGTTGGATGTCAAAAGGTCATTGCGACGATATTTGAAGGTGACTGAGTGTTTTCGCAAATCGGATCACTTGTTTGTGTTTGGTGGCGTGCGCAAAGGTGAGGCGGCGGCTAAAGCGTCTATTGCCAGGTGGGTCCGGGAGGCGATCGCTTCCGCCTATTTGCTTCAAGGTCGAGTTGTGCCCGAGGGATTGCGGGCGCATTCCACCAGAGCGCAAGCGTGCTTCTGGGTGGAACACAGTTTGGTTCTGCTAGGGGAAATCTGTAGGGCGGCGACTTGGTCGTCGCTGCACACATTCAGTAAGCATTACCGTTTGGACATCGCTGCTGGTTCAGATGCCCGTTTCGGTTCGGCGGTGTTGCGGGCCGGGTTGCGGGGTCCCTCCCAATGTTGACTGCTCTGGTACATCCCAGAGGTAGAGGACTGAACTGGAGGAACGATAAGGAAATGATAATTACACTTACCTGGTAATTGTAGTTCCTTGAGTGACGACAGTTCAGTCCTCCATCCCACCCATGGGTTTTTCAGGAGGGGATCGACACCATGGACCAGAAAACTAGTGTTACAGGTGAGTCTGTTTTACGATATTTCACAGACTAGTTACTTTTCCTATCCTCGTTGTGGCAGTGTAGGGGTAAGAAAACCTTGCCAATGGATGGGGAGTATAAACTTTTCAGGTTGGTTAGTTCAAATTATATTGGTTTTTGTTTGGCTACTTACTTGTTGCTCCTTTGAGTCTGCTTTGTTAATAGTTCACACTGGATCCGAGGAGAGAGATCAGCAGGCTATATCCAGTGATGTCATGATTCTGACATACCAGTCTCCAAGCTGCAGGAGGAGGTTGACAACCTAGAGGTAGAGGACTGAACTGTCGTCACTCAAGGAACTACAATTACCAGGTAAGTGTAATTATCATTTTTCCAGCATTCTTTTGCCATTCCCCACCCCTTCACTGCCACCGCCACCACAGTGCTCTCTCTCCCAGCAACGCTCTCTCATTCTACAACTTCAGAACTTCAGTATCTACAGCAGTCCAGAGCTGTAGAACCTGTCCCTCCTACACAATGCAGCCATGGCTTTTATGCCCCCTTTTTCCTCATCCCGAAGAAGACTGGGGGACTAAGATCGATCTTGGATTTAAACCTCTGTCTTGTAAAATACAAATTCAAATGAACATTCTGGCTACTATGATAGAGGGGTAAAAGGGATACTAAGGACATAGATATAGTGGAGATGCTCAATTAATTTTGTTTATCATAAGAACAGCCATACTGGGTCAGACCAAGGTCCATCAAGCCTAGTATCCTGTTTCCAACAGTGGCCAGGCCAGGTCTCAAGTACCTGTTACGTTCCCAAAAAGGTACACAGATTCCATAATGCTTATCCTGGGATAAGCAGTGAATTTCCTTGGTCCTCATTAATAATGGTTTATGGACTTTTCTGCCAGGAACTTGTCCAAATCTTTTTTTTTTTTAAACCCAGATATATTAAAAGCTTTTAATACATCCTCCGGTAATGAATTTCAGAGTTTGATTACCTATTGAGGAGAAAAAATACGTTCTCTTATTAGCCCTAAATAGCCTACATTGTAGCTTCATTGAGTATCCCCTAGCCTTTCTACTTTTTGAAGGAGTAAACTGATTTCTGTTTACCTGTTCCACTGGTGGTTGGGTGTAGGAATTGGCTGTATGATTGTTTTATTTCACTTATTCACTGCCATGAATGCGTTTGGATATAGTAGTATAGAAATGCTTTTTAAATAAGAGCCCTAACCTTTTAAGCCTTTCCTCATACGAGTATCTTTCCATCTCCTTTACCATTTTGGTGGCTCTTCTCTGTATCTTTTATAATTCTGCTATCACTTTTTTAAAATACGGTGACCAGAATCGCATGCAATATTCAAGGCGCAGTTGCACCATGGAATGATACAGAGGCATTATAATATCCCTGGTTTTATTCTCTATTCCATTTCTTATGATTCCTAGCATTCTATTTGCTTTCTTGGCCACTGCTGCACACTGGGCAGAGGGTTTCAATGTATTATCCATGATGACACCTACATCTTTTTTTCTTGAGTGGTAGTTCCTAAAGCTGGAACATTTAACTGTAGTTCTCCAGGAACAAGCAGGAAGTCAGTCCTCACATATGGGTGATGTTGGTGCCGAAGGAGCCCTCGTGGAAGCATCTCCCTAGCTTATAGCGTTATTAGAAAAGGTACAGAGAAGAGCCATCAAAATGTTAAAGGGGATGGAAGGATACCCCTATGAAGAGAGGCTGAAAAGGTTAGGACTCTTCAACCTTGAAAAGAGACGGCTGAGGGGAGATATGATAGAGGTCTATAAATTAATGAACGGAGTGGAAAGGGTAAAAATAGATCGATTGTTTACGTTATCAAATTATAGAAAGACTAGGACATGCAATGAAGCTACAGGTAACCTATTTAAGACTAATAAGAGAAAATATTTTTTTCACTCAATATGTAATCAAACTCTGGAATTTGCTACCGGAGGATGTAGTGAAAGCTGTTAGTGTAGTTTGGTTTAAAAAAAAGTTTGGACAAGATCCTGGAGGAAAAGTCTATAAAGCATTATTAAAATGGACCCAGAATATCCACTGCTTACCCCAATACAAGCATTGTGGAACCTGTGTCTTGAGGATACTGCTAGGTACTTGTGACCTAGATTGGCCACTGTTGGAAACTGGATATTGGGCTTGATGGACCTGGTCTGACCCAGTATGGCATGCGTGGTCCCCTTCCTGCCCAAGGGTACCATCTTGCTCAGTCTCCCTTTTTCCATTTGTCTCGTTCCCCTGGTAAAAGTTGATTTAACCCATACCTTTTTGTACTTTTCCAGCTTGCGCTGGCTCTTTCCCGCCTTGAGACCCGCTGCTGTGGCACTGGGCCTTGAAATTTTTTTCTTTTGCCGTATTTTTTCTTTTCAGTGCTTTCGCATCCTTTCTAACTACTGGCCATGGTGAGGGTTTTCGACCTCACAGGGTCCTTTTGCCCCAATGGCCATCGCTTTTCAAAAATGTGATTGGTGTTTAAAAAAAAAACCAAAAAAAAAAAACGTCCCTCACAGACACTCATGATTTGTTGCCTCTGGTGTCTGGGTGCTGACCATGACCTAGAGGAATGCCCCTTGTGCAAGAAAATGTCTGCAAAGGCTATCCAAAGCCATTGGCTTAAGCTGGATGACATGTTCCACAAGGCAGACTCCACCCCGGTATCACCGGTAACCTCACGCTCGAAGGCCCCGCACGACGACTCAGAGTTGCGCAAGGCTCTCGCAGCCCCTGAGCTGACCCACAGGCATTCTGAACAAGGTTCCCTGAATCAAGAGCGTAAGAAGACGACAACCTTGAGGGCTTCTTTTGGGAAAGTGGACAATGCGTGGGAAGTCCTGCGCCTGGTCCCTCAGTCCCTGCCGAGAACCCGAAGAGTTGGAGTGGGAGCATCCACAAAAGGTGCCCAAGACAGACGTTGTGGCCTCCAGTGATGGACCTCAGTCCCCCAAGAGCTGTTCTGTTAAGGACCCCCTCTCCTCTTCGACAGCCAACTCGGTCACACTGGCGTCGGTGTCAATGGCTGCTACCCCTGAATGGGAAGCCCACATGTTTGCCCTGGAGTGCAGCGTTTCTGTGTTTGTTACCTCCCAGCAGGTGCCACCCGGCCCCGCAGAGACTGCAGGGACCTCGACTTTGAGGACTCCCCGGGCTGCCAAGAGCCAGACTCCTCTGTCATATCCTTGGCAAGGGTCTTATTCTCACTCCCATTCCTCGGGAGCAAGATCTTCTCAGGCAAGCACCACTGGCTCCAACCATGCCCTGGCCCTTGAAGCACCCAAGACCAGAGTTGCCAGCTCTCCTACAGCCAATGGGTCTCGTCCTCTTCAGAGTACTCTGACTGAGAGTCAGACGCTGAGACCTCTCCTTGGATCCATCTCTGCTGGCTGCCAAGTGCCTATCCCCCACCTGAGGACACCACCTTCCTCGAGTTCGTCAGGGACATGGCTCGGGCGCTCTCCTTCACAACTGAGTCAGAGGAGGACCCTCGTACGGAGGAACTTGACATACTCCAGTACAAGGCGCCACCGAAGGAGACCTTGATGGTCCCCGTCCCCTCAATCCTTACCTGGTTCCTCAGGATGTGGGAGACCCCCGTGTCGATACCCATCGGCAGCTGGATACGAAGTACCAGGTCCAGTGTACCTGGGCTTCCGTAAGGCATGACTCCCCCACACTTCTGTGGTGGTTGAGTCAGCCATGCGCTGGCAAAAAAGCCCAAAGTCGCACTCTTCGGTGGCCCCGGGCAGGGAGTCCCATGCTCTTGGGCATAAATGCTACCAGGGCTTGATGCTGGCATGCAATATTCAAACTTACCAGCTTTATATCGGCATGTTCCTTCGGGACCTGGCCGAAGAGCTCGGGGGCTTTGTGGCGGGCCTCGATGGAGACCATCTCTGGCATTTCCAGACTCTTTTGAAGTCTATCTCTGAGTGCTCCAAGTACTTGTCTCAAGCTGCCTATGATGGCTTTGAGTAAAGTGAAAGGGTGGTGGCTGCTGGCATTGGTGCTCAACTCCAGGCCTGGCTCCAATCATCAGATCTCGAACAGTGGGTCCAAGAAAAACCTCTTGATGTCCCATGCCTTGGAGAACAACTCTTCGGCAAACCAATGGAGGATAAAGTGGCTGAAATTGAAACAGAGGTACGTCACCCATACCCGGCTCTCAAAACGTCCTCCCTCGGAAGAAGCCGCAGGTCAAGAAACCACCTTTCCTCCAAAAGGGCCAGCCACACCGAGGCTATCCCCCATACCTTGCCTTCAGACCATCAGCAGCGTTCCCAGGGCAAGGGAACAGGCCAGGCCCTGCGCAAGCCCAAGGGTTCAAAACCCCAGTCACCATCTCCGGCCCAACCAGGGTCGGTGTTTTGATGCCATCAGCGTAGCCTCTTCCGCCAGAGGACTAGCTCCAGACAGGGGGTGCCTGGTTCACGTCACCTTTCGGTGGGCCTTCATCACCACCGACTCCTGGGCTCTTCAGGTAGTCAAGGAGGGCTACTGCCTCCACCTCGACCAGGCCCCTTCACCCTTCTTTCCTGGGGAGCCCCTTTGGTCTCCCCTGCACCAGGCCCTGCTGAGACAAGAGCTCACGGCCCATCTCGGGGACAGTACTGTGGAGCCCGTCCCGCACCACATGAAGGGCAAAGGGTTTTACTCCAGGTACTTCCTGGTTCCAAAATGAACAGGGGGCTCGAGGCCCATCTTGGACTTGAGAAGCCTCAACAAGTTTATGGTATGAGATAAATTCAAGATGCTCTCCCTTGGAACACTGCTGCCCTACTTCCAGCAGGGAGACTAGCTTATACTCCTTGGACCTAAAGGATGCTTATACCCATATCCTGATCCACCCAAGTCACAGGAAGTACCTCAGGTTCATGGTAGGAGGCTACCACTACCATTACAGGGTACTCCCATTTGGCCCCGTCTCCACCCCCAGAGTCTTCACCAAGTGCCTTGCATTGGTGGCAGCCTATCTCTGCCTCCATGGGACCTTTTGTCTTCTCTTATCTCGATGACTTGCTTGTCAAGAGGGAGACTACCTCGGAGGCTGGACAGGCCACCGGTCGCACTATTCAGGCTTTACAGCACCTAGGCTTCATGATAAATCATCCAAAGTCCAACACAGGCTCTGGAGTTCATTGGGGCCTGCCTGGACTCTGTGCAGGCCAGGGATTTCTTTCCCTTGACAGGGCGGACTGTCTCATGGTCGACGTAAAGCATGGTACCTCTGTATCAGCTCGGGTGCTCCTCTGCTTCTTGGGCCACATGGCCTCCACGGTCCATGTAGTCCCCAACACATGCCTCCACATGTGAACGGCTCAGTGATGCATCTGGTTCCAGTGGGCCCAGGCCACGGGAGGGCTTTGGGACAAAATCAGTCTCTTGCCAGTTCAGAGTCCCTCACCTGGTGGCAGGATGCCAGCACCTACAGGCAGACATGCCCTTCCAACTCCAAAACCCCGTGAGGGTCCTCACAACAGCCCATAACAGGCTGGGGTGCCCATTGCAAGGAGCTGCGCACCCAAGGAGTTTAGTCCTTTGAGGAGAGCCAGCAGCAGAAAAGCTGTGGCCTGCAGCACCAGTCAGTGCTCGTCCAGACGGACAATCAAGTCACAGTATTCTGTGTGAACAAGCAGGGTGGCACGGGCTCCTATCCCCTCTGCCAGGAAGCCCATGGCCCTCTTCTCCTTCATGGCCAGCCAGGGGATGCTCTGCAGAGCGGTCTATCTCCTAGGCCAGGACAACGCCCTGGTGGACAGGCTGAGCAGGGTCCTTCAACTACACGAGTGGCATCTGGATCTGAAGGTGGCACTCGAGCTCTTCCAGCAATGGGGGACCCCCAGCGTGGACCTCTTCGCCAGCCTGACCAATGCCCAGCTGCCCCAGTTCTGCAGCCCTCAGCCACCCCTCCTGCGTGGTGGCTGACACCTCATGGTCAGGGAGCCTCCTGTATGCCTTCCCTTCCATGCCATCCATGCCACTAATTGCTCAGACCCTAATTAAGGTCCAGTGCAACAGGGCATCAATCATTCTTCTAGCCCTGCAGTGGTCCAGGCAACCTTGGTTTCCCCTACTGCTCCATTTCTCGTTGGAGCCCCCGATTCCCCTCGGGAGCTCTCTGGGACTCCTGACACAGGAGGAGGGCGGCTCAATCCTCCATCCCAACCTGGGAGCTATATCCCTCACAGCATGGCAGCTGAGTGGGTCGCACTGACCCCACTAAACCTTCCCAGGGAGGTGGAAAGCATCATCCTGGCCTCTCCCAACAATTCCATGAGACGGACTTATGCCTTTAAGTGGCAGAGGTTTGCCATGTAGTGCACAGAGTACCTCCTCTACCCATTCTCTTGCCTGCTGCACTTGGTCCTTCAGTACCTCCTTCACCTATCATGGGCTTAAGCCCAATTCTGTCAGGGTGCATCTCAGCGAGCTCTTGGCTAATCATCCCCTCATTGAGGGCAAGCCCTCTCTATTCAGCCCCTCATCACCAGGTTTATGCATGGCCTATTACCCTCCAGACCTCCCATTCGGCCACCGCTGGCAGAATGAGATCTCAATTTGGTTCTGGCGCAGCTCACCAAGCCGCCCTTCAAGCCCTTGGCTACCTGTTCCCTGCACCACCTATCCTGGAAGGTTGCCTTCCTCGTGCATTCATATCAGCTCGCAGAGTTGGTGAACTCCAGGTGCTGGTGGCCTAAGCTCCCTACACTAGGTTCTACAGGAATAGGGTGGTGCTTCGCACTCGCCCCAAATTCCTACCGAAGGTAGTTTCTGACTTCCACCTCAATCAGGAGGAGGTTCTCCCTACCTTATTCTCATGGCCTCATAGAGACATGGCATCGGCTGTTCTCCATACCCTGCAGTACAAACAAGCCCTGTCCTACCTACAGCGGACCCAGGGCCACTGCAAAACCTTGCAGCTTTCCGTCTCCTTTGACCCCAGCCACATGGGGCAGGCTGTCACTAAGTGCACTATATCTGTCTGGGTGGTGGATTGCATCGTCTTAGCTCATAACCCAGGCTGGAGTACCCCTGGAGTGCTGGGTCATGGTGCACAATGTCATGGCAATGGCAACCTCGGGTGCAAACCTCCAGTCAGTGCCTCTGGCTGACATCTGCCGGGCTGCCATCTGGTCTTCCATCCACACCTTTGTGGCCCACTACTACCTGGAGAGGAAGTCCTGATTGGATAGTGCCTTTGGTCAGGTTATACTCCAGAACATCTTCGGGGTTTAGGCATCTCCTGCCCTTTGACCCTTTTTGTTCAGGCTACCGGAGCCATGGTTCTCCCTGGACACTGGCACCCTCAGAGTCTGTCCTCAGATTCACTTGTGGCTGCTCACGGCTGGGCCTCATTTTTTTTTCTACCAGTCCTCGGTAGCCTGGACCTAGGGAGTCCCATATGTGAGGACTGACTTCGTGTTTGTTCCTGGAGAAAGCGTAGTTACTCACCTGTAACAGGTGTTCTCCAGGGACAGCAGGAATTGGTCCTCACAACCTTCCCTTCTCCCTTGGAGTTGCTGTTTGTTTTGGCCATCTTCTTGATTGGGATCTAGCTATGGCACCCGACTGAGCATGATGGCACCTTTTGGGCGGGAAGGTGACCTTGCATGTGTGGTGGTATCTCACAAAGGCTTTCTTTGAAAGCTGGGACGATGCTTCTGCGAGGGTTCTGTTGGCACAGATGTCACCCATATGTGAGGACTGATTTCTGCTGTCCCTGGAGAACACCTGTTACAGGTAAGTAACTATGCTTTTGGGTTGTTTTTTTCCTAGGCGCATAGATTTGCACTTTTCTATATTAACTTCATCTGCCCTTTGGACATCCAATTTATCAAGGTCCTCTTGCAATTTTTCACAATCCTCTTGTGTTTTAACAACTTTGAATAATTTTATCTCATCTGCAAATTTGATTACCTTGCTTGTTCCCAGTTCATTTATGAATGTTAAACAGCAGGCTCAGCACAGCTCCCTAGAGTACTCCACTATTCACCTTCCTCCATTGAGAAAATTGGTCATTTAACTCTACTCTGCTTTCTAAATTTTAACTAGCTCCTTATCCACAATAATACACTGCCTCGTATCCCATAACTTTTTAATTTTGCCAAGAGTTTCTCATGGCCATTCTCTAATGTTCAGATACTACAGATTACTAATAGTAGGTTTGCAATCTCATATTCTTTCAATGCCCTCTGATATATACCATCTGGTCCTGATGATTTGCTACTCTTCAGTTTATCTATTTCTTTCAATTCTTCCGATACATCACCTTTAAAAACTATTTCAGGCATGGGTAGTTTTCCTACATGATCTTCAGTAAAAGCTGAAGTAAAGAATTCATTCAGTCTCTCTGCTATGGCTTTGATCTTCTATTACACCTCTTTTACCTCCTATCATCTAATGGTCTGACTTGCTCATGTTTTTTGCTATGGTCGCCGTATCTTAAAAAGGATATAGCGATTTTAGAAAAGGTTCAGAGAAGAACCACCAAAATGGTAAAGGGGATGGAAGGCTACTCCTATGAAGAAAGGCTAAAAAGGTTGGGGCTCTTTAACCTGGAAAAGAGACGGCTGAGGGGAGATATGATAGAAGTCTATAAATTAATGAACGGAGTGGAACGGGTAAACGTAGATCGATTGTTTACCTTATCAGAATATAGAAAGACTAGGGGACATGCAATGAAGCTACAGGGTAAACTATTTAAGACTAATAAAAGAAAATATTTTTTCACTCAACGTGTAATCAAACTCTGGAATTTGTTACCGGAGGAGTAGTAAAGGCTGTTAGTGTAGCTGGGTTTAAAAAAGGTTTGGACAAGTTCCTGGAGGAAAGGTCCATAAACCATTATTAAGAAGGGACCCAGGATATCAATGCTTGAACCAATACAAGCATTGTGGAACCTGTGTCCCTTGGGGAAACTGCTAGGTACGTATGACCTAGATTGGCCACTGTTGGAAACAGAATACTGGGCTTGATGGACCTTGGTCTGACCCAGTATGGCATATCTTATGTTCTTATGAATGTACTTTGAAAAAGTTTGTATTATGCATTTTTGCTTTCACGCTAAGCTTTTTTCCAAATTCTCTCTGCCTTATCAATGCCTTGTATTAACTTGCTGGTACTTGTTTCCCATTTTCATCTTCTGGCTCCTTTTTCCATTTCCTGAAACATGCTTTTTTACAACAGCCTTTCTGACCTCGCTTTTAAACTGTACTGGCAGTTTTTTGGCCTTGCTTCTGCTTTTCTTAAAGTGTGGAATCATCTGGTTTGGGCTTCCAAGATACTACTTTTAAACACCCTTGCTTGATGTAAATCTCTAACTTTTGCAGCTGCTCCTTTTTAGTTCTTTCTTAACTATTTTCCTCATGTTAACATAGTCTCCCTTTTGAAAATTAAAGGTAGTACTGTAGAGTTCCTTGCTGTCCTATTTATTAAATCAAATGTGATCATGCTATGTTCACTATTGCCCACTGGCCCCCACACCCTTATCTCTTGCACCAGAACCAGTGTTTTACTAAAGACTAGGTCCCCTCTTCTGGGTTCAAGAAGCAGCTGCTCCAAAAAGCAGTCATTTATTTTGTATAGAAATGTTATCTCCCTAGCATGTCCTGTTGTGACATTGAGGTACAAAAAGAGCAGGATAATACACCATGGATTGGGGACAATGAGGTCACCTTTACGATAACTAACACAATTGGACAGTAATAGTAAATAAGTCAATACAATCAAAGCATAAGTAAAAGCTAACCCAGACCTTAGTTTATCACACTTCATAACCTTAAAAGGACACAAATATATAAAGGCTATAAATGAGTGTACATCTAAAAGTGTAAACAAATAGTGGATTGTGTCCAAATTTAATAGTATGGTGTGTGCCTTATCATAATACTATAAAGAATGAAAATAACTTCAAAATTTAAAATAAATATAAGTGCAGAGCCGAAGCTAAAAATAAAACCGTAGTTACAAGGTACTATCATGGAAACAAATGCAACTGATAAAACTATTCATTTATTAGTACAAGACCCAAGTATTTATTTATTAGCTTTTATATACTGCACTATTTAGCAACAGTGTGGTTTACAAAAAAACATGAATACGCAAGCAAACTTACATGGAACAGGCATAAACAACGAATCTAAAATAACATAAGACAAGTAAGTAGAAGCAAGCAGATGTGTCAATATAAGTAAATTAACAGTGTTTATATGTTTTATTCTTTTAGTTGTTTTAAACATAATGGCAGAGAAAGACCACATGGCTTATCTAGTCTACCCTTCCATATCAACTACTACAGTAGTTCCTTCCCCCACCTCCTTTTGAGATACTGTTTGTCCCATGCTTTTTTTAATTCAGATACTGTCATATTGACCACAGAGACTGTTCCATGCATCTACCACTCTTTCTGTAAAGAAATATTTCTGCATATTACTCGTCTATCTCCTTTCACCCTCATCCTATGTCCCCTCATAGCAGAACTTGTTTTCAAATGAAAGAGGCTTGCCTTTTGTGCATTTATGCCACAGAGGTATTTAAACGTCTTTATCATCTCTCCTCTATCCTGCTTTTTTGTTAAAGTATACATATTAAGATCCTTAAATCTATCCTCATGCTTTATAACAAAGACCACTAACCATTTTAGTAGCCACCCTCTGCACCGACTTCAACCTGTTTATATCCTTTTGAAGGTGTGGTCTCCAGACTTGCACATAATACTCCCAATGAGGTTGCACCAAAGACTTGTACAGAGACACTATCACCTCCTTTTTTTTTTCTGCTGGTCATTCCACTCCCTGTGCACCCAAGCATCCTTCTAGCTTTTGTGTTTGTCTTTTCTACCTGTTTAGTTACTTTAAGATAGACACAATCATGCCCAGTCCTGCTCTTCTTTTGTAAACAGAAGTACTTCACCCCCCCCCCCCCGCACTGTACTGCTCCCTTAGACTTTTTCATCCAAATACATGACCTGCAGTTTTTTAGCATTAAATCTCAGCTGCCAAGTTCTATAGACCATTCTTCAACCTGAGTTAGATCCTTCCTCGTGTTATCTACTCTTTCCTGGGTGTCTATTGCAGATTTTAGCCTGCCTCTTTATAGATCAAACATTACTCGCCAGCCCTTCTGCAATATTAATAAAGATGTTAAAAAGGAATTGGACCAAGGACAGATCCCTGCGGCACACCACTAATAATAATAACACCAACCACCACCACCACCTCCTCCTCAGAGTGAGCTCCATTTACCTGTACCTTTTGTTGCCTCCCACTCTAATTTCTAACCCTAGGGTGCTCAGTTATAAGTCACCTGTGTGGAATGGTGTCAAAGGCTTTACTGAAATCCAAGTCCACAACATCTAGTGCTCTCTCTTGCTCAAATTCCCTTGGTGCATCCCTGCTGCCTCCGATCCTGTAATCTATTAGCCTCCAGCAACCTCACCTTCAGCTGCATTTCCAATAATTTACTCACTACAGAGGTTAGATTAACCAGCCTGTAGTTTTCAACCACATCCTTACTTTTGCTTTTGTGTAAAAGGACCACATGTGCCTCTGGTACCACTGCAAAAATAGACTAAAATAAAACTCTGAGAGACTTAAATGTTGCATTATTCATGGGAGGGAAGAGGAGGATGAAAGCAGCATTGGCGGATGACATAGCCAGTATAGAGAGACAGAATCTCTAAAGGTAAAAAGGGGACTGTTGTAGTGGCTGATATGGAAGGGCTGATGACATTGGCCATATGGTCTTTTTTTTTCTGCTGTCATGTTTCTATTAAAAACCATGAGAGAGTGCAACTTTTAAACTCGAGCCACCCTGGGGAATCATTAGGGGTAATAGCCTTTAATTCTTAGAAACAGTGTAATCTACAAGTTGCCATTATGTAGCATTACCCATTAATGTAAGACACTTCAGTAGAGGGGGGAGACAGACATGAAGCAGGTACACTTAGATTGTGAGCCCTGCGGGGACAAGGGAATAAAAAGTACCTGTTAGTATACATGTAAACTGCTCTGATGCGTAAGTAAAGGGTGGTATATCAAATGCCTAAAACCATTAAAAAAAAAATCCATAAGCCTTTAGGTTCATTGCCCAACTAACCTTTCTATGTTTCTATAAAAAAAGGGCACTGTTATAGTGGTTGACATGGAAGGACAGACTAGATGGGCCATGTGTTCTTTTTCTGTTATGTTTCTGACCACAATAGAAGAGCAGTGAGATTAAGGGGGAAGGATGAAGGTATCTTATTGTATTTGAGAGTGCTGGGAAACCTAAAATTACCATACTAATACTTATCTGGTGGTGACTAAATCTAAATATATGAACACATTGGGTAGACGTGGTATTGACAGACTTGGACTGTTTAATTAAACTAAAAGACATATACATAACCTAAAATCAGCTTTAAAAAAAATGCACTTTTGCCTACCTACAGTGTATATACCATTTGATTGAAAACTGGTAGGATTTCTTGAGCACCAGTTTAAAATGAGGTGGGAGTGATGACATCACTCAGGTAAATATGCCATCTAGGCAAATAATGCCACAGATCTTAAAAATGGTTCCAGTACTGTCAAGCAATACCTGCAAACAAATTTTTTTTTATCCTACTATTTAGGAAGGCAAAAAAAAGGAGGAAGGAGAATTTTTTTTGTCACTGGGGGGACACCAGCCCAGCACATTAGCTATAGATGGACAACTGAGTGAATAAACAATATAAAAATAGCCCAGTAGATAATGACTGCTAAAATTTGAATAATTAGACATTGAGCCCATATGAACCACACAAACAATGAACTCTAATCGCTATCTTTTGTGAAGGAAGCATAGAATAATTGCTCCACAGTTGAAGTGTATCGATAGTCTGCTCCCCTAAGAGTGATAAAAATGAAAAACATTGATGAACAGTGTAACGTGAGTAGAGTAACTGAATACCCATGTCCTTGTACACATTTGAATTCAGCCTATTTAGGAAACTATATTGTGATATCCCCCAAAAACAATGTTATGAAACCAACTATACATATGTTTAAAATAAGCTTCCATTATTAAAAAAAAATCTGAGTAAATGATAATGCCAACATAAATAATAATATATAAAAAAGATAATAAAGTAGACTATGAATTAAAAATAAATAGATGATAATGAATAAAACTAATGTTAAAAAGCTTTTGATGGGAAATGTAAAAAAAACCAATAGGAAGAAAATAAAATATGGTGGGTGACGTTTGAGGGATCCACAGAAACCTCTTTCAATGAAACCATAAGGAATAACTAACCAGAATCTTGGACATAAACGGGTATGTGGACTTGCAATGTTCAATAATTCACAATTTAACACGGCAATGAGTCTTTCCAATGTATAGGAAGTTGCATGGACATTTTATCATATAAATAATGTTTTCTGAATTACAGTTGGTGAAAACAGTGATTGGGTCTTGGGCTGAATAAATGACTCCTTGGTGATAATGGCATGTGGGCAGACAGAGCACGAGCCCCATCTAACGTGTCCTAGGTTTCCTTGGAGGTTCCGGTAAAGCAGAGGATACAAGAATGTTGGACAAATTTGGATTTCTTCTATAGGCAATGGTGAGATCTTGAGATATGCCACTCCTGTCTAAAGAGAGATGTTATCCATTTGGAGTGTGTGGAGAATAGCATAGGACAAATCATTCTATTACCAGAAATCCTGTCCTCCTCCTAGAGTAGAAAATCGCGGTCTGTATCCTTGGCCGTCTTATACCTTCTGGATAAACTGGGCAGGATAGCCCTTCTCAGCAAATTGTGTGTGTAACTCATGAGCACATTTCAAAGGCAGCTGGATCAGAACAGATGCATTTTGCCCGTAGAAATTGACTGACTGGTAAATTGTTCTTGAGGAAGTTACAGTATTGTGGAAATTCTGGTAATCCAAAAAATGGTTGCAATCTATGTTTATGAAGGAGGTCAGTTTGAAACCCAACCTCTGATTTGGAGATCTTAATGTCCAGAAACACAATTTCTTTCTTACCAAATTGTTATTCAGGAAATTAATCCACTCCAGAAATTCTTCTAGGAAGCACTGGACCCCATCCCAAATCAAGAAAACATCATCATAGGGCTTGTATGTAAAGTGTGTAAGAAACTTGGCCTTAAATTCTGCAACAGAGATTGGTGATGTTTGGTGCCATTGAGGATCCCATCCCTCCTCCCTTTACCTGCTTAAAAAATAAGCCATCAAACCAGAAAAAACATTCTCTGATAATGCCAAACTGGCAAGTTGCATCAACAAGAAAGTGGAGATTGTTTATGGGCTGTGCATTTGTGCAAAGTCTGCTCAACAATGTGGCTGGCCTCTCGTTTATGGAATATTTGTATATAATGAATTAATATCTAATGTAGCTAAGATTAATCCATCATGTTATCCCGCAAAGGTCTGCAAGATTTGTATTATCTGCTGTCATATACTATGTTACTATTTGTGCAGAATCTTTGGTAAATGATGGAGACAAGGAGATAAAGGGTCATGATAAAATATCTAAAAATTGAGAAATTAGTTCAAACATAGTAACATATTATCTGATGGCAGATAAAGACCAGCATGGTCCATCTAGTCTGCCCGCAGCAAGACTAAGTGCAACTGCTGCTCCATGCATGTCGCCCCTCCCCATGCCTTTGTTTAGACATGTACCCACCGCTCCATGTAGGTCACCCCTATTTGTTGAGATATAAGAGATAGTTATGTTTATTTTGCTTTTATCCTGTTGCTATAAAGGGATCCATTGTATTTGCCCCCACTATTTCCATCAGGAGGGCATTCCAAGTATCCACCACCCTTTCAGTGAAAAAGTATTTTCTGATATTGCCTTTCAGTTTACCCCCTGGCAGCTTCATGTTATGCCCTCTAGTTTTACAGCTTCCCTGTCTTTGGAAGAGGTTTGTTTGTTCATTAATACTCTAAGTATTTAAAGGTCTGAATCATATCTCCCCTGTCCCTTCTCTCCATAGTGTACATATTTGGTCTTCAAGTCTCTTCTCATAAGTCTGGGAACCAAGAGCTGAAATAATCAGATGTCCAGATGGGTTCTCCAAAGATATATATTTTTGGTAAAACATAAATAGTGGGTACCACTGGATGGGAGACAGTTAAAAAATCACTTTCTTTAACATGGAGAGAACCTGCCTCACAGCCAAATTGAATTAAAGAATCTACTTTGCCTTTAAGAAGAGGTGTTTGATCTTTGTCCAACCGAATATAGAATTGGTTTTCATTCAGTTGTCTCTTGATCTCGGCTATATAATCATGGTTCATCACCACAATGGTGCTACCTTTGCTAGCCGGCTTGATTATTCTGTAATCTGTCCGGAGCGAAACCAAAGCAAGCTTCTGCTCATGTGAAGTGTTATGATATATGCGGTGGTGGCTAGCCTCAAGATCAGAAATATGCTTAAGGATCGTTTGTTCAAAAACGTCAATAGCAGGATTGCTGCTGTTAGGCAGAATCCACGTCGATCTACTACATATAATTGATTGGTTATCAGACAAGTCAGTATGGTTGCTGAATAAATCTTTAATTTTAAGTTTTCTAACAAACTTGAACGGCTTATAGCAAGTGGAAGATATGTAGGAGATACCTTTGTCTAAAATCTCCGACTGAATTGGTGTTCAAAGGGTCGTCTGACAAATTTAAAACACACCCCTTCCTTCCCGGTAGGACACCCTCTGGGTTTCTAGCTGCCATCTCCCCCCCCCCCCCCCCATGCTGATACCTGTGCTCTCCTGTTCCAATTTCTTTGATTGGGGGTGGGGTGGGGCGGATCCCTGCCCCCTCTTTTCATAACCTGTTCATCGCAAAATCCAACCGAAAGGGGTGCAGAAGAATCAATGGGTTCCTCAGAGTAGCCTCTACTATGTTTCTTAACAGGTGTAGCTACCTCCTCCTTGGGTTCTTCTCTCTGAAGATTGTTGTTTCTTGTTACTCCTGTATTTCCTATAATTATTCTCTGTGTGTCCTTTTTTCTTACTCCAAGGGTAAACCTATCCAAATTTATAATAGTCCTCATCTCATCTAAACTTTTAAGTTTCCTGTTCTCAGTTTCCTTCCTATAATTGTCCAGATTCTTATTGTAAACTAGATTGGCCACTGTTGGAAACAGGATACGAGGCTTGATGGACCTTGGTATGACCCAGTATCGCATATCTTATGTTCTAAAAGTCTCTCATATGTGGAATCTTGTTCTTGGAGCAACTGCAACTTAGCTCCAATTTCTTCTTTATATTGTTTGGATTTCTTCTTTGATGTATAGCGCAAAAGGATTATGAGATCCAAGGATCACTTGTTTAGAATTGTGTTCCAATTATTAATAAATCCATTGTCTTCTAAAAACATACCTGGAACCTTGTAGATGCAGTGGTCCGTAGGTATGACCTTAGCCCCATAATAATCTAGGAGAGATGCCACATGCATCTCCTCCCTGACATTTTTCTGGGTGAGGTGAACTACCTCCTCCCAAACATTGTCCTTTATGGTAATGTCATCATCTTTGGAGGTGAAAAATGGTTCCTCCAGCAGCATCTGTTGAAGTTCCTCATTACTATAACTGAGGATGTATCCAGATATATGTCTCATTGGTTGTCCTCCATCCACCAGGTCTCCAAGATGCCAATTATATCTACCTTTCATTTAGTGCTATATATTCTAACTCTCCCATCTTACTTTTAGACTTCTACCATTTGCACACAGGTATTTTAGAGGTTGTATTTTATTCATATCAATCTGGTTATCAGTTGATGGGGTAATTTGAAATCTTTTGGCTTTCTAATCAAGAGCATCTGGGTTACTTTTTTTTATCTTGAAACCTCTCTAACAGGATGCCCTAACTTCCCTTTTGCTGGTGTCCTTCAATAATACATTCTTCCGAACCATGCACTCTGAAGCGACTGTCGGCTTTCCCCTATTATCTAGTTTAAAAGTTGCTCTGTCTCCTTTTTAAAGGTTAGTGTAGTCTGGTTTCCCCCTGCTTAAAGTGAAATCCATCCTTTCAGAAAAGCTTCTACCTTGCCCAAAATGTTGCCCAGTTTCAGCAAATCCAAAACCTCTCTTCCTTGCACCATCATCTCATCCATGCAGTGAGACTCTGTATCTCTGCTTTCCTTTTGGGTCCTGCACGTGGAATGGGAAACATTTCAGAGAATACTATGCTGGAAGTTCTGGATTTCAGCTTCCTACCTAAAAACCTAAATGTGGCCTTCAGAGCCTCACTTCTACACTTTTCTATGTCATTGGTACGAATATGTATCAAGACAGCAGGTTTCTCTCCTGCACTATCTAAAACTTGTCTATATGGGGCATGAGATCTGCTCTCCTTTGGCACCAGGCTGACATGTTACCAAGCGATCCTCATGTTTCCCAGCTATTTACCTGCCTAATGATCAAATTGCCAACATAACGGCCTTCCTTACCCTTCCCTCTTGAGCACATTTCCCTGGAGAAACCACCTCAGTGTGAGAGGGTTTTACGTCACCTGAAGGACAGGTCCTATCTACAGCATCATTTCCTGTCATACTAAGGTGATGCTGTCCTTTCATATAACTTCTTTCTTCCATGGCAACAGAGAGTAGGTAGTAAATCAGTACTATGTCCCTGTAGCTCCTGTCTATATACTGCTTTCTCTTCCTTAGATCAGGTGAGTCAAGATTCGAAAGCGGCAGTAAAGAGGTGCATTTTCAGCCTGAATTTGAAAAGGGTTAGAGAAGGCATCTGACATACAGCCTCAGGTAGTTTGTTCCAGGCATAAGGATCAGCAAGGTGAAAGGAGCAAAGTCTGAAGTTAGCAGTAGAAGAGAAGGGCACAGATAGAAGTGATTTGCCAGAAGAGCAGAGTTCCCGAGGAGGAGTGTAGGGAGAGATAAGAGAAAAGGTAGTGTGGCGCTGCAGAGTGAATGTACTTATAGGTCAGCAGAAGTTTGAACTGGATGCAGAAACGGATACGGAGCCAATGAAGTGACTTGAGGGATAATATGAGCAGGTCTGAGATGACCCACACCTGCTGTACCCAGTGTAGGAAAGCTCGAGCCACCAACCCTGCACACAACACAACTTCAGAATCTAAGGTGGAGGACATAAAGGCATTCTTTAGGAGGGCCTCCACCCTCCTATCATGAGAGTCCTTGAGCACAGTATTCACCTTCATTGGGGTCATGTGCTTTGCCACAATCATGACTAAAGGTACCCACATGCAGGAGCTTGCAAAACTGATCCAGCTCAACCCTGGGGCTGATGTTATTGCCAAGAAATGACCTTTGGACCCCTAAGACCCAGTTCAGAAGTCTCTCAATGAGAGACTATGAGCTGCTGCATAAAATTTGGGTGAGGACGAAAATGCCAGAAGGATGGCTGATAGCCACTGGAATGAGGTCTGCTGGTGAGGTGTGCAGAGAAGCAGGCTCTGCAAACTGCAAAGCTGCCATAGCATCTTGACTTTAGAGAAAGTCTTCCCAGTAAAACAGACATATCACCAAAGAATTGTTTCTTTCTTCCTCAGATTCACATTCTGGAGAAAGGATTCCTCTTCTGCATCCCAAGCAACCCCCATAGAGGATGAGTTCCTGGAAAATTGGCAGGTGCAAGGGTCATGGAGACAGAGGTGTCTAAGGACTCTGGACCTGAAGTGGATTGCCAAATAGCAAAGACAGAGAATAGCTGGTGAGATATTTCAGTAGCTGTAGTGCAAGCTATTGAAAGAAGGGGTCCTTATACCTTGCATATGTGGTCATCCCACCTTGCCTCCACTCCCCCCCCCCCCCCGGTAGGGGCCATAGCACCATAAAAAATGGCTGTGGAGCCTGCTGGTGGGGGGACGAAACACAGCATCAGGCCCTGGACGCCCCCCCCCCCCCCGGTGCATCTGCATATGCCACAAAAATAAGCCCTGATGCAATCCTGTAGTACCTGGGTCAGAAAACTGCAACTATGGGGAAAAACACTAAAGGCTGCAATTAAGCACAGCAACAGCCTCAATTTAAAAAAGAAAAACAGCCCACTAGAAAAACTTACAAGAACTGTGGTGACAAAATAGCCCCGAAAGGCAAATTCCCAAAGCTGTCAGGCTGACTGGGGAGCCCTAAAATACCATAATCTTGGGAATTGACAACATTCGACAAGGGTTTGCCCTCATCTTCATGGATATCGCTGCGGCCTTTGACTCCGTAAGCCATGAGATACTCCTGGGACGTCTCGAGGAAAAGGGAATACAGGACACAGCTCTAAACTGGTGCAAATCCTATCTGACCAACAGATGGCAGCACGTAACAGGCACCACAACCTCAGAATCGTTCCTACAAAAACAGGGTGTACCACAGGGGTCCTCGTTATCGGCGCTGATGTTCAACATATACCTGCAGCCTATCTGTGCCCTGATCCGCTCATTTAACATCGCCTGTCTGGTTTACGCAGACGATGTTCTACTCTACATGCCATTTGCAACGGACCAGCCAGACTTCTCCCCAATAACAAACTGCTTCGACGCAGTTGCTGACTGGTTCCATACACAAAATCTCCGAATAAACCACCAGAAGACACACGTCCTCTTCATCACAAGGAACCAAGGCTTCACCCCTCCAGCCTCCTTAAACGTGAAGAATGCCGAGCTGATAGCCAAACCCACAATCCGTTACCTAGGTGTCACCTTGGACCAATGGCTGGACATAAAAACCCACATAAGAAACACAGTCAAGACAATATACCATAAAGTATGGACACTACGACATCTACTGGACCCCGATGACTTCCAAATGATCTATCAAGCCCTGGTAATCCCACACTTCGATTACGCCAATGCAATCCTATATGGGCTCCCGCAAGCATCACTGAATCCACTCCAGCTTGCAATGAATGCAGCCACCAGAATTCTATATGGAGTCTCAAGAATGGACCACATCACACCTATCCTGAAGAAACTTCACTGGTTACCAATCCACGGCAGACTATGCTTTAAGATCCTAGTAATGAACTTCAAGGCCATAAACAACAACCCTCCACCTCCATCACTGAGCTAATCCACCCCACCCCCAAACAGATCCAGAAGATCCTCAGTTGTCAATACACTGATAATCCCAAAGGAAACAACGAAATGCACCCATGCGACATCTAATAGGGCGTTCATGCTGTATGCACCCAGATGTTGGAATGCCCTCCCCATGGCCATTCGAGCAATCACCGACCTGGCCCAATTCAGGAAGGCGCTAAAGCACCACCTATTCATACAGCACTACTCAGAGGTCAGCCCGTAAACAGTCTCACCAATCACCAAGACTCCCCCAACAGCACACTAGAGGATAGCTAGCTCCACCAGTGCAACTCTGTGTAAATCTCAGTATGTACAGTACAGTTATTAGTGTAAATAATTTGTAGAAAGTTGCCCCAGTTATGTTCAAGTTATAGTTCCTGTTTATTGTAAATACAATGCAGCCCCGACTGCATTGTATAAGGTTCTGTTAAATGTACACTACACTGATATGAATAGCGCGGTATAGAAGAGATGTTAAATAAATAAATAAATAGGAAGGCCCGATCCATCCCTGAAGCTATGAGAGGCTGAGCTTGTAGGAGAGGTTTTTTTAAAATTGAGATGCTTTATTCCTGCATGGAGCAGCGGGTACAACTGTAAAGAAAGGCATAGAGGAGGGTGACTGGCACAGAGCAGCAAGCATCACCACTCTAGCCTCCTTACAGGATAGACTAGATGGATCATGCCAGTCTTTATCTGCCATCATATACTATGTTACAATACAGCCCTACTGAAATCAATGGGGAAAGAAAAATGACAAAGACAAAAATAGCAAGCGGATAGATTTATTTATGTAGTTACATTTGAAATACAAGTCATACATGGGAAATGCCAGCATAGCAGTTTATAATTTATAAAAAATACAAATCAGTACTCATCAAATAATTTTAATTTAACTGAGACAAACACATGAGGAAGAGGGAGTGAATAGCACAGTAACTGCACCTGTTTCGAAATTCAAAGTATACGGAGCAATGTGAGGGTAACAAAACTATATAAGTAGAAAAAGAACCAGCTGATTTAGAGGATACATAATAGTTAATTAACATACCCTAGATAATCTGCATATGTTTTATAGAACAACCAGGTTTTAACATGTTTCTTATTTTTTTATATGAAGTTTCCCTCTGGGCATCCAAAGATAAAGAATTCCACAACAGAGGAGCCTAATAAGAAAAGGTCACGTCCCTTCTCCATATTAAATTTGAACATCCCCTGGTGAATGAATAACAAGTAGATGACATTGTAAGGACCACAAAGATCTTATAGAAACATATGGGATAAGATGAACGTTAAAATAATGTAGATAGTGATGCTTGCCCATTGGAGCTGTTACACAGGCTATCTTAAACCTAATCTTAATACTGGTAGCTGATATTGTTCAATAATAAAAGAGTTATGCAACAGTAAGATGGAAAGGGGGTGTGGGCCCAAACGAGAAGGAGAAAACAGAGCCCCTGGCGGGTCTACTCACCACTGACGGGCATTCAAGCAACGGTCCGCTGCCCTTCCAGACCAGTGACTCACCAGCACTGCAATCGGAAGGCTCTGGGCCCAGAAAAAGAAAGGAAAATGCCACGGGCAGCAAAATCAAGTGGCGGGCTCAGCCATTGTCGCAGGGAGACAGGCGCACTGACAGGCAGAGCATCTGTAAAGCGCCTTCTCCCCAAACTGCAGGTACCGGTCTGAAAGAAGCTAAAGAGCCCAGAACCAGACCCGATGCAGCCCCCTTTTGAAAAACTGCTCTTCCACCCCTGCAGAACTCCGGTAAGGCCCACACGGGGGGGGGGGGGGGGTGGAGAAGACTCCTGCAGGCTTTTTAAAGGCACAGATCTTACTGTCAGCCTCTGGACAAAGTAACCAGAGTACCTCCTATGTTGTTTTTTTTTTTACCCCCTAATTTATCCCAGGACTATCCTTAATCGTTCCTCCAGGGAGCCCAGATCCCCGGGCTAGCTCCTTTCAGCTGCTTGGAGACTGAGGTAACAGGGAGGTGGAGGAGGATCCCAGGATGATATACTGCTGACATCTGGAAAAGAAGGTGGTTCCTCAGTCTCCAAGCTGCTGTTTAAGGTAGACAACCCAGAGGTCCGGGACTAGACTGGAGATACGATCAGGAACTTGGGTTTAACAGGGGTAACTATATACAACTGAGTTATTCGTCTACCGGTATGCCACAGGTACGGCTGTGGATCCACGACACGCTCTGAACTACATACATTTTAGGTTCTATACAAGTTTGTGCAGTCGTATTCAGACTGTGGGTATGTTATCATGCCCTGGGTGTGTCGGTGGTGTCACTTTGGTGGGTGGAGGGTAAGCTAGGTTGTGCTGTTTCATTGGACAGGGAGTAATGTTGGAGGAATAGTAGTGTTTCAGTGCCTTCTGGATTTGGGCGAGGTTGGTTATAGCCCAGATGGTGGTTGGGAGGGCATCCCAGAGCGTAGGTGCGTAAAATACAAATGCTCTGTTCTTTGCTGCCTGGGTCTTCAGACGTTCAACGCATGAAAAGGGCTTCTAAAAGAAACTAGATTCACTAACAGGTGCATGAAATGGGACTTGCAGTAAATAGCATGTTAACATGCACTAACTCCACAGTAATATATTCTAGTAAACCTAGCCCTCGAGTGTTTCCTCAAATTACTATCGTAGAGACCAGTGCTGCCACCTAACTGTATACTAACATAAAGAAGTGGTTTTGGAGTGAAATCTGAGACACTTTGAAGGTAACTGATGGTAGCTGAGTCCTTTCTGTTCCCAATTCATTTCACTGTGTTATTTTATTTCTAATATAGTACACCCAAGCTTTACTCTTTACTGGTCTGCTTCTTGTGAAAATTACAACAGGAACATTTTTACATCTCCCGTAACAAACTGGACCAGAATCTATGCAAAGTCAGATTAGCATATCAGAGTTAATAACTACAAAAGATCAGTAGAAGGTGTAAGAGATGGATGCTATTACTGCTACTCAGACACAGCAGAATCCAGCCCTTGAGTGGCTGCTTTTTGAGAACCAAAGGGGCTTACAGGTAACTAGGGCTGTGCATTCACTTGAAATGATATAGGAAATGTCATCGTTTTTGTTATGCTACTGGCACCATGACACAACAACCCAAAATAAAGAACTTTATACAAGAAAACAAAACAATGGAAATGAAACAAAAGTGAAAATATTTCTGATCCCCACCCTTTACTGGTATTAAGAGATAGGGCTTCACACTCCCATGCCAGGACGGGTCAGGGCATGTCCCTATGATATTCTGGTGCCATACATTTCCTATAGCAAATGTGCCAACTTTACCCATATTTGGTGTAGTTACCTCTAGCTTTGCAAAGTTACAAGGGTGGAAGGTGGAGGAGGACCACTTGAGCATACACAGTCAGTATACTGTCATAAGCTTCCCTATTCTATTGAACTAAGGCTCAAGCCAAATATTTCTTCATTTTTGGTCTTTAGGTAGGATGATGTGCAATGAAATCTCTTAAAATAGGGCTGTTCTTGCCCCTTGTCAAAGAGAGCTGAGTGTTATTGTCCCTGGAGCATCCTATACCCCACATCTTCCACTGTATAGACATTTCAAAGTTCAACTCAAACTGTGCTGAGATTAGATAGGAAATGGTATTAAGTGTGGAGGTTTCTTCTAGTTCTGGTACATTATCTTAAAACAAAGTAGTCCTGGTCCAAGGATGCATACCTTTTATTAAAAAAACAACAAAAAAACCCATGTAAAGCCCTGAAAAATAAGGTGGACATTAACAAAATGAGAAAAGGCAATAAAACCACAAGAGGAAGCAACATTATTGAGAAACAGACAGCAAACTGTATCCCTGAGTAATCGAGACAACAGTGCAATTCTAAAGATAGAAACTGTATTAAAGGTATGGACATAACAAAGGTAAAAAAAGTTATATATGGATTGCTATATCAACTTAGATAAATTCTGGAACAGGAAAACATTCCTATTCAGTTTTCCCTCACCTGGCCCCTTGGGTTTCGTCTGATGTTTTTAACCCCCCCCCCCCCCCCCCCCCAGCCATAGCCAGCAAAACTGAAGTTCCCCATCTGGAGCTGCAAAAAATACACTTTCAGAACAAAATCCTTCAATGTGAGTTTTCTACCAGCAAAGATTGCAGCAGTCATAGCTTTCATTGCCTCCCCAACCTTGGACTCTATCACTTTCACAGGATGTCCCGATTTCACTGGGCAGCACCTGACACCCCAGCCAAGTCAAAGAGCCACCACATTCTTATTTAATTGATCTTCCCAATAACCTTATACAGAATGATTGTATGTTTCTAATCGCACTGTGATGAAGCTTCCACTTAGAAATGTATAGGTATTGAACAGTGTTATTAAAAATAGGGAAGCAGCAAAAATGACAGCTAAATGCTGCTAGTACACTCTTCATTTTTTTTTGTGGCAGAGGAAAAAGGGGATCTATTTCGTCTGGCACAGGAAGTACACCATATCTTCCTTTTCTAAAACTTACAGCATTCTTATTACATGAGTCTGCTTCAACTTTACTTCTCCATCCATAAATACATTGCAACCCAAATATAATTCATTATATAAATTAAGATTCACCCACTCATAGGGCTTTTACTAAAAACCTCTTAATCACTTGAAGGACACCTATTAAAGTCTATGATAGTTCTACAAATATTTAAGTGTGATAACTATTTATTTCTGTAGATATATAGAAAAGGGGGGGAATGTTATACACACATACCAAACTAATAACTCATTGTTACTGTAATTGGCAGATATGTAAATATTTTACAGTAAATTATAATCAGTATGAATAAGGAAAATCTTGAATTCAAGTTAAATTTTTCCACGGTAATCTCTCAGTTAGCCACTCAGTCCAACGATCATGGAAAATCTTGGTCTATTTCCACTTTAAGTCGCATACAAGTGCTATATGATCAGAAGGATAAGAAACACTAGGAAGAGCTTGATGAGTTGTGACTTCTTCATGACTTGGCAAAGGAATGACTTGCTCAACTTCTAAGCTATTGCTGTCAATAAAAATATAATCCAGGCAACCATGAAACCCACCCACATAATTTGTATAAGCAGGTTCCCCACAAGCACTTTTCAGTTTCAGGGGATGAGTTAAATTCATGTTACATCGTTCTTCTTCTCCATTGGAGACCCAGTCTTCATGATCCTCAGAGATAGTGCCACTTTTCATAAAGCTGTACAGCCCTGATGATGGGGTACTATTAAAATCCCCACAAAAGATTACAGGTATGCCCGGGTATATGTCACCTGCTACATACTTAATTTGGGACAAGGCTATAGCAATTTGAGTAAGACGAATGTTTGCACCTAAAAACAGAAATATTAAACAAGTATTTGAATTCAGTTACAGCAAACAGACTTACAATATTTTTTTAAGATGATTTAATTCAGATTTGAAAATTGCAGCAACATGTCTTTGGAAAGTTTAATTTTAAAATTACACAAATCATTATCCAGTCAAAATATATCACAACTTATCTATTTTTGGAATGCAGGACTTAGAAAATGTATTACTGATTATTAAATATGTATGTGTGTGTGTGTGTGTGTGTGTGTGTGTGTGTGTGTGTGTGTGTGTGTACATTCACACAAATGTAATGCCTACCATAAAAGCCATGTAAACATGTTCATTCTAAACTGTCCTTGTCCTTTGGAATTTATTATTTAATAAAGCTTGACAATCAATCAATTTTCCTCAAAAATAAAGCAAACATCAAAACCAAAATTAAAATGCTATTAAATAACAAGTGTTATACAATATACATACTTTCCCTAATGGGCAGACAAATGTCTGCCAAGTCAGCAGGCATGCAGTTACACAGTGCATACTGAAGCGCACAGAGACTGGGAAATGGTCGGAAGGCTGTTGTATATGCATACACACATTTTTTACTCAAGTGAAATGTGCAGAAAACTGCTGTGTCCTTTGGGAAAATTAACTTGTATTTTGTCAATTAAGGTACCATGGCACAATTTTGGGGTAGGGTACTAAAAGGACACCCAGGGAAAGAAAGAAAATCAGCCAGAGGATCCAGAAAAGGTAGAACAAATATAATGTTTTGCGGCATCGGGTGACACTGGCCCACACACAAATATATATCAAATTATATAGATAGTGATTCAGGGCCAATTCCGCACGTTGAAGGAGTCGCTGCATAAGCAAGCAAGCAAGCCAGCCGTCTAGAAAATTATGTCATATTCTAAGAAATTTCTGATAGCCAGAATTCCTGGACATTGCACAGGGTCAAAATTAAATGTCACTTGACAGTTTACTCTTCTGTTTTGGTATCTAGCTCAATTAGAGCTAGCCTTAACCAACATACAGTGCCATGAGTTTTTATATACAACTATCACGAGTATTTTCTATCCCCAATTCACTTCAACAAGGCCAGCCCGTCCGCCAGGAGCAGCAGTTTGGTGCCAGGAGAGTCAGCAAGTCTTTGAGCACCTATGTGCCCAAGGCTTGCCACTCCTATCCCCTCCGAGAGGAAGTTTGCATTGGAGGAGGCAGGACAGGCAAGCCTTGAGTGGGCACATGATGCTCAAAGGTCTGCTGCTGTGCTGCTTTCACTTCTGGTGCATGCTGAGTTGGCTGGAGTCTAGGATGGTCATCATGAGGGGCGGGGAGGGGGGCCGGGCCAGAGGGGAAAGATGTTGGACAGCTGGAAATCAGTAGGGAAGGAAAATGGAAACGCTGAGCTACAATGAAAAGGGGGGGCCTTGAGCTGCCCTAGGTAGGGAAGAGTGGGGTGGCTGAAGGTTCACCTAGGGCAAAAGATACCCTTGGGCTGGATCTGCACTTAAACTGGACATTACAGCAACAGTCCCAGCCATAATCTTCAGCAAGGGGCCTTGTAACAGGGCTCTTTCCAGAACCCTGCAATCATGGGCCTCATATCTAGCCACCAGGAGTCGCTGTTGTGCCACGATTCCCTCCCCCTCCAGGTGCTGTGAATGCTTCCTTTGCAGTGTTTTCAACTCCAGGTGATGCTCTACATGGCAACATGTAACACTACCAGTGAGCCATCAGATTTGCCCAAATAAATTCCTTTGAACCTGGCAACTTTATAAAACACCCTGCTATAGGAAAAAGTTTTTCAAACAAGGGAAATAGGGATAGAAGAGAAACCTGAAGTGTGCTAGTGCAAAATGATGGGTTGAAAAGTAGTCTCTTTCTAGTCTATTTACATTTGAATCAACATCTAGCAAAATATATATTTTTTATATATATATATATATATTTTTTTTTTTTTTAATTTATTATTATTTTTTAATGATAAACAAGTATCTTACCTTTAGGATGAAAATACAGATGGGTGTTAGCAACACATATCTTTCTTGAATGATCCTTTGTAGATTGCAGAACTGAAACCTACAAAGGAAAATACTATTAACTGCTTAACTAATCAGCATTTTGATCTGTAGGCCATAAAGTGATATTCTACAAAAAGTAGTGTTGCTAACTAGCTCCAAAATTTCCAAATAGGTTGATACAATTCTCCAGGACCAAGCAGGAAGTCAGTCCTCACATATGGGTGTCATCGGCGCCGATGAAGCCCCAGCAGAGCATTTTCCCAGCTTTCTATGAAAGCCTTTGGGAATGCAGGCACGCATGCGCGGTTCCCTTCCCGCCTAAAGGTGCCATCTTACCTCAGTCTCTTTTTTTCCGTGAAGCCCACCGGACGTGTGTCCAGTTTTCCCGGTTAAAATGAGATTTTTCAGCGATTTTTTGCTATTTGTTTTACCCCTCCCGCCGGGTTCGGTACACCGGTATCGAGCCCGATTCTTCTTTTTCGGCTTTTGCCCTTCGTGGCTGGCTTTCGCGCCCTTTCTTCCATTTTTCCCTGGAAGACCGGTCCTTTGACCTCGCAGGGACTCTTTTTTCCCCGATGGCTTCCAGCGGTTTTAAGAAGTGTGATCGGTGTAAGAAACTAATGTCTCTCACCGACACACACGACTGCTGCCTTCGGTGCCTCGGCCCCGACCACGATCCTAAGTCGTGCGGGTCCTATGGAAAGATGTCTTCCAAAGCACTACGAAGCCGCCAGCAGCAAAAGGAAAGGCTTTTCTCGGACTCAGCCTCCGGCCGGGCCCGGACCTCATCTGAGGCCTCGACATCTCGGGATTCCGATCCAGAGTGCTGTCGAAGCTCCTCGGACAGGGGGTCCCCTGACCGGGAACGCAAGAGGAAGAAATGGCTCGCGAGGGCGTCGTCGGAGGAGGTCCCTGGCTCCTCGAGGGCCAGGTCTAAGACCCCCGACCATCGCCCTGGGCCTGTGCAACCGGAGAAGCCTGCCAAAGTTCCTCGTGTGGAGCCAGAGTCTGCTGGACACGTAAGCCCCGTAGTCCTCGTGGACTCTCCACCCAGGGAGCCACCGCCAGGGCCCGAGTCAGTGGCTGCTGCGTCTCCCGAGCTGGTCTCAGGATGACAGCCTTGGAGAGCAGATTGTCTGCCTTCATGGAGCAGCAGCGGGCACTGATGGCCAGCCTTTCTGGCACATCTGCCCCGACCACCGTGACATCGACGTCGAAGTCGACCCCGGAGACCGAGCCGATACTAGAGTCCATCGTGGCTCGGAGTTGACCTCGGTCGCGGTCTCCCTCGACCTCACGTTCGGGACCGAGGGCGTCGACGCCAGTGCTTCCGGTGTCAGGGCGGGTGCTCCATGGCCCCACGGGGTCGGACCCCAACTCTTCCTCGGACGAGTCGGCTTGGGAGACGGAGGACAAGGAGTCTCCTGATACCTTCAAGACTCGGTGCGTCCCTTCGGACTCACCGCAGTCTGAGCCCCGGAGTAGGTCCCCCCCCCGGAGGACACCCAGTTCTCGAAGTTCGTCCGGGATATGGCCAATGCCTTGGCTATTCCGGCGGACCCCGAGGAAGAGCCTCGAGCTGAAGAGCTCGAGGCGCTACAGTATGACTCTCCTCCGAAGGAGGCCTTTACTGTCCCGGTTCCTCCGATGCTGGAACGGCTCCTCTTCTGTATGTGGGGAGACACCGGCCTCGGTGCCGGTTCTTAGCAAGCGAGTCGATTCGATCTATCGACTCCGGAAGAGCCCTGGTTTTCAGAAGGCACAGCTACCACACCATTCCATGGTTGTGGAATCGGCCATGCATCGTCTGAAGAGCCAGAAGATGCACTCCGCGGTGCCTCCTGGCAGGGAGGCCCGAAACCTCGATGGCGTCGGTAGAAAGTGCTTCCAGGGCTCGATGCTTGCTTGCCGTGTCCAGTCCTACCAGCTGTACATGGGCATATACTTGCGGGATCTGGCCAAGGAGTTGGCCGGGTTCTCTGCTGATCTCTCCGGGGAACCCTTGCAGAGATTTAAGTCCTTGTCCTCGGGGATTCGGGACTGCTCGAAGTTCATGTCCCGCGCCGCCTACGATGGCTTCGAGGCTTTGGCCCGAGTTGCGGCAGCCGGCATTGCGGCTCGACGCCAGGCATGGCTGCAGTCATCGGACCTCGAACCATGGGTTCAGGACAAGTTGGTCAATGTCCCTTGCCGAGGTGAAAACCTTTTTGGCAAGCCCATGACCGAGAAGGCCGCTCAGCTTGAGACCGAGCACCTCACACGGACAAGGCTGTCGAGGAAGACCTCTGCCCCTTCTCATAAAAAGAAGGGCTCGGGTAAAAAGCCCTTTTACCAGAGGAAGGGCACTGCCTACAAACAGTACCCGCAATATCAGGCTGCCCAAGCTGCCCCCCCAGGGTCAGCAAGCCAAGGGACAGGGTAATGGTCCCCATAGGCAGCGGACCCCCAAGCCTCAGGCCCCTGCTACCACTCAGTAGGGTGGGGGCTTTTGACTCCTTGAGCGTAGCCTCTCCTCCACTGCTCTCCCAACCCTGCACAGAAAGTCGTCTCGCCCTCTTTGCCCACCAGTGGCCCCTTATCACCGGGGACAGTTGGGTGCTGGAGATAGTCCACAAGGGCTATGCCCTCCATTTTCACCAACTGCCTCCTCCATACTTTCCAGGAGAGCCTCCCAGGCCTCCCCTGCACACAGACCTTCTCCTTCAGGAGCTTCAGGGTCTGTTGGTGGACAGGGTGGTGGAGCCTGTGCCTCCCCACTTGCAAGGTCAAGGAGTCTACTCCAGATATTTCCTGGTGCCCAAAAGAACCGGTGGCCTTCGACCCATTCTAGACATCAGGAATCTCAACAAGTTCCTAGTGAAGGAAAAGTTCAAGATGCTTACTCTTGGAACCCTTCTGCCCTACCTCCAGCAGGGAGATTGGCTATGCTCCTTAGATCTAAAGGATGCGTACACTCACATCCTCATTCATCCAGACCACAGAAAGTACCTCAGGTTCATTGTGGGAGGAAACCATTATCAGTACAGAGTGCTGCCTTTCGGCCTCACCTCCGCCCCCAGTCTTTACAAAGTGCTTAGCGGTGGTGGCGGCCTACCTGAGAAATCAGGGAATCTTTGTCTTCCCCTATCTAGATGACTGGCTCATCAGGGGTCAGACATGTCAGGAGGCCAATCAAGCCACCCTCAGGACTATTGCTCTTCTACAAAGCCTGGGGTTTGTCATAAACTTCGCAAAGTCCACTTTGCTCCCCTCCCAGAACTTGGAGTTCATAGGGGCAAGGTTGGACTCTCTCCTGGCAAAGGCATTCTTGCCAGAAGACAGAGCCCAAAGGTTGATGGCCTTGGCAAATCAGTTTCTCTGCAGGTCCCTGGTCTCCGCCAGACTCTGCCTGAGGCTTCTAGGCCACATGGCTTCGACAGTGCATGTGACCCCCAATGCCAGGCTCCATATGAGGCCTGCACAGTGGTGCCTACGGGCTCAGTGGTCACAGGCCACAGGCAGCCTCAGCGACAGAATAAGGGTGTCCAGACCATTTCTGCACTCCCTCAACTGGTGGCTACACCCACCCAATCTACTGAAAGGGGTGCCTTTTCAGATTCCAGGGTACACAGTAGTGCTAACAACAGATGCCTCCCTGCAAGGCTGGGGAGCTCATTAGCTGGGCAAGTGCACCCAGGGCCTCTGGTCTCCCTGGGAAGCTGCACAGCAGATCAATCTCCTCGAACTCAGAGCTATTCGATTAGCACTCAAAGCTTTCACTCCTACCCTGGCTCACTAGTCTGTCCTGATTCAGACAGACAACCAAGTTGCCATGTTTTATGTGAACAAACAGGGCGAGACTGGGTCCAGGATCCTTTGTCGGGAGGCTCAGGTCCTTTGTTCTTTTGCCCTCAAGCACAACATGCTCCTCAAGGCTGTGTACCTTCCAGACCAGAACAACTACCTGGCAGACAGATTAAGCAAAATACTGCAGCCCCACGAGTGGCAGCTGCATCCTTCAGTAGTTCAGAAGATCTTCCTGAAATGGGGTCTCCCTTTGATAGATCTCTTTGCCAGCCCAACGAACAAGCAACTGCCAAAGTTCTGCTCCAGGCAACCGCATCCTCTGCAGATAGCAGTGGATGCTTTTCTGATATCCTGGTCTCAGGGCCTCCTCTATGCGTTTCCTCCCACGCCCTTGGTGGCCCGAACTCTCTTCAAGATTCTTCAGGACAAGGCCTCGGTCCTGCTGGTGGCTCCCAGGTGGCCGAGACAGCCTTGGTTTCCTCTTCTGCTTCAACTGGCGGTGGATCCTCCACTACCTCTGGGGTTGCAACCCGACCTTCTCTCACAGGAGCAGGGTTCCCTTCTGCACCCCAATCTCAAAGCTCTCAATTTGATGGCCTGGAGGCTGCAAGGGTAGTCTTGGCTCCCTGGGGCCTGCCTCAGGAGGTTGAGGAGGTTGTCCTAGCCTCTAGGAAACAGTCCACTAGGAAAACCTATGCTCTCAAATGGAAGAGGTTTTCTGTGTGGTGTCAGCTACGTACAGAAAGATCCTTTCTCCTGTACTGTGCCAGTAGTCCTTCAGTACTTACTGCACTTGTCAAATCAAGGTCTTAAATCCAATTCTGTTCGGGTCCACCTCTCAGCTCTAGCAGCTCACCACTCTCTGGTGGAGGGACATTCTCTGTCTGGTCACCCCTTGGTGTCTCGCTTTCTTAGGGGCTTGCTTTTGCTCAAGCCTCCTATCCGTCCCCTGCCCCTGAGTGGGAGCTGAATGTGGTCTTGCAGCAACTGACTCGCCCACCTTTTGAGCCGATGGCTACTTGTCCACTACGCGTCCTCTCCTGGAAGACACTCTTCCTGATAGCTCTTACCTTGGCTAGGCGAGTAAGTGAGCTTCAGGCCCTGGTCTGTGATAGGCCTTACACCAGGATTTATAGGAACAGGGTAGTCCTTAGGACTCATCCAAAGTTCCTCCCTAAGGTTGTCTCCTCTTTCCACCTCAACCAGGAGGTGGTTCTTCCAACATTCTTCCCTAGGCCTCATGCAAGCCAGGCTGAAGCAGTCCTGCATACCCTGGACTGTAGGAGAGCCTTATCCTTCTACCTTGACCGTACGCAGGGGCATAGAAGGGCTACCCAGCTCTTCGTCTCCTTTGACCCCAATAAGTTGGGGTTGCCTGTGTCCAAGCGTACCTTGTCCATCTGGGTAGCTAACTGTATCACCTGGGCTTATAAGGCGGCTGACCTTCCTTTGCAGGGTCGGGTTACGGCCCACCGAGTCAGGGCAATGGCTGCCTCAGTGGCTCATCTCTGCTCTGTGCCCTTGGTCTTCAAGCCAGACCTTTGCGGCCCATTACTGCCTGGAGAGGGAGTCCCGTAGGGACAGTGCTTTTGGCCAAGCAGTACTCCGGAATCTCTTTGAGGTTTAGGCAACTCCTGCCCTCCGTTGGGCTACCGGTGGAGGTTGTGTCCTTGAAAAGCCTTTCTTTGCTGCTGAGACTAGGGGGAGTTCTCTTGTACAGCCTGGGTTCCTCAGTAGCCCAGAGCTGGGGAGTCACCCATATGTGAGGACTGACTTCCTGCTTGGTCCTGGAGAAAGAGTAGTTACTCACCTGTAACAGGTGTTCTCCAGGAGCAGCAGGAATCAGTCCTCACAACCCTCCCTCCTCCCCTGGAGTTGCAGTTGTACATAGTTTATTTTTCATTTTTGTGTGCTGTTCTTAGCTATGTCATTTGACTGAGGTAAGATGGCACCTTTAGGCGGGAAGGGAACCGCGCATGCGTGCCTGCATTCCCAAAGGCTTTCATAGAAAGCTGGGGAAATGCTCCGCTGGGGCTTCATTGGCGCCGATGACACCCATATGTGAGGACTGATTCCTGCTGCTCCTGGAGAACACCTGTTACAGGTGAGTAACTACTCTTTCTGCGATTACCACACTGCATGCAAGGACTTGTAGTTTCTTGGGGAATGTAATAAGGAAATCAAAAATTACAGTCCTTGCAAACAATAAGGTAAACCCAGAGCCGGATCCGTCTTTCAGGCAAATCTATTGAAAAATGGATGAACTATTCTGTAATTCATAACTAAGACATAAGGAAAATGTGTCCCTAGCCTGGCATTTACATTTTGTTTCTTATTCAACATTTCTTCACCATGGAAACATCTCTTTTAATAGAAAGGCACATTGACCAAGCTGCTTTATTTCTACTGGCTCAGCAAGGCATGTTAAGGTGTGGAAAAATAGATAACCTACCTGCCTTCCTGGTTCTAAGAGAAATAATCATTTCTTCAGCACCTTTCATCCAACTATAATGTGCAATACAGCAATGTTAAAGGTAAATTTATACTTGCGTTTCCATGTCACATCTATCAAAAAATTCTGTAAAGATGGTGTATATTAAAACAATATCCCCTCCAACTATGATTCTAATTGTTGTGCTGTTTCAACACAGATTATAACACAACTTTGACTTCTTATCACACAGGTAGTCTTAGAACTCGGGGGGGGGGGGGGGGCTGGGTTCCTGCATGCAAGCAAAAGTGACAATTCTACTTATCACTGTAAAGGAGAAATATATGTCAGATGATGCCACAGATGGGATATCCCAATCAACATTTAGAAGTTAGGAGATCCTGGATTCTCTGCTGAGAGAACTATTTGGCAACTGGTAAAGGAACCCACGGGGGGGAGGGGGGGGGAGCATACTTGACCTGCTGCTTATGAATGGGGAGTGTTTCTGATGTTATTGTGGGTGAACATCTCACATCCAGAGATCACCAAATGACGTGATTCAGTATTAGGTTAAGGACAGACATAGTTCATTCAAAAGTGCTAGACTTTAGAAAAACTAACTTTGCCCAGATGGGGGAATATCTCAAAGTCATTAGCTAGATAGAATGGGGGAATGTAGAAAAACAAAGGGAAAAACTGTAAGGCAGGGATTTCTCAACCTGTCCTCAGGTCACAGCTAGCCAGTCAGGTTTCACTGTGGTGAATATGCATGAGAGAGATTTTCATACAATAGTGGCACTGCATGCAAATCTCTCTCATGCATATTCACTGTAGTTATCTTGAAAACCTGGGTGAAGAGGAGCAATATAAACATAGAGAATAAAGTGGAATTGCTTAAATATTTCTATTCTTCATTCACAGGTGAAGGACTGGGAATGGGACCTTAGAAAACACAAATAAGAATACATAGAAGCAAGGTAGATCTTGAATGATTTTCAGAAGATTGTGAAGAGCTAGCTAAACTAAAAGTAGACAAAGTGATGGGGCTGGATGGGATACATTTGAGGGCATTGAAGCTCATTACCTTTCCTCTCTTATCTCACCCTATATCCCCTCCCTTGGGAACTCTGCTCCTCTGGCAGATCCCTTTTATCTGTGCCCTTCTCTGCCACTGTTAACTCCAGACTTCATTCATTCCACCTTGCTGCTCTATATGCATGGAACGAACTACCTAAGTCAGTACATCAGGCTCCTTCTCTAATCCAGGATAAAAAAACACCTCAGACTCTTTTTGGATCTTGATGCTCTCTTGTTTCCCACTTATATGCATCATACCATATTCTAGTCCTCAGTTTTGTGATGTTGTTCATCTTGATTAGATTGTAAGCTCTGATGAGCAGAATTCTCCCTTAAATCTATATGTACAGTATTGTATGCCTTTAGCGCTACACAAAAAAGTAGTAGTAGTAACTTATGGAAATTCTGGTGGCTTTTTCAATGCTCTTTTAGATTCAGGAGTGGTCCCCGAGGACCGGAAAAGGGTATATGTGGTCCCGAGTAAGTTAATGCAAGTCTTGACAAATTTGCTTGGAAGCTAGGAGCCAGCTTAAAAATGTATGAGCCGTCTGCCGAGATCTTGGCACAATTCACCCTCCCAAAATCACAGTGGATCCAGTCAATCACCCTTTCGAACCACAGCTCAATTTTTTAAAAATTTAAATCTACAGCTATGCTCGCTTCTCCTCCTCCTGACAGCATATACCCAAAGTACCATCTCCCAACACTGCCAAATCCATTATCACCACGGCAGACAGGAGTCAACAGGCACCCAGGTAAATAAATAAAACAAAAGAAACTTCTGATAACTGGTTATACATTATTTCCTCCACTGCGATTGGCCCTCTGCAAAGAGCTTGAGCCACACAGTGGAGGAAATAAGCAGCTTCGCATTGGAGGCAGCACCTGCATATAAAATAAAATAAAAATAAAAGCTTCAAGGGCATAAAATCCTCAATGCAATTTCTAGGCGCTATGGCCTGGGATTTTTTGAGACCCCGAGTTAATGGAAACACTGCTAAAACAGAGTAGTGAGGTTTCTGGAATAAACTAAACTAGATTACAGGATCCGAGTCGATGTAATTTTACTAGAAGCAGGTCTTGTCAGACAAATCTGATTAAATTCTTTGACTGGATAACCAGTGCTGAAACTACGAGCGTGCTAGACGTGGTGTACTTAGATTTCAGCAAAGCTTCTAACATGGATCTGCACAGGCAACAAATTGAGCACCCTAGGGATGGACCCTAAAGTGACCGACTGGGTTAGAAACTGGTTGAGTGGGAGGCGACAAAGGGTACTGGTAAATGGCGTTCACTCTTGAGGTTAAGGACATTACCTGTGGGATGTGCTGCAGGGGGATCAGTCCTTGGTCCGATTCTTTTTAATGTTGTTGGCTAAAGTTTGCCTCTTTGTAAATACCAAAACCTGCAATAAAGTAGACACCCAGAAAGGTGTAGATAGTGTGAGGAGGAATCTAGTGAAGTTTGAAGAATGGTTGAGAATTTGGCAGCCGGGATTCAGTGCTAAAAACTGCAGGGTCATGCCTCTGGCTGAAAAAATCCAAGGCAGTGATAAGGTAAAAGGAGTGAAGTACTTCTGTCCACAAAAGAAGAGCAGGGCTTAAGAATAAGTATTTATAATGATCTTAAGGTGACCAAACAGGTAGGAAAGGCAATGGCAAAAGACAGAAGGAAGCGATAATGCCTCTCTGTAAGTGTCCGGTGAGACCTTATTTGGAGTTGTGTCCGGTCCTGGAAACCACACCTTCAAAAGGATATAAAACAAGATGGATTCAGTGCAGAGGACTACTACTAAAATGGTCAGTGATCTTCATCATAAAGCAAAAATCCAAAGGAGCTTGTAGGGGGTGAGGTACTTCTGTCCACAAAAGAGGAGCAGGACCTGGGCATAATTGTGTCTGACGATCTTAAAAGTAGCTAAACAGCTAGAAAAGGCGACGGCAAAAGCTAGAAGGATGCTTGGGTGCATAGGGAGAGGAATGGCCAGCAGAAGAAAGGAGGTGACAGTGCCTCTGTATAAGTCTGGTGCAACCTCATTTGGAGTATTGTGTGCAATTCTGGAGACCGCACCTGCAAAAGGCTATAATCAGGTTGGAGTCTATGCAGAGGGTGGCTACTAAAATGATTAATGGTCTTTGTTATGAAGCATATGAGGATAGACTTAAAAATCTTAATATGTGTACTTTAGAGAAAAGATGGGATGGGGCGATATGATAGAGATGGTTAAATACTTCCACTGCATAAATGCACAGAAGGGTCTCTTTCAATTGAAGGCGAGCTCTGCTATGAGGGGACATAGCATGAGAGTGAAAGGGGATAGGCTCAGGAGTACTATGCGGAATTATTTCTTTACAGGAAGAGTGGTAGATGCGTGGAATAGTCTCCCAGTAAAGGTGGTGGACACAAGGACAGTATATGAATTCAAAAAAGCATGGGATCTCTGAAGGTAAAAAAGAGAGGCCTATTGTAGTTGATATGGAAGGGTAGACTAGATAGAAACATGACGGCAGAAAAAGACCACATGGCCTATATTTCCATATGAGGACAGCATTAAAGATCTCAATATCTATACTCTGGAAGAAAGGCAGGAGAGGGGAGATATGACAGAAACATAAAACCATGACAGCAAAAAAATACCATATGGCCTATCTAGTCTACCCTTCCATATCAACTACTATTGTCCCTTTTTTTCCTTTAGCGATCTTCTGTGTTTGTCCTATGCTTTCTTGAAATCAGATACTGTCCTTGTCTCTACTACCTCCACTGAGGGATGTTTAAATACCCCTGTGGCATATATGCACTGGAGGAGAACTCTCAATTAGACGAAAGTTCTGGAACAAAGGGTCATAGGATGAACATGAAATGCCATAAAAAAGTAATTAGATCTTACCTGCTAATTAGTGTTCCTGAAGGAACGACAATCCAGTCCCTTTACTTCTGGGTTGCGCAACCCTTCCAGCAGCTTAGAGGCTGAGCCCAACCTTTTTGGGGGATGGAGCGGTATAAATACCACTGGGACCACCCACCAACTCCAGTAATCGAATGAAAAAGCAGACCTAACGAAGTTCCATTAACAACCTATATAACAACCATTAACAACCTATATAACGTAACATAGTCTAGCCATATATAAAACTCTTCTTTTTTTTTTTTTTATAAGGAATAGATAGACTGAGAGGAAAGATGGTCACGGGCGGAGGAGGTTTGCATGAGTCTGCCCGAGCAGACCTTCTCCCGCACCCCCTCACCCAGAACTGGCCCCACGCTCGGTCCATAGCTTCATTCTGACTGATAGGCCTTAACCGGGTGGGATCAGGGACTGGACTGTCGTTCCTTCAGGAACACTAATTAGCAGGTAAGATCTAATTACTTTTTCCTTATCGTCACTCCAGTCCAGTCCCTTTACTTCTGGGATGTAAAAGAGCAGTTCAATCCTGGGTGGGATCCGGCCTACCGGACTGTAGGACCGCCAGACCAAACCGAGCGTCCGCTGAACTCTGGACGTCCAGCCTGTAATGCTTGGTGAAGGTATGCAGCGAGGACCAGGTCGCTGCCCTACAAATATCCAACGGAGGAACTAGGCTGAATTCTGCCCAAGAGGTAGCCTGTGCCCGAGTGGAGTGTGCCCGCAGACCCGCTGGCACCTGCTTCCCTTTCAGGATGTAGGCGGAGGCAATCGCCTCTCTGATCCATCTGGAGATGGAGGCCTTGGCCGCTGCCTCCCCTTTGTGAGGGCCTCCGAACTGGACGAATAGCCGATCGGACTTCCGGAAGGGAGCTGTGCGGGAGAGGTAGCGTTTCAAGGTCCTCCGGACATCCAGGAGACAAAGTTTGCTATCCCTACCTTCAGGCCCCTCGGCCGAGAAGACCGGGAGGTTGACTGCCTGGTTCACATGAAAGGGAGAGATAACCTTGGGCAAGAAGGGACAGTTCGCAGAACCACCTTGTCCTTGAGAAATAATTGGAAGGGGGGTTGAGCGGACAACGCTTGTAATTTGGAGACCCGCCTTGCCGAGCAGATCGCGACCAGAAAGACTGTTTTCAGGGTTAAGTCCTTTAAGGAGGCCCCCTTTACTGGTTCAAAGGGTTCCCTGATCAAGGCATTTAGCACTAGGTTGAGATCCCAAGGGGGGATGACCAACCTCCGTTGAGGACGCAGGCGTCTAACTGCTCTTAGGAACCTGGAGACGTCCGCGTGCGCCCCTAGGGACTTTCCGCGGACCTTGCCCCTATAGCATGCGATGGCAGCCAGCTGAACTCGCAAGGAGCTGTGCGCTAGGCCCTTGTCAAATCCTGCCTGCAAGAATTCCAGAACCTCAGGGACTGAGGCAGAAAGGGGTTTCCGTCGGTGCTCCGCACACCATGCTTCGAAGATGCGCCAAATCCTAACATAGGAGAGACAGGTCGAGCGCTTCTTAGCATTCAACAGGGTCGTGATGACAGCTCTTGAATAACCTCGCTTCAGGAGCCTCGCCCTTTCAATAGCCAGGCCGTAAGCGAGAATCGATCCACGTGAGGCATTCGAACCAGGCCTTGCCTCAGCAGGTCCCTTTTGCAAGGGAGCCGCCAGGGCTGGTCGGCGATCAATCTCACCAAGTCCGCATACCAGGGGCGGCGAGGCCAATCCGGAGCTATGAGGATTACGAATCCCTGGTGAGACTCCACGCGCTGGAGAACCTTTCCGATCAGTACCCAAGGAGGAAACACATAGAGGAGGCCCTCCGAAGGCCACTTCTGGGACAAGGCATCCAGGCCCTCGGACATTCTTTCCTTTCGCCAACTGAAGAATCGGTCTACCTTGGCGGACGAGAACCTTGCCATGAGATCCATGACTGGGAGCCCCCAACGGGACACTATCTGGTCGAAGGTCTCCTGCTCCAGTTCCCACTCTCCGTGGTCTATCTTGCACCTGCTGAGGTAGTCTGCCGTGACGTTGTCCGTGCCTGCTACGTGCTGGGCTGAGAGTGCTTCCAACCGAACTTCCACCCACTGGAACAGAGCGTCCGCTTCCTTCTCCAAGGCGGGGCTGCTGGTGCCGCCCTGATGGTTGATGTAAGCCACCGCGGTGACATTGTCGGAGAGGACACGAATTACTCTCTTTTTTACTAAGGTCTCGAGAGCCCTGAGCGCCAAGACGACGGCCCGTAATTCCAGCCTGTTGATGGGCCATTGAGCTTCCAACGGCGTCCAGCTGCCCTGAACGAACTGGTCCTCGCAGTGAGCTCCCCAGCCTACCAGACTGGCATCCATTGTCAAAAGTAACCACTGATGCGGTTCGAGGGGCATCCCGCGATCCAGATTCCTTGGGCACCGCCACCAGCGGAGGGCCTGTTTGGTTCGCGGAGCCCAAGGTAACTGCATTGACATGGGATGATGCTGGGGGGACCATCGACGCAGTAGGGCCCGCTGCAACGGCCGCATGTGGGCTCTGGCCCATGGTACTACCTCTATCGCTGCCGCCATTGTTCCCAGAACCTGAAGATAATGCCACGCTGTGGGGTTTCGTCTGCCCAGAAACTGCGTGACTAGAAGCCTTAGTTCTCTTGATCTTGATCGAGACAGAAACACCCTGCCTCTGCTGGTATCGAATCTTGCTCCGAGGTACTCGAGTTCCTGGGAGGGAGTCAACCTGCTCTTTGCTCGATTGATGACCCACCCCAACTCTTCTAGGACCTGAATGACTATTGTTGTCACGGAGTGGCTTTCCTCTTCCGACTTCGCTCGGATCAGCCAATTGTCCAGGTAAGGGTGAACTAGGATTCCCTCCTTCCGCAGGGAGGCCGCTACTACCACCATCACTTTGGTGAACGTTCTTGGAGCCGTAGCTAGGCAGAAAGGTAGGGCCTGGAATTGAAAGTGGCCCCTTGGCACTGCGAATCTCAGGAATTGTTGATGGGATGCCCTGACCGGGATATGCAAGTAGGCTTCTGTCAGATCGAGGGACGTTAGGAATTCCAGGCTCCTTACGGCTGCTATGACTGATCGTAGGGTCTCCATCCGGAAATGCGGAACCCTGAGACAGCGATTGACCTGCTTTAGATCCAGGATCGGGCGGAAGGACCCTTCCTTCTTTGGTACCATGAAGTAAATCGAGTACCGACCAGAGCCACACTGGTCTGGTGGTACTGGGACGACGGCCCCGAGCGCTATTAGGCGTGCAAGAGTTGTCTCTACCGCCGCCCGCTTTGTAGAAGAACCGCAGGGAGACTGAACAAAGGCTGCAAATTCGAGAGCATAGCCCTCTCTGATGACCTCTAGGACCCATTGATCGGACGTGACCCGGGACCAGGCGGGAAGAAACTGCCTTAAACGTCCACCCACCTGCAGCTCCTCCCCCTGGACCCCCGACATCTCATTGCTGTTTCCTAGGCCCCGAGGAAGAAGAAGAAGAGGCACTGAAACCTCTACCTGCTCCTCGAAACCCCCTAAAGCCTTGCCCCCTGGTCAGGAAACGTCCCCTGGAAAAGGAGGTCGACCTGGCTGAATGAAACCTCCGGGGGTCCCTGGGTTGACTACGCACCGGGGCCAGGGTGCGACCTTGTTTCGGTTTATCTTCAGGGAGCCTGCCGCCCTTAGACTCGCCAAAGTCCTTCACCAACTTGTCCAGATCCTCACCAAACAACAATTTCCCCTTAAAGGGAAGACGACTTAGGCGTGCCTTTGAGGAAGCGTCGGCTGCCCAATTACGGAGCCACAAGTAGCGCCTAGCCGCCACCACCGAGGCCATGTTCTTAAGCTAGGCTCCTGATGAGGTCATACTGACTATCCGCCAAGTAGGCCGCTCCGGATTCCAACCTAGCCGAGTTGACCTATGCTTCTTCAGCAGCGCCTTCCGCTGCCTGAAGCTGTTGAGACCATCTCAAACAGGCCCGTGCCACCCAGGCCCCCGAAACGGAAGCCTGTAAGGCAAGGGCACTCACATCAAAGGCTTGCTTCAGGAGCGTGTCCAGTTTCGTGTCTTGTGAGTCCCTCAGGGCCGTGCTGCCCTCGACTGGGATAGTTGTCTTCTTTGTAACAGCTGATACCGCCGCATCTACCCTGGGTGACTTCAGCAGCTCTTTGTCTGCCTTTGGGAGAGGGTATAGGCGAGCCATAGAGCGGACCCCCCTAAGGCTTGACTCAGGTTGATCCCATTCTTCCTGGATCATCTGTCGAACCACCCTGTGGACAGGAAATACTTTCTGGGACCTCCTAATGGCCTGGATTAAGGGGTCCTCCAACGCTTCGTCCTCTGCAGGCGCGTCTGAGGCCACATTGAGCACTTTCAGGGACTCATTGATTAGTGCCGGGAGTTCCTCTCGGCGAAAAACCCTAATTATACGGGAATGATCATCCTCAGGGATCTCTCCCTCTTCAAGTTCCTCCTCCTCCTCATCTAGATCCCTGTCAGAGCTCTCCTCTTCCGGGGTGCCCTGAGAGAGGGACGTGAGGGGCTCCTCACTCATCAGCCGAGCGCGCTTAAATGGAATCCCGGGGTTCTGACTGCTTGCCCTCATTGGTTTGGCAGGCCCGCCTTCTGCTGTAGGGGCCGCCTCCCCTGCGCCCAACCCTTGCTTGCGCATACAATAGGCTCTATGGAGCAAGAGGACAAAGTCAGGGGAGAAGAGATCCCCGACCCCCCCTCCCCCGCGGGCAGGGGGGAAAGGGGCAGAGGAGGAGTGGGAAATTCTGATGAGGTAGGGGGAGGGAACTGAGACCCCCCCCTCCCCCTCCAGAGGGTCCCCGGACCCTGAGAAGTCTGAGCCATGGATAAGTTAATTTCTTGTTCCACGGAGGCGGCTACTGCAGCACAACCCCTGCAGATCCCAGCCTCCGTAGAAATACCTCTGCGAGTGCCACAGGAAGGGCACCGAGACTTGCCAGTCATGTCCTTGGTAATGAGGAACAGAAGTCCTGCTAGTGCCACCTAGGTTTAACCCACCAGCCTGCCCGAACATGTACAACGCAGGACAAACAAACTTAAGAGTGCTCTCCCCCCTCGTAAAGAATTAACAGCTCCCCAGACCAGGAAATTAGACACCACTCCACTTAAACCCAAGCTAAGGGAGAAACTAAATTAAATTAAATCAAATTAAATTAAAACAAATTAAAGTAAAATAAAATGCATAAACCCCAGAATTTAATCCGGTACTTGCTGTTTGGAGAGCTTCTTCTGCCGCGGTGCCCAGGCCTGACTCAGCGAAATCCAGCCGTTGGCTCCACACGTGGTAGGCCGCAACCACGTGGAGACCTAAACGGAGGACTGTGAGTTGCCTTCCGATCAGATTTAAAGAACCGCTAAATCGGTGCTGTGAGCCGTCCCCCTGCTCCGGTTTAAGCGGCGCCGCTTGAAAGGCGCTGAAAACGGGGCTCCCACGCTCGACTCCGCTTCCCTCTGTACTGAGACGGGAGCGGCAGGAGGAACACAGTCGCGGCGTGCCTCAAGCGCTCAGCCACCAGCAGGGCTTCGGCGCGAGGCAGGGCAGGTCACTGAAGAAGAGAGAGTGCAGGAATCGGGCGGCTCAGCAGCGAGAGGAGAGCTGAACGGTCCTCCTCGCTGCTGCAGGAAGCAATCACCTCCGGTACCCGGCCCGGCCAGGGGCGGGGGGAGGGGGGGAGGGAGGGAGAGAGTAGGCAGGTGAAAATTAAAGGCACAGTGAACCAAAACAAATGCAAGAGTAACGAACAAAGTAAATCAATAAGCAAGGAGCTTAAAAAACCTAAAAAGAGTAGTAAATTTTAAAAGGAGAAGACTCCAGTAAGCCCTAGGCTTACGGAACCCTCCAGCTGCTTGGAGGCTGAGAATACTGGAGTTGGTGGGTGGTCCCAGTGGTATTTATACTGCTCCATCCCCAAAAAGGTTGGGCTCAGCCTCCAAGCTGCTGGAAGGGTTGCGCAATCCAGAAGTAAAGGGACTGGACTGGAGTGACGATAAGGAACTCCGAGTAATCTGAGGAAATAATTCTTAACAGAAAGAATGGTAGATGTGTGGAAGAGCCTCCTAATGGAGGTGCTAGAGATGAGGACTGTATCTGAATTCAAGAAAGCACAGGACAAACAGAGGATCTCTAGGCAAAAAGGGGATTGTAGAGCTTAGAAATTTATATGGATGGGCAAACTGGATTGGCAATATGGACTTTATCTATTGTCATTTTTCTATATGGATAATCATTGTTTCTTTGTTCCAAAAAATATCCTCCAAGACTTAAAAAGTATTTGGTTTTGAATGATAATTAGTACTAGAAGCCTTAGATTCCTTTTCTGAAAGAGCTTATATAGAGGTATGAATCTATTTGAGATAATACCCACCATCTGGTCCTAAGGGGGAAAAAAACCCTATCAGCAAAGATTAAGTAAAAATTGCGTACTCATTAGCTCTTTAGGTATGTGGACATACCATGTTTATAGCCTCTAATAGCTAATCTAACTACAGACTTCTTACACAAACTGTGCACTACTTCAGTTTCCTGGTAAACTGAGTCTTTTAGTACATAGAAATGTGTAGCGTGCACTACTGTAGCTGGAACATAGGTAAAAACAAAGCACAATAAAAGGGAAGCCAATAACACTTCCAATAAACTTTTCAATGATATTGAAGTTTTCTGAGTACCCATGTGTAAACTCTGAAACAGTAGCTTATTCTGTTTGGTGATTTAACTCCTGATATTAGATCACAGAAAGACAGATCTATATAAGACATTCTGCCTTTATTTCATACAAGAAAGCCTAAAAAAATAAGGTGAAATTAGACTTACCTGCTAATTGTTGTTCCTTGAGGAACTCCAGTCTAGTCCCGAACCTCTGGGGTTTAAGCACCTCCTCTCGCAGCTTGGAGACTGAGCATGTCACTCTTTTGGTGACACCAGTATAACTAGACCAGGGACCGCCTCCTTGCTCCAGTAACCTATTGACGAAGCAGACTCACCAGAGCAATAAGTAAGTAGATGTTTAAACATTCAAAAAACCTAACTGAACTAAATAAGGTAACTGTTAACCATGAACCCTATCACCATCTCCACTGTGGAGTACCGCTCAGGCTGTACCTCCTTCCCCCACGGACCACCATGGAGCCCCGCCGTACGAAAGAGAAGCTCTTCACCATCCCGCTCCCACCCCGACGAAGCGCCCAAAGAACCGCAAAAGCAGACAACCTATAAATCTTTGAAATCTTCAAGCTGCTACCTGGAATACCAACTTAGGGAGGGATGTGGGACACGACTGGAGTTCCTCAAGGAACAACAATTAGCAGGTAATCCTAATTTCACCTTCCTTATCGTCCCTCCAGTCTAGTCCCGAACCTCTGGGGAAGTAACAGAGCAGTAAACACTTTAATGGGAGGGACCTGCCAGACCATCCTGAAGAACCGCTGATCCAAACCTAGCGTCCCCTTCCACTTGAACATCAATCCTGTAATGCTTGACAAAGGTGTGCAACAAAGACCAAGTCACCGCCTTGCAGATCTCCACTGCAGACACCAAACTAAACTCCGCCCAGGAAGCCGCCTGTGCTCTAGTCAAATGCGTTTAAGCCTTTTGGAACCACCTTGCCTTTCAACAGATATGCCGACGCAATCGCCTCCTTAATCCACCTAGCAATGGATGACTTGGATGCCGGTTCACCTTGCTTCGGCCCCCCAAACACCACAAACAATCTGTCCGTCTTGCGGAACGAGGCCGTTGCCTGCAAATATTTCTTTAGCGCTCTACCCACATCCAACTGACGCAGATGCCCCTTAGGCCTATCTTTATCAGGGCTCTCAAACACCGGCAAGGATACTACCTGATTGATGTGAAACACCGACACCACCTTAGGCAAGAAGGACGGAACCATCCGCAACACTACTTTCTTGTTCTCAAAGGACAAAAACGTCTCTTTACACGACAAGGCCTGTAATTCCGAAATCCTCCTTGCCGAAGAAATGGCTACCAAACACACTACTTTAAGTGTCATATCCTTCAGAGTGGCCTCAGCCAGAGGTTCAAATGGCTTCCGCACCAGGGCTTGCAGAACTATGTTAAGATCCCATACCAGAATCGCAGACCTGCTTGGAGGCCTCAGCAATGATGCCGCTCTTAAAAACCTTTTAACCGAGAGGAAATGACGTCACCGGTCCGAGCGGGAGCGTGAGAGCAGAGCTCCAACGGCCCGGGAATATAATTGGCACACAATAAGCTTTATATCAGCGGGAAAGTCCTCAACTTTGTTGGAGAAGTAGGTGAAGGTGTGCGGAGGTGAGCCGCGATGAAGGGGGCGGCGGAGTTGAAAGCATTTGCTTACAAAGGAGGATCGGGGAGCACCGCGCCAAAAAGCAAAATGGTGGCGCCCGGGGCTTCAGTGGAGGAGGCGGCGAGATCCCCCAAATGTGTAGAACCAGCCCAGACCAGTGAGATTGAGGGTCTGCGCGGCGAATTGAAATCATGGTTTGGCACACTCCGGCAAGACCTTGCTAGTTTCCAGGCCGATGTTCAGATCTGGCTGGAGGACTTGAAGGGGGAGCTGAGAGAAGTGGGAGGCCGCTTGGAGGAGGTGGAAAATAAAATGGAGGCCCAGGGCAATGTGGTGCAGGGTCTGACAGAAAAGATGGAGACCTTGGACGGTGATCAGGCCGAGCTGTGGGCGAAGATTGAGGACCTGGAGAATCGGTCCCGGAGGGCTAACATTAGAGTTCGCGGGGTGCCTGAAAGCCAAGAGAAAGAAGATTGTATACGGCTGGTGGAGCAGCTGAGCAAACAAATCTTGGAACAAGTTGAGGGGCCTGACAGCACGCGGTGCTTGAAGCTGGAGCGTGCCCATCGGGCGCTGGGCCCGCGGCGGGAGGGCAGGCCTCGAGATATTGTGGCCTGCTTCCATGAGTATTCCACCAAGAATGCTATTATGGAGATAGCGAGGCGTCTGCCTGAATTGAAGTGGGAGAATCATCGGGTCGAGATCTACGCAGACCTCTCTTCCATCACCATTCGGAAACGGAGGGACATGGTCCCCATAACGAAGAGGCTACGGGAGCAACAGGTTAAATACAAGTGGACCTTCCCTTTTGGGCTTCAATTCTCCATTGGCGGGGTGGCCTCCCATGTTAGAACCCCGGAGGAGGCGGCGAGAGTGCTTAAACAGGTGGGCTGGGCCGACGTCTCGGGCCTGCCGGCGGGGGAGCCAGCGAGCGTTTCCCGGACAGCGGAACGAGCGGGAGACTGGCAGAGAGCACAAAGAGGAGATAAGCGGTTGCGTCGACAGCAGCAGAGCTCCCCCAGGGCTGGTGAATGCGGCTGAGGGACTGGACTGTTGAGTTTAGGAGTAAGAGTTAATTATGTTATGTGTGCCATAGGTTATGTGCTATAAGTTTTGGCGGGTGTTGTGGGGCTGGGATGTCATGCCTCTTATTGATCATAAGGATGGTCTGGGGAAGGGGGGTGAGGTGGGAGGGGGGAGCGGGGGGTGGGGGTGTGTGGGGGGGTCAGGGTGGGGATCTCTTACCTAGGTTAGGACTGTGGAAGGGGAGGGCGGGTAATGTGATGGATGGATAAACTACGGGTGATTACTTTGAATGTGCGTGGGCTGAATGCGCCGGTTAAGCGGCAGCGAGTGTTCAAGGAAATTGAGAGATTGCGGGGGTATATCATCTTCCTGCAGGAAACACATCTGAAGAGGCAGGATGAGTGGCGCATGTCTCATAAAAAATTTCAAGGCCAATGGTTCTCCTCCAACAGACTAGCGTTGCGTAAGGGGGGGGGGGGGTAGGTATTCTGATAAGAGGGGCTATTCCCCATGAGGTGTGTGATATTAAGAAGGACCAGGGAGGGCGGTAACTTCTTAAGCTTAAAGTGCATGACCAGGTCCTCACCCTGGTGAATTTATATGGTCCAAATGATGTGCAGGAGCCCTTCTACTAAGAGTTAAACTCAGTTATCGACCAATTTGCTGAGGGCCCGGTGATTTTGGGGGGTGATTTTAACCTGACTGTAAACCCCAAGTTGGATAACTCTACGGGGCATGTAGATGGGAATGCTAGATGCCGACGAATGTTAAAGGTTATGGGTAACAATCTTGGGGTGGTTGATACATGGAGAGAGTTAAGGGGGCGGGAAAAAGAGTACACCTTTTACTCTCCGGTACACCACTCATTTTCACGATTGGATATGATCTGGGTTTCTCGTCCCATGATGCAGGAGGTAGTGAGTTGTGAGATAGGGGAACGAACTCTCTCTGACCACGCGCCTGTGTGGATTGAGGTGCGCGTGGGACCTCCGGGTAGGAAGGGGGGAGGATGGTTGCTAAATGAGTCCCTACTGGAAGATCCGGGGGTAGTGCAGAAAGTGGAACAGAGGATAAAAGAGTACTTAGCAATTAATGATACTGCTGAGTGTGGGATTGGTTCGATATGGGAGTGTTTGAAGGCGGTAGTAAGGGGGGAGCTGATATCTATTGGCTCACATATGAAGCGGCTGAAGGAGGGGAAAAAAGAGGCTCTTAGGTTGCAGATTCGGAACTTGGAAGCTATGCAGAAATTGGGGCAATTGAAGAACCATCAGGAGCAAGAGCTGAGGAAGTGTAATAGAGATTTTGGGGGACCTGGAGCTGGCGGAGATTAAATTTGCCCAGGAGAAGTTGAAACAACAATTCTTTGAATGGGGTAATAAACCCTCGCGCATGCTGGCTCGTAGGCTGAAGCGGTTGCAGACCCGGAATTTTATAACAAAAATTTGGGATGCCCAGGGACGTGAGTTGCGGGGGGGGGGGAAGCAGATTCAGGAGAGATTTGTGGAATTCTATAAACAGTTGTATGCGGTGGAGGGGACTGGATCGCAAACGCCCATAGAGCAATTCTTACAGGTCAATTTACCGAGTCTAGGGGTGAAGGATTCTGCGCTGCTTTCTCGTCCCATTGAGGTGCGGGAAGTGGTGGATGTTATTAAGGCCTTGCCGGCTTCGAAGGCCCCGGGGCTTGACGGTTTCTCAAATAAGTTTTACAAAACCTTTGTGGAGGTCTTATGTGACCCGTTAGTGAGGCTCTATAACTCTTTTGCAGCCGGGGGACGGATCCCTGAAACTATGCGTACGGCCGGAATAACTATCCTGCCGAAAGAAGGGAAGGATCCCAATCTGTGCGGATCCTATCGGCCTATCTCGCTTTTGGGGTCGGACTTCAAGATTTTCACAAAAATCCTGTTCCTGGTCTTCTTGCCTCGGCTGATTCATGAAAATCAAGCGGGATTTGTCCCTGGGCGTCAGGCTGGGGATAATATTAGAAGGGTTTTGAATGCGGTATGGCAGGGGAAGAAGCGGGCGGATCCATTGGTCTTGTTGGCTATTGATGCTGAGAAGGCTTTCGACAGAGTCTGTTGGCCCTATTTGTTTACAGTCCTGGAAAGGATGGGGATAGGGGGGGCGTATCTGGAGTGGGTGAAAGCTATTAGATCGGCCTTTGGCTAAAATTCACATAAATGGGGAATATAAGTCAGCTTTTGAATTATTTCGTGGAACCCGGCAGGGGTGTCCTCTTTCCCCAATTTTGTTTGTTCTGTCTATGGAACCTCTGGCCCAGTTTATACGGGAGAGTAAGGAGGTCTATGGGGTTACTGGACGGAAGGTGGACTGTAAAATTTCGCTATTTGCTGATGACCTTCTCTTTATGCTGACAAGGCCAATGGAATCCCTGGTGGCGTTAGATAGTATCTTGCGGGAGTTTGGGGAGTGTTCCGGCTTTAAAGTTAATGCCTCCAAGTCGGAAATTCTTAATATTTCAGTGGATCGGGTGACTCTGGAGAGAATTCGGGAGCGTTTCCCCTACAATTGGGCCCGAGATGGGATTAAGTATTTGGGAATCTATTTGACCCCGAATGAAGGGCCTTATTTGGGGCTAATTGGAAGATTGGAACACAAGATATGTAGGGAATTGGAGGTTTGGCAGAGTAAGGGGCTGTCCTGGCTGGGGAGGATTGCGGCTGTGAAAATGGTGGTGTTACCGCAGTGGCTGTACCTCTTCCGGGCTTTGCCCATATGGGTAGGGAAGCAGTCTGTGGCACGGTGGCAGAGATCCCTGATGTGGTTTGTGGGGGGGGGGGGGGAAAAACACCGCCGAGTGGCGTGGCGGATTTTGATGAAACGTAAAGAGAAGGGGGGGTTGGCGGTCCCTGACCTTGCACGTTATCTGGAAGCCTCGCAATTGGGGGCCCTTGTAGATTGGTGGGGGGATGAAGTGAAAGAGTGGGTACTCATGGAGGAGGAAGAGTTGGGAGTGCGGAACTTGGGGGAATGTATATGGCTCCCGCGGGATCAGCGAAGAGGGTACCCGGTACGGAACCCCTATACTAGACGGACGGTGGAATTATGGAATAAGTGGCAGCAGGCCTGATTGGGAAGGTCGGGGAAGTCTAGACTGGTGCCCATCCGGGGGAATCCAGAGTTTCCGCCGGGCCTGGGGAGCTCGGGGTTCGCCAAATGGGAGGAGAAAGGGCTACTTCGGGTAGGACAACTGCTAGAAGGTACTCGTATTGTAGCTTTCCATACCCTGGCGCGCCAATACCATCTGGAGGGTAATGAGGAGTTTCACTACACCCAACTAAGCCATTATGTTCGGCATAACATTCTGCCGGAGCTTGCAAGGGATCCCACGGGCATTGAGGTGTTGGGTTTGATGGGTCAGACCAAGCGTGTGGTAACGCAGCTTTATCACCTCATGGCCATGGAGGGGGGGGGAAAGAGGCCTTTCAGAAAAAGTGGGAGAGGGATTTGGGTGAGTGTTGGGAAGAGGCCCAATGGGAGCAAATTTTTAAGTCAAGCTATAAGGGGATGTTGGCGGCTCACCTGTTGGAGAACAACTATAAAATTTTGTATAGATGGCATTTGACGCCGGTGAGAATACAAGCGATGTATCACCTCACTGACGGGCAATGCTGGCGTCAATGTGGAGAGGATGGCACTTATTTGCATATCTGGTGGCAGTGTAGGGAGTTGCAAGTGCTATGGGGAGTAGTGTTTGGTTGGGTGAGTGAGATTATAGGTAAGGAGATCACTCCACTACCGGCAGTGGCCCTGTTGGGGCTGAACGCTGGGGGGTTAACTAAAGCAGAGGGGGGCTTTTTGAATTTTTGTTGTGTGGCTGTGCGTATTCTGGTGGCCAGGAGGTGGAAACAGACTAATATCCCGGGAATGGGGGAAGTTCAGGCCATTGTGGGGCAGATCTTTCTGATGAGCAAGCTCACAGCACTAAAAAACAGGTGTTTACAGAACTTTTATAACACCTGGGGGAAATATTTGGAGTGGGAGGAGCGCCCCGTGGGGTAATGGTTTGGGGTAAGAGGTCCGGGGAGGGGGGGGGGTTGTGATAAGGAAGCTTATCATAGCTCAGGAAGGAGCTATAGAAAAGGTGAAGTGTCTCTGAACAAGCAACCTGTCAGCTCTGGTAGAAATAAGAAAACAGAATTTTCCTATAAAAAAGACTACCAGTCCCAGAATGCACCAGGTTTCCAACAGCCATTAGAGGAGCTGAAGTGGGGAAACGTGTGTTCAATCAGGAGGGCTATGAGGTAATCCCTAAGCACTCATCTCAAAGGGCATGGCCTGATTCAGCACAGCTGTGTTAGGGAGGAGCACTCATCTAAGCAGAATAAGAGTAGAGTTTATTCTACAGATGACCATCTTCATGATCACCTTGGATATCCAGAGAATTGTCCTCAGTATCCTGAGAATCAGCTTGAGTTTGATCATCAGTTTCATCTGAAGGATCATCAGAAGCAGAAGCCAAACCGGACGGACAGAGAGGGAAAGAGACCCTCTGGAAGAAAGAGGAGAAAAGCCTTTGAGAGGTATAGAAGAGTCCAAAGCAGTACGTATACTGGGAGGCATTTCAAGGGCCAGCATACACCATTGGACTGGAGAAAGCCAGAGGAATGGTGCTGCAGAGCTAGGAATCACCAGACGCTACCTGTGAGGGAGACTGCTGCACGTGGAAGGGACCCTAAGACCTATGCCAGAAGGTATGTGAAGAGAGATCCAGTGTCCAGGGGTCTGGATTGGAAGGCTGGACATAAGAACTGGACTACATACTGGCCAGGCTATATAGAGAGGAACTCTAGCAGCAATGGAAGCTCAGGTATGAACACTGATCTAAGCCCTAGCTATAACCTTGAAAGACAGCAGGGAAACAAGTATTCTCCTGAAAATGTTCCATTGAGAGATTCATCTGTGCCAATCCATGATATTGAACCCATGCTTGTTGAACAAGGGGGAATAATAGCAGATGAGGATCCTGTTTATATGGACTGTTCTCTATCCAAACTCCATTGGTAACTTTCTGTTATAAAGTACAGCAACCATCACAAAGAAATAAAAATTTGTTCTTTAATCTACTCAGAAAAGCTCCTGAAGCAGGATTTGACCCACACAGTACAAAGCAAGCCAGCTAAGGGGTTTCAGCTGGATAACTGCTAGCAATTAAGCCTTACCTAATTGCTTGTGAGCTAGGAGAGAATCACTTCTGTATCTATGTGGGAAGTAATCAGAAGTTAACCTGAAAAGAACAGTTTGTTTCTTGCTTTGTGGCTTTTCATTTGTTGTTTTCCTGATTTTGACTTTGTTTTTCCAAGTTAACACTGAAAGCAAGTAACCTAATTTATGTGCTACCAAGCATATCTGTGTTGGGAGAAATAACCCCATAAATAAATATCTTATTGGCTTTACCCAAGAGCACAACTAAATTATTGTCAGCAGCTGTGTCTGGTGTGAATGAACTACATTGCCCACAATACCTTGCAAATCATATAGATATATGCACTTGACAAGACTGTGAAGATTCTCACCCAGGCAGCCGTCTGACAGGGTTTAGGGGGGGGGGGTATCATTGGGGGGAAAATTGTTTGTATTTAAGTTGGACAATGTGAGGATTGTGGGTACTTGTTGTTGGCTATACTACAAAGTTGAGGGGTGTGTAATTAAGGTTACAGAGGGCCCCCCTTATTCGGAGGGGGATTTACATTATTTAGACATTGTTTAGCTATACTAGTCAAAGACCTCCTAATGCGGAGCAGCGCCCTTTGTGAATGCAGCCATGATATTATAGACTGCCTATATATGGGGGTAGACTTATTTGGGGTGAGGTTTCAGTAATGTGTGCTTGTTATGCTTTTGGGCTGCACATGTGCAATTTCTGGGATCCCTCAGCGTCGCTGATGGTCCATGGGGGCTGGGAGAATGCGTTTTGGGGCCTGGCAATTTTTGTACTGCAATGCATTGTTTCTTTTGATGTGTGCAATAAAAATTTTAAATTAAAAAAAAACACCACCTTTTAACCTCTGGATGTGCCCCGAGCAACATCCCCTGCACTCTACCCCGAAAACAAGAGAGTGCCGCCAACTGAACTCTTAGAGAAGCCGCTGCTAGCCCCTTTATCAAATCCATCCTGCAGAAAGGATAGAATTTGCGGAACCGAGGCACTCAATGTTTTCGCCCCCTTGTCTTGGCACCATGCCTCGAACAACCGCCAAACTCGAATATATGCCAGCGACGTAGAACGACGTCTAGATTTCAGTAACCTAGAAATCACTGAGGCTGAATAACCCTTAGCTGTCAACCTTGCCCTTTCAAGAGCCAAGCCGTAGGCGAGAACCGATCTACCTGAGGCATACTTAATGGACCCTGCACCAGCAGATCCCTCCTGACCGGCAGTTTCCATGGAGGCTCCACCAGTAGCCGCATTAGGTTGGCATACTAAGGCCTCCTTGGCCAATCCGGCCTGATTAGGATTACCAGCCCTCTGTGTCGTTCTAGTTGCTGCAGAACCCGCACCCACGGCGGGAATATGTACAGCAGCTGCTCTTCCGGCCACTTTTGCATCAGAGCATCTAAACCTTCTGACATCCGCTCCTTTCTCCTGCTGAAAAACCTTTCCACCTTCGCCGACTTGAATGTCGCCATGAGGTCCATCACCGGAAACCCCCAGCGCCGCACTAGTAAGTCGAACACTTCATGCTGTAGGACCCACTCTCCCGGGTCTACTTTGACTCGACTCAGAAAGCATAGTTACTCACCTGTAACAGGTGATCTCGGGGAACAGCAGGAATTTAGTCTTCACATATGGGTATCGTTGGTACCGACGGAGCCTGCGCGGGAACGCCCCCCAGCGTTCAATAGGAAAGCTTATGGGAGCATCCCACAGCGCCTGCGTGCTGCCTTTCCCAACTGTCCCTCTCCAGTTGAGTTTAAAGCTGAGACAAAGAGAGGGAAAGAGAGAAAGAGAGAGAGATAGAGAGATAATACTCCTAGGGGAGGTGGGTGGATTGTGAAGACTACATTCCTGCTAGTTCCTGGAGATAGCATAGTTACTCACCTGTAACAGGTGATCTCCGGGAACTGCAGGAATTTATTCTTCACATATAGGGACTCCCTAGCTGCAGATGCCAGGGAGACGGCCCCAGAAGTTGTGTGCCCCTGTGAAAGGGCTCCACTTCCCCCCATGGATCTCTGGCATCCTACCAGGGATGGTGGGTAGGAGTTGAAGAACAGCCTGACCAAACAAGGCATCCCGACGGGAGTCCTTGTCTAAGCAGTAATGGGCTGTGAAGGTATGAACCGAAGCCCAAGTAGCTGCTCAACAGATGTCGTCGATAGACACAGAGTGAAGATGAGCCATAGAGGCTGCCATGGCTCTCACATTATGAGCTGTGACATGGCCTTCAAGAGGAAGGTTTTTGCTCTCATAGGCAAAAGATATACACTGTGCAATCCAGCTGGACAGTGTTCTTTTGGAGACTGGAAGTCCCAAATGACTAGGATCAAAAGCAACAAAGAGTTGAGAGGACTTTCTATGTTGCTGTGCCAAAGCCCTTTTACTGTCCAAAGTATGAAGATTCCTTTCTGCATTTGAGGCGTGAGGCCTTGGGAAGAATATAGGAAGGTAAACCGCTTGGTTTAAATGAAAAGGTGACACCACCTTTGGCATAAAGTGTGGATGAGTCCTAAGGACTACCTTATCATGATGGAACCTTGTATAAGGAGGATCAGCCACCAACGCTTGCAATTCACTGATGCGACGTGTTGATGCGATTGCAATGAGAAAGATAACCTTCCAGGAAAGGAATTTAAAAGAAGTAGTGGCTAATGGTTCAAAGGGCGGTTTCATGAGCTGCCCAAGAACCAAATTCAAGTCCCATGCCACCGGTGGTGGCTTAATGGGAGGCTTCGTTAAAAGAAGGCCTCTCATAAATCTCGCTATGAGAGGATGAGAGGAAATAGGTTGTCCATTTAGAGGCTTGAAGGAAGCTGCAATAGCACTCAAATGGACTCTTACTGAATTGGTCTTAAACCCTGCATTTGATAAATGAAGGAGATACTCCAATAATGATTCCAGAGGTATCGCAAGAGGGTTAAGACTCTTCTGCGAGCACCATATGGTAAACCTCTTCCACTTAAATGCATAAGAGCGTCTTGTGGAGGGTTTCCGGGAAGCATGAAGGACCTGACGTTCTAAGCTTTCAGCAACCAGGCCCTGAGATGCAGAGACTGGGGATTGGGATGCCACAGCATCCCATCCTTCTGAGAAAGGAGATTTGGAGCAGATCCTAACTCCAGAGGTGGAGCTTGAGAGAGATATAGGAGCAGGGGGTACCACATTTGCCGTGGCCAACGTAGAGCTATGAGAATCATATGACCTCTGTCTCTCTGAAGCTTGAACACGGCTTTGGGAATTAGGGGAATGGGTGGAAAGGCATACAGGAAGTCCTGACCCCAATGGAGGAGGAAAGCATCCCTGGCCTGACAACTCTGAGCCGGAATTCTGGAACAGAACCGGGGAAATTTGGCATTCAGCGGACTTGCAAAGAGGTCTATGTCCGGGGTTCCCCAAATTTGAAAAATTTTGGCCACTTGGTCTGCATGGAGAGACCATTCGTGTGGAAGCAGAACTCGACTGAGTCTGTCTGCCCAAGAGTTTTGAATGCCTGGAAGATACACCGCAAGGAGATGAATCTGATGCTTTCTGGCGAGGACCCATAGTTGCAAAGCTTCATTGCAGAGCGACAGAGAGCCTGTTCCGCCCTGCTTGTTCACACAGAACATGGCTACTTGATTGTCCGTTTGAACTAGGACTGTCTTGCTCTGAGTTCCAGGAGACTGATGTGTAGATAGGCCTCCTGTGGAGTCCAGGTACCCTGGGTAGAGAGGCCTTGCAGGTGGGCTCCCCAACCCACCTGTGAAGCATCTGTTGTTAGAGTGGCTTGGGGGTGGGGGTTACTGAAAAGGAGACCCCACCAAAAGGTTTTGGGATGACTGCCACCATTCGAGGGACAAAATAAGGCGATCTGAGTTTGCTATTTTGTCTGACAGGCAACCTGACGCCTGAGTCCACTGAGTGGATAAAGTCCACTGGGCTGCCCTCATATGGAGGCGAGCATAAGGAACCACATGCACGGTGGATGTCATGTGGCCTAGCAACTGTAACCTTTCCCGAGCAGTGAGTTGAGGTTTTAGCACTGCTTGGGAAGCTAACTGCACAACGCGAAGGCCCTTGTCTGTATGGTATCCAGCAGAGCTCCTATAAACTCTAGAGACCGAGTGGGAGCAAGGTTGGATTTTGGGAAGTTTATGACACGTCCCAAATACTGAAGGATGCGCATTGTGCGAGAGAGCGCAACCCTGGCCTCTGGCTCTGAAGGGGCTCGAATGAGCCAGTCGTCTAAGTAAGGGGAGACGAATATTCCCAGGGTGCGGAGAAATGCTGCCACCACAGCCATACATTTTGTGAACACCCTTGGTGCAGAGGCCAGGCCAAAAGGAAGAGCCCTGTATTGGTAGTGCTTCCCTTGAAACAGAAAGCGAAGGAACTTTCGGCGAGTTGGGTGGATGAGAACATGAGTTTACGCATCCTTGAGATTTAGAGAACAAAGCCAATCCTGACTCTGAAGGTATGGTAGCAGAGTTCCTAGAGAAATCATTTTGAACTTCTCTTTGAACAGGAATTTGTTCAATTCTCTGAGGTCTAAAATGGGTCTGTGTCCTCCTGTTTTCTTTGGAATAAGGAAATAGGGAGAGTAAAACCCTGTCCCCGTTGGGGAATGGGTACCTCTATTGCCCCTTGAGCAAGGAGCACAGTGACCTCTTGACCTAACTGGTTGTTGAGAGAGGCCTGAGAATTGAACTGTCTTACCATTGTAGGAGGGGGCATGCTGAGGAAATAAAGCTTGTACCCCTCTCTTACAACAGACAGGGTCCAATTTTCTGCTGTTATCTGACACCATCTGGGGGCAAAATGACATAAACCTTCCTGGGATGGGCCAGGAAGGCAAAGTTCTCTAGATAGGAGTCAAAGCCCCTGTGGAGGCTGAGTTTGCTGAGCCGGTTGAGGCTTAGCTGCTTTTGCCTTTCTTTGCCTAGGTTGTTGCTGCTGTCCTTTTTGGGCAGACTGACCTAAACAATGCCCCTGCTGGGTATAGGAGGGATAAAACTACTTCTTCTTACTGAAGAATGGTTTCTTAGAGGATTTTTTTCCTTGCAGGATCAGCTGTAGATTTAGACAACCTAGCCAAAGGGATATTGTCAGCATCTATCTCATTAGCTTTTTCCTGCCAATTCTTGCCAAAGAGATTCTCTCCTGTGCAAGGAATATTCCCTAGTTTATCCTGTACCCAAATTTCCAAGTCAGATGCCTGGAGCCAGGCAATCCTACGTGCACCTATGGCAATGGCAGAGGTTCTGCTTATGCACTCAAAGCAGTCAAAGGCTGCATGATTCACAAACTTGGAAACATCCTGAGCATGTTTGAAAAGAGCGAGGTAATCTTGCCTCTTATCATCAGGAAGGAGAGGGCTCATAAGCTCTAAATCTCCTGTGACCTCCTTAAGGAACATTCCCATATACAAGATATAAGAACTGATGATAGCAGAAAGCATGGAAGCCTGGAAGGTTCGACGTCCAAAGGCGTCAAGAGTCCTGCACTCACGTCCTGGAGAATTAGATGCATGCCTTTTTGCACTCTTTATCCTTCTCATAGCTGATTCCACCACCATGGAATGGTGTGGTAATTGAGTCTTCTGAAAACCAGGACAAGGAGGAACTCGATACATGGTGTCGAGTCTTCGAGAGTGAGGAGATGTGGTTAGAGGTGTTTCCAACATCCTTAAAATGAGATCATGCAAGATCTCATGAATAGGTAAGGTAGCTGCCTCCTTGGGAGCTTTAGGGTATTGCAGGATTTCTAATTCCTTTGCCCTAGGCTCTTTTTCAGGAGCCACTGTGATGAAAAGTCCTCGAGCCACATCTTGGATAAAATCCTGAAAGGACATATCCTCTGGTGGAGACATCCTACGCTGAGGAGGAGAAGAAGAATCCTCAGGAAGAAGTACTCTGGTACCGGCAGAGCTTTCAGAGTCTTCAGACTCATCCGAGGATTCGAAGTATCTCCGATCCGGGTGATCGTGTAAGGCATGGTACCAGTACCAATCAAAGTCGGCATCGGAGTGGTCCGGTACAGACTTGTCAATGCCGGATAGACATGCATGACTCGGTCCCGGTAGAATACCTGCCGATGTCGATGCAGTCTGTGCCGGTACAGGTTGAAATGTCTGAAGCGGTTTCAGGGGCATCGAGGCCGTGAGAAGAGCCGCCAGACTGCGTTCAATAGACAAGAATCTCTGGTCTATCGATGCTGCCGATGCTTGGGTATCGGTACTGGATGAAGCGGCCGGCACCCCAGAGCATGGCACCAGTAGTTCTGCCGAGGTTGAAGCCTCGAGAACATCCTGGAGCCCCGTTAGTGCTTTGGAAGCCGAAGCCGCCCGCTGGGGCAATTTTGCCGGTGAAAGTCCCTCAAGGGCAACACCAGAGGCATCTCGCCGTCTAGAAGGAGCTCTACCCTTTGAGGACTGGCTAGATTTATGTTTAGTTACCTGAGATCCATGGGAGGAAGACGAAGCCCTGGAAGACATCAATGCCACGGAGGCTGCATTGGAGGGAAAAAGGGTGCTAAGTTTAGCAGCTCGGTTCTGCCGGCCCCTTTTCGACATCATCCCACAGGCAACACACTCTGAAATAGAGTGGTCAGTACCTAAACATATGAGGCACCACTCATGGGTGTCGGTGACGGAGATGGTACCGCCACACTTAGAACACTTTTTAAAACCCGAAGCGGGTTTTTCCATTTTGAAGGAAAAGTTGGGCCTAGTGCCCAAAATGGCGCGTGGCACCTAAAGAGAAAATTACTGGAAAGACTCCAGAAGAAAGTTGTTTTTTTTTAAGAAGAAAAGAAAGAAGAACCGGCGGTACTGGTGTAGCGTCAAGGGAAGGCAGACACGACCACAAAAAAGAAGAATAGAAGGAATTTTTTTCTGCGGTGACAGGATGTGCGACCTGTCGGCTCTGTGGAAAACGAAGAACTGGAGAGGGACAGTTGGGAAAGGCGGGAAGGCAGCACGCAGGCGCTGTGGGATGCTCCCAAAAGCTTTCCTATTGGACGCTGGGGAGCGTTCCCACGCAGGCCCTGTCGGTACCGACGATACCCATATGTGAAGACTACATTCCTGCTTGTTCCTGGAGATAAATCGGCCGTCACATTGTCCACTCCGGCTACATGCGCTGCCAACAACGCTTCCAGATGTAACTCCGCCCAAGCTAGCAGCGCCTCCGCTTCCTCCTTGAGAGCTACGGTGCCGCCCTGACGATTGATATAAGCCACCGCCGTGGCGTTGTCTGAGAGCACTCTAATTGCTTTCCCTTGCAGATGCTGTTGAAAAGTGTTCAGCGCTAACGTGACCGCCCTCAACTCCAATCTGTTGATCGACCAACACTGTTCTCGTTCCATCCATTGACCCTGGGCATACTGTCTCTCGAAGTGCACCCCCCAACCGAACAAGCTTGCATCTGTCGTCAGAGGCTTCCAATCCGGCGCTTCCAGAGGCATTCCCTTTTGCAGACACCCCGGAGCTATCCACAACCACAGAGACTGTTGAACTTCCTGAGGACAGATCAGTCTTTCGGACAACCGATCGGTCTGATGTGACCATCTTCTGAGCAGAGACCGCTGTAACAGCCTCATATGAGCCCTGGCCCATGGCACCAAGTCGAGCGTTGCAGCCATCGTCCCCAAGAGCTGCAAATACTGCCACGCCGATGGAGCCTGCCTCCTCAGGAAGGCTTGAATCATTTGCTTTAACTTCTGGGCCCTGAGGCGCGGCAGATATACTCTGCCCCAATGTTCCCTCTAATTTTCTGTAGGCTGTGTGCGCATAAAATATCAGCTGTGTGCAGCTTTTGAAGGAAGGTTAAATTTTTGTGCGCCACATAACAACACTCGGAGTTATATACTTTAAAATTTGACTGCACGTCAGAATACAGTATGTACACCACATTGATTTTAATCAAATTAAATGAAAATAGACGATTACTAAATGAAGCGGGTAATTTCTAGAAATTACAATCATAACTTTTAAATTTTAAGACGTCTGTGTTTTCTATCGGAATCAGAGCCGTAATTTTTGTGCGCTCTGTTGTAAAGTATGTGCGCTCGCTCGGCGAGGTGTGTGCGCGCGCACATGCGCACAGCTTAGAGGGAACAGTGCTCTGCCCCTCTCTGTATTGAAGCATGTGCCCAAGTATTCCAACTCCTGAGACGACTCCAATTTGCTCTTTGCTACATTGACTGCAAGAACTGTACCATGCGTTGAGTAGCTACCTCGCTTTCTTCCTTCGACTTCACACAAATCAACCAATTGTCCAAGTAAGGGTGAACTAAGACCCCTTCCTTGCGTAAGGCCGCTGCCACCACCACCATAACCTTGGTAAATGTTTCCTGGTGCCGTGGCTAGCCCAAACGGCAGCGCCTGGAATTGAAAATGTCCCATGGGCACCGCAAAACGAAGGAACCGCTGATGCTCCCTCCGAATAGGAATGTGTAAGTACGCCTCTAAGATCCAAGGACATGAGGAACTCCCCCTGCCGCACCGCCACTATGACGGAGTGCAGTGTTTCCATTCAAAAATGTGACACTCTGAGACACTTGTTTACCTATTTGAGATCCAGGATCGGTCTCCACGCTCCTTCCTTTTTTGGTACCACAAAGTAAATGGAGTACCGACCGAATCCGCATTGGTCTGCTGGAACCGGCACCACCGCTCTTAAGGCTAGCAATCTTTCCAGAGTCTCCCGCACCGCCAGCCGCTTGGATTGCGTTCTGCAGGGAGACTGAACAAAGGCGTCGATCACTGGACGTTGAAATTCTAGGGCATACCCTTTTTGAATGACCTCCAACACCCACAGATCTGATGTGATTTGGGTCCAGGCAGGGTAAAACTCCTTTAACCGACCTCCCACGGGTACCTCCCCTGCCCGGACCCTCCTCACTTCATTGCATTTTCTTGAGGGATGGGGAAGCGGAGGCTCCAAAATCTCTGCCCACTCCTCTGAACCCCCGAAACCTTTGGGATCTATACTGAAAACGCCCTCTCTGAAACTAACCAAATCTTGCCTGATGAAACCTTCAAAACTCCCTTTGTTGATTCTTGGAGGGCCCTACCGGCCGGTTCTGCTTGTCCTCTGGCAACTTTCCACCCTTAGACTCTCCTAGATCCTTAACTAACTTGTCCAAATCCTTGCCAAAGAAAAGCCTGCCGCGAAATGGGAGCTTACCTAACCTTGCCTTGCCTTAGAGGCCCCATCAGCCGCCCAATTACGCAGCCACAGATACCGCCGCATCGCTACTATCAACGCCATACTCTTAGCAAGACCCCGTATAAGATCATACTGAATATCTGCCAAGTACGCCACCCCGGACTCCATTCGGGACGTCTCCTCGACCGGGTCCTCCGCCTGTGTTCCCTTAATACCTTAGGACCACCGAAGGCAAGCTCTAGCCACCCATGCTCCACAAATGGAAGCCTGCATGGAAAGAGCATTTACCTCAAAAACGTGCTTCAGCAACATATCTAACCTCCTCTCCTGGGCATCCTTAAGCACGGCACTGCCCTCTACAGGAATCTTGGTCTTCTTAGTCACCGCCGAGACCGCCGCATCCACCTTCGGAGACTTAAAAAGATCCTTATCCGGCTCCTCCAGCGGGTACACTCTGGACCCCTTGAGCCCTGCTTCAGGCACGTCCCATTCTTCCTGAATCATTTCCTTAAAAACCCTATGAATTGGGAATGCCCGCTGCGACTTTCGCACCGCCTGCAATAAGGGATCCTCCAACGTGGTATCCTCAGCCTGTCCTGCCGCCTGTATATTTAAGGCCTTGAGCGTCTCTGAAATCAGCGCTGAGAGTTCCTCCCGCCTAAATATTCTCACCACTCTTGCCTGGTCCTCTGGCTCAGCTATCTCACCTTCCTCTAGGTCTTGATCTACCTCCGAGCCCTTTAACTCCGACTGATCTTCCAAATTCAAGTCCTCCTTATCTGCCACTAACTTAGGCTTCTTAACCGGGACAGCCGCAACACCACCTTCAAGGCAAGTCCCCGGACGCTTCAATTCCAGCACCCCATCTCCTGCGGCCCCTACCTGACCACCGCTAGTCCCCCCAAGGGCCTGCTGTAGCAGGGACATAAACTCCTGAGAGAATATTGCCGCCAACCCCCCTTGCAATGGTGCTGGCGAAAGAGGAGTAGCGGAAGCAGAGGAAGGCCCCGGCAGAGGCTCCAGGGGACCCCCGGGTGTAGACAGAGACTCAGTAGCAACAGGGACATCCCTTACATACTCTGCCCCATTCTGCTCTGCCATTTCTGCAGTGGAGGCTTCCCGTGCACATCCCCTGCACACCCCCGCCTCCGAAACGGATCCTCTCCTGGCCCCACAAAGGAGGCAGAGGGATCTTAAGGACATAAACCTACCCCGGAGCCCACTTCGGATGAAACACCCGAGGTACAGTAAAAAAGCTCCTGAAAGAAGAAACAAAAAAAGAAAACAGCTGCCTCTTTTTTTTAACACACCAAAAAAACAAATTAATGCAAGCTGTCTCAACTATAACAATAATGCAGTCAAAGGACAGTCAGAAAACCTTACCAACTCCAACTTCATAGACCCCTGGTTTCCAGCGCTGCTACCACGCAGTCCGGGCCTGCCCACACTGCAAACTCATGCACGCGATGCCTGCCGACCAACTTACAGGCCCCTACCTCCACTTGTGCTGCCCACCGGAGTGAGAGGAGCCTCTCCCGACCCGCCGCCTGAAGCAATCCAAAAGTGAAGGGAACAGGCCTGGGATCCTGCCGCCGGAGCAAGCTCTGCCGCGGCTTCTAGAGGCCCCCCCGCAGTGCGTGGATTGAGTGGCGCGCCTCACAGCTCCTCACTGCTTCAGGGGATCGAGAGCTGGAGGTCCCACACTCAACTCCCGCTCTCTCCCCAGGCAGGGAAACTGCTTCAGGGAGGGGGGGAGAAGGGGGGCAGCCTGGAACGAGCAGGGAAAGCCGCGACCAACTCAAACAATTTAAAGTTGCCACGACCCCCCCCCCCCTTTTTTTTTTTTTTTTTTTAAACTAATCCCTATCTGGTCTAGCTATTCCTATCTTAATCATTCCTCCAGTGAGTCCCGAACCTCTAGGACTCACGCTCCTCCAGCTGCTTGGAGAATGAGTAAACTGGAGCAAGGAGGCGGTCCTTGGTCTAGTTATACTGGTGTCACCAAAAGAGTGACATGCTCAGTCTCCAAGCTGCAGAGGTTCGGGACTAGACTGGAGGGACGATAAGGAATAATACTTAAAAACCTTGATATAAAAATCCTCCCGTTAACCAGGCTCCCTCCCCAAACCTCTCTCATTCAAAATTCTATAATATCTGGGAGCCAAAACTGTAGTAGTATTACTGGAACAGTGACATACCTAATATACCACATACTAGAACTCAAGGCACATCAGAAAGGAAAGAGGTCAGGGTGTTTTTTTTTTTAAGGGTAATAGCTATGCTAAATAATACATAATATTTATTCTAAGAAAATACATATTAGAAAAAAATTCTTTAAGCTTGCTTGATACAAAGTATGCTTTATACTTTTTTATATCATTTGTTGAAATCATATTTCTTAAAAGTTAGTCTGTAGAGAACAATACGGATTGCTTGAGAATTATAGTCTCTTTTCAAGTAGTCATATTTAGATAAATAAATGCTATCTACCTTATTTTGTAAAAACAAGAAATACCAGATGCAGCACAGCATCTGGACACCCAGACCACAGCCTACCCATATGCAGATGATTAGCTGGCAAATAGCCTCCATTGCATCTGAAACTGAAGATGGGGCTTCTTATAATTTACCTCTTAAACCCACCTCCCCCTCCTTCTTTTCTCTATTTCTGTGGCTAACATTATCATCCTCCCTGTCTTCTCAGCTCACAACCTTGGGGTATCTTTTGCTCTCTTTCTCTGCACATATCCAACAGCTAGCTAAAGAAGAAATTAGACCTTACCTGCTAATTTTCTTTCCTTGAGTTCTCTCCGGGCCAGTCCAGGTACCTTAGGGTAGTCAACCTCCTTCAGCAGCCGAGGACTGAATACTGAAAGTTTTGCTGACAGCCAATCCAGCTCCCTCTGGTGTCAAAGCCTCAGTCTACTATTGTCAAAGCAGCTAAACTACTATAACTCTGCAATACTACCAACTGAACTCTTAACTGTAGTCCCTGAAAAAACGAATCCTAAATGGTTAAAATCGTCCATCACATTAGATGTTTTCTCTCTTTTTTTTACGCGGAGGAAACCCTCTTAACCCAAGAGGAACCCCCAAAATCCACATCAACTCCACCTATAAACCGCCTCCAGCTCCAGCCACCAGGGTGCGCAACCCTATTCTAAATCTGCATAAATGGCCAAGCTGCTAGACATCCCTAATGCTCGCAGACGAATTGGGTGGGACCTGGACTGGCCCGGAGAGAACTCAAGGAAAGACAATTAGCAGGTAAGGTCTAATTTCTTCTTCCTATTCGTTTCTCCGGGCCAGTCCAGGTACCTTAGGGCAGTACCAAAATTCGGGAGGGTCCTGTGAGCTCCGCCACAATGGCCGAGGCCCCCACCTTAGCATCCCCCCCCTCGCCTGAACATCCAATCTATAATGTCTTGCAAACGTATGAATGGAGGACCACGTTGCCGCTCGACAAATATCCACCGGCGAAACCAACGCCAACTCTGCCCAAGACGCTGCCTGACCTCTAGTCGAATGCGCTCCGAGTCCCTCCGGAGGTGACCTTCCCTGTGCCTCATAAGCCGCCCCTATAGCTCGCTTTACCCAACGGGCAATGGAAGCCTTGGAAGTCGCTTTGCCTTTACGAGCTCCACCAAAAAGTACGAACAACCTATCCGACTTCCGAAACAGCTCAGTTTTCCTGAGGTATCTTCGCAGCACTCGACCGAGATCCAATTTTCTAAGCGCTCGATCCATCCTACTCCCTTCCTGCCTAGGAAAGGTCGGAAGCGAGACTGATTGATTCATGTGAAACCCGGACACCACCTTAGGCAAATAGGATGGCACTGGCCGCAACACCACCTTTTCCGCCGTAAATTGGAGGTATGGCTCCCTACATGAGAGCGCTTGCAAATCTCTCCCCTTCAGCCCGTGTCACACTGGTACTGTCTTTAATCATGTCCCGTGTGGACTTTGCCAACTCTCTTTTCATTGGTCTTCCAAAAAAACCAACTAACCCGACTTCAACGAATTCAGAGCACTGCCGCACGCCTTGTCACACACACCTCCCCCCGGGATCTCATAACCCCTCTATTATTTCATCTTCACGGGTTGCCTGTCATTTTCTGTGCCACATTCAAACTACTGACCCTGGTACATAAAGCTTTCCACGTAAGCACCCCGCAATACTTAACAGATCTCCTCTTCTTCCACTCTCCCAGACATACCCCTCGCTCTTTTCATCTCAATTGCCTTACCCTCCCCTCCTCCTCCCGCGCTCACTTGCAGTCTACCCGTTCTTCTGCCTTCTTTTTCGCTGGTCCCGCCCTCTGGAATACCCTTCCCCCCTCCCTCCGTCTAGAACCTCAATACACCACATTCAAACAAAATTTAAAAACCCACCTGTTCTCTCTAGCTTTTAATGTTCCCTCCCCTTTTGTGTGATCTATACTCTCCCCCACCTCTTGTTTCCCCCCTAGGCTCATACTTCACCTACATTTTGTCTTGTTCTTCTTAATTCTTTTACTGTCCTGTAAGATATTGTACATTTCTTTTCCTTTTCATTGGCTACTAGCCTTCTTTTATTGAATTTTAAATGTACACCGCCTTGGTTATTGTAGAAAGGCGGTTTTTATCAAATGAAATAAACATAAACATAAATCAGACACCCGCCTTGCGGAACACAACGTCACGAGGAAGGCTGTCTTCCATGAAAGTTCTCTAAGATTCACTGCCGCCGCCGAATCAAATGGAGGCCACGTCAACGCCTCCAAAACTAAGTTCAAGTCCCAGGCGGGCACCACCTGCCTAACCAGAGGTCTAATGTTCCTAGCTGCTCTAAGAAACCGCTGAACATCCGGGTGCGAGGAGAGCGCGGATCCCTGCACTCGTCCTCTATAACACGCTAAAGCAGCCAAGTGAACCCTGAGAGTGCTGAGGGCTAACCCCTTCTCCAGACCTCCTTGCAAGGATATCTGGCAAACCCGCCAAACAAGGTTTAAAAGTCCGTTCCTCACACCACGCTTCAAATATGCGCCAAACCCGCACATACGCCAGGGACGTCGATCTCTTCCTGGACCTTAACATGGCGGCTAACACCGACACCGAGTAACCCAGTCATCATAACCGGTTCCTATCAAGAGCCAGACCGTAAGCAAGAACCGACCCATTTGCAGCATCAGTATCGGACCCTGACTCAGAAGGTTGCTTTGAGCGGGCAGCCTCCACAGAGGTTCCACCAGAAGCCGCACCAGATCCGCGTACCAAGGCCGCCTGGGCCAATCCGGAGCAATGAGAATCACCTTCCCATCATATCCCGCTATTCTCCAAATGACCCGTCTAATCAGCGGCCACGGAGGAAATACGTAAAGTAGCTGGCCCGACGGCCAAGGCTGCACCAGGCTGTCGAAACCCTCCGACATGTGCTCCCTGCGCCTGCTTTAAAACCGAGCCGCCTTGGTATTGACTAGGGTGGCCATGAGATCCATGACTAGCTGACCCCACCGTACCGTAATGTCGTGAAACACTGCCAAGTTTAGTTCCCACTCTCCGGGATCCAGAACATTCCGACTGAGATAGTCGGCTTGGATGTTGTCCTTCCCTGCTACATGCGCCGCCGAAAGTGCCTCGAGATGGACCTCCACCCACTGACACAGTTGCTGACTCTCCTCCAGCAGAGATACACTGCCCGTGCCTCCTTGCCTTTTGATGTAGAAAACTGTTACCAAATTGTTGGAGAATACCCGAATCGCTCTCCCTTCGAGGAGAGTGACGAAATTCTGCAGCGCTAAGCGCACCGCTCTCAGTTCCAACCGATTGATCGACCAAGCTCCCTCTCGCTCCGACCAGGACCCCTGTGTCACCTGAGCTAGACAATGAGCACCCCAGCCGGAAAGACTGGCGTCCGTTGTGACGATGTTCCAGAGGCATTCCCTTCTGAAGATGCTCTGGAACCAAACACCACCGCAGACTGTCTCACGCTTCTGGTGGGCATACCAGCCTCCGTGACAACGGATGTTCCTGCGGAGACCATCTGGAAAGGAACGCTTGCTGGAGAGGATGCATATGAGTCCTGGCCCACTGAACCAGGTCCAAAGCCACCGCCATGGAACCCAACAACTGCAAGTACCTCCATGCTGTTGGCGCTTTCATCTGTAAGAATGTCTCTACTTGAGATAAAATCTTCCGAACCCTGATCTCGGGAAGGAATATCGACCCTAATTCCGTGTCGAACAAGGCTCCGAGGTACGTCAGTCTCTGCACGGGGAGCAAGTTACTCTGCTCAGTTGATGACCCAACCGAGCTGCTCCAAGAAGTCTACCACTCGTGCTGTGGCTGCTACTGAATCCACCCGAGACCTTGCACGGATCAACCAATCATCCAGGTAGGGATGTACCTGAATACCTTCTTTCCGCAGGGCCACTGCCACTACTACCATAACCTTGGTGAACGTACGCAGTGCTGTGGCCAGACCGAACTGTAACGCCAGAAACTGAAAATGACCCATGGGCACCGCAAAGCGAAAAAAACTTTTGATGATCCCCTCTGATCGGGATGTGCAGATAAGCCTCTGTTAGGTCTATGGAAGAAAGTACCTCTCCCGGCTTTAACGCCCGAATAACAGACCGCAGGGTTTCCATTCGAAAATGAAGCACCCTCAAACAGCGGTTGACATGTTTGAGGTCCAAAATTGGTCGAAAAGAACCTTCTTTCTTGGGAATAACAAAATAGATTGAGTATCGACCTAAGCTGTACTGGTCTCGGGGCACTGGTACTACTGCCTGGAGCCGCAACAACCGCTGCAGCGTGTCGTTTACCGCTGCCCTCTTCCCTTGAGGACAACACAGAGACATCACAAAGGCTTCCGGCACCGGCTGGGCGAACTCCAACGCATACCCCTCTCGGATAATATCCAGCACCCACCGGTCTGTAGTTATGGCGGCCAAGACGGAGAGAAACTCCCATAATCTTCCCCCTAGGGGAATCTCCACCTGGACCCACGGAACTTCATTGTGGTTTTCTAGCGGGGTTCTGCTGCGCGGGCAAATAGCCTCTGCCGAACCCCCTGGCTCCTCGAAAGGACTGCCCCTAGCCATGAAACGACCTCTTTGATAAGGCATAAACCGAGAACCCCAGAATCTGCGAAAATCTCTACCTTGACCTCGCGGCATCAAACCCAGTTTCGCCGCTCTTGGTCGGTTCTCTGGGAGCCGACCCCCTTTTGAATCTCCCAGGTCCTTCACAATTTTCTCCAAAGCCTCCCCAAAGAGCAACTTGCCCTTATAGGGAAGCTTACTGAGACGTGACTTAGAGGAAGCGTCCGCCGCCCAATTCCTCAGCCAGAGAAACCTTCTAGCGGCAATCACTGATGCTATGGCTTTTGCCAATATACTCACCAAATCATAGAATGCGTCTGCCAAATAAGCTACGCCGACTCCAGCTTCGCTCCTTCCTAGGAAATGTCCTCCACCCTGTCCGGGCTTGGTTCCCCCTGAAGCCAACGGATAGAGGCTCTGGAAACATATGCACCACAAATAGAGGCCTGCAGCGCTAGCGCACTGGAGTCAAAAGCCTACTTTAAGAGCGCCTCTAACCTGCGATCCTGAAGATCTTTGAGGGCTGTACCCCCCTCCACCGGGATCATCATCTTTTTGGTGACCGCCGAAACTAGCGCATCCACCTTCGGTATTCGCAATAACTCCTTCTCTTCCTGTGGCACCGGGTACAGATGTCCCATGATGCGGCTCCCTCTTAGGGTAGCTTCTGGGCATTCCCATTCAGAATCTATCATCTGCTCAATCACTCTGTGCACTGGGAAACAGTGCTGTTCTGCCTTAAACCCCTGCAATAAGGGATCCTCTAGGGGCTCCTGCTGTACTGCAGGAATAACAATGTTCAATGCTGTCAGGGACTGAGTGATAAGGGCTCCTAGCTCCTCCTTGCGAAACACCCTGAACACATTTGGGTCTTCGCCTGGCACCAGTTCACCTTCCTCTAATTCCACTGGCCAAGAATCCAACCCTGCTTCTGACAGGATCTCACCTTCTTCCGCTCCCTGCGGAACAGAGACTTGTGCCCCGAAGCTATCGAAGCCTGTCTCCGCACTCTGGTCCTTCTGAGAGACCCCTTCTCCTGGGTCTGACTCCTGTGCTGCCCCTTTCTGTGTATCTAACAAACCGTGAGCAGAAGGCCCGCCTGAAGCCTGAGACAGCTTCAAGCAATAAGCTTGGAGGAGTGGCCTAGTGGTTGGGGCAATGTACTTCACACTGGAAGATCGGGGGTTCAAATCCCACTAGAGGACAGCAACCTTGGGCCGGAAGGACTGGGGTTTCTAGTCCCACAGGTGCTCTTTGTGGTCTTGGGCAAGCCACTTAACCCTCCATAGTCCATGTTCCCTGTAAAATAGTTATCACCAAGTTATAATGCCCTGTTCAATGTAATTTCAGTTTGTTCAATGTAAACTGCACCCGATGCCAGAACCCGATTGCCGAGCAACTCTCCGAAACAAGCCCCCATGCTGATCTAAAGCCCGCGGCGGCGCATTACCAACAGAAGCTTACACACATACCTGTCCGTTTGCCTGCAGTAAGCAGGTATCGAAGCTCCCGATCTCCGGTTTCCCGCTGCTAACGGAACTTGGAGATGGAGCCGATCGCAGGAGGTGAAGTGAATTCTGGGGCTCCCAGGTCCTTCCCTCCGTCCCCGGAGCAACAAAACCCCCAAACTGAGGCAGGCTCTGTCTCATGTGCTGCTAGAACAAGTGTGAGGCAGCTGGGGATCGATCTCCCTTTCTTTTCTTTTCAAAACTTTACATAGACTTCCCCTGCCAACTGCCCTGCTAGGACAGCAGAGAAAATAAGTCTTCAATTGTTTCTTTCCCTGCATGTCCACTTCTGAGGCCCTATGCCTAATTCCTATTCGTTTTTCCTGGGAGCCTGTGAGCTACACGTCCTATTCAGGTGCTGAGGACTGAAAGACTGAGGCTCTGACACCAGAGGGAGCTGGATTGGCTGTCAGCAAAATATTCAGTATTCAGTCCTCAGCTGCTGAAGGAGGTTGACTACCCTAAGGTACATGGACTGGCCCAGAGAAACAAATAGGAAACTTGTTTTTCTCTTTCTCCATAGTAGTGAATTCTCAACCTAGACCGTCAGGCTTTTAGGGCATCCACAATGAATTATATGATAAGAGATTTGCATGCATGACTCCACTGTATGTAAATCTCTCTCGTGCATATTCATTGTGAATGGTCTAAAAACCCAACTAGCTGATTGTGTACCATGGACTAGGTCTGAGGAGGTGTTAGGGGCTAGTTCATAAGTTTTCGGATAGTACTGGTGCAGGTTATGTACACTGTTTCTTCAGTGTACATAACCTGCAACTTTTTTTCTGGCTTTGCTGAAGAGCGTGCTGAAAAAAGAAAAGGCAGGGAAAGTGATGGAACAATGTTATGGACATACGCTGGCTTGCTATCTGGCGTCTAAGCAGCAATATTATTCTGAGCAGAACTTCTGCTCAGAATATTGCTCTTTATGCACCAGATAGCAATCCAGCACATGGCACCAAACTTTTTTTTTCATGTGCTAGATATAGGTGCTGCTAATGAAGTCCATTTTTAGGTTATATTTAAAAATTTATGACCTAAGAGTTTTTTCTAAAATTTAGGTTACTGGGGAAGGATTTTTGTCAGGTTATTATAGTACTTTCCTTCCAGTTGAGATTAATGCAGTTGTGTGCATATGCTTGGCTTGCTTTCCTTGTTTAATGCAGACTCTACACACAACTCATTTGCAGGCCGCTTATAGCATTGCTGAACTACGGTGAAATTAGACTTACCTGCTAATTGTAGTTCCTTAAGGAACTCCAGTCTAGTCCCGACATCTAGGGTTTAAGCACCTCCTCCAGCAGCTATGGAGACTGAGAAATGTCAGTCTTCTGATGACCCTGGTACAAATACCACTGGGACTGCCTCCTCTGTCCAGTAATCTATTGACAAAGCAGACTCACCAGAGCAACAATCAAGTAGCCAAAAACATAACTCACTGAACTACTAAACTCAATTAACTTAAGTACCTAACGGGCACCCAAACTCCCGTTGTAATTTAGATGAACTAAACGATTGTACTTACGTATAGGAACCTGTGCTAAGGAAGCCCACACTTCCCCGCTCCCTGAAGGATCCAGACGCAATCCGGATCCCTCTCTTTTCTTGCAAACTCCTCACTCCGGCACGGCCCACATGCTTCCCCTAGATTCATCTTCCTTTGCTTCTGCCGAAAAGCGTGCTTCAGGCCTACCGCAAGCCCTAATCAGGGAGGGATACGGGACTAGACTGGAGTTCCTCAAGGAACTACAATTAGCAGGTAAATCTAATTTCACCTTCCTTATTGTCCCTCCAGTCTAGTCCCGACATCTAGGGATGTAACAGAGCAGTGAAAGATTTCCCTTTATCGGGAGGGACCTGCTAGGCCAGCCTGAAGCACCGCTGTGCCAAAGACAGTATCCCTTTCCACCTGCACATCGAGACGGTAATGCTTAACAAAAGGTATTAAAGGATGACCAAGTTGCCACCCTACAAATATCAATAGCTGGCACTAGCCTGTACTCTGCCCACAACGCTGCCTGCGCTCTCGTCGAATGAGCTCTAATGCCTTCAGGCACTGACTTCCCTTTCAGAATGTAAGCCGACGCTATAGCTTCTTTAAGCCAGCGCGCAATGGAAGCTTTACTCGCCACTTCCCCCTTACGCGCTCCCCCAAAAAGGACAAAGAGCCTATCCGTGTTTCTGAAACTTGCCGTCCTTCGAAGATACTTTTTCAGTGTTCAAAGCACATCCAGCGAGTGGGAAGACCCTGAACTCGACTGTCCTTCCGAAATGACAAATACTGGCAGCGAAATGGCTTGATTGACATGAAACGCCGATAATACTTTGGGCAAGAAAGACAGCACTGGCCTCAAAACCACTTTATCATCATAAAAAGTCAGGAACGGCTCCCGACAGGATAGAGCCTGAAGCTCCGAAATTCTACGCACTGACGAAATCGCCACCAAAAATACAGTCTTGAGCGTCAGATCCTTATCCGACACCCTCGCCACTGGCTCAAATGGTTCCCGCAATAAGGTGCCCAACACCAAACCCAAATCCCAGCGAGGAACTGGAGATCTACACGGTGGCCTCAGGAGAGACACCGCTCGCAAAAACCACTTGACATCTGGATGCGTTCCCAGTGTCTGCCCTTTTATCTTTCCCTTATAACACGCTAGAGCTGCTACCTGTACCCGCAAAGAGGCAGCCGCCAAACCCTTGTCAAAACCATCCTGCAAGAAGGCCAACACGTGCGACACCGCCACACTCAACGCCTGAACCTTCCTGTCCGAACACCATCCTTCAAAGATCCGCCATATCCGCACATACGCTAGCGATGTCGATCTCCTCCTCCTCCTAGCCTTTAACAGTGTAGCAATCACGGCCATGGTATACCCTCTCGCTCTCAGCCTCACCCTTTCAAGAGCCAAGCCGTAAGCGAGAACCGATCCACCTGGGGTATAAGTATAAGACCTTGAATCATCAGGTCCTTCCGAAAAGGCAACCGCCAGGGCCGGTCCACTAACAGTCTGACTAGGTCCGCGTACCACGGCCTTCTCGGCCAATCTGGAGCTATCATAAATTACAGTTCCCTTGTGAACCTCTATCCTCTGCAGAACTCGACCTATTAACACCCAAGGGGGAAAGACGTACAGGAGCTGGCCCTTCGGCCACCCTTGAATGACAGCATCGAGGCCTTCCGACATTCTTTCCTTTCTTCTGCTGAAAAATCTGTTTGCCTTTGCTGACTCCAACGTCGCCATTAGATCCATTAACGGCCGACCCCAGCGGTCCACTATCAACTCGAACACCTCTGGATGCAGAATCCACTCTGCTGGGTCCACCTTGACCCGACTCAGAAAAATCAGCCGTTATATTGTCCACTCCTACCACATGTGTTGCCGATAGTGCCAGAAGATGAGCTTCGGCCCACTCCAACAGGAGATCGGCCTCTAGTGGTGCACTGCCGGTGCCGCCCTGCTGATTGATGTAGGCCACTGCGGTTGCGTTGCCAGAAAATACATGCACCGCTCTGCGCTCCAGGGAAGATTGAAATTCTCTCAGCGCTAGAGCCACCACGCTCAACTCCAATCTGTTGATGGACCAAGCCTTCTCCACATCGGTCCACTGACCCTGAGCAAACGTTTGTTCGACATGTGCCCCCCATCCCAAGAGACTGGCATCCGTTGTTAGCGATACGCAGCTGGGGGCCTCTAGAGGCACACCCCTCTCCAGCATCCCTGGCTGTAACCACCATTGTAACGCCTCCCTCGTCTCCGGCCAACATGGGAGCCCCCAGGACAGAGGATTGTTTTGGTGTGACCATCGTCTGAGCAATGCCCTCTGCAGTGGTCGCATATGTGCATGTGCCCACGGCACCAATTCTAGCGTCGCCGCCATCGTACCTAGCAACTGCAGATAATGCCACGCCGTGGGAATCTTTTGGCTTAGAAAGGCTCTGACTAGGCCTCTCAGACCCTGAGCCCTCACTCGAGGCAGGAACACCTCCCCCCCCCCCCCTGTGTATCGAAATGGGCTCCGAGATATTCCAGGCTTTGCGAAGGTTCCAGTCTGCTCTTCACTCTGTTGATCACCTAGCCTAGAATCTGAAGGAACTCCACCACTCTGGCAGTCGCCACCTTGCTCTCTTCCCTGGACTTTGCCCATATCAACCAATCGTCCAAATACGGGTGTACCAGAATTCCTTCTTTCTGCAACGCCGCTGCTATCACCACCATGACCTTGGTGAATGTCCGAGGAGCCGTTGCTAAACCGAATGGCAAGGCACGGAATTGAAAATGCCCCATCGGGAGTGCAAATCTGAGGAACTTCTGATGCTCTTGACGAATGGGTATGTGAAGATACGCTTCTGACAAATCCGGGGCAGTGAGAAACTCCCCTGCCCTGACCACCACAATAACCGAACTCAGCGTTTCCATCCGAAAATGCGATATGCAAAGACTTCGATTTACCTTTTTGAGATCCAAGATGGGACAGAAGGATCCCTCCTTCTTTGGTACTACAAAATAAATGGAGTATCGACCGTACCCGCACTGTTCCTTTGGCAGCGGAACCACCGCGTTGAGACTCAGAAGTCGTAACGTCTCTCACACTGCCTGAACTTTCAGAGGCGTTTTGCATGGGGATTGAACGTAAGCATCGGCCACTGGGTGTTGGAACTCGAGAGCATAGCCCTCTCGAATGATTTCCAACACCCACCGGTCGGTAGTAATCCAGGCCCAAGCAGGATAAAACTCTTGTAACCGCTCTCCTACAGCCACCAGTTCCTCTTGGGCCCCCCCTGGCATCATTGTGACTTTCTAATATTCGAGGGAGAGGGAGCTGCAAAACCTCCGTTTGCTCCCCTAAACCCTCGAAACCCTTGATTTCTATAGGAAAAACATCCCCTTTGAAATTGACCAAACTGGGTTGGTCGGAAACAACGAAAATCTCTATGCTGATTTCTGTTAGCTGGCAACGGTTTCCTCTGCTGCTGCTTATCCTCTGGGAGTCTCCCTCCTTCGGACTCCCCCAAATCTTTTACCAACTTATCCAAAGCTTCTCCAAACAGCAGTTTCCCCCTAAAAGGCAACTTACTTAATCTCGACTTTGAAGAACCATCTGCTGCCCAATTACGCAGCCAAAGATAATGCCGAGCTGCTATTACCAACCCCATATTCTTAGACAGACTCCTAATCAGGTCATAATGAATGTCCGCTAGGTAAGCAGTCCTGGACTCTAACTTGGATGCTTCCCCTTCAGTCTCCTCCGCTTGGTCTCCCTGAACATGTTGTGACCACCAGAGACAGGCGCGCACCACCCAGGCCCCACAAACCGATGCCTGTAAGGAAAGCACACAGATGTCAAATACCTGTTTCAACAAGGTATCCAGCTTCCTATCTTGCACATCCTTAAGGGCGGCACTATCTTCCACCGGGATTGCCGTCTTCTTGGTTACTGCCGATACCACGGCATCTACCTTCAGCGACTTAAATAATTCACGATCCTGATCCACCACCAGGTACAGACGAGCCATAATCCGGGAACCTTTCAGTCCTGCTTCAGGCATGTCCCATTCTTCCTGAATCATTTCCCGTATCATTCTATGAACCGGGAAGGCTCTCTGTGTCTTTCGAAACGCCTGTAATAAATTGTCCTCTAAGGCTGTATCCTCTGCCGGTCCTGCAGCTGGTATATTCAGTGCCTTTAGAGTTTCCCCTATTAACGCCGGTAACTCATCCCGTCTGAAGACTCTGACCACCCGTGCTTGATCTTCATGTTCTGCCAACTCTCCTTTCTCTAACTCCTCCTGAACTTCTGTGTCCTGTTCTCCGTCCTCTGAAAAAGGACTCTTGGATGCTATTGATTGCTCCTGCAAATTCTTTTCCTTTTGTGCCCTCTCTGAAGGAGCCTCCATTAGCCCCAAGCCCAGAGGGGTCCCTGGTCGCTTTTCGCCCACGTTCGTTTCTAGCGAAGGCGCTTCCGTGCTCTTATCACTGCACTTTAAGACCTGTTGCAAAAGGGCCACGAAATCCTGTGAAAAAATTGCTCCTAACCCACTAGGCAAAGCAGGCATAGCCCCAGACTTATCCGAAGCCGAGGAAGGACCGGCCACCGGTTCCAGCACTGGAACAGAGGGAGATGCAGGAACCAGCAAAACTCCTTTCGGACCCTCTCCAACCACCTCTACTAGGGGTTCCATAGAGAGGGCTTCCAGAGAGCAGGACTTGCAAGCCCCTGCTTCTGACACCGAGCCCTTTCTAAGACCGCAAAGCAGACAAAGCTGCTTAGAAGGCATCTCACCTCCAACCTGTGAACCAACTGAAAAAAATCTTTCTATCTCTAACTAGACTGCCAGTCCTACCAGAGAAAGATCTCCCCAGCTATAAACAGATCTATGGCAGTTCCACAAATTCATGCACAGCTATATATATCTACATATCCATTTATCTACCTTCTCTCCCAGCATCTAATTCAAGGCTAAAGCGCTGAAGAAAACCTCCTGACTTCTCTCTACCGCAATGAAATCACTCCGAAACAGGATTCCCCGCGAAAAGCTCTCCCCCCCAAGAGCTTTTTGCCGGCCCGAAACTCGTGCGGCCTTCCCGTGCTTCAGACATGCTGTCACGGCCTCCTGATCTTCGTTGAGCCCCCCTCCGGTGAAAATCCACTGCTTACCTGGGACTCAGCCGGCTGAGCTGATGTGCCATGCGTCTCCCCGTGCTCAGCTGAACCACGGCTTCCGCAATGGGAAAGAGACACCTTCAGAGGAGCCAGACGTTTTCGGCGTTAGCGGTCCTGTCACGCGTTCCTTCCACACACACTGCAGACTGCCGCTGTGCTCGTGTGCTCACTGCCAGTTCCTCATCCACCAGTGGGTTCGGGAACTGGAGCCCGGCCCTGGAACTCTGCAATAGACCTTCCTCCCCTGCCGTCTGCCCGAAGAGAGGAGGGAGATAGGAAGGGGGCCTTAGCACAGCTTTGACGTTTATCCGGTAAATCTCCTCTCTACTTTCTTTTTCTTTTTTTTTTTTCTTTCAATAAGAATAAATTGAACAGACACCACTATCCTCTCTAAACTAATATCCTTTTCTCCAGTGAGCCTACAACATCTAGGCTCACCAACCTCCAGCTGCTATAGAGACTGAGATTACTGGACAGAGCGGTATTTGTACCAGGGTCATCAGAAGAATGACGTTTCTCAGTCTCCATAGCTGCTGGAGGAGGTGCTTAAACCCTAGATGTCGGGACTAGACTGGAGGGACGAGAAGGAAAGATGATTAAACGTGCTCAGGAATCCCTGTGCTAGAACTTTAGCTCTGGGCTCTAGCACAGGGTTTCTGCATTGAGCTGTAAATCATCTCTCTTCTCCCATTCAATCTCTCAAAACTCAGCTGCATGCTTAATCTTCCACCAGTGTCACTATGTTCACATAGCCCCTCTTCTCTAGTTACTTCACTGACTCCTGTTTCTGCATCCAGTTCAAACTTTTCCTAGTGACTTAACAAGTGTATTCATTCTGCAGTTCCTTGTTGCCTCTCCTCACAAACTCTGCTGGTCAGGCAAATTGCTTTCATCTATGCCCTTCTCTTCCACTGCCAACTCCAGACTCTGTTCATTCCACCTTGTTATACCGTATTTTTGGAACAGACTACCCAAGTCTCTATTGTCAGGTTCCATCACTGACCCTATTCAAATCCAGGTTAAAAATTCACCTCTTCAAGGCTGCTTTTGGATCCTGACCCCCCCCCCATTATTTCCTACTTAATGCCCACGTGTGGTTTAACTATTTCCTTAATGATCTGTTCTAGTCCCTTGTTTGTCTGTCTTGTATAAACTGTATGTTCTGGAAAGTAAGGACTATACTCAATCCTCATCCTTCTTGGCCCATCTGCTGCTTTTGACACTGTTGATCAGGGGCGGCCCAAGGGGGGTGCGGGGCCATGTGCGGAGACTCGGTGTGGGGCCTCATTTGCATAAGTGGCCTTATTTGCATAAATATTTGCATAATGCTAACATTCATTAAGAGACATGTTTACTAAAAGTTAGTGTGTGTATGGATAAAGACAGACTAAAAGATTTCTACATTACTATAATCCAGTGCCAACCGCCAGGCACATTAGGAACTACTACAAACACTGCCCATTTAGAACCCATAGCAAACCCGCCGTATCCTAACAGCACTACCAGAACTCACAAAGCACCATACCCTACCTATCAAAAGGCAACACTGCAAATATTAAACCAATACATTTCAGAGAAAAACAATACATGACCTACTGGGGAAAGAGAACAAGTGGCAATGTCAAATAGGAATTACATAAACAGAATACCTCAGCTCAGTTACACATGCAGAACATAGACCATCACCAAACAAGGAATCACAATTTAGAAACAGGAAGGCAATAATTAAACTGGGAACCCCAAAAGCCAAACTTGGAATGTACAACAACTGTAGAAATAAAACTATAAATTAATTTCCTCTTGTACCAAACAAAGCGCAGACGTTAATGATGCACATTTCCCAGAGCTTTCATATTCCAGTTAATAAATTCAAAATAAAGAGATATCTTTCTACCTTTTGTGCATTTTTTTCCGGTTGCAATTGCTCCAGCCACTTTCTTCTGGTTTCTTCATGTTTTCTGCTAACTCTCCATCATCTGCTGTCTCTTCTCTCTTCTAGTTTTTTTTCCATTCTCTCTCTCTCTACATCTGCTTTAACATACTAATCTTTCTCCTTTTGCTCTTTCCTCATTCCTATTTCATCCACTCACATTTTACCCCTCCATCCTCAATCCCCACTTACTCTCCCAATACCCAGCTAAGTGTAGATTTTTTACCCCTACCACACAAAATATTTTTCCCCTCTCCATTTTACTCTCCCAGCCCCATCCCATTCTAATCCTCCCCTAATCCTCCCCCAACATCAGCTCCCTTCTAGTTCCAGTCTCACCCAGCATCCATTCCCTTCTTGTCCCTGCATCAGCCCATTTCCAGTCCTAGCCCCCATCAGCCCATTTCCAGTCCTAGCAACCCCCCAACCCAATACCAGTCCTAGCCCCCCCCCCATCAACCCACTTCCAGTCCTAACCCCCCCATCAGCCCACTTCCAGTCCTAACCCCCCCATCAGCCCATTTCCAGTCAGCCCCCCATAGCCCATTACCAGTCCTAACCCCCCCCCAACAGCCCACAGCCCATTACCAGTCCTAACCCCATCAGCCCACCTCCAGTCTTAATCCCCCCAGCCCATTTCCAGTCCTAGCAACCCCCAACCCATTACCAGTCCTAGCCCCCCATAGCCCACTCCCAGTCCTAATCCCACCAGCCCATTACCAGTCCTAAGCCCATCAGCCCACCTCCAGTGTTAACCCCCCCATCAGCCCATTTCCAGTCCTAGCCCCCCCATAGCCCATTACCAGTCCTAACCCCCCCCCCAACAGCCCACAGCCCATTACTAGTCCTAACCCCATCAGCCCACCTCCAGTCTTAATTCCCCCCAGCCCATTTCCAGTCCTAGCAACCCCTCCAACCCATTACCAGTCCTAGCCCCCCATAGCCCACTCCCAGTCCTAATCCCACCAGCCCACTCCCAGTCCTAATCCCACCAGCCCATTTCCAGTCCTAATCCCCCTCACCCAATTTTCAGTTTAAGCCCTCCCATACCCCATTACCAGTCCTAACCTCCCCATCAACTCACTTTCAGTCCTGATCCCATCAGCCCATATACAGACTTAGCGCCCCCATAGCCCATCACCACTCCTAACCCCCCCAGCCCCCCCATAGCCCATCACCACTCCTAACCCCCCCCCAGGCCCCCCCATAGCCCATCACCACTCCTAACCCCCCCCAGGCCCCCATAGCCCATCACCACTCCTACCCCCCCAGTCCCCCCATAGCCCATCACCACTCTTAAACCCCCCCAGCCCCCATAGCCCATCACCACTCCTAACCCCCCCAGCCCCCCCATAGCCCATCACCACTCTTAAACCCCCCCCAGCCCCCCCATAGCCCATCACCACTCCTAACCCCCCCCAGGCCCCCATAGCCCATCACCACTCCTACCCCCCCAGTCCTCCCATAGCCCATCACCACTCTTAAACCCCCCCAGCCCCCATAGCCCATCACCACTCCTAACCCCCCCAGCCCCCCCATAGCCCATCACCACTCTTAAACCCCCCCAGCCCCCCATAGCCCATCACCACTCCTAACCCCCCCAGCCCCCCCATAGCCCATCACCACTCTTAAACCCCCCCAGCCCCCCATAGCCCATCACCACTCCTAACCCCCCCCGCCCCCCCATAGCCCATCACCACTCTTAACCCCCCCAGCCCATCACCACTCTTAACACCCCCAGCCCCCCCATAGCCCATCACCAATCATAACCCCCCCCCAGCCCCCCATAGCCCATCACCACTCTTAACCCCCCCAGCCCATCACCACTCTTAACCCTCCCCCAGCCCCCCCATAGCCCATCACCACTCCTAACCCCCCCCCAGCCCCCCATAGCCCATCACCACTCCTAACCCCCCCCCCCCCCCCCCCACAGCCCATCACCACTCCTAACGCCCAGCCCAGCCCAGGGAAATTTTTTTAAAAAAAGAAGTTGTCTTCTCCAGCAGCCGGGGCCGCCGCGGCAGAATCGAGTGTGCCGCGGGGCCCCCCCTGCCCAGCAGAGCCTGCCCTCCCGAGCCTGCCCTCCCCTTTATCACCTGTCTTCGCAGCTCTAATCAAACGCGCCGGCTTTCAGAGCGCGAAAGGGCTAGTTTCCCTTTCGCGGCTCTGTTAAGCCGGCGCGTTTGATTAGAGCTGCGAAGACAGGTGATAAAGGGGAGGGCAGGCTCGGGAGGGCAGGCTCTGCTGGGCAGGGGGGGCCCCGCGGCACACTCGATTCTGCCGCGGCGGCCCCGGCTGCCGGAGAAGACAACTTCTTTTTTCTTTTTAAAAATTTTACTTTAGGATTAGAATGTTTTTTGCGCGGGGCCCCCTGAAACGCGGGGCCCTGTGCAAAAAACATTCTCGCTCAATGGACGGGCCGGCCCTGCTGTTGATCATTACCTTCTTGATGCCGTTGTGTCTATTTTCTTTTTCTCTTTTCCATCACACTTTTAGCCTTTGTTCTTGTGGATCTTCCTGTACTGCTATCCCACTCAAGTGGTGTATCTCAGGGCTCTGTCTGGTGGCCTCCTCTTCTCTCTCCCTATATTCAATCCCTTATATGTATGTGTACAGAATGGCATATGCCTAGTAGCGTATGTAAATGATAAACAGGCGTAGTGCTCAGGCCTTGACAAATTTTCTTGGAATCTAGGAGCTGATCATCGAAATTCAGGTCACGGTGCATGCCCCCCCCATCCCCACCCTCCAAAAAGGTGCATCACAGTTAATTTATTTTTAGGTTTTAGGACCTGTTTACTAAGACTTTCAAATTTTCTATGGGGAAAAAGTTTAATAAATCAGGCTCTTAATGAGCTACTACACAGTGTCAACAGAAGGTAGTGGTTCCACTCCTTGTCCTCTCTCTCTCCCACTGACCTTTTAAGCTACACCTGTAGGCATATGCATATTGTGGAGATGCCTGTGTGGTGCGGAGGTAGGGTGCCTGTGTGTGTGTGTGTTGGGAGAGGAGTGCATCTTTTGCACACACACACACATTGTGCCCTTTACTTCCCATTCATTCATCCTCCAACCCCCAAATTCTCCCCCCTCTAACCCTTCTCCAGCTTTCCTTCCCCCCCCCAACACTGTTTCCCTTCCCAGACTCTCTCCTTCCCATGCCATCTATTCTCCTACCATTCGTATTGGCTAAAACCTGCTGTCCCTTGAAGTGTATTCAGCTTTCTCCAAGGACAAGCAGGATGAGTCAGCCACACCTGGTGACGTCATCTGACGGCGCCGAGACTGAAGTACTCTCCATAGCTCAGAAGGGCTTTTCACCCTTCTGAGCATGGGCCAACTGGCCCTCCCCCCCCGCCCGCCCGCCCCTAGCTAGCCAGTTTCAGTTCTTCCGCCTTGCCAGCAAGATGGACTTTTCTACTCTCCACCAAAGGTTAACCTCTCAAAACAACTAAGAACAAATCTCATCGTAGAACGTAGGTATATTTATCAATATTGAACTCACTATTGATGCTTGTCTAGTAGCTTCTCATTTCAGATTGCTTTTCAAACGAAGATCCAAACTCCTCTGCAGATCCATGGATTAAAAATCCCTCTGCAGATCTTCTAGTGGGTTCAATTGAGCCCCAGCCAGCATATGCCCTGCAGATGACTTGGAATGCCAATCGATGCTGCAGCCCACGGGCATAGGAGCACGCTACGAGGGGCACCGTCGCCAGCTCGGCCACCGCTCGGGGTGTGCCTATGGGCCTCCTCCCCAGCAGCAGTCTTCGACGATGGACGCAGCAGGCTTCAACATTCGTTGCCTTGCAGGTGCCGCTGACTTCTCCGAGCAAGGGTGCACAGCCTGCGGTTAAATCCTCCGAGCCCCTGAGATACAAGGAACCCCAGGGAAACGGGCTGGAAGAGGAAGCTTCCAGTCGGCAATTGCCTATGCGGCAGTCCAGGATGTGCCTACTAGGCCTCCATCCCCGGCTAGCCAGCCTTACCTCTCTACCTGCTCCAGGATCCCGGTCGGCTCCTTGCCAGAAGGAAAGGAATCCAGAGGAGGGGCTTAAGTGGACTCAAGCGGATGCCCCCACGGCACCTGGGATGTGCCGAGGAAGGCCTCCGCTCCCGGCAAAATTTTCTTTGCTCCGCTGCCACTCTGCATTCCCCTCACACGTGGAGACTATGGGGGCAGCCATCTTACCCTCCCTCTACCCTGCCCAGAGATGAGGTCAGCAGTCCCAACTCTGCCCCACGGCTCCATTCCTCGGCGCCATTGGCTGAGCCGAGCCGAGCAGAACCCGCCCCTCGGCACCATTGGCTGAGCCGAGCCAAACTCCCCTCGGCGCCATTGGCGGGCATCATCCTAGGCTCCGTGCCATTGGCTGAAGTTCCTCAGCGTCGGCCGACGGCCTCCTAGACTGACACCGAGGCGTCGAACTCCTGCACTGCTGCGACGCTGGCACTAACCCCCCCCCTCCAACAAAAGTCTTGGTGGCCCAGTGGTTGGGAGTGTGCTTCATATCCCCAAGGCTGTGGTTCAATTCCCACCAAAGGTGAGCTGGTGTTAGTGCTCACAGCGAAGTGGGGAGGGCAGTTTTCTCCGGCACTTGGGTACACATGCCGCTGCTTCTGAGGTTGCTGTGCACTGGACGGCGTTAGATCAATGCTCAAGAGACCCTGAGCCCGCCGTCTCCGGATGCCGCTTAGCTGAGCAAAACGCCCCTGATACCACTGGCTGTTGCTCCCGCTATCGGGTTGAGGTAAGCTGGGACAGCCTCTCAATGCTCTTCTCCTTAGAACCCTGTGGCACCGGGTTCCATGGCAAGGAGCAGACGAATACCGGAGCCCCTGCTCCACTCTCAGGTCAGATCCCGACGCAACACCGAAGCATATGTGGAATTTCATGTCGAGTTGCTTCACGCCTCCCTCCGCTCCACTGCACTCCCGCTCTCCGCTCCAACACCGGAGCAGCCAGGGATCTTCTAAGGAACCAACGCAGGCGACCACCTCGGGAGACACAGCCAGAGTGTTCTAGAGCACTGCGCCGCTGTCTCAAGCATAGAGCATGTCGGCTCAATGCTGCTCGATCGCTCAGACTGCGTCAACAGCGGCAAACAGCACAGCTTCCCTCCACCAGGCGCTGGCTGAATCGCCTCAACGCTAATCAGTGCTGCCTCAACACCAGATGGTCTCTCATGGAGATAGAGCATGTCGGCAGATCGGCGCTGGCTCTATGAACATGTTGCGTTCCCCAGGGCAGTTGCACTGGCATACAAGTAGGCCCCTCTCACACCCTGCTATGTGAAGGGTTCCCCTCTCGTTCCCAAAACCGGAGCCCCAGAGCACCGCATCGCCGCATACCGCAAATGCCCCGGGAGGGGGGGGGGGGGTGCTCCGTGGATTCCTTCCCGTTGCATCACAAGGATGAGATGCCCTGAAGGAGGCCGGATGATGACCTGCGCCTAATTCCCAAGCAACAACACATTGCTGTAGCACATGGTTTAGGCAATGACGACTTCGGGGCCAGTTGTCATGGATCCAATCCTACAGTGGCTCAAGTCAAGGCACTCCGAAGTTGGAGGCCTTGGTTACACCCATACCTCAGGACTATCCCCCATATAGGGACACGATTTCAGTTTCTACTGTGAATCAGGGAGCCAGCTCAGACTGTTCGTCTGGTGGCAAACAGGCGTTTTCAATTCACCACATCTGCTACGCTGGTTAATACACGGACTGAAGGGGCAGGGGTCATAGATTCGATTCCCCTGCGCACCCAATGAATGAGGCTGGTTGAGGCATTGCCACGTTGCAAGATACAGCCCTCATTTGTGAACCTTCAGCCGTGACAACAGTGTGGTACAGTACACACAGCCTGTGTGTTCAGAAGCAGCAGATCCCGGTTCAAATCCCACAGTCCTGAGGAGCAGCATATGCACTTCCTCGAAGGAAAGGCAAGGGTGCAGTGCCAGAAGGCTTGCACACTCCCTCCTGAGTCCGCTACCGCTCCTGCTTGACAATGGAATCACAAACGGTGGCAGAGGGTTTTCGTCTTCCCCTATCTGGATCACTGGTAATGGCCAGCACAGCTGCCAAACCACAACACGTGACAGGACACACTATCCTTATCCTGGAACGCTTCGGTTCTTAGTCAGCTACCAAAGTCTCTTCTCAAGCCCACCCGAGACATGGAGTTTGTAGGGGGCAACCGGACACCATCAAGGCCGAGTCATCTTACAGGGGGCAGAACCCTGCTTTTCCAGGGCTTGCAGAGTGCTCTCAGGGAGGAGTGGCGCAGTGGTTGGGACAGGTTACCTCAGGCCAGAGGGCCAGGGGTTCAATTCCCACATGGGGACAAGCAACCTCAGAGTGGCAACATGGTGGTGCAGTGCACACAACCAGTGTGTTAGAAGGCAGAAGGTCACAGGTTCAAGTCCCAGATATGGTGCCTGCCAACCCAGTCCGCATATTTAACCAGAGAGACTGGAGTCTCTAGGCTCATGGCCACTCCTTGTGGCCTTGGGCAAGCCAATCAATCCTCCATTGCCTCAGGTACACTTAGATTGTGATCCCTTCAAAAAAAAAAAAAAAAGGTAAACATCACCCCGGACGTCTGCCTATGTGGGTAGTCCAGTGGGCTCTCTGCCCTCAGTGGTCCCGGACCATAAGGTCCCTGCAAGACTGGGTGATTGTCAACAGTTCCCTGGCCAATAACGGCAACAACACTCGGCTTGTACCGACTGGGACTCCCTTCCAGACCCCTACACTGTAGGGGATCCTCGCAATGGATACCTCCACTTTGGGTGGGGGAGCCCCTTATGGTGACCCTGCACTCGAGACAGTTGGGCACCAGCGAAGAATGGAGGGAATCCTGCACCACACAGGCCCACCAGGGAAATCTGTGGCCCTGAGCACAAGAGTCCTACGGCACCGGACTCAGGTCACTGTGGCCCTTAGTGCAAAGCAACAGAGTGCTGCGGCGCTAAACCCAGGTTTCTGTGAGCATGGGTGCAAAGTGGTGAGGTCGAGACAGACCACCATTGTATAAAAGATCACATATTCAATACCGGACTGCAGGCCCAATTGGAATGCGCGCACACGGCCACAGCACAGCTATGACTCTGCACTCTAAGGCCACACACATAGTCAGCAAGACAGTCGTAGTCACGCTCCTTCACAGAAGAACAGGTTCCCTCTTCCCTGCAAGAAGGACTCAAACCCCATCCATCCAGGCAGACTCCCGACTCTACTGCAAGAGTGGAGGAGTAGCCTAGTAGTAAGAGACCAAGGTCCAGTCCCACTAATACTCCTTGGGGACTTGGACTGGTCGCATAACCATCCTTACTAACCTGCAGGTGTGAAGTTGCAACCCTTGGCCATCAGATTCCTTCTCCCACCGGTGGATGGACCAGGGCTCCCGACTCGACTGCAAGAGCAGAGGAGTAGCCTAGTAGTTAAGAGACCAAGGGCCAACTCCCACTACTTCTCCCATCCATGGGCTGACCACAAAGCGCCCTGCCCGCCTTGCAGGAAGGGCAGCTGTTTCAAACAGTCAGTGCCGGGCCATCAGCACCAGCGCGTTCTTCCCTAACTTATGGCCCGAGGACCCCTGGGTACCCTTTCCCCCCCCCCCCCACCAAGTGCAGGTGGGCGAGGAGTAACTCCAGAGGCTGACACGGCTGGCAACTACCTGACTTGTCTCCCTTTCTGATATGAATGGAAATCAATCCTGAGAGGCTTACACAAGCCTCTGGAACCAGACAGGGCGGTCGCGCTTACGCAAGCCTGGAACCAGACAAGGTGGTCGCGGCCCCTGCTGACTGCGCCAGCATCCTCGATGGCTGCCACCGATGACTGTGCCAACATCCTTACAGCCACATGGCGTACCCACCACTCGTAGGGCCGCCATTACCGCAGCCTGGAGCATCATCACAGCCCTGCTCAACTCTTGCCCAGGAACAGTAAGGGGACCAACCCGTCATCGCAGGTGACCTTAAATATCCTAACCAACCGGTCACGCCGTCCTCCACCTCTAGTAATTCCTCAATGCCCCACCATAGGAGGACTGGTCATGGCACACGCAGAGGCTCAAACCATGCAAAGGGCGAGCACAGGTCTCCAGCTGTGCCAAAGGATCCACCGTCAGCCTGTCAAAGGATGCATCGGCCCGGACGCTCCTAACCATGTCATTAAATTAGTCATGGCTCATGCCCTAAACCAGGGGTCTCATTTTGTGCGGCCCGCGACGCCATTGGTTTCACTTTTCACCTGATTGCCGGCGCGGCCGCGTGAGGTTAAAAAATACTCTCTCAGTCTAAAGTCGTCTTCTCCCGAGTCACGAGCCTGCCCTCAACCAATGAGAGACAGGAAGGAGGGGGGGGGGGCAGCCAGCCAGCCAAACGCCACGAGGCACCACGCGCCCTTGAGGATCCATTTTGTGCACAGCGTGGGCAGGTATGGAGGCAGCCCTCGGAATTCCCCGATGTTAGCCAGCCCTGCCTTCCTCAGTCCCTCTCCTCTTCGGCTTTCAGAGCCGCGAAGTGAGAGCTTTCCCTCGCGACTCTGTTAAGCTCGCCGGGGCAGATGGGAAATTTCCCATAAGTCTCAGCGGGCTTAGCAGAGTCGCGAGGGAGGAACTCTCCCTTTGCGGTTCTAAGCCGAAGCAGAGAAGGACTGAGGGAGGGAAGCAAGCAGGCAGGCAGGGAGGGAGGGAGGGCTGGCTCTGCCGGGCGGGGGGGGTCCCGCAGGACAGTTGATTTTGCCGCGGCTGATGGGGGGGGGGGTTAGGACTGGTAATGACACTGGGGGGGGGGGTTAGGACTGGTAATGTGCTGTGGGTTGATGGAGGGTGGATAGGACTGGTAATGCCACTGGGGGGGTTAGGACTGGTAATGTGCTGTGGGTTGATGGGGGGGGAGTTAGGACTGGTAATGCCACTGGGGGGGGGTTAGGACTGGTAATGTGCTGTGGGTTGATGGGGGGGGTTAGGACTGGTAATGCCACTGGGGGGGGTTTAGGAATGGTAATTTGCTGGGGGTTTATGGGGGGGGGGTTAGGACTAGTAATGCCACTGGGGGGGTTTAGGACTGGTAATGTGCTGTGGGCTGATGGGGGGGGGGGAAGGACTAGTAATGCCACTGGGGGGCGTTAGGACTGGTAATGTGCTGTGGGCTGATTATGTTGACTTTTATTGAGGGGGGGTTCAGGGATGCTCGATACTGCGGTGGCGGCGGCAGCAGCAGCAAGTTTGGATTTTTTAAAATGTACCTGGACTGATGGGGGGAGGGGGGGTTAGGACTGGTAATGGGCTGGGGGGGTTGCTAGGACTGGAAATGGGCTGAGTGGAAGGGGGGCTTGAACTGCAAATGGCTGATGGGGATGGGGGCTTGGAATGGAAATGGGCTGTGAGGGGAGGGAGCTGGCACTGGAAATGGGCTGAGTGGGGGGGGGGAAGCTAGGGTTGGAAATGGGCTGATGCAGGGACTAGAAAGGAGCGGATGCTGGGTGGGGCTTGAACTAGAAGGGAGCTGATGTTGGGGGAGGATTAGAATGGGATGGAGCTGGGAAAGTGAAATGGAGAGGGAAAAAATATTTTGTGCGGGAGGGAAGACAAATCTACAATTGGCCAGGTTTTGGGAGAGTAAGTGGAGATTGAGGATGGAGGGGTAATATTTGAGTGGATAAAATAGGAATGAGGAAAGAGCAAAAGGAGAAAGATTAGTATGTTAAAGCAGATGTAGAGAGAGAATGAAAAAAAAAAACTAGAAGAGAGAAGAAAGGACAAATGGACAGCAGACGATGGAGAGTTAGCAGAAGACACGAAGAAACCATAAGAAAGTGTCTGGAACAATTGCAACTGAAAAAAATGCACAAAAGGTAGGAAAATATCTCTTTATTTTGAATTTATTAACTAGAATATGTCAGCTCTGGGAAATGTGCATCATTAATGTCTGTGCTTTGTTTAGTACAAGAAATTAATTTATAGTTTTATTTCTACAGTGTTGTTGTACATTCCAAGTTTGGCTTTTGGGGTTCCCAATTTAATTATTGTCTTCCTGTTTCTAAATTGTGATTCCTTGTTTGGTGATGGTGTATGTTCTGCATGTGTAACTGAGCTGAGGTATTCTGTTTATGTAATTCCTATTTGACATTGCTACTTGTTCTCTTTTCCCAGTAGGTCATGTATTGTTGTTCTCTGAAATGTATTGAGTTAATATTTGCAGTGTTGCCTTTTGATAGGTAGGGTCTGGTGCTTTGTGAGTCCTGGTAGTGCTGTTATGATACGGGGGGGTTGCTATGGATTCTAAATGGGCAGTGTTTGTAGTAGTTCCTAATGTGCCTGGCGGTTGGCACTGGATTATAGTAATATAGAAATTGTTTAGTCTTTCTTTATCCATATACTCATTATGCAACATTATGCAAATATTTATGCAAATGAAGCCCCTTATGCAAATGAGGCCCCGTGTCTTATGCGGCCCCCGGGTTACTTTACAAGTCCTCATTTGGCCCTCAAAGCAATTTGAGTTTGAGACCCCTGCCCTAAACGGTGTTAATGCTCTAACTGAATCACTCTGGCAGTATTGCACTCTGGTAGCACGGTGATATTGCTGCTGGTCCTAGCCCGGCCACAGCGACCTCCTCACTGCCGTAGCTGCATCAAGGCATCAGTCTCGCGCCGCTCTTGCCGCACTCCCAGCATTGATATCGTGGTTATCCCCGCTCGCAGTGGGTAACTCAGCATTCGGGGGTGCCCTCTGCTTCTGCATCTCTGCCAATAGACCTTCTCAGCAGCTGCCCATTGAAGACCATAGTCTCTCACAACCACTGCTGCCGCGTAGGCGTGAGTCGGGACTGTACGTACACACGTTCAGTTTTACTAGCTCACTTCTAATGGGCGCACACCCATTAGCACTGCACACTGCACTTTTTCGGTGTACACATTACAGGTTGGCACATAGCGTGCTGACGCTGCCACCAGGTATCCAGGGCCCACCCTAAAATGTCCAGTCCTGATATCGTGTCTTCTGAACCTGATCTCGGCCTCCCCCCTTTCCACCGCATCGCATTACAGCTTGGGAGGCACCAGATGTGGCTGACTCATCCTGCTTGTCCTTGGAGAAAGCGAAGTTACTTACCTGTAACAGGAGTTCTCCGAGGACAGCAGGATAAGTCAGCCACACATACCCGCCCTCCTCCCCTGGAAAGGTCTCGGCCTCTGACCAGTGCCCGCCTCCTAGCGGCTAAGGCTCAGCTAGTGACGAAATGGCTAGCTAGGGGCAGGCCGGGGGGGCAAGGCCAGTTGGCCCATGCTCAGAAGGGCAAAAAGCCCTTCTGAGCTATGGAGAGTACTTCCGTCTCGGCGCCGGATGACGTCACCAGGTGTGGCTGACTTATCCTGCTGTCCTCGGAGAACTCCTGTTACAGGTAAGTAACTTCGCTGTCTGTGCAGCAAACTCCCTGTCTCTAAGCTTTTTTTTTTTTTTTTTTTTTGAGGCTCAGCAGACACCGAAATTCCTGCAGCCTTGCTCTTCTGCCTCGACACTCCTCACTGCGATTGCAGCCTTTTTCAGGTCTCCTGCCCATGTGCTATGAGCCCCAAGACTCCATTTTTTAAGTAGCCATGGTGACCTGGCAGCTGGGGTTTGTCAAGCCCAGGTACTAGTAATAGTGGCAGAGATCCTCAGATCTTACCCAGGATCCTGCTCTCACGTTCCAAATTTCACCCAGTCACCGAGGAGATAATTTTATATGTTTTTCTTGCACATGAAAGTATCATTTTACATACAAAATAAGTGCTTGTAAGATTGCCCAGGTGTATATAAAATACAAACTACTGACACATAGCTCTTACTTTTAAGTGCTCCTAGGAGGGGGGCCAGAATTGCGAGATACATGCATTTCATAACATAAAGTGATCATTTGCGCAAACTTGGGTCGAAAGATTTTTTTTTTTTAACAGGTTTTTATACCGCTTTATCATTTCAGTCAAAGCAGTATACATTGCAACTTAAACTTGGTAATGTACATTAAACAGGGGCATTAATAACTTGGATTTAGAGCAAGTGTAACTTCATGCAAAACTTTCAGAGGCTATTTTATAAAGTCGCACAGAGCCATGTTGCCTTTATAAAACAGGTACAACATAAGCACCTATATGCCTTCATGGCCTAAGCTTGATTAAGAAGAATTTCCAAGCACGCTTTAATAAATTACCCATACGTGTTACATTTTATGAACACCAGAAGGAAGTTCTTTTTGGCACCATACAATTGCTATGCCAAGAATTATCAGTAAAATTTGAGAGACTGAGATCATACTCCATATACCCTGGCTTAGGAGTGAGGTTTATGACCGTCATGAGTGAGTCGGTCAGCTCATATTTCTCCTTTGTTGAAGGAACTTGCTTGGTTGCCAGTGGACTTTAGAGTTAAGTATAAGATCCTTGAATTGGTGCAGAAAGGTTCTTCACACTAATAGCCCTTCTTACTTATCCTTAGCAGTGATTCCCTATCATCCAGGGCACTCGTCTCAGACTTATTTGTTGGCTGTTCCTCCTCTGTGTTTTAAGCTTGAGCGTACTTGTATGGCTGATTTTAGTTTTGTGGTGCCTATTCTATGGAATGAACTGCCTTTGGAATTATATGTTGAGAATTTGTTGAAATTTTTTAAGATGGGTTGCACCAAGCATTTAATGATTTGTAGTTTCTGTTGGAGGAAGGTAGGGCTGGGTGGACGTTCTATTTTTGTTCTTCCCTTTTGTGTTGTAGTTCCTAACATGCTGTTTAAGTTTTATGATTGTTGTGTCATTCGTTCCCTTTCTATTGTGTCTTGTGTTTGTGATTGTGATTTTTTTTGTCAGGATGATTGAAAAGGTATGTAAACTGCTTTGATGGCCATTGGTCTGCATTGCGGTATACTATGTTTTCTAAATAAATTAAAAGATATGCGTAAAATTAACCCATTTCAAGAAACTGTCCATCAGCTGCCCCTTTTATAAAATTAACCTTGATGTGTGTCTAGTAAAAGCGTTTTAAACATCCCAAAGATGACAGTCACACAATGACCGAAATATAGTGAATAATGGCTTTGCATTACTTTCCAAACCTATGACATTACAAAGAATCTTTGCCTCTTTACCTGTAGGACAGAAGATCTCTGCAGAAATTTTTCTTTCACAGCAGGATATAAACCAAGCTTCTCCAGCAGATCTTTGTGCAAAGGATCTGACAGCAAAGCTTCATTGAACATAATATCATGTTGGCTCAATAAACTAAACTTGGATCTCCTGAAGAAAGTGCTTAGGCCTTCATGTTGTTTCTCTTTGATCCGGAATACTCCTTCTAAGCCAAATGCATCCAGAGCGGGTGTCAGGCTGTCTGAAAACACCATTTTATCAACTTCCTGAAGACAAATTATATCTGCATTATATCCAGTTAATTCCTTTTTAATTAAATTCTGCCTATAATCAACTTGTAAAGCATAAGGTGCACAATAAGGAAAAAGCACATTTTTAGAATGATCAGTCTGGGCATACACATCTGCCAAAATGTTGTAGGACACCGTTCTAATAAGAGATTCTTCCGTTATCTTTTTAGTGTATAAATGTCTGTTGTCAAAGGCACATGTGCCTGGCCCTGCTTCCACAGTACAGTTAACCTCTAGCTCTCGGGGAGCGCCATACCTTTGGCTATTGCCCGGCCTACACTTGAGCTTGAGCTTCAAGCCTATGTCGGAATTAGTTGGGGTAAACACCCTTTGGCTGCCAGCTTCCACCCAACAGCTCTCCACAACAGCATCTGTGGAAGCGCCGCCCTTGACTTCTTTATACCACTGGAAATCCGATTTCTCCAGTTCCCCAAACTCAATCTGAAGCTTGGGGCAGACGGGGAAGCCGGCCATGATGTACCTGGGTAACTCCACGTCTTTGAAGGTGGGTGGATTCCTCTCCACCAGGTATTTCGTGTCCCCCACCTGCAGCACGGCGCCGTCCTGCCAGGCGTCCGCGTTGATCACATCGTCGGCCACCGCTTCGTCCCCGTAGGACAGTCTCACTACGGGCTCGACAGCGGCGGCCTCCTCCGTTTTGTTTTTCTTGGATTTCTTCGCTTTGGTTTGGCCCTTCAGCGCGTTGTTGGCGATCCGTGCCAGGACCCGGCCCAGCTGCTCGCTCTGATCCCGCTGCATGTGCTTCTGGCTGCCGTCCAGGTTGAAGGAAATGCTCAGTTTGCTCTCGGAGGGCACGCAGCGCACCACTGCCCTCTCCATTCTGCTTCCACGGCCGCCCAGCCACCAGCGCACCGGTCCTGGCCCACTCAGCAGCTTCCCAGACGAAGTCCGGAGCAGGAAAGCGAACCTACCGAGTCCGAAGAGCATTCGGCGAGGCCGGGGAAACGAACGGCCACTAGAGAACGCCTGCTGCTGCACCGGGCCGGCCGAGGAAAAGAAGAGTGGCGCTTCCCACCGGCACATTCGGCGCTTCCACGCCGCCCTACCTGCAAACCTTCGTCTCTACGCAAAAATATATATATAAAAAAGAAAAGTACCGTTAACTTCAGGTAATGTGAGATGAAAAAAAGAACGAAGGCAGCATATTTCTTGAGGATTTTTTTTTTGTGGTGGGGGAGAGGTGTTATAATCTCCAACGTTTTGTGAGCAAAGAGCTGATGTGGAACTGCAAGTCGCTTTACCCTGAGACCCGGAAGTATATAGCGGTTGCCCGGGCGAGGTCAGTAGGCCGTAGCCTGGAAAGTTTAAGAAGAAAGTGAGGAGCATGTCTAACGGTTAAGCCGCGCTATCTGCACTTAGCTCCGCATGCAGATAGTCCGGCTTGATAGATATACTCCTGGGCAGCTTCATCTGCGGAGCGGGCGGGGTGTTCCCGCCACAGCAAGTAAGCACAGGCCTTGAAAGCCACGTTGCTGGCCCTTCGCAGGGAGCAACTACTGCCAGTGCCAGCACATTGGGTAACGATAGTTGCTCCCTGTGGCGGATTTAACGTGACAAGCTGTGCAAATTTAGAGGAATGGCTGTCCCCACCCTCTATGTATCTCTGCGTGGTGCGCTGCGCTAGTAATGCGGCACAAGCTAGCCTGGGGTTTGGTAAACGTGTCCCTATGTGAATGATTTAGTCGGAATTCTCGCACATTTCAGGATATCCCAGAGAAGAACTCTCATTAGAGTGCAATTTTCTACAGCAGTTTTAACACAATCTGGTACCAAACCACATTTTAAAAACAAAGCACAACTAAGGGGCCCTTTATTAAAATGCACTGTGGTTGTGAACCTAACACGCCAATATCATGCAAAATCCAAGTATTAAGTGCAAAGCTACCATGTTAACTGTTGGGGGCATGGACAGCATTTCCCAGGCAGTTAATATACAGCATTATTTCCACTGGTGCACTTAACTTCACCTACTGAGGTGGAGGTAACTGCACCCATACTAATTGCAAGAGGTGCAGTTAGCAGTGTTTACCCCTAAGCTAGGACTGTGCAGTGCTGCCAATGCCCACTCTCCACCCTTAATCCACCCATTTACCATTTCATTGCATGAGTCATGGTGCGGAAATCAGCCCACCTAATAGTTACTGCAGGCTAATGTGACAAAACCCAAGCAAACTGCATAGCACACTTCAATAAAAGAGCCCCTTAACATCTATTCTAGCCTATACTGGAATTCGATGTAACTGGCATAATAAAGGCACAGCATGATCATTTGGCCATTTCTTAAAAATGTAGTTAGCATCCATATTCTTCAAAGTTTGTAATCTGGTAGGCTACATGTTTTGTGGGCAATCCTAATTTTATTTAGCTGTATTTGCATACCGCCTTTCATTGGGTCAAGGCTGTTTACATGGAACAAATGCAAGATATATTAAAACAGTGGCATCAAAACTATATACAACATGCAAATATAAACCATTAGGACTCTTAACTATATACATTTCTGACTATATACAACAGTAGTGGTAACATGAAAATGTTCCCAATTTATAACCTAAGAATGTCCCAAAATGAAATAATGCAGGCTTTCCCTATCGCTTCTCCGGGCCAGTCCAGGGAAAGGTAGGGTTGTCAATCCCCTATAGCAGCTGAGGACTTAAGACTTCAAGTTTTCTTGAGAGGTGAAGCCCCTCCCCCTGAGGGTAATCCAGCAGTCTTTCAAGTCCTCAGCAGCTAAGGAGGATCGAATCCCTCTTTCTCCCTCATAGGCAAATTTTTGGCTTCATTTCTTTCTTTGTTTTTGGATAAAATATGACTTGGCTCTAGCAGAGCTGATTGATTTTATAGCCCTATTACTATTTTGGCTGGGGTACGCTTGCCCTTTAAGGTTATTTGAGACGTTGACTGAGTTTACATTGCGGTGTGAGGTAGAGCCTGCCTCTTTCACCGCCTCTGTCTCTGGTATCAGAGCGAGCCTGGGAGCCCCAGGTACTCCTCTGCTCTCCTCTTGGCCGGTATTTAAAGTTCCGCTAGCAGCGGGACTAATTTGACAGCCGGTATTTTGTCCTCTCTTCAGAACGGGTGAGTCTCTGATTTCTTTTATTTCTCCGGTTGCGATCGCGTCGGCGCGTTCAGAGCAGGCTCTGTCTGTTTGCCTCTCCGCGGTATTTTCACAGTGCCGTTTTTTCATTGCGAACTGCCATTTTTTTCGTCGTCGGGTCTCTTCTCTCATGGCAGACAAGCCGGCCATTAAATTGGATGAGCCCTCTTTGCCCGCGGGAAAGGCGGCCATTTTGGCGCCCTCAGTCACTGTAACGACAGATCAGTCCCGGCCACATAAAAGGAGGACAAAATCTTCTAAAGACTCTGTTCCTCCAGAGCAGCCTTTACCATCAGTTTCTGCTCCGCAGGAGAGCATGGGCTCCTTTTTTTTCCCCCGAATTTATTTTAGCAATGCACCAGGCATTTTTACTTCGCTCATCTCAGCCGGAGTTCTGTGCAACGGTTCAGACTCAGGTGCCTGTTTCTCTTGCTTGTCAGTTGCCAGAAGATCCTGGGGAAGGGTCTTCTCAAGCACTCAATGTTAATAAGGATCCTTTAGATCCTTTTCCTGTTCTGCCTCCGGCTCTTCTGAGTCAAGGGGGCACAGAAGGATTGGCTGAGCCTGATTTAGAGCTGGAGGCAGATGAATTGGAAGAAGGGGAGATTGCTCCGGGTGAGGATCCAAATATTTTTAGGGTCTTCCGTAAAGAAGAGCTATCGGCGCTTATTTCCCAATCTTTGGCAGCGCTTCACTTGCTTCTTCCTTCGGCCTCTCAAGAACCTTTGGAGGATCCGTTGTTGCAGGGCTTTAAGACTGAGCAGCGGTGTTTCCCAATGCACAGAGTTATTAAACAGATGATTGAATCTGAATGGGAGTGTCCGGAGGCTACTCTTCGGGGCAGCCGCGCCTTAGCTCGCTTGTACCCCCTTCCGCAGGAGGAAAAGGAGTTGTTCCGCATGCCAAAGGTGGATGCTATCATCTCTGCCGTGACTAAAAAGACTACTATCCCTGTCGAGGGGGCGGCAGCTCTGAAAGACCTGCAGGATAGAAAATTAGAAATTCTGCTCAAGCAGGCCTTTGATTCTAGTGCTTTGGCGCTACAGTCCGCAATTTGTGGAGTGTATGTCTCTCGGGCGTCCATTAGATGGTTGCAGGGCGATGCTTCCGGGGACTCTTCTTCGGAAGCTGCGGATTCTGCGAAATTGGAGTCCGCAGCTGCTTATATGGTGGATGCTTTTTATGATTTGCTGCGCATTGCAGCTAAATCCATGGCATCCTTAGTGGCGGCACGCCGTTTTCTCTGGTTGCGTAACTGGTCTGCGGATGTATCTTCCAAATTGCGCCTCAGTAAATTGCCCTATAAAGGGAAATTACTCTTTGGAGAGGCTTTGGAGAAGATTGTGAAGGATTTGGGTGAGTCCAAAGGGGGCTGTTTGCCTGAGGATAAGCCTAAGCCATCTAGAGGTGCGGGGGCTTTTCGGGGCTCCGGTCGCGACTCCCGTAGGTTTCGTGGAGCGCGCTTTGCTCCCTATTCCAGGGGCCGTTCGAGTTTTCGTGGACAATCCTTTCGTGGAGCCAGAGGGTTTGCCCGCTCCTACTTTGGTACCTCGCAACCTTCCAGCAAAAAGCCACAATGAAGGTCCGCTGGTCCAGGCTTTCGTACCTGTAGGCGGTCGCCTAAAGGATTTTCTAACAGCCTGGACCAACATCACTTCCGACAAATGGGTGTTAGAGATAATTCAGAAGGGCTACACTCTCGACTTCGCATGCCCTTTGTTGCCCGCCTTTGTAATGTCTCCCTCGGCGCCCGGTCTCAAGGGTCGGGCCATTGCGGAAACGCTCTCCCGCCTTCTTCAGTTACGAGCGATAATTCCCGTGCCTCTAGACCAATACGGTTGCGGTCGATATTCGATCTACTTTGTGGTCCCCAAAAAGGAAGGTTCCTTTCGTCCCGTGCTCGATCTCAAAGAGGTAAACCGTACCTTGCGGGTTCCTCACTTTCGAATGGAAACGTTACGTACAGTGATTCGAGCAGTATGACCGGGCGAGTTTCTCTCGTCAATCGATCTCACCGAGGCCTACCTGCATATTCCCATCAGACCGTCTCATCAGAAAATTTTGCGTTTTGCCCTTCCAGTGGGGCATTTCCAGTTTCGAGCGTTGCCCTTCGGGCTCGCTACGGCTCCGAGGACATTCACGAAGCTGATGGTAGTGGTGGCAGCGGCGCTGCGCAAGGAAGGTGTCCGGGTACATCCTTATCTCGACGATTGGTTGATCAGGGCCGACTCTCGCTCAGCTTCGGTAGAAGCAACCGCCCGCGTGGTTCAACTTCTCGAACAGCTAGGTTGGGTGATCAACCGCGTCAAGAGTCGCCTCATCTCAGTGCAACAGCTCACTTATCTCGGGGCCTTCTTCGATACCGAACGCGGGAAAGTTTTTTTGCCCGAGGTACGCGTCGAGAAGCTTCTGCACCAGGTGCAGGCTTTTCTACGTCTCACAGCTCCGTCGGCGTGGACCTATTTGCAGCTCTTAGGGTCCATGGCGGCGTCTCTGGATCTCGTTCCGTGGGCCAAGGCTCACATGCGGCCGTTGCAACAAGCGTTGCTTTCCCGATGGTCCCCACAACTTCACCCACTTTCGCAGCGTCTGCCCTGTCCGGACCTCGTGCGGCACAGTCTACAATGGTGGTTAATTCGGGATCATCTCACCGCGGGTATGCCTTTACAGGAGCCCTCGTGGATGTTGGTCACCACTGATGCCAGTCTTTCGGGCTGGGGAGCTCATTGTCAGACGCACATTGCTCAGGGGCCTTGGTCCCCAGAAGAGAGCTCGTGGTCTATCAACCGGCTGGAACTCCAAGCGGCTCGTCTGGCTCTACTGCACTTCGCGCCTTTCCTGAGGGGATCAGCGGTCAAGATTTTCTCCGACAATGCCATGACGGTCGCATATATCAATCGTCAAGGGGGTACCAAGATTCCTGCTCTCATCACCGAATGTCACGAGCTGATGGTTTGGGCGGAAGCCAATCTCTTGGCGATTTCAGCGGCTCATGTGGCTGGCAAGGAGAATGTGCACGCAGATTATCTCAGCTGCCATCTCCTGGATCCAGGGGAATGGGAGTTGAACGCGGCAGTTTATCACGAGCTGACGTTGCGTTGGGGGCAGCCGATCATGGATCTGATGGAGACCTACAGCAATGCCAATTCCAACCGTTTTTTCAGCAGGCGCAGAGAACACATGTCCGAAGGGCTCGATGCTCTCGTGCAGCCCTGGCCACAAGACTCTCTCTTGTACATTTTCCCGCCTTGGCCGATGTTGAGTCGAGTTATCCAGCGCATCACTCAACACCGCGGAGTGGTGATTCTCATAGCACCGGATTGGCCTCGTCGGCCTTGGTATGCCGATCTCATCCGACTCCTCGTAGCTCCACCTTGGCCTCTGCCGGTCCGAGTCAATCTGTTGCATCAGGGGCCGATACTCATGCCCCAGTAGATCGATTCTTACTTACGGCTTGGCTCTTGAAAGGGCGCGCTTAGAACGTAAGGGATATGCCAGGTCCGTGGTCGCCACCTTACTTCAGTCTAAGAGACCTGGGACGTCATTGGCGTATGTCCGAGTTTGGTGTCTTTTCGAAGCCTGGTGTGCAAAGCAAGATGTTTCTCCAATGGCATCTTCCTTACCTCAGTTGCTCCTGTTTCTACAGCATGGCTTGGACAAGGGTTTGGTACTTAGTACCCTTAAGGTTCAAATAGCCGCCCTTTCTTGTTTTCGGGGAGCTGTCCAGCGCCGCCGTCTTTCGGCGCATCCGGATATTCATCGTTTTTTACGAGCAGCGAAGATTATCCGTCCTCCGGTGCGTCCCGTGGTGCCTCCTTGGGATTTGAATGTAGTGTTGGAGGCTTTGTCCCGGTCGCCCTTAACTTCCCTTTGCTCTCGGAGTCTCTGGGAGTGTTCATGGAAAACGGCCTTTCTGGTCGCTTTATGTTCGGCACGCCGCATTTCGGATTTGCAGGCCCTGTCTTGTCAAGAGCCTTATCTTCAATTTCTGCCTGAGCGGGTTTTGCTACGAACGGTTCCTTCTTTTTTGCCGAAAGTGCTCTCGGTTTTCCATGTTAACCAATCAGTAGCTTTGCCGGTTTTTTTCGGAGGCCTCCGCTGTGCCTATTGATCATGCTCTCAAACATTTGGATCTTGAGTGGGTCTTAAAGAATTATCTTCGGGTGTCGAAACCCTTCCGGAAAACGGATAGGCTCTTTGTTCAGTATGCCGGTCCGAGAAAGGGTCAGGCAGCGTCTAAGTTCACCATTGCTCGTTGGGTTCGCTGCGCTATTGGGGCAGCTTACGCTGCTCAGGGCATTCCTCTACCGGTCGGTTTGAGGGCTCATTCCACTAGAGCCCTAGCGGCGTCCTGGGCGGAGTATGCTTTCGTTCCGCCCGTGGATATTTGCAGGGCGGCGACGTGGTCTTCGTTGCATACTTTTACGAAGCATTACCGGTTGGATGTTCAAGCCAGAGACGATGCGAAAGTGGGAGCCTCGGCTCTTATCGCAGGTCTGGCGGGTCCCTCCCGGGTGTAGGTACTGCTTTGGTACTGCCCTACCTTTCCCTGGACTGGCCTGGAGAAGCGATAGGGAAAAAGAAATTAGGTCTTACCTGCTAATTGTCTTTCCTTGAGCTATCTCCGGGCCAGTCCAGGGTCCCACCCCTTTCGCGTTTCCGAGCGCTTGGTTCACTAACTATAAGAATTCCGCTGTATGTGCGTGTTCCTGTGCAGAGGGGCGGATGTGGGGCTTCTAGGTTTCGCTCAGTGCCGATCTTTTCGGTATTTTTCAAACGATAAACACATAATATTAAAAAAAAAAAAAAGACAATGCTAATAATAATAGTACTACAGGAAGCAATTTTTCAAGCTTCCGCGTTTTTGAGGGCTATAGAATGTTATCAGTTTTTCAAGGGTTAATCTACGGTTTGTCAGTTATTTCGTTTTAGTTGCTTTGTCAGAAGGAGACTGCTGGATTACCCTCAGGGGGAGGGGCTTCACCTCTCAAGAAAACTTGAAGTCTTAAGTCCTCAGCTGCTATAGGGGATTGACAACCCTACCTTTCCCTGGACTGGCCCGGAGATAGCTCAAGGAAAGACAATTAGCAGGTAAGACCTAATTTCTTTATTTCTTGCATACTTTGAAGGAGCGTCTGATGAGCACTCTGTGTTCATTTTCATGTTGCTGCCTTGATTTAATGAGAGATACATCACAACTACCAGTGATAAGCCATTGAGGATTCAACGGAGGGGGGGGGGTGTATTTTGAATGGAGTGAGTGAGTGGTGGAATGAATGAGGATGTTTGTGAATGAATGATTTATTATATGTGTTCAAGTGATCACCAGATGGTGTGGTTCAGTATTAGGACTAGGGCTGTTAGAATCCATTCCAAGGTGAAGATCTTAGACTTTAGGAAGACTAACTTTGCGAAGATGGGCCAATATCTCAGGGAGTCGTTAGTGGGATGGGAACAGCTGGGGGATGTAGAAAAACAATGGGCAAAGCTGAAAGGGGGTATTTTAAAGGCAACCAACCTTTTTGTTAAAATGGTAAATAAAGGCAAAAGGAACAGGAGACCGCTATGGTTTTCGAAGGAAGTAGCTGAAAAAGTGAAGAAAAAGAGGGAGGCCTTCATGAAATACAAGAGATCACAGAGAGAGGAAGACAGGCATCTGTATTTGGAAAAACTTAGAGAAGCTAGCAAAGTAGTCAAGAAGGCAAAGATTCAAAAGGAGGAGGAAATAGCCAATGCAATAAAATGGGGGGATAAGACATTTTTTCAGATATATTAGTGAGAAGAGGAAGGGCAAAAGTGGTATTGTCAGACTCAAGGATGCAGGGGGGGGAATATGTAGAAGCTGATAAGGATAAAGCGGAATTGCTTAACAAATATTTTTGTTCTGTGTTCACAGATGAAGAACCAGGAGCAGGACCTCAGAAAACACCCACAAATAAGAACAGAAGCGAGGGACATCTTGAACAATTTTCAGAAGACTGTGTTCGTGAGAAACTAGCTCAACTTAAAGTAGACAAAGCGATGGGACCGGATGGGATACACCCTAGAATACTGAGGGAACTTGGGGACGTTCTAGCAGCTCCACTGACTGACCTTTTCAATGCCTCGTTGGAGTCGGGAGTGGTGCCAAAGGACTGGAGAGAGGCTCATGTGGTGCCTTTACACAAAAGCGGAAGTAAGGATGTGGTTGAAAACTACAGGCCGGTTAGTTTAACTTCAGTGGTGAGTAAATTATTGGAAACGCTGCTGAAAGAGAAAATAGTGAGGTTTCTGGAATCCGGCGGATTACAGGATCCGAGGCAGCATGGATTCACCAGAGGCAGGTCTTGTCAGACAAATCTGATCGATTTCTTTGACTGGGTGACCAGGGAGTTGGACCGAGGGAGAGCTCTAGATGTGGTGTATTTAGATTTCAGTAAAGCCTTTGACACTGTTCCTCACAGGCGACTTATAAACAAACTGAGCACCCTAGGGATGGACCCTAAAGTTACTGCTTGGGTTAGAAATTGGTTGGGTGGGAGGCGACAAAGAGTACAAGTAAATGGAGCTCACTCTGAGGAGAAGGATGTTACCAGTGGTGTGCCCCAGGGATCTGTCCTTGGTCCGATTCTTTTTAACATCTTTGTTAGTGATATAGCGGAAGGGCTGTCGGGTAAGGTTTGCCTCTTTGCGGATGATACCAAAATCTGTAATAGAGTAGACACTCAGGAAGGTGTAGATAACATGAGGAGGGATCTAGCTAAGCTTGAAGAATGGTCTAGAATTTGGCAGCTGGGATTTAATGTTAAAAAATGTAAGGTCATGCATTTGGGCTGCAGCAATCCAAGGGAGCAATACAGTATAGGAGGTGAAGTACTTTTGTCCACTAAAGAAGAGCGGGACCTAGGCGTGGTTGTGTCTGATGATCTTAAAGTAGCTAAACAGTTAGAAAAGGCGATGGCAAAAGCTAGAAGGATGCTTGGGTGCATACGGAGAGGAATGGCTAGCAGAAAAAAGGAGGTGATAATGCCTCTGTATAAGTCTTTGGTGCGACCTCATTTGGAGTATGGTGTGCAATTCTGGAGACCGCACCTTCAAAAGGATGTGAACAGGATGGAGTCGGTGCAGAGGGTTGCTACTAAAATGATTAATGGGCTTCATTATAAAGCATATGAGGACAGACTTAAGGATCTTAATATGTACACCTTAGAGGAAAGGCGGGATAGAGGTGATATGATTGAGATGTTTAAATACCTCCGTGGCATAAATGTTCAGGGAGAGAGCCTCTTTCAATTGAAAGCAAGTTCTGCTACGAGGGGACATGGGATGAGGGTGAAGGGAGATAGATTCAGGAGTGATATGCGGAAATATTTCTTTACGGAAAGAGTAGTGGATCTGTGGAATAGTCTCCCAGTGGAGGTGGTGGAGATGAGGACAGTGACTGAGTTCAAAAAAGCATGGGACCAACACAGAGGATCTCTAAAGGTAAAAAGTGGACTGTTGTAGTTGTTGTTATGGAAGGACAGACTAGATGGGCCTTGTGGTCTTTTTCTGTCATCATGTTTCTATGTTTCTAATTTGTGTTCATTTATTATATGTGTGATATGCAAATTGTTTTACTGTTGACATTTTGCAAGTAAGGTTTTATATAAAGGGACTGTATCAGGAGTAGCCTAGTGGTTAGAACACTGGCTTGGTAACCAAGCAACCAGGGTTCGATTCCCACTAGCACTCCTTGTGGCCTTGGGCAAGTCACTTAACCCTCCATTGCCTCGGAAGAAAGGCCTGGCAATCTACTTCCGGTGACACTGGCAAGAAAACCCAGGAGCTTCTGGGTCACCAGGAGTCAGGACTGACTTGAAGGCACACATTGCATTGCATCATGATTATAAGTTTAAATTAAATGATTCAATCATTTGGTATAATAAATGAGCAGTGTAATACTGACAAAATAATAATAATTTGTTGTTTATTTACCTGCATAGATATTACCAGTGATTTATGAATGATTATAAAGTTTAGGGCCTTTCAAGCAGAAGGGCTGTCGGGTAAGGTTTGCCTCTTTGCGGATGATACCAAAATCTGCAATAGAGTAGATACCCAGGAAGGTGTAGATAACATGAGCAGGGATCTAGCGAAGCTTGAAGAATGGTTGAGAATTTGGCAGCTGAGATTTAACGCTAAAAAATGTAAGGCCATGCATTTGGGCTACAAAATTCCAAGGGAGCGATACAGTATAGGGGGTGAAGTGCTTCTGTCCACGAAAGAGGAGGGCCTAGGAATGAGTGTTTCTGATAGTCTTAAGGTGGCTAAACAAGAAGAAAGGGTAACAGCAAAAGCCAGAAGGATGCTTGGGTGCATAGGGAGAGGAATGCCCAGCAGGAAGAAGCAGGAGATAGTGCCTCTGTATAAGTCTTTGGTGAGATGTCATTAGGAGTATTGGGTGCGATTCTGGAAACCACACCTTCAAAGGGATATAAATAGAATGGAGTTGGTGTAGAGGCTGGCTACTGATATGGTCGGTTGGCTTTGCCATAAGGTATATGGGCCATACCTGTAATACAATTCTATAGAGCAAATAATGGTCAGGGAGAAAAGCAAATCTCAGAATCCACAAGGCGACCAATAAAAACCACCAAGTGGCCATAGGTCTTTCCTTGACAATACATCAATAATTCGCTCAGCCCGTTTCCTTTTTATAAGCACAATGGCCAATCCAGTTCACAAGTACCTGGCAGGTTCACATAAAGGCACAAAGATTCCACAATGCTTGTCCCGGGGCAAGCAGAAGATTTCCCCAGTCCTCTTTAATAATGGTTTATGGATCTTTCCTCCAGGAACTTGTCCAAACCTTTTTTAAACCCAGCTACACTAACAGCTTTTACTACATGATTGATTATGATTGAGATGTTTAAATACCTCCGTGGCATTAATGTTCAGGGAGAGAGCCTCTTTCAATTGAAAGCAAGTTCTGCTACGAGGGGACATGGGATGAGGTTGAAGGGAGATAGATTCAGGAGTGATATGCGGAAATATTTCTTTACTGAAAGAGTAGTGGATCTGTGGGATAGTCTCCCAGTGGAGGTGGTAGAGATGAGGACAGTAACTGAATTAAAAAAAGCATGGGACAAACACAGAGGATCTCTAAGGGTAAAAAGGGGACTGTTGTAGTTGTTGATATGGAAGGACAGACTAGATAGGCCATGTGGTCTTTTTCTGTCATCATATTTCTATGTTACATCCTCTGGTAACGAAATCCAGAGTTTGATTACGTGTTGAGTGAAAAAATGTTTTCTCTTATTAGTCTTAAATGGGTTTCATTGTAGCTTCATTGCATGTCCCCTAGTCTTTCTACTTTTTGTTGTTGTAAACAGCCAATCTACATTTACATGTTTCATTCCATTCATTAATTTATAGACTGCTATCATATTTCCTCTCAGCCATCTCTTTTCCATGTTGAAAAGCCCTAACCTTTTAAGCCTTTCCACAAAGTGGTATCCTTCCTTCCACTTTACCATTTTGGTGGCTCTTCTCTATACCTTTTCTAATTCCGTTATATACTTTTTAAGATATGGTGATCAGAATTACACACAATATTCAAGGTGCAATCGCACCATGGAATGATAGAGGCATTATAATATCCTTGGCTTATGATTCCTAGCATTCTATTTGCTTTCTTGGCTGCCGCTGCACACTGGGCAGAGGGTTTCAAGATATTATCCATGATGACACCTAAATCGTTTTCCTGGGTGGTGGTTCCTAATGTGGAACCTTGCATCATGTAACTGTAGTTTGGGTTGTTCTTTTCTAGGTGCATAACTTTGCACTTTTCCACCTTAAATTTCATCTGCCATTTGAATGTCCAGTCTTCTAATTTATCAAGGTCCTCTTGCAATTTTTCACAATCCTCTTGCGTTTTAACAGCTTTGAATAATTTTGTGTTATCTCCAAATTTGATCACCCCACTCGTTATTCCCATTTCCAGATCATTTATAAATAAATATGTGAAAAAGCAGTGGACCCAGCACAGATCCCTGGGGTACTCTACTATTCACCTTTCTCCATTGAGAAAATTGGCCATTTAGTCCTACTCTATGCTTTCTATCTTTTAACCAGTTCCTGATCTACAATAGTACACTGCCTCTAATCCATCACTTTTTAATTTGGCCAAGAGTCTCCCATGAGGGACCTTATCAGAGGCTTTCTGAAAATCCAGGTACACTATATCAACCAACTCACCTTGGTCTATCTGTTTATTCACAGCTTCAAAAAAACATAACAGATTACTAAGACAAGACTTGTCTTGGCTAAATCCATGTTGGCTTTCTCACATTAAACCATGACTATCTGCATGTTCAGCAATTTTATTCTTTATAATGGTTTCTACCATTTTGCCCGATACCAATGTCAGGCCTACTGGTCTGTAGTTTCCCAGATCACCCTGGAACCCTTTTTAAAAATTGGCGTCACGTTGGCCATTCTCCAGTCTTCAGGTACTACAGATAATTTTAATGATAGTGCACAGATTACTAATAGTAGATCTGCAATCTCATCTTTCAGTTCTTTCAACATCCTTGAATGTATACCATCTGGTCCAGGTGATTTAGTACTTTTCAGTTTATCAAATACTTGTAATACATCTTCCCGTTTTATAAATATTTCTTTCAATTCTTCCGATATATCACCTTTAAATACCATTTCAGGCATGGGTAATTTCCCTACCTCTTCTTCAGTGAAGACTGAAGCAAAAAAATGTAATTCAGTCTCTCTGCTATGGCCTTGTCTTCCCTTAGTGCCCCTTTTACCCCTCTATCATCCAGTGGTCCAACTGACTCTCATATTTTTTTTGCCACAAATGTACTTGAAAAAGATTTTATTATGTGTTTTTGTTTCCATGGCAAGCTGTTTTTCAAATTCTCTTTTTGCCTGCCTTATCAGTGCCTTGAATCTAACTTGTCAGTGCTTATGTTATTTCCCATTTTCGTCATTTGGCTCTTTTTTCCATTTCCTGAAAGATGCTCTTTTGGTTACAACAGCCTCTCTGACTCACTTTTAAACCATGCTGGCAGTTTCTTGGCCTTTCACTTAAAGTGTGGAATACATCTGGTCTAGGCTTCTAAGATAGTATATTTTGTTATGGAAACAGTGGTAGTTGAATGGAATAATCTCCTGGTGGAGATAGCAGAGACAAAGACTGTATCTGAATTCAAGAAAGCATGGGACAAACAGAAGATCTCTAAAGGAAAAAAGGGACTATAGAGTTGAGAGGCTGGTATGAAAGGGAAGATTGGATAGACCGTATGGTCTTTATTTGCTGTCATGTTTCTACTATTATTTGTTTACCCTTATCTAAGTAGCATCTAAATTCACCTACTGCACACAAAGTCTCAGTACTATAATTTCTTCTAAATCCTTTCTGAGTAGGGTGTAAAATATTAAAATCTTCCAAAAACCGTGTTAATTAGTTTGCTACCAAGGCTTCTAACATCATCTGCCGCCCTAGGCATAAGCCCCGGCTGTACCCCTCCCCCCTTTCATGTGCTGAGCCACACTGCTGCTCCCCCACTGTCACTGATTCTGATGGCAGGGTTGGGGGCGGCTTGGCGGCAGGCTATGTGCTTCAGCATACATGACCTGCTGCTTCTGAACACCTGAAGTTGTGTTGGAGGGGAGTCAGAAGCAGCAGGCCATGTGTACCAAAGAACATGGCCAAATGCTCAGTAGTAGTAGTATTTTTTTAATCTATCTATCTATCTATCTATCAGGTTTTTTTCTATACCGCCTTTGTCCAAGGCAGTTTTCAAGGAACAACATAACATAATCTCAAGATATTTGTTTTACAATAAACAGGGGTAGAGAACGGAGATAAATATGGGGTTAACTATGGAGACTGGATTGAGAATCAGTAGACATCAGAAGAATAGGAGTAGGGGGAGGAACCACTTCTATTTACAATAGGGATAAATGTGGGGGTAGTTTAGGAAAACAGGAGAGAATGTAGTTTTTATAGTTATGTAATGTCATTAGGTCCGTAGTATTCTCTGAAAAGGTGTGTCTTGAGTAATTTTTTCATATCTTTTGTCGATTATGCAGATCTGATGGTTTCAGGTAAAGAGTTCCAAATTGTGGGGGCATAAAGCTAGAAAGCCCTATTACTTGTTTGTTGCATGCATTTGGTTTTGAGTGGGGGGATGATCAGGAGATTCTGGGTTGCTGTTCTTCTTGGTCTCGTTGTGGATGTTTAGGGATTTGATTGTTGAGGCAGGAAGCTGAGAGGTTGTGAAGTATTTTGAATGTGGTAGTTATGGCTTTGTGTTTAGTCTATTGTGATATTGGTAGCCAGCATAGGCCTTTCAAGATTGGCGTTATGTGCTGTTGATTTGTACTGGTTGGTAGGATTCTGGCAGCAGTATTTTGTACTAGCTGTAGCAGATATAGTGCATGTTTTGATAGACCTTGATAGATAATGTTTCCATAGTCCAAGTGGGGTGTAATGATGGCTTGCATGACAGATTTGAAATTATTGTCCTGTAACAGCTGTCGTAAGGACTTGAGTAGTTTCAGTTTCCAGTATGCTGTTTTTGCTGCATTTTTGATGTGTGCAAGCATGTTTAGGCTGCTGTCAATGGTTAACCCAGATACTTGATGTCCTTTTTTATTGAAATTTCTGCATTACGTGCTATGATCTTGTCTGGTGGTTTAAAATCTTGGTCTCTGAATATAAGTAGAGCTTCTGTTTTGCTTTTGTTAACTGTAAGATTAATATCTGTAAGGAGGTTTATAACAGCGGAGAAGACATCAGATATGATCGTGAAATCAGGGTTGGTGGTATTAAATGGCATATAGAATATGATGTCATCTGCATAGAGGTGAAAGTGCAAGTTCTATTTTCTTAGTAGATTACAGATGGGTTGAATGTATATGTTAAATAAAAATTCAGAAAAGGCCGAACCTTGCGGGATACCTTGTGTTAAGTTAAATGGTTTTGAGGTGGTGGGACCAACTTTTACTTGCAAGGTCCTGTCCGTGAGATAAGATGTGAACCATTTTAATGTGCCATCAGTCAGACCAATGTTGCAGAATCTATCTAGCAGGATTTGATGAGATACTGAGTCAAACCCTGCGCTGATACTGAGGAAGATTATGACAAATCCTTGTTGAGGCTTGTCCAAGCCTATGATGAGTCAGTTGAAGAGGTCAGTTAGGAGTGTATCTATGCCATACTGAGGGTTGAAACCATGCTGTTGGAGGTCCAGAGGAATATGTGAATCAACATGGTCTTGGAGTTGTTGTATGGCTTTCTTGATTATTTTGGCTAAGAATGGGATACTGGCTATTGGTCTATATGAACTAGGGTGTGTTGTGTCTAAAGAGGCCTTTTTTAGTGTAGGGAGTATTGAAGCCTATTTGAGAGCTGGTGGTAGGTATCCATGAGAAAGGGAGGTATGGACTATTTTTAGAATAGGCTGAGCAAACTGGTTGCGGAGGGATTTTAGCCATGTCACTGGACAGGGGTCCAGAGGTGAAGTTGTGGTATTGATACTATTGATAATATCTAATAGTTCTCTTTTGGTTATTAGGCTGAAGTTGTGCCAGAGGTGGTTTTCAGTTGTGCTGTTTTGATGGTTTATAAGGTTGTAACGTTGATAGGGTTTGTTTATTGGAGAGGAAATCAGCCATAACTTGTGGATCTACTTGGACTTTTATACTTGCTGTGTCTGTTGGGCTGGGATCAAAAATAATTCCCTAGGGCAGTTGAGTGATTATGTAAGAATGTTTGTGATGTATTCTTTTTGGGCTTTGTTACATAGGTGGTTGTATTCTTTTTGTTTGTTGTGAAACTGTGTCTTGATAGTATCATCTCGCGATCTTTTCCATTATCTTTCTAAGCATCTGAAGTTACATCTGATCTGGTAAAGGTTCTTGTTGAACCAAGGGGGTGTGAGGATTTATATTGTTTTGTTGATTAATGTTCATTCAGTGTTGCAGCATCATTTATTGTTTGGTTCCAGAAGCTGAAGAATCAGTCTAAATTAGGTATATCGGAGTCTAAAAGTGTGGAGACTTTGTCCAGGAAGTGTTGTGAGTTGATTAACTTGAAACATCATCTGTGCTGGTGCTGTAGAGGAGTGTTTGGTTGGTATACCTAGGGATATCATGGCATGGTCTGACCACGATATGGGGTTGATTTGTTAAGTTCAGATCTGCTTTTTACAGAGTGTTGGGTACAAATATAAGGTCAAGAAAGGATCCTTTGCAGTGGGTTGGTACACTGATTATCTGGTTCAATTGTAGAGATTCCATCACGCTTAGGAATGCGCTGGCTTGCTTTGATGTGGCTGTTGGGAGGTTAAGGTCCCCCATGAATCTGAAGTGGTTTTTTTGAAGCTGCATGGGTGCATACTTTGTCTAAAATAGCTGATAGATCGTTAAGAAGGTCCCCTATGAATATGAAGTGGTTTTTTTGAAGCTGCATGGGTGCATACTTTGTCTAAAATAGCTGATAGATCGTTAAGTAGTCTATTGTTTGTAATGATTGAGAGCTTATCAGGGAGAAATTGAGCTGTTTTTTTTGGCAAGGATTAGTATTCCTCTCCCTCTTTTTTTTCTAATCTGGGGCAGTTAAACAGCGTATTTTGAGATGTAAGCAGCTGGTTGTCAGTGTTGATGATCCAACTTTCAATGATGCACATTAAGTCGGTGTCTGTATGTTGCATATGGTCCACTATTATCTGAATCTTATTGTGGACAGAGCGAGCATTGATAAGTGAGCATTTGAGGGGTTATACATGTTGTTTGCAACCTGTTGTTGTGGGCTGCAGTGGTTCTGTGCTGATCTGTATGAATCTGCGACATGGTTTTGCAAGGGGTATACTCTGTTATGTTGTAAGGTGAAGACGTTTGGTCTGTGTAGGACTAGTATGTTATTACCCCTAGTATTGAGTATCTGGGTGGATGATATGAGGATAAATGTAGTGAGCATTATCATCAGGTAGTATACGGGAATGCATGGTATCATGTTTGCTTGATTGTAGTAGTAGTAGTAGTTGCTGCCGAGACTTCCTTGCCGTTGGAATTGAAGGCAGTGGTGTGGCTCAGCATGGGGGGGAGGGGGCAGCAGGCCATGTGTGCCATGCTGCCCACGGAGGTCTACCGCCCTAGGCAGTCACTTAGTGGATGGGCCGACTCTGCCAGGTGGGGACGTTTAAGTTCTTGGGAATGTCCTGACCATACCTTTGCCACATTCAGACTTGGATGTCCTCTGGCTAGGAATGTCCACAGACTCTGCTTCCAAAATGGCTCTGGAGACATCTTTGTGCTTTAGATGTCTCTATACTGATTTTCAGACATCCAAAGCATGAACAGGGCCTCTAAATCCCATAATTTTGTGGATTCCATACCAGCTCCTTATGTATTACTTTCCTTTTCGGATTAATAGCCTGAGCTCTTAGAGTTTCATTTTTTTCTTGAAAATAACATGCCAGAGACTTAGCTAGCAACTGCATCTGACAAGTTTTCTCTCTTTTTCAGTCATTAGCTTTGTGTAGAAATATATTGCGAGAACGCTTTCTGGAACAGAACAGGCCTCATTCCAGGGAACTAAGACTTCTTCATGTGCTGCTGCTGGCTTTGCACAAACACAGACCAATGCAGAAAGCAAGTGTTGAAGTCGCACGTTATTAGCTGTGTACATGTTTTCATAGTGTGCCAATAGCGCAGGACTTCAGTGCCGGTATGCGGCAAAGGGTGTGTATGCAAATGAACTGTGCGCAAAACTTGGGCATAAAGGTGAAAGGAGGGGAGCCAATGCATGCACAAACTGATGCACCATGTGGCCGTGTGCGCATGCACGTAAATGTCAAATGCTCATGTTATGTGCACAGGATGTGCAGGTTCTTTTGGCGCTCAGCCCATAATAAACTATTTTGTCCAAAAATTCTTTTTATGAAATCGCAACATAGAGACCTAACGGTAAACGGAGAATGATATAAATGAGTCCAAAAAACACACAAGGATGAAAAGCAAAAGACATTTGTTCTTAAATGTCAAACTTTTGCTTATACCAGCAGTGGCAGAATGGCGTTTTCTTTGGGGGGCCCAAGCCCTGCCCCAAACTCCACCATAACTCCACCCAAACCCCACCCCGTGGGCAGAGACCCTTCCTCCGCAGACAAGGAGGGTCTCTGCCATGTGGGTTGTGGCTTTTCTTCTGCCTGGGGGATAGAATCCCCATGGGCAGACTGCTGCCTGAGGAATGAGACCACTGTAAAAACCCTTCCTGTCTGCCCATGGTCCTTGTGGGCAGACAGGAAAAGTGTTTTCAATGATTGTGGCCAGCAGGCAGTAGGCTGTCCGCAGGGAACCCTGTGGGCAGAAGAAGAAAAGCTGTGATTGCAGCAAAGATCTTCCTATCTGCTTGCAGGGATCTGATCTTCTGTGGGGAGAGAGGAGAGATCTGTGCTGCGATCGCAGTGCTCTAATGCCTGTGGGATGGGATCCTCACAGACAGCCTGCTGCTTGCTCCCCTTCCTCTACCACAGGCCCCGTGAAAAGTTGTATATAAGCATAAGATCTGTGTTTATACCAATGCTGAAGAAAGATGATCCAACTGACTGTGGAAATTATCGCACAATAGCTCTGATCCCACATGCCAGCAAGATTCTACTGAAGATTATTCAAGAGACTACAAGCATACCTGGAACAAGAACTACCTGAAGTGCAAGCAGGGTTCAGGAAAGGGCAAGGAACGAGAGACATCATCGTGGATGTGAGATGGATCCTTGAAAAGACTGAAGAATACCAAAAGGATATCTATTTGTTCTTTATCGACTACAGCAAGGCTTTTGACTGTTTAAACCATGAGAAATTCTGGGCTACATTAAGAAGCATGGGTATACCAGAACACCTGATCATTCTCTTGCACAGTCTGTACATTGATCAAGAAGCAACAGTTTGAACAGAACAAGGAGAAACAGAATGGTTTAAAAAAAGCAAAGGTGTACGACAAGGCTGCATACTTTTCTCCTACCTGTTTATATGCAGAACAAATCATCACAGAAGCAGGATTATATGAAGACAACAGAGGTGTGAAGATTGGTGGAAGACTCATCAACAACCTTCGCTATGCTGATGATACCACATTACTGGCTGAAAGTGAAGATGATCTGAAACATTTGCTTCTCACAATCAAAGAGTATAGTCTTAAAATGGGCCTGCACCTTAATGTAAAGACAAAGATCATGACAACTGGCAAAATCAATAAGTTCATCATCGAAGGAGAAGAAATTGAAATTGTGGACAACTTTAACCTAATTGGATCAACTATCAATAAAGAAGCAACAAGCAGTCAACAAGCCGTGGTATTTTCAATTAGAGTTACAAAATTAATCTCTGAGCAAAAATATTTTTTGTTGGAAGAGATTAATTTTGTAACTCTAATTGTGTGCTGGGTTAAGATTTCTTAAGAGTTAGTTATTTTTTGGTTTTTGATGGTATTTTCAATAACATCATATGGATGCGAAAGCTGGACAGTGAAAAGATAGGAAGAAAATTGATGCCTTTGAATTATGGTGCTGGTGGTGAATACTGCATATACCATGGACTGCCTGAAGAACAAACCAGTCAGTACTGGAGGAGATCAAACCTAAGCTTTCTTTAGAAGCTCAGATGACAAGACTTTGACTTTCATACGTTGGACACATCATGCGAAGAGAGAGATCATTAGAAAAAGCCATCATGCTTGGCAAGATAGAAGGTCAACGCAAAAGAGGAAGGTCAGCAATGAGATGGATGGATACAATAACAGCAGCTACCCGTACCAGTCTGTCAACAATGAGCCGCCTGACTGAAGACCGAACACAATTTAGGACAACTCCAGAGGGTCGCCATGAGTCGACACCGACTCTACGACACTTAACAACAACGCATACATACATACATCCTCTATCACAGAGCAAAGGGTTGGTGGGGCTATGGCTTTCCCCACCCACCCTTTTTGACGCCTGTGGCTTATATGCAGAACACTTTCACATTGAAGATAACTGTTCACAGCTACATACCTTGAAACAGTCTATCTCCAGGAACAAGCAGGAATGAGTCTTCACATATGGGTACGTCGGTACCGACGGAGTCTGCGCGGGAACGCTCTCCAGCGTCCAATCAGAACGCTTTTGGAAGCATCCCAACACGCCTGCATGCTGCCTTCCCGCCTTTCCCAACTGCTCCTCAGTTTTCGTTTTTCTGAGGAGCCAGCAGGACGTCCTCCTGTCACCGCAGAAAATTCTTCTTTTATTTTTTGGTTTTCTTGTGGTCGCGTCTGCCTTCCCCGACGCCACCGGTACCGCCGGTGTTTTTTTCTTTTTTCTTGTAAATTTTCCTTGTTAAGGAATACTTTTTTCCTTGTTAGTGCCTCACGTTTTTTTCGGCCTGCTAGGCCTACTCACTTTCCTTCATGGAACCGCCAGCCAGTATCCCTAAGAAATGTACAAACTGTGGCAGTACAAAATTAATTTTAGACACTCATAATTGGTGTCTATCCTGCTTGGGTCCTGACCACTATCCGCTGGAGTGTCCCTCCTGCAGCAGTATAGTCGGAAGAAGTCTTCAGCATCGAGTTCACTTCGATACGCGGTCCCCATTTAACTTCAGGGCACCGACCACCGTTTCTTCTTCAAAGGATCAGGTAACCCAAAAACAGTCTGTAAAGACTAGCCAGCCCTCGAGTGGTAGACATCATGCAGAGCATAGAGAAGCCTCTGGCCTTGCCCTCGAGGACTCACTGGCTTTAAAACCCCAGTGGGAGTCCTCGGCCTCCAAATCCTTAGTGGGGTATCAGGTTGTTCCTGAGGTTCACCCCTCTCCGAACATACCTGAGCCATGATCGGTGGTGGCATCCGCTTCGAGCGGTACCGATACCCCGGCATCGGCAATGGTGTTGGATGAAACATTCCTAACCAAAGATCGTAGTCTGGCGTCCTCGGCTACAGTCCGATCTTTCAGTATCGGTATCGATCCCGGTACCGGTACTGGTACCGACGCAGTACACTCCAGATATGCATCGATAGACTTGCTTCCCTTGATAGTTGCTGCAAATGCAGCACTTCCTAGTGGTTAAGCCACTGGTTCTGTTCACCACACAACCAGGGTTTCTCCTCCACTAGCAATCCTTCTAGCCTCAGTGCTAAACCCCAAATAGGTTATCAACATTTTTTGGAAACCCTATTATCTCAGACTGGTTGGTTAACTTCTATTCTTCGCCCCCTTGTCCTTGGCAGAATAGTTTAAGTGTCCCACTGGCTTTAAACAGCCATTTTTTTCTTCTAACCAACCTGCAGCATGCTCTCTGCAACTCTACACTATAGGCCCTTGCTAGAGAGCATTAGTATCTTGCCTAGCAGATAACCCCAGATGGTTAGGAGGGGTTCACCCAGTCATGTTCTCATGACTGGTAGGTGTTCCCTACCCTTACCATCTCATCTAAAATCTCTTTTGAGACATAAGACACAGGCCTTTCATCACGTGAAAACCTAAAGAATGGCCAATTCCCTGGCTTGGCCCATATCTCCTTTGGACTTCTCGCCAGAGATACTTTTCTTTCAGTGGCAGCTCAAGGATGCCTGATACCCATCTTGCCCTTATAGGCGGGTCACTATGGTATCTTATTCCAGTGGCGTCCTCTATCCATTCACCATACTGCAGTTCTGGAAAGATCTGGACTTGCTGCCTGCAGACTGAAGTTATCCTCTGCATTTTTCACGTAGGCCACCCTGGTTATTCAAGAGCTCGAATTCTTAAAGGAATCTAGACTCCTTCTTGTCAGGGAGACCATTCCTCTGACTCTTTCAGTCATAACCAGGGAGAGAAGATTATGCATCTATTCAAGCAGGTATCACCCTTCTTGCTATTAGATGACTCTTTCTCTCTCCCCATATTCCTAGGGGGATCTAGTTCTATAGGCATCTCTCCATCCACATACCTGGAGACATGTGTCTATATGCCTACAAATATATATATATATATGTGTGTATATATATATATGTGTGTGTGTATCTTCTGCCCATGTATCTCTCTCTCTCTCTATATATATATGCATATATACCCTATATGTGTATATATTTATGAATATATACACATATATATATAATCTGTTGAGATATATCTTTTAGGTAGATATGTATCCATATACTTATCTGTCTGTTTAAGTTCAGATATCCATATATTCCTATATGACCCTGACAGATGGGCACTACCCCTATCAATGCTGTACCAGCATGCTTAGGGTTCTACACATACAACCACTCCCTATGGTAATTAGCAAACCTTTTTCTTACCATAACCTTTCAGGGTTAGGTACCTCTGAAGCTCTCCATGTACTTTTTTTCTTTCCTAATTGACCCCATTTAGGAAAGACATTGCGGATCTTCAGTTAACCTAAAGCTGTAACGCTTCTTAAGTCTGTCCTTACTTTCTTATCAGATACAGGGGTCTTCCATACCCCTTCTCTCCTACATGGACTAATTCCATTGTCAGTCCAGATGGGTCAGACTCATTTTCCTTTTGGTCCTAGGATTGTACTGTTCTTGGGCCAAAAGAGCTTAAGCTTTGTCTAATAGTACCTTCTGCGTTTTCTGCTGAAGCCCTACATCATTATACTACCCCAGTTTCCCCTGGGGCTATTTCTCACCCTGAAGGGTTCTGACCTCCACTTGTTTTTTCTACAGTTATTACCTCTACTTCACAGTGAGGTACTCCTTGAGGATCTTCTACTGGCTCTTCTAACAGATCCATTTGAACCTCAATAGACTTTTTACAATGCCACCAAGGGAGGCCCATATTAGAATATTGCACTCAATATTTTACTACTAAATGTCCTCTATACAGGGTCTTCCTCTATAGAAGTCCTGTTCTAGTCCAGCTGTTCCACAGCACCTTTCTGTAATTCAACTCCTACCCTCCATCCCCAGGATGCCTGAGGTTCTGAGGAGTAGCATGGCTCATTCTAGATTCGCAACATGCTAGGACTCCCTCCGGGCATCTTAGCTTGGGAGTCCCCATATGTGAAGACTCATTCCTGCTTGTTCCTGGAGATAGCACAGTTACTTACCTGTAACAGGTGATTTCTGGGAACAGCAGGAATAAGTCTTCACAACCCACCCACCTCCCCTAGGAGTTGCATTTCTCTATCTCTATCTTTCTCTTTCTTGCTCTCTCTCTCTTTGCCTCAGCTTTAAAACTTAACTGAGGAGAGGCAGTTGGGAAAGGTGGGAGGCAGCACGCAGGCGTGTTGGGATGCTTCCAAAAGCGTTCTGATTGGACGCTGGGGAGCGTTCCCGCGCAGACTCCGTCAGTACCGACGTACCCATATGTGAAGACTTATTCCTTCTGTTCCCAGAGATCACCTGTTACAGGTAAGTAACTGTGCTTTCCCTAACACCCAAAATGTTTCAGTCACCTTGAACCAGGGTAAGAGATATTGGTGCTCCTGCTGGTTACATATACCTTATTAGCAGGGGCGGCCCAAGGGGGGTGCGGGGCCTCATTTGCATAAGGGGCCTCATTTGCATAAATATTTGCATAATGTTACCATACACTAACTTTTAGTAAACATGCCTCTTAATGAGTGTATGAATAAAGAAAGACTAAAAGACTTCTACATTACTATAATCCAGTGCCAACCGCCAGACACATTAGGAACTACTACAAACACTGCCCATTTAGAACCCATAGCAAACCCGCCGTATCCTAACAGCACTACCAGGACTCATAAAGCACCATACCCTAACTATCAAAAGGAAACGCTGCAAATATTAAACCAATACATTTCAGAGAACAACAATACATGACCTACTGGGGAAAGAGAACAAGTGGCAATGTCAAATAGGAATTACATAAACAGAATACCTCAGCTCAGTTACACATGCAGAGCATAGACCATCACCAAACAAGGAATCACAATTTAGAAACAGGAAGACAATAATTAAACTGGGAATCCCAAAAGCCAAACTTGGAATGTACAACACTGTAGAAATAAAACTATACATTAATTTGCTCTTGTACTAAACAAAGCGCAGACGTTAATGATGCACATTTCCCAGAGCTGACATATTCCAATTAATAAATTCAAAATAAAGAGATATTTTTCTACCTTTTGTGCATTTTTTTTTAGCTGCAATTGCTCCAGCCACTTTCTTCTGGTTTCTTCGTGTCTTCCGCTAACTCTTCATCGTCTGCTGTCCATTTGTCTTCTTCTCTCTTCTAGTTTTTTCCATTCTCTCTCTACATCTGCTTTAACATACTAATCTTTCTCCTTTTGCTCTTTCCTCATTCCTATTTCATCCACTCAAATTTTACCCCTCCATCCTCAATCCCCACTTACTCTCCCAATATCCGGACAATTGTAGATTTGTCTTCCCTCCCACACAAAATATTTTTTCCCTCTCCATTTCACTCTCCCAGCTCCATCCCATTCTAATCCTCCCCCAACATCAGCTCCATTCTAGTTCCAGTCCCACCCAGCATCCGCTCCCTTCTAGTCCCCGCATCAGCCCATTTCCAGTCCTAGCTCCCCCATCTATTTGCAGTCCCATCCGAGTCCCTCCATCAGCTCATTTCCAATCCCAGCCCCCCATGAGCCCATTTCTAGTCCTTTCCTAGCCCCACCATCAGCCCATGTCAAATCCTAGCTCCCCTCCACTCAGCCCATTTCCAATCCAAGCCCCCCATGAGCCTACTTCCAGTTCTAGCCCTTTCATGAGTCCATTTCAATCCAAACCCCCACCACAGCCCATTTCCAATCTTAGCACCCCCCCAACAGCCAATTTCCAGTCCTATTCTAGCCCCTCCATCAGCCCATTTCCTGTCCTAGCCCCCCCTCACCCATTTCCAGTCCTAGCTCCCTCCCCCTCACAACCCATTTCCATTCCAAGCCCCCGTCCCCATCAGCTATTTGCAGTTCAAGCCCTCCTTCCACTCAGCCCATTTCCAGTCCTAGCCTCCTCATAGCCCATTACTAGTCCTAACCCCCCATCAGCCCATTACGTCCTAACCCCCCATCACCCTATTTCCAGTCCTAGCCCCCCCATCAGCCTATTTCCAGTCTTAACCCCCCCATAGCCAATTACCAGTCCTACCCCCCATCAGCCCATTTCCAATCTTAGCCCCCCCATCACCCTATTTCCAGTCCTAGCCCCCCCATCAGCCTATTTCCAGTCTTAGCCCCCCCCATAGCCAATTACCAGTCTTAGCCCCCCCCATAGCCAATTACCAGTCCGACCCCCCATCAGCCCATTTCCAGTCTTAGCCCCCCCATAGCCCATTACCAGTCCTACCCCCATCACCCTATTTCCAGTCCTAGCCCCCCCATCAGCCTATTTCCAGTCTTAGCCCCCCCATAGCCAATTACCAGTCCTAGCCCCCCCATAGCCCATTACCAGTCCTACCCCCCCATCAGCCCATTTCCAGTCCTAACTCCCCCACCACCACCACCCCACTTCCAGCCTTAGCCCCCTCCCCATAGCCCATTACCAGTCCTAACCCCCCCATCAGCACTCTTAGCCCCCCCATAGCCCATTACCAGTCCTAACCCTCCATCAGCCACTTCCAGTCTTAGCCTCCCCCCCATGGCCCATTACCAGTCCTAACTCCCCCCATGGCCCATTACCAGTCCAACCACCCCCCCCATCGGCCCACTTCCGGTCTTAGCCCCCCCCCCCATGGCCCATTACCTGTCCTAACCCCCCCCATGGCCCATTACCAGTCCTAACCACCACCCCCCATCAGCCCACTTCCAGTTTAGCCTCCCCCCTCCCATAGCCCATTACCAGTCCTAAACCCCCTTTCCCCCTATCATCCCAAATTAAAACAAAAAAAACAAACAAACCGGCTGCTTCTGCCGCGGCAGCATCAAGAGCTCTGCCGCGGGGCCCCCCCCCTCCCCCTCCCCTCCCCTCCCCTCCCCCTCCCCCTCCCCTCCCCCTCCCCTGCAGAGCCTCCCTGCATCATCAGCTGTCTTCAAGTCCCAAAACGCGGGCTTCTTTCAGAGCCGCGAGAGTTTCCTTTCTCGCGGCTCTGTTAATCCCGCCGAGGGTGATGGGAAATCCCATCAGCCCCGGCGGGATTAACAGAGCCGTGAGAAAGGAAACTCTCGCGGCTCTGAAAGAAGCCCGCGTTTTGGGACTTGAAGAAATCTGATGATGCAGGGAGGCTCTGCCGGGCAGGGGGGGGGGGGGGGGGCCGCGGCAGAGGACTTGATGCTGCCGCTGCAGAAGCAGCTGGTTTGTTGTTGTTTTTTAAAAACTTGGGATGCTGAAGAATGTTTTTTGCGCGGGGCCCCCTGAAACGCGGGGCCCTGTGCAAAAAACATTCTTGCTCAATGGACGGGCAGGCCCTGCTTATTAGCATACTATTTTAATATGCAAGTACATTTGCATATTATTTAAATACGCTTGGCGCTGTTGTGTGCGCCTACTTTTCTTTTGCGCATCAATTTCCTTCCTGCAGGTGTGGCCGAACTTGTGCACATAAGTTGTGTTATCTGCGCGCAAAGGACCCGTTAGTCCTTCTGCATCGGCCCGAGAGTCCTGATTTGCCAAGGCTGAACCAGAACTATTTCGTAATAGACTCCGCACGCGAGGGAAAACGCTCGCGTTTGCAAGCCTGCAGCGCCAAATTGAAAGGGCGGGAGAGGCTGCGGTCACGTGGACGGACGCGGACGTTTTCCTGCGAATGTGTAACCTTGGCAACGAGATTGTGTTTGACGGCGGAGAGCTAGGAGGAATGTCTCACTCTAGCACGCTATGCTGGTTTGCGTTTTAAAATCCTAAACCTATTTCGTTTTGCCTTGTATTTCTCTATTGCCGTTTTTAACGTGCAGTGTATAATTGCTCGGAAGAGGAAGTCTTTTTTTTTTTTAATTGCACTTTCATCGTGCTTCTGTATCCGTTGAGGTAAGTTCGGGACGTGAAACATACCAACTTCGTTTTGGAGCAACCGGTTTCCATTAAAAGTGAGTGAAATCATTCAGGTCATTATATGTTAGGGCAGTAAGACCGAGCACGTTTATTCTGTGTTGATATTTAAGAAACAACGCGGAATGTTTGTTTCAGCGCAAAAGTTATTCTCTTTCTCGTTGCAACCTAGTGTGACTGCAAGTCTTTTTGTGTTACTCTTTTCATCCTACAGCCATAGAAAAAACGATTGCGAAACGTCGCTACAATATTTAAAGTCCTAATTGAGGTTAATTTTGTGCCCGTGTTCCAATAGCGAGTAGTGCTGAGGCAGGTGTTGTTAATTATCCGCTCTGTCTAAATATTTTATCAGTTTAGGTTTTTTTACCTTTAAAAATACTCAATGCCCTCATTTGTAAATGTGAAAAAAAAATACAAACATAGGATGTTTTACATTCTGGTTATAAGGGAATGGAAATTAGAAATAATGTTATATCTTCCTATAGAAATAAAGATTAATATATAAAAACAAACCAAAGTGATTAGCTTTTTACATTCTTAAAGTCAATGTAGGGATCTGGATGGCTGATCTTTTCTGATAACGCCTTCTGACCTTTTAGGCTTTTATTTATGAAAGCTGTTAGTCTGATCTGATCAAGTGTACTAGTGCAATTTAGTAGTTTGCTTATTTATTTATTTGAAAGACTTATATACCACTTTTCCAAAGATCAGGGCTGTTTACATTAAACATAACAGAACTTTCCTAATAACAATCCCGTTTGGTCAGGAGAGGGCGGTGGTACCAGCGAACAGAACTTTCCTAATAACAATCCCGTTTGGTCAGGAGAGGGCGGTGGTACCAGCGCACACCTGGGAGGGAACAGGTCCCTTCTCTTCTTTCGGGCTGCAGCGTTTGTTTCCTTCGGTGGTGAGCGGCAGGAGAACCAGCAGTGGGGCTCTTCGTTGGCATACGTCACGTCAGCGCGAGGCAGCAGCTGCAGGGGTATTTCCCTGAAAGTCCATATCAAGCATGTCACAGGCCTGTCTTTTTCTTCATGCTGGGGAAGCCCGTGGCTGCAGCCTTCGCAGTGGTTGGGTCTCCCTCCTTGGGCTGTGCCGTCCTTGCAAATCCGCAGATCAGGTGGCCAATGAGTCTTTCCTCCCCCTCATCCCTGGAGGGAGGAGCAGAGGAGGCGCTCGCAGAGGGCTCTGATCGCATAGTGGGACAGGCCGCGAAGATTCCCGTGCTTCTGTCCTCAGCACCATTGCTGTCTGCAAATTCACGCACGGTGTGTGTAGTGCCGGGAAGCAGGAAATAGCGCCTGAGGGCTCATTTTTAGGCCCTATGAGGGCGGCCTGGGCTTTGAGTCCCCTTTCACTCCGGGTTTTGTTCTTTTGATGCGTCAAGCTTTCCTTATGAAACACGGCCGTGGAGGCTTCTCAGGGAGTATGCCATGCACGCGCGGCCCACCTCAGGGGATCAGATTTCCCCCAGGGAGAGGCCATTGACTCTAGGTGGGGACCTCCGTGCACGAGCCAATGAGGAGCGGGTGTCTGTTCACTCAGGTGTTTTGGAAGACCCCCTGGAAGGCCCCTCCAGTATAGCTTGAGGGGAGGAGGCTGGCGGCCTCAAAGAAGGAGATCCGGTGGGAGGAGATGACCCGAGGGTGGTCTGTCTTCTGCCGGGAGGAGCTGGACCTCCTCATGAAACACTCCTTGGCTGCGCTCAGCTTGTCCCTGGAGCCTCAGTCTTCGGACCCTCCCTTGGAGGATCCGCTCCTGCAAGGTTTTCGGGTATCAGAAAAGGCCTTTCCAATCCACAGGGTCATCAAACAGATAATTGAATCGGAGTGGCAGGTGCCGAGGCTGGATTGCGTGGCGGGGACGAGCTATGGCCCATCTCTACCCAGTTCAGGATCAGGAAAGGGAGCTTCTAAGTTTGTCCAAGATGGACACGTTGGTGTCACTGTTCCCTCTAAGCTGTGCGCGTGTGCGTGCGCACACACCTCGCCGAGCGAGCACACATACTTTACAACAGAGCGCACAAAAATTACGGCTCTGATTCTGATAGAAAACAACACAGATGTCTTAAAATTTAAAAGTTATGATTGTAATTACTAGAAATTTCCCGTGTCATTTAGTAATCGTCTATTTTCATTTAATTTGATTAAAATCAATGTGGTGTACATACTGTATTCTGACGTGTAGTCAAATTTTAAAGTATATAACTCCGAGTGTCGTTATGTGGCGCACAAAAATTTAACCTTCCTTCAAAAGCTGCACACAGCTGATATTTTATGCGCACACAGCCTACAGAAAATTAGAGGGAACATTGGTTGGTGTCCGTTGTCACAAAAAAAGACTACGATTCCCATGGAAGGAGGGGTGTCCTTAAAGGACCCTCAGAATAAGAAGCTGAAAGTCGTCCTGAGATGCGCCTTTGAGGTTAACGTTCTGACTCTGAAGGCGGCAGTCTGTGTGGCTTACATCGCCAGGGCTTGTCTCAGGTGGGCACAGGTCCTTCTGGACCTGATGGAGACCAGAACCTCGTAGCTCCAGGAGGTGGCTTGTCTGGAGGTCCAACCAGAAAGCACTATATCACGTGTAGCAAGCAAGGAAACCAAGTCTGTGCGTGGTAGGTAAGAGAACTTTATTTAGGGCAATTGTCACCTGGGGTATTATGAGTTACTCCCACCAGGGGAAACTAAGAGCCAAACCCGACACAGCTGTGTTTTGGCTATGCCTTCTTCAGGGGTTCTTTGGTGTGCTAAAACCATAAATATGGGGCACTTCCACTTTCAAGCCTTGCCCTTCAGACTGGCATCGGCGCTGTGCACGTTCACCAAAATTATGGTGGTTGTGGCTGCAGTGCTTCGGCAGGAAGGGTCTTAGTGCACCCCTACCTGGATGATTGTCTCACCCGGGTTAAGTTGCTGCAGAAGGGCCACTGGTCGCATCCTTGGATTACTGCAGGAACTTGGTTGGGTGGTCAACAGGGTGACGAGTCAGCTCAAACTGGTCCAGGAGATCGTGTACCTCTGTGTGAGAAAGGAAGGACTGGCGGGATATTCTGCATTGAAAGGCTGTGACTGCCTCACCCTTGGAACCCTTCCTCCAACTTTGTGGGCCGTACCAGGTAATGACATTGGACATCTCAACATTTCCCCGGTCAAGACTGAAGTACGGCCGGGAGCGCCATTGCCTTATGTACATCAGTATCCTCTACCTGCTGCTTCAGTGGCTGGAATATGGCCAGTAATTGAAAACCTGCTAGCCCAGGCTGTGTTAGTACCAACTTCTTCTCCCTGCAATACTCCTATTTTACCTGCACTAAAGGCCGATGGTAAGTCTTACAGATTTGTGCAAGATTTGCGAGCCATCAATTGCATTGTCCTACCAGCTTTTCCCCTCGTACCCAACCCTCATGACATTTGGACTCGTATACCCTGTGGCTCCACCCATTTTTTGGTCATAGATTTAAGCTCTGCCTTTTATTCTATACCGATAGGGACGGAGTCGAGATATTTACTTGCCTTCTCGTATGAGGGGCGTCAGTACACTTGGACTACCCTTTCTCAAGGATACACCGAGAGTCCTGCTTATTTTTCACAGGCCCTTAAGGTTGCTTTACAGGACTTGGCATTAGACAAATCTACCTTGATACAGTATGTTGATGATTTACTTATTTGTTCCCCTTGTTATGATGCTTGTGTTGGTGATACTATGTTAACTCTTGTACATATCTCTCATTTGGGATAGACTGATTAACTTTCAAAGTTGCAATTTTCCCTTCCACAAGTAGTATTTCTTGGTGTTTGTCTCTCCTCAGCTGGCCGCTTTATTACGGCCCAGCGAATTGGTCCTATTATGTCTATGCCTTTCCCTGCTACTGTTCCTTATATACGTCGCTTTTTAGGTCTTTTAGTATTTTGCCGCCAGTGAATCCCTGACTTTGCTGAGCTTGCTGCTCCACTGTATGCCCTTCTTGGCCGTAAGGCTCCGGAGGGTATTATGGTTCCTACTGAAGCACAGCATAATGCTTTCCACTCCCTGCACCAAGCCCTACTGACTACACTCTGTCTTTCTTTCCCTGACTATGCTTTGCCCTTCTGTCTCTATGTGGCTACTTCCACCAGTGCTGCTGTCTGTGTTTTGGCACAGCGTTTTCCTACTGGACTAAAGCCCTTGGGCTATTTTTCCCAAACTTTCAATCCTGTCGTCTCTGGCATGCCTCCTTGCTTTCAATCTTTGGCCGCAGTAGTTTTTGCTATACAAACTACAGATTTTCTTGTTCTCCAGCATGAATTGCATGTATAATACTTCCCATTCAGTTGCTCGTCTTTTACATTTAGCCAAAACTCAGCCTCTCTCCAGCTCTCGTTTTATTGCTGTTTGATTTAGCTATTTCCCATGCACATGTCACTTTACATGAAGTTTCACTTTTACAACCTGCTCAAATCCTGGCTTCTTGATCCCCTTTTACACCTTTCTGATCCCGATGGAACTCATGATTGTCTTTCCTCCGTAATGGCCTATTCAAAGGCTAGGCCTGATCTCTCCTCTGTCTTTGTCCAGTCCTGACTGGATTCTGTTTACTGATGGCTCTGCTTTTCGCAATGAACAAGGGTATTTACTTGTTGGCTATGCTGTTACCACTGTTAATTCTGTAATAGTCAGGAGCTTTGCCATTTGGTAGTGCCCAGTTGGCTGAAGTGTTTGCCCTCATTCGGGCCCTGGAAATGTCTGCGCACTTGGTTGTAAATATCCATACTGATAGCGCTTATGCACTCGGGGGTTCTTTGGGATTTTGGTAATATTTGGGCTCAACAGGAATTTTTGACAGCTGCTCATAAGCCTATTAAGCATGCCCGCTACATTGAACGTTGGCTTTCTGTAGTGCCTAAACTAGCTCATGTGGCTGTGTTAAAATGTAAAGGACATGATCTTACTGGTTCCGTAGTGTCGCAAGGCAATCAGTTTGTGGACCAAGCTGCTAAAGCTGCAGCGGCGGGGCCTGCGGTTCCATCACATCTGCTATTAACTCTTCATTCGCCTGCAGCCTCCACTTCTGCCTCATTATCATTGGACTTCATGCGTTCCCATCAGGATTCTGCGGACTTCACCGAAAGGAGGATTGGTTGTCTTGGAGAGCATCGCCTGATGCTTATGAAGCAGGGTGCTCAGGCATCGCGACCACCTCTAGACGTGGAGCCCGGAGATTGGGTGCTCATCAAGGATCCGGCGCCGAAGTCTGCTCTGGCAGCGAGGTTCCTGGGACCATTCCAAGTGTTGGTGGTGGTATATTCTGCATTGAAAGTGAAAGGACGGAAGACTTGGATAAATTTGGACCAGTGCAAGAAAGCACCGCAACCTGGATAAGACGACTTTCCTGTGCACAGCCCAAGCCAGAACCAGAGGAATTTGAGATTGAACTGGAATCACTTCCCCCCCCGATTTCAACGCCGCTCAACCAAGAAAGTGGGTGTGAAGTTATTGGACAGTTACAACCCACCTCGGACTTGTACTAACTACTACTACTACTAAACATTTATAAAGCGCTACCAGGCGCACGCAGCGCTGTACAATGAAAACACAAAAAGACAGTCCCTGCTCAAAAGAGCTTACAATCTAAAAAGACAAAGCCAGAAAAGGAGTAAAAAAAAGATAAGAACAAGGGCAAAGAGACGAGAGCAGGAGAGACAGGACAAAGGAAAGAGGTAAGAACAAGTGTAAGAGGAAGAAAGAAAGGTGAAATAAGAGGGGAAGGAAGGAGAGCAGCAAAATCAAGAGCCAAAGGCAGAGGTGAAAAGATGAGCTTTTAACTTGAGTTTGAAGAGGGGCAAAGAAGATGCCTGACGTATAGACAAACAAAGTTTATTCCAAGCGTAGGGAGCAGCAAGGTAAAAAGAGCGGAATCTGGAGTTGGCAATAGAGGAGAAGGGCATAGCAAGAAGCAACTGGGAAGAACGGAGTACACGAGGAGGGAAATAGGTACTGAGGAGCCACAGAGTGAATGCACTTATAGGTCAGAAGGAGAAGCTTAAAGTGAATACAGAAATGGATAGGGAGCCAGTGAAGAGATCTGAGGAGAGGAGTGATGTGGGAAAAACGAGGCTGACGGAAAATCAAACAGGCAGCGGAGTGCTGAATAGACTGAAGAGGGAAGAGATGAGATTGAGGGAGACCAGCAAGAAGGAGGTTACAATAATCAAGGCGGGAGGTGATTAGGGAATGGATGAGGCTTTTAGTAGTGAGCTCAGAGAGAAAGGGGTAGATTTTGCCAATGTTGAAGAGAAAGAAGCGACAGGTCTTAGTGATGAGTTGGATATGAGAGGAGAGAGAGAGTGAAGAGTCAAAAGTAACACCCAAATTGCGAGCAGATGAAACAGGTTGGAGAACAGAGCCATCAACAGAGACTGAAAAAGAAGGAGAAAGGGAAATTTTTAGGAGAAAAAAACGAGAAGTTCAGTCTTGGCCATGTTCAATTTCAGGCGACGATGGCACATCCAGACAGCAATGGCAGAGACAGCAAGAGATCCGGGACTGGAAAGCAGAAGAAAGATCAGGAGTAGAGAGATAGATTTGGGAGTAGTCAGCATAGAAATGGTACTGAAAACCATGAGAGGAAATAAGCGCACCAAGGGATTGGGTATAGAGAGAAAAAAGAAGGGGACCCAAGACAGAACCCTGGGGGACACCAACTGAGAGTGGGGTAACAGAGGAAGAGGAGCCACCAGAACATACACTAAAGGAGCGATCGGAGAGAGATGAGGAGAACCAGGAGAGAACAGAGTCCCTAAAGCCAAGCGAGGACAAAGTGTCAAGGAGAAGATCATGGTCAACAGTGTCAAAGGCAGCAGAAAGGTCCAAGGAGGATAAGGACAGAGTAAAGGCCTTTAGATTTAGCCAGGAACAAGTCACTGGAAACTTTGACAAGAGCAGTTTCAGTAGAGTGCAAAGGACGAAAACCGGATTGTAAGGGATCGAGAAGAGCATGGGAAGAGAGGACGTCATGACAACGGCGGTAAACTGCACATTCGAGCAGTTTAGAAATGAAAGGAAGGAGAGAGATGGGGCGATTAATTAGAAGGACAAGAGGGATCAAGTGAAGGTTTCTTAAGGAGAGGCGTGACCACAGCATGTTTAAAGTCAGCCGGGACAGTAGCAGTGGAGAGCGAAAGATTGAGAATATGAGAAATAGAGGGGACAACGGTAGAGGAAATAAATGAAAGGAGACAGGATCCTCACAGCATTGGCTCATTATGTATGCTTTCAGTGGCATTGGCACTGTTTTTGTGTTTGTTAATCTGGTGTGTGGGATTTCTCTCCCAAGAGTAGGGGGTGTGGAGGCTTTGATGAAAAAGATATTAGGGATAGGTACACCAGGGCTAGGGCTTATTCAAAAGGCAATAGGAGAATTGATTGTAGCCCTGGCCCCAGCCCCTATGCCCTCGTTGGTTCATGATCATACTGTTCCTGTGTATGATCCGCATGCTCCTTGGGAGAAACATGGCGTTTTTTATAATGTGTTTCATTCTCACATTTATTCCTTAGTTCAGCGCTTCAACATTTCCAATTGCGCTGTGTGCTTACCTCACCCAGCAGCTATGCAGTTTGGATTTTTGCCCCGACCTCGACCCATTTCCCTGCAAGAATTAAAGGAGTTGTCTGTGAATGAAACCTTATTTAATCTTGCTGTAACCTGGCCAGAAGAGGTGACCCCTGCTCTAAGAATTATCAGTCCTCAGCCAATTACCAACCCCCCTATTTGTTTTCAGCGGGAGGGGACTTACCCTGTGGGAGAAACCCCTCTATCTAATTGTCAGACCATTATGACTAACAATCATGTGTATTTGGTGATGGACAATCCCACAATGAGTTTTGTACGAGCCCTTTCTAATCTGAGGGTTGTTAATGCTTTCACTGGTCCTAAAACTCGTCTTGACCAGTATGGATTACAGTATTATGACCGGGATGGGCTACCAGTATATGGAAAATATAGATTGGAGAAAAACAAAAATGGTTCAGGATATGGCTATGATGATAAATATGTATATCCCTATTTAGGATACTGTCACCTGTGATTAAGGAATATTTGACCTGGGACTGAAGTTCTGCTTACAGAACATAAAGATTATAAAATTTGGCCTGATGGACTCTTTGCATTGGTGGGCCGTTACTTTGTGTGTGGAACCCTAGCTTATGTTCGGTTGCATGCTGATTGGTCCGGCAACTGCTACGTAGCTACCTTTTTGACCTGCCATGGAAATTTGTCCCTTATGAGTCTTTGCTTGGGGTGTCCCCTAGCCGTCATCGCAGAGCTGCGGATGATCACAGTGCAGATATAAGTGCAGCTCGTAAGCTGCTAGATATTACTATGCTTACCCCAAAATAAGTAAACACCTTTACTGGAACAGTTTGGATTAGTACTTTTGGTTCCATATGTCCTACAGAACGTTATGGTGAACAAATATTGTGAATATATGCCCTGATAGAAGTAACAGCTCAGGATTTGACTGATGCCCTCACAGTCATGCAAGGTACTGTTGACAAGCTAACCGCTTACTCCACCCAAAACTGTATGACCCTGGATTATTTATTAGCCAAGGAAGGCGGAGTATGTGGCGTTGTCCAGGAGCACTGCTGTACATTCATTACCAGCCAGCGAAAGGTGGTAACTAATATCCTAGATCAGGTAAGAAAGGAAACTCATTTTTCCAAAGATAATATTGAAGGTACTTCTGATTCCGTATGGCCCTGGTTTGAAAATATGTGGGGTGGCCTGTCAGGTCCCTTAAAGGCCTTACTGACGGACCTTTTCGGCTTCCTAGTAGCCCTCCTGCTTCTAGGGATAGGCCTTGCCTGTTTTATGAAATGTTGTACTTCGTATATGGCTAAGACCACTAACACTATTGCAGTCCTTAGGCTACGACATGTTCCCAGTTCTGGGGATTTACTCCGAGAATTGCCTTTTGATGTAGAATGTGGTTTTGAGCAGAACCAAAGGGAGGACTGTGAGAAAGGAAGTCCTGGTCAAGGCCCCCGAACAAGGTTAGAGACTACAGCAGAGACTGAGCTTTTGTGTGATAAGGTAACTTACACTAGTATAGATCATCCTGTCTATGGCGATCTTGATATGGATAGTGATGACCCTATTTATGGTACTCTTGATATAGATACAGACAGTAATGAAGGCACAGATAATGACAGAGAAACAGGGCTGTGAAGGTGGCTATAGCCATATACCTCTAACCAGGTAGAAATATATGCTTATTGTAATGCCAGGCTGAATTGCAAGACATACATTTTTAAATAGAAGCTTCTGTCCCTGCAAAAACTGCTGACAGTTATTGCAAAAGAGATTAACTAACAAATTGTGTACACAGCTACTATTACCAAAGGTTAGCTTCTGCAAATTTTGGGGACTTTCTGTGTTACAGACAGTCCCTCCGCCCTTTTTGTGGTAAATTATGGGTCAAATTTTAGATAACAGCTAATGTCAGCACTATTGCATGAACTTTCCGAGATTCAGAGACCTTAGGTCAACATGTAACTGGAAAGCAAATAAAAGCTTGAGAAATCAGCAGAATTTAGAAAGAAATTATAAGTGTAACTAATCTACTCTTGTTTGATGAAAGAATTGTAGCGACACCTGCCGTCACTTGGTGATTATGGCTATAAAACTTCCGCTTTTATATGACTTTTGCAAAGCATCATCAGAAAAAATGATCCTGTAAGCAGATTTTATTCCAAACCTGTAATTTTGTAACATGATTATCATCCGATGTTAATTAAAATTTAACTATGTCAGCCGAAAATTCTTAATAAAAGGAAGATCTCTAGCAGAAGATTTTCGAAGGTGGTCGTAGGAGGAGTCCTGATTTGGACCCCCTGATGATCTTCCTCTAGAGCTCTAGACCTTAATATAATTGGTTTTCTGTGTGTGTGTCTTGTTTTTTATCCTTCCTGTTAGAAGGGCCAGGTAAGCCTAAGAATCCAGGTAAAGGAGGGCCTGTCCCAAGAAGGGCACAACACTGGGGGCCCACTTCGATACGTGGACAGGCATGGTCTTTCTGCTGGACGATCGCATCTGCAAATTACAGGGTATGATTTCTTGTGGTACAGGGCTCCTTCAGTGTGGTCCTACCTCCAGGTCCTGGGGACATAAGAACATAAGATATGCCATACTGGGTCAGACCAAAGTCCATCAAGCCCAGTATCCTGTTTCCAACAGTGGCCAATCTAGGTCATACATACCTAGCAGTTTCCCCAAAAGACACAGGTTCCACAATGCTTGTATTGGGTCAAGCATTGATATCCTGGGTCCCTTTTTAATAATGGCTTATGGACCTTTCCTCCAGGAACTTGTCCAAACCTTTTTTAAACCCAGCTATACTAACAGCTCTTACTACATCCTCCGGTAACAAATTCCAGAGTTTGATTACACGTTGAGTGAAACAATATTTTCTTTTATTAGTCGTGGAGGGGCGTGCTTGTTATAGTAGATTCCACCACTTCAGCAATGTGCCTGACTGACTGACTTTGAAGTGCACCATGGGAAAGGTAGTCCAGTCAGGTTACACTTGACCTTTAGGCAGAAAACACTCTTTTGTAGTTGGGTCGAGAGTTAAGGCATTGACAGAATTTATTTATGAGGTAAACGCAAATAAGGTTCACAAATTGTCACCTATTGGATTTCTTCTCCAGGATTATATTTCGTACAACAGAATGTCACTGAACTTAAACACAAACAGCTTGTAACGTCCTTCAATGTAAAGTAGAAAGTCTTTTCCACAGCCGCTGCTAGCAAACGTGCATAGCAGTGCTGTTCAAAACAAAACCAAAGATATCAGCTTCAGATAAAACAGCTCTCTTTTCTCTCCAAAAGATCTTCTTAAATTCACCGTGAGTACGGCATAAGCTCTGCACTGCACTGACTTCAGCTGGTTAATGAGCAAACAATTAAACAGAAGCACACATTCTCAGCACAAGTATTTTCCTTTTCATAGAACCTTTTCACTTCACACAGAGGCTTTCTAGGATACTGGATTCAGGAAGGTTCCCTTATGATGTATTTCCTCTCAGGACTTCTTTGTGCTTAGCAGTTTGGCATAAAGAACAGTCCATGTAAGAATCATCCTCTTCCAGAACTAATTCCTGTTCTACTTCTGGCTCAGAGGGCTTAGGTGACTGCCTCCCATCAGGGCAAGCGCTGTCTCCAGCAAATCTGTAATGCTCCCAATCAGACAGGCTTCCAAAACTCATACCTGGGTCAAGGCTTTGGTGAGTTGTTCATCCCTCATATTCTGGCCAGCATGTATCTGAGCTCCAGCACGGGCTCTTGGTTCTCAGGGCTTCAGCTCCATTTTTCCTCCAGTAGGCATTCCTACTCCTTCTCCTCTCTTCTCCTGAATATTCTGTCCTAGTTTTAAATCTCCCAGGCTCTAACCCTGCCCTTTCTCCTTTCAGGTGTTGCAAATCAGTCTGCCTCTTGGCAGCTGAATAATTGGGGAAAGTCAGTGACGTAAGGGCTCCTTATCCTGAGCTTGCTTTCCCCCCTCCTTCTCACCACTAGGGACAATCTGGTTTCTCGGTACAACTGGGGTTTTGTATCTCTGACCTTGTAATACAGGTCCTTTTGATAAGGGTAAATTCCCCCTCTTTATCCTTGTTTCCCGGGCCCTGATAAGCTTCCTTATCACAAGCTTCATTGCATGTCCCCTAGTCTTTCTATATTCTGATAACGTAAACAATCGATCTACGTTTACCCGTTCCATGTTCTACATTTACCCGTTCCACTCCGTTCATTAATTTATAGACTTCTATCATATCTCCCCTCAGCCGTCTCTTTTCCAGGTTAAAGAGCCCTAACCTTTTTAGCCTGTCTTCATAGGGGTATCCTTCCATCCCCTTTACCATTTTGGTGGCTCTTCTCTGAACCTTTTCTAATAACGCTATATCCTTTTTAAGATACGGTGACCAGAATTGCACACAATATTCAAGGTGTGGTCTCACCATGGAACTATATAGAGGCATTATAATATCCTTTGTTTTATTTTCCATTCCTTTCCTTATGATGCCTAGCATTCTATTTGCTCTCTTGGCCGCCGCTACACACTGGGCCGAGGGTTTTAACATGTTATCCACAATGACGCCTAAATCTTTTTCCTGAGTGGTGGTTCCTAATGTGGAACCTTGCATCATGTAACCATAGTTTGGGTTGTTCTTCCCTAGGTGCCTAACTTTGCACTTGTCCACATTAAATTTCATCTGCCATTTTGATGCCCAGTCTTCCAATTTATCAAGATCCTCTTGCACTTTTCCACAATCCTGTTGGGTTTTAACAACTTTAAATAGTTTTGTGTCATCTACAGATTTGATAACCTCACTCGTTATTCCCTTTTCCAGGTCATTTATGAATATGTCAAAAAGCAGCGGACCCAGCACAGATCCCTGGGGTACACCACTATTCACCTTTCTCCATTGGGAAAATTGGCCATTTAGCCCTACCCTCTGCTTTCTATCTTTTAACCAGTTCCTGATCCACAGTAGTATACTGCCTCCTATCCCATGACTCTTTAGTTTTGCCAAAAGTCTCTGATGAGGGATCTTGTCAAAGGCTTTCTGAAAGTCCAAATACACTATATCAACCGACTCACCTTTGTCTACCTGTTTATTCACACCTTCAAAAGAACATAACAGATTAGTAAGACAAGATCTTCCTTGTCTAAAGCCATGTTGGCTGTCTCCCATTAAGCCATGACTATCTACATGTTCAGAAATTTTGTTCTTTAAGATGGTTTCTACCATTTTTCCCATTACTGATGTCAAGCTCACCGGTCTGTAGTTTCCCGGATCACCCCTGGAACCCTTTTTAAAAATTGGCGTTACGTTCGCCATCCTCCAATCTTCAGGTATTAGAGATGATTTTAATGATAGTTCACAGATTACTAATAGCAGGTCTGCAATCTCATATTTCAGTTCTTTCAACACCCTTGAGTGTATATCATCCAGCCCAGGTGATTTGCTACTCTTCAGTTTATCTACTACTACTACTATTCAGCACTTGTAAAGCGCCACGCACGCAGCACTGCACAGCTAACCTACAAGAGGTAGCCAACCTACAAGAGACAGTTCCTGCCCGTCAAAGTCATGCTCATCGGAGCTTACAATCTAGTTAGAAGAGTAGATTAGTTAAAACAGTATAGAGCATTAGTCAGTTCTGCGCAGGGTACGGTGTGGTATAGTTTGGTCAGTAGTTTGGTAATAAACGATAACGGGGGTTAGGGTAGGATGAGGAAGGAGTCAGGATCTGAATGCAATGGTGAAGAGGTGGGTCTTCAACCTGGATTTGAAGAGGGTCTAATAGTTGTTATACATCTTCCCGATGTATCGATATTTCCTTCAGTTCTTCCGCACCTTTAAATACCACTTCAGTCATGGGTAACATCCCTACATCTTCCTCTGTAAAGATCGAAGCAAAGAATTCGTTCAGTCTCTCCGCTATCGCCTTGTCGCCTCTTAGTGCACCTTGAACCCCTCTATCATCTAGTGGACCAACTGACTCTCTCACAAGTTTTTTTTGCCAAGAATGTACTTGAAAGTCTTCATTACGTGTTTTTGCTTCCGCAGCAAGCTTCTTCTCAAATTCTCCCTTTGCCTGCTTTATCAATCCCACAATCCGCTACCTAGGTATCACCTTGGACCAACGGCTGGACATGAAAACCCATATAAGAAACACAGTAAAGACAATGTACTGTGGTGAACAGCGCCCTCCTGAGCCTATGGAGACAGATGAAAATCCTGAGGTTCGGCAGGATTTACGCCAAAATGACAGGGCAAGGAAAAAAGAGAGACTCTATTCCACAGAGCTGAGCAGAGAGACCAGCCCAGGGGAGGAGTCCTGCAGTTCTGATTGGGCTCACTCAGCCCTGGGAAGGGGCGTGCCTAAGAGAGAATGTACTTTTAAACCAGAGCATGGCTCTGAGAAGCAGAGGAGAGAGGGGAAGCAGTACGAGTATGGGAATGAGTTGAAGAAGAAGCAGCCCAGGAAGGAATACAGGAGGAAGAAACAAGAGGATGGTTGGAAAGCCAGAGGAGAGTTTAATGATACTTGGGAACCTGGCATAAGAAGAAAACCTGCACAATTCTATTCAAGGGAAGTAAGCAGAAGTCCCACGGAGAGAGGACTTAACCTTGAAGTGGATAGCCGTTGGAAGGCAACGCCTTGGGAGAGAAAGCCTTCAAGGCAAGCACAGGTGAAAGAGCAATCATTCTCTGAAGTGTCGTTTGTGCCGGAGAGCAACAAACAGAACAGCTGGAGAACCTTGGAGCCGTCTGAAGACAGAAGGGCTGTGCAAACAGTGAGTAATTTGCCACATGGTTGCCAAGCTGAATATAAAGATAATTCTCCTATCTATGAAACAATTGCCAAAGAGACTAGCAATTATTCTGATGCCTTTAATTTACAAGAAGAGAAGACAAACAGCCTTGAGCAGAAGGGAAGTTCTATAGCAGACAACAGTACCCTATCTCACAAGGAACAGGCTGAATTGCTTCTACAAAGCTTTAAACAATTCTTAGAGTTACAAGCTAGACAACAGCTAATTTCTCAAGAAGCTAGTAATGCCTTACAGCTAGAAGGTGTAACAGAGAGTAATACAGACTTACCAGGCTGTGAACAAATGGACTGTACGATTTGTTGTATAGATAAGTCAAGCTGAAGGAAATGCTTTTACCGTCTGTGTTCTGAGAGTTAGCAAAGCTGCTGTTTGCATTGATGAAAGAAGCTCTGATTACCTGCACATGTTTTCCCAAGCACTGTGAGAGTAACGTAAGAGGCTGCAGTGAGCCTAACTGGCCTCTGGAGGCAAAAGAGAGTAATTGACTGGAAAGTGGAAAGCGGCAATATACTTTTAAGTTGCATTTATCCTGAGTTTCTGTTAGCCTTTTGAAGCACCTTTGTTTTGCATTATTATATGCCATGTGATGGAACATTTATCTTTTGCTTTAATAAAATACCTATTATCAAGAAACCCCACAACTACAGTTTCTTTAATTCGGAGTGAGAAGAACTGGAACTACAACTCCCAGCATTCCTGGGGTAAAGGTTTTACTCTTCCCTCATGAAGCACAGCGGCTGCTCCTGCCTTTTAACCCCTTAAGCCGGGCAGGGTCGCCGCAGTACCATAAAATACGGACACTACGGCATCTACGACCACTACTTGACCCCACCGACTTTTGAACAATCTATCAAGTCCTAGTAATCCCACACTTCGATTATGCTAACGCAATCCTATATGGCCTCCCGCAAGCAATGCTAAACCCACTCCAGCTTGCAATGAATGCAGCCGCAAGAGTCCTATACGGAGTATCAAGGATGGACCACATCACACCAATTCTGAAGAAACTCCACTGGTTACCTATACATGCCAGACTCCATTACAAGATCTTAGTTATGACCTTCAAAGCCTTAAACAATCAGCCCCCCACATCCATCACTGAGTTGATCCACATTACACCCCCTAACAGAATCAGAAGATCCACAGCAGTGAACACCCTGATAATCCCAAAAGAAACAACCAAATGCACAAAGGCAACATCTAACAGGGCCTTCATGATCTATGCTCCTAGAGTTTGGAATGCCCTCCCCACAGACATGCGAGTCATCACTAACCTGACTCAATTCAGGAAGGCACTGAAGCATCATCTGTTCATAAGACACTACCCAGAAACCAGCTGTAGAAATCAGGCAGCAAGCACTCTCGCCAGTCACCTTGACCCCCCCCCCCAATAACACACCCAGCATGAAAAGGGGCAGCCAGCCCCACCTGTCCAGTCCCGAATAGTTGGAAAGTATAGCCATTAGTGTAAATAACTTATAGAAAGTTACCCCAGTTATGTCCAAGTTTTAGTTCCTGTTCACTGTAAATACAATGCGGTCCGTCTGCATGGTATAAGGTTCTGTTGAATGTACACCGCACTGATATGAACAGCACGGTATAGAAGAGACGTTAAATAAATAAATAAATAAAATCAATGCCTTGCATTTAACTTGCCAGTGCTTGTGGTGTTTCCAGGTTTTGTCGTTTGGCTCTTTTTTCCATTTCCTGAAAGATGCTTTTTTGGCAACAGCCTCTCTGACCTCACCTTTAAACCATGCTGGCAGTTTTTTTAACTTCCTTTCACTATTCTTAAAGCGTTGCATACAGCTGATTTGGGCTTCCAAGATAGTATTTTTCAACAACACCAAAGCTTGATGCAAGTCTTTAACCTTTGCAACTGCCATGGTGGCGACGCTCGATATGGTGCTGTGGGCACGGACACATGTGAGGCCACTTCAAACAGCGCTGTTTTCGAGGTGGTCGCTACAGCGGCATTCTCTGTTTCGCAGGTTGGTCTGCATCTGGAGGTACGGAGCAGTCTTCGGTGGTGGCTCTGGAAGGAGACTTTCTGAGCAGGCATGCCTCTGGAGATTCCAGTTTGGACACTCCTCACGACGGATGCCAGTCTCTCAGGCTGGGGAGCTCATTGTCTGGGACAGTTTTCTCAAAGGACATGTTTGGCGGAGGAGCAGATCTGGTCCATCAACTGTCTGGAGATGAGGGAGGTCTTCTTGGGGCTGCTGGCTTTTCAGGCTGTGCTGAAGGGCAAGGTGGTTTGGGTCCTGTCGGACAGTGCGAAAACTGTGGCATATATAAATCGCAGGGCTGCACAGGAAGCCCAGCCTTAGCGGAAGAGATTCCACCCACCGAAGGAGCGGGGCAAAGACATCTCTTGATCATCTCGGTGGTGCATGTGGCCAGAGAGCAAAATTTTGGAAGCTGACTTCCTCGCTGGCAACAAGGTTGATCCTGAAGAATGGGCTCTGTAGGATTCCATTTTCCCGGTGCTAGTGCAGCGCTGGGGTCAACCAGTAATAGCTCTCATGGTGACCTGTCGCAATGCGAAGGCTCTGCTCTTCTTCAGTTGCCAAAGAGAGCCCATGTCCCAGGGCCTCGATGCACTCATGCATCCATGGCCAGTGATGGGGTTTTTGTATGCCTTTCCACCGTGGCCACTGATTGGTCGATTTGGTGCAACGAGTAGAAGCACACAAGGTTTGTGGTGATGGTGGCCCCGGACTGGCCACAGAGACCATGGTATTCTGATCTCATTTGGCTCGCAGTGGATGGATCATGTAGGCTTCCACCCAGGGTGGATCTGCTTTCACAGAGGCCCCTCCGCATGCCTCAGATTGATTGATTTTTGCTTACGGCTTGACTCTTGAAAGGGCTCAGCTGAGGGCGTGGGGCCACACTCTGCCTGTGATTGCTGCCCTGTTAAAAGCTCACAAACGAACCACATCCTTGCCTTATATTGAGGTCTGGCACCTCTTTGAACACTGGTGTGAAGAGTGGAGCACTCAGGCCTTATGGGCATTGATGCCAGAGATTTTGTCATTCTTAACAGGCGGGGTGGATAAGGATCTTGCCTTGAATTCCCTTAAGGTGCAGGTGGTGGCCTTGGCATGCTACAGGGGTCAGATCCGTGTTTTTTCTATTGTGACCCTGCCAGACATCAAGCATTTCTTCAAAGTGGTCTGGCACATCCCGCCCCCCATTCCGTTCTCCTGTGCCCACCTGGGATCTTAACCTGGTTCTGTCACCCTAGCGACGCAGCTGTTTGAGCCCCTCGCAGGGGCCACGTTGAAGGACCTCACCCTAAAGGTGGTCTTTTTGGTGGCTATCTACTCAGACTGGTGTGTTTCGGAGCTGCAGGCTCTGTCGTGTAGGGAGCCCTTTCTGGTCCTGTCAAAGGATAGGGTGGTGCTGCGGCCGATCCCTTCCTTCTGCTTAAGGTCGTGTCTTCTTTTCATTTGAATCAGTCGGTAGTTCTGCTGGGGTTTCTGTATTCATCAGATCTGCAGCTTTGCAGTCTGGATATGAGACGCATACTCAAGTGTTACCTGAAGTGAACGCAGGGATTTCGAAGGTCCAAGCAGCTGTTCGTGCTTTTCAGGGACAACCGTAAAGGAGTAGCAGCTTCAAAGGCGTCAGTCGGTGGCTTAAGGGGGCCATTGTCTCGGCTTATCTCTTGAAAGGTAAACCCTTGCCGTCGGGCCTTTGGGAACACTCGACTCGTGTGCAGGCAATGGCCTGGGCAGAGTCCTTTCTGGCCTCCTCAGTAGAAATTTGCCAGACGGCAACTTGGGCATTGCTGTATTCTTTTGTGAAGCATTGCCGTTTGGATCTCCAGGCGCGGTCAGACGCTCTGTTCGGAGCGCGGATGCTGTAGGCCTGGCTTTGGGTTACCTTCCTTCAGTGAGTACTGCTCTGATACATCCCAGTAGTCTGGACCAGACTAGAGGGACGCTATGGAAGGGGACATTAGATCTTACTTGCTAATTTGCTTTCCTTTAGTTCCTCCAGTCTGGTCCAGCACCCTCTCTTTTTGTTGCGGATAATTCTGGTGGCTGTTGAGGAGCAAGCCTGGTAGAGGTCATCTTGTTGACATTTTTGTGTCAGTTTTTTCAGGGGCCATTGCTCTTGGAGGGGCGATTAAGGGCTCCTTTGGGGAAGGAGGGGGGCCGCGAGGCCAAAGTTCTTCTCTAGATCAGGGGTCTTAGAGTTATTGTATATAGTTTATTGCATATGGTTCAGTTTTTTTTCTGCTCTGTGCATCTGTTTTGTCATTAGTATACTGGCTTGGTGGGAGGAGTTTCCTTTCTTATGTAGGATGGCATTACCAAAAGCCTGGACTTCTCAGTCTCCAACTGCTGGAATGGGGTATAGACCCGGTAGTCTGGACCGGACTGGAGGGACTAAAGGAAAGCAAATTAGCAGGTAAGATCTAATTTCCCCACATATAACATGTGAATAGTAAACAATATGTAGGGACTTAAGTGGGCTTATAAAGGAACGAAAGGGGAGAGGAAGGTTTGGAGGTTATATGGTTGGAGTTAGGTAGGTTATAGGAATGGGGGCAAGTGGTGTTTGGCATTTAAAACTTCAGATTATAGTTCTCAGTTCATGATGATGGTGTAAGTGGTTAAGTTATAGCTCCAAAATGCCTAACCTGGTTGATTATGTAACTGCTTTTACTTGTTCTGACTGGCAAGGAAGTTTCATGGACCTCTTACATGGTTTCTAATCGAGGTAATAGAGGTGTGTTGGGATTAGCACGCTGGTTATTCAACCATATTGTCTGCAACCAGCGGTCGCCTTTGAGCTTCATAACATCCCTTACTTTTAACCCCTGAGGAAGGCTCAGCCGAAACACGGCCGTGTCAGGTTAAGTGTTTTGGTATTCCTGTGTGCTTCTCAATAAACTTTCAGGTTTGGATTACTTGCTCTGTACTGGTGATCCTTGGACCTTTGTGAGTTCTCTTGTGCTTTTGATATTGGACTATCCATTGGAGTGGGCCACAGCTGTGATAATGTCCTTTTTTTAGAGTTGGTGTCTCACGTTTTAAAACCTTTTTGAGAACAAGGGGGAGAAGTTCAGAGCCATAGGAGCAGAGACACCATTGGTAGTGCCCCTTTCTTTAGAGAGTACTTGGAGACTGGATTTGAGGCATCTACAGTATGTTGTAGCATATACAATTCCGGCAGTACTTTAGAAAAGGTTCCGTTAAACGTGGCGCCTTTTCTAAAATAGTGCAGGAGTACATATGTATTTGTTGACGGAGGAATCGGAAGAGGTGGGCCACACCAAAACCTTGCTGCCACGATTTCTGTCCTTCCTCTCCTTTCTCCCCTTGGGGCTCTGATCGCCTTTGGCAAACAGGAGAGGGTCTTTGCCGCGATCGCTACCTGGCAAGCAGTGAACTACCCATCCACTGTAGGCAGAAGAGTGCCATGATCGCAGAAAAGACCCATCCTGTCTGCTCACGGGAGATCAGATTCCCGCGGGCCGCCAGTAGGGGAAGGCTAGCAATTGCAGCCTCCCTCAGTTCGGCTTGCCGAGGGTCGAACTTGGCCTCCGTTCACCCCCCCTCCCCCCACGAGACTGGTGTTCTGCTGCCTCTGTTAATATGTGGAGCCAAAGGAACCATTTTGCAAATCTATATGTGGGGAAAAATCGGCAGGGAAACTCAGCTACTTCCACTTACACGTGTATGGTGGCCTTATTCCAAACCTGCATATATAAATGCCACCAATTCACTACAGGTGCCAATATCTTTATTTTGAAATTGGAGGGGGAAATAAATGTGGATGATTAAGGAGGATAACCTCCTTAATCCCTTCTGTAAAAGACGGGCCGAAACAGCACTTTTTAAAAACTTAAATGTGCCAGGGAGCAGGTGTAAATCCCAACGTGAACAATTATAATCATACACTTGTATTCCCTATATGAAATGGGGAATACAAATGTAGATTTTTCACCTGGCCAGGCCACTCCCTAGCCACACCCTGACATGGCCCCTTGCAATTTCTGTGTAGTAAGGGCATTCATGTCAGTCCTTTCTAAAATCACCATTTACACATGGATATCATTTCTACATGAAAATGCCCGATTTTATATGTGGAAATTTTTGAACAAGGCTTCTAAAATAACCTGCTATATCTAGCACTGTCTCTTCATTGGATTCCTTGGTCCTCCAAAGAAATTAATTGGATTCACGTGACAGTACTGAGTAAATTAATGGAATCTTTGCGAACACAGAAGCTAATACAGTTTCTGTGTTCCAGTGGATTACAGGTTTTATTATAGAAGGTTCTAAGATGGAATTAACCTACCTATATTTCCCAACCCTCTCCTTACTTTCACTTTTGTGAAGAGGAACCCCACCTGCTCAGGTCCAGCCCTTTGGACCCACTCCTGACTCAGTTGGGCAAACAGAACTTCATTTTATACCTGTTCATGGAATACTTCAACACCGCACTAGACACGCAGCCGTAATTTTCAAATACTCCTGCCAACCACCCTGCCCAAATCACCATATGCTACACTAAACTGAGACCAAAAATACATTTTAAATAGTTATTGAAAGGTTGCAGTTTAAATTGTGATATACATACGTGATATACATGTGTTAGCTCTTACATGTAAAATTGTTATGTTCATCGTAAATTGCCTTGATAAAACTGAAAGGTGGTATATAAGAAATTCTAGCAAAATAAATAAATACATTTATAAATGTAATATCCTTGAATGTTTCCCATGGCCCCATTGATTTTTCTATTTTTCATTTAATTAGCCCCTTTTGAAAACAGTCTTCTGGAAATTGTTAGAGGTTTACCTTACTTTCATTCCTATTTCTGGGAATATTATCTGGTTCTGCTCTAAACCCTTTCTCTTTGAATACAAAACAGAAGTATTTAAGAAATTTTGGTTTTTCACCATTTAGCTTTTGCCTTTTTTTTCTCTCCTGAATATGACAGTCCCCCTTTTGAAATGTTAGCAACAGAAGAAATACCTTAAAAAATAAGTCTTATCTGTCTGCTTTACTATATAAGCTATTTTTTCTTCGATTTGTGTTTTCACTTGCCTGACTGGTTTCCTAGCTTCTCTTAGCTTTTCTATATATTGTTGTCTCTCTTCCTTTTTCTCTAATTCTCTTGTGAATGCTAATCTCTATTCTTTATTTTTTAAGTTGCTACTTTAGAAACTGCAGTGGCTTCTTTTTTTTTTCCTGCCTTTATTTACTTCCCTAACACAAACACTTGTTTGCCCTACAGTATCTCTTTTTATTTTTTATTTTTTTTGACTGCTCTTCTACTTCCTCTAACTTTTTTCCCTAATTTTCCTGAGGTCTGGTACTCTTGCTTTGAATAAATCACCATGGCCAGTATTCTAATACTATACTCCATCATTTGGTAATCACTGGATATCAGATGATCATCCACTGACACATCAGAAACATTTTCCCTCTTTGTAAGCAACAGGTCGCCTACTCCTATGTGACTTCTGTTACCTTTGCTAGAACAGTTGAATATTTCATTTAAATCTCTCTCTTTTTGATTAAGCAAATGGGTTAGTTTTGCACAGGTATTGACAGTAATTGATTTCACTCTTAGTCCCAGATCATATCTGGAGTATGATCTCCCAGATTTACTGTGGATGCTTGCTATAGTTTTTGCCAAAGAGAGCTTCTTTTTGGTGTTTATAAGATATAGCATATATGCTTTTGCATGTGAAGGAGGTTTAGCATGTGCGCGCACCGTTGAGTCAGTGCTGACAACCCAGCAGCTCTTGGGCTTTCTTGGCAAGGTGTGACGGGAAGTAGATTGCCAGGTCTTTCTTCCAAGGCAGTGGAGGGTGAAGTGTCTTGGCCAAGGCCACAAGGCGTTCCAGTGAGAATCAAACCTGGCCTCGTGGTCACTAGGCCATTGCTGTAATCACTAGGCTTCTCCTCCTCCTCCCATACCAATTTAACATTTTATTTTCTGCTTCCAAATGATCAAATCCATCCTAAAAACATAGCTCTTTTAGGCCACTTTAAAAAAACAAACAACCCCCCCCCCCCCAAAAAAAAAAAAAAAATCAAACCTGAGCATAATTGTTCATGCATATGACCTCCTTACTTTACCAGGTAGACTCTCATTGGGCTTCATCCCTTGTTGCAGGGACCCACAGTTTAACTTATGAACCTACAACAAGTATTTTTTTTTCTGTTTCTTATCTGTGTTACTCGATTTTTTTTTTATTTTTTCTTGCTGGCACCCAAAAGTAGTATTCAGCTATTAGGAACTGATCTGTTTCTAAAGAAAATACTGCAGCTAACATTTGTACAATGAACTTGATTTATTGAAAACATTCAAAAATATAAGTAGTAAAATATAGTGGGGCCAAAAACAAAGATGGCTTAAGATTATGACCCGAAGAGAAAGCCAGAGAACCTATAAACATGCAAATTAATATTTTGAACAATATAAATATTACTTCTGCCCTAAAGCCTGCTTTATTTTTTAGAATGCATGATCAATTGTGTTTTTGAGTCTTGCATTTGCTTTCAGATGTCTACCTCAAAATCCTCTACTGGAAAGGATTCTAGTGTTCCATTTCCACCTCTCTTTTCATCTGCTGCCTCCTCAAGTACAGGGATGTCAATACAAAATAAACTGATGCAACACAGCAGACAAAGAGAAGAACAAAAGATACTGAATGAGATAATGTGAGTTGGACACACTACAGGGAAGTGAGAGTGAAAGGTTAACCAAATATTGGATGTTACTGTGGCTTTCACATTTAGAGCTTAAGTAATAACTCTAAGGCACCTTTTTACTAATGTGCGCTAAGCAGTTAACACATTGTTTTTATGCTTGGTAGCTGTTACTGTGGGCAGGGCCAGTGCAAGCATATGATATGCCCTAGGACGGTGAATCCTTATTCCTGCTGCCTCCCCTGCTCCCAGCACCCCTGCTGCTACCACTCTCCGGGACTTGCAGTGTGGCAATGATATTACAACAGCAACGCAGTGCTTGCCGAAAGCCTCTGATGCTGCATGCTGTTGGTGCGGCGTTTTGACCAGCTGTTTCCACTCCTTCCAATGCAGCCTTCCTGTTTGCATAGAGGTGGGTGATTTAAAGAATGGCAACAATAACGAGCAACATCAGAGGCTTTAGGTAAGCACCTCGTTGCAGTATTTTTTTATGTCTTTTTGCTACTGCTGCAGGTCTCTGAGAGGTGCAGCAGCAATGGACTACCCTAGAAAGGTTGGTGCTCTAGGCAACCACCTAGTTCACGTAATGAGTAGCACTGGCCTTGGCTGTGGGGGCATGACACATACTGCATACTGATTGGTCCTCTAACTGCCACTTTTTTGATGGAGTGCTGAATGGGTGGGGTAGGGACAGATAGTGGGCATGTTGAGCACATTGCAGTTGGCACAGAGGGACATATCACTTACTAACTGTCAATGTTACCATTAGCGTGAGTGCACCTAATGCCACTCAGTAGGTGGAGTTAGGTGCAAAGGCAGTGCTTGCGCTGAGCATTAGGGTATGCATTTGCTTGTTAAATGTCAGGAACATACTATTCCTGCCTCTAGCAGTCGCTGAGGCTGTGCACATAGTGTATAATCTCCAGGAACAAGCAGGAATGTAGTCTTCACATATGGGTATCATCGGTACTGATGGAGCCTGCGCAGGAACACTCCCCAGCGTCCAATAGGAACATCCCTCAGCACATGTGCGCTGCCTTCCTGCCTTTCCAACTGTCCCTCTTCAGTTCTGCGTTTTCCGTGGAGCCGATAGGATCTATTCCCTGTCACTGCAGAAAATTCCGTCTTTATATTTCTTTTCTTGTGGTTGCGTTTGCCTTCCGCACAACGCCTACCGGTACCGCCGGTTCTTTTCTTTTCATAAAAAAAAAAAAAACTTAGACTGTTTCTTTTCAGGAACTTTTCTCTTTGGTGCTAGGCGCCATTTTGGGCACTAGGCCCCATATTCCTAAAAGATGGAAAAACCAACTAGTGGTTTTAAGAAATGTACTAAGTGTGGCGGTACCATCTCCGTCACTGACACCCATGATTGGTGTCTGAAATGTTTAGGACCTGAACATTCTCCAACTGAATGTCTCTCCTGTATGGGGATGACTAAAAGAGGAAGACAAAACCAGGCTGCAAAGCTCGGTACCCTCTTTTCTTCGGATGCCAGATCCATTGCATCGACATTGTCAAGGGCCTCTTCTTCCTCCCATGGATCTCAGGTAACTAAACATAAAAGCTGGTCCTCAAAGGGTAGCTCTCCAGCTAAGCATCGAGAGGCCATCGGCATTGCCCTTGAGGGAACCACACCAGCAAAACAGCCCTGGCGGGAGGCTTCGGCTTCCAAAGCATCGATGGGGCTTCAGGATGTTCTCGAGGCCTCAACCTCGCAAGAACTACCTGTGCCATGCTCAGGCGTTCCGGCCGTCCTTACTGGTACCAACAGCCAGGCATCAGCAGCGTCGATAGACCAGAGGTTCCTTGCTATCGAGCGCAGCATCGCAGCTCTTCTTTCAGCTGCGGTACCAGTGGTCCCACGGGCACTGGTACCGACGTTGACATGGACACCGATGCTGGTACCGACACCGACGATACCGGCCCCCGGTGGGAACTTTTCCCATGCCATCTCTGGCTGGAATTGACAGAGCGGTACTGGGTCAGCTCAGTACCGACTTTGATCGGTACCGGGATCTGCGTTGCAAGAGCATCGGGGTCAGGAATACTTTGATTCCTCCGATTCTGAAGACTCTGACAATTCTGCTGGCACTAGAAGTTTTCTCCTAGAAGATCCCTCTTCTCCCCAACGCAGAATGTCACCTCCAGAGGACATGTCATTTTAGGATTTCATCCGTGATATGGCCAAAGGTCTTTCAATCACAGTTGCTCCTTTAGAGGAACCCAGAGCAAAGGAATTGGAAATTCTCCAATATCCTAAAGCTCCTAAGGAGGCAGCCACTCTGCCTATCCATGAAATTCTGCATAGCTTGATGCTCAGAATGTGGGAGACACCTCTGACTGACTACTTCTCCTCACTCTAGGAGACTTGATACTATGTATCGAGTTCCGCCATGTCCTGGATTTCAGAAACTTCAATGCTAGTGGAATCAGCCATGCGTAGGATGAAAAGTGCAAAGAGGCATGCATCCAATTCTCCAGGCCGTGAATACAGGACTCTGGATGCTTTTGGGCGCCGAACCTTTCAAGCTTCCATGCTTTCAGCTAGGATCAGTTCATATATCCTATATATGGGAATGTTCCTCAAGGAAGTCACCGGAGACTTGGAACTTATGAGCCCATTTCTCCCAGATGACAAGAAACAAGATTTTCTTGCTCTAGTTTAAGCATGCTCAAGATGTCTCCAAGTTTGTTAATCGTGCAGCCTTTGACTGTTTCGAATGCATCAGCAGAACCTCTGCTATTGCCATTGGCGCACAACGGATTGCCTGGCTACAGGCATCAGATTTGGAGACTTGGGTACAGGACAAGTTAGGCAATATTCCTTGCATGGGGGAGAATCTCTTCGGCAAGAATTGGCAGGAAAAGGCTAACGAATTAGATGCTGACAATTCTACCTTAGATAGATTGTCAAAGTCTACAGCCACTCCAGCCAAAAGGAAGCCTTATAAAAAAAACCCCTCTTTTACCAAAAAGAGGAAGTTTTATCCTTCCTATACCCAGCAGAGTCAAACTCAAGGTCAGGTTGCCCAAAAGGGACAACCTAGACAGCAAATGAAGCCAAAAGGCCCGAGAGCCCAACCAGCTCTCCAGGTTCAGCCCCCTCAAGGGCTTTGACTCCTTCCTAGAGAGCTTTGCCTTCCTGCCTCTGAGGGATCCCCAAGCCCCCAATATTCCGGGCAGAATATGCCACTTTGCCAACAGATGGCATCAGATAACAGCAGCAAATTGGGTCATTTTCACAGCATGCCCCCTCCTACAATTCTAAAGCAATTCAATTCTCAAACCTCTGCAGACAATCTGCTAGATCACAAGGTTTCCACACTTCTTGCCCAAGGGGTAATAGAGGAAGTACCCATTCCTCAACAGGATGCAGGGTTCTACTTCCCCTATTTTCTTATTCCAAAGAAAACAGGAGGACACAGACCCATTCTGGACCTCAGAGAATTGAACAAATATCTGTTTCGAGAGAAATTCAAAATGATTTCTCTAGGCACTCTTCTGCCATACCTTCAAAGCCAGGATTGGCTTTGTCTCTAGACTTAAAGGATGCATACACTCACATTCTCATCCATCCAGATCACAGGAAATTCTTACGTTTCCTTTTCAGGGGGAAACATTTCCAGTACAGGGTTCTTCCCTTTGGTCTGGCTTCAGCACCAAGGGTATTCATGAAATGCATGGCAGTAGTAGCTGCATTTCTACGAACCCTGGGGATTTTCGGCTTCCCTTACTTAGACGACTGGCTCATTCGAGCCCCTACAGTTGCAGAGGCCAGCACTGCACTGTCCCGTACAATGTGAATCCTCCAATACTTGGGATTGGTAATAAACTTCCCAAAATCTCAGCTAGTTCCTTCCCAGTGCCTAGAATTCATAAGAGCCTGTCTAGATACCAGACAGGTAAGGGCTTTCCTTCCAGAAGCCCGGTGTCTTTGCATAATGCAACTAGCTTCTCAAGCAGTAGGCAAATTCTCCCTCACTGCTCGAGTGCTACTGCAGTTACTGGGCCATATGGTTCATGTAGTCCCATGTGCTCGCCTCCACATGCGAGCAGCTCGGTGGACCCTCTCCACACAGTGGATACAGGCCACAGGTCATTTGTCGGACAAGATGATAATCTCTCAACGACTAATTTTGTCCCTCCAATGGTGGCAATCACTAGAAAATCTGACAGTGGGGTCTCCTTTTCATCAACCCCTTTCAGGCCACCCTAACAACAGATGCATCACAGGTGGGTTGGGGAGCACATCTGAATCATCTCTCTACTCAGGGCACCTGGACTCCACAGGAGGTTGGTTTACACATAAACCTCCTGGAATTAAGAGCAATCTATTTAGCTCTTCAAGTATTCTACGCCCAGCTCCAGCTACAAGACAGTTCTAGTCCAGACGGACAATCAAGTAGGCATGTTCTATGTGAACAAGCAGGGCGGAACAGGCTCTCTGTCGTTTATGCAACGAAGCTTTACGACTGTGGGCCCTCGTCAGAGAGCATCAAATTCACCTTCTAGTGGTATATCTTCCAGGCATTCAAAACTTTTGGGCAGACAAACTCAGTCGAGTACTGCTGCCTCACGAGTGGTCCCTCCACCTAGACCAGGTGGCAAAGATATATTTCATCCCTGGGGCACTCCAGACATAAACCTCTTTGCAAGGCCACTGAATGCCAAACTTCCCCGGTTCTATTCCAGGATTCCGGCTCACAATTGTCAGGCCAGGGATGCCTTCCTCCTTCACTGGGGTCAGGACTTCCTTTATGCCTTCCCACCCATTCCCCTCATCTCCAAAACACTCTTCAAGCTTCAGAGAGACGGGACGCATGATTCTCTTAGCACCACGATGGCCACGCCAAACGTGGTATTCCCTGCTTCTACATATCTTTCAAGCGGCACCTCTGGAGTTAGGGCATGCTCCGGATCTCCTTTCCCAGGAGAACGGGACGCTATGGCACCCGAATCCCCAGTCCCTGCACCTCACGTCCTGGTTGCTGAAGGCTTAGACCTCCAAGATTTCAGCCTGTCCCAACAGGTAAAAGATATCCTTCAGGCTTCTAGAAAACTTTCCACAAGAAGATCTTATGCCTTCAAGTGGAAACGTTTTACGATATGGTGCTCCAAGAAGGGATTAAACTCCCTGGCCATACCCTTAGAATCAATACTAGAGTATCTCTTTCACTTATCGAATTCTGGTCTAAAGACCAATTCGGTAAGAGTCCATCTTAGTGCAATTTCAGCTTCTTATAAGCCTCTGAATGGACAACCAATTTCCTCTCATCCACTCATATCAAGATTTATGAGAGGCCTTCTATAACCAAACCTCCCATCAAGCCACCACCGGTGGCATGGGATCTAAATCTAGTTCTGGGGCAGCTCATGAAGCCGCCTTTCGAGCCTTTATCTACTGCAGTCCTTAAGTTTTTGACCTGGAAGGTCATCTTCCTAATTGCAATCACCTCTGCACGTCACATTAGTGAATTGCAAGCTTTAGTGGCTGATCCTCTTATACTAGATTTCATCATTATAAGGTTGTACTTAGAACTCATCTACACTTTATGCCAAAGGTGGTTTTGCCTTTTCATTTAAATCAATTTATCTTCCTGTATTTTTTCCGAGGCCTCACACCTCTAATGCAGAAAGAAACCTTCATACTTTGGATTGTAAAAGAGCCTTAGCCTTTTACATACAAAGAACACAGCAACATAGAAAGTCCTCGCAACCTTTTATTTATTTATTTACATTTTCTTATATACCGCGCTATTCTGCATCAGTGCGGTTTACATTGAACAGGGCATTATAACTTGGAGATAACTATTTTACTGGGAACATGGGCAATGGAGGGTTAAGTGGCTTGCCCAAGACCACAAGGAGCACCTGTGGGACTAGAAACCCCAGTCCTTCCGGCCCAAGGTTGCTGTCCTCTAGTGGGATTTGAACCCCCGACCTTCCGGGCTGAAGTACCTTGTCCCAACCACTAGGCCACTCCTCCACTCCTATATAGCTTTTGACCCTTCACTCCTTTATAGCTTTTGACCCTAGTCATTTGGGACTTCCAGTCTCCAAAAGAACTTGATATGCATTGGGCAATCCAATTAGATACTTTGCTTATGAGAGTAAGGGTCTTCCTCTTCAAGACCATGTCACAGCTCATAATGTGAGAGCCATGGCAACTTCTATGGCTAATCTCCACTCTGTGTCTATCGATGACATTTGTCGAGCAGCCACCCGGGCTTCGGTGCACACCTTCACAGCCCACTACTGCCTTGAGAAAGCCTCCCGTCAGGATGCCTTCTTTGGCCAAGCTGTTCTTCAAAATCTCTTTCAAACCTAAACCAACTCCTACCTGCCAACCCTGGTGGAATGGCAGAGATCCATGGGAGGACGGATCCCACCTTCTAGGGTGGTACCTTCCTGGGGCTATCTCCCTGGCATCTTCAGCTAGGGAGTCCCCATATGTGACGACTACATTCCTGCTTGTTCCTGGAGATAGCGTAGTTACTTACCTGTAACAGGTGATCTCCGGGAACAGCAGGAATGTAGTCTTCACAACCCACCCACCTCCCCTAGGCGTTGTGTGTGTGTGTGTCTCTCTCTCTCTCTCTCACTCACTCACTCACTCACTCACTCACTCACTCTCACTCTCAACTACACACATAACTGGAGAGGGACAGGTGGGAAGGCAGCGCGCATGTGCTGAGGGATGCTCCCAAAAGCATTCCTTTGGGACGCTGGGGACTGTTCTCGCGCTGTCAGTGAAGACTAAACTCCTGCTGTTCCCAGAGATCACTTGTTATAGGTGAGTAACTATGCTTTTCGTTCATGTTCTAAAAGCGTATTGGGTATAAATCCTGCTGCACTTCAGTAAAAGGGTTCTTAATTAGATTCTTTGCTAGGAAGTTACTATGAAAATTTCTGTTTTTATAAATGCTTAACAGAAGTATAAACAATACTTTGCAAAATGCATATGTAAAACTTATCGTGAAATCTGTCATGTATATTGTCCTGCCCCCGCCTAGGGCCGGTGACTCGAGAGCAAGGGTGACCTCTACTTTGTCTTCAAGTATCCTTTTTGACTAAGGTAGCAGCAAGGGACGCTGGGAGTTAAGTCTAGGTTTACTATCAAACAAAGGTGTTGTGGCACGAGGGTCATTTGAACAGAAATTTTTATTTGGGGTTTTCCCTTTCACACATAGATTCTTGGCTCAAAACATGACACGGATTACTTTCCAAACAATAGGAAACAGGAGCAATTCAAAGTTAGAAAATAAAGCATATGGCAAACTGTTTCTTCACAGCAAACATTCAGGAGAAAACAACTTTGCATTACCTTCATGCAAAGGTTGTCTAACGTAGGTCCAAGTGATCAATCTCACATAAAGAACAATCCATCTCACAGATATCAGTTGTATCAGGAGTGCTTTCTACGTCAACAATCATCTCCTCGCTGCAATCATTATACTTCTGCTTATGGGAACTTCTAGACTGCAGGTCACTGAGAACTTCTTGTAGCTGTTCAATAAAGTTGTCCCTCTGATTGGCAGTAACTTTCTCTAGGGCAGGAAACTGATTCTTACGTAAGCTCGTAGCAACAGCCTTTATGTCTGTTTCAAAACCCTTACTAAGAATGTTTCTGACTGGAGCTGTTTTCGCAGCAGTGCTATCTCTACTCTTATTAGCACTGTTCTTTAACTGCTGTACAATCTCCTCAGCAAGTCTCTGGCTAGGAATTAGGGCAGACGTTCCTTTCTCACAGTGCCCTTTCTGTAATCAGAGCTTTCCTCCCTCATATAGGTAAGCTCTTCTACCTTTTCTTCGGGTAGTTTCCACAGAGGTTTTGGCTTTGCTTCTTGTGCTCCTGAGGTAAAGGAAATGGACCTTCCAGAATCCTCCTTTGCTAGTTCTGGGTTCCAAAGTTTCCCTCTTTGCTGCTCTCCTCTTTGCCCTCCTTGCCTGCGTTGCTCTGTCTGCTGTCGTTGCTTCCCTCGTGGCTTCTGAGTGCTCTCTCTCTCACCACCTCTCCTGAACTCTAGCTCTGAAGCAGGTTTAAAACGGCTTCCTTCAGCAGCCACACCCCTCTGGCTACTCATGTGCAACTCATTAGAGCTCCACTCAACTCCTACGTCACTGCTATAGCTGGGCTCAGTTCTGGTTAGAAGCTTTCGGTTTCTATGGGAACCTGACTTGCCCTTACTCTTAAAGGTACAATGCTCATTATTTCCCAATCCATCTGCTCAGCATTGCTGTCATTATCACAATATAAACACAATTATAAAAGAGAGATACTGTAATAAATAGTTAGCACAGGTCTGCGACTAAAAAGCTGTTTGATTATTTTCATCTAATTTCCATGTATTTTGGTGTGCTGAAAACAAATAAAATATTGAAAAAACGCCTAGACGTCATGATTTGCCACAACATGCAAAATTGTCTTCAAATTTATCAAATCTTTTCAAATTACTATTAATTAATTCAAATTACTATTAATTAATTCACATAAGTGCATTTAAGATATAAAATGCCAAAAAAAACCTTAAAGAGGTTGTTCGAGTTATGTAAAAAAAAATATAGCACGGGGGGGCGCTCGTGAGCCCGCAGCGTGATGGCCGCATTTTAACAGAGCTCCGTCCTCACAACCCCAAAACTCTTGCAAACATGCGCTAACTGCAGCAATTTACCCCCCTCTACCTACCCTGGGTCAACATGGGCAAGCGGTCCCCCTCGGAGCCTGGTTCAACGGCTTGGCGGGCTCTTTGGAGGCTGGAACATCGCGGGGATCGCCCCTGGAGCATGGCCTGCTGAATGCCTCTACTCGTCGACGGATCTGGGCCTGACTGATCCCGCGGCTAACATCTGAGCCCCCCCGCGGGTTTAAATATCATCGGAGTGGAGCCCTGCAAGACCGAGCGGCTGCTCCCTGGGCGCTGCATTGTGGAACGTGCGGCAGCCCGTTGGTCGGAGGGGGCAACTACTCCTAGTGCTGAGGCCTCTGCATGTGACACTGAAACCTTGCCTGTGAGGCCTGCTGAGACGGCGTGGAGACCGCGTGGCAACTGCCGGCGTTTGCTATCTTCTCCTGCTATTGCGAATCACCCCGAGGGGGGTAAATCTGAGCGTCAACTTTCTCCTCTCCTGCATTTTGGCTTGCATCTGGAGCTGGTGACAGGGGCTATCTTCTAGCAGCTTGGTGTCCCACCGAAGCCTATATCCCCCCTGAGTGGACCTTGGGGGCCCTGTTAAATGCTTGTTACCCTGGGAGGGCTGGGGCAGCTTTTTCCTACTGCCTCACTGTCTATCCAGTGCCCTATGCTTTGCTGACATTACTTGTACCCGTCTCCTGACACTGTGTGGTGGTGACTGCGCTGCGGATTTGTGAGAGCCTGGACGCCGCTGTCTCCTTGGTGTCCCCATTTTTGCTGGCATTGGATATATCTCTCTCCTACCACTGTGTGACTTTGGTGACTTTGTGAGATGGCTGCTAAAGCCAAAAGTTCTGAAACTCGGGAGGGGATGCGCTCCTCCCAGCGCTTGCAGAGCAAGTCCGGAGCCCCAAGTAGCCCACACGAACAACCCCTCCCATCAGGTTCTGATGATGAGACTGTCAGCGAGGAGGACCTGGATCCGCATAAGCAACTCTCCTCGGCTCAACTCAAACAAGAACTCCGTAGGGGCTTTGCGGAATTAGCTAATGAGTTTCGCACGCTACGGGAGGACCTGATGAAGGATGTCGCTGAGCTCAGGACCAACGTCAAGGAGCTGGGAGCCCGAGTGGAAGACGTGGAGACCAAAGTGGTAGAACAAGATGGGACTCTGATGGATTTACAATGTGCTTTAGACCGGCAGCATGCGCAAGCAATGGAACTGACCTATAAAATTGATGACATTAAAAACCGTTCCCACCGCAACAATGTGCGTTTCCGTGGAATCCCCGAGGCGGTAGGGGGCGGAGAAGACCTACCAACTGTACTTAAATTGCTGATAGCGGAATTGCTCTCGACGGAGGACTTGGCTGCACACGCTTCTGGTATGGAAATTGAACGAGTTCATCGCGCTTTGGGGAAACCCTCCAATAATCAACCTCATGATGTCATTGCGAGATTCCTGTGCTATTCTGATGCTGAGCTCCTTATCCGTCGAGGCCGGGAGAAAAAGTCGGTCCGATTTCAAGACGTGACAGTGTCTATTTATCAGGACCTCTCGACGTTCACCCTGGCGCGGCGGAGAGAGATGAAGCCAGTCTCAGCGGTCCTGAACAGCAAGGGGATTCGCTATTCCTGGTCCTTCCCATTTAGGATGAACTTTCTTTTGGGCAACAAAAAGATCTCTGCAAAGGATTACACTGAAGCTTGGCGAGCCCTTCACCAGGCGGGTTTAGTAGATGACAATGCTCAGCCTCACCCGCCGCCCCCTAAGCCCCAGCACTCCAGGTGGACTCGGGTGGGCAAGTCCACTTGCTTTCTTTTTGTGGACTTGAGGAGCTCCTCTTACTTTTTCCTTTTTAGGGAGTCTCAATCTGTGGGTCCCCTGATTTTTGGATAAGTGGTGGTGGGAATTAGATTGGGGTCCCTACCCTTTTTGATACATGGGGGGCGGCGGATGACCTGCAAACGTTTTGTTGATGTTATTGCTTTGATAGAGGGGCATGGTGAGCTTGATGATCCGGGGGAGGTGGAGGAGTATTGGGGGGTATGTTTTTCTCTGTTCTTCACTGTTTAGGTTAAGTTTTTGCCTTGAGGGGTTCTGGGGGGTTCGGGGTTTGTGGTCAATTTACCGTGTCCTGTAATAACTTAAACAGGCAGGTGGTATTGACGGGAAGAGGGGGGGAGATGGGTGGGAGGGGAGGCTCTTTTTCAATATGGAATTGGGGGGTGTGCTTGGGCTTGGGAGGAGGGACTATGGCTCTTGTTCCTGGAAGGTGGAATGGGTGGGCCCGACTAATTCCTCGGGTTTGATGGGGGGGAGCTACCATTGGGACCTTCTGGATAGCGGGCGGCAGCGAGGGAGTGGATTGTAATTGCTAATGGTGCACTTTATCTCTTTGAATGTTAAGGGCCTTAATTCCCCGAGGAAGAGGTCCCTGCTGTTCTCAGAATTGCGCACTTTGCAGGGGGACATTGTTTACTTACAGGAGACCCATCTTCAGAACTGTAAGCAGGGCTGGCTAAAGAGGTCCCCGTATACTGAGGTGCGGGTGGCCTCAGATGCACAGGGACGGAAGAAGCGGGGAGTGGCCTTACTATTTCATCAGAGCCTTTCTCTACAGATAGAGGAGATAAAGCAAGATACTTTGGGGAGGTGGCTTTTCTTGAATATCCGTTTAGAAGGGCACTTGCTAACCTTAGCTAATGTTTACGCTCCCAATACAGGTCAGGGGGCCTTTTTTGCACGATTGAAAAGCCTTACTGGCGGATTTTGCAAGGGGTCCTATTGTTCTGGGGGGGGGACTGTAACACGCACCTGGTGCCCCACCTGGATTCCACAAGTCGCGTTGGGGGGCGAGTGGGAGGGTCGGCAAGAGCCCTACAACGTTTTATGCTTGACTTAGGTTTGAGGGACGTCTGGAGGGACACCCATGGGGGGGAAAGAGGCTATACGTACTACTCTCCGGTCCATCAGGTTCACACACGCATTGACTATTTTCTATGGGATCAGCGTCTGATGGACGGGAGAGTGAAGGCTGGACATGGAGCGCTGACTTGGTCAGATCATGCCCCGTGCTGGCCTGCTCTTCCGGCCGGATTGTACAGTGAGCACCAACGGCTTTGGCGCTTAGACGTGAGGTTCCTACGGCGGCAGGGTGCAGTGCAGGACCATGTCCGTTTTATCATGGAATTTTTTGAGCTTAACAATTCTGGGGATGTGCCTCTCCCCACGGTGTGGGATGCTTATAAGGCTACGGCTCGAGGTCAACTCATGGCGGAGGCGGCCCGCACGCGCAAAATGTGGACGCGTGACCACGACCAGTTGGTGGAGGAGGCTACCCGCCTGGGTTTGGAACACGCCCGAACTGGTTCGCGACAGGTCCTGCGCCAGTGGCGGACTGCCCGAGCCAACTTGGATGCATGTTTGCAGAAAGAATTAGATAATAAACGCCGGAAATTACGGCAAACTTTTTATGAGCATGGGAATAAAACAGGCCGCTTCCTAGCCTTGCGTCTTCGCCAACAACAATCCGCGAGAGTGGTGCGCGAACTGCGCGACGCTGGGGGACGGAAGAGGGTTATTTCCCGGGAGATACGTGATCTCTTTGCTGACTTTCTGGAGCAGCTCTATAAGGCGGAGCCATTTGAGCGGGATCGTGTACAGGACTATTTGTGGGGGATTGGTCTGCCGCATCTCTCCGACCCTGTTCGGGCTCAGCTAGATTCTGAATTAACAGTAGACGAAGTGGAAACCGCAATCCGGCGATTGAAAACTGGCAGTGCGCCAGGTAGTGATGGCTTCCCAGCAGAATATTATAAGAAGTTTCGGATACAATTAGCGCCAACTTTGACTATCTTGTTCAATGAGATCTTGGGAGGGGTCTCTTTACCACCGTCCCAGTGCGAGGTGTTGATCGTGATGATACCCAAGCCGGGTAAACCACTGCACGATGCGGCGTCGTACCGCCCCATCTCCCTGTTAAATGTTGTTGATAAAATATTTGCCTCTGTGCTGGCGGCGCGCCTGAATCGGGTCCTTCCGGGCTTGGTTCACCCAGATCAGGTTGGATTCGTGCCAGGTCGCCAGGCTGCAGACAACATTAGGCGTATGTTGCAGGTCATTCACGTAGCCCAACGGGAACCACAACCAGCCCTGCTGGTGGGGATTGACGCAGAAAAAGCTTTTGATCGGGTCGATTGGGAATACTTATGGTGTGTTCTGGAGACAATGGGCTTCGGCTCTAATTATATCCGTTGGGTTCGTAGTCTTTATCAGATGCCCCAGGCGTGCGTTCGGATCAATGGGGGACACTCGAGACACTTCTTGCTGGAACGGGGCACGCGACAGGGTTGCTCTCTCTCGCCCCTGCTCTTTGCACTCGCGATGGAACCCTTGGCTCAGAGCTTCCGAGAACATCTAGGCTTGAGGGGGGTTCATATTGGCCCTGCGGAATATAGGATTGCACTCTTTGCGGATGACATCATACTGTCCCTGGTGGATCCATTCACTTCCCTTCCAGTTGCGATGCAGTTGTTCGAAAACTATGCTCGGGTATCCGGTTTTAAAATTAATTACACTAAATCGGAGATCTTGAATGTTGGGGTCCCCGGGGTGGTTTGTGCAGAGCTTCAAGCGGCTTATCCTCTTCGCTGGGTGTCCGGAGCTTTACGTTATTTAGGGGTGCACTTGACTGTGGAGCGGGCAGACCTCTTTAAGGCCAACTATGATCCCTTGCTTCATCAGATTCGGCGGGATCTAGAGGTTTGGAATGGCCTGCTCCTTTCTTGGTTCGGGCGTATAGCCGTAGTCAAGATGGTGGTTGTTCCCCGCTTTCTTTACTTTTTTCAGGTTCTGCCGCTTCCCATCGCGCGGACCACTTTGGCGACCTGGCAGCAGCTGCTTATGAAATTCATCTGGCATTATCGTTGCCCGCACTTGGCGCGACAGGTTCTTTATGCCCGTACACGCTCTGGAGGTATGGGCATGCCCAATTTACATTGGTACTACGCGGCGGCGCAATGTCGGGCGGGGGTGGAGTGGATGATTGCTGATAGCACTAAGCGATGGGTACAACTGGAAATGAACTTGGCGGGGGAGCCGGCTTGGGAGACTGGCTGTGGCTTGGTCCAAAACTCCGCCGTGGTAAGAGCACTAGCAATCCCTATATTCTTCATACCCTCCGTTGTTGGGACCAGCACTTTCGATCTCGCGACATGGACTTAACCCTGGCGGGAAAGAGGCGTTATCTACTATAGGGGCTAAAGGGGTTAAGTGATACAGTCTTTCGGCAGTGGGGACATCACGGCCTTAGTCGGGTCGGACAACTTTTTGATGATGGTCAATTACAACCTTTTCGTGCGTTACAAGATGAATTTGACATTCCGGCCAGGCAACATTATCAATATATGCAAGTGACACACTGGGTTCGATCCAAGCTTGTTCGGCCCCAGGTTGCTCGGGCCCTGACAAATTTGGAACGTTACTGTGAGAGGTGCACTACCATTAAGGGACTCGTGGCGACCTTGTATGCCCACTTGCAGGGATCTCAATCATGTTCTACTAGACACAGGGAACTTTGGAACTCCGACTTGAACCTCTCCTATACTGAGCAGCAGTGGGAAAGGGCGGAAACTCACTTGTGGAAGAGTGCGGTAGCGATTAATGCCCGTGAAACCAATTATAAAATACTGTACCGTTGGTACATGACCCCGGCGCGGATCGCGCGCATATATCCTGGGGCGATGGACCTCTGCTGGCGTAACTGTGGGCAACGGGGTACCCTAGGGCACATTTGGTGGGATTGCCCCCGCATTCGCGCCTTTTGGAGGGGTATACAATTCCGGATGCAACTGCTTCTGGGAGTGAGTGTCCCTTGGGATCGGGGGATTTTCCTGTTTGGGGCCTCGGTGCCGGGTGCACGGGCTCTGCAGCTTGCTCTACTTCGCCATGGCTTGAATGCAGCTAGATTATCTCTTGCAGCAGCCTGGAAGCGTGCCTTGGCCCCCTCCTTTCAGGCTTGGCTGGAACGGATGTGGGATATGTATACCATGGAACGAGGGGTAGCGGTCAGTAGGATGCGCCTGGCGCGCTTTGAGTTGGTGTGGGCACCCTTTGTCTCTCGTTATGGTGCGTGACTGTGCTGGATAAGAGGGGGGGAATATGCAAACTTTAAAGGGAGCTCGCCCCCTGAGTGCGTCTTTTGCTTACCACCTTCCCGTGCTTGAACACTAGCAAGCCATAGTTGGGGGGGATTGGGAGGGTGGGTGGGAGGGGAGTCCTGGGCTAGGGAGGTTTCGGGGGGGGGGAGAAAGGGAGGTTGGGGGGTTACTGTTCCCCGTTTCCTTATTTTAAAACTGCAAAAATGAAGGCATATTGTTGAATGTTGTTGTGATCTGAAGTTATGTTATTATTGTTGCATCTTCTTTGAAGATCTTTGTGGTTTATGATTCTATGTATTCTTTGGAAGCCTTTCAATAAAAAAAAAAAAAAAAAATATAGCACTGTAAATCCGATGGTCAGCAATATATACATAAGCTAAGCAAGTTTTAAGTCCGTGCTTCTAATGGTAGAAGGAGTTAATCTTTCCTGAAGAATCCAGTGGGAGGGAGACACAGGGCAGATAGCAGCAGCTCCGGTCAGTGCAGGGGGGCGTGGCCAACACTGTGACGTCTCGTGTACAGACACAGAGCTGCTCTCTCCTGCATGCCACACTTGTGCACGAATCATCATCAGGTTCTTGGTTCTAGGCTGTTCTCACTTTTTCATCACAGTTCGTGTTAGCTCGTCATTCTTCAACCGTTGTTATGGCTCCGCGAAAGTGTATTAATTCGCCAGACAGTTTCTGTTTCATCTGTGGTGAATATACAGTGTTGAAGCAACAGCAGAATATTACAGACTTTGTGAAAAAAGTATACTTTGCATACTTTGGACTAAAAATTGGAGATCAAGATTGGAGTGGAGGAGTGGCCTAGTGGTTGGGGCTAGGTACTTCAGGCCGGAAGGTCGGGGGTTCAAATCCCACTAGAGGACATCAACCTTGGGCCGGAAGGACTGGGGTTTCTAGTCCCACAGGTGCTCTTTGTGGTCTTGGGCAAGTCACTTAACCCTCCATAGCCCATGTTCCCTGTAAAATAGTTATCTCCAAGTTATAATGCCCTGTTCAATGTAATTTCGGTTTGTTCAATGTAAACCGCACTGATGCAGAATAGCGCGGTATATAAGAGAATGTAAATAAATAAATAAAGATAAAGTCTGGGTGCCTCATAAAGTGTGCAAACGGTGTGTTGAGGACCTCCGAAACTGGTTCAAGGGTAAGAAAACATCTTTCCGTTATGGGATTCCTATGGTATGGCGAGAGCAAAAGAACCATAGTGACGACTGTTACTTTTGTTCATGCAATGTGAAAGGGTTTAATTCCAAATGGAAGCATTCCATTTCATATCCCAATCTTCACTTGGCAATTCGTCCCATCCCCCATGGCACAGATATACCAGTACCCAAGCCCCCTGCTACCTTGGAAGAGATACCTAGCTCCGATGAAGGTGAAGTCATACCTGAACCAGATGACGAATCAAGTTCTGACTTTGAAGATGATACAAGACCAAAATTGTTTTCTCAGGAGGAGATGAATGATTTGGTAAGAGACTTGAATCTTCCCAAAGATGCCGCCGAGTTACTCGGATCAAGGCTGAAAAGCAGGAATTTATTGTTGGCAGGAGTGTCATCTTCATGGTTGACATCGTGAAAAGGAGCTCATTCCTTACTTTGCCCAGGAAGACAAGTTGGTTTATTGCATCGATGTCGAAGGTCTGATGGGTCAATTTAAAATCCAATATGATTCAGAGCAATGGCATCTTTTTATAGATTCTTCAAAAAGAAGTCTCAAAGCAGTTTTACTCCAACGGTTTTTACGCTTCCATACCTGTAGGTCATTCCGTACACTTGAAGGAAACCTACGAGAACTTGGAATTGGTTCTTCGTAAACTTAAATATGAAGACCATGGTTGGCAAGTGTGTGGGGACTTGAAGGTCTTGTGCATGCTGCTCGGGCAACAAGCTGGGTATACCAAATATCCTTGTTTTCTGTGTCTATGAGACAGTCGAGACCGACAAAAATCACTGGACCAAGAAGAGTTGGCAGCCGAGGGTGCTAACAGTCGGTGAAAAAAATGTCCTCCAAGAAACTTTGGTACCTTCCCATAAAGTTCTTCTACCACCTCTCCACATAAAATGGGGATTGATGAAGCAATTCGTAAAATCACTTCGAAGAGATGGAGAATGCTTCAAATACTTGGTCATCAAGTTTCCAGGCCTGTCGGAGGCAAAATTGAAGGAAGGTGTGTTCGTTGGACCAGACATTAGAAGGCTTATAGTTGATCAAGAGTTTGTCAATAACATAACGGATCCTCAAAAAGAAGGGTGGATTGCATTTAAAGAAGTTGTACAGAATTTTTTAGGCAATAACAAAGTTCCTGAGCGGTCCTCCAGTTTAGTCCTCCACATCCGGGTAGTCCACCTCTTCCTGCAGCATGGAGACTGGACCAATCAGAATCTTTAATACTTCAGGATATATGCTGCTGGCGCTCCCATCAGCCCCCAGTGTGTCCAGTCTCCAAGCAGCAGGAAGACGTGTGAGCCCGCCTGGGCTCACTTATGGGCTTGTGGGCAACACTAGTTAGCCTTTTTTGTTTGGGATTAATTTTATTTCTTGCAGCCTATAGCTTTAAATTAAAAAAAAAAAGACAGAGTCTGAGGAGCCGAGCCGTCACTGCCCTTCCCTCTCCTTTACCTGGGGCACTTCTAAGGCAGTGTTTAGATCGCTCCCCCTAGACGGTACGGGGGAGAGATCAGTTCTCTTGGCAGCAGCTCGTTCTTCGGCAAAAGGGCTTGCTCTGGAGTGTTGAGCTGCGACGGACAGCTCTGCGGGGTGCTCGGCTCACCGGCTTTTTACCTGAAGCAGCCGGGACAACATCTTTACTCCGCTCCAGATTTCGAGCGGTATTTTGCTGGCTCTTCATTTTGTTTCAGCAGGGGTAAGTGTTTTTTTCCCGTTTCTCTTCTCGGCGGTCCCCAGCACTGCGTTTTATTTCTTTATTTTTGTTTTTTTCGTGCCTTTTTTCGCCTTCGCTGATCCCGGTGGCCATTTTCTGCAGGGCTTTGGAAGCTAGAGACCTTAGCGTTTTGGGAAGCCTCATTCTTTCTTTAGTTGGGCTGATCTCGTTTAGGTAGTTTTTCAAAAAAAACAAAACAAAACGGGGCTTGGTTATTTTTTTCCTTATTGCTTAGTGGGCCAGTCAGTGGATCTGTGCCTCCCTCCCCCCTTAGGGTTGTAGCATTTTTCTACTTATGTTGGCGAGGCCGCAGTGCGTGGTCTGCTGTTCTCGCAGAGGCACTGTGTCAGATTCGGGAATTTTGCAGGGGCTGCGCTGCTGTGTCTTCTGATATAGAGCAGCAGATGGAAGGCAAGTCCATGCCAGATCCCTTGGACCCTGCATTGCCTGCTGAGGGGGATTCTTCACCTGGTTCTCTCATTCCCCAGGCGCAAGCTACGCCTAAGGCGCAGGTGCCTGGGCTGCCGGTTGCGGAGACGGAGTCTTCTTCCTCCTTGGCAGATTTTTCCCCAGACTTCGTCCTCCTTATGCATCAAGCCTTCAAATTGGGACGTTTAGGTAGGTTGCCAGAAGCTTTCACGGCGCCGGAGTCTCTGCCACCTCCCAAAGCGGAAGGGGCCGGTCGGATCTTACCGAAGCCGGCAAAAAGGCCTCGGCCCTCGGAGATAGAACAGGAGGATTTGGAGTGGCAAGAAACAGAGGCTGAGGTGGAGTCTGAGGACGTGTTTGATGATCTGGAAGAAGGGGAGATCCCTGAACCCGAAGATCAGGCAAGGATCATCCGGGTATTTCGTAAGGAGGAGCTGGTACCCCTCATCACGGAAGCCCTTCAGACGCTCAACCTCGCAACAGCGTGCCCGGCTGAGGAAGAAGGGTTGGAGGATCCCCTCATTCAAGCGGTGCGGGATTCTCAGATAGTGTTCCCGGTACATAGGGTTGTGGATCAGATGATTCAAACAGAGTGGGATCAGCCTGAGGCAGGTCTGAAGGGTATTCGGACAATGAACTGCCTCTATCCCTTAGCGGACAAGGACAAGGAAAAATTCAAGTCGCCTCGGGTAGATGCGGCTGTCTCTGCAGTGACCAAGAAAACCACAATTCCAGTTGAAGGAAGTGCGGCCTTAAAGGACACTCAAGACAGGAAGGTAGATGGCTTATTGAAGCAGGACTTTGAGACCAATGCTTTGTCTTTGCAGGCCTCTATTTGTGGGGCTTGGGTGGCTAGAGCCTGCTTAAGGTGGGCTCAGCATCTGCGTCAGGATTCCCGCTTAGACCCGCAAGGTTTGCTCGAGGTGACGCGGTTGGAGTCTGGTTCAGCTTATTTGGCAGACGTTCACTATGATTTGATCAGGACGTTGGCAAATAGTATGGCTTCCTTAGTGGTGGCGTGGAGATCCATCTGGTTGCGTAATTGGGCGGCCGACGGGTCTTCAAAATCTCGGTTCAGTAAACTCCCTTTTAAAGGCAGATTGTTATTCGGGGACAATCTAGACAAGTTGGTAAAGGATCTTGGGGAGTCCAAAGGCAGAAGGCTGCCGGAGGATAAGCCTAAGTTAGGTAAAAGTTTGCCGGCTTCTCGAGGTCAATTTAGAGACTTTTCGGAGGTTTTGGTCCTCCCGACTTTGGGGTTCCCAACGCGGTAGATTTGGGTCCAGGTCACAGAATTTTCAAGGATTTCATGGAGCGGGCAGAGGTTTCTCGGCTGCGTCGTCGTCCTCTGTCTCTTCCTTTAATTGCAAGCTGCAATGAAGCGAGGTGGACCCTGGAGTGAGGGCAAGTGATCGGGGGTCGCCTTCGGGACTTTCTTCCTTCTTGGGTCCAGTTAACATCATATCAGTGGGTGCTCGAGATTATCAGAGAAGGTTATGCGCTGGAGTTTTCTTCCCTGCTCGGGGACTCCTTCGTGCTGTCTCCCAGCAAGGGACAGCAGAAGGAGTCAGCAATTCGTTCAACGTTGGATCGGCTGTTGGCGTTGGGGGCGGTAATTCCCGTTCTGGAGTCCGAGCGCGGGGAAGGTCGTTACTCCATTTATTTTGTGGTGCCAAAGAAAGACGGGTCCCTCCGTCCTATCTTAGATCTCAAGGGTGTGAATCGTTGTCTCTGGGTGCCACATTTCCGCATGGAGACCCTAAAATCCGTCATTGTGGCAGTTCGCCTAGGAGAGTTTTTGACGTCTCTGGACCTCTTGGAAGCCTATCTGCATATTCCGATCAGGCCGGTTCATCAAAAGTTTCTGCGCTTCGCGTTTCCGTGGGGTCACTACCAATTTCAGGCGCTGCTGTTTGGGCTAGCTACCGATCTGCGCACCTTCACCAAGGTCATGGTGGTGGTTGCGGCAGCTTTGCGAAGAGAAGGTATTTTGGTCCACCCTTATCTCAACGACTGGTTAATTTGGGCAAAGTCCGAAACGGAGAGCTTGCAGGCCACGAACAGGGTCGTACGCCTGCTGCAGAGTCTCGGCTGGGTAGTCAATGTGAAGAAGAGTCACTTAGTTCCTACGCAGTCCCTCGAATATCTTGGGGTCATTTTCGACACGGCAAGAGGCTTGGTGGTCTTACCGGCTCACCGCGCCCAAGTATTGCGCCGCCTGGTGCGCATGTTCTTGGGGATTCCCGCGCCGTCTGCATGGTGGTATCTGCGGCTACTGGGAACAATGGCGGCAACTCTGGAAGTGGTTCCTTGGGCCAGGTTTCATATGCGTCCGCTTCAGAGAGCCCCTTTACGGCAGTGGTCGAACCAGTCGGATTCGTGGAATCGCCGGTTGCCCTGTCCGAGACGAGTCCGGATGTCGCTGCAGTGGTGGCTCTGCTCGATGTCCCTGAGAGCGGGGATGCCCTTGGAGCAGCCGGTGTGACTTCCGTTGATAATGGATGCGAGTCTGGCAGGCTGGGGGGCCCACTGCCAGGACCGTTTCACGCAGGGGACGTGGTCTGCCCAGGAGTCCTTGTGGTCGATCAACCGGCTCGAGCTCCGAGCGGTGAGGCTAGCGCTGCAGGCCTTCGAGGCGTCAGTATTGAGGAGAGCAGTAAGAGTCCTGTCGGACAACTCGGCTATGGTGGCGTACATCAACCGTCAAGGAGGCACAGGAAGCGTGGCCATGGAAGAGGAGGCGGAGGCGCTGTTCGTCTGGGTGGAAGTTCGCCTCCTTGCCATTTTGGCAGCGCATATCGCAGGAAAAGACTATGTGATGGCAGATTTTCTCAGCAGAGTGCAGGTAGACTCCAGAGAGTGGGAACTGCACCCGCAAGTTTTTTTGCGCAAATAGTTCGCCGATGGGGACCGCCGATCATGGACCTCATGGCGACCTTCCAGTTGGCAAAGACAGGTCGGTTTTTCAGCAGGAGGAGAGAGCGCATGTCCAAGGGGATCGACGCACTCATCCAACCGTGGCCCGAGTCCGGCCTTCTGTATGTCTTTCCTCCGTGGCCCTTGATCGGCAGAGTAGTCCAGCGTATCGAGGCACACTGCGGAAAGGTTCTGCTGGTGGCTCCAGACTGGCCCCGGCGGGCTTGGTATGCGGATCTGGTCCGGCTTCTCAACGGTGTTCCGTGGAAGCTTCCTTTCGTAGTAGACCTGCTAGTTCAGGGTCCGCTGCGCATGCCTGAAGTGGATCGATTCTCGCTTACGGTATGGCCATTGAAAGGGCTAGGCTGAAAAGGAAAGGTTATTCGCCGGCGGTCATTGCCACTCTTCTTCGAGCTAGAAAGTCTTCCACCTTGCTGACATATGTCCGAGTTTGGCGAATTTTTGAAGATTGGTGTTCTAGGAATCAGGTTCGGGCATCGACGGCTTCGGTCGCTGTCATCCTCAGTTTCTTGCAGGACGGTTTCGACAAGGGATTAGCGGCCAGTTCTCTGAAGGTTCAGCTGGTGGCTCTCGCGTGTTACAGAGGGAAAATTCAAGATGTTCCTCTTGGAGCACACTCGGATGTGCAGCGTTTTTCTTAAAGCCGTATTTCAGCTGCGGCCGTTGCGAAGAGTGCCCATTCCCCTGTGGGATTTGAATCTGGTTTTGCAGGCACTCGTTCAGAAACCTTTTGAGCCTCTTCATCAAGCTTCGGTGAAAGATTTGACTTTAAAGACTGTTTCTGGTAGCTATTGGTTCAGCGAGGCGAATTTCGGAGCTGCAGGCGTTGTCTTGTAGGTCTCCATTCTTATCTTTTTCTAGAGATAAAGTTGTTCTACGGCCGGTTCCTTCTTTTCTGCCTAAGGTGGTGTCTCTTTCATGTGAATCAGTCCGTCATTCTGCCAGCATTTCCTTTGGACACAGCAAAGGTTTCCAACGACGGCTTGCATCGGCTTGATGTCTGCCGAGTGTTGCGTCAGTATCTGAAGGTTTCCGAGACATTCCGTAAATTGGCTCGCCTCTTTGTGCTCTTTGGGGGAGTTTGAAAGGGGGAAGCGGCGGCGAAGTCTTCTATTTCTAGATGGATTAAGGAAGCTATTGCCTCGGCGTATATCTTACAAGGCCGTTCTGTTCTGTTAGGTTTGAGAACCCACTCTACTAGGGCGCAAGCGGCGTCGTGGGCGGAGTATAGTCTTGTCCCTCCAGTGGAAATTTGCAGGGCGGCTATTTGGTCGTCTCTACACGCTTTCAGTAGGCATTATCGGTTAGATATTGCAGCGACTCGGGATTCTTGTCTTGGTTCGGCAGTGTTGTGCGCCGGTTGGCAAGGTCCCCCCGTTGATAACTGCTCTGTTACATCCCGGATGTGGAGGACTAAACTGGAGGACCGCTCAGGAAATGGAAATTACACGTACCTGGTAATTGTAGTTCCTGGAGGGTCCAGTTTAGTCCTCAGTCCCTCCCAAGAGACAACTTTATGTAATTTCCTAAACGGCGTGTTAACACCGGTGTGCGGGGAGTCGCGTAAATAAAATTCTTAGGTTCCTCGTGGTTGGAGCCCTTTTCGCTCCCTCTTGGTGAAGAGGGTTTTTTTTTTTATGCTGGCAGCCAAGTTTGCCAATTGCTTCAGGTAAAGGGGGCAGAAGCAAGGTGCAAGGTTCTGGCTCTCTCGTTTGGGGTGGGGGTCAACTTATAGTTCAGGGGAATAAGGCTTGTTTTGGTAACTGTTTTCACTCATGTGTTTGCTTCTTTGAGTCTGCTTTGTTAATAGTTCACTGGGGGCTGATGGGAGCTCCAGCAGCATATATCCTGAAGTATTAAAGATTCTGATTGGTCCAGTCTCCATGCTGCAGGAAGAGGTGGACTACCCGGATGTGGAGGACTAAACTGGACACTCCAGGAACTACAATTACCAGGTATGTGTAATTTCCATATCCTCACTACAAAAAGATCGTCGGACGAATGCTGAAGCATTTCAAGCTTTAGGTTGCCTGATGAGTTTGAAAGTGTATTTCCTCCAGTCCCACCTTGACTACTTTCCTGAAAATTTGGGAGCTGTGAGTGAGGAACAAGGTGAACGATTCCACCAAGACATTAAAGAGATGGAAAGGAGATACCAGGGGAAATGGAGCATTACAATGATGGCAGACTACTGTTGGATGCTTTAGAGAGACATTCCAGATGCTACTCACAAGCGTAAATGCACCAAGAGGAGCCTCACAAGGAAGAAGAATCAAGTTTAGTGTGTGTAGGTGAGCTCATTTCAGTTCAAGAAAGGATTTTCATGAAAATATTGTAATAAAACTTTAATTTTATAAGTCTATTTCCATTTATTTTGAGGTATTGCCTTATTTAACATAGTTACCTAAATTGTCAGGAAACGTGATGTCCTATGACAAAATGGAGGTCATTTTCGGATTCAGCACACCAATAAACATAAAGATTACGTGGAATAACCAAAACAGCTCTCAAAAATGTTTTTTGCAGACCTGTGTTATCATATCAATCCTATTAATTTTATTTATCTATTATGATTTATTAACTGCTTTTACGAAGAGATTCACCAAGATGGTGTACAACAGATGTTAAGAAGATCTAGATTTTTTTTCTTCTATTTTTCACCTTTCTTTCCAAGAATAACATATCTGGCATCCCTATGAGAAATATATTTTTGTTTAGAGTTACATGAGGGGGGGCTGATAAGTCTCTGGCCTTTTAACGAAACAGAAAGCTACGGGCATGCTTCAGTTCCGGAGGTCCAAATGATCTCTGCTTATATACTGCTTTGACCCTGTGAAAAGCGGTATATAAGTGCAGCTAAATAAAATAAATAAATCATGGAAAGCACTTGCCTTTGTGTATCATTAGATTCCTCTCTTATCTCCTCTACACCTCTTATATGTGCTACAAAGAGAGGGAACATTGTTTCATTAGGTATGTTTTTTGTTTCACTCATTGTTAATGACTCATGACATCGTCTTTCATAAATTTTAGCCATAACTGTCATGAAACTGATGCAGAGCACACTGTATATAAAGTATTATATTATGTTATTAAGTACCCACATATTAAATGTTGTTAGGTAACCCACATGTTAAATGTAACCCACCAATTGTGATGTAATGTGACCACTTTGATTGAAGGATAAGGTGGTATACAAATCTGTCTAAATAAATAAATAAATATGTGCTTCTATGTAGTAGCATTCTGTTTTATATAAACATGTTATAAAATTCAAGTTTCATTTAGTTTTTTCAGTTTTCTATAATTTAAAAGTTGTATCTTAGAATTGACGAGGCCATAAAAACCTATGAAGACACAATGGAAGCAAAGAGGAAAAGACCACCCTCACCCCCAGAACCGGAGTATCCAGCAACTGTGAGTTTTAAATTAACAAAAAATAATATATTCAAGCTTAGCCTGTTGGGCTTTCTAGCTGCTAATCTGGAAATTCAATTACAAAAATGTCTTTTAAAAGATGGGCTCGATATTCAGCAGCGACGGCTAGCTGATTACAGCAGCTAGCGGCCGCTGCTAAACACTAAACCCAGATATTCAATGCTTGGGCCATATCCGGCCACTAGTAATGAATATCCAGGTTTGCCACTGAAGCAAGAAACTAACCAGCCAGCAGTTAGCTTCAGCAGCAAAACTTAGGACAAGATTTTTCCCGCAGACAAGCAGGGGGATGCAGGTACACTCTGTAGGTGTCGTCCCCTGACAGCGCCTATGTGTCAGGCTCTCCCCTAGCTCAGAGAAATCTTTTTATACTTCTCTGAGCATGTGCATGCCTTCCTGCCCAAATTCCCTAAATTAACTTTTTTTTTTTTTCTTCACCATGGACCGGGTTGCCACAGCTCTCTCCATTGGGCTACTACTACTACTACTACTACTACTGGCGTGCTTTGTCAATAGTTCACTGGGGCTGATGGGAGAGGCCAACAGAGTACATCCAGTGATGTCACGTTTTTGACATGCCCAGTTTCCAAGCTGCAGGAGGAGGTACAGTTTGCATTCCCCTTGTGCCACTGTCAAGCTAGGAACCAGTTGGGGGTCTGCCTCATGGCTTCTCGGGCTCTGTGTGTGGTATGCGGTTCCTAAAAAGGAGCTATTGCTGATTCTGGAATCTGCCGGGGCTGTGCGGCAGTCTCCACTAGTGTAGAGCAGCAAATAGAAGGTAAGGCAGGGTCGGAGCTACAAGGGGCCTCGGCAGCGGCTGAAGGGGAGATTTTATTGGCCTCGCTGTTAGCGGTCGGTCAGAAGACTCCAGCTGGGCCCTTCGGTGGTGGGGGGGGGGGGGGGGTGCCTCTGGCTCTGGCTCTGGGTTCGGGGCCCCAACTTGGAGATTTCTGTCCAGATTTTGTTTTAATAATGTTTTTTACCTTTTAGTTTTATTTTATATCTTCTGGTTTCATTTTTAATCACTCTGATTTTGTTTTCACTCGCTCTTCAGTCAGGAGAGGTTGTGACTGATGGCAGTGCCATAAAGCTCCCTCCACACCACACTGTGAGGAAACGTCTGCATGGAAAAAGTGCTGACCGACTGAAGGCATAGCAGGGGCTTTCTCTCTCCCAACAGTATCCTCCCTTTGACAAGTTTTTGGAAGCCTTCAGTCTTTCTGGAGACAGAAAGGAGCCATGTTAGGGCTTACTGCAGACTGTTGAGCTATCTCATCAGGCCCAGATCAGGATTATCTAGGGCATTCGCGCATCTGGAGGCAGACTCCCCTACTAGCGCAGGCTTTTTCTCAACCCACTCTCCACTCAGAGAATGTGAATTCAAGCTGGGGGCGCTACTCTTTCTCCTCCACAGCTCCTGAAAGTGCTTGCAGATAAGGGGCAACTGGAGGTAAGGTAAAGTCTAAGACCAAGCATCACAAACGGTCTGACATAGACAGGGACGACTTGGCAGATAAGACAACCAAGTGCCCTCGTCCACCTGGCCACCCAGAGTTGGGGGAGCCCCCTCGGAGAATCCAGAGGCAAAATACCCCATCTTTATAGGAACAGCCCATAAAGACAGTAGGACAAGTCCTTACTCCTCCCTCCTTTCTTCTTCAAGTTTGTTCAAGACCGCACACTTATCTTGAGCACTGCTCATGTGACCCAGGGGGTCTCTGTACTCAGCACACCTACGGACCCCATGGATCCAACGGACGAACCTATGGATCAAGGACAGCCGTGATCGCCATATGCTATGGAATGGGGGACTCCCACTCTGCTGGAGGATGAAACATGTTCTCTGCTGGAGGATGAAACATGTTCTCTGCTCAGTGTTCCTACAGGATAGACGAGGACTTCCCAGAGCCCCTGCCACATCTAGGGCCATTGGAGGAGATACCACCTTTCATACCAAAAATTCTTGCAAAAGATTTCCAGGACTTTGGCTCAGAATGATTCTCAAACTCCTATTAATAAGTGAGACTTCCAGTTCATACAATGTGCAGCGCACCTAAGCAGATCCTAGCCCTGCTGGTTCATCAGATCCTTCAAGATCTTCAAGCCTTCATCTGGAAAAACCCTACTTAAATACATGCTACCTCCAGATGACTTAACCTCAAATATAAGGTGCTATTGGCGCCAGGGTTTGACCATCAACAACTACCTCATTAGACAGTAGTGTCTGAAACTGTTCCTAAAATGTAAAAAAAAACATCTAAGTCGGCTTTCTAGATACCGCCAAGTAAAGAGCAATGGACACTAGATGCTATCGGTCCACCAGGAAGAAACAGCACACTGCCACGTAAAAACGTGCGACAAACAGTACAAAGACATGAGCAGTATTTAAAACTCACAACTTTTTACTGGTCCATATGTAATACAGGGGGGCCAAACCCAACACAGGCCGTGTTTCGTAATGTACTACTTCAGGGGTGAGGCACACCAAGAAACTATAGAAACATCAAAAAATAATTTAATAATAACGCCCCAAAATATACATGTAATAAAAACATAATAAATAACAACATAAGTAAAAATGAAAACATGACATCAAAACATCTTGTGTATAAACCACAACATAGAAATGTAATAATGTATATAATACTAAATATATAAATATAAATAACAAATCATAATGGCATAATAAAACTATAAAAACATCCAAATATCATATAAAAAACATAAACAACATATTAAAATAATGTGTATAAGAGAAGTTCATGTAAATTATGAACATGAGAGTAAAAGGGAAAGATGAACAAAATCTATTAGGTGACAAACATAATAACATATATGAAAACAAAAATCAATTCATAAATGCTAAAACGGAGAAATGCAAAAACCAAAGACTAATAACAAATAAATAACATGATGCAATACAGAACACAAGGAGACAGGAGAGGTAATTACCTTAGGACCCTAGGCTGATGTATGAAGTCGCTGAATTTCTAAAAAGTGTCCTATATACTGTAAAACCCAATATTTTGTAGCTAGAATGGAAAACAAAAAATGTTTAATGAATTAATCAAAATCATGGATGAGCCACGTGGAGCAAACATGACTATATAATATGAATTATAGTGCAATGGCTCTTAAATATAGTTTAATATAGATAGTGTTAAAGCTAGATAGATAAGCTGCATAAAGATATGAGTTAATCCAAATTACAACCAAAGATGAGATATGTAATGCAAACAAATAAGCAGTATGAATTATAGAGCGACTGCAGTGCCTGCTAAATGTAGTTTAGTGTAGATAGTGTTGAGCCTTGATGGATAAAATTACATGAGAAAATATGAGTGTTATGATTAAGACAGTGGATGTGCGCCACCCGCATGAACAAAAATTCTCATAAGGTTGCAGAGAATATCATCATGCACCTTAAGATGAAACAATCAATTGAGTATATTATCACTCTGTTTTCATTTATCATCTTTTTGATTCTTTGTTATGACACCTCAATTTACTACATGGACCACCTCTCCCCTTGTTGTTTTCCCGCGTTCGATTTGAGATTTAAAGATACGCATGCGCCAGCGTTTTTTCCAATTTGAAGAAGTCACAACGTTGTAATGCAGTTGGTTCTCTGTAATCTTCTCCTTTTCACAAATTCATCTTCCTACTACAATTTTTAGCTTTATACACAGTTTTTATTTTTCTTGCAGCTGTTCGCATGAAGACAGACTTGGATCTGCATGATTGTTCATTTGCTTCTTTACGGCTGTAGTGGGTATACGATATCAAGATCGCCACTGTTTTATTTCAAACACCCTATGTGTTGTTTCATCTTAAGGTGCATGATGATATTCTCTGCAACTTTATGAGACTTAAACTTTTTTTGTTTTCCATTCTATTTACAAAATATTGGGTTTTACAGTATATAGGACACTTTTTAGAAATTCAGCGACTTCATACATCAGCCTATGGTCCTAAGGTAATTACCTCTCCTTCACTCCTGTCTCCTTGTGTTTCGTATTGCATCATGTTATTTATTTGTTTTTAAATAATTATTATTAGTCTTTGTTTTTTGCATTTCTCCGTTTTAGCATTTATGAATTGATTTTTGTTTTCATATGTTATTATGTTTGTTACCTAATAGATTTTGTTCATCTTTCCCTTTTACTCTCATGTTCATAATTTACATGAACTTCTTATACACATCATTTTAATATGTTTGTTTTTTATAAGATATTTGGATGTTTTTTATATTCTTATGCCATTATGATTTGTTATTTATATTTATATATTTAGTATTATATACATTATTACATTTCTATGTTGTGGTTTATACGCAAGACGTTTTGATGTCATGTTTTCATTTTTACTTATGTTTATTATGTTTTTATTGCATGTATATTTTGGGGAGTTATTATTAAATTATTTTTTGATGTTTTTATAGTTTCTTGGTGTGCCTCACCCCTGAAGAAGTACATTATGAAACACGGCCTGTGTTGGGTTTGGCCCCCCTGTATTACATATGGACCAATAAAAAGTTGTGAGTTTTTGTACTGTTTTGGCCGATAGCATCTAGTGACAAAGTCTTATCAGAGCAGCCTTCTTGCGCTGAGGATTCTGGCACATGAGCTCCAGATTCTCCATTACCTCCATAATCTCTTCTTGCAGCTGGATAACACTCAGACCTTGGCGGTAGAAGAACAAGCTCTGCTCCTCCTCAATTTACATGAGTCTCTATATCATATTATCTATACCACTTACGATGCCTTTGACTCAATGGTGCACTCCACTGCCATGGCTATTTCCACCAGGTGCAAGGCCTGGCTTTAGGTATCTGGACACAGAGAAGAGCAATTCGACCAGCTAATGGACACACCATGTCAAGGAGATAGCCTCTTCGGGTCCGAGGTTAAAAACCTTTCCTCTACCGTGAGAGAATTGGCTGCCCACAGCCCAGATGCTCCCAGTTAGCTCATTACCAGAGGGCTCACCATTATCAGTACTTTGAACAATTCTATCCTTGTCGGAATTATTGGCTTTATTCTAGGCAGCAATCACAAAGGCCTCCCACTCCAACTTACCCTTGGTGCTCCAGGCAGCGGGACAGGAAATAACCTTCCAATGCTACCTCCGCTTCCCAAGCTACTCCCGGTTTTTGACTACCTACTGGTAGCAGGCAGGATTCAGCACTTCATAGAGGCCTGGCATTCTGTAACATGAGATCAATGGATACTCAACATTATAGAGGGGGTTACAAAATCAACTTCCTGAAACTTCCACCCCCTCATCCCTGTCTCAACATTCCATTCCTTCAGCTCAGCACTTGCAGGAGGAGGTCATGGAGCAGGAGGTCATGGAGCTCTTCCAAAATCAAGCTGTCAAGAGAGTTCCTCATGACCAATGCGACCAGGGCTTCTATTTGCATTTCTTCCTGATTTCGAAAAAGACGGGGTTATACCCCATCCTGAACCTTTGGGACCTCAAATGGGAAAAATTCAAAATGAACTCCCTCAGTACAATCCTTCCCCCGCTGAATCAAAATGATTGACTGGCCTCTCTAGACCTGAAGACACTCACATCCCCATCCACCCCTTGCACTGGAAATACCTTAACTTCGTATTCAAGCATCAGCACTACCAGTACAAAGTACTCCCATTTGGCCTCTCCACTGCACCCAGAGTACTTACAAAATGTCTTGCAGTAGTAGCCAGGCATCATCATCAGCAGGTGCACTGTGTGTACCCCTACCTAGACATTTTGCTTATATCAGGGCCCTCCATAGTGACAACACGCCAGGCAGTTCAAGATACCATAGCTCTCCTTCAGGCCATGGGCTTTGAAATAAATGAACAAAAATTAGAAGTGTAACCTAAACAAAACATGGGTTTCCTTGAGGCAGGCATAGACACTTGGAAAGGGAAAGCCTTCCATCCTTCACAGGCTCAAACGTTTACAACACCTCAGCAATAGGTTATTTCACCTCTGAATTATGACTGCTCGCAACCTACTTCAGTTACTGGGCCACATGGCAGCATCTGTTCATGTGGTTCCACTCACAAGATTGTATATGCAGCCTCTTCAGTGGCACCTCAGAGTGCACTGGAATCAACACGGTCCCTACGAGCAAAAATTTACACACGGTCCCTTACGCGCAGAAACTAACCTCGAGCTTTGTAACAGTCTGTGCTGGTGGACCATCTCATCTCACCAAGACACCAACTCAAATTTACAATGGCCGTGCCAACCTATGGTTGGGGAGCACACCACCTGCACCTGTGTACACATGGACTCTGCTCGCCACGAGAACGATCCCTTCACATCAATGTGTTGGAGCTTCGAGCAGCCTGCTATGTCCTGCAGGTCTTCCACCATTGGGCCAACAACAAGATAATCTTGATACAAACAGACAATCAAATATCCATGTTCTATATCAACAAACGGGGAGGAGTAGCCTCTCTTCAATTGTGTTGCAAAGCCACATACCTCTGGCTCTTTGCACTTTCCATAAACACTTTGCTTCAAGCAACCTACCTGCCGGGAGCACGGAATTTATTTATTTTATTTACATTCTCTTATATACCGCGCTATTCTGCATCAGTGCGGTTTACATTGAACAAACTGAAATTATATTGAAGAGGGCTTTATAACTTGGAGATAACTATTTTACAGGGAACATGGAATCAGCTAGCGGATTCACTAACCCTGGACCCTCACAAATGGTCCCTTTAATACCACCGTAGGCCACACACTCTTTGTGCAGAGGGGCACTCCAGAGGTAAATCTTTTTGCTGCAGGCAGCACCAAATGCAAGCTCTTTTGCTCCATCCAACCAAGTCTTCTACGATGGGCACACAATGCCTTGCCATTTATTGGAGCCGCCAGCTTTGTTGTGCCTTTCCTCCTTTCCACTCATCAGTCAAGTTCTCCTCAAAATATGACAGGACAAAGCGTCAGTCATCCTCATTCCTTATCGTCCCTCCAGTCCAGTCCAGTACATGTGAGTTATCTCCCTCCTCCAGCAGTTGGGGACTGAGCATGTCATATTTCTGATGTCACAGTAGAAGAACTCCCTCCTTAAGCTCCAGAAATCAGTATTTCAGTCCCTAGCAACTGGTGTGGAGCTTTCTTTGGCTGGACTCCACTGAAAGGAGCCTTTGAGTCACTGACTAAAACTTGGAGGCGGGGGGGAAGAGGACTTTGGAAACAAGTCGGATCCAAAAAGAGCCTTCCTGTTTGTGGCTGGGCACAATTCTTAAAGAACTATTTACTTGTGGGGGCTGGCAGTTGCCAAGTGTGGCTTAGTTGGCATCAGGACTCTTCAGTGGGTCAGGTGCTGCCTAGGGGTCAAACACCTGGTGGACCAGGTCCCTTTCCTCCCCAGCCGGGACAGCCAAGTGGTCTAAAGTTAAGATTAGCTGGCTTCCTTTTCTCTTTTGCTTCATTTATTTATTTATTTAGCTGCATTTATATCCCGCTTTTCACCGGGTCAAAGCGGTTGGGGGATACATTTAACACGAGGGGATATGAGACACATACACTAATACTTACAGGGAACATGGGCTATGGAGGGTTAAGTGGCTTGCCCAAGAACACAAGGAGCACCTGTGGGACTAGAAACCCCAGTCCTTCCGGCCCAAGGTTGCTGTCCTCTAGTGGGATTTGAACCACTAGAGGACTTCATTTGGAGTTTCCGGTTCTTTAAGAACAGAAAGAAGGTTTATACCAAATTTAACTTGTGCCCAGGCCTTCCTCGGCAGCGCTAGGTGAGCAGTAGGGGTTAAACACCTGGTGGTCCAGGTCCCTTTTATCTCCAGCTGGAAAGGCCACCAATCTATGGCTTTCCCTGTTTCAGTTTGGTTGTGCTTAGACTCCTGTATCTTTAAAGCCCTTTCTTTGCAATAAAGTTAACCCCTCCCCCTCCCTCCAAACAAAACCAAAAACGGGCAGCATCAAGACAACCTGAACGCAGCCTTGGTGGTGAGGTCAGTTTAAATCATGCTGAGATTTTTGTGTGGCGGTGTGGTTAGTGTCAGTGTATCTTCTGGTGAGTGCCTCTCTCTATTACCCTCGGTCCATTGGCTTCCTTTTTCAGTCATGTGTTTTTTTGCTTAAGCGATGAATGCTCCCTGCCTCTGGTGCGGCAATTACAAGACCTTCTGCTCATTGGCAGGAGTTTTCAGGACTGATGTTTTGAAGGATAGGACAGCAGAAGTGTTTGTTGTGGCAATGGCTAATTTGGCAGTTTCAGTACAGCAAAGCACAGTGAGTCAGAGCCGCTGGTTCCTGCGCTTTCGACAGGACTGCGGCCATTTTGTAAAATACTCTCATCTTGTGGCCTGACTCGGGGGATCAAATATTTGCACCAGGGGAACCACAGTGGTTCACATAGTGGACTCTTCCATGGGCTCGTTTATCCCTGATTTCATTTGTTGTTTTTCATTTACGGCTACACCAAGCTTTCAGTTTGCAGCAGAGCCTGGGCAGCAATGATGAACAGGGTAAAAGTGCAAAGGGGACTTTGGCGTATTTATCAGGTTCCCTGCCAGTGGATAGCCCCCAGGAGGGTGTTGTCTCCTGTGCAAGGAGACACACAAAGGACGAATGTAGTCCAAGAGAGGACTTGGCCTCCCTTTATTAGTTATTTCTACTATAGCATATTATGGAACTTACAAGTGGTGTTCCCTGCTGTTCTTCTACAGTTATGGTTAGAGGATAAATGGTGGGGTGTATGCTGATGTAGACAGTCACCATTTTGCGATCTTTTGGATCCATCTTACAGACTGTAGCAATCTTGTGTTCCTTTCAGTTAAAGGGCTGTGCTCAGCCTTTGTGGCACATCTCTAAACTGGCTTCCTCAGTCGGAAGCAGAGATCTGGTGCCTGCTATGAATTTGAAACAGGCGTAGGTGCTGGTCTGTCCTTTTCCCTCAGGTTAGGTTGATACACCCTGGTCGGATATTGTGTGCCTTTAGGTGATACTGATATTGAGTAATGTGGTATGCTGTGATTTTCTAGCTTATGGTGATAGTGTGTGATATGGTGTGATCTTAGGTGTTCTCAGTTGGTAACTCCCTTGGACTGTGGCTTCTGAGGCAGCTCCGTTCCTTACTGTTTCCTGCTTTGAGGTGCCTATCGGCAGGGCCGGCCCGTCCATTGAGCGAGAATGTTTTTTGCACAGGGCCCCGCGTTTCTGGGGGCCCCGCGCAAAAAACATTCTGATCCTAAAGTCAAATTAAAAAAAAAAAAAAAAGCTGTCTTCTCCCGCTGCCGGGGCCGCCGCGGCAGAATCGAGTGTGCCGCGGGGCCCCCCTGCCCAGCAGAGCCTGCCCTCCCCTGTATCGGCTCTCTCGCACAGCTGCCTGCAGTCTCACGCGCCGGCTTTCAGAGCGCGAGGGGAGAGTTTCTCCCTCGCTGCTCTGTTAAGCCCGCGGGGGCTGATGGGAAGTTCCCATCAGCCCCCGCGGGCTTAACAGAGCCGCGAAAGGGAAACTAGTCCCTTCGCGCTCTGAAAGCCGGCGCGTGAGACTGCAGGCAGCTGTACGAGAGAGCGGATACAGGGGAGGGCAGGCTCTGCTGGGCAGGGGGGGACCCGCGGCACACTCGATTCTGCCGCGGCGGCCCCGGCAGCGGGAGAAGACAGCTTTTCTTTTTTTTTTTAATTTTTGGCTGGGCTGGGCTGGGGGGGGGTAGGAGTGCTGATGGGCTGGGGGGGTTAGGAGTGCTGATGGGCTATGGTGGCTGTGGGGGTTAGGAGTGCTGATGGGCTGGGGGTGTTAGGAGTGCTGATGGGCTATGGGGGGCTGGGGGGGTTAGGAGTGGTGATGGGCTATGGGGGAGCTAAGTCTTTATATGGGCTGATGGGATTAGGACTGGAAGTGGGTTGATGGGGGGTTAGGACTGGTAATGGGCTATGGGGGGCTTAAACTAAAATTGGGTGATGGGGGATTAGGATTGGAAATGGGCTGGTGGGATTAGGACTGGGAGTGGGCTGATGGGGAGATTAGGACTGGTAATGGGGTATGGGGGGGCTTAAACTGAAAATTGGGTGAGGGGGATTAGGACGAAATGGGCTGTTGGGGGGGTTAGAACTGGTAATGGGCTATGGGGGGGTTAAGACTGGTAATGGGCTGTTGGCTGATGGGGGCTGTCTGGTAATAGGCTATGGGGGGTTAGGACTGATAATGGGCTATGGGGGGGCTAGGACAGGAAATGGGCTGATGGGGAGGGGTTAGGACTTGAGGTGGGCTGATGGGGTTAGGACTGGTAATGGGCTGTGGGCTGATGGGGGGGGGGGTTAGGACTGGCAATGAGCTATGGGAGGCTGACTGGAAATGGGTTGATGGGGTTAGGACTGGAAGTGGGTTGATGGGGGGGCTAGGACTGGTATTGGGTTGGGGGGTTGCTAGGACTGGAAATGGGCTGATGGGGGGGCTAGGACTGGAAATGGGCTGATGCAGGGACTAGAAGGGAATGGATGCTGGGTGAGGCTGGAACTAGAAGGGAGCTGATGTTGGGGGAGGATTAGAATGGGATGGGGCTGGGAGAGTAAAATGGAGAGGGGAAAAATATTTTGTGTGGGAGGGATAAAATATTTTGTGTGGGAGGGATAAAAAATCTACAATTGGCCGGGTATTGGGAGAGTAAGTGGGGATTGAGGATGGAGGGGTAAAATTTGTGTGGATGAAATAGGAATGAGGAAAGAACAAAAGGAGAAAGATTAGTATGTTAAAGCAGATGTAGAGAGAGAGAATGAAAAAAAAAACTAGAAGAGAGAAGAAAGGACAAATGGACAGCAGATGATGGAGAGTTAGCAGAAAACATGAAGAAACCAGAAGAAAGTGTCTGGAGCAATTGCAACTGAAAAAAAATGCACAAAAGGTAGAAAGATATCTCTTTATTTTGAATTTATTAACTGGAATATGAAAGCTCTGGGAAATGTGCATCATTAACGTCTGCGCTTTGTTTGGTACAAGAGGAAATTAATTTATAGTTTTATTTCTACAGTGGTGTTGTACATTCCAAGTTTGGCTTTTGGGGTTCCCAGTTTAATTATTGCCTTCCTGTTTCTAAATTGTGATTCCTTGTTTGGTGATGGTCTATGTTCTGCATGTGTAACTGAGCTGAGGTATTCTGTTTATGTAATTCCTATTTGATATTGCCACTTGTTCTCTTTCCCCAGTAGGTCATGTATTGTTGTTCTCTGAAATGTATTGGTTTAATATTTGCAGTGTTGCCTTTTGATAGGTAGGGTATGGTGCTTTGTGAGTCCTGGTAGTGCTGTTAGGATACGGCGGGTTTGCTATTGGTTCTAAATGGGCAGTGTTTGTAGTAGTTCCTAATGTGCCTGGCGGTTGGCACTGGATTATAGTAATGTAGAAATCTTTTATTCTGTCTTTATCCATACACTCATTAAGAGACATGTTTACTAAAAGTTAGTGTATGTTAGCATTATGCAAATATTTATGCAAATAAGGCCACTTATGCAAAAGAGGCCCCGCACCGAGTCTCCGCACATGGCCCTGCACCCCCCTTGGGCCGCCCCTGCCTATCGGGCTAGTCAGGTAGTCCATAAGATATGCCATACTGGGTCAGACCAAGGTCCATCAAACCCAGTATCCTGTTTCCAGCAGTGGCCAATCTAGGTCATACGTACCTAGCAGTTTCCCCAAAAGACACAGGTTTTGAAATGCTTGTACTGGGTCAAGCATTGATATCCTGGGTCCCTTCTTAATAATGGTTTATGGACCTTTCCTCCAGGAACTTGTCCAAACCTTTTTTAAACCCAGCTACACTAACAGCCTTTACTACATCCTCCGGTAACAAATTCCAGAGTTTGATTACACGTCGAGTGAAAAAATATTTTCTTTTATTAGTCTTAAATAGTTTACCCTGTAGCTTCATTGTATGTCCCCTAGTCTTTCTATATTCTGATAACGTAAACAATCGATCTATGTTTACCCGTTTCACTCCGTTCATTAATTTATAGACTTCTATCATATCTCCCCTCAGCTGTCTTTTTTCCAGGTTAAAGAGCCCTAACCTTTTTTGCCTTTCTTCATAGGAGTATCCTTCCATCCCCTTTACCATTTTGGTGGCTCTTCTCTGAACCTTTTCTAATAACGCTATATCCTTTTTAAGATACGGCGACCAGAATTGCACACACTATTCAAGGTGCGGTCTCAGCATGGAACGATATAGAGGCATTATAATATCTTTTGTTTTATTTTCCATTCCTTTCTATATGATACCTAGCATTCTATTTGCTCTCTTGGCTGCCGCTGCACACTGGGCCAAGGGTTTTAACATGCTATCCACAATGACGCCTAAATCTTTTTCCTGGGTGGTGGTTCCTAATGTGGAACTTTGCATCGTGTAACCATAGTTTGGATTGTTCTTCCCTAGGTGCATAACTTTGCACTTGTCCACATTAAATTTCATCTGCCATTTTGATGCCCAGTCTTCCAATTTATCAAGATCCTCTTGCAATTTTCCACAATCCTCTTGGGTTTTAACAACTTTAAATAGTTTTGTGTCATCTGCAAATTTGGTAACCTCACTCGTTATTCCACTTTCCAGGTCATTTATGAATATGTCAAAAAGCAGCAGACCCAGCACAGATCCCTGGGGTACACCACTATTCACCTTTCTCCATTGGGAAAATTGGCCATTTAGCCCAACCCTCTGCTTTCTATCTTTTTTAACCAGTTCTTGATCCACAGTAGTACACTGCCTCCTATCCCATGACTCTTTAGTTTTGCCAAAAGTCTCTGATGAGGGACCTTGTCAAAGGCTTTCTGAAAGTCCAGATACACTATATCAACCAACTCTCCTTTGTCCAGCTGTTTATTCACACTTTCAAAAAAACATAACAGATTAGTAAGACAAGATCTTCCTTGTCTAAAGCCATGTTGGCTGTCTCCCATTAGGCCATGACTATCTACATGCTGAGTAATTTTATTCTTTATGATGGTTTCTACCATTTTTCCCGGTACTGACTTCAGGCTCACTGGTCTGTAGTTTCCCAGATCATCCCTGGAACCCTTTTTAAAAATTGGCGTTACATTGGCGATCCTCCAATCTTCAGGTATTAGAGATGATTTTAATGATAGTTCACAGATTACTAATAGCAGGTCTGCAATCTCATATTTCAGTTCTTTCAATACCCTTGGATGTATGCCATCCGGCCCAGGTGATTTGCTACTCTTCAGTTTATCTAATAGTTGTAATACATCTGCCCGATGTATCGATATTGCCTTCAATTCTTCCACACCTTTAAATACCACTTCAGTCATGGGTAACATCCCTACATCTTCCTCAGTAAAGACCGAAGCAAAGAATTCATTCAGTCTCTCCGCTATCGCCTTGCCGCATCTTAGTGCCCCTTTAACTCCTCTATCATCTAATGGACCAACTGACTCTCTCACAGGTTTTTTGCTACGAATGTACTTGAAAAAATCTTTATTTCGCGTTTTTGCTTCTGCAGCAAGCTTCTTCTCAAATTCTCCCTTTGCCTGCTTTATCAATGCCTTGCATTTGACTTGCCAGTGCTTGTGCTGTTTCCAGGTTTTGTCGTTTGGCTCTTTTTTCCATTTCCTGAAAGATGCTTTTTTGGCAACAACAGCCTCTCTGACCTCACCTTTAAAACCATGCTGGCAGTTTTTTGGACGTCCCTTTTAGGGTTAATGTCAGATTGCTATGTTTTCTCTCTGGACGCGGCAATTACCTTTTGGCTGATGGATTTTGGGCCTGGCGGTGGCCTGGGCCACAGCATTCCTTTTGCACGATGAAGCATGGTTCTCACACTTCAAGGTGCGGGCAGTGCCTTCAACATGGAATTCAGGCACGATCCGTTGCCTTTCAGTGGATTTTGATTTTCTTCCAACAGAGGACTATGAAGAGTCTTGCAAGACCTGGGGCTGGAGTATGGCACAGGTCTCCAAGGTTGAACAGGAGCATGGGGGGACCCGCATCTTATTGGAATCCAAGGGGTCAGCGTCCCTGTTTAATGTACATTGTCCAGTTAAGTTACAATTTTCACCATTTTTAACTAGATGATAAAAAATAGAGCCTGTTAAATCAGTAACTAAAATCAAATACTGTGGTTCAGCTCGGCATTGGAAGCCGACTTCCTCCCAGGTAAAAGGTTACATCCTTTCCCACTGACATTCTGGGAGTAGGGCTGTCCGGCTTGGAGGGGCCAGAGTAGCTCTTTGGCTTTTCCATTGGAAGGTGCCGGGAGTATAGTTCTTGGTCTCCATTGCTAGGTGTGCAGTGATTGTTAAAAACAAAAAAACAAAAACAAATTTTAAATTTATGCAAGAAAGTTAAACTGTGGAATTTCTTGTTCTATACTTGCCTGGGTCCATAACCTTGGCTCTTGTCACTGTTACAGAGGTATGCCTTGGAAAGCATACCCCACTCATACCAGAGTTTAATATTTTGGTCTAGAATGCAGTGCCTGGTATAAGTGTCCTTTAATGAGGTTTCCCAGTCTTTCCCATAGATAAGCGGAAATAGACTTTGGCATATTACCTACACTATCTGTGGGCAATCTTTTGTATGGTACCCCAAAGGTATGCAGTGTGTTAAAGAGACTCATAACTGGAAGTCTCCATGCTTTGCGGTTTACAGTCACTTAACAACAGACAAAGCACACAATAATCTTGGAGCAAGATCAGGAATGAGAAGAACGAAACCTGCTGAGTTTTAAAGATGGATTTTTGAAGCAGGGGCTGCATATTTAGTAAGACTACATGGCTAGGCTATTTTGGAGTCTGTCAGAATGACATTTGGAGGAGTGGGAAGTTCAGTCAAATGAACTAATTTTTTCTCCAACCCTTTTCATTTCCCTCTCCCTCCTTTGCCATTTTCTACCTGTACTTGTCAATAAATCCTTGAAACAGGAAATGCAAGCATTTCTGGGAGACATACAGCTAGCCATAAAGTCCTTTGCCTTCTTCCTTCCTTCCAAGTTAATATAGCTTTTCTTTATTTCTTCATTTCTTTAGTGGCCAAAAAAAGGTGCTTACATTCGGCACTCTGGGCAGTACCGTCTGCCAATATCTGGAGCCATTCATAGCATGAAACAGGCTTTCCCTCTTCCCAGGTTATGAAAGCTTTCCTGCATAGTGTCACCATGCCCCCTGCTGGTAGCTTGTTGAAGGGACAAGGTGGACATTTTAATTATTTTGTAGAAGTAGGAAACCTTTTTGGATCAGAGGGATCATGGTCCTTGTAGTCCTTATTAAAGAAATGAGTGGTGTAGGGTCAAACAAAAGGTTTTTATTCCCCTTTTAGCACTAAGGTTCGCTAAGAAACCAAAAGTAGAATTTACCTTATTTTCAGGTTTATGCCAAAGTAATTACAGAGCAAGAAAACTGTTATGAGAGCTTCACAGTTCCTTGTAAAAATACAAAGGGTTTTCAACACCGTAATAAAACAAATGAACAAGCTCTTCTTTAGCTCAACACAGACAAAAGATATTGTTAAAGCATGTTCTGGTAATTACAGCTCTGGGAGAGACTCTAGGCTTTCAGCAATACACATTGAACAGTCCATTTGTTCTTCAGGCATCAACGGCTCTCGTTCCCCAAGCTCAATCTGCATGGGTTCCAGCTCAGCTGTGCTTTCTTCTACACCTGAGCTTTCCCTGGCTGAAATAGTTTGCAGTTCAGAAGTTCTCTTCCCTAGTTTCCAGCCAGGCAGTTCTGGGTTTTGCAAACAAGTGGTATGGCTTGTTCCTATGCCTCTTTTGTAGTGGTTTCCAAAACTTCTGCCAGCTTTCTTTCCTCTCAGTATTGCTATCTGAGTTATAAGTCTATCTCCAGGAACAAGCAGGAATGAGTCTTCACATGTGGGTACGTCGGCGCCCACGGAGCCCGCACGGGAATGCTCCCCAGCATCCAATCAGAAGGCTTTTGGGAGCATCCCTCGCGTCTGCGCGGTGGCTTCCCGCCCTTCCTACTGCCTCTCCCCAGTTTTCGTTTTTCCGCAGAGCCGGCAGGACGTACCTCCTGCCACTGCAGAAACTTTTTCTTAAATTTCCCTTTTTTTCTTGTTTCTTGTGGTCGCGGCTTTTTCCCGCCGACACTGGCACCATGGGTGCCTTAATTTTTTTCTTAATTTTTTCTTAAATCCCTTCGAGGGAAATATTTTCCTCGAGTCACTTCTGAGGCCTACCGGGCTTTCCAGCATGGAGCCGCCTTCACCTAAGAAGTGCCCTCACTGTGGAGACTTGGTTTTCTACTTAGACTCCAATGCCTGGTGTCTCTCCTGTTTGGGCCCTGATCCTTTTTTCCCCGGTTCTCCGGGCTTCAGCGTCGGGAGAAGACCTTCCCCTTTTCGAGTGTCCCTCGATGATGTCTTTCCACCTAAGGTGCAGTCATCGGTTTTCTCTCCCCTGCAGGATCAGGTAACCCACCCAACGGTCTGTTAAGACTAGCCAAGCCTTGAGGGGCGAGTCTCATGCGTGGCATGAAGATGGCTCCGGCCTTCCCCTCAAGTCCCCCTTGGCACATAAACCCCGGCGGGAGTCTTCGGGCTCCAGAGCCTCCACGGTGTTTCGGGCTGTTCCTGGGGTTCGCTCCTCACAGAACATTCCCGAGCCATGCTTGAGGGTGGTACCCGCTTCGAGCGGTGCCGACGCATTGGCGCCGGCGTCGAGTGTTCCACTCTTCGCCAGGGATCGTCAGCTGGTGTCCTCGGTGCCTTCGGGGCCGATCGATTCGACCCAGTTTGGCTTTCCTGCATCCCAGCCATGCGCGGAGGTGGTACCCGCTTCGGGCGGTGCCGATTCCTCGGCATCGGTGTTGAGTGTTCCACTCTTCACCGGGGATTGTCGGCTGGTGTCCTCGGTACCTTCGGGGCCGATCGATTCGACCCGGTCTGGCGTGCCTACATCCCTGCCATGCGCGCGGAGGTGGTAACCGCTTCGAGCGGTACCGATTCCTCGGCGTCGGCATCGAGTGTTCCACTCTTCGCCGGGGATCGTCATCTGGTGCCCTCGGCTCCTTCGGGGCCGATCGACTCGACCCAGACTGGCCTTCCTGCATCCCAGGACTGCACGGGGGCGGTACCGGCTTTGAGCTGCTCCGCCTCCCTGGTGTTGGCTTTGGTGTCGAGTACCCCACTCTCCACCAGGGACCGTCACCTGGCTCCACCTTCAGAGCCGATCGATCTGTCCCAGACGGGCGGTCTGGCACCCCAACCTTGTGCGGGGCTGGGGCCGGCCCCGGACATTGCTGACCTCCCGGCATCGACGCGGGTGTCGAGTGCTCCACGCGTCACCAGAGTTCGCCTGCGGGAGGCCTCGGGACCTTCGATCGATTCAACCCAAAGAAGCGCCGCTGCCCCGACGTCGGCGCCGGGGCTGTGCGTTTCACTCCCCGCCGGGGCTCATCAGCGGGTTACCTGGGTACCCTCGAGGCCGGCTAGTGCGCCCCGTAAGGGTTTCCTGCTCGGTAACACAGGCGTGGGAAGAACCATGGCGTCTGGCGGGGTCTATATCCCGACGTCGGCGCCGGTATCGGGTGTTCCCCTCTTCGCCGATTTTCGGCCTCGGAAGCCCTCGGCGCCGATCGATGCAATACCGATTCGCTTTCAGGGATGGGCATCGCCGCCGCCGCCGGGGCCCTCTGGGAGGGCGTCACTGACTTCGCTCGGTTCGATGCCCAGCGTCGAATCGATTTCTAGTCTCGAAGGCGTGGTTCCGACGCGTTTCGGAACCGACCCCGGTCTCTTCCGACGACACAACGCAGAGCTTGCCTGCTCTCCGGCTGCCTCGGAACCACTCCAGCCGCCTTTGCTGGCTACTCCGGGGGCAGCCCCGTCCCCGCGGTCGGGGTTGGGGCCGAGGCCGAGTCCCGCGGGTCTATCGGTGACATCGCTCCCTTCGATGCCCAGCTTGGAATCAATCCCGGGCTCTGACGATGCAGTGCCAACTGCCTCGAATGGGGGCTGTCAGTACCCTCCTCTCTTTAGAGGGATCCCTCCTGGGCACCAGCCTGGAGGGTCTCCTGGTGTTCAGGCGGCCCCTTCAACCTCAGCCTCCCCCGGAATAGCTCCTCTGGGAGAGCCGTCTTTTCAGGATTTTCTCCTTGACATGGTGGACTTGCTTGCCATTCCTATCCCGGGTCCTTCGCTAAGTCCAGGTTCTGCGGAACAGGTGGCCATAATGTTCCCTCTGCATCCTTCCCTGCGGAATCTTCTGCTCGGGATTTGGCGCTCGCCTTTGCAGGTTCCTGCGCCGCCTACAGCCATGCATGCCCTGTATCGGGTGCCCCCCTCTCCGGGGTTTCGGACGCACTAGCTTCCCCATCATTCCATTGTGGTGGAATCGGCGCTGAGGAAGGTCGGCAGCAAGAAGAAGCATTCTTCTTGCCCTCCGAATCGTGCGTCTAAAGCGCTGGATAACTTTGGGCGGCGAACCTTCCAAACGTCCATGTTGGCTTCCAGAATTATTTCCTATATTTTCTATATGAGCCTGGCACTTCGGGAGATCACCGAGAGACTATCTCTTTTGTCTCCTTTTGTGTCGGCCACTAGGGCCCCTGACTATTCCTTGCTTCTTTATCATTGCAGGAATATCTCTTGGTTCCTTTCTCGTGCTTCTCTAGACTCTTTTGAGTCTGTTGGCAGGTCCTCTGCTATTGCCATAGGGGCGCGTCGTACAGCCTGGCTGCAGGCTTCCGACTTGTGCAGCTGGGCACAACATAATCTGGGTAATTCCCCGTGCACTGGGGAACACCTCTTCAATGGCGAGGCTTTACGTCAGGTTGCTCAGTGCTCCGCTGACCTTTCTAGCGCTGGCCATCCGAAGCCCTCTCCTTCCCCCGGGGGTAGGAAATGTCCTTCCCGATCTTCCTTCCCAAGGAAGAGGAAGTTTCATCCGTCCGCCCACCTGCCAGGTGCACCCAAGCAAGGGATGTCTCACTCCGGTCGGAAGTTCCAGGGCCCGCGCCAGGATACCCAGGCCAAACAGCTTTAGGCTCCTGTATGCGGCAATCTGCAATTGACTTCTCTTCCCAGAAGTTTATTTTTCCAGCTACACTGGGGTTCTTTTCAGTATGGCAAGTGGTTCGGATGCTTGCTCAGGGGTTAAGGGATTCCCCCCCTTCCTCGTTGGTAGAGGGGGATCACCTCTATTCCAGGATAGTTTCTGGCTCCACATGGACATTCTATCCTTCATCTGACTTACCGTAGGGTACGTCCTTCGAACCCCTCTCTTCCTGGGTTCCCCTGCTTGAGGGGATCCCACACCGAATCTTCTTTTTCTTCCAGTGTAGACCTTGCTGCTGCCCTCCAAGCATGGTCTGAACAATTCCTCGACAGGGCCGGACCATCTCCGCCCTCTTGTCTGTTCTCTCTGTTCCTGCAGGAGAACTCCCTGATTCTGTTCAGTTGCTGTGCAGGCAGGAGTCCCAGTGTGTCATTAATGCTTCGGCCTGCCGCTTCGGCTATCTGGTATACTTACGCTCCCCACAGGCTCTCGTTCTAGCTTTCCTAGGATGGGGCGACATGTCTGACTCCTGTCAGTCTCCTTCATCCTCCTCCTGCACACCGCTTCTGGCAATCTTCAGGGCAGCAGAGGGCATTGGCCCGTGTCTCCGCAGGTTTTCCATATGATGGAAAAGACTTATATAGTCACTCCATGGCTATATGGATAATTATACCCTCTTGTCTCCCTTGTGGTACGGAGGACAAGTTTTTTTTCTGCGTGACTGTCAGGGGGACACACCAGAGGCCTAAAGTACTTCTGATGTGCTCTTCCCAGACTGATTTCTCCTTCACGCAACCATACTGCTACTCTCTCTGATCTGCCCCTGCACCACACACCTGTGGATCAGGTGCAGGTCCTAATTAGCAGTATTATACTCACGTGTGCATGTTCCCCTGCATGCATGTTTTAGTACCTGGGTGGGCGTTCCCAGGCCCACCTATGTCTCGATATACATCTATATATGTTATTGGATATATATCTGTATTGGTGGGCGCTTTTTGGGAAATGTTCATAGCGCCCTAGGTCTTACCGACTGTCTCCCCAATTGTCGGTACTTACGTTTTATTTCTTAAGGGGTCCGCTTGCCTGTGTTCTTACGGCTCGGTGTCTGGGACCGGTTATGCTTATACTTGCTGCTGTGAAGTCAACAGCTTCTATTTTTGTTTTACGCCTCCTTGTCTGGAGGTTTTCAAACCCAATGTCTTCCTATCCCTTGTCAGTTAGGGAAGACAGTGTACTTCTCGGTATTCCGGAGTACACTCCTGTTCTTCTCCGGGCTGGGTTCTTCCAGATCGGCCAGTCTTCTGCTTAGCCCTCAGGGTTAAGGACTCTGCTCCTAAAGGAGTTCTCAGCTTTCTCATGAAGCTTCCATTGAAGACCTGCCGTTCTCTCCGGCGCCAGTTGATACCTGCGTCTCCAGCCCTCCCGGACTTGGAACTTCTTCCTCACTGCGGTGAAGTTCCCTTGAAGACTTCGCTACTGCATCTACAGTACCCGTCACAGCTCTACTTCCTACAGTCCAGTAGGTAAGCTCTAGATTGTGCTGGTTCATTAGCTACTTAATGATACTTGACGTGATTTTTAAAGACTCTCTCCTCCGTGGTCTTTAGGTTGCTGTGTCTCGGCAACTCTTCTCAACTCCTACCCTCCATCCCTCGGGGGATGCCGGGGATCCAGGTTGGGCGATGCCACCCTGTCCAGGGCCGCACATTCTGGGATCTCCCCTGGCACCCTCAGCTAGGGAGTCCCCACATGTGAAGACTCATTCCTGCTTGTTCCTGGAGATAGCACAGTTACTTACCTGTAACAGGTGATCTCCAGAACAGCAGGAATTAGTCTTCACAACCCACCCACCTCCCCTAGGAGTTGTATCTCTCTCTCTCTCTCCTTCCTCTTCCTCTCCTTCTGTCTCAGCTATGAAACTCAACTGGGGAGAGGCAGTAGGAAGGGCGGGAAGCCACCGCGCAGGCGTGAGGGATGCTCCCAAAAGCCTTCTGATTGGATGCTGGGGAGCATTCCCGTGCGGGCTCCGTCGGTGCCGACGTACCCACATGTGAAGACTAATTCCTGCTGTTCCGGAGATCACCTGTTACAGGTAAGTAACTGTGCTTTCTAGGACCTGGCTTCTTTGTGAGAAATAAAGTATCACTGTACCTTGGCTCCTTGAAGTCTGTGCCACTGGTATTCCCCCTACCAGGCACCCTCCTTCTGATACCATCTTCTCTGAAGACTGTTTCTTGGAGTTCTCTGGGCTGGGCTTGTCCTCCCTGGAGCTTAGCTCTGCCACGTAAGGATTCCAAACTCCTCTGCCTTGCAGTATAGGAGGTTCCTCTATCAGGTCTTTTCTTCCCAGTATCCTTGGGTTCCTTTCCAGATCCTTTCTCAGAGCTTCTCTCTATGCGTAGGCCTTTCTCCAGGCATGACTCTCTCTTTAGGCGTGGCTCTCCCTCCAGCCGGGGCTCTCTCTGCTTCCTTCCTGCAGAGCTCTGCTTATAAAGCCATTTTTCCCTTGAGTTTTCTGACCCTCTCCTCAGGTGCACCTGAGTAGCTTCTGCTTCATCAGTACCTGGGTGTGTCAGCTCAGCATCTGCAGGCTCGTGCCTGCCCCTCTAGCTGTCCTGCTAGGTAATTGCACCCTCTGCAAGTCAGTTGCTTTATGAAAAACAATGTTTTTTTCCTAAGTTCATAGCTTCACTAGCTTCAGCTCTATCACAATAGTTCCCACTTATTTAGGCACAAGGCCTTTCTGCCTCTTAAGGACATTCCTGACCTTTTGGTTTCTCTTTGTAAAGAGTTTCAACCCTTCTGGCAGTAAGGAGTTCCTGTGATTTGCAATTGCCAGTCATGGACCTGATCAACTCAATATCCAATGCCAAGGTAAGCCGGTTCTTCAGCAGGTGACAGGAGCACATGTCTGGGGGATTCGATGCCCTGCCACAAATTGGCTGACAAAGGGGTTGCTGTATATGCTTCCTCATGGGGCATTTTCTTCAGTGCATAGATGCCCACTCCAGTCGAGTGGTTGTAATTACCCCAGACTGGCCCCGCAGGCCATAGTATACTGATCTCCTCAGACTCTGGATGGCAAGTCCATGGCCGCTTCTGAACAGGATCAACCTTCTCTCGCAGGGGCGGCTAAGCAGGAAGGGCTGCTTGGCACTAGTGGTGGCCACTCTGCTATGAGCCTGTAAATGTTCGACATCCTTAGCCTATGTCCAAGTCTGGTGGGTGTTTGGGTATTGGGGTGAGGATGATGGGCTCGGAGCCTTTTTGTCCTCATGTCTGGATATTTTAACTCTTTTTATAGGCCGGGCTGGACAAGGGATTGTTTTTGATCTCCTTACAGGTCCAAGTTGTGGCTATTTCATGTTACCAGGGACATGCACTTTGGTTATTCCCTGACTGCACACCCTGACATGGTCCATTTGCTCCAAGTGGTGAAATGGGTTCACTCACCATTTTGGGTTATAGTTCCCTCGTGGGATCTCAATCTGGTGCCTTCTGCATGGACGGGGTTGCTTTTTTATCCGTTTGCTCGGGTTTCCTTGATAGACCTAGCTTTAAAGGTGGTTTTTATTGTTGCCTGTTTGTTCAGCATGGCGAATTTCAGAGCCACAAGTTCTATTGTGCAAAGAGTCATGTCCAAAGAGAAGGTGGTCTTATGGCCGGTTCCATTCTTTTTGTCCAAGGTGGTATCCGCGTATTCATTTGAACCAATTGGTGTTCTGGCTGTTTTTTTTGCGAAAGACTACAGAGTCTGAAGGAGATCACTAGCGCTACCATTTGGACTGGCGCAGAGTATTACGCTGTTATCTTAAGTGAATGGAGTCTTTCCATCAGTCGGATCGTTTATTCATCTGGTTTGGAGGCCCATGCAAAGGGGTAGGTGGCTTCAACAGCTTCCATTGCAGGTTGAGTAAATGAGGCGATTGTCTCCACCTATTTGCTGCAGAGCAGCACCATGCCAACAGACTTGAAGCTCATTTGATGAGGTTGCAAGCGGATTCTTGGGCAGAGCATGGTTTAGTTCTACTGGCGGACATTTGCAGAGCAACTACCTGGTCGTCTTTGCATTCTTTCATACATCATTACCATCTGAATGTGCAGGCATATGATGATGCACATTTTTTTGGAGCCTCTGTGTTACAAGCCGGACTTGCTGCATTGTGTTATAAGCTAGACTTGCAGGTCCCTTCCATATTTAGTTACTGCTCTGGTACACCCACCCCTGGGATAATCGTAACTTTATAGGTACTTACACATCTTAAAAGACAGGAGGTGCGCTCAGGTGAAGCGCGTTACCCCAATCAGTCATACACTAAGGACCTGAGATTAATTAAGCTTCAGGTGAACAAGGTATATTAAGGGGCTTGTTTACAAAGCCGCGGTCGTTATCGGAGCCGCGGCCCCATTGAAATCAATGGGGTCGCGGCTCCGATAACGATCGCGAACCGCTACCACAGCTTTGTAAACAAGCCCCTAAATGTATTAGGTACAGTTTTATTAGTATAAATATCCATAGCAACCCTTAGTAAGTAAAGAACTTAAAGATCTAAACACAAACTTAAAACTAAGATGCAGACAGCAGTCCAGCAGCGAGATGGGGGCTTTCCAGTCTTTTGCATTGAGTATCACATGTATGATTTTCTCCCAGTTGGTGAGAGGTCTTACGTGTGCACTAGGTGCAAGGAGCTCTTTGCTCTCAGGGAACGAGTCCGTTCTCTAGAGGCTAGAGTAGCAGACTTGGAAAACATAAGAAAGACAGAGAGGTACATAGACGAGACCTACAGAGATATAGTCCTGAAGTCTCACCTCCAGTCTGGCAGCATCCCTGTTGCCATGGAGGAGAAAAGTCGCGTGACAGGAGAGCATCACCCTGGTGTGGCAGGAAGTGATCCTGTAACTAGGACCTGTCCTCCAGGTGATGTAAAACCCTCTCACACCGAGGAAGTTTCTCCAGAGCCATGTGCCCATGAGGGAAGGGTTAGGACAGCCGTTATAGTTGGTGATTCAATCATTAGGCATGTAGATAGCTGGGTGGCTGGTGGACGTGAGGATCACCTGGTAACATGCCTGCCTGGTGTGAAGGTAGCGGACCTCACGCGCCACCTAGATAAGGTTTTAGATAGTGCTGGGGAGGAGTCTGCTGTCTTGATACATGTCAGTACCAATGACATAGGAAAGTGTGGTATGGAGGTTCTGGAGGATAAACTTAGGCTTTTAGGTAGGAAGTTGAAATCCAGAACTTCCAGGGTAGCGTTCTCCGAAATGCTTCCCGTTCCACACGCAGGACCCAAAAGGCAAGCAGAGCTCCGGAGTCTCAATGCGTGGATGAGACAATGGTGCAGAGATGAGGGTTTTGGATTTGTTAGGAATTGGGGAACATTCTGGGGAAAGGAGGGGCTCTTCTGAAGGGATGGGGCTTCACCTTAACCGGGATGGAACCAGGCTGCTGGCATTAACCTTTTAAAAAAGGAGATAGAGCAGCTTTTAAACTAGATAATAGGGGAAAGCCGACAGTCACCCAAGAGCGCATGGTTCAGAAGAATGTATCCTTGAAGGATACTACCAAAAGCAGAGAGGTTCCACAAAAGAGTAAAGTAGCCCAAATGCCCTTGAGTATGGAGCAGACAGAGCTTAAAGATCCCAAATTACCCATGTCTACCAATAGCCAAATTAATATGAATAAAATACAGTCTCTAAAATGCTTGTATGCAAATGCTAGAAGTCTAAAAAATAAGATGGGAGAGTTAGAATATATAGCACTAAATGAGAGGTTAGATATGATTGGAATATCAGAGACATGGTGGAAGGAGGACAACCAGTGGGACACTGATACCTGGGTACAAACTATATCGTAATGATAGAGCTGATCAAATTGGTGGAGTGGTTGCGCTCTGTTAGAGAGCATTGAGTCAGAAAGGATTAAAGTTTTGCAGGAAACAAAATTTGCTGTAGAATCTCTATGGATTGAAATTCCATGTAAAAAGGGGAAGGCGATGGCAGTGGGGGGTGTACTATCGACTGCCTGGCCAGAAAGAAGAAATGGATGATGAAAGGCTCAAAGAAATCAAGGAAGCTAACAAACGTTAAAGCGCAGTAATAATGGGTGATTTCAATTACCCTGGTATTAACTGGGTCAGTGTCACAGCAGGACATACTAGGGAGATAAAGTTCCTAGATGAAATAAATGACTGCTTCTTGGAGCAGCTGGTTCATGAACTGACCAGAGGGGAAGCCATATTAGACCTAGTCCTTAGTGGAACACCAATCTAGTGCAAGAGATAAGGGTGTTGGGGCCTCTTGGCAATAGTGATCATAGCATAATCGCTTTTGATTTAATTAGTGGAGGAGGGATAGTAAGGAAATCCACAGTACTACCTTTTAACTTTCGAAAGGGAGACTATGATAAAATGAGGAAAAATAGTTAAGAAAAAACTAAAAGGAGCAGTTGCAAAGGTTAAAGACTTACATCAAGCTTGGGTGTTGTTGAAAAATACTATCTTGGCAGCCCAGACCAGCTGTTGTATTCCACGCTTTAAGAAAAGTGGAAGGAAGTCCAAAAAACGGCCAGCATGGTTTAAAGGTGAGGTCAGAGAGGCTGTTGTTGCCAAAAAAGCATCTTTCAGGAAATGGAAAAAAGAGCCAAATGACGAAACCTGGAAACAGCACAAGCACTGGCAAGTCAAATGCAAGGCATTGATAAGGCAGGCAAAGGGAGACTTTGAGAAGAAGCTTGCTGCGGAAGCAAAAACATGAAATAAAGACTTTTTCAAGTACATTCGTAGCAAAAAAACCTGTGAGAGTCAGTTGGTCCATTAGATGATAGAGGGGTTAAAGGGGCACTAAGAGGCGACAAGGCGATAGCGGAGAGACTGAATGAATTCTTTGCTTCGGTCTTTACTGAGGAAGATGTAGGGATGTTACCCATGACTGAAATGGTATTTAAAGGTGCGGAAGAATGGAAGGAAATATCGATACATCGGGAAGATGTATTACAACTATTAGATAAACTGAAGAGTAGCAAATCACCTGGGCCGGATGGTATACATCCAAGGGTGTTGAAAGAACTGAAATATGAGATTGCAGATCTGCTATTAGTAATCTGTGAACTATCATTAAAATCATCTCTAATACCTGAAGATTGGAGGATCGCCAATGTAACACCAATTTTTAAAAAGGGTTCCAGGGTTGATCCGGGAAACTACAGATCAGTGAGCCTGATGTCAGTACCGGGAAAAATGGTTGAAACCATCATAAAGAATAAAATTACTCAGCATGTAGATAGTCATGGCCTAATGGGAGACAGCCAACATGGCTTTAGACAAGGAAGATCTTGTCTTACTAATCTGTTATGTCTTTTTGAAGGTGTGAATAAACAGGTGGACAAAGGTGTGTCGGTTGATAGAGTGTATCTGGACTTTCAGAAAGCCTTTGACAAGGTCCCTCATCGGAGACTTTAGGCAAAACTAAAGAGTCATGGGATAGGAGGCAGTGTACTACTGTGGATCAGAAACTGGTTAAAAGATAGAAAGCAGAGGGTAAGGCTAAATGGCCAATTTTCTCAATGGAGAAAGGTGAATAGTGGTGTACCCCAGGGATCTGTGCTGGGTCCGCTGCTTTTTGACATATTCATAAATGACCTGGAAAGTGGAATAACGAGTGAGGTTATCAAATTTGCAGATGACACAAAAGTATTTAAAGTTGTTAAAACCCAAGAGGATTGTGGAAAATTGCAAGAGGATCTTGATAAATTGGAAGACTGGGCATCAAAACGGCAGATAAAATTTAATGTGGACAAGTGCAAAGTTGTGCACCTAGGGAAGAACAACCCAAACTATGGTTACACGGTGCAAGGTTCCACATTAGGAACCACCACCCAGGAAAAAGATTTAGGCGTCATTGTGGATAATATGTTAAAACCCTCGGCCCAGTGTGCAGTGGCGGCCAAGAGAGCAAATAGAATGCTAGGTATCATAAGGAAAGAAATGGAAAATTAAAACAAGATATTATAATGCCTCTATATCATTCCATGGTGAGACCGTACCTTGAATATTGTGTGCAATTCTGGTCGCCGTATCTTAAAAAGGATATAGCACTATTAGAAAAGGTTCAGAGAAGAGCCACCAAAATGGTAAAGGGGATGGAAGGATACTCCTATGAAGAAAGGCTAAAAAGGTTAGGGCTCTTTAACCTGGAAAAGAAACGGCTGAGGGGAGATATGATAGAAGTCTATAAATTAATGAACGGAGTGGAACGGGTAAACGTAGATTGATTGTTACGTTATCAGAATACAGAAAGACTAGGGGACATGCAATGAAGCTAGAGGGTAAACTATTTAAGATTAATAAAAGAAAATATTTTTTTCACTCAACATGTAATCAAACTCTGGAATTTGTTACCGGAGGATGTATTAAAGGCTGTTAGTGTAGCTGGGTTTAAAAAAGGTTTGGACAAGTTCCTGGAGGAAAGGTCCATAAACCATTATTAAGAAGGGACCCAGGATATCAATGCTTGACCCAGTACAAGCATTGCGGAACCTGTGTCTTTTGGGGAAACTGCTAGGTACGTATGACCTAGATTGGCCACTGTTGGAAACAGGATACTGGGCTTGATGGACCTTGGTCTGATCCAGTATGGCATATCTTATGTTCTTAAGTCATATTGAGCCTCATCAACTGCATGCTACTGCGACACCTATAGTGAGTCTGTCCTCTGTCTCCCCGCAGGATATCTGCAGGGCAGCCACATGGACTTCCATACATACTTTTACAAGGCACTACAGCTTAGATTACTCCTTGGCAAAAGACCTAGTCTTTGGGCAGGCTGTACTTCAAAACCTGTTCGCCTCTTGAATAGGCTTACACTTACCACCCAGCATGCACTCTGGCCTAGGCTGCGACTTTTGCAATCCTATCCAGTGGTCCTCAGCTCTGAACTCACCTACTCATCCCCCCTGCTTGTCTATGGAGAAAGTGAAGTTGCTTGCCTGTTATGTGGGTTCTCTGTAGACAGTAGGGGTATGCAGCTACACTGGCCCACTTGTTAAAAAAAAAAAAAAAAAAAGAACAAAAAGGGAGAAACTCGACCTCCAGGGATCTCCAGAATTTTCAGATCCACAGCGCTCCTGTGTTTTTTATTTATTTTAACAGGTTTTATATACCGTTTTATCATTTCAATCAAAGCAGTTTACATCGAAACTTAAACTTGGTAATGTACATTAAACAGGGACATTGATAACTTGGATTTTTCTGAGGCAATGGAGGGTTAAGTGACTTGTGGCTGTAGAGCTCCACAGCTCTGATCAGAACTGCTAATCCAGGGAATTCAGCAGGAAGATGCACAAATGCTTAGAGAAGTCTAAAAGATTTCTCTAAGCTAGGGGAGAGCCCAGCACACAGGTGCCATTGGGTGCCGACACCTATGGAGCGTGGCTGCATTCCCCTCCTGTCTATAGAGAACCCCCATTATAGGTAAGCAGCTTAGCTTTCTGCCTAACTTTCACTACTGAGGGATAACTAATGTGGCTGAATATTGCTGCTGACCATTTATCTCTGGGTGTTGCCCCTGGAGCGCCCCGATGCTAACCATTTAGCATCAGAGCATGTAGCATGGTTCTTGTGGATATTCAGCAGCATTAACATGGTTAGTGCCATTGAATATTACACTTAGCGGCATTTACATGGTTTGCAGGTCTGCCAACCATGTAAATGCCTTTGAATATCAGGTTCAGAATGCATTTATAGTTCATAATTGTCTGGTCCATGTATATCTTTTTATTAGATGTTTATTTTGAATTTCCAAATTGCCTTGAATTATCTGTTGACCAGGAAAATGGTCTAAAAGTATTAATAAATAAGTTTTTTTTTATTTTTCAGCATGAATAATTTGAACCTGTACTATGTTTGGTTTTTTTGTAGATGAATAGTGAACAGAAAAAACAGAGAGTAAGTTAGTAATTTTGTTTATCCTTTGCCTCTAGAGTGATACATTTGCAAAAAATATTAGATTACAGGATTGCTTTCTTAAATTATACTTGTAATGATCAATAAACAATACCAAAATGCTTGCATAATTTGGTGGTGTTTCAGAGTTTTACTAGCATTCTTTTAAGTTCTTTCCATTTGAATAGTAGAATAATTCTATGCTGGCATAAACTCACATGTGTTTAAATTCCCTTGGAGTAGTTGACTCTCATTTTAGATTGAAAGCCTCTGAATCTCTCCTCAACATATATCTCATAGGTCAGTAGTTCCCAAACCTTTCCTTGGGGCTCCCAATCCTGTTTTTTAGCATAACCACAATGAGCCTGCTTGAGAGAAATTTGCATGTATCACCTCCATTACATGCAAATTTATTCATTGTGGATATCCTGAAAACCCAACTAGCTGGGAGTACTCCGAGGTTTGGTAGCCACCGATCTGGAAGATACACATTGAGGAGAGATTCAGGAGCTTGCAAACTATGGTGAAGATCAGTTATTTCAAGGGCTTTCAACACAGTGTAGTCAGTATTTGAAAGGACTTATCCCATTAGCAAGACCTGCTAACAGGATAAGTCCCATCGAGAGGGATATTCAGCAGCACTGTCCAGATAGTTTCGCTGAATATTTCCTTTGACCACCTCAGCACTATCTGGATAATGTGGGGGTGGTCTGTGATTTTAAACGCCCTCTCCAGTTAACAATTTGCATTCTCCAGGACCAAGCAGGAAGTCAGTCCTCACATATGGGTGTCATCGGCGCCGATGAAGCCCCAGCGGAGCATTTCCCCAGCTTTCCATGAAAGCCTTTGGGAATGCTGGCACGCATGCGCGGTTCCCTTCCCGCCTAAAGGTGCCATCTTACCTCAGTCTCTTTTTTTTCCGAGAAGCCCATCGGATGTGTGTCCTGTTCTCCCGGATAAAAGTGATTTTTTTCTTCGGCGATTTTCGCTCTTTTTTTCTCCGGTTCGACGCCGGTTCCCCTCCTGCCGGGTTTGGTACACCGGTATCAAGCCCGTTTTCTTCATGTTTCGGTTTTTGCCCTTCGTGGCTGGCGTTAGCGCCCTTTTTTCCTTTTTTCACTGGAAGGCCGGTCTTTTGACCTTGCTGGGGCTATTTTTTCCCCGATGGCTTCCAGTGGTTTCAAAAAGTGTGATCGGTGTAAGAAAATTATGTCTCTCACCGACACACACGACTGCTGCCTTCAGTGCCTCGGCCCTGACCACGACCCAAAGTCGTGTGGGCAATGTGGGAAGATGTTTTCCAAGGCATTAAAGAGTCGACAGCATCAAAAGGAAAGGTTTTTCTCGGATTCTGCCTCTGGCCGGGCCCGGACCTCGTCTGAGGCCTCGACATCTCTGGATTCCGATCCCGAGCACCGTCGAAGCTCCTCGGACAGGGGGTCCCCCGACCGGGAACGTAAGAGGAAGAAGCGGCTCGCGAGGGCGGCGTCGGAGGAGGTCCCTGGTCCGTCGAGGGCCAGGTCTAAGACCCCCGACCGCTGGCCCGTGGACCAAGAGAAGCCTGCCAAAGTTCCTCGCGTGGAGCCGGAGTCTGCTGGACACGTAAGCCTCGTAGTCCTCGTGGACTCTACTCCCAGAGAGCCGACGTCGGGCCCGGCGCCGCCGGGGCCCGAGTCGGTGGCTGCTGCGTCTCCCGAGCTGAGTCTCAGGATGACAGCCTTGGAGTGCAGACTGTCTGCCTTCATGGAGCAGCAGCGGGCACTGATGGCCAGCCTGTCTGGAGCATCTGCCCGACCACCGGGACATCGACTTCGAAGTCAACCCCGGAGACCGAGCCGATACTCGAGACCCTCGCTGCTCGAAGTCGTCCTCGGTTGAGGTCTCCCTCGACCTCCCGTTCGGGACCGAGGGTGTCGACGCCGGTGCCCCCGGCGTCGGGGCGGGTGCCTCGGGGCCCCGCGGGGTCAGACCCTGACTCCTCCTCGGACGAGGAGTCTCTCGATACCTTTAAGACTCGGTGCGTCCCGTCGGACTCACCGCAGTCTGATCCCTGGAGTAGATCCCCTCCGGAGGACACTAGGTTCTCGGAGTTCGTCCGGGATATGGCCGCTGCCTTGGCTTTCCCTGCCGATCCCGAGGAAGAGCCTCGAGCCGAGGAACTCGATGCTCTACAGTATGACTCTCCTCCGAAGGAGGCCTTTACTGTCCCGGTTCCTCCGATGCTGGAACGGCTCCTCTTCCGTATGTGGGAGGCCCCGGCCTCGGCGCCGGTTCTGAGCAAGCGAGTCGATTCCATTTATCGGCTCCGCAAAAGCCCTGGTTTCCAGAAAGCACAGCTACCACACCATTCCATGGTTGTGGAATCGGCCATGCATCGTCTGAAGAGCCAGAAGATGCACTCTGCAGTGCCTCCCGGCAGGGAGGCCCGCAACCTCGATGGCGTCGGTAGGAAGTGCTTCCTGGGGTCTATGCTTGCTTGCTGTGTCCAGTCTTACCAGCTGTACATGGGCATGTACACTTGTGAGACCTGGCCAAGGAGTTGGCCGGATTCTCTGCTGGTCTCTCCGGGGAACCCTTGCAGAGATTTCAGACCTTGTCCTCGGGGATTCGGGAATGCTCCAAGTTCATTTCCCGTGCCGCCTACGATGGCTTCGAGGCTTTGGCCCGAGTTGCGGCTGCTGGCATTGCGGCTCGACGCCAGGCGTGGCTGCAGTCATCGGACCTCGAGCCATGGGTTCAGGACAAGTTGGTCGATGTCCCCTGCCGAGGTGAGATCCTTTTTGGCAAACCTGTGACCGAGAAGGCCGCTCAGCTCGAGACCGAGCACCTTACCCGGACAAGGCTGTCGAGGAAGACCTCTGCCCCTTCACATAAAAAGAAGGGCTCGGGTAAAAAGTCCTTTTACCCGAGGAGGGGCACTGCCTACAAACAGTACCCTCAGTATCAGGCTTTTCCCAAGCTGCCCCCCAGGGTCAGCAAGCCAAGGGCCAGGGTAATGGGCCCCGTAGGCAGAGAACCCCCAAGCCTCAGGCCCCTGCTCCCACTCAGCAGGGTGGGGGTTTTTGACTCCTTGAGCATAGCCACTCCGTCCCTACTTTCCCAGCCCTGCACAGGTGGTTGCCTTGTTCTCTTTGCCCACCAGTGGCCTCTCATTACCACCGACAGTTGGGTGCTGGACATAGTCCAAAAGGGCTATGCCCTGCATTTTCATCAACTGCCTCCTACTTACTTCCCAGGGGAGCCCTTGAGGTCTCCCCTGCACACAGACCTTCTCCTTCGAGAGCTCCAAGGTCTGTTGGTGGACAGGCGGTGGAGCCTGTGCCTCCCCACTTGCAAGGTCACGGATTCTACTCCAGGTATTTCCTGGTACCCAAAAGGACCGGTGGCCTTCGACCCATTCTGGACCTCAGGAACCTCAACAAGTTCCTAGAGAAAGAAAAGTTCAAGATGCTTACTCTTGGAACACTTCTGCTCAACCTCCAGCAGGGAGATTGGCTATGCTCCTTAGATCTAAAGGATGCGTACACTCACATCCTCATACATCCAGGTCAGGTTCATTGTGGGAGGAAACCATTATCAGTACAGGGTACTGCCTTTTGGCCTGACCTCCGCTCCCCGGGTCTTTACCAAGTGCCTGGCAGTGGTTGCGGCCTACCTGAGAAATCAAGGCATCTTTGTCTTTCCCTATCTGGACGACTGGCTCATCAGGGGTCAAACGTCCCTGGAGGCCAGACAAGCCACCCTCAGAACCATTGCTCTGCTTCAAAACATGGGCTTTGTCATAAACTTCGCAAAGTCCACTTTGCTCCCCCTCCCAGAACTTGGAGTTCATAGGGGCAAGATTGGATTCTCAACTGACAAAGGCATTCTTGCCAGAAGACAGGGCTCAAAGACTGATGGACGTGGCCAAACAGTTCCTGAACAGGTCCCTGGTCTCCGCCAGACTCTGCCTCAGACTTCTGGGTCACATGGCTTCGACAGTGCATGTGACTCCCAATGCAAGGCTCCATATGAGGCCTGCACAGTGGTGCCTTCGGACTCAGTGGTCTCAAGCCACAGGCTGCCTAAGAGACAGGATAAAGGTGTCCAGACCCCTTTTGACCTCCCTCAGCTGGTGGCTACATCCACCCAATCTGCTGAAGGGGATGCCCTTCCAAATGCCAGAATACTCGGTGGTCCTCACCACCGACGCCTCTCTGAAGGGCTGGGGTGCTCATTGTCTAGACAAGTGCACTCAGGGTCTCTGGTCTCCCTGGGAGGCAGCCCAACAAATCAATCTCCTGGAACTTCAAGCTATCCGCTTAGCTCTCAAAGCTTTTTCTCCGGCCCTGGCTCACTGCTCAGTCTTGATTCAAACAGACAACCAGGTAGCCATGTTTTATGTGAACAAACAGGGCGGTACTGGGTCCAAGCTGCTTTGTCGAGAGACTCAGGACCTTTGTTCCTTTGCCCTGAAGCACAACATGCTTCTCAAGGCGGTGTACCTTCCAGGCCAGGAGAACTGCCTGGCCGACCAGTTGAGCAGAATTCTGCAGCCCCACGAGTGGCAGCTGCTTCCCTTGACCGTTCAGAAGATCTTCCTGAAGTGGGGTCTCCCTTGGATAGATCTCTTTGCCAGTCCTCTGAACAAGCAACTGCCCAAGTTCTGCTCCAGGCAACCGCATCCTTTGAGGATAGCACCAGATGCTTTTCTGATGTCCTGGTCTCAGGGCCTCCTGTATGCGTTTCCTCCCACGCCCTTGGTGGCCCGAACTCTTTTCAAGACTCTTCAGGACAAGGCCTCGGTCCTGCTGGTAGCTCCCAGGTGGCCGAGGCAGCCTTGGTTTCCACTTCTGCAGCTGGCAGTGGATTCCCCACTACCTCTGGGGTTCCAACCCGACCTTCTCTCACAGGAGCAGGGTTCCCTTCTGCACCCCAATCTCAAAGCTCTCAATTTGATGGCCTGGAGGCTGCAAGGGTAGTTTTGGCTCCCTGGGGCCTACCTCAGGAGGTTGAGGAGGTTGTCCTAGCCTCTAGGAAACAGTCTACTAGGAAAACCTATGCCCTCAAGTGGAAGAGGTTTTCTGTGTGGTGTCAGCTACGTACAGAGGATCCTTTCTCTTGTACTGTGCCAGTGGTGCTTCAGTACTTACTGCACTTGTCCAATCAGGGACTTAAGTCCAATTCTGTTCGGGTCCACCTCTCAGGTCTAGCAGCTCACCACTCACTGGTGGAGGGACATTCTCTGTCAGGTCACCCTTTGGTGTCCCGCTTTCTCTGGGGCTTGCTTTTGCTCAAGCCTCCCATCTGTCCTCCTGCTCCTGAGTGGGAGCTGAATGTGGTCTTGCAGCAACTGACTCGCCCACCCTTTGAGCCGATGGCTGCTTGCCCTCTCCGCTTCCTCTCCTGGAAGACTCTCTTCCTGATAGCCCTCACCTCGGCTAGGCGAGTGAGTGAGCTTCAGGCCCTGGTCTGTGATAGGCCTTATACCAGGATTTATAGGAACAAGGTAGTCCTTAGGACTCATCCAAAGTTCCTTCCTAAGGTGGTTGTCTCTTTCCACCTCAATCAGGAGGTGGTTCTTCCAACATTCTTCCCTAGGCCTCATGCTAGCCAGGCTGAAGCAGTCCTGCATACCCTGGACTGTAGGAGAGCCTTATCCTTCTACCTTGACCGTACGCAAGGGCATCGAAGGGCTACTCAGCTCTTCGTCTCCTTTGACCCCAATAAGTTGGGGTTGGCTGTGTCCAAGCGTACCTTGTCCATTTGGGTGGCTGACTGTATCACCTGGGCTTACAAGGCGGCTGACCTTCCTTTGCAGGGTCGGGTCACGGCCCATCGTGTCAGGGCAATGGCTGCCTCAGTGGCTCATCTCCGCTCTGTGCTCTTGGTAGACATCTGCAGGGCTGCAACTTGGTCTTCAAGCCAGACTTTTGCAGCCCATTACTGTCTGGAGAGGGAGTCCTGTAGGGACAGTGCTTTTGGCCAAGCCGTACTCCGGAATCTCTTTGAGGTTTAGGGAACTCCTGCCGCTTGCCCTCTGTTGGGCTACCAGTGGTGGTTGTGTCCTTGAAAAGCCTTTCTTTGCTGCTGGGACTAGAGGGAGTTCTCTTGTTCAGCCTGGGTTCCTCGGTAGCCCAGAGCTAGGGAGTCACCCATATGTGAGGACTGACTTCCTGCTAGGTCCTGGAGAAAGAGTAGTTACTCACCTGTAACAGGTGTTCTCCAGGAGCAGCAGGAATCAGTCCTCACAATCCTCCCTCCTCCCTTTGGAGTTGCAGTTGTACATAGTTTGTGTTTTTACATTTTTGTGTGCTCTTCTTAGCTATGTCATTTGACTGAGGTAAGATGGCACCTTTAGGCGGGAAGGGAACCGCGCATGCGTGCCAGCATTCCCAAAGGCTTTCATGGAAAGCTGGGGAAATGCTCCGCTGGGGCTTCATTGGCGCCGATGACACCCATATGTGAGGACTGATTTCTGCTGCTCCTGGAGAACACCTGTTACAGGTGAGTAACTACTCTTAACTCACAGTATAAAAGCTGTTCTAAGGATTATATGGATTGCTTATCCAGATAGCAGCAAACTTCAGCTGCTATCTGGATAGTGGCACTACTGACTGTTAAGTCTAGATTGGATTATCTTTATTTATTACCCATGCAGTCGGCATTTAAAAAATGCTGACCACTGTTGGCTGAATATTGATACTACTAATAATTGTTGACGTTTCTAAATTGTATGAGGACTTGTAGTATTTATATAATACAATTGTGTTCCATCTTGTTACACTCTGAGCTATTAGTTTTTTGAGTTTATTTTATATGTGCCTTTCTCCAGTGATGTTACACATAAGATGTAATGAAGGAGATGAGTTTTGGTAGCCCTTTGTACCTGAACGTATGTATAGAACATATATATATAGTGGAGGAGTAGCCTAATGGTTAGGGCAGCAACCTGAGATGAGAAAGACAAAGGTTCAAATCCCATTCTTGTAGCCTTGGGCAAGTCACTTAACCCTCCATTGCTTCAGGTACAATCTTAGATTGTAAACCCTCTGGGGACAGGGAAAACCTACAGTACCTGATTGTAACTTGCCTTAATTTACTACTGAAAAGGTGAGCTAAATATTTACATAAATAAACAAACATACATCATCTGTGGCATTCCCACTGGAGAAAATATATCATAGCTGTTATGTGTCAAGGGTGAAATCAAGGGGTGATAAAGGAGCAGTTGCACAGTGACATGATCTGTAGCCAGAGTCCAGATATTAATATGCATACTACACAAATTTACACCCTAGGTAACCTATAATCTTCAGAAAGTAGTCACTTCTTGGTGATTAGGATTTTAATTCTATATCATCAGTCCAGTCCACATGTGTGGGTTTATGCTCTCCTGCCAGCAGATGAAGACTGAGCACTCTTGGGTTTGATGACTTCACTGTATAAGAGTCCTATGAGTCCCTGAGCAGCCAATGTTTTTCCAGCAGCTGGAGACGGCGTAGTCCAATGGTCTCCAGTCTTCTTCAATTAAAAGGGGTACTGTGTAAATAAGAAAAAGCTCTGGGGGCTGCTAATGGTTTACAAATTTCAAAACATATTTAGGTCTCTACATAATGTTTGAAATATAAATGTAAATTCCTTATCGCTTCTCCGGGCCAGTCCAGGGAATGTTAGGGTTGTCAATCCCCTTTAGCAGCTGAGGACTGAAGACTTCAAGTTTTCTTGAGAGGTGAAGCCACTCCCCCTTAGGTCAACCAGCCAGTCTTTCAGTCCTCAGCAGCTGAAGAGGATCGATTCTGTCTCTCTCCCTCATGAGAAAACTAGTTCTTGTTTTTATTTTTCTTTATTGGAGTACCAGTTGGCTCTAGCAGGGCTGATTTTCTTCTATAGTCCTGAGAACCCCTTTTTGTTCTCTGTATTGTTAATGGGACGTTAGAGACGTCGAGTAATTGGTGCTGTTTAGCGGTGTAAGGTAGAGCCTACCTTTTTGTCCGCCTCCGTCTCTCTTTAGGCAGATTGAACCTGGGAGCCCCAGTAGTTTCCTCTGCCTCAGTGAATGCTGCACTTGTGCACGTCCCGCTAGCAGCGGGACGCAGTCTCGGTACTACCGCGTTCTCCTGCCCGGTCAGGTGAGTCTGTTCGGGGGAGTGTGTGTAGCGGTGCGTCGTCGTTTTCTAGCATCGGGCTGTGTGCGGGCAGCTGTCTAACTTCTCTGCACTGTACCGCGGCAAGCAGGCGTTTTTTCCCCAATAGAAGGTCAGTAGTGTGAGCAAGTTCGATGGAGGAGAAGCTTGCGTCGGAGGCAGAGAGGCCGTCTTTACCCGCGGAAAAGGCGGCCATTTTATGCGCGCCGGCCATTTCGCCCGCGGATCAGCACCGTCCTGGAAAAAGAAAGGCTAAGTCCAGTAAGGACTTTTCTGAGCGGGTTAAGCCTCCGCGGCCCCTGTCTGAAGCTCAGGAAGGGATTGCGACGTTTTTTTCTCCAGAATTTATTCTGGCTATGCACAAGGTGTTTTTGCTGAGATCTCTCAGCCTACTCCTGTAGTGCCGCTTCCAGACTCCATCACAGTACCGCTGGTTGTTCCAGTGCCAGAGGACCCGGGAGAGGGTCCTTCTCCGCTGAAAGAGCTCATGCAGGACCCATTGGATCCCTTTGTTTCTAGGGTCTCTGAACCCCTGGGTCAGGGGGATGCAGAGCTTCTTTCGGAGGCAGGCTTGGACCTAGGTCCAGAGGAGCTGGAAGAGGGTGAAATTGCACCCGGCGAGGATCCCAATATATTTCGGGTTTTTCGCAAGGAAGAGCTTGCAGCTCTCATTTCACAGTCCTTATCAGCATTGCACCTCCTCCTTCCTTCAGCGTCTCAGGAACCTTTGGAGGATCCATTGTTACAGGGCTTTAAGGTGGAACAGCGCTGTTTTCCGGTGCACCGCATTATCAAACAGATGATTGAGTCTGAGTGGGAGTGTCTGGAGGCTACTCTCCGTGGTAGCCGCGCCTTGGCTCGCCTTTACCCCGTCCCGCAGGAGGAGAAGGACTTATTACGCATGCTGAAGGTGGATGCGATAGTGTCGGCAGTGACCAAAAAGACTACCATCCCTGTGGAGGGTGCGGCAGCGCTTAAAGACCTCCAAGATCGAAAATTGGAAATTCTGCTCAAGCAGGCGTTTGATTCTAGCGCTTTGGCGCTGCAGGCTGCCATTTGTGGAGCATATGTATCTCGAGCGTCCATTCGGTGGCTTCAAGGAGACACATCGGTGGATGCCGCTTCTGCAAATAGTGCGGAAGGTGCGAAGTTGGAGTCGGTAGCGGCTTATATGGCGGACGCCTTCTATGATTTGCTGCGGATTGCCGCCAAGACCATGGCGTCGCTGGTCGCTGCTAGGCGTTTTCTGTGGTTGTGTAACTGGTCAGCGGATGTTTCCTCCAAGTTGCGTCTTAGTAAATTGCCCTATAAGGGGAAATTACTTTTTGGAGAAGCATTAGAGAAGGTTGTTAAGGATCTCGGAGACTCTAAAGGAGGGCGTTTGCCAGAGGATAGGCCCAAGCCGGTTAGAGGAGCTGGGGGTCTCCGAGGCTCCGGTCGGGACTCCCGCAGATTCCGGGGAGCGCACTTTGCTCCCTATTCTAGATGCCGTGCAGGGTTTCGCGGACAGTCCTTTCGAGGAGCAAGAGGTTACGGCAGGTCCTACTTCACTGCTCCTCAGCCCTCGGCTAAAAAGCCGCAATGAAGGTTTGCTGGTCCAGGCGCCGGTTCCTGTGGGAGGGCGCCTGCAGGACTTTCTTCCAGCCTGGACCGCGATCACCGCAGACAAATGGGTATTGGAGGTCGTCCGGAAGGGGTATGCGCTGGACTTCGCTTGCCCTTTGTCGCACGCCTTTGTGATGTCTCCCTGTGCGCAGGGTCTGAAGTCACAGGCAATCTCCGACACTCTTTCTCGCCTCTTGCATCTCCAGGCGATAGTTCCGGTGCCTCGAGACCAATACGGCTGCGGTCGATACTCGATCTATTTCGTGGTTCCCAAGAACGAAGGTTCTTTTCGTCCGGTGCTGGATCTCAAGAGCGTAAACCGCGCCTTGCGGGTGCCTCATTTTCGCATGGAGACGTTGCGTGCCGTGATTCGATCAGTGCGGCTGGGAGAGTTTCTCTCGTCCATAGATCTCACGGAAGCGTATCTTCACATTCCCATCAGACCGTCTCATCAGCAATTTTTGCGGTTTGCCCTTCCTATGGGTCATTTCCAGTTTCGAGCGTTGCCGTTTGGTCTCGCCACGGCTCCGTGGACTTTCACGAAACTGATGGTGGTGGTTGCAGCAGCTCTGCGGAAGGAAGGAATCCGTGTTCATCCGTATCTCGACGATTGGCTAATCAGGGCCGATTCTCACATGGCCTCCGTGGCGGCGACGGCTCGAGTAGTTCAGCTTCTGGAGCAACTCGGTTGGGTCATAAATCAGACCAAAAGTCACTTGCAGCTGGTGCAACAACTGACTTATCTTGGGGCCTTCTTCGACATGGCTCGAGGGGCGGTCTTTTTGCCCAAAGTCGGGTGAACAAGATTTTGCAGCAGGTGCAAGCGTTTTTGCAGGTGTCGGCTCCGTTGGCGTGGACGTATTTACAGCTCTTGGGATCCATGGCGGCGGCCTTGGATCTGGTTCCGTGGGCCAAGGCTCACATGCGACCCTTACAGCAAGCGTTGCTTTCCCGATGGTCGCCGCAACTTCACCCTCTCTCCCAGCGACTGGTCTGTCCAGAGCTAGTGCGGCAAAGTCTAGAGTGGTGGTTAGACCCTGCACATCTGCGAGCAGGGATTCCTTTGCAGGAACTGTCATGGGTGTTAGTCACCACGGATGCCAGTCTTGCAGGCTGGGGAGCTCATTGTCGGTCGCAAATCACTCAGGGGTGTTGGTCCGCGGAGGAGAGCTCATGGTCGATCAACAGGCTGGAGCTTCGCGCAGCTCGCCTCGCTCTTCAGAGCTTCGAGAGCTTACTCAAAGGGACTGCAGTCCGGATTTTTTCCGACAACGCAGTGACGGTTGCCTATATCAATCGGCAGGGGGGGACCAAGAGTCTCTCGCTGCTCACCGAATGTCAGGAGTTGATGTCTTGGGCGGAGAGCCGTCTCTTAGCGTTGTCGGCTGCGCACTTGGCTGGCTCAGACAACGTGCAGGCCGATTATCTCAGTCGCAATGTGCTCGATCCCGGAGAGTGGGAACTGAATGTAGCAGTTTTTCACGAGCTGACATTGCGTTGGGGGCAACCAATTATGGATCTCATGGCTACTTTCAGCAATGCCAAAGCGAACCGTTTTTTCAGCAGACGCAGGGAGCACATGTCAGAGGGTCTAGGTGCTCTGGTTCAGCCATGGCCGGTGGACTCTCTCTTATACGTTTTCCCTCCTTGGCCGATGTTGAGTCGAATTATTCAATGAATAGCGGGGCACCGTGGTACCGTGATTCTAATTGCGCCAGATTGGCCTCGACGTCCTTGGTATGCCGATCTGATTCGGCTCTTGATAGCTTCACCTTGGCGTCTTCCGGTCCGGATCAATCTGTTAAGTCAAGGACCGGTGCTCATGCCGCTGGTGGATCGCTTCTTGCTTACGGCTTGGCTCTTGAGAGGGCTCGCTTGAAGCGCAGAGGTTACGCGAATTCCGTCGTGGCCACTTTACTTCGGTCTAGGAGACCAGGGACTTCCCTTGCGTATGTTCGGGTATGGCAGCTATTCGAGGATTGGTATGGAAGGCGCAACTTTCTTCCTCGGTCGTCTACCTTACCGCAATTACTTTTATTTCTCCAGGAGGGGTTGGATAAAGGTTTGGCTCTCAGTACCCTTAAGGTTCATTTGGCAGCGCTGGCGTGTTTTAGGGGGTCAGTGCAGAATCGCCATCTTTCGGCACACCCGGATGTGCAACGTTTTTTTCGGGCGGCTAGAATACTCCGTCCCCCAGTACGTCAAATAGTGCCTCCATGGGATTTAAATGTCGTTTTGGAGGCATTCTCCCGTTTGCACTTGGCGTCGGTTTCCTCGCGGTGTGTGCGGGAGTGTTCCTGGAAGACAGCATTTCTGGTCGCCTTATGCTCAGCGAGATGAATTTCGGAATTACAGGCCTTGTCTTGTCGGGAACCTTATCTTCAGTTTCTACCTGAGCGAGTGTTGCTACGGACGGTGCCTTCTTTTCTGCCCAAGGTCCTGTCCGCTTTTCATGTTAATCAATCGGTGGCCTTACCCATTTTTTCGGATCTGTCGGATTCTCCGATGGACCGTGCTCTTCGAAAGTTGGATCTTGGATGTGTTTTAAAGGCGTACCTTAAGATCTCTAGGCCTTTTAGAAAGACGGACAGGTTGTTTGTCCAGTATGCCGGGTCCAAGAAAGGTCAGGTGGCGTCAAAGTCCACGATTGCTCGTTGGGTGCGGAGCCCTATTGTAGCAGCTTACGATGCCAGAGGGCGATCTCTGCCTGTTGGTCTGAAAGCTCATTCCACTCGGGCTCAAGCGGCTTCCTGGGCGGAGTTTGCTTTTGTTCCTCCAGTGGATATCTGTAGAGCGGCGACGTGGTCTTCTTTGCATACCTTTACGAAGCATTACCGGTTGGATGTTCAGGCCAGAGATGATGCGAAGGTTGGGGCGTCGGCTCTTATCGCGGGGCTTGCGGGTCCCTCCCGAGTTTAGGTACTGCTTTGGTACTGCCCTAACATTCCCTGGACTGGCCCGGAGAAGCGATAAGGAAGGTGAAATTAGGTCTTACCTGCTAATTGTCTTTCCTTGAGCTTTCTCCGGGCCAGTCCAGGGTCCCACCCTTTCTATTTCGGGTACCTCTGCCAAAGCGCAAGAATGATATCCAGATAATTGCTTCGTGCAGATGGGGTAACTTGGGGCTTCTATGGTTCTTTCTCAGAGGCGTGAGATAATCATTTTGCAACAAAAAAAAAAAACAATAAACACAATAGGACAAGAACTATTTTTTGCTTCCTCGTTCCGAGGGACTATAGAGCATTATCAGTTTTTAACGAGTTAACCTTGTGTTTTCAGTTCTTTACTAGTTGACTGCTTTGTCAGGAGAAGACTGGCTGGTTGACCTAAGGGGGAGTGGCTTCACCTCTCAAGAAAACTTGAAGTCTTCAGTCCTCAGCTGCTAAAGGGGATTGACAACCCTAACATTCCCTGGACTGGCCCGGAGAAAGCTCAAGGAAAGACAATTAGCAGGTAAGACCTAATTTCACCATCTACAGCAACACAGTTAAAATTAAACCCACTTTATTGTGGCTTTGACAAGGAGTAGAAAATGCTTCTATTGAGGCACTTGGCATTTTGCTCACCATTCTAGCATATCGTGCCTGATTCATTGTGCACATGCTTAACTGGCTCAAGAGTCTGTCTGTAGTTGGTCTATTCTTCTATTTTAACTTTGAAAATGTTCATAGTTGAAAAAGCATAAGTAAGTGGAGCCAAAAAATGAGGAAACTTTGCCTGCATTCATTGAAAATACTGGTTAATTCTGATTAGGAATAATCTCCCAGAAATCGCAGAAAGTCTTGCAACTTCTATGGCATTGCTTACATTCCATATGTTCTTGAAGCTCAATGATTTCCAGCTCATTCTGACAACCCACATTCAACCACCATTTTAGAAATAAACCCAGTATCTCCAATGGATGGATTCAGGTCAAAGAGCAACGTTGATTCAGATAGATGTATAGATTTTGCACAGTCTTTACATTCCTGTTGTTTTCAAAGCACAGCAGAGAATTGTTTAGCAGCATCCTTTTCTTCATCTTCCTTCAGAGAAAGTGGTAGATCCGAGGACATTTGCTTTAAATTGGGAAAGTACTTCAATTTTCCTTTGTTTAAAGTTGACTAAAGCAAATGCAATTTTTTTAAACAGATAGAAACATGACCACAGAAAAATACCACATGGCCAGTCTAGTCTGTCCTTTCATATTAACAACTACAACAGTCCCCTTTTTACCTTTTTGCCAGATTCACTCAAAGAGCTGTAGAGTTCAGTAATGAAATGAAAACCCTAACATTTCAAATTTGAGTTGGTCAAGATGATCTGTAATGTCAGTTAAAAAAAATGTCCAGCAACCATGCAGAACTTGATAATTTATCAATCTGTTGGTTTTCTCAGCAAGGAATTCTCTAAATAAAAAGTGCCTGTTAGCATATATCTGTAAACTGCTCTGATACACATAATAAAGGACAGTATATACCAAGTGCCTAAACCATAAACTATAATATGTGATGACAGAACAAGGAAACATTCCAAAACCTTCCCTTTGCTAAGCCACCTGATGTCATTATGAAGAACAAGATCTCCATACTCCGCATCCAAAGCATCAAGAAGAGCACAAAACCGCTGATGATTTAATGCCCTTGCATGAATAAAGGTAAACATTTTTATGACGGTACTCCTCACTGAATTGAGTTGCAGATGCTTATTGCATAACAAGTCCTGATGAATGATGCAGTGAAATGACACGAATTTCCCAAAATCCTGATGTTTCCTCTTCAATCCTACCAGTCCTGAATGCATCCCAGTCATAGCAGGTGCACCATCAGTTGTGTCATAACTTAAGTCCAGCATGGGTTTAGATTGTGATAAATCTATACATCTGTTTTTAAATTCCTGTTTTCCAAGCACAGCAGAGAATCAATCATTTAGCAGCATCCTTTGCTTCATCTTCCTTCAGAGAAGGGGGGTCAGTTGATGACAGCACTCCAAGTGGATGCCATGGCACTGAGCTCCACTCCAGCCCTTCAGAAAAACCTGCTAAAAAACAAGCTATTTAGCCTCGGACCCGACCTAGTCCCGTTGGAACATCTGGGAAAACTTGCGAGCAGCCACACCGCTGTAGAACCCCTGGGAGGGGATTCCAGCAAAGACAGTCAAAGCCACAAGGGAGAAGGCTCCAGAGCAGAAAATGGTGGCAGACGCATCAGTGCTGATAGTGGCCTTGCACAGGGAAGCAGTGCGGGAGCTTGCTAATACCATAAAAGTGGCCTTAGCAGACAAGCCCACCAGACTGCAGAGCTCCGTGGATGATATCAAAGGCTGCCTTGAAATCCAAACAGCCCAAATCCAGCAAGTGGAAGACTGGACGAAACATCAGGAGCAGAGCATGGAGGCATTGCTGGTCGGGGTGAGCACACTGGAGTAGGCCCGACAGGCACTGGAGGACAAAGCCGATGTAATAATATTAGGCTGATTGACATACCTCCTCCTGCAGCTTGGAGACTGGGCATGTCAAACTCGTGACATCACTGGATGTAGCCTGCTGGAATCTCCCATCTGCCCCAGTGTGTCCAGTCTCCATCCAGCAGGAGGACGTAGTGAGCCTAGGTGCTGGGCTCACTAGAGAAACGAATAAGGAGCAAATTAGTCAGGGATTTAGATTACCAAAGTTCTTTGTCCTCAATTCTCTGTGATCCATTCAATTTTGGTTTGGCCCCTTTAAATTTGTTTTATTTCTCAGGGGATATCATTTAACCCCCCCCCCCCCCAAAAAAAACAGAAAGTAAACGGAAGCGGGCTTAGGTATCGCCAGGAATAAACAGGAATGTAGTCATCACATATGAGTATTGTCGGTACCGACGGAGCCTGCGCGGGAACGCTCCCCAGCGTCCAATCAGAAAGCTTTTGGGAGCATCCCACAGCACCTGCGTGCTGCCTTTCCCGCCTTTCCCAACTGCCTCTCTCCAGTTCTTCTTTTTTCGCGGAGCCGACAGGTTGTGTTCCTGTCACTGCAGAAGAATTTCCTTATTTCTTTATTTCTTTTTGTGGTCGCGTCTGCCTTCCCCGATGCTCTACCAGTACCGCCGGTATTTCTTTTCTTTTAAAAAAAAAAAAATTTATCTGTTTTTTCCTTTTCTTCAGGTGCACTCGCCTTTTTGGTCCTTAGGCCTTAGGCCCCAAAAATTTCCTTAACATGGAAAAACCTGCTTCAGGTTTTAAAAAGTGCACAAAATGTGGCGGTACCATTTCTGTTACCGACACCCATGAATGGTGTCTAAAATGTTTAGGTCCTGACCACTCCATCACAGATTGTGTGTCCTGTGCTATGATGTCTAAAAGAGGTCGACAGAACCGAGCTGCTAAGCTCAGTACCCTGTTTCCCTCTGATGCGGCTTCGGTGGCATCGACGTCTTCCAGGGCTGCTTCTTCTTCCCGTGGATCTCAGGTAACTAAACATAAATCTAGCCAGTCCTCGAAGGGTAGATCTCCTTCTAAGCATCGAGATGCCTCTGGCGTTGCCCTCGAGGATTTTGCACCGGCAAAATTACCCCGGCGGGAGGCTTCAGCTTCCAAAGCACCATCATCGGGGTTCCAGGATGTTCTCGATGGCTCGGCCTCGACAGATCTCCTGGTGCCATGCTCTGGGTTACCGGTGGTTTCCGCCGGTACTGACTTCCAGGCATTGGCAGCGTCTATTGTAAACGGGGGTGCTTGTTGTGAAAGTTCCACAATCTTGGCAAAGACAGGAATTTACTTGACTTGCAAAGGATTGTGGATGTTGTAGTTCAATCACACAAAACAAGCCGTTTAACAAGAATAAAGAATTGTAGTTGCTCGAGTGTAAAGCAGAAAACAGATTTTATTTATGGGGTGTTATTCCCTTGCACAGATATGCTTGGTAACATCAACAGGATAATTTCTTCAGGAATTGTATTCAGGAAACAAAACAAATAAGGCAACTGAATTACTTATGCAACAACTTAGTAAAGACCTTGATGGAACAGAAAAGGTCTTTCTTCTAGCCCCTGCTAATAAACTTTCTTAGCAGTGCTGGAATGAAAAATAAACCCAAAAGGAAAATTCTCTTTATCTAAAAAACAACTTTCTTCCTCTCACACAAGTGAAGAAGTTTTCTTTTCAAAGTCCCACGTGCACTTGTGCCTTGCTCTAATCACAGGTGCTTAACCAGCTGCAAACCATTGCTGGTCCACTCTCCACGTGGCTCCAACTTTCCCCAAAGCTTTCTCTCAAAGAAACTTTTCTGGGAAGCTAAAAAAACAGTACATTTCCTTTTGGTGTTTGATGCTTAACTAAGGATTACTTTAGAACAGCAGCTTAGAAAGAGAGCAATCCATGCATTCCACTTTCTCATTTGATATTTCCCCTTGCTCTTGAAATATCATTGGATCACTTTCATGCACTGGCTTAGAGGAATTCTCTAACTGATCTCTATCAGGATAGAAACTGCTTCCCTGCTGTCTTCCTTGTGCAAAGCTAGGGAACAGATCAGAGTTCATACCTGAGATCAGGTTGCCATTAGGTTTCCTCTCTGGGTATTTTGGCCAGTAGGTAGCAAAGCTTCTGTGCCCAGCTTTCCAGTCAGAATCTCTGGACTTTAGGTCTCTTTTCCCATACCTCCTTAAATAGGTATTAGAGCTCCTTCTTTCTGTAGATGCAGCCGTCTCCTTTACAGGTGCTTTCTGGGGGTTCCTGGCTGTATATCTCCAAGCCTCTGGTTTCTTCCAGTCCAATGAAGAATGCTTGCCCCAGGAATCTCTCCCAGCATACGTACTGCCTTGGGCTCCTTTCTTAGACCTCCTGGACGTCTTGCTGTTCCTTCTTCTGTTCAGGCTCCGTCTCTCCTTCTCTTGCCGTCTTTGCCACCATTGCTCTTGCTGTTCTTGCTGTCTGTCTGAAGAATTTCTTCTTCCTTTAAAGTGCCTAGATGGACACTCCACCCTAGCACAGTCCAGGTGTCCTGAATCAAGCCCTGCCCTAGGAGATGGGTGATTAGGGATAACATCATTGCTTCTCTGATTAGGCACACGTTTCCCTATTTCAGCTCTCCTAGAGGCTTTCTGTAAACCAGTGCATTCTGGATCTGGTAGTCTTTTAGGTAAACACTCTGTTTTAGTGCTTTTACCAGCCAGCACAGTTGCTTATTCAGAGCCAATTCACCTCTTGTATTATTCCTTCCTGAACTATGATAAGCTTCCTTATCACACTATGGACCACAGAATTCTGTCCATAGAACGCAGTCTAGTGGCTTTCCTTGTGGCATCGACGCCCTTGGTACCGCGACAGACAACTCCACCGGTACCGGCACCGGCATTGGTATCGCAACCAGTACCGATAGCTTCGACATCTGCATCGGTGTCTGCCATGCTGGTACCCTGTCCTCCGATGCCCGCCGGTACCAATTCCCCGGTACCGGTTATTCCCGATACCGATTTTGCTCGGTACGGGTATCGGGCTTTGCAGACAGACGATACTTCGATTCCTCAGAAGAATCTGAGGACTCTGAAAGTTCTGTCGATGCAGCGATGATTCTTCCACAGGAGTCCTCCTCCCCTAAACGCAGGATGTCTCCTCCAGAGGACATGTCTTTCCAAGACTTCATCCGAGAGGTGGTTCGGGGCCTGTCCATCACTGTGGCCCCTGAGACAGAGCCAAGGGCCAAGGAGTTGGATATTTTACAATATCCTAAAACTCCTAAGGAGGCAGCTACCCTACCCATTCATGAGATTCTATATGATCTCATGTTGAGGATGTGGGAAACACCTCTTACCACCTCTCCTCATTCTCGTAGGTTAGATACCATGTATCGTGTCCCTCCTTGTCCTGGTTTCCATAAAACTCAGCTTCCTCACCACTCTATTGTGGTGGAATCTGCTATGAGAAGGATTAAAAGTGCAAAAAGACATGCCTCTAATCCTCCAGGACGTGAATGCAGAACTCCGGATGCTTTTGGACGTAGAGTCTTCCAAGCTTCCATGCTTGCTGCAAGAATCAGTTCCTATAGTCTCTACATGGGAATGTTCCTAAAGGAAGTTACTGATCATTTACAGACTTTAAGTCCTTTCATCTCTGAGGATAAAAGGCAAGAGTTTCTCACTTGGCTCAAACATGCCCAAGATGTCTCTAAATTCTCCAACCGTGCAGCCTTCGACTGCTTTGAATGTATAAGCAGAGCCTCGGCTGTTGCCATAGGTGCACGTAGAATTGCTTGGCTCCAAGCATCTGATTTAGAGCTCTGGGTACAAGGTAAATTGGGAAATATCCCTTGTACTGGTGAGAACCTGTTTGGTAAAGATTGGCAAGAAAAAGCCAATGAAATGGATGCTGAAAATTCCACTTTGGATAGACTATCCAAGTCTACTGCTGATCCTGTTAGGAAAAGGTTGTTCAAGAAAACACCTTTTTCTAAAAAGAAAAGATTTTATCCTGCTTGTGGTCAGCAGGCATCTTCTGCAGGTCAGTTTTCAACCAAACGTCAGCAACCACCCAAACAGAAGAAAGCAAAGGCTGCTAGGCCTCAACCGGCCCAGCAGCCTCAGCCTCCTCAGGGCCTTTGACTTTCAGCTAGAGAACTTAGCCTTTCTGGCTCTGGAAGGACCAGAACACTCCACCATTCCAGGAAGGTTATGTCATTTTGCTCCCAGGTGGGGGCAAATAACAGCAGAGCATTGGACACTCTCCATCATAAAAGAGGGGTGCAAACTTCATTTTTCAAGCATGCCCCCTTCCACAATGATAAGGCAGTTCAATTCTCCGACCTCTCTCATCCACCTGTTAGGTCAGGAGGTTGCCATCCTTCTTGCCCAAGGGGCAATAGAAGAAGTGCCTCTTCATCAACAGGACACAGGATTCTATTCCCCTTATTTTCTTATTCCAAAGAAAACGGGGGGATACAGACCTATCTTAGATCTCAGAGAATTGAACAAATTCCTTGTCAAGGAGAAATTCAAAATGATTTCTCTCGGAGCTCTGCTTCCATACTTCAAAGTCAGGATTGGCTGTGTTCTCTAGATCTCAAGGATGCGTACACTCATGTTCTCATCCATCCAACCCACAGAAGATTCCTGCGGTTCCTTTTCCAGGGAAAGCACTACCAATACAGGGTGCTTCCTTTTGGTCTGGCCTCTGCACCAAGGGTGTTCACGAAATGCATGGCTGTGGTGGCAGCATTTCTATGAACTCTGGGAATATTCGTCTTCCCTTACTTGGACGACTGGCTCATTCGAGCTCCAACACAGTCAGAGGCCAAGACTTCCCTATCCTGCACAATGCGTATCCTTCAGTATTTAGGGCTGGTAATAAACATCCCAAAATCCAATCTGACTCCTACTCAGTCTCTAGAGTTCATAGGAGCCTTGCTGGATACCACAAGGGCAAGGGCCTATCTTCCCCAGGCCTGTTGCCTTCGCTTGGTGCAGTTAGCTTCTCAAGCAGTGCTAAAGCCCCTTTTACCTGCTCGAGAGATGTTACAGTTACTAGACCACATGGCATCCACTGTGCATGTGGTACCTTATGCTCGCCTTCACATGAGGGCAGCTCAGTGGACTTTATTTATTTTATTTTAATTTTATTTATTTAACAAGCACTTATATACCGCAGCTTCCAGAGATCAGCCAACCACCCAATGGACCCAAGCATCAGGCTGCCTGTCAGACAAAGTAGCAAACACAAGTCGCCTCATTTTGTCTCCCCAGTGGTGGAAGTCCACTCAAAACCTGTTGCTGGGGTCCCCCTTTCAGCAACCCCTGCCCCACGTAACTCTTACAACAGATGCTTCTCCAGTGGGTTGGGGTGCTCATCTGCAAGACCTCTCCACCCAAGGCACCTGGTCCCCACAGGAGAGTTGTCTACATATCAATCTCTTGGAGCTCAGAGCAATCTTCCTTGCTCTGCGAGTGTTCCACACCCTGCTCAGCTACAAGACAGTCCTTATTCAGACGGACAATCAAGTAGCCATGTTCTACGTGAACAAGCAGGGGGGAACAGGCTCTCTGTCGCTTTTCAACGAAGCTTTGCGACTGTGGGCCCTCGCCAGAGAGCATCAGATTAATCTTCTGGCAGTGTATCTTCCAGACGTTCAAAACTCTTGGGCAGAGAAACTCAGTCGAGTTCTCCTTCCACACGAGTGGTCTCTGCATGCAGACCAGGTAACCAGGATTTTTCAACTTTGGGGAACCCCGGACATAGACCTCTTTGCAAGTCCGTAGAATGCCAAACTTCCCCATTTCTGTTCCAGAACTCCGGCTCAGGGAGCTCAGGCAAAGGATGCTTTCCTCCTTCACTGGGGTCAAGACTTCCTGTATGCCTTTCCACCCATTACCCTAATTCCCAAAACCCTGTTCAAGCTTCAGAGAGACAGAGGCCGTATGATTCTCATAGCTCCACATTGGCCACGGCAAGTGTGGTACCTTCTGCTTCTACATCTCTGTCAAGCTCCCTCCCTGGAGTTAGGGTCTGCTCCAGATCTCCTATCTCAGGAGGACGGAATGTTATGACATCCCAATCCCCAGTCTCTGCATCTCAGGGCTTGGTTGCTGAAGGCCTAGATCTCCAAGATCTTCATCTTTCTCAACAGGTGAAAGATGTTCTTTATGCTTCCAGAAAACCTTCCACTAGACGTTCTTATGCTTTCAAGTGGAAGAGGTTTACTATTTGGTGTTCTGAAAAGGGTCTTAACCCCCTTGCCATACCTCTGAAATCTTTGCTGGAGTATCTCCTCCATTTGTCTAATGCAGGCCTTAAGACAAATTCAGTAAGGGTCCATTTGAGTGCTATTGCAGCTTCCCTTAAGCCTCTAAATGGACAACCTATTTCCTTTCATCCTCTTATAGCAAGGTTTATGAGAGGCCTCCTTTTAACTAAGCCTCCCATTAGACCACCTCCGGTGGCATGGGACTTGAACCTGGTTCTTGGTCAGCTCATGAAGCCGCCTTTTGAACCGTTGGCTACCACCTCCTTGAAATTTCTTTCTTGGAAAGTTATCTTTCTCATTGCAATCACATCAGCACGCCGCACTAGTAGCTAATCCACCTTATACAAGGTTCCATCATGACAAGGTAGTCCTTAGGACTCATCCACACTTTATGCCTAAGGTGGTCTCGCCTTTTCACCTCAACCAAGAGGTCTACCTACTTGTCTTTTTTCCAGGACCTCCTGCATCAAATGCAGAGAGGAATCTTCATACCTTGGACTGTAAAATAGCTCTAGCTTTTTACTTACAGAGGACACAGCAACATAGAAAGTCCTCTCAACTCTTTGTTGCTTTTGATCCTTCTCATTTGGGACTTCTCATTTGGGACTTCTCATTTGGGACTTCTCATTTGGGACAGTTTCCAAGAGAACACTATCTAACTGGATTGCTCAGTGTGTTTCTTTTGCCTATCAGAGTAAGAACCTTTCTCTGGAGGGCCATGTCACAGCTCACAATGTGAGAGCCATGGCAGCCTCAATGGCTCATCTAAACTCTGTATCTATTGGCGACATCTGTCGAGCAGCCACCTGGGCCTCGGTTCATACCTTCACAGCCCATTACTGTTTGGACAAGGACTCCCACCGGGATGCCTTGTTTGGTCAGGCTGTTCTCAAACACCTGTTCCATACCTAATCAACTCCTACCCACCATCCCTGGTAGGATGCCAGAGATCCTTGGGGGGAAGAGGAGCCCTTCTCAGGGACAAACAACTTCTGGGGTGTCTCCCTGGCACCTAAAGCTAGGGAGTCCCCATATGTGATGACTACATTCCTGCTTGTTCCTGGAGATAGCATAGTTACTCACCTGTAACAGGTGACCTCCGGGAACAGCAGGAATTTAGTCCTCACAACCCACCCACCTCCCCTAGGAGTTGTATCTCTCTATCTCTTTCCTTTCCCCCTCTCTCTCTTTGTCTCAGCTTTAAAACTCAACTGGAGAGAGGCAGTTGGGGAAGGCGGGAAGGCAGCACGCATGTGCTGTGGGATGCTCCCAAAAGCTTTCTGATTGGAAGCTGGGGAGCGTTCCCACGCAGGCTCCGTCGGTACAGACTATACCCATATGTGAGGACTAAATTCCTGCTGTTCCCGGAGATCACCTGTTACAGGTGAGTAACTATGCTTTCCCTGCTGCGCCAAGTAGTCTTTATTTCTTGGGATCTCTCTCCCTAGACAGCGCGGGGGAGAGCTCCTGAAATGCCACACCTTCAGACAGGCTCCCACGGTGTGATGGTCCGCCGCTCTGAGTCTCTGGTGCTGGAGCGTGGTCGGATACAGAGGAAGCTCTTGCTGCAGACGTCGCTCACGGTAGCGCGGAGTGACGTCACAGCTTGCAGGGCTCTCAGTATTGACGGTAAGGCTTCCTTTCTCTATGGCAGTACCGAAGTCTGGGTTTGCCTTTCAGCCGGGAGACTTCTTGATGTTTTGCGTGCCAAAACGTTCCCTCACAGGAGCCGCGGCCATTTTAAACTAGTGGTTTTCACCGCGTGTCGGCTTCGTGTGGCAGCGGGGTTTGAGTACCGCTGCGGGGTTTTTTTGAGCTAGCCACAGTTTCCCTTATTTCCATTTATTTTCAGTTTGATTAAGCTTTTCCTTTGCCCTGGTTGGGTTTAGTTTCAGGGGGTTTCTAATTCTCCTTGGTGATTCCATGTGAGGACAGTATTTCATAGTTCCCTTCTTTATTTCCTTAGTTTTAAAAAAAAAATAAGCAGAGGGGAATTCAACGTGATTGTCGGTGCCCATTTCCTGACCAGGTCTGGTTGGCGAATCAGCACATATCAACACGCCTGCAGTGTGTGGTCTGTGGCACCCACAGAGGCATGGTCGTGGACACGGCATCTGTAGGGGCTGTGCTGCTGTATCTGCCAGTGTGGAGCAGCAGATGGAGAGCACAGCGGCCCCAGCTTCCCAGGGGTCCACAGCGGGGTAGAGGGAGAAGCGTGGGTGGCTACCCCGTCTTTGCTCGGCCCGGAAGCTTCAGCAGCTGCCCCTACTGCGATTCCAGGACTAGGGTCAGGTCCACAACTGGGAAATTTTTTGTCCTGACTTCGTCTTGATAATGCATTAGGCATTTTGTTATAAGGCTTCAGGGTGAATTGCCTGATTCCCTGCCGCTTCCCTCGGCTACACTGCAGTCCGGGAGGGCGGATGGGTGAAGTTTTTCTGCGAGACCGCCGCAGAGGTCTCGTCCACCGGATCATTCCCCTTCCAAGCTGGGGTGGCAGGAGGTGGAAGACGCAGACTTAGAACTTGATGCAGATACAGAAGAGTTGGAAGAGGGGATAATCCCAGAACCTGAGGATCAGGCGAAAATCATTTGGGTGTTCCGGAAGGATGAGCTAACGGCACTTATTACGGAATCCCTGCAGACGCTAAAGCTCGCTACAACGCAGCCGGTCGAGGAAGACGATGGTGAAGACCCTATCATTCAAGTGGTGCGACAGGCACAGATAGTGTTTCCTGTCCACAAGGTGGTGGATCGGATGATCCAGGACAAGTAGGATCAGCCAGAAGCGGGACTCAGGGGGATTAGGACTATGAACAAGCTCTATCCCTTGGCGTAGAAGGACAAAGAGAAGTTCCGCTCTCCGCGTATTGATGCAGCGGTGTCAGCGGTCACTAAAAAGACCACTATACTGGTGGAAGGTAATTCGGCTTTAAAGGATGTGCAGGATGGAAAGGTGGATGGGTTGTTGAAACAATCCATTGAAGCGGATGCGTTGTCCTTGCAAGCTTCCATTTGTGGAACTTGGGTGGCAAGAGCATGCCTCAGATGGTCACAACTCTTACGACAGTCGGCCTCTTTGGAACAGGACAGTGTAAGAGCTGGAGCATCTAGAGTCAGGGTTGGCTTATTTGGCGGATGTACACTACGATCTGATCAGAGCCTTAGCAAATAGTATGGCTTCGCTGGTGGCCGCCCGCAGATCCCTGTGGCTCTGAAATTGGGCGGCTGATGGTTCATCCAAGTCGCAACTCAGTAAACTCCCTTTTAAAGGGAAGTTGTTGTTTGGAGAGGATCTTGGCAAACTGGTAAAGGATTTAGGGGAGTCCAAAGGTGGAAGGCTCCCGGAGGACAAACCTAAGCAAGGAAAATCCTCACCGGTCTTTCGGGGTCAGTTTAGAGATTTCAGGAGATTTCGCACTTCTCGTTTGGGTGGTTTCCAAAGGGGAAGATTTGCTTCTCGGGCATAGGGGTTTCGTGGCTTTCGTGGAGCAAGTAGAGGATTTGCAGCGATGTCCACAGGGACTGCTCGAAAACCACAATGAAAGGAGGCGGGTCCCAGCAGAAAGCCAACCGATAGGAGGGCGGCTTTGGGGTTTCTTTCTGCCTGGACCCAGGTAATGTCCGACCAGTGGGTGTTGGAGATCATTCGCGAAGGATATGCGCTGGATTTGGCAAGGACAGTTCTAGACTCGTTTGTGATGTCGCCCTGCAGAGGGCAATCAAAGACTCTCGCAGTCCGCCAGACACGGGACCAACTCGTACAGTTGGGAGCCGTCGTAGTGGTGCCGGTGACGGAGTATGGCATGGGACGGTACTCCATTTATTTCGTGTTGCCAAAGAAAGACGGATCCCTCTGACCTATCCTGGATCGCAAAGGGGTAAATCGCTGCCTTCGGGTGCTGCATTTTAGAATGGAAATGCTAAGGTCTGTCATTGTAGCGGTGCAGCAGGGAGAGTTTCTGACTTCTCTCGATCTCACGGAGGCGTATTTGCACGTTCCGATCAGAGCTTTTTTGTCAAAAGTTCTTATGGTTCGCGGTCCCTTGGGGACATTATCATTTCCAAGCATTGCCCTTTGGTCGCGCTACAGCTCCGCATATTTTCACCAAGATCATGGTTGTAGTGGTGGCGTCGCTATGAAAGGAAGGAGTCTTGGTTCATCCTTACCTCGACGATTAGTTGATTTGGACAAAGTCCAAAGCCGAGAGCGAGAGGGCTACAGACAAAGGTGGTGAAATTCCTACAGAGCCTAGGCTGGGTGGTCAATCCGACCAAGAGTCATCTGGTCCCATCCAAGGATCTCGAGTATCTGGGAGTACGATTCGATACTCAGAGAGGAGCAGTGTTCCTGCCGGATTGGAGAGCTGGTGCGAATCTTCAGGTCGACTCCAGCGCCCACGGCATGGAGTTATCTTTGTGTGCTGGGGACAATGGTGGCAACCCTGGAAGTGGTTTCCATGGGCCAGATTTCATATGAGACCTTTACAGAGGTCGTTGCTGCGCCGATGGTTGCATCAGTCCAAGTCATTGAACAAACGCCCTCCTCGGGTCAAGCAGTCCCTTTGCTGGTGGCTGATGCCTGGGTCCCTGAGGGCGGGGATGCCCCTGGAACAGCCGGAGTGGATCTCTGAGTGGAGGAGTGGCCTAGTGGTTGGGGCAAGGTACTTCAGGCTGGAAGGTCGGGGGTTCAAATCCCACTAGAGGACAGCAACCTTGGGCCGGAAGGACTGGGGTTTCTAGTCCCACAGGTGCTCCTTGTGGTCTTGGGCAAGCCACTGAACCCTCCATAGCCCATGTTCCCTGTAAAATAGTTATCTCCAAGTTATAATGCCCTGTTCAATGTAATTTCAGTTTGTTCAATGTAAACCGCACTGATGCAGAATAGCGCGGTATATAAGAGAATGTAAATAAATAAAAATAAATATGGCGTGTTTTTGAAGACTGGTGCTCGAGGTGTCAATTATGCGCGGCTACAGTGTCCGTTCCTTTGGTATTAAGTTTCCTGCAGGACGGTTTTGATAAAGGGCTGGCAGCCAGTTCCTTGAAGATTCAATTAGCGGCCCTGTCCTGTTATAGAGGTAAAGTTCAAGGAGTGTTGCTAGGTACTCATGTCGATATAGTACGTTTTCTTAAAGCAGTTACCAGAATACGGCCTTTGCGTAGAATTTTGGTTCCTCCGTGGGATCTCAACTTGCTTTTAGGGGCACTAGTAAAGGAACCATTTGAGACCTTAAGCCAAGCGTCAGTTAAGGATTTAACTTTAAAAATGGTGTTCTTGGTAGCCATCTGTTCGGCGAGGCGAATTTCGGAGTTGCAGGCACTGTCATGTACGGAGCCTTTTTTGTGCTTTTCCAGAGAAAAAGTGGTTCTTCGCACAGTTCCATCCTTTTTGCCGAAGGTGTTCTCTCCGTTTCACTTAAATAAAATGGTTTCTTTGCCAGTTCTAGAGTCGGTGGTAGGGAACGTTTCAGACTATAGTTTATGCCATTTGGACATAAAGAGGGTGCTGTGGCATTATTTGAAGGTCTCTGAGCCTTTCCGCAAGTCAGATCGTCTCTTCGTGCTGTTCGGGGGTCCACGAAAGGAGAGGCGGCGGCGAAAGCTTCCATTTCCAGATGGATTAAGGAGGCAATTGTGTCAGCATATATCTTGCAGGGTCGCCCAGTGCCTGTGGGCTTGAGAGCGCACTCCACTAGAGCGCAAGCAGCTTCCTGGGCGGAACACAGCTTGGTTCCGCCGGTGGAGATTTGTAGAGCGGCCACCTGGTCCTCTCTTCATACTTTCAGTAAACACTACTGCCTTGATGTGCTAGTGGCAAATGATGCCTGTTTTGGGTCGGCGGTATTGCGTTCCGGCTGGAAAGGTCCCTCCCGTTAGTACTGCTCTGTTACATCCCAGAAGTGGAGGACTAAACTGGAGGAATGATAAGAAATAGAAAGTACACTTACCTGGTAATTGTAGTTCCTTGAGGAACTCCAGTTTAGTCCTCATTCCCGCCCAGGGAGTGGATTCATTAGCAGGACGAGTTCAGTGGAGCAAAATGCAAAGACTACAGGTGAGTGTTGCTTTAATACGATTACAATCGTCTTGATTCTTCTTTTTTCGACCTTTCTGTGCTTCCTTTTCCGTGTCTCTGGTTCGGCAGAGGGGAGAGGAGCAAGTGTGGACACCAGTCCCTTCTGTTTGAAAGGGAGGTTAGTAGTTCGATAAGTTATCGGTTATACCTTTAGTTTACGTATAAGATTATCATTAATATGTTAGCTACTTGTTTGTTGCTCTTTTGAGTCTGCTTTGTCATTAGTTCACTGGGGCTGATGGGAGATTCCAGCAGCTGCATCCAGTGATGTCACGAGTTTGACTTGCCCAGTCTCCAAGCTGCAGGAGGAGGTACACAACCCAGAAGTGGAGGACTAAACTGGAGTTCCTCAAGGAACTACAATTACCAGGTAAGTGTAATTTCTATATTATATTGGAGCACACTTACAACCTTTCTATACAGAGGAAAAGGTGTGAGAATTGGCTACCACACACTGACACATGGACCGGGGTCACCAAGCATACCACAATTCCAGTTGAGGGCGGAGCGGCACTCCGCCACCAGCAAGACCTAAAAAGTCGAGAGTCTGCTAAAGACGGGTTTTTCGTCGTCCACTCTTTCCCTTCAAGCAGCGGTGTGCGGAGGTCTAGCGGCACCAGCCTCCCTTCGATGGATTCAGCAGCTTCCAGACGATCCCGAGTTGGCTCGTTTCGAATCCGTCGCTGCATTCCTGGCAGATGCCTTCTATGATCTCTTGCAGCTGTCAGCTCGCTCCGTAGCAGCGGTGACAGTGGCTCAGAGATGGCTCTGGCTGCGTCAATGGGCAGCGGATGTTGCTTCTAAGACACGGCTGTCAAAACTTCCTTTTAAAGGGAGACTCCTCTTTGGCGAAGATCTCGATAAACTGGTAAAAGATCTTGGGGAGGTGAAACCGCAACGCTTGCCGGAGGACAAGCCAAAGGCATTCTCCCGTCGCGGGTCTCGGTCCCAAGGCTTTCAATGATTTTCTAGAACGCGTGACTCTCGGAGATACAGATCCTTTAAGCCAAGTACTTCATCCATTCCTACCAATTGCTTCGGACAAAGATCGCAGTCCTTTCGGGGAGCCCGCAAAGGAACTGACTCCTATTCAGGCCAAGCGAAGTTTACGGGAACCTCCCATCCTTCCCACTGACGGGACAAGACACCTACTCAAGATGCCTCCGCCTGTCGGGGGGGGGGGGGGGGTGCGGTTGGCTCCTTTTTCTCAGCAGTGGGCACGCATAACTTCAGATCAATTGGTCCTCAACATAGTTTCTCATGGCTATTCTCTCGAATGTTGCCGACCCATTCACGATGCGGAAAAATGAGTGACCATTCAAACTACGATTCAGAAGCTCCTCTCCTTAGCCATTTGTCCAGTCCCTCTGTTAGAAAGAGGGCTAGGCCGTTATTCCATCTATTTTGTGGTGCCCAAGAAAGATGGCTCTTTTCGTCCAATTTTGGACCTCAAAGGCGTAAATCGCAGCCTTCGAGTACCACACTTCCGTATGGAGACCCTACGGTCAGTCCTTCACTCAGTACACTGGGGAGAGTTTCTAGCATCCTTGGATCTAGCAGAAGCATATTTTCATATTCCCATTTGAGAAGACCACCAGCGCTTCCTGCGTTTTTCAGTCCTCGGCCAGCCTTTGCAGTTTCGGGCAATGCCCTTTGGCCTAGTCTCGGCACCTTGAACCTTCTCAAAGGTGATGGTGGTTGTGGTGGCAGCCTTACGCAAGCAGGGAATTAGAGTACCCCCGTACTTGGATGATTGGCTCATTCTTGCAGACTCCCTTCCAGAGGCTCGCAAAACTGTTTCCACAGTAGTGGCCTTCCTACAGCAGCTCGGTTGGGGTCTCCATCCGTCTCAAGAGATCTAATTTCTCACAGCACGCTTCGATACCTCTCAAGGGCGTGTATTCCTGACTTAAGCCCATTTCCTAAAGCTGACGTCTCAGCTCCAAAGTATTTTGGCCCAAAGAGCCCCCTGGACATGGGATTACCTCCAAGTCCTTGGATCTATGACTGCCACCATCGAGCTCGTGCCTTGGGCGCGGTGTACAGGCTGCTCTGCTTTCCAGAAGACTACCAGATCCGTCTCCCGTTACAGCTGCAGGTCTGGCGCAGTCTACAGTGGTGGCTTGCATCTCACAATCTCCTCAGGGGAGTACCATTGGAAAACCCACACTGGATCTTGTTGACAACCGACACCAGTCTGTCTGGATGGGGAGCGCACTGTCGCACTCACTTAGCGCAAGGAACTTGGACGGCACACGAGGCGCAATGGACGATCAACAGGCTTGAGGTGAGAGCAGCTCGATTCGCCTTACTGAAGTTTCACTGGTTCCTACAGGGACAAGCGCTTCGGGGCCTATGCGACAGTGCCACTGCAGTGTCCTACCTCAAACGCCAGGGCGGCACCAAGTGCACAGGGGGTATCGAAGGAGATGTCCCTTCTCTTCCCTTGGGCAGAAAGGAACCTTCAGGCTCTCTCAGCATAGCATATAGCGGGGACCAGCAACGTGAAGTCGGATTTTCTAAGCCGACACACTCTCGATCTCGGTGAATGGGAACTGGCCCCACAAGCATTACAGACTATAGTTCAGAAGTGGGGGCAGCCAAAAGTAGATCTCATGGCGTCAGCCACCAATGCGAAGGTTCCGATCTTCTTCAGTCGCTGGAGGGAACACGGATCTCAAAGCATAGATGCTTTGGTGCAGCCATGGCCGAAACACCAGTTGCTCTATGTATTCCTACCTTGGCCAATGATTGAAAGAGTCCTGCAATGGATCAGGCAACACCACGACCCAGTAATATTAGTGACCCCGGACTGACCTAGACCATGGTATGCCGATTTCATAAAACTATCTCGAGTCCCTCCTCTGCGACTACAAGCTCCCTTTGGACTTCTCAGGCACAGATCTATCTCGATGGAAGATTCAACTCCCTAGTTGCTTACGGCTTGGCTCTTGAGCACTGTAGATTAGTCCGTAAGAGTTACTCTTCCAAGGTAGTGTCGACTCTCCTCAACGCTCGCCGGGACCTAGGCGTGGTTGTGTCTGATGATCTTAAAGTAGCTAAATGGGTAGAAAAGGCGACGGCAAAAGCTAGAAGGATGCTTGGGTGCATACGGAGAGGAATGGCTAGCAGAAAAAAGGAGGTGATAATGCCTCTGTATAAGTCTTTGGTGCCGACCTCATTTGGAGTATAGTGTGCAATTCTGGAGACCGCACATTCAAAAGGATGTGAACAGGATGGAGTCGGTGCAGAGGGTGGCTACTAAAATGATTAGTGGTCTTCATTATAAAGCATATGAGGACAGACTGAAGGATCTTAATATGTACACCTTAGAGGAAAGGCGGGATAGAGGTGATATGATTGAGATGTTTAAATATTTCCGTGGCATAAATGTTCAGGGAGAGAGCCTCTTTCAATTGAAAGCAAGTTCTGCTACGAGGGGACATGGGATGAGGGTGAAGGGAGATAGATTCAGGAGTGATATGCGGAAATATTTCTTTACGGAAAGAGTAGTGGATCCATGGAATAGTCTCCCAGTGGAGGTGGTAGAGATGAGGACAGTAACTGAATTCAAAAAAGCATGGGACAAACACAGAGGATCTCTAAAGGTAAAAAGGGGACTATTGTAGTTGTTGATATGGAAGGACAGACTAGATAGGCCATGTGGTCTTTTTCTGTCATCATGTTTCTATGTTTCTATGTCGTTAGCATATGCTAGGGTGTGGCGAGTGTTTGAGTCCTGGTGTACTCAACATCATCTTTCTCCTTAGAGTAGAGAAATTCCAGACATTCTTGCCTTTCTTCCTCGACAAAGGCTTAGCTTTTGGCACTTTACATGTACACATTTCAGCGCTGATGTGTTATAGGGGACCCATTCGCGGTCGTTCTTTTGCGTCCCACTCCGATGTGTCGCGTTTTCTTAAAGGAGTCAAGCTTCTATGTCCTCTGGTCCATCCAGTTGTCCCTGCTTGGGATTTTGTCTTGGTACTACGGGCTTTGATGTCTCCGCCCTTCGAGCCTCTAAAGGAAGTTACCTTAACGGATTTGACACTTAAGATGGTTTTCTTAATGGCTATAACTTCAGCTCGTCACATTTCGGAACTGCAGGCCCTCTCTTGCAGGGATCCGTATTTGTCATTCTCTGCAGAGGGAGTATCCCTTTGCACTGTTCCTTCATTCTTGCCTAAGTTGATTACTCCTTTTCATGTTAATCAGCCTCTTTTGTTGCCTGCCTTTTCTAAGGAACAGTGTTCCGTTCGTTCCAAGAATCTCCAGGTGGTTGATCTCAAAAGGATTCTCCTTTGCTATCTCAGTCACCAATTCTTTTCGCAAGACCGACCATCTTTTTGTGCTTTTTGCGGGACCGCACCAAGGTATGGCAGCTTCAAAATCTACTATCTCCAGATGATTGCGCCGTACCATTGAATCAGCCTATATTCCGCAAGGCAAGCCAGTGCCTGCCGGTCTTCGCGCACACTCGACTCAAGCTCAAGCTACGTCTTGAGCCGCGCGATCAAACGTAGTCCCTCTTGATATTTGTCGAGCGGCAACTTGGTCTTCCTTGTCTACTTTTGTCCAGCATTATCGCCTGGACTTTCAGGCACGTGAGTACAGTCGTTTTGGAGCTAGTGTGCTGTCAGCGGCTCTCTCTGCCCACTCTGGGGTTCATTAACTTGGGTACTTCCCGCTTGTCTGGACTGGTCTAGCAGTATGAACTGGAAGGAGAAATTTCACTTACCGTTAATTTCCTTTACTGGAATACTGCTAGACCAGTCCAGAACGCACCCCATTGTCAGTGTCACGACTGCTGGTGCAGAGGAGCCGACGTTCTTCTTACTTCAGACGCAAGCAATTATATATTCCGGAGAAAGTCCACAACGGTGGATTCAGAGTTTTTCTCCAAGGAATGATGTTTGATCCTTCTCCACCCTTCCTGGTTCGAGTTGAGGGTTTTAATTAAATTAGTTGTTACCTGTACATAGTTGAGTTGGTTAGTCAAGTTTTCTCCTTATGTTGGTGCTTGTCAAAAGAATACTGACTAGGTCCTCTAGGGGCATTCCAATGTCACCCAGAGCCCAACCAATCACAGCTCTGGATTGTTTGTTTATTCTTTGTCTCCATCTGCTAGCAGGGGAACATAACCTGCTTGTCTGGACTGGTCTAGCAGTATTCCAGGAAAGGAAATTAACGGTAAGTGAAATTTCTCCTTCTATCAAACAAAGGGCTGTGTGAGTCACCCAGGTAATTGGTAAGTCTTTACCTTAGAAGCAAGCCAGCTTTTAATAGGTCTTCAATCCCTCCCTCCCTCCCTCCCCACTCTGATCCACCCTGGGATAATCGTAGATTTATAGGCTCTTAAACCGTTTAAAGGGTGCCCATATTCACTCTCAGGTGCAGCTGTTTATCCTCATCAAGCATACATTATGGACTTGAGATTAATTAATCTTGAGGTGAACAAAGTCCATTAAATATATTAGATACAGTAGTTGTAATAGTATAAGTATCCCCAGCAAATCTATGTAAATAAATAACTTAAATACATAAACACAATCTTAAAACTAAGATGCACACAGCAGTCCAGCAGTGAGAAGGGGGCTTTCCAGTCTTTTGCATTGAGTGTCATATGTATGATTTTCTCCCAGTTGGTGAGGGGTCTTACATGTGCACTAGGTGCAAGGAGTTCTTTACTCTCAGGGAATGAGTCCGATCTCTGGGGGCTAAAGTAGCAGACTTGGAGGGCATAAGGAAGACAGAGTGGTACATATACAAGACCTACAGGGACATAGTACTGAAGTCCTACCTCCAGTCTGGCAGCATTCCTGTTGCCATGGAGGAGAGAGGTCACCCGATAGGAGAACATTACCCTGGTGCGGCAGGAAGTGATCCTGAATCTAGGACCTGTCCTCCAGATGATGTAAAACCCTCTCACCGAGGAGATTTCTCCAAGGCCATGTGCCCACAAGGGAAGGGTTAGAACAGCCGTTATAGTTGGTGATTCGATCATTAGGCATGTAGATAGCTAGGTGGCTGGTGGACTTGAGGATTGCCTGTTACATGCCTGCCTGGTGCGAAGGTAGTCAACCTCACGCGCCACCTAGACAAGGTATTAGATAGTGCTAGGGAGGAGTCTGCTGTCTTTGTACATGTTGGTACCAATGACATAGGAAAGTATGGTAGGGAGGTTCTGGAGGCCAAATTTAGGATTTTAGGTAGGAAATTGAAATCCAGAACTTCCAGGGTAGCATTCTCTGAAATGCTTCCTCTTTCACGCCTAGGACCGAAAAGGCAGGCAGAGCTCCTGAGTCGCAATGCGTGGATGAGACTGGTGCAAGGATGAGGGTTTTGGATTTGTTAGGAAATGGGCAATATTCTGGGGAAAGGAGGGTTTTTTCTGAAGGGATGGGCTCCTCCTTAACCCTTTGTGAAAACTAGATAATAGGGGAAAACTGACAGTCGCTTAAGAGCGCATGGTTCAGAAGAATGTGTCCTTGAAGGATACTAGCAAAAGATTGAAGTTGGGGCATATCGATAGAGAGGTTCCAATAAAGACAAAAGTAACCCAAATGTCATTAGGTACAGAGCAGACAGAACTTAAAGATTCCATATTACCCCTGCCTACCGATAATCAGATTAATATGAATAAAATGCAGCCTCTAAAATGCTGTATGTAAATGCTAGAAGTCTAAAAATATAAGATGGGAGAGTAGAATATATAGCACTAAATGAGACGTTAGATATGATTGGTATCTCAGAGACATGGTGGAAGGAGGACAACCAGTGGGACACACTGATACCTAGGTACAAATTATATCACAATGATAGAGTAGATCAAATTGGTGGAGGGGTTGCACTCTGTTAGAGAGGGCATTGAGTCACACAAGATTAAAGTTTTGCAAGAAACAAAACACACTGTAGAATCTCTATGGATTGAAATTTCATGTAAAAAGGGGAAGGCGATGGCAGTGGGGATGTACTATCAACCGCCTGGCCAGAATGAACAAATGGATGATGAAATGTTCAAAGAAATCAGGGAAGCTAACAGTATTTACAGCACAGTAATAATAATGAGTGATTTTCAATTACCCCAGTATTGACTGGGTCCGTGTTACGGCAGGGCATGCTAGGGAGATAGTTTCAAGAGGAAATAAATGACTGCTTCTTGGAGCAGCTGGTTCATGAACCAACAAGAAGAAAAGACATCTTGGACCTAGTCCTTAGTGGAACACAAGATCTGGTGCAAGAGATAAGGGTGTTGGGGTCCTTGGCAATAGTGATCATAGCATGATCACATTTGATTTAATAAATGGAGGAAGGACGGCAGGGAAATCCACAGTACTATCTTTTAATGTTCAAAAAAGGAGACTGATAAAATGAGGAAAACAGTTAACAAAAAAACTAAAAGGAGCAGTTGCAAAGGTTAAAGATTTACATCAAACATGGGTGGTGTTTAAAAATACTATCTTGGAAGCGCAGACCAGTTGTATTCCATGCTTTAAGGGAAGTGGAAGGAAGTCCAAAAATCTGCCAGCATTGTTTAAAGATAAGGTCAGAGAGGCTGTTGTAGCCAAAAAAGTATCTCCAGGAAATGGAAAAAAGAGCCAAATAACAAAAACTGGAAACAACATAAGTGCTGGCAAGTTAGATGCAAGGCATTGATAAGGCAACCAAAAAGGGAGAATTTGAAAAAAAAAAGCTTGCTGTGGAAGCAAAAACACGTAATAAAAACTTTTTCAAGTACATTCATAGCAAAAAAAAAACCTGTGAGTGTGTCAGTTGGATTATTGGAATGAAAATGAAAACATCAATGCAGAGCAGCTCAACATGTCATCTGCATTAACTTGTTTTCATTTTCATTCTCAGCTGATTTGTGGCCATTTTTGCGGCTGCCTCTTTGCCTGTTTGTTGGGTTCATATGCTGTCTTGCTTCCTGAGGAAGCCATCAGTGGCGAAACACCTGGTGTTGGAGTTTGAAGCTGGCAGGAGCAACAACTGAGAAGAAGCTAAGTTATTGTTGATATTGTGATGATTTTCCCAGTACATTATATAGCTATTTATGCCAGACCCAAAAGACTTTCATATTATATTTTGTTCTACACACTACTGCAGCTGACAAGAGTTTTTTCAGACTACTGTTGTTTGGAATTTACCTGTTTTATTTGTTTTCTGACTGGTTGATTACCCCTCTGTTTTGAGTCTTTTGTGGCTCTGGGGGTTGCTGCGGTCTTTTCCTCTTGTTCTTATGAAATTCTAATAAGATCTTCATGTATGCTTGAACAGTTGTTGATGGACGGGTGGATATTAGCTGCCTGTAACAGCATGGAGGAGTATCTGGCTAAGCACCATTTCATTTCCCTTTCTATTTCAAGCCTAAGTAGGTCATATAGCCTTGGTTTTTAAGTCACTGGGGAAACTGCAGTCTTCGGAACCCTCCTTCCCTCTGGTTTGCTACGGTGTGGTTGAGCGGGGCTTCTCTGCAGAGTACGGTGCAGTTTTTCCCCTTCCTTCAGCTTGGGCCTTTAGTGCAGCTCCTTCCCGCCTGTTTCCATCCTTGGGCTTCAACAGGTTGCCACTCAGCTCACAACCTGCGGTGGCCATTTTGAAGCAGCTCTCGCCCTTTTCTCTGCTTCCTGAGTCCCAGAGTAGCACTGGAGAGCAGTGATTTTCACCCCCAGGTGACTAGCTGACACTGTTGTCCTCTCTCCTCCGGTGTCTGGCCTGTTGCAAGAAACACCACATTTTGAATGTCTACTTTTACTCCAAGTGCTCAGATCATCCCGAGGAATCCTCAGGCTCAATCCAAGACTTTGCGGGTGGTGCTAAAGGAAGCTGGACACGCTTTCTCTGCCATTCTCGCAATGGATGTCCCGCCTGCATCTGCAAGAGCCCTTTCTCCAGTTTCTCAAGTGGGGGAGGCCCTTCCTCCACCTGTCTTGCTTTCTCAGCAGCCCAGCCTAGCCAGACAAGCCTTAGGGAACTCAGATCAGAGCTCTGCGCAGTTTGTCCCTGTTCAAACAGGCTTGGGATCTGTGGAACTCTACCCTTATCTCTCTCGATCCCCATGCAGTGAGTCTCTCCTCCACTAAGGCATCTGCACCATCTTGCCCTGCCCAGAAGCATGCTAGAGACAATATCCTCCCCCAGATAAGGGATGTCCTCCCAGGGACATAGCTTGGTGGGCAGGGGAATGGCAGGAGGAGCACGATCAACTCTCTGCCAATGACAGCCCACACTCTTCGGACCTTGAGGATGGGGAATACTCCCTCTGACAGTCAAGCAAAGGAACTGGAGGACACTCACAATATTTGTTTGCTCTGCAAGGAGGAATGTTCGACCTTGATTACACAGGTGATTGAGGCCTTGCGTCTTTTGGATACGCCAGGACAGGATGCTCCCCCGGCAGTGTCGCAGACGGATCCTATTCTTCGGGGCATTTGTATACCCTCAAAGGTTTTCCCATTCCCTTTAGAACTGTAACAGATGATCTGCCTTGAGTGGGATTCTCCTGATGCATCACTTCAGACGGCTAGATGCTTGGGCCGTTATTATCTCTGTTCTCCTGAAGACTTAGATAGGTGGCTCCGATACCCGAGGTTGATGTGGTGGTCATAGCTGTCATCAAACACACTACGATTCCTATGGAAGGCGGAGCAACTCTTCGGGATCAGCAGGACTGGAATGTGAAAGGGCTTAACAAGACAGCCTTTTCTTCATCCTCGCTTGCCCTCCAGGCATCTATCTGTGGAGGACTGGCAGTGCATGCTCTCCTTCGCTGGATCTAATTGCTGCCAGAAGGCTCTACCTCGGCACGTTTGGAGTCTGTGGTGGCCTTTTTGGCGGATGCGCTGTATGATCGCCTCTGCCTGGTAGCTCGCACCGTAGCATTGGTCACGTGGTGCGTTGGTGGCTCTGGCTCCATCACTGGTCTGCAGACATGATGTCTAAGGCACGTCTTGCAAGGCTCCCCTTTAAGGGCAAACTCATTTTTGGTGAGGACCTTCAAAAGCGTGTTAAAGACCTGGGGGCGGTGAAGCTTCAGTGATTGCCAGAGGACAAGCCTAGGTTGGCTAGTTGCCGTTCTGGGTCTCAGGTGGTGGTCTTCTCATGATCTTGCCTTCAGGATGCTTGCCGTTACCGACTGGGTAGGTCTTTGGGCTCCTCAGCCAATCGAGCTGGCTTCTGATCACAGCCTTTTCAAGGGATATGCTGGTCGAAAGATTCCTACTCTGCCTTGGCAAATTCTCCGCTCCTGCCCGCCATGACTGTTGATGGTCTCCAGATCCACTCCAGGACACTGCCGGTGTGGGGTTGGTTGGCCCTGTTTGCCCGCAAGTGGGGAAAAAATCACCAAAGATCAGTGGGTCCTCAACATTGCCTGTCTGCTACGGCTATGTGCTCAGGTGTGCCAAGCCCATCAAGGAGGACACCTTTCTTATCTCTCCCTGTGGATTGGGACCAGAACGCAAGGCCATCCAGTCCACGCTTCGCCACCTGTTGGATCTATGAGCTATTTGTCCAGTGCCTCCATCCAAGAGAGGCTCCGGCCACTACTCCATTTACTTTGTGGTCCCATAGAAGGATGGTTCCTCCAGGCCCATCCTCGACCTCAAGGGGATCAATCAGCCACTCCGGTCACTGCCTCATTTTTGCATGGAAGTTCTCTGCTCTGTCATCTTAGCGGTTCGCAGCAGGGAATTCTTGGCTTCTCTTGATCTGGTGGAAGCTTACTTCCACATCCCCCGATCCAAAAGGATCAGCAATGCATTCCTCTGTTTCACGGTTCTAGGGCACCACTTTCAATTCCATGCATTGCCATTTGGCTTTGCCACAGTGCCGTAGACCTTCTCCAAGGTTATGTGGTAGTGGCCGAAGCCTTGCGAAAGCAGGGCATCGGTGTCCACCCCTACCTAGACGACTGGTTCATCAGGAGAAATTGACATGCGGAGTGCCTTGAGGCCATCTCCAGTGTCATCTCCTTCCTCGAGCGCCTCGGATGGGTGGACAATCATGCCAAAAGCTGCCTTTGCCCTTCCCAGTCTCTGGACTTCCTAGGAGCCCGATTTGACACCCACTTGGGCCAGGTCTTCCTTACGGAGGACCGTGCTCGGAGGTTGTCCGCTCAGCTGCAGGCGTTCCTGCTTCAGTCTTGTCCCCAAGTCTGGACTATCTGCAGGTCTTAGGGACCATGGCAGCCACATTCAAACTTGTCCCCTGGGCTCGAGCACACATGTGGCCTTTGCAGCAGACACTTCTATCCCACAGGAGTATAATGCTTGCCTCCCTCTACCCAGGGCTGTTCGCTCCAGCCTCTGTTGGTGGCTCTCTTCAGCCCACCTCTTGAAGGGCGTTCCTCTGGAGAGCCCACACTGGGTTATCCTCAAGACCAACGCTAGTCTGTCGGGCTGGGTAGCATATTTGTCTGTCTGAACCAGATGACCCAGGGCAGCTGGTTTGCTCAGGAATCCAAGTGGATGATCAATTGCCTCAAGGCGCGAGCGGTCTGCCTGGCCTTACAAGACTTTCTCCCGCTACTTTGCCAGCAGTCGATTCGCGTCCTTTGTGACAATGCCACAATCATGGCCTACCTCAACTGGCAAGGGAACATCAAGATCCCAGGGGTGGCCAGGGAAATAGAGCTCCTCTTTCCTTGGACTAAGAGACATCTACAGGTGCTCACAGCACAGCACATTGTGGGCGTGAACATTGTCCAAGCAGACTTCCTCAGCCCATTATACTCTGAACCCCAATGAATGGAAGTTCGCTCCAGCGGTGTTTTACCGCATAGTACGGACCTGGGGCCTACCCAGCTTCGATCTGATGGCCACTGCAAAGAATACCAAGGTTCCCTCCTCCTTCAGCCGCCAGAAGGAATGTGTGTCTCAGGGTCTGGACATGCTGGTCCAACTTTGGCTGGTAGGCCCACTGCTCTACCTCTTTCCGCTGTGGGCAATGATCAGGTGCTGTCTCCTCCGCATCGAGACACACCTGAGGCCCGTCATTCTGGTAGCCACCTGACTGGCCCAGGTGCCCATGGTATGCAGACCTTGTCTGGCTGCAAGTAACATCTCCTCTGCCCTTGGCAGTCACCGGGGGCTATTGCGACAGGGCCCGATACTAATGGACGGCCTGGCTCCTTACTCGCTTACAGCTTGAGTCTTGAAAGGAGCTGCCTGATCCACAAGGACTACTTGCACAAGGTCATGGAGACTCAACTCAAGGTATGTCACCCCTCTACATCAATGGCGTATTCTCATGTATGGTGCTTCTTTGAGTCATGGTGCACTAGACGACAACTTTCATCTTGACATGTGAGAGTTCCTGCTATCTTGGTGTTTCTGCAGGAGGGCTTCAATAAGGGCTTGGCCCTTAACTCCCTTTGGGTGCACGTAGTGGCCCTTACCTGTTTTTGTGGTCCAATTGCGGGACGATTGCTTGCTTCTCACGTGGATATCAGCTGGTTCCTCCATGGAGTGTGCACTCTCTGGCCTCCATTGCGAGCCTTTGTTCCACCCTGAGACTTGGTGCTAATCATTCAGGGTCTCAGGAAGGCCCCCTTCGAGCCGCTGAAGCATATTGCTCTACGGGACTTGTCCCTCAAGACTGCTTTCTTGGTCGCCATCATGTCAGCCCGATATGTGTCCGAGCTGCAGGCACTGTCCTGTAGAGAACCCTTTCTTTCCTTTACATCAGAAGAGGTGTCTCTTCAGGTTGTTCGCTTCTTCTTACCAAAGGTGCTTTCACCCTTTCATGTGAATCAAACTATTTTGCTTCCATCCTTTCCTAGGGTGCAGGGCACCTCCCTATGGGCGGTTGATGTCAAGAGAGTACTTTGCCACTACCTCCGTGTCACTGAACCCTTTTGGAAGTCTAACTGTCTTTGTCCCTTTTGCAAGTCCCCGTAAGGGCCTTGCAGCTTCTAAAGCTACAATTGTGCGCTGGATCAAGGGTGCCCACATGGGCTCAAGTAGTTTCATGGGCAGAACAGTCGCTAGTGTCTCCCATTGACATTTGTCCTCCTTGTCTACCTTTTGTGCGACACTATCGTCTCGACTTTCGTGCTTGAACTACAGCGCATTTTGGGGCCAGTGTGGTGAAGGTGGCTGTCTCTTCCTGCCCAGGGGTGGTGTAGCTTTGGTACTTCCCACTTGTCTGGACTGCTCTAGCAGGATGAGTTGGAAGGAGAAATTTTACTTGCCGTTAATTTCCTTTCCTGGAATCCTGCTAGACCAGTCCAGGACCCGCCCTGTTCTCTGGACACAGCCTTGACCAACTCATCAGTCGCATCAGCAGAGCCTCCTTAAAATTATAGCTGTATGGGTCTGTCTTATGCTTTCAGTGTAGTCCTCCTGTACTTCATGTACATAGTTGCACCATTTGGTGCCCTCGATTCTCTTAGGGGATAGTTCATAGTTCGTTATGGTCACATTTGCCAAGGGACTTCCTCTGTTTTTACAGGGTTATACTGAGGGTGACACCTAGGAGAACCTCGCTTTATGCCAGAGTCCACTCTCACATGCTTCTGGTACTTTCTCTGTCTCCAACATCTGCTGGCAGGGTGACTTAACCCATTTGTCTGGACTGGTCTAGCAGGATTCCAGGAAAAGAAATTAACGGCAAGTAAAATTACTCCTTACCTGCTAATTTTTTCCTTGAATCCCTCCAATTCAGTGTAGGGCTTGTCCAGGAATACTTTTCAATACTGCTTGGCAGAGATCTTACATTATGCTCATAGGGGCTACAAGTGGTTTGGAGGTGTGGGGGGGGGGGGGGCTTGCCTCCTTATATTCATTCTGATTTTCTGCTGTTGTGTTGGTAAGTTTTTATTTCATAAATTGGTTTTGTTTCAATGGCTTGGCAGGTGAAATCTGTGGTCCCAGGTCCTCTTGATTGGCAGATAAAGGGTAGGAAAGCGTTATCTCTGTTTTGTTACAGAAATACTGGCAGGTTGGAGACTTCACATGACTTTTTTATTCAGTGATGTAATCAAACAAGTGGTTCTCAATCTCCATCTGCTGGCAGAAGAGTGTAAACCCATGCTTCTGAACTTGATTGGAGAGATTCAAGGAAAGAAAATTAGCAGGTAAAGCCTAATCTCACCATTTAGATTTACTCGCCTTTATCAAATCTGAGCTCAAGGCAAGTCACATAGTTTGGTACGGTTGATAAATCCCTGCCAAAAAGGGCTTATAATCTAAGTTATTCCTGAGGCAATGGAGGGTGAAATGACTTTCCCAAGATCACAATGAGCATCTGTGGAATAAGTGGGATTTGAACCTTGGGATTCCCTGCTTCTCAAGCTGCTGAGCTAATCTCCAATCTACTCCATTCATTTTATGTCCTTTCATACATATATTTGTACACTTGTAAAATATAAAAGCAAAAACTGGAATTATTCTAATGGCTCAAAGATAGTGAATTACTGTGCAGAACGGACTGGGACTGATGCAGAGACATCATTCACAAGCCCTGTCACTAACTGCTTTGAAGGCCACACCTAGTGACTGGGTTCAAGGCCCATGATTGCAGGGTCCCAGAAGGAGCCCATGTATGGCCCCCAGCCAAGAATCATCATTTCTGGCAATGAAGGGGTTGTAAAATAGGGGAAAAGTTCCTGAGTGGTTGTGAGCCAAAGTCCTTTGCACTAGGATCTTGGCCCTGATTCTGACTGAGCTGGAGGCCCAAGGGAGCAGGCATAAACTGCTGGGCTAAGCAAAATTATAATGCATGAAATAAATACTGTAAATATTTAGCAATATGTGCATCTTTTCAGTTAATAAGTAATTCCCAGTAAATATTCCTAGCTTTTACTTAATCTAATGGCAGATCTGTTCTTTTAGACAAATTATTTGTTTCTGAAGACACGTGTAGAAAGCACTCCAGTGGTGCAAATTCAGAAGCAGTGGTTAAATTCTATGCTGCTACTGATACCACCCTCACTGAAGGAAGGCAAGAATAAACAGGCACTTGTTCAAGAGCTTTTGCAGGAGGTTACCCGTGATTATGAAAAGAGTATGAAACGGTATATGGGTGAGTATACAGATCTGGACCATACTTCAGAATATATTTATTTGTTTGTCTAATTTACAAACCGCTTCCCTTTGGTTTTCAATAAATATTGCCTAAAGTGGTGTAGAATAATGTTGTTGTAATGTGCTCCGAAGAAGGTGTACGTGTTCTGTATACATGAACCAGCGTATTTTATTTAAAAAAACATATAGTGCAATTTTGTTCATAAGTAAACCAGAAAAAACAAGTCTGTGTATGCAGTGAGGTGAAAGCAAGACTAGATTATTCTGTCCTGTAAAAATATTGGCAACCATAATATCTACTTTATGGCCTGCGTTAATTCTGTTTATGTTAAAATAGTGCAGTCTGCCACAGAAGTAATACTAAATGAGACTGTGTGTTTGCATCCTAGAAGAGGTGAGGGTGAAAAGAAATATGATAAAGGCATTCACATGCCTCCAGAAAATAAAAAGTGCAGGCATTTTTCACTGGAACAGGAATTCTAGAGCATGGGGCCATGCTATGAGTAATAGTTCTCTTGTGGCACTGGAGCAAGCACACAACTGCAGAAAAGCAAAGTTGCATACCTATAAGAATGTTCTTCGTGGACAGCAGGATCATATAACCACATGCATGTTGACATCACTGGGACAGAGCCATGTCTGATTAGTTTTCCAATGCTCAGCATGGGTGTTCCTGCGCATCACCCTCTTGACAGAATCAGTGGGGGAAGGGGGAGAATGTTTAGCGGCAGTGGCTAGCCCCTTCTAAAGCAGCTAGCCATAGCCGTTGAACTTAAAACCCAGATATTCAATGCTGGGGCCATATCTGGCCACCAACATTGAATATCTGGGTCAGCCAGATAGCAGTGAAGCTAACCGGGCAGCGGTGATATTCGGTCACTGCCTTGGTTAGCTTTTGTGGTGAAAGTGAGGCCAGCCTTTAAGGTGCCTTTCACCGCTTAGGGATAGCCAGGTGGCAGCTGAATATTGCTTCTACCCAGTTCTCTCCAGGTGTCACCTCTGCTCCACCCCTGTAACACTAGCATCGGGGCATTCATTGGCAGCTCCCAGGGATATTCAGTGGCACTGACCACATTTGTGCTGCTGAATATCCTGATCTCTGTGATAAACGTGGTTAGCAGATCTGCTAGCTCTAAATGTCGGCCCCAGTTATTTTAATGCAGCTTCAATGGGTTGGGTGTGCAGGAAAGTGTGACTGTATGACCACGGAGAAGACCCATTACAGATATGCAATTTTTTTTCTCCATGGATAGACAGGATTCGTACAGCCACACACATGGTGATTCTCCAGCTGAGGGTTGCACAGTCCTTCTGTATCTTTGTCTTGCTACAACAAAGGCTAACACACCTTGTAATGAAGACGAGCAGTTTATCACTTATTTGACTTATTTAGAAAGGCAAGTAATTCCCTTAGTTACACATGAGTAGTTAGAAAAGATAACTAGAAAGCAATTAGAATAATGATAACTAAAAGCACTTAATTACAGAAGAAAAAGATAACTAGAAAGCTAATTACAGAAGAATAATACTTCACTGAAAGAGTTCTGAACTTCATCTCCTGTCACACTTCGATTGAATGGATCCCTGATTCAACCAGACAAGAGAGACTTCTCAATCAGGAGTTTCCTTCTCGTTTCTCCGGGCCAGTCCAGGGAATGATAGGGTTGTCAGTCCCCTTCAGCAGCTGAGGACTGTAAACCAAAAGTTTTGCTAACAGCTTAAGCCACTCCCCCTGGCTGCACTGCTCCAGTCTTACAGTCCTCAGCAGCTGAACAGGACGTAGGAGCTGCAACTCTCCCTACTAAAAGAGCAAATAGTTATCTTGATGGGGGTAATTTGGTAGCAGATTGGCTCTGGCTGAGCTGAGGATATGCTATATACCCCTAATAAAGCTTCTCTGATCTAATTAAATATAGCCAAGAGCCGGTGATGCTGATTTAAGCAGCGTGGGGGGCAGAGCCTGCCTCGCATTAGCTGGACTCTGTGGCTTTAAGGAGGTTTGGCCTGGGAGCCCCAGGTTCCACCCGTCCTTGCAGTGCGTCGTGATCTCCGTCTCCCGCTAGCTGCGGGGAAGCGGAGACACGATGGGGAGCACTACCCTCAGGTACGTGGCTATCTTTAATATGACAGTTTAGGTTACCGGCTTAGTTTTTGGTATCGGGTTAGCTTGTAAGACATAGTTGCGGAGTCGGCATGTTCTGTGTTCGTCTGCTGCCGGCGGTTCCCGGTTCCTGTCAGCAGGCGTTTCTTTTCGCGGCTAGCAGTTCTGGATTTAATTTGTTTGAGTTTCCAGGCATTTTTTCACTAGGTAGTATGGAAGGCAAGCCTGGGCTTAAGAATGGGGAAAAACCACAGGTTGCCTCAGAAAAGGCGGGAACGGTGGCCATGTTGGGGGAGCCGGCCGTTTCTCCCGCGGGTCAGAGTAAATATGTTAAAAGGAAATCTAAATCGCATAAAGATTCTCCTGCGCCTGTAAACACTACCCCAACCTTTCCTGAAGCTCAGGAAGAGGTTTCTTCTTTATTTTCGCCAGATTTTATTTTGGCTTTACATAAGGCCTATTTATTGAAAGCTTCACAGGTACTTAGTCCCTCGCTGGGTGCTTCTAGTGGGGACGGTTTGAAGCTTGATGTGGCTGCAATGGATCTGGGGGAGGGTTCTTCCCAGAAGGTGGCCTCAGTCAGAGCTGGCTTAGACAGTGCAGAGCCGCAGATCTCGGTATCTCCAGGAGTGGAGGATGGTGAGATCATCTCAGAGGCAGGCATTGACTCTTGGCCTATAGAGCTACAGGAAGGTGAACTGACACCGGGCGAGGACCTGAATGTCTTTAGGGTTTTCCGTAAAGAGGAGCTGGGAGCTCTTATTACGCAGTCCTTAGCCGCTCTGAATATTGTTCTGCCCTCGGCGCCACAGGAGCCGTTAGAGGATCCATTGTTGTAGGGATTTAAAACAGAACAGCGCTGTTTTCCAGTTCACCGCGTGATAAAGCAAATGGTGGAGTCTGAGTGGGAGTTCCCGGAGGCTACTCTTAGGGGTGCTCGCGCTCTGGGTTGTCTATACCCGATTCCACTGGAGGAGAGAGACTTGTTAAAAATGCCTAAGGTGGATGCCTTAGTCTCGGCGGTGACGAAGAAGATGACAATACCAGTAGAAGGGGGAGCAGCGCTTAAGGACCTGCAAGATTGTAAGCTTGAGGTGCTCCTGAAACAGGCATTTGATTTGAGTGCACTGGCTTTGCAGACGTCCATTTATGGGGCATATGTTTCCAGAGCTTCGATCCGTTGGCTCCAAGGGGAGTCTGCTGCGGAGTCAGCGGAAGGCTCGTCCGTGGAGGGAGCTAAGTTAGAGTTGGCCGCAGCTTACATAGCGGACACTTTCTATAACTTGGTTAGAATCTCCACGAAATCCATGGCTTCGGTGATTGCGGCCAGACGTTTCCTTTGGCTGAGGAACTGGGCGGCTGACGCTTCTTCAAAATCATGGCTCAGCAAGCTCCCCTACAAAGGCAAGCTGCTTTTCGGGGAAGCCTTGGAAAAGATAGTTAAGGATCTGGGGGACTCCAAGGGGGATCATTTACCAGAAGACCGTCCTAGGATGCCTAGGGCGAGCATGGTGCCTCGGGGGCAAGGTCGAGATTCTCGCCGGTTCAGGGGGGCACGATTTGCTCCCTATCCTAAACCGCATTTTGGACCTCGCAATCAATCCTTTTGGGGTGCTGAGGGCTTCGGCAGAGGTGGTTTCAATACTCAGCAGGGTCCAGCAAAGAAGCCGCAATGAAGGTCGGCTGGTCCAGGTGGAGAGACCTGTAGGAGGTCGCTTACAGGGGTTTCTCTCTGCCTGGATCACAATTACTTCAGACCAATGGGTGCTAAAGATCATTCGAGAGGGGTATGCGTTGGAGTTTGCGCACCCGTTACGGGAAGCCTTCATGGTGTCTCCCGGAGGAACGGGACAGAAAAGGCAGGCTGTAAACGATACGCTTTGGCGGTTATTACAGCTTCAGGCAGTGGTGCCGGTACCCCAAGACCAGTGCGGACTAGGTCGATACTCTATTTATTTCGTAGTTCCCAAGAAAGAAGGTTCTTTTCGTTCCGTTCTCAAGCATGTAAATCGCTCATTGAAGATAACTTATTTTCGGATGGAGACGCTCAGGTCCGTTATTCGAGCAGTGAGACAAGGGAAATTCCTCTAGTCCATAGATCTCACGGAAGCTTATCTGCACATTCCAATCAGAGCAGATCATCAACGTTTTTTGAGATTTGCGGTGCCCATGGGCCATTTCCAGTTTCGAGCCTTGCCATTCAGATTAGCGACGGCTCCTCAGACGTTCACAAAGGTTATGGTAGTAGTAGCGGCGTCGCTACGCAAAGAAGGTATTCGAGTGCGCCCTTATCTAGACGATTGGTTGAGCAGAGCAGGGTTGCTTCCGGACGCGGTAGCAGCGACCGCTCGAGTGGTGCATGTCCTAGAACAGCTTGGTTGGGTGGTCAACCTTTCAAAAAGTCAGCTGCACCCGGGACATCAGCTTACTTACCTAGGAGCATTGTTTGACACAAAAGTGGGGTCGGTGTGTCTACCCGAGAACAGGGTGTTGAAGATCTTGCATCAGGTGCAGGCTTTCTTGCGGCAGCCGGCTCCTTCGGCATGGAGATACCTGCAGCTCTTGGGATCCATGGCGGCGGCTCTAGAGCTGGTTCCGTGGGCCAGGGCGCATATGCGGCCTCTGCAATAAGCCTTACTGTCCAGGTGGTCTCCTCAGCTTCAGCCTCTCTCTCAAAGGTTGGTTTGTCCGGAAATGGTGCGGCTCAGTCTGCATTGGTGGTTAGACGCCAATCATCTGCGAGCAGAGGTTCCGTTGGAAGATCCAAGTTGGGTGTTGCTCACCACAGACGCCAGCTTATCAGGCTGGGGAGCTCATTGTCAGGCTCGCATAGCGCAGGGTCTATGATCTGTACTGGAAAGCTCTTGGTCGCTCAGAGCGGTACGCCTCGCACTTCAGCACTTCCCGTCATTGATTGAGGGAAGAGCGGTCCGAGTTTTCTCCGACAATGCGACAACGGTCTCATATATCAATCGGCAGGGCGGTACAGGCAGTGCGGCCTTGCTAGAGGAGAGTCAACAGCTGATGAGCTGGGCGGAAAGTCATCTCCTGGCCTTGTCGGCGGCTCATGTAGCAGGGAAAGAATGTGCAGGCGGATTTTCTCAGTCGAAATCTTCTAGATCCCGGAAAGTGGGAACTAAATGCAGCGGTGTTTCATGGCCTTACCCAGCGTTGGGGGCAACCAGCAATGGATCTGATGGCTACTCTGTCCAATGCCAAGGTGACTCGTTTTTACAGCAGACGCAGAGAATGCATGTCGGAGGGTCTCGATGCTCTTGTTCAATCCTGGCCGGCAGATCTCCTGCTGTATGTGTTCCCTCTGTGGCCTATGATCGGCCAGGTAGTTCAACGCATTGCGGACCACGGGGGCAGAGTGATTCTCATTGCACTGGACTGGCCCAGGAGGCCATGGTATGCGGATCTGATTCGACTTTTAGTGGATTCTCCATGGCGCCTACCGGTCCGTTGCAACCTTTTGCATCAAGGTCCATTTTTTTTTAAATACTTATATCTTTTATTAACTTTTCAAAGGCAAGTACATCCAAATGACAGTACCTCAAGTACCAAACCAACCATACAACATTTCCAGAGCCCAGCACCCACCCCTCAAAACTCTTCCCTGCGTCCAACCCCCCCTACCCCCCCTCTTAAACACATCTAGAGAAAATACATGTATAAACACCAAAACATAGATTATGGCTACAGTCCCGCCCAACAACAACTTTCCCCACAGCCCTCCCCCCCCCTTTACCCTGCTTATGTCAGAAAACCCCCCACTTCACTCATCACTCCTCTGGCATTGCCCCGCCAAACCCCCCCCCCCCCCTCGTAAGGACGGATGCTTTGTCTCTTCCAGGGATGATAATATACCAAGCTGCTAGCCCCGTGCTCCTATCGTATACACCCTACCCCCCTCCCCCTTGTCCCTATCCCAGCACTTCCCTCCCTCCCCCCTAACTCCCCTCCTCCCCTCTCCCCTCTTGATGTAACACCCGCCACAACTCTCCCCAACGTACTTCAAACTGACCCTCTCTCTTTCCTCGCCGCCGTTAACCTCTCCATGAGGATTATGTTGTACCCGCCCTTCAAACTCCCCTAATCCTGGAGCCTCTTTGCGTTTCCATGCGGCTGCCACTGCACATCGTGCCGCGCTAAGGCATGCCACTACCCCCTGCCCCCATCCCCGTTGTCTCTCACCCCTCCCCCCCCGGACAACAAGAACAGACCCGGTGACAACTCTACTTCCTCCCCTAATTTATCCCTTATCCAATCCCGAATCCTAATCCAGAATGCCTGAATTTTTACACACCCCCACCAAATATGCCAGAAGGAACCCACCTCCCCGCAGTCCCGCCAGCAGACGGAGGACATTCTTGGATACATCCTATGTAATCTCTCCGGAGTATAGTACCATCTGAGCAGTATTTTGTAACTATTTTCTCGGATGCTACTAGATATAGGGGACTTTTTAATCTGGTCCCAGATCCCCTTCCAATCCTTATGATCCAACTGCTCCCCTAGATCTGTCTCCCACTCCCTCATATATTTAAATTTCGTCCCTCCCCCCCCTCCTAACCCCTTTATATAGAGCCGAAATCATTCCCCTAGAACCCCCTTTCCCAACCCATAGAGCTTCTACCTCAGTCAGATCCCCCTCCAGCTCCCCTTTACCACGAACCCCCCTGAGATAAGACTTCACCTGTACATAGGCATACCTATCCTTCTCCTGAAGCCCATAGCTTTCCTTCACCTCTTCAAAACTCATAAGCTCATCTCCATCCATTAGCTGAAAGAAGCATTCCAACCCTCTAGCCATCCAACCATCATACACCCCTCCTTCCCAGCCCATTTTGAAAGCTTTATGCCCCCTCCATGGGGCCGCTAATGAAAACCTCCTCCTCCTCCCTTTATGTCCCTGAGCCCGTACCTCATCCCAAACCGCCGCAATCTGTCTCAGCTGGAGAACCAATCCCCAATTCCTTCCTATCCTTCCCCTGTGCCCACAACCAGGCAACCAACCTCCTCCCCTTAACATAAGTTTGTTCCACCCTGACGCCCATTTTTACCTGTCCCCTCCCCCTCCAATCCATCACATGATGGAGCTGTGCCGCCCTATAATAATCCCTAAAATTTGGCACCCCTAATCCCCCTTCCTCTTTAGACGCGTACATAGTTTCCCTCGAAGTCCTCGGGGGCTTTCTTATCCAGATATATTGAAAGACTTTCTGCTGTAGGACCCGCAACACCTTGTCCAGCACCTTCACCGGTAATGCCTGGAATAGAAACAATATCCGGGGCAAGATATTCATTTTAACCCCCGCGATCCTCCCTAGCCAGGAGACCTCTGAGTTCATCCAGCAATCCAGATCCCTATACAATTCCCCTAACATCCTGGGATAATTCACCTGATAGATGTCTTCATATCCCCTTGGGATCTGCACCCCCAAATACCCCAGCGATTTCGTGACCTACCTGAACGGGTACTCCTTCCTTAACCGACTTTCCTCACCTCTTGATGCTGATATATTTAATACTTCCGTTTTCCCTACATTCATCTGAAAGCCTGAAACCCCTCCACTTCCTCCATTATTACTGGCAGCCCTCCCTGCGGGTTCCTGATGTATAACAGGATATCATCTGCGTATAAAGAAATTTTATGTTCCACTCCACCCGCCTGAACTCTTCTAATCATCTCATTGCCCCTTATCTTCTGTGCCAGCGGCTCCACCACTAAGGCAAAAAGCAACGGCGACAAAGGACACCCCTGTCTTGTCCCTCTTTCCAATTCAAAATCCCTAGTATAGCTCCCATTTACCTTCACCCGCGCCCTAGGCCCCTTATAAAGACCTTCCACCCACTTTACAAAATTTGGCCCACAACCTATCTTCCCTAGTACCTGCCATACAAAATCCCAATGCACCCTGTCAAACGCCTTCTCGGCATCAATAGACATCAAGATGCATTCCTCCCTCCCCGCCCTTGCTACCCCAATCACCTCTATCGCCCTTTTTATGTTATCGGCCATCTGCCTCCCCATAATAAACCCCGTCTGATCTTCCTTAATCAGCCCAGGCATCCATGGTGCCAGGCGATCTGCCAGCACCTTGGCCAAAATTTTTGCATCTACATTAAGCAGGGATATTGGCCTGTACGATCCACATTCTAATGGATCCTTCCCTGGCTTTGGCAAGATCGTAATCCCCGCCGTTAACATCTCAGGAAGCAACTCTCCCCCCTCCTTTAACATGCCATTGAATACTCTTATTATATCTCCTATTTCCCCCCAAAACCGTTTATAAAAGGACCCTGGTAGTCCATCTAAGCCCGGCGATTTCCCCCCTTCAAACCCTTAACCACCTTCCCCACTTCTTCCCCCGTCACCTCCCCCTCCATCCCTCCCCGCGCTTCCTCACCCAGCGTAGGCAACTCCAAACCCTCCAGATACCTACTTATTTGCTCTGATCTCACCCCATCCTGTCTCCGATATAGCTCTCTGTAATATTGTTCAAATCTCCCCCGGACCTCCTTCTCTTCCCTTGTCACCACCCCATCTTGGCGCTTAATTTGATATATCATAGAGGCCCCCTTCTGCTTCCAGAGTTTACGGGCCAACAACCGCCCTGCCTTATTTCCAAATTCATAATATATCTGTTGCACTCATTTCATATCATTAGCTATCTGATCCACTTGTAAGGTTTTTAATTCCCCTCTGATTCGGTTCAGATTTTTCCAGGCCCTCTCCGTTCCTGCTTCCCGTAGCTCCCTTTCTGCTACCACCAGTTCCTCTTTTAACCTTTCCTCCTTCTGCCCTCTTTCCTTCTTCAACCGCGTTCCCCATTTGATGAACAGACCTCTGATATAGGCCTTCAGCCCCCCCACACCATAACCTCTCGCACATGCCCATTATCATTAAATTCTAAATATTCCCTTATCGCCCCTCTAATGTCCTCCCTCACCTCCTTATTTTTCAGCAGACTCTCATTCAACTGCCAGAATTTAGTCCCCACTTGTCTCTTACTTCGAATCCCCACCACTACTGCGCTGTGATCTGACCATACAATCGGGAGACTCTCCCCCTCTGTCACCTCCACCATCCAGTCAGCATTCACCATGATCATATCAATCCTGCTCCAACACTTATGTGGTGCTGAGAAGAAAGTATATTCTCTACCAGCCGGATTCCTCTTCCTCCAGACTTCCACCAGATTATGCTGCTCCATCAATTTTTAAGCTCCTTCCTACTCGACCCCCTCCCCTCCCACCCTCTAGGATTCCTATCTAAGCCATCTTGTAAGGTGATCTTAAAATCCCCTCCTACCAGTAACTTCCCCTGTACTTCCCTCTCAGCAATTGACTCGTAGTTCTCCAAAAGGTCCCCTGTACCCCATTCGGTGCATAAACCGACACATGGTTTATCTCCTCATTCCCCCACCCCCCTTTTATACCTACCACTCTCCCCTCCTCATCCCAAAACCAATCCCTCACCTGAATCCCTGCCCCCCCTTTCACCAGTATAGCTACCCCCCATTTCCGTTCTCCCCCCCCTACCACATGAGAAAAATTGCTCCAGATAACCTGGATGTTTTAACCTTCCAACCTCCCCTCCTCTCAGATGTGTTTCTTGCACCAAGATCACCTCCCACTTATTCTTCTTTATTTCTCTGAAAAATTGCCGCCTCTTGTGTGGGGAGTTCAATCCCTTCACATGTATAGAGCCAATCCTCAACATTACCCTTTGTAACCCCCTTCCCCGCCCAACCCTCTCCTCTGAGTTTATTTATTTATTTTATTTAGTGTACATTTGTATCCCGCTGCTTCCAGCGATCAGCAGCGGTTGCTATACATGGTAGGAGTGGCTGTACAGGCCAGGAATTAGAAAGATATACATTGTGATTGGGAGGGAGAGATATCAACACATCAAACATTGGGTTACAGATTACACTTGATTGATGAGAAACACTTCACACAGGATATGTTATATACATATTTACACATAAACTGAATGCATTTCTCGTTGTGAGATTACACGGGGTACAGTGACTTTCCCACGCATGGTAGACACATGGTAGTGGGATACAGTGGTAGTGGGATACAGTGCCTAGGTTACATTGTAATGCGATTGGAAGAGGTGAGTCTTAAGCTTTTTTCTGAAGTCCTTTAAGTCACAGTTTGCACGCAGCTCACATGGCAGCCGGTTCCAGAGTGGTGGAGCTATGAGTGAGAATGCTCTGTTACTTGTACATGCATTAACAGTTCTGATGCACTTCGGGAGACAGAGGGTATTGAGGTTTACTGTTCTTCTGCTCCTGTTGTTGGGTAGATTGGTGATTAGGCTGTTGAGGTGTGAGGGTGCTAAATTATGAATAAGCTTGAATGTAGTGATTATGATTTTGTATTGGATGCGGGCCGCAATGGGGAGCCAATGTAGCTCAATTAGTACAGGTGTAATGTGCTCAGAGAGGCCTTTTTGCATAATGATTCTGGCAGCAACATTTTGTGCCATTTGCAGAATATTTATAGTTTTCTTTGGCAAACCTTGCAGTATGGCATTGCAATAGTCCAGATGGGGAATGATGAGTGCTTGCGCGACAGTCCTGAAGTCGGCATGATCGAGGATGTTACGTAGTGGCTGCAAGACTCTTAATTTGTGGAAAATGGCCCGATTGGTACTTCAAAGGTGTTTGTCCATATTTAGGTTGTTGTCCAGCATCACTCCTAGATATTTTATTTCGGTCTTGATGTTGTAAACGTTATTGTTCATGGTGACTGTTGTTGGGGGATTGAAGCCCGGTTTCCTGGAGATACACATTGCTTCTGTTTTTTTGTGGTTTATGGACATGTTATTTCGTTGCAACCAGTGTCAGCTTCTGAGGCTTTATCAAGGCAATAATGCCTGGTAGTGGTGTGCATGGAGAGCCAGATGGCAGCTTTGCAAATGTCCTCCACTGGTGAACTGTGAAGTTGTGCTTTGGTTGTAGCTGCAGCTCTGAGGTGGGTGAGTGGTTTTTTTTTTTTTCTTGCGAGTTCAGTGTTTGCGCAGGAGTAACAGAAAGCAATACAGTCAGAGATCCAGTTGGATAAATCCTCTTCTTGACTGTGGTTCCTGGCCTCTTCAGATCATAAGAGAGAAATAGTTGAGATGGCCTGTTTTGAATATCAGTTTGATGGAAAGAGATTTTCAGTATGTAATAATAATCCAAAGTATGCAATTTTATGTTTTTATTGATTCGCATTAGGTGAAGGGTAGAAAACAGGAAGCACAATTGGTTCAAGTGAAACTTATTACCTTGATTAAGAACTTTGAGTTCTGAAGATTACTTTGTTGACATTTCAAGTAAGGAGGGTGATTGGAAAGAGCCTCAGAATGCTCCTATGAGCTGAGGTGATTGGAAGTAGAGTCTTCTAGGTCAAAAACTTCAAAGAAGATTATGAAAGTGATTCCAAAGGGGGCTCTATCAACTGGGAAAGTACTATGTTCAAATCCCAAGTGGGATGTTGTTTTTTGATAGGCATTTAGAATTGATAAGGTCTTTTCATGAACTACCTGCCTTTACCTTATCTATCTCTTTGAACAGATTGCTCAAAAACTGCTTTATTCGCTGTCTGTGCTTAACTTTCCTCCTTTGAAAGTTGCTTAAGTCAGTCTGTGTAGGTTTCTTTTGCCATAGAGAAACTAAAAAAAGTGTTCAAATTTTCAACATGTTCTGAAAACCAAAGTAGCTTAAAAGAAAAGCTTTGGCCTGTGTTGCAGTAGCAAGTCTGAGCTCTGGTACTTAACAGCTGGCCAGCAGGGGTTTTGGCTCAGGAAGTCAAACTCATAATAATTTGCCATTTTGTTTCCTTGGCTAGCAACTTTGTGGTAATCTTTGACTCTTCCCTCTCTTTCTCCACACATATCCAACAGATAGTTAAACCTGGCTTTTTTTCTCTATAACACCAGCAAAATTTGTTCCTTCCTTTATGAACACATTACCTTTATCCACTCTTTAGTCACCTCCCGTCTAGACTATATTGCAACCTCCTCCTTACTGGTCTCCCTCTGAATCATATCTCTCTCCTTCAGTCTGTCAAAATTCAGCTGCATGGCTAATCTTCCACTAGTCTCACTGTGCTAATGTAAGCCCTCTTCCCAAGTCGCTTCACTGGCTCCCTATCCATTTCCGTATCCAGTTCAAACTTCTCCTATCGAGCATATATGCATTCATTCTGCTGCTCCTCACTACCTTTCCTCTTATATCTCTTTACACCCCTCCTTGGGAATGCCACTCTTCTGGCAGATCCCTTCTATCTGTGCCCTTCTCTTCCACTGCCAATTCCAGACTTCAAACTTTCCACCTTGCTGCTCCTTATGTGTGGAACAAACTACCTGAGTTGGTACGTCAGGCTCCATCTCTGGCCCTTTTCAAATTCAGGCTAAAAATTCACCTCTTCAAGGCTGCTTTTGGATCCTGATCTACTTAATCTCCTGCTCTCCAACTATGTGTTTCATTACCGTTCCCCTAGACCAGGGGTGGGCAAGTCCGGTCCTGGAGAGCCGCAGACCAGTCAGGTTTTCATGATGTCCCTAATGAATATTCATGAGATCTATTTGCACCCACTGCCTTCCATTGTATGGAAATAGGTCCATGAATATTCATTAGGGACATCATGAAAACCTGACTGGTCTGCGGCTCTCCAGGACCGGACTTGCCCACCCCTGCCCTAGACATATCCCCAGTTGTTGTGTTGTCTGTCTTGACTAGATTGTAGCTCTGATGAGCAGGGATGGTTTTTTACATTGTCTGTCTCTGTACAGCTCTGTGTATGCCTTGTATGTTTGTTTATTTTGAACTTTTATATACATCCTTGTAGCGCTATACAAATGATTAGTAGTAATAGTTAAAGGATAATTTGCTACTTATTTCCCTCCCTTCCTGTAACCCACCCACCCCAGGGATGGATTTTCTTAAATAGTCTTTCTAAGACACATTAGGACACATTTTAGAAATGATATCCAGGTGCAATCTGGGACATCCAGATGAAAAAGTTGAAAGAGGCTGGGCACATCCAACATTTTGGCACGATTTAAAAAAATGTAGTATTTCAGACAGGGGACACTTCCCAGCTTGCTAGTCTGCTAGTGGAGACATTCGCCAGCATGCAACTACAAAACAGGTTTCTCAATACCTATCAGTTATCTTTATGGTTGTGAACAGTACTGTGGATATTAGAGTACCATCTCCTCTAGACCTTCTAGATATCTTACTGGCAGATCAAGCACTTATCAGATGCTTGTTTGTGCCCTGGAGCAGATGTAGACTTGGATGAAGGTGGAGACGTACTGGCTATTGCTGAAATGGGACGTGCACATCTAAGGTCTTTGGAATGCTATGGATATCCCTGTACTGGGGATGTCTCTATAACCATTTTCTAAAATGGTTCTAGGGATATCTCCATGATTTGGACATCTGCATACTTATTGTCAGATTTCCAAAGCATGAATAGAGCTCCTAAAATGATCTCTTCAATCACTAAACCTAAATCTAGTGGAAAGCATACCTGTGTTACTTTTGATCTAACAACTGCCCCATATTAAACAGAATAATCAAACTAATTTGTATTCCATGCAATAGCTATGGTACTTTAATCCTCAGAAAAACAATATGGAGCCTTAAAGCTTGTCCTATCTGTCTTAAGCTGTCTGTTACGGAAAAAGAATTGATTCAACTAAGGAAAGAATTAGCTGCAATAAAACAAACCTCCCCCAAGATACAACTTGAAAACTCTCACTTCCACAAAGAATCCAGCAAGCCAGGGATAAATGATCACGGTGGGGTTTTTTTCAGGCTATGAGACACTGACTCCATCTGTAGATACCCCTGCATAATGCTTTCTCTGCCTTGGTAAATGAGCATTCTCCATTAATGGACATAAAAGTGACCTTAAACAAGGAGGATGACACCCAGTCATTGACATAAATTCCACCAAAGCAGCCCCACCAATAGAGCATTCACATACGTATATAGCCCCAACCCTTTGGAACGCCCTTCCTGTTTCTCTAAGAACAATGAAAGATCTACAATTATTCCATAAGGAGCTAAAAACATTTCTATTCGTAGAACACGGCGGCAATTACAGCCATACCAGTACACAAGCTGCTAACGTTACCACTAATATCTGCTTCCTTACCCCTTTACCCTCTCTCCCCGACCCCCCTCTTATTCATTACTAGTTCACAACTGATGCATATATTGCAATTGATACATTTATATAGGCACAAGAATAATTCCTAGAAAGGTATTCTAATGTACATAGTTGAATGTAAATAGTTTATTGCCATACAACTGTTATGTTCCATGTAAAATCTTGTTACAGTGTAAACCACCCCTGATCTCTGGAAGGGACGATACAGGAAATCTTTTTTGAAATAAATAAATAAATTGTCAACACTATAACATTTTCAGAAGTTTTACCTGTTCATGGTAAGGGAGAAGAGAGGCTGCATTGCACAGCTAACTTTAATAGATAGGTTAAAAAACTGGTGTAAACATGAAGACTTTAGATATACAGTATAAGTGGCTGGAGCAATAGATGGAACAACAAGAGACTATATTGTAACTATGGTCTACATATTTCTGTTGTAGGAAAAAAGAGCCTAGATGAAAAATTCAGACAACATGTAGACAAGCATTTAAACTAGAGAAAGGGGATGACAGATGGAAAAAAAGTTCAAGATGTCACCCCCAGCAAAATCAAAAGTATAGTAATGGTAAAAATAGAAAGAGACGTGATCTTAACTCATGCATCAGTAACAAAGGAGAAGATAACACAGGAATATACAACCCATGCAAAATAGAAGCAAGCCTAAGTGCTCATATTCCTTTACGTCACTCCAGTCCAGTCCCGGAATTTCTGGAATACAGGTTCCTCCTGCAGCTTGGAGACTGAACAATGACACTCTTCTGATGTCACCAGTATAACCACCTGAGGGACCGCCCCCTTGCTTCAGTTTGTTCAGTCTCCAAGCAGCTGGAGGTTGTAGAGCCTAGGGCAGTGATGGCTAACCTTTTTGAGCCCGAGTGCCCAAACTGCCGCACAAAACCAAAGAATTTCCTCAAAGTGCCAGCACGTCAATTAAACCTTAACAACAATATTTTAGAGCCTTATAATGATGTTCCAGATCACCCATTTTGGGCAAGGATACTGGGGCGTTACAAATTACACAACACTTGTCTTTCACCATGATGAAGAAGTAGTCCATTTCCCATTCATCATGAAAGTGGTAGGTTTTGCTCTTCTTTGGAACCCAGCTCCCGCGCGGGTCCTATAATCTCGCGAGAGGACGGCGCACGAGCTCTAGCGTGCAGCTTCTCGGCGAGAGGCGCGCAGAAGCTCCGACCGGAAGGGGAAGCGCGGGGCCGGGCTGGGGCCTTTCTCCTAGCACAGGGGTCTGCAACCTTTAAGACATAAAGAGCCACTTGGACCCGTTTCCGAAGGGAAAAAAAAAACTGGGAGCCGCAAAACCATTGCGACATTTAAAACAAATCTAACACTGCATATATTGTTTCTTACAGTGTACCATCATAATCACAATCACAATCATAGCCTGAGGTAAATATGAGGGCCCAAATGTAATCCACATTATAAATATATTATTATATTATTGTCACTTTTCTTTTAATATTTTTTTGACCCCCCTCAGAACTACTTTTCATAGAAAACGTTAAATTTACTTACCGTATTTTCCGGCGTATAAGACGACTGGGCGTATAAGACGACCCCCTACTTTTCCTGTTAAAATATAGGTGTTTGGCCTATACTCGCCGTATAAGACTACCCCTCTTCCAGCGCACACCAAAAAAAATACGCCGGAAAATACGGTTAATTAATCACAACAAGTAACAATATTTGATTTCAAAATTATGATGATTTTGTAGTCAAATCACTAATATGAAATAAAATTATTTTTTCTACCTTTGTTGTCTGACCAATTTATTCTCTGATCATGCTGGTCCCGATCTGAGGCTTCTGCTTTCCTGTCTTCTCTTAGCTCTGTTTCTGTGGTCTATGGTCCATCTGCCATTTCTTATCTCTTCTTTCGTTTTCTTCACTTCTTTCCATCAGCCTATTTCCAGTCCCAGTAACCCTCCCCAGTATCAGCCCCTTTCCAGTCCTCACTCCCAGTACCTTCCAATGTCAACTTGCATTCCCATGATTGCCACTGGTGTCCATTCCCTTCCAGTCCCCCTCCTTCCCCACTGACCAGTCCCTTCTAGTACAAATACCATGGCAGCCCCTCTCAGATCCACTCCCTTCCAGTTCCATTCTCCCATCCCCTCGCATCAGCCCATTTGTAGCCTTAGCCCCCAGTTTTCTTCCAGGGCCAGCAGCTCTATCCTCCCCTCCCCACAATCAGCCCATTCTCAGTCAAAGCCCCCCAATCAGCTCACTTCCAGTGCTAATCCCCCCTCAACCCCATTACCAGTGCTAGCCTCCCCTAATCAGCCCAATACCACCAGTCCTACCCCCCCATCAGCCCATTTCCAGTCCTAACCTCACCGATCAGCTCATTTCCAATGCTAGCCCCCCATCAGTCCATTATCAGTCATACCCCCCTATCAGCCCATTACCAGTCCCAACCCCCCCCCTTGATCAGTCCATTCCCAATCCTAGCCTTCAACCCATTACCAGTCCTAGTCCCCTCCCATCTGCCCATTACCAGTGCTAGCTCCCCCATCAGCCCATTATAATCCTAAGCCGCAATGTCTCTCGCCTCTCTCCAGCATTTATCCCGTCTGTCCAGTATGTCCCTGTCTCTCCCCTTTGTGCATGCCAGCCCCCCTCCCTCCATGTCAGCCCCCGTCCTTCCATCTGTCCATGTCAGCTCCCTCCCTCCCTCCCTGTCAGCCCCACTGTCCATGTCAGCCTCCCTCCATGTCAGTCCCCCCTCTGTCCATGTCAGCCCCCTCCCTCCATCTATCCCTCCTTCCATGTAAGCCCCCCTCCTTCCATCCATCCATATCAGCTCCCTCCCTCCATCCATCCATATCAGCTCCCTCCCTCCATGTAAGCCCCCCTCCTTCCATCCATCCATATCAGCTCCCTCCCTCCATGTAAGCCCCCCTCCCTCCATCCATCCATATCAGCTCCCTCCCTCCATGTAAGCCCCCCTCCTTCCATCCATCCATATCAGCTCCCTCCATCCATTTAAGCCCACATCCCCCCCATGTCGATGGTAGCCCCCCTCACCCCATGTCGATGGTAGCCCCCCCCTCTCCCCATGTCGATGGTAGCCCCCCCCCCTCTCCCCATGTCGATGGTAGCCCCCCCCCTCTCCCCCTGTCTTCCTCCCTTCGTCTGCAGCCGCGGCTCCCGGCCTGTTAGGGAACCGCGGCTGTGCTTGTAAAATCGTTGCGGAGCCCTTCCTGTCTTGAGAGGCGGGACAATGCTGCACGGAGCCCGTCAAGACAGGAAGGGCTCCGCAACGATTTTACAAGCACAGCCGCGGTTCCCTAACAGGCAGGGAGCCGCGGCTGCAGACGAAGGGAGGCAGACACCTGTTTTAGCGGACCTTCCCGCGTGCCAGCTGCAAGGCCTTCGTGTGCCACAGCTGGCACGCGTGCCATAGGTTCGCCATCGCTGGCCTAGGGACTGTGGGCTCTTTGGAGGGACAATTAAGTGTTCTATTTCTTAATTTTTAATCTTACTTTTATTTTGGTTAAAAAAAAAATAGAATGGAGAGTACATAAGAACATAAGATATGCCATACTGGGTCAGACCAAGGTCCATCAAGCCCAGTATTCTGTTTCCAACAGTGGCCAATCTAGGTCATATGTACCTAGCAGTTTTCCCAAGAGACACAAGTTCCACAATGCTTGTACTGGGTCAAGCACTGATATCTTCGGTCACTTCTTAATAATGGTTTATGGACCTTTCCTCCAGGAACTTGTCCAAACCTTTTTTAAACCCAGCTACACTAACAGCCTTTACTACATCCTCCGGTAACAAATTCCAGAGTTTGATTACACGTTGAGTGAAAAAATATTTTCTTTTATTAGTCTTACCCTGTAGCTTCATTGCATGTCCCCATGTCTTTCTATATTCTGATAACGTAAACAATCGATCTACGTTTACCCGTTCCACTCCGTTCATTAATTTATAGACTTCTATCATATCTCCCCTCAGCCGTCTCTTTTCCAGGTAAAAGAGCCCTAACCTTTTTAGCCTTTCTTCATAGGAGTATCCTTCCATCCCCTTTACCATTTTGGTGGCTCTTCTCTGAACCTTTTCTAAAATCGCTATATCCTTTTTAAGATACGGCGACCAGAATTGCACACAATATTCAAGGTGCGGTCTCACCATGGAACGATATAGAGGCATTATAATATCTTTTGTTTTATTTTCCATTCCTTTCCTTATCATACATAGCATTCTATTTGCTCTCTTGGCCGCCGCTGCACACTGGGCGGAGGGTTTTAACATGTTATCCACAATGACGCCTAAATCTTTTTCCTGGGTGGTGGTTCCTAATGTGGAACCTTGCATCGTGTAACCATAGTTTGGGTTGTTCTTCCCTAGGTGCATAACCTTGCACTTGTCCACATTAAATTTCATCTGCCATTTTGATGCCCAGTCTTCCAATTTATCAAGATCCTCTTGCAATTTTTCACAATCCTCTTGGGTTTTAACAACTTTAAATAGTTTTGTGTCATCTGCAAATTTGATAACCTCACTCGTTATTCCACTTTCCAGGTCATTTATGAATATGTCAAAAAGCAGCGGACCCAGCACAGATCCCTGGGGTACACCACTATTCACCTTTCTCCATTGGGAAAATTGGCCATTTAGCCCTACCCTCTGCTTTCTATCTTTTAACCAGTTCCTGATCCACAATAGTACACTGCCTCCTATCCCATGACTCTTTAGTTTTGCCAAACGTCTCTGATGAGGGATCTTGTCAAAGGCTTTCTGAAAGTCCAGATACACAATATCAACCGACTTACCTTTGTCCACCTGTTTATTCACTCCTTCAAAAAAACATAACAGATTAGTAAGACAAGATCTTCCTTGTCTAAAGCCATGTTGGCTGTCTCCCATTAGGTTGTGACTATCTACATGCTGAGTAATTTTATTCTTTATGATGGTTTCTACCATTTTTCCCTGGTACTGACGTCAGGCTCACCGGTCTGTAGTTTCCCGGATCACCCCTGGAACTCTTTTTAAAAATTGGTGTTACATTGGCGATCCTCCAATCTTCAGGTATTAGAGATGATTTTAATGATAGTTCACAGATTACTGATAGCAGGTCTGCAATCTCATATTTCAGTTCTTTCAACACACTTGGATGTATACCATCCGGCCCAGGTGATTTGCTACTCTTCAGTTTATCTAATAGTTGTAAGACATCTTCCCGATGTATCGATATTTCCTTCAATTCTTCCGCACCTTTAAATACCACTTCAGTCATGGGTAACATCCCTACATCTTCCTCAGTAAAGACCGAAGCAAAGAATTCATTCAGTCTCTCCGCTATCGCCTTGTCGCCTCTTAGTGCTCCTTTAACCCCTTTATCATCTAATGGACCAACTGACTCTCTCACAGGTTTTTTGCTACGAATGTACTTGAAAAGGTCTTTATTTCACGCTTTTGCTTCCGCAGCAAGCTTCTTCTCAAATTCTCTCTTTGCCTGCCTTATCAATGCCTTGCATTTGACTTGCCAGTGCTTGTGCTGTTTCCAGGTTTCGTCGTTTGACTCTTTTTTTCCATTTCCTGAAAGATGCTTTTTTGGCAACAACAACCTCTCTGACCTCACCTTTAAACCATGCTGGCAGTTTTTTGGACTTCCTTCCATTTTTCTTAAAGCGTGGAATACAGCTGGTCTGGGCTTCCAAGATAGTATTTTTCAACAACACCCAAGCTTGATGTACGTCTTTAACCTTTGCAACTTCTCCTATTAGTTTTTTCTTAACTGTTTTCCTCATTTTATCATAGTCTCCCTTTCGAAAGTTAAAAGGTAGTACTGTGGATTTCCTTACTATCCCTCCTCCACTAATTAAATCAAAGGCGATCATGCTATGATCACTATTGCCAAGTGGCCCCAACACCTTTATCTCTTGCACTAGATCTGGTGTTCCACTAAGGACTAGGTCTAATATGGCTTCCCCTCTGGTCGGTTCATGAAATAGCTGCTCCAAGAAGCAGTCATTTATTTCATCTAGGAACTTTATCTTCCTAGCATGTCCTGACTTGACACTGACCCAGTCGATACCGGGGTAATTGAAATCACCCATTATTATTACTGTGCTGTAACTTGTTAGCTTCCTTGATTTCTTTGAGCATTTCATCATCCATTTGGTCATTCTGTCCAGGTGCTCGATAGTACACCCCCACTGCCATTGCCTTCCCCCTTTTATATGGAATTTCAATCCATATAGATTCTACAGCATATAGATTCTACAGCATACAGATTCTACAGCAGATTTTAAAGCTACAGTAGATGGTTACTGTAGCTTTAAAAGCTATGAGATGCCCTCCCTCTATCTTTGAGGAGTTTATTCTGCTGCTTTTGTAAGCCGTGTTGTTTGAAGCTTCATCAGGTCTCCCGATCCTACTTATATTAGGAGAGGAGCACTTGGAAGGAGTAAGGCGTCTTTTACCTTGTTTTTTCTAAGGTACAGTCTTGCCTTTTTAAACAAGTTTCTGTCTCTGCGGAGAAGCAATTCATTTGCCGGTTTTCACTCTGGCTGATTTGTTTTTTGACACGGCACTTCCGGGTTTCTCCGACGTGCATAAAGCTTAGCGTCGGAGACCCGGTGGAGTAAAAAAGGCATTTAAAGACTTTTTCCTTTGAAGCGCTGCAGTTATGGTAAATTGATTGCTGCGCAGTTATAGTGGCGGTTTAGATTCTTTGGAAGCCGCGCTGTTTATGTGCGTGCATGGGGCAACGCTAAACGACGAAGGCACAGTGAATAAATGGTTGTGAGTAATTCTTATACTTTTCCTTAAGTTTTTCTTAGAGAAATGTTGCTAAAGAGTATTTAGTAGTGTTTTATTTAGTTTTTCATTTTAAATTTAAAAAAAAATTTAAGGGATAAGAAATAGGAAAATAGTATTTTATACCTTTGACACTTTACTGCAAAATGCCTTCTAAGCCATAATGTTTATTGTATGGTTCTAGAAGGGGCATATGTTCAGACTCAGGAGTTTGCAAGTCTTGTGTTCAGGAAAATGCAGATGTGCAAAATGTTTTGGAAGCCACTGCGGAGGGTGTTAAGCATGCTTCTTCACCTTTAAGAGAGGTTGATTCTCCTCCGCAGCTCTTTCCAGAGCCTGTTGTGGGTCCTTCTTCCATGCCGGATGTGCCAGTGATGCCTTCAATTTTTTCTTCAGGTTTAGCAGCATTATTTTCTAAGGAGTTTGTTTCTCTACTTCAACAAGCTTTTAAGAATGATCAAAAGGGATCTTTACCACCTCTTGTATCTGATCTTGGAAGGAAGCGTTTGGCTATTCCTTTGGAGATTGATGAAACTCCGGTACCTGGTAAGAAGACTAGGATAGGAAAGGATTCAAAGGACTTTTCAAATGGACTTTTCTATAGCTTCTGAAGAGTTCCATTCAGATTTAGATGTAGATGTTGAGGAAGAATTAGAAGAGGGAGAACTTGTAGATCAGGAGGATCGTTCCAGAATAGTACGTGTTTTTCGTTGGGAAAAGTTACCAACATTAATTATGGAAACTCTTAAAACATTGAATATGCCAGTGTCGGAGCCAGAGGAGGACTCGGTATTAGAGGATCCTTCGTTACAGGCGTTTAGGAAAATGCAAAAGGCTTTTCCAGTTCATAGAGTGGTAAAAGATGATTCAGCAAGAGTGGAATATACCTGAGGCTGGGTTAAAAGGCTCCAGGATCATGGCTCGTCTGTATCCTCTGCTGGATCGGGATCGTGAATTATTTAATCCACCTAAAATAGATGCAGCTGTTTTCAGCGGTTACTAAAAGGACTACTATTCCAGTTAGAGCAGGGGTCTCAAACTCAAATTGCTTTGAGGGCCGAATGAGGACTTGTAAAGTAACCCGGGGGCCGCATAAGACACGGGGGGCTCATTTGCATAAGGGGCCTCATTTGCATAAATATTTGCATAATGTTGCATAATGAGTGCATGGATAAAGAAAGACTAGAAAATTACTATAATCCAGTGCCAACCGCCAGGCACATTAGGAACTACTACTAACACTGCCCATTTAGAACCCATAGCAAACCCCCCGTATCATAACAGCACTACCAGGACTCACAAAGCACCAGACCCTACCTATCAAAAGGCAACACTGCAAATATTAAATCAATACATTTCAGAGAACAATACATGACCTACCCCCCAGCCCACAGCACACTGGTAATGTGCTGGGGGGTTTAGAACTGGTAATGTGCTGTGGGGCTGGGGGGTTCAGAAATGGTGATGGTTCTGACCACCAGCCCACAGCACATTACCAGTTCTGACCCCCCCCCCATCCATCATCATCATCAGCAGCAGCAGCAGCAAAAATCACAGCCCCCCCCCATCCATCCATCCATCCTCCCTCAGCAAAAATCACAGCCCCCCCCATCCATCCATCCATCCTCCCTCCCTCCCTCAGCAAGAATCACAGGCCCCCCCCCCCCGCAGAGCCATCCCTCCCTCCCTCCCTGCCTCAGTCCCTCTCCTCTTCGACTTAGAACCGCGAAGGGAGAGTTCCTCCCTCGGGACTCTGTTAAGCCGGCTGAAATTTCCTCCCTTCGCGGTTCTAAGCCGAAGAGGAGAGGGACTGAGGGAGGCAGGGCTGGCTTAATTCTGGGCAGACTGCTTCCTTACCTGCCGAGAGCTGTGCAAGCAGGCGATCCTTCCTCCAAGCAGGCGATGCTTCATAAACCGCTGATACCTCGTGGCTGCTCAGACTGCTTCTGGGCCGGGCCCCCCCTCCTCCTCCTCCTTTTTCTCCTCTTTCTGCCTGTCCCTGATTGGTGGAGGGCAGGCGCGTGACGCGGTCATGCAACCCAACTTTGTATGCAGCCCCGGGAATCGCGCTAAGCCGGAAAACAGTGAGTGAAAGTAGCAAAAATTGCAGAAAGGATACTCGCGGGTCGCGGGCCGCACAAAATGCTCTCACGGGCCGCATGCGGCCCGCGGGCCGCGTGTTTGAGACCCCTGAGTTAGAGGGTTGTGCAGCTCTTAAGGATAGTTATGATAGAAAGTTGGACACTTTGTTGAAACTTTGTCAAGGTTTCATCAGGGAACTGTGCAACTTGGCTTCATTTATCTTGCTGTCCGCGTTTCCATTACTTATTTCATCTTGGACGATACTCGCATCTGGAATCTCAGCAAAAACGCCGCCGTGCCCATTGAAGGCGTTGGATCATGCAGCGGGATCAATTGTATTCCAGTCAGTTTTTGGTTTACTGTTGACAAGCTAAGTGTTTATATTCAGCTCTGACTTTAAACATTTGATTTATCATCGGATAATATATGAGCTGTTTAAGGACTGTTTTCCTACTGGACACTATAAGAAGCTGTTGGACACTATAAGAAGTTGTTCAAGAAGTTTGTGATCTCAACAATAGACTGACTGGAGAATCTACTAGAGTCCCGTTTTCTGGCTATCATTGGTTGATCATATATTTATTTCTTCAGCTCTAATGAGAATTTGATGAGTAATTGATAGCTGAGAAAATGTGTTACAGATTAAGCTTCACAAATATATCGTTGATTTTGTATGTATTCCTTCAGCTCATATGAGAATTTTGTGAGAGATAAATAGCTGAGGAAACGTGGTATAGGTTAAGCTCTATAAATATATCGTTATAAGAAACGGGCCATTGATGTGATGAGAGGCACAGTTAATGGGTTAACACCCTTGCTGTAGTGCTATAAGATTCTACTGAGGCCTGTATTCTATATAGTGATATATTTTGCACAGTGATATATGTGAATGGTTCTTGGTTGGTGGGTTTAAAATATTAAATGGATTTCAAGTGATTTTTACTAAGTTATACCGTTTAACAAACATTAGGCTACTCCCTTGGGTGTTTATTACAGAGAATAGGTAAACTGAAGCAAGGGGGCGGTCCCTCAGGTGGTTATACTGGTGACATCAGAAGAGTGTCATTGTTCAGTCTCCAAGCTGCAGGAGGAACCTGTATCCCAGAAATTCCGGGACTGGACTGGAGTTTCTAAAGGAACAAACAATTAGCAGGTAAGTCTAATTTAACCATAAAGTTCCTAACCTGGAAGCCCTGATGATGGACATGGACTTTGATATTGTGGCCATTATGGAAACATGGTTTAATTATATATTTGGGAGTAATATATTTAGGAGGGATGGAGAGGGCAGGAAGGAGGGATGGAGAGGGCAGGAATGGAGGAGTAGCCCTCTGTTAAAAACATTTATTAAAGAAGCTGAAATGTAGGGGACTTGGGGGAAAAGACAAAGTTTGTTGATTGGTTTGGAAAGAGGAGATGGCACTACCATCCACACTGGTATAATCTACAATCTCTAGGAACAAGCAGGAATGCGTCTTCACATATGGGTACGTCGGTACCGACGGAGCCTGCGCGGGAACGCTCTCCAGCGTCTCAAAAGAAAGCTTTTGAGAGCATCCCACACGCATGCGTGCTGCCTTCCCGCCCAAATACTTCCCTCACATCAGTCTTTCGTTTTCCGCGGAGCCGACAGGACGTGTCCCTGTCACCGCAGAAAATTTATCTTTTTTATTTTTATTTTTTGTGGTGGCGCCTGCCTCCGCCCGACGCCCACCGGTACCGCTGGTGTTTTTCTTTCTTTTTCTGGAAAATTTCTTTTTTCCTGAAGAATTTTTTCCTCATTTAGTGCCTGACGTCTGGCCACTAGGCCTCCATTTTTCCATTATGGAAAGACCAGCCACTACCTTTAAGAAATGTTCAAACTGTGGCGGTACACTTATGTTTCACACTCAGTTTTGGTGTCTGCCTTGTTTAGGTCCTGACCATTGTCCTAAAGTCTGTTTTTTTCTTGTAGGAATGTAACCAGAAGAGATCTTCAGAACCGAGTACAACTTGGTACCAGATCTTCATCTACCATGAGGTCGCCGGGCAGAATCTCTTCTTCTTTTCATGGTCAGGTAACCAAACAGTCTGTTAAGACTAGCCAGTCCTCGAGAGGTAGATCTCTTGCTAAGCATCGAGATGCCCCTGGGCTTGCCCTCGAGGACACTATGGCTCAATCCCGGCGGGAGTCTTCGGGCTCCAAAGCATTAACGGGATCCCAGGTTGCTCCCGAGGTTTTTACCTCCGTGAATGCAACTGGGCCATGCTTGATGGTCCGGACCGCTTCCAGCGGTACCGATACCTCGGCATGGACTGTGGTGTTGGATGAAAAACTCCTCACCATGGAACGTAGTCTGGCGTATCTCTCAGTGACTTCGGTACTGTCAGAGTCGCCACAGACCGTTCTTTGACCACTGGTATCGGCGTTGATGCCGGTGCTGGTATCAGCTTTGGTGCCAGCACCGGTGTCGTGTCGGTACGTGTGCCGACATCGGCGTCACCCCCGGTACCGGTTTGGTCATTGATGCACATGCCGGGACCGACATCGGTACCGACGTCGATGACTTTTGATGCCTCTTCCAACAGGCTCGCTTCCTTCGATGCCAAGCCTGGAATTGCTGTCTAGCCTGGAAGACTCGGTACCGACTTCTCTCGGTATGGACATCGAGGAGTACCGAACGCACCTCGTTCCAGAGGTTCCGGTGCGTCATCCTCCCCGGTTTTCTAAGATGCATCCATCGGTACCGTACCTGAATTTTCAACAGGTCCAGTTATTTCTCCTCATTTCAGAGAATTTCTCTTAGAGGAGATCTCTTTTCAAGCTTTTCTGCTTGATATGGCAAGAATACTCACCATCTCTATACCTGGGAAGGAGTCTATACCAAGGGATTCAGAAAGTCTGCATTCCCCCTGGTTTCCAGAGGAGGCAATCATGCTTCATCTACATCACATCCTACAGGATTTGTTATTTAGAATGTGGGAAACTCCCTTAACGGTATCTCCACATTCCAAAAGGATTGACACTCTATAAAGTGCCACCTTCTCCAGGTTTTCAAAAGACTCAACTTCCTCATCATTCTATAGTAGTAGAATCAGCAATGAGGCGTGTTAGGAGTGCAAAAAAGCAGTCTTCCTATCCGCCAGGTCGTGAGTCTAGGACCTTAGATGCTTTTGGGCATCGATGCTTCCAGCAAGAATAATTTCATATATTTTCTATATGGGATTCTCTCTGGAACAGGTTGCCAAAAGTTTAAAACTTTTGTACCCTTTCCTTCAGGAGCATAAAAGAGCTGACTATTTATCACTAGTCAATCATGCTCATGATATTTCTACATTTCTTCATCGTGCTTCCCTGGATTCTTTTGAATCTGTTAGTAGATCTTCTGCTATAGCCATAGGGGCACGACGTTTAGCCTGGCTCCAAGCTTCAGGCTTGGACAAATGGGTACAAGAAAAGCTGGGAAATAGTCCTTGTACTGGAGAACATCTCTTCAACAAGGATTGCCTATTTCAAGCTAGTCATTTAGACACTGATACTGCTACCTTAAGGGGCTTGTCAAAACTTCCCTCTGTCCCAGCTGATAATGGATCTTCTAAAAACCTTTATTCCTCTAGGGGGAAAAAGTTTTATCCATCTTCTTCCCCTCAGACAGATGTTTCCCAACAAGGGCAATATCCAACCAGGCTAAGACAACAAAAACCTCACCAGATTCAGCAAACCCAGTAATTACAGGGTTTCTGCTTTATCTCTGTCAGTATGAGGTTTTAGAACCTGTAGATATGCCTTTTTATCAGAAGAGCCGTCTAGTTTGACTCTCATCTATGCTGAGACAACATTGAGTTGCCTCTAGGTATGACTTTCTTATTTAAGAGAACTACTCTGACAGCTCCAAGAGCTCTTGAGATATTTCAGGCCTACAGGTAATAAGTTTCTACTTCCCTAATTTAAAAAAAAAAAAAAAGAAGGGAAGAGCAATCACGAAACTTAATAAGGTGAGTGATAACATTCACCTTTTTTGACAGTTACCTGTAACACCCTGACTACAGAGGACTCTATCTATAAGAACTTACTAAGTTGTAAGTTTTTCAACTCTGTATTACTTTTTCCTTTTAGTTGGGACATCCAGTCTCCAACCTGAATATTATTCAACTGGAGAGCTTCTTCTGAAGCTATAAAAATTCCTACTCCAGTAAATCTTGTCAATACAGAGTTTTTCCTGTTGGGGTTTTTCTGCACTGGGGTTTTTTACAGGATGCAGTCTAGCATTCTGAAAGCCCCTACCAGATTGTCCTCTATGCATTTGAGCAGAGTCAGCTCAAAAGGCATCTAAACCCTCCATAATACAAATATGAAGAACCCACCAAGTGGGTTACATGAGCTTCTCGAACAGATAGCTCACATGGGTTTCGGCCTTCTTCTACACTGCTTGTGTTTTTAGAGCTGACCTCTCAAATACTCCTTTATGACAGCTCATCAGACAGGAATTTAGTTTTCATCATTCCTAATAATGTCTGTTGGTCCTTTTCTTAATCTTCATGGGACCTATTTTTCTGCTGTCTTTATGACAGATGGCTCCACAACGGTTTTTGAAATCCTCTGTTTACTTGATCATTGCAAGGTAAAAAAAGCCTATCACTATTTTTACCATCTTCACTTCTGTCCTAACAGAATTGATTGAGTTGCAGACTGGCTACTCAACAGCCAGATCTCACCTAAGCAACCTCTAACATGCTCTCTGCAACTGTGCAATGAAGCTCTGCAACTATGGGCCTTTGTCAGAGAGCATAGTAGTCCACCCCTGGTAGGGAATTTCCAGGTGGTCAGACAACCTTGACTGGTAGGCTCTGCTCACTCATGCTCCCACATGGCTTTGTTCCTATTACCATCTTCCTTAAAAATTTTTTCTTTAAGGAAAGGGAGCCAGGGCCTAGACGACTTCAAGTTAAGGAATAGCACCACTCCCTAGGTTCCATATCCTCAAAGGAACTTCCACCACAAGGATGCATTCCTAATCATTTCAGTGGATCCTCATCTACTGAAATTTTTTTCTCACTATCTCATTGAAGTCTACCAGAAACAAAGAACGCATGATACTCATACTGCTCTCATAGAGAGTCAGACAAAGGATTCCCTTACATTGCGTTATTTCTTCCCGCTTCTATCCTGAAGTGATAAAAGGATCCAGATCTTTTATCTTAGGATTAAAGATCTCCTCTGCACTCCTTCTGGTACGTTTCAAGGCCTAGTTCTCTGAGGACTAGTCTTTTAAGACCTAGACCTCTTGTCAAGGGTAAGAAGCACCTTACTGGTTTCCACGTAACCTTGCATAAGATTCTTATACCTTGACTAATAAGTGATTCCCACTAACTATTCGTAAGAAGGTCTTAACCCTTCTTGTTGTTAGACGAATCTCTTTATACAATCTGACCCTGAAATATTCTAACTGTCCATATCAATGCTGTCAGCATACCATAAAGTCTTAAATGGACATCCAAATTATCTGGTAAAGATAGGACATTCTTTCTTTACCATAACCTTTTTTTCTATCAAAATCAGGTTACCTTACATCTGAAGCTCTCTAGGTAAGTTGTTAGCCAACGTGCTATCAGTTACGCAGCACACATCACTGATCTTCAGAAATTGGGGGCTAATCGCCCAATACAGTATTCTTGTCTGGATAAAGGGGTTCTAGGAACCCATCTCCTTTTCTGTAAAGGTTTTTTTACCTTTTCATCCAGACTAGTCAGATTTCTCTTTTCTTTTCTTTCCCAAGGCACCATCCTGCTCTAGGGACAGAAATATCTTCCACTGTAGACTATAGAGAAGTTATCTTCTCTCATGGGTCCCAACTCTTATAAACTCCCCAGTTCCCTGGGATTACTCCTAGACAATGATATTTTTTCTATCTTTGTCTATATGGCAAATTTCAATTCCCTCTACTCCTCACGGTAAGGGAATCACATATGAGGACAATGTGATGGTTCTTTACAACAGACCCATATCTACTTCCCCATATGTGTAGTTTTGTTTGCGAAAATTGGATATCCAAATAATATAACGGTCAACTAGCAGAGTGGAACTAGCAATATACAAAAAACTCACTCCATCAAAAACAATTATAATCTGTTGAAAAATCTTTCAGAAAACTTGTTTGTCAAACAAAAACAAGGTCTCAGCATATACAGGCATATAGTGAAACAGGTCCCAAATGACTGGACCATTAACACACCAGCAAGGCCCAATCACATCAATGACCTTGACAAATACTGCAAGCAGCCAGCTTCAGCCATAAATCAGCACATAGGTATTTAGAGTGGAAAAATCACTTAGCTGTAACAATCACTGTAACACTGTGCTTGAGCCTGGACAGCCAGCTGCCGTCCCCGACGTTCTTACAAAGAGCCCTCAAACGTTTCGCGAGCAATCTCGCTTCCTCAGGGGATACTAAAATTGAAACACAAACACAACACAACATTTTTATTTATTTATTTATCTATTTCTTTTTATACCGCCCCTTCCAGAGATCAAGGGCGGTTTACATGGAACAGTTTAACAAACTTGTACACATCTGTATACATTTACATTGAACAGTAGAATTCAACTATGTACAGGTAATAATACAAGCAACAATAATACAAACATGATCGAAAGCACCACAGATAACCAATAACAAAAATTTTTTAAAAAGCATAAAAACCCACACCCAAACAGCAAACCACTAACCTGCCAGCTAATCATCAACAACGCTGTGCAGAAAATGCCGCCCATGCGCACTCTTACAATGCATCCGCCTTTTAAAGGGAGTCCCCACGAATGACATCTGGGGAGACCTACCACAAAACTCCACCCCCAACTCAAACACACACTGCCCAATCAATACGAAGATTCAATCCCTCCGGAGCCACAGTGTGCAATTTATGAATCCATCTTTGCTCACACACCAGCAATGTCTGTTCTCTACTCCTACCTCCCCAACCAGACAAAACATGATCTAAACAAAAACATCGCAAGTCACAAAATTGATGTTGAAACTCCAGAAAATGCTGAACCAGAGGGGCCTCCCGCACAGCACACTTCAGTCTGCTCTTGTGTTCTAACATTCTCTTCCAAAACGGTCGACACGTGCTGCCAACATACAGCAGCTGGCACGGACATTGGATCCCGTACACTACAAAAGGAGAATCGCAAGAGGGCCGATGCTTCAGCTTGTACTGAACATGATGATATTCAAAAGAAGAGATCACACAAGAGACCTCGCAGATCGAGCAGTGACCGCAAATATTATGACCACCACCTGTCACATCACCCCCTGGCACAGACCTCAAACTTGAAGGACACAATAATTCCCGTAAATTGTTTTGACGTTGTCACACGCATCGAACCGCCTGATTTTCTAACCCCGGGATAGTGTGTACCATCCCCATATGTTTCCGAATGATGCGTTGGATATTAAAACTAAAGGGGGAGTACTTAGAAATGAAATTCACATGCTCCTCCCCACCCAACTGGACATTTTTGTTCCGAGGCGCCAACAGTAAAGAGCGATTATTATACAGGGCCCTCTTATACGCATCCCGGACCACCCGCGACAGGTAGCCCCTGGCTAAAAAGCCTTGGGCCAAAACTTTAGACTTGCTCTTAAAATCAGACAAATCCGAGCAGTTCCTGCGGTAGCGAATAAATTGGGAGAAGGGGAGACTATTCCGAAGACCCTGCGGATGTGCACTAGAATAGTGCAACAATGTGTTGCGATCCGTGGGTTCCCGATATACTGACGTCTCCCACCCATGCCCACCTTTCCGTACCACAACATCCAAGAACACTATCTCCTCAAAACTGGAAACACTAGTGAACTGTATGTTAGCCTCACAACCATTCAACCACCGCACAAATCACTCTTTACTAATCCTCCAGGACGTGAGTGTAGAACTTTGGATGCCTTTGGACATCGTACTTTCCAGGCTTCCATGCTTTCTGCCAGGATCAGTTCCTATATTTTATATATGGGAATGTTCCTTAAAGAAGTCTGTCACAACCCCATCCCTTTAGCCACTTGCTCAAAGGTCAGAGCGGACATTATTGTTGTATTGAAGGTAGAAACTTTTGTTAGCCCAGATGAATGCTGGTACTAGTAGTCCCTTTCCTCAAAATGAATAGTTGTGTAAGCCATATGAATGGTAAAGTATAGGGTTTTATTCCCTTAATGCACAAAAGGTTCAAACGAAGAAAACAGGATTTTCACCTTGTTCAGGATTTTCACATAAGGTATTTACATAGGTCAAACTTAGATGTGCTTCACAGTCTTTGTCAGTTATGCAGGGTTCAAACAAAACAGGTTATACAAACAAAAGCAACGCTTCTTCTTTCAGCTTGTCAAGCAAAACTGTGTTTCAAAAGTATATCCTGCATGCTATATTTCTCTTAAGGATTCTAAACTCCCAGCACAACAAAGCGTACAGTCCATAGGGCATTCAGTTAGCAAAGGGGCAGGTTCAGCAGGGTCTATCTGCATAGCCTCTTGTTCTGCTGAGATATCTGTTGCCCCTGAGCTTTCCCCATATACTCCTGGTTTTACTTCAGAACTTCTTTCTAAGGCTCTCCAGCCTGGCTGTACCTGGTCTGGCAAATATGCAACAGGACTTTTGGTAAGCACTCTTTTTACAGGTTCCCAGACCTTTCTCCAGCTGCCTTGGCTGCCCCTACGGCTCCCTGGCTTCCAGGCCTTTCTGGGACTTGGCCTCAGTTCCTGGTTCAGATCAGTGTCTCTTAGACTCCTGGGCTGAGTCTTGCTCACCCACCTCTGAACTCCTTGTGGCTCACATACAGGGGAAGAAGTATGAAGGTACCTCTGTTCTTTGAGCTGTGTGTCTCTGGTATTCTCCCTACCAGGCACTTTCCAGGTTCTCCTTCTGTCTTCCCTGAAGACTTCCTTCTGGAGCTTCCCAGCCTGAAACTGTCTCTCCTGGAACTTGTTCCTTTTCTGTAAGGGCTGCAAGTTCAACTGCCTTTTCTCCTCTCCTTGGAGCTGCCTCCTTTCTCTTTCTTCTGTATCAGCAGCTGCTGCGGCTCGTGCCGCTCCTCTCCCCTCTGGCTTGTCTATGCTTTGCTTATAAAGCTGTTTCTCAGCTAAGGTTTCTGTCCCTCTGACCAGGTGTGTTTGATTATGCTTTGAATTAGTTCTTGCATCATCCCAACCTGGGCGTGTCAGCTTACCTTCTGAATCTCTGTACATGCTCCCTCTAGCTGCACCTTTCACTAACTGCACTTTATGTATATCATTTCCTTTAAAGAGATCAGTGTTTTTTTCTACCTTCATGGGTTTACTGGCGTCTGCTTCATCACAAGTCACAGGAGACTTGGAGGTTTTAAGCCCTCTTCTTCCTGAGGACAATAGGCAGGATTTTCTCACACTAGTTAACATGCCCAGGATGTTTCTAAGTTTGTCAATCGTGCAGCTTTTGACTGTTTTGAGTGCATAAGCAGAACCTCTGCCATTGCCATAGGTGCACGTAGAATTGCCTGGCTCCAGGCATCCGATTTGGAGCTTTGGGTGCAGGACAAACTGGGAAATATCCCTTGTACAGGTGAGAACCTATTTGGCAAAAATTGGCAAGAAAAAGCCAATGAGTTGGATGCTAACAACTCCACTTTGGATAGGTTATCCAAAGCCACAGTTGATCCTGCAAGAAAGGTTTCTTGAAAGATTTCTTTCTTCTCAAAAAAGAAAAGGTTTTATCCCTCTTATTCCCAGCAGGGATGTTCTGCAGGTCAGCCTGTCCGGAAAGGTCAGCAACCACCTAAACAAAAGAAAGCAAAGACTGCCAAGCCTCAACCGTCTCAGCAGTCTCAGCCTCCACAAGGCCTTTGACTTTCATCTAGAGAACTTAGCCTTCCTGGCCCTCAATGGTCCAGAGCCTTCCACCATTCCAGGAAGGTTGTGTCACTTTGCCCCCAGATGGGGGCAGATAACAGCAGAACATTGGACACACTCCATTATAAGAGAGGGGTACAAGCTGCACTTTCTGTGCATGCCCCCTCCCACAATGGTAAGACAGTTCAATTCTCAGACCTCTCTCATCAACCTGTTAGATCAAGAGGTCACTATGCTTCTTGCCCAAGGGGCAATAGAATTAGTACCCATTCATCAACAGGGTACAGAATTGAACAAACTCCTGTTCAAAGAGAAATTCAAGATGATTTCTCTCGGAACTCTGCTGCCATACCTTCAGAGTCAGGATTGGCTTTGTTCTCTAGATCTCAAGGATGTGTACACTCATGTTCTCATCCATCCAACTCACAGAAAGTTCCTTCGGTTCCTTTTTCAAGGAAAGCACTACCAATACAGGGTGCTTCCTTTTGGCCTGGCCTCAGCACCAAGAGTGTTCATGAAATGCATGGCTGTGGTAGCAGCATTTTTCCGTACTCTAGCGATATTCGTCTTCCCCTACTTAGACGACTGGCTCATTCGATCCCCATCAGAGTCAGAGGCCAGGACTTCCCTATCTTGCACAATGCGTAGCCTTCAGTATTTGGGTCTGGTCATAAACATTCCAAAATCCAGTCTAACTCCTACTCAGTCTCTAGAGTTCATAGGAGCTTTGCTGGATACCAGAAAAGCGAGGGCCTATCTTCCCCAGGCCCGTTGTCTTCGCATGGTGCAGTTAGCTTCTCAAGCAGTGCTAAAACCTCATCTCACTGCCCGAGAAATGTTACAGCTGTTAGGCCACATGGCATCTACAGTGCATGTGGTCCATTATGCTCGCCTCCATATGAGAGCAGCCCAGTGGACCATATCCACTCAATGGACCCAGGCATCAGGGTTCCTGTCAGACAAAATAGCAAACACAAATCATCTTATTTTGTCTCTGCAATGGTGGCAGTCCACTCAGAACCTGTTGCTGGGGTCCCCATTTCAACAGCCTTTACCCCAAGCAACTCTCACAACAGATGCTTCACCAATGGGTTGGGGAGCTCATCTGCAAGACCTCTCCACCCAAGACACTTGGACTCCACAGGAGACTCATCTACATATCAATCTCTTAGAGCTCAGAGCAATCTTCCTTGCTCTTCGAGTGTTCCACACTCTGCTCAGCTACAAGACAGTCCTCATTCATACGGACAATCAAGTAGCCATGTTCTACGTGAACAAGCAGGGAGGAACAGGCTCTCTGTCGCTTTGCAACAAAGCTTTGCGACTATGGGCCCTCGCCAGAGAGCATCAGATTCATCTCCTGGCAGTGTATATTCCAGGCATACAAAACTCTTGGGCAGACAGACTCAGTCGAGTTCTGCTTCCACAAGAATGGTCTCTACATGCAGACCAGGTGGCCAAGATTTTTCAAATTTGGGGAACCCTGGACATAGACCTCTTTGCAAGTCCGTTGAATGCCAAACTTCCCCGGTTCTGTTCCAGAATTCCGGCTCAGGGTTCTCAGGCCAGGGATGTCTTCCTCCTTCACTGGGGTCAAGACTTCCTTTATGCCTTTCCACCCATTCCCCTAATTCCCAAAACTCTGTTCAAGCTTCAGAGAGACAGAGGCCGTATGATTCTCATAGCTCCACATTGGCCACGGCAAGTGTGGTACCCTCTGCTTCTACATCTCTCTCAAGCCCCCCTCCCTGGAGTTAGGATCTGCTCCAGATCTCCTGTCACAGGAGGACGGAATGTTATGGCATCCCAATCCCCAGTCTCTGCATCTCAGAGCTTGGTTGCTGAAGGCCTAGATCTTCATGATCTTAACCTCCCTCAGCAAGTAAAGGATGTCCTTTATGCTTCCAGGAAGCCTTCCACAAGACGCTCTTATGCTTTTAAGTGGAAGAGGTTTACCATATGGTGTTAGCAGAAGGGTCTTAACCCCCTTGTGATGCCTCTGGAATCATTACTGGAGTATCTCCTTCATTTATCCAATGCAGGACTTAAGACTAACTCAGTAAGAGTCAATTTGAGTGCTATTGCAGCTTCTTTCAAGCCTCTAAATGGACAACCTATTTCCTCCCATCCTCTTATAGCAAGATTTACAAGAGGCCTTCTTCTAACTAAGCCTCCCATTAGGCCACCATCGGTGGCATGGGACTTAAACCTGGTTCTTGGTCAGCTCATGAAGCCACCTTTTGAACCCTTAGCTACTACCTCATTGAAATTCCTTTCTTGAAAATTTATCTTTCTCATTGCAATCACATCAGCACGTCGCATCAGTGAATTGCAGGCACTAGTGGCTGTTCTACCTTATGCAAGGTTCCATCATGACAAGGTAGTCCTTAGGACTCATCCACACTTTATGCCAAAGGTGGTTTCGCCTTTTCATCTTAACCAAGCGGTCTACCTACCTGTGTTCTTTCCAAGATGACATGCATTGAATGCAGAAAGGAATCTTCATACTTTGGACTGTAAAAGAGCTTTAGCCTTTTACTTGCAAAGAACGCAGCAGCATAGAAAGTCCTCTCAACTCTTTGTTGCTTTTGATTCTTCTCATTTGGGACTTCCAGTCTGCAAGAGAACACTGTCCAGCTGGATTGCACAGTGTATTTCCTTTGCCTGTCAGAGTAAGAACCTTCCTCTGGAGGGCCATGTCACAGCTCACAATGTGAGAGCCATGGCAGCTTCAATGGCTCATCTGTACTCTGTGTCTATTGACGACATCTGTCGAGCAGCCACTTGGGCCTCGGATCATACCTTCACAGCCCATTACTGCTTGGACAAGGACTCCCGCCGGGATGCCTTGTTTGGTCAGTCTGTTTTCCAACACCTGTTCCATACCTAATCAACTCCTACCCGCCATCCCTGGTTGAATGCCAGAGATCCATGGGGGGGAAGTGGAGCCCTTTCACAGGGACACACAACTTCTGGGGTCTCTCCCTGGCATCTAAAGCTAGGGAGTCCCCATATGTGAAGACTACATTCCTGCTTGTTCCTGGAGATAGCATAGTTACTCACCTGTAACAGGTGATCTCCAGGAACAACAGGAATTTAATCTTCACAACCCACCCACCTCCCCTAGGAGTTGTATCTCTTTCTCTTTCCCTCTCTCTCTCTCTCTCTCTCTCTCTCTCTCTTTGTCTCAGCTTTAAACTGAGACAGTTGGGAAAGGCGGGAAGGCAGCACGCAGGTGCTGTGGGATGCTCCCAAAAGCTTTCTAATTTGACGCTGGGGAGTGTTCCCGCACAGGCTCCGTCGGTACCGACGATAACCATATGTGAAGACTAAATTCCTGCTGTTCCCGGAGATCACCTGTTACAGGTGAGTAACTATGCTAAATAAAGACAAAAAATGTCAAGGTTCACAATTTTCTGAAGATTACAAAAAAAGGAACACAGAAGAGAATACCAGATAAAGCTGAAAGGGCAAAGAGATAAATCCAGATGGCATAAGTACATGCGGAGGAAAATATAGCTTCAGATGTAAAGCAAGGTGATGCAACTTTTTAAGGGTTATTGGAGAGAAGTGGAAAGCCAGAGATAAAATAAGATATATCATACTGGGTCAGACCAAGGTTTATAAAGCCCAGTATCCTTCCAAAAGTGGCCAATCTAGGTCACAAGTACCTAGTGGTTTCCCTAAAAGGCACAGGTTCCACAATGCTTGTATTGGGGCAAGCAGTGGATATCCTGGGTCCCCTTTAATAATGGTTTATCGACCTTTCCTCCAGGAACTTGTCCAAACCTTTTTTAAACCCGGCTACACTAACAGCTTTTACTACATCCTCCGGTAACGAATTCCAGAGTTTGATTAGACGTTGAGTGAAAAAATATTTTCTTTTATTAGTCTTAAATAGATTACCCTGTAGCTTCATTGCATGTCCCCTAGTCTTTCTATATTTTGATGGCGTTCCATTCCATTCATTAATTTATAGACCTTTATCATATCTCCCCTCAGCCGTCTCTTTTCCAGTTTTAAGAGTCCTAACCTTTTTAGCCTCTCTTCATCGGGATATCCTTCCATCCCCTTTATCATTTTGGTTGCTCTTCTCTGTACCTTTTCTAATAATGCTATATCCTTTTTAAGATACGGTGACCAGAATTGCACATAGTATTCAAGGTGCGATCGCACCATGGAATGATAGAGGCATTTTAATGTCTTTTGTTTTATTCTCCATTCCTTCCCTTATGATACCTAGCATTCTATTTGCTCTCTTGGCTGCCACTGCACCTCCCTCCCACCTTGGTTCCCACCCTCTCATGCATGATCCTTGATTTATAGCCTCCTAAACCAGTCAGGGGGAAGGGAGTGATCTCTTGCATGTTCAGGTTTAACTGATTATCTTAATAAGCAAGTCATTAGGCCTTCGGAGTAGATAATTAAGTCCTTGCAGCTCACCTTGAGGCAAAAACTAAAAGTCTCTTATAGTTATTAGGTATAAGTTTATTGGTTCAAGTATCTCTATTCCCCTAGCAACTTTGTTGTTGTTAAGTGCCGTCGAGTCGGAGTCGACTCATGGCGACCCTCTGGATAGCTATCCTAAATTGTGTTCGGTCTTCAGTCAGGCGGCTCATTGTTGACAGACTGGTACCCATAGCTGCTGTTATTGTAGCAATCCATCTCATTGCTGGCCTTCCTCTTTTGCGTTGACCTTCTATCTTGCCAAGCATGATGTCTTTCTCTAATGATCTCTCTCTTCGCATGATGTGTCCGAAGTATGAAAGTCGAAGTCTTGTCATCTGAGCTTCTAAAGAAAGCTTAGGTTTGATCTCTTCTAGTACCGACTGATTTGTTCTTCGGGCAGTCCATGGTATACACAGTATTCGCCGCCAGCACCATAATTCAAAGGCATCAATTTTCTTCCTGTCTGTCTTTTTCACTGTCCAGCTTTCACATCCATATGATATTGAAAATACCATGGCTTGAACAAGTCGAATCTTTGTATGGAGAGAGACATCTCTGCTCTTGAGAATCTTATCTAGGTCTTTCATAGCCATTCTGCCAAGAGCAATGCGTCGTCTGATTTCTTGACTGCTTGTTGCTTCTTTATTGATAGTTGATCCAAGTAGGTTAAAGTTGTTCACGATTTCAATTTCTTCTCCTTCAACGATGAACCTGTTGATTATGCCAGTTGTCATGATCTTTGTCTTCTTTACATTAAGGTGCAGGCCCATTTTGAGACTATGTTCTTTGATTGTGAGAAGCAAATGTTTCAGATCATCTTCACTTTCAGCCAGTAATGTGGTATCATCAGCATAGCGAAGGTTGTTGATGAGTCTTCCACCAATCTTCACACCTCTGTTGTCTTCATACAGTCCTGCTTCTCTGATGATTTGTTCTGCATATAAATTAAACAGGTAGGGGGAAAGTATGCAGCCTTGTCTTACACCTTTGCTTATTTTAAACCATTCTGTTTCTCCTTGTTCCGTTCGAACTGTTGCTTCTTGATCAATGTACAGATTACGCAAGAGAACGATCAGGTGTTCTGGTATACCCATGCTTCTTAATGTGGCCCAGAGTTTCTCATGGTTTACACAGTCAAAAGCCTTGCTATAGTCGATAAAGCACAAATAGATATCCTTTTGGTATTCTTTAGTCTTTTCAAGGATCCATCTCACATCCGCAATGATGTCTCTCGTTCCTCGCCCTTTCCTGAACCCTGCTTGCACTTCAGGTAGTTCTTGTTCTAGGTATGGCTGTAGTCTCTTTTGAATAATCTTCAGTAGAATCTTGCTGGCATGTGGGATCAGAGCGATTGTGCGATAATTTCCACAGTCAGTTGGATCACCTTTCTTTAGTATTGGTATAAACACAGATCTTTTCCAGTCAGTTGGCCATGATGTTGTCTTCCATATTTCTTGGCAGAGCCTTGTAAGTACGGTAACAGCTGCATCAGATTGCTGCAATACTTCTATGGGAATGCTATCAATGCCTGATGCTTTGTTCTTTGATAAGGCTTTCAATGCTGCTTCAACTTCTTCTTTCATCACCAATGGTTCCTGATCATAAGGTATAGGTTGAAACGGCTGTTGGTCCACTTGATCTTTATCATATAAAAGCTCTGTATATTCCTTCCACCTTTTCTTGATCTTCTCAGCATCATTCAACATAGAACCTTGAGCATCTTGTAACATTCCAATTCGAGGCTGGAACTTTTTCTTTAACTCTCGCAGCTTTAGGAAAGCCGATCTTGTTCTTCCTCTAATAGTTTCTGCTTCTATTTCCTTGCAAGTGTCATTGTAGTACTTTTCCTTGTCCTGTCTTGCTGCACGTTGGAAATCTCTGTTGAGTTCTGCGATTGTCTTTCTTTCTCCTTTGGCTTTAGCTTCTCTGCGTTTCTGGGCAATTTTCAGAGTTTCTTCCATCATCCATTTTGGCCGTTTTTACTTTTTCACCTTTTGTAGAGACTTCTCGCTTTCTTCCAGCACAACCTTCTTGATGTCATTCCATAACTCTTCCGGAGCTCTGTCATTTGTATCTAAGGCAGCAAATCGATTTTGCAGGCAGTCTTTAAATTCCAGTGGTATATTCTCAAGGTCATATTTTGGTGCATTCATGAGTGGTTTGCTCTTTTTCAACTTTAGCTTGAGTTTGCATACTAGTAGTTGATGATCTGTACCACAGTCAGCTCCAGGTTTTGTCTTTGTTGATGTTACAGAGCTTTTCCATCGTTGACTTCCACAGATGTAGTCAATTTGATTTTTATACAATCCATTGGGTGAAGTCCATGTGTACAGTCGTCGCTTGTGTTGCTGAAAGAAGGTGTTTGAGATGAATAGATCATTGGTCTTGCAGAATTCTATCAATCTTTCTCCAGCTTCATTTCTGTTGCCAAGTCCATATTTTCCAACTACTTTGCCTTCTTCTTTGTTGCCAACTTTTGCGTTCCAGTCACCCATGACTATCAGGATATCCTGTTTGCATGTTCTGTCAATTTCAGCTTGTACTTGTTCATAGAACTCTTCAATTTCATTCTCTTCTGCAGCTGTTGTTGTTCACTTTAAACAACTGAAAAACTTAAAATAGATAAAAGAAATCTTCAAATCGTATGATGCATACAACAGTCCAGCAGAGAGATGGGGGCTATCCAGTCTTATGGTACTGAGTGTTACAAGTATGATTTTCTCCCAGGTATTGAGAGGTCTTATGTGTGCACAAGGTGCAAAGAGCTTTTTGCTCTCAGGAAACGAGTCTGATCTCTGAAGGCTAGAATAGCAGATTTAGAACAGTTGAGGCAGACAAAGAGGTATATAGACAAGACCTACAGGGATCTAGTAGAAAACCCCCACCTCCAGTCTAGCAACCTTTCTGCTGCCATGGAGGAGAGAGGCCACGTGAAAGAGCATCATCTTAGTGTGGCAGTAAGTGATCTATACGTAGAACCTGTCCTCCAAGTGATGTAATACCCTCTCACACTGAGGATGTGTCTCCGGGGCCATGTTCCCATGAGGGAAGGGTTAGGATGGCCATTCTAGTTGGTAATTCGATCATTAGGCATGTAGATAGTTGAGTGGCTGGTGGATGTGAGGATGCCTGTCTGGTGCAAAGGTAGCAAACCTCACGCATCCCATAGATAAAGTTTTAGATGGTGCTGGGCAGGAGCCAGCTGTCTTGGTACATGTTGGTACCAATTACATAGGAAAGCGTGAGATGGAGAATCTAGAAGCTAAATTTTGGCTTTTAGGTAGAAAGTTAAAATCCAGATCTTCCAGGGTAACAATCTCAGAAATGCTTCCTGTTCCAGGTGCAGAACCCAGTGCGTGGATGAGACGATGGTGCAAGGAAGAGGGTTTTGTATTTATTAGGAACTGGGCAACATTCTGGGGAGGGTGGGGGGAGCCTTTTATGGAACCAGACTGCTGCCATTAACCTTTAAAAAGAAGATGGAGCAGCTTTTAAACTAGAAAATAGGGGAAAGCTGATTGTTGCCCAAGAACATATGGTTCAGAACGTTGTATCTCTGAAGGATACTAACTAAATAGGAAAGTTAGAGCATCTCAATAGAGAGGTTCCAATAAAGGGTGCCTTTAAGTAAAAACCAGACTGAGTTGAAAGATTCAAAATGATCCCTGCCGTCCGATAGCCAGACTGTTAATATGAACAAAAAAACAAACTTGAAAAAGCCTGTATGCAAATTCTAGAAATCTAAAAAATAAGATGGCAGAGTTAGAATATATAGCACCGAATGAAAGTTTAGATATAATTGGCATCTCGGTGAGCTGGAGGAAGGAGGATAACCAATGAGATACTGTGAAAGCAGGCCACAAACTTTATCACAATGATAGGGTAGATAACATAGGCGAAGGAGTGGGGCTATATGTTAGAGGGCATTTAGTCAAACAGGATAAAGGTTTTGCAGGAAATAAAATACACTGTAGAATCATAATGGATAGAAATTCCATGTAAAAAGGGGAATGGAATGGCAATGGGGGGGGGGGGGGGTGTACTACCATCAGGGGCAGCTCTACCATTTCCTTTGCCTATGAGAGTAAGAATCTTCCTCTGGAGGGCCATGTCACAGCTTACAATGTGAGAGCCATGGCAGCTTCAATGGCTCATCTGCACTCTGTGTCTATCGACGACATCTGTCGAGCAGCAACTTGGGCCTCTGTTCATACCTTCACAGCCCATTACTTCTTGGACAAGGGCTCCCACCAGGATGCCTTGTTTGGTCAGGCTAGTTGGATGCCTGAGATCCATGGGGGGAAGTGGAGCCCTTTCACAGGGGCACACAACTTCTGGGGTCTCTCCCTGGCATCTAAAGCTAGGGAGTCCCCCATATGTGAAGACTACAATCTCCAGGAACAAGCAGGAATGAGTCCTCACATATGGGTACGTCGGTACCGACGGAGCCTGCGCGGGAAAGCTCCCCAGCTTCCCAAAAGGAAAGCTTTTAGGCCTTCCCCAGCGCATGCGCGCTGCCTTCCCGCCTTCCTGACCAACTCTCCTCAGTTCTTCTTTTTCCGCAGAGCCAGCAGGTCGTGTTCCTGTCACCGCTGAAGAATTTCTTGTTTTAAAAGTTGTTCTGACCGCGTATCTGCCTTCCCCGATTCCGAACCGGTACCGCCGGTCTTTACTTCTTTGTTTCTTTAAAAAAAAATATATATATATTTTTCTTTTTCCACACTTGGTGTATTTATTTTTGTAAGGCCTACCGGCCTTTACAAATTCTCCCTCATGGAGAAACCATCTTCTGGTTTTAAAAAATGCACCAAGTGCTCTGGTACTATTTCAGTCACAGACACCCATGAGTGGTGTCTTAAATGTTTGGGCCCTGACCATTCGGTTCCGGATTGTCCATCCTGCTCTCTGATGTCCAAACGGGGCTTACAGAACCGAGCAGCTAAATTTCATGTGCTGTTTTCCACAGATAATCCAGCATCAGCATCATCCAGGTCTTCATCTCCGGATGGATCTCAGGTAACCAAACATTCCTCGGGCAAGTCTTCAAGGGGCAAATCTCCCTCAAAGCAGAGAAGAGGCCCTTGGGTTCGACCCTGAAGACCCTGCCCCAGCCAAACAACCCCGGCGGGAAGCTCCGGCTTCCAAAGCTCCTCCTATGGGGTTACAGGTTGACATCGATGGCACGGCCTCGACCGATCACCTGTTAGACTGCTCTGGGGTACCGGCTCAAACCGGTACCGACATCCAGGCAGTTGTGGCGTCAATGGGTACTACGGTACAATGCATGCAGCAGGCCATAATGGCTTTTATTAATGCTGCGACGCCCTCGGTACCGCAACCGTCGGTTCCGACCCCGGTTCCGGTACCACAACCGATACCGGTACCCAGAGCATCTACTTCCAGTAGAAGGCCGGTACCGGTTTTTGCTTCCCGCGATATTCTCGGTACCGACCCGGCACCCGGTACGCCCGAGGTCGATACCGGTCGGTACCCGTATCAATCTCTGGAAGCAAGTAGGCGATACTTCGAGTCTTCTGAGGATGCCGATACCTCAGATGATTCTGATGAAGCATCCCTTATTCTTCCTGAGGAGCCTTCTTCCCCAAAGAGAAGAATGTCTCCTCCAGAGGACTTATCCTTTCAGGACTTCATTTTGGAAGTTGCCAAGGGACTTTCCATTACAGTATCCTCTGAAAAGGAATCTAGAGCTCAAAAATTAGACATTTTAGGATACTCTAAGGTTCCCAAAGAGGCAGTCACCTTACCCATTCATAATATTCTCCAAGAACATATGATGGATTTATGGGAGGCTCCTCTTACACTATCTCCACATTCTCGTCGGTTGGATACCATGTATCGGGTCCCTCCTCCTCCTGGTTTTCAAAAAACCCAGCTTCCTCACCATTCTATTGTGGTGAAGTCTGCTATGAAAAAGATTGAGTACCAAAAGGCACTCTTCTACCCCTCCAGGAAGAGAATGTAGAACTTTGGACGCTTTTGGCAGGAAAATCTTTCAGGCTAGTATGCTTATTGCCAGAATCAACTCCTACAGCCTCTATATGGGCATGTTTCTAAAGGAGCTTGCTCTTAAAGTACAAGATTTTCTCCCCTTTATTCCAGAGGATAGAAAAGAGGAGTTCCTGCTTCTGTTAAAGCATATCCAAGATGTGTCAAAGTTCTCCAATAGGGCTGCCTTTGACTCTTTTGAGGGTGCTAGTAGAGCATCTGGCATAGCCATAGCTGCTCGTCGAATTGCTTGGCTCCAGGCCTCTGATCTGGAATCCTGGGTGCAAGATGGCCTAGGCAATTTACCTTGTACAGGTGAAAATCTCTTTGGCAAAGAGTGGCAAGTCAAAGCCATTCAAATGGATGCAGAGAATGCTGCTTTGGATAGACTCTCTAAGTCTACTTCACTCCCTGCCAAAAAGAAGTCTTTTAAGAAGTCTTTCTACAAAAAGCCTAGATTTGGTTCCAATGCTGGCCAGTCATCCGCTCAAGTTCGCTTTGTTCCTAAGCGACAGCAGACTAAACAGGCCAGAACAAAGCCTGCAGGAGCTGCTACGCTTCAACAGTCCCAACCCCCTCAGGGTTTTTGACTGACTTCTAGAGAACATACCCTTTCTGGCTCTGCAGCAACCAGAGCCTCTCACCATTCCAGGAAGGCTGACTCATTTTGCTCCCAGATGGGAACAGATTACATCAGAGCAGTAGACCTTCTCTATCATCAGAGAGGGATACAAACTGCTTTTTTCCAGCCTTCCTATCTATCCCAGGGTGAGACATTTCATCTCTCCCCCATCTCTCCTACACCTGTTGGATCAGGAGGTGAATACCCTGCTTGCCCAAGGGGCAATAGAACAGGTTCCCCTCTTCCAACAGGGCTCAGGGTTCTACTCCCCCTATTTTCTGATACCAAAGAAAACAGGAGGACACAGACCCATCCTAGATCTGAGAGAATTAAACAAATTCCTCTGCAAGGAAAAATTCAAAATGCTCTCTCTGGGTATTCTCCTTCCTTACCTTCAGAGTCAGGACTGGCTTTGTTCTCTAGACCTAAAGGATGCGTACACACATATACTCATCCACCCATCCCACAGAAAATTCCTTCGATTTCTGTTCCAGGGAAAACATTTCCAGTACAGAGTACTCCCCTTCGGTCTAGCCTCTGCTCCAAGAGTGTTCACAAAATGCATGTCAGTAGTGGCTGCATTTCTACGCACTCAGGGAATCTTTGTCTTCCCATACCTAGACGACTGGCTCATCCGAGCTCCATCTCAGTCTCAGGCTCAGACTTCCCTGGACCACACCATCTGCATTCTGCAGTATCTGGGACTTGTCATCAATCTGCCAAAGTCTCAACTCACCCCTACTCAATCCCTAGAATTCATAGGGGCCTGGTTAGATACCACCACAGCTAGGGCCTATCTTCCCCAGGCACGTTGCCACCGGCTAGTGCACCTGGCCTCTCAGATTCAGTCCAGAACTCACTTGACTGCCCGAGAGATGTTACAATTGCTAGACCACATGGCTTCCACAGTTCATGTGGTGCCTTATGCTCGCCTGCATATGAGAGCAGCTCAATGGACTCTGTCCACTCAGTGGACCCAAGCATCAGGAGCTCTCTCCGACCAAATAGAAACCTCCAAACGTCTCTTTGGGTCTCTCCAGTGGTGGATGTCCATTCAAAACCTGTTGCTGGGGTCCCCCTTCCAACCGCTACCACCCCAGGCAACCCTCACTACAGATGCCTCCCAGACAGGCTGGGGAGCTCATCTTCAAGACCTCTCCAGTCAAGGCCTTTGGTCTCCGCAGGAGACTGCCCTTCATATCAACCTTCTGGAGCTTCGAGCAATTTTTCTTGCTCTCAAGGTCTTTCATACCCTCCTCTACAACATGACAGTGCTTGTTCATACCGACAATCAAGTAGCCATGTTCTACGTAAACAAACAAGGAGGGACTGGCTCTCTGTCGCTTTGCAATGAAGCTTTCAGACTGTGGGCCTTCGCCAGAGAGCATCAAATCCATCTCCTGGCAGTATATCTCCCAGGAATTCAAAACTCTTGGGCAGACAGACTCAGCCGAGTTCTGCTTCCACACGAGTGGTCCCTGCACATGGATCAGGTACTCAGAATCTTTCAGAAATGGGGAACCCCGGACATAGACCTCTTTGCAAGTCCGTGGAATGCCAAACTTCCCCGGTTCTGTTCCAGAACTCCGTGTCAGGGGGTTCAGGCCAGGGATGCCTTCCTCCTTCATTGGGGTCAGGGCCTTCTATATGCCTTTCCACCCATTCCTTTGATTCCCAAGACTCTGTTCAAACTGCAGAGGGATCACGGATCTATGATCCTCATAGCTCCACGCTGGCCACGCCAAGTGTGGTTCCCTCTACTTCTGCATCTCTCCCAGGGTCCCTCCCTAGACCTGGGAGCTGCTCCAGACCTTCTGTCTCAGGAGGAGGGGACTTTGTGGCACCCAAACCCCAAGTCCCTCCACCTCAGAGCATGGTTACTGAAGGCCTAGACCTTCAAGACTTAAATGTCTCTCAACAAGTGAAAGATATCCTCCATGCTTCCAGAAAACGTTCCAGAAGGCGTTCTTATGCTTTTAAATGGAAGAGATTTTCCATTTGGTGTGCTCAAAAGGATCTTGATCCTTTTGCTCTTCCTATCAATTCTCTATTGGAATATCTCCTGTATCTCTCCAATGCAGGCCTTAAAACGAATTCAGTAAGGATCCATTTGAGTGCTATTGCAGCATCCCTCAAGCCTCTCAATGGACAATCTATTTCCTCTCATCCTCTTATTGCAAGATTCATGAGAGGCCTAACTTTAACTAAACCTCCCATTAGGCCTCCTCCGGTGGCATGGGACTTAAACTTGGTTCTTGGTCAGCTTATGAAGCCACCTTTTGAAACCTTAGCCACTACCTCCTTGAAATTTCTTTCCTGGAAGGTTATTTTCCTCATTGCAGTCACTTCAGCTCGTCGCATCAGTGAGCTGCAAGCCTTAGTGGCGAATCCACCCTATACAAGGTTCCATCATGATAAGGTAGTCCTTAGGACAAATCCACACTTTATGCCTAAAGTGGTTTCACCTTTTCATCTTAATCAAGAAGTATACCTACCTGTCTTCTTTCCAGCTCCTCATGCATCCAGTGCAGAGCGGAACCTTCATACTCTAGATTGTAAAAGAGCTCTTGCCTTTTACCTCCATAGGACTCAGCCACATCGAAAGTCTTCCTAACTTTTTGTTGCTTTCGATCCTTCTCATTTGGGACTTCGTCTCAAAACGAACACTTTCCAATTGGATTGCTCAGTGTATTTCGTTTGCTTACCAGAGTAAAAACATTTCTCTGGAGGGCCATGTCACAGCTCACAATGTGAGAGCCATGGCCACCTCTATGGCTCATCTTCACTCTGTATCCATAGATCAGATCTGTCGAGCAGCCACCTGGGCCTCGGTTCATACCTTCACAGCTCATTACTGCTTGGATAAGGACTCCCGCCGGGATGCCTTATTTGGTCAAGCTGTCCTCAAACACCTGTTCCATTCTTAAACGACTCCTGCCCACCTTCCCTTAATGGATGCCTGAGATCCATCGGAAGATGAAATACCTACGGAGGGGATCTCCCAGGCATCTCAGCTAGGGAGTCCCCATATGTGAGGACTCATTCCTGCTTGTTCCTGGAGATAGCACAGTTACTTACCTGTAACAGGTGATCTCTGGGAACAGCAGGAATAGTCCTCACAACCCACCCACCTCCCCTACTAGTTGTATCTCTTTCTCTTCCTTTCCTCTCTCTATTGTCTCAGCTTTAAACTCGAACTGAGGAGAGTTGGTCAGGAAGGCGGGAAGGCAGCGCGCATGCGCTGTGGGAAGCCCCAAAAGCTTTCCTTTTGGGAAGCTGGGGAGCTTTCCCGCGCAGGCTCCGTCGGTACCGACGATACCCATATGTGAAGACTAAATTCCTGCTGTTCCCGGAGATCACCTGTTACAGGTGAGTAACTATGCTTTAGGTGAGTAAATTTCATTTACCGGGGGTGATTTTTTTCAAGGGAGCTGTGATAGTTCTTCCACAAGATGCCTGCCTCCTAACCTAAAGGCCACTGGTTCAAAGCCAGCCTCGGCCTGTGGGAGAAAGATTTTTGGCTCTCGGGCTGTGGGGGAAAAAAAAAAGAAGAGACTCACATCAACAGAATATTAAAAGGAAGCATTTAATCTCTTGCTGGCTCTTTATTGAAAGATTTTGTTGGTTGCACCCAATAGCTGATGTGAGTGACACACGCAGAGGCAAGGTTTCGGAGTGAGTCACGGCTGGAGATGCCCTCGATGCCTTGCCTGGAAAGCCAAACAGGGTCATTTAGTGTGGGGGCTCCGGGAACATTGGGGGCAGCTCCGGGTGGCTTTTCCCCTGGATTTTGTCTTCCTTTGGTTTCTGGATTCATCAAATTCAAGCCGGAGTAAACCTGACCATTATTGAATGTAAGTCACATATCATCCATGGAATGCTGGCCATAGGTAGGGAGGATTTTCTTCCATTTGGGGTATGGATGGCATACCTGGCTAGTTGCGAAGGCAGCAACCACTAAGGTGACTTGCAGGTTAAAAAGGGGGACGGAGGCAGCAGTTGGTGAGTCCCTCATAAGGGTTTAAGAATGACATAAAGGTGTTTATTTCATTTATTTGATTGGGTCCTTTAGGGGGGTATCCCAACTTGAGTTATTAGTAGCCCTGGACACAGGAGGACACGTCTTAGGAGAAATGTCCAGGTACTCTGGGACAAGCAGTTGGAATGTGTGAGTAGCAAACAGGCACAGGCAAGGTCAGGCACGCCTTCTTAAAGGACGGGATGTGCATCATGGGCGGCCTTATGGAGTTCGTCAGAATAGTATTTCGGACTTGGGAGACCTAACAGCCTTTTGGTTGGAGTAGGGGCTTGGGATCAGGAAGACCGGCGTTCTGATCTTCTTCCTTTCTGTTGATCTTCGGTTTAAATACACTGTATTCTCCAGATGCACCTTTGCCTGGTCCGCTGTCTACTTACCAGGTAAGCGTGACTTCTGTTTGGTGTTTCGAGAAGTTCTTGACAAGTTAGTTAAAGATGTAGGAGAGTCTAAGGACGGAAGACTCCTGGAGGATAAACTGAAGCAAGGGAAGTCCTTGCTTGCCTTTCAGGGTCAGTGTAAAGATTTCAGGAGTTTTGTACTTCTCGCTTGGGTGGTTTTTCCAAAGGGGAAGATTTGCTTCTAAAGTTCAGGGAATTTTGTGGAGCAAATAGAGGTTTCGCAGCGACTTCGCAGCGATGACTCGTAAACCACAATGAAAAGAGCATGTCCCGGTGAGAAGCCAACCGGTGAGAGGACAGCTTCAGGGATTTCTTCCTGCTGGGACCCAAATAACGTCCAGCTGGTGGGTGTTGGAGTTCATTCCTGGAGGTTATGCGCTGGAATTGGCAAAACCGGGGCTAGACGCATTTGTGATGTCTCCCTGCAAAGGCCAACAGAAAACACTTGCAGTTCGTCGAACGTTAGATCGGTTTTTACAGTTGAGAGCTGTCGCGCCGGTACCAATAGCGGATTACGGTGTGGGTCGCTACTCCGTTTATTGCGTGGTGCCAAGGAAAGACGGGTCTCCCCGTCCTATTCTGGTTCTCAAAGGGGTGAACCGCTGCCTTCGAGTACCGCATTTCAGGATGGAAACGTTGAGGGCGGTCATTGTGGCGGGGCGCCAAGGGGAGTACTTGACTTCCCTTGATCTCATAGAAACGTATTTAGGCATCCCAATCAAAGACGGTGGTCAAAGGTTCTGCGGTTCGCTCTTCCTTGGAGACCTTATCAGTTCCATGCATTGCCTTTCGGTCTGGCAAAGGCTCCCCGGACATTCACCAAGATCATGGTGGTGGTAGCGGCGGCATGGCAACAGCCTTAGCTCGACGGTTGGTTGATTCAGGCAAAGTCCAAGGCCGAGAGCATTCGAGTTACCGACAAAGTGCTGAAGTTTTTTGCAGAGTCTCGGCTGGGTGGTCGATTCGACCGAGAGCCGAATTGTTCCGTCCCAGGGTCTCGAATATCTAGGGGTATGGTTCGACACTCAGAAAGGAGAGGTGTTTCTGCCGAATTGTCGAGTACAAGTGCTCCGACAGTTGTTGCGCAAGTTCAGGCCGCTCCGGCATCCACAGCGTGGAATTACCTTCGCGTGCTGGGGGTAATGGCGGCGACTTTGGAAGTAGTTTCATGAGCCAGATTTCATATGCGACCATTACAGTCCGATTCACTGAACAAACGGCTTCCCTAGCCCCTTCCGGTCAGACAGTCCCTTCCGTGGTGGTGGCTTCCAGGGTTTCTGAAGGCGGGAATGACTCTAAAACAGCCGGAGTGGCTTCCCTTGCTAACGGACGCTGGTCTTGCAGGATGGGGAGCTCATTGCGGAGATCTCTTCACGCAGGGCACTTGGGCCATACAGGAGAACAAATGGTCAATCAAGCCGTTGGAACTGAAAGCAGTCTGTCTAGCGTTGAGAACATTCAAAGCTGTGGTAACAGGTCGGGCGGTTCGAGGGCAGTCCGACAAGTCCGCGACGGTGGCCTACATCAATCGACAGGGCGGTACAGGAAGTGTGGCCATGGAAGAAGAAGCAGATGCTCTGTTTCTTGGGTCGAACCTCGACTGCCAGCGATTTGGCGGTGCACATTGCAGGGAAGGACAATGTGATGGCAGATTGTCTCAGCAGAGTCCGAGTGGATGCCGGAGAATGGGAATTGCATCTGGACATGTTAGTGCAGATAGGTCAGAGATGGGGGCTGCCGATCATGGATCTCATAGCGACCTTTCAGTCAGTAAAAACGGGTCGTTTACTCAGCGGATGGCGAGAGAGGATGACAGAAGAAATCGACGCCCTGATACAATGGTGGCCGTCGTCAGGGCTCCTCTGTCTTTCCTCCGTGGGCACTCATAGGTCGTGTGGGGCAGCGGGGGGAAAGGGTTGTTGGTGGCCCCGGACTGGCCAAGGTGCCCGTGGTACGCCGATCTCATTCGTTTGCTTGACGGGAATCCTTGGAGGTTACCAACGTCGGAGACTCTGTTGCTACAGGGTCCGCTGTGAATGACTCAGGGGGATTGGTTCCCACTTACGGTATGGCCAGTGAAAGGGCAGGTTACTCTGCAGAGGTCATCGCTACCTTATGTTGAGCGAGGAAAAAGCCTGCGTCTCTTACATATGTGCGCATATGGCGTATTTTTGAGGATGGGTGCTCGCGGAAGCAAGCTTGTGCAGCTAGAGTATCGATTCCCTTGGTGGTAAATTTCCTGCAAGGCGGCCTTGATAAGGGTCTGGCAGCCAGTTCTTTGAGAGGTCAGTTAGCAGCCCTGTCATGCTATAGAAGCAAGGTCCAGGGGGTGGCGCTAGGCTCGCAGGCAGATGTGTTGCGTTTTTTATCTTAAAACAGAATCCAGGCTGCAACCCTCGTAGGAGTACGTTGCCGCCGTGGGCAGGCCTTGGTTAAAGATTTGACTTGGAAGACAGTGTGTTTGGTAGCCATCTGTTCAGCGAGGCGAATTTCAGAGTTGCACGCATTATAATGTAGAGCCGTTTTTATCTTTTCCAGGGAAAAGGTGGTGTTGCGACCAGTGCCGTTGTTTTTACCAAAGGTAACTTCGCTGTTTCGCCTAAATCGAGCGGGTTCTCTTCCATCTCTAGGTTCGGGGGAGGGGAGCGGCTCAGACCATAGTTTACGTCGTCTAGACATAAAGAAGGTGCTGTGGCAGTATTTAAAAGTCTCAGAGACGTTCCGCAAGTTGGACCGTCTATTCATATAGTTCGGAGGTCCTCACTAAGGGGAAGCGGCGGCGAAAGCGTCCGGTTCCAGATTGGTTAAGGAGGCGATTGTTTCAGATTACCTATTGCAAGGCTGTCCAGTGCCAGCAGGTCTAAGAGCTCACTCTACTGGAGCGCAAGCGGCATCCTGGGCGGTACGCAGTTTGGTTCCATCGTTGGAAATTTATAGAGTGGCACCTGGTCCTCTTTTCATACTTTAAGTAAGCACTACCGCTTGGATGTTCTGGCGGCGAATGATGGCTGTTTCGGGTCAGCGGGGTTAAGAGCCGGCTGGAAAGGTAGTAGACTGGCTAATCTACTGAAGAGGGCTTTAAACTAGATTCGTTGGGGATGGGTGAAGAAAGCCCCCAGGTAAGTGAAAGCCCCCAGGTAAGTGATACATTAAATACCTTTATGGAAATGGGTAACAGGGGTAACATATGGAAAGCAGTGTGTATTAATGCCCGTAGCATGGGAAATAAGATCCCTGAAGTTGAAGCTTTGGTGGGAGTGGCTGACTTGGATTTAGTGGCAGTTACAGAAACATGGTTCACAGAAAACCATGACTGGGATGTAACTATACCTGGCTATACTTTATTCAGAAAGGACAGGGTAGGAAGAAGGGGAGGAGGAGTGGCACTACATGTAAAAAACTACTATTAAAGCTTTGGAATTACAGAGCTTAAAAGGGAGAGAGGAGGCATTGTGGGTTAAACTAGAAAGAGGGAAAGAGAAATCTATTTGCATTGGTGTGATATACAGACCTCCCTCACAAGAGGAAGAGGTGGACAGAGAGTTAATTGAAGACATACGCAGCATTGCTAGGAAAGGGGAAGTGCTACTGCTAGGAGATTTCAATATGCCAGATGTTGATTGGCACATTCCTGCTGCAGTATCATCTAGGAGTAAGGAGATCCTGGATTCTTTACAGGGAGAACTATTCAGGCAATTGGTAACAGACCCCACACGTGAAGGGGCCATACTGGACTTGGTGCTTACCAATGGTGAAAGTGTTTCTGATGTTGTAGTGGGAGATCATTTTGCATCCAGTGATCACCAGATGGTGTGGTTCAGTATTAGGACTAGGGCTGTTAGAATCCATTCCAAGGTGAAGATCTTAGACTTTAGGAAGACTAACTTTGCGAAGATGGGCCAAATACCTCAGGGAGTCGTTAGTGGGATGGGAACAGCTGGGGGATGTAGAAAAACAGTGGGTAAAACTGAAAGGGGGTATTTTAAAGGCAACCAACCTTTTTGTTAAAATGGTAAATAAAGGCAAAAGGAACAGGAGACCGCTATGGTTTTCGAAGGAAGTAGCTGAAAAAGTGAAGAAAAAGAGGGAGGCCTTCATGAAATACAAGAGATCACAGAGAGAGGAAGACAGGCATCTGTATTTGGAAAAACGTAGAGAAGCTAGCAAAGTAGTCAAGAAGGCAAAGATTCAAAAGGAGGAGGAAATAGCCAATGCAATAAAATGGGGGGATAAGACATTTTTCAGATATATTAGTGAGAAGAGGAAGGTCAAAAGTGGTATTGTCAGACTCAAGGGTGCAGGGGGGGAATATGTAGAAGCTGATAAGGATAAAGCGGAATTGCTTAATAAATATTTTTGTTCTGTGTTCACAGATGAAGAACCAGGAGCAGGACCTCAGAAAACACCCACAAATAAGAACAGAAGCGAGGGACATCTTGAACAATTTTCAGAAGACTGTGTTCGTGAGAAACTAGCTCAACTTAAAGTAGACAAAGCGATGGGACCGGATGGGATCCACCCTAGAATACTGAGGGAACTTGGGGACGTTCTAGCAGCTCCACTGACTGACCTTTTCAATGCCTCGTTGGAGTCGGGAGTGGTGCCAAAGGACTGGAGAGAGGCTCATGTGGTGCCTTTACACAAAAGCGGAAGTAAGGATGTGGTTGAAAACTACAGGCCGGTTAGTTTAACTTCAGTGGTGAGTAAATTATTGGAAACGCTGCTGAAAGAGAAAATAGTGAGGTTTCTGGAATCCGGCGGATTACAGGATCCGAGGCAGCATGGATTCACCAGAGGCAGGTCTTGTCAGACAAATCTGATTGATTTCTTTGACTGGGTGACCAGGGAGTTGGACCGAGGGCGAGCTCTAGATGTGGTGTATTTAGATTTCAGTAAAGCCTTTGACACTATTCCTCACAGGCGACTTATAAACAAACTGAGCACCCTAGGGATGGACCCTAAAGTTACTGCTTGGGTTAGAAATTGGTTGGGTGGGAGGCGACAAAGAGTACAAGTAAATGGAGCTCACTCTGAGGAGAAGGATGTTACCAGTGGTGTGCCCCAGGGATCTGTCCTTGGTCCGATTCTTTTTAACATCTTTGTTAGTGATATAGCAGAAGGGCTGTCGGGTAAGGTTTGCCTCTTTGCGGATGATACCAAAATCTGCAATAGAGTAGACACCCAGGAAGGTGTAGATAACATGAGGAGGGATCTAGCTAAGCTTGAAGAATGGTCTAGAATTTGGCAGCTGGGATTTAATGTTAAAAAATGTAAGGTCATGCATTTGGGCTGCAGCAATCCGAGGGAGCAATACAGTATAGGAGGTGAAGTACTTTTGTCCACTAAAGAAGAGCGGGACCTAGGCGTGTTTGTGTCTGATGATCTTAAAGTAGCTAAACAGGTAGAAAAGGTGACGGCAAAAGCTAGAAGAATGCTTGGGTGCATACAGAGAGGAATGGCTAGCAGAAAAAAGGAGGTGATAATGCCTCTGTATAAGTCTTTGGTGCGACCTCATTTGGAGTATGGTGTGCAATTCTGGAGACCGCACCTTCAAAAGGATGTAAACAGGATGGAGTCGGTGCAGAGGGTTGCTACTAAAATGATTAATGGGCTTCATTATAAAGCATATGAGGACAGACTAAAGGATCTTAATATGTACACCTTAGAGGAAAGGCGGGATAGAGGTGATATGATTGAGATGTTTAAATACCTCCGTGGCATAAATGTGCAGGGAGAGAGCCTCTTTCAATTGAAAGCAAGTTCTGCGACGAGGGGACATGGGATGAGGGTGAAGGGAGATAGATTCAGGAGTGATATGCGGAAATATTTCTTTACGGAAAGAGTAGTGGATCCATGGAATAGTCTCCCAGTGGAGGTGGTAGAGATGAGGACAGTAACTGAATTCAAAAAAGCATGGGACCAATACAGAGGATCTCTAAAGGTAAAAAGTGGACTGTTGTAGTTGTTGTTATGGAAGGACAGACTAGATGGGCCTTGTGGTCTTTTTCTGTCATCATGTTTCTATGTTTCCCAATAATTACTGCTCTGATACATTCCAGAGGTGGAGGACTAAACTGTAGGAACGATAAGGAAATGGAAATTACACTTACCTGGTAATTGTTGTTCCTTGAGTAACTACAGTTTAGTCCTCATTCCCGCCCAGGGATGGATTGGTTTGCAGGGTTTATTCCACTGGGAGAAGTGCAAGACTGCTGGTGAGTATAGTGTTTGATAGGGGCTTAGTAGTCTCCATTCGTCATGTCTCTCTTCTGTCTTTTCCTCTCTCTCTCTTGTCCTTGGCGAGGCATAGAGGGGAAAACAGAAGGTGCAAAACGCAGTCCCCTTCTGTCGGGAAAGGGGGTTTAGTTATTAAATACGTTAAGTTATGCGTTCAGTTTAAGTTTAAGGTTGAAATTAATATGATAGTTACTTATTTGTTGCTCCTTTGAGTCTGCTTTGTCAATAGGTCACTGGGGGCTGATGGGAGAGACCTGGGCTGATTTTGACATGCCCAGTCTCCAAGCTGCAGGAGGAGGTACGCAACCCAGAGGTGGAGGACTAAACTGTAGTTACTCAAGGAACAACAGTTACCAGGAAAGGGTAATTTCCATTTATATGCCGTTATCTGCTTTGAATTCAGATTTTTGGAAAAAGCAAGTAAATAATCATGTTAAAGAGCCACATGGCTCATAGGAATAAAATGATCCATGTGGAAGATTGCCTGTGCTAAGTAAAAGGGGCCCATTATTTGAAAGATAAGTCTATATTTGTGATTATTTAGGCTACAAATAGTTGTAAATTGTGAGTATGAGATTTTGTTTATTGTCTGACCACTTACAAGTTAACCCTTTGAAGGCCTACTTTAAATTTTTAATCCACATTCTACAGCCGGGTTAATTTTTGCATATTTCAGGAAAATTGTACCTATCTTATTCAATATGTTCTAATAGTGATTTTCCTTCTGCTATGGTCATGTATTATATACCATTTGATAGGAATATTTAGTCAGAATTTTGGATCCCAAGAGTTTTGGGCTCGGCCTGTAAAGGGTTTTAAGATGTTCTTTGGTTAACACTTATATGTTGCACCTAGTATAGACCAGTGGATCTTGCAACAGATTTTCTTTTTTTGATGGCTTACTCTTACTGCAGTAGTGACTGCATTGATAATTTTTGACTAAAATGCTCAGTTAACATTAGCTGATTCTTTCATCCAGTGATCACATTTGTGAAAACTGGTGTAAATCTATATAGAATTTTTGCATTATTTACTCAAAACATGGCTTTACCCATCATAGTGAGATAAAATAATTGTTTAATGAATGAGAGTGTGTTCATAGGTGTGAAGAATCTTGGCAGACCTAACCTAAAGGACAATGAGATTTGCTGGTCTTGTACTTGGAGCTAATCTGGTGGTGGAGCTCCCTATGAATGCTCTCTGCTTTTTTGGCAATCTAGAGCAACGGCATTAAAAATGGGGAAGACCTAGAGTATGTATGAAACAAAGAAGAAAGCCGAGCACAAAGAAAAGTGGTGCACAATTAGTTGTTAGCTTTCATATCAAAACCAGCACATTTGTTTATTTGTTTCTTTGTTTATTTATCCAGATATATATGCCATCTTTTTCTTCAATCAAAGAGGTTTACATTGGGAGGCTAGATACAATTTCTCCAGGACCAAGCAGGAAGTCAGTCCTCACATATGGGTGACGTCGGCGCCGACGGAGCCCTCGTGCGGAGCATTTCCCCAGCTTTCAAAGAAAGTCTTTGGGAATGCAGCGCGCATGCGCGGTCCCCTTCCCGCCCAAGGGTGCCATCTTGTTCAGTCTTCTTTTTTCCACGAAGCCCGACAGACGTCTGTCTTGGTAACCTGGTTAAAAGTCGATTTTTCTTCGAAGATTAGTGTTTTTTTTGCCGGTTCGACGCCGGTTCCCCTTCCCGCCTGGGCACGGTACACCGGTATCGAGCCCGGACCTGTTTTTCGGTTTTTGTCCTTTGAGACTAGCGTTCGCGCTCTTTTTCTTTTTCACTGACAGCCCAGTCTTTTGACCTTGCAGGTGCCCTTTTTCCCCCAATGGCTGCCAGCGGGGTCAAAAAGTGTGATCGATGTAAGAAACTGATGTCTCTCACCGACACACACGACTGCTGCCTTCGGTGCCTCGGGCCCGATCATGACCCAATGATCTGTGGCCCGTGTGGCAAGATGTCCTCTAAGGCGCTGAGGAGCCGTCAACATCAACGAGAGAGGATCTTCCTTGAATCTGCGTCCGGCCGAGCCCGGAATTCGTCAGAGGCCTCGATGTCTCGGGAGTCCGACCCCGAGCATCGTCGGGGCACCTCTGAACGGGGGTCTCCCTCACGGGAGCACAAAATGAAGAAGAAACCCGCGAGGGCGGCGTTGGTGGACGCTCTTGGTCCCTCGAAGGCCAGGTCGCATAGCCCCGACCGCCGTCCCATGTCCTCGGAGCCGGAGAGGCCTGCCAAATTCCCTCATGTGGAGCCGGAGTCCCCGAGTCACATGAGTACTGTTGTCCTCATGGACTCTCCTCCGCGAGAGCCGACGTCGGGCCCGACGCCGTTGGGGCCCTAGTCGGGGGCTGCTGCGTCTCCTGAGCTCGGACTCAGGTTGACGGCCTTGGAGAGCAGTTTGGCTGCCTTCATGGAACAGCAGCGGGTGCTGATCGCCAGTCTCACCGGTGCATCTGCCCCGACCACCGGGACTTCGACGTCCAAGTCGACCCCGGAGGCCGAGCTGATCCTCGAGTCAATGAAGTCTCGAGTCGATCCTCGGCCTCACGTATGGGGCCGATGTCGTCAATGCCGGTACCCTCGGCGTTGGGGTGGATGGCATCGGTGCCTGCCCGACCGGAGCAGCTCGATTCCTTCTCAGAGGGGTCGGGGTGGGAGACAGAGGACAAGGAGTCCCCGGACATTTTACGGACCCGGTGTGTCCCATCGGACTCACTGGAGTCCGAGCCTCGGCGAAGGCCACCCCCGGAGGACACCCAGTTCTCGGACTTTGTAAGGTATATGGCCAAGGCCTTGGCCTTCCCTGCGGATCCCGAGGAGGAGCCTCGAGCTGAGGAGCTCGAGGCCCTCCAGTATGACTCTCCCCCCAAGGAGGCCTTTACTGTTCCAGCTCCTCCGATGATGGAACGGCTCCTCTTCCGCATGTGGGAGGCACTGGCCTCAGCGCCGGTTCTCAGCAAACGGGTCGATTTCCATTTATTGAGTCCGTAAGAGCCCTGGGTTCCAGAAGACACAGCTACCGCACCACTGCATGGTTGTGGAATCAGCCATGCATCGTCAGAAGATGCATTCCTTGGTGCCCCCCCGGCAGGGAGGCCCGGAACCTGGATGCCCTTGGTAGAAAGTGCTTCCAGGGCTCTATGCTGGCTTGCCGTGTCCAGACTTACCAGCTGTACATGGGCATGTACCTTCGAGACCTGGCAAAGGAGATTGCCGGGTTCTCTGCTGGCCTCTCCGAGGAACCTTTGCAGAGGTTCAAGCTTTGTCATCGGGTATTCGAGAGTGCTCGAAGTTTATATCTCGAGCAGCCTATGATGGCTTCGAGGCTTCGGCCTGAGTAGCAGCGGCCGGCATCGGTGCACGCCGTCAGGCCTGGCTACAGTCATCTGACCTCGAGCCATGGGTGCAGGACAAGTTGGTCTATGTCCCTTGCCGGGGTGAGAACCTCTTTGGCAAACCCATGGCTGAAAAGGCTGCAGAAATTGAGACTGAGACTCTCACCAGGACAAGGCTGTCCAGGAAGACTTCTGCCCCTTCTCAGAAGAAGAAGGGCTCGGGGGGAAAAAGCCCTTTTACCCGAGGAAGGCTTCTGCCTACAAATCCTACCCTCACTTCCGGGCCTCCAAAGCTCCCCAACAGGGTCAGCAGGCCAAGGGGCAGGGACATGGGCCCCGTAGGCAGAAAACCCCCAAGCCGCCAGCTCCGGCTCCTGCACAGCAGGGAGCGGGGATTTGACTCCCACTGCATAGCCTCTCCCTCACTGCTGGCTCCACTCGGCACAGGAGGCCGGCTGACACTGTACGCACACAGATGGTCGGCTATAACAAGAGATACCTGGGTATTGAGCATAGTCCAGAAGGGCTATTTGCTCCATTTCAACCAGTTACCTCTCTCCTATTTTCCAGGGGAGCCTCCACGACTCCTTCTACACAGGAACCTTCTCCTTCAGGAGTTAGCAAGTCTTCTACAGGAGCAGGCGGTGGAACCGGTGCCTCACCACCTGATAGGACGAGGCTTCTATTCCAGGTACTTTCTAGTACCAAAAAGGACAGGAGGCCTCAGGCCCATCCTAGACTTGCAAAATCTCAAGTTCCTGGAGAGGGAAAAGTTCAAGATGCTTACCCTTGGGATACTGCTGCCCTACCTCCAGCAGGGAGATTGGCTATGCTCCTTAGACCTAAACGATGCTTATAATCACATCCTCATTCATCCAGACCACAGACAATATCTCAGATTTGTAGTGGGAGGAAAGCATTTTCAGTACAGAGTACTTCCATTTGGCCTAACCTCCGCACCCAGGGTTTTCACCAAATGCCTGGCGGTGGTGGCAGCCTATCTCAGAAACCAGGGCATCTTTGTCTTTCCGTACCTGGATGACTGGCTCATCAGAGGTCAGTCTCCACAGGAGGCCATACAAGCTACTCTTCGCACTGTCTCTCTTCTCCAGCACCTGGGCTTTATCATAAATTTCACAAAGTCCACTTTGCTCCCCTCACAAGACGTGGAATTCATAGGGGCAAGGTTGAATACCTTACAAGCAATGGCTTATTTGCCCGAGAACAGGGCTCACAGACTGATGTCTCTGGCTCAGCAGTTTCGCAGGGGATCTCTGGTCTCTGCCAGACATTTCCTAAGGCTTTTGGGCCACATGGCATCCACGGTCCATGTAACTCCAAATGCTCGTCTGCATATGCGGCCTGCTCAATGGTGCCTCCAGGCTCAGTGGATACAGGCCATAGGAGACTTAAGAGACAGAGTAAGAGTGTCCAAACTACTAGCAGCCTCCCTGCAGTGGTGGCTGCATCTCCCAAACCTGACCAAAGGGGTGCTATTCCAGGCACCACCACACACACGGGTTCTAACCACAGATTTATTTATTTATTTAACAAGTTTTCTATACCGCCTTCTCCTTCAATCAAAGCGGTTACAAGAAATACAAAGGTTATAGGCAAGGGAAACAAACACAGTATAAACATAACAGCACAGTGGTAATATAGGAAAAATAACAAGGGTTAACAATAAGGCAAATTAATTAAAATAATTAAAATAAATATAATATATGATATTTAGTCAATTGTTGATCCATATTGTTCAATGAAAAGTGTAGTTTTTAATTGCTTACGAAAGTCTTTTAAATCATCCAGTGAGCGTAAATCAGGAGGGAGAGAGTTCCAAATTAAAGGGGCGGCCAAAGAAATTGCTCTTTGTGAAGTACATTTGCATGATTTAGAGTAGTTTTTTGGGGTGCTGAGGGTGTTAGAAGTGGATAACCTTCTTGGTCTTTTGTTAATATCATGGAGTAAGAGGGCATGAAGGCTGATTGCAGAACTGTTGTGTTTCATTTTGAATATATTTATGATTAATTTATACTTTATGCAAAGGATTATTGGGAGCCAGTGGAGTTCTTTAAGGATGGGGGTAATGTGTTCATGATTTGAGGATCCATAGATGATTCTGGCTGCTGTATTTTGTGCCATTTGAAGTGGCCTGAGAGCATGCTTAGGCAGTCCATTGTAAATAGGGTTGCAGAAATCCAGAATGGGAGTAATGAGTGCCTGACAGACTGTTCGAAAGTGATCATAGGAGATAAGAGGCTTAAGTCGTCTAATTATCTTCATTTTGTAATACGCGTTTTTAACAGTTTTTCTTATATGAGATCGCAGGTTTAGTTTCTTATCGAGGGTTATTCCGAGGTATCTTACTTCGTCCTTAACTGGAATCTTTGTGTTGTTGCATGTAATGTAAGGTGGAGGGATAAAGCTGGTGTTTCTAGTTACAATAAGTGCTTCCGTCTTGTTCAGGTTTATTGCAAGGTTATTATTTGTTAGCCAATTTGAAATGCTGGTAATACAGTTTGAAATTTTGCTGTAATCTGGGCAGTTGATATCAATTGGAGTGTAAATCATGATATCATCCGCATAAATCGTGTAGTCTATTTGATGATCTGCTATTATGTGACAGATTGGTTGGATAAACAAATTAAAAAGAAGTGAAGAGAGTGCAGATCCTTGCGGCACGCCTTGTTTGATTACTATGTGACGTGAAGTGTTTAGGCCAATTTTAACTTGGAACTGTCTATCAACTAGGTAGGATTCAAACCATTTTAGGACGGTGCCAGTTAATCCGATGCTCTTTAGTCTTGTTAAGAGGATTGCATGGTCCACTGTATCGAAGGCAGCTGAAATATCTAAGAAGATCATTAAGGTTCCTCTGTTGAAATTGTCTATTGTTTGAGTGATGTCATTAAATAAGTATAGTAGGAGCGTTTCAACACCATGGTTAGGGCGGAAGCCATGCTGATGTATATCAAGTGGCGCATGTTCATCAATATGGTCTTGAAGTTGTAGCTGTACTGCCTTCTCAATAATTTTTGCTAAGAGTGGTAAGCTGGAAATTGGTCTATATGCAGCTGGATTGTCTTTTTCAAGGTTGGTTTTTTTATGGGTTGGCCTAATTGTGGCTAATTTAAGTTGTTCTGGCATGATTCCATGAGTTAAGGAGTTAGTTACAAGATTGTGAATAAAATTAATAAAGTTTGACTTGGTAGCTTTGATCCAAGGTACAGGGCAAGGATCTGTGGGTGCAGTGCTTGTGTTAAGTGCAGCAATGATGTCTGAAAGTTGTGTAGTCGAGGGAGTGTAAAACTTGTTCCAAATTGTACTTGGTAAAATAAGGCTGTTGTTTTCAGACTGTTTTAAAGGTGGGGTTTGGCCTATTTTCAATTGAAGATGATCTGCATATACTTGAGGACTGATCTGAATGTCTCTATCAGAGCTTGGTTCGTTGACTAGATTTTTTACAATTGCAAAAAGTTCTCTAGGTTTGTTAAATGCTTTCTGTATAGTATTTGTGTGGTGCTCTTTTTTAGTTTTGTTGATGAGATCGTTGTAATTCTTTTGCTGAATTAAATATAAATTCTCCAGGACCAAGCAGGAAGTCAGTCCTCACTTATGGGTGACGTCGGCGCCGACGGAGCCCTCGCGGAGCAATTTTCCCCAGCTTTCAAAGAAAGCCTTTGGGAATTGCAGCGCGCATGCGCGGTCGTCTTCCCGCCCGAGGGTGCCATCTTAGCCAGTCTTCTTTTTTCCGCGGAGCCCTACAGACGTCCCCGTCTTGTCCCCGCGAAAAAGTTGATTTTCTTCTTTGTTTTATCCTTTTTTCTTTCGGTTCGACGCCGATCGTTTTCCCGCCCGGACTCGCGACGCCGGTCTCGAGTCCGCTTACTTTTTTCGGTTTTTCTGACTTAGTCAGCTTTCGTTTTCGGTTTCCCTGGCAGCCCGGTCCTTTGACCTCGCAGGGGCCCTTTTTCCCCCGATGGCTGCCAGTGGGTTTAAGCGGTGTGGTCGGTGTGACCGAAATATGTCACTAACCGACACACACGACTTTTGCCTCCGCTGCCTGGGCCCGGATCATGAGGAACTGATCTGTGGGCCCTGCAGCAAACTGTCCTCAAAGGCGTTGAGGAGTCGGCGGCATCAGCGTGAGAGAATCTTCGCTGACCCCAGCCGTACCCGGACCTCGTCGGAGGCCTCCGCGTCGAAAGGCTCCAGCTCGGACCGTCGCCGGAGCTCCTCCGACCGGGGTTCTCCCTCCGGGGACCATCGTCGGAAGGAAAAACCCGCGAGGGCGGCGTCGGTGGACGCTCCTGGTTCCGCGAGGGCCAGGTCGCATAGCCCCGACAGCCGCCCCGGGTCCTTGGAGAAGGAACACATCCCGAAGCGACCTCGCCTGGAGTCGGAGATGCCTGCCCGGGTAAGTCCTGTGGTCCTTCTGGACTCGCCTCCGCGACAGCCGACGTCGGGCCCGACGCCGTCGGGGCCCGAGTCGGGGCTGCTGGGTCACCTGAGCTCGGACTCAGGTTGACGGCCTTGGAGAGCAGACTGTCTGCCTTCATGGACCAGCAGCGGGCACTGCTCGCTGGCCTCGCTGGCGCCGCTGCCCCGACCGCCGGGACGTCGACGTCCAAGTCGACCCCGGAGACCGAGCCGATCCTCGAGTCAATGAGAACTCGAGTCGATCCTCGGTCGAGGTCACCCTCGGCCTCCCGTTCGGGACCGAGGTCGCCGACGCCGACTCCCTCGACGTCGGGGCGGCTGGCGCCGCACCCTGCCCGGGCCGACCCCACCGAGTCCTTGTCGGAGTCGGTCTGGGAGTCTGAGGAGGAAGAGTCACCTGATTCTTTCCGGACTCGGTGTGTCCCATCGGACTCACCGGGGTCCGAGCCTCGGAAGCAGTCCCCCCCGGAGGATGCCCGGTTCTCGGACTTCGTTAGGGATATGGCCAAGGCTTTGGCCTTCCCTGCGGATCCCGAGGAGGAGCCTCGAGCCGAAGAGCTCGACGCCCTCCAGTATGACTCTCCCGCGAGGGAACACTTTACTGTGCCGGTTCCTCCTATGCTGGAACGACTACTCTTCCGCATGTGGGAGAGTCCGGCCTCCTCGCCGGTCCTGAGCAAGCGGGTCGATTCTATCTATCGGGTCCGCAAGAGCCCTGGCTTTCAGAAGGCACAGCTGCCACACCATTCCATGGTAGTGGAATCGGCCATGCATCGTCTTAAGAGCCAGAAGATGCACTCCTCGGTGCCTCCTGGAAGGGAGGCCCGTAACCTGGATGGCCTTGGCAAGAAGTGCTTCCAGGGCTCTATGCTCGCATGTCGTGTCCAGACTTACCAGCTCTACATGGGCATGTATCTCCGGGATCTGGCTAAAGAGCTAGCCGGATTCTCCGCTGGTCTCTCCGAGGAGCCCTTGCGGAGGTTCCTAGCCTTGTCCACGGGCATTCGGGAATGCTCAAAGTTCATGTCCCGAGCAGCCTATGATGGCTTTGAGGCCTCGGCTAGAGTGGCCGCAGCCGGCATCGGTGCCCGCCGACAGGCTTGGCTTCAGTCGTCAGACCTTGAGCCCTGGGTACAGGACAAGTTGGTCGATGTCCCCTGCCGAGGCGAAAACCTCTTTGGCAAGCCCATGGCGGAAAAGGCTGCACAAATTGAGACTGAGACTCTCACCAGGACCAGGCTTTCTAGGAAGACCTCCGCCCCTTCCCAGAAAAAGAAGGGCTCGGGAAAAAAGTCCTTTTACCCGAGGAAGGCGGCTGCCTACAAACAGTACCCCCATTATCAGGCCCCTGCAGCTCCCCAACAGGGCCAGCAGGCCAAGGGACGGGGTAACGGGTCCCGTAGGCAGCAAGCCCCCAAGCCTGCACCACCAGCCCCTGCTCAGCAGGGTGGGGGTTTTTGACTCGCTCAGCATAGCCTCTCCCCCCCCGCTGGTTCCTCCCAGCACCGGAGGCCGGCTGGTTCACTTCGCCCACAGGTGGTCCAGCATCACCGCAGATGCCTGGGTACTTCAGGTCGTGCGAGAAGGCTACCTTCTCCACTTCCATCAGGTCCCTCCCTCCTATTTTCCGGGAGAACCTTCGCGCCCCCCTCTGCACAGGGAGTTGCTCCTTCAGGAGTTAGCAGGTCTTCTGCAGGAACAGGCGGTGGAACCGGTGCCCCACCACCTGAGAGGTCAAGGCTTTTATTCAAGGTATTTTCTGATACCAAAGAGAACAGGGGGCCTCAGACCCATCCTGGACTAGCGCAACCTCAACAAGTTCCTTGTGCGGGAGAAGTTCAAAATGCTTACCCTTGGAATCCTTCTGCCCTACTTCCAGCAGGGAGATTGGCTATGCTCCTTGGATCTAAAGGATGCCTACACGCACATCCTCATCCACCCAAGCCACCGCCAATACCTAAGGTTTGTGGTGGCAGGAAATCATTACCAGTACAGAGTACTGCCCTTTGGCCTATCCTCCGCACCGCGAGTCTTCACAAAATGTCTCGCGGTCGTGGCGGCCCATCTCCGGCTTCACGGCCTCTATGTCTTTCCGTACCTCGACGACTGGCTCATCAGAGCAGCGTCCGCTCAGGAGGTCACCAACGCCACGTGCCGCACGGTGACTCTGCTGCAGCACTTGGGCTTTGTTATAAACTTCGCAAAGTCCACTTTGCTCCCCTCACAGGATCTCGAGTTCATCGGCGCAAGGCTGCACACTCCTCGGGCACGAGCGTACCTACCGCTCGACAGGGCTCAACGGCTCATGGACCTAGCCGACCGCTTTCGCAGCCAGCCCCTGGTCTCCGCCAGGCGCTTCCTGAGACTGCTCGGCCATATGGCTTCCACCGTCCATGTGACCCCGAATGCCCGCCTGAATATGCGGTCTGCTCAATGGTGTCTCCGCCAGCAGTGGCGACAAGCCACAGGCGGCCTGGCAGACCTAGTGCGCGTCTCCGAGCCGCTGCTCTCGTCTCTCCGGTGGTGGCTCCGGCAGCCGAACCTGATATTCGGAATGCCTTTCCAGTCACCTCAGCCGACCCGGGTGCTGACCACCGATGCATCCCTCCTGGGCTGGGGAGCACATTGCCAAGAGGCACGTACTCAGGGCCTCTGGACCACGTGGGAGTCTGCTCAGCAGATCAACTTCCTGGAGCTCAGGGCGATCCGCCTAGCTCTCAAGGCCTTCTCCCACCTGACTTCCCACCAATCCGTCCTTGTCCAGACGGACAATCAAGTTGCCATGTTCTACGTGAACAAGCAGGGGGGCACGGGCTCCTTCCTCCTCTGCCGGGAGGCACTGAAGCTCTGCTCTTGGGCCGTCAGTCACGGCATTCTCCTCAAGGCGGTTTATCTCCCGGGCCAAGAAAATTGCCTTGCAGACAAACTCAGCAGGGTCCTCCAGCCGCACGAGTGGCGTCTGGATCCCTTGGTAGTTCAGAAGCTCTTCCTCAAGTGGGGTCTCCCCACGGTAGATCTCTTTGCCAGTCCTCTCAACCGGCAACTTCCTCGCTTCTGCTCTCGTCAGCCGCACCCCCTTCGGGTTGCGGCGGACGCCTTTCTGATCTCATGGTCGGGGAGCCTTCTGTATGCTTTCCCTCCCATCCCGCTAGTCTCTCGGACTCTTTTCAAGGTTCTCCGAGACAAAGCCTTCATGATCCTGGTGGCCCCTCGCTGGCCCAGACAGCCGTGGTTTCCGCTCCTGCTGCAACTGGCGGTGGAGGATCCCATCCCTCTGGGGGTACAACCGGATCTCCTCACTCAGGATCAGGGGTCCCTCCTGCACCCCAACCTCAGGTCTCTCAACCTCATGGCCTGGCTGCTGAGAGGGTAGTCCTTGCTCCCCTTCTCCTGCCGGCGGAGGTGGAGGAGGTCGTCTTGGCTTCGCGACGGCCTTCTACCCGCAAATGCTACGCCCTTAAATGGCGTCGCTTTGCAGTCTGGTGTACCCAACAGTCTCAGGATCCCTTCTCCTGCCCGGTGTCGGTGATCTTGCAGTACTTGCTGCACCTCTCTAATCTGGGACTTAAGTCCAACTCCGTCAAAGTTCACCTCAGTGCTCTTTCAGCACATCATGTGCCGGTGGACGGCAGACCTCTCTCCAATGACCCTCTCGTAGCGAGGTTTCTCCGAGGTCTCCTTCTACTTAAACCACCTCTGCGCCCGCCAGCGCCTGACTGGGACCTGAATGTGGTGTTGCAGCGGATCACCTGTCCGCCTTTTGAACCTATGGCTACCTGTTCTCTCCGTTTTCTGTCTTGGAAAACACTGTTCTTGATAGCCCTCACTTCCGCTAGACGAGTAAGTGAATTGCAGGCCCTCGTGTCTGATCCCCCTTACACTAGGTTCTACAAGAATAGGGTGGTCCTACGGACTCATCCGAAATTTCTGCCTAAAGTGGTCTCCCCTTTTCACATCAATCAGGAGGTGGTACTTCCAACCTTCTTTCCCAGACCACACTCCAGCCGAGCTGAGACGGTCCTCCATACCCTGGACTGTAGAAGGGCTCTGAACTTCTACCTTGACCGTACGCGGGAGCACCGTAAAGCTGCTCAGCTTTTTGTGTCTTTTGACCCCAATAGATTGGGGCTCCCGGTCTCCAAGCGTACTCTGTCCATCTGGGTTGCGGACTGTATCTCTTGGGCTTATGGGGCAGCCGGACTCTCCTTAGAAAGTCGAGTCACGGCTCATTGTGTTCGGGCAAAGGCCACGTCAGTGGCTTACCTCCGCTCTGTTCCGCTGGCAGACATCTGCCGGGCCGCTACTTGGTCTTCGAGCCAGACTTTTGCGGTCCATTACTGTCTTGAGAGGGAGTCCCGTAGGGACAGTGCTTTCGGACAGGCAGTCCTCCGTAATCTCTTTGAGGTCTGAGCAACTCCTACCCTCCATCCCGGATGTGGGCTACCGGTGGGTGATATTTCAGCGAAGATTCTATCCTTCTGTGCTGCTGAGCTAGAGGGAGCTCATTTTTGTGCTTAGGGTCTCCGGTAGCCTTGAGCTTGGGAGTCCCATAAGTGAGGACTGACTTCCTGCTTGGTCCTGGAGAAAGCGTAGTTACTCACCTGTAACAGGTGTTCTCCAGGAGCAGCAGGAATCAGTCCTCACTACCCTCCCTCCTCCCCTTGGAGTTGCAATCGTCTGCTTATGTTCTTTTTGCAAATTTTTATGCTGTCTTTTTTAGCTATGTCATCTGACTGGCTAAGATGGCACCCTCGGGCGGGAAGACGACCGCGCATGCGCGCTGCAATTCCCAAAGGCTTTCTTTGAAAGCTGGGGAAAATTGCTCCGCGAGGGCTCCGTCGGCGCCGACGTCACCCATAAGTGAGGACTGATTCCTGCTGCTCCTGGAGAACACCTGTTACAGGTGAGTAACTACGCTTTTTGAGAGGTAGGAGATTTTGATCATCTCCAGTGGCGTTCAATTCTCCTTAATTCCCTCTTAGCATTGCGTATGTTTTTGGAATACCATGGAGCATGATGTCTGTTTTTGAATGTTCTTGAGTCTGAAAAGGCCTTGGATGCAGTGCTAATGGTGTTATACCAGTTGTTCACTTGTTTGTTCAAATCACGTTCAGTTGAGTCAAGGCAAGGTAGTGTGTCAAGTAAGAACTGCTCTTTATTGAAGGCTTTGAATCTTCTTGGAGTAAATGTAGAAGTTTTTATCTTATCAAGTTTGTCAATCCTGCTTGAGAATTCTATTTTAATTCTAAGGTGGTCTGACCATGGGACTGGTGTGATTATGGGTGAGGAGAAGCTGTCATTATTTACAAGGTGGTTGGGGGCAAAGAAGAGATCTGGCATAGATCCGTATTTATGTGTAGGAGCATTTATTAATTGTGTATATTGTAGGGAGTCCATAGCTTGCAAGAAGGTTTCCTTATCTGCATTAGAAGAGGAGTTGAGGTTGAAGTCACCTAATAAAATTAGAGGTTTATGGCAAGTGTTGACTGCACAGACGGTCTCTAAAATAGAGGTTAGCTCATCAGCTGGGGCGTGAGGGGCTCTATATAGGAGGCTGATAGCTAAGTGTTTGTTACCCACTGTGATAGAGCTGGATTTATCAGAGGTATTAGAGGCGATAGTTTGTAGCTGAAAAGATTTTTTTGCAATGATTAGAACTCCACCTCCTCTTTTCTGTGTGCGAGGGTTGTTAAAGGCGGAATATTCTGGTGGGACCAGTTGGTTTAGTAGAACGCTGTCAGTGGGAGTTAGCCATGATTCTGTAATGCAAAGGATATCTGGTTTTTGGTCATAGATATGGTCTCTGATTGTGTGAATTTTATTTCTAACTGATCTTGTGTTCATTAATTCAATGGAAGTTGGCGTGTAAGACCTTTTTTGAGGATTCTTAGGATTTGTTTGCTGGTGTTGATTAGAGTTGTGTTTGTGTTGTGATAATATATGTGAATTTATTGAACTGAGGAGAATATGGTAAATTGGCATGTAGGTTGAGAACCACATATAAAGGGGTTGGGAATAAGGAGCATCATATTGTAGAGTGTAATGTTGAGTAGGTAAAGGAAATATAGGATGATAGGTAGGAGTAGTCATATTAGTTGATCGTTGAGAATCTTTATAAGAATGGATTCATATTTTAGCATTAAAGTCTGTTAGCGTTAATTTTCTTAACATAAACTTCTAAAGTAGGGCGGTTAAAGCGAACAAAGATTTAGCTCCTTCCTGTAAATAAAATACGAGTAGTTGCTATGATAGAGCAAGGTCAGCTGTAAGGGTGAGAATAACTTTGTTATGTTACTCACTTTTACTCTTTGATAGATATTTGCATGCAGATCTTTATTCTCCTTTTGTGCCTCGCCTAAGGGCCACGCCAAAGGGCCCTCTTGCGAGGCCCTCTTGCGAGGCCCTCAGGCGCGGGCCCGCAAGGCGCGGGCGCGCCTTAGCTGCGGCGGTTTCTTGACTGTGTAGAAGGGCTCTGATTGGCAGCCTGCTCCCTGACGTTAAAGCACTGCAAACAATTAAATCACAACAGCTGATGCTCTTAGGTTTCCCCGATCGCACTTCTCTGCCTTAGCTGCGGCGGTTTCTTGACTGTGTAGAAGGGCTCTGATTGGCAGCCTGCTCCCTGACGTTAAAGCACTGCAAACAATTAAATCACAACAGCTGATGCTCTTAGGTTTCCCCGATCGCACTTCTCTGCCTTAGCTGCGGCGGTTTCTTGACTGTGTAGAAGGGCTCTGATTGGCAGCCTGCTCCCTGACGTTAAAGCACTGCAAACAATTAAATCACAACAGCTGATGCTCTTAGGTTTCCCCGATCGCACTTCTCTGCCTTAGCTGCGGCGGTTTCTTGACTGTGTAGAAGGGCTCTGATTGGCAGCCTGCTCCCTGACGTTAAAGCACTGCAAACAATTAAATCACAACAGCTGATGCTCTTAGGTTTCCCCGATCGCACTTCTCTGCCTTAGCTGCGGCGGTTTCTTGACTGTGTAGAAGGGCTCTGATTGGCAGCCTGCTCCCTGACGTTAAAGCACTGCAAACAATTAAATCACAACAGCTGATGCTCTTAGGTTTCCCCGATCGCACTTCTCTGCCTTAGCTGCGGCGGTTTCTTGACTGTGTAGAAGGGCTCTGATTGGCAGCCTGCTCCCTGACGTTAAAGCACTGCAAACAATTAAATCACAACAGCTGATGCTCTTAGGTTTCCCCGATCGCACTTCTCTGCCTTAGCTGCGGCGGTTTCTTGACTGTGTAGAAGGGCTCTGATTGGCAGCCTGCTCCCTGACGTTAAAGCACTGCAAACAATTAAATCACAACAGCTGATGCTCTTAGGTTTCCCCGATCGCACTTCTCTGCCTTAGCTGCGGCGGTTTCTTGACTGTGTAGAAGGGCTCTGATTGGCAGCCTGCTCCCTGACGTTAAAGCACTGCAAACAATTAAATCACAACAGCTGATGCTCTTAGGTTTCCCCGATCGCAGGTCCCCTTGGGAGACAACACAACAGATCAATCTGTTGGAATTGCGAGCTATTCGGTTAGCTCTACAAACTTTCTCTCATGTCCTTTTTCGCCAGTCTGTCTTGATTCAGACGGACAACCAAGTGGCAATGTTCTATGTGAACAAACAAGGAGGCACAGGCTCCAGGCTTCTTTGTCAAGAAGCACAGGCCCTGTGTGCCTTTGCAGTCCAACACGAAATGTTTCTCAGGGCAGTTTATCTACCTGGCCAAGAAAATTACCTAGCAGACAGGTTGAGCAGGATTCTACAGCCTCACGAATGGCATTTGAATCCCCTGGTGGCCCAGCAGATCTTCCTAAAATGGGGTCTTCCAACCGTAGATCTTTTTGCCAGTCCACTGAACCGTGAACTGCCCAGGTTCTGTTCCAGACAACCGCATCCTCTGCGAATAGCAGTAGATGCCTTCCTAATCTCATGGTCTACGGGCCTGCTGTATGCGTTTCCTCCAATGCCTCTAGTGGCCAGAACCCTATTCAAGGTTCTTCGGGACAGGGCCTCGCTGATCCTGGTAGCCCCCAGATGGCCAAGGCAACCATGGTTTCCACTCCTTCTGCAATTGGCGGTGGACACTCCACTCCCTCTGGGGGTGCAACCTGATCTCCTGTCTCAGGATCAGGGATTTCTCCTGCACCCCAACCTCCAGTCCCTCCATTTGATGGACTGGCTGCTGAAAGGGTAGTTCTAGCCCCCTTACTTCTGCCTAGGGACGTGGAGGAGGTGGTTTTGGCCTCTAGGAGACAATCCACCCGGAAATCTTATGCCCTCAAGTGGCGTAGGTTCTCCACCTGGTGTGTTCAGTGTCAAGAGGATCCGTTTTCGTCCCTGGTACCAGTGGTGCTGCAGTATCTGCTTCACCTCTCGGACCTAGGCCTTAAATCCAACTTTGTTCGGGTCCACCTCAGTGCTCTGTCAGCGCATCACTCACTGGTGGAGGGCCAGTCTGTTGGTCCACCCCTTAGTGGCCTGTTTCTTCAGAGGCCTGCTTTTGCTCAATCCTCCGATTCGTCCACCAGCCCCTGAGTGGGATTTGAATGTGGTCTTGCAACAACTTACTCGCCCACCGTTTGAGCCAATGGCTGCCTGTCATTTATGCTTCCTTTCCTGGAAGGCGTTGTTCTTGGTGGCTCTTATCTCGGCCAGACGTGTGAGTGAATTACTAGTTCTGGTTTCTGATAGACCGTATACACGGTTCTATAAGAACAGGGTGGTCTTATGGACTCATCCTAAGTTCCTTCCAAAGGTTGTCTCCTCCTCCCACCTGTTACAGCCCCTCCTAGTGGCAGCGGGCAGTAAGGAGAGGGCGGACACTTATTGTTGGTTGAAGAAGGAAAAACATTTCTAGACCAGGTGCATCATGGTCTTTGTAGTCCCAAGAAATAACCCAATCTAGAAATGCCCGCACACTGCAGTGTAGATAGATTATGTATATAGTTAACCCAGTTATCCAAGTTTGTACTCCTGTTCAATGTAAAACCTGACAGTTTGTCGTAATGGTCGTTTTGTTATGATGTAAACCGCGCTGATTCTAAATAGCGCGGTATATAAGAAACTGTAATAAATAATAAATAAATAAATAAATAGTTGTGAGCCTTGTGCAGGGTTAAACTTAAATGGTTTTTATTCCCTTTGTTGCGCCAAAGGTTCTCCAGGAAGACAAAAACAGAATGTACCTTACTTCAGAGTTTATGCCAAAATATTTACAAAGTCAGTAACTGTTACAGGCGCTTCACAGTTCTTTGCATTCAAACAGGTTTTCAACACCAAGAGGAAAAAACAAACACAACTTCTTCTTTCAGCTTAGCAAAAGCAAAAAAGATATGTTAAAGCATGTCCTGCCGGTTACAATTCTGTGAGAGACTCTAGACTCTTGGCAACACAGAGTGAGCAGTCCATCGGGTGCTCTAACTGCAACAGCTCTGGTTCTATCACCTCTATTTGCATAGGTTCATGTTCAGCCATGTTGTCAGCTAGTCCTGAGCTTTCCCTGGATAAGGCAGGTTGTAGTTCAATATATCTATCCAATATTCCCCAGCCTTGCTGGTCTGGGTTTGGCAAGTAACTGATATGGCTTTTTACTATGCCTCTCTGTAAAGGTTTCACAAGCCTTTCCCAGCTTTGTTTCCTATCAGTACGGCTCTCTGGGTTATAAGCTTTTCTAGGAGCTGGCTCACATCTTGGAAAGGAAATATAACTGTACCTTGGATCTTTGAGACATGCTCTGCTGGTATTTGCTCTACCCGGCAGTCTCCTATCACCGTCTTCCCTGAAGACTGGCTCCTGGAGCTTTCTGGAACAGGCTTGTCCTCCCTGGAACTTAGCTCTTCCTTGTAGGTACTCCAAGCTTCTCTGCCTTTCAGTATGTGAGGTTCCTCTCTCAGCTCCTCCCTCAGTTCCTCTCTGAACTTGTGTTCCTCCCCAAACTTGAGATCCTCTCTGAGCTTGAGGTCCTCTCTCAGCTTCCCTCTGGGCTTGTGGTCCTCTCTCCTTTCTTCCTTCTGAGCACTGTTTATAAAGCTGTTTCTCCATTGAGCTTCCTGGCTCTCTACTCAGGTGTACTTGATTAGCTCCTGCATTCTCAAAACCTGGGTGTGTCAGCTTAGCTTCTACAGCCTCGTGCCTGCTCCCTCTAGCTGCACTTTTAGGTAACTGCACCCTCTGTGAGTCAGTTGCTTTATAAGAAACAGTGTTTTTTTCTAAGTCTATAGCTTCAATGGCTTCAGCTTCATCACACACCTCAATCAGGAGGTGGTTCTTCTGTCCTTCTTTCCCAGGCCGCATGCCAGCCGGGTTGAAATGGTCTTGCATACCCTGGACTGTAGGAGGGCGTTGTCTTTCTACCTTGACCGTACACAGGGTCATCGAAGGGCTGTCCAGCTCTTCGTCTCTTTTGACCCTAATAGGCTGGGGTTACCTGTCTCCAAGCATACCCTGTCCATTTGGGTAGCAGACTGTATCGCATGGGCATACAGGGCAGCCGGCCTCTCCTTGCAGGGTCGAGTTACGGCCCACCGTGTCAGGGTGAAGGCTGCGTCAGTAGCTCATCTCCGCTCTGTTCCATTGGCAGACATATCTGCCGGGCCGCTACTTGGTCTTCAAGCCAGACTTTTGTGGCCCATTACTGCCTCGAGAGGGAGTCCCGAAGGGACAGTGCTTTCGGACAGGTGGTACTCCGTAATCTCTTTGAGGCTTAGGCAACTTCTACCCTCTGGCCCTTGTGTTGGGCTACCGTTCGGGGGCGTTCTCAGAGAAAATTCTTATCTCGCATGCTGAGACTCTAGAGGGAGCTTATTTTTCAGCTTTAGGTTCTCGGTAGCCTAGAGCTGGGGAGTCCCATATGTGAGGACTGACTTCCTGCTTGGTCCTGGAGAAAACGTAGTTACTCACCTGTAAGAGGTGTTCTCCAGGAGCAGCAGGAATCAGTCCTCACAACCCTCCCTCCTCCCCTTGGAGTTGCAGTCATATATTTCATTTTGTTTTTTGCTGTCTTTTAGCTATGTCGTCAGACTGAGCAAGATGGCACCCTTGGGCGGGAAGGGGACCGCGCATGTGCGCTTCATTCCCAAAGGCTTTCTTTGAAAGCTGGGGAAATGCTCCGCACGAGGGCTCCGTCGGCGCCGACGTCGCCCATATGTGAGGACTGATTCCTGCTGCTCCTGGAGAACACCTGTTACAGGTGAGTAACTACGCTTTATGTAAGGACATAAGAACATAAGATATGCCATACTGGGTCAGACCAAGGTCCATCAAGCCCAGTATCCTGTTTCCAACAGTGGCCAATCTAGGTCATATGTACCTAGCAGTATCCACAAAAGACACAGGTTTCACAATGCTTGTATTGGGTCAAGCAGTGGCTATCCCGGGTCCCCTTTAATAATGGTTTATGGACCTTTGCTCCAGGAACTTGTCCAAACCTTTTTTAAACCCAGCTATACTAACAGCTCTTACTACATCCTCCGGTAACAAATTCCAGAGTTTGATTACACGTTGAGTGAAAAAATATTTTCTCTTATTTGTCTTAAATAGTTTACCCTGTAGCTTCATTACATGTCCCCTAGTCTTTCTATATTCTGATAGCGTAAACAATTGATCTACGTTTACCCGTTCCACTCCATTCATTAATTTATTGATCTCTATCATATCTCCCCTCAGCCGTCTCTTTTCCAGGTTAAAGAGCCCTAACCTTTGTAGCCTCTCTTCATAGGAGTAGCTTTCCATCCCCTTTACCATTTTGGTGGCTCTTCTCTGTACCTTTTGTAATAACGCTATATCCTTTTTAAGATACAGTGACCAGAATTGCACACAATATTCAAGGTGCGGTCGTATCGTGGAACGATACAAAGGCATTATAATATCCTTTGTTTTATTTTCCATTCCTTTCCTTATGGATACCTAGCATTCTATTTGCTTTCTTGGCCGCTGCTGCACACTGGGCGGAGGGTTTTAACATGTTGTCCACGATGACTCCTAAATCTTTTTCCTGGGTGGTGTGTTCCCAATGTGGAACCTTGCATTGTGTAACCATAGTGTGGGTTGTTCTTTCCTAGGTGCATAACTTTGCACTTGTCTACATTAAATTTCATCTGCCATTTTGATGCCCAGTCTTCCAATTTATCCAGATCCTCCTGCAGTTTTCCATAGTCCTCTTGGGTTTTAACAACTTTAAACAGTTTTGTGTCTTCTGCAAATTTGATAACCTCACTAGTTATTCCCTTTTCCGGGTCATTTATGAATATGTCAAAGTAGTGGACCCAGTACAGATCCCTGGGGTACTCCACTATTCACCTTTTTCCATTGGGAAAATTGGCCATTTAGCCCTACCCTCTGCTTTCTAATTTTTTAGCCAGTTCCCGATCCAAAATAGTACACTGCCTCCTTTCCCATGACTTCTTAGTTTTGCCAAAAGTCTCTGATGAGGGACCTTGTCAAAGGCTTTCTGAAAGTCCAGATACACTATATCAACCGACTCACCTTTGTCTACCTGTTTATTCACACCTTCAAAAAAACATATCAGATTAGTAAGACAAGATATTCCTTGTCTAAAACCATGTTGGCTGTCTCCCATTAGGCCATGACTATCTACATGCTGTGTAATTTTGTTCTTTATGATGGTTTCTACCATTTTCCCCAGTACTGACGTCAGGCTCACCGGTCTGTAATTTCCCGGATCACCCCTGGAACCCTTTTTAAAAATTGCCGTTACATTGGCGATCCTCCAATCTTCAGGTGTGCACTTTTTCTGAGAGGAATAAAAGGAGGGCTGGTTGACAGTAGATAGATAGTTATGAGCATTGGGAGGGTCTATAGCAGGGGTCTCAAACACGCGGCCCGCGAGACAACTTTGTGCGGCCCGCGACAGAGGAAAACAAAAAAAACACAAAACCCTGGCTTCTGCCGTTGCCGCCGTGGCAGTGGCAGAATCAATTGTCAAATTTAAAAAAAAAAGACTTCTGCTGCTCAAGCAGCAAAATCAGCTGTCCTGCGGCCCCTTCCCCTGTGCCCGGAGATCCGAGTCTGCTCTATCAGCGGCGTGCTTTTCAAGCCGCGAGGAGAGTATTCCCCTCTCGCGCGGTTTCAAGCCGTGCGAGAGGGGAATACTCTCCTCGCGGCTTGAAAAGCACGCCGCTGATAGAGCAGACTCGGATCTCCGGGCACAGGGGAAGGGGCCGCAGGACAGCTGATTTTGCTGCTTGAGCAGCAGAAGTCTTTGTTTTTTAAATTTGACAATTGATTCTGCCGCTGCCACGGCGGCAACGGCAGAAGCCAGGGTTTTGGGTTTGTTTTGTTTCCCTCCTTCGCTGGCCGGTAATGAGCTATGGAGGGGCTGACTGAAATGGGGTAATGGGGGTTAGGACTGGAAGTGGGCTATTGGCAGGGGGGGGGGTTATGACTGGTAATGGGCTATGGTGGGGGCTAGGACTGGAAATGGGCAGATAGGGGTTAGGACTGGAAGTGGGCTATTGGCAGGGGGGGGGTTATGACTGGTAATGGGCTATGGTGGGGGCTAGGACTGGAAATGGGCAGATGGGGGTTAGGACTGGAAGTGGGCTATTGGCGGGGGGGGGTTATGACTGGTAATGGGCCGGGGGGGGTTATGACTGGTTATGGGCTATGGTGGGGGCTAGGACTGGAAATGGGCAGATGGGGGTTAGGACTGGAAGTGGGCTATTGGCGGGGGGGGTTATGACTGGTAATGGGCTGGGGGGGGTTATAACTGGTAATGGGCTATGGTGGGGGCTAGGACTGAAAATGGGGTGATGGGGGTTAGGACTGGAGGTGGGCTGATTGGGGGGTTAGGACTGGTAATGGCCTATGAGGGGAGTAAGACTGAAAATGGGGTGATGGGGGATACGACTGCAAGTGGGCTATGGGGGGACTAGGACTGGTAATGGGCTATGGGGGGGGGTAAGACTGAAAATGGGGTGATGGGGGGGTAAGACTGGAAGTGCGCTATGGGGAGGTTAGGATTGGTAATGGGCTATGGGGGGTCTAGGACTGGTAATGGGCTGGGGTGGTTGCTAGGACTGGAAATAGGCTGAGTGGAAGGGGGGCTTGAACTGCAAATGGCTGATGGGGAGGGGGGCTTGGAATGGAAATGGGCTGTGAGGGGAGGGAGCTAGGATTGGAAATGGGCTGATGGGGGGCTAGGATTGGAAATGGGCTGATGGTGAGGCTAGGATAGGACTGGAAATGGACTGATGCAGGGACTAGAAAGGAGCAGATGCTGGGTGGGGCTGGAACTAGATGGGAGCTGATGTTGGGGGAGGATTATAATGGGATGGAGCTGGGAAAGTGAAATGGAGAGGGGAAAAATATTTTGTCTGGAAGAGAAGACAAATCTACAATTGGCCAGGTATTGGGAGAGTAAGTGGGGATTGAGGATGGAGGGGTAAAATTTGAGTGGATGAAATAGGAATGAGGAAAGAGCAAAAGGAGAAAGATTAGTATGTTAAAGCAGATGTAGAGAGAGAGAATGGAAAAAAACTAGAAGAGAGAAGAAAGGACAAATGGACAGCAGACGATGGAGATAGCAGAAGACACGAAGAAACCAGAAGTGGCTGGAGCAATTGCAACTGAAAAAAAATGCACAAAAGGTAGAAAAATATCTCTTTATTTTGAATTTATTAACTGGAATATGTCAGCTCTGGGAAATGTGCATCATTAATGTTTGCACTTTGTTTAGTACAAGAGGAAATTCAATTATAGTTTTATTTCTACAGTGTTGTTGTACATTCCAAGTTTGGCTTTTGGGGTTCCCAGTTTAATTATTGTCTTCCTATTTCTAAATCTTTTAGTCTTTCTTTATCCATACTCATTAAGAGGCATGTTTACTAAAAGTTAGTGTATGGTAACATTATGCAAATATTTATGCAAATGAGGCCCCTTATGCAAATGAGGCCCCACGTCTTATGCGGCCCCCGGGTTACTTTACAAGCCCTCATTTGGCCCTCAAAGCAATTTGAGTTTGAGACCCCTGGTCTATAGTGTTCAGAAGTGTTTTTAACATCTTGTGGAAGTCCTTAATGTCCTTTGTGGATCTTATTTACATACTTAAATGTATTACATGCCTAATAATTGAATACGCCAGGCAAGTTACAGTATTAAAATACAGTGCAGTCAGAATACAGTAATAAAAACATTAAACAATTAATAGAATCAAATGATAAAACTATAAAAAACATTAATACAAGAAAAATATAACATGTAAAACTTTACATCCCCAACTTGTCCTATTTATATTAATGATGATGATACTGTATAAATGTTTGTTTATTATCTTTAATTTTACTTGGTTGTGTATCATTTTTAGTGAGAAGTGTTCTTATAAAACCAGATGTCAAAGGGCTTGAAGATGAACCCGGACCTTTACCAGAGTCTCCTGTGTAAGTACCTCATCAAAAATTGTTCAATTTCTTATGCAGCAACTCAGTTGCTGTTACTGATTCAAATTTATTTTTAAAATACTAATGTTTGATTTCACTTCATTAACTACACTTTCAGAGGTCTAGATTTCTCTAATCCTTGGCATCACAGCTTTGTACATGCAAGAAATGAAGTTGCCTCAAACCTACACATTCTTCATCCATCACTGAAAGCAATACTGGATATTGGTTATGTAACGCTTCTTGACTTACTTATTGTGGACCTGTCAGGTTACAGGTAAACAGCTCTAAGCATTATAACTGTAAAATTATTTCAAGTGTTCTACTTCTTATACCAAAAAATTATTGTTAAAATGTTAATCACTTTCTTAAATACAGCATCTTTTTGTGAATTATACAGAGCTCGAGGTCCAGTTGAATGTGAATTGTTTAAGAATGATGTGTCCATGGAATGTTTCAGGACGGAAGAGAAGTTAATTAACACATGGTACCCAAAAGTTATCAATCTTTTCACCACCAAAGATTCTTTAAAGGGTATTAAGCCTGGAAAAATTGACTCTTTCTATAGCTGTGTGTCTACTCTTATGTCCAATCAGGTAAAATAAAATTGTACCAATATAAATCACTAGTTTAATTTTTATGTTTAGAAAAATATTTAGAAATATTTTTACAGACCTTTAACAGGAAAAGGTACTTTTATTTCACATTTTCTCTAGAATTGTATTTCCTAAAAGAAATAATCTCGTTGGCTAGATTTACTAAGAGGTGTTATGGTGTTAACATGCGCTAACACTCATTAATGTGCATTCTTTATTGCAGGTCGTATGTTGCCATATCCATTGGGACCTGTTTACTAATAATATATGTTAATAGCATCAGTGCATGCTAATGCAGTAGCATATTTTAATAAATCTGGCCCATTGTGAGATCTTTTACCATGATGATTGTTTTTGACTATGACAAAGACTTTCTCAAGTGATCACACAAGTTTAGCTGTTTTGGATCTTCCATCATTTTATTTCACAAATTATGACTTGTTCTATAATTAGGAAGTCTATTGAAAATACAGAAGGATGATATGCTTTTTCCACAGGGAAAATAAAGTTCCAGATAATTGATATATATAGCTTATTTCCCTGTAATTTACAGAACATATTACAAATATATGAATTACAGAAAATACTGTTGTGGTTAACATTATTGGCACCCTTGCGGTTCAACCTCTTAATGTCCAATTATCTCCTAAAAAAGTGGCCAGTGAAATGGCTTTGGATTATATATGCACACATATTTGACGCATAAAAGAATCAAATAAAACAAGACCAATTAAAAAAGGAAATAGTAGGAAAGAGTATAAAAACTGGGACATTGCCAGGACATGATTATTTATGACTCTCAAATTCCTATACTAATTAGTAAATGCTCCGCCAGATTTTTTTGTTGGACATTTAAATTAAGAGTGCCATTAAAGAGCATCCTCCAACTAGTCCTTTTAATCTTTAAGTGATCGGGCATCTAAAAACTGCCATACATTAGCCAGTTAACCAAAGCGTTTTGAACCATAATTTTCAGTTGTGCTTCAGGGCAAGGCAGTACTTATCTGAATCTTTATAACTCCCATCCCATCCTTTTTCATATTAGGAGAAGCTATTCTGTTGTTCTTCCTTTGGAGCTCAATGGCTTATGCTGAACAAATATGGCCATGGCGTCTTTTTATTTTCATAGAGCCCTGTCCATTCTTCCCACTTAACGAGATCGGCAGGTCATAATAGCAAATGCCAATCTATCTGTAAACTCAAACTCTTAGGCTGTACCATATCAAAATAAAATATCCAAAATTGCTCCCTCCTATTCAATATAGCATCCTGATCTCCTCACCATGGCTGATGGTATCTGCTGCAAACATAACGAGGGATATCAGTAATAGACCAAGAAAGACTAATAATGACAACATGATCGGCATGCCTGCAGGATACCACAAGACTAAACAAAATACTTCAAGAAGAGCTCCATCACTAATGGCATCCACACTATGGAACTCCCTCCCAACGAGCCTGAGGGCATTAGAAGACATCACAGACTTCCGCAAGGCCCTTAAAACACTTCTCTTTACAGAAACATATGAACAAACAGATAACATAAACGGCACTGCAACTACCCCCTCCAACTCAATACCCAATCATCTCAACTAGACTTAGGAGTTCAGTGTAATGTGTTGTGAAGCACCCTCATGCTAAATGTAACCCTCCATAATATTGTTAAGTACCCTCATGCTAATTGTAACCTACCAATTGTGCTGTCGAAATGTTGCTAAATACCCTCATGTTAACTGTTGTAAAGTACTCACATGTTAAATGTAATCCTCCAATGTGATGTAACCACTTTGATTGTAGGATAAGGTGGTATACAAATCTGTCTAAATAAATAAATAAAATACCAGGAAGAAGCACACCAATCTGCAGTATCCAATGAGCAAGAAAAGAGCAGGACTCGCAGCACACCATGGATAGGGGCAAATAGCTTTATTCGGGTATCCAGCAAGGTCAATCCCTATTTGTGAGTTTTGACATGAAGCCTTCAGGGCCTTGGGACGTCATATAAATTTAAAACAATACAACAATAAAACAATAAATATACACATAAATCATATAAAATCAAGACATACGTCCGAAGGGGATAAGTTTAAATGTAATAAATAAAGAACCTGTTCATAAAAGCATGCAAACAATAAAAAAGGCAATAATCAAAACAACTTATAAAACAAAAAAACATATCCTCTTATAAAAGAGCAGCCATAATAGGGATATTAAAATCATATATAAATATAAGTAAAACATTTTTTTTGTGCCATCAAGTCAGTGCTGACTCCTAGTGACCCAGCTGCCTCTGGGTTTTCTTGGCAAGTAGATTGCCAGGCCTTTTCTTCCGAGGCAATGGAGGGTAAAATGACTTGTTCAAAGTCACAAGGAGTGTCAGTGGGAATCAAACCCTTGATGTTCTGGGTACTAGGCAGTAGCTGTAATCACTAGGTTACTCCTCCACTCCAAATAAAACATTAGGAATCTAAATATGCATGAACAAGAATGGTTATATCATAAAGAGCAATAATATAATCCTGCGAAACATAAAACCATCATGTATGTATATCTCAAGTAGTACTAAAGGTCATAGGAGAAATGTGGACTCGCCTAAAAGGTTTGATACTCTAGCCCAGATAGCTTGCCAGAAAAACAGCTAAAAGGACGGGGAGAGCCAGTGGAGGGCGGGAGGGGGCAGGGTCTGAGCGGAGCGGGGGCAGGCCGAGCTGGCAGGATGTACAGGGCTGATTCAGGTCCTAGCCCTGTATGTCCTGCGGGGTCAGAGGGGACATGCTGATTATTCCACCTCGAAGGTAGAATAATCAGCACTGACTGGCGATTGGGGCCGGAGATCCCTCCCTCCCTCCCGGACTGGGTGCAGGAGGGTCCCTGCCACCCGATCCAGGCCCCGGCTAGTCAGCCGTGGGTCAGAGGGGGAAGAGGGAGGTCTGAGCCACGGGAGTCAGAGGTGCCTGCGGGGAGGATGTCCTCGCAGGCATGCAGGGGCACGCCGGGCTGTCCTTGGGCCTGATTCTGTATGCTGCGGGAACGTTTTGTTCCCGTGGTTCAGAATTGGGTCCTAAGGGGCCCATCTTGCTTGGGGCCATCCAGATGTGCCCCTTTCAGAATCGGGCTCAAAGGGTGCTAAAAAATTAAGAGACCAGTCGGCAAAAAACTTCATCACAGATCGCAAGCATACAACTTATAGTGATGTATAAAAAAAAAGGAACAGCAGACTAAGTGAAAACCTAGTCACCAAACATAATACCACCACAGACCAAAGTTTATCACCAAGAAAGAATGTAAATGCAATAAATGAGAGCCAACCAACCTTACAGTATTTATCCATCATTTTCTATATGGTTCTAAACCGTAGGATAGGGTTGCATCATAGGTCTGTTTTAAGACAGCCTTGATTACGTCGGGCCCGATTTTCACTTAGGCAGGCTATGTGCTTCGTTAGCACATAGCCTGCCCGCTGCCCCCCTTAACCCAAATTTTCACTTCCGTGCGACAAAAGGTGAAAATCGGGGTTGGCTGGAAATGCCGGCAGCCACCGAGGCTAAGCTGGTAGCAGCGATTTTCGATGCTACCCAGTTAGCCCCAGCACCTCAAAGATACCCTCGCCTATCTTTAAGGCGCCAAGGGCTAACCAGGTTGCATAAAAAATCGCTGCTACCTGCTTAGCCATTCGCTTAGCCCTTTCCTCTGCCCCCACTCCACCCCCGATATGCCCGATGCTAACTGGATAACATTGGGATACGAAAGGGGCTTACCCGTGGATAGACAAAGGCAATAACCATGTAGGTGCCTTTGTCTATCCGCAGTTAAGACATATCTCCAGGAACAAGCAGGAATGTAGTCATCACATATGGGTATCGTCGGTACCGACGGAGCCTGCGCGGGAACGCTCCCCAGCGTCCAGTTAGAAAGCTTTTGGGAGCATCCCACAGCGCCTGCATGCTGCCTTCCCGCCTTTCCCAACTGCCTCTCTCCAGTTCTTAGTTTTCCGCTGAGCCAGCAGGTCGTGTTCCTGTCACTGCAGAAAATTTTCCTTCTTTTTTGTGGTCGCGTCTGCCTTCCTCGACGCGTTACTGGTACCGCTAGTTTTTCTTTCTTTCTTTTCTTAAAAAAAAAAAAAAATTTTCTTAGTACTTTTTTCCATTTTTTTTCCAGGTGCACGCGCCTTTTTGGGCCTTAGGCCCAAGATTTTTTCCACAATGGAAAAACCCTCTTCGGGTTTTAAAAAGTGCACCAAGTGTGGCGGTACCATCTCCGTCACCGACACCCATGAGTGGTGTCTGAAATGTTTAGATCCTGACCATTCCATCTCGGAATGTATGGCCTGTGCCATGATGTCCAAGAGAGGTCGACAGAACCGAGCTGCCAAGCTCAATACCCTGATGCAGCTTCGGTGGCATCGACGTCTTCCAGGGCTTCGTCTTCCTCCCATGGATCTCAGGTAACTAAACATAAGTCTAGCCGGTCCTGAAAGGGTAGATCTCCTTCTAAGCATCGAGATGCCTCTGGCATTGCCCTTGAGGATTCTGCACTGGCAAAATTGCCCTGGCGGGAGGCTCCGGCTTCCAAAGCATTATGGGGGCTCCAGGATGTTTGAGGCCTCGACCTCGGCAGAACTTCTGGTGCCATGCTCTGGGATAGCGGCGATCTTTTCCGGTACCGATACCCAGGCATCGGCAGCGTCGATAGACCAGAGGTTCCTGGCTATTGAATGCAGTCTGGTGGCTCTCCTTGCGGCATCGACACCCTCAGAACTGCGTCAGACACTTAAACCAGTGCCGGCACCGACTCCGGCACCGGTACCGACAGCATCGACGACAACATCGGCGTCCGCATTGCCGGTATCCAGTCATGCGATGCCTTCGGGTACCATTACACCGGTACCGATTCCCCTCGGTACCGACTTCGGTTCATAGGAGCTTTGCTAAGGGCCTATCTCCCCCAGGCCCGTTGCCTTTGCATGGTGCAGCTAGCTTCTCAAGCAGTGCTAAAGTCTCATCTCACTGCCCGAGAAATGCTACAACTACTAGGCCACATGGCATCTACTGTGCATGTGGTTCCCTATGCTTGCCTCCATATGAGGGCAGTCCAGTGGACTTTATCCACTCAATGGACCCAGGCATCAGGATGCCTGTCAGACAAAATAGCAAACACAAGTTGCCTTGTTTTGTCCCTCCAGTGGTGGACGTCCACTCAAAACCTGTTGCTGGGGTCCTCTTTTCAACAACCCTTACCCCAGGCAACTCTCACAACAGATGCTTCTCCGATGGGTTGGGGAGCTGATCTACAAGACCTCTCCACCCAAGGCACCTGATTTCCACAGGAGACTCATCTACATATCAATCTCTTGGAGCTCAGGGCAATCTTCCTTGCTCTTCGAGTGTTCCACACCCTGCTCAGCTACAAGACAGTCCTCATTCATACAGACAATCAAGTAGCCATGTTCTACGTGAACAAGCAGGGGGGAACAGACTCTCTGTCGCTTTGCAACGAAGCTTTGCGACTATGGGCCCTCGCCAGAGAGCATCAAATTCATCTCCTGGCGGTGTATCTTCCAGGCATACAAAACTCTTGGGCAGACAGACTCAGTCGAGTTCTTCTTCCACACGCTTGGTCTCTACATGCAGACCAGGTAGGCATGATTTTTCAAATTTGGGGAATCCTGGACATAGACTTCTTTGCAAGTCCGTGGAATGTCAAACTTCCCCGGTTCTGTTCCAGAACCCCGGCTCAGGGGGCTCAGGCCAGGGATGCTTTCCTCCTTTACTGGGGTCAAGACTTCCTTTATGCCTTTCCACCCATTCCCCTGATTCCCCAAACCCTGTTCAAGCTTCAGAGAGACAGAGGCCATATGATTCTCATAGCTCCACATTGGCCACGGCAAGTGTGGTACCCTCTGCTTCTACATCTCTCTCAGGCTCCCTCCCTGGAGTTATGGTCTGCTCCAGATCTCCTATCTCAGGAGGAAGGAATGTTATGGCATCCCAATCCCCAGTCTCTGCATCTCAGGGCTTGGTTGCTGTAGGCCTAGATCTCCATGATCTTAACCTCCCTCAGCAAATAAAGGATATCCTTTATGCTTCCAGGAAGCCTTCCACAAGATGCTCTTATGCTTTTAAGCGGAAAAGGTTTACCGTATGGTGTTCGCAGAAGGGTCTTAACCCCATTGCCATACCTCTGGAATCATTACTGGAGTATCTCCTTCATTTATCCAATGCAAGACTTAAGACTAACTCAGTGAGGGTCCATTTGAGTGCTATTGCAGCTTCCTTCAAGCCCCTAAATGGACAACCTATCTCCTCCCATCCTCTTATAGCAAGATTTATGAGAGGCCTTTTTCTAACTAAGCCTCCCATTAGGCCACCACCGGTGGCATGGGACTTAAATCTGGTTCTTGGTCAACTCATGAAGCCACCTTTCGAACCCTTAGCTACTACCTCCTTGAAATTCCTTTCTTGGAAGGTTATCTTTCTCATTGCAATCACATCAGCACGTCACATCAGTGAGTTGCAAGCACTAGTAGCTGATCCACCTTATACAAGGTTCCATCATGACAAGGTAGTCCCTAGGACTCATCCACGCTTTATGCCAAAGGTGGTCTTGCCTTTTCATCTAAACCAAGCGGTCTACCTACCTGTGTTCTTTCTAAGGCCTCATGCATCAAATGCAGAAAGGAACCTTCATACTTTGGACTGTAAAAGAGCTTTAGCCTTTTACTTACAAAGAACACAGCAACATAGAAAGTCCTCTCAACTCTTTGTTGCTTTTGATCCTTCTCATTTGGGACTTCCAGTCTCCAAGAGAACTCTATCTAATTGGATTGCTCAGTGTATATCCTTTGCCTAGAGTAAGAATCTTCCTCTGGAGGGCCATGTCACAGCTCACAATGTGAGAGCCATGGCAACTTCAATGGCTCATCTGCACTCTGTGTCTATCGATGACATCTGTCGAGCAGCCACCTGGGCCTCAGTTCATACCTTCACAGCCCATTACTGCTTGGACAAGGACTCCCGCCAGGATGCCTTGTTTGGTCAGGCTGTTCTCAAACACCTGTTCCATACCTAATCAACTCCTACCCACCATCCTTGGTAGGATGCCAGAGATCCATGGGGGGAAGTGGAGCCCTTCTCAGGGACGCACAACTTCTGGGGTCTCTCCCTGGCATCTAAAGCTAGGGAGTCCCCATATGTGATGACTACATTCCTGCTTGTTCCTGGAGATAGCATAGTTAGTCAACTTTAACAGGTGATCTCCGGGAACAGCAGGAATTTAGTTCTCACAACCCACCCATCTCCCCTAGGAGTTGTATCTCTCTATCTCTTTCCCTCTCTCTCTCTTTGTCTCAGCTTTAAAACTCAACTGGAGAGAGGCAGTTGGGAAAGGCGGGAAGGCAGCACACAGGCGCTGTGGGATGCTCCCAAAAGCTTTCTAATTGGACACTGAGGAGCGTTCCCACGCAGGCTCCGTCTGTTTTGACAATACCCATATGTGAGGACTAAATTCCTGCTGTTCCCAGAGATCACCTGTTACAGGTAAGTAACTATGCTTTACACGGGTAACTAGGACAGCTAACCGTGTAAATGCCTTCGAAATGCTTATCAATCGGAAACTGCTATGGATCTGACAGATGAGAGAAATGAAACAAATCAACCGATTATATATGTATGTATGTATTTATTTATTTAACTGGTTTTGGTATACCGTTTTTCTACCAGTCAAAACAGTTTACATCGAGCAGTGTACAAACGAAACAAACAGGTGTGTGCAAGTTGCATCAAAACTTTTTTTTAAAATAATGAACAGAATGACCATAGAGATAAGACTTACTAATTAATAGTACAGATTGGGACATCACAGCTTGAAGTGGTGTTAGTTATGAATGGGGGTGCTGTCGCTTGGATAGCTGTGTAGGGAGGGCAGGAAGGGGGGATATACATCATACATAATCTTTTGATTTATATAACATCTAGCCTTTGAAGATTGTGTCATGTATATGCATATCTTTATACCAGAAACTAAAATATGTCAGGAGAGAATGTGTCATTCTCAATAGACCAATCAGGAGATGCGATGAGTCTCATTGAAAGAAAATCAACAGTGCCGAGAGGAGCCCTGAAATAAAGGGGGCTAAGAATTATGAACAGTGAGAGGATTGTATAAGGAAGCTAATAAAAAGAATTAATTATTAACCAAGAAAACACTGTATATTATAAAATTAAGGCGTGAAACTATGTGTACAGTCCATGCGGTCAGCGATGACAGTGGAACTCATCAGGAGACCCAAAAGAATTTCTCAGGAGAGAAACAATATGTTAAATAAGAGAAAGTAAAAACCTCTAAAAGTTATGTAATAATAAGCTTTATAAAACAAAATAAGACCATTGGAATAAAATGTGTTGCCTATGCAGCAGGCCAGTTTGAGCTCCACAAGTAGTTGCTTTGATTTACAAACATTGGAGAGTACTGCAGTTACATGATTGTTTCACTGAACATTTATAGTGGCCTTTCGAAGCAGAAAAATATAGCCAATTATGTTATTCTTTCCCAGACTTAGTATGTTGAATATGAAATCTCGGACATTCAAGGCCATTTTAGTTGTGTTAATTGTGAGTTATGTCAATCAATGCTTGAAGGTAGTTTATGGATTAATCAGATTTCACAGTTTATCTAATTGTATGCCCATGCAAAAAGTTAAATGTAGGTTGTACTTGGAGTATGGTTGCATGCCTCTGTGAACATTGATCTCAACTTAATACTAATATCCGCTCAGCTCTGATGGTTGAGCATTGTATACAGAAGCAACATACATTTATTTATTTAATAGAATCTCCAGGAACAAGCAGGAATGTAGTCTTCACATATGGGTATCGTCGGTACTGATGGAGCCCGCGCAGGAACGCTCCCCAGCTTCCAATAGGAACGCTTTTGGGAACATCCCACAGTGCCTACGTGCTGCCTTCCTGCCTTTCCCACTGTCCCTCTTCAGTTCTTCATTTTCCGCGGAGCCGACAGGTCGCATACCCTGTCACCACAGAAAATTCCTTCTTTTTCCTCTGTGCTAGGCACCATTTTGGGCACTAGGCCCATTTTCCTTTAAAATGGAAAAACCAGCTACTGGTTTTAAAAAATGTTCTAAGTGTGGCGGTACCATATCCGTCACCGACACCCATGACTGTAGTCTTAAATGTTTAGGCCCTGACCATTCTCCATCGGAGTGCCTCTCTTGTAGGAAGATGACTAAAAGGGGCCTGCAGAATACAGCTGCAAAACTCAGTACCCTTTTTGCCTCAGATGCAATGTCCATTGCATCGACGTCTTCCAGAGCCTCATCTTCCTCCCATGTATCTCAGGTAACCAAACATAAGTCTAGCTGGTCCTCAAAGGGTAGATCTCCTTCTAGGCATCGAGAGGCCATTGGCGTTGCCCTTGAGGAAACTTCACCGGCGAAACAGCCCCGGCGGGAGGCTTTGGCTTCCAAAGCACTAACGGGTCTCCAGGATGTTTTCGAGGCCTCCACCTTGGCAGAACTACTGGTGCCATGCTCTGGGGTTTCGGCCGCTTCTACCGGTACCAACACCCAAGCATCGGCAGCATCGATAGATCAGAGGTTTCTCGCTATCGAACGCAGTCTGGCAGCTCTTCTCATGGCTTCGGTACCGTTGAGACTGCTAAAGACGGTTCAACAGGCACCGGTACCGACGGCACTGGCCTCGGTGGGTATACCCCCCATGCCGAGTCTTGAGTATATCTCCGGCATTGACAGATCGGTACCGGGACACCTCGATACTGACTTTGATCGATACCAGTACCGTGCTCTGCACGAACATCGGGATCGGAGATATTTTGAATTTTCCGATTCCGATGATTCTGATGACACTGCTGATACCAGAGTACTTCTTCCGGAGGAACCATCTTCTACTCCTCAATGCAGGATGTCTCCTCCAGAGAACATATCTTTTCAGGATTTTATTCGTGATGTGTCTTGAGGCCTTGCAATCATGGTAACTCCTGAAAAGGAACCTAGGGCACAAGAATTAGAAATCCTTCAATACCCTAAGGCTCCCAAGGAAGCAGCTATTCTGCCTATTCACCAGATCCTACATGATCTTATGCTGAGGATGTGGGAAACACCTTTAACCACATCTCCTCACTCTCGGAGGCTCGATACAATGTATCGAGTTCCACCTTGTCCTGGCTTCCAAAACACTCAGTTACCACACCATTCAATGGTAGTGGAATCGGCTATGCGTAGGATGAAGAGTGCAAAGAGGCATGCTTCCAATCCTCCAGGCCGTGAATGCAGGACTCTCGATGCCTTTGTGCATCTCTGCTTCTATGCTCTCAGCCAGGATCAGCTCCTATATCCTATATATGGGAATGCTCCTCAAAGAGGTCACAGGAGACTTGGAGCTTATGAGCCCCCTTCTTCCTGATGATAAATGACAAGACTTTCTTACTCTTGTCAGGCATGCTCAGGATGTTTCCAAGTTTGTAAACTGTGCATCCTTTGACTGCTTTGAACGCATCAGCAGAACCTCTGCTATTGCCATTGGTGCACGTCAGATTGCCTGGCTTCAGGCATCCGACTTGGAACTTTGGGTACAAGATAAATTGGGAAGTATCCCTTGCACAGGAGAAAATCTCTTTGGCAGGAAAAGGCTAATGAAATAGATGCTGACAATATCACCCTGGATAGATTGTCAAAATCTACAGCCAACCCAGCCAAAAAGAAATCCTATTAAAAAACCCTTTTTCAGCAAAAAAAAAGGAAGTTTTATCTTTCTTATGCCCAGCAGGGGCACGGTCCGGTTCAGGTTGCTCAAAAGGGACAACAGCAACAAACTAGAGAACAAAAGAAGCCAAAAGGGCCGAGAGCTCAGCCAGCTCCACAGGCTCAGCCTCCTCAGGGACTTTGACTCTTACCTAGAGAACTTAGCCTTCCTGCTCCTGAACGGCCCAGAACCCTTAGCAATCCCTGGCAGGTTGTGTCATTTTGCCAACAAATGGCACCAAATAACAGCAGAAAATTGGACTCTGTCCATTGTACGAGAGGGGTACAAGCTTCATTTTCACAGCATGTCCCCTCCTACAATCGTAAGACCAGTTCTCAGACCCCTGTCAACAATCTCTTAGGTCAGGAGGTCACAACATTCCTTGCTCAAGGAGCAATAGAAGAAGTACCCATTCTACAACAGGGTACAGGGTTCTACTCCCCCTATTTTATTATCCCAAAGAAAACAGGAGGACACAGACCCATTTTAGACCTCAGAGAATTGAACAAATATCTGTTCTGAGAGAAATTCAGAATGATCTCTCTAGGAACTCTTCTGCCATACCTTCAAAGTCAGGATTGGCTTTGTCCTCTAGATCTAAGGGATGCATATACTCATATTCTCATCCACCCAGATCACAGGAAATTCCTGTGGTTCCTTTTCCAGGAAAAGCACTTCCAATACAAAGTTCTTCCCTTTGGTCTGGCTTTGGCACCAAGAGTATTCACGAAATGCGTTGCGGTAGTAGCTGCATTCCTGCGAACTCTAGGGATATTCGTCTTCCCTTACTTAGACGACTGGCTCATTCGAGCCCCCACGGCTCCAGAAGCCAGCTCTGCTCTGCTCTGTCTTGCACAATGCGAATCCTTCAGTATTTGGGATTGGTCATAAACCTCCCAAAATCCCATCTTACTCCTACTCAGTCCCTAGATTCATAAGAGCTTGTCTAGATACCAGTCAGGGCTTTCCTTCCACAGCCCTGCTGTCTGCGCATAGTGCAGCTAGCTTCCCAAGCAGCAGTGAAGACTTAACCGACTGCTCGAGAAATGCTCCAACTACTGGGACATATGGCATCCACTGTACATGTGGTTCTCTATGCTCACCTCCACATGCGAGCAGCCCAGTGGACCCTATCCACTCAGTGGGACACAGGCCACATGTCGCCTGTCGGACAAAATAACAAACTCGCGATGTCTTATTTCGTCCCTCCAATGGTGGCAATCACTGGAGAACCTTCTGGTGAGGTCTCCTTTCCAGCAACCCCTGTTCCAGGCCACTCTAACAACAGATGCATCACAGGTGGGATGGGGGTCCCACCTGCACAATCTCTCTACCCAGGGTACCTGGACTCCACAGGAGGCTTGTCTTCACATAAACCTCCTGGAACTTGGAGCAATCTTCCTTGCTCTTCGAGTATTCCAAGCCCAGCTCAGCTACAAGACAGTCCTAGTCCAGACGGACAATCAAGTAGCCATGTTCTATGTGAACAAGCAGGGCGGAACCGGCTCTCTGTCGTTATGCAATGAAGCTTTACGACTATGGGCCCTCGCCAGAGAGCATCAAATTCACCTCCTCGTGGTATATCTTCCAGGCATTCAAAACCTTTGGGCAGACAAACTCATCTGAGTACTGCTGCCACACGAATGGTCTCTCCACTCAGATCAGGTTGCCGAAATATTTCAAATCTGGGGAACCCCAGACATAGACCTCTTTGCAAGTCCACTGAATGCCAAACCTCCTCGGTTCTGTTCCAGAATTCCAGCTCGAGATTGTCAGGCAAGGGACGCCTTCCTCCTTCACTGGGGTCAAGACTTCCTCTATGCCTTCCCACCCATTCCCCTCATCCCCAAAACACTATTTAAGCTTCAGAGAGACAGAGGTCATATGATTCTCATAGCTCCACGTTGGCCACGGCAAACGTGGTATCCTCTGCTTCTATATTTCTCTCAAGCTGCACCTCGGGAGTTGGGGTGTGCTCCAGATCTTCTCTCCCAAGAGAACGGGACAATATGGCACCCAAATCCCCAGTCCCTGCATCTCGGGGCCTGGTTGCTGAAAGCCTAGACCTTCAGGATCTCAACCTTTCTCAACAGGTAAAAGATATCCTACAGGCTTCTAGAAAACCCACAAGATGATCATACGCCTTTAAGTGGAAACGGTTTACCATATGGTGTTCTCAAAAGGGACAACCCCCTTGCGATACCTCTGGAATCGGTACTGGAGTACCTCCTTCATTTATCAAATGCTGGTCACAGTAAGAGTCCATCTTAGTGCTATTGCAGCTTCCTACAAACCTCTAAATGGACAACCTATTTCCTCTCATCCACTTATGGGACCAAGGCTCCTCACCCAACATGTTTCTCACATCTGCTGGTCTCATCAATCCTTCAGCTGACAGTGCTAGAGCTCCCTGCCTGCCACACTGCTTACATCCAGGACTGTAGCCCAAGAGTATCTGATGCACCCCTACCCTACCCTACCCTACCCTACCCATAAGCCAGCATCTCCTTTCCCTTCCTTCCCAATCCTCTCCCAGGTGTCTAGCATCTCCCCTTCCCTACTCTCCCACCCCTAGCTCTTTAGCATCTCCCCTTCCCTACCCCAAGGTATTCAGCATTTCTCTCATTCCCTCCCCCCCCTTAATGTGTCCATCATCTTTCTCCCTCCATTCCCTCTGATTTCCAGCATATCCTCCCCTCTTCCCTTCTTCTGGCCACTGCTACTACCATTCCCACCTCCATACCTCTGTGGGCAGTAGCACAGTGCTGGTACAGTAAACTACAAGGAATCCCTTCAAAGCTGCTGCCAATGGTGGGCCTTTGAGCATGTGTGTACATGTTCGCCCTCAAGGTCTGCCACATCTCTCATACACATTTGAGAGGGCAGGATATGGCAGGCCTTGAGCATGCGCATGCAGATACTTCAAGGCCCACTACCGACAGTTGCTTTAAAGAGATGTCTTGCGACTGATGCAGCTGACCCCCCTCCAAAGCCTGCCACCCTAGGTGGATGTCTAGTTTTCACCTAGTGTTTGGACTGGCCCTGCTCGCATCTCCCTGCCTCTTAACGTCTTCGGCAGGTGGTGGTCAGACTACCCTCCTTCCATGCTGTTCACATCTCCAGTTGTTCCATTTCTTCTGCAGGTGAGGCAAAATTTCTTATAGCATCAGTCTTGCAGTAATGTTAAGCCAGCAGGAATGGAAACCTCTGCAACTCTGTTTTCACCCCCACGGTCTGTTATTTTACAGCAAGCACTGTTTGAATGGGTGCTGCCATATTCTGTCTCCTTACACATAGCTTTGTTTGCACAAGTACAAACAAAACTCTGACTGTCCATCCATATGCAAATGGACAAAAATGGACTGACTCACAACAACAACAAATGGTATCGCATGGTGCAAAACACATCTGAAAATCCTTAACAACCACCCTAGGCGTGTTTCGCATTAGGCAATACTGCCTATTATTGAGCCTATCCATCTTATCTGTCCACACTCCATCAGTGAAACACACCTCTGTGAAATGCTTAGGTTGTAATTTTCAACTTTTTAATGAGTGACTTAGGAAATCCTAAAGTTAAAAGAAGAAAAGTCCTTACTATCATTACAAAAAAGATCAATTTTAAAGCTCGCTTTGTCTACATACTCTCTTTTTTAAGTTATAATATTTAACAAGGTCCAGAAAAAATGTTTTATTATAGAACCCACAAGCATGGAGATTACTAATTAGCAGACCTGTTGATCACCTGTAAAATGAATGTGATTCTCTTCTCCCCTTGTAACATTTAGCTGAAGGAGCTATTGAGAAAAACTGTTGAAGCTTTTGTGAATCTCTTCAGCCCTGAAGATACTCAACGGTTGCCACTGTTTAAAATGGAATTGACTTTCGATGATGAGAAAATGGATTTTTACCCTAGTTTCCAAGATATGGAGGACGTTGTTCTCTTTGTAGTGAATCGGATAGCAGCATCTATGCAGGTTACAATTTGATTTTTAGTTCCATTTTTAAACATTTAATTGAAACTAGTTATGTGATAATTATTTGTTTTATACTTAAAAACTATTTTACTATCTATGGTATATCAACTGCAGTAGAATTTCTTGATATTTTGTGTAATGGAACCAATATTTCTCTTAGATATCGTGCATGCAAACTGTGTATGGTTATTCATTGCTGCAATCTAAGTTGCAACAAGGTATTACTACTACTACTTATTTATATAGCACAACAAGGCATATGCAGCGCTGTATAGAGACATGTAAGAGACAGACCCTGCTCCTAAGAGCTTACAGTCTAGTCAAGACAGACAACAGTTTCTTCTTCTATTTCCTTGCATGCGTCATTGTAGTACTTCTCCTTGTCTTGTCTTGCTGCATGTTGGAAATCTCTGAATTCTGCGATTGCCTCTCTTTCTCCTCTGGCTTTAGCTTCTCTGCATTTCTGGGCCGTTTTCAGAGTTTCTTCGGTCATCCATTTTGGCCGTTTTTGCTTTTTTTACCTTTTTTTTTGTAGAGACCTCAAACTTTCTTCCAACACAACCTTCTTGATATCATCCCATAACTCTTCTGGAGCTCTGTCATTTGTATCTAAAGCAGCAAATTAATTTTGCAGGCAGTCTTTAAATTCTGGTGGTATATTCTCAAGTTCATATTTTGCTACATTCATGAGTGGCTTGCTCTGTCTCCAGGAACAAGCAGGAATGAGTCTTCACATATGGGTACGTCGGTACTGACGGAGTCTGCGTGGGAACGCTCCCCAGCATCCAATCAGAATGCTTTTGGAAGCATCCCAACACGCCTGCGTGCTGCCTTCCCGCCTTTCCCAACTGCCTCTCTTCAGTTTTCGTTTTTCCGCGGAGCCGGCAGGACGTCGTCCTGTCACCGCAGAAAATTCTTCTTTTATTTTTGTTTTTTCTTGTGGTCACGTCTACCTTCCCTCGACGCACCGGTACTGCCGGTGTTTTCTTTTTTCTTTTCTCTTCAAGTATTTCCTTTTGTGCGAAATTTTTTCCTGTTTAGTGCCTGACAGGTTTCGGCCTGCTAGGCCTCTCCACTTTCCCTCATGGAAATGCTAGCCACTAGAACCTGTTTCAACTGTGGCACTACCAAATTAGTTTTAGACACCCATAATTGGTGCCTTCCATGTTTGGGACCTGAACACCATCCGCTGGAGTGTCTCCTTCTGCACTACTATTCCTGTAAGATGTTTTCAGCATCGAGCTCAACTCGATACGCTGTTACCCTCAGACCTGAGGGTACCAGCTACATCTTCTTTTTTGCAGGATCAGGTAACCAAACAAAAGTCTGTAAAGACTAGCCAGTCCTCGGGTGGTAGATCTCATGTACATCATAGAGATGCCTTTCGGCTTGCCCCCGAGGACATATTGGCAAAAACCCAGCAGGAGGCTTCTGCCTCAAAAGCATTAACGGGGTTTCAGGTTGTTCCTGGGGTTTTTACCTCGGTGAACATACCTGAGCCATGCCCGGTGGTGGTATCCGCTTTGAGCGGTGCCGGTACCCCGGCATCGGCAATGGTGCTGGATGAAATATTCCACACCGATGATCGCAGTCAAGCGCTCTCGGTATCTTCGTTGCCGCTAGAACCGCTACTGACCGATCTTCCCACATCGGCCTCGGTACCGATGCTGGTATCTGCGTCGGTGCCCTCCAGATCTGCATCGATAGACTCTCTTCTTTCGATGCCGAGTCTAGAATCGATCTCTAGTCTGGATGACTGGGTACTGACGCGTCTCGGTACCGACTTCAGATGGTACCGAAGACATTATACCGATGATCAAGGTCTGCCACACTCGGTTACCTCGGTACCGATAGTGCCGTCACAGACTGATCTTCACATATCGGTGTCACCGTCGGTACCGGTCCCGATACTGGTATCAACATCATTATCGGTGTCGGTACCTCCCATGCTCCTTTCAGCCGGCTCGCTTCCTTCCATGCCGAGTTTGGAATCGATCCCTAGCATGGACGATTTGCTACCGACGAGTTGCGGTACCGGTTTTCAGTGGTACCGTCAACTATCTCTCGAAGATAATCCGATCCTCCACCCCTCCAGCTCTTCTATTCTACAGAATCTGAATGAACCGGTGGATGCTAGAGCTAGTTCCTCAACAGATCTAGTTCTTCCTCCTCTTCCTCGAGGACTCCCCTCTGGGGAGATTTCTTTTCAAGCTTTCCTGCTTGATATGGCCAAGTTACTTGCCATTTCTCTACCTGGTCAGGACCCTGCACCAGGGGATCCACAACCTATACAGATCCCCTGCAATCCAAAGGAAGTCATTATGTTTCCTTTGCATCAAACCTTGCAGGGATCCCTTATTTAGGACGTGGGAAACTCCTTTAATGGTGTCCCCACCTTCTAGGGCAGCGATGGCGAACCTATGGCACGCGTGCCAGCTGTGGCACGCGAAGGCCTTGCAGCTGGCACGCGGGAAGGTCCGCATTTAAAAGGTCCCAAATTTAAAAAAAAAAAAAACCAAACAAACCGGCTGCTTCTGCCGCGGCAGCCTCAAGAGCTCTGCCGCGGCAGCCTCAAGAGCTCTGCCGCGGCAGCCTCAAGAGCTCTGCCGCGGGCCCCCCCCCCTGCCCGGCAGAGCCTCCCTGCATCATCTACCTTCAAGTCGCAAAACGCGGGCTTCTTTCAGAGCCGCGAGAGTTTCCTTTCTCGCGGCTCTCCCGCGAGAAAGGAAACTCTCGCGGCTCTGAAAGAAGCCCGCGTTTTGCGACTTGAAGGTAGATGATGCAGGGAGGCTCTGCCGGGCAGGGGGGGGCCCCGCGGCAGAGCTCTTGAGGCTGCCGCGGCAGAGCTCTTGAGGCTGCCGCGGCAGAAGCAGCCGCTTTGTTTGGGGTTTTTTTTTTTAATTTGGGATGATAGGGGGGAAGGGGTTTTAGGACTGGTAATGGGCTATGGTGGGGAGGCTAAGACTGGAAATGGGCTGATGGGGGGGGGGTAGGACTGGTAATTGGCCATGGGGGGGGCTAAGACTGGAAAGGGGCTGATGATGGGGGGTTAGGACTGGTAATTGGCCATGGGGGGGGGGCTAAGACTGGAAAGGGGCTGATGGGGGGGTTAGGACTGTGAAAATGCCCCGGGGGGGGGGGTAAGACTGGAAATTGGCCGGGGGGGGGGGGTAGGACTGGTAATTGGCCAGGGGGGGTTAGGACTGGTAATTGGCAAAGGGGGGGGGCAAAGACTGGAAAGGGGCTGATGGGGGGGGTTAGGACTGGTAATTGGCCAGGGGGGGGGGGTAGGACTGGTAATTGGCCAGGGGGGGGGGTAGGACTGGTAATTGGCCAGGGGGGGGAGTAAGGAATGGTAAGTGGACAAGGGGGGGGGCAAACAATGGAAAGGGGGTGATGGGGGGGGTTAGGACTGGTAATTGGCCAGGGGGGGGGGTAGGACTGGTAATTGGCCAGGGGGGGGGGTAGGACTGGTAATTGGCCGGGGGGGGGTAGGACTGGTAATTGGCCAGGGGGGGGGTTAGGACTGGTAATTGGCCGGGGTTAGGACTGGTAATTGGCCATGGGGGGGGCTAAGACTGGAAATGGGCTGATGGGGGGGGGGGTTAGGACTAGTAATGGGCCATGGGGGGTGCTAAGGCTGGAAGTGGGCTGGTGATGGTGATGGTGATTTGGGGGGGGGGTAGGACTAGTAATGGGCTATGGGGGGGGGCTAAGACTGGAAATGGGCTGATGGGGGGGTTAGGACTGGTAATGGGCTGATGGGGGGGGTTAGGACTGGTAATGGGCTATGGGGGGGCTAAGACTGGAAATGGGCTGAGTGGAAGGAGGGCTTGAACTGCAAATAGCTGATGGGATTGGGGCTTGGAATGGAAATGGGTTGTGCGGGGGAGGGAGCTAGGACTGGAAATGGGTGTGGGGGGGCTAGGACAGGAAATGGGCTGATGGAGGGGCTAGAATAGGACTGGAAATTGGCTGTTGGGGGGGTGCTAAGATTGGAAATGGGCTGTGGAGGGGAATAGGATTGAAATGGACTCATGAAGGGGCTAGAACTGGAAGTAGGCTCATGGGGGGCTTGGATTGGAAATGGGCTGAGTGGAGGGGAGCTAGGATTTGACATGGGCTGATGGTGGGGCTAGGAAAGGACTAGAAATGGGCTCATGGGGGGCTGGGTTTGGAAATGAGCTGATGGAGGGACTCGGATGGGACTGCAAATAGATGGGGGAGCTAGGACTGGAAATGGGCTTATGGGGGGTTAGGACTGGAAGTGGGTTGATGAGGGGGGGCTAGGACTGGTATTGGGTTGGGAGGTTGCTAGGACTGGAAATGGGTTGGGGGGCTGCTAGGACTGGAAATGGGCTGATGCAGGGACTAGAAGGGAATGGATGCTGGGTGAGGCTGGAACTAGAAGGGAGCTGGTGTTGGGGGAGGATTAGAATGGGATGGGGCTGGGAGAGTAAAATGGAGAGGGGAAAAATATTTTGTGTGGGAGGGATAAAAAATCTACAATTGGCCGGGTATTGGGAGAATAAGTGGGGATTGAGGATGGAGGGGTAAATTTTGAGTAGATGAAATAGGAATGAGGAAAGAGCAAAAGGAGAAAGATTAGTATGTTAAAGCAGATGTAGAGAGAGAATGGAAAAAAAAAAACCAAGAAGACAGAAGAAAGGACAAATGGACAGCAGATGGAGAGTTAGGAGAAGACACGAAGAAACCAGAAGAAAGTGGCTGGAGCAATTGCAACTGAAAAAAAATGCACAAAAGGTAGAAAAATATCTCTTTATTTTGAATTTATTAACTGGAATATGTCAGCTCTGGGAAATGTGCATCATTAATTTTTGCGCTTTGTTTAGTACAAGAGGAAATTAATTTATAGTTTTATTTCTACAGTGTTGTTGTATATTCCAAGTTTGGCTTTTGGGGTTCCCAGTTTAATTATTGTCTTCCTGTTTTTAAATTGTGATTCCTTGTTTGGTGATGGTCTGTTCTGCATGTGTAACTGAGCTGAGGTATTCTGTTTATATAATTCCTATTTGACATTGCCACTTGTTCTTTCCCCAGTAGGTCATGTATTGTTGTTCTCTGAAATGTATTGGTTTAATATTTGCAGTGTTGCCTTTTGATAGTTAGGGTATGGTGCTTTGTGAGTCCTGGTAGTACTGTTAGGATACGGCGGGTTTGCTATGGGTTCTAAATGGGCAGCGTTTGTAGTAGTTCCTAATGTGCCTGGCGGTTGGTACTGGATTATAGTAATGTAGAAACCTTTTAGTCTTTCTTTATCCATATACTCATTAAGAGGCATGTTTACTAAAAGTTAGTGTATGGTAACATTATGCAAATATTTATGCAAATGAGGCACCTTATGCAAATGAGGCTTTAATGGACGTGCTGGCACTTTGAGGAAATTCTTTGGTTTTGTGCGGCAGTTTGGGCACTCGGGCTCAAAAAGGTTAGCCATCACTGTTCTAGGGCAACGGATCTTCTATACAAGGTGCCCCCTTCTCCAGGTTTTCAAAAGCCTCAGCTCCCTCATCATTCTCTTGTTGTAGAATCAGCAATGAGGCGTGTTAAGAGTACTAAGAAGCACTCTTCTTATCCGCCAGGTCGTGAGGCTAAAACCTTAGATGCCTTTGGATGTCAAACTTTTCAGGCATCCATGTTTTCAGCAAGAATCCTGTCATATATTTTCTATATGGGATTATCTCTTGAGGAAGTCACAAAAGATCTACTACTTTTGACCCCTTTCCTCCAAGAGCCTAAAAGAGCAGATTTTTCTATGCTAGTCAATCATGCTCAAAATATTTCTAAGTTCCTTACTCGTGCTTCCCTGGACTCTTTCGAGTCTGTTAGCAGAACTTCTGCTATAGCCATAGGGACACGACGTAGAGCCTGGCTCCAAGCTTCAGACTTGGACAAATGCTTACAAGATAGACTGGGAAATGCTCCCTGCACTGGAGAGAATCTCTTTAATAAAGAGACTTTACTCCAGGCTGCTCAGTTAACCACTGACACTATTGCTTTCAGAGGCTTATCTATGCCTTCCTCTATCCCAGCTTGTAGAAAATCTACCAGTAAGCTTTGTTCCCTTAATGGGAGAAGGTTTTATCCATCTTCTACCCATCATACAGATGCTCTGCTCAGGAAACCACAACCTCAACGGGTTCAGCAGACCCAGCAGCCGCAGGGTTGCTGATACTCTTCCCTGAATCCTTTTTTTCCTGTTTGAGGATTAGATCCTGTAGTTAGCTTCCTACCACTGCAAGCATCTACATTGGTTCCATCCTAAACTTTACATATGTCTCTCTTAGAGACATCCTGACTATTAGCTCAAAGAGCTTCTTAAAATGATTATGCTTTACAGGTAGTATAGTTACTCCTTGTCCTCTACCTACACAGAGGAGTAACAGTTGTCAATAAGGTTGCCATGCCTTTGCCTTTGACTTTTTCTCCTGTATCAGCATCTCTCATATTACTTCAAAGATTTACTCCACCGTAAGTCTTCTTTTCAACTCTGCCACTCTTACTAAGACATTTGCTCTGTAAGAGTCATTCCACTTACTGGGGATTTTTCCTTAAGCCCCTAAGTTTTCTTTCAGAGTTGTCTCCCCCTTGCATTCTTCGTTTTCCTGGCAGCTGCTCAGACAATAGCACTCCTACTTATGTCTGTACTTCTTTCCCAATCTTGGGACCTAAGATTTCTACTGCTGCCCTATCAATAGTTAGAACTGCAGGGGCTCTTACTGGTTAAACTACTGACTTGCTGACCAAGCTACCAGGGCTTGTTCTCCAATTTCAATGGTTTCTGGCCTTACCACTAGTCCCAGATGGTTTAAAAACCTTTTCTGGCTATTGTTGCAGACACATCACCTTACCTTCTATCCTCAGCCTTCCCCATTCCTTGGGCTTGGCGGAGTAGTTGATGATACCTACTGACTCTTAAACACCAGTTTTTCTTCTAATTAACCTGCAACATGCTCTCTGCATCTCTACGGAGCAGCTCTACACTATGGGGCCTTGTTAGAGAGCGCATAATGTCAGATGGTTAGGAAGGGCTTTACCAAGTCATGCCTACTGGGTTCTCCCTGCCCTTACCATTTCCATTAAAGGTTTCTTAAATAAAGGACACAGACCTTTAATTAAGGGAAGACCTAAAGAATTATTCAATTCCCTGGATTGCTTCACATCTCCAGGGGACCCCTTCACCAGGGATGGGTTTTTTTCTTTCAGTATAGACAATCCTTGTCTTGTCTTTTCCTTCCATCCTCAACTCTTCATGGCGTAATCCATGTTGAGCACAAGAATGCACCATACCCTTTTTACCCCCATTAGGGGTAAATATGGTATTTCTACTGCATCTTTTTCTCCAGCTACCTGCTGGAGTTATGGAAGGTTTCGGGCTTACTGTCTACAGATTTTAAACATCCTCTGCATTTTCCAGGTAGGTCTCCATTCCTGGTTATTCAGAGGCTAGAGTTCTTAGAAGACTCTAGACTTCTCTTGCCAGTGAGAAAACTCCCTGGGCTTCTTACCCATAATCAGGAACCAGAGATTCTCTAAATATCTTCTCAAGCAGGTACCTCCCTTCTTGTTAGATAAATCTTTCCTTCTCCACATACCCTATGTCCGGACATGGGTATGTATACAGATATATACATATATATCTACATATATATATCTATATCTACATATATATATCTATATCTACATATCTATATCTATATCTATATCTACATATCTATATATATATATATACACACACATATACATATATACTGTCACACACCGAAGTCCCCAGAGGCCGAAAGGCTTGGGTATTTCAGTGGGGCAGTATTCTAATGCCTGTAGAATGTTCTTGGAAGGCTTTTGAAAGGCCTTCTGGGACCTGTAGTTTCTTAAAAACCAGCCAAAGAAGTGTAGTTGCAGACCAAGTGTAAGATTATTTACAGGCTTTATTCCCCGTCCGGGTTAGGATTCATAACAGTGGAAAACAAAAGGCATACAGACCATTCGTCTGGTAACACAATTAAAGAAGTATTCAAACAAAACTTGGCTTTCTTCAGCATTGGCAACAAAACAGAGGAGAAAAAGAAAACAGTCCTTTTACCTTGCAAAACACTTTGCTTCCTGTTTTCTTTTGGAAACAATTCTTACTGCTCTCTACCGCAGAGCGGATATGCAGTCAGCCACAGTGTATTCACAATTCATATCACTCCCTTCTAGAGATTCTTCATATGGCTCAAACTACACTTCTTCACAATTAGAATAAACTTCTCCTGGAATCAAACACCCGTTGCACTTGCAACATTCTTGCCGGTGAGTCAGAGCATTCCCCTCCTCCACTAAACTAGAGGCCAGTGGGTGATTACCATATTCAATGTAATCAGGCTCCTGAGAGCTACACAGCTCTTGGTAAGTGCAAGGTCTTTCTGGGTATTTTAAACCTCTCCTACTATGGTTAATATGCCTACCTTCTGGCACTTCCACTTCCTGGTCTCTCGTCTGAGCAAAGCTCTGTTTGTAAAAACACTTTTCCTGGTTTTCCTCTCCTGGCTTCCTTCCATATACACAACTTCCATCAGGGTAAAAACTGTCCCTGGCTGAATACCTGGAGCTGGGTAATTTATACCTCCTGGACTTGGACCCCGGATTGCCACCTCTGCTTACTCCACAGCAAGGTTCCTGGGGGAATTGGATGGCCGTGCACTGCTCCTCACAAGAGGCTCCCTTTCTCCGTCCTTCCAGCACTACTGGTTCTGCTTTCACTCCATGCAGCTCTCCCAGCATCTTCCTCTCGAGCCCTTCTCCTCTGTGGAGTCCTTCCCTTCCGTCGCTCTCTCTACCCTCAGGTAAGTGACTTTTAAATTCCTTTGTCCTGGTGTTAATTTGGGCTCCACCCCTACCAGCTGCCTCCCCTTTCCTAATGGGTTTTGAGCTAAGATTGGGTTTGGGCGTTCCCTTACACCTTGTGACTCTGTTTGTATCCGTTGCTTATAGCAACCTTTTCCCACGTGTGAGCCTAAGCTGTCAGTTTCAGCTATGTTCTGCTCAAAGTTCCCTAGTTCCACGGGTTCTGACAGCGCTACCTCATGATATATATATATATATATATATATATATATATATATATATATATATATATATATTCCCCTACGGACCCGACAGATACTCTCTATCCTTTTCCATGCTGTTCCAGCATACTTATGGTTCTCCATAATCAACCACTTCTGTGGTAGTTGAGTTTTTGTACCATGACCTTCAGTTTAGGTACACCTGAAGCCCTCCATATATTTTCCTCTTCAATTAGGAGGAACTTTCTGAATCTTCAGAAAATGAGAGGCTACAATGCCTCATTACTCCTATCCTTCTTTGCTATCGGATATAGGGATCTTTGAAACTCCCTTCTCCTATAGGAACTATGTCTCTTTAAAGTCAAAAGAGCTTCAGTTTATCTCCAGGAACAAGCAGGAATGAGTCTTCACATATGGGTACGTCGGTACTGACGGAGCCTGCGCGGGAACGCTCCCCAGCGTCCAATCAGAAAGCTTTTGGGAGCATCCCTCAGCACCTGCGTGCTGCCTTCCCGCCTTTCCAACTGTCTCTCCTCAGTTTTCGTTTTTCCGCGGAGCTGGCAGGACGTCCTCCTGTCACCGCAGAAAATATTTTTCTTTAATTCTTGTTTTCTTGTGGTCGCGGCTGTCTCCCCGACTCCACCGGTATCGCCGGTGTTTTTTCTTTGCTTTTTCTTTAATCCAGGGAATTTTTTTCCCTCAGTTTCAGTTTTAAACTTTTGGGCCTTAAAGGCCTCTCCATTATGGAGCTGCCACCTTCTTTTCCTAATTAGTGCCTTAACTGTGGCAGTGCAGTATTGTTTTTAGACTCCAAGTCCTGGTGTCTAACCTGTTTGGGTCCTGACCATTTTCCTCCGGAGCCATTAGGCTACAATATTATGAGAAGAAATTGTCCATTTCGAGTTTCCCTCGATACCGAGTTCCCTTCCAGTGGCAGGGCACCGACCATTTCTTCTTCTCTACAGGATCAGGTAACCCACAAACAGTCTGTTAAGACTAGCCAATCCTTGAGTGGTAGGTCTCATGCACAGCATGATGATGGCTCCGGCCTTGCCCTCAAGAGTCTATTGGCTTCAAAACCCCGGCGGGAGTCTTCGGTCTCCAAAGCCTTTCAGGGGTTTCAGGTTGTTCCTGGGGCTCACCCCTCACAGAACATACCTGAGCCATACTTGGTGGTGGCATCCGCTTCGAGCGGTACCGATACCCCGGCATCGGCACTGGTGTTGAGCGATCCACTCCTCACCAGGGATCGTCATCTGGTTTTCTCGGTACCTTCGGGACCGGACGATACATCCCAGATTGACTTTCCAGTATCGGCATCACCGCCGATACTACCACCAACGTCGGTACCTTCTAGACATGCATCGATAGACTCGCTTCCTTCGATGCCGAGTCTGGAATCGATTTCCATTCTAGAAGACTGGGTACCGACACGTCTCGGATCCGACGCTTACCGGTTCTGAATGCTCGGTACCGAGGGTAATTACCAAAGGCCTTCGGTTTCCTTGGTACCACTTGAGCAGCCTCCGATGACTGCTTCGATGTCAGTATCGTCTTCGATTCCGGCACAGCTACAGGTATCGGTATCAGTGCCGGTACCTGCAGTAACATCGGGGTCAGCTCCTTCCATGCTTCTTTCACCAGGGTCGCTCCTTTCTATACCTAGTTTGGAGTCGATACCTGGCATGGACGATGCAGTACTGACTGTCTCACGTCATGACCTCCAGTACCAGCATACATCCCTTAGGGATCCTTTTCTGCACCGGGCAGGATCTTCTATACCTACATTCTCAAGTAGCTACTCCGGTGCCCAGGCTAGTTCTTCAGATCTAGCCTGTCCAGGGACGGTTCCTGTTGGAGATCCTTCTTTTCAGAATTTTCTCCTGGATATAGCAACATTCCTTGCTATTCCTACCCCTGGCTATGATCCTGCACAAGGCTCTCTTTTTTCTGGAGAAAAGGAAAATATAATGCTTCCTTTACATCATTTCTTGCAGGATCTTCTTCTAAGAATGTGGGAAGCACCTTTAAGAGTTTCCTCACCTTTTAGAGCAACTGATCTTCTGTATCAGGTGCCCCTCTCTCCAGGGTTTCAAAAGACTCAACTTCCCCATCATTCCATTGTGGTAGAATCAGCAATGAGGAAGGCTAAAAGTAAGAAGAAGCACTCTTCTTACCCACCAGGTCGTGAGTCTAGAACACTGGATGCCTTTGGACGTCAAACCTTTCAAACATCTATGCTGTCAACAAGGATTCTCTCATATATTTTTTATATGAGTCTATCCCTTCAGGAGATCACAAAGAAATTATCTCTCTTAACTCCTTTTCTATCAGAGCCCAAGACTGCAGACTATTCCTTACTACTTAGTCATAGTCAAAATATCTCTTGGTTTCTTACTCGTGCTTCCCTAGACTCCTTTGAGTCTGTTAGCAGAACCTCTGCTATAGCCATAGGAGCACGACGTAGAGCTTGGCTCCAAGCTTCAGACTTGAACAAATGGGCACAACAAAGACTGGGTAATACTCCTTGCACTGGAGAAAATCTCTTCAATAAGGAGTTTTTACATCAGGTTGCTCAGTGCTCCACTGACTTCCCTGTTTCTGAAGGCTATCCTAAGCCTTCTCCTTCCCCAGTAGGTAGGAAATGCCCTACCAAACCTTCTTTCCCTAGGAGGAAGAGGTTTTACTCTTCTCCTGCCCATCATACAGATGTTCCCAAGCAGGGGAAACCTCGCCCTGGTCTGAAGAATCCAAATCCTAGCCAGGCTGAATAAACCCAGCAACCATAGGGTTCTGATTAATCTCTTTATAGCCTACAGTTAACTTCTTTTCAGCAGAAGTTTTTCACTGTTTTCATCCATTTGTTCTTTGGTATGCTGAGCTGTCAGGATATTCATGTCCCTGGGTCACAGGTTTTTCCTCTTCTTCCTGATAAGAAGAGAGATTTAACAACTATCACATGATAGTTTCTCTGTACCAAAATGAATTTTTTCCTTCCAATGACTTACCATATGGTAAGTCATTCGTCAGCTCTTGTATCTCTACCCTCTTCTCCAGGTTCCCCTGTAGGAGTGGTACCATACCACTGAAAGACTTCCTTAGCCTTTCTTGTCTGTCTTTTTGTCTGGGCAGCTCATCAGACAGGAACAGGATTTTCTCTCCTTGTTCAGTCTGTTCTCTCTGTTTGACACAGAAAGATCTCTTTGCTGTCCTATTCAGTAGCTGCCCATGCAGGAGTTCCAGTGATTTGACTACTGGTACTTTTCCACAAGTTCCAGTCTTGTCTTCCACTACTTTCTGTCTGGCCTTAGTAGTGATTCCAAGACAGTACTTACATCTTTCTTGGATAATCCTTATCACTACAGGCTATCACACTATCTTCTATTCTTGCCATCTCCAATCCTTTGGGTTTGGCAGCATAGCTGACGTGGCTGCTGGTTTTTTCCAACACCAGTTCTATCTCCCAATTTTCCTGCATAATGCTCTCTGCAATCCTACAGAGAAGCTTTCCACTATGGGCCCTTGCTAGAGAGCATGGGGTTTTTTCTCTAATGACTATCCTCCATGGTTGAAAAAGGCTTCCTCAGTCATGCCCCATGACTGTGAGGGTTCTTCACACCCTACTATCTCCTTTTAAAACAAAGGACATAAGCCTTCTCTACGTGAAAGTCTAAAGAGTTCTCCAATTCCTAAAGGGAATATGCTCTTTTTTACTTGTAGCTTGTCCTCATGGTATCCTAATCCTTCATGGACAGCACATATTAAACTAAAATGCGCATGATACCCTTTTTTGTCCCTCAAGTGGGTCAACCGGGTATCTCATCCTATGCGTTTCTGTCCATTTACCATGCTAGAGTTCTGCAGAACTCAGGACTTGCTATTTACAGACTGATATTATCCTCTGTTCTTTCACGTAACTATCTGGGTTATTTCACTGGATAGCATTCCTGCACCATTATAACCTTGAGGAATAGATTTTCTATATATCTTCTCAAGTAGGTTCCACCTTCTTGTTCTTAGATGAATCTTTCCTCTTTACATCTTCCATGTGAACGTCCTAATGTGCATAGCTCTGTCTGCTTAATTGCAGGCATCTATCTTTAAACCTATATATTCATATATATACATCTCTATAGAGATATCTGTCTGTCAGCTAAGTGTGCATATGTTATGCCCTTCTAGATCTCACTATATATATACACACATACCTATCTATCTACCTATATACGTATATATGTGTATCTGTTGAGATACTTTTTTATAGGTAGATATGTATTACATACTTATCTCCCTAACTGTCTATGCTCATAAAGGGTTTTCCCTTCCTATATGTTCTAGACAGTGGATTTTGCCCATGTTCATGCTGTTGCACAGTATTTTTGGGATATTATGCACACAACCACTGCTGTGGTACTGACAGCTCTTACCATAACCCTAGGTTAAGTATCCCTGAAGCTCCATGCTCCAATATCTTCCTACCTCTCACCAGTTAGGAAAGACATGGTGGATCTTCAGTAGATCTGAGGTTTCAACTCCTCAGACACCTGTCCTTTTTTGGGAATACGGGATTTTTTCCATATCCTTTCTTCCCTCAAGGACTAGGCCAGTTTTGTCCAAATCGGTCAGTCTTCCTCTTTTGCTCCTCACTGTGAATAATTCTGTAGCCAAAAGAGTTTTTCAGCTTTTTCCATAAAGCTTCCCACTAAAGACCTACCGTTTTTGTACTACCCCAGTTAAATCCTGGGGTCACCTGTCACTTCCAGATTTGACCTTCACCTTCACTTCAGTAAGGTCACCTTGAAGATTCCTCTACTGGATCCCCAGTAGACTCCATCAGCCTCTCTACTTCCTGCAATCCAGTAGGTGAGGTTTATATTGCAATTGTTTATTTCAATATATTTCATGATAATTCTCCAGGACCAAGCAGGAAGTCAGTCCTCACATATGGGTGACGTCGGCGCCGACGGAGCCCTCGCGGAGCAATTTTCCCCAGCTTTCAAAGAAAGCCTTTGGGAATTGCAGCGCGCATGCGCGGTCTCCTTCCTGCCCAAGGGTGCCATCTTAGCCAGTCTTCTTTTTTCCGCGGAGCCCTACAGACGTACCCGTCGTGTCCCCGCTGAAAAAGTTGATTTTAGTGATTTATTTCTCTTTTTTCCTTCGGTTCGACGCCGGTCTTTTTCCTGCCCGGACTCGCGACGCCGTTGCAAGTCCTTCTCTTATTTTCGGTTTTTCTGATTTTGGTCAGTTTCGTTTTTTCGGTTTTTCGCTGGCAGCCCGGTCCTTTGACCTTGCAGGGGCCCTTTTTCCCCCGATGGCTGCCAGTGGTTTCAAGCGGTGTGTTCAGTGTGACAGAAATATGTCACTCACTGACACACACGATAATTGCCTCCGTTGCCTGGGCCCGGATCACGAAGAACTGATCTGTGGGGCCTGTGGCAAAATGTCCTCCAAAGCGTTAAGGAGTCGGCGGCACCAGCGGGAAAGAATCTTCGCTGACCCCGGCCGTACCCGGACCTCGTCGGAGGCCTCGGCATCCAGAGGTTCCAGCTCTGACCATCGCCGAAGCTCCTCCGACAGGGGTTCTCCCTCCGGGGACCATCGACGGAAGGTAAAACCCGCGAGGGCGGTGTCGGTGGACGCTCCTGGCTCCGCGAGGGCCAGGTCGCATAGCCCCGATAGCCGTCCCAGGTCTTTGGAGAAGGAGCACCTCCCGAAGCGACCTCGTCTGGAGTCGGAGCTGCCTGCTCGGGTAAGTCCTGTAGTCCTCCTGGACTCGCCTCCGAGAGGTCCGACGTCGGGCCCGACACCGTCGGGGCCCGAGTCGGGGGCTGCTGGGTCACCTGAGGTCGGACTCAGGTTGACGGCCTTGGAGAGCAGACTGTCTGCCTTCATGGACCAGCAGCGGGCACTGATCGCTAGCCTCGCTGGCGCCACTGCCCCGACCGCCGGGACGTCGACGTCTAAGTCGACCCCGGAGACCGAGCCGATCCTCGAGTCCATGCGAACTCGAGTCGATCCTCGGTCGAGGTCACCCTCGGCCTCCCGTTCGGGACCGAGGTCGTCGACGCCGACTCCCTCGGTGTCGGGGCGGCCGACGCCTCCGCCTGCCCGAGCCGACCCCACCGATTCCTCCTCGGAGTCGGCCTGGGAGTCTGAAGAGGAAGAGTCAACTGATTCGTTTCGGACTCGGTGTGTCCCCTCGGACTCACCTGAGTCGAACCTCGGAAGCAGTCCCCTCCGGAGGATGCCCGGTTCTCGGACTTCGTCAGGGATATGGCCAAGGCTTTGGCCTTCCCTGCGGATCCCGAGGAGGAGCCTCGAGCCGAAGAGCTCGACGCCCTTCAGTATGACTCTCCCGCTAGGGAACACTTTACTGTACCGGTTCCTCCCATGCTGGAACGGCTACTCTTCCGCATGTGGGAGAGTCCGACCTCGTCGCCGGTATTAAGCAAGCGGGTCAATTTCCATCTATCGAGTCCGCAAGAGTCCTGGCTTCCAAAAAGCACATCTGCCGCACCATTCCACGGTAGTGGAATCGGCCATGCATAGGCTTAAGAGCCAAAAGATGCACTCCTCGGTGCCTCCTGGCAGCGAGGCCCGTAACCTGGATGGCCTTGGTAAGAAGTGTTTCCAGGGCTCTATGCTTGCTTGTCGTGTCCAGACCTACCAGCTCTACATGGGCATGTATCTCCGAGACCTGGCTAAAGAGATAGCCGGATTCTCCGCTGGACTGTCCGAGGAACCTTTGCGGAGGTTCCTGGCCTTGACAACTGGTATTCGGGAATGCTCCAAATTCATGTCCCGAGCAGCCTATGATGGCTTTGAAGCATCGGCTCGAGTGGCCGCAGCCGGCATCGGTGCCCGCCGACAGGCTTGGCTTCAGTCGTCTGACCTTGAACCCTGGGTGCAGGACAAGTTGGTCGATGTCCCCTGCCAAGGTGAGAACCTCTTTGGCAAGCCCATGGCTGAAAAGGCTGCACAAATCGAGACGGAGACTCTCACCAGGACTAGGCTTTCTAGGAAGACCTCCGCCCCTTCCCAGAAAAAGAAGGGCTCGGGAAAGAAGTCCTTTTACCCGAGAAAGGCGGCTGCCTATAAACACTACCCTCAATATCAGGCCTCCGCAGCTCCCCAACAGGGCCAGCAGGCCAAGGGACGGGGTAATGGGTCCCGTAGGCAGCAAGCCCCCAAGCCTGCACCACCAGCCCCTGCTCAGCAGGGGTGGGGGTTTTTGACTTCATCAGCATAGCCTCTCCCCCTCAGCTGGCTCCTCCCAGCACCGGAGGCCGGCTGGTTCACTTCGCCCACAGGTGGTCCAACATCACTTCAGATGCCTGGGTGCTTCAAGTCGTAAGAGAAGGCTATCTTCTCCACTTCCACCAGGTCCCTCCCTCTTATTTCCCGGGAGAACCTCCACGACTCCCTCTGCACAGGGACTTACTCCTTCAGGAGTTAGCAAGTCTTCTTCAGGAACAGGCTGTGGAACCGGTGCCCCACCACCTGAGAGGTCAAGGCTTTTATTCCAGGTATTTCCTAATACCAAAAAGGACAGGAGGCCTCAGACCCATCCTGGACTTGCGCAACCTCAACAAGTTCCTCGTGCGGGAAAAGTTCAAGATGCTTACCCTTGGAATCCTTCTGCCCTACCTCCAGCAGGGAGATTGGCTATGCTCCTTGGATCTAAAGGATGCCTACACGCACATCCTCATCCACCCAAGCCACCGCCAATACCTAAGGTTTGTGGTGGCAGGAAATCATTACCAGTACAGAGTACTGCCCTTTGGCCTATCCTCCGCACCGCGAGTCTTCACAAAATGTCTTGCGGTGGTGGCGGCCTATCTCCGGCTTCACGGCCTCTATATCTTTCCGTACCTCGACGACTGGCTCATCAGAGCATCGTCCTCTCCGGAAGTCACCAACGCCACACACCGCACGGTGACTCTTCTGCAGTACTTGGGCTTTGTCATAAACTTCGCAAAGTCCACTTTGCTCCCCTCACAAGATCTCGAGTTCATCGGCGCAAGACTGCACACTCCTCAGGCGCGAGCTTTCCTGCCTCTCGACAGGGCTCAACGGCTCATGGACCTAGCCGGCCGTTTTCGCAGCCAGTCCCTGGTCTCCGCCAGGCGCTTCCTGAGACTACTCGGCCATATGGCTTCCACCGTCCACGTGACCACCAATGCCCGCCTGAATATGCGGCCTGCTCAATGGTGCCTTCGCAAGCAGTGGCAACAAGCCACCGGCGGACTAGCCGATTTAGTGCGCATCTCCGGGCCGCTGGCCTCTTCTCTACAGTGGTGGCTTCATCGGCCGAACCTGGTGCTCGGAATGCCTTTTCAGTCACCTCAGCCGGCTCAAGTGCTGACGACCGATGCTTCCCTCCTGGGTTGGGGAGCGCATTGCCAAGGGGCCTGTACTCAAGGTCTCTGGACCGTGTGGGAGTCTGCTCAGCAGATCAACTTCCTGGAGCTCAGAGCAATCCGTCTGGCGCTCAAGGCTTTCTCCCACCTGACTTCTCACCAGTCCGTCCTTGTCCAGACGGACAATCAAGTTGCCATGTTCTACGTGAACAAACAGGGGGGCACGGGCTCCTTCCTTCTCTGCCGAGAAGCTCAGAAGCTCTGTTCTTGGGCCGTCAGTCACGGCATTCTTCTCAAGGCAGTTTATCTCCTAGGCCAAGAAAATTGCCTGGCGGACAAACTCAGCAGGATCCTCCAGCCGCACAAGTGGCGCCTGGATCCCTTGGTAGTTCAGAAACTTTTTCTGAAGTGGGGACTCCCCACGATGGATCTCTTTGCCAGTCCTCTCAACCGGCAACTTCCTCACTTCTGCTCTCGTCAGCCACATCCCCTTCGAGTGGCGGCAGATGCTTTTCTACTCTCATGGTCGGAGAGCCTTCTGTATGCTTTTCCTCCCATCCCGCTAGTCTCTCAAACTCTTTTCAAGGTTCTCCGAGACAAAGCTTCCATGATCCTGGTGGCCCCTCGCTGGCCCAGACAGCCGTGGTTTCCACTCCTGCTGCAATTAGCGGTAGAGGATCCGTTCCCTCTGGGGTTTCAACCGGATCTCCTAACACAGGATCAGGGGTCCCTGCTACACCCCAACCTCAGATCTCTCAATCTAATGGCCTGGCTGCTGAAAGGGTAGTCCTTGCTCCCCTTCTCCTGCCGGCAGAGGTGGAAGAGGTCGTCCTAGCTTCCCGGCGACCTTCTACCCGCAAATGCTACGCCCTTAAATGGCGTCGCTTTTCCGTTTGGTGTACCCAGCAGTCTCAGGATCCCTTCTCCTGCTCTGTGTCGGTGATCTTGCAGTACTTGCTCTACCTCTCTAATCTGGGACTTAAGTCCAACTCCGTCAAAGTTCACCTCAGTGCTCTTTCAGCACATCATGTGCCGGTGGACGGCAGACCTCTTTCCAGCGACCCTCTCGTAGCGAGGTTTCTCCGAGGTCTTCTTCTACTTAAACCACCTCTGCGCCCGCCAGCTCCTGACTGGGATCTGAATGTGGTTTTACAGCGGATCACCTGTCCGCCTTTTGAACCTATGGCTACCTGTTCTCTCCGTTTTCTTTCTTGGAAAACTTTATTCCTGATAGCCCTCACTTCCGCTAGACGCGTAAGTGAATTGCAGGCCCTCGTGTCTGATCCCCCTTACACTCGGTTCTACAAAAATAGGGTAGTCCTACGGACTCATCCTAAATTTCTTCCAAAAGTGGTTTCCCCCTTTTCACATCAATCAGGAGGTGGTACTTCCGACCTTCTTTCCCAGGCCACACTCCAGCCGAGCTGAAATGGTCCTGCATACCCTGGACTGTAGAAGGGCATTGAACTTCTACCTTGACCGTACGCGGGAGCACCGTAAAGCTGCTCAGCTTTTTGTGTCTTTTGACCCCAATAAATTGGGGCTCCCGGTCTCCAAGCGTACTCTGTCCATCTGGGTTGCTGACTGTATCGCTTGGGCTTATTTGGCAGCCGGACTCTCGTTAGAAAGTCGAGTCACGGCTCATTGTGTTCGGGCGAAGGCTACGTCAGTGGCTTACCTCCGCTCTGTTCCGCTGGCAGACATCTGCCGGGCCGCTACTTGGTCTTCGAGCCAGACTTTTGCGGTCCATTACTGTCTCGAGAGGGAGTCCTGCAGGGACAGTGCTTTCGGACAGGCAGTCCTCCAAAATCTCTTCGAGGTTTGAGCAACTCCTACCCTCCATCCCGGATGTGGGCTACCGGTGGGTGATAATTCAGTGAAGATTCCTTCCTTCTGTGCCGCTGAGCTAGAGGGAGCTCATTTTTGTGCTTAGGGTCTCCGGTAGCCTTAAGCTTGGGAGTCCCATATGTGAGGACTGACTTCCTGCTTGGTCCTGGAGAAAGCGTAGTTACTCACCTGTAACAGGTGTTCTCCAGGAGCAGCAGGAATCAGTCCTCACAACCCTCCCTCCTCCCCTTGGAGTTGCAATCATCTGCTTAAGTTTGTTTGCAAATTTTTATGCTGTCTTTTAGCTATGTCATCAGACTGGCTAAGATGGCACCCTTGGGCGGGAAGGAGACCGCGCATGCGCGCTGCAATTCCCAAAGGCTTTCTTTGAAAGCTGGGGAAAATTGCTCCGCGAGGGCTCCGTCGGCGCCGACGTCACCCATATGTGAGGACTGATTCCTGCTGCTCCTGGAGAACACCTGTTACAGGTGAGTAACTACGCTTTATCATACATACAAGGACTCCTTGCCTGTAGTCCTATCTCACGTTAGCTGTTCTGCAGCTCTTCTCTTTTCAACTCCTACCCTCCATCCTCAAGATGCCTGGCCATATGAGGTGTAGCATGTTTCAATCCCCAACATGCTAGGGCTCCAGGCATCTCAGCTTGGGAGTCCCCATATGTGAAGACTCATTCCTGCTTGTTCCTGGAGATAGCACAGTTACTTACCTGTAACAGGTGATCTCTGGGAACAGCAGGAATAAATCTTCACAACCCACCCACCTCCCCTAGGAGTTGTATCTCTCTATCTATCTTCCTTTCCTCTTTCTCTCTCTTGTCTCAGCTATAAAACTCAACTGAGGAGAGACAGTTGGAAAGGCGGGAAGGCAGCACGCAGGCGCTGAGGGATGCTCCCAAAAGCTTTCTGATTGGACGCTGGGGATCGTTCCCGCGCAGGCTCCGTCTGTACCGACGTACCCATATGTGAAGACTTATTCCTGCTGTTCCCAGAGATCACCTGTTACAGGTAAGTAACTGTGCTTTATCGAATAGGGACATCCGCGTTCTCCACAAAGTCCTATCTCATTGAACTACCCCTGTCCACTGGGATTGTTTCTTCTCACCCTAAGGGGTCTAACCTCAGCCTGTTTATTGCACAGTTATTTACCTCTCCTTACATTGAGGTACTCCCTGGGGATATTCTGTTAGTTCATATTCACAAATCCACATGAACCTCCATATACCCCTTTACAATACCACCAGGTGCGGTCCATAGTGGTTTATTGCTCTCAATATTACCACTAAATATCACCTGCACAGACACTCCTATCTAAGCATCCTGTTTGGTGCAGCTGTTCCACAGCACATCTTTCTGGTTCAACTCCTACCCTCCATCCCTAGGATGCCTGGGGTTTTGGTAAATAGCATTGCTCTCAGATTAGCAACATGCTGGGACTCCTCTAGGCATCTCAGCTTGGGAGTCCCCATATGTGAAGACTCATTCCTGCTTGTTCCTGGAGATAGCACAGTTACTTACCTGTAACAGGTGATCTCTGGGAACAGCAGGAATAAGTCTTCACAACCCACCACCTCCCCTAGGAGTTGCATTTCTCTATTTCTATCTTTCCCTTTCTCGCTCTCTCTCTTTGTCTCAGCTTTAAAACTTAACTGAGGAGAGGCAGTTGGGAAAGGCGGGAAGGCAGCACGCAGGCGTGTTGGGATGCTTCCAAAAGCGTTCTGATTGGACGCTGGGGAGCGTTGCCGCGCAGACTCCGTCGGTACCGACGTACCCATATGTGAAGACTTATTCATGCTGTTCTCAGAGATCACCTGTTACAGGTAAGTAACTGTGCTTTTTCAACTTTAGCTTGAGTTCCTGAGCGGGTGTCCAGTTTAGTCTTCCACATCCGGGTAGTGCACCTCCTCCTGCAGCAAGGAGACTGGACCAATCAACTCTTTAGTAATCTAGCCTGTATCCTGCTGGAACTCCCATCAGCCCTCCAGTGTGTCCAGTCTCCTTGCAGCAGGAGGTGGTGTGAGCCTGGCGCTAGGCTCACTTTGAATCTTGTTAGCTGTTTCATTTATCTCTTTAGTTTATTTTCATTTCCTTTCTCTTTATTTTTTTCCTTTAATTGCAGCCTGTACCTTTAAAAAAAAAAACAACAAAAAAAACAACAAAAAAAACAAAACAAGGGGCAAGCGCGGTCGAGGAGCCGAACCGACACTGCTCTTCTCACCCGGTACTCTTCTGGCAGCTCAGAGTGCGCAGCAGACTGTGATCGCTCCCCCAGGACGGTTCGGGGGTAGGATCCGTGTGCTCCAGGCTCGGCAGGTGTTGCTTTTCACATGGCACGGCTCTAAGCAGTCCGGCTGAGGACCGGCGCTTCAGCTGCCCTGCAGCAAACGGGCTCTCTGCACGTTCCCGTTCTCGGTTTGAGCGGCATTGCGGGCCTTTCATGTATTGCTGCTTGCCTGGTAAGTGCCTTCTCTCCGATTTTTAGGGGATGTTAGTTTTGTCGGCTCTTTTCTTTCTTTCTTTCTTTTTTATAGTTTTTGGCGCCTTTTTTTCTCCAGCGCGGTTCGACCGCGGCGGCCATTTTAGCTTTGCGGTTTTGGCGGTAAAGGAATTAGAGGCTTCCTGCCTTGCTAGTTTGGTGGCGTTTTGGGTCCCGATCAGGGTTGGGAGGTTGCTGATTTCTCTGCATCTCCAATAAAAAAAAAAAAAAAAAGTACAAGACCCAAAGCCAGAGAACTAGAGCCGGGTGGTGTTCAGATAATTGCATTGGCCCTCGGCCTTTTTTCTCTGCGAGCTGCTTCTCTCAGTCTGTCCCTTCCCGTTCTGCGGGGCTGTAGGCTGTTCTTCATGTCCTCAAAACCGCAGTGTGTGGTCTGCGGTTCACGTCGGCGGTCAGTGTCTGCTTCTGGCTTCTGCGGGAGCTGTGCTGTAGTCTCCTGTGATATAGATCAACAGATGGCGGGCAGTTCTCAGACAGAGCCCTTGGAATCTGCATTATCTGCTGAAGGCAATGTTTCTCCCGGTCCTCTGTTGCCGCCTGTTTCATCTGGATCTCAGGATCAGGGGTCTGGGATTCCGGTAGAACAAGGGGTCCTTCCTTCTGCCTTTACGGAATTTTCGCTGGACTTCGTGCTGATTATGCATCAGGCCTTCAAATTGGGGCGCTTGGGCAAATGGCCTGAGTCCTTGTCCTCGTCTCCTGCTCCTCCACCCGCTAGTTCGGAGCTGACTGGACGGGTTTCCAAGCAGGCTGAGACCTCGGTCTTTAGACCTCGTTCACGAGGATTTGGAAGGGCATGACATGGATACGGAGGTGGAGCCTGAGGGCAGTATGGATGATCATGAAGAAGGAGAGATTCCGGACCCTGAGGATCAAGCTAGGATTGTTCGGGTGTTTCGTAGGGAGGAATTGGTTCCTCTTATCACGGAAGCTCTTCAGACACTCAATCTCGCTGCGCCGCCTCCGGGGGACGGCGAAGCTTTGGAGGATCCTCTTATTCAGGCGATTTGGGATTCACAGGTGGTGTTCCCAGTACACCGGGTTGTGGCTCAAATGATTCAAACTGAGTGGGACCAGCCGGACTCTGGTTTGAAAGGGATCCGGACAATGCATCGCCTCTATCCTTTGGCAGACAAGGATAAAGAGAAATTTAAGTCGCCTCGGGTGGACGCCGCCATTTCGGCAGTGACCAAGAAGACCACAATCCTGGTGGAGGGCAGTGCGGCCTTGAAGGACATTCAAGATAAGAGAGTGGACGATTTGTTGAAACAAGCATTCGAAACCAATGCCTTGTCGTTGCAGGCTTCTATCTGTGGAGCCTGGATAGCTAGAGCCTCGTTGCGGTGGGCTCAACGATTGCGCCAGAATCCACTCTTAGATCAGCAAGCATTGCTCGTGGTAACGCGCTTAGAGTCTGGTTCAGCGTATTTGGCGGATGTCCATTATGATTTGATCCAGATGTTGGCTAATAGTATGGCCTCGTTGGTGGTGGCGTGCAGATCCCTTTGGTTGTGCAACTGGGCAGCCGACCCTTCTTCCAAATCTCGGCTCAGCAAACTCCCCTTTAAAGTCCGGTTGTTGTTCGGGGACGATTTGGATAAGTTGGTGAAGGACTTGGGGGAGTCTAAAGGAGGGAGACTGCCGGAGAACAGGCCTAAGTCCGGTAGAGGCCTACCAGTGGTCCGGGGTCAATTTTGGGACTTTAGGAGGTTTCGGTCTTCCCGCCTTTGGAGTTCCCAGCAAGGCAGGTTTCCGTCTCGTTCGCAGTCCTTTCGTGGTTTCTGAGGTGCTGGCAGAGGATTTTCGTCGGGTTCCTCCAGTTCGTCCTCTTCCTTTAGTCGCAAACCGCAATGAAGTGAGGCGGACCCCGGAGGGAGGCCAAGTGATCGGCGGGCGCCTCCGGAACTTCCTTCCTTCTTGGGTCCACATAACGGATCAGTGGGTCCTGGAAATTGTCAGAGACGGTTATGCGTTGGAGTTTGCCGTTCAGCCGCGAGACTCCTGTGTTCTGTCTCCCAGCAGTGGGCGGCAGAAGGAACTGGCCATTCGGGCTACTTTGGAGCGTCTTTTAGCGCTCGGTGCGGTTGTTCCCGTTCCGGAGAGCAAACGCGGTCTCGGTCGTTACTCCATTTATTTCGTGGTGCCAAAGATGGACGGGTCCTTACATCCTATTCTGGATCTCAAGGGCGTGAATCGCTGTCTGCGGGTTCCTCATTTCTGCATGGAGACCCTCAGGTCCGTCATCGTCGCAGTGCAGCAGGGGGAGTTTTTGACTTCTCTGGACCTCACCGAGGCTTATCTACATATTCCTATCAGAGCGACGCATCAAAAGTTTCTGCGGTTCGCGTTTCCCTGGGGTCACTTTCAGTTCCAAGCATTGCCTTTCGGCCTGGCCACAGCTGCTCACGTTTTCACCAAGGTAATGGTGGTGGTGGCGGCCTTGCGAAGGGAAGGTGTGCTAGTCCACCCCTATCTCGACGACTGGTTGATAAGAGCGAAGTCAGCAGAGGAGAGCTTACAGGCTACGGACAAGGTGGTGCGTCTCCTGCAGAGCCTCGGCTGGGTGATCAATGTTCAAAAGAGTCACTTGGTTTTGATTCAGCTTCTCGAATATCTGGGAGTTTGCTTTGACACATCGGCGAGAGTGGTGTCTCTGCCGGATCGCCGCGCACAAGGGTTGCGTCAGCTGGTGCAGTTTTTCTTGGCGAGTCCCGCTCCATCGGCATGGTGATATCTCCGGTTGCTGGGAACCATGGCGTCGACTCTGGAGGTGGTTCCGTGGGCCAGGTTCCATATGTGGCCTCTTCAGCGGGCTCTGTTACGTCTTTGGTCCCATCAGTCAGATTCTTTCAATCGCCGATTGCCCTGTCCGAGCTGCGTTCGGAAAGCGCTACAGTGGTGGCTGTACCCGCAGTCCCTTCGGACGGGAGCCCCCTTGGAACAACCAGTTTGGTTACCGGTCATCACGGATGCGAGTCTAGCAGGCTGGGGTGCCCACTGTCAGGGCCGTTTCGTGCAAGGGACGTGGTCTCCGCAGGAGGCTCTGTGGTCGATCATCCGTTTCGAGCTGCGCGCTGTGCGGCTAGCGTTGCAAGCCTTCAAGTCGTCGGTACGGACTCGGGCGGTTCGTGTCCTCTCGGACAACTTGGCGGCTGTGGCGTACGTCAACCGGCAGGGAGGCACGGGAAGCGTGGTCATGGAAGAAGAGGCAGATGCGCTGTTCGCTTGGGTGGAGGTGCGTCTCCTGGCCATTTCGGCAGCGCATATCGCGGGAACAGAAAATGTGATGGAGGATTTTCTGAGCCGGGTGCACGTGGACGCCGGAGAGTGGGCGTTGCACCCGCAGATATATGCTTAAATAGTTCGTCGTTGGGGCCCGCCGATCATGGATCTCATGGCGACCTTCCGGTCGGCAAAGACAAATCGCTTTTTCAGCAGGCAGCGAGAGCGCATGTCCGAAGGCATCGATGCACTCATCCAACCGTGGCCCGAGTTCAGGCTTCTGTATGTCTTCCCGCTGTGGGCTCTGATCGGAAGGGTAGTTCAACGCATCGAAGCTCACCGCGGAAGGGTCTTGTTGGTGGCGCCGGATTGGCCCCGTTGGCCTTGGTACGCAGATCTGGTGCGGCTGCTCGACAGAGTGCCATGGCGGCTTCCTCCCTTAGTGAATCTGCTAGTTCAGGGGCCCCTGCGCATGCCTCAGGTGGATCGGTTCTCGCTTACGGTATGGCCATTGAAAGGGCTAGGTTGAAAAGGAAGGGGTATTCCCAGGCGGTTATTGCTACCCTGCTTCGGGTTAGGAAAGCTTCTACATCCCTTACGTATGTTCGAGTTTGGCGAATTTTTGAGGATTGGTGTTCCCGGCATGGCGTTCGGGCAGCGTCTTCGTCGGTGGCGGTCATTCTTAGTTTTCTGCAAGACGGGTTTGACAAGGGGCTAGCCACGAGTTCTCTGAAGGTTCAGGTAGCGGCCCTGGCGTGCTATAGGGGCAAGATTCAGGATGTCCCTCTTGCGGCGCATGTGGACATTCAACGTTTTCTGAAGGCTGTGTTTCGGTTGCGTCTGTCGCGCAGGGTTACTTTGCCACCTTGGAATTTGAACCTGGTGCTGCAGGCTTTGGTTCGGGAGCCGTTTGAACCCCTCTGCCATGCCTCGGTTAAAGACTTGACGCTGAAGGCGGTCTTTCTCGTTGCCATTTGCTCGGCGCGCCGTATTTCGGAACTTCAGGCGCTTTCTTGTAGAGCTCCCTTGTCCTTTTTCAGAGATCGGGTGGTTTTACGGACGGTTCCCTCTTTTCTGCCAAAGGTGGTCTCTCCCTTTCATGTGAATCAGTCTGTGGTGTTGCCCGTTTTTTCCCCAGAATCGTCTCAGGAGTCCGACATCGCTCTTCATAGGTTGGATGTGCGGCGCATTCTGCGTCGGTATCTGAAGGTTTCCGAGTCCTTTTGAAAGTCGGATCACTTGTTTGTGCTGTTCGGTGGGCCTCGCAAGGGGGAGGCGGCGGCGAAGGCCTCCATTTCTCGTTGAATTAAGGAGGCTATCGCTTCGGCGTATATTCTGCAGGGTAAAGCTGTTCCATTGGGTCTGCGAGCTCATTCTACTAGAGCGCAAGCCACGTCTTGGGCGGAGCATAGTCTGGTCCCGCCGTTGGAGATTTGCAGGGCAGCGACGTGGTCCTCTCTCCATGCCTTTAGTAGACATTACCGCTTGGATGTGGCGGCGGCTCAGGATACTTGTTTTGGGTCGGCGGTCTTGCACGCCACGTGGCAAGTTCTCCCCCATTGTTAACTGCTCTGGTACATCCCAGATGTGGAGGACTAAACTGGACACCCGCTCAGGAAATAGAAATTACACTTACCTGGTAATTGTAGTTCCTGGAGGGTCCAGTTTAGTCCTCCTTCCCGCCTGGAAGTTTCTGTAACTACTTTGTCTGGGCGGCGCGCTAAGTCTGTTGTGCGACGCTGTCGGTATATTTTCGGCTCATAGGAGTAACCAACTTAAAAAAAAAACAAAACCAAAAGCACAAAGGGGTCAAAACCCCGCCGGACGAGGACCCTGGGTAGTTTTTTCTAGGGGTCTCTTCGTTCCTTCGATTTTTTTTTCGGTGGCGTTGTTTGTTCATTAGCTTGCTGCTCTGACTGCCGGTTTTAGGTGCAGGGGTCGGAAGCAAGGTGCGGAGTTCGAGCCCTCTCGTTTGGGGAGGGGGTCACATAGCTGATTAAGGGGTTCTCTATACTGATACATACCTTTTTTTTTTCCTTTAATCTGTTCTTTTTTGAGTCTGATTTGTTACTAGTTCACTGGAGGGGCTGATGGGAGTTCCAGGAGGATACAGGCTAGATTACTAAAGAGTTGATTGGTCCAGTCTCCTTGCTGCAGGAGGAGGTGCACTACCCGGATGTGGAGGACTAAACTGGACCCTCCAGGAACTACAATTACCAGATAAGTGTAATTTCTATTTTGCATACTAATAGTTGGTGATCTGTACCACAGTCTGCTTCAGGTTTCATCTTTGTTGGTGTTATAGAGCTTTTCCATCATTGACTTCCACAGAAGTAGACAATTTGATTTTTCCTATTAGTCTCTCCGGGCCAGTCCAGGAAAATAGGGTAGTCAACCTCCTCCAGCAGCTGAGGACTGATAAACTGAAAATCTTTGCTGACAGCCCCTCTAGCTCCCCCTGGTGTCAGAGAGAGTCAGTCTTTCAGTCCTCAGCAGCGGAGGAAGATGTGTAGCTAACAGGCTCCCCGGAGAGGCTAATAGGAACAGGAGTGTACTTTAAAACATAGTTAAAAAAATATATATATTCAGTGAGGAGGTTAAGGTATTTAAGGAGCGCTGACTAATTGGCTCTAGCAGGGCAGTTCAGCTCAGCAGCCTTCTGTTTCTTTCTTTTTGAAAAAAAAAACCAAACAACCCTCCGGTTCTCCTCAGCCACCAAATCGGTGCATTTTACAGGGCAGAGCCTGCCTTTGGGAGATTCCGAGTTTGCAAGACAATTGGGAAAGGTCTGGGAGCCCCAGAACCCGCTTCTCTGTCTCTGATTACTGTGGTTCTGGCTACCCGCTGGCAGCGGTGCACCGGATCGTGGCAGCTTAACCTCTCTTTTGCTTTCAGGTAGGAGAGTCTTACAGGGTTGAGTCTAATGTGACAGGCATTAGAAAATCGCTGTCGCGAGTGTTTAGATCTTTATTGTGGTAAAGGAGGGGATCGTATACGGGGATTAGCATCTTAGACGCGCTTGGTCCTTCACATTTTTTTTGACTGGTAGAGAGTGATCGCGGCGGTGCGGTTTTTACGTGGTTTTGCCTTTGTAGTCTTTATTGCTTGGTAAGTGCAAATTCATGGAGACTTCTAAGGGCTCAGAGGAAGAGGGCTTAGTTCGCTCTCAGACCGTTGCAGAAAGAGCGGGAACGACGGCCATTTTATCAGAGCCGTGCTCCTCTCCTGCGCTGCAGGTGAAGTCAGGAAAGCAGTCGTCTTAAGTCGCACAAGGCTCCTTCTGCTGAAGGAGCAGTGCAGCAATCAATATCGCTGGGACAAGGGTCTTTGGACTCTTTTCTTTCACTTGAGTTTATTCTGGCACTCCATAATGCTTTTTTAATGAAGAAATCTCAGGCCTCTTTCTCTTCTTCTACAGACAACATTGTAGACATGGACAGATAAAGGGATACCAGAATCCTCAATATGTAATTGAAGATGGATGAATTTCTTGATACAGAATGTGTTTAGAAGTTTAGCTTTTCACCTACTTCCTCTTAAATAGAATAGGATGTCATGATCATGAGTTCTGTGTAACCGTTTTTAAAATAGTCTGGAAAATTGTTAACGTAAGCAGAAAGAGTAAACGTAGGCTATGAACTGTGCAACTATAGTTCATTGTACAGTCACTGCTGACAAAACATAATTTTTGCAACTTTTGCAATTATAAATAATTTTGTCATAATCAAGTGAATTTCATCTAATACACTGTAAACAGATCTTACTCTGTAAAAGGAACTTTGGCGACACCTTGTGTTATTTCACGGTTATAGTAAATGACTGTTACTTCCTCTTTTTATTTAATAAAAGGAGCTTTTTAGGAGGAAGAATTTGAATTCAATAAGCGTGGAATTATGCATGTCCATAGACCGTTTATTGTCTTCCCTCTGAGCTCAAAGAAAATAGCACTTTGTGTGTGTGATTGTGTTCTGTATTACTCTCTGCCTGTTTCTCACTGTTTGAGGACCAGAGACCAGAAAGAGCCGTGGTATTGTGGCCAGATCACAGAGTTTTCTTCAAACATGTCAGATTAAAAAGGTAGAGTTCTCTGAAACAGACCCTGGGGAGGGGGTCTCCTCTTTGGTACCAGGGTTTGCAGCTGCTTTAGAGGGATCTGGTCCTCTGAGTTCGGAGTCTCAGCTACCAGAGGACGGCAAAATTCTTTCAGAGGCAGGACTTGAAGTTTGGCCAGGGGAGTTGGAGGAGGGGGAGTTAGAGCCGGACGAGGACCCTAATGTGTTTTGCGTTTTTAGGAAAGAGGAACTGGGTGCATTAATTGCGCATTCTCTGGCTGCATTAAATATGGTGATCCCTTCGGTTCCGCAGGTTTTAAATCTGAGCAGCGCTGTTTCCCCATTCACAGAGTTATTAAGCAGATGATTGATTCTGAATGGGAGTGTCCTGAAGCCTCCTTAAGGGGGGGTCGCGCGATTGCTCGTCTGTACCCCGTTCCCCAGGAGGAAAAGGAATTGTTACGTATGCCCAAGGTGGATGCCTTAGTTGCAGCAGTTCCCAAAAAGACCACAATCCCAGTAGAAGGAGGTACAGCTCTGAAGGATTTTCAGGATCATCGGTTGGAAGCGCCCCTAAAGCAAACCTTTGACTCCTGTGCTTTGGCTTTGCAGGCTTCAGTTTGCGGAGCGTATGTGTCAAGAGCATCAATCCGCTGGCTTCAAGGAGATCAGAGTGCGGATAAGGAGACTGAGTCTGCAGCAGAAAGAGCAAAGCTGGAGTCGGCAGCCGCTTATCTGGCGGATGCCTTTTATGATTTGGTGAGAATTTCAGCGAAATTGATGGCTTCTCTGATAGCAGCTCAACGATTTCTCTGGTTACGGAACTGGGCAGCAGATGCATCATCTAAGGCTCGTCTCAGTAAGCTTCCATACAAGGGCAGGCTACTGTTTGGGGAAGCTTTGGAGAAGATTGTGAAAGATTTGGGCGATTCAAAGGGGGGTCATCTTCCCGAGGATTGTCAGAGAGCGGCAAAGATGGCTTCAGTTCAGAGAGGGCAGGGGCGGGATTTTCGCAGATCCCGTTTTACGCCTTATCAACGAGGTCGCTTTGTGGCTAGAAGCCAGTCCTTTCGAGGAGCCAGGGGGTTTAGTAGGGGCTATTTTAACGCCCAACAGAACGCAACCAAGAAGCCGCAATGAAGGGACGCTGGTCCAGGCGGAGATTCCTGTGGGAGGTCGGTTGCAGGGGTTTCTCTCCGCCTGGGCCAACATCACTACGGACCAGTGGGTTCTTGAGATTATCAGAGAGGGTTATGCTCTGGAGTTTGCTCACCCACTGGTAGAGGCCTTTGTGACTTCTCCGTGCGGCCCTCTGGCAAAGCGGACTGCAGTCAACGACACCTTGTTACATTTATTGCGCCTTCAAGCAGTAGTGCCAGTTCCCGCAGACCAGTGCGGCTTCGGTCGATACTCGATTTATTTCGTGGTTCCCAAGAAGGAAGGTTCTTTTCGGCCTATTCTGGATCTCAAGCACGTGAACCGTTGCTTGAGAGTGCCGCATTTCCGGATGGAAACATTAAGGTCCGTAAAACCTGGAGAAGTCTTCTCATCCATAGATTTGACAGAAGCGTATTTGCATATCCCAATCAGGAGGGAGCACCAGAAATTTCTTCGGTTTGCAGTCCCCATGGGTCATTTTCAGTTCCGGGCACTGTCGTTGGGGCTAGCTGCGGCGCCTTGAACCTTCACCAAAGTAATGGTGGTGGCGGCAGCGGCGCCGCTACGGAAGGAAGGGATTCAAGTTCATCCTTATCTCGACTGGTTGATCCGAGCTCCGTCTCTGGTGGAGTTTCTTGAGCAGCTCGGTTGGGTCATCAATCGGACGAAGAGTCATCTGGAACCGGTGAAACAGCTGACTTATCTGGGAGCTTTCTTCGATACAGAGAGAGGCTCAATTTTTCTGCCTGCGTAAAGAGTTCAAAAGCTTTTGTCACAGGTTACAGCGTTCCTGCGCATTCCGGCTCCGACGGCTTGGAGATATTTGCAAGTGTTTAGAGTCGATGGCGGCGGCATTGGACCTGGTGCCGTGGGCCAGGGCGCATATGCGTCCGCTTCAGCAAGCATTACTGTCAAGGTGGTTTCCGCAGGATCATACTCTCTCTCAGCGGTTGCCCTGTCCGGAGAAAGTGCGGGTCAGTCTACAGTGGTGGCTGGTTCCTGCACATCTTCAGGCGGGAGTGCCCTTAGCACTCCCAGATTGGGTATTGCTCACAACTGATGCCAGTCTTTCAGGTTGGGGGGCGCACTGTTTGGCACGGATCGCGCAAGGCTCCTGGACGGCGGAGGAGAGTGTTTGGTCGATCAATTGGTTGGAGCTCAGAGCGGTTCGGTTAGCACTGGTAGAGTTTGTCGATCTGCTCCAGGGGCGAGCAGTTCGCGTGTTTTCAGACAACTTAGTAACGGTATCGTACATCAACAAGCAAGGGGGCATGGGCAGTGCGATGCTGCTAGAGGAGAGTCAACCGTTGTTTCAATGGGCAGAAGCGCATCTCTTGGCAATTTCGGCAGCGCATGTGGCATGAAAAGACAACATCCAAGCGGACTATCTCAGTTGAAATTCAATAGATCCCGGCGAGTGGGAGCTGAACTGCGCGGTCTTTCATGAGATCACAGTGAGGTGGGGCCTTCCGGTTCTGGATCTCATGGCCACTCAAGCAAATGCCAAAGCAGCTCGATTTTACAGCAGGCATAGGGAACATATGTTGGAAGGGCTCGATGGGCTGGTTCAGCCGTGGCCGTCGGGTTAGCTTCTATATGGGTTCCCTCCGTGACCGCTGATAGGACGGATCATTCAAAGAATAGCGAGGTACGATGGAACGGTGATCCTCATTGCTCCGGATTGACCCAGACGTCCATGGTATGCCGATCTGGTGCGTCTGCTGGTGGCTCCTCCTTAGAGATTGCCAGCTCGGGTAAATCTGTTGTGTCAAGGTCCCATCTTAATGCCGCAAGTGGATCGGTTCTTGCTTATGGCTTGGCTCTTGAGAGGGAATGGTTACGTCGTAAAGGATACTCTCGGTCTGTGATAGCCACTTTATTAAGGTTCCGAAAGAGACCCACTTTGTTGGCATACGTTTGGGTGTGGCGTATATTTGAAGCGTGGTGTGCAGACCGACAGCTTAGGCCTTCGGGGGTGAAGCTGCCAGATATCTTAGCTTTCCTTCAGGGGGGGCTAGAAAAGGGTCTAGCCCTCAATACTCTTAAGGTACAGCTGGCGGCGCTGACCTTGTTATAGGGGAAAGGTGCAAGGTCGTACGATTTCCTCGCATCCGGATGTGCAATGTTTTTTTAGGGCGGCCAAGATCATTCAGCCTCCGGTTAGGCAAATGGTTCCACCTTGGAATTTGAATTTGGTCTTGGAAGCTTTGACAGAACCGCCGTTTGAGTCCAAGTCTACCGTTAATCTTCGAGAGCTGTCCTGGAAGACGGCTTTTTTGGTGGCTTTGTGTTCCGCTCGCAGGATTTTGGATATGCAGGTGATTTCGTGCAGAGAGCCGTACATTCAGTTTTCAGCAGAAAAGGTAGTATTACGGCCGGTGCCGTCCTTTCTTCCTAAGGTAGTGTCTAGCTTTCACATGAATCAGGCCGTTTTCCTTCCTACGTTTCGTCCTCGCGAGGGGGAAAAGCGGGATCGGTCGCTGAAGAGGTTGGATTTAGGTCACGTGTTGCGGAAGTATCTCAAGGAAACTGAGCTGTTTCGAAAGTCAGACAGGCTGTTCGTACATTTTGGGGGTCCAGCTAAAGGAAAGGCGGCGACCAAGGCTTCTATCGCTCGGTGGGTGAAGCATGCCATTAGAACAGCTTATGAGGCAAAAGGCGTAGCGGCTCCTGTGGGGATCAGGGCTCATTCTACTAGGGGTCAGGCTACTTCGTGGGCGGAATACACTTTGGTTCCGCCGGTTGACACCTGTAGAGCGGCGACGTGGTCTTCTTTACATACATATGCTAAGCACTATCGGTTGGATGTGCAAGCACAGGAAGATGCTAGAGTGGGGCCTCGGCTATTTTGGCGGGGCTCGCAGGGCCCTCCCGGGTTTGAGTACTGCTTTGGTACTGCCCTATTTTCCTGGACTGGCCCGGAGAGACGAATAGGAAGGAGGAATTAGACCTTACCTGCTAATTGTCTTTCCTTGATTTCTCTCCGGGCCAGTCCAGGACCCACCCTCTATTGTCTGCGAGAGTTGAAGCTGTTACAGTCCTCGGCCAAAAGGTTATACATTTATCAGGTTGCCAAGCTGGTGGCCGGAGCCGAGGTCATTGGCTGACATATTCCAGAGAAGTTTTTTTGTTTTTGGTTGGGGTTTTTTTCTCTCTTCCATAAAAAAACAAAACCAAAAAAGGAACTTAGGAGACTGGGGTGAAAGTTTTATTGTTGTTTTCCAGTTTTAGCAAGTTTAGTTCCACTGCTTTGTTACCATAAGACTGACTCTCTCTCTCTCTCTCTCTGACACCAGGGGAAGCTAGAGGGGCTGTCAGCAAAGATTTTCAGTTTATCAGTCCTCAGCTTCTGGAGGAGGTTGACTACCCTATTTTCCTGGACTGGCCCGGAGAGAACTCAAGGAAAGACAATTAGCAGGTAAGGTCTAATTTCTCCTTGTACAATCCACTGGGTGAAGTCCATGTGTACAGTTGCCGCTTGTGTTGCTGGAAGAAGGTTTTTGAGATAAATAGATAGTTGGTCTTGCAGAATGCTATCAGTCTTTCCCCAGCTTCATTTCTGTTGCCAAGTCCATATTTTCCAATCACTTTGCTTTCTTCTTTGTTGCCAACTTTTGCCTTCCAATCACCATGACTATCAGGATATCCTGTTTGCATGTTCTGCCAATTTCAGCTTGTACTTGTTCATAGAACTCAACTTTGTCCTGTTTTGCAGCTGTTGTTGGGGCATTTATTTGAATTATAGTTGTGTTGATGGGCATTTGTTGTAGGCGAATAGAAATTAAGAGTTCACTGATTGCATTGTATTTCATTACAATTCTTGCAAGTTTCTTAATTATAAATGCAATACCATTTCCTTATCGTCTCTCCAGTCCAGTCCCAGAATCTCTGGGATATAGGTTCCTCCAGCAGCTTGGAGACTGAACAATGACATTTTTTGATGTCACCAGTACAAGTACCCGAGGGACCGCCTCCTTGCTCCAGTTTGTTCAGTCTCCAAGCAGCTGGAGGTTGATGAGCCTAGAGATTCTGGGCTCACTGGAGGGACAATTAAGCAGTTTTTATCATTTTTTCTTTTCAATTGATTAGCAGGGGCTTAGGAGTTCAGAGGTGTGCCCTCCCTCCCTCCTTTTAATTTTCTTTCTACCTGCTCAAAGTCGCGTTTATTTGTTTGTTGGATGGCTCAGTTCACTTATCAAAGATTTTCATCTCCCGAACCTACTTACTTTAGGTGAGGAGCGAAAAGAGAGGCAGTGCTGTTTCTGAGAGTTGCACAGCTGATCGGGCTGCCAGAGCGGAGGTTATTTTCTTTTCAACTTCTGTGCTCTCTGGCGCTTCCGATTTCTCTCCACAGCTGAGTGCTGTTTCGGGGAGCCGCACAGCTCATCGTGCAGCCGGCGTGGATGTAATTTTCTTTTTAACTTCTATGCTGTCTGCCGCTTCCGGTTTCTCCCCCAACGCTGAAACTACTTAGCGTGGGGTCAACCGGTTGTCCTGATGTGATCGGGGCTTTTTCTCCTCACTGCAGCACTAAGGTTGTTATTCTTTGCTGTGCAGTTGTTAGGAGATGGCAGTTGGTTTCGGTGCAGGCCGTGCTGTTCAGCGCGTGCAGAATAAAACGGCAAACTGTAAGTGAGTTTTCTTTCAAGAAAAAAGTTTCATTTTTTGACGTTTCTTTTAAAGTTAATAGTTTTATTTTCATTTATCCTTATTTTCTGCTATTGGCTGAGATTGTTCATATAATAAAAAATGTTTTTTGGGGGGTTTTTTTGTTATTTTTATTATTATTGCAAATTTAAATTAGGAGTGTCTTTTTAGAGTTCTGGTGATATAATGCCTTCTAAGCCGCAATGTTTGGTTTGTGGCTGTAGGAGAGGACCTTTATCTGATTCGGGGGTTTGTAAATCCTGCATTCAGGAGTCTCCTGATATGGAACACATTTTGGAAACCACTGCAGAGGGTTCTAAACTTGCTTCCTTATCTTTATTGGATGCTAATTCGCCTCTGCAGCTCTTGCCAGAGCCTATGGCATGTCTTCCTTCCCTTCATGATGTGCCGCAAGTACCATCAATATTTTCTTCAGGTTTGAATGCGTTGTTTTCGCAAGAATTTGTTTCTCTGCTTCAGCAGTCTTTTGGAAAAGGTCCTCTGCCCTCTGCAGGAGGGGATCTCGGTGAAAAAAACAGCCTGGTACTCCTCTGTAGGTTGCTGAGGGAGCTGTCCCTGTTAAGAAGGTTAAAACAGGGAAGGACTCACAGGAGCATTCAATAACCTCTGAAGAGATTCACTCGGATCTTTTGGATCCAGACCTGGAAGTGGATGAGGAATTAGAAGAAGGGGAACTCACGGATCAGGAGGACCAGGCGAGAGTGGTTCGTGTTTTCCGAAGAGATGAGTTGCCTACATTGATTATGGAAACTCTTAAAGCACTTATTCTCCAGGACCAAGCAGGAAGTCAGTCCTCACTTATGGGTGACGTCGGCGCCGACGGAGCCCTCGCGGAGCAATTTTCCCCAGCTTTCAAAGAAAGCCTTTGGGAATTGCAGCGCGCATGCGCGGTCGTCTTCCCGCCCGAGGGTGCCATCTTAGCCAGTCTTCTTATATTCCGCGGAGCCCTACAGACGTCCCCGTCTTGTCCCCGCGAAAAAGTCGATTTTCTTCATTATTTTATTCTTATTTCCTTCGGTTCGACGCCGATCTTTTTCCCGCCCGGACTCGCGACGCCGGTCACGAGTCCTCTTACTTTTTTTCGGTTTTTCTGACTTTGTCAGCTTTCGTTTTCGATTTTTCCCTGGCAGCCCGGTCCTTTGACCTCGCAGGGGCCCTTTTTCCCCCGATGGCTGCCAGTGGCTTTAAGCGGTGTGGTCAGTGTGACCGAAATATGTCACTAACTGACACACACGACTTTCGCCTCCGCTGCCTGGGCCCGGATCATGAGGAACTGATCTGTGGGCCCTGCGGCAAAATGTCCTCAAAAGCGTTGAGAAGTCGGCGGCATCAGCGTGATCGAATCTTCGCTGACCCCAGCCGTACCCGGACCTCGTCGGAGGCCTCCGCGTCAAAAGGCTCCAGCTCGGACCGTCGCCGGAGTTCCTCCGACCGGGGTTCTCCCTCCGGGGACCATCGTCGGACGGTGAAACCCGCGAGGGCGGCGTCGGTGGACGCTCCTGGTTCCGCGAGGGCCAGGTCGCATAGCCCCGATAGCCGCCCCGGTCCTTGGAGAAGGAACACCTCCCGAAGTGACCTCGCCTGGAGTCGGAGATGCCTGCTCGGGTAAGTCCTGTGGTCCTTCTGGACTCGCCTCCGCGACAGCCGACGTCGGGCCCGACGCCGTCGGAGCCCGAGTCGGCGGCTGCTGGATCACCTGAGCTCGGACTCAGGTTGACGGCCTTGGAGAGCAGACTGTCTGCCTTCATGGACCAGCAGCGGGCACTGCTCGCTGGCCTCGCTGGCGCCGCTGCCCCTACCGCCGGGACGTCGACGTCCAAGTCGACCCCGGAGACCGAGCCGATCCTCGAGTCAATGAGAACTCGAGTCGATCCTCGGTCGAGGTCACCCTCGGCCTCCCGTTCGGGACCGAGGTCGCCGACGCCGACTCCCTCGGCGTCGGGGCGGCAGGTGCCGCGCCCTGCCCGGGCCGACCCCACCGAGTCCTCGTCGGAGTTGGTCTGGGAGTCTGAAGAGGAAGAGTCGCCTGATTCTTTCCGGACTCGGTGTGTCCCCTCGGACTCACCGGAGTCCGAGCCTCGGAAGCAGTCCCCCCCGGAGGATGCCCGGTTCTCGGACTTCGTTAGGGATATGGCCAAGGCTTTGGCCTTCCCTGCGGATCCCGAGGAGGAGCCTCGAGCCGAAGAGCTCGACGCCCTCCAGTATGACTCTCCCGCGAGGGAACACTTTACTGTACCGGTTCCTCCTATGCTGGAACGACTACTCTTCCGCATGTGGGAGAGTCCGGCCTCCTCGCCGGTCCTGAGCAAGCGGGTCGATTCTATCTATCGGGTCCGCAAGAGCCCTGGCTTCCAAAAGGCACAGCTACCACACCATTCCATGGTAGTGGAATCGGCCATGCATCGTCTTAAGAGCCAGAAGATGCACTCCTCGGTGCCCCCTGGCAGGGAGACCCGTAACCTGGATGGCCTTGGTAAGAAGTGTTTCCAGGGCTCTATGCTCGCATGTCGTGTCCAGACTTACCAGCTATACATGGGCATGTATCTCCGGGATCTGGCTAAAGAGCTAGCCGGATTCTCCGCTGGTTTGTCCGAGGAACCCTTGCGGAGGTTCCTGGCCTTGTCCACTGGCATTCGGGAATGCTCAAAGTTCATGTCCCGGGCAGCCTATGATGGCTTTGAAGCGTCGGCTCGAGTGGCCGCAGCCGGCATCGGTGCCCGCCGACAGGCTTGGCTTCAGTCGTCCGACCTTGAGCCCTGGGTGCAGGACAAGTTGGTCGATGTCTCCTGCCGAGGCGAAAACCTCTTTGGCAAGCCCATGGCGGAAAAGGCTGCACAAATTGAGACTGAGACTCTCACCAGGACCAGGCTTTCTAGGAAGACCTCCGCCCCTTCCCAGAAAAAGAAGGGCTCGGGGAAAAAGTCCTTTTCCCCGAGGAAGGCGGCTGCCTACAAACAATACCCCCATTATCAGGCCCCTGCAGCTCCCCAACAGGGCCAGCAGGCCAAGGGACGGGGTAACGGGTCCCGTAGGCAGCAAGCCCCCAAGCCTGCACCACCAGCCCCTGCTCAGCAGGGTGGGGGTTTTTGACTCACAAAGCATAGCCTCTCCCCCCGCTGGTTCCTCCCAGCACCGGAGGCCGGCTGGTTCACTTCGCCCACAGGTGGTCCAGCATCACCGCAGATGCCTGGGTGCTTCAAGTCGTGCGAGAAGGCTATCTTCTCCACTTCCACCAGGTCCCTCCCTCCTATTTTCCGGGAGAACCTCCGCGACCCCCTCTGCACAGGGAATTACTCCTTCAGGAGTTAGCAGGTCTTCTGCAGGAACAGGCGGTGGAACCGGTGCCCCACCACCTGAGAGGTCAAGGCTTTTATTCCAGGTATTTTCTGATACCAAAGAGAACAGGGGGCCTCAGACCCATCCTGGACTTGCGCAACCTCAACAAGTTCCTTGTGCGGGAGAAGTTCAAAATGCTTACCCTTGGAATCCTTCTGCCCTACCTCCAGCAGGGAGATTGGCTATGCTCCTTGGATCTAAAGGATGCCTACACGCACATCCTCATCCACCCAAGCCACCGCCAATACCTAAGGTTTGTGGTGGCAGGAAATCATTACCAGTACAGAGTACTGCCCTTTGGCCTGTCCTCCGCACCGCGAGTCTTCACAAAATGTCTCGCGGTCGTGGCGGCCCATCTCCGGCTTCACGGCCTCTATGTCTTTCCGTACCTCGACGACTGGCTCATCAGAGCAGCGTCCGCTCGGGAGGTCACCAACGCCACGCGCCGCACGGTGACTCTTCTGCAGCACTTGGGCTTTGTTATAAACTTCGCAAAGTCCACTTTGCTCCCCTCACAGGATCTCGAGTTCATCGGCGCAAGGCTGCACACTCCTCAGGCGCGAGCATACCTACCGCTCGACAGGGCTCAACGGCTCATGGACCTAGCCGACCGCTTTCGCAGCCAGCCCCTGGTCTCCGCCAGGCGCTTCCTGAGACTACTCGGCCATATGGCTTCCACCGTCCATGTGACCCCCAATGCCCGCCTGAATATGCGGTCTGCTCAATGGTGTCTCCGCCAGCAGTGGCGACAAGCCACAGGCGGCCTAGCAGACCTAGTGCGCGTCTCCGAGCCGCTGATCTCGTCTCTCCGGTGGTGGCTCCGGCAGCCGAACCTGATATTCGGAATGCCTTTCCAGTCACCTCAGCCGACCCGGGTGCTGACCACCGATGCATCCCTCCTGGGCTGGGGAGCACATTGCCAAGAGGCACGTACTCAGGGCCTCTGGACCACGTGGGAGTCTGCTCAGCAGATCAACTTCCTGGAGCTCAGGGCGATCCGCCTAGCTCTCAAGGCCTTCTCCCACCTGACTTCCCACCAGTCCGTCCTTGTCCAGACGGACAATCAAGTTGCCATGTTCTACGTGAACAAGCCGGGGGGCACGGGCTCCTTCCTCCTCTGCCGGGAGGCACAGAAGCTCTGCTCTTGGGCCGTCAGTCACGGCATTCTCCTCAAGGCAGTTTATCTCCCGGGCCAAGAAAATTGCCTTGCGGACAAACTCAGCAGGGTCCTCCAGCCGCACGAGTGGCGTCTGGATCCCTTGGTAGTTCAGAAGCTCTTCTTCAAGTGGGGCCTCCCCACGGTGGATCTCTTTGCCAGTCCTCACAACCGGCAGCTTCCTCGCTTCTGCTCTCGTCAGCCACACCCCCTTCGGGTTGCGGCGGACGCTTTTCTGATCTCATGGTCGGGGAGCCTTCTGTACGCTTTCCCTCCCATCCCGCTAGTCTCTCGGACTCTTTTCAAGGTTCTCCGAGACAAAGCCTTCATGATCCTGGTGGCCCCTCGCTGGCCCAGGCAGCTGTGGTTTCCGCTCCTACTGCAACTGGCGGTGGAGGATCCAATCCCTCTGGGGGTACAACCGGATCTCCTCACTCAGGATCAGGGGTCCCTACTGCACCCCAACCTCAGGTCTCTCAACCTCATGGCCTGGCTGCTGAGAGGGTAGTCCTTGCTCCCCTTCTCCTGCCGGCGGAGGTGGAGGAGGTCGTCTTGGCTTCGCGACGGCCTTCTACCCGCAAATGCTACGCCCTTAAATGGCGTCGCTTTGCAGTCTGGTGTACCCAACAGTCTCAGGATCCCTTCTCCTGCCCGGTGTCGGTGATCTTGCAGTACTTGCTACACCTCTCTAATCTGGGACTTAAGTCCAACTCCGTCAAAGTTCACCTCAGTGCTCTTTCGGCACATCATGTGCCGGTGGACGGTAGACCTCTCTCCAGCGACCCTCTCGTAGCGAGGTTTCTCCGAGGTCTCCTACTTAAACCACCTCTGCGCCCGCCAGCGCCTGACTGGGTCCTGAATGTGGTTTTGCAGCGGATCACCTGTCCGCCTTTTGAACCTATGGCTACCTGTTCTCTCCGTTTTCTGTCTTGGAAAACACTGTTCTTGATAGCCCTCACTTCCGCTAGACGCGTAAGTGAATTGCAGGCCCTCGTGTCTGATCCCCCTTACACTCGGTTCTACAAAAATAGGGTAGTCCTACGGACTCACCCAAAATTTCTGCCTAAAGTGGTCTCCCCTTTTCACATCAATCAGGAGGTGGTACTTCCAACCTTCTTTCCCAGACCACACTCCAGCCGAGCTGAAACGGTCCTCCATACCCTGGACTGTAGAAGGGCTTTGAACTTCTACCTTGACCGTACGCGGGAGCACCGTAAAGCTGCTCAGCTTTTTGTGTCTTTTGACCCCAATAAATTGGGGCTCCCGGTCTCCAAGCATACTCTGTCCACCTGGGTTGCGGACTGTATCTCTTGGGCTTATGGGGCAGCCGGACTCTCCTTAGAAAGCCGAGTCACGGCTCATTGCGTTCGGGCAAAGGCTACGTCAGTGGCTTACCTCCGCTCTGTTCCGCTGGCAGACATCTGCCGGGCCGCTACTTGGTCTTCGAGCCAGACTTTTGCGGTCCATTACTGTCTCGAGAGGGAGTCCCGCAGGGACAGTGCTTTCGGACAGGCAGTCCTCCGTAATCTCTTTGAGGTCTGAGCAACTCCTACCCTCCATCCCGGATGTGGGCTACCGGTGGGTGATAATTCAGCGAAGATTCTTTCCTTCTGTGCTGCTGAGCTAGAGGGAGCTCATTTTTGTGCTTAGGGTCTCCGGTAGCCTTGAGCTTGGGAGTCCCATAAGTGAGGACTGACTTCCTGCTTGGTCCTGGAGAAAGCGTAGTTACTCACCTGTAACAGGTGTTCTCCAGGAGCAGCAGGAATCAGTCCTCACTACCCTCCCTCCTCCCCTTGGAGTTGCAATCGTCTGCTTATGTTCTTTTTGCAAATTTTTATGCTGTCTTTTTTAGCTATGTCATCTGACTGGCTAAGATGGCACCCTCGGGCGGGAAGACGACCCGCGCATGCGCGCTGCAATTCCCAAAGGCTTTCTTTGAAAGCTGGGGAAAATTGCTCCGCGAGGGCTCCGTCGGCGCCGACGTCACCCATAAGTGAGGACTGATTCCTGCTGCTCCTGGAGAACACCTGTTACAGGTGAGTAACTACGCTATATGCCGGTTGCTGGGCCAGATGAAGACTCTACTTTGGAGGATCCTTTGTTACAAGCTTAGGAAAACACAAAGGGCCTTTCCGTTACACAGAGTTGTAAGGGAGATGATTCAACAGGAATGGGACATGCCTGAGGCTGGGCTAAAGGGGTCCAGGGTCATGGCTCGTTTATATCCTTTACTGGATCAGGATCGGGAACTGTTTAAGTCTCCCAAATTAGATGCAGCGGTTTCGGCTGTTACCAAAAAGACGACAATTCCTGTGGAAGGTGGTGCCGCGCTCAAGGATAGCCATGATAGAAAATTGGATACATTGTTAAAGCAGGTGTTTGATGTCAATGCCTTATCCATTCAGGCTTCAATTTGTGGAGCTTGGGTAGCCAGAGCTTGTCTTCGTTGGTCTCAGCATGTAAACGGAGATAATGTGGAAGAGACTGCGACAGAAGCGTCCCATTTAGAGACTGGGGCAGCTTATTTAGCAGATATTCATTATGACCTTATTAGGGGTTTGTCTAAGAGTATGGTCTCGGTAGTGGCAGCAAGAAGATATTTATGGTTGCATAACTGGGCAGCAGATGCTTCTTCTAAAGCAAGGCTCACTAAACTTCCCTTTAGGGGTAGACTACTTTTTGGTGAGGACTTAGATAAATTGGTAAAGGACTTAAGGGAGTCTAAAGGCGGCAGGCTGCCAGAGGACAGGCAGAAGCTAGGACGTCCAACTCAGGCATCTAGAGGTCAGTTCAGAGATTTTCATTGTTTTTGTTCCACACGTTTTGGGCAGTTTCAGAGAGGACGTCAGTATTTTAGAAGTCAGGGTTTTCGAGGAGCAAATAGGGGATTTGCAACTTCCTCTTCTTCAAAACCTAGAAAATCACAATGATATAAGGAAGGTCCAGGTGGACTTTATACCCTTGGGAGGTCGGCTACGGGAGTTTTATTCAGCCTGAGTTCAAATCACATCCGATCACTGGGTGTTGGAGATCATTCGGGAAGGATATGCTCTGGAGCTTCAGCGCCCGGTGGTCGATTTGTTCATTCAATCTCCTTGCAAGGCACACGTCAAGTGTACAGCGGTGCGTGAAACCTTGCAAAGACTTTTGAATCTCAAAGCTGTTGTTCCGGTGCCACCAGGCCAACGCGGTTCCAGTCGATACTCCATTTATTTTGTGGTTCCAAAGAAAGAAGGTTCTTTTCATCCAATTTTGGATCTTCAAAAGGTAAATCGCTGCCTTCGGGTAACTCATTTTCGCATGGAAACACTGAGGTCTGTGATAATGGCAGTAAGGAAAGGGGAGTTTCTTACGTCTCTGGATTTGACAGAGGCGTATCTATATATTCCCATTCGTTTGGAGCATCAAATATTTTTGAGATTTGCAGTTCCAATGGGTCATTTCCAATTTCAAGCTTTGCCATTCCATTTAGCAACGGCTCCGCAAACATTTACCAAGGTTGTGGTCGTTGCGGCAGCATTTAGAAAAGAAGGAATTCTAGTTCACCCATATTTGGACAATTGGTTAATTCGGGCAAAGTTCGAAAAGGAGAGCGAATTGGCAACAATCAGAGTAGCGGAATTTTTACAGAGTCTTGGTTGGGTTGTCAATATGACAAAGAGCAAGTTGATTCCGTCACAGAATCTGTAACACCTGGGAACTCGTTTTTACACGAGAATAGGAAGGGTATTTCTTCCTCAGTCGCGAGCGCTAGCATTGAGAAATCTGGTACGGAGTTTTTTGAGCAGAAAAAATCCCACTGCATGGCATTATTTGCAGTTGCTCGGAACCATGGCAGCAACGTTAGACTTAGTCCCATGGGCAAGAACTCATATGAGACCGTTAGAGAGAGCGTTACTAAGGAGGTGGTCACATCAGAAATATCCTCTCTCAAGGAGGTTATCCTGCCTTCTGGAGACCTGTCGAGCTCTACAATGGTGGATACAACCGGAGATTCTAGAGGTGGGAATGCAGCTAGAATCGCCTATTTGGATTCCTGTTACAACGGATGCCAGTCTTGTGTGCTGGGGAGCTCACTTCGAAAGAAAGTTTGTTAAAGGTCAATGGACCGATCAGGAGAAGGTTTGGTCAATCAACAGATTGGAGTTGAGGGCAGTATCCTTAGCTTAACAAGCATTTCAGTGTTCTCCAGGACCAAGCAGGAAGTCAGTCCTCACTTATGGGTGACGTCGGCGCCGACGGAGCCCTCGCGGAGCAATTTTCCCCAGCTTTCAAAGAAAGCCTTTGGGAATTGCAGCGCGCATGCGCGGTCGTCTTCCCGCCCGAGGGCGCCATCTTAGCCAGTCTTCTTTTTTCCGCGGAGCCCTACAGACGTCCCCGTCTTGTCCCCGCGAAAAAGTTGATTTTCTTCTGTATTTTATCCTTTTTTCTTTCGGTTCGACGCCGATCGTTTTCCCGCCCGGACTCGCGACGCCGGTCTCGAGTCCTCTTACTTTTTTCGGTTTTTTCTGACTTAGTCAGCTTTCATTTTCGTTTTCCCTGGCAGCCCGGTCCTTTGACCTCGCAGGGGCCCTTTTTCCCCCGATGGCTGCCAGTGTTTTTAAGCGGTGTGGTCGGTGTGACCGAAATATGTCACTAACCGACACACACGACTTTTGCCTCCGCTGCCTGGGCCCGGATCATGAGGAACTGATCTGTGGGCCCTGCAGCAAACTGTCCTCAAAGGCGTTGAGAAGTCGGCGGCATCAGCGTGAGAGGATCTTCGCTGACCCCAGCCGTACCCGGACCTCGTCGGAGGCCTCCGTGTCGAAAGGCTCCAGCTCGGACCGTCGCCGGAGCTCCTCCGACCGGGGTTCTCCCTCCGGGGACCATCGTCGGAAGGAAAAACCCGCGAGGGCGGCGTCGGTGGACGCTCCTGGCTCCGCGAGGGCCAGGTCGCATAGCCCCGACAGCCGCCCCGGGTCCTTGGAGAAGGAACACATCCCGAAGCGACCTCGAAAGAAAGTTTGTTAAAGGTCAATGGACCGATCAGGAGAAGGTTTGGTCAATCAACAGATTGGAGTTGAGGGCAGTATCCTTAGCTTAACAAGCATTTCAGTGTTATCGTCAGGGGAAGGCAGTTCGCGTTCTATCAGACAACGCGACCGCAGTTGCTTACATCAACCGTCAAGGAGGCACAAGCAGTGTCTCTCTGGAGGACGAAGCCGAGAAGCTGTTCATGTGGGCCGAGAGGAATTTGAAAGCTTTGTCGGCAGCTCATGTAGCAGGAGTGGACAATGTGGAGGCCGATTTTTTTTTTAAGTCGGGTAAGAGTGGATCCAGGAGAGTGGGTTCTGCATCCGCAGGTATTCCAACTGATAATAAATTGTTGGAGTTCCAATAATGGATCTCATGGCAACCTTCGAGTCGGCAAAAGTCAATCGGTTTTTCATTCGGAGACGGGAGAGTATGTCAGAGGGTCTAGACGCTCTCATTCAAAGGTGGCCAGAGGAACAACTTCTGTACGTCTTCCCCTCCGTGGGTATTGATAGGGCGTGTTCTTAAAAGAATAGAGCAGCACAATGGACTAGTAATATTGATAGCGCCGGATTGGCCCAGACGACCATGGTACGCGGATCTCATAAGGTTATTAGTAGATCGGCCATGGCTCTTACCAATGAGGGAAGATCTGTTGAGTCAGGGTCCTCTACACATGCCACAGGTGGCTAGATTCTCGCTTACGGCTTGGCTCTTGAAAGGGCGAGGTTAAGGGCCAGGGGTTACTCTTCAGCGATTTCCACTTTGTTGAAAGCAAGGAAGAGGTCTACCTCTTTGGCATATATTCAAATTTGGAGGATATTCGAAGCATGGTGTGAAGATAAGTTTGGAGGCATTAAAAGCTTCTATTTCTCAAATTCTATCTTTTTTGCAAGAGGGGTTTGAGAAAGGCTTAGCGGCTGCTTCATTAAAAGTGCAGCTGGCAGGTCTCTCTTGTTATAGAGGAAAAATAAATGGTGAGGTGCTAGGTGTGCATCCAGATGTGAAACGTTTTTTGAGAGCAGTTTCACTATTGAGGCCGCCGTGTAGACCATGTGTTCCGTCTTGGGATCTTCATTTGGTGTTGGAGGTTTTAGTATGGGAACTGTTTGAGCCTTTGTCATGAGCGTCATTAAAAGATCTTTCGCTCAAAGCAGTTTTTCTTGTAGCTATTTCATCAGCGCGAAGAATTTCTGAATTGCAGGCATTGTCTTGTAGGAAACCTTTTCTGTTATTTTACGAGAGGAAAGTGGTTTTGAGACCAGTGCCTTCGTTTCTACCCATATCATATCAATCAGGAAGTTTCTTTACTAGTATTTGAAAATACTGACAAGGAGATTCAGTTCAAAAGGTTGCATCTTTTAGATGTTCGTAGGGCATTAAAGACGTATTTAAAGCGTACACAGGAATTCTGTAAGAAAGACAGACTGTTTGTTCTTTTTGGAAGTGCAAGAAAGGGATACGCAGCTTCCAAAGCGTCTATTGCCAGGTGGATCAAGGAAACTATTGCTTCAGCGTATTTGTTGAAGGGTAAGACAATACCTGATGGGCTTAAAGCGCATTCAACAAGGGCGCAAGCTGCGTCTTGGGTTGAGTATAGTTTAGTGCCGCCGGTGGATATCTGTAAAGCGGCTACTTGGTCTTCGTTGAATTCCTTTGTAAAACATTTGATTAGATATACAGGCAAAAAGAGATACCTGCTTTGCGTTGGCAGTGCTTCAGGCTGGCCTAGCAGGTCCCACCCATTAAAGGTTTTTACTGCTCTGTTACATCCCCCAGAGATTCTGGGACTGGACTGGAGAGACGATAAGGAAAATGAAATTAGACTTACCTGCTAATTGTTGTTCCTTGAGGAACTCCAGTCCAGTCCCGCATCCCTCCCTGGATTACAGTCCTGAAGCTAAGAGGTATAGTATGGTCATGGTATGTTTAATGGCCCATATTGGGGGGAGATACCTTTTGGGGATCTTTGTAAACTACTATTTTTCTGTCGAGATGGGGGGGCATATTATATATAGGAATGCTATACTATTTCTTTAAGGGCACATTATGTGTCTTAATTTATAATTAAAATTTTGTTAATGTTATGGTTTGTTAAAGTTTAATATCTTTTAGCTACTTAATTGTTGCTCTGGTGAGTCTGCTTTGTCAATAGGTAAACTGGAGCAAGGAGGCGATCCCTCGGGTACTTGTACTGGTGACATCAAAGAATGTCATTGTTCAGTCTCCAAGCTGCTGGAGTAACCTATATCCCAGAGATTCTGGGACTGGACTGGAGTTCTTCAAGGAACAACAATTAGCAGGTAAGTCTAATTTCACTTTCTTCTTTGTCTTTCATGTCCAACATAGTAGACCATGTGATCATCTGATGCAAAGTGCCCGATGCCAGTCCATTTCAGTTCGCTGACACCCAACAGATTGAGATGTATACATTCCATTTCATTTTTGACCACCTCCAACTTCCCTTGGTTCATGCTTTGTATGTTCCATGTCCCAATATGGAAGACATCTTTGCAACTTCTGACTCTCATTTCATGTGCAGCTACATCAGCAGTCAGACATCCCATGTGCTTTGATCCAACCACCTCATAAATGCTGGTTTTACTCTGAAAAGTCTTCAGCTCCCCTCAGTAGCCAGTTGACTGCCTTCCGCCCTGGAGGTCTCATCTTGAGCAATATAATGCAATTGGTTTTGTTGTGACTATCCACTGCGTTTTTGTGGCAAGATACAGAAGTAGATTGCCAGGTCTGTCTTCTGTGCAGTTTAGTTCTAGTGTTGCCATTCTCACAGAAATGTGATCCTCTGCCGCCAACTCCATCCCATTCTACCGCTACCCAGATGGGTAGTTTGTCTTGTTCTGGCACCTCAGCTTATACCTGTCCATCTTGGGAGACCCTGCCAGTAGTTAAGCTACCAATAACTTAGCCCTCAGCATCACTGATGCACACAAGCCCTCACAGAACTACAACCTGCAAACCAAGCTCAATAGACTAGTCACTAGTGCATACTGCCCATGAAGTGCAGCTTGGCAGCCCTACATGCAGCCTCGGTACCCCTTGGCTGCAGGTATCGTTCTGTCGATACCAGTTTTGGTACTGATATCGAGGCTGCTGCAGATGACATTGATATCGCTCCTAACCATACTATCCATGGACACTCATAAGAACATAAAATATGCCATACTGGGTCAGACCAAGGTCCAAGCCCAGTATCCTATTTCCAAAAGTGGCCAATCTAGGTCATAAGTACCTGGCAGTTTCCCCAAAAGACACAGGTTCCACAGTGGTTGTATTGGGTCAAGCAGTGATATCCTGGGTCCCTTTTAATAATAGTTTATGGACCTTTCCTCCAGAAACTTGTCCAAACCTTTTTTAAACCCAGCTACACTAACAGCTTTTACTACATCATCCGGTAAGAAATTCCAGAGTTGGATTACACGTTGAGTGAAAAAATATTTTCTCTTATTAGTCTTAAATATTTTACCCTGTAGCTTCATTGCCATAGTCTTTCTATATTCTGATAACGTAAACAATCAATATACGTTTACCCATTCCACTCCATTCATTAATTTATAGATCTCTATCATATCTTCCCTCAACTGTCTCTTTTCCAGGTTGAAGAACCCTAATCTTTTTAGCCTTTCTTCATAGGGGTATCCTTCCATCTCCTTTACCATTTTGGTGGCTCTTCTCCATACCTTTTCTAATAACGCTATATCCTTTTTAAGATACAGTGACCAGAATTGCACAAAGTATTCAAGGTGCAGTCACACCATGGAACAATACAGAGGCATTATAATATCCTTTGTTTTATTTTCCATTCCTTTCCTTATGATACCTAGCAATTCTATTTGCTCTCTTGGATGCCGCTGCACACTGGGCGGAGGGTTTTAACATGATCTCCAGGAACAAGCAGGAATAAGTCCTCACATATGGGTACGTCGGTACCGACGGAGCCTGCGCGGGAAAGCTCCCCAGCTTCCTAGAATGGAAGCTTTTGGGACCTCCCACTGCACATGCGCACTGCCTTCCCGCCTTCCTGAACAGCTCTCCTCAGTTTCTCTTTTTCCGCGGAGCCAGCAGGTCGTGTATCCTGTCACCGCTGAAGAAATTGTAGTTTTTTGTTTTGTTTCTTTAGACCGCGTACCTGCCTTCCCATACCGATACCGGTATCGCCGGTCTTCCTTTTTCTTTCTAAAAAAATTATTTTCTTTTCTTTTATTATTTTTTCAGCACTTGGTCACTTCAGTTAGGCCTTCAGGCCTACTTTAATTCTCCACATGGAGAAGCCAGCCCCTGGATTTAAGAAGTGTACCAAGTGTACTGCTGTAATATCAGTCACAGACACCCATGAATGGTGTCTTAAATGTTTGGGGCCTGACCACTCCATTCCGGACTGCCCTTCCTGCTCCCAAATGTCTAAGCGTGGGCTGCAGAACCGGGCCAACAAATTCCATGTGCTGTTTGCTTCAGAGAATCCAACATCACAGTCATCCCGGTGATCATCATCCCCGGATGGATCTCAGGTAACCAAACCTTCTGTGGGCAAGTCCTCAAAGAGCAAATCTCCTTCAAAGCATCGAGAGGCTCTTAGTTTTGAGGACCCTGCCCCAGCCAAACAGCCCCGGCGGGAGGTCCTACCTCCTAAAACGCCAATACAGGGGCTACAGGTTGACATCGATGGCACGGCCTCGACAGATCACCTGTTGGACTGCTCTGGGGTACCGGCCCATACCGGTACCGACATCCAGGCAGCCGTGGCGTCTATGGGCAATACTGTCCAATCCATGCAGCAGGCCGTCATGGCTTTCATTAAAGCTGCAACGCCATCGGTACCGCTTCCAGCGGTTCCGGGCCCGGTTCCGGTATCGTCCGCCATGCCGGAACCCAGGCCTTCCTCTTCTAAACGCAAATCGGTACCGTATGGGCTTTCGCTCCATACCGCTTCCATACCCGGTACGCCCGATGTCGATACCGATCGGTATGCGTATCGTGCGTTGGAGGAAACTAGAGAATACACCGATTCCTCTGAGGATTTTGTCTCCTCTGATGAGTCTGCAGAGCTCTCCCTTGACCTTCCTGAGGAACCTTCTTCTCCAAAAAGGAGAATGTCTCCTCCAGAGGATTTGTCCTTTCAGGACTTTATTTTAGAAATGGCTAAAGGCCTTTCTATCACTACCTCCTCTGAAAGGGAACCAAGGTCAAAAAGATTGGATATTTTAGGATACTCTAAGTCTCCTAAAGAAGCAGTTACTCTGCCTATCCATGAAATCCTTCAGGAACAATTGATGGATTTCTGGGAGAACCCTTTAACTCTGTCTCCTTATTCCCGTAGGTTGGACACCATGTATCGGGTCCCTCCTTCTCCTGGTTTTCAGAAAACTCAATTGCCTCACCACTCCATTGTGGTAAAGTCTGCAATGAAAAAGATCAAGAGTACTAAAAGGCACTCTTCTACACCTCCAGGAAGGGAATGTAAGACACTGGACTCTTTTGGTAGGAAAATCTTCCAGGCTAGTATGCTTATAGCCAGGATTAATTCCTACAGCCTCTATATGGGCATGTTCCTAGGGGAACTTGCCAAGAAAGTACGGCATTTTGCCTCCCTTATCCCTGAGGATAAACAGGAGGACTTCCTTTCTGTTGTGAAACAACTTTTAGATGTTTCTAAGTTCTCCAACAGAGCTGCCTTTGATTCCTTCGAAGGAGCCAGCAGAGCTTCTGGCATTGCTATCGCAGCCAGACGTCTGGCCTGGCTCCAGGCTTCTGATCTGGAACCCTGGGTTCTAGATGGCTTACGGAATCTGCCCTGTACAGGTGAGAACTTATTCGGTGCAGAGTGGCAGGTTAAGGCCACTCAAATGGACGCTGAAAATGCCACCTTAGAGAGACTTTCTAAGTCCACTTCTACTCCCACTAAGAAGAAGTCTTTCAAGAGGCCTTATTATAAGAAGGCCAGATATGCTTCCAATACTGGCCAGCAATCTTCTCAACCTCGTTTTGCGGCTAAACGTCAGCAAACGAAACAAGCAAGAGCAAAGCCTGCAGCAGCTACTGCAGCTCAACAGGCTCCACCCCCTCAGGGGTTTTGACTTGCCCCTAGAGAACTTGCCATTCCTGGTTCTGGACCAACCAGAACCTCTCACCATACCTGGAAGGTTAGCTCACTTTGCTCCCAGATGGGAACAGATCACAACAGAGCAATGGACCCTCTCTATCATCCGAGAGGGTTACAAACTTCATTTCTCCAGCCTTCCTCCTCATCACATGGTGAGACCCTTCAATTCTCCATCTCCTCTCCTAGCCCTGTTGGATCAGGAGATCTCTTCTCTGCTTGCCCAAGGGGCCATAGAAGAGGTTCCTCTTCATCAACAGGGGTCAGGTTTCTACTCCCCCTATTTTCTCATTCCAAAGAAGACAGGGGGATTCAGACCAATCCTAGATCTGAGAGAATTGAACAAATTTCTGTACAAGGAGAAATTCAAAATGCTCTCTTTGGGCATTCTCCTTCCATACCTTCAGAGTCAGGACTGGCTTTGTTCTCTAGACCTGCAGGATGCGTATACACATCTACTCATCCATCCCTCCCACAGAAAATATCTTCGCTTTCTGTTCAGGGGAAGTCATTACCAATACAGAGTACTTCCCTTCGGTCTCGCCTCTGCCCCAAGAGTCTTTACCAAATGCATGGCAGTCGTAGCCGCATTTCTCAGAAGCATGGGGATTTTCGTATTCCCATATCTGGACGACTGGCTCATTCGAGCTCCAACTCAGTCGCAGGCCCAGATTTCCCTAGACCGCACAAGGAACCTTCTGCAGTATCTGGGACTGGTGGTAAACCTTCCCAAGTCTCAACTCAGCCCTACTCAGTCTCTAGAATTCATAGGGGCCCGGTTGGACACCACCACTGCAAGAGCCTACCTTCCACTGGTTCGGGGTCAGCGTCTGCTGAGCTTGGCCTCCCAAGCCCAGTCCAGTACTCACTTGACAGCCAGGGAAATGCTACGCCTCCTGGGCCATATGGCCTCCACAGTACATGTGGTGCCCTACGCTCGTCTTCATATGAGAGCAGCTCAATGGACCCTGGCCACCCAGTGGACTCAGGCGTCGGGAGCACTCTCAGACCAAATACAAACCTCAAACCGTCTGTCTTGGTCCCTCCATTGGTGGATATCCACCAAGAATCTGTTGTTGGGGGCTCCCTTTCAGCCCTTGCTACCCCAAGCAACCCTCACAACAGATGCCTCCCAATTGGGGTGGGGAGCCCATCTGCTAACTCTCTCCACTCAGGGCACTTGGTCTCCACAGGAGGCCACCCTTCATATCAACCTCCTGGAACTGCGAGCAATTTACCTTGCCCTCAAGGTCTTCCATACCCTCCTTGCCAACCTGACTGTCCTGGTTCAGACAGACAATCAGGTGGCCATGTTTTACATAAACAAACAAGGAGGGACGGGCTCTCTGTCGCTTTGCAACGAAGCTCTCAGATTATGGGCCTTCGCCAGAGAGCACCAAATTCATCTGCTAGCAGTGTACCTTCCAGGAGTTCAAAACTCTCGAGCAGACAGACTCAGTCGAGTTCTGCTGCCACACGAGTGGTCCCTACATGTGGGCCAGATAACCAGAATCTTTCAGGAATGGGGAACCCCGGACATAGACCTCTTTGCAAGTCCGTGGAATGCCAAACTTCCCCGGTTCTGTTCCAGGACTCTGTGTCAGGAAGCTCAGGCCACGGACGCCTTTCTCCTCCATTGGGGTCAGGCGTTCCTATATGCCTTTCCACCCATTCCGCTGATTCCCAAGACTCTGTTCAAACTCCAGAGAGATCACGGCTCTATGATCCTCATAGCTCCACGCTGGCCACGCCAAGTGTGGTTCCCTCTGCTTCTACAGCTCTCCCAGGGATCCTCCCTGGACTTAGGAGCTGCACCAGACCTTCTGTCTCAGGAGGACGGGACTTTGTGGCACCCAAACCCCAAATCCCTACATCTCCGAGCTTGGTTACTGAAGGCTTAAGTCTTCAAGACTTTAATCTTTCTCAACCTGTGAAAGATATCCTTCATGCCTCTAGGAAACCTTCCACGAGGCGGTCTTATGCTTTCAAATGGAAACGTTTTTCCATTTGGTGTGCTCAGCAGGGCCTTGACCCTCTGGCACTTCCTTTGAATTCCCTCTTAGACTATCTCCTGCATCTTTCCAATGCAGGCCTTAAGACGAATTCTGTAAGAGTCCATTTAAGTGCTATTTCAGCATCCCTGAAACCTATAAATGGACAACCTATCTCCTCTCACCCTCTTGTTGCAAGATTCATGAGAGGCCTGACCCTCACTAAACCTCCCATCAGACCCCCCCCGGTCGCATGGGATTTGAATCTAGTGCTTGGTCAGCTTATGAAGCCACCTTTTGAGCCGTTATTTTCTACCTCCTTGAAATTTCTTTCCTGGAAGGTACTATTCCTAATTGCAGTCACTTCCGCTCGTCGCATCAGCGAACTGCAAGCTCTAGTGGCTAATCCACCTTATACAAGATTTCATCATGACAAGGTGGTCCTTAGGACGAATCCCCACTTTATGCCTAAAGTGGTCTCGCCTTTTCATCTTAATCAAGAGGTATATCTACCTGTATTTTTTCCGGCTCCTCATGCATCCACTGCAGAGAGGAACCTTCATACTCTGGATTGTAAAAGAGCTCTAGCCTTTTACCTTAATAGGACTCAGCCACATCGAAAGTCTTCTCAACTTTTCGTGGCTTTTGATCCTTCACATTTGGGACTTCCAGTCTCCAAGCGTACACTTTCCAATTGGATTGCTCAGTGTATTTCCTTTGCTTACCAGAGTAAAAACATTCCTCTGGAAGGCCATGTCACAGCTCACAATGTGAGAGCCATGGCAACTTCTATGGCTCATCTGCACTCTGTTTCCATTGATCAGATCTGTCGAGCCGCTACCTGGGCCTCGGTTCATACCTTCACAGCCCATTACTGTTTGGACAAGGACTCCCGCCGGGATGCCTTGTTTGGCCAGGCTGTCCTCAAACACCTGTTCCATTCTTAGACAACTCCTGCCCACCTTCCCAGGATGGATGCCTGAGATCCATACGAAGATGGCGAACCTTGACAGGGGATCCCATGCATCTAAGCTAGGGAGTCCCCATATGTGAGGACTTATTCCTGCTTGTTCCTGGAGATAGCACAGTTACTTACCTGTAACAGGTGATCTCTGGGAACAGCAGGAATTAGTCCTCACAACCCACCCACCTCCCCTAGGAGTTGTATCTTTTATCTATCTATCTTCCTGTCCTCTCTCTATTGACTCAGCTATAAACTCGAAACTGAGGAGAGCTGTTCAGGAAGGCGGGAAGGCAGTGCGCATGTGCAGTGGGAGGTCCCAAAAGCTTCCATTCTAGGAAGCTGGGGAGCTTTCCCGCGCAGGCTCCGTCGGTACCGACGTACCCATATGTGAGGACTAATTCCTGCTGTTCCCAGAGATCACCTGTTACAGGTAAGTAACTGTGCTTTATCTCCAGGAACAAGCAGGAATGAGTCTTCACATATGGGTACATTGGTACCGACGGAGCCTGCGCGGGAACGTTCCCCAGCGTCCAATCAGAAAGCTTTTGGGAGCATCCCACAGCGCCTGCGTGCTGCCTTCCCGCCTTTCCAACTGTCTCTCCTCAGTTGTTCTTTTTCCGCGGAGTCAGCAGGTCGTGTTCCTGTCACCGCAGAAGAATTTCCTTATTTTTTTTCTTTATTTCTTTTCTGTACGCGTCTGCCTTCCTCGACGCTATACCGGTACCGCCGGTTCTTATTTCTTTCTTTAAAAAAAAAAAAAAACCTTCTATTTTTCCTTCAGGTGTACTTCAGTTTTGGGCCTTAGGCCCAAAACCTTTTTCCTTAAATATGGAAAAACCTGCCTCAGGTTTTAAGAAGTGCACAAAATGTGGCGGTACTATATCCGTCACCGACACCCATGACTGGTGTCTCAAATGTTTAGGCCCTGACCATTCCATTAAAGATTGTGTGTCCTGTTCCATGATGTCTAAGAGAGGTCGACAGAATCGAGATGCCAAGCTCGGTACCCTGTTTCCATCTGATGCGGCTTCGGTGGCATCGACGTCTTCCAGGGCTGCTTCTTCCTCACATGGATCTCAGGTAACTAAACATAAATCCAGCCGGTCCTTGAAGGGCAAATCTCCTTCTAAGCATCGAGATGCCTCTGGCCTTGCCCTCGAGGATTCTGCACCTGCAAAATTACCCCGGCGGGAGGCTTCGGCTTCTAAAGCATCATCATCGGGGTTCCAGGACGATCTAGATGGCGTGGCCTCAACAGATCTCCTGGTGCCATGCTCTGGGGTACCGGTGGCCTCCACCGGTACCGACTTCCAGGCATTGTCAGCGTCGATGGATCAGAGGATTCTGTTCATGGAATGCAGTCTGGCGGCTTTCCTTGTGGCATCGACACCCGTGGTACCGCAACAGACTACTCCGCAGGTACCGGCTCCGGTATCGCCATCGGTGGCATCGGTGTCAGCCATGCCTGTACCCTGCCCTCTGCAGTCTTCTGGTACCGATACCCCGGTACCGATGATTCCCGATACCGACCTCGGTCGGTACGGGTAACGGGCTTTGCAAGAGCATCCCGACAGACGATACTTCGATTCTTCTGATGACTCTGAGGATTCTGAAGAGTCTGTCGATGCAGCGATGCTTCTTCCACAGGAGGAGTCCTCTCCTAAACGAAGGATGTCTCCTCCAGAAGACTTGTCTTTTCAGGACTTTATCAGAGAGGTGGCTCGGGGTCTCTCTATTACAGTAGCCCCAGAGTCAGAGCCTAGAGCTAAGGAGTTAGATATTCTACAATATCCTAAAACTCCTAAAGAGGCAGCTACCTTGCCTATTCATGAGATTCTGTATGATCTCATGTTAAGGATGTGGGAAGCACCTCTAACCACCTCTCCTCATTCTCGCAGGTTTGGACACCATGTATCGTGTCCCTCCTTGTCCTGGTTTCCATAAAACTCAGTTTCCTCACCACTCTATTGTGGTTGAGTCTGCAATGAAAAAGATTAGAAGTGCCAAGAGACATGCCTCTAATCCTCCGGGACGTGAATGTAGAACCCTGGATGCTTTTGGTAGAAGAGTCTTCCAAGCTTCCATGCTTGCTGCGAGAATTAATTCTTATAGTCTCTACATGGGCATGTTCTTAAAAGAAGTCACTGACCATTTGCAAACTTTAAGTCCTTTTATGTCTGACAATAAAAGGCAAGAATTTCTCTCTGGGCTCAAACATGCCCAGGATATCTCCAAATTCTCCAACCGTGCAGCTTTTGATTCCTTTGAATGCGTTAGCAGAGCCTCAGCTATAGCTATAGGAGCACGTAGGATTGCTTGGCTTCAAGCATCTGATTTGGAGACCTGGGTCCAAGATGAATTGGGAAATATCCCTTGTACAGGTGAAAATCTGTTTGGTAAGGATTGGCAAGCAAAAGCCAATCAGATGGATGCTGAAAATTCTGCTTTGGATAGACTATCCAAATCTACAGCTGCTCCTGCTAAGAAAAGGTTGTTCAAGAAAACACCTTTTTCAAAAAAGGGAAGATCCTATCCTGCTTATAGTCAGAGAGCATCTTCTGCAGCTCAGTTCCCTTCCAAACGTCAGCAATCCTCCAAACAGACCAAGGCAAAGGCTGCGAGGCCTGCTCCAGCCCAGCAGTCTCAGCCCCCTCAGGGCCTTTGACTTTCTGCTAGAGAACTTAGCCTTCCTGGCTCTAGAAGGACCAGAGCCCTCCACCATTCCAGGAAGGCTATGTCATTTTGCTCCCAGATGGGGGCAAATCACAGCAGAGCAGTGGACACTCTATCATAAGAGAGGGGTACAAACTTCATTTTTCCAGCTTGCCCCCTCTCACAAGAGTGCACCAGTTCAATTCTCCAACCTCCCTCCTCAGCCTATTAGAGCAGGAGGTTGCCACTCTTCTAGCCCAAGGGGCAGTAGAGGAAGTGCCTTCTCAACAACAGGGCACAGGGTTCTACTCCCCCTATTTTCTTATCCCAAAGAAAACAGGGGGCTTCAGACCCATTTTAGATTTCAGAGAATTGAACAGATTCCTAGTCAAAGATAAATTCAAGATGGTTTCTCTAGGAACTCTGCTGCCATGCCTTCAGAGTCAGGATTGGCTTTGTTCTCTAGGTCTCAAGGATGCGTACACTCATGTTCTCATCCATCCAACTCACAGAAGATTCCTTCGATTCCTTTTCCAGGAGAAGCACTATCAATACAGAGTGCTCCCCTTTGGCCTGGCCTCTGCACCAAGGGTGTTCACGAAATGCATGGCAGTGGTTGCTGCTTTTCTGCGCACCCTGGGAATATTTGTCTTCACCTACCTGGACGACTGGCTCATTCGAGCTCCCACTCAATCAGAGGCCAGGACTGCTCTAACCTGCACAATGCGTATCCTTCAATACTTAGGGCTGGTAATAAACATCCCAAAATCCAATTTGATCCCTACTCAGTCCCTGGAGTTTATAGGGGCACTGCTGGATACCACAAAGGCAAGGGCCTTTCTTCCCCAGGCCCGTTGCCTTCACTTGATACAGTTAGCTTCTCAAGCAGAGTTGAAACCCCTACTCACTGCTCGAGAGATGTTACAGTTGCTAGGCCACATGGCTTCCACCGTTCATGTGGTACCATATGCTCGCCTTCACATGAGAGCAGCTCAGTAAACTTTATCCACCCAATGGACCCAGGCATTAGGCTGCCTGTCAGACAAAATAGCAAACACAAGTCGCCTCATTTTGTCCCTCCAGTGGTGGAAGTCCACTCAGAACCTCTTGCTGGGGTGTCCTTTTCAACAGCCTCTACCCCAGGCAACTCTTAAAAAAGATACTTCTCCAATGGGCTAGGGAGCTCATCTTCAGGACCTCTCCACCCAGGGCATCTGGTCCCCACAGGAGACTTGTCTCCACATCAATCTCTTGGAACTCAGAGCAATCTTCCTTGCTCTACGAGTTTTCCACACCCTGCTCAGCCACAAGAAAGTCCTTTTCCACACGGACAATAAGGTAGCCATGTTCTACATAAACAAGCAGGGAGGAACTGGCTCTCTGTCGCTTTGCAACGAAGCTCTGCGACTGTGGGCCCTCGCCAGAGAACATCACATTCATCTTCTGGCAGTCTATCTTCCAGGGGTTCAAAACTCTTGGGCAGACAGACTCAGTCGAGTTCTTCTTCCACACGAGTGGTCTCTACATATGGACCAGGTGTCCAAAATCTTTCAAATTTGGGGAACCCCGGACATAGACCTCTTTGCAAGTCCGTGGAATGCCAAACTTCCCTGGTTCTGTTCCAGAACTCCGGCTCAGGGGGCTCAGGCAAGGGATGCTTTCCTCCTTCACTGGGGTCAAGACTTCCTTTATGCCTTTCCACCCATTCCCCTAATTCCCAAAACCCTGTTCAAGCTTCAGAGAAACAGAGGCCACATGATTCTCATAGCTCCACATTGGCCACGGCAAGTGTGGTACCCTCTGCTTCTACATCTCTCTCAAGCTCCCTCCCTAGAGTTAGGGTCTGCTCCAGACCTTCTCTCTCAGGAGGACGGAAAGTTGTGGCATCCCAATCCCCAGTCTCTGCATCTCAGGGCTTGGTTGCTGAAGGCCTAGATCTCCAGGATCTTCCTCTTTCTCAGCAAGTGAAAGATGTTCTTCAAGCTTCCAGAAAACCTTCCACTAGACGTTCTTACGCCTTCAAGTGGAAAAGGTTTACCATCTGGTGTTCTGAAAAGGGTCTTAACCCTCATGCCATACCTCTGGAATCGTTGCTGGAGTATCTCCTGCATCTGTCTAATGCAGGCCTTAAGACAAATTCAGTAAGAGTCCATCTGAGTGCTATTGCAGCTTCACTCAAGCCTCTAAATGGACAACCTGTTTCCTCTCATCCCCTTGTAGCAAGGTTCATGAGAGGCCTCCTTTTAACAAAGCCTCCCATTAGACCACCACCGGTGGCATGGGACTTAAATTTGGTTCTTTGTCAGCTTATGAAGCCGCCTTTTGAACCTTTAGCTACTACCTCCTTGAAATACCTTTCTTGGAAGGTTATCTTTCTCATTGCAATCACATCAGCACGCCGCATCAGTGAATTGCAAGCACTAGTAGCTAATACACCTTATACAAGATTCCATCATGACAAGGTGGTCCTTAGGACTAATCCACATTTTATGCCTAAGGTGGTCTCGCCTTTTCACCTCAACCAAGAGGTCTGCCTACCTGTCTTTTTTCCAGGACCTCATGCATCACCTGGAGAGAGGAATCTTCATACCCTGGACTGTAAAAGAGCTCTGGCTTTTTTTTTTTTTTTATAAATTTTATTTATTAACAACAAAGAGAAAATAACAGCCATCATCAAACCAAACAACAAACCCCCGAGCAGGGTGTACTCTTATCCCTGCCACGGGGAACTATTTTATACAGGTTTACATGGCATCGAGAAGCATTTCCATAGTTATTACATTTTTGTTTTTTTGTTTTTTTAACGAAAAGAACACCCCCCTCCCTTCCCCACCCCGTCGCAGCCCTTCCCCCCCGAATCAGCCCTATTCAACCTCATTGGGAACCGCCCCCAACTTGCCCCCGCTAATTATCTTCTATTCGTCCGATATTACCAAGAGCCCACATTAAGCACTTCGTTCCTACAATACGGCCCTAGACTCTGAATATAAGGTTCCCATATTAACATGAAAGTGGACCACCTCTTCATCTGGCCCCTAGCTCTCCAGCGTTCAGTTAGCATCAGATGGTGAAAACTATTGCGCCACTCCAGGAAAGTAGGAGGGGAGTTATCCCGCCATCTATGTAGTATCGGGCCTTTCCCCACCAGAAAGGCCTTATGCACCAGCAACCGCTCCCCTTTCCCTTTCGGCAGGGTCTGATTCAACTGGTCCAAGAGTACCAACGATCCCGTCCAGGGGAAACGCTGATGTAGCAACCCCACTAGGCATTGATGGATACGGGACCAATAAGGGCGAATACGCCTACACGTCCACCACATATGGGTTAAGTCAGCCAGTGGCTCAGAGCATCGAGGGCAAGACCCATCCTGGGTAATATGACTACGCAAGGCCCGTCTAGGCGAGAAATGAACCCGGGTTAACGCTTTATATTGTACCTCCCGCCAGTGGGCCCCTTCTGCTAGAGTAACTAATCGCCTCAGGGCCACAAGAAGGGTTCCACGTGGGACCTCTCGTCCCATCTCCCGGGCCCAGGCCTGCTCGACCCGGTCGTAATCTGGTACCACACCAAAACTCTCAAGCCTGGTCTTCAACCGCGCTATCGACGGCGGAGCATCACCCCCAATATCAAGAGCTCTGGCTTTTTACTTGCAGAGGACACAGCAACATAAAAAGTCTTCCCAACTCTTTGTTGCTTTTGATCCTTCTCATTTGGGTCACCCAGTCTCCAAGAGAACTCTTTCCAACTGGATTGCCCAATGTAATTCTTTCGCCTATCAGAGCAAGAACATTTCTCTGGAGGGCCATGTCACAGCTCACAATGTGAGAGCCATGGCAGCCTCAATGGCTCATCTGAACTCTGTGTCTATCGACGACATCTGTCGAGCAGCCACTTGGGCCTCGGTTCATACCTTCACGGCCCATTACTGCTTAGACAAGGACTCCCGCCGGGATGCTTTGTTTGGTCAGGCTGTTCTCAAACACCTGTTCCATACTTAATCAACTCCTACCCACCATCCCTCAGGGGATGCCAGAGATCCAGGTGGGGAAGTGCAGCCCTGTCCCAGGGCCACACAACATCTGGGCGCTCTCCCTGGCATCAAAAGCTAGGGAGTCCCCATATGTGAAGACTCCTTCCTGCTTGTTCCTGGAGATAGCACAGTTACTTACCTGTAACAGGTGATCTCTGGGAACAGCAGGAATAAGTCTTCACAACCCACCCACCTCCCTTAGGAGTTGTCTCTCTCTCTCTATCTCTCTTCCTTTCCCTCTCTCTCCCTCTTTGTCTCAGCTATAAAACTCAGCTGAGGAGAGACAGTTGGAAAGGCGGGAAGGCAGCACGCAGGCGCTGTGGGATGCTCCCAAAAGCTTTCTGATTGGACGCTGGGGAGCGTTCCCGCGCAGGCTCGGTCGGTACCGACGTACCCATATGTGAAGACCTTATTCCTGCTGTTCCCAGAGATCACCTGTTACAGGTAAGTAACTGTGCTATCCACGATGACACCTAAATCTTTTTCCTGGGTGGTGGTTCCTAATGTGGAACCTTGCATCGTGTAACCATAGTTTGGGTTGTTCTTCCCTAGGTGCATAACCTTGCACTTGTCCACATTAAATTTCATCTGCCATTTTGATGCCCAGTCTTCCAATTTATCAAGATCCTCTTGCAATTTTCCACAATCCTCTTGGGTTTTAACAACTTTAAATAGTTTTGTGTCATCTGCAAATTTGATAACCTCACTTGTTGTTCCCATTTCCATGCCATTTATGAATATGTTGAAAAGCAGCGGATGCAGCACAGATCCCTGGGGTACTCCACTATTCACTTTCTACCATTGGGAAAATTGGCCATTTAGCCCTACCCTCTGCTTACTATATTTTAACCAGTTCCTGATCCACAATGGTACACTGCCTCCTATCCCATGACTTTTTAGTTTTACCAAAGGTTTCTGATGTGGGACCTTGTCAAAGGCTTTCTGAAAGTCCAGATGCACTATATCAACCAACTCACCTTTGTCTACCTGTTTATTCACACCTTCAAAAAAACCAACAGATTAGTAAGACAAGATCTTCCTTGTCTAAAGCCAAGGTTGGCTGTCTCCCATTAAGTCATGACGATCTACATGTTAGATAGTCATGGCTTAATGGGAGACAGTCCCTCACTTAGTTTGCAGCTTGTCGTGCTGTGAGGGCTTGTGTGCATCAGTGATACTGAGAGCTAAACTATCGGTAGTTTAACTGCTGGCAGGGTCTCCCAAGATGGACAGGTCTAAGCTGAGGTGCCAGACCAAGGTTAACCACCCATCTGGACAGCAGCAGAATGGGATAGGCAGAGGATCACATTTCTGTGACAACGGCAACAACACCAAACTTAAACTGCGCGGAAGAAAGGCCCGGCAATCTACTTCTGTATCTTGCCATGAAAACCCAGTGGATAGTTAAAACAAAACTAATTGTGCTATAGTGCTGGAATATGAGACCCCCAGGTCGGAAGGCACTCAACTAGCTACTGGGGAAGAGCTGAAGGCTTTTCAGATTAAAGCCAGCATTTATGATGTGGTTGGATCAAAGCCCTCGGGATGTCTGGCTGCTGATGTAGCTGCGCATGAAATGAGTCAGAAGCTGTAAAGATGTCTTACACATTGGAACATAGAACGTACGAAGCATGAACCAAGGGAAGTTGGAGGTGGTCAAGAATGAAATGGAACATGTACAACTTGATCTGTTGGGTGTCAGCGAACTGAAATGGACTGGCATCGGGCACTTTGCGTCAGATGATCACATGGTCTACTATGCTGGAAATGAAAGACAGAAGAAATGATGATTCATTTATAATAAAGAAGAAACTTGCAAGAACTGTAATGAAATACAATGCAGTCAGCGAACGCTTAATCTCAATTCGTCTACGAGGAATGCCTATCAACACAACTATAATTCAAGTATATGCCCCAACAACAGCTGCAGAAGAGAATGAAATTGAAGAGTTCTATGAACAAGTACAAGCTAAAATTGACAGAACATGCAAACAGGATATCCTGATATTCATGGGTGACTGGAACGCAAAAGTTGGCAACAAAGAAGAAGGCAAAGTAGTTGGAAAATATGAACTTGGCAACAGAAATGAAGCTGGAGAAAGACTAGAATTCTGCAAGACCAACGATCTATTCATCTCAAACACCTTCTTCCAGCAACACAAGCGGTGACTTCACGCAATGGATTGTATAAAAATCAAATTGACTGTATCTTGTCACGCCACCACCACTCGCCTCTAGGTTAGAGGGGCGTGGATTTTTAGAGGAAGTTTCTGCTGTATGCTTTTTCAGTTTTTTTTAAACTATTTCCCTGCAATGCCCTCTGGGAAATGTAGTCCTTATTCAGCTGTATGAGTGCACCATGCAGAAAGCTGTAGTCAGGCTCAAGTAGGTAAGGCAAATGACAGAAATTTATTATTTTTATATACACAATGGTTCGATCATACCACACATAGGATGGTTGGTTCAGGACTCTTGGAAGCAAAAATTGTCCAAAACATATCCAAGCACAAAATGCAGTTTTAAAGGTTCTCTCTACTGCAGGATACACAGTCTTTACTAGCAAGCTTATTGTATTCCCTTCTTAGCCTTGCTGGCTAAAGCACCAAATAAAAATCACATTTAAAGTCTGTGGTAAACTTCCCCTTTATAAACACAAGGGAAACACAGCCACCCTGCTTGTGGAATAAGGGTACCTTTTTCCTGGAAGACCACCTTTCAGGACTGGCTTGCTTTCTCTACGTTCCCCAGGTTTATAGCTTGGCACAAGGAACAGTCCATGGGTGTGTCCTCCTCAATCAGCTTCACCTCGGGCTTTCCCAGCTGCATAGGCTCTGACTCCCCGTCCTGCTCAGCATGCTCAGCTAACAGCCTCCTGGGGGATCTTGGAGTCTCTCTTGTTCCTTGCTCTAAACTCTCCTGCAGCTGTGCTGTATGCCAAATAGCACTCTCTCCGGCTGGAAGCTCTGTTCCTCTGCTCTGCTCAGCCTGGCTTCCTGCTTCTCCTCTCCTCCTAAGTCATACTTTGCCCCGGGTTTATACTTCCAGGGCTCTAGCTCCAACCCCTCCCTACTCAGGTGACGGCAATCAGCCTGACTCCGGACACCTGAGTGCTTGGAGCATTCACTGCCTAAGGGGTTCTGAGCCTTGTATCCTCTCCCCTTCATTCCACTAGAGGGAGCATGAAATGTGGTCCACGTGGAAGTTTTCTGATTCCTGGAGGTGTTTATGGCTTTCCTACCCTGATTTGGTGAAAGGGGGCCCTTTACTAGGGTGAATTCCCTGTCTCTTTGTCCTCCCCTGGACTCTGGATAGGCCTCCTTGCCACAATCTGTGGAAGTCAACGATGGAAAAGCTCTGTAACATCAACAAAGACAAAACCTGGAGCTGACTTTGGTACAGATCATCAACTACTAGTATGCAAACTCAAGCTAAAGTTGAAAAAGAGCAAACCACTCATGAATGCAGCAAAATATGACCTTGAGAATATACCACTGGAATTTTAAGACTGCCTGCAAAATCGATTTGCTGCTTTAAATACAAATGACAGAGCTCCGGAAGAGTTATGGAATGACATCAAGAAGGTTGTGTTGGAAGAAAGCGAGAAGTCTCTACAAAAGGTGAAAAAGCAAAAACGTCCAAAATGGATGACGGAAGAAACTCTGAAAATTGCCCAGAAACGCAGAGAAGCTAAAGACAGAGGCCAAAGACAATCGCAGAACTCAACAGAGATTTCCAACGTGCAGCAAGAAAGGACAAGGAAAAGTGCTACAATGACGCATGCAAGGAAATAGAAGCAGAAACTATTAGAGGAAGAACAAGATCAGCTTTCCTAAAGCTACGAGAGTTAAAGAAAAAGTTTCAGCCTCGAATTGGAATGTTACAAGTTGCTCAAGGTTCTATGTTGAATGATGCTGAGAAGATCAAGAAAAGGTGAAATGAATATACAGAGTTTTATATGATAAAGATCAAGTGGACCAACAGCCGTTTCAACCTGTACCTTATGATCGGGAACCATTGGTGATGAAAGAAGAAGTTGAAGGAGCATTGAAAGCCTTATCAAAGAACAAAGCACCAGGCATTGATAACATTCCCATAGAAGTATTACAGCAATCTGATGCAGCTGTTACCGTACTTACAAGGCTCTGCCAAGAAATATGGAAGACAACATCATGGCCAACTGACTGGAAAAGATCTGTGTTTATACTAATACTAAAGAAAGTTGATCCAACTGAATGTGGAAATTATCGCACAATCGCTTTGATCCCACATGCCAGCAAGATTCTACTGAAGATTATTCAAAAGAGACTACAACCATACCTGGAGCAAGAACTACCTGAAGTACAAGCAGGGTTCAGGAATGGGCGAGGAACGAGAGACGACATTGCGGATGTGAGATGGATCCTTGAAAAGACTAAAGGATATCTATTTGTGCTTTATCAACTATAGCAAGACTTTTGACTGTGTAAACCATGAGAAACTCTGGGCCACGTTAAGAAGCATGGGTATACCAGAACACCTGATGTTTTTTTTTGCACAATCTGTACATTGATCAAGAAGCAACAGTTTGAACGGAACAAGGAGAAACAGAATGGTTTAAAATAAGCAAAGGTGTAAGACAAGGCTGCATACTTTCCCCCTACCTGTTTAATTTATATGCAGAACAAATCATCAGAGAAGCAGGATTATCTGAAGACAACAGAGGTGTGAAGATTGGTGGAAGACTCATAACAACCTTTGCTATGCTGATACCACATTACTGGCTGAAAGCGAAGATGATCTGAAACATTTGCTTCTCACAATCAAAGAACATAATCTCAAAATGGGCCTGCACCTTAATGTAAAGAAGACAAAGATCATGACAACTGGCATAATCAACAGGTTGATCGTTGAAGGAGAAGAAATTGAAATCGTGAACAACTTTAACTTACTTGGATCAACTACCAATAAAGAAGCAACAAGCAGTCAAGAAATCAGATGACGCATTGCTCTTGGCAGAATGGCTATGAAAGCCCTAGATAAGATTCTCAAGAGCAGAGATGTCTCCATAGAAAGATTTGACTTGTTCAAGCCATGGTATTTTCAATAACATCATATGGATGTGAAAGCTGGACAGTGAAAAAGTTAGACAGGAAGAAAATTGATGCCTTTGAATTATGGTGCTGGCGGAGAATACTGTGTATACCATGGACTGCCCGAAGAACAAACCAGTCGGTACTAGAGGAGATCAAACCTAAGCTTTCTTTAGAAGCTCAGATGACAAGACTTTGACTTTCATACTTTGGACACATCATGCGAAGAGATCATTAGAGAAAGACGACATGCTTGGCAAGATAGGTCAACGCAAATGAGGAAGGCCAGCAATGAGATGGATCGATACAATAACAGCAGCTACGGGTACCAGTCTGTCAACAATGAGCCGCCTGACTAAAGACCGAACACAATTTAGGATAGCTATCCAGAGGGTCGCCATGAGTCGACTCCGACTCAGCGGCACTTAACAACAACACATCTACATTATTCAGTAATTTTGTTCTTTATGATGGTTTCTACCAATTTTCCTACTACTGACATCAGGCTCACCGGTCTGTGGTTTCCCTCATCACCCTGGAACCCTTTTTAAAAATTGTTTATCACCTTTAAATACCACTTCAGTCATGGGTTACATCCCTACATCTTCCTCAGTAAAGACCGAAGCAAAGAATTCATTCATTCTCTCCGCTATGGCCTTATCCCCTCTTAGTGCCCCTTTTACCCCTCATTCATCTAATGGTCCAACTGACTCTCTCACAGGTATTTTGCTACGAATGTACTTGAAAAAGCCTTTATTACATGTTTTTGCTTCCACAGCAAGCTTCTTCTCAAATCCTCTCTTTGCCTGGCTTATCAATGCCTGGCATTTAACTTTCCAGTGCTTGTGCTTTTTCCAGTTTTTGTCATTTGGCTCTTTTTTTCCATTTCCTGGAAGATGCTTTTTTGGCAACAGCCTCTTTGACCTCACTTTTAAACCATGCTGGCAGTATTTTGGGCTTCCTTCCACTTTGCTTAAAGCATGGAATACAGCTGGTCTGGGCTTCCAGGATAGTATTTTTAAACACCCAAGCTTGTAACTGCTCCTTTTAGTTTTTTCTTAACTATTTTCCTCATTTTATCATAGTCTCCCTTTTGAAAGTTAAAAGGTAGTTCTGTGGATTTCCTTACCATCCCTTCTCCATTAATTAAATCAATCGCGATCATGCTATGATCACTATTGCCAAGTGGCCCCATCACCCTTATCTCTTGCACCAGAACTGGTGTTCCACTAAGTACTAGGTCCAAAATGGCTTCCCCTCTGGTCGGTTCATGAACCAGATGCTGCAAGAAGTAGTCATTTATTTCATCTAGAAACTTTATCTCCTTAGCATGTCCTGCCGTGACTTTGACCTAGTCAATACCGGGCTCACCGAGGCCAATACAGTGGAGCATCGGTACCGGCATCTAGTTTCGGGCATGCACCGTACCCGTTGATTATTTATTTATTTAACAAGAACTTATATACGGCAGCTTCCAGAGATCAGCTGCGGTTCACAAATAACAACCGTCAACAAAGCATAGTTTGTTTTACATGTAACATCATATAACTATAAGCAATGTGAAGTAAACAGAAATTGTTAAACTGAATAGCACAGAACAGTGCAACACTATATACATTATATACATATACACATTATGTAGGATATAGTCGTAGAGAGAGGTACAGATTCAGATAGGGAGGGTTTTCTTTTATGTTGTAGTGAGATGTCAGACAAAATTGGTTAGCCTTTATCTAATTCTTTTGAGTGCTGGTCTTTATTATTGTAGTGTATTGTAAATAGATGGGTTTTCAATTTTTTACGGAATTCTTTAACCTCTGTTAGCATTCTTAGTTCCTCTGGGAGGGAATTCCAGGCTATTGGGGCTGCATGTTGATACTTTGAGTCCTCCAATTCATATTCCTCTGATTCGGATGTGAAGACACTTGATTCACAGGGGCCCCAGGACCTTCCTTCGGACCTTTCTCTGCCTCAACAGTGGTGCATGTCACCACTGGAGGATGTGTCCTTCCAGGAATTCTTTCGAGACCTGGCCAAAGGTCTTTCTATCACAGTGGCATTGGAGATGGAGCCAAGGGTGGAGGATTTAGAGATCCTCCAATACCCAGCAGTATCTACAGTAAGGAAGCAGCCACCTTACCAGTGCACTGCATCCTTCATGACCTTATGCTCTGTACGTGGGAGACGCCTCTCACGGTCTCACACCAAAGTAGATGTCTTGATACCATGTATTATGTACCGGACAGTCTCGGCTTCCAAAAGCCACAGCTTCCTCACCACTCCATGGTGGTGGAATCGGCTATGCGCTGAATGAAAAGCCCAAAGATTCACTCCTCTAACCCTCCGGGTAGGAAATCAAAAACCCTCAACTCCTTTGGGCGTCGATGTTTCCAAGCATCAATGCTCTCAGGTAGGATTAACTCCTATGTACTATATATGGGAATGTTCCTGAAGGAGGTCTCCAGGGATCTCGAGGCCTTTGCCCCTCTTCTTCCGGATGCAAACAGGCAGATTATCTCATCCTAGTTAAGCATAGCCAAATATATCGAAGTTTGTCAGTAGAGCTACCTTTGATGTATTTGAGTGCACGAGAAATTGCATGGCTTCAGGCCTCAGATCTTGAACAGTGAGTTCAGGATAATCTGGGCAACATTCCTTACACAGGGGAAAACCTCTTTGGCAAAGACTGGCAAGATAAGGCCTCTGAATTAGAGTCAGAAAATACTACTCCAAAGAGACTATCTAGAGTAATAGCTGATCCTGCTAGGAAAAAGACTCTTACAAAGAATTCTTTCTACAATAAGAAAAGATTCTTTTCTTCCTATCCTCCTACTTCTCAGTATCAGGGTCAAGCCCCACAGAAGAGGCAGCAGCCTCTTAAACAAAAAATGCCACAGGTGGCTAAATCTCAACCAGCTCCGCATCTACAGCCTGTGCCTGTTTTTTGTCCCTTTCCTAGAGAACATTGCCATCTTGTCTCTGGAGGGGTCCAAACCCCTCCACTTTGTAGGTAAACTGTGTCACTGTGCCCACAGATGGCATCTCATCACCTCAGAGCAGTGGACACTCACCATAGTTCAGGAGGGGTACAGCCTTCACTTGCATACTCTGCCCCCCTTTATCTTTATTATTTTTTTTCTATATACCATGCTATGCTCTGGTACCAGAGCGGTTTACAATACACAAAACATAAAAGACTGCTGAAAGGAGAAAAGAACGCCATGGTTTTGAAAGGAAAGAGAAAGAGGAATGAGAAATGGCGAGAAAGGACAGAGAGAGAGAGGAGAGAGGCACATCAGTGTAGGGGGAAAGAGAGAGGGAGATTAAAACTGGAGCAGAAAAGATGAGTTTTCAGCATTGACTTGAACTTCGTGAATGAGAGTTCAAGTTGCAGATCCGGACGGAGGGAGTTTCATAGTTTGGGGCCAAGAAAGAAGAAAGCAGAGTTGTGGTGGACTCCTGGTGAGCTTGTGAGGGGGAGGGGAGGGACATATGATTGGAGTGGATGAGTCAGAATGAACGCATAGGGGTGTGGAGATGAACGAGATCTGAGAGACATTGTGGGGTGCTGGTGTGAATAGCTTTGTGAACCAGGATTAGGACCTTATACTGTATGCAGGAGGCGATGGGGAGCCAATAGAGGTGAATAAGAATTGGGGTGATGTGATCATTGCAGGAGGCATGGGTGGCAGTGTGGGCTGCAGTGTTCTGTAGGAGTTGCAGTCTGCGCAACTGGTACTGTGGTATACCGGCAAGAGTGGGGGAATATCAAACGCAACCCCCACCCACTGTTCTCCTACAAGATGAGGTGTCCTCTCTTCTGTATCGAGGCACCTTAGAAGATGTCCCAACATCCCAACAGGGAGTAAGCTTCTATACTCCCTACTTTCTCATTTCAAAGAAAACCGGAGGGTACAGGCCCATTTTGGACCTCAGAAACCTCAACAAGTTTCTAGTCCATGAAAAGTTCAAGACGATCTCTCTTGGAACTCTTCTTCCCTACCTCTAGAGTCAGGACTGGTTCTGTTCTCTAGACCTAAAAGAAGCGTATACACATCCTCCTCCATCCAAGGCACAGGAAGTATCTACGCTTTCTCCAGGACCAAGCAGGAAGTCAGTCCTCACTTATGGGTGACGTCGGCGCCGACGGAGCCCTCGCGGAGCAATTTTCCCCAGCTTTCAAAGAAAGCCTTTGGGAATTGCAGCGCGCATGCGCGGTCGTCTTCCCACCCGAGGGTGCCATCTTAGCCAGTCTTCTTTTTTCCGCGGAGCCCTACAGACGTCCCCGTCTTGTCCCCGCGAAAAAGTTGATTTTCTTCTTTATTTTATCCTTTTTTCTTTCGGTTCGACGCCGATCGTTTTCCCGCCCGGACTCGCGACGCCGGTCTCGAGTCCTCTTACTTTTTTCGTTTTTTTCTGACTTAGTCAGCTTTCGTTTTCGTTTTCCCTGGCAGCCCGGTCCTTTGACCTCGCAGGGGCCCTTTTTCCCCCGATGGCTGCCAGTGGGTTTAAGCGGTGTGGTCGGTGTGACCGAAACATGTCACTAACCGACACACACGACTTTTGCCTCCGCTGCCTGGGCCCGGATCATGAGGAATTGATCTGTGGGCCCTGCAGCAAACTGTCCTCAAAGGCGTTGAGAAGTCGGCGGCATCAGCGTGAGAGGATCTTCGCTCACCCCAGCCGTACCCGGACCTCGTCGGAGGCCTCCGTGTCGAAAGGCTCCAGCTCGGACCGTCGCCGGAGCTCCTCCGACCGGGGTTCTCCCTCCGGGGACCATCGTCGGAAGGAAAAACCCGCGAGGGCGGCGTCGGTGGACGCTCCTGGTTCCGCGAGGGCCAGGTCGCATAGCCCCGACAGCCGCCCCGGGTCCTTGGAGAAGGAACACGTCCCGAAGCGACCTCGCCTGGAGTCGGAGATGCCTGCCCGGGTAAGTCCTGTGGTCCTTCTGGACTCGCCTCCGCGACAGCCGACGTCGGGCCCGACGCCGTCGGGGCCCGAGTCGGGGGCTGCTGGGTCGCCTGAGCTCGGACTCAGGTTGACGGCCTTGGAGAGCAGACTGTCTGCCTTCATGAACCAGCAGAGGGCACTGCTCGCTGGCTTCGCTGGCGTCGCTGCCCCGACCGCCGGGACGTCGACGTCCAAGTCGACCCCGGAGACCGAGCCGATCCTCGAGTCGATGAGAACTCGAGTCGATCCTCGGTCGAGGTCACCCTCGGCCTCCCGTTCGGGACCGAGGTCGCCGACGCCGACTCCCTCGGTGTCGGGGCGGCTGGCGCCGCACCCTGCCCGGGCCGACCCCACCGAGTCCTCGTCGGAGTCGGTCTGGGAGTCTGAGGAGGAAGAGTCACCTGATTCTTTCCGGACTCGGTGTGTCCCATCGGACTCACCGGAGTCCGAGCCTCGGAAGCAGTCCCCCCCGGAGGATGCCCGGTTCTCGGACTTCGTTAGGGATATGGCCAAGGCTTTGGCCTTCCCTGCGGATCCCGAGGAGGAGCCTCGAGCCGAAGAGCTCGACGCCCTCCAGTATGACTCTCCCGCGAGGGAACACTTTACTGTGCCGGTTCCTCCTATGCTGGAACGACTACTCTTCCGCATGTGGGAGAGTCCGGCCTCCTCGCCGGTCCTGAGCAAGTGGGTCGATTCTATCTATCGGGTCCGCAAGAGCCCTGGCTTTCAAAAGGCACAGCTGCCACACCATTCCATGGTAGTGGAATCGGCCATGCATCGTCTTAAGAGCCAGAAGATGCACTCCTCGGTGCCTCCTGGAATGGCCTTGGCAAGAAGTGCTTCCAGGGCTCTATGCTCGCCTGTCGTGTCCAGACTTACCAGCTATACATGGGCATGTATCTCCGGGATCTGGCTAAAGAGCTAGCTGGATTCTCCGCTGGTCTCTCCGAGGAGCCCTTGCGGAGGTTCCTAGCCTTGTCCACGGGCATTCGGGAATGCTCAAAGTTCATGTCCCGAGCAGCCTATGATGGCTTTGAAGCCTCGGCTCGAGTGGCCGCAGCCGGCATCGGTGCCCGCCGACAGGCTTGGCTTCAGTCGTCTGACCTTGAGCCCTGGGTACAGGACAAGTTGGTCGATGTCCCCTGCCGAGGCGAAAACCTCTTTGGCAAGCCCATGGCGGAAAAGGCTGCACAAATTGAGACTGAGACTCTCACCAGGACTAGGCTTTCTAGGAAGACCTCCGCCCCTTCCCAGAAAAAGAAGGGCTCGGGGAAAAAGTCCTTTTTCCCCGAGGAAGGCGGCTGCCTACAAACAATACCCCCATTATCAGGCCCCTGCAGCTCCCCAACAGGGCCAGCAGGCCAAGGGACGGGGTAACGGGTCCCGTAGGCAGCAAGCCCCCAAGCCTGCACCACCAGCCCCTGCTCAGCAGGGTGGGGGTTTTTGACTCGCTCAGCATAGCCTCTCCCCCCCCGCTGGTTCCTCCCAGCACCGGAGGCCGGCTGGTTCACTTCGCTCACAGGTGGTCCAGCATCACCGCAGATGCCTGGGTGCTTCAGGTCGTGCGAGAGGGCTACCTTCTCCACTTCCATCAGGTCCCTCCCTCCTATTTTCCGGGAGAGCCTCCGCGCCCCCCTCTGCACAGGGAGTTGCTCCTTCAGGAGTTAGCAGGTCTCCTGCAGGATCAGGCGGTGGAACCGGTGCCACACCACCTGAGAGGTCAAGGCTTCTATTCAAGGTATTTTCTGATACCAAAGAGAACAGGGGGCCTCAGACCCATCCTGGACTTGCGCAACCTCAACAAGTTCCTTGTGCGGGAGAAGTTCAAAATGCTTACCCTTGGAATCCTTCTGCCCTACCTCCAGCAGGGAGATTGGCTATGCTCCTTGGATCTAAAGGATGCCTACACGCACATCCTCATCCACCCAAGCCACCGCCAATACCTAAGGTTTGTGGTGGCAGGAAATCATTACCAGTACAGGGTACTGCCCTTTGGCCTGTCCTCCGCACCGCGAGTCTTCACAAAATGTCTCGCGGTCGTGGCGGCCCATCTCCGGCTTCACGGCCTCTATGTCTTTCCGTACCTCGACGACTGGCTCATCAGAGCAGCGTCCGCTCAGGAGGTCACCGACGCCACGCGCCGCACGGTGACTCTTCTGCAGCACTTGGGCTTTGTTATAAACGTCGCAAAGTCCACTTTGCTCCCCTCACAGGATCTCGAGTTCATCGGCGCAAGGCTGCACACTCCTCAGTTCTCCAGGACCAAGCAGGAAGTCAGTCCTCACTTATGGGTGACGTCGGCGCCGACGGAGCCCTCGCGGAGCAATTTTCCCCAGCTTTCAAAGAAAGCCTTTGGGAATTGCAGCGCGCATGCGCGGTCGTCTTCCCGCCCGAGGGTGCCATCTTAGCCAGTCTTCTTTTTTCCGCGGAGCCCTACAGACGTCCCCGTCTTGTCCCCGCGAAAAAGTCGATTTTCTTCATTATTTTATTCTTTTTCCTTTCGGTTCGACGCCGATCGCTTTCCCGCCCGGACTCGCGACGCCGGTCTCGAGTCCGCTTACTTTTTTCGGTTTTTCTGACTTAGTCAGCTTTCGTTTTCGGTTTCCCTGGCAGCCCGGTCCTTTGACCTCGCAGGGGCCCTTTTTCCCCCGATGGCTGCCAGTGGGTTTAAGCGGTGTGGTCGGTGTGACCGAAATATGTCACTAACCGACACACACGACTTTTGCCTCCGCTGCCTGGGCCCGGATCATGAGGAACTGATCTGTGGGCCCTGCAGCAAACTGTCCTCAAAGGCGTTGGGGAGTCGGCGGCATCAGCGTGAGAGAATCTTCGCTGACCCCAGCCGTACCCGGACCTCGTCGGAGGCCTCCGCGTCGAAAGGCTCCAGCTCGGACCGTCGACGGAGCTCCTCCGACCGGGGTTCTCCCTCCGGGGACCATCGTCGGAAGGAAAAACCCGCGAGGGCGGCGTCGGTGGACGCTCCTGGCTCCGCGAGGGCCAGGTCGCATAGCCCCGACAGCCGCCCCGGGTCCTTGGAGAAGGAACACATCCCGAAGCGACCTCGCCTGGAGTCGGAGATGCCTGCCCGGGTAAGTCCTGTGGTCCTTCTGGACTCGCCTCCGCGACAGCCGACGTCGGGCCCGACGCCGTCGGGGTCCGAGTCGGGGGCTGCTGGGTCACCTGAGCTCGGACTCAGGTTGACGGCCTTGGAGAGCAGACTGTCTGCCTTCATGGACCAGCAGCGGGCACTGCTCGCTGGCCTCGCTGGCGCCGCTGCCCCGACCGCCGGGACGTCGACGTCCAAGTCGACCCCGGAGACCGAGCCGATCCTCGAGTCAATGAGAACTCGAGTCGATCCTCGGTCGAGGTCACCCTCGGCCTCCCGTTCGGGACCGAGGTCGCCGACGCCGACTCCTTCGACGTCGGGACGGTTGGCGCCGCACCCTGCCCGGGCCGACCCCACCGAGTCCTCGTCGGAGTCGGTCTGGGAGTCTGAGGAGGAAGAGTCACCTGATTCTTTCCGGACTCGGTGTGTCCCATCGGACTCACCGGGGTCCGAGCCTCGGAAGCAGTCCCCCCCGGAGGATGCCCGGTTCTCGGACTTCGTTAGGGATATGGCCAAGGCTTTGGCCTTCCCTGCGGATCCCGAGGAGGAGCCTCGAGCCGAAGAGCTCGACGCCCTCCAGTATGACTCTCCCGCGAGGGAGCACTTTACTGTGCCGGTTCCTCCTATGCTGGAACGACTACTCTTCCGCATGTGGGAGAGTCCGGCCTCCTCGCCGGTCCTGAGCAAGCGGGTCGATTCTATCTATCGGGTCCGCGAGAGCCCTGGCTTTCAGAAGGCACAGCTGCCACACCATTCCATGGTAGTGGAATCGGCCATGCATCGTCTTAAGAGCCAGAAGATGCACTCCTCGGTGCCTCCTGGAAGGGAGGCCCGTAACCTGGATGGCCTTGGCAAGAAGTGCTTCCAGGGCTCTATGCTCGCATGTCGTGTCCAGACTTACCAGCTCTACATGGGCATGTATCTCCGGGATCTGGCTAAAGAGCTAGCCGGATTCTCCGCTGGTCTCTCCGAGGAGCCCTTGCGGAGGTTCCTAGCCTTGTCCACGGGCATTCGGGAATGCTCAAAGTTCATGTCCCGAGCAGCCTATGATGGCTTTGAGGCCTCGGCTAGAGTGGCCGCAGCCGGCATCGGTGCCTGCCGACAGGCTTGGCTTCAGTCGTCGGACCTTGAGCCCTGGGTACAGGACAAGTTGGTCGATGTCCCCTGCCGAGGCGAAAACCTCTTTGGCAAGCCCATGGCGGAAAAGGCTGCACAAATTGAGACTGAGACTCTCACCAGGACCAGGCTTTCTAGGAAGACCTCCGCCCCTTCCCAGAAAAAGAAGGGCTCGGGAAAAAAGTCCTTTTACCCGAGGAAGGCGGCTGCCTACAAACAGTACCCCCATTATCAGGCCCCTGCAGCTCCCCAACAGGGCCAGCGGGCCAAGGGACGGGGTAACGGGTCCCGTAGGCAGCAAGCCCCCAAGCCTGCACCACCAGCCCCTGCTCAGCAGGGTGGGGGTTTTTGACTCGCTCAGCATAGCCTCTCCCCCCCCCGCTGGTTCCTCCCAGCACCGGAGGCCGGCTGGTTCACTTCGGCCACAGGTGGTCCAGCATCACCGCAGATGCCTGGGTACTTCAGGTCGTGCGAGAAGGCTACCTTCTCCACTTCCATCAGGTCCCTCCCTCCTATTTTCCGGGAGAACCTTCGCGCCCCCCTCTGCACAGGGAGTTGCTCCTTCAGGAGTTAGCAGGTCTTCTGCAGGAACAGGCGGTGGAACCGGTGCCCCACCACCTGAGAGGTCAAGGCTTTTATTCAAGGTATTTTCTGATACCAAAGAGAACAGGGGGCCTCAGACCCATCCTGGACTTGCGCAACCTCAACAAGTTCCTTGTGCGGGAGAAGTTCAAAATGCTTACCCTTGGAATCCTTCTGCCCTACCTCCAGCAGGGAGATTGGCTATGCTCCTTGGATCTAAAGGATGCCTACACGCACATCCTCATCCACCCAAGCCACCGCCAATACCTAAGGTTTGTGGTGGCAGGAAGTCATTACCAGTACAGAGTACTGCCCTTTGGCCTATCCTCCGCACCGCGAGTCTTCACAAAATGTCTTGCGGTCGTGGCGGCCCATCTCCGGCTTCACGGCCTCTATGTCTTTCCGTACCTCGACGACTGGCTCATCAGAGCAGCGTCCGCTCAGGAGGTCGCCAACGCCACGCGCCGCACGGTGACTCTGCTGCAGCACTTGGGCTTTGTCATAAACTTCGCAAAGTCCACTTTGCTCCCCTCACAGGATCTCGAGTTCATCGGCGCAAGGCTGCGCACTCCTCGGGCACGAGCGTACCTACCGCTCGACAGGGCTCAACGGCTCATGGACCTAGCCGACCGCTTTCGCAGCCAGCCCCTGGTCTCCGCCAGGCGCTTCCTGAGACTGCTCGGCCATATGGCTTCCACCGTCCATGTGACCCCCAATGCCCGCCTGAACATGCGGTCTGCTCAATGGTGTCTCCGCCAGCAGTGGCGACAAGCCACAGGCGGCCTGGCAGACCTAGTGCGCGTCTCCGAGCCGCTGCTCTCGTCTCTCCGGTGGTGGCTCCGGCAGCCGAACCTGATATTCGGAATGCCTTTCCAGTCACCTCAGCCGACCCGGGTGCTGACCACCGATGCATCCCTCCTGGGCTGGGGAGCACATTGCCAAGAGGCACGTACTCAGGGCCTCTGGACCACGTGGGAGTCTGCTCAGCAGATCAACTTCCTGGAGCTCAGGGCGATCCGCCTAGCTCTCAAGGCCTTCTCCCACCTGACTTCCCAACAGTCCGTCCTTGTCCAGACAGACAATCAAGTTGCCATGTTCTACGTGAACAAGCAGGGGGGCACGGGCTCCTTCCTCCTCTGCCGGGAGGCACAGAAGCTCTGCTCTTGGGCCGTCAGTCACGGCATTCTCCTCAAGGCAGTTTATCTCCCGGGCCAAGAAAATTGCCTTGCAGACAAACTCAGCAGGGTCCTCCAGCCGCACGAGTGGCGTCTGGATCCCTTGGTAGTTCAGAAGCTCTTCCTCAAGTGGGGTCTCCCCACGGTGGATCTCTTTGCCAGTCCTCACAACCGGCAGCTTCCTCGCTTCTGCTCTCGTCAGCCACACCCCCTTCGGGTTGCGGCGGACGCCTTTCTGATCTCGTGGTCGGGGAGCCTTCTGTACGCTTTCCCTCCCATCCCGCTGGTCTCTCGGACTCTTTTCAAGGTCCTCCGAGACAAAGCCTTCATGATCCTGGTGGCCCCTCGCTGGCCCAGGCAGCCGTGGTTTCCGCTCCTGCTGCAACTGGCGGTGGAGGATCCAATCCCTCTGGGGGTACAACCGGATCTCCTCACTCAGGATCAGGGGTCCCTTCTGCACCCCAACCTCAGATCTCTCAACCTCATGGCCTGGCTGCTGAGAGGGTAGTCCTTGCTCCCCTTCTCCTGCCGGCGGAGGTGGAGGAGGTCGTCTTAGCTTCGCGACGGCCTTCTACCCGCAAATGCTACGCCCTTAAATGGCGTCGCTTTGCAGTCTGGTGTACCCAACAGTCTCAGGATCCCTTCTCCTGCCCGGTGTCGGTGATCTTGCAGTACTTGCTGCACCTCTCTAATCTGGGACTTAAGTCCAACTCCGTCAAAGTTCACCTCAGTGCTCTTTCAGCACATCATGTGCCAGTGGACGGCAGACCTCTCTCCAATGACCCTCTCGTAGCGAGGTTTCTCCGAGGTCTCCTTCTACTTAAACCACCTCTGCGCCCGCCAGCGCCTGACTGGGACCTGAATGTGGTTTTGCAGCGGATCACCTGTCCGCCTTTTGAACCTATGGCTACCTGTTCTCTCCGTTTTCTGTCTTGGAAAACACTGTTCTTGATAGCCCTCACTTCCGCTAGGCGCGTAAGTGAATTGCAGGCCCTCGTGTCTGATCCCCCTTACACTCGGTTCTACAAGAATAGGGTAGTCCTACGGACTCACCCAAAATTTCTGCCTAAAGTGGTCTCCCCTTTTCACATCAATCAGGAGGTGGTACTTCCAACCTTCTTTCCCAGACCACACTCCAGCCGAGCTGAAACGGTCCTCCATACCCTGGACTGTAGAAGGGCATTGAACTTCTACCTTGACCGTACGCGGGAGCACCGTAAAGCTGCTCAGCTTTTTGTGTCTTTTGACCCCAATAAATTGGGGCTCCCGGTCTCCAAGCGTACTCTGTCCATCTGGGTTGCGGACTGTATCTCTTGGGCTTATGGGGCAGCCGGACTCTCCTTAGAAAGTCGAGTCACGGCTCATTGCGTTCGGGCAAAGGCCACGTCAGTGGCTTACCTCCGCTCTGTTCCGCTGGCAGACATCTGCCGGGCCGCTACTTGGTCTTCGAGCCAGACTTTTGCGGTCCATTACTGTCTCGAGAGGGAGTCCCGTAGGGACAGTGCTTTCGGACAGGCAGTCCTCCGTAATCTCTTTGAGGTCTGAGCAACTCCTACCCTCCATCCCGGATGTGGGCTACCGGTGGGTGATAATTCAGCGAAGATTCTATCCTTCTGTGCTGCTGAGCTAGAGGGAGCTCATTTTTGTGCTTAGGGTCTCCGGTAGCCTTGAGCTTGGGAGTCCCATAAGTGAGGACTGACTTCCTGCTTGGTCCTGGAGAAAGCGTAGTTACTCACCTGTAACAGGTGTTCTCCAGGAGCAGCAGGAATCAGTCCTCACTACCCTCCCTCCTCCCCTTGGAGTTGCAATCGTCTGCTTATGTTCTTTTTGCAAATTTTTATGCTGTCTTTTTTAGCTATGTCATCTGACTGGCTAAGTTGGCACCCTCGGGCGGGAAGACGACCGCGCATGCGCGCTGCAATTCCCAAAGGCTTTCTTTGAAAGCTGGGGAAAATTGCTCCGCGAGGGCTCCGTCGGTGCCGACGTCACCCATAAGTGAGGACTGATTCATGCTGCTCCTGGAGAACACCTGTTACAGGTGAGTAACTACGCTTCATCTTCCAGGGAAAACATTATCAATACAGAGTCCTTCCCTTTGGACTCGCCTCTGCTCCAATAGTCTTCACAAAGTGCATGGTGGTTGTGGCCGCATATCTAAGAAATCTGGGGATATTTGTCTTCCCTTTCTTAGACGACTGGCTAATAAATGTAGATACCTCCCAAGAGGTACTGCTTTCCTTGCATCATACCATCACAGTACTACAACATATGGGATTTGTCATAAACTTTCCAAAATCCCAGCTTGTTCCAACTCAGAGACTAAAGTTTAACTGAGCCCTATTAGACACTCAGCAGTCCAGGGCAATCTCCAGGAACAAGCAGGAATGAGTCCTCACATATGGGTACGTCGGAACCGACGGAGCCTGCGCGGGAAAGCTCCCCAGCTTCCCAAAAGGAAAGCTTTTGGGGCTTCCCACAGCGCATGCGCGCTGCCTTCCCGCCTTCCTGAGCAACTCTCCTCAGTTCTTCTTTTTCCGCGGAGCCAGCAGGTCGTGTTCCTGTCACCGCTGAAGAAGTTATTTTAATTTGTTTCTTTGGCCTTCCCCGATTCCGAACCGTTACCGCCGGTCTTTTTTCTTTTATTTCTACAAAAAAAAAAAAAAATTATCTTATTTTTCTTCGCTTGGTGTGTTTGTTTGTGGGGCCTACAGGCCTTCACAATTTCTCCCTCATGGAGAAGCCAGCTTCTGGTTTCAAAAAATGCACCAAGTGTTCTAGCACTATTTCAGTCACAGACAGCCATGAATGGTGTCTTAAATGTTTGGGACCTGACCATTCTATTTCGGATTGTCCTTCCTGCTCTCTGATGTCCAAACGTGGCTTACAGAACCAAGCAGCCAAATTCCATATGCTGTTTTCTACAGATAATCCAGCATCAACATCCTCCAGTTCTTCCTCTCCGGATGGATCTCAGGTAACCAAACATGTTTCAGGCAGGTCCTCAAAGGGCAAATCTCCCTCTAAGCAGCGAGAGGCCCTTGGGTTCGACCCTGAGGACCCTGCCCCAGCCAAACAACCCCAGCGGGAAGCTCCGGCTTCCAAAGCTCCTCCTATTGGGTTACAGGTTGACATCGATGGCACGGCCTCGACCGATCACCTGTTAGACTGCTCTGGGGTACCGGCTCAGACCGGTACCGACATCCAGGCAGTTGTGGCGTCTATGGGTACTACTGTACAATCCATGCAGCAGGCCATAATGGCTTTCATTAATGCTGCAACGCCCTCGGTACCTCAACCGTCGGTTCCGACCCCGGTTCCGGTACCACAACCGATACCGGTACCCAGAGCATCTACTTCCAGTAGAGGACCGGTTCCGGTTCTCGGTTCCGGAGGTTATGTCGATACTGGTCGGTACGCGTATCGGTCTCTGGAAGCAAATAGGCGATACTTCGAGTCTTCTGAGGATGCCGATACCTCAGATGATTCTAATGAAGCATCCCTTATTCTTCCTGAGGAGCCCTCTTCCCCAAAGAGAAGAATGTCTCCTCCAGAGGACTTGTCCTTTCAAGACTTCATTCTTGAAGTAGCCAAAGGACTCTCTATTACAGTATCCTCTGAAAAAGAACCTAGAGCATAAAAATTAGACATTTTAGGTTACTCTAAGGTTCCCAAACAGGCAGTCACCTTGCCCATTCATGATATTTTCCAAGAACACATGATGGATTTATGGGAGGCTCCTCTTACCCTATCTCCACATTCTCGTCGGTTGGACACCATGTATCGGGTCCCTCCTTCTCCTGGTTTTCAAAAAACTCAGCTTCCTCACCATTCCATCGTGGTGAAGTCTGCTATGAAAAAGATAAAGAGTACCAAAAGGCACTCTTCTATCCCTCCAGGAAGAGAATGTAGGACTTTGGATGCTTTTGGCAGGAAAATCTTCCAGGCTAGTATGCTTATTGCCAGAATCAACTCATATAGCCTCTATATGGGCATGTTTCTGAAAGAGCTTGCTCTTAAAGTACAAAATTTTCTCCCCTTTATCCCAGAGGATAGAAAAGAGGAGTTCCTGCTTCTTTTAAAGCATATCCAAGATGTGTCAAAGTTCTCCAATAGGGCTGCCTTTGACTCCTTTGAGGGTGCTAGCAGAGCATCTGGCATAGCTATAGCTGCTCGCCGAATTGCTTGGCTCCAGGCCTCTGACCTGGAATCCTGGGTGCAAGATGGCCTAGGCAATTTGCCTTGTACAGGTGAAAATCTGTTTGGCAAAGAGTGGCAAGTCAAAGCCACTCAAATGGATGCAGAGAATTCTGCTTTAGATAGACTCTCTAAGTCTACTTCTCTCCCTGCCAAGAAAAAGTCTTTTAAGAAATCTTTCTACAAAAAGACTAGATTTGGTACCAATGCTGGCCAATCATCTTCTCAAGTTCGCTTTGCTCCTAAACGTCAGCAAGCTAAACAGGCCAGAACAAAACCTGCAGGGGCTGCTACGCTTCAACAGTCCCAACCCCCTCAGGGTTTTTGACTGACTTCTAGAGAACATTCCCTTTCTGGCTCTGCAGCACCCAGAGCCTCTCACCATTCCAGGAAGGTTAACTCGTTTTGCTCCCAGATGGGAACAAATCACATCAGAACAGTGGACCCTCTCTATCATCAGAGAGTGCTACAAACTGCATTTTTCCAGCCTTCCTCTCTATCCCAGGGTGAGACATTTCATCTCTCCCCCATCTCTCCTACACCTGTTGGATCAGGAAGTGAATACCCTGCTTGCCCAAGGGGCAATAGAACAGGTTCCTCTCCTTCTTCAGGGCTCAGGGTTCTACTCCCCCTATTTTCTCATACCAAAGAAAACGGGGGCACAGACCCATCCTAGATCTGAGAGAATTAAACAAATTTCTATGCAAAGAGAAATTCAAAATGATCTCTCTGGGAACTCTCCTTCCATACCTACAGAGTCAGGACTGGCTTTGTTCTCTAGACCTAAAGGATGCGTATACACATATTCTCATCCACCCATCCCACAGAAAATTCCTTTGATTTCTGTTCCAGGGAAAACATTTTCAGTACAGAGTACTCCCCTTCGGTCTAGCCTCTGCTCCAAGAGTGTTCACAAAATGCATGTCAGTAGTGGCTGCATTTCTACGCACTCAGGGAATCTTTGTCTTCCCATACCTAGACGACTGGCTCATCCGAGCTCCATCTCAGTCTCAGGCTCAGACTTCCCTGAATCACACCATCTGCATTCTGCAGTATTTGGGACTTGTCATCAATCAGCCAAAGTCTCAACTCACCCCTACTCAATCCCTAGAATTCATAGGGGCCTGGTTGGATACCACCACAGCAAGGGCCTATCTTCCCCAGGCACGTTGCCACCGGCTAGTGCACTTGGCCTCTCAGATTCAGTCCAGAAGCCACTTGACTGCCAGAGAGATGTTACAACTGCTAGGACACATGGCATCCACAGTTCATGTGGTGCCCTATGCTCGCCTGCATATGAGAGCAGCTCAATGGACTCTGTCCACCCAGTGGACCCAAGCATTTGGAGCTCTCTCAGACCAAATAGAAACCTCCAAACGTCTTTTTGGTCTCTCCAGTGGTGGATGTCCACTCAAAATCTGTTGCTGGGGTCCCCCTTCCAACCTCTACTACCCCAAGCAACCCTTACCACAGATGCCTCCCAAACAGGATGGGGAGCTCATCTTCAAGACCTCTCCACTCAAGGCCTTTGGTCTCCACAAGAGACTGCCCTTCATATCAACCTTCTGGAGCTTCGAGCAATTTTCCTTGCTCTCAAGGTCTTTCATACCCTCCTATACAACATGACAGTTCTTGTTCATACCGACAATCAAGTAGCCATGTTCTACATAAACAAACAAGGAGGGACTGGCTCTCTGTCGCTTTGCAACGAAGCTCTCAGACTGTGGGCCTTCGCCAGAGAGCATCAAATCCATCTCCTGGCAGTATATCTCCCAGGAATTCAAAACTCTTGGGCAGACAGACTCAGCCGAGTTCTGCTTCCACACGAGTGGTCCTTGCACATGGATCAGGTACTCAGAATCTTTCAGAAATGGGGAACCCCGGACATAGACCTCTTTGCAAGTCCGTGGAATGCCAAACTTTCCCGGTTCTGTTCCAGAACTCCGTGTCAGGGGGTTCAGGCCAAGGATGCCTTCCTCCTTCATTGGGGTCAGGGCCTCCTATATGCCTTTCCACCCATTCCTTTGATTCCCAAGACTCTGTTCAAACTGCAGAGGGATCACGGATCCATGATCCTTATAGCTCCACGCTGGCCACGCCGTGTGGTTCCCTCTACTTCTGCATCTCTCCCAGGGCCCCTCCCTGGACCTGGAAGCTGCTCCAGACCTTCTGTCCCAGGAGGAAGGGACTTTGTGGCACCCAAACCCCAAGTCCCTCCACCTCAGAACATGGTTACTGAAGGCCTAGACCTTCAAGACTTAAATGTCTCGCAACAAGTGAAGGATATCCTCCATGCTTCCAGAAAACCTTCCACAAGGCGCTCTTATGCCTTTAAATGGAAAAGATTTTCCATTTGGTGTGCTCAAAGGGGTCTTGACCCTTTTGCTCTTCCTGTAAATTCCCTATTGGAATATCTCCTGCATCTCTCCAATGCAGGCCTTAAAACTAATTCAGTAAGGGTCCATTTGAGTGCTATTGCAGCATCCCTCAAGCCTCTCAATGGACAACCTATTTCCTCTCATCCTCTTATTGCCAGATTCATGAGAGGCCTAACTTTAACTAAACCTCCCATTAGGCCTCCTCCAGTGGCATGGGACTTAAATTTGGTTCTTGGTCAGCTTATGAAGCCACCTTTTGAACCTTTAGTCTCTACCTCCTTGAAATTTCTTTCCTGGAAGATTATTTTCCTCATTGCAGTCACTTCAGCTCGCCGCATCAGTGAACTGCAAGCCTTAGTGGCTAATCCACCTTTTACAAGGTTCCATCATGATAAGGTAGTCCTTAGGACAAATCCACACTTAATGCCTAAGGTGGTTTCACCTTTTCATCTTAATCAAGAGGTATATCTACCTGTCTTTTTTCCAGCTCCTCACGCATCCAGTGCAGAGCGGAACCTTCATACTGTAGATTGTAAAAGAGCTCTTGCCTTTTACCTTCACAGGACTCAGCCACATCGAAAGTCTTCCCAACTTTTTGTTGCTTTCGATCCTTCTCATTTGGGACTTCCAGTCTCAAAAAGAACACTTTCCAATTGGATTGCTCAGTGTATTTCTTTTGCTTACCAGAGTAAAAACATTTCTCTGGAGGGCTATGTCACAGCTCACAATGTGAGAGCCATGGCCACCTCTATGGCTCATCTTCACTCTGTATCCATCGATCAGATCTGTCGAGCAGCCACCTGGGCCTCGGTTCATACCTTCACAGCCCATTACTGCTTGGATAAGGACTCTCGCCGGGATGCCTTATTTGGTCAGGCTGTCCTCAAACACCTGTTCCATTCTTAAACAACTCCTGCCCACCTTCCCTCAATGGATGCCTGAGATCCATAGGAAGATGAAGAGCCCTTGGAGGGGGATCTCCCAGGCATCTCAGCTAAGGAGTCCCCATATGTGAGGACTCATTCCTGCTTGTTCCTGGAGATAGCACAGTTACTTACCTGTAACAGGTGATCTCTGGGAACAGCAGGAATAGTCCTCACAACCCACCCACTTCCCCTAGGATTTTTATCTCTTTCTCTTTCCTTTCCTCTCTCTATTGTCTCAGCTTTAAACTCGAACTGAGGAGAGTTGGTCAGGAAGGCGGGAAGGCAGCGCGCATGCGCTGTGGGAAGCCCCAAAAGCTTTCCTTTTGGGAAGCTGGGGAGCTTTCCCGCGCAGGCTCCGTCAGTTCCGACGTACCCATATGTCAGGACTATTCCTGCTGTTCCCAGAGATCACCTGTTACAGGTAAGTAACTGTGCTTTTCTGCCCCAACTCCATTGTGCCCATCTAGTCTAACTAGCATCCCAGATGTTCCTACGAGAGCATCTGACAGCCCGAGAGATGCTGCAGCTCCTTGGGCACATGGCCTCTACAGTACATGTAGTTCCATATGCCTAACTACATACGCAGACAGCCTAGTGGACTCTTGCCTCCTGGTGGAAGCAGGCCTCAGGCTGTCTCCGGGACAGGATCTAATTCACTGCCTGTCTAATCACATCCCTTCAATGATGATGATCTCCAGAAAACCTACTCGTAGGGTCACCTTTTCAGATGCTTCCTCGTCAGTGTATCCTGATGACAGATGCCTCCAAGCTGGGTTGGGGAGCCCATCTGGGCAACCTTACTACACAGGGACTCTGGACAGCGCAGGAGTCACAACTCCAGATCAATATCCTGGAACTTCAGGCTATCTCCAATGCTCTCCGGGTGTTCCAACACCACCTTACGGCACATTAGGTCCTATTCAGGATGGACAATCAGGTTGCCATGTTCTGTGTGAATAAGCAGGGAGGGACAGACTCTTGGGCCCTCTGCGAGGAGGCAATACACCTCTAGTCCTTTGCCATTGCTCATCAGATACACCTCCAGGCGGTGTACCTCCCGGGGAGTCGCATTCTTCTTTCCCATGAATGGTCTCTGCATCCGTACACAACATCCTACATCTTCCAGACCTGGCGACTCCAACCAAAATGTGTATGCCTTCCATCTACACTGGGGTCAGGGTCAGCTTTATGCATTCCCTCCCATACCCCTTATTCCGAAGATGCTTTTCAAGCTTCAGTCCAACAGGGGCTTGATGATTCTCCTAGCCCCTTACTGGCTACGGCAACCGTGATTTCTGCTGCTACTACATCTGACTCAGGCTCATCCTCTGTGATTGGGATGCACACTGGATCTCCTCTCCCAGGACAACAGCTCACTAGTCCATCCCAACCCACAGTCTCTCCACCTCACAGTTTGGCTGCTGAGAGAATAGTTTTACAAGGCTTTTACCTTACCGAAGAGGTTAAGGTTGATACTTTTGGCTTCTAGAAAGCCCTCTACCAGATGTTCATATGCTTTTAAGTGGTGTAGATTTTCTGTCTGGTGTTCCCAGAAAGATCTCAATTCTTTTTCTGCTGCACTGGAGTCACTCCTACAGTATAGAGCAGCTTTTAAACTAGATAATAGGGGAAAGCTGACATTCGCACAAGAGCGCATGGTTCGGAAGAATGTATCCTTGAAGGATACTACCAAAAGCAGATAGGTTCCAAAAAAGCGTAAAGTAGCCCAAATGCCCTCGAGTATGGAGCAGACAGAGCTTAAAGATCCCAAATTACCCATGTCTACCAATAGCCAGATTAATATAAATAAAATACAGTCTCTAAAATGCTTGTATGCAAATCCTAGAAGTCTAAAAAATAAGATGGGAGAGTTAGAATATATAGCACTAAATGAGAGGTTAGATATGATAGGAATATCAGGGACATGGTGGAAGGAGGACAACCAGTGGGACACACTGATACCTGGGTACAAACTATATCGTAATGATACAGCTGATCAAATTGGTGGAGGGGTTGCGCTCTGTGTTAGAGAGGGCATTGAGTCACAAAGGATTAAAGTTTTGCAGGAAACAAAATTTGCTGTAGAATCTCTGTGGATTGAAATGCCATGTAAAAAGGGGAAGGCAATGGTAGTGGGGGTTGTACTATCGACCGCCTGGCCAGAATGAACAAATGGATGATGAAATGCTCAAAGAAATCAAAGAAGCTAAAAAACGTTACAGCGCAGTAATAAAAATGGGTGATTTCAATTACCCCGGTATCGGCTGGGTCAGTGTCACGGCAGGACATGCTAGGGAGATAAAGTTCCTAGATGAAATAAATGACTGCTTCTTGGAGCAGCTGGTTCATGAACCGACCAGAGGGGAAGCCATATTAGACCTAGTCCTTAGTGGAACACCAGATCTTGTGCAAGAGATAAGGGTGTTGGGGCCACTTGGCAATAATGATCATAGCATGATCGCCTTTGATTTAATTAGTGGAGGAGGGATAGTAAGGAAATCCACAGTACTACCTTTTAACTTTCCAAAGGGAGACTATGATAAAATGAGGAAAATAGTTAAGAAAAAATTAAAAGGAGCAGTTGCAAAGGTTAAAGACTTACATCAAGCTTGGGTATTGTTGAAAACGACTATCTTGGAAGCCCAGACCAGCTGTATTCCACGCTTTAAGAAAAGTGGAAGGAAGTCCAAAAAACTGCCAGCATGGTTTAAAGGTGAGGTCAGAGAGGCTGTTGCCAAAAAAGCATCTTTCAGGAAATGGAAAAAAGAGCCAAACGATGAAACCTGGAAACAGCACAAGCACTGGCAAGTCAAATGCAGGGCATTGATAAGGCAGGCAAAGGGAGAATTTGAGAAGAAGCTTGCTGCGGAAGCAAAAACGCGAAATAAAGACTTTTTCAAGTACATTCGTAGCAAAAAACCTGTGAGAGAGTCAGTTGGTCCATTAGATGATAGAGGGGTTAAAGGGGCACTAAGAGGCGACAAGGCGATAGCGGAGAGACTGAATGAATTCTTTGCTTCGGTCTTTACTGAGGAAGATGTGGGGATGTTACCCATGACTGAAGTGGTATTTAAAGGTGCGGAAGAATTGAAGGAAATATCGATACATTGGGAAGATGTATTACAGCTATTAGATAAACTGAAGAGTAGCAAATCACCTGGGCCGGATGGTATACATCCAAGGGTGTTGAAAGAACTGAAATATGAGATTGCAGACCTGCTATTAGTAATCTGTGAATTTTCATTAAAATCATCTGTAATACCTGAAGATTGGAGGATCGCCAATGTAACGCCAATTTTAAAAAGGGTTCCAAGGGTGATCCGGGAAACTACAGACCGGTGAGCCTGACATCAGTACCATGAAAAATGATAGAAACCATCATAAAGAACAAAATTACTCAGCATGTAGATAGTCATGGCCTAATGGGAGACAGCCAACCTGGTTTTAGACAAGGAAGATCTTGTCTTACTAATGTCATGGCGCAAGGCAGATTGAGCCGATGGAAGTAGAGAAAAACACTCAGGGTAGTTTTAAAAGCAGCAGTGCAGAGCACATGGCTAGGGGTTGTCGGGGGCAACCAAGCAAAACAAAAGCACAGGCTGTAGAGAAACGCCCAGAGTTAACATTACATCACAGCTCATCAGCAAAGCAGAGACAGCTGCATAGAGTTGAGCCAACGCAGCTCTCAAGGTATGACGCAGATAAAAATAGGTCAGCTTTGAGCAGAGGGGAGTCATGTAAAGAGTCACGTAAAGAATCCGGTAAGGACACAGGAAGAGAGTCAGCTGGAGAGTCACGTAAGGAATCCGGTAAAGACACAGGAAGGAAATACAAAGACGCCAGCGAGGAGTCAGACCCAGTCTCTGATGTTGAGAGAGACAGAGACTTAGGGAGGTCTCAAGCAAGAGGAAAGTACAGCGCTCAGAGAAACCAGGAGCCATACCTGGAAGGTTCAGAGGTGGAATCAGTCTGCAGCTCAGAGGGGTTTATCCAAACGGAGCTCACCAAGGTTAGTGCTGAGAAGTTAGGCTGCACCAAGCCTGGGTCCATGCGGGGCCCGAGAGAGTCTCCACATTATAAACCACGAGGAGCAGGGAGAAGAGAAATCCACCATAGCAGGAACCTGGGGAGCCAGAATACTTATCCGAGAGATAATTCTCATGCTTTAGAGAAACGTCCTGTAAAAGGAAGAAAAGGGAAGAAAAGCTTTCACTTCCCGTTCACACACGAGCCAGGCAGAGCACAGCCTGAAAGCCATAATACCTTGTCTAGAGGAGCACTGAGTTTTACCCCCAGTGGTCAGGAAGTGTGTGGCTCACTAAAGAAAGATTCCATAGTGTATGGTAGAGAACCTTTCCACAGTGAGAGGGGGGAGTGGTGCTCAGACTCAGCCGAGAGGAGAGAAACAAGCTCTTATTCAGAATACAGCCCAGCAAGACATAATCATCAAGATTCACCTGAAGATACGGACTGTGCCTTTGGTGAGGATAATTCTGATGTGTGTAAAATGGACTGTACGCTTGTTTTCTCAGATGGCATAACCTCATTTTGTTAGAAGCCTAAGAGAGCTGTCTGGAGTGAAATCTGTGAAGACAGATTTCACAGTTAAAAGTGCCTGATTAAAAACCCTGTTTTTCCCTTCTTTTTGGTTCAGTTAAAGCTGACATTAAGCATTTCTGTTCCAGTTGTAGTCCCACCTTTATGTTATACCAGTTGTATGGTTTATTTGCTTTTGATATTTTGTTGCAAGAATTCTCCCGGAACGGGAAATAAAGCCTCTTTAAGCATAGCTACTCGACCACAACTACCTCCTTATTTCGACTAGCTATTGGGACCCAAAATCCCTGAGGGCAGCATAGTCCTTGCTGTAGAAAAGAGGAGCAACCCCAAAGCCCTAGGCTCTCGCCTCATGAGCCAGCCAGGTGGTTGACACTAATCTTTTATGTTTTTTTGAAGGTGTGAATAAACAGGTGGACAAAGGTGAGTCGGTTGATATAGTGTATCTGGACTTTCAGAAAGCCTTTGACAAGGTCCCTCATCAGAGACTTTTGGCAAAACTAAAGAGTCATGGGATAGGAGGCAGTGTACTATTGTGGATCAGGAACTGGTTAAAAGATAGAAAGCAGAGGGTAGGGCTAAATGGTCAATTTTCCCAATGGAGAAAGGTGAATAGTGGTGTACCCCAGGGATCTGTGCTGGGTCCACTGCTTTTTGACATATTCATAAATGACCTGGAAAAGGGAATAGTTGTTATGGAAGGACAGACTAGATGGGCCTTGTGGTCTTTTTCTGTCATCATGTTTCTATGTTTCTATGTTTCTATGTAAATTTGCAGATGAGACAAAACTATTTAAATTTGTTAAAACCCAAGAGGATTGTGGAAAATTGCAAGAGGATCTTGATAAATTGGAAGACTCGGCATCAAAATGGCAGATGAAATTTAATGTGGACAAGTGCAAAGTTATGCACCTAGGGAAGAAAAACCCAAACTATGGTTACACAATGCAAGGTTCCACATTAGGAACCACCACCCAGGAAAACGATTTTGGTGTCATTGTGGATAACATGTTAAAACCCTCAGCCCAGTGTGCAGCGGCGGCTAAGAGAGCAAATAGAATGCTAGGTATCATAAGGAAGGGAATGGGAAATAAAACAAAAGATATTATAATGCCTCTATATCGTTCCACGGTGAGACCGCACCTTGAATATTGTGTGCAATTCTGGTTGCCGTATCTTAAAAAGGATATAGCGTTATTAGAAAAGGTTCAGAGAAGAGCCACCAAAATGGTAAAGGGGATGGAAGGATATGCCTATGAAGAAAGGTTAAAAAGGTTAGGGCTCTTTAACCTGGAAAAGAGATGGCTGAGGGGAGATATGATAGAAGTCTATAAATTAATGAACGGAGTGGAATGGGTAAACGTAGATCGATTGTTTGTTATCAGAAGATAGAAAGACTAGGGGACATGCAGTGAAGCTACAGGGTAAACTATTTAAGACTAATAAAAGAAAAGATTTTTTCACTCAACGTGTAATCAAACTCTGGAATTTGTTACCGGAGGATGTAGTAAAGGCTGTTAGTGCAGCTGGGTTTAAAAAAGGTTCGGACAAGTTCCTGGAGGAAAGATCCATAAACCATTATTAAGAAAGGGACCCAGGATATCAATGCTTGACCCAGTACAAGCATTGTGGAACCTGTGTCTTTTGGGGAAACCGCTAGGTATGTATGACCTAGATTGGAAACTGTTGGAAACAGGATACTGGGCTTGATGGACCTTGGTCTGACCCAGTATGGCATATCTTATGTTCTTATCTCTTCCATCTGTCCTCGATGGGACTAAAAGGAAAGTCTGTGAGAGTCCACCTTGGTGCCATTGAGGCCTTTCATCCTCTGCTTGATGGACAGCCTATCTCCTCACAACTACTAGTACCGTGTTTCATGAGAGGTCTCCTGTTGAAACCTCCCATTAAGCTATTTCTGGTAGCTTGGGACCTCAATGCTGTTCTAGCGTAGCTCCTCACGCTGCCCTTTGAACGATAAGCCATGATCACACTTAAATTCCTGCATTGGAAAGTAATTTTTCTAATTGCCCTCACTTCAGCTAGATGCGTTAGTGAGCTTCAGACTTTGGTGGCGGATCCACTCTATATCCACTTCCACCATGACAAAGTAGTCCTTCGGACTCACCCACACTTCATGCCAAAGGTGGTATCTCCCTTCCATCTAAATCAGTCAATTTACCTTCTCGTTTTCTTTCCTAAACTGCATGCATCTAGAGTGGAAGCAACTCTGCACACTCTTGACTTTAAGCGTACGTTGGCTTTTTACCTTCAAAGGACTCAGGGTCATCGTAAAGCTTTGTAGTTCATTTCATTTGATCCCAGTCACCTGGGATTACCTGTCTCTAAGCATACACTCTCCTGGTAGATAGCAAACTGTATTTCATTTACCTATGACAAAGAAGGCTTTCCCTGGAAGGGCATGTCACTGCTCACAATATTTGTGTCATGGCCACTTCGATGGCAAACCTATGCTCCATAGCCATCGACAAAATTTGCAAAGCAGCAACTTGGTGTTCTGTTCATACCTTTGTTGCCCATTATTGTCTGGCCAAGGACTCCTGTCGGGATTCCATGTTTGGTCAGGCTGTACTCCAGCTCCTTTTTCAGACTTAGATGCAACTCCTTCCCTCCGTCCCGGACTTTGAAGATACCAGAAATCCATTTGGGATCTATGACCTCATCATGCCTACTCAGAGACGAGCCTCCATCAGTTCTGAAGCCATGTTATCTGGGAGCTAGGGAGTCTCATATGTGAAGACTACATTCCTGCTTGTTCCTAGAGATAACGTAGTTACTCACCTGTAATAGGTGATCTCTGGGAACAGCAGGAATTTGGTCTTCACAATCTGCCCTCTTCTCCTAGGATTTATAGGGTTTCATTTACTCTTTTTCTCAGCTACAAACTCAACTGAGGAGAGAGAGTTGCGCAGGCGTAGTGGTGTGCTCCCAAAAGCTTTCCAGTTGGACGCTGGGGAGCATTCCCACATGGGTTCCGTCTGTACCAACATCATGTATATGTGAAGACTTAAATTCCTGCTGTTCTGGAGATCTCCTGTTACAGGTGAATAACTACGCTTTATAGAGAGAGCTAAAACCTGTCATTTCTATCTATTAGATGTTTTTGGAGAAGGAGAGGAAGGTCAAAGATGCCCCCATGTTTGCGAGCCAAGGAAACGGGGAGGAGTAGAGTTTTACCCACAGAAACAGAGAAAGGAGGAAGGGGGAGGTAGGCTTAGGGGGAAAGATAAGGAGCTCAGTTTTGGCTTTGTTCAATTTCAGACGGCAGCGGGACATCCAGGCACTAATGTCAGATAAGCAGGCAGAGATACGGCGTGGATTCCTGGAGAGATTTCATGTGCAAAGAGTAGATCTGAGAGTCATCGGTGTAGAGAGAGTACTAAAAAACCATGGGAGGAGATGAGCGTACCAAGGGATTGAGTGTTGAGAGAAAAAAGGAGCGGTCCCAAGACAGAGCTCTAGGGTACACCAACTGAAAGCGGGATAGCAGTAGAGAAGGATCCACCAGAACATACACTAAAAGTGTGATGTGAGAGATTTGAAGAAAACTAAGACAGGACAGAACACCTATAGCCAAACAAGGACAGGTTATCAAGGAGAAGGTAGTGATCAACAGTGTCAAAAGCAGCAGAAAGGTGTTAAGTAGGATGAGGATCAAGTAAAGGTCCTTGGATTTGGTGAGGAACAACTCTGGCAAGAGCTATCTAAGTAGACTGTAGAGGCTGAAAGCTAGATTGCAGTGGATCCAGACGGGATTGAGAGAGGAGAAAGTCAAGATGGCAGTGGTGAACCACACCTTCAAGTTGTTTAGAAATATAGAGGAGAAAATAGATGGGTCAATGATTAGAAGAACAGGTAGGATCAAGGGATGGTTTCTTGAGGAGAGGTGTAACCACAGTATGCTTGAAAGCTACAGGAACAATTGTGATAGAAAGCAATAGATTGAGGATATGACAGATGGAAGGGACAACAATGGAGGGGATGGAGTTTATTAGATGGGTTTAAAAAAGGTTTGGACAAGTGCCTGGAGGGAAAGGTCCATAAACCATTATTAAAGGGGACCCAGGAAATCCACTGCCTGTCCCAATACAAACATTGTGGAACCTGTGTTTTCTGGGGAAACGGGTACTTGTGACCTAGATTGGCCACTATTGGAAACAGGATACTGGGCTTGATGGACCTTGGTCTGACCCAGTTGGCATATCTTATGTTCTTATGGGAATGGGATCAGAGGAGCAGGTAGTAAATGTTTAGAGGAGTAGTTTCTTCCTCTGTGATCTTAGAAAAGGAAGAAATGGTGACAAAGGTTGAGGGAAGGATTAGGGAATAAAGAGGGGGAAGTGGGGATGGAGATGACCCCAAGGGGAACCCAAGTGTAATCTTGTGAACTTTGTCATGGAAGTAGTCAGCCAAAGTCTGGTTATAAAGGGAAGGATGGGTTGGAGGAGGAGGCACTTTGAGAAGAAAGTTGAGAGTTATAAAGAGATGGCAAGGATCAGAGGCAAAAGAGTTAGACAGATGGACATAGTACTTTTGCTTGGCGAGTATTATGGCAGACTGGAAAGAGACTAACATGAATTTGAAATGTAGGAAGTCTCCAAGGGTGTGGGATTTGAGCCAAAGGCACCCAACTGAGCGGACACAGAAACATAGGTAGCAAGTTTTAGAGGATAGCCAGGGCTGAGGTACAGTATACCTTACAAGATGTGGAGTGGGAGGAGCAAGAGCATCCAGAGCAGAGGAGAATACAGTATTATAGGAAGATATAGCCTTATCAACAGACTTAGCTGACATAGTGGAGGAAAGAGGTGGTGAGACAGCAGTGGAGAGAGCTGATTCCTAAAGATGTTGGAGGAGAATGGACGAGAGGAAGGTGGGGGGTGATGAAGAGTGAAACCTACCAAGTGATGGTCAGATAAGGGAAGAACTGAGGTGCAGGAATTTGAGGACAAGCAGTTAGAGAAGAAGACATGGTCAAGGCAGTGACCTAGCTGGTGAGTTTGGGGCAGTAAAGCATAGCTGGAGATTGAATGAGGTGGTAAGGAAAAGGAGCTTTAAGGCACGAGGGGCAGAAGGGTTAACGAATATTAAAATCCCCAAGAATAAGGGAGGAGGAAGATTGAATCTAGAAAGAGGCAAAGCTGTGTTCATTGATATAAGTTCTTTGTTGAGATTTATTTGAAAATGTTGTACATCATTCTTCAGATAGTTCAGCTCATATAAACTATATATGAGCAATGTCCTCAATCTCTCGCGCACTTGCAGCTGCAGCAAGGACTGGAAGATCTGACCTTCAGTAGAATTTCCTGGCCTCTGTGAAGAGGTTTTAGAGTGAGGAGATGGGGGTGAAAAACTGCTGTGTGTGAGTGGGTGTGCATGAGAGAGGGGGGTTCTGCATGAAGAGGAATATGGGAGAGATGGGAGAAAGAACTGGCATTATATTATGTTTGTATAAGAGTGAGAAAAAGGGTATCTGCAATCTCTGATTGTTCCTCTGTCATCCTTATTCTCATTTATTCCCATCTATTTCTTGATCTCTGATCTTACTCTTAATTCCTCCTTCTACCTCTGATACTTCCTCCCATTTCTAATTCTTTCTTCCTGACTTTACTCCCCCATTTCCAGCATCACCTTTTCTTCACCCGTTCTTTCTCTGTCCCCAAAATCTGGTCACATACCAGTCCCCCTTTCTCTTCCCATATTCCCAGTTTTTTTTTCTCCTTTTCATGCACCAATCATTAAGATGACTTTTCTCCACCAAATCTCCAAAAACATATTATTATATCATCCAGATAGAAGGGGGGGATAGTTACTAAAGTGAGTTTTGGAAAAAAATGCATGTTTTTAGCCCATTTACGCATGCACACTTTGTTACTGTAACGTGTCAAATACTAATGAAATGCAAGCAAAATATCTCATTAGTATTCAAATCGAGTAACATAGATTGTGGTTGTCACTGCAAGCTGCATTTATTCATGGAAAAATAATGTCAATTCAGAGTTGGCATAATTTCCTTATCGTCTCTCCGGGCCAGTCCAGAACAGATGGGTAGTCAAATCCCCCTCTTCTAGCAGCTGAGGACTGAATGCTGATTCTTGTTGCTAGGATACCTATCTCTCCCCTGGCGACAGGAGGCAGTCTTAATGTCCTCAGCAGCTAGACTGGATGTGTAGAGATTTGTCTCCCCATTGCTGTTCTGTTACTTTGCCCTTCTTTCTGCTTTATTTTTGGAAAGAGTTTCACTTTAAGTTGGTGCTTGGCCCTGGCTGGGTATTTAGCACTTTCTATTGAGGTGAGTGCCTGCCCTGCGGTGCACAGGGAATGGGACAGAGCCTGTCTCCTCTTCTCTGTGCCATGTGCTGCTAGGGATCAGACCTGGGGGCCCCAGTTACTGTCCTGAATCGCAGGTGCTCTGATTTTTTGGCACTCCGGTCTTCGGGACACGAAAATAGCAGCGGTTTCCTGGCTATTTGTGAGCGTCTCGCTATCGGCTCCTCACCAGGTATTTTGGGGTTGATTTCTGCTTCCCTTGTTTCTGTCGCGGGCGCGCGCCTTTCCGTGTGTGGGGGCTTTTGCCGGTATTGTTTTTCTCACTCCTTCGGGCTTCTGGGCTTCCGTTGGGTTTAGGCCGCTTCTCCGTCATGCCCGAACGCTCCGGTTCTCAGGGGGACCATCTTGAGGCGTTTCAGACTCCCGCGGAAAGCGCGGGAGCGGCGGCCATTTTGTCCGCGCCAGCCGCGTCGACAGACCCGACGGCTAAGCCGGCGAAGAAAAAGGCCAAATCACGCCATGTGGTGGTGGAGCAGGAGAAGCCTTCTATATCTCCTCTCCCTGCCGTGCTGGATCCTCTTCTTAGTCCCGAATTCATTTTGGCGTTTCATCGGGCGTATTTGCTCAAGCACTCGCAGACTCCTTTGCCTGGGGGGGCAGGATCTCTGCCGCAGTCTCAGGCTGGGTTTTCTGGCTGTTCCAGACCTACAGAGGGGGTTCAGGGCTTGCCTACCCTTTCAGCTTCTAGGGGGGATAGCATTTCCCTGCCTACAGAGGCTCTGGGGCCAGAGGAAGGTGAGCTCCAAGATGATTCATGTGTGGACCCCTGGCCGGCTGATTTAGAAGAGGGTGAGTTGGGGCCTGGGGAAGACCCTAATTTGTTTAGGGTTTTTCGGAAGGAAGAATTGTCTGCGCTAATTGCGCAGTCTCTGCTGGCGCTCAATGTTGTTCCGCCAGCGGTACAAAGTGAGCCCTTGGAGGATCCCCTTTTCCAGGGGTTTAAGTCTGAACAGAAATGTTTTCCTTTCCACCGGGTCATCAAACAGATGATTGAGTCGGAGTGGGAGTTCCCCGAGGCTTCCTTGAGAGGGGCTCGGAACATGGCTCGCTTGTATCCGGTGCCCCAGGAGGAGTTGGAGCTCTTGCGCATGCCGAAGGTGGATGCGCTTGTTTCGGCGGTCACCAAGAAGACCACCATTCCTGTAGAGGGGGCTACGGCCCTGAAGGATGTGCAGGATCGTCGCTTGGAGGGGCTCTTGAAACAGGCCTTTGATGCCAACGCTCTGGCGCTGCAGGCCTCGGTCTGTGGGGCGTTCGTTTCTCGTGCTTCTATTCGGTGGAGTCAACAGGCGTCCAGTTCCGAGGGTCCTTCTTCTGCTTCTGAAGCGGCGAAGCTCGAGTCGGCGGCTGCTTATCTGGCGGATGCTTTCTATGATTTGATTCGCATTACCACAAAGGCGATGGCTTCCGTGGTTGCCGCCCGCCGGTTTCTCTGGTTAAGAAATTGGGCGGCGGATGCCTCTTCCAAAGCGCGTCTTAGTAAGCTGCCGTATAAGGGTAAGCTTCTGTTTGGGGAGGCGCTGGAAAAGATTGTCAAGGATTTGGGTGACTCAAAAGGGGGTCGCCTCTCGGAGGATCGTCCTAAGGGGGGTAAGCAAGGTTCCTTCTCGAGAGGCCAAGGGCGTGATTTTCGCCGCTTTCGGGGAGCTCGTTTTAGCCCGTATCAGCGCGGTCGCTTTCCGTCTCGGGGTCCTTCCTTTCGGGGCGCTAGAGGCTCCAGCAGAGGCTATTTTGGTGCCTCTTTGGCGGCCGCCAAGAAGCCCCAATGAAGCGAGGCCGGTCCAAGCGGAGCTCCCAGTAGGGGGTCGGTTGCAGGAGTTTTTCTCCGCTTGGGCCGCCATTACCACCGATCGCTGGGTACTGCGGATTATCAGCGAGGGTTATGCGCTCGAATTCGCTTCTCCTCTGTTGGATGCGTTCCTTTTTTCTCCCTGCGGGCCGGCGGTCAAGCGACAGGCCGTTCAAGACACGTTGATGCGTTTGCTGCGGCTCCGGGCCGTGGTTCCAGTTCCTCGAGACCAGTGCGGTTTCGGTCGATACTCCATTTATTTTGTGGTTCCCAAGAAGGGAGACTCCTTCCGGCCAATTTTGGATCTGAAGCACGTCAACCGCTGTCTGCGCGTCTCTCATTTCCGTATGGAAACTTTGAGGTCGGTGATCCGGTCCGTGCATCCGGGGGAATTTCTGTCTTCCATCGATTTGACGGAGGCTTACCTCCACATCCCGGTCCTTCCAGCCCATCAGCGTTTCCTTCGGTTTGCGGTTCCCCTGGGTCATTTTCAGTTTCGGGCCTTGCCCTTCGGGCTGGCGACGGCGCCCCACACGTTCACCAAAGTGATGGTGGTGGTGGCGGCGGCTCTCCGCAAAGAGGGCGTGCAAGTGCATCCCTATCTCGACGACTGGTTGATTCGAGCTCCGTCACGCGAGGAATCGTTTGCTGCCACCGCGCGAGTGGTTTCTTGTCTCGAGAACCTGGGTTGGATAGTGAATCAGGCCAAGAGTCGCCTGCAGCCGGTTCAGCAGCTTCACTATCTGGGGGCCTTTTTCGACACGGGCAAAGGGCTCGTCTCCTTACCGCTGGACCGTGTCCGCAAGCTTCTATCTCACGTGTCCGCCTTCTTACGTCTTCGTGCTCCCACAGCTTGGAAGTACTTGCAGTTGCTGGGACTAATGGCGGCGGCCTTGGATCTGGTGCCTTGGTCTCGGGCGCACATGCGGCCTCTTCAACAGGCTCTCCTCTCGCGGTGGTCTCCGCAGCGTCATCTGCTCTCCCGGCGCTTGGGCTGTCCCGATCAGGTGAAGGCCAGTCTCCACTGGTGGATGGTTCCCGATCATCTCCTAGCGGGCGTCCCCTTGTCTCTGCCGGAGTGGGTCTTGGTTACCACGGATGCCAGTCTGTCCGGTTGGGGGGCGCATTGCTTAGCTCAAATAGCACAGGGCTCCTGGTCGATGGAGGAGGCTCGATGGTCCATCAATCGTCTGGAGCTCCGCACCGTGTATCTCGCGCTGCTGGCGTTTGTGGAGTTGCTGGAGGGAAAGCCTGTGCGCGTCTTTTCCGACAATCTCGTGACGGTGTCTTACATAAATCGCCAAGGGGGAACGGGCAGTCTCGTTCTCCTGGAGGAGAGTCAGCGCTTGTTTCAATGGGCGGAGGTGCACCTGGTGGCACTTTCGGCGTCCCATGTCGCGGGCAAGCACAATGTGCAGGCCGACTATCTCAGTCGTCACCGCCTGGATCCCGGAGAGTGGGAACTCCATGCGGACGTGTTTCTGGAGGTCACTCGACGCTGGGGTCACCCGGTCATGGATTTAATGGCGACGCTGCACAATGTCAAGACCGAGCGTTTTTTCAGCAGACGCAGGGAACACATGTCGGAGGGTCTCGACGGTCTCGCGCAGCCCTGGCCGTCGGGTCAGCTTCTCTATGTGTTTCCGCCGTGGCCCTTGATAGGGCGAGTGATTCAGAAAGCAGCCACTCACGAGGGTCGGGTGATCCTTATTGCTCCAGATTGGCCCAGGCGCCCTTGGTATGCCGATCTGCTGCGGCTACTAGTAGCGCCGCCCTGGCGATTGCCCGCTCGAGCGGACTTGCTGATGCAGGGTCCCGTTCCAATGCCCCAGGCGGATCAGTTCTTGCTTACGGCCTGGCTCTTGAGCGGGATCGCTTGCGACGGAAGGGGTATTCCTCTTCGGTGATTTCCACGTTGCTGCAGTCTCGCCGACGCTCCACGTCGCTAGCGTACATCCGCGTGTGGCGCGTGTTTGAAGCTTGGTGTGGTGATCGATCCCTGCGAGCACGTTTCTCTTCAGTTCCAGATATTCTTCAGTTTCTCCAGTGTGGGCTGGAGAAGGGTCTTGCTCTGAGCACCTTGAGGGTGCAGTTGGCTGCATTGGCGGTGTTTCGGGGTCCGGTTCGCGGGTCTCGTCTTTCTTCACATCCGGATATCTTGCGATTCCTCAGGGCGGCCAAGCTTATTCGGCCTCCTGTCCGGCAGGTTATTCCTCTGTGGGATTTGAATCTTGTGCTGGAGGTTTTGGTTTCTGCTCCCTTTGAGCCGCGCTCCTCCAGTTCCATTCGGGAGCTGTCCTGGAAAACGGCCTTCTTGGTCGCCTTGTGTTCGGCTCGCCGCATTTCTGATTTGCAGGCTCTTTCCTGTCGGCCTCCCTTTCTTCAGTTTTCTGCGGAAAAAGTGGTCTTGCGTCCTGTTCCATCTTTTCTGCCCAAGGTGGTATCTGCCTTCCATTTGAATCAGTCGATTTCGCTTCCCACCTTTGGGGCTACCGCAGCAGGATCTTCGGTTGATCGTTCGCTCAGACGGTTAGATATGGGCCGCGTCCTGCGGCGCTACCTTAGGGAGACCGAGTCTTTTCGTAAGTCCGATCGTTTGTTCGTGCTGTTTGGCGGGCCGTCCAAAGGTCAAGCGGCCTCTAAGGCCTCCATTGCGCGTTGGGTGAAGCAAGCCATTCGGGTAGCGTATGAGACCAGAGGCAAACCCGTGCCGGTCGGGCTGCGGGCGCATTCTACCAGGGGACAGGCCACGTCCTGGGCGGAGTCGGCCTTGGTTCCGCCGGTGGACATTTGTCGAGCGGCGGCCTGGTCGTCTCTTCATGCGTTTTCGCGTCATTATCGCTTGGATGTGCTTGCGCGTCAGGATGCTTCGGTGGGGTCTTCCGCCGTGATAGCGGGGCTCACAGGTCCCTCCCTGGGTTAGTTACTGCTTTGGTACTACCCATCTGTTCTGGACTGGCCCGGAGAGACGATAAGGAAGACGAAATTAGACCTTACCTGCTAATTGTCTTTCCTTGAGTACTCTCCGGGCCAGTCCAGATCCCGCCCTGCTGTGTTTTATGCGGTTTCTGTGAGCTCAAGGTCTGTTCATAGTCAGTTTGGTGAAATATGGTAATCGAGAGACAATATTTATATGCGAAAGAAAGAAAATAAATAAATAAATAAATAAATAAATAAAATAAAATGGGGCACTGCGAGGTTACTTCTCTGGGTGGTTCCTCGGGTGTCACCGTGCCTCTTATTGAGCAGTGTAGCCGGCTTCTGTAGCAGCGCGCTGCACACGCTCAGAGTCTTTTGGTGTAACTCTTTCTCCATTTTTCCTGTGCCACTTTGTTGTTTTTTATCTGCTTGTTACGTTAAGACTGCCTCCTGTCGCCAGGGGAGAGATAGGTATCCTAGCAACAAGAATCAGCATTCAGTCCTCAGCTGCTAGAGGAGGGGGATTTGACTACCCATCTGTTCTGGACTGGCCCGGAGAGTACTCAAGGAAAGACAATTAGCAGGTAAGGTCTAATTTCGTCATTTCCTGTCTTGGAGCATTGGGCTGGTAACACGCAGCTCAATACTCCAGTTTGCAGTTTTAAAGGGGCCACGCTGTCAAAATAAAACTGGAATTTTGGAGTTCTCCTCCTCCTGGCACCACCAATGTGTCAGGACTCCCTCAATCCCCCCCTTCCCCACAGAGACTTAGAGGCCCCTCTGAGCCAAAGTAGAACCCCCCCAAGAGACCCCCACCCCCCTTGTTCCCGAATCAGCATCCCCCCTCCCCATCCTCAAAAGGCTACCTGGGCCTACTTTTTAAGATGCCCTTGTGGTCTAGAGGTAGGCTGGCAGGAGCTAATCCCTTCCTGCTTCTACCAATGCCTAGTTCAAAATGGCATCTTTGACCCCTAGCGGTAGTCTTGCAGTACTACCACTGGGATTGAAAGCATTTTTAACAACGGTCCTCTGATTCATTTAGGCTTCCTGCTGCTAGGCTATACCTACAGCCCCTGAAGATGTCAAGATACAGTAAAAAGAATGCTTTAAAAATTGTAAAATGCATTGCAAAACCATTGGACAGGATGCATGTAGAAAGGTTATTGTTGCAATAGTAATGTATTTGTTTTAGTTATTTTTGTGGGATTGAGATATGGGAGTTAAGATATACAGGGCTGGCATGTCCAATAGGTTGACCAGACATCCGCAGCACTGCAGCTCCTCTATATCTTCCAAATCACAGCGCAGCAGCGGGCCTTACAGTAAGCATCTACACACATACACACTCCTGGCCTGCTGGTCCTGTGTCCTCCAACAGCAGGAAGTTTGCATCAGTGGAAACAGACTGGTAGGCCATGACTACATGCATGTGCGGGTGCTTAAATGTCTGCCATCGCACTCATAGTGATTTGCTTTGCCATTGTCTTTGCAGGATGTGGAGGGGTCATGGTGCTGCCCCTGAGGTCTGCCACTGTCTTCCTGGATACTTGTGTGAGGGAGAAACAAAGGGAAGATGCTGGAAACCTGAGGGAGGGGGGGGGGGGATAGGGGGTAGGGAAGAGAAGAGGAGATTGGATACCAGGGGGAAGAGAAGAGAAACTGGACACCTGGATGAGAGCGAAGGGAAGATGACATTCTGGTCAGTGGGGGAGGGGAAGGTAAATGTTGGACTATGGGGAATAGGGCAGATAAGGGGGGAAGACCCTGAACCACCCTGGAGGGGGGCACATGTCATGGCTGAAGGTTCACCTAGGGTGGGAGATATCTTTGGGCTGGCTCTAAAGACATACAATATATATTTTCCTACATCATTGAAAGTTACATTTTAAACTAATTAGCTAAGCCTTTTCCTGTATCTACTATTACAGATAAACCGGTTTCATGGTTCACAAATGATAACCATCACACTTAGATGTAGAACATTATTTTTATTTACCTACTTAATCTAAGTTTGTGCCTGAGGCAATGGAGGGTTGACTTGTCCAAAGCCACAAGGAGAGTCAGTGGCATTGAGTAGTAGAATAGAAAATACTAGAGTTAGCTCTGTGAGGACATGGGTTCGTTTCACAGGTCAGGTCAGGTCTTTTTCTCCTTGGACTGAGGATGCAGCAGAAATGGTGTTCATACTGAGGGAGTGGGGAGGGATATATAGAGAGAATCCCATTCATCATACAATGGCAACACCACTGATTGAAGGCTTCCAGAAGGAGCTGTTGTGCATAGCCTCCATTCAAGGTCTGTTACTGCAATGAGTGGACTAAGTGTCTTGGGAGAGGACACAAAATAGTTGGAAAAAATTCTCAGGTGACTGTAAATGAAGGCCTTTGGTCTCAGATCTCAGCTCTGATTCCAAGTGAACTCAAAGTCCAAACGAGGAGGAGGAAACTTCATGCACTTCTGTCAGTGCCCCCCTTCCCACCTACCCCCCCCCCAAACCTCCAAAACAAAATAAAATAAAATATTTTTAGGTAAAGAGAACATTGTTTGGTATCCTGTTATTAGTTTATTAGTCTATAACAATCTAATATTTCTGTTTCTCTTAGAATGTTCAAACAATACAATCCTGGCTTTCAGGAGGTAACACAGTTGTAACAATTGAAGCTAAACTTCCTGAGCATGTGATACAATGGGCTTATTCTACACTCAAAAAAGCAGTCAAAGACAATTTTGAAGGGCCAAAAAGTCATTTTGAGGAATATGGTAAGCAATGTAAAATATTTTGTGTAAAGCAAATTTTTAAAATATTATGGGGTAGGGGGATATGCAAAATGTTTTAGCTGCCACCGGGATATTCAGCATCACTGATGTCCTAGTCTGGTTAAACACGCTATCACTAACTGGTTAGTGATGGGGTGGAACGGGGGTGGCATCAGTAGTTAGCTAATCAGTGGCAATATTGAGACATGAACTGCTAGCTAAAATGGCTGAAGTTAGGACAGGTGACAGGATGTCCTAAATTCAAGCGCTTTTGCAATCCAGTTAGTGGCTAAATATTGCCGCTGACTGGATAGCAAAAGTGCTATCCGGGCAAACCGGGTATTCAGGGCCAATTGCCGGATATGATTAGCATTGAATATCTGGTTTTAAATTAAAGCGGCAGCAGCCATTTTAACAGTACTGGCTGCCACCACTGAATATCCCCCTATCTTTCTAAAACAATAACCCTTTGCATTAAATGCTTCTAATGTGGTTATTATATATATTGTAGTTGAAAGATTTAGCTGGCTTGTAGATGGTACAGCAGATGAACAGATTCAGTGCTTTCTGGAAGAAGAGCACAGTTTTGAAGACTGTATTGAAGTAAGTATCAATCCTTTATTATATGTATGAATGCTTCCCTTCATTTATTATTAATGATATGGGGCCTGTGTACTAAAGCTAATGCTAAGATAAGTGATAATGCCCCTTATGAAGGCAATTTTCATGGCATCCCTCCAGTCCATTCGAGACTACTGGGTTTTCTCCCCCTTCCAGTAGATGGAAACTGAGAATTCTAGGCTTTTGGTGATGTCCCTCCATAAAGATGCCTGAACTCCTCCCATCAAGCCAGTATCCTTAGTCTCCGGCAGATGAGGAAGAGCTCTGTGTAGCCTGGGCTGCACTAGTGAGAATTCCTTTAAATTTTTCAAATTATAATTCAATTAAATTCAGAAGAGTTATTTTCTCTGGCAAGGGATTTGTTTAGTGGATGAAGCATAGCAGAGATCTGCCCCAGAGCTGCACCGTAGGGCCTGGAGACTGTGTGAACCCAAGTCCATTCAGTCGGGGGAGGGTCAAGGCTTGGGAGGACATCCAACGGGGCCAAATCTCTGCGCTCTCTTTTGTGAAGGGCAACTGGCTGAATTTCTGTTCAGTTGACAGTTTTCAGCTTGCGGCAGCTGGCCCTTTAATTCTTTCCTCACTGTCAGCCAGAGGAAGTGGCTGCAGGGACAGTTCCCTCACTTGGGCTGGTCATCAGAATGAGCTCCAAAAGACTCAGTGATTATTCTTTGTTTTGTGGCGCTGGAATTTTAAGCCTTTGGGGGGAGAGTCTGAGGCTCCTTCGGAGGAAATTGTGATGTTGGTTAATTTCTGTGAGTTTCCACCTTCGCGGCCATGTTGTTTGATAAGGCAACGTGTGTGGACTACAGCCTACAAAGAGTCATTTTTCTGCAGTCAGGCTCTGCTGGCAGTGTGAACAGGCCGATCGGAAAGCAGGGGACCAACGTTTGGGCTTACAGTCGCTCGGGGGGGGAGCGGGGAGCAAGTAAATTTCCTTCATCAGGGGACTACTGAGGGCCAGCCCTAGCAGTGGTTCCTGCGATTTTGGTGGGAACTGCTGCCATTGCCTCAGAGCAGCTGCCTTTGGGGGATTCCTCAGAGAGGAGAGATTTGGTCCCAGTGGGTCAGGACATGGATGGGGCTCCCTTCTTACTTGATTTTGTTCTTTTAATGCACCAGGCCTACTTGATGAAGAAAGACCTGGGGGCAAGGCTGGAGACTCCAGGGCCCTCCAAGAAGGCACAAACAGTTCCGGGTTTCATTTAGAGGAAAGCTTATGTTTGGAGAGGACTTGTTAAAACTGGTAAAGGCCTTGGAGGAGTCCAAATCTGCCAGGCTACTGGAGGATGGGCCCGAAGTGGGGGAAGTGTCAGAGGCATCCAAGGCTCCGCCTCAGGACTTTCATTGTTATCAGGTGACTTGCTTTGTGACCTACCAGTGGATCATATACACTGCGAGGGTCAGCCCTTTTGCGAGTGCAGAGGTTCAGGGTGAGGTTCAGTGCTGGGGCCAGGACCAAGAAAGTCCAATGAGTCACAGAGGGCTCAGGTGGAGGCAGTTCCAGTAGGCGGATGCATGCGACAGTTCTACTCTGCCTGGGTCCAAATAACATTCAACCAGTGGGTGCTAGAGGAGATTTGCAAAGGCTATGCGTTGGAGTTTGCAAAACTGCTCAAAGAGGCCTTTCTGCTCTCACTTCTCAAGGCCTTAAGCAATCGACCCTTCAGCGGCTCCTGCAGCTTCAGGCAGTCGTTCCTGTACCTGCAGGCAAGTTTTGGGTCCAATTGGTATGCCATCTAATTCATTGTTCTCAAGAAGGAAGTTATTTTGGCCCATTTTGGATCTCAAGTACATCTTTATTTATTTATTTAGCTGTATTTATATCCCGCTTTTCACCGGGTCAAAGCGGTCAATTGGGGGATACATTTTAACACGAGGGGATATGAGACACATACGCTAATACTTACAGGGAACATGGGCAATGGAGGGTTAAGTGGCTTGCCCAAGACCACAAGGAGTGCCTATAGGACTAGAAATCCCAGTTCCTCCAGCCTGAGATTGCTGTCCCCAGTTGGGACTTGAACCCCCGACCCTCCGGCCTGAAGTACCTTGTCCTAACCACTAGACCACTCCTCCTTTGAGGAATCGAATACTGCGGTTACCGCACTTCTGCATGGAAGTGTTACATTCTGTCATCGTGGCGGTGAGGACTGGAGAGTTCCTGACCATTCCAGACCTAACAGAAGCATACCTGCACGTGTCCATCCACGTGGAGCACCAATGTTGTCTGAGGTTTGCGGTTCCAATAGGTCGTTTCCAGTTTCAAGCCTTGCCATTCAGACTCGCCACAGTGCCTTGCCATTCAGACTTGCCACGGTCGTGGCGGTGGCGCTATGTCAAGAGGGCATCATGGTGCATCCCTACCTGGATGATTGGCTACTCCAGGCAAAGTCTCTTCTGGAAAGCAAATCTGCAATGTGCCGAGTATTTGAGGTGCTGCAGGGGCTTGGCTGGGTGATCAACATGGTCAAAAGCCATCTGAATCCATCACAGAATTTCACTTACTTAGGGGCGTGCTTTGATACACAGGCTGGGATGGTCTTTCTGCCAGAGGAGAGGGTTCAGAAACTGCAGGACCAGATTTATCAGTTCCCGTGGTGGAGAGCGCTACTAGCGTGGTCCTGTCGCCAAGATCAGGGTTTCATGGCGGCGAGATTGGACCTGGTCTTGTGGGCTCAGGCACACATGTGACATCTCCAAAGGGTGATGCTATCACACTGGTTTCCGCAATGGCACCACCTCTCACGCAAGCTGGGCTGTCCCGTCAGATGTCCGCAGCAGCCTATACTGGTGGCTGCGGTCTGAGAACTTGCTGGCAGGCATGTCATTGGATCCACCAGAATGGACAGTGGTGACGAGAGATGCCAGCCTGATGGGCTGGACTGCGCATTGTCAGACACAGATCAGGCAGGGCTTCTAGTCTTAGGAACAGCAGACATGGTCGGTCAATAGGTTGGAAATGAGGGCCATCTTCCTGGCGCTTTTAGTCTGGGGTTTCTAGTCCTATAGACACTCCTTGTGTCCTTGGGCAAGCCACTTAACCCTCCTTTGCTTCAGGTACACAAGTAGATTGTGAGCTCTTCAGGGATGAGGAAATGAATCCAGTATCTGCTTTTAGTGTGTGTAAGCTGCTCTGATGCCCTTCAGCCTGGGCGGTATATCAAGAAATTGCATAAAGATAAAACAAACATAAGCTTCAGGAGTTCCGCAAGTTACTGGAGTGGAAGGTGGTGCAAGTTTTCTTGGACAGTGTAACCGTGGTAGCTTACATCAGTCATGGGGGGGGGACGTGGGGAGTCTTGCACTGGCCGAGAAGATTTCCCTGCAACTTCAATGGGCAGAGATGCATCTCCTGATGATTTCGGCAGCCCACATGATGGGCAAAATGAAAGTAGAGGCCAATTTTCTCAGTCGGCATCAGGTCGATCCAGGTGAATGGATGTTAGAGGACTCTGTGTTCCGTTAGATAACACGGTGGTGTGGGCAGCTGGTGATGGATCTGATGGCAACCACCCTCAATGCCAAGACTTCTTGTTTCTTCAGTTGTCAATGGGAATGAATGTCTGAGGGGCTCGATGCCTTGGCGCAGCCGTGGCTGAAGGAAGGGTTGCTGTATACCTTTCCTCCATGGCCTCTGATCAGGTGATTGGTCCAGTGAATAAAGGCACACCGCAGGATTGTGGTCCTGGTGGCGCCGGTTTGGCCTTGGAGACCTTTTGGACCAACCATGAAGGTTTGTGCCCCCCCGCCCCCCCGAGACGATCTTCTCACACAAGGTCTGATACGCATGTCTCAAGTGGATTGATTTTCACTTATGGCCTGGCTTTTGAAAGGGTGAGGCTGAAGCGGAGGGGGGTATTTGCTGGCACTGATTTCTACCCTCTTGTGGGCCCGTAAGTGCTTCACATCCTTAGCTTATGTTCAGGTGTGGAGACTGAGGACTGGTGTGGCAACCGAGAAACCAATGCGTTGCGGACCTCCATTCCAGAGATTTTGTCTTTCCCATAAGCAGGAGTTGAGAAGGGCCTGGCATTGAACTCTCTTCAGGTTCAGGTAGTGGCCTTACCATGCTACCAGGGCCGTATTCAAGGACACTCTGTTGTCTCATCCCGATGTGGCTTGTTTCCTTTGAGCGATACGACACATCCGGCCACTGCTGCATACTCCGGCGCCTAGTTGGGATCTTAACTTGGCACTGTCTGTGTTGACAGAGGCTCCATTTGAATTGTTGGGGACGACTACTTTGAAAGATCTCACCTTGAAAGTGGTGTTCCCCGTGACGGTTTGTTTGGCTCGGTGGATTTCGGAGCATCAGGCTTTATCCTGTCGGGAGCCTTTCCTCTTGCTCTCTAAGGTGATTTTGAGGCCGGTGCCACCTTCTCTGCCTAAGGTTGTTTCCGACTTTCACTTGAATCAGACGGTGGTGTTGCCAGTGTTCCCATATGGGGCCAACCGGCAGTTATGCTACCTGGACATGCGTCACGTCCTACATCATTATCTGAAACACACTCAGCTGTTAAGGAATTCTGAGCAATTGTTCATCTTGTTTGGGGGGCATTGGAAAGGGGAGGCTGCTTCCAAAGCCTCCATTTCGTGGTGGCTCAAGGAGGCAATAGATTCGGCATATATATATTGAGGAGCAAGGTCTTGCCATTGGGACTGTGAGCACATTTGACAAGGGCACAGGTGGCTTCCTGGACAGAGTTTAACCTTGTTCCTCCAGTGGACATTTGCAAGGCAGTGACTTGTTCATCACTGTGAGGCATTATCGGTTGGATGTGCAAGTGAGATCGGATGCTCATTTTGGGGCTTAGGTCCTAGAGGCCAGCCCTGCCCATTTTTGAGTACTGCTGTGGTACATCCTGGTAGACTGGACTGCAGGAACGCTATGGAAGGTGAAATTAAACCTTACCTGCTAATTTTCTTTCTCTTAGTTCCTCCAGTCCAGTCTAGAATCTGCCTGATGTTTTGTTTCCATTTGGTAATTGGTGCAAGCCTAGTACAGGTTTTCAGCATAGGGGTTTGTGCCCAATGGTTCCGTTCAGGAGGACTTTGCTCCTACTCCACGGCTTCCTGGGGACACACTCTGGATGCATGGCGGTCTGGGGGTCTCACAGGATTGGGGTCCTCCGTTCTGATGTACATAAGAACATAAGTTCTCCAGGACCAAGCAGGAAGTCAGTCCTCACTTATGGGTGACGTCGGCGCCGACGGAGCCCTCGCGGAGCAATTTTCCCCAGCTTTCAAAGAAAGCCTTTGGGAATTGCAGCGCGCATGCGCGGTCGTCTTCCCGCCCGAGGGTGCCATCTTAGCCAGTCTTCTTTTTTCCGCGGAGCCCTACAGACGTCCCCGTCTTGTCCCCGCGAAAAAGTCGATTTTCTTCATTATTTTATCCTTTTTCCTTCGGTTCGACGCCGATCTTTTTCCCGCCGGACTCGCGACGCCGGTCACGAGTCCTCTCACTTTTTTTCGTTTTCGATTTTCCCTGGCAGCCCGGTCCTTTGACCTCGCAGGGGCCCTTTTTCCCCCGATGGCTGCCAGTGGCTTTAAGCGGTGTGGTCAGTGTGACCGAAATATGTCACTCACTGACACACACGACTTTTGCCTCCGCTGCCTGGGCCCGGATCATGAGGAACTGATCTGTGGGCCCTGCGGCAAAATGTCCTCAAAAGCATTGAGAAGTCGGCGGCATCAGCGTGATCGAATCTTCGCTGACCCCAGCCGTACCCGGACCTCGTTGGAGGCCTCCGCGTCAAAAGGCTCCAGCTCGGACCGTCGCCGGAGTTCCTCCGACCGGGGTTCTCCCTCCGGGGACCATCGTCGGACGGTGAAACCCGCGAGGGCGGCGTCGGTGGACGCTCCTGGTTCCGCGAGGGCCAGGTCGCATAGCCCCGATAGCCGCCCCGGGTCCTTGGAGAAGGAACACCTCCCGAAGCGACCTCGCCTGGAGTCGGAGATGCCTGCTCGGGTAAGTCCTGTGGTCCTTCTGGACTCGCCTCCGCGACAGCCGACGTCGGGCCCGACGCCGTCGGGGCCCGAGTCGGGGGCTGCTGGGTCACCTGAGCTCGGACTCAGGTTGACGGCCTTGGAGAGCAGACTGTCTGCCTTCATGGACCAGCAGCGGGCACTGCTCGCTGGCCTCGCTGGCGCCGCTGCCCCGACCGCCGGGACGTCGACGTCCAAGTCGACCCCGGAGACCGAGCCGATCCTCGAGTCGATGAGAACTAGAGTCGATCCTCGGTCGAGGTCACCCTCGGCCTCCCGTTCGGGACCGAGGTCGCCGACGCCGACTCCCTCGGCGTCGGGGCGGCAGGCGCCGCGCCCTGCCCGGGCCGACCCCACCGATTCCTCGTCGGAGTCGGTCTGGGAGTCTGAGGAGGAAGAGTCACCTGATTCTTTTCGGACTCGGTGTGTCCCCTCGGACTCACCTGAGTCCGAACCTCGGAAGCAGTCCCCCCCGGAGGATGCTCGGTTCTCGGACTTCGTTAGGGATATGGCCAAGGCTTTGGCCTTCCCTGCGGATCCCGAGGAGGAGCCTCGAGCCGAAGAGCTCGACGCCCTCCAGTATGACTCTCCCGCGAGGGAACACTTTACTGTACCGGTTCCTCCTATGCTGGAACGGCTACTCTTCCGCATGTGGGAGAGTCCGGCCTCCTCGCCGGTCCTGAGCAAGCGGGTCGATTCTATCTATCGGGTCCGCAAGAGCCCTGGCTTCCAAAAGGCATAGCTACCACACCATTCCATGGTAGTGGAATCGGCCATGCATCGTCTTAAGAGCCAGAAGATGCACTCCTCGGTGCCCCCTGGCAGGGAGGCCCGTAACCTGGATGGCCTTGGTAAGAAGTGTTTCCAGGGCTCTATGCTCGCATGTCGTGTCCAGACTTACCAGCTGTACATGGGCATGTATCTCCGGGATCTGGCTAAAGAGCTAGCCGGATTCTCCGCTGGTCTGTCCGAGGAACCCTTGCGGAGGTTCCTGGCCTTGTCCACTGGCATTCGGGAATGCTCAAAGTTCATGTCCCGGGCAGCCTATGATGGCTTTGAAGCGTCGGCTCGAGTGGCCGCAGCCGGCATCGGTGCCCGCCGACAGGCTTGGCTTCAGTCGTCAGACCTTGAGCCCTGGGTGCAGGACAAGTTGGTCGATGTCCCCTGCCGAGGCGAGAACCTCTTTGGCAAGCCCATGGCGGAAAAGGCTGCACAAATTGAGACTGAGACTCTCACCAGGACCAGGCTTTCTAGGAAGACCTCCGCCCCTTCCCAGAAAAAGAAGGGCTCGGGGAAAAAGTCCTTTTACCCGAGGAAGGCGGCTGCCTACAAACAATACCCCCATTATCAGGCCCCTGCAGCTCCCCAACAGGGCCAGCAGGCCAAGGGACGGGGTAACGGGTCCCGTAGGCAGCAAGCCCCCAAGCCTGCACCACCAGCCCCTGCTCAGCAGGGTGGGGGTTTTTGACTCGCAGAGCATAGCCTCTCCCCCCCCGCTGGTTCCTCCCAGCACCGGAGGCCGGCTGGTTCACTTCGCCCACAGGTGGTCCAGCATCACCACAGATGCCTGGGTACTTCAAGTCGTGCGAGAAGGCTATCTTCTCCACTTCCACCAGGTCCCTCCCTCCTATTTTCCGGGAGAACCTCCGCGACCCCCTCTGCACAGGGAATTACTCCTTCAGGAGTTAGCAGGTCTTCTGCAGGATCAGGCGGTGGAACCGGTGCCACACCACCTGAGAGGTCAAGGCTTTTATTCCAGGTATTTTCTGATACCAAAGAGAACAGGGGGCCTCAGACCCATCCTGGACTTGCGCAACCTCAACAAGTTCCTTGTGCGGGAGAAGTTCAAAATGCTTACCCTTGGAATCCTTCTGCCCTACCTCCAGCAGGGAGATTGGCTATGCTCCTTGGATCTAAAGGATGCCTACATGCACATCCTCATCCACCCAAGCCACCGCCAATACCTAAGGTTTGTGGTGGCAGGAAATCATTACCAGTACAGAGTACTGCCCTTTGGCCTGTCCTCCGCACCGCGAGTCTTCACAAAATGTCTCGCGGTCGTGGCGGCCCATCTCCGGCTTCACGGCCTCTGTCTTTCCGTACCTCGACGACTGGCTCATCAGAGCAGCGTCCGCTCGGGAGGTCACCAACGCCACGCGCCGCACGGTGACTCTTCTGCAGCACTTGGGCTTTGTTATAAACTTCACAAAGTCCACTTTGCTCCCCTCACAGGATCTCGAGTTCATCGGCGCAAGGCTGCACACTCCTCAGGCGCGAGCATACCTACCGCTCGACAGGGCTCAACGGCTCATGGACCTAGCCGACCGCTTTCGCAGCCAGCCCCTGGTCTCCGCCAGGCGCTTCCTGAGACTACTCGGCCATATGGCTTCCACCGTCCATGTGACCCCCAATGCCCGCCTGAATAAGCAGTCTGCTCAATGGTGTCTCCGCCAGCAGTGGCGTCAAGCCACAGGCGGCCTGGCAGACCTAGTGCGCGTCTCCGAGCCGCTGATCTCGTCTCTCCGGTGGTGGCTCCGGCAGCCGAACCTCATATTCGGAATGCCTTTCCAGTCACCTCAGCCGACCCGGGTGCTGACCACCGATGCATCCCTCCTGGGCTGGGGAGCACATTGCCAAGAGGCACGTACTCAGGGCCTCTGGACCACGTGGGAGTCTGCTCAGCAGATCAACTTCCTGGAGCTCAGGGCGATCCGCCTAGCTCTCAAGGCCTTCTCCCACATGACTTCACACACCAGTCCGTCCTTGTCCAGACGGACAATCAAGTTGCCATGTTCTATGTGAACAAGCAGGGGGGCACGGGCTCCTTCCTCCTCTGCCGGGAGGCACAGAAGCTCTGCTCTTGGGCCGTCAGTCACGGCATTCTCCTCAAGGCAGTCTATCTCCCGGGCCAAGAAAATTGCCTTGCGGACAAACTCAGCAGGGTCCTCCAGCCGCACGAGTGGCGTCTGGATCCCTTGGTAGTTCAGAAGCTCTTCCTCAAGTGGGGCCTCCCCACGGTGGATCTCTTTGCCAGTCCTCACAACCGGCAGCTCCCTCGCTTCTGCTCTCGTCAGCCACACCCCCTTCGGGTTGCGGCGGACGCTTTTCTGATCTCATGGTCGGGGAGCCTTCTGTACGCTTTCCCTCCCATCCCGCTAGTCTCTCGGACTCTTTTCAAGGTTCTCCGAGACAAAGCCTTCATGATCCTGGTGGCCCCTCGCTGGCCCAGGCAGCCGTGGTTTCCGCTCCTGCTGCAACTGGCGGTGGAGGATCCAATCCCTCTGGGGGTACGACCGGATCTCCTCACTCAGGATCAGGGGTCCCTACTGCACCCCAACCTCAGGTCTCTCAACCTCATGGCCTGGCTGCTGAGAGGGTAGTCCTTGCTCCCCTTCTCCTGCCGGCGGAGGTGGAGGAGGTCGTCTTGGCTTCGCGACGGCCTTCTACCCGCAAATGCTACGCCCTTAAATGGCGTCGCTTTGCAGTCTGGTGTACCCAACAGTCTCAGGATCCCTTCTCCTGCCCGGTGTCGGTGATCTTGCAGTACTTGCTACACCTCTCTAATCTGGGACTTAAGTCCAACTCCGTCAAAGTTCACCTCAGTGCTCTTTCAGCACATCATGTGCCGGTGGACGGCAGACCTCTCTCCAATGACCCTCTCGTAGCGAGGTTTCTCCGAGGTCTCCTTCTACTTAAACCACCTCTGCGCCCGCCAGCGCCTGACTGGGACCTGAATGTGGTTTTGCAGCGGATCACCTGTCCGCCTTTTGAACCTATGGCTACCTGTTCTCTCCGTTTTCTGTCTTGGAAAACACTGTTCTTGATAGCCCTCACTTCCGCTAGACGCGTAAGTGAATTGCAGGCCCTCGTGTCTGATCCCCCTTACACTAGGTTCTACAAGAATAGGGTAGTCCTACGGACTCAACCAAAAATTTCTGCCTAAAGTGGTCTCCCCTTTTCACATCAATCAGGAGGTGGTACTTCCAACCTTCTTTCCCAGACCACACTCCAGCCGAGCTGAAACGGTCCTCCATACCCTGGACTGTAGAAGGGCATTGAACTTCTACCTTGACCGTACGCGGGAGCACCGTAAAGCTGCTCAGCTTTTTGTGTCTTTTGACCCCAATAAATTGGGGCTCCCGGTCTCCAAGCGTACTCTGTCCATCTGGGTTGCGGACTGTATCTCTTGGGCTTATGGGGCAGCCGGACTCTCCTTAGAAAGTCGAGTCACGGCTCATTGCGTTCGGGCAAAGGCTACGTCAGTGGCTTACCTCCGCTCTGTTCCGCTGGCAGACATCTGCCGGGCCGCTACTGGGTCTTCGAGCCAGACTTTTGCGGTCCATTACTGTCTCGAGAGGGAGTCCCGTAGGGACAGTGCTTTCGGACAGGCAGTCCTCCGTAATCTCTTTGAGGTCTGAGCAACTCCTACCCTCCATCCCGGATGTGGGCTACCGGTGGGTGATAATTCAGCGAAGATTCTATCCTGTGCTGCTGAGCTAGAGGGAGCTCATTTTTGTGCTTAGGGTCTCCGGTAGCCTTGAGCTTGGGAGTCCCATAAGTGAGGACTGACTTCCTGCTTGGTCCTGGAGAAAGCGTAGTTACTCACCTGTAACAGGTGTTCTCCAGGAGCAGCAGGAATCAGTCCTCACTACCCTCCCTCCTCCCCTTGGAGTTGCAATCGTCTGCTTATGTTCTTTTGCAAATTTTTATGCTGTCTTTTTTTAGCTATGTCATCTGACTGGCTAAGATGGCACCCTCGGGCGGGAAGACGACCGCGCATGCGCGCTGCAATTCCCAAAGGCTTTCTTTGAAAGCTGGGGAAAATTGCTCCGCGAGGGCTCCGTCGGCGCCGACGTCACCCATAAGTGAGGACTGATTCCTGCTGCTCCTGGAGAACACCTGTTACAGGTGAGTAACTACGCTATATGCCATACTGGGTCAGACCAAGGTCCATCGAGCCCAGTATCCTGTTTCCAACAGTGGCCAATCTAGGTCATACTGTAGCAGTTTCCCCAAAAGATACAGGTTCCACAATGCTTGTATTGGGTCAAGCAGTGATATCCTGGGTCCCTTTAATGGTTTATGGACCTTTCCTCCAGGAACATAGCTTTGTAAATAGTTGGCTGGGTAGGTTCTTGGGGTGGTTGGGCTGGTACTTGGTGCATCTGCTTTGTCATTAGGCTACTGACTAGGTGGGAGGCATTTGAGTTCCTTTATGGAGTGACATCACCAAAAACCTGGAATTCTCAGTCTCTATCTGTTGGAAGGGGGAGAAAACCTGGTAGTCTGGACTGGGCTGGAGGTATTAAAGGAAAGAAAATTAGCAAATAATGTCTAATTCACCTTTCAAAATTGCCCCAGGCTGGCGGTGGGAAAAGAGACGGAGCTCAGGGTGCACCCAAAAAAATACTTTTCACAATCTGAACATGTATACTTTGCATGTGCAAAGTATATGGGTTAAATATTCCTACAGCACAGACCCATTGATGCATTTTCAAAGGAAAACTCCTTCTGGAGTTGAAGTTCAACCAAGAAGAAATAGCTGAAAACAAAAATGGCTTAGTAATTAGGCCCCAAATACTTTAAAAATTGCTTATAAATATGGTTGACATTTTACAATTTTGTTTGAAGCGTATTGAACAGTTCCACACCCTTGCCAAAGAAATTATGAGCTTACCACCACGAGCTTACTTCAGTATGATACGTTTGGACTGTGACGACCTGAAGGAGGGCTTGGCAGATAAAGCAAAAAGTCATGCAAACAAACTACTGGAAAGAATTGTTTCAGACCACAAGTATGAAAATGAAAGGTAAGTAACCATTGTCATTATTATATCTTCCTTTTGTAAAGATGAAATTTTTAACACACTTAGAAAAGTTGTATAGTAAATAAAACAGATACTTACTGCAAGTTTAGTGCTCTTCAGTCTTCCGGTCATATGCTGGGTGGCAAGTGCATTCTGCTTCTCTGTTCAAAGAATTTTGCTGCAACTTCAGAGTCAGATGAGAAGTGATCAATAGTTGTCCTCTGATTTGATAAATTTGAATGATGGCTTTTAAAGTGATCCTTCAGACTATCTGCTGGAAAGCATGAGAGTGGACTAAGGTGCACTGGCTTAAGAAAGCAGATTGAAGGAAGGTGAAAGTGGATAACATTTGTAGGGTCAATAAAAATTCATTGTTACAGCCATTCAATCATTTTTTTAATGCAGTGTGGAAAATCACTTCTTCGTTAGTTGTTCAGCATTATTGTCTACATTGTATCCTTTAACAGTTCCCTTGTAACCCACAGTATTAAGTCCTTTTTCTTAATAGTATCTACTTGTCTACTGAAGCATACCTGAATTCTTATGGTGAAAGCAAAATTCCATGATAGCAGTGCTAGTGCTACCATTAGGCAAATTAGGCAGTCGCCTAGAGCTCCAGTGGTCTCAGGGTGGCCTGCTGTTGCCCCTCGCCGGCAACGGCAGAAGTAGCAAGTTCTTCAAACAGCACCGCAGCGCTTACTGAAACTGCTGGTGCTGCAGTACTGCCCCCACGCAAAAGGAAAATGGCATTGTGCTTTGGAGGGAGCGGAAGCACAAATAGCCCTGCAGTGCCAGAGGTTTAGTTAAGCACTATGGGGCTGTTTGAAGTCATTGCTGCTGCTGCAGGTCCTGGAGAGGGGCAGGCAGTTGAAGGAACGAGGTTTGCCTAGGGTGCCTCATAATCTTGCACCAACCCTTCATGGCAGATGGGGAAATGGGAGGAAGTAGCATTTCTATATTACATCCTTCCCCCAGAAATATGGTGCATGAAGAACTATTTTCCTTCAGTGAATGAGGAATTCATTGAGTTGGTGAGGCTTCTAGGCAAATAACGATGCCAACAATTATTTGTTAACTTATCAAGCAAGGAAACAATGGCTGGTAATAGGTCTAATGCTGCTCAGAACCTTTGGAGGTATGTTTACTAAGTCCCATGTTAGTAATGTGGGTTTGAGCTGCATTACTAGTACAAGACACTGTGCTATTACTACCGCCATAGGGAGCAACTACTGCCACCCATTGTGCTGGCGATAGTTGCTCCTCACCAAGCGCTGGCAGTGTGGCTTTCAAGAGCTGTGCTATCAGTGCCATGGCAGGAACTCTTGGGTGCCACGCAGATGCATGCTGTTTGGGTAGCACAGGGCCATGTACTACTTTGTAGCATGGTGCTAAAAGCATGTACTACCCCCATGCTACCATGGTAATGCGCTTTGGTAAACATGCCTCTTTGTTCCTTTACCCGCTTGGTGAAATATAAAACCTTTGTATCAGATTAACTAAGGTGTTTCTCTCTTTTTGTGTCCATGATGAAAATTATTAAGTTTTCCTACATGGATAATAACAATATGTATAAAAACATAGGGGCCGATATTCAGTGGCGGCTAGGTCTTTTTAAATGAGTTAGCTGCTGCTTCCGCCACCTTAAATAAAACCAGAACTTATTCGACATCCAGCACTGAATATCCGATTTTGCTAGACAAGCACGGTCACTATGCAGTCATCAGCGATATTCAGCTGATAACTAGCTAGCAATAGCCAGGTGGCATTGGGACAGTTGTTGACTTGTCCTAACTTTAACTGGTTTAGCTATCTGGTTAGAAACTGAATATTGCTGCTGACCAGACAGCGATTGGGACCGCCCCCAATCTGCCCACAGGCCACCCTGGTTCTAACCAGGTTTCTTATGTGTGGTCTTTGTTTCAATGTAAACCGCTTTGATTGAAATGATAAAGCGGTATATAAAACCTGTTAAATTAATAAATAAATAAAAATACACGCATCCTAAAGTCTGTAAAAATGCTAAATTGTAACATTTTTTGCAGGATCTGTAGGGAATTTGAACTTATCAAAGAGCGTGCACTAAAAATTCCTGAAACCACAGAGGCTATGATAGAAACGATAGATTTTATAGAACATGCAAAAATCCAAGGTATTCAAGAACTAAACACACAGATTGGAGTAAGTTTATTTGTTTCTATTTTTATCTTTTCAGTTCAGTTAAGTTAATCAAAGATAGACTGATCCAGTAACTTTGTAGGCTGTGAGAAACACCCTTTGCATTATCTATTGTTTGGGATGTGGGCGAGGATAGTCTTTTGATTTTTTTTTAAATTTATTATTACTAAGGTCCTTATTCTTTAGGTTGGCACGGGTTATTTAATATATAGGTCTCACTGAAAAGAATGGGGTCTGTGATAAATAATGTACACATTAATGCATGTTAGCATTAACACAGGTTCCTTATTGTTCCTCCAGTTTAGTCCTCCACCTCTGGGTTGTGCACCTCCTCCTGCAGCTTGGAGACTGGGCATGTCAAAGTCGTGACATCACTGGATATAGCCTGCTGGTATCTCCCATCAGCCTTCAGTGTGTCCAGTCTCCATGCAGCAGGAGGACGTAGTGAGCCTAGCTTCTGGGCTCACTTGGGGGGAACAGATAAGGAGCATTTAGTGTGACAAATTCTATTCTGATTTTCTTTGATTTTTACTTTTAATTTTACTTTTAATTCAGTTACCTTTGGTTAATTGGCAATCAGGGATTAGTTCCCTTTAGTTATTAGGAACAAATTTCCTTATATTTACAGTAATTTTAAATTTGAGCCTGGCTCTTTAAATTAGTAGCAGCTCTCGCCTTCCCTCCTTGTCAGTTATTTTCACTTTCTGCAGGCATTCGCCAGTGCGGCTCTCTCTCCCTGGACAGTACGCGATACAGCCACACTGAAGCTGTGTGAGACGGAGCCTCTCCGTTGCTGCGGGATTTTAAATTTACTCTGTGGAACCGGCTGAGCGGTCCTTACCGCCGCTGACAGGCGTATCAGCGCGGCTTGAGGATCGGATGAATTCAAGGCGGTAGGAGCAGGCTGTGTGGCTTTCGGCCCTGCAGGTAAGGCCTTCGGGCTCTGTCAGTCTGCTGAGGCCTCCTTTTTGCAGTGGCTGTTCTTGGTGCCAAAATTCATTGGCGAAGGGGCGGCCATTTTCTCTCTAGGTATTTGAACCGCATGGCGAGAGTTGCAGGGAGCTGCCTGTGTGAGGAAGACGACAGGCAGAATAGCTAGATTTTTGGGCCTAGTGTTTCTTTCTTTTGTTTGTAGGTTTTTTGAGGCTTGAGGGGTTCCTCAGCCTTAAGGGGGCTGTTGTCAGCCCTCTTTATTTTTTTAATTTTTTTTTTATTGTTTATAGAATTTTTACAAAACAACAAGAAAAAAACAATTCCTTGCAAGAAAATAGAGTACATGTCAGAACAATTCATATTCTCACCAACATAAAACACTGAGATAATAATTCAACATTACTCCAAGTAGTCCACATATTGGGGGGAAGGAAACAGAAAAAGTACTTCCAAACAGAGGCACTTTGGAAGCCAATACAAGATACCAATCCAATTTAAAGAAATCCAAAAAACCTGCGAAGGACCAGGAAATACAATTCTCAGAGAACACTTTCAGCTAACATCATTATTCAGGCGATACAATAGATGAAAGTCTAGCATTAATGAAGGTATTGAGATCATTCGGATCAGAAAAAACATACTTGACATTCTTAATTATTACCAAACATCGACACGGAAACCTGAGGAAAAAGGATCCCCCCACCTGAGTCACACCTGCCTTATACAAGAGAAACTGTTTGTTTTCTCCGCTTCTGAGTTTCTTTAGTTAAATCAGGGAACATAGAAATAGTTAAACCCAAAAGGTTTCTAAACGTTTTTTAAAGAACAACTTCAAAAGCCAATCCTTATCTGAGATTAAAGCACACTGAACTAACAAGGTTGAGGCAATACAAGTCTCCCCCCCCCCCCCAACATCAGAGATCATACCAGAAATATCCAGAGCTTCAAAATTAACTTCTGATACTACTACAGGGTCCTCAGCATTCTTCTTGGCTGAAGGCAGATAGTATACTTTAGCCAAAGGAGGAATCAATCCTTCAGGGACTTTTAAAATTTCCATCATATATCTTCTGAACATATCCAAAGCAGTAAAACCCGATACACAAGGAAAGTTCAAAACTCGGAGATTTGCAGCCCTGGAAGCATTCTCCAACACTTCCAGTTTATATTTAAGTGTCCCATTTTTCTTCATCAAAGCCGAGGAGACAGCAGAAGCATTATCCAGCTGAGATCCTAGATTAATAATTATTAATAATATATAATATTAATATTAATTATTAATCTGATTCTTCAACTGCTCATTTGAAGACATTGCGGTGTCAATATTAGCAGCATTCTTCTGGATAGCAAGTTCATGTTCATGGACTTGAGAGGCCAAAACCTTAGTTTCTCCAGGACCAAGCAGGAAGTCAGTCCTCACATATGGGTGACGTCGGTGCCGACGGAGCCCTCGCGGAGCAATTTTCCCCAGCTTTCAAAGAAAGCCTTTGGGAATTGCAGCGCGCATGCGCAGTCCTCTTCCCGCCCAAGGGTGCCATCTTGCTCAGTCGTCTTTTTTCCGCGGAGCCCTACAGACGTTGCCTGTGAATCCCCGCAGAAAAGTTGATTTTTCTCTATTTTTTCTTCGGTTCGACGCCGGTTCTTTTCCAGCCCGGACTCGCGACGCCGGTTGCAAGTCCGTCCCTTATTTTTCGTTTTTTTGTCCTTCGTGACAGATTTCGCGCTTTTTTCCTTTTTCCCTGGCTGCCCGGTCGTTCGACCTCGCAGGGGCCCTTTTTCCCCCGATTGCGGCCAGTGGTTTCAAAAAGTGTGACCTCTGTAAGAAACTTATGTCTCTTACAGACACTCATGACTTCTGCCTCCGCTGCCTCGGCCCAGATCATGACCCCATGATCTGCGGGCCATGCGGCAAAATGTCCTCAAAAGCATTGAGGAGTCGGCAGCACCAGCGGGAGCGTATCTTCTCTGACTCTGGCCGGGCTCGGACCTCGTCAGAGGCTTCGACATCTCGGGACTCTGGTCCTGAGCATCGTCTGAGTTCCTCTGAAAGGGGGTCTCCTACCCGGGAGCATCATCGGAAGAAGAAACCCGCGAGGGCGGGATCGGTGGACGCTCCTGGTTCCTCGAGGGCCAGGTCGCATAGCCCTGATTCCCGTCCCAGGTCCTTGGAGTCGGAGAGGCCGTCGAAACATCCTCGACTCGAGGTGGACTTGCCTGCTCACGTAAGTACTGTTGTCCTCGTGGACTCGCCTCCGAAGGACCCGACGTCGGGCCCGACGCCGTCGGGGCCCGAGTCGGGGGCTGCTGGGTCTCCTGAGCTCGGACTCAGGTTGACAGCCTTGGAGTGCAGTTTGTCTACCTTCTTGGAACAGCAGCGGGCATTGATCGCTGGCCTCGCTGGTGCTTCTGCCCTGACCGCCGGGACGTCGACCTCCAAGTCGACCCCAGAGACCGAGCCGATCCTCGAGTCCATGAGTGCTCGAGTCGATCCTCGGTCGAGGTCTCCTTCGGCCTCCCGTTCAGGACCGAGGTCGTCGACGCCGACTCCCTCGGCGTCAGGGCGGATGGCATCTGTGCCCGCCCGACCGGAGCCGGTCGACTCCTCCTCCGAGGAGTCGGCCTGGTAATCTGAGGACGAAGAGTCACCTGGTTCCTTTCGGACTCGGTGTGTCCCTTCGGACTCCCCCGAGTCCGAACCTCGGAGACGGTCCCCCCCCCCCGGAGGATACCCGGTTCTCGGACTTCGTGAGGGATATGGCCAAAGCCTTGGCCTTCCCTGCGGATCCCGAGGAGGAGCCTCGAGTCGAAGAACTCTATGCCCTCCAATATGATTCTCCCCCGAAGGAGGCCTTTATTGTACCGGTTCCTCCCATGCTGGAACGGCTTCTCTTCCGCATGTGGGAGAGCCCGGCGTCGTCGCCGGTGTTAAGCAAGCGGGTCGATTCCATTTATCGAGTCCGCAAGAGCCCCGGCTTCCAAAAGGCACAACTACCGCACCATTCCATGGTGGTGGAATCGGCCATGCATAGACTGAAGAGTCAAAAAATGTACTCCTCGGTGCCCCCTGGTAGGGAAGCCCGAAGCCTGGATGCCCTCGGTAGGAAGTGCTTCCAGGGCTCTATGCTTGCTTGTCGAGTCCAGACATACCAGCTCTACATGGGCATGTATCTCCGAGACCTGGCTAAGGAAATAGCCGGGTTCTCTGCTGGTCTCTCCGACGAACCTTTGCAGAGGTTCCAATCCTTGTCTACTGGTATTCGGGAGTGCTCCAAGTTTATCTCTCGAGCAGCCTATGATGGTTTTGAGGCTTCGGCTCGAGTAGCCGCGGCCGGCATCGGTGGACGCCGCCAGGCTTGGCTTCAGACGTCCGACCTCGAGCCCTGGGTACAGGACAAGTTGGTCGATGTCCCCTGCCGAGGTGATAACCTCTTTGGCAAGCCCATGGATGAGAAGGCTGCACAAATCGAGACGGAGACTCTCACCAGGACTCGTCTCTCAAGGAAGACCTCTGCCCCTTCTCAAAAGAAGAAGGCCTCGGGGAAAAAGCCCTTTTACCCGAGGAAAGGTGCTGCCTATAAATACTACCCTCAGTATCAGGCCTCACCAGCTCCCCCACAGGGAAAGCAGGCCAAGGGACGGGGTAATGGGTCCCGTAGGCAGCAAGCCCCCAAGCCTGCACCACCGGCCCCTGCTCAGCAGGGTGGGGGTTTTTGACTTTCTCAGCATAGCCTCTCCCCCTCAGCTGGTTTCTCTCAGCACAGGAGGCCGGCTGGTCCACTTTGCCCACAGGTGGTCCAACATCACCACAGATACCTGGGTGCTTCAGATAGTTCAAAAGGGCTATCTTCTTAATTTTCACCAGGTACCTCCCTCCTACTTTCCAGAGGAGCCTTCCAGACTCCCTCTGCACAGGGACTTACTCCTTCAGGAGTTGGCAAGTCTTCTTCAGGAACAAGCCGTGGAACCGGTGCCCCACCACCTGAAGGGTCAAGGGTTTTATTCCAGATACTTCCTGATTCCGAAAAGAACAGGAGGCCTCAGACCCATCCTAGACTTGCAAAACCTCAACAAGTTCCTTGCAAAGGAAAAGTTCAAAATGCTTTCCCTTGGAATCCTGCTGCCCTACCTCCAGCAGGGAGACTGGCTATGCTCCTTAGATCTAAAGGATGCGTATACTCATATCCTTATTCATCCAGACCACAGGCAATACCTCAGGTTTGTTGTGGGCAGACACCATTACCAGTACAGAGTACTGCCTTTCGGCCTATCCTCCGCCCCCAGAGTGTTCACCAAATGCCTAGCAGTGGTAGCGGCCTATCTGAGACTTCAAGGTCTCTTTGTGTTCCCATACCTGGACGACTGGCTCATCAGGGCCCAGTCTGCCCAAGAAGCCACTCAGGCTACTCATCGCACTGTGGCTCTGCTCCAGCACTTGGGTTTTGTCATAAACTTCGCAAAGTCCACTTTGCTCCCCTCTCAAGATCTCGAATTCATCGGTGCCAGGTTGGACACTTTTCAGGCGTGGGCCTTCCTGCCTCTGGACAGGGCCCAAAGGCTCATGGATCTCGCCAGTCGTTTTCACAGCAATTCCCTGGTCTCGGCCAGGCAATTTCTGAAACTGCTCGGCCATATGGCTTCCATGGTCCATGTGACCCCCAATGCCCGACTGAACATGCGTCCTGCTCAGTGGTGCCTTTGCAATCAATGGCATCAGGCCACGGGGAGCCTAGCGGACTCCGTACAGATCTCCGACCAGCTGGTCTCTTCTCTACAATGGTGGCTTCATCTGCCAAACCTGGTACTAGGAGTGACTTTTCAGCCCCCTACGCATTCTCAGGTCCTGACGACCGATGCTTCTCTCCTGGGTTGGGGAGCGCATTGCCAAGGGACATGTACTCAAGGCCTCTGGACTCCTTGGGAGTCTGCTCAGCAGATAAACTTCCTGGAGCTCAGAGCCATCCGCCTAGCGCTCAAAGCATTCTCTCACCTGGTTTCTCACCAGTCGGTGCTGATACAGACAGACAATCAGGTTGCAATGTTCTACGTGAACAAACAAGGCGGCACAGGCTCCTTCCTTCTCTGTCAGGAGGCACAAAAATTGTGCTCTTGGGCAGTCCACCACGGCATCCTCCTCAAGGCTGTCTATCTCCCAGGTCAGGAAAATTACCTGGCCGACAAGCTCAGCAGGATCCTCCAGCCACACGAGTGGAGGTTGAATCCGCTGGTGGTTCAGCGGATCTTTCTCAAGTGGGGCCTCCCCACCATGGATCTGTTTGCCAGTCCTCTGAACCGGCAGCTGCCCAGATTCTGCTCTCGACAGCCGCATCCTCTCCGGGTAGCGGCGGATGCTTTTCTAATTCCATGGTCCACCGGCCTCTTGTATGCCTTTCCTCCCATGCCACTGGTGTCTCGGACGCTCTTCAAGGTTCTCAGAGACAAAGCATCGCTGATCCTAGTGGCTCCCCGGTGGCCGAGACAACCTTGGTTCCCGCTTCTGATGCAGCTAGCGGTAGACACTCCTCTTCCACTGGGATTTCAGCCCGACCTCCTGTCGCCGGATCAGGGGACGCTCCTGCACCCCAACCTCCGGTCCCTTCATCTGATGGCCTGGCTGCTGAAAGGGTAGTCCTTGCTCCTCTCCAGCTACCTCCAGATGTGGAAGAGGTCGTCTTGGCCTCTAGGAGGCCTTCCACCCGGCAGTCCTACGCTCTTAAGTGGCGTCGGTTCTCCGTCTGGTGTACTCCGCAGTCGCAAGACCCCTTCTCCTGTTCAACATCAGTGGTCTTGCAGTACTTGCTTTCCCTTTCCAATCTTGGACTTAAGTCCAACTCGGTCAAGGTGCACCTCAGTGCTATTTCTGCGCACCACCTACCGGTGGATGGTAGACCTCTTTCCAGCCACCCTCTGGTGGCTCGTTTTCTCCGGGGCCTCCTGCTCCTTAAACCACCTTTGCGCCCGCCAGCTCCGAACTGGGATCTCAGTGTGGTTTTACAGCGGCTTACCTGTCCGCCTTTTGAACCTATGGCTACCTGTCCTCTTCGTTTTCTTTCCTGGAAAACCTTGTTCTTGGTGGCCCTCACTTCTGCTAGACGCGTTGGTGAGCTGCAGGCCCTGGTATCTGATCCTCCTTACACTAGGTTCTACAAGAACCGGGTAGTCCTACGGACACCCTAAGTTTCTTCCTAAAGTGGTTTCCCCTTTTCACATCAACCAGGAGGTGGTGCTTCCGACCTACTTTCCCAGGCCACACTCCAGCCGAGCTGAAATGGTCCTGCATACCCTGGACTGTAGAAGGGCGCTGAACTTCTACCTTGACCGTACGCGGGAGCACCGAAGGGCGGTTCAGCTCTTCGTGTCTTATAACCCCAACAAGTTGGGGCTCCCTGTCTCCAAGCGTACTCTGTCCATCTGGATTGCGGACTGCATCGCTTGGGCTTACGAGGCTGCGGGCCTCGTGCTGAAAGGTAGAGTCACCGCTCATCGTGTTCGGGCGAAGGCTACGTCAGTGGCTTACCTCCGCTCTGTTCCGTTGGCAGACATCTGCCGGGCCGCTACTTGGTCTTCAAGCCAGACTTTTGCAGCCCATTACTGCTTGGAGAGGGAGTCCCGCAGGGACAGTGCTTTCGGACAGGCAGTCCTCCGTAACCTCTTTTTGAGGTATAGGCAACTCCTACCCTCCATCCCGGATGTTGGGCTACCGGTTGGAGACGTATTCAGAGAAGATTCCTTCCTTCTGTGCTGCTGAGCTAGAGGGAGCTCGTTTTTGTGCTTAGGGTCTCCGGTAGCCTTAAGCTTGGGAGTCCCATATGTGAGGACTGACTTCCTGCTTGGTCCTGGAGAAAGCGTAGTTACTCACCTGTAACAGGTGTTCTCCAGGAGCAGCAGGAATCAGTCCTCACAACCCTCCCTCCTCCCCTTGGAGTTGCAGTTTTATGCTTTCGTTTTGCTAATTTTTTTGCTGTCTTTTAGCTATGTCATCTGACTGAGCAAGATGGCACCCTTGGGCGGGAAGAGGACCGCGCATGCGTGCTGCAATTCCCAAAGGCTTTCTTTGAAAGCTGGGGAAAATTGCTCCGTGAGGGCTCCGTCGGTGCCGACGTCACCCATATGTGAGGACTGATTCCTGCTGCTCCTGGAGAACACCTGTTACAGGTGAGTAACTATGCTTTGTGAAATAATCGTTGAGGATAAGGAGGCAATAGTGTCCCAGATAGACTCCAAAGTAAAAACCTTGGGTCGAAGCAGAAAGGGAGAGTCCAACGAGGAAGGCGTCGAAACAAGCAAAGGGGACCCTTCACCCTCCATGGGAAGTATTGGCTGAATATCCGCCGCACTAATTTCACCCGAAGCCTCCCCGGATCTACTGGGGGTCTGTGGAACCGCTCGATCAGCTGACACCCTCTCCGCACTCGGGGCCCCCACCCCGGAGGACACCGAAGCTGTCGTAGCTGAGATAGGGTCCAAAGCAGCTGGGCAAAGCGGCGGTGTTCTCTGTACAGGGGAGAGAGATGTCTCAAGATCCGACGGAGGAGCCCGGGCCTCCCGACAGGGCTCAACCAAGCCAGCTCGAATCCCCTGCTTCTTTTCCTCAGGTAGATGAACAAAACGGTCCATAGGACCAGAATTAGGAAGTCGGGGCTCAGAGGGAGCAGCCCGCAACTTTCCTTTCCGCTTGGGCATTCGGGTTCGAGAATCACTCCGCAGCCATCTTGGAAAACCAGTCCTCTTTACTTTTTTTTTTTACTTTTTTTTTTTTTAAGTTTATCAGTTTTATAGGACAGCAGTTTTGGCATTGATCTCTGATACCACATGTTCTTTCCCTCCTAATCATGTCTCTGAGGAGCATCTGTTAAGTCCCGGGATATTAGGCAAATTGCCAGCTTTTAGGGTCAAGAGCAGAGCCTTAACTTGTAGTTGGAAGGAAGGACAGGCTGGAAGTGTGCCTTTGTGTATTCTATAGTGAAAGTTTGCCCAAATGCCTGTGGTTTCACAGGGACAGGTTTAGGAAACCTTAGGATATAAAAAAGTATATAACAGTTAACTGTCAACCAAGAAGTGCCTGTGCTACGGTCTATGGCCACCAGAGAGCAGCTGGTACACTCAATAGTGCCTTTCTGTGATCGTGTGTATGCAGCCATATCAGATTGATCATTCTCTGCAAGTCAGGGAAGAAATAACCACAGGGCCATCTCCATGGGCTCTCAGGGGTTAGTGACTAAACAAGCAACTAATGTTCTGCAAATCAAGATTATATGACCAAGATTTAAAGCTCTTAACTTCTGTATCGTTTGTCGGGCTCTGGTGCCCTAAAGGCCACCGGATGGCAGCGCTGCTCATGAATCACATAGAGTATTCAGTGCCCCCATCCCTGGGGGGGGTGGTAAAATACAAAATCGTATTACTCATCAGGTTCACACAAGCAGCAACCTCTAAGTCCTCCATTAGCAAGGTTGTCGGTGTATCCTACTGCTATTTCTGTGACTGCAGGAAGGCCGGGGGGAGTGGGGGTTGCCTGTGTGTTTCATAGCTCCACTTAGCATGCCCTTCCCAGGAAATTCTCATCTATTTCTAGAGCAGGATTTCATTTAATTTCATTTCTTTGGCTATGGTTAATGCACAGCGTTAAGGGGCTGTGTTTGAAGGCTTGGGTCCTACGGACTTTGGTGGGATTTCAAAAAGAAAAAAAGAAACTCTCTTTAGTGTGAGATAGCCTTGTTCATTTTTTAGCTAACACTGTTGATTTATTCGGTGGCCTTTTGCGTCCTGAACCCCAAGGTCGGGACACTGTTTGCTTCCAGGGGTTCTACTCTTTATTTCGCTCTTCAGCTCCCTGGCAGACACAGCAAGCTGGCAGGGGATGCGCAACACGTCCTGCAACGCTGAATCCCTTAGGATAAGGGGGGAAAGAAAGCTGGGTGCAGCGGAGGCTGGTAGCTTCTTGCAAATCTATAGGAGCAGTTTAGGTAATTTTAGCTGAAAAGCTTTGATTTTATTGGAGTTGGCGGAAACTTGGTTTTTGGAGTCCTATACTTTAAAAAATAAAAAATAAAAATAAAAAGGGCATAGCTATGTTGATTTACAAGAATCTCCTTTCACTATCCATAGAAAGTCCTATAAAGCGCTAGTTGGTTTATATGGCAGGGTAATATTTTGGCTTAGCTGCTGTGATATAGCACTATGATCCGCTGTAAACATATTCAAGTCAAAAGGAATTATGGTGATAACTCTCTTGGACAGGTGTAACAGGTGCTTGGGTGAGCGCCATGGCCAGTCCACAGATGTGGAATGCTCTGCCATAAGCATTATGTCATGAGAGGGGTTTTATAGTTGTGTGGTTTCTTAATGGAAAATATTCCCGTTTAGTTTGGCTTTGCCCAAATTATAAGATTTTACGGTAGATTTGTAATGTCTGAATTTTGGCTATATGTGGTTTAATTTTACATATGGAAAAGGCAGCTCAGCAGAGAGAGGTTGCAAAATAGAACTCTGGCCTTTGAAGCTATCTATGCTCCCATTCCATTTATCAGAGGTTCTCCAGTACGGAGAGTATCTGCTGGTGTTCAGCGAATGCCTTAATGGGGGCCAGAAGCACGCAGCCAGGCTAGTTCTCTAGCAGCAATAGCAGCAGCTCAGATTCTAGTAGGCATACATCATATGCTGGGCTTACAAGATGGCTTCCACGCTGATCGGCATCAGCCAAGATGGCTGCTGGTTTAGACCGTGAATGTGGAGGCAGCCTGGATGAGGGACCTTGCGTTCTCTGGAAAATGCCATGCATACACTGAATCATTTAAATTCGATCAGTTACTGGCAAGACACAATGCACTCTCGCATGCTTTTTTGCTTCAGTGGTCTAAAAGTGGAGTCTGTGCCAGGTGGTATAATGGGAACTTGTCTGCAGTTTCTCGGCTTCTTCATTGCTGACTCAATTGCCACTGCGGAATGAGAAAGCTGTATTTCCTAACACCAGGTGCTAGTTGAACTTAAAATATAAAGTCCATCTTTGTGCAGTCAGACGGAATGGGGCGTTACTCTAGCAGGAAGGCCGTGGATTGGTATGCCTGTGTTTGGGAGTTCTTTCTACTTCATATTGTTGGCACGGAAAGAGCTTCTAACATATGCTAAAGGAATTTTTTGGTTAAGAGATGTCTTTGTGAAAAAAAAAAAAGTATTCAGCTGTCCTGAATTCGCCTGTTCTTGATTGACATTTTGAGGCTAAGCAGGGGCAGGCCTGGGTACTACATGGGTGGGTGCACACCTTGCACTACCAGGGGGTGTGGACTCACTGGATGGAAGAGAGCCCTAGCAATCTTCTTTAGCGCAAGATAGGAAAGTAGATGGTTCACTGAAGCGATCGTAGGGGGCAATGCTCTGTCCTTACAAGCTCCCATTTGTGGATCCTCGGGGGCGAGAGCATGCTTCAGGTGGTCGCAGTGTTTACGGCAGGCTACTTGCCTGGAACAGGAAAGGATCAGGGAGTTGAATCGACTAGAGCCTGATTTGCTTTATGTGGCAAATGTGCATTATGGTTTAATTCGAGCGCTAGCTAATATTGGCTTCCTTGGGGTTCACCCGGAGGTCTCTCTGGTGGAGGAATGGAGCGGCTGATGGTTCGTCCAAGTCGTCGAGGCTCAGTAAGCTCCCAGTTAAGTCTTTGTCTGGTCCTTTCCCCGTGGGCTCTCATAGGGCAAGTAGTTAGCGTATCGAGGCTTTCGGGGAAAGGTACTCTTGGTAGCGCCCATTTGGACGAGACGGCCGTACTAGGCTGATCTCATTCGCCTACTCGACGGGCATTTCCTAGAAGTTGCCAGTAGCAGACGTTCTGCTGCGGCTAGGTCCGCGGCGAATGTCTCAGGTGGATCGGTGCCCGCCTACGGTTTGGCCTTTGAATGGGTGGGGCTGAAGAAGAAGGGTTATTCTGTGGCAGTCTTTGCCACCTTGTTGAGAGCAAGGAGGCAGGCTGCGTCTTGTACATAGGTCCGTGCTTAGCGCCTTTTTGAAGGCTGCTGTTCACTGTGGCAAGTCTGGGCGACAGAGGTGTCAGTATCCTTGGTCTGAGTTCTCTGCAGGACAGTGTCTGAAGGAACTAGCGGCCAGTTCCTTAGAGGGTCCAGCTGGCGACTGTTTCCAGCTGTAGAGGTTCTGTGGAGGGAATAGCGCTAGCTGTTCAGATCGATGTGTGGCGTTTCCTTAAGTTGGGACCCGACTGCGCTCCTCAAGGAGAGTTCGGGTGCCGCCGTGGGATACCGATTAGGCCTTAGAGGCGTTAACTAAAGAGCCCTTTGATTCTTTACTCCAGGCGTCGGTAAACGATTTGCTGTTATAGACAGTGGCTTTCATAGCTCTTTGTTCGGCGTGACGAGTTTCGGAGTTTCAGGCGTTGTCATTTAATGAGCCGTTTTCACCCTTTCTGGATAGAGGGTGGTGTTTGCGACCAGTCCCGTCGTCCTTCCAAAAGGTGGTATCTGATTTTTCTCCTGAGCCTATTGGTTTCTCTTCCAGTTCTCGGTTTTTCTGGAAGGGGAGGTTTTTATTCGTAGCTTACACTGATAGGAAACATAAAATTCAGGGTGCGGCGTTCGTTTCTTTGTTTTTGTGTGTTGGTTGGAGGTCCCCGCGAAGGGGAAGTAGCAGCGAAGGCAGCCATTTCACACTGGGTTAAGGCGGTGGTTGCCTCAGCATTCTGGTGGCGAGGTTGTACGATTCCGGGGGGCTTTCTGACTCTTGCTACCAGGGCGCAAGCAGCTTCATGGGTGGATCACTGTGTCATTCCACCAGGGGGGATTGGTAGAGCAGCTTCCAGGTCGTCTCTTCATTCCCTCGGTACTAACTGCTGCCTAAATGTTCTGGCAGTAAAGGATGCCTGTTCCGGGTCGACGGTGTGGTGAGTTGGCTGGATAGGTCCCTCCCAATGATTACTGCTCTTACATCCCAGAGGTGGAGGACTAAACTGGAGGAACGATAAGGAAATAGAAATTACACTTGCTTGGTAATTGTCGTTCCTTGAGTGACGACAGTTCAGTCCTCATTCCCGCCCAGGGGTGTGATTTCTTCAGAGTTTATTTTCAGGCGGAGTGGAGCATCAATCTCAAGGAGTAGACAGATCCTTTCAGATTCTAGATCGCAGTGAGTATCCCTCTCTGTTGTTTCTTCCTTCTCTCTTATTTAAACGAGGGGATGGTATAGGAAACATGTTTGCATAGGGGGGACGTGAATGTAAAGTTAAAAAAAAAAAAAAAAAAAGACTGATAAGGTTAAAAAGGTTCCTCAAGTTGAGGAATGGAGAGTTATTTAAAACTATGGTATAGTTACTTATTTGTTTTTCCTTTGAGTTTGCTTTGTCAATAGTACACTGGAGGCTGATGGGAGATACCAGCAGGCTATATCCAGTGATGTAACGACTTTGACATGCCCAGTCTCCAAGTTGCAGGAGGAGGTGCACAACCCAGAGGTGGAGGACTAAACTGTCGTCACTCAAGGAACGACAATTACCAAGCAAGTGTAATTTCTATATACTGCAGATTGGTGAATAAGGTCCTAAATGCTTACATAATATGAGCATATTGTTCTAAATAGCAAACCCGTAGCATCTTGCAGAAATAAGAGAATGATGAAAAGGTTACAATAAAGATAAAAACAAAGTATGCAGATGCAGCTGTTAAAAATCCTTGCAAGGCTCTGCCAGGCAATTTGGAGGACAGCGACATGGCAACCCGACTGGAAAAGATTTGTGCTCGTACCAATGCCGAAAAAGGTGATCTGACTGTGGAAATTATCTCACAATTGTTCTGATCCCACTTGCTAACAACATTTTACTAAAGATCATTCAGTGGAAACTACAGCAATACCTGGAATGAAAACTGCCTGAAATACAAGCAGGATTCAGGAAAGGGTGAGGAATGAGACCTCATCACAAATGTGAGATGAATCTTTGAAAAGACAAAAGAATTCCAAAAAGGTAGATATACTGTATGTGCTTTATTGACTACAGCAAAGCCTTTGTGTAAATCACGAAAAACTCCGGGCCACATTAAGAAACATGGATGTACTAGAACACCTGATGTATCTTGATCAAGACTTCATATGAGAACTAACAGTACGAACAGAACAAGGAGAAACAGAAAGATTTAAATATTTTCCTCATGCCAGTTTAATTTATATGCAAAACAAATCATCAAAGAAACAGGACCCTGTGAAGAAAACTGAGTGTGAAGATTGGTGAAAGACTCATCAGCAACCTTCATTATGTCGATGATACCATGTTACTGGCTGAAACATCTGCTTATAATGATCAAGAAACAATGCGCCCGATTCAGAAAGGGGGATGCCCGGGCCGTCCGGCTGTCCGATTCTAGACTGCAGGAACTAAACATTCCCATAGTACATAGAATCAGGCTCTTGGATGGCCCTCCTCGCAGGCACCCCTGACTCTCGCAGCTTAGGTCCCCCTCTTCCCCACTGCACCCGGCCCCGGAGAGGGTCCCCCAGGCCCCCTCCTGCCCCCTGCCAGCTCCAGGGCCAGCCCATCCATTGTGCGAGAATGTTTGCACAGGGCTGCGCGCCAACAACTTTCCGCATTCAGCACCGGCAGGCAGGGCAGCTTTAGAGGGAGCTGGAGAGCCCCTGGCTCACCTCTGACAGCCGCCAAAGTGAAGAACGATTATTTTTCTTCACTTAGGTTATTGTACTGTAGTTTAGAACACTGGCAATCTGCCCCCTTTGACTTCAGAGCGCCAGCGTTCTAAACTACAATACAGCTGCCGAAGTGAAGAAAAAAAGTTGCTCTTCGCTTTGGCGACTGTCAGAGGTGAGTCGGGGCCGCGTGGCTCTTCGAGGGGGGGGAGCTAAGACTGGAAATAGCTGAAGGGGAGGGGGGCTTGGACTGGAAATGGGCTGAGTGGGGGGGCTAAGACTGGAAATGGGCTGAGAGGGGTCTTGGATTGGAAATGAGCTGATGGAGGGGCTAGGATAGGACTGGAAATGGGCTGATGGGGGGGCTTGGATTGGAAATGGGCTGATGCTGGGGGATGGGAGAATGTGACTAGAAGGGAGCGAATGCTGGGTGGGGCTGGAACTAGAAGGGAGCTGATGTTGGAGGACTAGAATGGGATGAGGCTGGGAGAGTGAGATGGAGAGGGGAAAAATATGTATGGGAGGGAAGAAAAATCTACGATTGGCTGGGTATTGGGAGAGTAAATGGGGATTGAGGATGGAGGGGTAAAATTTGAGTGGGTGAAAAAGGAATAAAGAAAGAAATGGAGGAAAGAGCAAAAGGAGAAAGATGTTAAAGCAGATGTAGAGAGAATGGAAAAAGAACTAGAAGAGAGAAGAAAGGACAAATGGACAGCAGACAATGGAGAGTTAGCAGAAGATATGAAGAAACCAGAAGAAAGTGATTGGAGCAATTGCAACTGAAAAATAAAATGCACAAACAACAAAAGGTAGAAAAATACTTTTTTTTTAAAATTTAACTGGAATATGTCAGCTTTGGGAAATGTGCATCATTAACATCTGCATTTTGTTTAGTACAAGAGGAAATTAATTTATAGTTTTATTTCTGCAGAGTTGTACATTTCAAGTTTGGCTTTTGGGGTTATCAGTTTAATTATTGTCTTCCTTTTTCTAAATTGTGATCCCTTGTTCTTTGCTTGTTGACTGTCTATGTTCTGCATGTGTAACCGAGCTGAGGTATTCTTTTTTATGTAGTTTCTATTTGATAGTGTCACTTGTTCTCTTTCCCCAGTAGGAGATGTATTAGTATTCTCTGAGATGTATTGGTTTAATATTTGCAGTGTTGCCTTTTGATAGGGTATGGTAGTGCTGATCTCCAGGAACAAGCAGGAATGTAGTCTTCACATATGGGTATCGTCGGTACCGACGGAGCCTGCGCGGGAACGCTCCCCAGCGTCCAATTAGAAAGCTTTTGGGAGCATCCCACAGCGCCTGCATACTGCCTTCCCGCCTTTCCCAACTGCCTCTCTCCAGTTCTTCGTTTTCCGCGGAGCCAGCAGTTCGTTTTCCTGTCACCGCAGAAATTATCCCATATATTTCTTTCTTTGATGTGGTAGCGTCGCGTCTGCCTCCCTCGACACTATACCGGTACCGCCGGTTCTTTCTTTCTTTCTAAAAAAAAAAAAATTTTCTTATCTGGATTTTCCAGCTTTTTTCTCTCGGATGCCACGCGCCATTTTGGGCACTAGGCCCAATTTTTCCTCAACGTAGAAAAACCCGCTTCGGGTTTTAAAAAGTGTTCCAAGTGTGGCGGTACCATCTCGTCACTGACACTCACGAGTGGTGCCTCAAATGTTTAGGTCCTGACCACTCCATCTCGGAGTATGTTACCTGTGGGATTTTGTCGAAGAGGGGTCGGCAGAACCGAGCTGCTAAGCTTAGCACCCTTTTTTCCTCCGATGCAGCATCTGTGGCATCGACGTCTTCCAGGGCTTCGTCTTCCTCCCATGGATCTCAGGTAACCAAACATAAATCTGGCCGGTCCTCAAAGGGTAGATCTCCTTTCAAGCATCGAGATGCCTCAGGCGTTGCCCTTGAGGGACTTGTACCGGCAAAATTGCCCCGGCGGGAGGCTTCGGCTTCCAAAGCATTATCATGGCTCCAGGATGTTCTCGAGGCCTCAACCTCAGCAGAACTACTGGTGCCATGCTCTGGGGTACCGGCCGCTTCGTCCGGTACCGACATCCAGGCATCGGCAGCATCAATTGACCAGAGATTCCTGGCTATTGAGTGCAGTCTGGCGGCTCTCCTTGCGGCGTCGGTGCCTTCAGGACCGCTTCAGACAGTTCAACCGGTATCGACACTGGCTCCGGAACTGGTATCGGTACCGGTACCGACAGCATCGACATCGGCGAGTATGCTACCAACACTGAGTCATGCTATTTCCTCCGTTAACGACAGGCCAGTACCGGACCCCTCCAGTACCGACTTCGATCGGTACCGGTATCGTGCTTTACAAGAGCACCCGGACAGAAGATATTTTGAATCCTCTGATGACTGAGGACTCTGATAGCTCTGTCGATGGTGGAGTACTTCTCTCTAAGGAGCCGCCTTCTCCTAAGCGTAGGATGTCTCCTCCAGAGGATATATCCTTTCAGGATTTCATCAGAGAGGTGGCTAGGGGTCTTTCCATCACAGTGGCTCCTGTAACAGAGCCCAGAGCAAAGGAGTTGGAGATTTTACAATATCCTAAAGCTCCCAAGGAAGTGCCTATTCATGGAAATGGGCTGGGAATGGGAAATATACTTTGCCTATTCATGAGATCTTGCATGATCTCATGTTAAGAATGTGGGAAACACCTCTTGCCACCTCTCCCCATTCCCGTAGACTGGATACCTTGTATCGAGTACCTCCTTGTCCTGGATTTCAAAAAACTCAGTTGCCACACCACTCCATAGTGGTTGAGTCAGCTATGAGGAGGATTAAGAGTGCAAAGAGACACGCATCTAATCGACCAGGACATGAATGTAGGACTCTTGATGCCTTTGGGCATCGAACATTCCAGGCCTCTATGCTTTCTGCCAGGATTAATTCCTACATTCTATACATGTGAATGTTCCTTAAGGGAGGTTACGGGAGATCTCGAGCTTATGAGCCCTCCTTCCTGATGATAAGAGGCAGGATTATCTTACACTTCGTCAAACATGCCCAGGATGTTTCCAAGTTTGTTAATCGTGCAGCTTTTGACTGCTTTGAGTGCATAAGCAGAATCTCTGCCATTGCCATAGGTGCTCGTAGGATTGCTTGGGTCCAGGCATCTGACTTAGCACTCTGGGTACAGGATAAACTGGGGAATATCCCTTGTACAGGCGAAAATCTCTTTGGCAAAAATTGGCAAAAGAAAGCTAATGAGCTGGATGCTGATAACACCACTTTGGATAGACTATCCAAGGCTACAGCTGATCCTGCAAGGAGAAAATCCTACAAGAAACCATTCTTCTCTAAAAAGAAGAGGTTTTATCCCTCCTATACCCAGCAGGTACATTCTGCAGGTCAGTCCGCCCGAAAGGGACAGCAGCCCCCAAAGCAAAGGAAATCAAAGATTGCTAAGCCTCAACTGGCCCAGCAGTCTCAGCCTCCACAGGGGCTTTGACTCCCATCTAGAGAACTTGGCCTTCCTGGCCATGAACGGGCCAGAGCCTTCCACCATCCCAGGAAGGTTGCTTCATTTTGCTCCCAGATGGGGGCAGATAACAGCAGAACAATGGACTCTTTCCATTGTAAGAGAGGGGTACAAACTTCATTTCTTCAACATGCCCCCTCCTACAGTGGTAAGACAGTTCAATTCTCAGGCTTCTCTCAACACTCAGTTGAGTCAAGAGGTTAGTTTACTTCTTGCCTAGGGAGCAATAGAAGAAGTACCCATTTCCCAACAGGGTACAGGGTTTTAATCCCCTTATTTCCTTATTTCAAAGAAAACAGGGGGACACAGACCCATTTTAGACCTCAGAGAACTGAACAAATTACTGTTCAAAGAGAAATTCAAGATGATTTCTCTGGGAATTCTGCTGCCATACCTTCAGAGTCAGGATTGGCTTTGTTCTCTAGATCTCAAGGATTCGTACACTCATGTTCTCATCCATCCATCTCATCGAAGGTTCCTTCGCTTCTTCTTCCAAGGAAAGCACTACCAATACAGGGTGCTTCCTTTTGGCCTGGCCTCAGCTCCAAGGGTGTTTACGAAATGCATGGCTGTAGTGGCATTATTTCTTCACACTCTAGGAATATTCGTCTTCCCCTACTTAGACGACTGGCTCATTTGAGCCCCATCAGAGTCAGAGGCCAGAATTTCCCTATCTTGCACAGTGCGCATCCTTCAGTATTTGGGCCTGGTCATAAACATCACAAAATCCAGCCTAACTCCCACTCAATCCCTAGAGTTTATAGGAGCTTTGCTGGACATCAGAAAAGCAAGGGCCTATCTCCCACAGGCCCGCTGCCTTCGCATTGTGCAGTTAGCCTCCCAGGCAGTGTTAAAAACTCATCTCACTGCTCGGGAAATGTTACAACTCCTAGGCCACATGGCATCTACCGTGCACGTGGTTCCCTATGCTCGCCTCCATATGAGGGCAGCCCAGTGGACTCAAGCATCAGGCTGCCTATCAGACAAAATAGCAAACACAAGTCACCTTATTTTGTCTCTACAATGGTGACAGTCAACCCAAAACCGGTTGGTGGGGTCCCCTTTCCAGCAACCCCTACCCCAGGTCACTCTAATAACAGACGCCTCACAAGTGGGTTGGGGAGCTCATCTGCAAGATCTCTCTACCCAAGGCACCTGGACTCCACAGGAGACCCACTTGCATATCAGTCTCCTAGAACTCAGAGCAATCTTCCTTGCTCTTTGAGTGTTCCATACCCAGCTGAGCTACAAGACAGCTAATTTATTTATTTATTTACATTCTCTTATATACCACGCTATTCTGCATCAGTGCGGTTTACATTGAACAAACTGAAATTACATTGAACAGGGCATTATAACTTGGAGATAACTATTTTACAGGGAATATGGGCTATGGAGGGTTAAGTGGCTTGCCCAAGACCACAAGGAGCACCTGTGGGGCTAGAAATCCCAGTCTTTCCGGTCCAAGGTTGCTGTCCTCTAGTGGGATTTGAACCCCCGACCTTCCGGCCTGAAGTACCTTGCCCCAACCACTAGGCCACTCCTCCACTCCTAATTCAGACAGACAATCAAGTAGCTATGTTCTATCTGAACAAGCAGGGAGGAACAGGCTCTCTGTCGCTTTGCAACGAAGCTTTGTGACTATGGGCCCTCGCCAGAGAGCATCAAATTCATCTCCTGGCGGTGTATCTGGCAGGCATTCAAAACTCTTGGGCAGACAGACTCAGTCGAGTTCTGCTTCCGCACGAATGGTCTCTCCATGCAGATCAGGTAGCAAAACCTTTTTCAAATTTGGGGAACTCCGGACATAGACCTCTTTGCAAGTTCGTTGAATGCCAAACTTCCCCGGTTCTGTTCCAGAATTCCGTCCCAGGGTTCTCAGGCCAGGGATGCTTTCCTCCTCCACTGGGGTCAGGACTTCCTATATGCCTTTCCACCCATTCCCCTAATTCCCAAAACCCTTTTCAAGCTTCAGAGATAGAAAGGCCACATGATTCTCATAGCTCCACATTGGCCACGGCAGGTGTGGTTTTCCATATGGTGTTCGCAAAAGGGTCTTCACCCCTCTGCAATACCTCTGGAATCATTACTGGAGTATCTCCTGCATTTATCTAATGCAGGATTTAAGACTAACTCAGTAAGAGTCCATTTAAGTGCTATTTCAGCTTCTTTAAAGCCTTTAAATGGACAACCTATTTCCTCTCATCCTCTCATAGCGAGATTTATGAGAGGCCTTCTTCTGACTTAAGCCTCCAATTAAGCCACCTCCAGTGGCGTGGGACCTGAATCTGGTTCTTGGGCAGCTCATGAAGCCGCCTTTTGAACCTTTAGCTACTGCCTCCTTGAAATTCCTTTCCTGGAAAGTTATCTTTCTCATTGCAATCACATCAGCACGTCGCATCAGTGAATTGCAAGCATTAGTCGCTGATCCTCCTTACATGAGTTTCCATCATGATAAGGTAGTCCTTAGGACTCATCCACACTTTATGCCAAAGGTGGTCTCACCTTTTCATTTAAACCAGGCGGTTTACCTGCCTGTATTTTTTCCAAGGCCTCATGCTTCAAATGCAGAAAGGAATATTCATACTTTGGACTGTTAAAGAGCACTTGCCTTTTACTTGCAGAGGACACAGCAACATAGAAAGTCCTCACAACTCTTTGTTGCTTTCGATCCTTCTCATTTGGGACTTCCAGTCTCCAAGAGAACATTGACCAACTGGATTGCACAGTGTATTTCTTTTGCCTATCAGAGTAAGAACCTTTCTCTGTAAGGCCATGTCATGGCTCACAATGTGAGAGCCATGGCAGCCTCAGTGGCCCATCTACACTCTGTGTCTATTGACGACATCTGTCGAGCAGCTACTTGGTCCTCAGTTCATACCTTCACAGCCCATTACTGCTTAGACAAGGACTCCCGCCGAGATGCCTTGTTTGCTCAGGCTGTTCTATAGCACCTGTTCTATTCTTAATCAACTTCTACCCACCTTTCCCGGTAGGATGCCAGAGATCCATGGGGGGAAGTGGAGCCCTTTCACAGGGACACACAACTTCTGGGTTCTCTCCCTGGCATCTAAAGCTAGGGAGTCCCCATATGTGAAGACTACATTCCTGCTTGTTCCTGGAGATAGCATAGTTACTCACCTGTAACAGGTGATCTCCGGGAACAGCAGGAATTTAGTCTTCACAACCCACCCACCTCCCCTAGGAGTTGTATCTCTCTTTTCTTTTCTTTCCCCCTCTCTCTCTTTGTCTCAGCTTTAAAACTCAACTGGAGAGAGGCATTTGGGAAAGGCGGGAAGGCAGCACGCAGGCGCTGTGGGATTCTCCCAAAAGCTTTCTAATTGGATGCTGGGGAGCGTTCCCGCGCAGGCTCCGTCGGTACCGACGATACCCATATGTAAAGACTAAATTCCTGCTGTTCCCGGAGATCACCTGTTACAGGTGAGTAACTATGCTTTATGGTACGGCGGGTTAGCTATGGGTTCTAAATTGGCAGTGTTTGTAGTACTTCCTAATGATCCTGTTGGTTGTAACTGGAGTATAGTAATGTAAAAATCTGGTAGTCTTTCTTTATCCATACACTCATTAAGAGGCATGTTTACTAAAAGTTAGTGCACGTTAACATTATGCAAATATTTATGCAAATGAGGCCCTTCAATGAGTCTCCGCATATGGCCCCGCACCCCTCTTGGGCCGCACCTGGCTGGCTCTCCCCATCCTACTGCTCAGGACGTGTGGGGGAAGAGCAAGAGGGGGAATAGGGTTCTGATGGCTTGCATGGCTGCATGTCCCGCCACCCGCGTCTCTGAATCAGGCCCTTAAAATGGGTCTGCACCTTAACATGAAGAAGACAAAGATCCTGACCACTGGCAAAGTCAATCATTTCATCCTTGATGAAGAATAAATAGAAATATTAGACAACTTTAGCCTGCTTGGATCTATAATGATTGAAGAAACTAGAAGCAGTCAAGAAATCCAACAATTCGTTGCTCTTGGCAGAATAGCTATTTATTTATTTATTCATTTATTCATTCAACAGCACCTTTATACAGCCATATCTATCAGTCATGGTAGTTTACATGGAACAGTTGTAACGAGGAACATTAATTTTAACTTTACATGGAATAAGTGTTGGAAGGCCTAATAGATTAAACAATCGATAACTGAAAATTATCGACCTAGTCAAAATTCTCAAGTGAAGAGGCATATCCCTCAGTCTTGAAGGACTACAAAAGGGGACTGCTACATCTGGAGAGAGATCTGCAATTGTAAGTAGTTACTTCTGGGAATTTTTCTAAATCTTGGGGAAAATGAATTCTTTAGATTAAAGCTGATTAATCTGTGACCCCAGTGTATTTGTTAAATCAGTCAGGGCCTAGTAGCAGCAAAGTTTTCAGTTTAAATTTAAAACACAGCAGAGAGCTTTCTGGTTAAATTTAGAACCCAAGACTCCCTCTATCCAAGCAAGGGCTGTGGGACTCCACCTAGAGATTGGTCACAGATTTACCTTAGAAGCACAGTACCAGGTACTGTGTAGCCGCCAGCTTTTAATAAGTCGTCTTTCCCTCCCTCCCTCCCTCCCTCCCTGACACCCACCCACCCCTGGGATAATCTATAATCAAGGTCTATCCAAACAAACCACCCGTAAACTCCAATTGATACAGAACACTGCTGCCCGCATCATTGCTAGCGCATCAAGACAAGACCTCATAACCCCAATACTACATGACCTCCACTGGCTACCAATATCATCACGTGCCAAATATAAACCAGCACTAACTTTCTTCAAAATTAAAAACGTCAGCAGAAATACTACATGAACTTATCGGATCCAAAACAAGCACAAGACCAGACATAAAAAGCACCAAAAACAATATACTAACACCCAGTCTATTTACAAGAACCAACAAACCCACATCCATGAGAGCCTTCTCGCTGGCTGCCCCTGCCATCTGGAATGCCCTCCCAGATAAACTAAAATCAACAACAGATTTAAAAGAATTCAGGAAACTACTAAAAAACACACTATTCATTCAGCAATTCAATGAAGACCACCAATCACCCTAATCTCTTCAAGAAGAGCACTATCACGGGCCACACCTGCTCTCTGGAAATCACTCCCCAACAGCCTAAGATCAACAAAAGACCTCAAAGACATCGTGAAGACGATAAAAACTACGCTTTTCACAGACCACTACAAGGACATCACATGAACTATTCAACATTATAATTTCACAGAACACTGCAAGGACATCACATGAACTGTTCAAACAAACTCCCTCGCTGCTAATAAAATGTAAAAATGTAAATAGCTCCTGTACATAGCTCATACTATATATAGCCCACAGCTGTAGATAGCCTGCAGCAAGAAAATATAAAAATGTATATTCCTGTACAGAGCTCCTACTGTATATAGTACACTACGCAATCAACCCCACACCACTCACGCACACATACCCACTGCATGCCCACACCCACACACACCCTGCCTCTTGATTTGTTTGCTGTATAATCCGCTTTGATTTTAGGATAAAGCGGTATATAAATCTGCTTAAATAAATAAAATAAATAATAGCTTTATAGGTGCTTAAACCTCTTAAAGGAAAGGAGGTGCCATATTCACTCTCAGGTGCAGCTGTTTATTCTCATCAGCATACATTAAGGACCTAAAATTAATTAAACTTCAAGTGAACAAGGTACATTAAACATATTAGGTATAGTTTTATTAGTATAAGTATCCCCAGCAACCCTCAGTAAGTAAAGAACTTAAATATCTAAACACAACCTTAAAACTAAGATCCAGATAGCAGTCCAGCAGCGAGATGAGGTCTTTCCAGTCTCTTGCATTGAGTGTCATGTATGATTTTCTCCCATTTGGTGAGGGGTCTTACGTGTGCACAAGGTGCAAGGAGCTCTTCCAATTCATACTGCTAGACCAGTCCAGACAAACGGGTTGTGTCCCCCTGCCAGCAGATCCTGGAGACAGAGAAGTCTACCAGAGCTCTAATAGGCTGATCCCTGGTGATGCTGCTGAGATGATGAGACTGTACCCCAAGGGGTCTCCCTCAGTATTTCTCTGTCTCCAGCAGACCTGGTAGCTTCTTTGTTTTGCTCCTTTGGAGAAAGGATTAATTTCCCTATTTCAGGACAAAGCGCGGGGACTCCTCTACTTTGAGAGTGATCCCCTCTATTGGCAGGGTGTTTCAGCTGAGCTCCTGTATAGAAACAGTGACGCTCGCTGACTGAAGGCATTCCCAGCAGCTAGCCATGAGGGCAGCCTTGGCTGGAAGAAGGGCTCACTAACACTCGAGGGTTCCCTCTGCGTTAGTGCTCGCTTGGCATCAGATGTGGTTTTCCTGATCCTGCCCTTGGAATCCCTGCACTGGCCGGCATCTGTGAGTACAGCTTTCCTTTGTTTTATGTATGCTGAAGCTCCTGAGGGGTCCAAATCCGCCGAATTTTCGCGTTCTCAGAATTGTCCCATTTTTGGCACATGGGTCAATCCTGGCCTGGGGGGCTGATTTCTGCTTTTTTTTCAAAAATTCGCTGCTTTTTTGACCTTTTATTTAACTTTTATTTGTCCAGCGGCCATTTTGAATTTCCACGGAGCTCTGATTTTTGGCAGGAAGCTCAGCTGTGCCCTGCTGTATGTGCCTCTGTTCCTTCTCCTCTCTTAAGGGGGTTTTACTAGGATTGTACTATAGAAAGAGGAGTGCTCCAGAGAATAAGATTTAAAATCGTTATTTGTCACACACAATGCCGCCTTCTGCGCTTAGATGCACTGTGTGTAACAGGAAGCAGAAGGAGCTGCAAAATCAGCAATGCGCATCCTGTTTGGCGCACCCTGGGGAGTCTTCAGTGTTGCTGGCCACTCAGGAAGCTACGGCTCCTGACTTACCTGCAGTAGAGGGTCCGTTACCTCCTTTTTCGGTGGCAGCTTTGCAGGGAGCCCCTACGGGGGTCTCCCCGGCTGCCCTGAGTTCCTTGGCGCCTGGCTCTCCTTCCGAGGATCAACTTCTCCATCTTTTCCGCCAGGCATGGGCTTTGTGGCGGGCTGAATCCTCGGCTCCCTCGGTGGGGCTTCAGCCAAAGACACCTGAGCGCCTGGGTGCTCCAGCTGGCTGTAAGCGTTCTAACGGTGCTGTAGCTCGCAAGGGTACGTCTAAGGCATTACACTTGCTTGTGCAGGATGATCGTGACCCTGACGAGGAGGTGTCTTCCGCGGGAGAGTCCGAGGACCTCTCTGGGTGCGAGGATGGGGAGTATTCTGCATCGGATTCTTCTATTCCGGGGCCAGAGAAGTCACAGGATATCCAGCTGTTCCGCAAGGAAGAATTGTCCGCCCTCATCGGTCAAGTGACGGAAGCTGTCCGTCTTTTGGCTCCGGCGAAGCCTCCAGCCTCTCAGGCTCAATCTCAGGCGGATCCCATCTTGCTGGGCATTCGCAAGCCCTCTAAGGCTTTTCCTTTCCCTACGGAATTACAGCAAATGGTGTCCCGGGAATGGGACTCTCTGGACACGCCCTTGTGAAACGCTCGTCGCCTAGGGCAGTTACATGTTTGGCCGCCAGAGCTTCTGGAGCAGTGGCTCATGTTCCCTAAGGTAGATACCTTGGTTTCCGGAGTGACTAAGCATACCACCATCCCTGTGGAGGGAGGAGCGGCTCTCAAGGATCCACAGGATCGGAAGATGGAGAACTTGCTGAGAACGGCTTTCTCCGCATCCTCCATGGCTCTGCAGGCGACGGTATGCGGGGGGCTAACGGCCCGAGCGCTGTTGCGCTGGATCCAGCGCTTGCCTGAAGATTCCTCTCGGGCATTTGGAGTCTGCCACGGCCTTTTTTGGCAGATACTTTTTATGATCTGTTGCGCCTTTCGGTTCGATCGGTGGCAGCCGTGACGGTGGCGAGGCGTTGGCTATGGCTCCGTCAACGGGCGGCGGATATCGTTTCCAAGTCCAGGCTCTCTAAGTTGCCATTCAAGGGTAAGCTTCTGTTCGGCGAGGAGCTGGATAAGCTCGTAAAGGATCTTGGGGAGGTTAAGCCCCAACGCTTGCCGGAGGATAGACCGCGAGCTTTGGCTCGCCAGTCTTCGCGGGCACAATCTTTTTGCCGTTTCCCCAGGAGCAGGGACTTTAGGAGGTATCGCTCCTCCAAGCCTCCGACTCAGCCTAATCGCTCTGGAAGAGGAAGTCAATCCTTTCGGGGGGCCCGCTCCGGCTCCGACTCCTACTCGGCAGAAGGAAAGTTCTCAGGGACCGCGAGGTCCTCCCGCTGACGGGGCGCTAGGTCCACTCTGGTCTGTGCCGCCCGTAGGGGGTCGGCTGGCATTGTTTTCTCAGGAGTGGGTGCGAATTACCTCCGATCTTTGGGTTCTCGATAGCATCTTTCAGGGTTATTCCCTCGAGTGCTCTCGCCCGATCCCCGAGGCCTTCCTAGTCTCTCCGGCGGGATCTCCCGAGAAGCGCTGCATCGTCCAGACAACACTCGAATGCCTGCTTCTTTTGAATACCATACGTCCCGTCCCGCCTCTCGAAGAAGGGACAGGTCGGTACTCAATTTCTTTCGTGGTGCCCAAGAAGGATGGTTCCTTTCGACCTATTCTAGATCTCAAGGGGGTAAACCGCAGCCTTCGGGTTCCTCATTTCGGATGGAGACGTTGCGTTCCGTGATCCAGGCGGTACACAGGGGCGAGTTCCTGGCATTGCTCGATCTCGCGGAAGCGTACTTTCATATTCCCATCCGCATGGAGCGTCAGCGGTTCCTCCGATTGGCGGTTCTAGGCCGGCATTTTCAGTTCCAAGCCATGCCTTTTGGCTTGGCCTCGGTGCCACGGACATTTTCCAAGATAATGGTGGTGGTGGCCGCGGCCTTACGCAAGCAGGGGATCCGAGTTCATCCTTACTTGGACGATTGGCTGATTCGGGCGGACTCTCTGGCAGAGGCTCGCGAGACGGTAGACCGCGTAGTGGCTTTTCTGGAGGGCCTGGGGTGGGTGATAAATCACTCCAAGAGCTGCCTCCAGCCGTCTCAGGTCCTTGAGTTTCTCGGGGCTTGGTTCGACACTCGCCACGGGCGGGTGATGCTTACACAAGTTCACTTCCAGAAAATTGTAGATCAGCTCTAGCGATTCCTGCGGCGAGAGGCACCTCGAGCTTGGGATTACCTCCATCTTCTGGGGTCCATGGCGGCTACCATCGATGTGGTGCCTTGGACATGGGCGCATATGCAAGCGTTGCAGAGGGTGCTCCTGTCGCGATGGTCGCCGGTGTCGGAGGATTATCAGGTTTGACTTCCACTTCCGCTGTCGGTCCGGCTCGATCTTCGATGGTGGCTCCGGGCATGCAGCCTTCTACAGGGGGTTCCGTTGGAGTCTCCACGTTGGCTGCTTCTGACGACGGACGCCAGTCTCTCCGGGTGGAGAGCGCTTTGCGGCACACACGCAGCACTGGGGGTCTGGTCGCCTCAGGAGGCCCGCTGGTCCATCAATCGCCTTGAGGTGAGAGCGGTTCGCCTAGCCTTGCAAAGGTTCCTGCCTCTCATACATAGTCAAGCAGTTCGCGTTCTCTCCAACAATGCCACGACGGTGGCGTATCTCAACTGCCAAGGGGGCACGAAGAGTCCAGGGGTTTCCAAAGAAATGAGGCTTCTCCTTCCTTGGGTGGAGTGGCATCTCCTCGCCTTTTCGCCGCAGCACATTGCGGGGAAGAGCAACATCGAAGCGGGCTTCCTCAGCCGCCATAAGCTGGATCCCGGAGAATGGGCTCTGGCGTCGGCGCCTTTTCAGCTGATTGTCCGCCAATGGGGTCAGCCGGCAGTGGATCTCATGGCGACGTGGGAAAATGCCAAAGCACCGATCTTCCTCAGTCGATGGAAAGACGACAGGTCGCACGGAATAGATGCGTTGTCGCAGCCTTGGCCGGTCCAACTCCTTCTGTACGTCTTCCCTCCGTGGTCCATGGTCGGCAAGATTCTTCAACGGATCAGGGAGCATCACGGGCCGGTGATTCTGGTAGCTCCGGATTAGCCTCGCAGGCCCTGGTATGCGGATCTCGTCCGGCTTGCGTGAGCAGCTCCTCTGCCGCTTCAGGGTTTTCCAGTGCTTCTGAAGTAGGGGCCAATTGCCATGGAAGACCCGGCTCCTTACTTTCTTACGGCTTGGCTCTTGAACGCCACAGGGTAGTTTGTAAGGGATATTCGGCCAGCGTGGTATCCACCTTGCTTAAGGCGCGCCGTTCTTCCACCTCCTTAGCCTATGCTCGGGTGTGGCGTCTCTTCGAATCATGGTGCTCACAGCGTGGGGTGTCTCCCTGGAGTAGCGGCATTCCTGATATTCTTGCGTTCCTCCAGGCCGGCCTGGACAAGGGGCTGGCTCTCGGTACTCTTTGGGTTCAGGTGGTGGCCCTTACATGCTTCCGTGGTCCGGAATAGCAATCTTGGAAGACATAAGGAAGACAGAGAGGTACATAGACGAGATCTACAGGGATATAGCCCTGAAGTCCCACCTCCAGTCTGGCAGCATCCCTGTTGCTGTGGAGGAGAGGGGTCACGTGACCATCACTGTGGTGTGGCAGGAAGTGATCCTATAGCTAGGACCTGTCCTCCAGGTGATGTAAAACCCTCTTGCACCGAGGAAGTTTCTCCGGGGCCATGTGCCCCTGAGGGAAGGGTTAGGACAATTGTTATAGTTCGTGATTTGATTATTAGGCATGTAGATAGCTGGGTGGCTGGTGGATGTGAGGATTGCCTGGTAACATGCCTGCCTGGTGCGAAGGTAGCGGACCTCACGCGCCACCTAGACAAGGTCATAGATAGTGGTCGGAAGGAGTCTGATGTCTTGGTACATATCGGTACCAATGACATAGGAAAATATGGTAGGGAAGTTCTGGAGGCTAAATTTAGGCTTTTAGGTAGAAAGTTGAAATCCAGAACTTCCAGGGTAGCGTTCTCCGAAATGCTTCCCATTCCACGCGCAGGACCCCAAAGGCTGGCAGAGCTCCGGAGTTTCAATGCGTAGATGAGACGATGGTGCAAGGATGAGGGTTTTGGATTTGTTAGGAACTGGGGAACATTTTGGGGAAAGGATGGGCTATTCTGAAGGGATGGGCTTCTCCTTAACCGGGATGGAACCAGGCTGCTGGCATTAACCTTTAAAAAGGAGATAAATAAGCTTTTAAACTAGATAATAGGGGAGAGCCGACAGTCGCCCAAGAGCGCATGGTTCGGAACAATGTATCCTTGAAGGATGCTACCAAAAAAATGAAGTTGGGGCACATCAGCAGAGAGGTTGCAATAAAGACAAAGGTAGCCCAAATGCCCTTGAGTACAGAGCAGACAGAGCTTAAAGATTCCAAATTACCCCTGCCTACCGATAACCAGATTAATATGAATAACATACAGTCTCTAAAATACTTGTATGAAAATGCTAGAAGTCTTAAAAAATAAGATGGGAGAGTTAGAATATATAGCATTAAATGAGAAGTTAGATATGATTGGTATCTCAGAGACATGGTGGAAGGAGGACAACCAGTGGGACACTGTGATACCTGGGTATAAACTATATCATAATGATAGAGCTGATTAAATTGGTGGAGGGGTTGCGCTCTATGTTAGAGAGGGCATTGAGTCACAAAGGATTATAGTTTTGCAGGAAACAAAATTCGCTGCAGAATCTCTATGGATTGAAATTCCATGTAAAAAGGGGAAGGCGATGGCAGTGGGGGTTGTACTATCGACCGCCAGGCCAGAATGAACAAATAGATGATGAAATGCTCAAAGAAATCAGGGAAGCTAACAAAAGTTACAGAACAGTAATAATAATGGAGGAGTGGCCTAGTGGTTGTGGAGGAGTGGCCTAGTGGTTGGGGCAAGGTACTTCAGGCCAGAAGGTCGGGGGTTCAAATCCCACTAGAGGACAGCAACCTTGGGCCGGAAGGACTGGGGTTTCTAGTCACACAGGTGCTCCTTGTGGTCTTGGGCAAGCCACTTAACCCTCCATAGCCCATGTTCCCTGTAAAATAGTTCTCTGTGTGCTGTGCTTTCCTGTCTAATCAATGTGTTTATACCTCAAAAATTTCCTGTCATGATTTGACAATTTCCAGTCTGTAATCAAAAAACCGCTGCTGATCGCTGGAAGTAGCGGTATACAAATGTATACTAAATAAATAAAAATAAATAATGGGTGATTTCAGTTACCCCGGTATTGACTGGGTCAGTGTCATGGCAGGACATGCTAGGGAGATAAAGTTTCTAGATGAAATAAATGACTGTTTCTTGGAGCAGCTGGTTCATGAACCGACCAGAGGGGAAGCCATTTTGGACTTAGTCCTTAGTGGAACACCAGATCTGGTGCAAGAGATAAGGGTGTTGGGGCCACTTGGCAATAGTGATCATAGCATGATCGCGTTTGATTTAATTAATGGAGGAAGGATGGTAAGAAAATCCACAGTACTACCTTTTAACTTTCAAAAGGGAGACTATGATAAAATGAGGAAAATAGTTAAGAAAAAACTAAAAGGAGCAGTTGCCAAGGTTAAAGACTTACATCAAGCTTGGGTGTTTAAAAATACTATTTTGGAAGTCCAAACCAGCTGTATTCCTTTAAGAAAAGTGGAAGGAAGTCCAAAAAACTGCCAGCATGGTTTAAAGGTGAGGTCAGAGAGGCTGTTGCCAAAAAAGCATCTTTCAGGAAATGGAAAAAAGAGCCCAATGACGAAAATGGGAAGCATCACAAGCACTGGCGAGTTAAATGCAAGGCATTGATAAGGCAGGGAAAGAGAGATTTTGAGAAGAAACTTGCTGTGGAAGCTAAAACGCATAATAAAGACTTTTTCAAGTACATTCGTAGCAAAAAACCTGTGAGACAGTCAGTTGGACCATTAGATGAATGAGGGGTAAAAGTGGCAGTAAGAGGGGACAAGGCTATAGCGGAGAGACTGAATGAATTCTTTGCTTGGTTCTTTACTGAGGAAGATTTAGGGATGTTACCCATGTCTGAAGTGGTATTTAAAGGTGATAATGCGTAAGAACTGAAAGAATTATCGATACACCTGAAAGATGTATTACAACTATTTGATAAACTGTCGAGTAGCAAATCACCTGGACCGGATGGTATACATCCAAGGGTGTTGAAGGAACTGAAATATGAGGTTGCAGACCTGCTATTAGTAATATGTGAACTATCATTAAAATCTGTAATACCTGAAGATTGGAGGATCGCCAATGTAATACCAATTTTTAAAAAGGGTTCCAGGTGTGATCTGAAAAACTACAGACCGGTGAGCCTGATGTCAGCACCAGGAAAAATGGTAGAAACCATCATAAAGAACAAAATTGCTGAATATGTAGATAGTCATGGCTTAATGGGAGACAGCCAACATGGCTTTTATGTTTTTTTGAAGGTGTGAATAAACAGGTAGACAAAGGTGAGTCGGTTGATATAGTATATCTGGACTTTCAGAAAGCCTTTGACATGGTCCCTCATCAGAGACCTTTGGCAAAACTAAAAAGTCATGGGATAGGAGGCAGTGTACTATTGTGGATCAGGAACTGGTTAAAAGATAGAAAGCAGTGGGTAGGGCTAAATGGCCAATTTTCCCGATGGAGAAAGGTGAATAGTGGAGTACGCCAGGGATCTGTGCTGGGTCTGTTGTTTTTTGACATATTCTTTAATGACCTGGAAAAGGGAATATCAAGTGAGGTTATCACATTTGCAGATCACACAAGACTATTTATTGAAGAACCTGTGTCCTTTAGGGAGACTGCTAGGTACTTATGACCTAGATTGGCCACTGTTGGAAATAGGATACTGGGCTTGATGGACCTTGGTCTGACCCAGTATGGCATTTCTTTTGTTCTTATGTTCTTGTTAAAGCCAAAGAGGATTGTGGAAAATTGCAGGAGGATCTTGATAAATTGGAAGACTGGGCATCCAAATGGCAGATGAAATTTATTGTGGACAAGTACAAAGGTAGGAAAGAACAACCCAAACTATGGTTACACGGTGCAAGGTTCCACATTGGGAACCACCACCCAGGAAAAAGATTAGGCATCACTTCCGGTGATGCGGTGAGCCGGAGCAGTCGCACGCTGCTCGAGCTCTGGGCCCCCTCACCCCTCCGGCGAAGAAACATGCTGTGACTGGGGCTAATCTCGGGGTTCTTTGCCCCCCCCCCCCGGGCTCTCCCGACTGGACCGTCGTAGGGGATGGTACCCCGGTGCTCCCCGCTCACCCCCACACGACGACTTTTGGAGGCGGCCTGGACCCAGACAGCAGACGCCGCGCGGTAAGTGCAGCCGCACTGCGAGGTGAGCCAGCCAGTTGAAGACTCCAGCAGCGGTCGGAGCGGGGTCCCGCGGCGGCAGCGGGCCTCCGATTGATGCATCTCGCCCCTCCCCGCCCCCCCCCCCCGCGTATCTACAAAACGGGCCTTGAGAGGGGGGCCGACACGGCAGCTACTGGGGGGGCCGAGAGCTGTTGTTGGGCCTTGGTCTGGGTCGCCGCTTGCCTTGCCCGCCCCCCCGAGAGATCCTTGAGGGCCGAGCAGCCCACCAGAAGACCCGTGCGCCCACCAGAAGACCCGTGTCCACAAACAACCACACCGTAGCCTCAGTACTACAGCAGACACTGCACAAGGGACTGTGCCCTATCTTCAGCACACGGATGCCTGGGACCTGCGCCTGGCCTTTGGCACGCGGGGGCCTGTGACCTGCGTTCCATTTCAAACTCATGGGAGTCTGAGTTGTGCCCCCTGCCTCCAGCACACCGGGGCCTCTGACCGGCGCCCTGCCGCTGCCTCACCACTAGCACACAGAAGCCTATGCCCTGCACCCCGGGCCCTCCCCCCGGCGCATCGGAGTATGAGACCTGTGCCTTGTGTCTGGCGCGTAGGAGCTTGAGACCTGCGCCCTTCCTCCAGCGTTCAGGAGCCTGGGACCGGTGCTCTGCCCTTGGCTCTCGGAGGCTTGTGATCTGCCCCTGCCTCTGGCGCACAAGAGTTGGAGACCCCTGCCTTACCTCCAGCGCATAGACGCCTGAGACACGGGCCCTTTCTCTAGCGCATAGCAGCCTGAGACCTGCACCCTACCTCCAGCGCATGGGAGCCTGAGAAGAATTGGTGGCGCCTGGGACTTGGGCACAACAGCGGCCTTGGCGATGGCAGCAAAGGGAGGCCGCCGGGTGGAGAAGGAGAAGACCCCCCTGCCGCCAAGGGGGGGGGGAGCAATCCTCGCCGCTGAAGGGGGAGGCTAAGGCCACGGCGGGGATGGTGGACGAAATCTCCATGGCCGTGGCAGGGGCGCTGTCTGCGCAGTTTGAAGACCTGCGGGGCCGCATGGACCTAATCCAAACTTCAGTGGAGGCCCTGGGCGGCCGACTGCAGGAGGCGGAGCACCGGATAGAGAGGTCAGAGGAGCATGTGTTGGAGCTACAGCAGGAGATGGCCCGGGTGAAAAAGTTACTCCAGGGGCAGGAAGCCAAGCTAGACGACCTTGAAAATAGGTCCCGCCTTAATAACCTGAGATTTCTTGGGATTCCGGATGCCATAGAGGATCGGGACCTACAACCATACGTAGAGGACCTGGTGAAACAAATCCTGGCGAACGATCCTGAAGGCACCTTAGTGCAAATTGAGAGGGCACACCGGGTCGGGCCTAGGAGAACCAGTGACGGCCGACCTAGGGTGGTCCTAGCACAGTTCCTGAGATTCCAACAGAAAGAAGCAGTCTTGCGTGCTGCGCGAAAGAAAGGGACCATTCAAAAAGACAATGTCCGGCTACGTATCGTCCAGGATTACTCAGCGGCTCTGGGACAGCGACGACGAGAGTACGGACCCTTGTGCCAGATCCTGATAGATAATAATATCAAATTTATGGTGCAATACCCTGCCCGGTTGATCTTCACTCATGGGGGGACCCGTCGGTCCTTTGACTCCGCGACAGCAGCAACGCCCTACGTGGAGGAGATACGGCAGAGGGCTGCAGTGGCGGTCGAGTCCTGAGGCCCGGAGGGGAGGACTATTGATGTGAAGAACAAGCCAGGAGTCTCCACTTTGGACTTTAAAGAGATGGTGATGGTAACCGGGGTGGGGGAGGGGGGGTACGGGGTCTGTTCAAATTACTTTTAAGTGGGGTTGGCTGTTTCCTTTGGGTGCGAGAAGCGGGCGGGGGACGGCCCGAGTAGTTGGGGGTGTTTTGCGGGGGGGGGGGGGAGTGGGGAGGGGGAATGAATCTGGGGGGGGGCTCCGGGGGGATCCCCGGAGATCTGTAGCAGAACCAGCACAATGGAGGGGGGGGGGGTACCTCACGCATCTAGGAATACATAGAGGAGGGGAGGAGGATGGTAAAAGGAATAAGGGATTGGAGTGGGGAAGAGAGGGGGAGGGGTGGGCTAGGAGGGGGGAGGGAGGGGATAGGGGGGTAGAGAGGGGGTGGTGGGAGAGAGGGGGAGGAGAAGATGAGTTGTATCTTAGGGGACCAGTTGAGGAGGGGATGGTGCGAGGATTATATTGGGAGGGAAGTGGGGGAGGACCTCAGGCTGGGGGGGTGTCTTCCCTATATTCTGTATGGTACACCACAGATACTATTGGGCCAAGTCTAGTAATACATACCGCTTAAGATCATTTCTTGGAATGTGTGAGGCATGGGCAGCCCGATTAAACGGGCAAAAATTTTGCAGGCCCTGGCAAGGCAGGGGGCGGACATCGCTATGCTCCAGGAAACCCACCAGACTGCCGAAGAGCACCGTAAACTTTGCCGGGAGTGGGTGGGACAGGTCTGGGGGGCCCCGGCCCTTGGTAAGAAGGGAGGGGTAGCACTTTTGATACATAAACGCGTCAGGATGGAGGTGGTGAAGGACTTGGTCGATCCGTCGGGCAGATTTGTTCTGGTGCAGGGAGTCCTTGAGGGGAGGCCTGTAATTCTCGGTAACGTGTATTGCCCCAATGTGCTAGATCTGTCCCTCTATGCGCGCCTTGCCTCTAAAATTGAGACGTTGCCGGAGATCCCCGTTATCCTGGGGGGAGATTTCAATGGGGTCATGGATGTTGACCTCGATACTTCAAAAGAGGGGGAGCAAAGAGACAGGATGGCGACGGTTCGGGCATTACGACGTCTCTGCTTCAGGCTGGGGCTGGTAGACCCATGGCGATTACTACACCCAGCCGAGCGGGATTACACGCATCAGTCCCGGGCTCATGGCACGAGCGCACGTATAGATTATCTGTTGCTGTCCACCGGGCTGTTTGCCAACGTCGGGGATGCCCAGATAGGGCCCGTAGAGATATCCGATCATGCTTTTGTTTGGCTGGAGGTCTTCTGGAGTGGGAGTACTCCTCAAGCCTTTCAATGGCGTTTTCCACTGGAATTTATATAGAGACGCGCAATTTCGTTTCTTTATTCAGAGGCGGTGGCAGGAATTTGAAGCTGATCACAGGGGTCATCAGGATGACCCAGAGTTGCTTTGGGAAACGGCGAAGGTCGTACTGCGGGGAGATATAATCGGGTTCCTGGCCCGGAAAAGAAGATTGAGGGCCGAACGTATCATGGACATAGAGAGATTGGTGACGAAGCTGAGACGCCGCTGGGCCCAAACTCCCACCGCAGGGTTTAAAAAGCAGTTATGGGACTCTCAAACAGAATTAAATGAACTCCTACACCAGAGGGCTAAGAAGTCCGTAATATATTACCGCTACCAATTGTACCGATATGGGGACAAGCCCGGGAAGTTATTGGCTCGGTGCCTTCGGGGACCCAGGGGCTCTAAACTGGTACCAGCCTTGCGAGATGAACTGGGGACCTTACATAGGGAGAGCCCGGCAATAGTGCGTATTTTCCGTTCCTTTTTTCAGAACCTATATGCTGCGGAGGAGACCTCCCGCCCGCGGATGGCGGAATATGTGAGGGGACTGGACCTACCTCGCCTATCCGTAGAGCAAAGAGCACAGCTGGACCGGCCAATTACGGTGGCTGAGTTGCAGGGGGCTATCTCAAAAGCCAGTTGCTATAAATCCCCTGGATCCGATGGCCTGGGTGCCGAACTCTACAAAATTCTTAACGAACAGATTTCCCCAACGCTGGCCGCCGTACATAATCGGAGAGCACAGCAAGGCTACTTTCAGTGGGGGGCTAATCATGCTCACATTGTTCTTATCCCTAAACCGGCAAAGGACCCTCTCTCTGCGGCCTCATATCGTCCTATCTCTTTACTCAATTTCGACCTTAAATTAATGACTAAGATCTTGGCAGATCGTCTGGCGGAGTTCTTGGGGCAGCTGGTCCACGAGTCACAGGTCGGTTTCGTTAAGGGGCGATACGCGGTCCGTAACTTACGTAAGATCATTGCGTCCCTAGAGTGGGTCCAGCATAGACATCTGTCCTCTCTCTTGGTTAGCTTCGACGCAGAAAAAGCTTTTGACAGGGTGGATTGGAATATCTGAAATTTATCCTCCCACAATATGGTATAGGGCCGTTGTTTTGTAACATGGTCGCGAGTTTGTATGCCAGTCCGACCGCAGCGATACTTTGTAATGGGGTAGTATCAGAGAACTTTCCGCTGCAAAGGGGGACTCGCCAGGGCTGCTCCCTTTCTCCTCTTCTTTTCGTTCTCTCGCTGGATCCCCTCCTGCGGCGGGTGGCGGGTCTGCGAACAATTCAGGGAGTAGGTATTGGCAATCAAGAATTTAAGATTTCAGCCTTTGCCGATGATTTATTGGTGCACTTGCTTTCCCCTGGGGATTCCCTGCCTCTTCTTTTACAGGAGTTTCGAGCCTTTGGGCAGTTTGCAGGGTTTAGTATTAACAGGGATAAATCCGAAGCCCTGGATGTTTCTGGCCGACTTCGGAGCAGCTGGTCGGGTGAGTTCCCCCTCCGGTGGGCTGAGCGCCAGTTCATATACCTGGGGATTATACTGTCCTGTCAGCCGGGTCAACTATATGGGAGTAACTTGCGACGGATGTTGAACAAGGTGAGAACTCAGTTGCAGGCCTGGCTGCCTCTCCCCCTGTCCCTTATGGGGAGAATCGCGGCGATTAAACTGGTCATTCTGCCGCGGATATTATACTGGCTACAGACCCTCCCTGTTTGGCTCCTCCGGCGGGATATTCGGCGCTTTGAGGCGGAGTTTCGGGGCCTTCTCTGGGGGGGGGGGTCGAGAGCTCGTATCTTCTATCGTCGACTAGTGGGGAGGGTGCGCGGTGGGGGGTGGTGGCTCCCAGACCTTGGTGCTTATGCACTGGCCTGCCAGGCACGTCACCTGGGGGACTGGCTGGGTGACTCCGATCTTTATACCCCTCTGGCCTTTGAGGAGGCATACGTGGCACCCCACTCCCTCAGAGCCCTTTTACATTTGGAGGTACGTAGGTGGCCTGCGCATTTGGCAGACAGCGTGTTATTGACACCGATTTGTAAGACTTGGCAGCATTTGAATGCATATTGGGGTCGTCGTTGGCAGGTGTCGAGCTGGTTGCCCATTCAAGGCAATGCCAATTTCACCCCGGGCACTGAAACCGCCGCGTTCCGTCTGTGGGGGGAGAGAGGTATACATACTTTGGGCCATGTGGTGGACTTGGCGGGCAAACCTAAGCCTTTTCTCGCATTATCCTGCGAGTACGAGTTGGGGCCCCGGCAGTTTTTTGCGTACATGCAAGTGGCCCACTACGTGGCTTCCCTTTCACGGACGGAACTTTGCAGCGACTGTTCGGCCCAGATAATAGCGTTCTTTGGTTTCAGAGAGGTCGAACGGCCCTCCATTCGGACCTTTCACCTTAAGTTGGAACAGCTTCGACCGCAGCCGGACTACCGCGATGTGGAGCGGGCTTGGGGGGCGGAAATGGGGCGGGAGATCCCCCCCGGATACGATACTGGTGGCCCTTCGGAGAGTGGCGAGCATGGCGGACGGCACCCGCTGGCGGGAAATCCAGCTCAAGTGTTTGACTAGGGTTCACTTCTCCCCGCGGCGGGCCCTTCGCTGCCACTTGACTACGGATGGTCGCTGCCCGCGGTGTGCAGAGCCTATGGCGACACTGTACCATATGTGGTGGGGCTGCCGACGGATACGCCCCTACTGGCAGAGAATTGCCTCATATATGGCCGACCTCCTTTGCCAACCTGTTTACTGGGATGCTGCCTTGACCGTACTAGACCTCATGGGCCTTACCTCTCCGAAGGGGAAATGGAGTCGCTGGCTGGTGCGGAAGGCATGTCTGGTGGGTAAAGGGCCAATTCTACGTGGGTGGAGGGACAGTCACCCTCCCTCCTTTTGGGAGTGGCGGAACTCCTTCCATCAACTTATGCTCCTGGAGTGTAGGGCTGCCCGAGGCCATGTTAAGCGATCGTCCACTTTCTGGCTACTGTGGGAGCCCTATATTCAAAATCTAAGTCCTCGGACTCGCAATGTCATTCTGCAACTAGGCTATTGATAGCCATAATGGCATGGGGAGACCTATGGATGTCCTATAAGGGTGTATACACTGGTCCTGTTTGGTAATGCTTTGGGGTGGTGGGGGGGGGGAGTTACTGGGGGGAGACTGGGTGGGGGAGGGGAGATGGGGAAAACTTTTTCAAAAACTATGTAACCATCCATGTGTTCCGCTCCCTCTGGGGATCAGAGTCCACCCCAGGGAGCGAATGTTATTAGTTATGTATTTGCCGTTTATGTTTGATGGTTTATAAATAAAATTTTGAAAAAAAAAAAAAAGATTAGGCATCATCGTGGATACCATGTTAAAACCCTCCGCCCAATGTGCAGCGACGGCCAAGAGAGCAAATAGAATGCTAGGTATCAAGAGGAAAGTAATGGAAAATAAACAAAGTATATTATAATGCCTCTGTATCGTTCCATGGTACAACCACACCTTGAATATTGTGTGCAATTCTGGTCGCCGTATCTTAAAAAGGATATAGCATTATTAGAAAAGGTACAGAGAAGAGCCACCAAAATGGTAAAGGGGATGGAAGGATTCTCCTATGAAGAGAGGCTAAAAAGGTTAGGGTTCTACAACCTGGAAAAGAGACGGCTGAGGGGGAGATATGATAGAGGTCTATAAATTTAATGAATGGAATGGAACGGGTAAATGTAGATCGATTGTTTACATCATCAGAATATAAAAAGACTAGGAGACATGCAATGAAGCTACAGGGTAACCTATTTAAGACTAATAAGAGAAAATATTTTTTCACTCAACGTGTAATCAAGCGCTGGTATTTGTTACCGAAGGATGTAGTAAAAGCTGTTAGTGTAGCTGGGTTTAAAAAAGGTTTGGACAAGTTCCTGGATGAAAGGTCCATAAACCATTATTAAAAAGGGACCCAGGATATCAGTGCTTGACCCAATACAAGCACTGAGGAACCTGTGTCTTTTAGGGAGACTGCTAGGTACTTGTGACCTAGATTGGCCACTGTTGGAAACAGGATACTGGGCTCGATGGACCTTGGTCTGACCCAGTATGGCATAATGTATGTTCTTATGTAAAGGTAATAAAAGGACTTTGTGTCTGAACTCTCCCTTAGCTCAGAGAAATCCTTTTGGACTTCTCTGAGCATACATATGCCTTTCCACACAGTGGTCCTGTTCTTAACTCAATTCATAACATACCTGCTGATTGAACTTGTGATTAACTTGTGATAATAAAATCCTGCAGCTTCATGTCCTTTATGCAGTAAGTCATTTTACAATTATGATTCATTTTCCTTTTTGTGGGGAAGGTGGAAGGGTGAATGTGGCTGCATAGTCCTAGAAGCAGAAACATAATGGCAGAAAAAGACTGCATGGACGTATCTGTCTGCCCTTCGATCAACTACAATAATGACCTTTTTTCCTTTAGAGATCCTCTGTATTTGTCACATGCTTTTTTTGAATTCAGATACTGTCCTCTTCTCTACCACTTCCACCTGGAGACTATTCCATTCATCTACCACTCTTTCCGTAAAGAAATATTTCCACCTATTACTCCTGAGTCTATTTCCTTAAACCCTCATCTTAGCAGAGCTTGCTTTCGATCGGAAGTGATTCTCCTCTTGTGCATTTATGCCACGGAGATACTTAAACATCTCTATCATTTCTCCCCTATCCTGCCTTTCCTCTAAAGTAAACAGAACTGTGGATTGTAATGGAAGGAACTGTTTATTCAAATAAAAACCAGCCAGGCCCGACACAGGCCGTGTTTCACAACACCTTCTTCAGGGGCTCATTGGCTAAACACACAGATATTAAAAATAAAACACATAATCATAATGTGATTAATTATAAAAAGGACTAAGAACAATCAGTGCACACAAAATAAATAAATAATAAATAAAAACCGTAAACAAATATTGACAAATAAAATAAAATATATGAATTACTTCAAATAGTACACTTAAACCACAAATCGGAACTACAGATGAAATAATGAGATTAAAAACATGTATACAAATGGATACTTACTAAAACAATATGGATATTCATAAATAGAATACTTACACATTTGCAGTAATCAATGAATAAATAATAACAACATGTTAAGAAATAGATAATAATACAATAAAAATGAACAACTGAAATAATATATGGGTGAACCAATGAACTACTGGAGTGTGACAACAGAAGAGCAAGGGCATCCAAACTAAAGGAAAAGGGGTAACCATGTAAAAAGGACATTATAAAATAATAAATAAATGTAAAAAGTCTAAAATAACCAAAGAAATGGACTATGTGCGTATATACAAGAATTATATTTAAAAAGAGAAATAAAAAGAGAGAGAAAACAGAGGGACCAATTAGAAATACATGCCTGTTTTATAAACCTCTCATTGATGTCTTGATGGATGTTCTAGGTGATCTAATCCAGGACTCACAAAAAATACTGCCAACCACGATATCAAACAGTTGGAATAATAACAGCCTAAGAGGTATTGTGTAAAAAGATTTAATACCATATATTAATTGAATGATAATCCTGCTCGACCCCATCATGGAGTGCACTAATCAATTAAAATAATGTGAAAATGTTGATGAAAGTGATGCATATAGCATAATTAACTTACTATTAAAAGAATGCTATTATAAAAGGACTGGGAAATATGGACAACCTTAGTACTACACGTATAATAAATAAATACTGCCAAAAATGCTCAAATAACATAAAAGAACGCGCGATTATAAAATTTTGATGTAAAACCGGATGTGAACTTATATCTGGACTGGATATTAAAATTATACCCACCATGCCGCTATTAAAGGAATAATTCAAAATAAAACTGTCATGGCAGGTATAATCCGCACTATTTAGTGGAGATACCAAATTTTATACGTGTCAAATTAACACCCACCTATAAACAGTAATAAGGAACTGGTAAAAGAATGCATAGAAACTTGTATATTCTCAGCCAGCCGGAGCTAAGGCACCCTCTAAAACCTAAAAGTTTGTGCAGACTGAATTAGCATAAGATGTATTAAAAACATCAGAAATTGAAACGCGTCATTATAACCTGTATGGCAGGTGTAATACGCACTATTTAGTGGGAATACCAAATTTTACGCGTGTCAAATATACACCCAACTATAAAAAATGATGAACTGGTAACAAAATAACTTGTATATTTTCAACCAGCCGGAACTAAGGCGCCCACTAAAACCTAAGAGTTTTTGCCAACTAAATTAATGTGAGATATATTAAATAAGATCAGAATTGAAACGCGTTCAAAATAAACATCTAAAAGCAAATAAAACAATAGGACATCAACAAGGCTAAAAAACAACATTAGCCTGTGTTAGTGATCTTTTTTTACAGAAATGTGCTGTTGCAATGGGATCAGTGTGCTTAAAATAGGTGCTTTAAGACGAGATGCACGTACCATAAACATGTAAAAATAAAACTAAAACTATACTTACAAGGTTGTAAAATGCACTTACTGGAAATATATTGTTAGTCGCGTCAAACGCGGGGAGGCAAACATGAATTGTATGCTATTCCTTCATTCATTGTTAAGACGCCAACGCATGCGCTCATGATTGCTTTGTAGTAGTGGTGAACAACGTAAAAACGTGATATGTAAATGGCCCACAAAAAATGTAATATACCTAAAGCAAAAACGAAGCATGATAAGTAAATATGTATATACATTTTAAAACTGCCCAGAAAAATGTTAAAAAATAAAAAACCAAAATAAAACCGCCAAAAAATTAAAACGGTGATAAAATGGTATAATGTTCTCCATAAATAAAATAGTCCTTATAATATGGGCATATAAATACCAACGAATCGGCCCTCATTATTCAATGAGAGACACACATCTGTTTCTGTAAAAAGAGCAACCCGCAAGGAATGGATGAAGAGATTTTTTCTTTGTGAAACCTTGAATATCCAACTGAGAGAAAAAAGCTTAAATAATTTATCTAAAGGAATCATAAAAGATAAAACATTATTATATGAACCTGCCATAAAAGGATTTAGTATAAAACCCGTGAGAAAAAGAGACCTTGCAAACTACAAGCAACCAAATTGCCTCACTAAAAAAGATGATACTGTAAGGCATTATAAAAAACAATTGCAAATATGTGTTGAAGACAGACAATGAGAAAGAAGTAATAAATAACACCACAAAACCCAAAGTGAACTGAATGAAACCATATAAAATTATGCAAAATAAAATGTAATCTTCATTGTGAAAATGAAAATAGTTAAAAACAGCTTAGTGAAACAGAGACCCAATGTGTAAAAAACTGGAATCGGAGGAAGAAGGTATGCCATACCTTCATAAGAAAACAGACAAATCACGCTCCATATTTAATCCATGAAGATGTAAACTGTTCAGGTTAAAGATGTAACGTTGCTCTAACCGCAAAGTAGTCCTGTCAACATCTCCTCCCCGCCAGTTCAACTTGATTTTTTTAATAAAAAAACGTAGATCTGAAATCTTATGATTGGCTGCCTGCCAATGTAGCACCAAGGGCTTTTCTACAACACCTCTTTTAATACAGCTGCGGTGTTCTATTATTCTAGTGCGAACTGAACGTATAGTCTTCCCCACATATAGCTTGTTACAAGGGCAAATTATAACGTAAATAACGTGACTCGTAGCGCAATTTGTAAAATCATCCAAATAAAATTTAGAATTATTAATAGGATGCACAAAATAATTTTTGACTGTTAACACAGAGCTACACACTGAGCATTGTCCACAAGGATAATGCCCCTTATATTTAGAAAGAAACCGCCGTTCTGTGAAGGCCGATGGAACTAAAAGATTACGAAGATTTATGTTCCTCCTGTGTGCTGTAATCAAGGGAACATCCTGAAAACCTGATAGAGCAGTGATGGCTAACCTTTTTGAGCCCGAGTGCCCAAACTGCCGCACAAAACCAAAGAATTTCCTCAAAGTGCCAGCACGTCAATTAAACCTTAACAAGATTTTAGTATCTAAAAACTCTTTATAAAGTTGCCTGAACTATGTAACATCATTTGTAAAGTTTGGAATCTTTGTATTGTCAGAGAATCAATTTGATTCACAATTCTTTGGTTTTCATTTCAATTTATTGGCAATTTATAATGTTTTAATGATTTCATTCAATTTAGAAACAGGAAGGCAATAATTAAACTGGGAACCCCAAAAGCCAAACTTGGAATGTACAACAACACTGTAGAAATAAAACTATAAATTAATTTCCTCTTGTACTAAACAAAGCACAGACACTAATGATGCACATTTCCCAGAGCTGACATATTCCAGTTAATAAATTCAAAATAAAGAGATATCTTTGTACCTTTTGTGCATTTTTTTCAGTTGCAATTGTTCCAGCCACTTTCTTCTGGTTTATTTCTGTCTTCTGCTATCTCTCCATCGTCTGCTGTCCATTTCTCCTTTCTTCTCTTCTAGTTTTTTTCCATTCTCTCTCTTCATCTGCTTTAACATAATAATCTTTCTCCTTTTTTAGTCTCCCAATACCCGGCCAATTGTACATTTTTCTTCCCTCCCACACAAAATATTTTTCCCCTCTCCATTTCACTCTCCCAGCCCCATCCCCTTCTAATCTCCCCCAACATCAGCTCCCTTTTAATTCCAGTCCCACCCAGTATCCGCTCCCTTCTAGTCCCCACATCAGCCCACTTCCAGTCCTGGCCCCCCATCAGTCCATTTCCAATCCTATCCGAGTCCCTTCATCAGCTCATTTCCAATACCAGCCTCCCATCAGCCCATTTCTAGTCCTTTCCTAGCCCCACCATCACTCAGCCCATTTCTAATCCAAGCCCCCCATGAGCCTACTTCCAGTTCTAGCCCCTCCATGAGTTCATTTCAATCCAAGCCCCCACCACAGCCCATTTCCAAACTTAGCTCCCCTAACACCCAATTCCCAGTCCTATCCTAGCCCCTCCATCAGCCCATTTCCTGTCCTAGCTCCCTCCCCTAAGAGCCCATTCCAAGCCCCCCTTCCCATCAGCTATTTGCAGTTCAAGCCCCCTTCCACTCAGCCCATTTCCATTCCAAGTCCCCCTCCCCATCAGCTATTTGCAGTTCAAGCCCCCCCCTTCCCCTCCGCCCATTTCCATTCCAAGCCCCGTCCCCATCAGCTATTTGCAGTTCAAGCCCCCCACTTCCCCTCAGCCCATTTCCATTCCAAGCCCCGTCCCCCATCAGCTATTTGCAATTCAAGCCCCCTTCCACTCAGCCCATTTCCAGTCCTAGCAACCCCCCCAACCCATTACCAGTCCTAGCCCCCCATAGCCCACTCCCAGTCCTAATCCCACCAGCCCATTTCCAGTCCTAATCCCCATCACCCCATTTTCAGTTTAAGCCCCCTCATAGCCCATTACCAGTCCTAACCTCCACATCAGCCCACTCCCAGTCCTAATCCCACCAGCCCATTTCCAGTCCTAATCCCCCATCACCCAATTTTTAGTTTAAGCCCCCCATAGCCCATTACCAGTCCTAACCTCCCCATCAGCCCACTCCCAGTCCTAATCCCACCAGCCCATTTCCAGTCCTAATCCCCCATCACCCAATTTTTAGTTTAAGCCCCCCATAGCCCATTATCAGTCCTAACCCCCATCAACCCACTTCCAGTCCTAATCCCACCAGCCCATTTCCAGTCCTAATCCAATTTTTAGTTTAAGCCCCCCCCCATAGCCCATCACCACTCCTAAACCCCCCCAGCACCCATCACCACTCCTACCCCCCCAGTGCCCATCACCACTCCTAACCCCCCCCCAGTGCCCATCACCACTCCTAACCCCCCCAGCCCAGCCCAGCCCAGCCAAAATTTAAAATAAAAAAAGCTGTCTTCTGCCGCTTCCGGGGCCGCCGCGGCAGAATCGAGTGTGCCGCGGGGCCCCCCCTGTGCCTGGCAGAGCCTGCCCTCCAGATCCTGCCTTCCCCGGTATCAGTCCCTGTTTCCAGCTTGTCACACGCGCCGGCTTTCAGAGCGCGAAGGGAACTAGTTTCCCTTTCGCGGCTCTGTTAAGCCCGCGGGGGCTGATGGGAACTTCCCATCAGCCCCCGCGGGCTTAACAGAGCAGCGAGGGAGAAACTCTCCCCTCGCGCTCTGAAAGCCGGCGCGTGTGACAAGCTGGAAACAGGGACTGATACCAGGGAAGGCAGGATCTGGAGGGCAGGCTCTGCCAGGCACAGGAGGGGCCCCGCGGCACACTCGATTCTGCCGCGGCGGCCCCGGAAGCGGCAGAAGACAGCTTTTTTTATTTTTTTAAATGCGGACCTTCCCGCGTGCCAGCTGCAAGGCCTTCGCGTGCCACAGCTGGCACGCGTGCCATAGGTTCGCCATCGCTGTGATAGAGATTGTATTAAATACCAATGTTTTTTCAACAATTTGCTGATTCTGTAGGAATGAAATGAATAAAGAAGGGAACTTAAAATTCCTCTCTGAGGTTGCTTTTCTCTTAATACCAACAGATCATCACGGGAAGAGTCCCGAGCTCTATAATAAGCCTTATCAATTTGACATTGAGGATAACCTCTTTCACTGAATCTATGTCTCATCAAGGATGCATGATGATCAAAATCCTGGTCAGTAGTACAAAGTCTCCTAGTCCTTAAGAACTGGCCAACAGGAAGATTAGTATAATGCAAGAGGTGATTCCTATCAGTAGGCTTTTTATAAAGAGAAGGGTGCAGCCTATTATCTACTTTCCTAATGAGAAGGTCTAAAAATGGAATTTGACCATCATCAAAGGTAACCTGAAAGCGTAAATAAACATCACACTGATTAATCCACGTATTGAACTCTGACAAAAGATCCATAGATCCATCCCAAAGAATTAAAATATCATCAATATATCTGACCCAGAGCTTAATATGGGTATTGAATGGATTGTATTTAATAAATTTATCCTTAAAATCTGCTACTTATAATTTAGCTATATCCGGAGCCATTGAGGACCCCATTGCAACACCCTTAATTTGTTTAAAAAATAATTCCCGAAAGCAAAAGTAGTTCTCACATAAAGAGTAGTTACTCACCTGTAACAGGTGTTCTCCAGGAGCATCAGGAATCAGTCCTCACATATGGGTGTCATCGGCGCCGATGAAGCTCCAGCGGAGCATTTCCCCAGCTTTCTATGAAAGCCTTTGGGAATGCAGGCACGCATGCGCGGTTCCCTTCCCGCCTAAAGGTGCCATCTTACCTCAGTCAAATGACATAGCTAAGAACAGCACACAAAAATGAAAAATAAACTATGTACAACTGCAACTCCCAGGGGAGGAGGGAGGGTTGTGAGGACTGATTCCTGCTGCTCCTGGAGAACACCTGTTACAGGTGAGTAACTACTCTCTCTCCAGGACCAAGCAGGACGTCAGTCCTCACATATGGGTGACTCCCCAGCTCTGGGCTACCGAGGAACCCAGGCTGAACAAGAGAACTCCCTCTAGTCTCAGCAGCAAAGAAAGGCTTTTCAAGGTCACAACCTCCACCGGTAGCCCAACAGAGGGCAGAAGGGAAGGAGTTGCCTAAACCTCAAAGAGATTCCGGAGTACTGCTTGGCCAAAAGCACTGTCCCTACGGGACTCCCCCTCCAGGCAGTAATGGGCTGCAAATATCTGGCTTGAAGACCAAGTTGCAGCCCTGCTGATGTCTATCAAGGGCACAGAGCGGAGATGAGCCACTGAGACAGCCATTGCCCTGACTCGGTGGGCCGTAACCTGACCCTGCAAAGGAAGGTCAGCCGCCTTATAAGCCCAGGTGATACAGTCAGCTACCCAGATGGACAAGATACGCTTGGACACAGGCAACCCCAACTTATTGGGGTCAAAGGAGACGAAGAGCTGGGTAGCCCTTCTATGCCCCTGCGTACGGTCAAGGTAGAAGGATAAGGCCCTGCTACAGTCCAGGGTATGCAGGACTGCTTCAGCCTGGCTTGCATGAGGCCTAGGGAAGAATGTTGGAAGAACCACCTCCTGGTTGAGGTGGAAAGAGGAGACAACCTTAGGGAGGAACTTTGGATGAGTCCTAAGGACTACCCTGTTCCTATAAATCCTGGTGTAAGGCCGGTCACAGACCAGGGCCTGAAGCTCACTTACTCGCCTAGCCGAGGTAAGGGCTATCAGGAAGAGTGTCTTCCAGGAGAGGAAGTGTAGTGGACAAGTAGCCATCGGCTCCAAAGGTGGGTGAGTCAGTTGCTGCAAGACCACATTCAGCTCCCACTCAGGGGCAGGGGACGGATAGGAGGCTTGAGCAAAAGCAAGCCCCTAAGAAAGCGAGACACCAAGGGGTGACCAGACAGAGAATGTCCCTCCACCAGAGAATGGTGAGCTGCTAGAGCTGAGAGGTGGACCCGAACAGAATTGGATTTAAGACCTTGATTTGACAAGTGCAGTAAGTACTGAAGGACTACTGGCACAGTACAGGAGAAAGGGATCTTCTGTACGTAGCTGACACCACACAGAAAACCTCTTCCATTTGAGAGCATAGGTTTTCCTAGTGGACTGTTTCCTAGAGGCTAGGACAACCTCCTCAACCTCCTGAGGCAGGCCCCAGGGAGCCAAGACTACCCTTGCAGCCTCCAGGCCATCAAATTGAGAGCTTTGAGATTGGGGTGCAGAAGGGTACCCTGATCCTGTGAGAGAAGGTCGGGTTGCAACCCCAGAGGTAGTGGAGGATCCACCGCCAGTTGAAGCAGAAGAGGAAACCAAGGCTATCTCGGCCACCTGGGAGCTACCAGCAGGACCGAGGCCTTGTCCTGAAGAATCTTGAAGAGAGTTCGGGCCACCAAGGGCGTGGGAGGAAACGCATAGAGGAGGCCCTGAGACCAGGATATCAGAAAAGCATCCGCTGCTATCCGCAGAGGATGTGGTTGCCTGGAGCAGAACTTTGGCAGTTGCTTGTTCGTTGGGCTGGCAAAGAGATCTATCAAAGGGAGACCCCATTTCAGGAAGATCTTCTGAACTACTGAAGGATGCAGCTGCCACTCGTGGGGCTGCAGAATTCTGCTTAATCTGTCTGCCAGGTAGTTGTCCTGGCCTGGAAGGTACACAGCCTTGAGGAGCATGTTGTGCTTGAGGGCAAAAGAACAAAGGTCCTGAGCCTACCGACAAAGGATCCTGGACCCAGTTCCGCCCTGTTTGTTCACATAAAACATGGCAACTTGGTTGTCTGTCTGAATCAGGACAGACTGGTGAGCCAGGGTAGGAGTGAAAGCTTTGAGTGCCAATCGAATAGCTCTGAGTTCGAGGAGATTGATCTGCTGTGCAGCTTCCCAGGGAGACCAGAGGCCCTGGGTGCACTTGCCCAGACAATGAGCTCCCCAGCCTTGCAGGGAGGCATCTGTTGTCAGCACTACTGTGTACCCTGGAATCTGAAAAGGCACCCCTTTCAGTAGATTGGGTGGGTGCAGCCACCAGTTGAGGGAGTGCAGAAATGGTCTGGACACCCTTATCCTGTCTCGGAGGCTGCCTGTGGCCTGTGACCACTGAGCCCGAAGACACCACTGTGCAGGCCTCATATGGAGCCTGGCATTGGGGGGGTCACATGTACTGTCGAAGCCATGTGGCCTAGAAGCCTTAGGCAGAGTCTGGCGGAGACCAGGGACTTGCTGAGAAACTGATTTGCCAAGGCCATCAACCTTTGGGCCCTGTCTGCTGGCAAGAAAGCCTTTGCCAGCAGAGAGTCCAGCCTTGCTCCTATGAACTCTAAGTTCTGGGAGGGGAGCAAAGTGGACTTTGCGAACTTTATGACAAACCCCAGGCTTTGTAGAGGAGCAATAGTCCTGAGGGTGGCTTGATTGGCCTCTTGGCACGTCTGACCCCTGATGAGCCAGTCGTCTAGATAGGGGAAGACCAAGATTCCCTGATTTCTCAGGTAGGCCGCCACCACTGCTAGGCACATTGTAAAGACTTTGGGGGCGGAGGTGAGGCCGAAAGGCAGCACTCTGTACTGATAATGGTTTCCTCCCACAATGAACCTGAGGTACTTTCTGTGGTCTGGATGAATGAGGATGTGAGTGTACGCATCCTTTAGATCTAAGGAGCATAGCCATTTTCCCTGCTGGAGGTAGGGCACCCTTCGAGGATAGTTTAAATTCTTTTAAGCAGAATATACAATTCACAGCCCAAATTGAAACACAGGCGATTCAGTTTTTGGATATCACAATTACTCTGTCACCAGCTGGTTTCTCCACTTCTCTCTTTAGGAAGCCGGTACAGCGCAATACTTTGCTGCGCTACGACAGCTTTCATCCACCTGCATTAAAAAGAGGACTACCCTTTGACCAATTCTTAAGATTGCATAGAAATTGTACGGATCTGGCCGATTTTAAAGAACATGCCCAAGATTTGATCCAGCGTTTACTTGTGCGAGGTTATCCTCGAAGGGTGATTCATTTTGGCTTATTAACGAGCCTGACATTTGCATAGAGAGTGGCTTTTTAACACTACGGCTTCTCAACAATCCCACATTCAGGTTATGGGAGTTTTTCCATATATGAGGGGCTCGTCAGTCGTTAGCAAATTGTTACACAGATTTTGGCCAATCTTGGGCCTGCATGCCTGCTTCCGGGGTCAACTCCGGATAGCATACTCTAGGCGAGCAAATCTAAGGGATCATCTGGTTCACACAGCGGCGGAGATTGATTGTCCCCCTTCATTTCATGTGCCGGCTGGCCACTTTCCCTGTGGCTCTTGTGTATATTGTTCTATTACTATTTCTGGCTCTACATGGGAGGACGGTCTCACTTCGATCATTCATTCTTCCCGCTGGTGCACTACCTGCTCAACTTCCTATGTAGTTTATCTCATAGTGTGCCCCTCTTCTTTCTACTATGTTGGCCGCACTTCACGACCTATCAAAATCCGATTGGCAGAGCATGCCTCCCGTCTACGGATGAAAAATTTAACAGCTGCGATGGTGGAACACTGCCTACAGTTATCACATATGTTTCAAGATTTGAGATGGCGGGTTTTGGATTTTATACCTGAACATCCCAGAGGCGGAGATCGTCTTCAAGCACTTCAGAATTCTGAACAAAGATGGATCTTTCGATTAAATTCAGTGCGGCCTCATGGTATGAATATGCAAATTGACTGGCATACAGTTTTCTAATACACTTTTCACCAATGATGGTGCTGGGGGCGGAGCTTGATCTTGTGATCCCTCCCCATGATTACCAGATTGGTGGTTTTCTTCCTCTGACCTCTGATTGGAGTATTCGAAAGCGATCAAGCAAACATTGGCATGGCTGATACTTATAAAGACGCCGATTTTTTCAGAGTTCAAGCGGCATTCGGGCTGGAAGCACACAGAGGATTAGACCTGAAGTAGGGGATTACTGTTAAATACCCCAAAACGTGTCACGTCGTCCCTACGTTATCTGTGGCAATTTTCTACAGCCGTTTTCTACACCTTCAGCTAAGTAACCTACAATAGCTGTTGTCTTTAAAGTGTTAAGACTGTGTTCTTATCTAAAAAAAAATGGATGGGCCACAACGGCATAAGGTTGAATTCCTTTAGCTTGGTTGGCCAATCCGACAAAAAATAATAAGTTACTTTCAGTGGTCTTTTGCACAAACGGGTCTTTTTGATACCAGGATCACTTTTATTATTAGATGTTTTTAACTTGGTAGAGGGTGCACAATTTTTTGGTATGCTCCATATGAGGCCTAGACAATGGTGCCTTCGGACTCAGTGGTCACAGGCCACAGGCAGCCTCAGAGACAGGATAAGGGTGTCCAGACAATTTCTGAACTCCCTCTGCTGGTGGCTACACCCACCCAATCTGCTACAAGGGGTACCTTTTCAGAGTCCTGGGTTCACAGTGGTGTTGGCCACAGATGCCTCCCTGCTAGGCTGGGGGGCTCATTGACTAGGCAAATGCACCCAGGGTCTGTGGTCTCCCTGGGAAGCCGCACAGCAAATCAGTCTCCTGGAACTCAGGGCTATTCGGTTTGCCCTCAAGACTTTTTCTCAAACCCTGGCTCATCAGTCTGTCCTAGTTCAAACAGACAACCAGGTAGCCATGTTTTATGTGAACAAGCAGGGCGGAACTGGGTCCAGGCTCCTTTGTCAGGAGGCGCAGGACCTTTGCTTGTTTGCTCTCAGACACAACATGCTCCTCAAGGTAGTGTATCTACCTGGCCAGGAGAACTACCTGGCGGACAGGTTGAGCAGGATTCTGCAGCCCCACGAGTGGCAGCTCCATCCTTTGGTAGTTCAAAAGATTTTCCTGAAATGGGGACTTCATCCATAGACCTGTTTGCCAGTCCTCTGAACAAACAGCTGCCAAAGTTCTGCTCCAGGCAATCGCATCCTCTGCGGATAGCAGCAGATGCTTTTCTGATTCCCTGGTCTCAGGGCCTCCTGTATGCGTTTCCTCCCACGCCCTTGGTGGCCCGAACTCTGTTCAAGATTCTTCAGGACAAGGCCTCAGTCCTGCTGGTAGCTCCCAGGTGGCCCAGACAGCCTTGGTTTCCACTTCTGCTTCAGTTGGCAGTGGATCCCCCTCTGCCTCTGGGGTTGCAACCCGAACTTCTCTCTCAGGATCAGGGTACCCTTCTGCACCCCAATCTCAAAGCTCTCAATTTGATGGCATGGAGGCTGCAAGGGTAGTTTTGGCTCCCTGGGGCCTACCTCAGGAGGTTGAGGAGGTTGTCCTAGCCTCTAGAAAACAGTCCACTAGGAAAACCTATGCTCTTAAATGGAAAAGGTTTTCTGTGTGGTGTCAGTTACGTACAGAGGATCCTTTCTCCTGTACTGTACCAGTAGTGCTTCAGTACTTACTGCACTTATCCAATCAGGGGCTTAAGTCCAATTCTGTTCGGGTCCACCTCTCAGCTCTAGCAGCTCACCACTCTCTGGTGGAAGGACATTCTTTGTCAGTTCACCCCTTGGTGTCCCGGTTTCTCAGAGGCTTGCTCTTGCTCAAGCCTCCAATCCGTCGTCCTGCCCCTGAGTTGAATGTGGTCTTGCAGCAGCTGACTCGCCCTCCTTTTGAGCCGATGGCTACTTGTCCACTACGCTTCCTGTCCTGGAAGACACTCTTCCTGATAGCCCTTACCTCGGCTAGGCGACTGAGTGAGCTTCAGGCTCTGGTCTGTGAAAGGCCTTACACCAGATTTTATAGGAACAGGGTAGTCCTCGGGACTCATCCAAAGTTCCTCCCCAAGGTTGTCTCCTCTTTCCACCTCAACCAGGAGGTGGTTCTTCCAACATTCTTCCCTAGGCCTCATGCAAGCCAGGCTGAAGCAGTTCTGCATACCCTGGACTGTAGGAGGGCCTTATCTTTCTACCTTGACCGTACGCAGGGACATAGAAGGGCTACTCAGCTCTTCATCTCTTTTGACCCTAAAATTTGGGGTTAGCGGTGTCCAAGCGTACCTTGTCCACCTGGGTGGTTGACTGTATCACCTGGGCTTACAGGGCGGCTGACCTTCCTTTGCAGGGTTGGGTCACGGCCCATCGTGTCAGGGCGATGGCTGCCTCAGTGGCTCATCTCCGCTCTGTACCATTGGTAAACATCTGCAGGGCTGCAACTTGGTCTTCAAGCCAGACTTTTTCGACCTATTGCTGTCTGGAGAGGGAGTCCCGTAGGGACAGTGCTTTTGGCCAGGCAGTACTCCGGAATCTCTTTGAGGTTTAGACAACTCCTGCCCTCTGTTGGGCTACCGGTGGAGGTTCTGTCAGTGAAAAGCCTTTCTTTGATGCTGGGACTAGAGGGAGTTCTCTTGTTCAGCCTGGATTCCTGGTAGCCCAGAGCTAGGGAGTCACCCATATGTGAGGACTGACTTCCTGCTTGGTCCTGGAGAGAGAGTAGTTACTCACCTGTAACAGGTGTTCTCCAGGAGCAGCAGGAATCAGTCCTCACAACCCTCCCTCCTCCCCTTGGAGTTGCAGTTGTACATAGTTTATTTTACATTTTTGTGTGATGTTCTTAGCTATGTCATTTGACTGAAGCAAGATGGCACCTTTAGGCGGGAAGGGAACTGCGCATGCGTGCCTGCATTCCCAAAGGCTTTCATGGAAAGCTGGGGAAATGCTCCGCAAGGGCTCCATCTATGTCGATGTCACCCATATGTGAGGACTGATTCCTGCTGCTCCTGGAGAACACCTGTTACAGGTGAGTAACTACTCTTTCAACAACACCCAAGCTTGATGTAAGTCTAACCTTTGCAACTGCTCCTTTTAGTTTTTTCTTAACTATTTTCCTCATTTTATCAGTCTCTCCCAACACACTTATCTCTTGCACCAAATCTGGTGTTCCACTAGGACTAGGTCCAAAATGACTTCTCCTCTGTTTGGTTCATGAACCAGTTGCTCCAAGAAGCAGTCATTTATTTCTTCTAGAAACTTTATCTCCCCTGCATATCCTTCCGTGACACTGACCCAGTCAATACCGGGGTAATTGAAATCACCCATTATTATTATTGTTCTGTAACTTTTGTTAGCTTCCCTGATTTCTTTGAGCATTTCATCATCCATTTGTTCATTCTGGCCAGGTGGTCACCACCACTGCCATCACCTTCCCCTTTTTACATGGAATTTGAATCCATAGAGATTCTACAGCAAATTTTGTTTCCTTCAAAACTTTAATCCTTTGTGACTCAATGCCCTCTCTAACATAGAGCGCAACCCCTCCACCAATTTGATCAGCTCTATCATTACAATATAGTTTGTACCCAGGTATCACAGTGTCCCACTGGTTGTCCTCCTTCCACCATGTCTCTTGAGATACCAATCATATCTAACTTCTCATTTAGTGCTATATATTCTAACTCTCTCATCTTATATTTTAGACTTCTAGCATTTGCATACAAGCATTTTAGAGACTGTATTTTATTCATATTAATCTGGTTATCTGTAGGCAGGGCTAATTTGGAATTTTAAGCTCTGTCTGCTCTGTACTCAAGGGCATTTGGGCTACCTTTGTCTTTATTGGAACCTCTCTGCTAATGTGTCCTAACTTCATTTTTTTGGTAGTATCCTTCAAGGATACATTGTTCCGAACCATGTGCTCTTGGGCGACTGTCTGCTCTTCCCTATTATCTAGTTTAAAAGCTGATCTGTCAACTTTTTAAAGGGGTTAATGCTACCAGCCTGGTTCCATCCTGGTTAAGGTGAAGCCCATCCCTTCGGAAGAGCCTCTCCTTTCCCCAGAAGGTTCCCCAGTTCCTAACAAATCCAAATCCTTCATCCTTGCACCATCGTCTCATCCACGCATTGAGACTCCTGAGCTCTATCTGTCTTTTGAGTCCTGCGCGTGGGTTCTAGGGTTCTAAATTTAACCAGAAAGCTCTCTGTGTGTTTGTTTTTATTTAAGTATTTATTCAGTTATACAACAAAATACAATTAAACACCATCAGTTTCAAATTATTCCTATCCGTCATAATACAATACAATACACTCATATCCTAACCTCATGAACCCTCACTAAAGAAAGCCCTATCCCCTCTTCTTATCCACTTTTGCCCTCCCTGCCCCCTCCCTTCTCCTCCCCCCACCCCGCTGTAGGACATGCATAACTCTCCCCAATCCACTTCAAACCGATCTACCTTTTGTCGCCTTGCAGCGGTTAAATTCTCCATGAGAACTATATGCCTAAATCTTCCCTCAAATTTCTCAATAGAAGGGGCTTCTTTCTGCTTCCATGCTGCTGCCAGCTCACATCGGGCCATGCTCAAACATGCAATCACCATTCGCCCCCCACCCTGCTGCTGCTCATTACCCCACCAGGAGAGAAGGAATATACCCGGTTTCAATTCCACCTTCAAACCCAAACTCTGCTGCATCCACTTTTGTGTCTTTCCCCAATATTCTTATATCTCCCTACACCCCCCACCATATATGCCAAAATGAGCCAATTTCCCCACACTCTCTCCAGCAGTAGGGCGCTACCTCGGGGTATATCCGATGCAACCTCTCCGGTGTGTAATACCATTGGAACAGGATTTTGTAACAGTTTTCCCTATTGTTACTAGACCAAGGCGCTCTCTTCACCTGATCTCACACCTTTCTCCAATCCTTGATGGGCATTATCTCCCCCTAACTCCACCTCCCATTCTACCATCTATTTGAACTTTTTTCCTTTCCTCTTTCTAACCCCCTTATATAATGACGAGATCAGCCCTTTAGACCCTTTTTCCCATACCATATTGTCTCCAGTGCAGACAATTCACTATCTACTCCATCTTTCCCTAAAGCCCCCCCCACCCCCCAAGGAAGTGACATGCCTGAATATATGCAAATCTATCCTTTTCCTTCAAGGCATAATCCCTCCTTACCTCCTCAAATTCTTGAATCTCTCCCGCGTCCACCATTTGATAAAAACATTCGAGCCCTTTACCCCACCATTCATCAAAGATTCCCCCTTCCCATCCTGGCTTAAAGGCTTTCCACCCTCTCCAAGGTGTCATCCAGGAAAACCAACTACTCCTTCCTTTGACTTCCTGTGCTCTTAGCCCATCCCACACCCCCACTATCTGTCTCATAGCAGGAGAGCCCACCCCCATTTCCTTCCAATCCTTCCGTGGAGCCCATAGTCAAGCCTCCAACCTTCCTCCTTTAACCTGTGTTTTTTCTAGTGCCACATAAGGTTTAACCCACTTACTAATCCTCCAATCCATTACATGCCTTACCTGAGCTGCTCTGTAATAATCCTTAAAGTTGGGAACCCCCAATCCACCCTCTTCTTTTGACGCAAACATAACCTCTCTCGCTATTCTCAGAGATTTCTTTCTCCAAATATATTGGAATACGTTCCTCCTGTAAAGCATGCAACGCTCCATCTGGCACTCCTACCAGTAATGCCTGAAATAAATATATCAATCGGGGCAAAATGTTCATTTTAACCCCTGCTATCCGGCCCAGCCATGACACTTCATACCTCATCCACCCATCTAAGTCCTTATTGATTGCTCCCAGAAGTCTTGGGTAATTATCCTTATATACACTGCCTCATATTTTGCTGGTATCTGGACTCCCAAATAACTCAAAGATTTAGTAACCCACCGCAAAGGATATTCCTTTTTCAAATGTTCCTCCACTTCCTTAGATACCGTGACATTCAGCACTTCCGTCTTACGGAGGTTCATTTTAAACCCTGATACCTCCCCAAATCTAGCTATCTCCCCATCACCTCTGGGAGTGTCAACTGAGGTTTACCCAAGTACATTAATATATCATACGCAAATAATGATATTTTATGACTAACCCCCCCCCCCCCCTTTTTCCAATCCCAAAATCTTATCGTTCGTCCTAATCCTCTGCGCCAGAGCTCAGAGACACCGGAGAGGAACGAAGTACAAGAAAGTCAGGATCAAGTGAAACATTGGTACTGGCTAATACCTTAGCATGTTTGTCCATAGGCCCCACGGAGACCTCGGTTTGCTCCGCTGGCAAGATCTTCTTCTTTCTTTTACCCATCTAAGCACCACCGCGGAAACTCATTGCCTGGTCCTGCTCTCCTGCGGTGCTCCAAGGGGCTCCCAAGGGGCCTAATATGCCCTTGTATCTAGCCCCTTCTATCGCTGCCCCGACTAGCGCCTCCGGCTGCGCCTAACTCACAGAACCTTTAAAGAGGCCCCCGATGACGTCGGGGCCGCCGGAACAGGAGCCTGACACCTCCGGACCACTGCACTGCCTCTGTAGATCTCCCGGGGCTGCTTCCAACCGGTTCCGCTTTTGAAGAGGCCCCCGATGACGTCAGGGCCACCGGAACAGGAGCCTGACACCTCCGGACCACTGCGCTGCCTCTGTAGATCTCCCCTTGTACTATCTTTTTTAATGTTATGCCCTTTTGTTTTTAATCATGTTCCTTATTATATATTTTTTATTATGTTTTTAATGTGTATTTATTTTATCTTTTTGTTATAAGTTATGTAGTCCACTTGAGGAAGGCGTTTGCTGAAACGCGTTGGGGTATTTCAATAAAGCACCTGTGTCTACACTCACTCTTGCTTCCTGTGTATCCTTGATCGACTCTGCAAGAGCGGTTTGCTCTTTTTGTGCCTATCTCTCTACCACCTCCACTGGGAGACTATTCCACAGATCCACCATTCTTTCTGTAAAGAAATATTTCCACATATCACTCCTGAATCTATCCCCTTTCACTCTCATCCCATGTCCCCTTGTAGCAGTACTTGCTTTCAATCGAAAGAGGCTCTCCCCCTGTGCATTTATGCCACGGAGGTATTTAAATGTCTCACTCATATCACCTCTATCCCGCCTTTCCTCTAATGTGTACATATTAAGATCCTTACGTCTGTCCACATATTCTTTATAATGAAGACCACTAACCATTTTAGTAGCTAGATGTACTGACTCCATCATGTTTATATCCTTTTGAAGGTGCGGTCTCCAAAATTGCACACAATACTCCAAATGGGGCCGCACCAAAGACTTATACAGAGGCACTATCACCTCCTTTTTTCTGCTAGCTATTCCTCTCCGTATACACCCAAGCATCCTTCTAGCTTTTGCTGTTGCCTTTTCTACCTGTTTAGCCACTTTAAGATCATCAGACACAACCACACCTAGGTCCCACTTTTCTTTAGTGGACAAAAGTACGTCACCCCCCTATACTGCTGTAGCCCAAATGCATGACCCTGCATTTTTTAACATTAAATCCCAACTGCCAAATTCTAGACCATTCTTCAAGCTTAGCTAGATCCCTCCTCATGTTAATCTACCCCTTCCTGGGTGTCTACTTTATTGCAGATTTTGGTGTCATCCGCAAAGAGGCAAACCTTACCCAACAGCCCTTCCGCTAAATCACTAACAAAGATGTTAAAACAATATATCATTGATGTAAACTTCCTCTGTCTCAGCCTTCTGGCCAACAATCTACTTGACTTATCACCAGATTCGTAGTACACCTGTTTTACCTGTCTCATTTCAAAGGCTACCTGATCCACTTTTAGCTCTTGCAATTCCCCCCGTACCGTCTCCACTTCTTTCCTGTCCCGCTTTGCCCCCATCCTCCGGTACACCAATTCTGCCACTTTAAGTGCTCTACTCAGCTCTACTTCCCTTTGGTATCTAGCTTTTTTTAGTTTCACAGCCCACATAATAAACCTCCCATGTACAAAGGCCTTCAATCCTTCCCACAATGTTACATCTTAGCTCCCCATTGTCATTAAAAGATAGATATTCCCTTATTGCCCCTCCTATATCCGCAGTTACCTCCTTTCTCTTAAGCAGTCTCTCATTTAATCTTCAAAATTTGACTCCCACTTGCCTCTTCCCCTTTATTTTCACTTCCACCGCCCCATGATCTGACCATGTTATCGGTTCTATGCTTCCCTCTTTAACCTCTAACATACATTCCTTATCCACTAATATCCTATCAATCCTGCTCCAACTATTATGTGGTGCAAAGAAAAGCGTATATTCTCCCCTCTTGGGGAATAGTTTCCTCCAAACATCTACCAAATTATACTGACGCATCAGTTGGTTTAACCCTCTCCTATTACTCCCCCCTCCATCCGGCCCAGTTTCATCACTACATTAAAATCCCCCCTCTAAGGAGCTTCCCTTGGGATTCTTCCGCCAACAGCTTTCGCACTCCCCTCCAGAACGGGACCTGATTTCCATTTGGCCCGTATACTGACACAATGGTGATATCCTCATTCCCCAATTTCCCCTTAATACCCACTATTCTTGATCCCTAAAGCTCTCTTTTACTTGAATCCCACTTCCCTCCTTCACCAAAATAGCTACTCCACCCATCCTTGCCCCTTCCTTGTTTATTGAGTAGAATTGGTCCGGAAACCTCCCATTCTTCGTCCTCCCCACATCCCTCTTCCTCAGGTGAGTTTCTTGCAATAACACTATATCCCATTGATTCTTCTGAACATCTCGATATTACTGCCTACGTTTGATAGGTGAATTCAGCCCCTTAACATTTACCAGCCCTATCTGCAACATTTCCCTTTTTTGTCTTCCTCCCCCTCCCTCTCCCTCCCTTGATGTCGCCCCCATCCTACCCTCCTCTCCCCATCCCCTTCTTTCTCACCCACCCACCCTTCCCCCCCCTCCATTGCTTCCCCCTCCCACTTCCATACCTCAAACCCCCTTCTACCTTCCCCTGCCTTCCTTCTGTGTGTGTCATGTCCTAACCCACGACCCTCCCCGTCTGCATACCCTTCAACCATGAAGCCCAGACCCCCACCCCCAATATCCATTTCCCACTCATCCCCTTTCCATATACCACCTCCACCTCAGATTCTATTCACTTAGGGCACCCCCTCCTTCAACCCTCACCATAGCCCTAATTATTCTAATTATCCCTCCCTCCCCACTCCCTCCACTCAACCTCCATTTCTGATCCCTTAATCATCCATATAGTATATATTCCCTATAACTCCCTCCTTATTAATCATTCAAGTACTACCCACAAGGGCCTTACTTAACCCCCTCCAACTCTGCACCCTTTCCTTTAGCCCTTATCCAGCCCTTCCCTTAACATAATTACAAGTTTCATTAAAAAAAAACAAACCTTTCAACCATTAACACCTCACATACATCCCCCTCCCTTTCCCACCAGTACCCTCCCCCCGTTAATGCCCTATAAGTCCAGTTTCCAAGGGACCATACAGCCCCGCTCCTATTGACCACCAGCCATCTCACCACCTCTCAAATCGATTTTCTCAGGTGTCCACTGCTGTCCGCGTTGCCTTCCTTTCTGGGGATAATCTCTTCAATCTCCTCCCCTTCGCTGCCATTGAGACATGGTTTGCACCCTGCCTCTTATGTCCTTACTTTGTTGTAACCGTTCTCCATCCATTGTCTTTAGCAGATTCTCACATCCCAGCTCATGCAACACTGTCCACGCTTTTTCTGCTACCTTTACCTTCCTGGACGCCCCATTCATTGTTAGCAAAAGTCCAAACGGGAACATCCATCTATACCGCAGCCCCTTTTCCCTCAAATACGTTGTCACCTCCTTCATTCCTTTGTGCCGTTCCAAGGTGCCCCTGGAGAGATCATTAAAGATTTCCACCTCACATTTCTCCCATGCAATATGGCCATATTTCCTTGCCACATTCAGTATCTTTTCCTTTATTGGGAAACAGCTCAAGCATACGATCACATCGTGCGCCTGTTTCTCTCTCCTTGCTCCCAAGCTCCGGTGCGCTCTCTCCACCCCCACCGGTTCCACACTTTCTTCTTCATCACCTCCTTCCAATCTCAAGATATGAATAAACAAGCGCTGTACCACTTGCACACAATCTTTGAAATTGTCTGTCTCTTGTATCCCTCTGATTCGAAAATTACTCCGCCATGCTTGATCCTCCAGCTTTTCCAATTTCTCCCGCACTTCCTCCTGCTGGGCCTTGAGCTTGCACTGCTCCGCCGCCATTTCCTACAGCTCCACAGCTTTTTTTCCATGTGCTCCTCTATTTCCTCTACATGCTGCCCCAGATTTCCCAAGTCCTGCTTTCATATCCACCTCTTCTTGCTGTCTCTCTCCCGTTCCCTTTCTGTCCTCCGAGCTCTCCATTTCTCCTGCCTCCTCCGAATTTCCCGAAGTCATTGCTGTTGCTGCTTCTCTTTTTGTGTAAGCTGACTGGAACCCCGCCAACTTCTTTTGGACTGACATGACAAGATCGGTGGTCTGACTCCCATCCACTTTGCAACCCGGGGATCAGCTTATTTTGCTAAATAGTGTGAGATTTGGACAGAGCTCAGCTAGACTACTGCCATTAGCTCTGTGACGTCACCGGAAGTCGCTCTCTCTGTGTTTTAAATATGTTTTAATTTTAAACTGAAAACTGTTTGCTGCTACTAGGCCCTGACTGAGTATTGAATTTTAACTGGAAGCTCTCTGCTGGGTTCTAAATTTAACCAGAAAGCTCTCTTCTGTGTTTTAAATTTAAACTGAAAACTTTGCTGCTATTAGGCCCTGACTGATTTAACAAATACACTGGTTTCACAGATTAATCAGCTTTAATCTAAAGAATTCCTTTTTCCGCAAGATTTAGAAAAATTCCCAGAAGTAAATACTTACAATTGCAGATCTCTCTCCAGAAGTAGCAGTCCCCTTTTGTAGTACTTCAAGGGAGGCGATCATTGTGTGACTGATGATGCAAAAGAGATCATTGGTGCTAGATTGTCTGACTGCAGAGATTCTTGATGCCTGCAATTTCCATGGGGAAGTTGCATATGGATTCTTCCTCCTTTTTTTTTTTTTTTACCACCAGTCTCCTTTAAACAAACACGACTGGGGCCATGCTGCTAGTGCTGCAAAATGACTGGATTTGCTGAATTAAAGTCTTCCTTTTATTCAGGTTGGTCCGTGGGGACTTGTGAAAATAAAGAGTAGCTTAGGCAAAGGAGTCCTGCTGTGGGGCAGAAGAAGTGCAAATGAGCTGAATTGATGGGTGGGCCTGATGGAGGAGGGGAGAGCTGTTGCAAATTAAACTGCGGTCAAAGAGAAACAGAGTAAGAGTGGGACCACTGTGTGGGAAGGCATACACATGCTCAGAGAAGTCCAAAAGAATTTTTCTGAGCTAGGGGACGACACCTATAGAGTGTGCCTGCATCCCCCTGTTTGTCTGCAGAGAAACATTATTATTACTCAATTATTTTTCTCTGTCTCAGTTTACCCAAGTTTAACTTAACAGAAGTCGTGCAACCTTTGGCATAGCGAGGCTTTGTTTTTGAATTACAGGAAATGATGTATCAAGTATTTACTTTTATATCGCACCTTAATAAATCTGCCTCACAGCTTATCTCCAGGAACAAGCAGGTATGAGTCTTCACATATGGGTATCGTCGGTACCGACGGAGCCTGCGTGGGAACGCTCCCCAGCATCCAGTAAGAAAGCTTTTGGGAGCATCCCACAGCGCCTGCGCGCTGCCTTCCCGCCTTTCCCAACCGCCTCTGCGCTGCCTTCCCACCTTTCCCAACCGCCTCTCTCCAGTTCTTCTTTTCTGCGGAGGCAGCAGGTCATGTTCCTGTCACCGCAGAAGAATTCTTTATTTTTTTCTTTATTTTTCTGTGTTGCGTCTGCCTTCTTTGACGTCAGACCGTTACCGCCGGTCTTTTCTTTTCTTTCTTACAAAAAAAACCCCAAAACCTTTCTTTCTTCAACTGTGCATTTTCGGTTTGGGCCTTAGGCCTGAACATATTTTCTCCTCATGGAGAAGCCCGCTTCCGGGTTCAAAAAGTGCACGAAGTGTGGTGGTACTATTTCTGTCACCGACACCCATGACTGGTGTCTAAAATGTTTGGGTCCTGACCATTCCATCACGGATTGTGTGTCCTGTACCATGATGTCTAAAAGAGGTTGGCAGAACCGAGCAGCCAAGCTCAGTACCCTGTTTCCCTCTGATGCAGCCTCGGTGGCATCGACGTCTTATTTTATTTATTTATTTTATTTTATTTATTTAACTATTTCTTTTATACCGCCCCTTCCAGAGATCAAGGGCGGTTTACATATAACAAGTTAACAGTCCTTCCAGGGCTGCTTCTTTCTCCCATGGATCTCAGGTAACCAAACATAAATCTAGCCGGTCCTCGAAGGGCAAATCTCCCTCTAAGCATCGAGATGCCTCCGGGCTTGTCCTCGAGGATTCCGCACGGGCATAATTACCCTGGCGGGAAGTTCCGGCTTCCAAAGCATTGTCTATGGGGTCACAGGTTGACATCGAAGGCTCGGCCTCGATCGATCACCTGTTGCCATGTTCTGTGGTACCGGTGGCCTCCACTGGTACCGACATCCAGATTCTGGTGGCGTTGATGGATCAGAAGATTCTGTCCATGCAGCGCACCCTAACGGCGTTTATGCAGGCTTCGACGCCTCCGGTACCGCAACAGTCTCCGTTGCCGGTACCGGTGCCGGTACCAATTGCATCGACATCGGCTTCGGTGTCGACTACAACGGTACCCTGTCCTATGATGCCCATCGGTACTGAACCGGTACCGCATACTCCTGATGTCGATCCCACTCGGTACGCATATCGGGCTTTACAGGAGCATCCAGACAGGCGATACTTCGATTCTTCCGAAGACTCTGAGTTGGAGGTTTCTGTCGATGCACCGGTACTTCTTCCTCAGGAGTCTGATTCTCCAAAACGAAGAATGTCTCCTCCAGAAGACTTGTCTTTTCAGAACTTCATTAGGGAAGTGGCTAGGGGCCTCTCCATTACAGTGGCCCCTGAGTCAGAGCCTAGAGCCAAGCAACTAGATATTTTGCAATATCCTAAGGCTGCTAAAGAAGCAGCTACTTTACCTATTCATGAGATTCTCTATGATCTCATGTTGAGCATGTGGGAGACTCCTCTTACCACCTCTCCTCATTCTCGTAGATTAGACACCATGTACCGTGTCCCTCCTTATCGTGGCTTTCATAAGTCTCAGCTTCCTCACCACTCTATTGTGGTAGAGTCTGCCATGAGGAAAATAAAGAGTGCAAAAAGACACTCATCTAATCCTCCAGGATGTGAATGCAGGACCCTTGATGCTTTTGGCCGAAGGGTTTTCCAAGCTAATATGCTTGCTGCCAGAATCAACTTCTATAGTCTCTATATGGGGATGTTTCTAAAAGAAGTCACAGATCATCTGCAGACTTTAGCCCCTTTTATTTCAGAAGATAAAAGGCAGGAATTTCTCACTTGGCTTAAACATGCCCAAGATGTTTCCAAATTTTCCAACCATGCAGCCTTTGACTCTTTTGAGTGTGTAAGCAGAGCCTCGGCTATTGCCATAGGTGCACGCAGAATTGCTTGGTTACAAGCCTCTGATTTGGAACTTTGGGTCCAAAATGAACTGGGAAATCTTCCTTGTACAGGTGAAAACCTTTTTGGCAGGGATTGGAAAGCAAAGGCCACTCAGATGGATGCTGAGAACTCTGCTTTGGATCGACTTTCAAAGTCTACCTCTGCTCCTGCTAAGAAAAGATTGTTCAAAAAGACAACCTTTTCTAAAAAGGGAAGATACTGTCCTGCTTATGGTCAGCAGGCATCTTCTGCAGGTCGTTTTGCTGCAAAGCGTCAGCAACCACCTAAACAGACCAAGTCAAAGGCTGCCAGGCCTCCCACGGCTCAGCAGCCTCAGCCTCCTCAGGGCCTTTGACTTGCAACTAGAGAACTTAGCCTTTCTGGCTCTGGAAGAACCAGAGCCCCTCACCATTCCAGGAAGGTTGGCTTACTTTGCTCCCAGATGGGAGCAAATCACAGCAGAGCAATGGACCCTCTCCATTATAAGGGAAGGGTACAAGCTTCATTTCTTAAACCTTCCTCCCCACACCATGGTGAGACAGTTCAATTCTCCAACATCTCTCCTCAACCTTCCGGGTCAGGAGATTGCTACCCTTCTTGCCCAAGGGGCAATAGAAGAAGTACCTCTTCTTCAACAGGACTCAGGGTTCTACTCCCCTTATTTTCTTATTCCAAAGAAAACAGGGGGCTACAGACCCATATTAGATCTCAGAGAATTGAACAAGTTTCTATTCAAAGAGAAATTCAAGATGATTTCTCTCGGTACTCTGCTGCCATACCTTCAGAGTCAGGACTGGCTTTGTTCTCTAGATCTCAAGGATGTGTACAACCCCCATGTCCTCATCCATCCAACACACAGAAGGTTCCTTCGGTTCCTTTTTCAAGGAAAGCACTACCAATACAGGGTGCTTCCTTTCGGTCTGGCCTCTGCACCAAGGGTGTTCACGAAATGCATGGCAGTAGTAGCTGCATTTCTACGCACTCTAGGAATATTAGTTTTCCCATATCTGGACGACTGGCTCATTCGAGCTCCATCCCAGTCAGAGGCCCAGATTTCTCTAACCTGCACAATGCGCGTCCTTCAGTATTTGGGACTGGCAATAAACATCCCAAAATCCCATCTCACCGCTACTCAGTCTCTGGAGTTTATAGGGGCCTTGCTGGATACCACAACTGCAAGGGCCTATCTTCCTCAGGCCCGTTGCCTACGCTTGGTGCAGTTAGCCTCCCAGATACAGTTAAAGTCCCATTTAACTGCTCGAGAGATGTTACAACTATTAGGCCACATGGCATCCACCGTGCATGTGGTTCCATATGCTCGCCTTCACATGAGGGCAGCTCAATGGACTTTGTCCACCCAATGGACTCAGGCATCAAGTTGCCTGTCAGACAAAATAGCAAACGCCAGTCGCCTATTTTGGTCTCTCCAATGGTGGAAGTCCCCTCCAAATCTTTTCAGCAGTCGCTACCCCAAGCAACTCTGACAACAGATGCTTCTCCAATGGGTTGGGGAGCTCATCTGCAGGATCTCTCCACCCAGGGCATCTGGTCTCCACAGGAGACTTCTCTGTATATCAATCTCTTGTAACTCAGAGCAATATTCTTAGCTCTCAGAGTGTTCCATTCCTTGCTCATCCACAGGACAGTCCTCATCCATACGGACAACCAAGTAGCCATGTTCTATGTAAACAAGCAGGGCGGGACTGGCTCTCTGTCGCTTTGCAACGAAGCTTTGCGACTGTGGGCCTTCGCCAGAGAGCATCACATCCATCTTCTGGCAGTATATCTTCCAGGCGTTCAAAACTCTTGGGCGGACAGACTCAGTCGAGTTCTGCTTCCACACGAGTGGTCCCTCCACATGGACCAGGTAGCCAGGATTTTTCGAATTTGGGGAACCCCGGACATAGACCTCTTTGCAAGTCCGTGGAATGCCAAACTTCCCCGGTTCTGTTCCAGAATTCCGTGTCAGGGAGTTCAGGCCAAGGATGCCTTCCTCCTTCACTGGGGTCAAGACTTCCTTTATGCCTTTCCACCAATTCCCCTAATTCCCAAGACACTATTCAAGCTTCAGAGAGATCAAGGGACCATGATCCTCATAGCACCACATTGGCCACGCCAAGTGTGGTACCCTCTACTTCTGCATCTCTCTCAAGCTCCTTCCCTGGACTTGGGCTCTGCACCAGACCTTCTGTCCTAGGAAGAGGGAACTTTGTGGCACCCAAACTCCCAGTCTCTCCATTTCAGGGCTTGATTGCTGAGGGCCTAGACCTTCAAGATTTTCATCTCTCTCAGCAGGTCAGAGAATGTTATTCATGCCTCTAGAAAGCCTTCTACTAGACGTTCCTATGCTTTCAAATGGAAATATTTACCATTTGGTGTTCAGGGAAAGGTCTAAACCCTCTTGCAATACCTCTGAATTCTCTACTAGAGTATCTCCTGCATCTATCCCATGCAGGTCTGAAAACGAATTCAGTAAGAGTCCATTTGAGTGCTATTGCAGCGTTCCTCAAGCCTCTCAATGGACAACCTATTTCCTCTCATCCTCTTATAGCAAGATTCATGAGAGGCCTTCTTTTAACTAAACCTCCCATTAGACCACCTCCAGTGGCTTGGGACTTAAACCTGGATCTTGGCCAGCTTATGAAGCCACCCTTTGAACCTTTAGCCACCACCTCCTTGAAATTCCTTTCTTGGAAAGTTATTTTTCTCATTGCAGTCACCTCAGCACGCCGCATCAGTGAGTTGCAAGCTTTGGTGGCTAATCCTCCTTATACAAGGTTCCATCATGATAAGGTAGTCCTCAAGACCAATCCACACTTTATGCCTAAAGTGGTCTCACCTTTTCATCTGAACCTTTTTTCCAGGACCTCATGCATCAAATGCAGAGAGGAATCTTCATACCTTGGATTGTAAGAGAGCTCTCGCTTTTTACTTACAAAGAACACAGCAACATAGAAAGTCTTCTCAACTCTTTGTTGCTTTTGATCCTTCTCATTTAGGACTTCCAGTCTCTAAGAGAACACTGTCCAACTGGATTGCTCAGTGTATTTCTTTCGCCTACCAGAGTAGGAACATTTCTCTGGAGGGCCATCTCACAGCTCACACTGTGAGAGCCATGGCAGCCTCAATGGCTCATCTAAACTCTGTGTCCATCGACCAAATCTGTCGAGCGGCCACCTGGGCCTCGGTTCATACCTTCATAGCCCATTACTGTTTGGACAAGGACTCCCGCCGGGATGCCTCGTTTGGTCAGGCTGTTCTCAAACACCTGTTCCATTCCTAATCAACTCCTACCCACCTCACCTGGTCGGATGCCAGAGATCCATGGGGGGAGGTAGAGTCCTTTTCAAGGACACACAACCTGGGGTTTCTCCCTGGCATCTGCAGCTAGGGAGTCCCCATATGTGAAGACTCATTCCTGCTTGTTCCTGGAGATAGCACAGTTACTTACCTGTAACAGGTGATCTCTGGGAACAGCAGGAATAAGTCTTCACAACCCACCCACCTCCCCTAGGAGTTGTATCTCTCTATCTATCTTTCCTTTCCTCTCTCTCTCTCTCTTTGTCTCAGCTTTAAAACTCGAACTGGAGAGAGGCGGTTGGGAAAGGCGGGAAGGCAGCACGCAGGCGCTGTGGGATGCTCCCAAAAGCTTTCTTACTGGACGCTGGGGAGCGTTCCCGCGCAGGCTCCGTCGGTACCGACGATACCCATATGTGAAGACTTATTCCTGCTGTTCCCAGAGTTCACCTGTTACAGGTAAGTAACTGTGCTTTATTGTCAAACCACAAAAAGACACACACTTCCCCTAAGAAATGGAGAAAATTGTAGCTTAGCTCCTTTCATTTTGTTATTCCTCATTGCTGTTCTTGTGAATATATTCATAATATATCAATGTGCATCACTGTGTATTTTGCTTTATAGGAATGCAAGCGGCGAATGAATTATCTTTTAGATGTTTATGCATTTTCAACTGAAGATTTGTTACTGAACTCTACTGTGCTCCTGTGGCCTAAAAGGATCAGCCCTGTATTTGATGAAAACGATGAGGTAATATTTTAAATGTAAATCAACAGTACTGGACTCTTTCATTCGACTGATTAATTAATTATGAATACCTGACTGTGAAGTAAAGAGCCAGTAACATAACATAGTATATGATGATAAATACAGACCAGTATGGTCCATCTAGCCTGCGGTTAAGGTGGTCTGCTGCTCCGTATAGGTCACCTCTCCTCTATGCTTTTGTTTAGGGTTGTATCTGCCATTCCTTGCAGGTTACCCCATTGTATGCCTTTGTTTAGGGTTATACCTGCCAGTCCATGTAGGTCACCCCCCTCTATTTTTTTGAAGCATAAAAGATAGTTACATTTATTTTTATCTTTATCTTTATTCAAAAACTCAATATACCGCTCAAACCAGGGGTATAGAGTGGTTTACAAAACTTGCAATAACAGGGAGATACTGCTAAGGAGAGGAAAATAGAACACCAATAATTTGGATAGGAAAGAGAGAGCAAGTTAAAGGGGGGACATCCATGAGGGAGGGAGGACGAGGACTGGACATCAGTACAGGGCAGGAGAACGGAGGGGAGGGTGAAGGGGGGGAGGTCAAAGGCTGAGCAGAAGAGATGGGTTTTTAGTCTGGCTTTGAAGGTAGTGAAGGAGGATTCCTGGCGGAGGGCTGACGGGAACGAATCCCAGAGATGGGGACCAAGAAAAAAGAAAGCGGAGGAGCAAGTAGATTCCAGGTGGGCTTGGGATGGGGATGGAAGAAATAGACGATTAGAGTGGACAGACCTGAGGAGTTGGTGTGGAAAATGAAGATAGACCAAATCAGAGAGGTAGAGCAGAGTGTCGGTGTGAATTGATCTGTGAATGAAGATAATGATTTTATACTGAATTCTGAATGAGATTGGGAGCTAGTGTAAGGAAATGATAAGGGGTGTGATGTAGTCTGACCGGGAGGCAAGGGTCAAGATGTGTGCTGCTGTGTTTTGGACTAGCTGGAGTCTACGCAGTTAAGTTTGTGGGAGGCTGGCCACGGAAGTGTTACAGTAGTCCAGATGTGACATGACGAGGGACAGGAGTAACGTGGTCAGAGAGGAGAAAGAAAGGAAAGGGCGGACCGCACAGAGTTGCCTCAAGATATAGAAGGAGCACTGGATTACAGATGAGATGTGGTCTTTGAAAGAAAGGGATGAGTTGAGGGTAACACTGAGATGACAGAAGGACGTGACAATAGGAATGGGGAAGGAGGACAGAAGAGGGACGAGAGGGGGGACAGGGTTGCCGGCGTAAAACCAGATGGCCAGAATTTTAGAGAGATTAATGTGCAAGAAATTTGTGGACAACCAGCAGGAGGCTACGCAGGACAGGCAAGCATTGAGGGGTCAATATCTGGAGCTGTGGAATCTGTGTGGTGAAGAAGGATGATGTCGTCTGCGTAATAGTATGCGGAAATACCGTGTTGAACTAGGAGAGGACGGGGGGGCCAGGAAGATATTGAACAGGAGTGGGACCAGAACTGAACCCTGAGGGGCACCACACTGGAGGGGGGTTGGAAGGGAGGAAGTGGACCTAGAGAGAACTGAGAAAGACCTGTTGGAAAGAAAACAACGAAACCAGAGAAGAACCGTGCCAGAGAACCCGAAGCTATGGAGACGTGTGAGAAGGGTACGGTGGTTGACTAAGTCGAAGGCGGCTGACAGATTAAGTGAGACAGTGATAGAAACAGATCCTCGGTCGTAGGCAGCATGCAACTGGTTGAGGAAAGAAATGAGGATGGATTCGGTACTGTGGCTGGGACAGAAGCCGGATTGACAGAGGTGGAGGGCTAAGGAAGCTTCAAGATGAGAAGAGAAGAGAGTTGAGCAGAAACCAGTCTTTCAAGGAGTTTTGAGAGAAACGGGAGATGGGACGCCAATTTGCAGGTATGGAGGGGTCCAGGGAGTCTTTCTTTAGAATGGGACGGATCAAAGCGTGTTTCCAAAGTTTGGGAAAAGTACCAGATAGAATGCTTGAGTTGAAGACGGAGAGGTGGAGAGGATCTGAGGGGAAAGGGCTAGAAAAGAAGGTTCTGGGAGCCAACGAGAAGGAATAGGATCAGTGGATCCTCTTGCTGTAAAGGGATCCACTATATCTATCTCAGAGGCCAATGTTCAGTATGCTGCTTAGTGGAAATATAGGGGGCCTATTTAGTAAAGCACGGTACGGTTTAGTATTAACTGCATCTCACCAGCAAAAATTAAGGTGAGGTAAGTTCAAAGCCTGTGCGGTAAATGCAGGAAGTGTGCCCTGCATTTAGTGCACAGAGAAGACATTTATCACATGGGTCTTGAATTACATGCATTGACAGATAGTACAAGAGCACCTGCACTATCCGCTGATACATGTAAGGGGGATCCTGAAGCTTTGCCAACCCAAAAAATATTCTATTGTGGCTAGTGATGATGACATCCCTATATCCTCCTGATGACTTCTTCATCCCGCAACCCTCGCCACCCGATCACACGCTCAATGACAGTTCCTTGCCTCCCCCAGATCTGATTGGCTCTACACATTTCTTTTTCGTTTCTTTTCTTTGGGTTTATTGTAAACCACTTTGATTCACGAAAGGTGGTAAATAAGCACAAATAAACAAATAAAATAAATAAATTTCTTAACCTCTTCCCTTCACCCCCGACTCCCCTCAACACTTACCCAAAATTCTCCCTGTTATCTAGTGGATGTTGCAGGAGCTTCTCTCCAATTGCCATCTGGGTTCAAAATGATGGATCTGATCCCAGTGGTAATCTCATAGTACTACCACTACAGGTCAGTCTTCCATAGAAGAAGCGATTGTCCTCATATTGAGTGACCCCCAAGTGGTAGAACTGCAAGATTACTGCTAAGAGTTAGATCTGACATTTTGAACCTGGGCAACAATGGTGCAGGAGCAAAGTGGAATTTCTCCTGCCCATTCTTTAGACACCAAGCAGTACTTCAGGTAAGTATTTTGGGGAGTTGTGGGACTTGCACTGAGGAGAGGGCATTGTGATCGAGGAAGACGTTGTGACCAGAAGAGGTGAAGAAATGTATTGGGACTAGTTGTATCTGGGGGAGGGGGGGTGGTGTCATCTGGTGGGGAATCAGATGGGAGTAGGTATGGATCTGTCATCAAGAGTATGATCTGGGAGAGTTCCGGTGACGTCAGTGCCGAGATGGCTGCCTAAATGTTAAGCTCCGACGAGGATGGCAAGCGAATAACCCCAAATAGCAAAGAAACGCAATAAAAAAAACAACCCGACCTGAACCGGAGCAAAGGGGAGTGTGGCGGTGAACCCCCTTCAAACTTCGATGGCAGGGAAGAAATTGGGAGTGGATTTGAAATCCTTCTCCTTCAAGGGGCCGGCAGGCTCAAAGTCCCATGTGGGCAAAACGGCGGCGAGCAGTGGTGATTCCGGAGGAGCGGGAGACGGGGGAGCCGCGAAAGAAAACGCCAGCGAGATACAAAGTCTTCGAGAGGATTTACAAAATTGGTTTGGGTCAATGAAGCAGGAGTTAGGTATCTTTAAAACTGAGGTGCAGGGGGAGGAAGTGATGTCATCAGCCAACATGGCAGCATAAGTGGAGAGCTCCGGAGGGCAGCTCAAGTTTTTGTCGATATTCCCCCTCGTTGTGCTTCGATTTTTGGAGGACACAGGTTGCGGGTGAGCGAAGGCATCCCGAGGACTTGTATGGCGACAAGAAAAAAGGCAGCGGACCTAAAAGAGTTCGCGTACGGAGGCGCGAAGTCCCTGACCGGAGAGAAGAAAATGGCGGGACAAAGCGCGGGAACCGGAGAGACCCCCTCTGGTAAGGGGCGGCGGATGATGAGGCACCAGCGTTGGCCGACATGCTTGTGCAAAATGTGACACGGGAAGAATTGTGTGGTTGGTTTGGGGACCTAAAAAATGAAATGCAAGCGGTTAAAACGGAGGTGGCGGTCATGTGCAGCGCGGTGAGGGAGGAGATGGGGGAGCTCAGCCACAAAGTGGAAGAGCATGAGCAGCAATTGGGGAGGCTTGATGCTCGGCAAAATGCGCTGGCCCACTCCTTCTCAGAGATGGAAGCATGGAAAGACTCACAGCTCTTAAAAATGGAGGACTTAGAGAACCGGTCTCGGAGAGAAACAACTTGCGCATCCGAGGGGTGCCGGAGGAGAAGGAGTTTGCGGACAGCGAAAAGGTGGCTATTGCTGTGCTGGGGACTATTCTGCGTGATTTGGGCAAAGAGACTGAGAGCGTGGACGTGAAGCTTGTTAGAGCCCATCGTGCCCTCGGCCCCAGCAGGCCTAACCGACCGCGAGACTTGGTCCTTTGCTTGGAGGATTATAAATTGAAGGAACGGATCCTACAATTGATGCGTACCCGCAAGGATTTTCTCTGGCAAGGGTATGAAGTACAGCTATACCCGGACTTAGCTGCAGGGACTCTGCAGCGGAGGCGGGATATGCAACCTGTCACAGCCATCTTGCGGAGGGAGAATGTCCGTTATAAGTGGTTGTTCCCGTTTGGCCTCCTTTTCACAGTGGGGCTTAAGAATTGGAAAGTCCACTCGGTATCAGACGCTATGACCGCTATGGCCAAGGCGGGCTTAGAGAGTGGAGTACCCTTGGGCCTGCAGGAGCGGCGGCCTGCGGCAGTTGAGCAGGAGCGACAGAGGACTGGTGATAAACGACAACGGAGTCCGGAGGTGGAGCATGCCAGATCGGAAAGAGAGGAGGACACTTGAAATGCTGGGGACTCCTTGTGTTAGGGTCTGTTTTTTATGCTGTGCATTGTTTTGGAATGCTGAGTTAGCTTTGTGTTGTTTGTGGTGCTGCATGAGTTCTGTGGAGGATTCATTGTTCTGGGCGGTGGAGGGGGGAGGGTAAATGGAAGGGGTTGGGGGACGGGAGAAGGTGGGTGTGTGGGGAAGGGGGAGAGGGGGGTGTGGGAGGTGAAGTGTGGGGATGTTTTAGGGAATGTTTTAGGGAATGTGGCGGAGGTGAGTCGGGGGCGGAACAAGGGGATTAGATAAGAGAGGGGGGAGGGAAGGGGGGACGTGTGTAGGGGCGGGGAGGGGGGACAGGGGGTAGCTGCCTCTGGCTGATGGACACTACTCCGATGGTGGCCTCCGGTGGAAGGAGGGGGGATCAGCGGGGGGAAGGGGGGGAGGGGGGGAGCAGGGGTTGGGGGGTAACGTTAGGGGAGGGGGGCATGGGCGCCAGGGGAGGGGGGGAGGGGAGGGGGGGGGGTGGGGGGGGAAAAAGGTGGGCCAACAGCAGCTGGTCGTGGCTACACTAAATGTGAGGGGGTTGGGAACTTGGAGGAAACGCAGATTGTTGGAGAGGGAAGGTGGTAGGTTGCGTGCAGACTTTTTATGTCTCCAGGAAACCCATTTGAAGGTGGGCCAGGAGCGTCTGCTACAGTCCAAGCGCTACCCACGGGTGCTATTAGCTGGGCAGAGGGCTGAGGCCCGGAGGGGGGGGGGGGGGTTTTCGGGGGGGGGGGCAATGGGGTGGATCAGGGGGGGGGGCAATATCGCGATAAGCAGGGTAGAGCGGTGGGGCTTAAAGTGCAGGTGGGGAGGGAGCAAGTTTGGATACTGTGTCTGTACGGCCCCAATGAAAAACAGGGGGAATTTTTTGATAGGTTGCAATCTGAACTGGGGGGCCTGAGTGGGGCCCCTATTATTCTGGGGGGGGATTTTAATTTAACGGTCAACCCACGATTAGACAATGGGGGGGGGTAGTGGTTGGGTAAGAGAGTGGGACAGGGTCAAGTTGCGGCGCATGAAAGAGGGTTTGGGGCTGGAAGATGTGTGGAGGAGTCAGCACCCGGGATGTAAGCAGTACACTTTTTATTCTGCTCCCCATGGTACGTATAGTCGGATAGATATGTTATGGGCAGGGGGAGGGTGGTTGAACAGGGTGCTTGAAGCGGATCAGGGCTCGATTACGTGGACAGACCATGCGCCTGTATGGGTGAAATTTAATTTGGGATATGAGGATGAAGGCGTTAGGTTCTGGAGATTGAATGAGGCCCTGCTGGATGAACCAGCTGTGATAGAGCGGTTAGGGAAGGTGGTACGGGAATATCAAGCTTTTAATTTAAATGGGGAAGTTGAGTTAGGGGTGGTGTGGGATGGGCTTAAGGCAGTTGTGAGGGGGCATTTGGTGCAAGAGGCGGCCAGGAGGCGTAGGCAACGTGGGGAGAGGGAACGGGGGTTGTTAGATGAGATTGGTCGGTTGGAACGGATGGGTGTTGGGAAGCGTGGAGGGGAGGTGATGGAGAAACTGAAAGCGCTAAGGGGGGAGTTAGGGCAGTTGCGTGCGAGCGACATAGCCTTTGAGTTGCGGGTGTTAAAGCAGGGTTGGTTTGAGGGAGGAAATAGGGTGGGGCGGCGTTTGGCGCAAAGGCTACGGCGTAGAACCCACCAGCATACTATTGGAGGTATTCGAGGAGTGGGGGGGAGGATGGAACACGGGAATAATGAAATTAGGGAGGTGTTCGTGGACTATTATACCAAACTATATACAAGTGAAGTGCAAGGTGGGAAGGCTCAATGTGAGGAATACTTACGAGATTGTGACATGCCTACCCTGTCTAGCGGAGAGTCAGAATGGTTAGATCGGCCCATAACGGAGGGAGAGGTGACAGCTGCAATTGGCACTTTGAAACGTGGTAAGGCTCCTGGGCTGGATGGGCTGTCAGGGCGGTTTTATCAAGTGTTCCGGGCCAGCTTGGGGCCTTTGATGGTTGAGGTGTTTAACGGGGTGTTGATAGGGGGCGAAGCCCCCGTTCCATGAGGGAAGCTGGTATAACCCTTATTCCTAAACCGGGCAAGGATCTAATGGTGTGTGGGTCGTACCGGCCTATTTCTTTATTAAATGTAGACGCTAAGTTGTTGGCTAAGGTGTTGGCTACTAGACTGGCTGCGGTGATGCCTGCCCTGATACACCCCGATCAAACAGGGTTTATAGGGGGGAGGCAAGGGGGGGATAATATTCGTAAGATTTGTAATCTCACGTGGGAGGTGCAGCGGACAGGGCAGGAGGCCGTTTTTCTTTCGGTGGATGCTGAAAAAGCGTTTGATCGGGTAGAGTGGCCTTTTATGTTGGGGGTGTTGGAGAAAGTTGGGCTGGGTGTTCATTTCCTTCAGTGGGTACAAGCGCTGTATGCGGGGCCGCAGGCGAGAGTGCGGGTGAATGGCGGTTATTCGGGGCCGTTCGGTCCTCGGTAGAGGTACTAGACAGGGCTGTCCCCTGTCCCCTCTGCTCTTTGCCTTGGTCATAGAGCCGTTGGCGGCAAGGGTCAGGAGGTCAATAGATGTAAAAGGGGTTTTAATGAACTCCAGGAAGTTAAAATCACTCTCTTTGCGGATGATGTGATTTTTACGCTTCGAGAACCTTTGATGTCATTACCGAACTTAATGAGGGAGATTGAGGAGTACAGTAAAGTGGCGGGGTATAAGATTAATGATAGTAAATCAGAGATTTTGGGGTTTAATTTACGTGGGGGGATAGAGGTTGGCCTGAAAGGGGCGTTTGCGTTTTCGCTGGGTGGGGACGCAGTATCGGTACCTGGGTATCCAGATGGGTAAGCATGTCGAGGGGTTAGGGAGAGTTAATTATGGTAGACTATTGCAGGAGGTGCGGAGTGATCTTCAGAAGTGGAAGGGGTTATACTTAACATGGCTCGGTAGGATTGCCGTGCTAAAGATGAATGTTTTACCTCGTTTTTTGTTTTTATTCAGTTCCCTACCGTGCAAGGTGCCTCGGAGTTATTTAAAGCAGGTGCAGCAACTCTTGATGGCTTTTGTGTGGGGGGGGAAACACCGAGGGTAGCGCGGCTTACTATGTATAGACCCAGTAAGGAGGGGGGATGGGTGGCCCCTGGCTGGAACAATATTACTTGGCCTCGCAGTTACGGGCCTTGCAGAGTTGGCACGGGGGGGAGGAGGTTCCGCGGTGGGTGTACCTGGAGGGGGATTCGGAAAGGGGTGAGTTTTGGCGAAGTGGATTTGGGATCCCGGGGCAGTGGCCGAGGGAAGGGGGTTGGGTAACCCCTTTCGAACTTTGACGATAGAGCTTTGGGTGCGGTTGAAACGTCCCTTGCTAGGGGGGAAGCGCTATACTAGGAGTATGTATTACAGGGGTTCGGGAGTTTAGCCGGGGAGAGAAGGAGGAGTGTTTTTTGAATGGGCAAGGAAGGGGTTGAGGGCTATGGGTCAACTACTTACGGAGGGGGGGAGATGAAGAGGTGGGGGGAGTTGGTGACGGAGTTTGGGTTGGAGAGTAAGGGTTTTTTTGCATATTTACAGGTGGCGTCTTTCGTGGGCAGGCGGGAAGTTAAGGAGGACCTGGGTAAAGCAGCTACGAAGGTAGAGACTCTATTGGAAAGTGGGGAGCGCAAGGGGGCTATTACCCACTTGTATGCGGCGTTGCTTGACCTGCGGGGGGTGGGGGGGAGCATTAGAGGGGAAGAGATATGGGAAAAGGTCCTGGGGGGGGAGTGGTCCCGGGAACGCTGGCAGGGCATTTACGGGTGGTCAAAAAAATTGGCACCGGGGACGGTTTATTTGGAGGGGAGTTTGAAGATTAGATATCACACCTATTGGACCCCATGGAAGTTGCGGGTCCTGGGGACGGGGAATTTGGGAGAGTGTTGGAGGGGCTGCACGGGGAAGGGTGATTTATATCATCTGTTGTGGGATTGTCCATTGGTACGGGGTATGTGGGGAGATTGGGAACTTGTTATTCGGGAGGTGACGGGGCTCCCCATTGTATTAACTCTAGCCATGGTATTGTTAAATGAGTTGGGGGATGAAGGGGAGCGGGAGCAGCTTCAGCTGATTGGCTACTGTATTATATCGGCGAGGGGGGAGCTCCTGGTGCGATGGAAAAGTCGGGCTGTTCCCACTCGGGGAGATATAGTGGGGCGGTTATGTGAACTGAAAGGTATGTGTGAGATCGCAGCGTACGGTAAGCATCGGCTGCAGACCTTCAGACTGATGTGGCAAAGATTTGATGTATGGCTCTTGAAATGGAGAGGGGGGGTGTAGCGGGTGTCAGGATTGGAACTCTGGGCCTGTAGCACGGGCCCCTAGGGGAGGGGGGTTGGGGCGGGGGGCTGGGATGGTGTGGGGGGGGGGGGGTTCTGCTGGGAGGGGGGGGGAGGGGCTGGGTGGGGTTCTTAGGGGTTTTTGTGGGGGTACTGGAAAGGGTTCCCTGGGACTTTGGTTTAATTGTCAGAGGTAGCAATGTATCATATGGGTGGGGGGAGGGGGGAGGGGGGGGGTAATATTGAAACTGTTAGTCACCACTGTTTTAATCGGTTACCTCTGTGGTGGGGTTAAGTGTTTGCCCCACCCAGAGATTTTGTTGTAATGTGATTCTATTTGTGACTTGGTGGAACTAAATAAATAAAGTTTAAAAAAAAAAAAAAACTGAGGTGCAGAGCTGTTTTCGGGACTTAAAGAATGACATGGTTTCGCTTGGTGCACGGCTGGAATTGCTGGAGAACCGGATGGATGAGCATAAGGTGCAGCATAGTAATTGTGAGCAGAGAGTGATCTCATTGGATGAAGCACAAGGGGAATTGTGGCAGAACCTAGAAGATTTGGAGACTAGATCCCGCCGCTCCAGTATCAGAATACGTGGTCTCCCAGAGGGGGAAGGGACAGTAAATTATCTCACCATGGCAGAGGAATTCTGTGGCGCAGTTCTTAAGGCAGCTGATATGGAGCTGGAGGGGGTTTGCCTCACTGTTGATAGTGCGCACAGATCACTTGGCCCTCAGAGGGAAAACAGGGTAAGAGATATAATATGCTGCCTGTACGAGTATAGAACTAAAGATTTAGTAACCAAGGCGGCTAGGAAACTGGGAAAAATACAATGGAATGGAGCCGAAGTAGAAGTGTTTGTGGACATTTCGAATATTACTATGAAAAAGCGTAAAGAATATCAGATGGTGATGCGAAGGCTCAGAGAGGAGAATGTTAGATACAGATGGTTGTTCCCAGTGGGACTGCAGTTCACCATTAACACCAAAGCATATGTGGTTCATTCAGTAGAGGCTGCGATTGCTAGCATGAAGCAAGCAGACTGGTCAGAGCTTCCGGTGAACTCGGATGAGCGGACAGAGACCTCTGGAGGCGGCGGGCTCCCCCAAAAGTACACAGCTGAGATGGGGTAGAGTATCTGGAGGGGAAAAGAGGCTGAGGAAGCAGAGACCAGCAGGAGGGAATGAAGATGTGGCAATGTGAACTTCCCTTAGGGAAACTGGACATTAAACGTTAATGGCAGAAATGTCGGTCAGAGGGTAGGATGGAGAGAGTAAGCTGCTGAATGAAGTTATATTGTTGTTCACAAGTTTAAAGTGGTGTTATGTTTGTTATTAAATTAATTGGTTTGGTTGGAATGGGAGTGTGGGAGAGGAGAAGAGAAAGAAAGAAAAGAGAGATGGTATTCTTTGTGTGGAGAAAATGAGAAGGAGTATGGGTGTGCTATCCTGGTCTGACACCTGGAAAAGATCTACTTAGATCGGATGGTGGTAGGGGGAGGGGAGAAGGGGAAGGGAGGGGGGTGGGGGGAATGATGGGGAGGGGGGAAGGGGGGTAGGGAAAGGAAGGGGGGAGGGAGGGGGGTGGGGGGGAGTGATGGGTAGGAGAAGGAAGGGGGAAGGAGGGGGGTGGGGGGAGTGATGGGGAGGGGGGAAGGGGGGGGAGGGGAAGGGAGGGGGAGAGAGTATGAGGATGGAACCAGCAATCTGGAGGTGGTTGAAAAGATTAAATGGCTATGCTTAAAATGGTGACCATAAATGTTCGAGGCCTGAACTCCTTTCACAAGAGACAAATGCTTATTAAAGAATGTGTTAGATTGAAGGGCGATACTGTCTTTGTACAAGAAACACACTTACTTTCCAAAGATGAAGGGCGGGTAGGTCATCCTCTCTTCCCCCAACAGTATTTTGCTTCAAATAAAGTGGAAAAAAAGAGAGGGGGAGTAGGGATACTTTGTCTAGTAAGGTCTTGGGTCAAGTGGGTGAAGTAATTAGAGATAAAGGAGGGCGATATTTGATTGTTAATTTGAAATGGGGACAAAAGATTTATAACTTGGTTAGTGTATATGCCCCCAGTACTAAGCAGGCAGAATTTTTCAGGGGACTCCAAAATATATTGTTTTGTAAAGCTGAAGGACAGATGATAGTAAGGGGGGGGGGGATTTTAATGTGGTGCTTAACCCCCTGATGGATACTTCGAAGGGGACAGCTTCGACCCCCCCCAAAGGCACAGATTAAGATTGAAACAAATGATGGAGGGGCTGGAGCTGGTGGATCTTTGGAGAGAGATAAATTATGGGCAGAGGGATTATTCCTTTTACTCTTCTGTGCATGAGGGGATTCTCGGATTGTCCTGTTTCTAATAGATAAGACTTTGGTAATGGAAGTGGAAGCCTGTGAGATACGAGAAAGGACGTGGTCTGACCATGCTCCAGTTACTTGTAGCATATCAATGGGGAGCCCGAGACCCACAAAAACGGGGTGGAAGTTGAATGAATCCCTATTAGAAGGCGGGGAAATAGTGCAGCAGATCAAGGGGGAAATAGAGGAGTATATAGTATTGAATGACACTGGTGAATGCTCTCCAGGGATTGTATGGGAATGCCTGAAAGCAGTGATAAGAGAGAGGCTCATAGCAGTAGGAGCACACAAGAAAAAGTTAAAACTTCAGAAGCAAACAGATTTGCTAGCCTCTATTAAAGAGCTGGAAAAGCAATTGAAGCAGGATATCAGGAATGCAGAGATGAGAGGGAGGTTGAATAGAAAGCGAGGGGAGCTGAGCGAATTGAATATGAAGGATATTCAACATGAGCTTACCAAGAGAAAACAGCACACCACCACACAAATATGCGGTAACAAACCAGTCCAAAAACGTGGGCAGAAACCAAGCAGCAAACTTTAATTATACTTTTAAAAGAGAGGTGGCCAGACCCAACACAGGCCGTGTTTCGTATAATACTTCGTCAGGGGTAATCGTGGCTCACTAGAGGATCATAAAAACATAACTAAACATAAAAGAATCATAAGAATGAACATAAAATTATAACAATCAAAACTGAATAAAAATATAAAAACATCTTAAAATGACAGTTAAAATAAATTAAAAACATATGTAACTAAATAAATAATAATGCACTATGAATGCACGCTAACACAATTAGATAAAATCTATAAAAACTATGTTAAATAAATGAACGTATAAATAAATAAACGTATAAATAAAATAGTTATAATGTTAAAAAATGCTATAGTACCAAAACAAATGAATACAGTTATAAGGAAAATTATTCAAACAGGAGAAGATAAAGAACGAAAGAAAGATGAGGAAGTTAAATTGTAAACCAACAGGAGTAAATAAAAAATTTAAAAATTAAATTAAAAATTTACCAGCAGGAGTGAAACAGAAAAAACTAAGCAGGAGTGAATCAGGGAATAAACTTGAGGTGTGTGCACTCACCAAGGGCAGTCCGCCGTAGTGAAAAACGGAATTGCTCTGAAACCATGTAACGTAAAAAAGTTGAACTGTACGCTGTTAAAAACCGGAACAGGTGCATCAGAGAATAAAACAAACAAAATTTAATGTGCCATGTTGTAATTACTTCAAATTATAAGGTTATTAGTAACAAAAAAGAAGGAAAACAAAACCCATTGAATCTTCTACAAGGCTTGCAGTCCGTGTAAATTGTCATAACGCGAATGTATAACGCGTGCCGTTGTGCATTCTCTCGTTGTGCCATTATAATCATGTAGTGAATCTAAATGAAATTATTTATTCCATGTACAAAAAGGAGATAAACTGAAAATGGAAATGACACCTTCCTGGGACATCCCGGGGAAGATTCATAAAACATGAATGTACTCACTGTGTGTACCACAAATCGGATCACTGAAGACAAAACAGTGGAACTGCCGTGCAACTGAATTTTAGATCTAAAACATTATTAAAACATGCATGTAAAATTTTAAAGTAAATAGAAAGGGCAAACAGAAAAAACACTGTATGTAAAATGAAAGAAACCTGAAGATATGTAATCCATCAAGGCGAATTGTTACCGTGTAAAGGAACTCTCATTGAATAAATGAAAAACGCCAACGAATGCGCTGTTAAAAAAAAAAAAAAAAAAAAAAAAAAAAAAAAATCTGAAACTGAGGCAGGAAGGAGCGCTGTCACTTACAACTGCATCATTACTACAATTAGGTGAAATTGCGAGTGGGTGTACCTCAATCATAGGATTATTGTGAGCTGACATAGTTGAGGCAAAAGAATTTTGAATTTAGCAACAAGGCAGGAAGGTTATTATCATGCAAGGTTAAAAGACTGGCATCTAGAAATACTATAGTGAAAGTGAAGGGTAAGGATGGGCAAGTAAAGTGGGTGGGGAAAGAGATTGAGGAGAGGTTTGTTCAGTTTTACCAAGAGCTGTATACACCAGACACTAAAGTAGCGGATGAGGAAATTTGAAGTATTTAGATAATACCAAGCTGCCCTGTCTGAAAAGTGTAGCGTCAGAAGAGCTCTCACAACCGATTGGGGAGCATGAGGTGATAACAGTGATTAAAAGCCTGCGGGCTAATAAAGCCCCTGGGATGGATGGATTCCCAAATTGGTTTTGCAAGGTGTTCGTGGGTTCATTGGTAGGCCCCCTAACAAAAATGTATAACTCCTTTGATAAGGAAAATATAATGCCAGCCTCATTGAGATTGGCAGGGATTAGTATTTTGCACAAGGAGGGGAAGGATCCAACGTAGTGCGGCTCATATAGGCCTATATCCCTCTTGGGCAGTGATTTTAAAATTTTCACTAGGATATTAGCAAATAGGCTGTTACCTCATCTAGGGGAATTGATACACCCCAATCAGTCAGGCTTTGTGCCAGGGAGATACACTTCTGATAACATCAGAAGAGCCCTTAATTTGATATGGTATGGACAGAGAGCAAAGGCAGAGCTTGCCCTCTTAGCAGTGGATGCTGAGAAGGCTTTTGATAGGGTGAGTTGGCCCTTTCTCTTTCAGACATTGGAAAGGGTGGGGATTACCGGAACTTTTTAAAACTGGGTACAGATTTTGTATAAAGAACCAATGGCATGCTTAAAAATTAACGGTTCAGCCACAAAAGCCTTTGAGCTGCAAAGGGGGACAAGACAGGGGTGTCCACTTCCCCTGTTACTTTTTATAATAGCTATGGACCCAGTGGCCCAGAGGATCCGAGACTGTGGGGACATAGTAGGGGTAAAAGTGGGGCATGTCCTCCATAAGATATCGTCATTTGTGGACGATGCCTTGTTTTTTGTAACAGAGCCGTCAAGGTCACTTCAGGCAATACTGGATGAGTTGGCTAAATATGGAGAATTGTCTGGCTTTCGCATGAACCCCACTAAGTCGGAGATTTTAAATATAACGATTAGTAAAGAGAGGTTGGAAGGGCTGAAACAAGAATTCCCTTTTAGATGGGCAAAAAGTAGTATATGCTACCTGGGTGTGCAGATTACAGCTCAGAGAGAGAAATTATTTCAAGAGAATTATTTTCCGGCTAAGAGCAAGTTGTTGAGGGAACTTGAGAGATGGGGGGGGGGGGGGGGGGGGGAAATGAAGTATCCTGGTTGGGTAGAATAGAGTTGATAAAAATGATTTTGTTAGCCCGGCTCTTATACTTATTTATGAACATGCCGGTAGAGGTCCTTGCTGTGTTCTTGAGGAAATTGCAAGATCGGCTTATGTTTGTCTGGAAAGGGGGGAAACCTAGGGTAGCTAGGAATATTTTATGTGCCAATAGGAAGCTGGGTGGTGTGGGAATGCCACAGTTAAGGAGATATGAGGCGGCTCGGGTGAGGGCTGCGTTTGAATGGGTATCTAGGGGCCATGTCGAGTGGGTAGAGCTGGAAAATTATGGGGTAGGGGAAGGGATGAGCCTGGCCAATATAATTTGGGTTAAGAATGTGGAATCTTTGGTTGGGGGGAATGCTAACCCTTTTATAAGGATCACTTTACAGTATTAGCAGAAATGGCATGCCAGATGGTATGGCCCTCAGAGGTGTTCCAAATTTACACCATTACTTGATAATTTGGAGTTTCCTCCGGGAACACAAGATCCAAACTTTAGAAGATGGGCTCAAAAGGGGTTGAGATACATGGGGCAATTTAAAGAAGGAGAAGAGTGGATGACGTTTGAGGATCTTCAGTGTGAATATCAGTTGCCAGATGTGGATAGGTATACGTACGTGCAAGCCATACACTTTTGTAAGAGAATGGGGGGAAAGGTGATGGGAGAGAAAGGGGATGCTATAGATGGGCTGTTGGAGGAGCGGGTGGTTAAAGGGTTAATATCCAAATTATATAAAGCAATGGAGATAGTGAACTGTGCGGAATGGGCACATAGGAAGGTCTGGGAGAAGGACCTAAACAAATGCTGGAATGGGGACCATTGGGCGATAATATGCAGGGGACTCTTTAAAGGGGTCCTGTCTAGTAATACTTTGGAACACAATTACAAAATGTTATATAGATGGTACTTGACGCCCCAAAGAATGCAGAAATGGCGAGGAGGGTCTGCCCTGTGCTGGAGGGAGTGTGGAGAACTGTGCTCCTTCCTACATATTTGGTGGGGATGTATTAAAATTCAGTCCAAATGGGGTGAAGTTGCGGGGTGGATCAGTGCGGTTATGGGAAAAGATACAGCCCTGGGTCCCTGTTTGGCCCTGCTGAAAATGGGGGAGGAGGTGGGACAAGAAAAAGGGCAGAGATGGTATAAAATAGTATGTGTGGCTATGAGGCAACTGATTGCGAGGAATTGGAGGGAATTGCATACTCCCACCCTTGGGGAAGTTCAGAGGAGAGTGGACCACTTCGACAGCAAAGGCTATTGGGATTTCAAACGACATGGGGCCCCTATCTTAAATGGCGTGAGAAGGAGAGGAAGACATAAAGCCCGGTAGGAGGTGGAGAAGTTGAGGCCTCTGACATATGAAAAAGAAGGTTATGAACAATGTTATACAATATGCTATGATTCACAGGCAAGGTAAATAGGGTTGCCTGGAATGGTGGGCATAGAGGCTGGTGTACTCAATAGATTAAAAATTGAGTGGAGTATGCATGCCCTAAATATGTGTTCTGTGAAAAATGGAATTTCTGGCTAGTTAACTGTAGTGCTTTTGTATAGGATATGTGATTAGAGTGATGGTGCTGTGTTCTTAAGATTAAGGGTTGGAATATGTGAGGAATGTAAGGGGGGGGAGGTTTGTGGGTTGGATAGTTAGATAGAACTAATGTAAAAATAAGAGGATGTACTTATGAGTGTAATGTTGTGATATGACGTTATTAATAAATAATAAATGGAAAACAGAGTATGATCTGGGGGTAGAGGGGTGGATATGGTAATGTCATTGGCACAGCCACTATAAGATTTGTTTTGCAGTTGGGGCAGTAGCCATGCTCTGTGATAGCTAGTTGACACAAACCGTAATGGCCACAACTTCTTGAACGAACACGCTTTATAACTTAGTGAAAAAACTCGTTCACCGTCAACAAACACTGGATTAGAGAATTTCAAATTTCAGAGGTCTCAGTTAAACGAAAGCATTGCCATTTCAGACTCACGTCTTAATAAGGCAAATTGCGTTATCACATCAATGACCTCGTAAAAAGCAAACAGAACTCTAATCTTGGTGAAACTCTTCAATAAATATAATCTTCATAAAACCCAACTATCCACATGAAAAACTTGCAATTTCAACTTCCCAGATTAGAAAAGTTCTTTATCTCTCTTGTGATCCCAACGTCAATCCCCGGTACCACTGAGACGTTTCACAAAAAACTGAAAACACACCTCTTTACAATGCACTACAACACTATAGAACAGCCATCAAAAGAATTAGACAAAGGCTAAACAGTTTTATCTACATCTCACTATAACAGAAAAGAAAACCTGCCCTATCTGCATCTGTACTACTCATAATGATTATATCCCACATAACTTGTATATGTATTTAATAATATAATGTTAATGTACATAATGTATATAGTGTTGCACTGTTCAGTGCTATCTGTTCAACATTTCTGTTTACTGTACATTGGTTATAGTTATATGACGTTATATGTAAAACAAATCCATGATTTGTTGCCTGTTGTTATTTGTGAACCGCAGCTGATCTTAGGAAGCTGCGGTATATAAGCGATTGTTAAATAAATAAAATATAACTTGTTAAACAACATGTAATAGCTAAACACATTGATATAAAGACATTAGAGAAATTAGAGTGTTCTGGGAACAAGCAGAAAGACAGTCCTCACATATGGGCGACGTCGGCGCCGACAGATCCCGTGTGGATCCACTCCCCAGCTTTCAAAGAAAGCCTTTGGGAGCTACACCATGCATGCATGGTCACCTTCCCACCCAAAGGTGCCATCTTTATAAATAAATAAATAAATCTTGCCTAAGTCTGTCTTTTTCCGTGGAGCCCTGCAGACGTCCCATCTGTGCACCCCCGGAAAAAGTAGATTTTTAAATATCTTTTATTCAGATTTTATATTTTTCTCAAGTGCTCGAGTCGATCACCTTTCCATGCCCAAGTCTCCGCCTCGGGTCCTGATTTTTTCTCAGGTATTTTTATTCAATTTTGTTCTTTTGGCTCATTGGTTTTCTTCTTGCAGTCTACCTGTTCGAGATATCTGAGTTTGATCTCGCGGGTCTTGATTTTCCCACTATGTCTTGACCAATGATTTTAAGCAGTATGGCAAGTGTGACTGCACTGTGTCCCATATGGACTGCCACAACATCTGCATCAAGTGCCTCGGGCAGACCACGATGAGTCTTCCTGCCCGCATTGTCGCCTCATGTTGGCTAAAACCCGGAAGGAAAGCGAAAGATGGCAGGGGGAGCTGTTTCATAGGTCTGGCTCCGGTTTGGCATCGGGGGCGAAATTCCTGCCTTCAACTCTGGCGCTGGGCAATGCAGTATCGCATGCCCTGTCTCGTTCTGAGCCCAGAGGTCATTCGGCATTGGAGTCATCCTTTGAGAATCTCCCACATGCGTCAGAGTCTTCCTTGAAGTTGACGCCAATGACTGATCTGGCGTCAGGTGGTAAATCCGCTTTGACCTGGCCTCGGAGCCCTCAACTCGACTCGACTCGGGGGATGACGAACTGGAGTGCCCATTGAAGCAGCCCCAAAAGGACGAGTCTCCTGTGATGTCGCAGGTGTCAGGCTGCCAAGAGAACTGTATCCAGGTCATGCTGGCCTTGGCAGCCTCGCTGACCTGGTGGCAGGACCACCGCAACCTAAGATATTGTGGTATCTCTTGCATCTGTCAGGCGCAGGCCTAAAATCCAACTCAGTCAGAGTACACTTCTGCACCATCTCGGCTCACCACCATGAAGTTAGTGAGAAGAGGAAGGGCAAAAGTGGTATTGTCAGACTCAAGGGTGAAGGGGAGGAATATGTAGAAGCTGATGAGGATAAAGTGGGATTGCTTAACAAATATTTCTCTTCTGTGTTCACAGATGAAGAAACAGGAGCAGGACCTCATAAAACACCCACAAACAAGAACAGAAGCGAGGGGCATCTTGAACAATTTTCAGAAGACTGTGTTCGTGAGAAGCTAGCTAAACTTAAAGTAAACAAAGCGATGGGACCGGATGGGATACACCCTAGAATACTGCGAGAACTTGGGGACGTTTTAGCAGCTCCACTGACTGACCTTTTCAATGCCTCCTTGGAGTCGGGAGTGGTGCCAAAGGTCTGGAGAGAGGCTCATGTGGTCCCTTTACACAAAAGCGGAAGTAAGGATGTGGTTGAAAACTACAGGTTGGTTAGTTTAACTTCGGTGGTGAGTAAAGTATTGGAAACGCTGCTGAAAAAGAAAATAGTGAGGTTTCTGGAGTCCAGCGGATTACAGGGTCGGAGGCAACATGGATTCACCAGAGGCAGGTCTTGTCAGACAAATCTGATTGATTTCTTTGACTGGGTTACCAGGCAGTTGGACCAAGGGAGAGCCCTAGATGTGGTGTATTTAGATTTCAGTAAAGCCTTTGACATTGTTCCTCACAGGCGACTTATAAACAAACTGAGCACCGTAGGGATGGACCCTAAATTTACTGCTTGGGTTAGAAATTGGTTGAATGGGAGGCGACAAAGGGTACAGGTAAATGGAGCTCACTCTGAGGAGAAGGAGGTTACCAGTGGTGTGCCCCAGGGATCTGTTCTTGGTCCGATTCTTTTTAACATCTTTGTTAGTGGAAGGGTTGTCGGGTAGGGTTTGCCTGTTTGTGGGTGATACCAAAATCTGCAATAGAGTAGACACACAGGAAGGTGTAGATAACATGAGGAGGGATCAAGCTAAGCTTGAAGAATGGTCTAGAATTTGGCAGCTGAGATTTAATGTTAAAAAATGCAAGGTCATGCATTTAAGCTGCAGCAGTCCAAGGTAGCGATATAGTATAGGGGGTGAAGTACTTTTGCCACTAAAGAAGAGCAGGACCTAGGCATGGTTTGTCTGATGATCTTAAAGTAGCTTAACAGGTAGAAAAGGCAATAGCAAAAGCTAAAAGGATGCTTGGGTTGCATAAGGAGTGGAATGGCTAGCAGAAAAAAGGAGGTGATAATTCCTCTGTATAAGTCTTTGGTGCGACCTCATTTAGAGTATTGTGTGCAATTCTGGAGACTGCACCTTCAAAATGATATAAACAGAATGGAGTCGGTACAGAGGGTGGCTACTAAAATGGTTAGTGATTTTCATTATAAAGCATATGAGAACAGACTTAAGCATCTTAATATGTACAGTTTGTACACCTTAGAGGAAAGGTTGCATAGAGGTGATATGATTGAGACATTTAAACACCTCTGTGGCATAAATGCACAGGAGAGCCTCTTTCGTTTGAAAGCAAGCTCTGTTACGAGGGGACATGGGATGAGGGTGGAATGGGATAGATTCAGGAGTGACATGCGGAAATATTTCTTTAAGGAAAGAGTGGTGGATCTGTGGAATAGTCTCCCAGTGGAGGTGGTACAGATAAGGACAGTATCTGAATTCAAAGAAGCATGGGACAAGCACAGAGGATCTCTAAAGGAAAAAAGCGCACTGTTGTAGTGGTTGATATGAAAGGGCAGACTAGATAGGCCATGTGGTCTTTTTCTGTCGCCATGTTTCTATGAGGTGGAGGGCTAGTCCATGTTTGTCCACCCCTTGGTAGGCCAGTTCATGCAAAAGTTGAAAAAGGTATTCCCAGCCCACCCTATTGAAAGCCTTTTTTTAGCATCAAAACTAATTAATAGAGATGTGAGGTGCCTCTCCTGGACCCATTCTAGAGAGGCAATGATATGTCTCAAATTATTGGTGGCATATTGGCCTCTCACGAAGGTACGGGGCCAATTGTTCCACCAATATCTTCGCTAGGAGTTTCAAGCCAAAGTTAAGGAGCGATATCGGGCGATATGAACTAGCCTGGGTCCTTGCCCGGCTTACATGAAAGTGTGATGTGTGCTTTGTCTCCCCATTTGAAACCTCCCTGATCTGTCAAAACCTGGAATATAGCTACCAGCTGGGCCTTCATCAAATCAGGAAATAATTTATAAGTCTGCATTGTAGCTATCTGGCCCCAGGGTCTTAAAATAAGGGGCCAGTTGGATCTCTAGCTGGACCTCCTGCACTGTTATTGGGGCTTCCAACATGTTTGCCTGTTGTGGCATAATTTGTGGCAGAGATACCTTTACTGGGTAAGCATCAGTCCTGCACGGAGACAAACTGTTCCCAGAATACAGCTCTTTATAAAACTGTCAGAATAACCATGTTATCCTTAATGAATCTTTATAAATTTGCCCTTTGTCATCCTGAAGGGCTGGGATTGTCCTGCTGGTCCCTCCCTCACTAAGGCACCTAGCCAAAAGTCGCCTTGTCTTGTCACCATATTGGTGAAGTTGAAATTTGTAGTACAGGGTTGACTTTTTTGCACTTTGATGTAGCACTTCATTGAGCGCTGCCTCTATCGCTAACATGCAGGCTCTAGATTGGCTAGTGGGCTGATAAGCATGATATCTGCGCACTTGTCACCTGTCTTTCTAGCCTTATTATCCATGCATTCAGCATTTGGCGTTGTCGAGCCATGTATGAAATGTTTCCTTTGATCACTACCTTGGCTGTCTCCCAGAATAATTCTGCCATCTCTTCATGTTGCTTGTTCGTTTGCATGTATGCCACCCAACACACTCTAATGTACGCTCAGATATGGCCGTCCCTCGCTAATTCATTTGGGAAGTGCCAAAGCTGGGTAACAAGCTGGGAGACCTCCCAGTCCAACTCAAGCCAAATGGGTGCATGGTCCGAGATTGCCATCTGACCTAGAGGTGTTATAATATCTTTTGTTTTATTTTCCATTTCTTTTTCTTATGATACCTAGCATTCTATTTGCTCTCTTGGCCGCCGCTGCACACTGGGCCAAGGGTTTTAACGTAGTATCCACAATGACGCCTAAATCTTTTTCCTGGGTGGTGGTTCCTAATGTGGAACCTTGCATCGTGTAACCATAGTTTGGGTTGTTCTTCCCTAGGTGCATAACTTTGCACTTGTCCACATTACATTTCATCTGCCATTTTGATGCCCAGTCTTCCAATTTATCAAGATCCTCTTGCAATTTTCCACAATCCTCTTGGGTTTTAACAACTTTAAATAGTTTTGTGTCATCTGCAAATTTGATAACCTCACTCGTTATTCCACTTTCCAGGTCATTTATGAATATGTCAAAAAGCAGTGGACCCAGCACAGATCCCTGGGGTACATCACTATTCACCTTTCTCCATTGGGAAAATTGGCCATTTAGCCCTACTCTCTGCTTTCTATCTTTTAACCAGTTCCTGATCCACAATAGTACACTGCCTCCTATCCCATGACTCTTTAGTTTTGCCAAAAGTCTCTCATGAGGGACCTTGTCAAAGGCTTTCTGAAAGTCCAGATACACAATATCAACTGACTCACCTTTGTCCACCTGTTTATTCACTCCTTCAAAAAAAAATAACAGATTAGTAAGACAAGATCTTCCTTGTCTAAAGCCATGTTGGCTGTCTCCCATTAGGCCATGACTATCTACATGCTGAGTAATTTTATTCTTTATGATGGTTTCTACCATTTTTCCCAGTACTGACGTCAGGCTCACCGGTCTGTAGTTTCCCGGATCACCCCTGGAACCCTTTTTAAAAATTGGCGTTACATTGGCGATCCTCCAATCTTCAGGTATTAGAGATGATTTTAATGATAGTTCACAGATTATTAATAGCAGGTCTGCAATCTCATATTTCAGTTCTTTCAACACCCTTGGATATATACCATCCGGCCCAGGTGATTTGCTGCTCTTCAGTTTATCTAATAGTTGTAATACATCTTCCCGATGTATCGATATTTCCTTCAATTCTTCCGCACCTTTAAATACCACTTCAGTCATGGGTAACATCCCTACTTCTTTCTCAGTAAAGACCGAAGCAAAGAATTCATTCAGTCTCTCCGCTATCGCCTTTTTGCCTCTTAGTGCCTCTTTAACCCCTCTATCATCTAATGGACCAACTGACTTTCTCACAGGTTTTTTGCTACGAATGTACTTGAAAAAGTCTTTATTTTGCGTTTTTGCTTCCACAGCAAGCTTCTTCTCAAATTCTCCCTTTGCCTGCCTTATCAATGCCTTGCATTTGACTTGCCAGTGCTTGTGCTGTTTCCAGGTTTCGTCGTTTGGCTCTTTTTTCCATTTCCTGAAAGATGCTTTTTTGACAACAGCAGCCTCTCTGACCTCACCTTTAAACCATGCTGGCAGTTTTTTGGACTTCCTTCCACTTTTCTTAAAGCGTGGAATACAGCTGGTCTGGGCTTCCAAGATAGTATTTTTCAACACCATCCAAGCTTGATGTAAGTCTTTAACCTTTGCAACTGCTCCTTTTATTTTTTTCTTAACTATTTTCCTCATTTTATCATAGTCTCCCTTTCGAAAGTTAAAAGGTAGTACTGTGGATTTCCTTACTATCCCTCCTCCACTAATTAAATCAAAGGTGATCATGCTATGATCACTATTGCGAAGTGGCCCCAACACCCTTATCTCTTGCACTAGATCTGGTATTCCACTAAGGACTAGGTCTAATATGGCTTCTCCTCTGGTCAGTTCATGACCCAGCTGCTCCAAGAAGCAGTCATTTATTTCATCTAGAAACTTTATCTCCCTAGCATGTCCTGCCGTGACGCTGACCCAGTCGATACCGGGGTAATTGAAATCACCCATTATTATTACTGCGCTGTAACTTTTGTTAGCTTCCTTGATTTCTTTGAGCATTTCATCATCCATTAGTTCATTCTGGCCAGGCGGTCAATAGTACACCCCCACTGCCATCGCCTTCCCCTTCCCCTTTTTACATGGAATTTCAATCCATAGAGATTCTACAGCAAATTTTGTTTCCTGCAAAACTTTAATCCTTTGTGACTCAATGCCCTCTCTAACCTAGAACGCAACCCCTCCACCAATTTGATCTGCTCTATCATTACGATATAGTTTGTACCCAGGTATCACAGTGTCCCACAGGTTGTCCTCCTTCCACCATGTCTCTGATATTCCAATCATATCTAACCTTTCGTTTAGTGCTATATATTCTAACTCTCCCATCTTATTTTTTAGACTTCTAGCATTTGCATACAAGCATTTTAGAGACTGTATTTTATTCATATTAATTTGGCTATTGGTAGACATGGGTAATTTGGGATCTTTAAGCTCTGCCTGCTCCATATTCGAGGGCATTTGGGCTACTTTACTCTTTTTTGGAACCTCTCTGCTTCTGGTAGTATTCTTCAAGGATACATTCTTCCGAACCATGCGCTCTTGTGCGATTGTCGGCTTTCACCTATTATCTAGTTTAAAAACTGCTCTATCTCCTTTTTAAAAGTTAATGCCAGCAGCCTGGTTCCATCCCGGTTAAGGTGAAGCCCATCCCTTCAGAAGAGCCCCTCCTTTCCCCAGAATGTTCCCCAGTTCCTAACAAATCCAAAACCCTCATCTCTGCTGCATTGTCTCATCCACGCATTGAGACTCCGGAGCTCTGCCTGCCTTTTGGGTCCTGCGCGTGGAACGGGAAGCATTTTGGAGAACGCTACCCTGGAAGTTCTGGATTTTAACTTCCTACCTAAAATCCTAAATTTAGCCTCCAGAACCTCCCTACCACATTTTCCTATGTCATTGGTACTGACATGTACCAAGACAGCAGACTCCTCCCCAGCACTATCTAAGACCTTATCTAGGTGGCGCGTGAGGTCCGCTACCTTCACACCAGGCAGGCCTGTTACCAGGCGATCCTCACGTCCACCAGCCACCCAGCTATCTATATGCCTAATGATCGAATCAATCACCCACTATAACGGCTTTCCTAACCCTTCCCTCATGGGCACATGGCCCTGGAGAAACTTCCTCGGTGCGAGAGGGTTTTACATCACCTGGAGGACAGGTCCTAGTTACAGGATCACTTCCTACCACACCAGGGTGATGCTCTCCTGTCACGTGGCCTTTCTCCTCCATGGCAACAGGGATGCTGCCAGACTGGAGGTGGGACATCAGGACTATATCCCTGTAGGTCTCATCTATGTACCTCTGTCTTATGTTTTCCAATTCTGCTACTTTAGCCTCTAGAGAACGGACTCGTTCCCTGAGAGCAAAGAGCTCCTTGCACCTAGTGCATACGTAAGATCTCTCACCAACTGGGAGAAAATCATACATGTGACACTCAATGCAAAGGACTGGAACGCCCCCATCTCTCTGCTGGACTGCTGTCTGCATCTTAGTTTTAAGTTTGTGTTTAGATCTTTAAGTTCTTTACTTACTAAGGGTTGCTATGGATATTTATACTAATAAAACTGTACCTAACACGTTTAATATACCTTGTTCACCTGAAGCTTAATTAATCTCAGGTCCTTATTGTATGACTGATTTAGGTAACGAGCTTCACCTGAAAGCACCTCCTGTCTTTTAAGATGTGTAAGTACCTATAAAGTGTGATGAGAGCGGCCGAGAACAGATGGAGATAGAAGAAAACCATGTTTCTCTCTTTAAAACAAGTGACAGACAAGCTGTGCACAGAGCTTGCAGAGCAGGAAAGAAAAAAAATCCTGTCTCTGCTGAGGCTAAGCCACGCCCAGACTCTGAAGTGGGGGCAGGCTTAGATACTGATTGGAAAGGCCTGTGCAAAGGCAAGGGTGTGGCAGGGAAGAAACAGTTTTTAAAACCTCACTCTGACCAGAGAGGAAGAAAGGAAGGGAGAGTCACTTCCACAGGAGAAGGAGAGATCCTGGAGCAAGGGGATTCCAGTGGGAAGAGATATCCCAGAGCCCTGGGAGATCCTGGAGAGGAAGAAGGATTCCAGGAAGGCTTTCAGGGGAGATCTCATGAGAGAAGGAGTGGAGAAAGGCACAAGAAGTCTGACTTCCAGAAGCTGAAAGAGGTCAGTAGAAAAGGAAGCAGTGGATGTCTGAGAAATGCTCCTAGAAGTGAAGCCAACAGATGTATAGGTGAACAGTTTACAGATGAACAGGAACAGTTTGCAACAGCTAGTGTACAAGAGCCAGACCTGAGCCCTACAACTTCCAGAAGGTGGGTGGAGACGCTTGAGAGTGGAAAAAGCCAAATCCCAGCAGTGAGCAGAGCAGCTGAGCTAAAAACACTAGAAACATTAGCACAAGTGTTCCCTGAGAGAGAAAGGCTTATTCTCCTAAAGTAACTGTGCCCAATCAGAAAGATTTGCTGTGGAGCCAGTTTCAAAAGTTCCTACAAGACAGAGAAGCTGAGGAAGCTTTTAAGACTGTAGAAGGCAATAAGCATTCTTTAGACCAGGAGGAAATGCAGGTCAATTCTTATGTGTCAGAGTCTGACCTAAGAATCTCTCCAATGGGGATTGCTCATTCTGTTTAAAAGAAGACTGAGCTTTACTAAGCAGAGCTGAGAAAACGTGAGAAGCTGTATTGTGCATAACTCTGTAACTGCTAATAGTCTTCCAAAGCCAAGGATGTGTTTTTCCAAGTAAGAGTTTTCTTCTAAAGCAAAAAGCTGTGTGTTACCAGAAGTTTGTTTAAAAGGGAAAACAGTTGTGCCAAGAAAAAGTTTACCTTTTGTTTGAAAGAGATACAAGAAGCTGTGCTGAGTACTGTTTTGTATAATGAAAAACAGCTGCTAAGGTTAGCAGGACTTTTGGTTTCCGTTTACCTCAGTTGCCAGTTATCTTCTGTTATCCGTTGTGTTGGAGAAGCATCCTAATGCCTTGTGTTTGAATTTTAATGCCTTGGAAATCCCCATAGAAAAATAAATATTCTTGTATGCCTTACCAACGGTCTCACACTGCATTTTGTCCTTGCTCAAGAAAAGCCTAACTACAAGTCCCAGAATTCCACTGGGGACAGTCTGAAAAGCTTTATTTAAGGACATTACAAGGCAGCCCTTTGCCTGTAAGCCCTAGGGTCCAAGCTAGGGTCCCACAAAAGCTACGATTATCCCAGGGGTGGGTGGGTGTTAGGGAGGGATATAATACTTATTAAAATAGGACTGCTACACAGTACCCTGTCTTGTGCTGCAGAGGTAAGCTGATTTGATTTAAGTTATAGCTATTTGCTGCTGCTAGGCTCTAACTTATTATGAAATTTAAACTACAAGCTCTATGCTGGGTTCTAAATTTAACCAGAAAGCTCTCTTCTGTGTTTTAAATTTAAACTAAAAGTACTTTGCTGATTGCATGGACTCTGTCGGCTCCAACGTCATCCATATAAAACTGGAAGGAAGTCCAAAAAACTGCCAGCATGGTTTAAAGGTGAGGTCAGAGAGGCTGTTGTTGCCAAAAAAGCATCTTTCAGGAAATGGAAAAAAGAGCCAAACGATGAAACCTGGAAACAGCACAAGCACTGGCAAGTCAAATGCAAGGCATTGATAAGGCAGGCAAAGAGAGAATTTGAGAAGAAGCTTGCTGCGGAAGCAAAAACGCGAAATAAAGACCTTTTCAAGTACATTCGTAGCAAAAAACCTGTGAGAGAGTCAGTTGGTCCATTAGATGATAAAGGGGTTAAAGGAGCACTAAGAGGCGACAAGGCGATAGCGGAGAGACTGAATGAATTCTTTGCTTCGGTCTTTACTGAGGAAGATGTAGGGATGTTACCCATGACTGAAGTGGTATTTAAAGGTGTGGAAGAATTGAAGGAAATATCGATACATCGGGAAGATGTCTTACAACTATTAGATAAACTGAAGAGTAGCAAATCACCTGGGCCGGATGGTATACATCCAAGGGTGTTGAAAGAACTGAAATTTGAGATTGCAGACCTGCTATCAGAAATCTGTGAACTAGCATTAAAATCATCTCTAATACCTGAGGATTGGAGGATCGCCAATGTAACACCAATTTTTAAAAAGGGTTCGAGGGGTGATCCGGGAAACTACAGACCGGTGAGCCTGACATCAGTACCGGGAAAAATGGTAGAAACCATCATAAAGAATAAAATTACTCAGCATGTAGATAGTCACGACCTAATGGGAGACAGCCAACATGGCTTTAGACAAGGAAGATCTTGTCTTACTAATCTGTTATGTTTTTTTGAAGGAGTGAATATACAGGTGGACAAAGGTGAGTCGGTTGATATTGTGTATCTGGACTTTCAGAAAGCCTTTGACAAGGTCCCTCATGAGAGACTTTTGGCAAAACTAAAGAGTCATGGGATAGGAGGCAGTGTACTATTGTGGATCAGGAACTGGTTAAAAGATAGAAAGCAGAGGGTAGGGCTAAATGGTCAATTTTCCCAATGGAGAAAGGTGAATAGTGGTGTGCCCCAGGGATCTGTGCTGGGTCCGCTGCTTTTTGACATATTCATAAATGACCTGGAAAGAGGAATAACGAGTGAGGTTATCAAATTTGCAGATGACACAAAACTATTTAAAGTTGTTAAAACCCAGGAGGATTGTGGAAAATTTCAAGAGGATCTTGATAAATTGGAAGACTGGGCATCAAAATGGCAGATGAAATTTAATGTGGAGAAGTGCAAGGTTATGCACCTAGGGAAGAACAACCCAAACTATGGTTACACGATGCAAGGTTCCACATTAGGAACCACCACCCAGGAAAAAGATTTAGGCGTCATTGTGGATACCATGTTAAAACCCTCGGCCCAGTGTGCAGCGGCGGCCAAGAGAGCAAATAGAATGCTAGGTATGATAAGGAAAGGAATGGAAAATAAAACAAAAGATATTATAATGCCTCTATATCGTTCCATGGTGAGACCGCACCTTGAATATTGTGTGCAATTCTGGTCGCCGTATCTTAAAAAGGATATAGCGATTTTAGAAAAGGTTCAGAGAAGAGCCATCAAAATGGTAAAGGGGATGGAAGGATACTCCTATGAAGAAAGGCTAAAAAGGTTGGAGCTCTTTAACCTGGAAAAGAGACGGCTGAGGGGAGATATGATAGAAGTCTATAAATTAATGAACGGAGTGGAACGGGTAAACGTAGATCGCTTGTTTACCTTATCAGAATATAGAAAGACTAGGGGACAGGCAATGAAGCTACAGGGTAAACTATTTAAGACTAATAAAAGAAAATATTTTTTCACTCAACGTGTAATCAAACTCTGGAATTTGTTACCGGAGGATGTAGTAAAGGCTGTTAGTGTAGCTGGGTTTAAAAAAGGTTTGGACAAGTTCCTGGAGGAAAGGTCCATAAACCATTATTAAGAAGGGACCCAGGATATCAATGCTTGAACCAATACAAGCATTGTGGAACCTGTGTCCCTTGGGGAAACTGCTAGGTACGTATGACCTAGATTGGCCACTGTTGGAAACAGAATACTGGGCTTGATGGACCTTGGTCTGACCCAGTATGGCATATCTTATGTTCTTATATGCGAGGACTGATTCCTGCTGTTCCCGGAGAACACCTGTTACAGGTGAGTAAACTATGCTATTTGTTGAACAAAAAGATTCAATAAGAAGTATCCTTGCGTGAAGAATATTTGAAGCTTTGATTAAATAAACAGTGGCACCCTCTTGAGCAGCAAAATCATCTAAATGGAGGTGGACAGTAATGTTCTTCTTAGAAATGATTTCTTGCTAGCTATCTTCTAATGAACACCAGTTCCATCAGTTTCTTTTCCTGATGATTTATGTATGAACCCCCATATCAGCCGCAGCAAGAGGCCTGCATGTCTTTAAATGTTTGTTTTGTTTTGTTTTTTTACTACTTTGTGTACATTTTTTCTCGGTGTTCTGGGCGATTTTGGTGGGACATCCACTTGTGGGTAGTGTCACTGTAGTCTTCAACTTTTTTTTCCATTCATAGACTATCAGACAGTGGCTGAATGGAACTACAAATGTTTTAGAAATGGTTTCGTAACCTGTTCAGATGAGCAGCAATTGTTGCTCTTTTAGGTCTTCTGAGATTTCTTTTGCTCATGGAGCCAAAAGTGAGCTGTATATGCAAGAAAATTTCATAGTGTTGAAACAATTCTGCATACAAGATTGGGCCAAGGGGAATGCAAGAGGCTGATCAACAATTACAGAGAACATTTGATTGATACTGCTGCTGCTCATGGAGATGCCACCAGTTGCTGAATGACCGGTTTAGATGCTTGTCCACACAAGGATACTTTATTTGTTCATCTTTTTTGTTGAGTAAACCAATATGAAAATCCATTTTGTCTGAGTTATTTATTCAATAGACTTATCATTCTCCCTTGTGGATTGTGGAAAATTGCATGAGGATCTTGATAAATTGGAAGACTGGTCATCAAAATGGCAGATGAAATTTAATGTGGACAAGTGCAAGGTTTTGCACCTAGGGAAGAACAACCCAAATTATGGTTACATGATGCAAGGTTCCACATTAGGAACCACCACCCAGGAAAAAGATTTAGGCGTCGTTGTGGATAACATGTTAAAACCCTTGGACCAGTGTGCAGCGGCAGCCAAGAGAGCAAATAGAATGCTAGGTATCATAAGGAAAGGAATGGAAAATAAAACAAAGGATATTATAATGCCTATGTATCGTTCCATGGTGAGACCGCACCTTGAATATTGTGTGCAATTCTGGTCGCCATATTTTAAAAAGGATATAGCGTTAATAGAAAAGGTTCAGAGAAGAGCCACCAAAATGGTAAAGGAGGATGAAAGGATACTCCTATGAAGAAAGGCTAAAAAGGTTAGGGCTCTTTAACCTGGAAAAGAGACGGCTGAGGGGAGATATGATAGAAGTCTATAAATTAATGAACAGAGTGGAACGGGTAAACGTAGATCGATTGTTTACATTTTCAGAATATAGAAAGACTAGGGGACATGCAATGAAGCTACAGAATAAACTATTTAAGACTAATAAAACAAAATATTTTTTCACTCAACATGTAATCAAACTCTGGAATTTGTTACTGGAGGATGTAGTAAAGGCTGTTAGTGTAGCTGGGTTTAAAAAAGGTTTGGACAAGTTCCTGGAGGAAAGGTCCATAAACCATTATTAAGAAGGGACCCAGGATATCAATGCTTGAACCAATACAAGCATTGTGGAACCTGTGTCCCTTGGGGAAACTGCTAGGTACGTATGACCTAGATTGGCCACTGTTGGAAACAGAATACTGGGCTTGATGGACCTTGGTCTGACCCAGTATGGCATATCTTATGTTCTTATCCTGGGAGTACCTGAGCCAGCCACCATGCAAAAATCGAGGCAATGAGTTTGACGTCCTGGATTAGAAGAGAGACAGGACTATACAAGCCTACCAATGTAGTGTCCCAACCAGGCTTGGTGAGGACCATGATGGTTGCCAAGTTTTTCCAACCCCCTAGATCGCTTCCGTGTACTGTATCTGGAATTTATTTATTTTATTTATTTAGACAGTTTTGTATACCGCCTTATCCTTCAAGGGTCCCACTCCTTGCTTCTCTAAGATCAATAGAATTTAGCTCCCAGGCCATTGGGCCCCAGAGCCTTTGCAAGTTTGAGAAACTTAATAGCCAGTTGGACCTCTGTGACACTGAAGCGAGTGCTCAGGGATGCCAGCTTCTCCTCCGTCATCCTAGGCATGTTGACTGTCTGGAAAAACATCTCTCTACCTTTCATGGTTCCATGGCTCTGATCATATAAGTGATTGTAGAATTGCTGAAATTGTTGCCTAATAGCATCTTCCCATTCCTCTAGAACCCCCTGTGGAGTCTGCACCCCTCGTTCCACTGCTTTATGTTTTGCCAGACTCACTAGATGCACCAGCAGTGTGCCACATTTATTACCCCACTGGTAGAGCTGGTATTTCTATAGCTTGATTTCACCCTCCACCCGTTGATCTAACAATAGCCTTCCAGAGGATCAAGTACTGCTACTGGTCTGCAGTCCCCATGCTGTGGAGGTGCTGGCAGCAAAAGGTGCTCAGCTGCTGCAACAAATTCAGCAGCTGAGCATCCCCAGCCTTCTTTTTCTTTGAAGTACAGGTGATGATGACCCCCCCACATAATCACCTTCATTGCCTCCCAGAGGAGCCGTAGGTCCATGTCCTCTGCCACATTGTCCTGCCAATACAACTTTCATGACTTGTGGAGTTTATCTTTGTAGAGGGTGGGGTTCATCTGCCAGGAGACCCCCACTTTCTGTTTTCTACTACCCTGCCGCAAGACAAGCCACACCAGGGCATAGTCCGAAAGTCCCAGGTCCCCTTTTCCACTTGCTCCACAGCCCAGAAGAGAGAGTCCGAGACCAAGAGGTAATCAAGCCTTGCATAGCTGCCATGAGGAGTGGAGTAGAAAGTAAAGTCAGCCTCCTCAGGGTGTAACACTGGCCAGGAATTCACCAGCCTTAGTTCCCCTAACAGGAAATCAACCCCCTTCCCATGTGTCTGCGCTGTTGACCCATGTGGTGGTTTGCAGTCCAGGACCATATCCCTTGGCAAGTTGAAGTTGTCCCCTACAATCAGTTGGCAATCTCCGAAGTGCAGCAGTTTGAAACCTCTTTGGAGTCAGGAGTATACCAGAGGACTGGAGAGAGGCACATGTGGTCCCTTTACACAAAAGGGGAAGTAAGGATGTGGTTGAAAACTACAGGCCGGTTAGTTTAACCTCTGTGGTGAATAAATTATTCCTTATCGTTCCTCCAGTTTAGTCCTCAACCTCTGGGTAGTGAACCTCCTCCTGCAGCTTGGAGACTGGGCATGTCAAAAACTCATGACGTTACTGGATATAGCCTGCTGGTCTCTTCCATCAGCCTCCAGTGTGTCCAGTCTCCGTGCAGCAGGAGGACGTAGTGAGCCTAGCTTCTGGGCTCACTTGGGGGAACAGATAAGGAGCATTTAGTGTGACAAATTCTATTCTGATTTTACTTTTGATTTTTACTTTTGATTTTACTTTGCCAATTAACCAAAGGCAACTGAATTAAATCGGGGATTAGTTCCCTTTAGTTGTTAGGAGCAAATTTCCTTATATTTACAGTAATTTTAAATTTGAGCCTGGCTCTTTAAATTAGTAGCAGCTCTCGCCTTCCCTCCTTGTCAGTTATGTTCACTTGCTGCAGGCATTTGCCGTTGCGGATCTCTCTCCCTGGACGGTACGGGAGAGAGCTCTGGGACCCATACAGCCACACTGAAGCTGTGTGAGACGGAGCCTCTCCGTTGCTGCAGGATTTTAAATTTTCTCCAGGACCAAGCAGGAAGTCAGTCCTCACATATGGGTGACGTCTGCGCCGACGGAGCCCTCGCGGAGCAATTTCCCCAGCTTTCAAAGAAAGCCTTTGGGAATTGCAGCGCGCATGCGCGGTCCCCTTCCCGCCCAAGGGTGCCATCTTGCTCAGTCTTCTTTTTTCGGCGGAGCCCTACAGACGACGTTTGTGATCGCCGCTGAAAAAGTTGATTTTATTTAATATTCTTTTCTCGGTTTGACGCCGGATCCTTTTCCCGCCCAGGCCCGATACGCCGGTATTGAGTCCGTTCTTTCTTTTTTCGGTTTTTGTCCTTCGTGACTAGCGTCATTTTTCTTTTTTCACTGGCAGCCCTGTCTTTTGACCTCGCAGGGGCCCTTTTTCCCCCGATGGCTGCCAGCGGGTTTAAAAAGTGTGATCGGTGAAAGAAACTTATGTCTCTTACCGACACACACGACTGCTGCCTCGGACCCGATCATGACCCGATGATCTGTGGTCCGTGTGGCAAAATGTCCTCAAAAGTGTTGAGGAGTCGGCAGCATCAAAAAGAACGAATCTTCTCTGACTCCGCGTCCGGCTGGGCCCGGACCTCGTCAGAGGCTTCGACGTCCCGGGACTCCGGTCCTGAGCATCGTCGGAGTTCCTCTGAGCGGGGGTCTCCTGCCCGGGAACATCATAGGAAGAAAAAACCCCCGAGGGCGGCGTCGGTGGACGCTCCTGGTTCCTCGAGGGCCAGGTCGCATAGCCCCGATAACCGTCCCGGGTCCTCAGAGTCGGAGAGGCCTTCGAAACATCCTCGTCTCGAGATGGAGTCTCCTGGACACATGAGTACTTTAGTCCTCGTGGACTCGCCTCCGAAGGAGCCGCCGTCGGGGCCCGAGTCGGGGGCTGCTGGGTCTCCTGAGCTCAGACTCAGGTTGACGGCCTTGGAGAGCAGTTTCGCTGCCTTCATGGACCAGCAGCATGCATTGATCGCTGGCCTTGCCGGTGCATCTGCCCCGACCACCGGGACGTCGACGTCCAAGTTGACCCCGGAGACCGAGCCGATCCTCGAGTCCATGCGAGCTCGAGTCGATCCTCGGTCACGGTCTCCCTGGGCCTCCCGTTCAGGACCGAGGTCATCGACGCCGGCCTCGGCGTCGGGACGGAGGGCATCGGTGCCCGCCCGACCGGAGCCGCTCGATTCCTCCTCCGAGGAGTCGGGCTGGGAGACGGAGGACGAAGAGTCACCAGGTACTATTCGGACTCGGTGCATCCCATCGGACTCGCCTGAGTCCGAACCTCGGAGACGGTCCCCCCCCCGGAGGACACCCGGTTCTCGGACTTCGTGCGGGATATGGCCAAGGCCTTGGCATTCCCCATGGATCCCGAGGAGGAGCCTCGAGCTGAAGAGCTCGATGCCCTCCAGTATGAGACTCCCCCAAAGGAGGCCTTTACTGTACCGGTTCCTCCGATGCTGGAGCAACTTCTCTTCCGCATGTGGGAGAGCCCGGTGTCGGCGCCGGTGTTAAGCAAGCGGGTCGATTCCATTTATCGTGTCCGCAAGAGCCCCGGGTTCCAAAAGGCACAACTACCGCACCATTCCATGGTGGTGGAATCGGCCATGCATCGACTCAAGAGTCAGAAGATGCACTCCTCGGTGCCTCCCGGCTGGGAGGCCCGGAACCTGGATGCCCTCGGTAGGAAGTGCTTCCAGGGCTCTATGCTTGCTTGTCGAGTCCAGACCTACCAGCTCTACATGGGCATGTATCTCCAGGACCTGGCAAAGGAGATTGCCGGGTTCTCTGCTGGTCTCTCTGAGGAACCTTTGCAGAGGTTCCAGGCCTTGTCCACTGGTATTCGGGAGTGCTCGAAGTTTATCTCTCGAGCAGCCTACGATGGCTTCGAAAATAGAAATAAGCCCTCAAAATCAAAAACTCAGGCAATGATCTACTTCACAATAGCAACTGACAATGTATTTAGTATATTGAAAACAAGTTAGCTCACTCCCGCAGACTTTGTCAAAGGATGTGTGCTACAATTTGCATAACGACCTGTAGATTATGTTGTTAGAAATTCAAATAGTGACAGGCAACGTAACATTCCGTAATGAGAAATAGCAGAACTCTTTGCTTATCTTATGGTTCCCCGACGCCTTCATACGGCTGCCGTTCCGCGTTTCACTGAGCTGGATAGTTTCATCAGGGGGTGAGAATCAAAATGTTTAACGGCAATCCTGCCTTAAGACTGCTGTGAATGTTGCGATACTGGCACTCACTGTTGATAACCTTCATACGCTATACAGTCACTTTAAAACGAGTTACTCATGCCTTGGCCTAAAACAAAACTGGTTCAGGAGAACTGATCTAGCAAGCAGACATTGCAGGAAACAAAAAGTATTGCCTCACTGTTGATAACCTTCATACGCTATGTTTGGCGTGTTTAGCATTGAGCCCAATCGCTTCCTCAAAAAACGCCGCACATGCGGACTCTATGAAGAAGATCTTTTTATACAACGATTGGTAAAAGTGTCACGATGACGTAGTAGAGGACTGGCCTATCGGACGCCAAAACGGTATTATACATTGAAATGAGGCCCCTACTACAATGTTGATTCGGGGCAAAAATCACGTAAAAGTCAGGCTAAAATATTTATTTATAGGCACGCTGTCCAATCAATCATGTTGTTCATACCAAAGGGGTGGAGCGTTTGTAAAGTATGGATCCATCGTTGTTCACAGACAATTAAAGTCTGTTCCCTAGTTTTACTATTCTGTCCCATGCATACCATGTCCAGACAAAAACATTTAAGATGTTCAAAAGCATGGCTATTAGAAAAACAGTGTGCTACGATGGGTGCCTCCAACACCTTACATTTTAATCTGCTTCGGTGTTCGTTGATATGGACCCGGAACGATCTTTCAGTCTTACCTATGTAGAGCAGGTCACATGGACATCGAAAGCAGTAGACAACATAACAGGAGGTGCATGTAGTTGATCGCTGTAATGTAACATATGAATGTGATCAGTACCCTCCCTGGCCTCACACAAAAACAGATTAGATGTGTTTGGACACGTCAGAAGAACTTAAAGGAGAGGCTCAGTCGAACGCTATTAAGGTCACCAATGGACCCCTCTCAAACAGCAACACGGGGGCACAGGATCTGTGGAAATTGCAACATCTGTGGAATTTCCGAGACCTTGGTAGATTTTCAGCACAAGGGTAAGAAATATACATTACGGCAATCAACTACATGCACCTCCTGTTATGTTGTCTACTGCATTCGATGTCCATGTGACCTGCTCTACATAGGTAAGACTGAAAGATCGTTCCGGGTCCGTATCAACGAACACCGAAGCAGATTAAAATGTAAGGTGTTGGAGGCACCCATCGTAGCACACTGTCTTTCTAATAACAATGCTTTTGAACATCTTAAATGTTTTTGTCTGGACATGGTATGCATGGGACAGAATAGTAAAACTAGGGAACAGACTTTAATTGCCTGTGAACAACGATGGATCCATACTTTACAAATGGTCCACCCCTTTGGTATGAACAACATGATTGATTGGACAGCGTGCCTATAAATAAATATTTTAGCCTGACTTTTACGTGATTTTTGCCCCGAATCAACATTGTAGTAGGGGCCTCATTTCAATGTATAATACCGTTTTGGCGTCAGATAGGCCAGTCCTCTACTACGTCATCGTGACACTCTTTTACCATTCGTTGTATAAAAAGATCTTCTTCTTCATAGAGTCCGCATGCGCGGCGTTTTTTGAGGAAGCGATTGGGCTCAATGCTAAACACGCCAAACATAGCGTATGAAGGTTATCAACAGTGAGGTAATACTTTTTGTTTCCTGCAATCTCTGCTTGCTAGATCAGTTCTCCTGAACCAGTTTTGTTTTAGGCTAAGGCATGAATAACTCGTTTTAAAGTGACTGTATAGCGTATGAAGGTTATCAACAGTGAGTGCCAGTATCGCGACATTCACAGCAGTCTTAAGGCAGGATTGCCGTTAAACATTTCGATTCTCACCCCCTGATGAAACTATCCAGCTCAGTGAAACGCGGAACGGCAGCCGTATGAAGGCGTCGGGGAACCATAAGATAAGCAATGAGTTCTGCTATTTCTCATTACGGAATGTTACGTTGCCTGTCACTATTTGAATTTCTAACAACATAATCTACAGGTCGTTGATGCAAACTGTAGCACACATCCTTTGACAAAGTCTGCGGGAGTGAGCTAACTTGAAGTCTGAGACCTGTTTTCAATATACTAAATACATTGTCAGTTGCTATTGTGAAGTAGATCATTGCCTGAGTTTTTGATTTTGAGGGCTTATTTCTATTTTTGATATACAATTGTACCCTCTAAGACCTGACCACCTCTTGAGTGCTTGTACGATGGCTTCGAAGCATCGGCTCGGGTAGCCGGAGCCGGCATCGGTGCCCGCCGACAGGCTTGGCTTCAGTCATCCGACCTCGAGCCATGGGTGCAGGACAAGTTGGTCGATGTCCCCTGCAGAGGTGAAAACCTCTTTGGGAAGCCCATGGCTGAAAAGGCTGCACAGATCGAGACCGAGACTCTGACCAGGACTCGGCTGTCCAGAAAAACCTCTGCCCCTTCTCAGAAGAAGAAGGGCTCGGGGAAAAAGCCTTTTTACCCAAGGAAGGCGGCTGCCTATAAACACTACCCTCATTATCAGGCCACAGCAGCTCCCCAACAGGGTCAGCAGGCCAAGGGACGGGGTAATGGGTCCCGTAAGCAGCAGGCCCCCAAGCCCACAACACCGGCCCCTGCTCAGCAGGATGGGGGCTTTTGACTCCGTCAGCATAGCCTCTTCCCCTCCGCTGGCTTCTCTCAGCACAGGAGGCCGGCTGGTCCACTTTGCCCACAGGTGGTCAGCCATCACATCAGATACCTGGGTGCTTCATATAGTTCAAAAAGGCTATCTTCTACACTTTCACCAGGTACCTCCCTCCTACTTTCCAGGGGAGCCTCCAAGACTCTCTCTGCACAGGAACTTATTCCTTCAGGAGTTAGCAAGTCGTCTTCAGGAACAGGCTGTGGAACTGGTGCCCCACCACCTGAGAGGTCACGGCTTTTATTCCAGGTACTTTCTGATACCAAAAAGAACAGGAGGCCTCAGACCCATCCTGGACTTGCGAAACCTCAACAAGTTCCTGGAAAGGGAAACGTTCGAGATGCTTACCCTTGGAATCCTGCTGCCCTACCTCCAGCAGGGAGATTGGCTATGCTCCTTGGATCTAAAGGATGCTTATACTCCCATCCTTATTCATCCAGACCACAGACAATATCTCAGGTTTGTAGTGGGAGGAAATCATTACCAGTACAGAGTACTGCCCTTTGGCCTATCCTCCGCCCCCAGGGTGTTCACCAAATGCCTAGCTGTGGTGGCGGCTTATCTAAGACTTCAAGGCCTTTTTGTGTTTCCATACCTGGACGACTGGCACATCAGAGCCCAGTCTTCCCAAGAGGCCACTCAGGCCACTCATCGCACTGTGACTCTACTCCAGCACTTGGGATTTGTCATAAACTTCGCAAAGTCCACTTTGCTCCTCTCTCAAAATCTCGAATTCATAGGCGCCAGGTTGGACACTCTTCAGGCGCAGGCCTTCCTGCCTCTGGACAGGGCCCACAGGCTCATGGATCTTGCCAGCCACTTTCACAGCAATTCCCTGGTCTCTGCCAGGCAATTCCTGAGACTGCTCGGCCATATGGCTTCCACGGTCCATGTGACCCCCAATGCCCGCCTGAACATGCGTCCTGCTCATTGGTGCCTTCACACTCAATGGCATCAGGCCACAGGAAGCCTGGTGGACTCAGTACTGATATCCGACCTGCTGGTCTCTTCTCTGCGGTGGTGGCTTCATCTGCCAAACCTAGTGCTGGGAGTGGATTTTCAATCTCCTCCGCCTTCTCAGGTACTGACATCCGATGCTTCTCTCCTGGGTTGGGGAGCACATTGCCAAGGGACATGTACTCAAGGCCTCTGGACCCCTTGGGAGTCTGCTCAGCAGATAAACTTCCTGGAGCTCAGGGCCATCCGCCTAGCTCTGAGAGCCTTCTCCCACCTCACTTCTCACCAGTCTGTGATGGTCCAGATGGACAATCAAGTTGCAATGTTCTACGTGAACAAACAAGGAGGCACAGGCTCCTTCCTTTTCTGTCAGGAGGTGCAAAAGCTGTGCTCTTGGGCCGTCGGCCACGGCATCCTCCTCAAAGCTGTCTATCTCCCAGGTCAGGAAAATTACCTGGCAGACAAGCTGAGCAGGATCCTCCAACCACACGAGTGGAGATTGGATCCGTTGGTGGTTCAAAGGATCTTTCTCAAATGGGGCCTCCCCACCATGGATCTGTTTGCCAGTCCTCAGAACCGGCAACTTTCCAGATTCTGCTCTCGACAACCGCATCCTCTCAGAGTAGCGGCGGATGCTTTTCTGATTCCATGGTCCACAGGCCTCTTGTATGCCTTTCCTCCCATGCCACTAGTGTCTCGGACGCTCTTCAAGGTTCTCAGAGACAGAGCCTCGATGATCCTGGTGGCTCCCTGGTGGCCTAGACAGCCCTGGTTCCCGCTTCTGATGCAGCTGGCGGTGGACACTCCTCTTCCTCTGGGGTTTCAACCCGATCTCCTGTCACAGGATCAGGGGACTCTCCTACACCCCAACCTCCGCTCCCTTCATCTGATGGCCTGGCTGCTGAAAGGGTAGTCCTTGCTCCCCTCCTGCTGCCTCGGGAGGTGGAAGAGGTCGTCTTGGCCTCCAGACGGCCATCCACCCGGAAGTCCTACGCTCTTAAGTGGCGTCGGTTCTCCGTATGGTGTACTCAGCAGTCTGAGAATCCCTTCTCCTGCTTGGTGGCAGTGGTCTTGCAATATTTGCTTTACCTCTCCAATATGGGCCTTAAGTCCAACTCTGTCAGGGTCCACCTCAGTGCGCTCTCTGCACATCACGCACCAGTGGACGGCAGGCCTCTTTCCAACCACCCTTTGGTGGCTCGTTTTCTCCGAGGCCTCCTTCTCCTTAAGCCTCCTTTGCGCCCACCAGCCCCTGAATGGGATCTGAATGTGGTCTTACAGCGGATTACCTGTCCGCCCTTTGAACCTATGGCTACCTGCCCTCTTCGTTTTCTTTCCTGGAAAACCTTGTTTTTGGTAGCCCTTACCTCTGCTAGGCGCGTTAGTGAACTGCAGGCCCTAGTGTCTGATCCTCCTTACACTAGGTTCTACAGAAATCGGGTAGTCTTACGGACTCACCCTAAGTTTCTTCCCAAAGTGGTTTCTCCTTTTCATCTCAACCAGGAGGTGGTTCTTCCGACCTTCTTTCCCAGGCCGCACACCAGCCGGGCTGAAATGGTCCTGCATACCCTGGACTGTAGGAGGGCCTTGTCCTTCTACCTTGACTGTACGCGGGAGCATAGGAGGGCTGTTCAGCTCTTAGTTTCTTTTGACCCCAATAAGTTGGGGCTACCTGTCTCCAAGCGTACTTTGTCCATATGGGTTGCTGACTGTATCGCTTGGGCTTATGGGGCAGCCGGCCTCTCGTTGGAGGGTTGAGTCATGGCTCATCGTGTTAGGGCGAAGGCTGCGTCAGTGGCTCATCTCCGCTCTGTTCCGTTGGCAGACATCTGCCGGGCCGCTACTTGGTCTTCAAGCCAGACTTTTGTGGCCCATTATTGCCTGGAGAGGGAGTCCCACAGGGACAGTGCTTACGGACAGGCAGTCCTCCATAATCTCTTTGAGGTTTAGGCAACTCCTACCCCTCCGGCCCTGGTGTTGGGCTACCGGTCGGGGGCGTTTTCAGAGAGGATTCCTTCCTTCTGTGCTGCTGAGCTACAGGGAGCTCATTTTTCTGCTTGAGGTCTCCGGTAGCCTTAAGCTTGGGAGTCCCATATGTGAGGACTGACTTCCTGCTTGGTCCTGGAGAAAGAGTAGTTACTCACCTGTAACAGGTGTTCTCCAGGAGCAGCAGGAATCAGTCCTCACAACCCTCCCTCCTCCCCTTGGAGTTGCAGTCCTATGATTTCGTTTTTGCTACTTTTTTTTTGCTGTCTTTTAGCTATGTCGTCAGACTGAGCAAGATGGCACCCTTGGGCGGGATGGGGACTGCGCATGTGCGCTGCAATTCCCAAAGGCTTTCTTTGAAAGCTGGGGAAATTGCTCCGCGAGGGCTCCGTCGGCGCCGACGTCACCCATATGTGAGGACTGATTCCTGCTGCTCCTGGAGAACACCTGTTACAGGTGAGTAACTACTCTTACTCTGTGGAACCGTCTGAGCGGTCCTCGCCGCGGCTGCCAGGTGCAGCAGTACGGCTTGAGGATTGGATGAATTCAAGGCGGTAGGAGCAGGCTGCGTGGCTTTCGGCCCTGCATTTAAGGCCTTCAGGCTCTTTCGGTCTGCTGAGGCCTCCTTTTTGCAGTGGCTGTTGTTCTTGGCGCCAAAATTCATTAGCAAAGGGGTGGCCATTTTCTCTCTAGGTATTTGGACCGAATGGCGAGAGTTGCAGTGAGCTGCCTCTGTGAGGAAGACGACAGGCAGGATAGCTAGATTTTTAGGTCTAGTGTTTCTTTTGTTTGTAGGGTTTTTGAGGCCCGGGGGGTTCCTCAGCCTTAAGTGGGCTGTTGTCAGTCCTCTTTATTTTTAAGTTTATTCTTAGTTTTATAGGACAGCAGTTTTGGCATTGATCTCTAATGCCACATGTTCTTTCCCTCCTAATCATGTCTCTGAGGAGCATCTGTTAAGTCCTGTGATATTAGGCAAATTGCCAGCTTTTAGGTTCTTCAAGAGCAGAACCCTAACTTGTAGGTGGAAGGAGGGACAGGCTGGAAGTGTGCTTTTGTGTATTCTATAGTGAAAGTTGCCCAAATGCCTGTGGTTTCACAGGGACAGGTTTAGGAAACCTTAGGATATAAAAAAAATATAATAATAATGACAGTTAAACTGTCAACCAAGAAGTGCCTGTGCTATGGTCTATGGCCACCAGAGGGGAGCTGGTACACTCAATAGTGCCTTTCTGTGACCGTGTGTATGTAGCCATCATCAGTCAGATTGATCTCTGCAAGTCAGGGAAGAAATAACCACAGGGCCACCTCATGGGCACTCAGGGGTTAGTGACTAAAGAAGCAACTGTAATGTTCTGCAAATCAAGATTATATGACCAAGATTTAAAGCTCTTAACTTCTGTATCGTTTGTCGGGCTCTGGTATCCTAAAAGCCACCGGATGGCAGTGCTGCTCATGAATCACATATAGTATTCAGATATAGTATTCAGTGCCCCCATCCCTGGGGGGGAGGGCGGGGGGGTGGTAAAATACAAAATCGTATTCCTCATCAGGTTCACACAGGCAGCAACCTCTAAGACCTCCACTTGCAAGGTTGTCGGTGTATCCCACTGCTATTTCTCTGACTGCAGGAAGGCTGGGGGGGGGGGGGTGCCTGTGTGTTTCATAGCTCCACTTAGCATGCCCTTCCCAGGAAATTCTCATCTATTTCTAGAGCATGTGCTGTCAGAGCAGGGCTTTAAGCACTTAGCAGGGGCACTGACCTGTCTGTGCCATCTTGTTAAAGGGCCCGTGCTGAGGTTGAAGAGTAGGACATCTAGATAGCACAGTCTAGGGCTTAGCGCTCCAGGGCACTGGAAGGTTTCATAGAGGAAGTCAATACTTTGTGTATGCTCCATGCATTCAGCCTATGTTCAAGCGTGCTCACTGCACTGTGTTTGGGTGACAGGTGCTGGGTCACCCGTATATGTAGATGTGCATTTTGTATGTGCTCACAATTGCTTAGGCATGATTTTTGGGTGCACTCTTTGCAGAGTGAGACTGCATTTCTTTGCTCAGACTGTATTATCAGACTAAGATAATTTCTCCAGTAATGGGGGGATGTCGATTGTAATAAAGTGCGTGAGGTCCTCATGGTGTTAAATGGGGTTGGAGATGCAGTCATGGGATTTGCTGTGGAGTGAGCCGTCCGAAGGAGCTACAGTGTCACAGTCACCAGTTTCCCTTTCTCTTTGTGCTTTGCTCCCAGATTCTAGCCCCTCTTTCTCTGATGTCCAGGACGCAAGGTCCCCGGCCCACTGGACAATCTGTTCTCAGCCTTTTCTCAATGCTGGCAGAAGGACTGGGAGAGCGAGAAAGGAAGACCAGGAACCAGCACCAGCTCTGATGTCTCTCCACTGCCAGTGTTTGCTACGGTCACATATTCCCAGTCATTTATTTGAGTATACTGATTGCCTACAGGTCAGGGTGGCATACAGTCGATTACGGTATTTCTATTTGCCTTGTCCCTGAAGGGCTCACAATTTATGTTTTGGTACTTGAGGCAGAGGGTTAAGTCGCTTAACAAAGGCCAGAAGGACCACCTGTGGGACTAGAAACCGCAGTTTTTATGGCCCAAGGTTGGTGGTCTTGATGGGAATTCAAACCCTTGGTCCTCTGGCAACTTGCCTCAACCACTAGGCCGCACTGCTCCGTGTGAGCTAGCCATAGGGCCAGGCGCAGCCTGTTACTTCAAAGGCAGAGACCTTGGGGAGGTTCCGTTCATAAGGATACGAGAAATGCCATACTGGGTCAGACCAAGCTCTTTCAGGTCCAGTATCCTGTTTCCTAGGGTAGCCAATCCTGGTCTTAAGGACCTGTCTGGTTTCCAAAAAGACGAATAGGCTACTCATGCTTGTATCGGGGCAAGCAGTGGATTCATGTATGCTCATATTTTAAGGGTTCTGTTGCATGTACAACAGATGTGACGCTCTGTTGGGTTGTGTGCCTTGTAGAACATCTTGAATTGGTGAAAGTTGGTATAAAACATTTTTTTTTTATAATTTTCCAGCTTCTCTCTAATAAAAGGTTATGGACCTTTCCTCTGGGAGCTTGGCCAAAAACTTTGTTAAACTCCGCTACGTTCGGAGATCGTTTTGCGCAAGGCTCTTGAAGTACACGGGAGACCCAGTGGTCAGTCAACTGACTGGAAATATGAGCGATACGCCGGGCGTTGCAGGCATTCGAAGCTGCGATGACAGGTTGAGCGGTGCGAGTACTGTCTGACAACTCCACGGCGGTGGCCTACATCAATCGGCAGGGCAGAACCGGAAGTGGGGCCATAGAGGCTGCGGCAGAGGGTCTGTGTGTGTGGATATAGCTTTGGCTGCCAGCATTTTCAGTGGCGCATGTTGCGGGTAAAGACATTGTGATGGCCGATTTCCTCAGCTGGGTCCAAGTAGAGGGCAGAGAATGGGAGTGGCATCCGGAGGTGTTCGCACAGATCGGTCACATATAGGGACAGCCAGTAATGGACCTCATAGCGGCATTTCACTCTGCGTAAACAGGTCGCTTCTTAAGCAGATGACGCGAAAGGAGGTCGGAAGGCATCGGTGCACTGTTTCAACAGCGGCCGTCGTCCAGTCTTCTCTGTCTTTCCACTGGGGGCACTCATAGGTTGAGTGGTTCTGCGTATCGAAGCACTTCGGAGAAACGTGTGGTTGGGGGCCTCGGGCTGGCTGAGGTGCCCGTGGTATGCCTGCCTCATATCGTTGCTTGACGGGAATCCATGGAGGTTTCCGACATTGGAGATTCTGTTGCTACGAAGTTCCCTTTGAATGTCTCAGGTGCATCAGTTTTTGCTTACGGGGGTGGCCATTGAAAGGGCAAGCTTAAGGAAAAAGAGTTGTTCGACAGCAGTCTTTGCCACCTTGCCACAAAAAAGAAAGAAATAAAAAAAATAAAAAAATAAAAAGTCTACGTCCCTTGCATATGTGCGTATATGGCGCATCTTTGAGGATGGGTGCTCGCTCCCTTGGTATTAAGTTTTTTGCAGGACAGGTTTGGTAAACGCAGGTACTGGAGAGTTCAGTTAGCAGCTCTGTCTTGCTATAGGAGCAAAGGACAGGGAATGGCTCTCATGCACAGATCGATGTGGTGCGCTTTCTCAGGTGGTTACCAGACTGTAGCCCTGTCGTAGGATATTAATTCCACCAGGAAAGCTCAAGTTGGTTTTAGGAGAGTTAGCTAGCGCGCCATTGGGGCCCTTGCAACAGGCATAGGTTAAGGGTTTTGCCTTGAAGACGGTATGTTTGATGGTCATCTGTTCGGTGAGGCGATTTTCGGAGTTGCAGGTGTTGACCTGTCAGGGATCGTTTTTTGTCTGTCTCCAGACAGAAGGTGGCCTGGCAGCTGGTTCCGTCGTTGTTGCCAAAGGTGGTTTCTATGTTCACCTAATTAAAATGGTCTCTCTTCCAGCGCTAGGTGCGGCGGAGAGGAGCGTATTGAACCATAGCTTGTGCTGTTTGGACGTCAAGAGAGCGCTGCGGCAGTGTTTAAAGGTTTCAGAAACTTTCGCAAGGCGGATCGTCTCTCTTCGGGGTGTTCGGAGGGCCCCGCAAAGGGAAGCGGCGGCGAAGGAGTCCATTTCTGGATGGATTGGAGCAGTGAGTGCATCGGCTTATTTTCTATGGGACTGTATAGTCCCAGGGAGCTTACGACATCACTCTACCGGAGTGCAAGCGTCTTCTTGGACGGAGCATAGTTTGGTTCTGCCAGTGGACATCTGTAGGGAGGCCTCTTGGTTGTCTCTCCATACTTTCAGTAAGCACTACCGCCTAGATGTTCTGGCGGCTAAGGATGCTGTTTTCAGGGAGGCGGTGTTGAGATCCAGCTGGAAAGGTTCCCCCCAATGATTACTGCTCTGATACATCCCAGAGGTTGAGGATTAAACTGGAGGAACGATAAGGAAATAGGAATTACACTTAACTGGTAATTGTGGTTCCTTGAGTGACTCCAGTTTAGTCCTCATTCCCGCCCAGGGATGGGGTCTTAGCAGTGGTTTTTCTGTTGGGGGAAGTGCAAGGTTAAAAGTGGTATAGGCCTTCACTGGTGTTCAGTTGTTTTGATGCTTCCATTTGTTTTGCGCTATATTGTTATATTATTATATTATGATATTGTTATATATATTGCTATATTGCTCTGGATTGTTTAGGGCTAGGCATTCGACGGAAAGGAGAGCATGTAGGAAGCAGTCCCTTTCCTTCTGGAAGGGGAGTAGTAGGTAGATAGGTTATATGTTCTGCGTGCCCTTGAATATAATAAGTTTTAAAAAAAAAAAAGGTTGCTGATTTTTTGCTCCTTTGAGTCTGTCAATAGTTCACTGGGGGCTGATGGGAGAGACCAGCAGGCTATATCCAGTGATGTCATGAGTTTTTGACATGCCCAGTCTCCAAGCTGCAGGAGGAGGTTCACTACCCAGAGGTTGAGGACTAAACTGGAGTCACTCAAGGAACCACAATTACCAGGTAAGTGCAATTCCTATTTGGAAGCTCTGTGAAAAGAGAAAATAGTGGGGTTTCTGGAGTCCAATGGATTATCAGATCCGAGGCAGCATGTATTCACCAGAGGCAGGTCTTGTCGGAGATGGATCGAGGGAGAGCCCTAGATGTTGTGTATTTAGATTTCAGTAAAGCTTTTGACACCATTCTGCACAGGTGACTTATAAGCAAACTGAGCACCCTAGGGATGGACCCTAAAGTTACTGCTTGGGTTAGAAATTGGTTGAATGGGAGGCGACAAAGGGTACAGGTAAATGGAGCTCACTCTGAGGAGAAGGAGGATACCATTGGTGTGCCGCAGGGATCTGTCCTTGGTCCGATTCTTTCTAACATTTTTGTTTGTGATATTGCGGAAGGGCTGTCTGGTAAGATTTGCCTCTTTGTGGATGATACCAAAATCTGCAATAGAGTAGACACCCAGGAAGGTGTAGATAACATGAGGAGGGATCTAGCTAAGCTTGAAGAATGGTCTAGAATTTGGCAGCTGAGATTTAATGTTAAAAAATGCAAGGTCATGAATTTAGGCTGCAGCAATCCAAGGGAGCAATATAGTATAGAGAGTGAAGAACTTCTGTCCACAAAAGAAGAGCGGGACCTAGGCATGATTGTGTCGATGAGCTCAAAGTAGCTAACAGCTAGAAGAATGCTTGGGTGCATAGGGAGAGGAATGGCCAGCAGAAGAAGGGAGGTGATAGTGCCTCTGTATAAGTCTTTGGTGCGACCTCATTTGGAGTATTGTGTGCAGTTCTGCAGACCGTATCTTCCAAAGGATATAAACAGGATGAAGTCGGTACAGAGGGTGGCTACTAAAATGGTTAGTGGTCTTCATTATAAAGCATATGAGGACAGACTTAAGGATCTTAATATGTATACTTTAGAGGAAAGGCGGGATAGAGGTACAATATTGAGGAACCTCGAAAGAAAATGGCGTAAATCTCACAACCCAACAGATCAACAAATATATTTATCCCACCTTCAATCCTATCGTGAGACAATATGGGACACAAGAAAAACCTACCACTCCGAACTCCTCAACCGCTCCCTAAACAAACCCAGGGAGCTATTCAATATAGTAAAGTCATTAACCAAAGAACCTGCTCCACCTCAACAAGAACCCATACACCCTCAGAAGTATGCCAATTTCATACAATCTAAAGCTATCAGAACAACAACCTCCTCACCCCAAAGTCCTCCGACATCACACACCTCCTCATCCCAAAGTCCACTACAGCAACAAGGACAAAATTTCCCTCTCTTTCAGCTCCCCTCATCACTCCTTCAACTTTCCCCTCCCTCTGCAAAATGCGTTGAAGACATTATCGTCAAAATGAATACTACCACAGCACCTAACGACCCCTGCCCAGCACACTGGATAAGAGCTATGCGATCCGACTTTAGCCCTGTCATAGCAGAAATTATAAAGATGTCATTCTCAACAGGCACCTTCCCATCAGCACTAAAGCAGACCTCCATAAGACCGCTGCTAAAGAACAATCAACTAGACCCAACAAAAGAAGAATCATACCGCCCGATAGCTAGTATACCACTGCTATCCAAAATAATTGAGAAAGTAACCAATAATCAGATACAACAACACATAGACACCTCCTCCCCCCTTGATCCCAGTCAGCACGGATTTAGGGAATCTCACGGAGTAGAGACACTATTGACCACATTAACCAACACACTCATCAGTGGACTAGACGACATTAACAAGGGCTTCGCACTAATATTCCTCGACATATCTGCAGCATTTGACTCGGTTGACCATGAAATACTACTAACCCGCCTATATGACAAGGGAATCCACGGCCTAGCATGGAAATGGTGCAAATCATACCTGGAAGACAGCTTGCAACACGTCCGGACTATTACAGGCACATCAGAACCTTTCCAGCTAAAACAAGGAGTTCCACAAGGCTCATCCCTATCGGCACTCCTATTTAACATTTACATGCAGCCCCTGTGCGATATCACTCGATCCTTTGGCATTTCCTCACTGATCTACGCAGATGATGTTCTACTATTCACTCCATTCAATGTCAAGCTCCCAGATTACACATCTTTAGTAGATTGCTTTAATGCAATAGCAGACTGGTTACTCACGCAGAATATGCGAATAAACTACAAAAAAACCGAAGTACTGATTGTCACGAAAAACAGAGAATTCGCACCCCCGGAGACCCTAAGAGTACGAGATGCACACCTCCCAATCAAGCCCTCCATAAGATACCTTGGAGTGATACTGGACTATCGCCTAGATTTTAAAGAACATATCAACCGCACCGTGAAAACCATTTATTTCAAGATAAAGACCCTACGCCATCTAAAAAATATGCTTGACCCAGACAGCTTCAGAACTATATTCCAAGCCATAGTCACACCCCACTTCGACTATGCGAATATAATACTCCATGGTCTCCCAAAGAACTCACTAAATACATTACAACTAGCCATGAATGCCGCAGCCCGGGTATTATACGGTGCTTCAAAGAGCGATCACATAACACCCATCCTAATGGAGCTTCACTGGCTCCCTATATACTGCAGAATAACATATAAAGCCCTTATCTTGACCTTTAAAGCAATAAATTCTATAGCTCCATCATCAATTTCGAAACTCCTCCATCACACTCCCAACACCAGATCTAGGAGGTCAGCAGCGGCAAATACCCTAACTACACCACATGAGGCCACAAAATACAAACGATCAACAACAGACAGGGCTTTCGCGTACTACGCACCCAGATGTTGGAACAACCTACCTCCCAACATTAGAGCTATTACTGACCTCAAACAATTTAGAAAAGCCATAAAGCATCACCTCTTCATTCTACATTTCCAAAGCACATCATCAACCCTCTAACACTTTCAGATAAAGTGTAACCGCCCTATTTAAGATGATGAAAAGAAACTCTATCCCGTGTATATAGGTCCTATACATGCTACAAATATGTACATAGTTTCCCTAAGTTATAATCCCAGTTGTATATTTCCTGTTATATGTAAGCTCACCACAGTCTGTTGATTGAAATGAGTATTCCTGTTTAATGTAAACCGCGCTGATGAAAAAGAGTGCGGTATAGAAGAAATACAAATAAATAAATAAATAAAATAAATATGATTGTGACATTTAAATACTTCCATGGCATAAATGCACAGGAGGAGAACCTCTTTCGATTGAAAGCAAGCTCTGCTGTGAGGGGACATAGGATGAGGGTGAAATGGGATAGACTCAAGAGTAATATGTGGAAATATTTGTTTATAGAAAAAGTGGTAGATGCGTGGAATAGCCTCCCAGTGGAGATGGTAGAGATAACGGTATCTGAATTCCAAAAAGCATGGGACAAATACAGAGGATCTCTAAAGGAAAAAAGGGAACTGGTGTCTACAACACATCTGCCCCCCCTCCCCCCGTTCTGGAAAAAGTTGAGCAGCTTGGTATGTTTCACCAGTGAATGAATCCAGTCTATATTTAAGGTGATCATTTTTAATTTATTAAATGCCCTGATGTTCGGATGGCTTTGTTCGCCAACGTTTAGGTGCTGAAAGAATGGGGATACCAGCCTCCCAGTTGCATGGGTCTCCCTGCCTCTCCTCTGCTCACCCTCTCTAACCCTGTCATTCCTGCTTGCCTCCCCCCATCCCCCCATCACTTATCCCTCCCTGCTTTTACCCCTCTGCCTTCGCTCCCAACCAGCTCTATCATCTCACCAGCCAGCTTCCGCTCCTGACCCTCCTACCTTAACAGCCTCCCCTCCCCCCCTCCCCGGCATAGCACCCTCCATTGTTCCCCCCTCCCCTCACCCTCCTATAGACATAGTTCACCACTCACCACTTGGCCCATTTTGCTCACACCGTTCATACCCCCACACGTACCTGCCTCCTCAGCTGAGTCTCTAAAATATTTTATTTATTTATTTCTTTATTTATTTAGCTGCATTTATATCCCGCTTTTCACTGGGTCAAAGCGGTTGGGGGATACATTTAACACGAGGGGATATGACACACATACACTAATACTTACAGGGAACATGAGCAATGGAGGGTTAAGTGGCTTGCTCAAGACCACAAGGAGCACCTTGTGGGACTAGAAACCCCAGTCCTTCCGGACCAAGGTTTCTGTCCTCTAGTGGGATTTGAACCACCTACCTTCCAGCCTGTGGTACCTTGCCCCAACCACTAGGCTACGCCTCCCCTCATATACATTGTCCAATCAGCTTTCTTGCCAACAGCAGCTCCAAGCAGGTCCATGATCACCAGAGTGTCCCAAAAACCCCCCTCCAAGTCAGGCTCAGGAGATGAGACTCTGCTGAGTGCCTCTGTAAAGCACCTCCTGGATACTCCGCAAAATCACCATCGCTCCCCCCCACAGCACTGGGGAGGGCTGCCGCTCCCCAGGTTCATTGGTCCAATATACGGAGTTTCCCACCGTGGGGACCATGGCCTGTGAGGGTCAGGGATCCATCCACCACAGCCAACACTCCCCGCAAGGTGTTGCAGTGAAGCGGGGAGGGGGGCGGGGAGCCCCAGCCATAAAGAAAGTTAAAATGTTCTATTTCCCAGCGCTGAGGTGTAGCTACCAAACAACAATCCTTTCAGAAACATTTCCATGTTCCTCACACTCTGGGAAGGCTGTCCACAAAGTGCTTCAATGCGGTTGGTGTGTCAAAGTAGCGGGTCTGATTCTTGTGTTGCAGCTGTACCCAGGCAGGATATTGAAGTGCGAACCGGTTTACCCGCTGTGCCAGTTGAGAACAATAGGGGGCCATTGCCTGACATCGCTCGGCTACCTGTGTGGAGTAATCGTTGAAAATGAGCAGTTTGTGTCACTGGTATTCAAGCTGCCATTGTGAGCGATACCACTCCATCAGCTTGTCCTTATCAACAAAAGTTCAAGATGCAGGCAATAACAGGCTGCGGCCACTCTGCGTTCTCATGGGGAGGACCAAGACAGTGCAGCTGCTCCACAGTCATCCTTGTTCCCGTCTATTGCAAACCCAGCTGATTGGGGAGCCATACTTCAATCAGGTCTCGTGAAAGGACTTGGGCAGGCCAATGAGCCAGATGTTTTTCTGGCACCCCTGGTTCTTCTGATCATCAAGCTGGTTTAATAGTTCCTACCATCTATTTCCAGCTGCTGCATGTGGTGCTCCAGGGCCTCGATCCTGCTCTCCTGTTAGCCAACCTGGCCCTCTACCTGCTGTACTCACTGGATCTAAGCTCCCTTTTAGCTCCTCAAAGGATGTATGCAGGCGAGAGAGGCGTTCATTGAGCATGGCCATAAGTGAGCATGTTATCTCTCTCATTGCGTCATCTTGCATTGTGATGACTGGTGCTTGCTTGTCTGCCGCCATCTTAGAAGCATATTCTTTGGTGATCTGGTGATTGGAGTGGAGGAGTAGCCTAATGGTTAAGAACACTGGCTTGGGAACCCAGAGACCAGGGTTCGATTCCCTCTAGCACTCCTTGTGGCCTTGGGCAAGTCACTTAACCATCCATTGCCTCAGAAAAATCCAAGTTATCAATGTCCCTGTTTAATGTACATTCCCAAGTTTAAGTTTAAGAACATAAGATATGCCATACTGGGTCAGACCAAGGTCCATCAAGCCCAGTATTCTGTTTCCAACAGTGGCCAATCTAGGTCATACGTACCTAGCAGTTTCCCCAAGGGACACAGGTTCCACAATGCTTGTATTGGTTCAAGCATTGATATCCTGGGTCCCTTCTTAATAATGGTTTATGGACCTTTCCTCCAGGAACTTGTCCAAACCTTTTTTAAACCCAGCTACATTAACGGCCTTTACTACATCCTCTGGTAACAAATTCCAGAGTTTGATTACACGTTGAGTGAAAAAATATTTTCTTTTATTAGTCTTAAATAGTTTACCCTGTAGCTTCATTGCATGTCCCCTAGTCTTTCTATATTCTGATAAGGTAAACAATCGATCTACGTTTACCCGTTCCACTCCGTTCATTAATTTATAGACTTCTATCATATCTCCCCTCAGCCGTCTCTTTTCCAGGTTAAAGAGCCCTAACCTTTTTAGCCTTTCTTCATAGGAGTATCCTTCCATCCCCTTTACCATTTTGGTGGCTCTTCTCTGAACCTTTTCTAAAATTGCTATATCCTTTTTAAGATACGGCGACCAGAATTGCACACGTTATTCAAGGTGCGGTCTCACCATGGAACGATATAGAGACATTATAATATCTTTTGTTTTATTTTCCATTCCTTTCCTTATCATACCTAGCATTCTATTTGCTCTCTTGGCTGCCGCTGCACACTGGGCCGAGGGTTTTAACATGGTATCCACAATGACGCATAAATCTTTTTCCTGGGTGGTGGTTCCTAATGTGGAACCTTGCATCGTGTAACCATAGTTTGGGTTGTTCTTCCCTAGGTGCATAACCTTGCACTTGTCCACATTAAATTTCATCTGCCATTTTGATGCCCAGTCTTCCAATTTATCAAGATCCTCTTGCAATTTTCCACAATCTTCTTGGGTTTTAACAACTTTAAATAGTTTTGTCTCATCTGCAAATTTGATAACCTCACTCGTTATTCCACTTTCCAGGTCATTTATGAATATGTCAAAAAGCAGCGGACCCAGCACAGATCCCAATGTAAACCACTTTGATTGAAATGATAAAGTGGTATATAAAACCTGTTAAATAAATAAATAAAATCTAGGGAGTTTTTACAGGCATTCCCTGGCCATCTTCACTCTTACTACAGTGTCTGCTGTGCTGGGCACTATCTCCACACCTTCGGAGGCCTCTGGGTCGGGGTTCGCCAGTTAAATAGCCGTTTTTTTTCTGCTGAAATTGGAGCGTTGGGAGCAGAACTCAGCTCAGAGGCATCTGTTCAGCTCCTCATCATCATGTGACCCCCCTGCATTGCCAAATTATCTCTGACTAAATTTGCTTCTATGGCTTCTAACTTCTGGACTCTAACTTGCGTTGCTTTTAACAATACCAATTCCATCTTTTGCTCCTGTGAATCTTTCAGTAGTGCCATTTGAACAGACAGTGCACTAAATTGCTCAGACAGAGTCTTCCAGATGACGTGCAAAATATTCTAAATGACATTTAAATTGATAGGAGCCGAAGGTCCAGCAGGACTAGCAGCAGAGGAAATTATATTTAAAGTACTTCCTGATGCCATAGTCCATTGTTAAAGGGCTCAGCGTTGTTTACCTCCTTGAATAGCTGAACCAGCAGATTACTTCTTCCAGTGCAGGATTCCAAAACCACAGGCTTCGGATTCAGTTGGAACACAGCTCCCACTTCCCCCAGGAGTTCCCATAGCTCCAGCAACATCACCAGCCAGGATTCAGATTACTGTGAGGGGAACAGGTTCCCTGGGTGACAAGGTGACTCCCTCCCCTCCCCCCCCCCCCCCCCCACCAATGAAGTGTGTGATGCAGCGGACCCTCTTGCAGAGAGAAGAAAAGTTTTAAATCCAGGAAAAAACGGGTATAGCCTGCAATGTCCTGAGGATCCACCTAGAGGGAGCACGAGAGTCAGTACAGAGTCTGAGGAACCACGCCTCTATGGGCAGGACTTGGGCCTAGTCAGTTTGGATTTAAACAGAGACAGGTCTGAATCAGAGAGGGAGGAGGAAGGAGACCCAAAAGCCAAAGAAAGAGCAGACTCGAAAGGCAGAGAGAAAGCAGGCCTGAGAGGCAAAGAGAGTGCTGGCCTTGAAGACAAGGAGAGAACACACAGAACCGGTGTGCACAGAAAAGCTGAAGGAGCTGGGCTACCAGGCAAGGGCAGAGGCAGAGAAACCAACTGTAAGCGAATATCTGGCCGATGGCAACAGCTGCAGCCTTGGAACAGAGAGATTCTTCCCTATACAGTCAAACCTCGGTTTTAATGATTAATCCGTTCTAAGCAGTCTGACTAAAACCGAAACGTACGAAAACCGAAGCAATATTTCCCATAGGAAATAATGTAAATTCAATGTAATCCGTTCCAGACACCCAGCTCCTGTCACTTCTCTCACCTGCCCGATCGTCCACAGGACAGCAAACACACAGATATTGTACTGTAGGGCACTGTAATCTGATCGCTGCCTCCCACATCCATGCAACATCTCCTGCTTACATTGACAGCTACCCTGCTACCTCCGAGCCTGAGGGGGCGCTCCAGAGAACAGGCAGGCGGTGGAGAGATCAGGGCCTTCCTCTCTGTGCAATCCTTGCATCTCTGGCTCGAGGATGTTGCTCAGCTGACAATGGCTTCTCAACACGCGATCGGGTGAGTCCGGGGGGGGGGTAGTGCTGCCGGGACTGGGCGGGCAGACCAGCGCGAGGGTGTAGATTTTCAGATCTGGCAGCACTGGTTCCTGACGAAAACCGAGGCGAACACCGATAACCGAGACAAGATCTGAGTTAGAAAAGACGTCGAAAACCGAAACCAACGAAAACCGGGGCACACGAAAACCGAGGTTTGACTGTACTAAGGAAGGAGAGATACCCTTGGAGAACCTGGACCATGCTAAGCTAGAAGCCGACTGGGGTAGGCCTCAAACCTTCTCAGAAAAGGAAAGGAGAAAACTTAAAGGTAAAACTTTTATTACTTGTAATTGTCTGCATAATCCCAACATAGGAGAAGGACAGTGGAAGGAAGCTTCTCCTTGTAACCGAGATACTTATAAGCAAAAGCTTGAAAACAATTGGTCTAAGAAGAGGACTGTAAATGCTAAGCATTGCGCTGAACAGGCTTTTAAAACTCTAACTGAAGAGGAGCCTTTGTTTTATCCAGTGGCCAGAAACCGACGCCCTAAGCTGTCTGCCAGACACTGGAAAACAGTACAGCAAGCTTTTAAAAAGCCAGAGTATAGTTGTGTGGAGACATCAGATTCAGAACTGTCAGAGATAGAATTCATGCAAGTGGAATCTGCAGGCGAAGAGTCTGACCAGCCTATGGAATGCACATACTGTACAGCAGAGAATCTGGAGTCTATCCTTAGCTCTGTGAGTGAATAAATGAATGCCGTTTATTGTGTTGCCTTAAGCTACTGTGAAGTTAACAGTCATTACTTTGATCTTTTTTTTTATGGTTTAAACCTGATGCAAGGACTTGTTCAGTTGTGATACCATCCAATCCGTTTATCCTGTTTTGAACCATTTGTGCAAGGGGAAATAAAGCCTTTTCATTTTCCCTCCATTCTCGTGCGGACTTTTCTTTTTGGGAAGTTGGTTACGAGGCCGGCACAAGGGACTGCCACCCTTTACCCTCGCACCTGTCCAACCCCAATCACCGCAGTCTTGTGTCCCCCAGCCCTTCCGTGGAAAACTACGCCGCCACTAGGGGGGGGCTGCGGGGGACAAGTGGTAGAGGCATTCAGCTAATTCCTCTCTATCCCCTGCTGGGTAAGCTCTGGAGTATCTCCAGCGGTGGGTCTTCTGCCCACAAAGCTATCCATTGGGCTGGGTAACGATGCCTCAGGCCCAATTTTGGGTTTGGGAGGCAGCCTCCAAGACCGGCCCTTCCGCGTAGACCTTCTCTAGCGGAGAGATGCTTGCAGCACCAAATGCACAACTGGCATCTTGACATGCCCCTTCAATCAATGTATTTTTTAGCTCATTGGGATTTTTGGACTCCTTAAAGTCCTTCAAGCAAAACCTCAGCAGCCTAACTGTTGTTGGCTGTGCCAACCAGAAGTGTGTATGCTTGACCATTTATTTTATTTTATTTATTTAACACTCATTTTTATACCGCATCTTCCATAGATCAGTTGCGGTGTACAAACAACAACATTTAACAAAGCTAAGTTTGTTTTACATAGAACATCTTAATTTTACATAGAACATCTTAACATATCAAAAGTAAACAAGGTGAGTTTTTGAACTGGGACCGTGTAAAAACAGTTAACTAACAAAGTGGAGTATCTATATACGTAAGACAGTACATAACTGATACAACTATATACATGCGTAGGTATTAGGGCATAAGAGATAGGATCGTCAATTCGTTAGAGCTGAGTGTTGTCCGTTTAGGTGGGAGGTTTTGTGCTTTAAGTGGTCATTTACCTGATTATCCTTTGTCTATGTTGAATGCAAGGTTTTCCATGGTGTTGTAGTGTTTAGTGAATAGATAAGTTTTTAATTTTTTGCGGAATTCCAGGATCTCTGTTAGTGAACGTAGATCCTCTGGTAGGGAATTCCAGATAGTTGGGGCTATGTGTGAGAAAGCTCTGTTGTTGGTCAATTTATGTGCTTTTATGAAGTCCTTCGGGGTCTTTAGTTTATTTAACTGTTCTTTTCTATTAGTAGGCTTAGGTGTTTCTTTGCATATTAGATTACATAGAGTAATCGGCGCCATGTTGTTTAATGCTTTAAATGAGGTTATTATTGTTTTGTATATTATCCTGCTTTGTATTGGTAACCAGTGAAGTGATGCAAGTATAGGTGTTATGTGTTGGAGAGAGTTTATTTTTAGTATAATTCTTGCTGTTGCATTTTGGGCTAATTGAATTCTTTTAATGTTCTGTTTTGAAATGCCTATAAGTATTAGGTTGGCGAAATCAAAGTGAGGGGTTATGATTGCTTGTGTTATATTAATGAAATCTTGTACAAATACAAGCGGACGTAGTTGTTTGAGAATTTTAAGCTTGAAATAGATTTTCTTTAAAGTGTTTCTAATATGGGTTTCCATTGTAAGGTGTGTATCTAGGATAACACCTAGATATCTTATTTCGTTTTTTATTTTAATTTCTTGCTCTTGTAGTGTTATATGGGTAGGGTGGATAAATGATTGATTTTTTGTTACAATTAGGACTTCAGTTTTGGCATGATTTATGTAAAGGTTTTGAGTTTTTAGCCAAATTGTGATTTCATCATAGCAGTCTGAGAGGAGTTGTAATGGTATGTTAGGGATTGTAAATGGAATGTACATCATAATATCGTCTGCATAGAGGTGATAATGTACTCCAAATTTTTTAAAGATATTGCAAACCGGCTTTATGTAAATGTTAAAGAGTAGGGCTGAAAGAGCAGATCCTTGTGGTAAACCTATTTCTTGGTTATATGTAGTTGAAGTTTGATTACCTATTCGTACATTTTGTGTTCTGTTGTTTAAATAGGAAGTGAACCAATTATGTACTGTGGAGTTTATGCCTATCTGTCTTAGGTTGCTGAGCATTATTGAATGGTGAACACTATCAAAGGCTGCTGATATGTCGATAAAGAGGAGGATGAATGCTTGTTTATGATTATCGATTCCTCTTAGGAGAGTATCAATTAATACTGTTAGTAGTGTTTCTACTCCGTGGCGGGGCCGAAATCCATATTGTTGTTCGTCAAGTGGGTAAGAAGTGTCTATGTATTCCTGTGTCTGTAATTGCACTACTTTTTCTATTATTTTGGCCAAAAATGGGATGCTAGAAATGGGCCTGTATGATGCTGGGCATGTTTTATCTAGTTTGCCATTCTTTAGGATTGGGCGTATTTGTGCATGTTTGAGTGATTGAGGAAGGTAACCTTGGGATAATGAGAGGTTGACTATTGGGAGAATGAAGGATAGTAAGGTAGGCAGAGTGTTTTTTATCCATGACACTGGGCATGGGTCTAAATAAGAGGTTGTGGTATTGAGTCCTGATATGATAGTTTTTAATGTTGTTCTTGAAATGGGGTAAAAGTCTGACCATTGGTCAACAGATTGGTGAGAGTTGTTGATTGTATCAAAAGGCATTTGAAGTTTTTTTGATTTATCTTGGTAGTGATTAGCTAGTATTTGTACTGAGATGTCGGTGATTTCGTTGCTAGAATTTTGAGCGTTATTGGTAAGGTTTCTGACAATAGAGAATAGTTCTCTAGGTCTGTTATATGATTTTGATAAGGTTGCAGCGTAGTAGTTTTTCTTTGTACTATCGAGTGTTTCTTTATATTTTATGAGATGGTTATTGTATATTTCCTTATGTATAGTCAACTTAGATTTTCGCCATTTACTTTCGTGTTTTCTTAGTTCTTTTTTCATTTGTTTTAATATGTTATTGAACCATGGTGTGTTGTTGGTTTTGGGGTGTATCCTTTGTTTATTTATGTGATTGATTTTGGCTGCATTATTGATGGTATCATACCAATTTTTAACAGCATCATCAAGGTCTGATGTGGATGGTAGAAGGTGGGGAATTGTTAAATCGAGGAATTCCGTTTCATTAAATTTTTTAAATTATCTTATTGTGGCTAAGTTCAAGATTCCAGGGGAGATGTTTGGGCTGCCACTAAAGATGCATTTCATATTCAAGTGCTGTTAACTTATGCCATAGTGTTTTATAAGTTGTTGGTGCCTGATGGGCAAGCAGCAAGATAAACTGTTTGACTTTTGTCCATTGCTATACAGCTGGTTCTGCTTATTTGGAATCATTTGGCTATTTGTTCCAACAAATAGTTGCTCAATAAATAGCTTATCTAAAATGCCTTTTAAATTTGTAATTATTCATCAAAGTGTAACTCAAATTATTTGAATTAGTAAAACATAATGATATAAAAGAATTGGCTAATGCCAGCATATCCATCATATAAGTGGGAGCAGTATCAGTTATAATTTTAAAAGCAAAGCACTTATTCTCTGATTAATTGGCAGCCAATGTACATTAATTAAAAATGGAGTTGCATGATTCCATTTGGTATTCTTTAAAATTAGCTTTGCTGCTGAATTATGTATAACTTGCAAGTTTGATCTTGTCTTTAGCAGTAAACCAAGAGGGAAAAGATTTCAGTAATCTAATTTACTTTCATATCTACCTAGGACTTCTTTTTTTCCTCCTACAAGGCCTTAAAGAATGCTATTATGTTTTGCAGCTGATTGAGACTGCAAAGCGTAAAGGTGAAGCTGAACTACTAATCAAACGGGAAAAGCTGATGATGGAGCTGGAAAAACTTTCACACCGTATGGAGGAATTTGAGGATTGTTCTGAAATGGATATGATGGCACAGGTATGAGAAATATATGTCAGGCTGTAGATCGGCTTAGCACTCTTGGTCATGATCTGATACTTTCAGATATTATTTGTGATGGGAAAAGAGAGACATTTTATGTTCTGAACTAAGGAAAATACTGATAGATAGAGATAAGATAATTTCATCAAATCTGAACTAATGTAAAATATGTGTCTAATTATTACAGCTAGTTTAGTGGCGAAAGTATGAACACAAATTGAAAATAACCCTGGAAAAAATATTTGACTGTAAACTGACATTGACTTCAGTAGCACCACAGGCATTTTGAGGGTCTTTTACTAACAAGTGCTACCTGGCAGTGCATGGTCTGATGCATGCTGAAGCCATGCTGGGACACGTGTTGCCAAGTAGTGCCAGGCCATGACAGCACAGGATGATTCCTGTGCTAACTGCACAATCTGCATTAGAGACGCAAGTGGCAAGGGTGGGTGCGGTGAGCTCAGTACAGTTAGCACTGTGTTGATACCGCACGCTAATTGCATTAGTGCGGGTTCACCTAACTCCATCTCAGTAGGTAGCATTAAGTGCACCCTCACTAAAGCAGCACATACAGTGGGTCAGGGCTCTACTTTAACTGCCAGGGAAATGCTTTCCATGTCCCCAACAATAAATGTGAGGGTGTTGCATGTAATTACTACTGCTACTGCTAATCATTTATATAGCTTTGCAAGGCATACGCAACACTGACGTGCCGTGGTTTTGGTGCTATTCGCATGTTAGGTGCAGCAATTTAGCGCACGTTTGTAAAAGACCCCCTGTTTATCTTCTTGATGATGTATCTGTTAATACAGTATATATTTCTTAGAAAAACAGTCTTTTACATGCTGCCTCATATTAGCTGCCAGTATTTCACTACACTGAAGCATTGATCCACTCAGATGTGAGAGGTGTAGTCTTGTGAAGACACTATTATGAATATGTCTGGTGTAATGGGAGTTATTCTGCTTACATATTCCTCTGAGAGACTCCAGACTTCAATCTTTCTACCTTGCTGTTTCTTATGCCCGGAACAAACTATCCAAGTCACCGAATTATGCTCCATCTTTGGCCTTGTTCAAATCCAGGCTAAAACTCACTTCTTTGAGACGGTTTTTGGACCCTAATCCTGATCCCCCCCAGTCTCTTGTTCACCTTACTATTCCCCTAGATATATCCTAATCCTCAGCTGTGTTTTCTGTTTTGAATGACTGTAAACTCTTAGGAGTAGGGATTGTCTCTTACATGTCTCTGTACAGCATTGCATACAAAAGCGCTATATAAATGATTAGTAGTATATTTTCAAATTGATTAAAAAGGACTATAGATGATTTATAATGCATGTTCATCTACATTATAAAAGGTTATATTGAAGTCAGACTAAAACAACTAAACAAAAAGTTACATTTATAAATTTGGTTGTATAGAGCTCAGTATATTGTGTACCACTCGGATATGAGGCATGACCACAGCAACACTATTTTCCAGTGAAATTCATGTCTTCATAAAAGTTAAATATAAGGTAATTACAAAAATGTTTTGCATTCTTCAAGAGTAGAAGGCAGTGGAATTAATAGTGGAATAGCATTGTAATCAGAATTGGTTTTGCACAATTTCATTTCAGTATGTAACTGATGTAAGAACAGTGCAGAAACGCATACAGGAGGCCGAAGAGGCAATGGCATATATTAATAAAGAAGAAGCTCTGTATAAATGGGATTTAACTACCTATCCAGAGTTGGATGCCTTAAAAGCTAACATAGAACCTTATCAGAAAATATTTGGTCTTATTTTAAAATGGCAACGAACAGAAAAGAGGTAAGTTTTATGGCTTGTCAGGACCATAACTGGAATTTTGGGAGGGCATTAATATACAGGCTGCATTTTGTTTCTTAGCGCAGGCTAAAGTAAAATATCTAAATTGGATTGTAAGCCCTGTGGGAATAGGGAAACAACTACTGTACCTGAATGTAACTCAGCTTGGGCTATCAATGAAAAAAAAGCATGTGCTAAATATAATTAATCATGACTTTGTATGTTCTTGATGTGTATCAATTTACCAGAAAATAAACATGCACCCCACCTTAAATAATGTCAAGAAATAAAGAGAAGGTGAGCACAGAACAATTAATAATTTATCATTCAACTTGGATCAAGTAGTGTGATAGCTGTGTTGGTCCACTATAATGGTAGTTAAATAAAAAGGTGTTTATGAATGGCTTGCAAAACTGAAAGTAAACAAGGCCTTGGGACAGGATCAAATACATTCCAGGATACTGAAGGAGCTCAGGGAGGTTTTGGCAGAACCTTTAAAAGGTGTATTTAATAGATCCCTGGAGTCTGAGAAGATACCACATGATTGGAGAAGGGATGATGTGGTATCTCTTCACAAATGTGGCAACAGAGAAGAGGTGGCAAACTAAAGGCTGGGTAAGCCTTACCTTGGTGGTAGAAAAAGTATTGGAGTTGCTGCTGAAAGGATAGTGTGTTTTCTGGAAGCCAACTGGTTATGAGATCCAAGGAAACATGGCTTTACCAAGGGAAGAGCGTGCCAAATAAATCGGATTCATTTCTGTGAATGTGTGACGAGAGAACTAGATCAAGGGCATGTGATGGATGTGGTCTATTTAGATTTCAGCAAAGCCTTTGATACTGTTCCTCAAAGGAGGCTTGTGAATAAACTGAGCAGCCTGGTTATAGATCCCAAGATGGTGAACTGGATCAAGTACTAGTTGACTGACAGACCACAGAGTGTAGTGGTGAATGGAACTCAATCTGAAGAAAGAAGGGTGAGTAGTGGATTGCCTCAGGGATCAGTCCCAGGACTGCTACTATTCGATATTTTTGTGGGCAAGGCTGTCCCAAGGGTTTCTGCTGCCTCGGCAGGACCTGGCCATGTTGCCCCCCCTCCTGCTGAGCAGAGCCGCCCCCCAAGCCAAGCCAAGCCATGCCACTTTGTGCTGTGCCACCACCCCTGCTGAGCTATGCTGCGTCATGCCACCCGAACTGCCTCTGCACCATCCCTGTCACAGCTGCTGATTCCATCTTCTGGGGGGAGGGGGGACCTAGCAGCAGCAGCAGTTTAAATGTGGCGTTTTTTGTCACTGCTTAGGTGCCCGCGGCAGTCCATGTGCTTCTGCACACATGGTCTGACGCTCTTGCCCCTCTCCAACAGGAAGTTGCATCGGAGGGAGGTCAGAAGCAGCAGCCCATGCTCTTTGCACCACTGGCACCAAAGTGGCAGCACACAGCCACTGTTCCACCCAGCAGGGTCTACTGCCCTGGGCTCGCCTAGTGGATGGGTCGGCCCTGTTTGTGGGTGATATTGCTGAAGGGTTAAAAAGAAAAGTTTGCCTTTTTGCAGACGACACAAAGATTTGCATGAGATTTGACACTTTGGAAGGAGTAAACATGAGAAAAAATATACAAAAATTAGAAGAATGATCATTAATGCTTGGCAATTGAGCTTTTTAATGCAAAGACGTGTAGAGTGATGCACTTGGGATGCAGAAACCCAAAGAAGCTGTATACGATAGGGGGTGAGAGGCTGGTGTGTACAGACCAAGAGAGGGACCTCGGAGTGTCTGCAGATCTCAAGATGGTAAAGCAGTGTGACAAGACAGTGGCCAAAGTCAGAAGGATGTCAAGCTGCATACAGAAAGAAATACCAGAAGGAAAAAGGAGGTATTGGTGTACGTGTACAGGTCATTAGGGAGGCCTTACTTTGGAGTATTGTGTTCAGTTTTCGAGTCCGTACGTTGCAAAGAATATAAAATGACTTGAAATTGTTCAAAGGAAGGCAACCAAAATGATATGGGCCTAAATATATATACTAGAGGAGAGAAGGGACAGGGGGATATGATACAGGTGTTTAAATACTTAATGGTGTTAATGAACAAGCAAACCTTTTTTCAAAGATGGGTAAGCTATAGAACTTGAGGACATGAAATGAAGTTGTAAGGTAAACTTAAAAACCACATCAGGAAATACTTTCTCACAGAAAAGGTGATGAATGCTTGGAATGCCCTCCCGAAGGAGATGATTGGAGCAAAAACAGTGACATAATTCAAAAGGCATAGGACAGACACAGTGGATCGCTATATAGCAAGGAGATGGAATCAAAGCAAACATATGTAGCTTCATAAACTGAGAGGGGTAACCTGCCCAGAGTGGTAGGTACAACCTTAAGCAAAGGCATAGAGGGAAAGTAATCTGCACGGAGCGGCAGATGCAACTCTACAACTCTAGCCACTTTACTGGGCAGACAAGATGGATCATGCTGGTCTTTATCTGCTATCGTTTACTATGTTGCAAAGCGGAGGCAAAGATGGCTAAAGTCACACCTTTGTCTTTCTGTTCTGTATTATCATATGTCCAGGAGCATTCATTCTTGTCTTTTAACATTTGGCTTGTCTCATAATGTAGCAGCCCTTTGTACCTGTCGTGCAATGAATCATGTAAACCACATTAGAGGAGTAAGATTCCTTTATGTTTAATATTTTTCTCGGGGTAATTTCTCTAAATGGGTTAGTTTTGCATATACTATGGCAGTCGTGAACCTCACTTCTAAGCCAGGGTATGTAGAGTATGATCTTAGTCACTCAAATTTACTGCTAATGCTCGGCATAATACTTGCATTGTGCCAAAGAGAGCCTCCTGCTGGAGTTCATAAGGTGTAACATGTATGGGTAATCTGTCAAGATGTGCTTGAAAATTCTTCTTTATCAAGCCTGCAGCTCCCAGTACAATGGGAAGTATTTTCATATCTTTCTGCCACATTTTCTTGGTCTCTGACTGCATTTCTTGGTATTTCAAGATCTTCTGCCTCTCCACGTGATTCACAGAGTAATCACTCAGTACCGACACTTCTGTTGTCAATGCCATTCTGGTATTCTTCACCACTATGTCATGTTTCCTGGCATCCAGTTTCTTATCCGTCGGAATGGGAATGTCCCAGGTGATCATAACTTCTTCATTTTCTGTTATTCTCTTAGGGTCACAATCCCAGTACTTTTCAGGGACAGTGATGTAGTATTTACAGAGTTTCCAGTGGAGGAAGTGTGCTACTTTGTTGTGCCTTTCTGCATAGACATTTTCTGCCATCATATCTTCACAGCCTGCTATTAGGTGAGTCACTGCTTCCAGCTGTTTCTTACAGAATCGTCATATGTCTGTTGTGCCAATTTTTTCAATACTCGCCATTAAACCATCTTATCTGTAATCCGCTGTCCTGGGCTGCAACTATCAATCTTTCATCCTTCGGTTTCAGTTCACCTCTTCTCAACCATTCATGTGTCCGTTCTTGATCGACAAAAGGTTCTTGGGGTAACACTCTGTATTTTCCACTGTATTTGTGCATTTGCCACTTGTTTTTCCTTGTCTGCTGATCTAATTCTTTGAACAGTTTTTTCTCTTGTTTTGTAAATTCTGTTCCTTTTTTTCCCATGCACGCCTGTGGATTCTCACTCATTCCTTCTAATCATCGGAACGCTTGTCCAAGTTTGATAGAGAGAGATTCTTGACGTTTACTTTCATATTTCAGCACTTTTTGCGTATTTGGATCTGATGATGCTGTCAGATAGGCTTGGAGGTGTAGTCAATCTCTATAAGTCCTAGCCCTCGTTTAGCTCTAGGAATGTACATCTTGACATACATTGATTCTTGTAAATTATTTCATGAGCATGGAGGAGTTTTCTTGTTTGCACATCCAGTTTTTCAAAATCTTTGAGGCCAATCCACAATCCCAAAACTGTATGAGAGTACAGGAATTGCCAGCTGATTGATGGCTTGTATCTTATTTCATGATGTTAAAGAACTTTTCAATAACATTTTTATCTCCTGTAATATTCTTCACTGATCTCTCTCAATAGTTTCTGCTCGAGTGTCATTTCTTCCTCTATTCCACTTTCCTGTTCAAGGTCCTTGATGTCACAGCCCTCAGCAAGGGAAATGTTTTCTGATTTGCTCTATTTTCCTCTGAAAAAGGTTGCCTTAGCACACTTGTCAAGGTCAAAAGTCATCCTGATGTCATCAGAAAAGCTTTTCACCACTCAAAGTTGCTCTGCTAATTGTTGGTCTCTGGAAATGTAGAGCTTCAGATCATCTATAAATAGCAGATGGGAAGTTGCTTCTGAGATGGTACAGTCTTTAAAATTTAGGCTAAATCCATACCTCAAAGAGTTGATGAGAGCACTCGTTGGAGTAAGCACCAAACAAAACAGAAGTGGTGACAGGGAATCTCCCTGAAATATTCCTCACTGGATCTTAATGTTAGGAATGATGTACTGACCATCTTCATATCTGAAAAAGAGTGTGGATTGCCACATTGTCATAGTGAACTTAATGTATTCTATCAAAACCAGAATTCATTTTATACATTTCAAGGCAATGTATAATCGAAGAGTGTGGCATGCTGTCAAAAGCTGTCTTAAATTTAATCCATGCTTTACTGAGATTTCTGCCTTTCTTAGCACTGGCCATAATAGCCTTATTCAGCATTAACTGGTCTTTGGTTCCATATGCTCCTCTCTTATTGCTCTATTGCCATGATGTTATTGAGCTCAATGTGATCGTATATTCAGTTTGTATCTTTCGCAGTAAACGGCTTATAGATTGTAGGTATACAGGTTATTGGTCTATAATTTTTAGAAATGTTACTTGGGTCTCCCTTTGGAAGGAGAAATGTCTTGGTGGAGTGATATTAACTGTTTGAGCCAAATGTTGGTTACTCCATCTGGGCCAGGGCTCTTCCATTTTGGAGCTCGTTTTAACCTCCTTTCCAGCTCTTCTTTTGTTACTACAGGCCATTCCATAGGTTTGATGTTTGGTTACCCAGCATACAGAAGAATATAGAAAAAACATTCTGCTTTGTGATTGTGCTGTATAGGGTCTTCATATAGCTTTCTCCAGAAGGGTATGGTTTTGGTTTTGGCTTTGGTTGGAGGTGCTTTTACCATATTAATGCTCTTTCCCAATTCCCTGTAGAATTGTTTTGGATTCTCTCTAAATAGTTTATTTTGATATCTTTCTTTTCTGTTTTCTTCATATCTTTGAAGTTTTTGCGCTTTTGCCACTATTTTCAATTTATTGTTGGAGCATATAAATATCTCCAGGAACAAGCAGGAATGAGTCTTCACATGTGGGTACGTCGGCGCCGACGGAGCCCGCATGGGAATGCTCCCCAGCATCCAATCAGAAAGCCTTTGGGAGCATCCCTCGCGCCTGCGTGGTGGCTTCCCGCCCTTCCTACTGCCTCTCCCCAGTTTTCATATTTCCGCGGAGAAGGCAGGACGTACCTCCTGTCACCGCAGAAACTTTTAATCCCTTCGAGGGAACTTTACTTTTCCTCCAGTCGTTCTGAGGCCTACCGGGCTTTCCAGCATGGAGCCTTCTTCCCCTAAGAAGTGCCCTCTCTGTGGAGACTTAGTTTTTTACTTAGACTCTAATGCCTGGTGTCTCTCCTGTTTGGGCCCTGATCCCTTTTCCCCCGGCCCTCCGGGCTTCAGTATTGGGAGAAGACCTTCCCTTTTTCGGGTGTCCCTCGATGACGTCTTCACTCCTGAGGTGCGGTCATCGGTTTTCTCTTCTCTCCAGGATCAGGTAACCCCACAACAGTCTGTTAAGACTAGCCAAGTCTTGAGGGGCGAGTCTCATGCGTGGCATGATGACGGCTCCGGCCTCCCCCTCAAGTCCCCCTTGGCAAATAAACCCCGGCGGGAGTCTTTGGGCTCCGGAGCGTCCACGGGGTTTCGGGTTGTTCCTGGGGTTCGCTCCTCACAGAACATTCCCGAGCCATGCTCGAGGGTGGTATCCGCTTTGAGCGGTGCCGATTCCCCGGCATCGGTGTCGAGTGTCCCACTCTTCGCCAGGGATCGTCAGCTGGTGTCCTCGGTACCTTCGGGGCCGATCGATTCGACCCAGTCTGGTTTTCCTGCACCCCTGCCATGCGCGGAAGTGGTACACGCTTCGGGCGGTACCGATGCATCGGCGTCTGTGTCGAGTGTTCCACTCTTCACCGGGGATCATCATCTGGTGTCCTCGGCACCTTCGGGGCCAATCGATTCGACCCAGACTGGCTTTCCTACATCCCAGTCCTGCGCGGGGGTGGTACCGGCTTTGAGCGGCACCGCCTCCCCGGCATCAGCATCGGTGTCGAGTGCTCCACTCTTCACCAGGGATCGCCACCTGGCTCCCCCGGTACCTTCGGGGCCTATCGATCTGTCCCGGACGGGCGGTCCCCCGGCATCGACGCGGGCGTCGAGTGCTCCGCTCGTCGCTAGACGGGGGGCCTCGGGGACTTCGATCGATTCGACCCAGTCTGGTTTTCCGTCGTCCAGGCCAGCCACGGGGTTGGTTCCGGCGTCAAGAAGCACCGATGCCCCGGCGTCGGCTCCGGGGTTGTGCGTTTTGCTCCCCGCTGGGGCTTGTTGTCGGGTTACCTGGGTACCCTCGAGGCCGGTAAGTACGCCCCGGAAGGGTTTTCCCCTTGGTAAGACAGGCTCGAGAGGAGTTCCGGCGTCTAGCGGTGCCTATCTCCCGACATCGACGCCGGTGTCGGGTGTTCCCCTCTTCCCCGAGCTTCATTCTCGGAGGTCCTCGATGCCTGCGGCTCCGATCGATGCGACTCCGATTCGATTTCCGGGATCGGCGTCGCCGGCTCCGCCACCGCCGCCGGGGCCCTCTTGGAGGGAGTCGATCTCCTCGCTCGGTTCGATGCCCAGCCTCGAATCGATATCCAGTCTGGAAGGCTGGGTTCCGACACGTTTCGGAACCGGTCTCTGCCCCCTCCTACGACACAGTGCAGAGATTACTCACCACTGCTCTCCGGTTGCCTCGGAACCACTTCAGCCGTTGCCAGGGTCGGGGCCGAGGCCGATTCCTGCGGTTCCATCGGTGCCATCGATCCTTTTGATGCCTAGCTTGGAATCAATCCCAGGAACCGACGATGCAGTGCTAACTGCCTCGAATCGGGACTGTCGGTATCCCCTCTCTGTCTAGCGGGATTCCGTCTGTGCACCAGTCCGGTAGGTCTTCTGGTGTCCAGGCGGCCCCCTTCAACCTCAGCCTCCCCCGGAATAACCCCTCTAGGAGAGCCGTCTTTTCAGGATTTTCTCCTTGACATGGCGGACTTTCTTGCCATTCCTATCCCGGGTCCTGCCCTAAATCCAGGCAGCCGTAATGCTTCCTCTACATCCTTCCCTGCAGGATCTTCTGCTGGGGGTTTGGCGGTCGCCTTCGAGGGTTCCTGCACCGTCTACGGCCATGCATGCTCTTTATCAGGTGCCCCCCTCCCCGGGGTTTCAGAAGCACCAGCTTCCACATCATTCCATTGTGGTGGAATTGGCACTGCGGAAGGTCGGAAGCAAGAAGAAGCATTCTTCTCGCCCCACAGGTCGTGCATCTAAAGCGCTGGATACCCTTGGGCGTCAAACCTTCCAAACGTCCATGCTGGCATCCAGAATTATTACATATATTTTTTATATGAGCCTGACACTCCGGGAGGTCACCGAGAGATTATCTCTTTTGTCTCCCTTTTTGTCTGCAACTAAGGCCTCTGAATATTCCTTGCTTCTTTATCATTGCAGGAATATCTCTGGGTTCCTTTCTCGGGCTTCTCTAGACTCCTTTGAGTCTGTTGGCAGGTCCTCCGCTATTGCCATTGGAGCGCGTTGTACCGCCTGGCTGCAGACGTCAGACTTGTGCAGATGGGCACAACATAATCTGGGTAATTCTCCGTGTACGGGAGAACACCTTCAATAGCGAGGCTTTACATCAGGTTGCTCAATGCCCCGCTGACCTTCCTAGCGCTGGGAGCCACCCTAGGTCCTCTTTCCCCCGGGGGCAGGAAATGTCCTACCAGACCTTCTTTCCCGAGGAAGAGAAAGTTTCATCCGCCTGCCCACCCGCCAGGTGCGCCCAAGCAAGGGACGTCTCACTCCGGTCTGAAGTCCCCGGGCTCGCGCCAGTATACTCATACCATGCAGCCTTAGGCTCCTGTATGCGGCGGCCTACAATTAACTTCTCTTCCAGAAGTTAATTTTTTCCAGCTCTACAATGGGTTCGTTTCAGTATGGCAAGTGGTTCGGATGCTTGTCCAGAGGTTAAGGTTTTCTCCCTTCCTTGTTGGTAGAGGGAGATCACCACTATTCCATGGTAGTTCTGGCCCCACATGGACATTTTATCCTTCAACTGACTTACCCCAGGGTACGTTCCCCGAACCCTTCTCTTCCAGGGTTCCCCTGCTTGAGTGGATACCATACCGAAATTTCTTTTCTTCCAGTGTAGACCCTTTTTTTCTGCTATCCTTCGAAGCATGTTCTGAACAGCAGGAGAACCCCTTGCTCTTTGTTCAGTTGCCGGGCGTGCAGGAGTTCCCGTGAGTGCTTAATGCTCCGCCAGCTGCTTCTGCTATCTGGCGTACTGACACTCACCGCAGGCTATCGTTCTAGCTTTTTGGGATGTGGTAACGTCTCTGACTCCTGTCAGTTTTTTCTCTCCTGCACACTGCTCTCTGCAATCTTCAGAGCAGCTTCCCATAAGGCATTGGTCCTTGTCTCTGAAGGTTTTTCCATAGGATGGCAAAGGCTTATATAGTCGCTCCATGGCTATATTGATAATTATACCCTCTTGTCTCCCGTTGTGGGATGGAGGACAAGTTTTTCTCTGCGTGACTGTCATGGGGACACATCCCAGGCCTAAAGTACTCCTGATGTGCTCTTACCAGACTGATGTTATCCTTCACGCTACCGTACTGTTAATCTTGCTGATCTGCCCCTGCACCACAGCAATAGATTCACCCCTTTGGATGGATCTTTCCCCGCCACCTTCCCAGGTGGGCGCTCTTCTGTGGATCAGTTGCAGGTCTGAATTATCAGTATTATACTCATGTATATATGTTCATCTGCTTACATGTTTTAGTACCTGGGTGGGCGTTTTCCATGCCCAACTGTACCTTGATCTATATCAGATATTTATCTGTATAGGTAGGAGCATGCTGGGAGATGTCCCTAGCACCCTGTATATTACCGACTATTGTCCCCAATTGCCGGTACTTACGTTTTACCCCTTAAGGGTCCGGCCAGTCCGCTTGCCTGTTTTCTTTTGGCTCGGTATCTGGGACCGGTTATGCTCAAACTTGCTGCTGTGAAGTCAACAGCTTCTATTTTTGTTATGCACCTCCTTATCTTGAGGTTCCAGCCCAATGTCTTCCTATCCCTTCTCACTAGGGAAGACAGTGTACCTCCTCGGTCTTCCAGGGTACACTCCTGTTCTCCTCCGAGCTGGGCTCTCCAGATCGGCCAGTCTTCTACTTAGTCCTCAGGGTTAAGGACTCTGCTCCTAAAGGAGTGCTCAGCTTTTCCATAAAGCTTCCATTGAAGACCTGCTGTTCTTCTCCTGCACCAGTTGACACCTGGGTCTCCTGCCCTTCCGGACTTGGAACTTCCTCCTCATTGCTGTGAAGTTCCCTTGGAGACTTCGCTACTGCGTCTACAGTACCTCCGTCGCAGTTCTACTCCCTACAATCCAGTAGGTAAGCTCTATATTGTACTGGTTCATTAAATACTTAATGATACTTGGCATGCATTCTAAAGACTCATCTCCCTCTGTAGTCTTTAGGTTTTGCTGTTCCTCTGCAACTCTTCTCAACTCCTACCCCCCATCCCACAGGGGATGCCGGGGATCCAGGTTGGGAAATGCCGTCCTGCCCAAGGATACGCATTTTTTGGGATCTCCCCTGGCACCCTCAGCTAGGGAGTCCCCACATGTGAAGACTCATTCCTGCTTGTTCCTGGAGATAGCAGAGTTACTTACCTGTAACAGGTGATCTCCGGAACAGCAGGAATTAGTCTTCACAACCCTCCCACCTCCCCTAGGAGTTGTATCTCTATTTCCTTTCCTCTTCCTCTCCTTCTGTCTCAGCTATGAAACTCAACTGGGGAGAGGCAGTAGGAAGGGCGGGAAGCCACCACGCAGGCGCGAGGGATGCTCCCAAAGGCTTTCTGATTGGATGCTGGGGAGCATTCCCGTGCGTGCTCCGTCGGCGCCGACGTACCCACATGTGAAGACTAATTCCTGCTGTTCCGGAGATCACCTGTTACAGGTAAGTAACTGTGCTTTCAGGTCGGCTTCTGTTAATGCAGCATGCTTCAGCTTGATATCTTGGATCTTCCTTAATATCTTTGATGATCTTAATCCTTTTAGATACTTATCCATCAGGGATACCTCTGCATGCAAAGACTGAATTTTTCCTTTGATGCGCATTCGAATTGGTAGTATTTTTGCAGTAATAATTTTTTTTTTTTGAGAAATCTGTTTATTGATAGTAAAGAAGACAATAACAATAACAAGCAAACAACCAAACAATATCCAAGTAGGTGCAATCGGCCTGTTCCATAACACCTCCCGGGTAGGCCTGTGTCTTGTCCACCACCCTGGGAGTATAGCAGCAGCAACAAATACAGCAAGTGCACCCAATCATCCCCCTCTTACCCCCCCCTTATCCCCCCCCAACCCAAGGTCACCGATGCATTCCTAACTAAGGAGCCCCCCCCTTTATTCCTCCCACGGCACTATGCTACCCTGAGTATCTCGCTGCGGATTTTGGGCTCTAGTGACTGTATATAAGGCATCCAAATTAACAAAAAGGTGGCCCATCTCCGGGGGTGCCGCTGCGCACTCCGCCGTTCCAAAAGCATAAACTGATGCAGGGTGTTGCGCCATTCCCAAAACGTAGGGCCCGTAGGTTCCCTCCACCGGTGAAGGATGGGACCCTTACCCACCAGACAGGCCTTTCGCACCAATAAACCTTCCCATCTGCCCTTAGGGTGGAGTGGTCCCGTCTGATCCAAGATTACCGACAGCCCGGACCAGCTAATCCGCTGTTGTAGCAGACCGCCCAGGTACTCGCCGATCCGAAGCCAATACCGGCGGATGACTGGGCACCCCCACCACATATGGCCCAAGTCCGCCAGGCCACAGGAGCATTTAGGACACCCCCCATGTGTTGTAAGACAGCTTCTCAGTGCTCTTCGCGGCGAAAAATGGGCTCGAAGAATGCTTTTAAACTGGATTTCGCGCCACCGGGCCCCCTCCACAAGGCATGCAATCCTACCCAACGCGCCCTGGATCGAGCCCGCGGGTATCTCCCTACCTAAGTCTCTCGCCCATGCTTGTTCTACCGTCGCATGATCCGGGGGTGGGTCGAATGAATCAAGTTTTCTCTTAAACAGAGCAATCGTCGGGGGCGTTTCCGACCCCAGGGCAAAAAAATCCAAAATCTTCGCAGAGCGCTCCGCTTGCAGTTCGCGCCCAGGCAGTGTTCCAATATAATGAGACAATTGCATGTATGCAAAGACTGAGTTCCCAGGGTTCAGATCATATTCCCCACAAATAACGGCCAGGGCCTTACATCGCCCCTCGGTGTCCACCACATGGCCTAACCGCGTAATCCCCGATTGCTCCCAACGCTGAAAAAACACCGAGTCTGACCCCGGCGTAAAGGAGGGATTTCCCCGCAGGGGTAGCCAGCTGGAGACCTCCGGGCTACTCCCCCAATATCTGTTCAACTGCTGCCATGTACGTCTAGTAGCCTGCAACAGAACACTTCCAACCAGGCGTGCCGGCATAACCCCCCGCCCAAGATGCAAGACCGCATCAAGAGTTTGCGGCGCCACAAAGGCCTCCTCTAAGGCCCGGGGGGTGTAAACCTCCGTATCCCCCATCCAATCGGCAAGATGTCGGGCCTGACACGCCAAGGCATATTTCCAAATGTCCGGAACTCCCACCCCTCCCGACTTCCATCCCCCCTTCATCCGGACCAGCGGAATACGTGCTCGGCCACCTTTCCAAAGAAACCCTCTAATAGCTCTTTCAACCCGCCTCAAATCCCGTTTCAATAACCAGACCGGAAGGGTCTGCAGCCAATAAAGCATCCTGGGAAGAACCACCATCCCTAAAGCTGCTACTCGCCCCAGTAGGGACAATGGAAGGGGTGCCCACGCCTGCATCTGCGCTCTGATTTTAGAGAAGATGCGTTCAAAATTCGCTTTATAAATCTGAGATGGTATTCGAGTCAGCAAAATGCCGAGATAAACGAAGGAATCCGTAGCCCATCGAAGCGGAAAATTCCCAGGCCAGCTATCTTTCAAGTTCCCACCCACATCTAGCGCCTCCGATTTAGCCAGGTTAAGTCTCAAGCCTGCGAATCTACCGTAGAGGGAAAACTCCTCCAACAACCGGGGTAATGTTTGTTGAGGCTTCGTAAGATGCATCAGTAGGTCATCGGCAAAGGCCGCCACCTTGAACCCGTAAGAGCCAATGCGCACCCCCGGGATATCAGGCGACCCCTCTATGCGCCGTATCAGTGGGTCCAGGGACAGCACAAAGAGCAGGGGGGAAAGAGGGCAGCCCTGACGCGTGCCCCTCTCCAGGTTAAATTTCTCCGATACCTCCCCGTTGCATAATATTCCCGCTGTTGGATCCGCATACAATAACTCCACCATCCTACAGAAGGAATCTCCCAACCCGTAATACGGTAAGAGACCGTGCAGATAGTCCCACTGCACTTGGTCGAACGCCTTCTCCGCGTCGAAGCTAACTAACAACGACGGCGTCCCGCGCTCGTGCACCCATTCCATCGATAGCAAGATTTTACGCAGGTTGCGCACGGCATATCGCCCTCGGACAAAACCAACTTGGGAATCATGTACCAGATCCCCCAATATCGATGCCAACCTGTCCGCCAGAACTTTAGCCATCACTTTAAGGTCAAAGTTCAGCAAAGAAATCTGCCTATAGGACGACGCCTGCGTGGGGTCTTTGCCCGGTTTGGGGATTAAAGTAATATAGGCATGGTTGGGGCCCCATTTAAATCTACCCTGTGCCACGCGCTGTTGATACATTGCCACTAAGGTGGGGGGCACGCAATCCCCCAGGATTTTGTAAAACTCTGCCCCGAATCCATCAGGGCCAGGCGCCTTACAGCAGGCAGCTGTCTGTATAACCCTACAAACTTCCTCCACTGTGATCGGGGCATCCAGATAGGCCCGTTGGTCCGCCCCCACCTGGGGCAGGTCTAGTTTACTTAAGTAATTCTGCATGGCAGCCGGAGACCCGTCCCGCCGTGCATATAGCTGTTGAAAAAAGGCACGGAACGTATGGGCTATTTCCCTCTTCCCCCTCTGTAGTCCCCCCCGCTCATCCCGAAGTGCCACAATCAGCCTAGATGCCCGACTGCCGCGGAGGCAGCGTGCTAATAATTTCCCCGGCTTGTCTCCAAACCGGTATAGCTGATAGCGGTAGTACTCATGGGACTTCTTCGCCCTCTGATGCACCAATTCATTGAGTGAAGTTTGCAATTCCCAAAGCCTGCGCTTATGTGTTCTACTGGGATCCCTCGCACAGCGCCGTCGGGCACGGACTACTTGTTTTTCTAGCTGAACGATTTGCGCCGCAAGCAATTTACGCTTCCGCGCGGCATATTCGATAATATTACCACGCAATACAACCTTGGCTGTCTCCCAGAACAGTTCTGATTCTGATTCATGTTGCTTATTGTACGTAGTGAAATCCTGCCAACACTGTCCGAGGTGAGTGCGAAAATTAGTGTCGTAGTACAGGTCCATGGGAAACCGCCAGATACGCGTGGAGGTGGACAGGTCTCCCCATCGGAGTTCCACCCAGACTGGGGCATGATCAGAGATTACCAACGGGGCTATGTGCGCATCCATTACCCTTTCGAAAAGCCTCTCCGAAACCAAAACATAGTCAATGCGCGCATTGGAACCGTGCGCCCGCGACTGGTGAGTAAAATCCTTTTCGAGGGGATGAAGTAAGCGCCAGGGGTCTACCGTCCACAGACGACGACACAACCTTCGCAGCGTTTTAGTAGTTGCAACCCGCGTTCTCACACTCCCCCCTCCACATGTATCCAGGTCTATGTCCAACACCCCGTTCAGGTCCCCAGCCAGGATTAACGGCACATCTGGCAGCTGCTCCACCCAGGATGCCAGTCGGGCATAGAACGGCCGATCCACAACGTTGGGTCCGTATACATTGACCAGCACAATAGGCCTACCCTCCAAGTAGCCATAAAGCAGGATAAATCTCCCCTCGGGGTCCGAGCACTGCTGTTCCATCTCAAAGCGGACCCGGGCGCTGACCAGAATGACCACTCCACCCTTTTTCCCCTTAGCCGGGGCGCCCCAACTCTGCCCCACCCACATTTTCTGTAGTTTAGCATGTTCATCGGCCGTCTGGTGGGTTTCTTGTAGCATGGCAACATCGCATTTTAGTCTGGCTAGATTCTGCAACACTTTATATCGCTTTATGGGATTCCCTATACCACACACATTCCAGGAGACTACTTTCAGGGTGGATCATATTCAAACTGGATATATATGTCCAATATGTGGTAGTAGTGGGGTAGGACCTCCCCAGCCTGAGGTCTCCCCCTTAGGAAGACATTGCTCCATCCATCTATTACTACGAACAATCTGGGTGCACTCGGTGACCTTGGACCCCCGCCCCCCACTCGCCCACCCCCCCTCCCCCTCCCCCTCCCCTCCCATCCCCCACCCTCTCCCCCCCTCCCTAACCTGTCTCCCTATCCCCCCACCCTTGCATACTCTCCCCCTCCTACCTATGAGACACGTTAGATGTGAGCAGGGCCCCCCCCCCTGTTACGCTCTCCCAGGTGTATTACCCAAGACTCAGCCACTTGCGCCAGGTCCTATTCCCGCTCATCTCCCCCCCCCCAATACATCCAACCCCCCCCTAAGGAGCTATACTCAACCAATCCCGTTACCCCAACTCCCCCTCTCTCTATCCCCCTAGTCGGAATCATCCACCCACTTCGCCAAAAGAGGCCAAGGGAAGGATAACGGTCAGCAAAGGTAGAGCCTTCCCATATCCCCTATAAAGCCCATCTCCCCTCACTACCCTTGTCAATGCTAACACACTGCTCTGTGGCTTGAAAATTGTAAAATAATATAACCACACTGTAAGCCAGCTCTACCACTTCTAAGTCCAGCAGTGCCCACAAAAAAGATTAGCTCACTAACCGGGTCTTTCAACCTGGAGAGCAGCAGGAAGACTCAAGTAGCTCAGTACAGAATTCCCCAGATGGAGTAACGGCTGCTGCCCAAAAGAGTCTGGCGAATAATTAACACCTGTTTATAGACTGTGCCTTCCCCATACATCATAAAGAACATACCGAGTTGTAACAGTTATGAACGTTCAATATCAATTTAAACAGGGATGCATAGTACGGCAGATAGCTAGGGAAGTGCTGCTCTTACAGTACATTCATATACAATACAGTGTACATTGCAGATGAAATGAGCGTGGGCAGCTGATAAGCTACCATGTGTAGACGTAGGCACAAAGAAGAGCTTGTAAAAACTAAAAAACAGTAATAAACTATAAAACATCCAGCAGTGCCCACAAAAATAAAGGAGCTCACTAACAGGGTCTTTCAATCTAGAGAGCAGCAGGAAAGACTCAAGTAGCTCAGTACAGAATTCCCCAGATGGAGTAAAGGCTGCTGCCGAAAGGAGTCTGGGTAATAATTAACACCTGCTTATAGACTGTGACTGCCCCATACATCATAAAGAACATACCGAATTGAGATAGTTAGGAACGTTCGGTATCAATTTAAATAGGGATACATAATACAGCATATAACTAGGATAGTTCTGCTCTTACAGTACATGTATATACAATACAGTTTACATTGCAGATGAAATGAGCGTGATCAGCTGATAAGCTACGATGAGTAGATGCAAGCACACAGAAGAGCTTATAAAAACTAGAAGAAAAGTAATAGACTAGAAAACCTCCACAACGAGTGGGGCGCACCCCACCAGGCAAAGGTCTAGCACCTCGGAGAGGGGGCTAGCAAGGTGCATGGCTAAGGCCTCCAAGGCCCACCTGGTGTCGCGCTCCCCCCCCCCGGCTCTAGCCTCGCCGGTCAAGGGACCTGGCCGCAGGGAAGACCAAAAAAAACCGCATGGGGTGCACCCCACTTACCGTTACGGCGAGGATCCCCCACATCAACACCCGGGATCGTATTTGGGTCCAATGCGCCCCTGTACCTCTCCAGTATCGATCATAAGGTAAAGGGGGGCACGTTGAGTGTCCACAGAAAAGTCATTAGCCGGTCAAATAATAAGGCCTTCCCCCGACGTTGCCCCGAAAGGTGGGAAACAACAAAACATGCTGTGAATACACAGGTTTTTCACTGAGACGGTCACTCCGCCGCTGGTCGGTTAAGCTGCTCCACATAGAGACTCGCCTCTCCCGCCGTCTCAAAGATCCGTCGGGTTCCTTGGTGCCAGATCACCAACCGCGCAGGGTATTGTACGCTAAAGCGAATCTCAGCGTTGATCAGTTTTTGGCAGACCGAGGCATAACTTTTCCTGCGGTGGCTCAAAGCAGCCGAATAATCCTGAGCAATCCTAATACGCATGGTGTCGTGTTCCACATGGCCTTTCTTCCGAGCAACCTTAAGCAGTTCCTCCTTTTGGGGGTAGGAGAGGAACCACGCCAGGACAACCCGGGGCCTACGTTCCGTCGCCGATTGTTTGGGCCCAATCCGGTGGGCGCGTTCCACGATGACGGGGCTATTTCCTCCCGTGGTCTCACAAAGGGAAGCTGCCAAGGTCTCCACAAAGTGTCGAAGGTCCTTGTCTGGGACCGTATCGGCAATGCCCAAGAGTCGCAGGTTATTACGTCTCGACCTGTTTTCCAAGTCGTCCAGCTTGAGCACATGGTCTTGGGAAAGTTTTTGTGCGGCCCGGAGCTCCTTTCGCAGCGTCTCCAACTCATCCTCCGCTTGGGAGATACGCTCCTCAGCATGTTGTACGCGGGACCCCAGTGTATCTAGGGAGGTCTGAAGGGCGTCCATCTTAAGGTGCAAAGCATCGAACTGACCCGATAATGCCGCCGTGACCGCTGCCGAAACCTCCGCAGACATCATGGGGGATTCCGCCGTCTGGTTCTGCTGCGGGGGAGAGCTCGCCATCTTGGAGGGCCCTGCGGTGCGTTCTTTTTCTCTGCGCCCAGCTTTCGCCGCGGAAGCCATGCCAAGGTTCGAATTATAGGGCCTTGGAGTTAGGTATTATCAGCGATCCAATGAGCTGGATTGAGTAAACCGAACCGGTTCCAATCTGCAGTTTAAGGATGGGGGGCCCGGAGCTCAAGCTGCACACAGCCGCTCCAGCTCACCACATCACGTGGTCTGCAGTAATAATTTTAGCTGCACAATATTGTATTTGATTAATTCCTATGATGTCAATAAATGGTCCCTTTATACTGGATATGGCCTTGTTCATCTTAATTATCATACTTCTAGCCTTAGGTGTTAAATTTAGCTTGAGTAATATTTTCCTTGCTTTGAACCCAGCATACTCCTCTCTTTCCATATGGACTAGGAGTTCTGTCTTGAATTCCTCCACCTCTGGATCTTTCTCTTCCCTTTCTTCTTCCTCCTTTGCTTCCTCCAATTCAATTAATTTGTTGACCCTTCCTTTATTGAGATCACTCTCCCGCAGTTCCAAATCTCTCAACCCCATCTCCCCCCTCAACCTCTCTTTCCTTTTCTTTGTCTTCCTTTCTTCTGGTACTCTCATCTAGGTCTCCTCCTCCCTGTATTTCTCTGTCCACGGAATCCCTTAGTTGCTTCGAGATGTTATCATTCACATAACTTCTTTTCTTTGATCTTTAAAATTAAAGATCTTAAATTTGCATAATGGCAGCCATGGAGCAGAACATCACTGCTATCCTAGCCATGCAGCAGGTAATGTCAGGTTTGTCCGCATCATCTGCCCCGATGACCCGGTCCCCGACTGCCCTGGTCGAGGTCCCAGTCCCGTTCCTCGGGCATCTGGTCCTCTCCGGTGATTCTGACCCCCAGGTCCTCAAGGGGGCACTCGACCTTTTGGCCCAGGCCTTGAGGCATGGAGCCACAAGGCCTTAGACTTGTCATCCCTCCTTGACTCCAAGTGGAAAACAGATGACGAGGCCTCCCCAGAAACCAGATGGCACCAAGACATTCCCTTGGATCCGTCTCCCCCGGCGCCACGCCATTCCCCTCTGGAGGATGTGGCCTTCCATGACATTGTCATAGATATGGCCCAAGCCCTTTCGATGCAGACCGAAGTGGAGGAGGACCCCCAAACTGAGGTACTGAAGATCCTCCAGTTTGAATCTCCACCCAAGGAAACTCTCTCATGGTGCCGGTGCAGCCGATCCTCAAGCAGCTACTTTTGAGAATGTGGGAGACCCCGGTATCGGTGCCGGTGGTCAGCCGATGCCTCAACTTCATATACCGCATCATGAAGGGGCCGAGGTTCCACATAACTCCATGGTTGTCCTATCAACCATGCAAAAGCTCAAAAGCCAGAAGAATTACTCTTCTGTCCCTCCTGGAAGGGATGCTAGAGCCCTCGACGCCCTTGGGCGCAAGTGCTACCAGGGCTCGATGCTGTGATGCCAAATCCAGGCCTATGAGTTGTACATAGGCATGTATCTGAAAGCCTTAACCCAGGAGTTGTCTGGCTTCTCGGCAGGGCTAGACGATGAACCTCTTCAGTGGTTCCAAGCCCTGACCTCCGGGATCAAAGCTTCTCTCCTGAGCAGCATATGACGGATTCGAGTCAGCAGCTTGAATAGCAGCAGCAGGCATCAGGGCTCGATGCCAAGCCTGGCTACAGTTATCAGACCTTGAGCAATGGGTCCAGGACAAGCTGCTCAATGTCCCCTGTTCTGGGAAGAACCTGTTCAGCAAATCCATGGCCAACAAAGTGACCGAGATAGAAGCCGAAGTAGTGCCCCAACAGATACACTCAAAAAAGACCTCTTCTTTTCCCTGTAAGAAACTTTCAGGAAAAAGGCCACTGTTCCGAGGAAAACAGGGGCACTTTCAGCAGGGTCAACACTACCAACCCTTCTTGGGCCAGAAACGGGGTTCTCACCCCAAGAGACAGGGACGGAGAGCTCAGAAGCCCAAGGCTCAAAAGCCCCAAGCCCCAACTCTAGCCCAACCAGAGGGGAGCTTTTGTCTTCCAGGGCAGGGTCTCCCCTCCCCTGGGAGACCTTCACCAGCCCACAGGGGGCTGCCTGGCACACTTTGCCCACAGATGGGCCAAAGTCACCTCAGACCAGTGGGTGCTACAGGTGGTAAAGGAGGGATACCTCCTCCGCTTACAACAATTACCACCCATGTTCTTCCCAGGAGAGCCCATGTGACCTCTCCTTCACCAGATCCTTCTGCTCTCAGAGCTTGCAGGTTTGCTCAGGGACAAGGCAATGGAGCCTGTACCCAAACACCTAAGGTACTTCCTTGTCCCAAGAAGAACTGGGGCCTCAGGGCCATACTAGACCTGAGAAACTTAAACAAGTTTCTGATGAGGGAGGAGTTCAAAATGCTCTCCCTTGGAACACTACTGCCATACCTCCACCAGGGAGATTGGCTTTGCTCCTTGGATCTAAACGATGCATATACACACATCCTAATCCATCCCTGCCACAGGCAGTACCTATGGTTCATCATGGGAGGAGGGCACTACTAGTACAGAGTGCTGCCCTTCAGCCTGGCCTCCTCGCCAAGAGTTTTTACCAAATGCTTGGCAGTGGTAGCCACCCACCTGTGCCTACAAGGAGCTACCTGGACGACTGGCTGATCAGAGGGGGTTCAGCCTCAGAGGTCAGTCAGGCCACAGAGAAAACAACCCTCCTACTGCAGCACCTGGAGTTTGTCATCAACTATCCCAAATCCCATCACTCTCCATTCCAAAATCTGGAGTTCATAGGGGCTCAGTTGGACACGTAAGTCAAGGCCGTCCTCCCAAGAGAAAAGGGCAGACCGTCTCATACAACTGGCAAGGGAGGTACAACACTGCCAGTCAGTGCTGGCTCGCCGCCTCCTCGGCTTGTTGGGCCAAATGGCTTCAACAGCCCATGTCACACCCTTAGCCACTTGCATATATGGACAGCCCAATGGTGCCTCCGCTCACAGTGGACCCAAGCCACAGGCAGGCTACAGGACTAGGTCACAGTCACACGCCACTTGACAGAGTCCCTCACCTGGTGGCAAAACTTGCACCACCTCCAGGTGGGAATGCCTTTCCAGGCACCACGCCATGGAATACCCTGATAACAGATTGCTCCCTCCTAGATTGGGGTGTGCATTGCAGGGACTGCCGCGCACAAGGCAGCTGGTCCCAGGAGGAGTCACTCTTGCAGATCAGCCTCCTAGAACTCAGGGCAATCTTCCTGGCCCTGCTAGTGTTCCGCCACCGCCTGCGGCACCAGCTTGTGCTGATCCAGATGGACAACCAGTTTGCCATGTTTTACATCAGCAAGCAGGGAGGCACAGGCTAGTACTCATCTGCCAGGAGGGGTAGCCCTCCTCTCTTTCGCAGTGTGCAATGGCATGCTCCTACAAGCAGTGTACCTGCTAGGCCAGGACAACTGCTTAACAGACAGGCTGAGCAGAGTCCTTTGCCTACACGAGTGGTGTTTGAACCCCAGGGTAATGAAGAAACTCTTCCACCACTGAGGCAGGCCTGTGATAGACCTCTTCGCTTCCCTGGAAAATGCAAAGCTACCTTGCTTTGCTCATGCCGACCACACCCAGGGAGAGTGGCGATGGATGCCTTCCTGATCCCATGGTCAGAAAGCCTACTCTATGCGTTTCCACCGACTCCCCTCCCCGGTCACCAAGACCCTTTTCAAGGTCCAGAGCGAGAAGGCGCTGGTGATATCGCCCCAAGTGGCCCAGGCAACCATAGTTCCCTCTGCTACTATCCCTGTCTGTGGCACTTCCAGTCCCACTTGGCTGTCCCAGGAGGAGGGCTCCCCCCTGCACCCCAACCTGGGGTCACTAGCACTGATGGTGTGACAGCTGAAAAGGTAGTGCTGGGCCCTTTCAATTTTCTTGAGGAAGTCGAGGAGGTCATACTGGCCTCCTGAAAACTCTCCACCAGAAGGGCATATTTCTTTAAGTGGGGAAGGTTCTCTGCTGTTTATTTGTATGTGATATACCGCCCTTTATGACATCAGGGCAGTTTACAATCATGTAGACACTTAGAGCTTGGCCCAAGGCTGGAAAGGGAAAAGAACTGCAATCATGACAGGAAAGAGGAAGCAACAGAGGACGAGGACAGGACAGAGCGAAGGAGATCAGACAAACATAAATAAACCAGGTCAGCCGTAGGCATCCGTGAGGTTATATGCTGCGGTGAAAAGATGGGTCTTCAGCATTTGACTTGCCAGTGCTTGTGCTGTTTCCAGGTTTAGTCGTTTGGCTCTTTTTTCCATTTCCTGAAAGATGCTTTTTTGGCAACAGCCTCTGACCTCACCTTTAAACCATGCTGGCAGTCTTGGACTGACTTCCACTTTTCTTAAAGCGTGGAATACAGCTGGTCTGGGCTTCCAAGATAGTATTTTTCAACAACACCCAAACTTGATGTAAGTCTTTAACCTTTGCAACTGCTCCTTTTAGTTTTTTCTTAACTATTTTCCTCATTTATCATATCTCCCTTTTGAAAGTTAAAAGGTAGTACTGTTTATTTCCTTACTATTCCTCCTCCACTAATTAAATCAAAGGCGATCGTGCTATGATCACTATTGCCAAGTGGCCCCAACACCCTTATCTCTTGCACTAGATCTGGTGTTCCACTAAGGACTAGGTCTAATATGGCTTCCCCTCTGGTCGGTTCATGAACCAGCTGCTCCAAGAAGCAGTCATTTATGTCATCTAGGAACTTTATTTCCCTAGCATGTCCTGCCGTGACACTGACGCAGTCGATACTGGGGTAATTTAAATCACCCATTATTATTACTGCGCTGTAACGTTTGTTAGCTTCCTTGATTTCTTTGAGCATTTCATCATCCATTTGTTCATTCTGGCCAGGCGGTCGATAGTACACCCCCACTGCTATCGCCTTCCCCTTTTTACATGGAATTTCAATCCATAGAGATTCTGCAGAAAATTGTATTTCCTGCAAAGCTTTAATCCTTTCTGACTCAGTGCCCTCTCTAACATAGATCGCAACCCTTCCACCAATTTGATCAGCTCTATCATTACAATATAGTTTGTACCCAGGTATCACAGTGTCCCACTGGTTGTCCTCCTTCCACTGGATAAAGTGAGAGTGGTCAAGGCAGAGGGAGAGAGAAAAAGATGGATAGATCATATCTGATGCAGAAAGAAATAAGTCTTAGTGAGCTGAGAGATGTGGTCCCTAAGAGTGAGGTTAGAGTCAAGTAAAACACCCAGGTATCGAAAGGATGAGACTATGGGAATTGCGGAATTCCCGAGAGAAGGGGCAAGTGAAGGACAGGGGCTCCCAAAGGTAAACCATGTGGAGGCTGTTTTAGTCAGATTAAGATGGAGGCAATTGGAGGACAACCAGTCAGCCACAAGAGTGAGACAGGAATTCAAGGGACCAAGATCAGGAGAAAAGGGGATTGGTGTGGTGGAGAATGATGATGTCATCTGCATAATAGAAAGCAGACAGACCAAACTGTTGGATACAGAGGGCAAGTGGTGCAAGAAAGAGATTAAATAGGAGAGGGGCCAGGACTGAATCTTGAGGAACACCACAAGGGAGAGGGATGGCATCAGAAAAAGACTGTGAGCCAGTGGGCAGAGCAACAGAGAAAGAGCGTGAAGAAAGAAAAGAATGAAACCAACAATAGACAGTACCCCCGAAGACCAGCATCCCGAAGGCGTGAAGGGAGGAATGAGTGATCGACAAAATCGAAAGCTGCGGAAAGGTCTAAAGAGACCGCCACCAAGATATCACCCCTATCATGTGAGGAATAAAGTTAATTGAAAAACGCCACCAAGACTGTCTCAACACTATGGCCCTGACGAAAACCCGATTGACATGGATGGAGAAAATTTACTGAAAGGAGGTGTTGTGAAAGCTGGGTGAAGACAGTGCATTCTACAATCTTGGCAAGAAAGGGGAGGTTAGAGACTAGGTGATAGTGAGCTGGGGTGAGGGGATCAAGGGAGGGGTTCTTGAGGAGGGGACGTACCAAGGCATGTTTCCAGAGGGAAGGGAAAATTCCAATAGAAAGACAGGAGTTAACCATAGAGAGAATATGGGGCGCAAGGGAAGGCTCGAGGAGCCAACCAGAAGGAATAGGGTCAAGAGGACATGTGGTCTTGCGAGCTGCGGAGATGGAGGTTATAAGCTCGGAAGTGGTAATAGAGTGAAAGGTGGACCAACAATGCAACAGAGGGTAAAGGGGGAGGGGAGGGAGAGGGGGAGGGAAGGGAGAGAGAGGAGGGGGGATGATAGAGGAGGACGACAAAAGGGAAGGATAGCACGCAAGTCCAGAATCTTAGTTGTGAATACGAAGCCAGCTGAGTGGGAGTGGGTATGGAATGAGGAGGCTCAGGGGAGGGGCTTGAGTGAAGCGAGGTGAGGGATTAAAGCACAGAGAAAAGCTGTCTGGAAGGATTGGAAGCAGAAGTAATGCGATCGGAGAAGAATGAGAACTTAGCTTGACGAACAGAGGAGCGGTAGTGTCGGTGGTGATCGTGGAATTGAGTCAGGTCTTCTGGAGTGCGGTGCTTCTGCCAAAGGTGTTCCACTCGCCGAAGGTGGGCATGTAAGAGATGGAGACTAGCATGAAACCAAGGGTGGTGAGTGGAGGAATGCCTAGGCTGAGTTGGCAGAAGAGGAGCGAGATGGTCAAGGGCGGAAGACAGGGCAGAGGTCCAGGTTGAAACTTGCGTGTTAGGGGAGAGAACAGGAAAGTTTTCAGGAAGAAGCTGATGCGGAGGAGGGAAAAGCTGGAGTGTATGTGGAGTGATGCGGCGGCGCAGGGAATTGGAGGAGGGAGGAGCAGATGGTGGAGCCGAGCAGGTGAAAGGTTGGGGAGTGGGAAAATCCAACATAAAGATCAAGCAAGAATGGTCAGTCCAGGGAAGGGGCTTCACCAAAAGCTGGGAGATTCGGAAAGGAGGGGACAGTGCCGTGATCACTGGATCAAGTGTGTGGTCAGCAGAATGAGTTGGGAGGGAGACAAGTTGCTATAGAGATAGATCCTGGAGGGAGAGTAGTGAATGACTGATCCCTAGCAGAGGTGGGAGAGTCAAATTGGACATTAAGGTTGCCTACGACAACCAGATGAGGAAACGGGAGAGATATATCGGCAATAGTATGAGTGAGAGCATCCAAGAGATGGCTGTGCGGAGAAGGAGGAAAATCCCTTTTTCTGCCAGGTACAATTTGTTCTTCAGTATCTCCTACACCTTTTGCACACTGGGCTAAAATCAAACTCTGTGAGGGTGCACCTAAGTACCATAGCCGCGCACCACCACCCTATAGAGGGAAAACCCCTCTCAAGCCAGCCCCTGGTCTTCAGGTACTTCTGGGGCCTCCTGTTATCAAAGCCCCCTTTCTGCCCACCAGCAGTGGAGTGGGACCTCAACGTGGTGCTCTCTCAGCTCATCAAACCACTGTTCGAGCCCCTGGCCAATTGTCACCTTCGGTACCTGTCATGGAAAGTGGCTTTTCTAGTGGCCCTCACATCCATTCGTAGAGTGAGTGAACTCCAGGCTCTGGTGGCAGATCCATCATACACATGATTCTACAAGAACAGGGTAGTGCTCCATACACACCCCAAATTATTCCTGAAGGTGGTATCTCCTTTTCACCTCAACCAAGAAGTGGTCCTCCCCACCTTTTTCCCATGGCCTCATACCGGCAAGGAAGAACTAGTGTTTCATACACTGGATTTCAAATGGGCCCTGTCCTTCTTCTTACAGCGGACTCAGGCCCATTGCAAAGCTCCTCAGCTTTTTGTATCATATGACCCCAGTAGACTGGGGCTCCCCATGACTAAATGAGCTCTGTCCACTTGGGTGGCGGACTATATTGCCCTTGCTTAAGAGTGAGCTGGCCTCTCCCTTGAGCACTGGATCACAGCGCATTGCGTGAGGGCGATGACCGTGTCGGTGGTCAACCTCCGCTCAGTGCGGGTGACAGAGATCTGTAAGGCCGCCACATGGTCTTCAATTCATACGAGTACAAACAGCTCACTACTGCCTGGAGAGCGAGTCCCGCAGGGACAGCACTCCATAACACTCTCGGGGTGTAGGCAAATTCTGTCCTTCGGCCCTTCTGTGTTCAGGCTACCAGAGTGATAGTGTCGCTGGATGTTAGGGTCTTGCAGTCTCTCAGTGGGGACTCACCCTCTGCAACTCATGGCTACCTGATTGGGCACCAGTGGTGCTGTTGTGGTTCAGTCCTTGGCAGCCTGGAGCTAGGGAGTCCCATATATGAAGACTGACTTCCTGCTTGTTCCTGGGGAAAGTGTAGTTACTCACCTGTAACAGGTATTCTCCAGGGACAGCAAGAATCAGTCCTCACAACCCTCCCTCCCCTGGGAGTTGTTTCCCTATCTTGTTTTAGTTTTTACTGCTGTCCTAGCTATGTCATCTGACTGAGCAAGATGGCACCCTTGGGTTGGAAGGGGACCATGCATGCATGGTAGCATTCCCAAAGGCTTTCTTTGAAAGCTGGGGAAATGCTCCACCCGGGCTCCATTGGTGCTGACGTCACCCATATGTGAGGACTGATTTCTGCTGTCCCTGGAGAACACTTGTTGCAGGTGAGTAATTAAACTTTGGGTACTGTCACCCGTGAAGGTCCCCAGAGGCCAGAAGTATGGGTAAATCAGCGGGGCATGTTCTTCAGTAGCTGTGGAGTGTTATCTATAGGCGTTGCAGTGCCCCCTGGGACTTGTGGTTCCACAAACTAGCAAAAGAATGTAGTTGCAGTCAAGTGGTAAGGCTTTAAGACAGGACTTTTTATTCCCCTTCCCGGGGTTGGATTTTCAGCACATTGAAACAAAGTAACATAAAGACCATTCGTCTGGTACCAAATTAAAGAAACACTGGAACAAAAACTCTGCTTAACTTCAGCTTTGCAACGGACAAAAAGGAAAAGAAAACAGTCTCTTTCAAACGAAACAACTTTCTTCCTGTTTTCTTTACAAACACTTTTTACAGCACTTCAGCACAAAGAAGTGATGGCATCAGCCATGGTATACGTACAGTCCATGCAATTTTCATAAGCAGGTTCCTCATAGGAATCACATTGCATTTCTTCAACACCGGAGTAAGTTTTCCTTGGACTGAAACTTCCGTTATTGTTACAGAGTTCCTCCCTACAGCTTAGAGAGTTCCCTTCCTCCTCCCGACTAGAGTGGAATGGGTAACTACCATATTCTCTGTAGTTTCTTTCAGGAGAGCCACACAATTCTTGATAAGTGCAGGGCAATTCATTATACTCTATTCCTCTTCTATTAGGATCAATAAGCCTACCTTCCAGCACTCTCTCTTCAGAGTTTCTCAGCCGAGCAGAGCTTTGCCCATACGAAAGCCTTTTACTATGTTTCTCTTTCAGCTTTCCTCTTGGCATAAAACTATCTTCAGGATAGAAACTCTCTCCCCCTTGGTACCTTATGCTGGGCAACTTGGCTTTCCTCAGCCTGGTTCTAGGACTACCTCCTCTGCTCCCTCCATAGCAAGGTTCCCTGGGATACTGTTCAGCTGTGCACTGCTTTCCAAAGCAGTCCCTCGTGGATTCAACAGCTCTGTACTTCCCTGGTAGTCTCTCTCTGTCACCAACGGTTCCTGAATTCCCCGGTGCTCTCTCCCTGTCAGCAACGGTTCTTGAATGCCCTGGTGGTCTCTCCTCACTACTCTCTGGTAAGTGATTTTTAACTGCGTACGTTCTGGTGTTTGGGCTCCACCCCTTTCCTGCTGCCCCTCATTCCCTAATGAGCTATGAGCTAGCCTAGTGCTTGGGCGTTCCCTCACACCTCGTGAAGCAGCTTGTGTACATTGCTTATAGCAACCTTGGGCCATGTGCAGATCTGATCTGTCAGTGTTAGCTCTGTTTTGTTCAGAGTTTCCTGACTGCTCTACCACATGACAGTACCCACCGAGTGAAGTAAAGCGGCCTTGCTTTGCTGTATGGTGGAGGAAGGGGGCTTGGCAGTCAGTCTTAGTCATCGATTGTGGTTCAAGTAGGAGGACAATAGAGTCATGAGTCACGTCTTCATTTTTTGGAGAGGGAGACTTCTGAAGTAGAAGGCTGTGAGGAACCTGGAGAAGTGGCAGACAAAGTTGGATGAAAGAAAACTCAAAGTAGACCTCTGTGTTCCTTCTCCTAATTTGCGTTCATAGATCTCTTTGTAACATGAGACAGCGGTTTCAATTGTGTTTTTGAAAGTGATGCTTCTTGTCATGTTGCTGTCATGCTCATTAATAAATGAAGTCATTCTGTTCGCACACTCTAAAACTTCTTTTAACATTTTACTGTCCAGGCACGTTTTTCAGTTCTTTCTAGTTTATCAAATACTTGGTGATGAGTTTTCGTAACATGATGCATTTTACCTGAACCATTCACCATTTCAAAATTTGTTTTAATTTTCTAATGCATTTGAAGTATTGTATGAACTGTAGATGAGGATATGTGCATAGCCAAATTAATGTCCTTAAGCCTTTCACCTTTTTCCATTCTTTTTATGACTTCCATTTTCTCCTCTAGTGTATGGGCCTTTCTAGGCCTCTTACCTTCTTTCTTTTCCATCTCGTTTTCTAAATGCAAAGATGCTGCACAACACATTAGCATGCAGAGCACAAGAGACTGGAAGGCTTCCAGAAACAGCAGATGCCACATCAACTGCAGTAGCTTCTGGGCATCCTTCAAGTTTTCCAGAAACAGTGGAATGTCATATATTTATACTCGCGTTTCAGATTTTCTTTAGGCACGCTTCGATAAATTATGTTATATTGAATAATTTATACCTGATAATGAAATTTTGGTATGATTGGCTGTGAGCTGTTATATTGAAAATTCAGATAATAACAGTTTGGATAACGAGGGATTGCTGTATATTACCCATAGATGGATGGCCTCACTGAGCAATTCAATGAAACTCTGAAACAGATGTTAAAAAAAAGTTATGCAGGAGAATATTTATTTATTTTATTTATTTACATTCTCATATACTGCGCTATTGTGCATCAGTGCGGTTTACATTGAACAAACTGAAATTACATTGAACAGGGCATTATAACTTGGAGATAACTATTTTACAGGGAACATGGGCTATGGAGGGTTAAGTGGCTTGCCCAAGACCACAAGGAGCACCTGTGGGACTAGAAACCCCAGTCCTTCCGGCCCAAGGTTGCTGTCCTCTAGTGGGATTTGAACCCCCGACCTTCTGGCCTGAAGTACCTTGCCCCAACCACTAGGCCACTCCTCCACTCCTAGGATTGGGTCATTCTCCTACCCTCTTTGATGTTTGTCATCTGCGAGATACCTCAAAGTTCCACGTCGTTTTCGCCTTTTTTATTTGCTCTTCGAAAAATAGCCAAGAGGCATATTAGACATAGTAAGGGAAACCTGGGAAGAACTCCATGCCAAGTATAATTTGGTGGACTACATTAAACAAATACAAAAACGGCTGAGGAAAGCTGGAGAGATGGCCAATCTCAGTCTGGAAAGAGCACAAGCTGAACAGGCCAGGGGCTACAATTGAGTAGCCTTACCTTCCAACCGTGAGACAGCGTTTTAGTCTTATTGCCTTCATCTGAGAGCAAGTTATTCTGTAAATGGCAGGGGCCCTATGAGGTGGAAGAGAAAGTGGGGACTATTAACTACAAGATTACCCAGTCAGATAAACGGAAAAGCCAAAATTTACCATATTAACCAATTGAAAAAGTGGATTGCAGTGACTGTTATGGTGGTACAGGGATATGATTTTGGGCTGGACATTTCAGCCTCATCAGATCCAGCTCAAGTGCTGATTGGAAACCAGTTCTCTGCTCCCTAGAGAAGAGATCTAGAAGGTTTGATCCACCGGAACCTAAAGGTGTCCGCCGCCCACCCAGGATGAACCTACCTAATTTGTCATTATATAGTTACTGACCCTGGGGTGGTTCTCTTGCAATAATCTCATCAGATTCCAAAGACCCAGCAACAGGCTGTTGCCAGGGAGCTGGAAGAGATGCTTATCTTGGAGTTATAGAAGAGTCTGTGAGTGACTGGTCATCACCCATCATCTTGGTTCCTAAACCAGATGAAAGCATCAGATTCTGCATTGACTTCTGGAGGGTTAATGCAGCTTCTAAACTGGAAGCATCTTCCATGCCCAGAGTGGATGAGCTAATCGAGCGTCTTGGTGCAGCATGCTTTATATCAACCTTGGATCTGACCAAGGGATACTGGCAGGTGCTCTTGACTCCAGCTGCCAAGGAAAAGACTGCTTTTCCAACACACAAGGTTTGTTCCAGTTTACAGTACTGCCCTTCGGATTACATGGGACTCCTGCCACATTTCAAAGCCTAGTCGACTGCCTACTGTGACTGTATAAGGCGTATGCAGCAGAGACTGGACCAACCATCTAGCCCAAGTAAAAGTCATGTTGACCATCCTGCAGGAGGCTACTGTAGGTTGACAGCCAACCACAAGGAATGTTTAACAAGCTGAGAAGTAAAGTTGCTTTTGGTTTTCCTGAACTTCTATCTGGTTTGTGTTGTACAGAAAACTCCTTCCCATCACATGCCACACTACCACATAGGAATTCCTGCTTGTTCATGGAGAAAACAAAGTTGCTGACCTATAGCAGGTATTCTTCATGGACAGCAGGATAAGTCTTTACAATCCTCCCACTTCCCCTTGGAGCTGTGTTTTACGTCAGCTTTTGAATAGACCGAGGTAACCCTGTGCAGTGGCAGCAGGAAGGAAGTAGCTTCAAAAGCTTCTAGAAAAAGCTGGGAACTGGTTCCCGCACACAGGCTCTTGTAACATCCTCCATATATAAGAATTTACCCTGCTGTCCACAGAGAACACCTGCTACACATGAGTAACTTTGTTTTTTGTAAAATGAAACTGGTAGTTGAGGAATGATTTCAAAATGCCAAAACTAGCTGTTTGAGTTCAGTGGACATCAGGAAAAGTATAGCTCAGCTATCCACAGTAAATAGTGCAACCACGTGGTTCAACATTTTATGAAAGATTATAATGTTTGTACTGAATACATGCTAACTTTGATTTCCTCTTTCAGATGGATGGATGGAGCTTTCTTAGACCTCAATGGGGAAAGCATGGAAGCTGAGGTTGATGATTTCTTCAGAGAAATCTTTAAGATGCTGAAATTCTTCCAGCTGAAGCAGAAGAAAGCAGATCAAGAAAAACAAAAAGCAGGACATCACAGACTGTTGACTGAAGAGAAAGAAGATGAAGAAGAAAAAAAAGAAAATCAGATGGTTCTCATTGCCACATTAGTAATTGAGCAGATCAAGGATTTTAGGGTAAAGAAGAATTAAATGTTATCAGACTTTGATGCATATGACAGCATATTAATTTGTTCTACCTGAGTGCTTCATATTTTGCAACATCTGAGATCTTAGCAGGCATAATTTCTCAGCACCCACCAACAAAGGGTTAAAAATAAAATCAATCAAAGTGTCTTGAAACATTTAAAAAAAATCTTGTTTACTTTTTCCAGTACTCTGTAAAGCACTACTGCAAAGGTTTAAATAGAAAATATATTTTATTGTTGTCTTGTATGCCTTTCACTTTTTCTCTGTCGTCTTTTTTATTGAGCTTGGCTTGTTAATGGGAAATATGCATATAAAATGAGAAAAAAGGCCTATAATATTGAGCATAGGCATCTGAAAAATAATTTTCTTGTTTTTATACCTTTTGTAGGTTAGTGCCTCTTTTTCCATTGTTTTAATGAGACTGTGGAATGCATATATACGGACAATACAAAGACTTTTTATGGCTCTGAAAACCACCAAGTATTTTTTTTTAAGTGTCTTCAAGTCATTGCTGGATCCTGGCAACCCAGCAGCCCTTGGGTTTTTGTTGGCAGGGTATGACCAGAAGTAGATTGCCAGGCCTTTTCTTCCGAGGGTAAAGTGACCTGGCCAAGGCTACAAGGAGTGCCCATGGGAATCGAACCCTGATCTCTTGAGTTCTAACCACTAGGCTACTATTCCACACCACCAAGAATAGAGAGCAGTATTTCTAACGGTGATAAATTACAGTGCTTGACATGCACAGATATTATTGGTCTGTACCTCCCAAGATGCTTAAGGATCCATGTTGAATGATGCTGAAAAGATCAAGAAAGGGTGGAAAGAATATACAAAGTCAGTATACCATAAAGATCAAGTGGACCAACAGTCATTCCTTAACGTCCCTCCAGTCTAGTCCTTAACCTCTGGGTTGTGCTCCTCCTCCAGCAGCTTGGAGACTGAGAAACGTCATTCTTTTGTGATGACACTGGTATATCCTCGGAGGATCCGCCTCCTCACTCTAGTTACCTCAGTCTCCAAGCAACTGGAGGATTAGTGAACCTGGAGGTCCGAGTTCACTAGAGAAGCATTTAAGGACAGAGTTTTCAGACTGGGTTTTCAGAAATTTAAAATACAAATTAGGAAGCTAAAATAGGGATAGAAAAGGTTAAAGGAAAAACGAGAGCTTTAATTGGGGAGGGCTGTGCCTTTAAGGTGCTGCTAAGGCCTTCCCTCCCTCCCCCCCCCTCACTCCCCCCCCCCTCACTCTGCACCCGCTATAAAGATTTAAGCTGAGGAGAAGCTCTCCGGTAGAGCAGCGTTCCGGCTCCCGAACCCGTTTGGAAGGGTGAGGAACCGGAGGTCCTGTCAGTCGGCACACGCAGAAGTTTGCCTGCTCGTGCTGTGAAGTGCAGGAGGAGTCCGGTAGGAGAGATCGCTGTCTCTCCATTTCCCTTTCACTCGGCTGTCCTCCCGACGCTGGAAACACAGCGCGTCGGTTGAGGGCAGCGACGGCATCGGCCTGAAGAAAGCAGTGGCAGATACGGTAAGGGGGAGACGCTAAAGGCGCTTAATATGCCATCGCCAGGACCAGCAGAAGAGGATGCTACTTTAGAAGATCCATTGCTGCAGGTTTTTTGGAAGATGCAAAGAGCTATTTCGGTGCACAGAGTGGTTCGGGAGATGATACAGGAGGAGTGGGACATGCCAGAGGCAAGTCTAAAAGGGTCCAGAGTTATGGGTCGGCTTTACCCGCTGGTGGACCAGGATCGCGAATTGTTCAAGTCTCCCAAAGTAGATGCTGCCATTTCGGCGGTTACGAAGAAGACTACCATTCCAGTAGAGGGAAGTGCGGCAGGGTCAGTGGACCGATCGGGAGAAGACCTGGTCAATCAACAGGTTGGAATTGAGAGCGGTGACGCTGGCTCTACAGGTTTTTCAAGGATATCTTCACGGAAGTGCCATTCGGGTGTTTTCCGACAATGCAACAGCAGTGGCCTATATCAATCGACAGGGTGGCACAAGCAGTGTGCTGATGTAAGCCAAACAGTTGTTCGACTGGGCCGAAGTAAATCTCCTAGCGTTGTCGGCACAACATGTAGCGGGAGTGGACAGTGTCCTAGCCGACTTCTTGAGTCGAGTGAAGGTGGACCTGGGAGAGTGAGTTCTACATCAGGAGGTGTTTGAGATGCTGGTGCGGCGTTGGGGAACCCCAGTAATGGATCTGATGGTGACATTCTAGTCGGCAAAGGTTGATCGATTTTACAGCAGAAGAAGAGAACGGATGTCGGAAGGGCTGGATGCTCTCATTCAGGACTGGCCGGAAGACCAACTTCTGTAGTGTTTCCACCTTGGGTGTTAAACGGAAAGGTGGTACAGCACATCGAATGACACAGAGGACAAGTGGTGGTGTTAGCGCCGGATTGGCCAAGGCATCTTTGGTACGCGGATTTGGTGCGTCTCTTGGTAGAGAAGCCATGGCGCCTTCCTGTTCGGACAGATCTCTTATCTCAGGGTCCACTAAACATGCTGCATGTGGATCGGTTCTCGCTTACGGCTTGGCTATTGAGAGGGCTAGGCTAGGAAAGAGAGTCGGCTACGCATCAGTGATTAACACTTTGTTGAAGGCAAGGAAAAGATCTACATCTTTAGCATATGTTCGCATCTAGCGGGTCTTTGAAGCATGGTGTGTTGACAGACACAGGCGTTAAAAGCATCAATTCCACAGGTGCTAGCATTTTTACAGGATGGTGTGGAGAATGGTTTAGCGGCTGCGTCCTTGCGGGTGCAAGTAGCTGCGTTGTCCTGTTATAGAGGGAAGATAGCGGGAGAAGCGCTAGGTGGTCATCTGGATGTTAAGCAGTTTTTGAGAGCGGTATCTCTTTTGAGGCCACCATATAGACAGGTAGTACCCAAGTGGAATCTTCCTTTCGTCTTGGAAGCGTTGGGGCGAGAGCCTTTTGAGCTTTTGTCGAGGGCGTCCTTAAAGGATCTCACACTCAAGGTAGTGTTCCTAGTGGCTATATGCTCTGCTCGAAGAATATCAGAGTTACAGGCGTTGTCCTGTAAGGAACCTTTTTTATCTTTCTATAATACGAAGGTGGTTTTGAGACCAGTGCCGTCCTTTCTGCCCAAGGTGGTCTCGCCTTTTCACGTGAATCAGGTGGTGTCGTTACCAGTGTTTAGTGAATCTGCGGAGGGTTCTTCCGCTGGTAAGTTTCATCTGTTGGATGTTCGGAGGGCGTTAAAGAAGTATATTAGGAGGACAGCGGGTTTCCGCAGATCAGATAGACTCTTCATTTTGTTTGGAGGGCCGAGAAAGGGAGAAGCAGCATCAAAAGCTTCCATTGCATTGCCAGGTGGATTGAAGAAGCCATAACGTCCGCATATGTTTTGAAGGGTAAGGCGGTTCCTGAAGGCTTACGTGCTCATTCGACTAGGGTGCAAGCGGCGTCCTGGGCGGAGTTCCGTTTAGTACCTGTGGTAGAAATTTGTAGAGCAGCTACCTGGTCTTCGTTGAATTCTTTTGTCAAGCATTACCATCTTGATGTTCAGGCAGAAAGGGATACCTGTTTTGGATCAGCGGTGCTTCAGGCTGGTCTAGCATGTCCCTCACGTTGATTGGTTTTACTGCTCTGTTACATCCCCAGAGGTTCGGGACTAGACTGGAGGGACGTTAAGGAAGGGTAAATTAGACTTACCTGCTAATTGTTGTTCCTTACGGAACTCCAGTCTAGTCCCGTATCCCTCCCGGAGTTGTTTTTTCTTTCGGTGAGCTAGTGCCTGAAGCAGATAAGATATAACAGGTAAGAGGAAAAAGCTTCTAGGCATCAGGATTACGTTTGGGGCACGGTCCTCCATTAAGGGTGAGGGCAGGCCTAAGTGTTGCTAACAAGGGTTAGTATAAATAGGGGGAGTTCAGTTAACGGGATACTTTTTCCCTTCAAGGATAATAGTTCAGTTAGTTACGTTTGATTGTAGTGTTTACTACTTAATTGTTGCTCCGGTGAGTTTGCTTTGTCAATAGGTTACTGGAGTGAGGAGGCGGATCCTCGGAGGATATACCAGTGTCATCACAAAAGAATGACATTTCTCATTCTCCAAACTGCTGGAGGAGGAGCACAACCAGAGGTACGGGACTAGACTGGAGTTCCGTAAGGAACAACAATTAGCAGGTAAGTCTAATTTACCCTTTCAACCTGTACCTTATGATCAGGAACCATTGGTGATGAAAGAAGACGTTGAAGCAGTATTAAAATCCTTATCATAGAACAAAGCACCAGGCATTGATGGCATTCCCATTGATGTATTACAGCAATCAGATGAAGCTGTTACCATAATTACAAGGCTCTGCCAGGAAATTTGGAAGACAAATTCATGGCCAACTGACTGGAAAAGATCTGTGTTTATACCAAAACTGAAGAAAGGTGATCTGATTGACTGTGGAAATTATCACATAGTTGCGCTGATCCCACATGCCAGCAAGATTCTACTCTAGATCATTCAGCAGAGACTACAACCATACCTGGAATGAGAACTGCCTTAAGTGCAAGCAGGGTTCAGGAAAGGGCGAGGAACGAGAGACATCTTAGTGGATGTGAGATGGATCCTTGAAAAGACAAAAGAATACCAAAAGGAAATCCATATGTGTTTTATTGACTACAGCAAGGCTTTTGACTGTGTAAACCATGAGAAACTCTGGGCCACATTAAGAAGCATGGGTATACCAGAACACCTTTACATTGCACAACCTTTACATTGATCAAGAAGCAACAGTTTGAACGGAACTAGGAGAAACAGAATGGTTTAAAATCAGCAAAGGTGTATGATCAGGCAGCATTCTTTCTCCTTACCTCTAATTTATATGCAGAAATCATCAGAGAAGCAGAATTGTATGACGACAACTGAGGTGTGAAGATTTGTGGAAGACTCATCAACAACCTTCGTTATGCTGATGACACAATACTGGCTGAAAGTGAAGACTATCTGAAACATTTGCTTCTCAGGATCAAGGAACATAGTCTTAAAATTGACCTGCACTTTAATGTTAAGAAGACAAAGATCCTGACAACTGGCAAAATCAATAAGTTCATCATTGATGGAGAAGAAATTGAAATAGTTGACCACTTTAACCTACTTGGATCAACAAGCAATAAAGAAAGAAGAAGCAGTCAAGAAATCCGATGACGCATTGCTATTGGCAGAATGACTATGAGCGACACATTGCTATTGGCTGAATGACTATGAAAGACCTAGACAAGATTCTCAAGAACAGAGATGTCTCTCTCCATACAAAGATTCAACTTGTCAAGCCATGGTATTTTAAATAACATCATACGGATTCAAAAGTGAAAAAGATAAAGAAGAAGAAGATTGATGCCTTTGAATTATGGTGCTGGTGACAAATACTGTGTATATCATGGACTGCCTGAAGAACAAACTAGACAGTACTAGAGGAGATCAAACCTAAGCTTTCCTTAGAAGCTCAGATGACAAGACTTTGACTTTCATACTTTGGACACATCATGCGAAGAGATCATTAGAGAAAGACGACATGCTTGGCAAGATAGGTCAACGCAAATGAGGAAGGCCAGCAATGAGATGGATCGATACAATAACAGCAGCTACGGGTACCAGAGAGAGGTTGTTAGAGAAAGACATAATGCTTGGCAAGGTAGAAGGTCAATGCAAAAGAGGAAGGCCGGCAATGTGATGGATCGATACAATAACAGCAGCTATGGGTGCCACTCTATCAACAATGAGCTGCCTGACTGATGACCAAACAGTTTTGGTCAACTATCCAGAGGGTCGCCACACTGACTCGATGGCACTTAACAGCCTGGCATGAACTTCAACTTTGAAAAAATAATAGTGAGCGATGTCAGCTATTAAAGGATCTATATGAAAGCAGCAGTGTTCTGTACTGCCGCTGTTCTCATTTTAAAATATTATTTTGTCTGTTAATTATCAGGTTACTTTTTTTTATGCTTAGAAAAACTTGGAAATATTCTATCCTGAACATGCATAAGAAGGCTGGATTGCATAGCAAATGATTTTAACTTTATGCTGTCATCTCTCCTTCCCCCAGGGGAGGAGGAAAGGTCCCCACATCCTCTTCCTCCCTTGTAAGGGAGAAGGAAGTTAGGTTAAAAGAAGACAGGCCCAGTGACATAGGGTGGGGTCAATACAGCTTCCAGTTAGTTTTAAATCTCTTACTTAAGTTAGTCCAGTGGTTCTCAACCTTGCCCTCATATACCCCTTAGCCAATCAGGTTTACAGGATATCTGCAATGAATATGCATGAGAGAGATTTGCGTGCAAAAGAGGCAGCACATGCAAATCTGTCTCATGGATATTCATTGTGGATATCCTGAAAACCTGACTGATTAAGGAGTACACCAGGACAGTGTTGAGAACCACTCAGACAATTTGTGATTTATAACTACTTGAGGAACCTTATGTGGTAGAATGTCAAACTTCATCTACCTCAAATCTTAATAGACTGTATGGTCTTGGAAGAAGTGATATTTATTATCTTTGTGTAGTGCTATGGTCGACTAGTAGTGCTGTAGAAATTATTTTTCATATTTGCATATTAGATAATATTTGAGTTCATTTCAGAGTTAGTTTAAATGCCTAACTGTGAAAATACTTTTTCTTAACTAGGAAAACATCCCTTTGGTGACTGTCCTCTGCAATCCAGGGATTAGAGCTCGTCACTGGCAACAGATGTCAGAAATTGTAGGCTATGATTTAACACCAGACTCTGGGACAACTTTGAAGAAAGTTCTAAAGCAAAACTTTGGCCCCTTCATGGAGAAGTTTGAATTAATAAGTGTTGGAGCAAGCAAGGTATGTATAAGATAAGACGGTAAAATGTTAAGGAAAGATTTTAAATATTAAAATTTATGTAGTACATTTCTGGAAGTTATCTTTCTGAATTCTGTATTTAAGTGGGTAATACAGAGTTACTCCTACCTTAACTTCTAATGGGATTATGTTCCTTTATAATTCTAGCAGTCATAGTAGAAAGCTTTTAGTAACAAAAATGCTTGGATATGAACTGGCACATTATAAAGATGTTGCTTCAAAACAGTAGTTTTAATTTTTTATTTATGCATTTCATGCCAATTACAAACATTAATAACTTGCAAGGAAACAAGTAGAAAGCTTGAACAAGCACAATTCAAATAGTCAAATAGTGCGGTATAAAAGAAATGTTAATAAATAAATAAATAAAAATAAATAAATAAATTCAAAGGAAAAACAATGTAAATAGGAGATATAAAAATTCCTTGCTTCCTTCACTAGCCCACTATAAGAAGGGATTCCCATATATAGGAAAATAACAACAATCTACCTGTGAGGAAATAAGGTGGGCAAAACAGCCAAACATAAAACATTTAAATTACAGAGGAAAAGCCAGCAATAGAGTGTTTATAAATGCACAATGTTGAGAAGGCTCAAAAAAGATGTACGAAACTGATTGTAATTTCACCTAGCATTTACAGGGATATTTTAGGAAGAATAATCCCCCTAACTGTTGAATTCCTAGATGGAGTAGAAGAAACTTGTGCCTCTTCTGCTGGATATCTTTTGCTAAATCTGGATATATCCAAACCAGGAGATCCCTGAAGGGGGGGTATTCTTCTTCCTAAAAAAAGCATGCGGAGAAGCCACTCTGTCTGACCCTAAAGCAAATGTTACTAATAAAGTAGCCAGAACCACTGTCTCAGTAACGCTCAGTATCTCAGACATATATGCTTTAGACATTTCTTTAGTCAAAACAATATTTGATCGAGGAAAATTGGTTGCTCTCAAATTAGCCAAACGATAGCCATTCTCTAAATGCTCATCTCTACATTTCAAAGTAGAAACATCTTTAATATAGGAATTTGACATACTCTGTAAAGCTGTAACTCAAGCAGAGAGCTCAGTAATAGAAGACTGCACAGCGGACAAGTTCTGAGAATTGAAAGATACTCTGAACCTCCCCTCACCCACAACGAGGCAGGGCTCTTGGGTCACAGAAATCCACATACAAGGTAAGGAGAAGGTTAATTGATCTTCATCTTAGATAATACACAAACTGTAAATAATACACAACACACTTGTATTATAAACACAGGACCAAAGCGCTTTGGGAGAGCAAGCCAGGCAGTTGCCTATGCTTACTCTGAAATCAAAGCTTTAGGCCTCTTTATTTATAGGTAAAGATTCCATTACACAGCATAATTTCACTTTATTATTCTACGTCTCACATCACGTATATTCATAATATACATATTCTATTTTACGTCTAGTGTTATGTATATTCATAATATACTTTTCTATAGGCATGCACGTCATAGATCATCATGAAAAGACATACATATATTCTCAGATATGACTATGTAGGTCTTAATTCTAATTAATTCTAACACTGACAGTCTGATAGCTCTGACCAGAGACAGTGAGACTGAGAGCTAGGTAAACAACTTGCCTTTTTACTTATCTTTCTAATAACATAGGCTAATGTTTGATCTCCAGGAATAAGTCCTCACTTATGGGTACGTCGGAACCGACGGAGCCTGCGCAGGAAAGCTCCCCAGCTTCCCAGGAAGGAAGCTTTTGGGGTCTCCCACTGCACATGCGCGCTGCCTTCCCGCCTTCCTGACCAGCTCTCCTCAGTTTCTCTTTTTCCGCGGAGCCAGCAGGTCGTGTTCCTGTCACCGCTGAAGAAATTATTGTTTTAGTTTGTTTCTTTAGACCGCGTACCTGCCTTCCCCATACCGAAACCGGTACCGCCGGTCTCTCTTTTCTTTAAAAAAAAAAAAAAAAAAAATCTTTTTCTTGCACAACTTGGTGACTTCGGTTAGGCCTCAGGCCTACACAAATTCTCCTCATGGAGAAACCAGCCCCTGGTTTTAAGAAGTGTACCAAGTGTAGTGCTGTTATTTCTGTCACAGACACCCATGAATGGTGTCTTAAATGTTTGGGACCTGACCACTCCATTCCGGACTGCCCATCCTGCTCCCAGATGTCTAAACGTGGTTTGCAGAACCGGGCCAACAAATTCCATGTGCTGTTTGCTTCAGATAATCCAGCATCACAGTCATCCAGGTCTTCCTCTCCGGATGGATCTCAGGTAACCAAACCTTCTTCGGGCAGGTCCTCAAAGAGCAAATCTCCCTCAAAGCATCGAGAGGCTCTCAATTTTGAATCTGAGGACCATGCCCCAGCCAAACAACCCCGGCGGGAAGCTCTGACTTCCAAAGCACCATCTATGGGGTTACAGGTTGACATCGATGGCACGGCCTCGACTGATCACCTGTTAGACTGCTCTGGGGTACCGGCCCATACCGGTACCGACATCCAGGCAGCAGTGGCGTCTATGAGCAATACTGTTCAGACCATGCAGCAGGCCATGCTGGCTTTTATTACAGCTGCGACGCCCTCGGTACCGCGTTCAGCGGTACTGGGTCCGGTTCTGGTATCGTCTCCCATACCGGAACCGAGACCATCCACTTCCAAACGCAGATCGGTTCCGCATGCCGGATCCGGGTTTTCACCCGATACCGATCCCATACCCGGTACGCCCGATGTCGATACCGATCGGTATGCGTATCGTGCGTTGGAAGCAAATAGAGAATACTCTGATTCTTCTGACGATTTTGACTCCTCTGAGGATTCTGATGAGCTGTCTCTAGTTCTTCAGGAAGACCCCTCTTCCCCAAAGAGGAGAATTTCTCCACCAGAGGATTTGTCCTTTCAAGACTTCATTATAGAGCTAGCTAAAGGACTTTCTATTACCACATCCTCTGAAAAAGAACCTAGGTCAAAGAAATTGGATATTTTAGGATACCCTAAGGTTCCTAAAGAGGCAGTCACCCTGCCTATCCATGAAATCCTTCAAGAACACTTGATGGACTTATGGGAGGCTCCTCTAACGTTGTCTCCTTACTCTCGTAGGTTGGACACCATGTACCGGGTCCCCCCTCCTCCTGGGTTTCAAAAGACTCAGCTGCCTCACCATTCCATTGTGGTGAAGTCTGCGCTGAAAAAGATTAAGAGCACCAAAAGGCACTCTTCTACCCCTCCAGGGCGAGAATGTAAGACCCTCGACTCTTTTGGCAGAAAAATCTTCCAGGCTAGTATGCTTATAGCCAGGATTAATTCTTACAGTCTCTATATGGGCATGTTTCTAAGGGAACTTGCCCTAAAGGTAAAGCATTTTGCCACCTTTATCCCTGAGGATAGAAAGGAGGAGTTCATTTCTCTGGTGAAACAGCTTCTAGATGTTTCTAAGTTCTCCAACAGAGCAGCCTTTGATTCCTTTGAGGGTGCCGGTAGAGCTTCGGGCATTGCCATTGCAGCCCGACGACTTGCTTGGCTCCAGGCCTCTGACCTAGAACCCTGGGTCCTGGATGGCTTACAGAATCTGCCCTGTACAGGTGAGAACTTATTTGGTAAAGACTGGCAAATTAAAGCCACTCAAATGGACACAGAAAATGCTACATTGGATAGACTTTCTAAGTCTACCTCTACTCCTGCCAAGAAAAAGTCTTTCAAGAGGCCTTACTACAAGAAGGCCAGATTTTCCACAAATACTGGCCAACAATCTTCTCAGCCTCGCTTTGCTGCTAAACGTCAGCAACCTAAACAGGCAAGGTCAAAGCCTGCAGCGTCTGCCACTCCTCAGCAGGCTCAACCCCCTCAGGGGTTTTGACTTGCCCCTAGAGAACTTAACATTTCTGGCTCTAGAACAACCAGAGCCCCTCACCATTCCCGGAAGGTTAGCTCACTTTGCTCCCAGATGGGGGCAAATTACATCAGAGCAATGGACCCTCTCTATCATCAGAGAGGGCTACAAACTTCATTTTTCCAACCTTCCTCCACATACCATGGTGAGGCACTTCAATTCTCCCCCATCTCTCCTGGGCCTGTTGGATCAGGAAGTCTCTTCTCTCCTTGCCCAAGGGGCAATAGAAGAGGTTCCTCTTCTTCAACAAGGGACAGGATTCTACTCCCCTTATTTTCTCATACCAAAGAAGACAGGGGGATTCAGACCTATCCTAGATCTGAGAGAATTGAACAAATTTCTGTACAAGGAGAAATTCAAAATGCTTTCTCTAGGCATTCTCCTTCCATACCTTCAGAGTCAGGATTGGCTTTGTTCTCTAGATCTCAAGGATGCGTACACACATATACTCATCCACCCATCCCACAGAAAATATCTAAGATTTCTGTTTCAGGGAAAACATTTCCAGTACAGAGTACTTCCCTTTGGTCTGGCCTCTGCTCCAAGAGTGTTCACCAAATGCATGGCAGTTGTTGCCGCATTTCTAAGAGGTCTGGGAATTTTTGTATTCCCATATCTGGACGACTGGCTCATCCGAGCTCCATCTCAGTCAGAGGCCCAGATTTCCCTGGACCGCACAAGGCACATTCTGCAGTATCTGGGACTGGTGATAAACCTTCCCAAATCTCAACTTATCCCTACTCAGTCTCTGGAATTCATAGGGGCCCAGTTGGACACCACCATTGCAAGGGCCTACCTACCTCAAGTCCGGGGCCAACGTCTGGTGTGCTTGGCCTCCCAAGCTCAGTCCAGCAGTCACTTGACAGCCAGAGAAATGCTGCGACTTCTGGGCCACATGGCCTCCACGGTTCACGTGGTACCCTACGCTCGTCTTCACATGAGAGCAGCTCAATGGACCTTGGCCACCCAGTGGACTCAAGCATCAGGAGCGCTCTCCGACCAAATCATCACCTCAAAGCGTCTGTTTTGGTCCCTCCAATGGTGGATGTCCACCAAGAATCTGTTGTTGGGGGCCCCCTTCCAACCTTTGTTGCCCCAAGCAACCCTCACAACAGATGCCTCCCAAACAGGGTGGGGAGCCCGTCTACAATCCCTCTCCACTCAGGGTACTTGGTCTCCACAGGAGACCACCCTTCACATCAACCTCCTGGAACTGCGAGCAATCTTCTTTGCCCTCAAAGTCTTCCATACCCTCCTTGTCAACCTGACCGTCCTAGTTCAGACAGACAATCAGGTGGCCATGTTCTACGTAAACAAACAAGGAGGGACAGGCTCTCTGTCGCTGTGCAACGAAGCTCTCAGATTATGGGCCTTCGCCAGAGAGCATCAAATTCATCTTCTGGCAGAATATCTTCCAGGGGTTCAAAACTCTCGGGCAGACAGACTCAGTCGAGTTCTGCTTCCACACGAATGGTCCCTACATATGGACCAGATAGGCAGAATCTTTCAGGAATGGGGAACCCCGGACATAGACCTCTTTGCAAGTCCGTGGAATGCCAAACTTCCCCGGTTCTGTTCCAGGACTCCGTGTCAGGGAGCTCAGGCTAACGACGCCTTTCTCCTGCATTGGGGTCAGGAATTCCTATATGCCTTTCCACCCATTCCTTTGATTCCCAAGACTCTGTTCAAACTCCAGAGAGATCACGGATCGATGATCCTCATAGCTCCACGCTGGCCACGCCAAGTGTGGTTCCCTCTATTTCTGCATCTCTCCCAGGGACCTTCTCTGGACCTGGGAGCTGCGCCAGACCTTCTGTTTCAGGAGGAGGGGACTTTGTGGCACCCAAACCCCAAGTCCCTACACCTCAGAGCTTGGTTACTGAAGGCCTAAGCCTTCATGACTTCAATCTTTCTCAACCAGTGAAAGATATCCTTCATGCCTCTAGGAAACCCTCCACGAGGCGTTCCTATGCTTTCAAATGGAAACGCTTTTCCATTTGGTGTGCTCAACAGGGTCTTGACCCTCTAGCACTTCCTTTGAATTCTCTACTAGACTATCTCCTGCATCTTTCTAATGCAGGCCTTAAGACGAATTCAGTAAGAGTCCATTTGAGTGCTATTGCAGCATCCTTAAAACCTATAAATGGACAACCTGTCTCCTCTCATCCGCTTGTTGCAAGGTTCATGAGAGGCCTGACTCTAAGCCTCCCATCCGACCTCCTCCGGTAGCATGGGACTTGAACCTAGTTCTGGGTCAGCTTATGAAGCCACCTTTTGAACCATAGGTTTCTACCTCCTTGAAATTTCTTTCCTGGAATGTCCTTTTCCTTATTGCAGTCACTTCGGCTCGCCGCATCAGTGAACTACAAGCCTTAGTGGCTCATCCACCTTATACCAGGTTTCATCATGATAAGGTGGTCCTTAGGACGAATCCCCACTTTATGCCCAAAGTGGTCTCGCCTTTTCATCTTAATCAAGAGGTATATCTACCTGTCTTTTTTCCAGCTCCTCATGTATCCAGTGCAGAGAGGAACCTTCATACTTTAGATTGTAAAAGAGCTCTTGCCTTTTACCTCAACAGGACTCAGCCACATCGAAAGTCTTCCCAGCTTTTCGTGGCTTTTGATCCTTCTCATTTGGGACTTCCAGTCTCCAAACGTACACTTTCCAATTGGATTGCTCAGTGTATTTCCTTTGCTTACCAGAGTAAAAATATTCCTCTGGAAGGCCATGTCACAGCTCATAATGTGAGAGCCATGGCCACTTCTATGGCTCATCTTCACTCTGTATCCATAGATCAGATCTGTCGAGCCGCCACATGGGCCTCGGTTCATACCTTCACAGCCCATTACTGCTTGGACAAGGACTCCCGCCGGGATGCCTTGTTTGGTCAGGCTGTCCTCAAACACCTGTTCCATACTTGATCAACTCCTGCCCACCTTCCCAGGATGGATGCCTGAGATCCATACGAAGATGGCGAACCCTTGGAAGGGGATCTCCCAGGCATCTTAGCTAGGGAGTCCCCATAAGTGAGGACTTATTCCTGCTTGTTCCTGGAGATAGCACAGTTACTTACCTTTAACAGGTGATCTCTGGGAACAGCAGGAATTAGTCCTCACAACCCACCCACCTCCCCTAGGAGTTGTATCTTCTATCTATCTTCCTTTCCTCTCTCTATTGTCTCAGCTATAAACTCGAACTGAGGAGAGCTGGTCAGGAAGGCGGGAAGACAGCGCGCATGTGCAGTGGGAGACCCCAAAAGCTTCCTTCCTGGGAAGCTGGGGAGCTTTCCCGCGCAGGCTCAGTCGGTTCCGACGTACCCATAAGTGAGGACTAATTCCTGCTGTTCCCAGAGATCACCTGTTACAGGTAAGTAACTGTGCTTTATCTCAACCTTTCACCCAATTTCTTCTACAGTTATTCAAGGAATGGTATTACAGAGAGAGAGCTACAAATGATATTAACTCTTTCTTAGGGCTTAGGCCTGGGCTAGGCCTGACTGTTTATTCAACCCGGTACACTAAAACTTTCTTTCAAGTATTAAAGTTAATATTGGTAACATTTGCTTGAACCTGTGCTGTTGAGGCCTGTATCCGAGGGACCAGCGCCTCGCTGAAATGGGTAATTGTGTGTGAATAGTCTTGAGAGTAAATTTTTCTAGACAAGTAACAGAAAAAGTAAAAGGTGACGTTATCACCCCCTCTTCAACTGGTAAGTTGACTCCGGCCATCGCAGCTTGATCCTGTATGCTGTGCACGTTGTGCCTTCAGAAATGGAACACTGGAAGAGTTACCCCACAGTGTCAGAGGTGGCCCTGTGTCACGTCCTGGGGTGAGCCCTCGAGACGCCAGGTCTTGGAGCCTCGACCAACCATTCACTGCCAGATCCTGGTGAAACACATACAAACTTTGGAGGATGCCTCTGCTCAGGAGAAGGAGAAGGCAGGCCCGAATAGGACATAGAGTCCCCTGAACACCCAGGCAGGTCTCTCCTGATCACTCGCTTGGCTGTCACTCCAGATGTTGAACAAATGAATCCAAAGGGCTAATGGCTCCCGTTGGAAGAAGTAAGCCAGAGGAGGATGATTGTTGGGAAGTTGAAGGCTTCTTGTCCGACTTTACTTTCCTATTTCCCATCAGGAGAAAGCATCAGAGCGCAAACAGCTGTCTTTGAAACCCCCTCCTAACTCACACCTTTCCAGTAGTCAACTTAGTTTTAAAAAATACTGTCTTCCTTTCTTCCCTCTCCAGCCTTCCTGTCGAGTCCTATTTTCCTTCCCCAGTATTATCCTCCACTCATACAGTCTTCACCTCTCTTTTCTAGAACATCTCATCCTGAACACTATTTGCCACATCTGGATCATCCTTCTGTGTTCTCTCCTCCTCCTCTTAGCTGGTGATATATTAATCCCAATCCTGGCTCTTCTAGATAACCTTCACCCTTAAACCGCAATGCTTCTTTCCTGAGCCCCTCCCATTCTAATGTTCCCTTTGAAATGCCTGCTGAATTTGCTGTGGTGATGGTGAACTATAGTAATAGTAATAATCATTTTTGTAGACGAGAAGGGCAATGTAGTCATACTTTATGGTGAGATCACAGATTGAGCCAGGGTGCTCAGAGCCCTTCTCCAGCAATGAGAAATCTTTTACTTCTTGGCAGCTTGTCAGACGGGTGCCTGGTTGAGAATGTTCACAGTCTTGGCAAGTGCATATATCAATATGATTTGCAAGGGATTGTGGGCAATGCAGTCCATTCACACCAGACACAGCTGCTCACAATAATTAGTTGTGCTTGAGGGTAAAGCCAATAAGATATTTATTTATGGGGTTATTTCTCCCAACACAGATATGCTTGGTAGCACATAAAACAGGATACTTGCTTTCAGTGTTTAACTTAGAAAAACAAAATCAGGAAAACAACAGTTGAACTTGTCAGGCAATCAAAGCAAAAGAATAAAGACCTGGTTGGTAACAAACTGGTCTTTTCTGTAGGCTTTAGCTAATATTTTCTTAGCAGTGTATCAAACAACAAACAAAATCCACAAAGAAGGGAAAAAACTGTTCTTTTCAGGTTAACTTCTTATATCTTCCCACATAGATTCAGAAGTGATTCCCTCAGAGCTCACAAGCAATTAGGTAAGGCTCAATTGCTAGCAGTTACCCAGCTGAAACCCCTTAGCTGGCTTGCTTTCTACTGCATGGCTAAAAATCCTACTCAGGAGCTTTTCTGAGTAGATTAAAGAACAAGTTTGTATTTCTTTGTGATGGTTGCTGTACTTTGTAACAGAAAATTACCAAAGGAGTTTAGACAGAGAGCAATCCATGTAAACATAGCCTTCATCTGCAACCTCTCCCCCTTCTTCAACAATCATGGGTTCAATATCATGGATTGGCACAGAGGAATTTCTCAATGGAGCACTCTCAGGACAATACTTGCTTCCCTGCTGTCTTTCAAGGGTATAGCTAGGGCATAGATCAGTGTTCATACCTGAGCTTCCATTGCTGTTAGAGTTCCTCTCTATATAGCCTGGCCAGTATGTAGTCCAGTTCTTATGTCCAGCCTTCCAATCCAGATCCCTGGACACTGGGTCTCTCTTCACATACCTTCTGGCACGGGTCTTAGGGTCCCTTCCAAGTGCAGCCGTCTCCCTCACAGGTACCGTCTGGAGATTCCTAGCTCTGCAGCACCATTCCTCTGACTTTCCCCAGTCCAATGGTGTATGCTGGCCCTTGGAATGCCTCTCAGTATACGTACTGCTCCGGACTCCTCTAGACCTCCCAAAGGCTTTTCTCTTCTTTCTTCCAAAGGGTTTCTTGCCCTCTCTGTCCGTCCGCTCTGGCTTCTGCTTCTGATGATCCTCCAGATGATGAAGCTGTCCAAGATGAGGATATCCAAGCTGATCATGAAGATTATACTGAGGATGATTCTCTGTAGAATAAACTCTACCTTTATTCTGCTTAGATGAGTGCTCCACCCTAACACAGCGCAGCTGTGCTGAATCAGGCCCTGCCCTTTGAGATGAGTGCTTGGGGATTACCTCATAGCCCTCCTGATTGAACACACGTTTCCCCACTTCAGCTCCTCTAATGGCTGTTGGAAACCTGGTGCATTCTGGGACTGGTAGTCTTTTATGGCAAAATTCTGTTTTCTTATTTCTACCAGAACTGACAGGTTGCTTGTTCAGAGTCACTTCACCTTTTCTATAGCTCCTTCCTGAGCTATGATAAGCTTCCTTATCACAAGCTGCATGAGTGCTTTTCACTCCCTCCCCTTTTGGGATCCTGTCAAAGTTTTTTGCTTTTGTCCGTGGTATAGAGCCCTCCTACTCTTCCTTCACACCGCTTCACTTACCTAAAAAACAAACAAACAAACAGATAGAGAAACATTGTGACATGAAAACTGAAAATAAAACCAGGTGGAGGCCTTTTTACTGCAGATTCCCAGATAGATTTTAATTTCTTTCACTCATTCTGTCAGCAGTGATACTACCAGCATCCGCAGCCAGTTTCTAAGCTCTCCTGCTGACCTCTTTGGTGAGTTTATGTTCTGCTCCACTGCATGATATCTGCAGAGTAGCCATGTGGACGTAGAATACATGTTTGCAAAGCACTGCTACCTGGATCAGTCCACTGCACCAGATACAGCTTTTGGCCAAACTGTCCTCCAAAAACCTCTGCAAAGTAACAAATGACATTCTGAGACTCCTCCACTCTTATTATCCTTGCGTTATAAAGAACAGTGATCACAGCCATTATTCTCAGCTCTGGATTTGCCATAAAGTATAAGCGAGAGCAGGTGTGGTGATTTGGCAGTCAAGAACCTTATTAGGAAAACCCAAACACATTTTGGCTATAAAGCCTTCCTCAGGGGGTACAAACCTCGAAAAACAAACATAGTACAAACATATGTTAAATAAATAAATAAATGATAAAACTAAAAGACAATAAAAACAAATCATATTAAAATATTCTCTATAACAGCAGTTCTCAATCTGGGGGTCGCCTCGGGATTTACCGGGGGTTGCGGCGGCGGCGGTGGCGGCAATGACTCTTTGAGAGATCTTCAGTTGAAAAAAGCCAAGCCGGTGCAGAGCCTTCCGTCTCTGTGAAGGAGCCTGTGCACATGCGTCCTGCCCCCAAAGGAAGTTACATTAACTTCCTTTAGGGGCGGGACACATCTGCATTGGCTCCTCAGAGGCGGGAAGGCTCTGCATCCGCTTGGCTTTTATAACTGAAGATCACTCCGACACCTGATAGTGGAGCGAGGTGTTGATTGGGCCTGGACTTAGAGAGGAGCGGCAGAGGATAAGTGGAGGCAGGCAGAACAGGACGGGAGCTCCGGTGCACGCTGGCAGTGGAGTGAGTGGAAAAGGAGGCAGGAGCACAAAACGCCGGACAACAGAGGTAGCCTGCCGAAGTGACCTGAGCAAGGGCCGTGCGGATCCAGGACATGCAGCCACGTGGCAGAGGCTCTTGAACGCGACAGAGGTGCAGGAGACAGAAGGAGACAGTAAGTAAGGGGAAAGTGTGTCTCAGTGGAATAAAACATAGCTCAAAGTGCAAGGTCCCCAGCCAGGCTCATATTGATAGAAATACTATATTTTCCTTCTGCATTTGTATTTTTTTTTTCAGCAGCCTGTGTAAAGCTCCGTTTTCCGTTTTCATTGTGTTGAATATTATATTTTGGTAGAGTACTGTAATTGTGTGGGTATGCTGGACGGTCTTGTGTATTTCCTTTTGAAAAGAAGGTGATATGTGCGAAGGTAACTATGCTGTTTATTGTCATTGGTACAAGTTGGCCTAATTAACAGAGACTTACTACTACTGCTACTTCTGATCATTTGTATAGTGCTACAAGACGTATGCAGCACTGCACAGACATGTAAGAGACAGTCCCTGCTCATCAGAGCTTACAATTAGTTTTTATGGAGGTCTGTTGGTATGTATAGTTTTGTTGGTCTTTGCTGGATGCCCTCAATCAGTGGTGCTCCTGGATCACCCTGCTGTTTGGCCTGCGCCTATGTGCCACACCAGAGGGCCCTCTAGTGAGGCTTTCAGGCACAGGTCCACCTTCCATTGCTGCTTTTTATGTTGCTGGGGTGCATTGGGCCAGATCGGGCCTTGTGGAGGTGATTGGGGAGGGGCTGCATGGCCTCCTATTAAAAACATGCTGGGTTTTTTGGTGGGAACTTCTACTGGGGAGGGCATTTCTGTCTGTCTGTTTATATGACTGTATGCAAGACAGGCCGGTGTGCAACTATATACGTTTACTAGAGTGTCTGTGCATGCATCCTTGTGTTTCTGGTGGCTTGGTTTTGGGAGTGGGGAAGCACAACAATCAATGGAGAATTGGTTTGTTTGGTGTGCTTTGGGTCCTATCCAGGGGTCATGAATAATAAAAATGCTAATGGTCACAGGAAGGGTGGGCTGATTTTCTGCACAGAGTATGGGAGAAAGTCAGTGGAATAAGTGGGTTTCTTGGTAGGAGTGAATAGGGTTGCTGAGAAAGGGTAGAAATGTAAGAGGAATGGAGTAAGTGTGAGGAGGCTATTGCAGGCTGAGAAAAACAACTGGTAGCAAAAGCAAGAACTGGAGGCATTGAAGTAGAAGAGTTCAAAAGCAGCACAGCACATTATGCATTTCATATATATATTTTTTAAGATACATTTATATGTTTTTACTATATAGACAAAATGCATAAGTTAGCACCTGTGACCTCATCAGCCTTCGCCTTGTGTGTAATATTATATAACACCAGCGACTCCATTGAAAATGAATGACAGAGAAGAATACCAAGAAAAGAAAATATTGCGATGACTTTTTTAAGGTATGGTTTCACCTCCATATTTTCAGCAGGGATTGAGAAACCACAATGCGTTATTTGTAACGAAGTTCTATCAGCGGAATCCATGAAGCCAAACAAGCTGAAATGGCATTTTGACAGTAAGCATCCCACCTTTGTAGGCAAGGATATTCAGTATTTTAAGAACAAAGCTGATGGAATCAAGAAAAGCAGACTTGATATTGGCGGAAAGCTCCACCAGCAAAACATAGCCGCTGTTGAAGCTTCATATATGGTGGCTCTCAGAATCGCCAAAGCTAAGAAAGCTCACACCATTGCCGAGGAATTGCTGTTACCAGCAACAAAAGATATTGTTGGAGTCATGCTTGGAGATGAATTTGTACGGAAATTGAGTCCAATTTCCTTGTCTAACGACACCATCGGTAGACGAATAGAAGATATGTCTGCTGATATCCTTGACCAAGTAATCCAGGAAATGAAATCCGCTCCACCTGGACTATTTAGCATCCAGCTTGATGAATCCACAGATGTTTCAAACTAATCTCAGTTACTGGTTTACGTGAGATATATTAATAATGTCGAGTTTAAAGATGAGTTCCTTTTTTGCAAGCCACTTGAAACGACAACAGCTGCTCGTCATGTGTTTGAAATATTTTGTTCATTTCTGCAAAAACACGATATCCCCATTGACAAGGTTTGTGGTGTTTGCACAGATGGAGCTCCAGCTATGCTAGGATGTCGGTCGGGATTTCAACGTTTGGTGTTCAATGAGTCACCGAAAGCCATCGGAACTCACTGTATGATTCATAGACAAGTTTTAGCAACGAAGACGCTGCCACAAGAGCTGCAAGAAGCTATGATAAATGTAGTAAGTGCCGTTAATTTCATAAAAGCGAGTGCTTTAAACACTCGACTGTTTATGAAACTTTGTAATGATTTGGATGATCCAATAATGTTCTTTTACTACACGCTGAGGTGAGATGGTTATCAAAAGGAAAGGTTTTAAAGCGCGTCTTTGATCTTCGCGATGAATTAAAAGCGTTTTTTAAGCAAAAAGCAAAACCACAATTTGAAGCACTTTTCAGTGACAAAAAGCAGTTGCTGAAAATTGCTTACTTGGTTGACAGATTTGCAATATTGAACGAATTAAATTTATCACTGCAAGGACCAAATGCAACATGCCTAGATTTGTCCGAAAAGATCCAAGCGTTTCAAATGAAACTTCAGCTTTGGCAGAAAAAGTTAGCTGAAAATAGAACGTACATGTTGCTCAACTTATCCACTTTCTTTGAAGAAAATGAGATTGATCTTGACACAAGAAATGGAATTATAATTTCTGTCAAACAGCACTTAGAAATGCTGGAAGAAGAAATTTCAGCGTATTTTCCAAATTTACCTGGCACACCATTTGCACTTGCCAAAAATCCATTCACAGTTAAAGTTGAGGATGTTCCTGAGATTGCACAAGAAGAGTTCATTGAACTCATTACCAGCAATGCAACGAAAAATGATTTTTCTTCAATGTCAGTAATTAAATTCTGGATCAAGTATTTTCAATTGTATCCTGGACTGAGATTGTGTTGCGTCTACTTCTTCAGTTTCCAACAACATATCTTTGTGAAACCAGCTTCTCAAGCTTGTTGCTTATCAAGAGTATACCGCAATAGACTTGCTGCAGAAGATGATCTTCGTTGTGCTCTCGCAAAGACTGAGCTGAGAATTTCACATCTGGCGAGAAGGAAGCAAGCACAACCTTCGCACTGATAGCCTATGCCTACTTTTTAGGTTTGACAACGCTAACATTTTTGTCCTTCGTCAGTCTTTTTGAATAAAGCATACTAAAACTGTTGACTACAAAATCATAATAATTTCAAGATCAAATATTGTTACTTGTTGTGATTAATTAATGTGGATTAAATAAGTAAATTTTATAAATAAAAACATATTGCAAAGGCCTATAATATGTTTCAACAAATGATTACAGTGACAATGCGTTAACGGTAAAGGAAGGAGAGACGCATTTGATTTTATCATTGGGGGTCACCACAAGTTGACCAATGGTAAAAGGGTCACGGCACAAAAAAGGTTGAGAACCACTGCTCTATAATAAAAGCTAAAGCACAGTTTTAAAAATAAAAGTAAAATCTTATGTCCAGATAAAGACGGACATAAATTAAAAAAAAATACTGAATCTTCACCACACCCATGCAAGGTGTAGCAGATTCATGAAGTTTAGATGCACAAGACAGCTTATCATAAGACCACGTAAAATGCAAACTGTACAGTTACATAAACTCAGAAACAAAGGAAGGGATGATGAGGACAAATTTTAAAAGAACCTCACTTGTGTAACGGCACTCTGAAAACGCTAACAGGTTAACAACAGTGTCTGTAAATCCTGAAGGAGTAAAACAGAAGTACTAAAACAAATGTTATTCTAATGTGAAACATTTAAATGCAGTGATCATTTGGTGACAAAAAGACTTGTCTCTTTTGTAAATCAGCAAATCCTGTAGTTCTGTCTAACAGGAGAGTTCCAAAATGGAACAGGACGTCCTTTTGAATAACAAAATATTTGCACCAAACCAAAGGTCACAGTTTACATGCAAATGAAAAGAAAAAAGAGAAAACACGGCACCATGGAAACATTGTATAAATGTCGAATGGATTGAAAGTTCAAGGGCATGGTTAGTGCCAATTCCAATCAAAAGTATTTAAAGGGAAAACAGGCTCGGAAAATAACTTGGGCTTCCCATGTGAGATCCTCAGTACGCAATATCATAAAACACTATTATTTTCAAGTGAGTTAAAACCCTTGTCATTGCATACATGTTAATGGTACTCATAAATGATGGAAAAATCTATGAGCATTATTAATCATCAATTATTGAATCTATCTAATTAGGTGAAGCGAAGACAGAAAAACAGTAGTGTATTCTAAATTGCCGCAGTTGTCAAAGGACATAGCAACCGGCATTATATAGTGAATAGTATTTTGGAACAGATGTATTAAATTGTTGAAAACATAGGGCTGAAACAGAACGGAGTATTATATTTTAAAGTATCGCAATGGCCAAGATGCACGGCGACCGGCCAGATACATTGGGTTGTATTTCTAAAAAAGGGGGACATGCTAAAGTGTAACAGAATAAAGGATCGACATGTAGGGTTTCTATACTATGGCAATTATGACCAAAAGATCTCCGTGCAGTTAATTTTTGGTGTGAATGGGGACCATGCAATGTCGTCGATCAGAACATACAAGGAAATTAAATGGTTGGTGTAATCATATCCAAGAGTAACTGAACATATAATAGTATAACTAGATCATCCGATAGAATGTAATATAGGAAACAAAACCCGCTAAGGTGCATTCTAAAAATAACAAATTTCAATGGTCCCTTACAACTGACCTTATATAAGCTACTAAAACTATTACAATATAAGTCCTTAAAAAGCCTTATCTGAAAACTATATAGAACAAGATTTTATGAAAAAATGGACCCATAGATTGAGTTCTTAATAGTAAAACGTAGTGAATGGTGCATATAAAATTAAACGCAAAAAGGCGACATGTTCATATAAATGGCACATTGTAATTAATCCACAAAATGATTTAATATGTTCTAAATATAGAGCAATAGTGTAAGGATGAAAACCGGTACATTGGTTACAAAACAAATTGGAGTAATTAAAAAGAAAATCGAAGGTGGTGAATACAAGAGCAACCACAAAGGGGATGTATCAGAAAAAAGGTGTAAATAACCACTTGAAAAAGGCGTCAGACCAAGTGCAATGAAAAGTATGTCATTAAAGACAAGTACACCGTACTTAACCAAAATGGAACCATCTAATTATCTGAAGCACTAAAAGGTGACCAATAAATAAATAAATGCACACCACCCAAATTAATAGCCCAAACAAAACTGATTAAAAAGTACCAAAAGTAAATAATAAAATTGCACATGGAGCGAGTGAAGAATAAAGCCCTCAAATGACGTCCAAATTAAAAATAACCACCATAAAAGACAATAAGAGACCTAAAAGGAAAATTGCATAAAACTATGTTACTATAACTCAGTACACAAACCCAGACATAAAAGCAATGATTACAAATGCCTTAGAGGAGTGCACCAAAGTGTATAATAAAACCAATTAATGTTCATTATTTAAAAGGGGCATCTACAAGACAAATAAAATCCAACTAACCATAATAGCTTAACTAATAAAAACACATACATTATTAAAAGAAAATAAAATGGATATATTAAAAGCCACGCTGAGCATTGAGATGGTAAAAATCGTGTAGGAGAACTTCCAACGAAGGGGTTGCCATGGTACAAAAATAAAAAGTAATCATAAGAGAGGGTTTACTCTAAGACCTGCATAAAAACCAATTGTAAAACATTAAAAACTGACCGATTAAAAAAGTGTGTGTGTGTGAGTATGTATATATATATATATTGTACCCTATTGTTAGTTATTTATGTTGTAGAGAGGGTATCGATGCTAGAAGGTGCCATTCTTCTTTAATAATACGCACAAAATCTTTTGAAAAATCGGAGGTCAGAGCGCAAACAATCCGATCTTCATCTTGACGGTCTGTGAACCATTGGCTCATATCCGGTGCATGGGTCTCGAACTCCACATCTATTGTACAGAGTCTTCTAATTGGGGGGGAAAGAAAGAAGATAGCCTTCCGCAGATAATCAAACAGAAGAGAGCAGTGAAAGCAATGACCACGGCCTACCAAGATATTAGGTAAAATTCTTTATTAAGGACCCAACTGTACAAGTTTCGGCCGAGGCCTTCGTCAGGGGTCTAAAAAACATAAACATATAAACATGATAAAACATAAATATCATTACATATTAGAAAATTAAAAATATGAATATCATTACATATTAAAAATTAAAAATTGAAGATAAAAAGGACTATATGATGTATCTGAACATTACCAAAACACCACATAGAAGGTGTGGGGGACACGTCTATGGGGGATGAAGCTACCACTCTTTCCAATCTAGAATATGATAGGAATACAAAATATAACAGAAAAAACATTAGTCCACATAAAATTACAATGGGACATGCATATACAACAACATCATGATAAAAGGACATATACAGATGTCAGAATATTAAAAACTTCATAAAATACAAACTTCATATATTAAGAAATATATATTGAACACTAATAAACAATGTGTAAATGTATACATACATATATAAAAGAGCTAGCAGGCAAAAAACTTGATACAAAACAATTTAAAAGAATTTAAAAAAACTTAAAAGAAAACATATAGCATAGTGGTTCGACACATTGTGAAATCATGGAAATACTAGCGCTAAAATTGCAAAACAGTATGAATAATAAAACAAAAGAGTGAAAATAAGGGGCAACATGCGCATGTAACAGAGAAATATATACTGATAAGAACTTATCATTAGAAAGGTAAAATCAAAGTGGTACCACCAATGGGGACTGTAAACTCAAATTTGTGGTAAATGCAGGAGAGCACTGGGTATGCTAAACAATAAACCAGAGGTGAGAATGTTAAAATGCATTTAACAAGAGGGGAAAACTACTGTCGACACATGTGTTGGTGTGAAAAACGTTTTTCAGTAGTAGCGTTACCAATTAGAAATGGAACCCATCAAAAGTATGATGGATACATTGGGACAAAGAAAACATACCTAAGGATCTCTCAATATGTGTAAAAAAGGATAATATCTTGGGAGACCACATACATTTTTTTTTTTTTATAAACTTTATTTATAAACACCAGCACTCAAACAAATAACAACAACAAGCTCCGAGAGGGGTGGGTTCTGATCCCCTCTGCAGAGCACATATAACATCCAGGTGTAAATTTTTCTTGAAAGTCCCAAAACGGCTCCCATGCCCCCTCCCCCACCCCCCTCCCCCCCAACAGTCACCCTCCAGACCAATTAAAGAACCAACAGCAGGGGGTCTAACAGCCCATTTGCAAAATCTCATTGCGCACACCAGGACTCAGCACTTGGATGTAGGGGTCCCAGAGTCTTAGAAAGGCCGGCCACCGTCGCACACTGCCCCGGGCGCGGCGACATTCCCAAAGCATCAGTTGATGGAAAACATTCCGCCAGGCCCAGTAGGAGGGCGGGCGCGGTTCCCTCCACCCCCGCAGCAGAGGACCCTTACCCACCAGACAGGCTTTACGCACCAGCAAACATTCCCATTTCCCTTTGGGCTGGGTGGGGCGCAGTCGATCCAAAACCACGAAAGACCCATCCCACCACACCCGCCGCCCCAACAGTTGCTCCAGAAAAGCACAAATTTTTGCCCAGTACGGCCGTATCAGGCGGCACTTCCACCACATATGGAACAGTGTGGCGAGGGGTTCAGAGCAGCGCGGACAGCTCCCATCCGTGGTAAGATGGCTGCGGAAGGCCCGCCGGGGCGAAAAATGCACCCTAGTTATGCATTTGAATTGTATCTCCCTCCAGTGGGCCCCCACCGCCAATTCAGCAATATGTTGTAAAGCCTCCAACACTGTTCCAGGAGGGACCGCACAGCCCATGTCCTCCTCCCAGGCACGCTCCACCGAGCGGTAATCAACTACCGGCCTAAAGAGGGTTACCTTGTTCCGCAGCTCCCGAATGGAGGGCGGTTTCTCTTCCCCCAGCCCAAAGAACTCGACAATTCGCGCGGATCGCTCTGCCCGAAGATCCGCTGCCGGCAAAGAATGAATATAGTGAGATATCTGCAGGTAGGCGAAATAATGTCCGGACAGCAACTCGTATTCCTCACGTAGAGACTGGAATTTCTTACATTTCCCCGAGAGATCGACCACATGGCCCAGATTACAGATACCCTGCCGAGCCCATACCGAGAACGTACCCGTGTCGGTCCCTGGGGTGAACTGCGCATTGCCCTTCAGCGGCAGCCAACTAGAGACTCTCCAATTGCTCCCCCAGTAGCCATTCAGCCGCCGCCAGGTCCGTCGAACCGAACCCAATATCACACTGTCCACTACTTCGCCCCAGCATAACCGATTGTCTAGATGCAGTAAGGCTAACAACGAATTTGGGGCCGCCAACGCCTCCTCCAAGGCCACCGGTGTATACACTTCCGTGCCCCCCAACCAGTCGCCCAGATGACGCGACTGACACGCCAGGGCATAAGCTTCTATGTCCGGGAGACCCATTCCTCCCTGCTCCCATTTTCCTAGCAGCCGACCCAAGGGAATCCGCGCTTTCTTACCATTCCACAAGAACCCCCGGATTACCCCTTCAATCCGGCGTAGGTCTCTCCGTTGGAACCAAACCGGCAAAGTTTGCATCCAGTAAAGTAACCGCGGCAGAATAACCATCTTAATCGTTGCAATCTTCCCTGACAAGGATAAGGGGAGTGTTCTCCAGGACAGCAATTGCTCCCGCAATCTACTCAGATTCCATTCTAAATTACTGCGATACAACCGAGTCGGTTGACACGTTAGCCGAATGCCTAGATACGTGAAAAACTCCTCGGCCCATCGAAGAGGAAACTCCCCTGGCCAACCAGCCTTCAAGAGGCCCAAGACATCAAGAGCCTCGGATTTCTCCATGTTAGTTAAACCCGCAAAGCGTCCAAAACAGTAAAAGTTCTGCAACAGGGATGTAAGAGAGGCCTGAGGAGAAGACAAGTGTACCAACAAGTCATCCGCGAAAGCCGATAGTTTGAACTCGTGGGAGCCCATGCGGATACCCTTGATCTCCCGGGATTGCTCCACGCTTCTTACAAAGGGATCCAGGGAGAGCACAAAGAGTAAAGGAGACAGGGGGCAGCCCTGTCGAGTACCCCGATGCAAAGGAAAAGGATCAGATAAAACCCCGTTACAATAAATGGCTGCCATCGGGTCCGCATATAAACTACGAACCATCTTACAAAAGGCAGGTCCCAGGCCATAACATGGGAGCAAGTAATTGAGGTATTGCCAATCTACCCTGTCGAAGGCTTTCTCCGCATCGAAGCTGACTAACAACGAGGGGATCCGTCGACGGTGCACCCATTCCAACGAGGAGAGGATTTTACGGAGATTCCGGACGGTGTGACGCTGCTTGACAAATCCGACTTGCGATTCATGAACCAGCATACCTAACACCCCCGCCAGTCGATCCGCCAAAATCTTGGCCAATAGTTTAACATCAAAGTTGAGCAATGAAATGGGACGATAAGACGCTGCCCGCAAGGGGTCTTTCCCAGGCTTGGGGAAAAGCGTAATGTGGGCCTGATTCCCCCCCCATCGGAAGCCACCCTGCTCCGTCCTTTTAGTGTGAAGGGCCACCAGCGCCGGGGAGATATAGTCATTGAGAAGCTTATACAACTCCGCCCCCAGCCCATCTGGCCCTGGGGCCTTATAGCAGCTCGCCTTAGCTATCGCCTGTTGTACCTCTTGGAGGGTCAGCGGTTGGTCTAGCAGCGCCCTCTCCGTTTCATTCAAACGCGGCAATTCCAGTCCCTGGAGATAAGTCATCATCCGTTCCGGAGAGCCCGCCTCTGCCGAATAAAGTGTCTGAAAATAGGAGCGAAACACCTGAGCAATCCGCGGGTTATCCCTATGAAGGGTCCCCTGTTCGTCCCTCACGGCCGCTATCATGCGCGATCCCCGGGGGCCCCGCAGACAGCGTGCCAACAGTTTGCCTGGTTTGTCCCCCTGGCAGTATAATTGATAGCGGTAATACATAACCGATTTCTTTGCCCGCTGATGCAGGAGCTCGTTCAGGGCCGTTTTCGTTTCCCCACAACTGTGTTTTAAGAGCCGGACTAGGGGCGCAGGCTTGCCGTCGGCGAAGTTTTGTGACAGCTTTCTCAAGACGGAGAATCTGTTCCGCCCGTAGCCTACGTTTCCGGGCCATATATCCAATGATATCGCCTCTCAGGACCACCTTGGCCGTCTCCCATACCAGCTCGGGTTCCGCTTGATGGCCGGCATGATCTGATTCGAACTCCTGCCATTGTCGGATCAGAAACTGACGGAATTGGGCGTCTTTGTACAGTTCCAGCGGGAACCGCCAGATGCGCGCTCCCGGACTGTCACCCACCCCCTGCAATGTGAGCCAAATCAATGCGTGGTCAGAAATCTCCGTAGGGCCAATCTGCGCGTCATTCACCTTGGCAAGCAGACTTTTAGTAGTCAACAAGTAATCAATTCTAGCGCTTGTCCCATGCGCACGAGACTGGTGGGTGAAGTCCTTTTCATCCGGATGCAAAAGCCGCCAAGGATCGACCAACCCCAAATGGGTGCACAGACGCAGGAGCGCACGGGCCGAGTGAAGGCGTTCCCTGGGACCCCCTCCCCGTGAGGTATCTAAGGCAACGTCCATAACTCCATTAAAGTCGCCACCCATAATTAAAGGCAGCTCCGGCAGCTGTTCAATTTGTGAAGCCAAACGAGAATACAAGGCAGCGTCTAACACATTGGGACAATACAGGTTACCGATAAGGACCGGTTGCCCCCCCAATAGACCGTGCAGCACGATAAAACGGCCCGTAGGATCAATGACCTGTTGGAGAACCTCAAAACGGGTATTTTTATGTATAAGCACTACCACGCCCCCCTTACGGCCCACAGCGGGTGCTCCCCAGACCTGCCCCACCCAGCCTCGTTGAAGTTTACGATGTTCTTCTTCTGTCTGGTGGGTTTCTTGGAGCAAAACAATATCAGCCCGCTGCCTGGCCAAGGCTTGCAAAATTTTGGATCTTTTAATGGGACTCCCCAACCCGCAAACATTCCAGGAAATAATTTTCAGAGTCGCAAAATATCAAATTGCTGTATCACCCCTATCAGTATCAATGTCTGGGATAGAGTCCCCCCAGCCTGGGACTCCCCCCATCTCCAATGTGTGGTGCCCCCCCAAGAAATAGACCTCTGTACCTGGGCGTGACTGTTAGAACCCCCCCCCCAGTACCCTGCCTCCCCTCCTCCCCCCCACCCCCCACTCACCCCCCTCTCCCCAAGCCACCCTCCCCTCCCACGCTCTCATCCTCCCAATCCACCTCCCATCTCCATACCTCCTACCCCCCTTAGTGACCCACATCCTACCTCAGTCTAAGACTGTGTAAGGTCACCTCTGAACCCCACGGGACCACCGCGGGATCCATCCCCCAGCACCAGCACCCGAAATAATTTCCTCCCCCCCCGGGGCCCCCCATCCACCCCCCCCCCCCCCCGCTGCACATTGCCCTGTATCGCCCGTGGGGACAGAGGGGTATAGAACGGGCACTACTGTGAATCCGTCGCATGTCCCCCATCTCTGCCCCAGTCAACAAAGCGTGGGATAAGAGGGGGGGCCGCGAGGAAGAGGGGGAACAGAGAAATAGCCCTCTAATGGTGAATAGTAAGCTGTTTTCTCAAAGTACAAGCGGAACATACTTACATTACCCCCGAGACAGTTGAGAGAGTTGAAGGCAATACATATATAGCAGAAAAGGCAACGAGATTAACATGGTAGCCCTTCAAAAGGTTTTTACAGTCCAGCTAGGCACTAAAATGTCTGGAGCGAACCGGAATGTAACTCCGAGTCTCAGTAGCCACCTCCCTAGGGGAATCCCCTCACTCCAGGAGACTGGCCACCGCCATATAACTGGAACAGGCAGTTCAACAGCAAAGATCCCATCGCGCTCAATGCGCTGTGTCCGCGGTGTTGGTTCCGGCCTGAGCCGGCTGCTCTTCCTGTAGTTGCGCTAAGAAGGTCTTGGCCTCTCCCGCCGACGCAAACGTGAGGTTGCGGCCCAGATGATGAACCTTCAACGTGGCTGGAAAGGCTAGGGAGAAGCGGATCTTTCTCTCAAAGAGGGCTGAGCAGACCGGTGAAAACTCCTTACGTTTCGCAGACACCACGGTGGAATAGTCCTGGAACAGGAGAATTTTTGCGTTGTTCAGCTGAAGACCCTCGTGCTGTCGGTAAGCTCGTAGGAGGCGTTCCTTATGCGCAAAGTTTAAGATTTTGGCAATAACCACTCTAGGCCGGGCTCTGTTCTCCGACCAAGGCCCGATTCGATGAGCACGCTCCACTTTTAGGTCTCCCACTAAAGTAGGTAGACCCAGCTCTTCCGGGAGCCATTTTTCGATCAGCGGCAATAGCTTAAGATCTGTTGTTGTTTCGGGGACGCCGACCAGCCGGAGGTTATTCCGGCGCGAACGATTCTCCAGGTCGTCCACCTTACACTGTAGAGCCGCGAGCTGTGCACGTGTGTCGGCGTGCAGTCTCTCCTGCCGACCGTCGTCGTCCTCTATTGCCGACACGCGGTGCTCAAGGACATCGATTCTCTGGCCCTGGGCTGCCAACGTCTCCCCCATCTCTTCCAGCTTGGTGAGAATTTGATCCAGCTTGGGATGTAGATGCCGGGCCACCTCCCGCGCCAACTCCTCAGATGCCGAATCTCCACTCTCCGTGCCCGGAGAGGAGGGGTGCGTCTCCATTGGTGTGGCGGCCCGGGATTTTGGCGCCTTCTCCTTCTCCTTCTCTTTTCGCACCGGGGGCAGCATCTAAAAGCACCAAAAGGCAGCAAGATAAAGAGGCTGTATTAGGGCTGCGATCTTCACAATCGGCACCGGTCCCTGGGATTTTAAAACGCCGTTTTTATATCAGATATGCCGCGGTGGTCCCGGAGCAAGCAAAGAACGTCCTCACTTGCTCATGAGTCACGTGACCTCTACCACATACATTTTTATGTCAAAACGAGTGGAATACCAAATAACAGAAATTTGATTAGGAGATGGCACACTAAAACTGACCACCGATAGGGCCAGAAAGAACAATTAATAAATAGATAAATAATAGTTTAAAAAAGACAAAGGCTACAACTTAAAACACATAGATTAGAGATCCACAGAGATATAATAAAGGGAATATGCTTTACAAACCGAAAAGCAATGTACTCCGCTAACTAAAAAATCTCCCGCATGGGCTGAAGAGAGCGGAAGGAACCACCACATCAATATTTAAATGAGAAGTTATGCCGTGCACAATAGAGTAACCATGGGCATTGTCAAAAATAACTAATTATAAATAAAACATGCTTCTTAAGAAATAATTGAAAACACACGCAAATATAATGAAGTGGAATGTACTTCACGGACCATAACCCTAAACGGGCTATAGAAAGCGGAAAAAACCGCCGCAGCGATACATAAAGGTTAAATCTGAACATATGAGCTACAGAAATTGAGAATATGCGTAGGCAAATCCATAGTACAAAGTGAAAGTGGGGCGCAGATAAACTGTCCAGGGCAAGGATGGATTGAGCAGATACTTTGTACTATGGATTTGCCTACGCATATTCTCCCGTTTAAATATTGATGTGGTGGTTCCTTCCGCTCTCTTCAGCCCATGCGGGAGATTTTTTAGTTAGCGGAGTACATTGCTTTTCATTTTGTAAAGCATATTCCCTTTATTATATCTCTGTGGATCTCTAATCTATGTGTTTTAAGTTGTAGCCTTTGTCTTTTTTTAACTATTATTTATCTATTTATTTATTAATTGTTCTTTCTGGCCCTATCGGTGGTCAGTTTTAGTGTGCCATCTCCTAATCAAATTTCTGTTATTTGGTATTCCACTTGTTTTGACATAAAAATGTATGTGGTCTCCCAAGATATTATCCTTTTTTACACATATTGAGAGATCCTTAGGTATGCTTTCTTTGTCCCAATGTATCCATCATACTTTTGATGGGTTCCATTTCTAATTGGTAACGCTACTACTGAAAAACGTTTTTCACACCAACACATGTGTCGACAGTAGTTTTCCCCTCTTGTTAAATGCATTTTAACATTCTCACCTCTATGGTTTATTGTTTAGCATACCCAGTGCTCTCCTGCATTTACCACAAATTTGACAGTTTACAGTCCCCATTGGTGGTACCACTTTGGTTTTACCTTTCTAATGATAAGTTCTTATCAGTATATATTTCTCTGTTACATGCGCATGTTGCCCCTTATTTTCACTCTTTTGTTTTATTATTCATACTGTTTTGCAATTTTAGCGCTAGTATTTCCATGGTTTCACAATGTGTCGAACCACTATGCTATATGTTTTCTTTTAAGTTTTTTAAAATTCTTTTAAATTGTTTTGTATCAAGTTTTTGCCTGCTAGCTCTTTTATATATGTGTGTATACATTTACACATTGTTTATTAGTGTTCACTATATATATATATTTCTTAATATATGACGTTTGTATTTTATGAAGTTTTTAATATTCTGACATCTGTATATGTCCTTTTATCATGATGTTGTTGTATATGCATGTCCCATTGTAATTTTATGTGGACTAATGTTTTTTCTGTTATATTTTGTATTCCTATCATATTCTAGATTGGGAAGAGTGGTAGCTTCATCCCATAGACGTGTCCCCCACACCTTCTATGTGGTGTTTTGGTAATGATCAGATACATCATATAGTCCTTTTTATCTTCAATTTTTAATATGTAATGATATTCATATTTTTAATTTTCTAATATGTAATAATATTTATGTTTTTATCATGTTTGTTATATGTTTATGTTTTTTAGACCCCTGACGAAGGCCTCGGCCGAAACCTGTACAGTTGGGTCCTTAATAAAGAATTTTACCTAATATCTTGGTAGGCCGTGGTCATTGCTTCCGCTGCTCTCTTTGGCAGAGTCTTCTAATTCTCAGAAACTGACTCGTGGGTAGTTTATATTTAAGGGACCTATTGTGAAAACTGGTAAAATGTAGAAGAGAATTCCTGTCTGTGGGTCTCCTCAAAGTCCAAACATAAGACTAAGTCTAAGTCATCAACATTAAAAACCAATACTGATCTTCGAGGTAAGTCTGTTCATTGTTATTGAGATTCACCAAAAGGTGCATCCATTGCAGACCAACCTGCCAAAGAGCCCCAGAGGGAGGACCATCCCTCCAAAGCACAACAGGGGTTCCAGGAGCTCCTGAGGCCTCGACCTCTGGAGATCCACTGGTTCCATGCTCTGGAATGGTGGCTCAAAGCCCCATGTGTGATTCCACCCAGGCATCAGCTTTCTCCCTCGACCAGTGCATCCTAGCTATTGAGAGGAGTTTGGCAGCACTCTTGGCAGCCTCGGTACTGACGGCATCGACAGCTCCAGTGGTGCAGGCATCTGGCAAACAGCCGATACCTCTCGGGCCGATGCTGGACCTCGAACCTGTATTGAGAGATCCTCTCCCTCCGAAGCCTCCTTTGGAACCGACGAACATCGTCAGTACACAACAGGCTGCTGGTGCTGCACCTATGGATCATTGGTACTAGCAGTGAACCTTGACATTGGGCAAGTATCGAGATCACATACAAGATCGTTGATATTTTGATTTCTTGTCAGATTCTGACTCTATCTCCTCTGATTCTGATGATGAGGACTTCAGGGAAATCCAGGATCTCCCTTCTGATCTCTCCCCTCCTAATGAGCAGTGTCAGTCCCCGCCAGAGGATGTCTTTCCAAGACTTCATTTGGGACATGGCAGCAGGCCTACAGATTACCGTTGCATCAGAGACTGAACCAAGGGCAGAGAAATTGGAAATTCTCTAGTACACCTTGGTGCCCAAAGAGGCTGCCATGTTACTGGTGCATCACATCCTGTAGAATCTAATGCTATATATGTGGGAGGCCTTGCTAACAGTTCTGCCTATCAGCAAATGACTTGATAGTATATACTGAGTTCCTCCATGCCCTGGCTTTCAAAAGCCTCAACTACCACACAACTCCATGGTGGTGGAATCAGTGATATGTCACATCCAGAGTTCTAAAAATCATTCTTCCATGCCTCTGGACAAGGACTCCAGAACTCTTGATGCCTTTAGGCGTCAATGCTTTCAGGTATGCATGCTCACCTCCTAGGATTACTTCCTACATGCTCTATATGGACATGTATCTCAAAGATATCTCTAGGGATCTAGAGAACCTTGTGCCTAGCCTTCCTGATGACAAATGTGATGCATTCCAGGCCTTAATCAGGCAAAATAAGAATACATCCAAATTTCTTACAAAAGCATCTTTGGATGCTTTTGAGTCCCTTAGTAGGGCTTTAGCAGTCTGCATCAGTGCTTGTAGAATGGCCTAGCTCCAGGCATCTGACCTTGAGCAGTGGGTTCAGGACAAATTGGCCAATATCCTCTGCTCTGGAGAGAACCTTTTTGGAAAGGGTTGGAGGGAGAAGGCTGGAGAGATTGAGACAGATGATCTCATCTTCAAACACTTCCCCAGAAAGATGTCAGATCCTTCTAGGAGAAAGACCAATCTAAAGAAGTCTTTCTATCCTTAGAAGAAGAGCTATTATCCTTCTTATCCACCTGCAGCTACTTACCACCCTCAGCAGCAACAGCAGGGCCCTTGCCAGCCCAAAACGCCTAAGGCATCTAAGCCACAACCAGTTGCACATCTACTGCCAGCTCCACAGCCACAGCCAGCACTTGGGTTTTGACTCCTTCCTAGAGAGCATAGCTGCTCTGCCTCTGTAGATTCCCCACCCCTACACATAGGCAGACTCTGTTCCTATGCCCACAGGTGGCACCTCATCACATCAGAACAGTGGACTCTCAACATCATCCAAAGTGACTATCTGCTTCACTTTGAAAGCTTACCCCCCATCACCTCCACAAGGGATTATCTTGCAAACCTCTATCAGTCGAGGTGTACACCTTGTTAGTTTAGGGGGCTATAGAAAGCATTCCGCCTGCCCAGGAGGGCAGGGGCTTCTACTCTCCTTACTTTTTTATCCCCAAGAAGACAGGCGGGTTCAAGCCCATTCTAGATCTGAGGGACCTAAACAAGTTCCTCGTTTGAGAAAAATTCAAAATGATTTCTCTCGGTACACTCCTGCCATACCTTCAGAAAAATGACTGCCTATGTTCTCTAGACCGCAAGGAGGCATACACACATTTGCTGATACACCTTCAACACAGACAATCTGCATTTTTGGTACCAGCAAAGCCACTACCAATTTCGGGTGCTCCCCTTTGGGTTAGCTGCCGTACCCCGAATGTTCACAAAATGCATGGCAGTGGTTGCTGCGTACCTTCGTAATTTGGGGGTCTTCGTCTTCCCCTACTTAGATGACTGGCTAATCAGGAGAGAATCCCCACAAGAGGTAAAACTATTTCTTCATCACACCATCACTGTGCTCCAAGATCTGAGATTCATCTTAAACTTTCCCAAATCTCACGTGGTGCTGTCCCAGCGGCTCAAATTCATCTGAATGCTTATGGACACTCATCAGGCCCGAGCTTTCCTTCCACAAGACTGCTCTGCCTGGCTTATTTATGTATTTATTTATTTACATTCTCTTATATACCGTGCTATTCTGGCCCACAGCATAAGGGGTCACAGGACTGTAACAGCTTGAGAAATGCTGTGCCTTCTAGGGCACATGGCTTCCATAGTCCATGTAGTCCCCTATGCCCACCTGCACATGCAGAAAGTCCAGTGGAAACTGTTGTCTCAGTGGACCCAAGCAACCGGGTGTGTCTCAGACAAGATCTGCATCACCCCTCCACTTGTCAACTTCCTTCAGTGGTGGTGCTCCCCTCAAAACCTACTTAGGAGGTCACCTTTTCAGATGCCTCCACCTTGATGCACCCTGACAACGAATGCTTCCGAACTCAGATGAGGGCCACATCTGAGCAATCTCTCACCACATAGGGATAGTGGACACAACAGGAATTTTGATTGCAAATCAACCTCCTGGAGCTATGTGCTTTCATGAATGTCCTTCGGGTTTTTCAACCGCAACTCTTGGGTAAACAGGTTTTAGTCAGAACGGACAAACAGGTGACCATGTTCTATGGGAACAAGCAGGGTGGAACGGGTACCTATCCCCAATGTCAGGAAGCCCTTCATTTCTGGTTCTTCTCCATTGCACACTGCATCTATCTCAGGGCGGTGTATCTCCCGGGTAAACTCAATCCCCTTGCAGACAGAGTCAGCCATATCCTGTGTCCACACGAGTGGATCCTAAATCGGAAGATGGCATCTTGGATCTTACACATGTGGGAGACCCCCAGAATAAATCTGTTCTCTACCCAGGAGAATGCACAACTTCCACTGTTTTGCTTGAGGCTTCTCTCCCTGCACAGGCAGACAATGGATGCCTTTCTTCTACATTGGGGACAGGGCCTACTTTATGCATTCCCACCCATCCCCTTGATACCCAAGACCCTCTTCAAGCTGCAGGCCGACAGGGAATCCATGATTCTAATAGCCCCTTACTGGCCCCGTCAGCCATGGTTGCCTTTGCTGCTTCGACTGGCGCAGAATCTACCCCTCAGTCTGGGACATGTGCCCAGTGTCCTTTCAGGATCATTTATTTATTTATTTACATTCTCTTATATACCGCGCTATTCTGCATCAGTGCGGTTTACATTGAACAAACTGAAATTACATTGAACAGGACATTATAACTTGAAGATAACTATTTTACAGGGAACATGGGCTATGGAGGGTAAAGTGGCTTGCCCAAGACCACAAGGAGCACAAGGGCTTGTGGATTGGGATGGGATGTCCTCAGCAGATCTCAAGACTAACTCAGTCATCTTGGTGCCATCTCGGCCTATCACAGGCCGATGGACAGGTAACCTATTTCTTCACACTCCTTGCTACAACGCTTTATGTGGGGTCTTTTGCTCTCCAAGCCATTGATTGAATCACCACCAGTGGCCTGGGACCTCAATGTGGTCCTAGCGCAACTTCTAAAGCCTCCTTTTGAGCTTTTAGCATCCACTTCTTTAAAATTCCTGTCCTGGAAGGTAATCTTCCTCATTGCCCTCACCTCAGCTTGCCGCATCAGCGAACTTCAGGCTTAAGTGTCAGATCCTCTGTACAACAGGTTCCACCATGACAAGGTAGTCCTCCGTACCCATCCACACTTCCTTCTGAAGGTGGTCTCAACCTTCCACCTCAACCAATCGGTGATGCAACCGGTCGTCTTTTCCCAGACCACATGCCTCTAGGGCTGAAGCAGCACTTCACACTTTAGATTGCAAGCAAGCGCTGACTTTCTAGTTGGACAGAACTGAAAATCATAGGAAATCCTCACAATTATTCATCTCCTTTGATCCCAGTCACCTTGGCCTTCCAGTGACTAAGCACACCCTATCCATCTGGATTGTGGACTGCATTTCTTTTGCATACTCTCAAGCTGGACTCTTCCTCGAGGGTCATGTCACCGCTCACAGTGTCCGAGCCATGGCAGCCTCAGTCACCAACCTTTGTTCCGTCTCCATTGACAAAATCTGTCAAGCAGCTATCTGGTCCTCCATTCACACCTTTGCTGCACATTACTGTTAGACAGAGACTGCTGTTGGGATGCTGTCTTTGGCCAGGCTGTCCTCCAGTACCTTTTTGGAACTTAACTGCAACTCCTACTCTTGGGGTGGAATTCTTCTGGCACCAGACTTCCTCTGCGGTGGTCTTGCTCAATGCAATCGAGCCCAATGTGGCCATTTTCTTTCCACACCTTCTCGGCTCCATCCTTTAGCCTCAGGGATACCGTTGCTACTACTTCCAGCCTGGTACATGGGAGCTAGTGGGTCCCATATGTGAAGACTCCTGCTTGTTCCTGGAGATAATGTTGTTCCTCACCTGTAACAAGTGATCTCCGGGAACAGCAGGACTCAATCTTTACAACCCGCTCTCTTCCCCTAGGAGTTATAGAGTATACTATTTTTTTTTTCCTCTATTTCTCAGCTACAACTCAACTGAAAGAGCAGTTGGGAGGGCAGATGTGCAGGTGCAGTGGATTACTCCTAAAAGCTTTCTGATTGGACACTGGGGAGTGTTTCTGTGCAGGCTCCATTGGTACCGATGATACCCATATGTGAAGACTGATTCCTGCTGTTCCTGGAGATCACCTGTTACAGGTGAGTAACAACGCTTTACTTCTGACCAGACTTCTCATGTGATTGCAGTAGTGGCTCCTCAAAACATACTGGGATCCGCATTATAAATCACTCAGCAAAAAGATACCTGCTCCAACATGATCAAACATTCTCTAGAATGGTAGATGAACCTCAACCCTTTCACAGCTTCATACCCCTTGGTGGTTCTAAGCACAGGATGCATCTACCCAAGGTTAGAGAGCACATCTTTTTCCCCGAAGGACACAAGGTCTGTGAACAAGAGTCTAATGGATCCAACACATCAGTCTTCCAGATCTCACAGACATTTTTCAATAACTGCCTTTAAATTGTGGCTTTAAGGGAAGGTAGTCATGGTCAGAACAGAAAACCAAGTAATGTTTTACATCAAAAGAAGTGGCTTGGGGTCCCTATCTCTTTTCTTAGAAGTGACAAGAATCTGGCATCTACCTTGTTCTCTCCAAATCACACTCCAAGCAGTCTACCTGCCCAGGCAGAAAAAACAACTAGCTGGCTCTCTTAGCTAAGTTGGACACTCATAAGTGGTCCCTCAACCAGAAAGTCACAAACAACATTTTTCAAACATGAGGAACTCCAGTGCTGGATCTATTTGCCACAACACTGATGCCAAATGCGCGGATTTCTTCGCCATTCAATCTAGTCTAGAAAGTATATCTCATGATGCCTTCACCTTTCTATGGCCTGCTATTTACATATCCTCCATTTCTGCTCATCTTGAGAGTACCACAGAAGATTCACAAAGATGGAGTTTAGGTAATCTTAATCGCCCCTCACTGTCTCAGACAAATTTGGTTTCCTCAACTCTTTGTCCTTACTTTGGTGCCACCTTTGCCCCTGGAGCAACATCCAGCAATTCTTAGTCAAACGAACGGCCTGATACATTTGAACCCCAAAAGTCTGTTAATGTGAAAATTCAATGGCAGCTAATCTGCCACCTTTCCTCATCTCACAAAGTGAAAAACATCCTTATGGCTGCTAGACAACCTTCAACATGGAAATTGTATCAGATCAAATTATTTTGTTTTGCTGAATAAGCATCTGTCAATGAGCAGAATCCTTTCACCTGTCCAGACAGACCAAGTCCTGCATATTTTTCCATCTCTGAGTCTGGTCTCAAAACTTCTTCAGGCAGAATTCACCTTGTGGCCATAGCAGTCTACCATGACTTTATTGAGGGGAAGTCCTTCTCAGTAGATCCCTTGCTCTCCAGATTCATGAACATTAGACCTCTGAAACCACTATCTCCTGTTTGGAATCTTAATATTATTCTTGCACACTTTAGGTGTCTTAAACCAATAGGCTATCCATAATCTTTATCTTTATAATCTTGAAACCATTTACCTAGCCATATCATGAGCAAGAAGAATCAGCAAACTTAAAGTTCTTCTTCTTTACCCTTCTGTATATGCAGGGCTGGCCCTAGAGTTGGTCCAAAGTGTTGAAGCCTAGGTAAACCTCAAGCTTTACACCCCTTCATGCTGTCAAAATCTATTATTTAGCTTTGAATGGCCTGCTTCTCCAGGACCAAGCAGGAAGTCAGTCCTCACTTATGGGTGACGTCGGCGCCGACGGAGCCCTCGCGGAGCAATTTTCCCCAGCTTTCAAAGAAAGCCTTTGGGAATTGCAGCGCGCATGCGCGGTCGTCTTCCCGCCCGAGGGTGCCATCTTAGCCAGTCTTCTTTTTTTTCCGCGGAGCCCTACAGACGTCCCCGTCTTGTCCCCGCGAAAAAGTTGATTTTCTTCTTTATTTTATCCTTTTTTCCTTCGGTTCGACGCCGATCGTTTTCCCGCCCGGACTCGCGACGCCGGTCACGAGTCCTCTTACTTTTTTCGGTTTTTCTGACTTAGCTTTCGTTTTCGTTTTCCCTGGCAGCCCGGTCCTTTGACCTCGCAGGGGCCCTTTTTCCCCCGATGGCTGCCAGTGGCTTTAAGCAGTGTGGTCGGTGTGACCGAAATATGTCACTAACCGACACACACGACTTTTGCCTCCGCTGCCTGGGCCCTGATCATGAGGAACTGATCTGTGGGCCCTGCAGCAAATTGTCCTCAAAGGCGTTGAGAAGTCGGCGGCATCAGCGTGAGAGAATCTTCGCTGACCCCAGCCGTACCCGGACCTCGTCGGAGGCCTCCGCGTCGAAAGGCTCCAGCTCGGACCGTCGCCGGAGCTCCTCCGACCGGGGTTCTCCCTCCGGGGACCATAGTCGGAAGGTGAAACCCGCGAGGGCGGCGTCGGTGGACGCTCCTGGTTCCGCGAGGGCCAGGTCGCATAGCCCCGACAGCCGCCCCGGGTCCTTGGAGAAGGAACACATCCCGAAGCGACCTCGCCTGGAGTCGGAGATGCCTGCCCGGATAAGTCCTGTGGTCCTTCTGGACTCGCCTCCGCGACAGCCGACGTCGGGCCCGACGCCGTCGGGGCCCGAGTCGGGGGCTGCTGGGTCGCCTGAGCTCGGACTCAGGTTGACGGCCTTGGAGAGCAGACTGTCTGCCTTCATGGACCAGCAGAGGGCACTGCTCGCTGGCTTCGCTGGCGCCGCTGCCCCGACCGCCGGGACGTCGACGTCCAAGTCGACCCCGGAGACCGAGCCGATCCTTGAGTCGATGAGAACTCGAGTCGATCCTCGGTCGAGGTCACCCTCGGCCTCCCGTTCGGGACCGAGGTCGCCGACGCCGACTCCCTCGGCGTCGGGGCGGCTGGCGCCGCACCCTGTCCGGGCCGACCCCACCGAGTCCTCGTCGGAGTCGGTCTGGGAGTCTGAGGAGGAAGAGTCACCTGATTCTTTCCGGACTCGGTGTGTCCCATCGGACTCACCGGAGTCCGAGCCTCGGAAGCAGTCCCCCCCGGAGGATGCCCGGTTCTCGGACTTCGTTAGGGATATGGCCAAGGCTTTGGCCTTCCCTGCGGATCCCGAGGAGGAGCCTCGAGCCGAAGAGCTCGACGCCCTCCAGTATGACTCTCCCGCGAGGGAACACTTTACTGTGCCGGTTCCTCCTATGCTGGAACGACTACTCTTCCGCATGTGGGAGAGTCCGGCCTCCTCGCCGGTCCTGAGCAAGCGGGTCGATTCTATCTATCGGGTCCGCAAGAGCCCTGGCTTTCAAAAGGCACAGCTGCCACACCATTCCATGGTAGTGGAATCGGCCATGCATCGTCTTAAGAGCCAGAAGATGCACTCCTCGGTGCCTCCTGGAAGGGAGGCCCGTAACCTGGATGGCCTGGGCAAGAAGTGCTTCCAGGGCTCTATGCTCGCATGTCGTGTCCAGACTTACCAGCTATACATGGGCATGTATCTCCGGGATCTGGCTAAAGAGCTAGCCGGATTCTCCGCTGGTCTGTCCGAGGAACCCTTGCGGAGGTTCCTAGCCTTGTCCACTGGCATTCGGGAATGCTTGAAGTTCATGTCCCGAGCAGCCTATGATGGCTTTGAAGCTTCGGCTCGTGTGGCCGCAGCCGGCATCGGTGCCCGCCGACAGGCTTGGCTTCAGTCGTCAGACCTTGAACCCTGGGTGCAGGACAAGTTGGTCGATGTCCCCTGCCGAGGCGAAAACCTCTTTGGCAAGCCCATGGCGGAAAAGGCTGCGCAGATTGAGACTGAGACTCTCACCAGGACCAGGCTTTCTAGGAAGACCTCCGCCCCTTCCCAGAAAAAGAAGGGCTCGGGGAAAAAGTCCTTTTACCCGAGGAAGGCGGCTGCCTACAAACAATACCCCCATTATCAGGCCCCTGCAGCTCCCCAACAGGGCCAGCAGGCCAAGGGACGGGGTAACGGGTCCCGTAGGCAGCAAGCCCCCAAGCCTGCACCACCAGCCCCTGCTCAGCAGGGTGGGGGCTTTTGACTCACTAAGCATAGCCTCTCCCCCCCAGCTGGTTCCTCCCAGCACTGGAGGCCGGCTGGTTCACTTCGCCCACAGGTGGTCCAGCATCACCGCAGATGCCTGGGTGCTTCAGGTCGTGCGAGAAGGCTATCTTCTCCACTTCCATCAGGTCCCTCCCTCCTATTTTCCGGGAGAACCTCCGCGACCCCCTCTGCACAGGGAGTTGCTCCTTCAGGAGTTAGCAGGTCTTCTGCAGGAACAGGCGGTGGAACCGGTGCCACACCACCTGAGAGGTCAAGGCTTTTACTCAAGGTATTTTCTGATACCAAAGAGAACAGGGGGCCTCAGACCCATCCTGGACTTGCGCAACCTCAACAAGTTCCTTGTGCGGGAGAAGTTCAAAATGCTTACCCTTGGAATCCTTCTGCCCTACCTCCAGCAGGGAGATTGGCTATGCTCCTTGGATCTAAAGGATGCCTACACGCACATCCTCATCCACCCAAGCCACCGCCAATACCTAAGGTTTGTGGTGGCAGGAAATCATTACCAGTACAGAGTACTACCCTTTGGCCTGTCCTCCGCGCCGCGAGTCTTCACAAAAAGTCTCGCGGTCGTGGCGGCCCATCTCCGGCTTCACGGCCTCTATGTCTTTCCGTACCTCGACGACTGGCTCATCAGAGCAGCGTCCGCTCAGGAGGTCACCAACGCCACCTGCCGCACGGTGACTCTGCTGCAGCACTTGGGCTTTGTTATAAACTTCGCAAAGTCCACTTTGCTCCCCTCACAGGATCTCGAGTTCATCGGCGCAAGGCTGCACACTCCTCAGGCGCGAGCATACCTACCGCTCGACAGGGCTCAACGGCTCATGGACCTAGCCGACCGCTTTCGCAGCCAGCCCCTGGTCTCCGCCAGGCGCTTCCTGAGACTGCTCGGCCATATGGCTTCCACCGTCCATGTGACCCCCAATGCCCGCCTGAATATGCGGTCTGCTCAATGGTGTCTCCGCCAGCAGTGGCGACAAGCCACGGGCGGCCTAGCAGACCTAGTGCGCGTCTCCGAGCCGCTGATCTCGTCTCTCCGGTGGTGGCTCCGGCAGCCGAACCTGATATTCGGAATGCCTTTCCAGTCACCTCAACCGACCCGGGTGCTGACCACCGATGCATCCCTCCTGGGCTGGGGAGCACATTGCCAAGAGGCACGTACTCAGGGCCTCTGGACCACGTGGGAGTCTGCTCAGCAGATCAACTTCCTGGAGCTCAGGGCGATCCGCCTAGCTCTCAAGGCCTTCTCCCACCTGACTTCCCAACAGTCCGTCCTTGTCCAGACGGACAATCAAGTTGCCATGTTCTACGTGAACAAACAGGGGGGCACGGGCTCCTTCCTCCTCTGCCGGGAGGCACAGAAGCTCTGCTCTTGGGCCGTCAGTCACGGCATTCTCCTCAAGGCAGTTTATCTCCCGGGCCAGGAAAATTGCCTTGCAGACAAACTCAGCAGGGTCCTTCAGCCGCACGAGTGGCGTCTGGATCCCTTGGTAGTCCAGAAGCTCTTCCTCAAGTGGGGTCTCCCCACGGTGGATCTCTTTGCCAGTCCTCACAACCGGCAGCTTCCTCGCTTCTGCTCTCGTCAGCCACACCCCCTTCGGGTTGCGGCGGACGCCTTTCTGATATCATGGTCGGGGAGCCTTCTGTACGCTTTCCCTCCCATCCCGCTAGTCTCTCGGACTCTTTTCAAGGTTCTCCGAGACAAAGCCTTCATGATCCTGGTGGCCCCTCGCTGGCCCAGGCAGCCGTGGTTTCCGCTCCTGCTGCAACTGGCGGGGGAGGATCCAATCCCTCTGGGGGTACAACCGGATCTCCTCACTCAGGATCAGGGGTCCCTCCTGCACCCCAACCTCAGGTCTCTCAACCTCATGGCCTGGCTGCTGAGAGGGTAGTCCTTGCTCCCCTTCTCCTGCCGGCGGAGGTGGAGGAGGTCGTCTTGGCTTCGCGACGGCCTTCTACCCGCAAATGCTACGCCCTTAAATGGCGTCGCTTTGCAGTCTGGTGTACCCAACAGTCTCAGGATCCCTTCTCCTGCCCGGTGTCGGTGATCTTGCAGTACTTGCTGCACCTCTCTAATCTGGGACTTAAGTCCAACTCCGTCAAGGTTCACCTCAGTGCTCTGTCAGCACATCATGTGCCGGTGGACGGCAGACCTCTCTCCAACGACCCTCTCGTAGCGAGGTTTCTCCGAGGTCTCCTTCTACTTAAACCACCTCTGCGCCCGCCAGCGCCTGACTGGGACCTGAATGTGGTTTTGCAGCGGATCACCTGTCCGCCTTTTGAACCTATGGCTACCTGTTCTCTCCGTTTTCTGTCTTGGAAAACACTGTTCTTGATAGCCCTCACTTCCGCTAGACGCGTAAGTGAATTGCAGGCCCTCGTGTCTGATCCCCCTTACACTAGGTTCTACAAGAATAGGGTGGTCCTAGGGACTCATCCGAAATTTCTGCCTAAAGTGGTCTCCCCTTTTCACATCAATCAGGAGGTGGTACTTCCAACCTTCTTTCCCAGACCGCACTCCAGCCGAGCTGAGACGGTCCTCCATACCCTGGACTGTAGAAGGGCTCTGAACTTCTACCTTGACCGTACACGGGAGCACCGTAAAGCTGCTCAGCTTTTTGTGTCTTTTGACCCCAATAGATTGGGGCTCCCGGTCTCCAAGCGTACTCTGTCCATCTGGGTTGCGGACTGTATCTCTTGGGCTTATGGGGCAGCCGGACTCTCCTTAGAAAGGCGAGTCACGGCTCATTGCGTTCGGGCAAAGGCCACGTCAGTGGCTTACCTCCGCTCTGTTCCGCTGGCAGACATCTGCCGGGCCGCTACTTGGTCTTCGAGCCAGACTTTTGCGGTCCATTACTGTCTCGAGAGGGAGTCCCGTAGGGACAGTGCTTTCGGACAGGCAGTCCTCCGTAATCTCTTTGAGGTCTGAGCAACTCCTACCCTCCATCCCGGATGTGGGCTACCGGTGGGTGATAATTCAGCGAAGATTCTATCCATTCTGTGCTGCTGAGCTAGAGGGAGCTCATTTTTGTGCTTAGGGTCTCCGGTAGCCTTGAGCTTGGGAGTCCCATAAGTGAGGACTGACTTCCTGCTTGGTCCTGGAGAAAGCGTAGTTACTCACCTGTAACAGGTGTTCTCCAGGAGCAGCAGGAATCAGTCCTCACTACCCTCCCTCCTCCCCTTGGAGTTGCAATCGTCTGCTTATGTTCTTTTTGCAAATTTTTATGCTGTCTTTTTTAGCTATGTCATCTGACTGGCTAAGATGGCACCTTCGGGCGGGAAGACGACCGTGCATGCGTGCTGCAATTCCCAAAGGCTTTCTTTGAAAGCTGGGGAAAATTGCTCCGCGAGGGCTCCGTCGGCGCCGACGTCACCCATAAGTGAGGACTGATTCCTGCTGCTCCTGGAGAACACCTGTTACAGGTGAGTAACTACGCTTTTTGCTGCCCTACAGAGGTTGCTGCCCTAGGCAACTGCCTTGTTTGCCTAGTGGTTGGGTTGACCTTGTGTATATGCAGTTCTATCACAATTGAGTTGTTCTTCAGATGCACCGCAAGTTCCTTCCAAAAATTATTTCAGAGTTCCACATAAACTAATCCATAGTCTTACTTCAAAATTCTTCTCCAGTGCACGTTCAGGAAAAATAGTCTTGTCTGCACCTGCTGGACTGTAAAAGGACACTCCTTTACTAACTTCATGCGACAAAGGTTGTGCAAAAAACATTTCAACTGTTTATCATCTTCAACCCTAATGACCCTGGCAAACCAGCTTCAAAGATTGGCTGGCTAGATATTGGATTGCATTGACTTTTGCTACATTCCAGCAAAGTTGCATCCTCTAGCAGCAGTAGTCCCACCCTATCTCAGAACAAAAACTAACACTATGACAACTTTACATGCTATCCTAATATAGGACATCTGTAAGATGGCCATGTGGGCTTCCACACATATATTCACAAAGTCAACTGGATCAGTCCACTGACCAACATACAGCTTTTGGACATGCAGTCTTGGAAAACCTCTTTGCTTATTGATTTCTTTTTAATTCTGCCCACCCCCTTTCCAACCTTAGGCTGTGAAGAACAATAGTTATGAGCATGTCTCTCAGCTCTGGATTTACCATGAAGTGTACTTTCATTGCTCCATCTGTCTATGGAGAAAGTTTAATTGCCTACTTGTAATGGGGGTTCTCTGTAGACAGCAGGAAATGCACCCACACTTATCCTCCTGCCTTCCCCTCGAAAAGAAAACAAAGTAAGTAAAACAAGAGAGGCAATAAAAAGAGAAGAGAAGGATATACATGCAGAAATATAATTATGTGACTACATTTGGCAGCTTGCTATATGCAGGCTAGTTTGAGAGGATTCCAAAGGGTGGGGGGGAGGTGGGGGAGAGAGCAGGAACCACTCATACAGGTGTAGAGAAATCATAAAGACTTCTATAGCTCTATTACTGAAGAAGGCTCCGGATGTCACCATAAAGATGGCCGCATTTCCCTGTTGTTTACCCATTACAGGTAAGAAACTATGCATTTTTTTCTGCAACCAATTTATTTCCCCTCTTAATAAAAGCTCCTATTATAGATTGTACTACAGAGGTAATTACAGATTACACTGCAAACCATCCATCTATTATTGGGTGGTGCTGGTTTAACAATTCAGGATCCATGTTTCAGCTTATGATTGATCTGTCCTCAGTCTCCTTCTGAGCTCAGTGTCCTTCTGTTGACTAAGCTCTTCTTTTTTTATTTTTAAAATTTTATATTTATGCAATTCACAGTAAATCGATGACAATCTTATACAGAAACTGGGATATGATTAGGAAATATTAACAAGTATACATACAAAACAAAGGCGCAATATAGAGTGGTCATAACCCCACTGCAGCCCCCAAAAAGGGAAGACCCAAAAAAGGAAAAGAAGAAGAAAAATCCTGTCTAAACAAAACTGGAAGATTAGTTGGAGTAAGTGCCAGGTTCTCCAAGTGCCGGGCATTAAGGAATGCCAGCAGCTGGGAGGGCTCAAAAAACCCCCCATAGACAATAGCCTGGTATTTAACCAAGCACTTACAAGGATATAAAAAAAAAAAAAAAAGCGCACCCAGCTGCAAGACCCCAGGGCGCAAAAAGAGAAATTCATGCCTTCTTGGCTGCATATCTCTAGCCAGATCCGGAAACATACGGACCAAAAGCCCCTTAAACAAAACATTTTTCTTCTTGAAAAACATCTTCATTAACCATTCCTTATCTGTTTGCGCCACCTAGATAAGGTCTTAGATAGTGCTGGGGAGGCGTTTGCTGTCTTGGTACATGTCGGTACCAATGACATAGGAAAATATGGTAGGGAGGTTCTGGAGGCTAAATTTAGGCTTTTAGGTAGGAAGTTGAAATCCAGAACTTCCAGGGTAGCATTCTCCGAAATGCTTCCCGTTCCACACGCAGGGCCCAAAAGGCAGGCAGAGCTCTGGAGTCTCAATGCGTGGATGAGACAATGGTGTAGAGATGAGGGTTTTGGATTTGTTAGGAACTGGGGAACATTCTGGGGAAAGGAGGGGCTCTTCCGAAGGGATGGGCTTCACCTTAACCGGGATGGAACCACGCTGCTGGCATTAACCTTTAAAAAGGAGATAGAGCAGCTTTTAAACTAGATAATAGGGGAAACCGACAGTCGCACAAGAGCGCATGGTTCGGAAGAATGTATCCTTGAAGGATACTACTAAAAGCAGAGAGGTTCCAAAAAAGAGTAAAGTAGTCCTCGAGTATTGAGCAGACAGAGCTTAAAGATCCCAAATTACCCATGTCTACCAATAGCCAAATTAATATGAATAAGATACAGTCTCTAAAATGCTTGTTTGCAAATGCTAGAAGTCTAAAAAATAAGATGGGAGAGTTAGAATATATAGCACTAAATGGGAGGTTAGATATGATTGGAATATCAGAGACATGGTGGAAGGAGGACAACCAGTGGGACACTGTGATACCTGGGTATAAACTATATCGTAATGATAGAGCTGATCAAATTGGTGGAGGGGTTGCGCTCTGTTAGAGAGGGCATTGAGTCAGAAAGGATTAAAGTTTTGCAGGAAACAAAATTTGCTGTAGAATCTCTATGGATTGAAATTCCATGTAAAAAGGGGAAGGCGATGGCAGTGGGGGTGTACTATGGACCGCCTGGCCAGAATGAACAAATGGATGATGAAATGCTCAAAGAAATCAAGGAAGCTAACAAACGTTACAGCGTAGTAATAATAATGGGTGATTTCAATTACCCCAGTATCAGCTGGGTCAGTGTCATGGCAGGACATGCCAGGGAAATAAAGTTCCTAGATTAAATAAATGACTGCTTCTTGGAGCAGCTGGTTCATGAACCAACCAGAGGGGAAGCAATATTAGACCTAGTCCTTAGTGGAACACCAGATCTAGTGCAAGAGAGAAGGGTGTTGGGGCCACTTGGCAATAGTGATCATAGCATGATTGCCTTTGATTTAATTAGTGGAGGAGATATAGTAAGGAAATCCACAGTACTACCTTTTAACTTTCGAAAGGGAGACTATGATAAAATGAGGAAAATAGTTAAGAAAAAACTAAAAAGAGTAGTTGCAAAGGTTAAAGACTTACATCAAGTTTGGGTGGTGTTGAAAAATACTATCTTGGAAGCCCCGACCATCTGTATTCCACGCTTTAAGAAAAGTGGAAGGAAGTCCAAAAAACTGCCAACATGGTTTAAAGGTGAGGTCAGAGAGGCTGTTGCCAAAAAAACATCTTTCAGGAAATGGAAAAAAGAGCCAAACGATGAAACCTGGAAACAGCACAAGCACTGGCAAGTCAAATGCAAGGCATTGATAAGGCAGGCAAAGGGAGAATTTGAGAAGAAGCTTGCTGCGGAAGCAAAAACTTGAAATAAAGACTTTTTCAAGTACATTCGTAGCAAAAAACCTGTGAGAGAGTCAGTTGGTCCATTGGATGATAGAGGGGTTAAAGAGGCACTAAAAGGCGACAAGGCGATAGCGGAGAGACTGAATGAATTCTTTGCTTCGGTCTTTACTGAGGAAGATGTAGGGATGTTACCCATGACTGAGGTGGTATTTAAAGGTGCGGAAGAATTGAAGGAAATATGAATACATCGGGAAGATGTATTACAACTATTAGATAAACTGAAGAGTAGCAAATCACCTGGGCCGGATGGTATACATCCAAGGGTGTTGAAAGAACTGAAATATGAGATTGCAGACCTGCTATCAGTAATCTGTGAACTATCATTAAAATCATCTCTAATACCTGAAGATTGGAGGATCGCCAATGTAAAACCAATTTTTAAAAAGGGTTCCAGGGGTGATCTGGGAAACTACAGACCGGTGAGCTTGACGTCAGTACTGGGAAAAATGGTAGAAACCATCATAAAGAATAAAATTACTCAGCATGTAGATAGTCATGGCGTAATGGGAGACAGCCAACATGGCTTTAGACAAGGAGGATCTTGTCTTACTAATCTTTTATGTTTTTTTGAAGGTGTGAATAAACAGGTGGACAAAGGTGGGTCGGTTGATATAGTGTATCTGGACTTTCAGAAAGCCTTTGACAAGGTCCCTCATCAGAGACGTTTGGCAAAACTAAAGAGTTATGGGATAGGAGGCCGTGTACTACTGTGGATCAGGAACTGGTTAAAAGATAGAAAGCAGAGGGTAGGGCTGAATGGCCAATTTTCCCAATGGAAAAAGGTGAATAGTGGTGTACCCACAGGGATCTGTGCTGGGTCCGCTGCTTTTTGACATATTCATAAATGACCTGGAAAGTGGAATAACGAGTGAGGTTATCAAATTTGCAGATGACGCAAAACTATTTAAAGTTGTTAAAACCCAAGAGGATTGTGGAAAATTGCAAGAGGATCTTGATAAATTGGAAGACTTGGCATCAAAATGGCAGATGAAATTTAATGTGGACAAGTGCAAAGTTATGCAGCTAGGGAAGAACAATCCAAACTATGGTTACACGATGCAAGGTTCCATATTAGGAACCACCACCCAGGAAAAAGATTTAGGCGTCATTATGGATAACATATTAAAACCCTCGGTCCAGTGTGCAGCGGCAGCCAAGAGAGCAAATAGAATGCTGGGTATCATAAGGAAGGGAATGGAAAATAAAACAAAAGATATTTTAATGCCTCTATATCGTTCCATGGTGAGACCGCAGCTTGAATATTGTGTGTAATTCTGGTCGCCGTATCTTAAAAAGGATATAGCGTTATTAGAAAAGGTTCAGAGAAGAGCCACCAAAATGGCAAAGGGGATGGAAGGATACTCCTATGAAGAAAGGCTAAAAAGGTTAGGGCTCTTTAACCTGGTTAAGAGACGGCTGAGGGGAGATATGATAGAAGTCTATAAATTAATGAACGGAGTGGAACGGGTAAACGTAGATCGATTGTTTACATTATCAGAATATAGAAAGACTAGGGGACATGCAATGAAGCTACAAGGTAAACTATTTAAGACTAATAAAAGAAAATATTTTTTCACTCAACATGTAATCAAACTCTGGAATTTGTTACTGGAGGATGTTGTAAAGGCTGTTAGTGTAGCTGGGTTTAAAAAAGGTTTGGACAAGTTTCTGGAGGAAAGGTCCATAAACCATTATTAAGAAGGGACCCAGGATATCAATGCTTGACCCAGTACAAGCATTGTGGAACCTGTGTCTTTTGGGGAAACTGCTAAGTACTTATGACCTAGATTGGCCACTGTTGGAAACAGGATACTGGGCTTGATGGACCTTGGTCTGACCCAGTATGGCATATCTTATGATCTTAATAAAGCTAGCATAACTAATAAAGTAGCAGGGACTACAGATTCTTCCTGGGAATCCTCTAGAACAGCAGAGATATGCAAAAGGTTCACTGTCCCCAACTCAGGAGCTGCCTCCACGGTTGCTGATTTCTTTGCATTTGGAAGGTAATATACCTTTATCATTGGGGATGAGAATCCACAGGAATACTCAATGCCGCCGTTAGATATTTCCGAAATATGTATCTAGCTGAAGTCAGCAAGGCCTTAGGAAAATTCACAAGCCTCAAATTTGCTGCTCTAGCCGAGTTTTCCAGAAGTTTCAATTTCTTTAATCATAGAAGATTCTTTCATGGTTGAATTGGAACACCCTTCCATAGCATTAACCTACGTCTGAACCTCAGTCAAAGAAGATTGTAAAGATTATACCTTAGATGTCATCTCTGCCAAGTTCAAAGTGTTAATCTTGAACATGCTAATGCAAAGATGAAAGCTGGGGAGCAAGAGCTGCCCCCAGCTGGACAATTGCATTCCAAATCATCTTCAATGTAAAGGTTTCCGGTTGTTGCAGGGAGAAAGCAAATGAAGTCTCCTCTGCAGCCACAGCCATTCCCTCCATCTTGCCAGACGCTCAATCCTGGATCTGTGCGGGAGCTGAACCCGCTACCCAAATTCCTCCTAACTGACCGACGAAACCAGCAAGTAGCAGCTTACCTGGAAGGGCTGAAGCACCCACCAATGTCCCCTCAGCAATCTCTTGCTGACCAACAGGAAGCTCCTCTTTGAATAGCTCCCTGAGATGCTGCACTTCGGGGACATCCTGCCGGCACACCTCCTTTGCCGGACGTCGCAAATCAGGGTATAGAGAATAGTTGCTCGAGGAGCGCGCCAAGTCACCCGACTCTAGAGCAACTGCAGCCAAGCTTATCTCCTCCCCTATGCCAGTTGCTGAGACAGCTCCAAAACAAAAGAATCCAAAGGATCAATGGGCCCAGGTAAAAGAGTGAAGGTTTGGGGGTCCAGAGAGGGAACACAGATCCCCTTTAACTTCCACTTCTTCCCCATAAGAAAATTGCGCCGCTCAAACATGTCTCACCTCCGCCATCTTGGATAAGGCTGTAAGCCCTTCTATGTGTTTTTAAAGTGCTGTGCAAACCTCACAATGCTATAATGGAGCAGAGGAGTGGCCTAGTTGTTAGAGCAGTGGCCTGGTGACTCATTGCTGTTCATCACGTAACCCTCCATTGCCTCAGGTACAAACTTAGAAACATAGAAATATGACAGAAAAAGACCACATGGCCTATCTAGTCTGTCCTTCCATATCAACAACTACAACAGTCCCCTTTTTTTCCTTTAGAGATCCTCTGTGTTTCTCCCATGCTTTTTTGAATTCAGATACTGTCCTCATCTCTACCACCTCCACTGGAAGACTATTCCACGGATGCACCACTCTTTCCGTAAAGAAATATTTCTGCATATCACTCCTGAATCTATCCCCCCTCACCCTCATCCCATGTCCCCTCGTAGCAGAACGTGCTTTCAATTGAAAGAGGCTCTCCCCCTGTACATTTATGCCACGGAGGTATTTAAACATCTCAGTCATATCATCTCTATCCCGCCTTTCCTCTAAGGTGTACATATAAAGTCTGTCCTCATATGCTTTATAATGAAGACCACTAACCATTTTAGTAGCCACCCTCTGTACTGACTCTATCTTGTTTATATCCTTTTGAAGGTACAGTCTCCAGAATTGCACACTATACTCCAATTGAGGTCGCACCAAAGACTTATACAGAGGCACTATCACCTCCTTTTTTCTGCTAGCCATTCCTTTCTGTATGCACCCAAGCATCCTTCTAGCTTTTGCTGTCGCCTTTTCTACCTGTTTAGCTACTTTAAGATCATCAGACACAACCACACCTAGGTCCCGCTCTTCTTTAGTGGACAAAAGTACTTCACCCTCTATACTATATTGCTCCCTCTGATTGCTGCAGCCCAAATGCATGACCTTACATTTTTAACATTAAATCCCAGCTGCCAAATTCTAGACCATTCTTCAAGCTTAGCTAGATCCCTCCTCATGTTGTCTACACCTTCCTGGGTGTCTACTCTATTGCAGATTTTGGTATTATCCGCAAAGAGGCAAACCTTACCCGACAGCCCTTCCGCTATATCACTAAGAAAGATGTTAAAAAGAATTGGACCAAGGACAGATCCCTGGGGCACACCACTGGTAACATCCTTCTCAGAGTGAGCTCCATTTACCTGTACCCTTTGTCGCCTCCCACACAGCCAATTTCTAACCCAAGCAGTAACTTTAGGGTCTATCCCTAGGGTGCGCAGTTTGTTCATAGGTTGCCTGTGAGGAACGGTGTCAAAGGCTTTACTGAAATCTAAATACACCACATCTAGGTCTCTCCCTCGGTCCACCTCCCTGGTCACCCAGTCAAAGAAATCAATCAGATTTGTCGGACAAGACCTGCCTCTGGTGAATCCATGCTGCCTTGGATCCTGTAATCTGCTGGACTCCAGAAACCTCACTATTTTCTCTTTCAGCAGCATTTCCAATAATTTTCTCACCACTGAAGTTAAACTAACTGGCCTGTAGTTTTCAACTACATCCTTACTTCAGCTTTTGTGTAAAGGCACCACATGAGCCTCTCTCGAGTCCTTTGGCACCACTCCCGACTTTAACGAGGCATTGAAAAGGTCAGTCAATGGAGCTGCTAGAACGTCCCCAAGTTCCCTCAGTATTCTAGGGTGTATCCCATCCGGTCCCATTGCTTTGTCTACTTTAAGTTGAGCTAGTTTCTCACGAACACAGTCTTCTGAAAATTGTTCACGATGTCCCTCACTTCTGTTCCTGTTTGTGGGTGTTTTCTGAGGTCCTGCTCCTGGTTCTTCATCTGACCGTAACTCACCTTGAAGTACTACTGGAAAGGCATGGATGAAATACTAGAAAATAAATAAATAAAAACAATAGTATTGTTGTAGCAGCATGCAGACCTGGATTGGATCCCTGTAGTGGTGTTCCCAACCCCCTTGGCACTCAGGGCAGTACCCTTCCATGTGATGTGACACGATGTACCCCACCCCCTGGCCAGGCCCGTGAAAGCAGCACAGCAGACTTACCATTAAGTTGACTTGCTGCGGTGCCTCACATTACAGAGATGTCCACTCAAATTTTCTCCTGGCCGAAGTCTTGACTTCAGCCAGAGAGAAGAGTGGTCAGTCCTGGAGCGCAAGGCACCATGGTAAGACAGCATAATGATATGTATGCCATTCTGCCTCCATGGGCCTAGTGGGGGTACACCAACTCCCGGCTGGCACACAGGGCGGGCCGCACCCACTGCCCTGCCCTTAGTACGCCACTGGATCCCTGGCCCTGGGTTTTGTACTTCAAGTCAGCAGGAACTGAGACTGATGTTGACGTAGTGTTTACAGTTCATAGGGGAGGGAGTCCCAATCATTATTTAATAGTGATACCTACTGACTAGATTATGAAAAAAAAAGGATGGCTGGGCGAAAGAGAGGGAAAGAATTCAACTAAAATGCAAAAAAATCCTTAGTAACTGCAAATGAAGGCCTTCCCGTTATAAATGACAATGAGTAGGGCTGGAGTAAGTTCCAGATGGTTTGCAAGTCATAGGAATAGAAGGAAACTGCATGGGGGCATAAACATGGCCAGTTAAATAATACAAATATACCAGCTTAATGCGCTCGAACTAATTTGTGCTATGCAAGTCATTTACTGTTACTTGTATTGTGCAGGAATTCTCACTGGAGAAAGCGATGCACAACATGGTAGAACTTTGGGATTCCATTTACTTCAACACAAGCCAATATCGGGAAACTGGAGTATCCATTCTCTCGGCAGTAGATGAGATTCAGACAACTCTAGATGATCAGATTGTAAAAACTCAAACAATGAGAGGATCGCCTTTCGTTAAACCCTTTGAGCATGAAATCAAGGTATGTATAATATTTATTTTTTACTTTAGGTGCAAAAAAGACCTATGTTAGGGTTTTTTTCAAATTTGCATTTATAGTTTATAAGATTTGCATATTAAATTTTTAATCAGATTATTTCCATTGTAGTTCATTTATTAGTTCATGTTTTTTTAATACATATTTTAATGTATTTTTTCCAGTCATTAAATGCATCTATAATTGTCCCAAAAAAATACAGTATTGCATTTTTTTTTTCTATAAAAATTTTTCATTCCTTATCGTCCCTCCAGTCTAGTCCCAACATCTAGGGTTTAAGCACCTCCTCCAACAGCTATGGAGACTGAGAAACGTCATTCTTCTGATGATACTGGTACAAATACCTCTGGGACCGCCTCCTCTGTCCAGTAATCTCAGTCTTCATAGCAGCTGGAGGTTGGTGAGCCTAGAGGTTGAAGGCTCACTGGAGAAACATTTAAGGAAAACTAGCTTAGAGAGGATAGTGGTTATTGTTTAATTTACTGTTCAATTTATTCTTATTGGAAAAAAAAAAAGGAGCTTACCTGTTGAAAGGAGAAGCTGTGCTAAGGGCCCCCTTCCTATCTCCCTCCTCTCTTCGGTCAGGTGGCAGGGGAAGAAGGTACTTTTTCAGAGCTCCAGGGCCGGGTTCTGGTTCCCGAACACATGGGTGGGTGAGGAATCGGCAGCGAGCACAAGAGCGCAGCAGCAGTCTGCAGCGTGTGTGAGGAGAACGCGTGGCAAGGCCGCTGACTCCAGGAAGCTTTGGGCTTCTCAGACGGCGACTCTCTTCCGTTGCGGAAGCCGCTGTTCGGCTGAGTGCAGAGAGGTCGCGTTGGATAGCAGCACAGACTGCAGGGTGTCAGGTAAGCGGCTGTTTTCGCCGTGGGGCGCAACAGATAGCAGGAGGCCGCGGCCGCGTGACTGAAGCGCGGGAAAGCCGTGCGAGCATTGGGCCGGCAGAAAGCCCCGAGGTGAGAGGGTTTTCTGTGGCAATCCAGTCACGGGGTGATTCCAGCGCTACAGAGAGAAAACGGAGAGTTTCCTCAGCGATTTAGTCTTTGGATTGGAAGCAGGTGTTCGGGGGGAATGTATGCATAGATAGATGGTACTGCGGTAATGGTATCTATAGCGGGGGATATCTGTTTATAGATATAATTATAGGTAGGTAATTCTCTGGTAGTGCTGACAGTCTATTTTATAGATTGAAAGGTTATTTGTTATCTAGTAGTAAGAAAACTAGATTTTTTAGTGGCTCCATAAGGTGGGGAAGAGATGCCTTCTAAGCAGCTTTGTTTGCTCTGTGGTCTTAGAAAGGGCTCAGTTTCAGAAGCAGGGGCCTGCAAGTCCTACTCTCTGGAAGCGCTCTCTATGGAACCTGTGGTAGAGGGTGCTGGAGAGGGACTGAAAGGGGTTTTGCCAGTTCCTGCATCTCTCTCTGTTCTGTTGCTGGAACCGGTGGCCGGGCCTTCCTTGGCTCCAGATAAGACTATTGCTCAGCTGACTTTGCCTAGTGGGTTAGGAGCAATTTTTTCGCAGGATTTCGTGGCCCTTTTGCAACAGGTCTTAAAGTGCAGTAATAGGAGCACTGAAGCACCTTCGCTAGAAGCAGACGTGGGCGAAAAGCGACTCGGAACTCCTCTAGGCTTGGGGCTTATGGAGGTTCCTTCAAAGAGAGCATGGAAGGAAAAGAATTCGCAGGACCAATCAGTAGCCTCGGAGAGTCCTTTTTCAGAGAACGGAGATCAGGACACAGAATTCAGGAGGAGTTAGAGGAAGGAGAGTCAGCGGAACACGAAGATCAAGCGCGGGTGGTCAGAGTCTTTAGACTGGACGAGTTACCGGCTTTAATAGGGGAAACTCTAAAGGCACTAAATATACCCGCTGCAGGACCAGCAGAGGATACATCCTTAGAGGACCCTTTGTTACAAGCATTTAGAAAAACACAAAGAGCCTTCCCATTTCATAGAATGATGCGGGAGATGATTCAGGAAGAGTGGGACATTCCTGAAGCAGGACTGAAAGGTTCTTGGATTATGGCGCGGTTATACCCGTTAGTAGATCAGGATCGCAAATTGTTTAAATCGCCGAAAGTAGATGCTGCGGTATCAGCAGTGACCAAAAAGACGACCATTCTGGTGGAAGGTAGTGCCGCCCTTAAGGATGTAAAAGATAGGAAGCTAGATATCTTGTTGAAGCAGGTATTCGACATCTGTGCACTTTCCTTACAGGCATCGGTTTGTGGGGCCTGGGTGGTGCGTGCCTGTCTCCGTTGGTCACAACATGTTCAGGGAGACCAACTGGATGAGACTGAAGGGGAAGCATCCAAGTTGGAGTCGGGGACTGCTTACCTAGCAGACATTCATTATGACCTTAGTAGGAGTCTCTAAGAGTATGGGGTCGGTAATAGCGGCCTGACGTTATCTTTGCGTAATTGGGCGGCTGATGGTTCCTCAAAAACTAGATTAAGTAAGTTGCTGTTTAGGGGTAAGCTACTATTTGGAGAAGATTTGGATAATTTGGTAAAAGATTTAGGGGAATCTAAGGGAGGGAGACTCCCAGAAGACAAGAAACAGCAGAGGAAACCTTTGCCAGCTAACATAAATCAGCAGAGAGATTTTCGCAGTTTCCGCCCAACCCAGTTTGGTCAGTTTCAAAGGGGACGTTTCTCCTATAGAAATCAAGGATTTTGAGGGTTTAGGGGGGCAAACGAAGGTTTTGCAGCTCCCTCTCCCTCGAATCTTACAAAGTCACAATGAAGCCAGAGGGGCCCAAGAGGAACTGGTGGCTGTAGGAGGGCAGTTACAAGAGTTTTTTTCCTGCTTGGGCCCAGATTACTACCGACCGGTGGGTGTTGGAAATCATTTGAGAGGGCTATGCTCTCGAGTTCCAACACCCAGTGTCCAATGCTTACGTTCAATCCCCATGCAAAATGCCTCTGAAAGTGCAGGCAGTGCGAGAGACGTTGCAACTCCTTCTGAGACTGAAAGCGGTAGTTCTGGTGCCAAAGGAACAGTGCGGGTGCGGTCAATACTCCATTTGTTTTGTAGTGCCAAAAAAGGAGGGCTCCTTTCAACCCATCTTGGATCTCAAAAAGGTAAATCGCAGTCTCCGCATATCACATTTTCGGATGGAAACTCTGCGGTCGGTTATTGTGGCCGTCAGGACAGGGGAGTTTCTCACTGCCCTGGATTTGTCAGAGGCGTATCTTCACATACCCATTCGTCAAGAGCATCAGAAGTTCCTCAGATTTGCACTCCCGATGGGGCATTTTCAGTTCCGTGCCTTACCGTTCGGATTAGCAACAGCTCCTCGTACATTCACCAAGGTCATGGTAGTAGTAGCAGCGGCGTTGCGGAAAGAAGGAATTCTGGTACACCCGTATTTGGATGATTGGTTGATACAGGCAAAGTCCAGGGAAGAGAGCAATGTGGTGACTGCCAGAGTGGTGGAGTTCCTTCAGAGCTTAGGCTGGGTGATAACAGAGCAAACAGCAGATTAGAACCTTCACAAAGCCTAGAGTATCTCGGAGCCCGTTTTGATACGCAGATAGGAAAAGTGTTCCTGCCTCGCTTGAGGGCTCAGAGCCTGAGAGGCCTAGTCAGAGCCTTTCTAAGCTGAAGGATTCCCATGGCGTGACATTATCTGCAGTTGCTAGGTACGATGGCGGCGACACTGGAATTGGTACCGTGGGTGAGGGCGCATATGCGACCGCTGCAGAGGGCATTGTTCAGACGATGGTCATACCAGAACGATCCTCTGTCCCGGATACTTCCCTGTTGGCCAGAGACAAGGAAAGCGCTGCAATGGTGGTTATGGCCAGGGGTGGTGCTGGAGAGGGGAATGCCTTTAGAGGCTCCCATCTGGATATCCCTGACGACGGACGCCAGTCTTTTGGGATGGGGGGGCGCACGTCGAACGAACCTTTGCTCAGGGTCAGTGGACCGATGTAGAGAAGACTTGGTCCATCAACAGATTGGAGTTGAGAGCGGTGACTTTAGCACTGAGGGAATTTCAGTCTGGTCTAGAGGGCAGACCGGTGCGCATATTCTCCGACAACGCAACCGCGGTGGCCTACATCAATCGACAGGGCGGCACCGGCAGTGCGCCACTAGAGGCCGATCTCCTTTTTGGAGTGGGCCGAAGCACATCTACTGGCGCTGTCGGCGACACATGTAGCAGGAGTGGACAATATGATGGCCAATTTTCTGAGTCTGGTCAAAGTGGACCCAGCAGAGTGGGTTCTGCATCCACAGGTGTTCGAATTGATAGTGAACCGCTGGGGACAGCCGGTAATGGATCTAATGGCGACATTAGAGTCAGCAAAGGCAAGCAGATTTTTCAGCAGAAGAAAGGAAAGAATGTTGGAGGGCCTCGATGCTCTCATTCAAAGGTGGCCAGAGCGCCAGCTCCTGCACGTGTTTTCCCCTTGGGTGTTAATAGGTCGCCTTCTGCAGAGGATAGAGCTTCACAAGGGAACAGTAATTCTGATAGCGCCGGATTGGCCGAGAAGGCTGTGGTACGCGGACCTAGTCAGACTGTTGGTGGATTGGCCCTGGCAGCTGCCTGTTCGGAAGGACCTTTTGTTCCAAGGGCCTATCCTTATGACCCAGGTGGATCGGTTCTCGCTTACGGCGTGGCTCTTGAAAGGGCGAGGCTGATAGCGAAAGGGTATTCCTCAGCCGTCATTTCCACAATGTTGAAGGCTAGGAGGATATCGACGTATGTACGTATCTGGTGGATTTTTGAAGAATGGTGTTCGGACAGGAAAGTTTAGGCATTGAGTGCGGCGGTGTCGCACGTGTTGGCCTTCTTGCAGGATGGTTTTGACAAGGGCTTGGCGGCTGCCACTTTGCAGGTGCAAGTCGCAACGCTAGCATGTTACATGGGAAAGATAAAAGGGGAGACACTGGGAATGCATCCAGATGTTAAACGGTTTTTGCAAGCGGTGTCTCTCCTGAGGCTGCCTTGTAGATCTCCAGTTCCACGGTAGGATCTGGTTTTGGTGTTGGATGCTTTAACACGGGAACCGTTTGAACCGTTGGCAAAGGCGTCGGATAAGGATCTGACCCTCAAGACGATATTTCTGGTGGCGATTTCATCGGCACGTAGGATTTCAGAGCTACTGGCTCTATCCTGTCGAGAGCCATTCCTGACGTTTTATGATAATAAAGTGGTTTTGAGGCCAGCGTCTTTCTTACCAAAAGTACTATCGGCTTTTCATGTCAATCAAACCATTTCGCTGCCAGTGTTTGTCGAGTCGGGAGGACAGTTGAGTTCAGGATCTTCTCACTCGCTGGACGTTCGAGCGCTGAAAAGGTATCTTCGCAGGACGGCAAGTTTCAGAAGTACGGATAGGCTCTTTGTCCTTTTTGGTGGAGCGCGTAAGAGGGAAGCTGCGAGTAAAGCTTCCATTGCGCGATGGCTTAAAGAACCTATAGCGTCAGTTTACATTCTGAAAGGGAAGTCAGTGCCTGAAGGCATTAGAGCTCATTTGACGAGGGCGCAAGCGGCGTCGTGGGCAGAGTACAGTCTAGTGCCAGCTAATGATATTTGTAGGGCGGCTATTTGGTCATCATTTAATACGTTTGTTAAGCATTACCGTCTAGATGTACAGGCGGAAAGGGATACCATCTTTGGCGCAGCGGTGCTTCAGGCTGGCCTAGCGGGTCCCTCCCGATAAGAGTTTTCACTGCTCTGTTACATCCCTAGACATCGGGACTAGACTGGAGGGACGATAAGGAAGATGAAATTAGACTTACCTGCTAATTGTAGTTCCTTGAGGAACTCCAGTCTAGTCAAGTGTCCCTTCCTGATTATGCCCGCTGTGGGCCTGAAGCATTCTATTTCCATAAAAGCATAAGAGGATTAAGCTGGTGGGAACGTGTGGGCCATATAGAAGTGCGGAGGTTGCAAGACAAGACACGGATCCAGAAGAAGTCTGGATCTTTCAGGGAGCGGGGAAGTGTGGTCTTCCTCCTTAGCACAGATTCCTATACGTAAGTACAGTCATTTAGTTTAAATGGATGGTAACGGGAGTATTGGGTCCCCGTTATTTAGTTAGTTAGTTAATTAAGTTTATATTAAGTTCCAGAAGTTATGTTTTTGCTACTTGATTGTTGCTTCGGTGAGTCTGCTTTGTCATTAGTTTACTGGACAGAGGAGGTGGTCCCAGAGGTATCTATACCAGTGTCCTCAGAAGAATGACAGTCCTCCATAGCTGCTGGAGGAGGTGCTTAAACCCTAGATGTCAGGACTAGACTGGAGTTCCTCAAGCAACTACAATTTAGCAGGTAAGTCTAATTTCATCTTAGTATCTAATTTTAATTTGCATATAGAATTTAATATTTGAATAGGCTTATCAGTAGCTATATCCATAACCAGAGTTCCTTATCGTCCCTCCAGTCCAGTCCCACACCTCTGGGTAGTGTACCTCTTCTAGCAGCTTGGAGACTGAGCCTATCATCTTTTTGATGACACTAGAGTACATATACAGCTGGCACCGCCCACCAGCCCCAATATGCTCAGCCTCCAAGCAGCTGGAGGAGGTTGTGAGCCAGGGTGCTGGACTCACAGAAAGGACAACTAAGGAGATAGGTTTAGTTAGTTTGCTTTTATTTCCCCTGTTGAGGTGCAGGTTTCTTTGTTTTTAAAGGCAGAAGTAAAAACAAAAAAAACAGAAGAACAGAGACAACAGGGCTGAGGGGAGGATATTCCTTCTTCCCCCACTCCCTCCCAGGATTTCGGGGGGGGGGAGGGTTCTGTGGGGGCCTTCCTCAGTCCGAGACTTCTGGCTGCTCCCAAACCCATTAACAGGTGAGGAGCCACTGCAGGGGCTGCAATTGCTTGACTGGAGTGAAAGCTGGCAGCCCCGAGTCACCCCCTCAGCGCTGAAGCCAGGAAGGAAGGCTGAACGCAAGGGGTAGAAAAGCCATGCGGTAAAGATGCTCCAAGGTAAGCGTGGCGGTGGGTGGAGGACAGCAGAAACCTCTAGCAACCGCCAGAACATGAGGAGACAGAGAGCAGCCTGCAGCCGCATGTTTTGGAGCCTGCAGCAGTGTGGGAAACTCCCCCAGCTGCATTTAGGCGTGATTTCTTCTTATTCAGGCCCGCATGTGTTTAACCCCCCTGCTGTGTTTTGGGTGCCTGGGAGAGGCAGCCACTGGAGAATAAAGCAGGACAGAGCAGCTTCTTCCTAGGGGGTCATTTGTAGTTTCTTTTTCATTTCAGTTTCAGTTATAGATTTTATTTTATTTTAGTTCAAGTACTCTAGTGCTCTGTGCCTTAGCCTGTGGAGGTGCACTGTGCTGGAGATCCTGTTACATACCTGTGGAAAACAGGAAGTACCTGCATACAGGAAATGTATGTAATTTGAAAGATAGTGAATAAGAAGCAAATTAAATCCTTCCATCTGTCTATGGTCAGTGAGTAACCTGACATGATCATATCTTGTCTCTTAGCCCAGATTATGTACCTATTAAATCTGTAATATTGCTTGTAAGGGAAGCTGTACTCCCTTATAGCCATTAGTAGTATTAGAATAAAAGCATAAACTTTACTCGAAGAATGTTTTTGATTGGATCAGGGCAAGGTCCATTTCATATCTTTAAGATACAACACTGCAGTGCAGTCTAAAAATCCTCAAAATGTGCAGTCCCCGATGTGGTGTGTTCTCGGAGGCAGGAGGCGGTCATGGGAGCAGGACCTGCAGGATAAGATGAGGCAGGAGAGTCCCTCCTGGTTCCAAGAGACCCTGGGGGCGGGGGTGTGCCATGTTACCTTCAACAGATCCAGCTCCCGGCCCCTGCACGATGCCCAGACCATCCACCCCTCAAGCCCAGGGAGCGATAGGGCTCCCGAGGGAGTTCTCACCGGAGTTTGTCTTACTTTTGCATAAAACTCTTCCGGGTCTTTTACTTGAATGAGTACTTCACAGAAATTCAAAAAGACTTCTCATTCATAGAAACTATAGCATTCAATCGTCCTATATTGTCTAACACAGGTCTCATATAAACAGAGGCATCATGCTTCTGGGTACTTTATCTCCCCCAGTCTTGTGCCTGTTCACATCAATGACCCGTGTACAATATTCAAAAGGTAATAATATAATAACATAATAATAGCACTTATCTCCAGAAAAAAGATTTTAAAACGATTTTTCAATAGCCCCAACGCTGTTACTTTTGGTGCCCTTGTGTTTCTCCCTCCGGGTTCCTCAGGAGACAAAAGTGCTCCTCATTTCCTACGAACAATGACATCAAATGGTGATCAAACTGCACATCATCGCTGCCCACATTCTTCTTTTACCAATCCTTTCCACTACTATCTAGAAGTGATTGAAAAACGCCGCGCATTTTTGCATACTTTTGCATAAGGCATTTTGCCTACCAAGTGGCTCCTCGGCCGCGGAACACAGGGCTAAGAGGATATCAGACGCAAAAGAGCACGAGTCAGGAGCAGTGGCATCTAAGTGGGCTAAAGGCTTAGAGGAGTGGCAACAATCGCTGTTGTCAGGGGGGCTGGATGGGGAAGACCTTGACACGGAGCTAGATCTGCAGAAGGAGAGAGCCCAGAACAGGAGGATCGGGCCCAAATTGTTCGGGTTTTCCGCTGGGAGGAGCTACCAGCGCTCATCTTTATGCTTATGTTTATGCAATTTCTCAATATACCGCCCAGGCCGAAGGCCATAAGGGTGGTGTACAATCACTGCAAGCGGGTAGTGATACAATTCCTTGTCCCCAAAGGGCTCACATTCTGTGTGTACCTTGGCTACCCTCAAGGCCCTGAATATGTCTGCTAACCTCCCAGCAGAGGAAGAGGCGCTGTAGGATCCGCTGATCTCCAGGAACAAGCAGGAATAAGTCCTCACATATGGGTACGTCGGTACCGACGGAGCCCGTGCGGGAAAGCTCCCCAGCTTCTTAGAATAGAAGCTTTTGGGACCTCCCACTGCACATGCGCACTGCCTTCCCGCCTTCCTGAACAGCTCTCCTCAGTTTCTCTTTTTCCGCGGAGCCAGCAGGTCGTGTTCCTGTCACCGCTGAAGAAATTGTTATTTTATTTGTTTCTTTAGACCGCGTACCTGCCTTCCCCATACCGATACCGGTATCGCCGGTCTTTTCTTTCTTTCTTTAAAAAATTATAATTCTTTTTTCTTATTTTTTAGCTTTTTGGTCACTTCAGAGAGGCCTCTCGGCCTACTCAATTTCTCCTCATGGAGAAGCCAGCCCCTGGATTTAAGAAGTGTACCAAATGTAATGCTGTTATTTCAGTCACAGACACCCATGACTGGTGTCTGAAATGTTTGGGGCCTGACCATTCCATACCGGACTGCCCATCTTGCTCCCACATGTCTAAACGTGGGCTGCAGAACCGGGCCAACAAATTCCATGTGCTGTTTGCTTCAGAGAATACAGCATCACAGTCATCCAGGTCTTCTTCTCCGGATGGATCTCAGGTAACCAAACCTTCTGTGGGCAAGTCCTCAAAGAGCAAATCTCCTTCAAAGCATCGAGAGGCTCTTAGCTTAGAACTTGAGGACCCTGCCCCAGCCAAACAACCCCGGCGGGAAGTCCAACTTCCAAAAACGCCAATTCAGGGGTCTCAGGTTGATATCGATGCTACGGCCTCGACAGATCACCTGTTAGCCTGCTCTGGGGTACCGGGTCACTCCGGTACCGACATCCAGGCAGCTATGGCGTCCATGGGCGATACTGTACAGTCCATGCAGCAGGCCGTCATGGCTTTCATTAAAGCTGCAACGCCATCGGTTCCGCTTTCAGCGGTTCCGAGCCCGATACCGGTATCGTCCGCCATGCCGGTATCGAGGCCGTCCACCTCTAAACGCAAGTCGGTACCGTATGGGCTTTCGCTCCATACCGGTTCCATACCCGATACGCCCGATATCGATACCGATCGGTACGCGTATCGTGCGTTAGAGGAAAGCACCGATTCCTCTGAGGATTTTCACTCCTCTGATGATTCTGCTGAGTTTTCACTCAACTTACCTGAGGAGCCCTCTTCTCCTAAAAGGAGAATGTCCCCTCCAGAGGATTTGTCCTTCCAGGACTTTGTTTTAGATATGGCTACAGCCCTTTCTATTACCACATCCTCTGAAAAGGAACCCAGATCCAAAAAACTGGATATTTTGGGATACTCAAAGGCCCCTAAGGAGGCAGTTACCCTGCCTATCCATGAAATCCTTCAAGAACAACTGATGGATTTCTGGGAAAATCCTTTGACTTTGTCTCCTTATTCCCGTAGGTTGGACACCATGTATAGGGTCCCTCCTTCTCCTGGTTTCCAAAAGACTCAATTGCCCCACCACTCTATTGTGGTGAAGTCTGCAATGAAGAAGATTAGGAGTACCAAAAGGCACTCTTCCACCCCTCCAGGACGGGAATGTAAGACTTTGGACTCTTTTGGTAGGAAAATTTTCCAGGCTAGTATGCTTATAGCCAGGATTAATTCCTACAGTCTCTATATGGGCATGTTCCTGGAGGAACTTGCCAAAAAGGTGCGGCATTTTGCCCCCTTTATCCCTGAGGATAAAAAGCAGGGATTCCTTTCCCTAGTGAAACAACTCTTAGAGGTTTCTAAGTTCTCTAATAGGGCAGCATATGATTCCTTTGAGGGAGCCAGTAGGGCTTCGGGCATTGCTATTGCAGCCCGACGTCTTGCTTGGCTCCAGGCCTCTGATCTGGAACCTTGGGTTCTAGATGGCTTACGGAATCTGCCCTGTACAGGTGAGAACTTATTTGGGGAAGAGTGGCAAATCAAAGCCACCCAGATGGATGCTGAAAATGCCACCTTGGAAAGACTTTCAAAGTCCACTTCAATTCCTACTAAGAAAAAGTCTTTTAAAAGGCCTTACTATAAGAAGGCCAGAGTTGCTTCAAATACTGGCCAGCAGTCTTCTCAACCTCGCTATACTGCTAAGCGTCAGCAATCCAAACAAGCACGAGCTAAGCCTGCAGCAGCTACTGTAGCTCAGCAGGCTCCAACCCCTCAGGGGTTTTGACTTGCTCCTAGGGAACTTGCCACTTCTGGTTCTAACACAACCAGAACCTCTCACCATACCCGGAAGGTTGGTTCACTTTGCTCCCAGATGGGAACAAATCACAACAGAACAATGGACCCTCTCTATCATTCGAGAGGGTTACAAACTTCATTTCTCCAGCCTTCCTCCCCATCATATGGTGAGACCATTCAATTCTCCCCCATCTCTCCTAACCCTGTTGGGTCAAGAGGTTTCCTCTCTTCTTGCCCAAGGGGCCATAGAAGAGGTTCCTCTTCCTCAACAAGGGTCCGGTTTCTACTCCCCTTATTTTCTCATTCCAAAGAAGACAGGGGGATTCAGACCAATCCTAGATCTGAGAGAATTGAACAAATTTCTCTTCAAGGAGAAATTCAAAATGCTGTCTCTCGGCATTCTCCTTCCTTACCTCCAGGGTCAGGACTGGCTTTGTTCTCTAGACCTACAGGATGCGTATACACATATACTCATCCATCCATCCCACAGAAAGTATCTTCGCTTTCTGTTTCAGGGAAAACATTTCCAATACAGAGTACTCCCCTTCGGTCTAGCCTCTGCTCCAAGAGTATTCACAAAATGCATGGCAGTCGTAGCCGCATTTCTAAGAGGCATGGGAATCTTTGTCTTCCCATATCTGGACGACTGGCTCATCCGAGCTCCAACTCAGTCACAGGCCCAGATTTCCCTGGACCACACAAGGAGCCTTTTGCAGTATCTGGGACTGGTAGTAAACCTTCCCAAGTCCCAACTCATCCCTACTCAATCTCTAGAATTCATAGGGGCCCAGTTGGACACCATCACTGCAAGGGCCTACCTTCCACATGTTCGAGGCCAGCGCCTCCTGAGTTTGGCCTCCCAAGCTCAGTCCAGCACTCACTTGACAGCCAGGGAAATGCTACGCCTACTGGGTCATATGGCCTCCACAGTGCATGTGGTGCCCTATGCTCGTCTTCATATGAGAGCAGCTCAATGGACCCTGGCCACTCAGTGGACTCAGGCGTCAGGAGCGCTCTCAGACCAAATACAAACCTCCGATCGTCTGTTTTGGTCCCTCCACTGGTGGACTTCCACCAAGAATCTGTTGTTGGGGGCTCCATTTCAACCATTGCTACCCCAAGCAACCCTCACAACAGATGCCTCCCAAACAGGGTGGGGAGCCCATCTGCAAACTCTCTCCACTCAGGGCACTTGGTCTCTACAGGAGACCACCCTTCATATCAATCTTCTGGAACTGCGAGCAATTTACCTTGCCCTCAAGGTCTTCCACTCCCTCCTAGCCAACCTCACTGTCCTAGTTCAGACGGACAATCAGGTGGCCATGTTTTACATAAACAAACAAGGAGGGACGGGCTCTCTGTCGCTTTGCAACGAAGCTCTAAGACTATGGGCCTTCGCCAGAGAGCATCAGATTCACCTGCTAGCAGTGTATCTCCCAGGAGTTCAAAACTCTCGGGCAGACAGGCTCAGTCGAGTTCTGCTGCCACACGAATGGTCCCTACATTTGGACCAAATAAACCGAATCTTTCAGGAATGGGGGACCCCGGACATAGACCTCTTTGCAAGTCCGTGGAATGCCAAACTTCCCCGGTTCTGTTCCAGAACTCCGTGTCAGGGAGCTCAGGCTACGGACGCCTTTCTCCTGAATTGGAATCAGGCATTCCTATATGCCTTTCCACCCATTCCTTTGATTCCCAAGACTCTGTTCAAACTCCAGAGGGATCATGGAACTATGATCCTCATAGCTCCACGCTGGCCACGCCAAGTGTGGTTCCCTCTACTTCTACAGCTCTCCCAGGGATCCTACTTGGATCTGGGAGCTGCGCCAGACCTCCTGTCTCAGGAGGAGGGGACTTTGTGGCACCCAAACCCCAAATCCCTTCACCTCAGTGCTTGGTTACTGAAGGCTTAAGCCTTCAAGACTTTCATCTTTCCCAACCAGTGAAAGATATCCTTTCTGCCTCTAGGAAACCCTCTACCAGGCGTTCCTATGCTTTCAAATGGAAACGTTTTTCCATTTGGTGTGCTCAGCAGGGTCTTGACCCTCTGGCACTTCCTTTGAATTCTCTTCTTGATTATCTCCTGCATCTATCCAATGCAGGCCTCAAGACGAATTCGGTAAGAGTCCATTTAAGTGCTATTGCAGCATCCTTGAAACATATAAATGGACAACCTATCTCCTCTCATCCTCTTGTTGCAAGATTCATGAGAGGCCTGACTCTCACTAAACCTCCCATCAGACCACCCCCGGTCGCATGGGATTTGAATCTAGTGCTCGGTCAACTTATGAAGCCACCTTTTGAGCCAATGTTTTCCACCTCCTTGAAATTTCTTTCCTGGAAGGTCATCTTCCTCATTGCAGTCACTTCGGCTCGCCGCATCAGTGAGCTGCAGGCTTTAGTGGCTAATCCACCTTACACAAGATTTCATCATGATAAGGTGGTCCTTAGGACGAATCCCCACTTTATGCCTAAAGTGGTCTCGCCTTTTCATCTTAATCAAGAGGTATATCTACCTGTCTTTTTTCCAGCTCCTCATGCATCCAATGCAGAGAGGAACCTTCATACTCTGGATTGTAAAAGAGCTCTCGCTTTTTACCTTAATAGGACTCAGCCACATCGAAAGTCTTCTCAACTTTTTGTGGCCTTTGATCCTTCCCATTTGGGACTTCCAGTCTCCAAGCGTACACTTTCCAATTGGATTGCTCAGTGTATTTCTTTTGCTTACCAGAGCAAAAACATTTCTCTGGAAGGCCATGTCACTGCTCACAATGTGAGGGCCATGGCAACTTCTATGGCTCATCTGCACTCTGTTTCCATAGATCAGATCTGTCGAGCCGCTACCTGGGCCTCGGTTCATACCTTCACAGCCCATTACTGTTTGGACAAGGACTCCCGCCGGGATGCCTTGTTTGGCCAGGCTGTCCTCAAGCACCTGTTCCATTCCTAAACAACTCCTGCCCACCTTCCCAGAATGGATGCCTGAGATCCATACGAAGATGGCGAACCTTTACAGGGGATCCCATGCATCTAAGCTAGGGAGTCCCCATATGTGAGGACTTATTCCTGCTTGTTCCTGGAGATAGCACAGTTACTTACCTGTAACAGGTGATCTCTGGGAACAGCAGGAATTAGTCCTCACAACCCACCCACCTCCCCTAGGAGTTGTATCTTTTATCTATCTATCTTCCTGTCCTCTCTCTGTTGACTCAGCTATAAACTCGAAACTGAGGAGAGCTGTTCAGGAAGGCGGGAAGGCAGTGCGCATGTGCAGTGGGAGGTCCCAAAAGCTTCTATTCTAAGAAGCTGGGGAGCTTTCCCGCACGGGCTCCGTCGGTACCGACGTACCCATATGTGAGGACTAATTCCTGCTGTTCCCAGAGATCACCTGTTACAGGTAAGTAACTGTGCTTTCCAGGCGGTACGGAAATCGCAGAAAGTCCTACCAGTACATGGAGTAGTAGGACAGATGATCCAGGATGTGTGGGATCTGCCAGAGGTTGGCCTTAAAGGGGTGCAATGCATGGCGCGCCTATACCTGCTGCCGGAGCAAGAATGAGCTCCTTTGCCCAAAGTGAGCGCAGCGGTGTTGGCAGCAGTCGAAGAGACCTTGACTTGTCTCCTGTAGCTGAGAGCTGTGGAACTGCTTCCGCGAGACCAGTACGTCTGCGGTCGATGCTTCATGTATTTCGTTTTTTCCAAAAGGAAGGTTCCTTTCTCCCAATTCTCAACTTTGAGGGCATGAACTACGGTCTCCAGATACTGCATTTTCACAGTAGTAATGGCGGTAGGAAACAGAGATTTTTGGTGACTCGTGATCTCACAGAGGCGTATCTGCATGTTCCCTTCCATCCAGAATATCAGCAGTTTCTCCTCTTTGCGGTGCCAAGGGGCCATTTCCAGTTTCGAGCGTTGCCCTTCGGTCTGGCAACCACCTCCCGTACCTTCACCAAGGTCATGGTGGTGATGGCGGCAGCTCTCCACAAGGAAGGGGTTCTCGTCCACCCGTACCTAGATGATTGACTGATCCAGGCGAAGTTCAGGAACGATAGCGAAAAGAACAACAGTGCAGGTGGGGAGAGTTCCTTCAAAGTCTCGGTTAGGGTCAACCTGGCCAAGAACCAGTTATGGCCGGCCCAGGAGCTAGAGTATTTGAGAGCGTGCTTTGATACCTGTGTGGGCAGGACTTTCCTGCCGGTTCACCGGGCGTAGGAGCTGTGACTGTTGATACGGCAGGTCCTGAAGAGGGCAAGACCATCAGCCTGGCATTATCTGCAGGTTCTGGGGACCATGGTGGCCACTCTCGAGCTAGTCCCATGGGCAAGGGCGCATATGCAATTGCTGTAGAGGGCTCTGCTCCGTCAATAGTCCCATCAGGGTCAACTCCTGTCTCAAGTACTCCCCTGCCCACGGAGCACCAGGAGAGCCCTCAGTTGGTGGCTGCATGTGGAAGGAGTCCCTGGTGTGGGTTCCTCAGATGACCAGCCTGTCAGTTTGGAAAACCCATTGCGAAGGACGCTTTATTCAGGGACAAGAGTCTGCAGGAGGCCCTGTGGTCGATCAACAGGCTCGAGATGCGAGCGGTGAGCTTGGCGCTAGAAAGTTTCGAGTCATGGTTGCTGGGGAAGGTGGTCCAAGTCCTCTCAGACAATGTGACCACGGTGGCTTACATCAAGGGGCAAGGAAGCATGGGCAGTGCAGCCCTGGAGGAGGAGGCCGAAGGTCTGTTCGGAAGGGCAGCGATTCGTCTCCAGGCATTATCAGCGGCGCACGTAGCAGGAGTTGACAGCATGATGACAAACTACCTCAGCCGAGTGCGCATGGATCCTGGAGAGTGGCAGCTCAATCAGGAGGAGTTCGAGCAGGTGGTCCGCCAATGGGGCACACTGGTCATGGACCTAATGGCAATGTTCGAGTTGGCCAAGGCCTGCCGGTTTTTCAGTAGAAGAAGAGAAGAAGTCCAAGGGCCTGGATGCTCTAATTCAGCAGTGGCTCGAAGAGAAGACCCTCCAGGGCTGCACTGTCAATTCAAAATTTTCCCCGTGGACGCTCATAGGCTGGTTAGTGCAGTGGCTAGAGGCGCACTGGGGATTTGTGATTCTGGTGGCACCAGACTGGCCGAGGTGCCCGTGGTATGCTGAACTGATTCGGATACCGGCGGATTGACTGTGGTGGCTTCTGGTTTGGAAGGACCTCTTGATGTAGGAGCCGCTTCGCATGCCCCAGGTGGATCAATTCTCGCTTACGGCATGGCTCATGAAAGGGCGAGGTTGAAGAAGAAAGGATAATCAGGCTCAGGGATAGCGACCTTGCTACAGGCCCAGAGGTGCTTTACGAACCTGTCGTGCATCTGCGGAGGACGCATCTTTGAATCATGGTGTGGAGAGAAGCAGCCGCACCCTTCTACTACCTCCGTCCCGGACATCTTGGCTTGCTTGCAATCCGGTTTTGATAAGGGTCTAGCTGCCAGTTCCTTGAGGATGCAACTGGCGGCGTTTTTCCGGTTATCTCTGGAAAGTCCATGGGGTGCCGTTGGGTACACTCCCAGACATGCTGACCTTTCTAGGGGGGGTGACCCACCTCCGTCTGCCAAAGAGGGCAGTGGTACTGCCTTGGAATCTCAATCTGGTGCTGTCTAGGGAACCCTTTGAGCCACTGAGTCGAGCTTTCCTGCAGGATTTGGCTGTGAAAATGGTATTCCTGGTGGCGAGTTGCTCGGCACGCAGGATTTCAGAGCTTCAGACCCTGTCATGCCAGGAGCCATTCCTTTCCTTCTCCAAGGAGAAAGTGGTCCAGCGCCCAGTACCTTCATTTTTGAGAAGGTGGTGTCGGCATTTCATGTAGATCAGACCATTTCTTTACCCGCTCTGGCGAGCGTGGATGTGGGCGAGAGCGGGTATGGTCCATCCCACTCCACAGCTGTACCACCTGGATGGTAAGAGTCCTGCATAGGTATGTGAAAAGGGCATTCTCCAGGACCAAGCAGGAAGTCAGTCCTCACATATGGGTGACATCGGCGCCGACGGAGCCCTCGCGGAGCAATTTTTCCCCAGCTTTCAAAGAAAGCCTTTGGGAATTGCAGCGCGCATGCGCGGTCCCCTTCCCGCCCAAGGGTGCCATCTTAGCCAGTCTTCTTTTTTCCGCGGAGCCCTACAGACGTGGTCTTCTTATCCCCGCAGAAAAAGTTGATTTTCGTCGTTTATTTTCTCTTTTTTCTTCGGTTCGACGCCGGTCTCTTTCCTGCCCGGACTCGCGACGCCGTTGCGAGTCCTCTTATTTTTCGGTTTTTCTGATTTTTCTTGTCAGTTTCGTTTTTCGGTTTTTTGCTGGCAGCCCGGTCCTTTGACCTTGCAGGGGCCCTTTTTCCCCCGATGGCTGCCAGTGGCTTCAAAAGGTGTGTTCAGTGTGACAGAAATATGTCGCTCACTGACACACACGATCATTGCCTCCGCTGCCTCGGTCCAGATCACGAGGAACTGATCTGTGGGGCCTGCAGCAAAATGTCCTCCAAAGATTTACGGAGTCGGCGGCATCAGCGGGAAAGAATCTTCGCAGATCCCACCCGTACCCGGACCTCGTCGGAGGCCTCGGCGTCCAGAGGCTCCAGCTCTGAGCATCGTCGGAGTTCCTCCGACAGAGGTTCTCCCTCTGGGGATCATCATCGGAAGGCGAAACCCGCGAGGGCGGCGTCGGTGGACGCTCCTGGTTCCGCGAGGGCCAGGTCGCGTAGCCCCGATAGCCGTCCCGGGTCTTTGGAGCAGGAACGTCTCACGAAGCGACCTCGTTTGGAATCGGAATTGCCTGCTCGGGTAAGTCCTGTAGTCCTCCTGGACTCGCCTCCGAGGGGTCTGACGTCGGGCCCGACGCTGTCGGGGCCCGAGTCAGGGACTGCTGGGTCACCTGAGGTCGGACGCAGGTTGACGGCCTTGGAGAGCAGCCTGGCTGCCTTCATGGACCAGCAGCGGGCACTGATCGCTAGCCTCGCTGGCGCCTCTGCCCTGGCCGCCGGGACGTCGACGTCTAAGTCGACCCCGGAGACCGAGCCGATCCTCGAGTCCATGCGGGCTCGAGTCGATCCTCGGTCGAGGTCCTCCCGTTCGGGACCGAGGTCGTCGACGCCGACTCCCTCGGCGTCGGGGCGGCCGACACCTCCGCCCGCCCGAACCGACCCCACCGATTCCTCCTCGGAGTCGGCCTGGGAATCTGAAGTGGAAGAGTCACCTGATTCTTTTCGGACTCGGTGTGTCCCCTCGGACTCCCCTGAGTCCGAACCTCGGAAACAGTGCCCCCCAGAGGATGCCCGGTTCTCGGACTTCGTCAGGGATATGGCCAAGGCTTTGGCCTTCCCTGCGGATCCCGAGGAGGAGCCTCGAGCCGAAGAGCTGGACGCCCTTCAGTACGACTCTCCAGCAAAGGAGCACTTTACTGTACCGGTTCCTCCCATGCTGGAACGACTACTCTTCCGCATGTGGGAGAGTCCGGCATCGTCGCTGGTATTAAGCAAGCGGGTCGATTCCATCTATTGAGTCCGCAAGAGCCCTGGCTTCCAGAAAGCACAGCTACCGCACCATTCCATGGTGGTGGAATCGGCCATGCATAGGCTCAAGAGCCAGAAGATGCACTCCTCGGTGCCTCCCGGCAGGGAGGCCCGCAACATGGATGGCCTCGGTAAGAAGTGTTTCCAAGGCTCTGTGCTTGCTTGTCGGGTCCAGACCTACCAGCTCTACATGGGCATGTACCTTAGAGACCTGGCTAAAGAGATAGCCGGATTCTCTGCTGGGCTGTCCGAGGAACCTTTGCGGAGGTTCCTAGCCTTGTCCACTGGAATTCGAGACTGCTCCAAATTCATTTCTCGAGCAGCCTATGATGGCTTTGAAGCATCGGCTCGAGTGGCCGCAGCCGGCATCGGTGCCCGCAGACAGGCTTGGCTTCAGTCGTCTGACCTTGAACCCTGGGTGCAGGACAAGTTGGTCGATGTCCCCTGCCGAGGTGAGAACCTCTTTGGCAAGCCCATGGCTGAGAAGGCTGCGCAAATCGAGACGGAGACTCTCACCAGAACTAGGCTCTCTAGGAAGACCTCTGCCCCTTCCCAGAAGAAGAAGGGCTCGGGAAAGAAGTCCTTTTAACCCGAGAAAGGCAGCTGCCTATAAACACTACCCTCAATATCAGGCCTCCGCAGCTCCCCAACAGGGTCAGCAGGCCAAGGGACGGGGTAACGGGTCCCGTAGGCAGCAAGCCCCCAAGCCTGCACCACCGGCCCCTGCTCAGCAGGGTGGGGGTTTTTGACTTCATCGGCATAGCCTCTCCCCCTCAGCTGGTTTCTCCCAGCACAGGAGGCCGGCTGGTCCACTTTGCCCACAGGTGGTCCAACATCACATCAGATGCCTGGGTGCTTCATGTTGTGAGAGAAGGCTATCTTCTCCACTTCCACCAGGTCCCTCCCTCCTATTTCCCGGGAGAGCCTCCACGACTCCCTCTGCACAGGGACTTACTCCTTCAGGAGTTAGCAAGTCTTCTTCAGGAACAGGCTGTGGAACCGGTGCCCCACCACCTGAGAGGTCAAGGCTTTTATTCCAGGTATTTCCTAATACCAAAAAGAACAGGAGGCCTCAGACCCATCCTGGACTTGCGCAACCTCAACAAGTTCCTCGTGCGGGAGAAGTTCAAAATACTTACCCTTGGAATCCTTCTGCCCTACCTCCAGCAGGGAGATTGGCTATGCTCCTTGGATCTAAAGGATGCCTACACGCACATCCTCATCCACCCAAGCCACCGCCAATACCTAAGGTTTGTGGTGGCAGGAAATCATTACCAGTACAGAGTACTGCCCTTTGGCCTATCCTCCGCACCACGAGTCTTCACAAAATGTCTCGCGGTGGTGGCGGCTTATCTCCGGCTTCAGGGCCTCTATGTCTTTCCTTACCTAGACGACTGGCTCATCAGAGCATCGTCCTCTCCGGAAGTCACAAAAGCCACACACCGCACTGTGACTCTTCTCCAGTACTTGGGCTTTGTCATAAACTTCACAAAGTCCACTTTGCTCCCCTCGCAAGATCTCGAGTTCATCGGCGCAAGATTGCACACTCTTCAGGCGAGAGCTTTCCTGCCTCTCGACAGGGCTCAACGGCTCATGGACCTAGCCAGCCGTTTTCACAGCCAGTCCCTGGTCTCGGCCAGGCGCTTCCTGAGACTACTCGGCCATATGGCTTCCACCGTCCACGTGACCCCCAATGCCCACCTGAATATGAGGCCTGCTCAGTGGTGCCTTCGCAAGCAGTGGCAACAGGCCACGGGCGGCCTAGCCGACTTAGTGCAGATCTCCGACCCGCTGGCCTCTTCTCTACAGTGGTGGCTTCATCAGCCGAACCTGGTACTCGGAATGCCTTTTCAATCTCCTCCGCCTGCTCAAGTACTGACGACCGATGCTTCTCTCCTGGGATGGGGAGCGCATTGCCAAGGGGCATGTACTCAAGGTCTCTGGACCACGTGGGAGTCTGCGCAGCAGATCAACTTCCTAGAGCTCAGAGCAATTCGTCTGGCTCTCAAGGCTTTCTCCCACCTGACTTCTCACCGGTCAGTCCTTGTCCAGACGGACAATCAAGTTGCCATGTTCTACGTGAACAAACAGGGGGGCACGGGCTCCTTCCTTCTCTGTCGAGAAGCGCAGAGGCTCTGCTCTTGGGCCGTCAGCCATGGCATTCTTCTCAAGGCAGTTTATCTCCCAGGCCAAGAAAATTGCCTGGCGGACAAACTCAGCAGAATCCTCCAGCCGCACGAGTGGCGACTGGATCCCTTGGTAGTTCAGAACATTTTTCTGAAGTGGGGCCTCCCCACGATGGATCTCTTTGCCAGTCCCTTCAACCGGCAACTTCCTCGCTTCTGCTCTCGGCAGCCGCATCCCCTTAGAGTAGCGGCGGATGCTTTTCTACTCTCATGGTCGAAAAGCCTTCTGTATGCCTTTCCTCCCATACCGCTAATCTCTCGTACTCTTTTCAAGGCTCTCCGAGACAAAGTTTCCATCATCCTGATAGCTCCTCGGTGGCCCAGACAGCCGTGGTTTCCACTCCTGCTGCAACTGGCGGTGGAGTCTCCGTTCCCTCTGGGGTTTCAACCAGACCTCCTAACACAGGATCAAGGGTCCCTGCTACACCCCAACCTCAGATCTTTACATCTGATGGCCTGGCTGCTGAAAGGGTAGTCCTGGCTCCCCTTCTGCTGCCGGCAGAAGTGGAAGAGGTCGTCCTAGCTTTCCGGCGACCTTCTACCCGCAAATGCTACGCCCTTAAATGGCGTCGTTTTTTCCGTTTGGTGTACCCAGCAGTCTCAGGATCCCTTCTCCTGCTCGGTGTCGGTGATCTTGCAGTACTTGCTCTACCTCTCTAATCTGGGACTTAAGTCCAACTCCGTCAAAGTTCACCTCAGTGCTCTTTCAGCACATCATGTGCCGGTGGACGGCAGACCTCTTTCCAACGACCCTCTCGTGGCAAGTTTTCTCCGAGGTCTCCTTCTACTTAAACCACCTCTGCGCCCGCCAGCACCTGACTGGGATCTGAATGTAGTTTTACAGCGGATCACCTGTCCGCCTTTTGAACCTATGGCTACCTGTTCTCTCCGTTTTCTTTCTTGGAAAACCTTATTCTTGATAGCCCTCACTTCCGCTAGACGCGTAAGTGAATTGCAGGCCCTCGTGTCTGATCCCCCTTACACTCGGTTCTACAAAAATAGGGTAGTCCTACGAACTCACCCTAAATTTCTTCCAAAAGTGGTCTCCCCTTTTCACATCAATCAGGAGGTGGTACTTCCGACCTTCTTTCCCAGGCCACACTCCAGCCGAGCTGAAATGGTCCTGCATACCCTGGACTGTAGAAGGGCGTTGAACTTCTACCTTGACCGTACGCGGGAGCACCGTAAAGCTGCTCAGCTTTTTGTGTCTTTTGACCCCAATAAATTGGGGCTCCCTGTCTCCAAGCGTACTCTGTCCATCTGGGTTGCTGACTGTATCGCTTGGGCTTATGGGGCAGCCGGACTCTCGTTAGAAAGTCGGGTCACGGCTCATTGTGTTCGGGCGAAGGCTACGTCAGTGGCTTACCTCCGCTCTGTTCCATTGGCAGACATCTGCTGGGCCGCTACTTGGTCTTCGAGCCAGACTTTTGCGGTCCATTACTGCCTCGAGAGGGAGTCCCGCAGGGACAGTGCTTTCGGACAGGCAGTCCTCCGAAATCTCTTCGAGGTTTGAGCAACTCCTACCTTCCATCCCGGATGGGGGCTACCGGTGGGTAATAATTCAGTGAAGATTCCTTCCTTCTGTGCTGCTGAGCTAGAGGGAGCTCATTTTTGTGCTTAGGGTCTCCGGTAGCCTTAAGCTTGGGAGTCCCATATGTGAGGACTGACTTCCTGCTTGGTCCTGGAGAAAGCGTAGTTACTCACCTGTAACAGGTGTTCTCCAGGAGCAGCAGGAATCAGTCCTCACAACCCTCCCTCCTCCTCTTGGAGTTGCAATCATCTGCTTTAGTTTTTTTGCAAATTTTTATGCTGTCTTTTAGCTATGTCATCTGATTGGCTAAGATGGCACCCTTGGGCGGGAAGGGGACCGCGCATGCGCGCTGCAATTCCCAAAGGCTTTCTTTGAAAGCTGGGGAAAAATTGCTCCGCGAGGACTCCGTCGGCGCCGACGTCACCCATATGTGAGGACTGATTCCTGCTGCTCCTGGAGAACACCTGTTACAGGTGAGTAACTACGCTTTGTCCTTTCGGAGATCGGACCGTCTGTTGGTTCTGTTTGGCAGGTTGCACAAAAGTGAGGCAGCAGCTAAGCATCCATTTCCAGATGGATCAGTGAGGCAATCATGTCGACATACATCTTGAAGGGTAGAACAGTGCCGGCGGGGTTGCAGACGCATTCCATGAGGGCTCAGGCAGCCTCATGGGCAGAGTATACTTTAGTTCCACCAGTGGAGATCTGAAGGGTGGCATACTTCTCTGAACATTTTCGCCTGGATGTCCAGGCGGCAGGGGATGCTCGTTTAGGATCGGCAGTGCTTCAGGCTGGTTGTGCGGGTCCCTCCCATTAGTTTAACTGCTCTGATACATCCCAGAGGTGCGGGACTGGACTGGAGGGACGAGAAGGAAAGAGAAATTAGACTTACCTGCTAATTGTTGTTCCTTGAGGAACTCCAGTCCAGTCCCGGAATCCTCCCTGAGTGCTTCTTGTGGTGAACTGTGCACACCCCGGTCCTGAGGCTGGTTCCCTTGGTGGAGGAAGTGGCCAGGATGAGCCGGGGAGGGGTGTGTAATCAGTGTTTGGGGGAGGAGCAGACCAGAAGAGCTGCTGGTTGGAGTTGCTCAGGTGCTTAACAGGTAGGCCTCTTCATCCTGGAGTGGGGGACGGGGTTTCCTTCCCAGGGATGGAGGGGGTACTAGTTTATTTAGACGTACAAGTGTTTGTTGCATGTTTAGCTTCTTATTTGTTGCTCCTCTGAGTCTGCTTTGTCAATAGGTACTGGGGCTGGTGGGCGGTGCCAGCTGCATATGTACTCTAGTGTCATCAAAAAGATGACAGGCTCAGCCTCCAAGCTGCTAGAAGAGGTACACTACCCAGAGGTGCGGGACTGGACTGGAGTTCCTCAAGGAACAGCAATTAGCAGGTAAGTCTAATTTCTCTTTTTCCATGCGAAGTATATATTTAAGCTCCATTGTTATATCTAATGACACTTAAGCGCTCGTTTACTAAAGGTTAATAGGCATTAATGAACATTAATGCATGTTAAGTACTACTAAGGTCCTTTTATTGCTGTGTTCACAACAGCACTTAATGTGTGTTAATCTTTAATAAACATACCCCTTAATTAAAATCCTCATTGAATCGCACTATGTTTTCTTTGTTTTTGTTGTGCGTCCAGTTGTCTGTCTTGACTAAGTTGTAAGCGTCAAGGAGTAAAACTGCTCACTATGTGTATCTGTAAAGTGTAACCACCCCAACAACCTCAATTGAAAAATAAAAACATAGCAGGAAAAGACCACATGGCCTATCTAGTCTGCCCTTCCTTATCGACTACTACAATAGTCCCTTCTTTTCCCTTAGAGATCCTCTGTGTTTGTCCCATGCTTTTTTGAATTCAGATAATGTCCTCATCTCTACCACCTCTACTGGGAGACTATTCCAAGCATCTTTCCGTAAAGAAATATTTCCGCATATTACTCCTGAGTCTATTCCATTTCACCCTCATCCTATGTCCCCTCATAGCAGAGCTTGCTTTCAGTCGAAAGAGGCTCTCCTCCTGTGCATTTATGCCATGGAGATATTTAAACATCTCTATCATTTCTCCTTTATCCCACCTTTCCTCTAAAGTATACATATTAAGATCCTTAAGTCTATCCTCATATGCTTTATATCGAAGACCACTAACCATTTTAGTAGCCACCCTCTGCACTGACTTCAAACTGTTTATTTCCTTTTGAAGGTGTGGTCTCCAGCACTGCACACAATGCTCCAAATGAAGTCGCACCAAAGACCTATACAGAGGCACTATCACCTTCTTTTTTCTGCTGGCCATTCCTCTCCCTATGCACACAAGAATCCTTCTAGCTTTTGCCGTTTTTTCTACCTGTTTAGCTACTTTAAGATAATCAGACACAATCACGCCCAGGGTCCCGCTCTACTTTTGTGGACAGAAGTACTTTCCCCCCCTACACTGTACCTCTCCTTTGGATTTTTGCATCCCAAATGCATGACCCTGCATTTTTTAGCATTAAATCTCAGCTGCCTAATTCTGGAGCATTCTTCAAGCTTAGCTAGATACCGTCTCACATTATCTACTTCTTCCTGGGTGTCTACTCTATTGCAGACTTTGGTATCATCCGCAAAGAGGCAAGCCTTACCCGACAGCCCTTCTGCAATATCACTAACAAAGATGTTAAAAAGAATTAGACCAAGGACAGATTCCTGTGGCACACCACTGGTAACCTCTCTCTCCTGAGAGTGAGCTCCATTTACCTGTACCCTTTGTCGCCTCCCCCCAACCAATTTCTAACCCAATCAGTAACTTTAGGGTCCATCCCTAGGGTGCTCAGTTTGTTGATAAGTCACCTGTGCAGAACAATGTCAAAGGCTTTACTGAAATCCAAGTATATTTAGGGCTCTCTTTCGGTCCAACTCCCTGGTCACTCAGTCAAAGAAATCAATCATATTTGTTTGACAAGAAATGCCTCTGGTGAATCCATGCTGCCTCTGATCATGTAATCCATTGGACTCCAATAACATCACTATTTTCTCTTTCAGCAGCGTTTCCAATAATTTACTCACCACAGAAATTAGACTAACCAGCCTGTAGTTTTCAACCACATCCTTACTTCCGCTTTTGTGCAAAGGAACTACATGTGCCTCTCCCCAGTCCTCTGGCCTTCTGACTCCAATGAGGCATTGAAAAGATCAGTCAGGGGAGCCACTAGAACATCACCAAGTTCCTTCAGTATTGTCGGATGTATCCCATCGCTTTATCTACTTTTAGTTTAGCTAGTTCCTCCTGAACAGTCTTCTGAAATTCATTTGAAAATCTAAAAAAATGTCTTATCCCCCCATTTTATTGCATTGGCTCTCTCTCTGTGATCTCTTGTATTTCATGAAGGCCTCCCTCTTTTTCTTTACCTTTTCAGCTACTTCTTTTGAGAACCATAGTGGCCTCTTTCCTTTCTAGCAAAAAGGATGGTTGCCCTTAAAATATCCCCTTTGAGTTTTGCCCACTGTCTTTCTACATGCCCCAGATGTTCCCATTCCACTAACGACTCCTTGAGGTATTGGCCCTTCTTGGGCCAATGGAGCTCAGTTCTTAAATACCATCACCAGATGGAGGTCAGCTACAAAAATAATGTGTGTTGTGTGTGTATATGTGTGTGTGTGTGTGTGTGTGTTTGTATGTGTATATATATGTATATATATGTGTGTATATATATATATATATACATTTATATATATATATAAATTGAATCAGTAGTCTCTGTTAAGTGTTGCATACATTTGCTATGCCTTGCATATTTACAGTCACAGATACAATAAAATAGAATATAATTGATAAACGTGAGCAGTTGAAGTACAATTTGGGCCCATGCTAAGTGAGAAGAGATGAGAATGAAGTGAGAAATGATTGACAAGGAGAAAAAACTGACGGGACATTTCGGAGTGCAGTAGAGTAGACTGGTTAGATCGTGAGAATGGGTATGAAGAAATGAAGTTATTACAGTACTAGTGGCACCTGAGTGTTATGAACAGAACTTAAAGATAAATTTGTCTGCCTTTTCTTCTCTTTTCCTGCTTAAACCACTGCTGGGGAAAGGGTATCGTTTTGTCATTTCTTTTCTATTTATGCTATATTTATACATCTTCATTACTGTTAACCATTAGTTTTGTACTTTGCTCTGCTTATCAAGCACTGGGAGGACCGTCTGATTCAAATTCAAGAAATTATTGATGAATGGTTGAAAGTGCAAGCTCAGTGGCTGTATCTAGAACCTATCTTTTCTTCAGAAGACATCATGCAGCAGATGCCAGAAGAAGGACGTCTCTTCCAGACAGTAGACAGGAACTGGAAGGATATCATGAGACACTGTGTTAAGGATTCTAAGGTAATATGGAAATTATGACCGATTGTAGTGCTCTACCTCTAGCTATATATTTATAATAAAACTGTTCATGTTGAGTTGTGAATATGCCTTAATGTACAATAATGTCTTGTACCTGATTTGGTACATGGATACACGCATTTTTATATCTGTTCTCATAGGTCCTTGCTGCAACTTCTATGACTGGTTTATTGGGGAAACTTCAGGACTGCAATTTGCTGCTGGATAAAATTATGAAAGGACTCAATGCTTACCTCGAGAAAAAACGTCTCTTCTTTCCTCGGTATGCTTTATTCTCTCTATAATATCAATTTTCATGTTCTATGCAGTGGTAGCGTAAATTTGCTCTCAGTTTGTGGTGCAGTTCCTGGTATTTATATCTTGTTGCATATTCTTGTAACAAGCATTTATACAATTTCAGAATAAATTTAATGAATAAATAAATGGGGAGAAACTGAAAAGGGTTGTTCCCCCTTTTTTTTTAAAAGACCTTCAGTTAGCCTCCTGTTTGGAGAGACAAATGTGTAACATGTGGAATAAAGATAACACAGGTACACTAAAAAAATTTTTTTTTAAACTGCCTCTAATGTTTCGATTGATTTTTGCGTTTTTTGGTGTGCTGAATCCAAATCTGGTAACCAATTTGCTCCATCACGTACAGATTTTTTGCTACATTGGGTTAGCAGTTTGAGGTGAACGTTTCAGATTGAGTGCGATCGAGATAAAAGTTTCTTGGATGAATTCTTTATACTAATTGTTTAGTAGTTATTCAAATAAGAATAAAGAAAATTGTAACAAGGCAGCACATAAGAATAGAGTAATGTCAACAAAACACACTGTGATGGTAGCAAAATTGTCTGCACTTAAAACAGCCACATACATGTGCACAAACATTGAGCATATAAGAGCGAGGTTAGACACAAAGCAAAGCAAAGAAATGTGCAAAGAATGTTGTACAGGTATGTATGTAAGAATAGAAAACGCAAACCGCACCATTGCAATACATGAAGACAAACACCCGATGGTGTGAAAATAAAATTCTAATAAATGAGATCCGACACTGTGGTAATAACTAGCAAATTTTTATTTCAAAGTTTAGTAAAAACACGATATTTGTCAACACAGTTTAGATTTTAAAGTCATTCTTGGGTCAATCAATCTCCTGGTGGGCCCGTTTCTTCTTCCCCCGAATGCTTCTCTTGGTGCACTGCTTGGCGTATTTTTCATCTGGGGTTTCCCGCAGCAGCAACCAGCAGAAATCAGCCATCATAGTGGTGTTCCATCTTCCTTGGTACCTTCTCTCTGCGTCCTTGATGTCCTGGTGAAACCTTTCACCTTGTTCTTGACTGTACGCCTCCAAGTTTTCGGGAAAGTAGTTCACACGGGAGTGCAAGAAATGGACTTTCAGGCTCATGTTACAGCCTTGTTCTTTGAAGGCATTGAGCATCCTGGCAACAATATCCTTATAGTTCTCATCCCGCCTGTTCCCCAAGAATTTGAGAACAACATCCTTGAAGGAATCCCAGGCTTCTTTTTCCTTCTCAGACATCGTTTCAGCGAATGCTCCATCTGAAATGAGTTTCCTTATATCAGGGCCAACAAACACTCCTTCCTTTAGCTTTGCTTCAGAAAGTCGGGGGAACTTTGAGCAAAGGTACCGAAAGCACTCACCATCTTTTGGAAGGGACTTGATGAATTGCTTAATGAGACCCAACTTAATGTGGAGAGGTGGTAATAGAATTTTATCACGAGGTACCAAGCTCTCATGAAGAACATTTTTCTCACCGGGTCTCAAATACTCCCGAATTGGCCAGTCTTTTTTCCCCCAGTGTAGGTCGCGGGCCCGGCTATCCCACAAGCAAAGGAAGCAGGGATATTTGGTGAAACCGGATTGCTGCCCTAATAGCATGGATAGAATTTTAAAGTCTCCACAAATCATCCACTTATGCTCATCATAACGAATCTTCTGAAGAATCAGGGCCAAATTCTCGTATTTTTCTTGGAGAATAACAGAGTGAGCAATAGGAACTGAAGCGAATGTGTTGCCATTATGAAGAAGAACACCTTTTATGCTGTCTTTTGACGAATCAATGAACAGCCGCCATTCAGCAGGATCATACTTGAGTTTAAACTTTTCCATCACTCCGTATATATCGTTGCAAAATACCAAATCTTCCTCTTTGCTGAAATACTTCAAAAATTGTGTCTCGCGGTTGCGGTACCAATAAAAAATTGTTCCTGGTGACAATAGATTTTTCTGTTTAAGCCGAGAACCTAGCAGTTGGGCAGCATCTTTTGGGAGTCCTAAATCCCGGACTAAATCATTCAATTCAGCTTGAGAGAAAAGTTCAGGTTTCGGATCTGGTTCAGTTTCAAACTCGGAAGTACTGGACTCATCGGGAAAAGCCATCTGATGAGTCTCATCATGATCAGAACCGTCCACACAAATATGATCCAAAATTTTGGTGGTTCAGGCACAGGTACTTCGTTGCTATGAGGCATAGGCCTAATTGCTGAGGGAAGGTTGGGGTAACTTATTACGTTCTTATTTTTTAAGTTGTATCCCTTCACAATGCAAGAGCAAAAATAGCAGTCACTGCTGTGGTCTCTTTGTTCACGCCACATCATAGGTATTCCGAAACGAAATGCTTGTTTTTTACCTTTCATCCATAAGCGTAGATCTTCCTCACATGTCTTGCACACTTTGTGAGGAGCCCACGGTTTTGTCTTGATCGCCTAACTTCAAACCGAAATAGGCGAAATATACTTTTTTAATAAATGCAGAAATGTTCCTCTGCCGCTTTTTCACGGTATATTCCCCACAAATAAAACAAAAACTGTCCGGAGAGTTGACGCAACCTCTGGCTCTGTGAGCCATCACAAATACACAGCACTGCAAACTACAACTGTAGTGAACCACTTCGGAATAAAGCTGGATTACGACTGAGCAAACAAAAGGTAATAATGAACTTGCAAGAAACTGAAATTTGACAGGAACGTTCATGTCGCAACCACCGTGTTTGAGCGAGTGAACGAGGCGAGGCGAACAGGAAAGAACATGCGCCAGCACGAGTACTGGATTTAGCCCCCTGCCTCCCAATTGTCCTGTTAATGTATAAAATGAATACAAAACACTCTAAAATATCATGAGGGAGTGTTTCTAGTTAGTTAACCATTACAACCTCTATTTTAGGCCAAGAAAATAAACTGCAGTCGGCTAAAAAGAAATTATGTGAACATTCCTTATATGGGTAAGAAATCTAATTTTGCAAGAAAACGTGACGTGATGGAACATTTTGGCTATTTTTCCTGGATTCAGCACCCCAAAATCTATAGGAATCAGTTGCAAAACTGGAGGCAGTTTTTTGGTAGTGTACCTGTGTAATGAAAGAGAGAAGGCATTTTCTTTTTCAGCACTAACATATTGCCTGTTTTTATAGATTCTATTGCTTCCAAAAGTCCTGTTACTAATGCAAAATGACTTTGCAAAAAGTGCTCTTTGAATGCAAAATAGAACAACTTACAAAACTCAAACTTGAGGTATTTTGTGCTATTTTTCATAAAAAGTGCACTTTTACAAAGTCCATTCACAAAAGTACACTTAGCAGTAATAAATGTTTGCATAAAGTCAGCTTCATCTGAAAATGTATTTAAATTTGCCATAAATGAGCTGCTGTGATGCAGAATCATGCAAAGCCGCTAATTTAGTATTCAAAATCATGAAAACAAGTATGCAGGAGAGGCTTCACAGGCTCAGTATCGCAAAAAATATAATTATACCTCTGAAGGTGAAGGGCTTTTTTAGGAGGGGGTTTTGGGGCTTTTTTTTTGGGAGGGGGGTTGTTTTCTTAGAACTACTAAAAAAAAAAGGACCCATTTTATACAATTGTAAAATTTTGAAGGGCCCTGATGGCCCACTTCACAGGTTCTCTGTGCATTTTTCTAAAGCAGAATTTTTAGATTAATTTTTTGGCAGTACTCGTTCTAGGAGGATCTCTAATTTAAATTGGATTGGGATTAAAATTCAAAGTTAAATTTCAAAAAACATATATTTAAATAAAGATACCTGATACTGTTTGGACCAATGATGAAATTATGAGCACTCCTGGCTTGGTGGCCTTATGGTTGTCGTGGCTGTCTTGCTGGAAGCACTATTTGCTCTATTAATTTTGAAGTCCTTTAATTATAACTACAACTGATAGTAAGGGTTCACAATTTTTTTACATTTTGGATTAAATTTATGTATAAGTCACCCATGTGGAATGATGTCAAAATCCAAGTACACCACATCTAGGGCTCTCCCTCGGTCCAGCTCTCTAGTCATCCAGTCAAAGAAATCAATCAGATTTGTCTGATAAGACCTACCTCTGGTAAACCCAGGGCCGGCCCGTCCATTGAGCAAGAATATTGTTTGCACAGGGCTCCGCGCCAACAACATCCTGCATTGAAGACCGAAAGGCAGGGCGGCTTTAGAGGGAGCCAGAGAGGCCCCGGCTCCCTCTAGCAGCTGCCGAAGTGAAGCATGTCTTTTCCCTTCACTTCAGCAGCTGCACTGAAGTTTAAAACCCTGCCATGCTGAGCGCCTGGAAACAGGAAGTTCCCTTTGACCTCAGTGTGGCAGCGTTCTAAATGTCAGTACAGCTGCCGAAGTGAAGGGAAAAGGCGTGCTTCACTTTGGCAGCTGTAGAGGTGCCCCTCTTAGATAGCCGTGGGGCTCTTTTGGAGGAGAGGGGGGGGGCTTGGACTTAAAATGGGCTGTGGGGAGTTGCTAGGATTGGAAATGGGCAGGGTGGGGGTTGCCAGGACTGAAAATGGGTTGGGGGGGGGGTTTGCTAGGACTGGATTTGGGCTGAGTGGAGGGAAGGCTTGAACTGGAAATGGGCTGTGGGAGGGGAGCTAGGACTGGGAATGGGCTGAATGGGGGGGGAGTTAGGACAGGAAATGGGCTGATGAGGTGCTAGGATAGGACTGGACAGGGGCTGTTGGGGGGCTAGGATTGGAACTGGGCTGTGGTAGGGGCTTGGATTGAAATGGACTCATGGAGGGGCTAGGACTGGAAATAGGTTCATAGAGGGGCTTGGATTAGAAATGGGCTGAGTGGGGGTTGGGGGCTAGGACTGGAAATGGGCTGATGGGCTGGGATTGGAAATGGGCTGATGGAGGGGCTAGGATAGGACTGGAAATGGGCTGTTGGGGGCTAGGATTGGAAATGGGCTTTGGGGACTTGGATTGAAATGGACTCATGGAGGGTCTAGGACTGGATATAGGCTCATGGGGGGCTTGGATTGGAAATGGGCTGAGTGGAGGGGAGCTAGGATTGGAAATGGGCTGATGGTGGGGCTAGGAAAGGACTTGAAATGGGCTGATAGGGGGCTGGGATTGGAAATGAGCTGATGGAGGGGCTCAGATAGGACTGGAAATGGATGGGGGAGCTAGGACTGGAAATGGGCTGATGGGGGAGCTAGGACTGGAAATGGGCTGATGGTGGGGCTAGGGCTGGAAATGGACTGATGCGGGGACTAAAAGGGAGCAAATGATGGTGGGGCTGGAACTAGAAGGGAGCTAATGTTGGGGGAGGATTAGAATGGGATGGGGTTGGGAGAGTGAAATGGAGAGGGGAAAAAATATTTTGTGTGGGAGGGAAGAAAAATCTACAATTGGCCCGGTATTGGGAGAGTAAGTAGGGATTGAGGATGGAGGGGTAAAATTTGAGTGGATGAAAAATGAATAAAGAAAGATATGGAGGAAAGAGCAAAAGGAGAAAGATTAGTATGTTAAAGCAGATGTTGAGAGAGAATGGAAAAAAACTAGAAGAAAGGACAAATGGACAGCAGATGAAGGAAAGTTAGCAGAAGACACGAAGAAACCAGAAGAAAGTGGCTGGAGCAATTACAACTGAAAAACAAAATGCACAAAAGCTAGAAAAATATCTTTCCTTAGCGTCCCGCTAGTCCAGTCGCGGAACCATAGAGTTGTCAACCTCCTCCAGCAGCCTTGGAGACTGAAATACATCATCGCTTTGCTGGCACCAGTATAAGTAGGCAAGGACCGCCCCCTCACACCAGTACTTTCAGTCTCCAAGCAGCTTGGAGGTTCTGAGCCCAGGGCTGGGCTCAGTGAGAACAAATAAGCAGAGCTTGGGTTTTTGAATTTAACTCCTTTTGGTTTATTTCCCTGTTTGATTTGGTTACTACTTCGTTTTCTTTTATGTCAGATCTGCTGCTGTAAGGGTTCCTGTGTCTGTGGACCTTTATTTTTTTGTTTCTAAAGGATCAGGGAGTTCTTCCCCCTCCCTCTCTGCATTGCCCCAGCGTCTAAACGAGCACAGGGGAGACAGTGCTGATCCGTGGCCTCCCTGCTCCTGAACCCGCGTTGAAGGGGTGAGGAGCAGGTGGAAGACGGGCAGTTGCAGCAGCAGCGATGCAGGGGCTGAAAAGCCTGAGAAGGTTGTGCCCAGATCAATCGGAGCTGAAGCCGTTAAAAAGGCTGTGCTCCGGTGCCCTTTGGCTCCTTTCCCTCACTCCCCTCCCCCTCCCCTTCCCCTCCGGGATCGGCGGCGGTGGTAAGTACCCACGCAGATCTGCTTTGGGGAGCTGGTTTAAACTGGGAGGGGAGGCTTCGCGGCGGCTCCCGGGGTTGCAGGGTGCTCGGGGCCTTGCCGCGGGGGGGGGGGGGGGGTGAGAGAGTGTGCTTTTTTGAGCGGGAATGCTGGCAGTGGCCATTTTGAGGGACGCGTTTTCAACGGCAGGATTTATTTGTTTTGGTAGACTGCCTTGCTCCTGGGCTCACTTGGGGGGAGCAGATAAGGAGCATTTAGTGTGCAAATTCTAGTCTGATTTTGATTTTTGCCTTTAATTTACTTTAACTTTATTTTTGATTCAGTTGCCTTTGATTAATTGGCAACCGGGGATTATTAGTTCCTTTGGTTAGGAGCAAATATCCTTATTTACAGTGGTTTTAAATTTGAGCTGGCCTCTTTAGGTTTGTAGCAGCTCTCACCTTCCCTCTTCAATTATTTTTTGCTTGATGCAGGCCTTTGCTGGTGCGGATCTCTCTCCCTTGACTATGGGAGAAAGCTCCGGGACCCGTACATCCACACTGCAGCTGTGTGAGACGGAGCCTCTCCGTTGCTGCGGGATTTGATTTACACGGTGGAACCGGCTGAGCGATCCTTGCCGCAGCTGCCAGGCGCATCAGCGCGGTTTGAGGATCGGAGCACTTTAAGGAGGTGGTAGGAGCAGACAGTGGGGCTTTCTGCCCTGCAGGTCTGCTGAGGCCTCCTTTTTTGGGGCCCTTTTCTCTCTGGGTGTTTGGACCACATGGCGGGAGTTGCGGTGAGAGGCCTGTGTGAGGAAGACAACAAGCTGAATAGCTAGTTTTTTGGGCCTAGTGTTTCTTTCAGACCTCTTTATTTTTGAGTTTGTTCTTAGTTTATAGGACAGCAGTTGTGGCATTGATTCCACATGGTCTTTCCCTTCTAATCATGTCTCTGAGGAGCATCTGTTAAGTCACAGGATGTTAGGCACATTGCCAGTTTTAGGTTCCAGATCAGGTATTTGTAAGGGACAGGCTGGAAATGGGCCTTTGTGTATTCTATACTGACAGTTGCCCAAAGGCCTGTGTTTCACAGGGACAGGTTTAGGAATCCTTAGGATATAAAGAAGTGTATGGCAGTTACCTGTCCATCAAGGGGTGCCTGGGCTAAGGTCTATGGCCACCAGAGGGCAGCGGATGCACTCAATGAGGCCTTTCTCTGTCTGTGTATGCTGCAGTTGATTGCTTATTCTCTGTAATGCTCAGCTCCTGTTTATATAACCAAGATTGCAGCTCTTAAATTCTGTATGGTTTGTTGGTCTCTGTTGTCCTAACAGCCACAGCTGCTCATGACTCACATGTAGTATTCAGGGCCCCCATCCCTGGGGGTGGGGGGTGGTAAAATAAGAAATTGTGTTACTCCCTTAGATTCACACAGGCAGCGTTTCCTAGCTTAAGGGGGGATCACTTATAGGGTTGCCAACTGGCCGGTTTTCAGCCGGCCTGGCCGGTTTTTCCACGGCCAGGCCGGCTGCCGGCGCAGAGGCAAAACCGGCCCTTTAAAAGCCGGTTTTTTTGCTCTGGCCGCAAGATCGGGAGCGGCCTGAGCAAAAAAACCGGCTTTTCTCCGCTTCAGAGGGAGCCGGGGAAGCCCGCGCGAGGCCCCGGCTCCCTCTGAACAGCCACCAGCGTGAAGAGCCTTTACCTTCACGCTGGCGGCTGTTCCTGTGAAGCCGCGAATGCTGGGAAAGGTTAAAGGTTGCCCTTTAACCTTTCCCAGCATTCGCGGCTTCATAGGAACAGACGCCAGCGTGATGGTAAAGGCTCGGCACGCTGGTGGCTGTTCAGAGGGAGCCGGGGCCTCGCGCGGGCGTCCCCGGCTCCCGGTGAAGCCTCAGACCGCCGCGAGGCGGGTCGGGGGGAGGGGGGGGCACGGACTGCATGGGCTGTGATGGGGGGACCTGGACTGGAAAAGGGCTAAGGGGGGGGGGGGACTTGGACTGGAAAAAAGGCTAAGGGAGGGGGGGACTTGGACTGGAAAAGGGCTAAAGGGGGGGACTTGGACTGGAAAAGGGCTAAAGGGGTGGACTGGGACTGGAAAAGGGCTAAGGGGGGGACTTGGACTGGAAAAGGGCTAAAGGGGGGGACTTGGACTGGAAAAGGGCTAAGGGGGGGGGGACGTGGACTGGAAAAGGGCTAAAGGGGGGGACTTGGACGGGAAAAGGGCTAAGGGGGGGGGACTTGGAGGGGAAAAGGGCTAGGGGGGGGGACGTGGACTGGACATGGGCTAAAGGGGGGGACTTGGACTGGAAAAGGGCTAAAGGGAGGGACTTGGACTGGAAAAGGGCTAAGGGGGGGGGGACTTGGACTGGAAAAGGGCTAAAGGGGGGGACCTGGACTGTAAAAGGGCTAAGGGGGGGGGGGCATGGACCAGAAAAGGGCTATGGGGGGGGGGAACTTGGACTGGAAATAGGCTGTGATGGGGGGGGGGGACCTGGACTGTAAAAGGGTTATGGGGGGGGGGGGGGACATGGACTGGAAATGGGTTGTGATGGGGGTGGAGGGGACCTGGACTGGAAAAGGGCTATGGGGGGGGGAACTTGGACTGGAAATGGGCTATGGTGGAGGAAGGGGGATCTTGGACTGGAAATAGGCTGTGATTAGGGGGGCTAGGACTGCAAATGGGCTGTGATGGTGCGGGGGGACTCGGACTGCAAATGGGATGTGATGGTGGGGGGGCCTAGGACTGGAAATAGGCTGTGATGGGGGACTTGGACTGGAAATGGGCTGTGATTGGGGGGGGGGGAGCTAGGACTGGAAATGGCCTGTGATGTGAGGGCTAGCAGTGGAAATGGGCTGATGAAGAGCTGGAATAGGACTGGAAATGGGCTGATGTGGGGCATGGGAGAATGGGACTAGAAGGGAGTGGATGCTGGGTGGGTCTAGAACTATAAGGGAACTGATTTGGGGGGAGGACTAGAATGGATGGGGAATGAGAATAGAGAGGGGAAAAAATATTTTGTGTGGAAGAAAAGTCTATGATGGGCCGGTATTGGGAGAGTAAGAGGGGCTTGAGAATGGAAGGGTGAAATTTAAACGGATGATAAAGGAATAAGGAAAGAATTGGGGGAAAGAGCAAAAGGGAAACAATCAGTATGTTAAAGCAGAAATAGAGAGAGAATGGAAAACATCTGAAAGAGAAAGAAAGGACAAATGGATAGCTCACAGAAGACACGAAGAAGAAACCAGAAGAAAGTGACTGGAGCAATTGCAACTGAAAAATAAAACGCCCAAACAGAAGGTAGAAAAATACTTTTTATTTTGAATTTATTAACTGGAATATGTCTGGTCTGGGAAGTGTGTATTGCTAACATCTTTGCGTTTTTGTTTAGTGCAAGAGGAAATTACTTTATAGTTTTATTTCTCCAGTGTTGTACATTTCATGTTTGGATTTTGGGGTTCCCAGTTTAATTATTATCTGACCAAGGAAGTTAGCCTACACGTATCCTCGGTAATTTTTGTGGGTGGGGCTGGGGGCGGGGCAGGGGTGGGACTAGGGGCGGAGAATGGGTGGAGCATGGCGAGCCACAGGTGTCGGGTTTTTCTCGGTGAAAAAGTTGGCAACCCTAATCACTTATCGTGCCCTTCCCCGGCAGTTCTCACCTATTTCTAGAGCAGGATTTCAAGAGGAACAAGAAACTCTCTAGTGAGAGAGAGCCTTGTTCATTTTGAGCGACCACGGTTGATTTATTCGGGGGCTTTTGGTGCCCTGAACCCCATAAGCGGGACGCTATTTGTTTACTTCCAGGAGTTCTACTCTCTATTTCGCTCTTCAGCTCCCTGGCAGTCGTAGCAGGCTGGCAGGGGGTGAGCAGCGCCTCCTGCAACGACGAATCCCTCAGGATAAGAGGGGAAGGAAAGCGAGGTGCAGTGGGACCTGGGAGCTTTTGCAAGGCTATAACAGCAGTTCGGGTAATTTTAGCTGATCTGCTTTGATTTCATTGGAGGTGGCCGGAGCTTGATTTTTGGAGTCCTATACATCCTTTCCCGGCTGTGCCCAAAACTCTCGGGATCCCAACTTCTGACTACATATTCCTCTCAAATGGTAGTTAGTAAGGGAACATGGCAGATGGAAAATCACTATTAGAACAGAGTGCATAGGATGGGTGCAATTTCCTGAAATGTGCAAAAATAAAATAAAATAAAATACATAAATAAATTAACCCAGCTGCAGAGTATGGATTACACTTTTTCAGTAGGCCTTCAAAGGTTGTTAAAAAAAAAAAGAAAAAAAGGGGCCTAGCTATGTTGGTTTACAAGAATTTCCTTCCGCTGTCCATAGCAGGTCCTATAAGGCGTTAGTCGGTTGCTATGGCAGGGTAATATTTGAGGTTAGCTGTTGTGATATAGCACTATGATCCACTGTACACATATTCAAGTCAAAAGGAATTATGGTGGTAGCTCTCTTGGACAGTTCTAAAAGGTGCTTGGGTGAGTGCCTTGGCCAGGCCCCAGGTGTGGAATGCTCGGCCATACGCATTATGTTATGAGAGGGGTTTTATAGTTCGGGGGTTTCTTGAGGGACAATATTCCCGTTTAGTTTGGCTTTGTCCGATTTATAAGGTTTGGTGGTAGCTTTGTAATGTCTTCATTTTGGCTATATGTGGTTTCTTTTCCTTCTGTAAAAGGCGGCTCAGCGGAGAGAGGTCGCTGAATAGGACTCTGGCCTTTGCGGCTATTTTGGCTCCAGTACGGAGAGTATCTGCTAGTGTTCAGCGCCTGTCTGACTGGGGGCCAGAAGCGCGCAGCACGGCTAGTTCTCTCGCAGCACTAGCAGCAGCTCAGATTCTGGAAGGCATACATCATATGCTGTGTTTGCAGGATGGCTTGCACGCTGCTTGGCGTCAGCCTGGGAGCTGCATCAGCTCGTATTAGCTTCCTTTATCCAATCCTTCTGCAGAGCTCCGCAAAAGTTTCAGGCGGTCGCAGGAACGCTCCAGCGGCTGCTTCAACTTAAAGCGGAGGTGCCGGTGCCGGCAGCCCAATACGGTTGATACTCCCTCTACTTTGTGGTTCCGAAGAAGGAAGGCTCGTTTCGCCCGATTCTGAATTTTCAAAGGGTGAATCGGTGTCTGCCCAAAGAATTCTCCCGGAGCATTCCTTCAATCCCGAAAGAAACTGTAGTGACACACATGATAAGTTCGGTCAGCTACTGGCAGGACACAATGCACGCTTGCATGCTTTTTTGCTTCATGGGTCTAGAAGTGTAGTCTTTACCAGGTGGTATAATGGGAACTTCGCTGCGGGTTCTCGGCTTCTTCTTTGCTGACTCAATTGCCACTGTGGAATGGGACAGCTATCTTTTCTAACACCAGGGGCTAGTTGACCTTAAAAAGAAAAAAAAAAAAAAGGAATGTCCAGCTTGGTGCAGGCAGACGGAATGGGGCGTTCCTCTAGCGGAAAGGCTGTGGATTTCTATGCCTGTCATAGGGAGTTCTTTCTGCTGCATTGTGTTGACGCGGAAATAGCTTCTCCACATCGGCTGAAGGAATTTTTGGTTAAGAGATGTCTTTGTACAAAAAAAAAAAAAAAATAAAAAATAAAAAATAAAAAATAAAAACCACAGCGTATTCAGCTGTCCTGAATTGGCCTGTTCTTGATTGACATTTTGAGACTAGGCAGGCGCAGGCCTCGGTACTACGTTTGTGGGTGCACACCTTGCACTTCCAGGAGGTGTGGACTCACTGTCTGGAAGAGAGCCCTAGCGATCTTCTTTAGCGCGCGATAGGAGAGTAGGTGGTTCACTGAATCGATCGTTGGGGGCACTGCTCTGTCCTTGCAGGCTCCCATTGGGGGAGTCTGGGGAGACGAGAGCATGCTTCCGGTGGTCGCAGTATTTACGGCAGTCTACTCGCCTGGAACAGGAAGGAACCGGGAGTTGGACTAGAGTCTGATTTGCCTTAGGTGGCAAAGGTGCATTATGGTGTGATTCGCGTGCTGGCGGAAGTGCAGGGTCAGTCTCTTGGAGCCCACGCGGATGTCCGGCGGTTTTTGAGGGTGATGTTGCTCATGCGGCCGCCTCGGCGCTGTGCTGTTCCTCCGTGGGATTTGTATTTGGTGTTGGAAGCCTTGCTGGCTCCTCCGTTTGAGCCGTTGTCCACGGCTTCGCTAAAAGATCTCACATTGAAGACGGTTTTCTTGGTGGCGATTTGTTGGCTAGGAGGATCTCGGAGCTACAGGCCTTGTCTTGTAGAGAGCCCTATCTCTCTTTTACCGACCACAAGGTGGTTCTCCGTCCCATTCCGGCGTTCTTACGCACGGTGGTGTCCGCTTTTCTTGTTAACCAAGTGGTCTCTCTTCCGGTGTTCTCCGATCGAGATGGGGTCGGATCTGGGGGTCAGTTGCGGCTGTTGGACGCCCACAGGGTTCTCAAGAAGTATCTCTCCCGGACGGCGTCCTTTAGGCGGTCGGATCGACTTTTTGTGGCGTTCGGGGGACCGCGTAAGGGAGAAGCGGCGGCGAAGTCGTCTATTTCCCGCTGGTTGAAGGAAGCTATTGCATCGGCCTACATCTTGAAAGGCAAGGTGGTTCCGCAGGGTCTTCGGGCTCATTCCACTCAGGCGCAGGCGGCGTCTTGGGCAGAGTTCAGTCTGGTCCCAGTGGGCGACATCTGTAGGGCGGCGACTTGGTCATCCTTGCATTCCTTTGCCAAGCAATACCGCTTGGATGTTTTGTCTGTGGAGGATGGGCGTTTTGGCTCAGCGGTGCTTCAGGCTGGGCATGCTTGTCCCTCCCGTTGATATTCACTGCTCTGTTACATCCTCTATGGTTCCGGGACTGGACTAGAGGGACGCTAAGGAAGGGTAAATTAGACTTACCTGCTAATTGTTGTTCCTTGCGGAACTCTAGTCCAGTCCCGGATCCCTCCCTTGGGTTTTTTTTTTTTTTTCATTTTTATCCCTCCCTTGGTTTGCAGAGTTGCCAGTCTGATTGTTTCGGCTCCCGCGGGTGCTCTGCGTTGTCTTTGCTCCCGGGTGGCGCGGGATGAAGCCATTGGAGGACCCTCTTGCGTAGCGCTCTTGCCTGTCCATCCTCTTAGGAGGTGGTGTGGTACGGCGCTTCTGTGTTGTCAGACGATATTCTTATTCAGACACAGTCGATGAATGCAATTAATTTGTTAAAAAAGAAACAAATAAAAAAAAATAAAAAAACAAAACAAAACCCCCCCCCAAAATAATAGTTACTTGAAGTGGAACATGAAATATTCTGTTCCGTATATATATATATATATATTGCTATGTTGAATGTATTCTGGTTAATTCTCCTTATTTGTGGTTCTGCTTAGTGTGCTTTGTCAATAGGTACTGGTGTGAGGGGGCGGTCCTTGCCTACTTATACTGGTGCCAGCAAAGCGATGATGTATTTCAGTCTCCAAGGCTGCTGGAGGAGGTTGACAACTCTATGGTTCCGGGACTGGACTAGAGTTCCGCAAGGAACAACAATTAGCAGGTAAGTCTAATTTACCCTTATTTTGAATTTATTAACTGGAATATGTCAGCTCTAGGAAATATGCATCATTAATGTCTGCACTTTGTTTAGTACAAGAGGAAATTCATTTATAGTTCCTTATCGTCTCTCCAGTCCAGTCCTGGAATCTCTGGGATATAGGTTCCTCCAGCAGCTTGGAGACTGAACAATGACATTCTTTGATGTCACCAGCATAAATACCCAAGGGACCGCCTCCTTGCTCCAGTTTGTTCAGTCTCCAAGCAGCTGGAGGTTGATGAGCCTAGAGATTCTGGGCTCACTGGAGGGACAATTAAGCATTTTTTGAATTTATTTTTGTTATGTAGTATAGTTATTGTGGCTTTAAAGCCTCAGATGTGCCCCCCCTCTCTCCTTTAAATTTTATTCTCTGCCGGTTTTTAAAGCCGCGTTTGTGTATTTATTAACAAGTCTCCCAAACCTACTTTTACCATAGGTGAGGAGTACTTATTGGCAGAGTAAGGACAGCTCTTTGTTGTAGGGTAAGTGCTTTTTTCTGGGAGGCACTGTTTCCTGTGAGCTGTGTCCTTTTTGTTGAGCCGCCGGAGTTTTTTAGTTTTTTATTTCCTGGTTATGTGGCGCATCCGGTTTCTCCTCCGACGCTGGAAAAAAGCTGAGCGTCGGGGAGCCGGTTGATTGGAGATAAGCTTCAAGGGGCTGGTTTACTGCAGGCCGTGCTGTTTGTTTCCTGCTGCGAAGTTATTCGCTGGTGGCAGTTGCTGCAGGCCGTGCTGTTTTTAGCGCGTGCACGACAAAACGCCAAACAGTAGTTGAGTGTGAAAACGGTGAACAGTGAGTTTTTCATTCTTCTTAGGTTTCTTTCTGAGGGAAACTTTGCTTTTAAAAGAGAGAGAATTTTTTTATTTTCTTTTAGTTAATTTCATTTTAAGCTTTTTACTGACTGTTGTTTAAAAAAAAAAGAGAAAAGAGACAGCATTCTAATAATTGAATTAATTCACAGTAGTGTCTTTTGAAACTAGATTAGAGTAATGCCTTCTAAGCCACAGTGTTTGGTTTGTGACTCTAGAAGAGGAACATTATCTGACTCGGGGGTCTGTAAATCCTGTGTTCAGGAAACTTAAGATGTGCAGCAGGGTTTGGAATCTAGTGCTGAGGGGGCTAGACTTGCTTCTTTATCTTTAGGGGACGCTAATTCTCCTCCGCAGCTCTTCCCAGAGCCTGTTGCAGGGCCACCTTCTGTTCCAGATGTGCCGTAAGAGCCTTCAATTTTTTCATCTGGTTTGGCATCATTGTTTTCACAGGATTTTTTGTCTCTGCTTCAGCAGACCTTTGGAAATGGTCAAAAAAGCTCCCTTCCCTCTGTGGTAGCTGATCTTGGGAAGAAGCGGTCGGCTATTCCTTTAGAGATTGTTGAAGGTTCTATTCCTGTCAAAAAGGTTAAAACAGGAAAGGATCTACAGGAGCATTCTATAACCTCTGATGAGATTCACTCGGATCCTTTGGATCCAGATTTGGATGTTGAGGATGAATTAGAAGAGGGAGAACTTACGGATCAGGAGGATCAGTCCAGAGTAATTCGTGTTTTTTGTTGAGAAGAGTTACCTGCATTGATTATGGAAACTCTTAAAGCACTTAATATGCCAATGTCAGGACCAGAGGAGGACTCTGCTTTGGAGGATCCTGTGTTGCAGGCTTTTAGGAAGACACAAAGGGCTTTTCCCGTTCAGAGTGGTAAAGGAGATGATTCAACAAGAGGAGGATAGGCCTGAAGCTGGGCTTAAGTGGTCCAGGGTCATGGCCCGTTTATATCCTCTTCTGGATCAGGGTCGGGAGTTGTTTAAATCTCCGAAAGTGGATGTGGCGGTATCAGCAGTTACTAAAAAGACTACAATTCCGGTGGAAGGTGGTGCCGCTCTTAAGGATAGCCATGATAGGAAGTTAGATACTTTATTAAAACAAGTGTTTGATGTTAATGCTCTATCTATTCAGGCTTCGATTTGTGGAGCATGGGTTGCCAGAGTATGTCTTCGTTGGTCTCAGCGGGTACATAGAGAAAATGTGGACGACTCTGCGACAGAAGTGTCTAGATTAGAGACTGGAGCGGCTTATTTAGCTGACATTCATTATGACCTTATTAGAGGTTTATCAAAGAGTATGGTCTCTGTTGTGGCAGCTAGAAGATATTTATGGTTGCGGAACTGAGCTGCTGATGCTTCTTCTAAAGCAAGACTCTCTAAGCTTCCTTTCAGGGATAAACTCCTTTTTGGGGAGGACTTAGATAAATTAGTAAAGGACTTGGGAGATTCTAGAGGTGGCAGGCTGCCAGAGGACAGGCAGAAACTAGGGCGCCCAATTCAGGCGTCTAGGGACCTGTACAGAGATTTTCGTCGTTTTCGTTCCGCACGTTTCGGTCAATTTCAAAGAGGCCGTCAATTTTTCAGGAGTCAGGGGTTTTGAGGTTTTCAAGGTATAAACAGAGGATTTGCAACCTCCTCTTCCTCTTCGAACTCTAGAAAATCACAATGATATGAGGAAGACCCAGGTGGATTTTATTCCTGTAGGAGGTCGGCTACCGGACTTTTATTCAGCCTGGGTTCAAATCACATCCGATCGGTGGGTGTTGGAAATCATTCGAGAAGGTTATGCTCTGGAGCTTCAATGCCCAGTCGTCGATTTGTTCATTCAATCTCTTTGCAAGGCATGCATCAAGAGTGCAGCGATGCGTGAGACCTTGCAAAGACTTTTGAATCTCAAAGCTGTTCCGATAACGCCAAGCCAACACGGCTCCGGTCGATACTCCATCTATTTTGTGGTTCCAAAGAAAGAAGGGTCTTTTCGACCAATTTTGGATCTTTGAAAGGTAAATCGTTACCTATGGGTAACTCATTTTTGTATGGAAACACTGAGGTCTGTAATAATGACAGTAAGAAAAGGGGAGTTTCTTAAGTCTTTGGATTTGACAGAGGCGTATCTACACATTCCCATTCGTCAGGAGCATCAGAAATATTTGAGGTTTGCAGTCCCAATGGGTCATTTACAATTTCAAGCGTTGCCTTTCGATTTGGCAACGTCTCCGCAAATGTTTACAAAGGTAATGGTGGTCGTTGCGGCAGCATTGAGAAAAGAAGGAATTCTAGTACTCCCATACTTAGACAATTGGTTGATTCGGGCAAAGTCCGAGAAGGAAAGCAAGTTGGCAACAGCCAGAGTAGTGGAATTTTTACAAAGTCTGGGTTGGGTTGTCAATATGGCAAAGAGCAAGTTAATTCCGTCACAGAATTTAGAACACCTGGGTGCTCGATTCGATACAAAGATAGGAAGAGTATTTCTTCCTCAGTTGAGAACCCTGCGTTGAGACATCTGGTGCGAAGTTTCTTGACCAGAGAAAGTCCCACTGCATGGCATTATTTGCAGTTGCTCGGAACCATGGCAGCAACCTTAGACTTGGTTCCATGGGCGAGAGCTCATATGGGACCATTACAGAGAGCGTTACTAAGGAGGTTGTCGCATCAGAGGGATCCTCTCTCAAGGAAGTTACCCTGCCTTCCGGAGACGCAGCAAGCTCTACATTGGTGGATAAAACCGGAGATTCTAGAGGTGGAAATGCAGCTAGAATCGCCTGTTTGGATTCCTCTTATGACTGATGCCAGTCTGATGGGCTGGGGAGCTCACTCCGAAGGAAGATTCGTTCAGGGTCAATGGATCGAACAGGAGAAAGTTTGGTCAATAAAACAGATTGGGGTTGAGGGCGGTAACCTTAGCTCTACAAGCGTTTCAATGTTATCTTCAGGAGAAGGCTGTTCGCGTTTTGTCAGACAACGCAACCACAGTAGCTTACATCAACCGTCAAGGGGGCACAAGCAGTGTTGCTCTGGAGGCTGAAGCCGAGCAGTTGTTCGTGTGGGCCGAGAGGAATTTGAAGGCTTTGTCTGCAAGTCATGTAGCGGGGGTAGACAATGTGGAAGCCGATTTTTTGAGTCAGGTGAAACTGGATCCAGGAGAGTGGATTCTCCATCCCTAGGTGTTTCAATTGATAATAAATCATTGGGGAGTTCCAGTAATGGATCTCATGGCAACCTTCAAGTCGGTGAAAGTCAATCGGTTTTACAGTCGAAGGCAAGAAAGAATGTCGGAAGGTCTGGACGCACTCATTCAAAGTTGGCCGGAGCAACAGCTTCTATACGTCTTCCCTCCATGGGTATTGATAGGGTGTGTTCTACAAAGAGTAGAATGGCATAAGGGGCTAGTAATATTGATAGCTCCAGATTGGCCAAGATGTCCATGGTACTCGGATCTCATAAGATTGTTGGTAGACCGGCCTTGGCTCTTACTGATAAGAGAAGATCTGTTGAATCAGGATCCGTTACACATGCCTCAGGTGGATCGATTCTCGCTTATGCCTTGGCTCTTGAAAGGGCGAGGTTAAAGGCCAGGGGATACTCTTTGGCGGTGATTTCCACTTTGTTGAAAGCAAGGAAGAGATCTACCTCTTTGGCTTATATTCGTACATGGAGGATATTTGAGGCGTGGTCTGAAGACGAGTGTTTTGAAGCATTTAAAGCTTCTATTTCTCAAATTCTATCTTTTTTGCAGGAAGGATTTGAGAAAGGTTTAGCACCGGCATCATTGAAAGTGCAGTTGGCAGGCCTTTCTTGTTATAGAGGAAGAATAAAAGGCAAAGTGCTGGGTGCACATCCGGATGTGAAGCATTTTTTGAGAGCGGTTTCATTATAGCGAATAAGTGTTCCTCCATCAATCTACTCTACAGAGCTCCATCATCCGATCCAGATGCACTAACAACGATAATCGACACGGCCGCAAACTCCCAGAGCCCACATACAACAAGCTGGGTACTAGGAGATTTCAACCTCCCCTCCCTGCAAGACACTCACTCAAAGGCGTTTCTCGAAGCCCTGAAGGATCTAGGATATAGCCAATTAATCAAGGATCCTACCCACACAAAAGGAGGCATGCTTGATCTAATATTCACCACAGACCCAACCAGCAGAGGAACAACCATCCCTGAACTATCTATTACCGCTGTCCCATGGTCTGATCACTCATTAATCCTATTCCAAATTCCTCAACCAAGCCAAGGCCAAAAGGTAGATAACTCAACAATTGGTCAATCCAACAATCCGCCAAGAAGATTCCAACCATTCAACAAAGAACTTATCCTGGAATCAACAATCCCACTAATAACCTCAACAGCACACAACCCAGACGAACTAGTCTCCAGCTGGAATGAGATACTCAGCTCAATAGCTGTTCGCCCAGCAATAAACAGACCTCAAGGGAAACGACACACAGCAACATGGTACTCTACTGAGCTGAAAGCCTCACTCGCGACACTAAGAAAACTTGAGAGACGATGGCGCCGCTCACGCTCAGAAGTAGACCAAAGTGCATACAACCTACAGCTCACAGCGCACCGTACCGCAGTAACTGAAACCATGAAACGTTACCACGCTGACACCTTAAAGAGATCCCTCAACAAACCTCGTGACCTGTTTGCCCTTGTTAAGCGACTTACAACAGAACCTGCATCAGAACAAGCAAATGCAATCCATCCTCAAATATATGCAGACTATCTACAAACCAAACTATGTCAGATAAACAACAACTCTGCGTCCAATACTATCCTTCAGCCTTACAACCAAACATCACTCACTACCTTCATGACCCCATCCAAACAATGCATCGAAAACACCATAGCAGCTATCAACACGACTACAGCACAATCTGATCCATGCCCTGCATTCTGGATCAAAGAACTACGAACAGACCTCAGTCCCATCATAGCCAGACTCATGCAACAATCGTTCACAACAGGTGATTTCCCACGCACCCTCAAACACACATCAATAAGACCTCTACTAAAAAAACAACAAACTCGACCAACAGAAACCGGAATCCTACAGACCTATAGCAAGCATACCGATGCTAGCAAAAATAATGGAAAAGGAAGTTCAGAGACAAATACAAGACCACATTGACTCCAATGCACCACTGGATCCATGCCAACACGGATTCAGAGAAGCACACGGGGTTGAGACCCTTCTTACCACACTCTTCAGCAGCATAATATCAGGCATGAACAATACCCGCCAAGGCTTTGTCCTTGTCTTCCTTGACATCGCGGCGGCGTTTGATTCCGTGAACCATGAACGCCTCTTAGAACGCCTCAAAGAAAAAGGAATCTCCGGTAAAGCGCTCGAGTGGTGCAGGTCCTACCTCTCTGACAGATGGCAGCAGGTTCGATCCAAAGACACATCTTCAGAACCATTCCACCAAAGCCAAGGTGTCCCACAAGGATCCTCCCTCTCTGCCTTGCTGTTCAATATATACATGCAACCTCTCTGCAACCTTATCCGGTCCTTCAACGTGAACTGCATGATATACGCAGATGACGTGCTATTATACATGCCTTTTGCAACAGAAAACCCAGACCTCTCACCAATAACATGCTGCATAAATGAAATATCCAACTGGCTACAATCTCAAAACCTCCGGATTCAACACAAAAAGACGGAGGTCATGTTCATTACAAGAAATCGTAACTTCACTGCGCCTACAGTACTAAAGGTGAAGGAAGCTGACCTCCAGATCAAATCCGCGATCAGATACCTTGGCGTCACACTAGACCAGAACCTAAATATGCAGGCGCATATAAGTAACACTGTAAGGGCAGTATACCATAAAATCAGATCCCTCAGATACCTACGATCGCTGCTGCAGCCTGACGATTTCAGGACCATCTTTCAAGCACTAATAATTCCGCATTTCGATTATGCGAATGCAATACTGCAAGGACTCCCCCAAACCACTCTGAACCCACTGCAAATGGCAATGAACACCGCAGCAAGAGTACTACACGGAGCATCCAGGAAAGACCATGTCACACCCATTATGAAACAGCTCCACTGGCTCCCGATTCAAGGTAGGATTACATTCAAGACCTTGCTACTCACCTTCAAAGCCACCAACGGTCTCTCGTCAACATCACTATCAGAGATAGTCCAGAAGACACCCCACAATAGGGACAGAAGGTCAGTAGCACAAAACACCTTGATAGTCCCAAGATCAATGACTCAATGCACCAAGTCAACATCCAGCAGGGCATTCAAACTTTATGCACCAATGATCTGGAACAGCCTCCCTCACAACATCCGAACAATCCCAGACATATTCCAATTCAGGAAGGCTGTGAAACACTACCTCTTCCTCCTACATTACCCAGAAACCAATGAAAGCTCAGCACCAATTACCGAGACCTCACAAATCTCCTCTGTCTGAAACCATAAGAACACATGACCAGCCTGTAAATTGTATATTGTTATTGTATATAGTTACCCTGTTAGCCAAGTTGTTCTCCTGTTCATATGTAAACACAAAGTACTATTGGAAATGTGTATGTTCGTTGTTTATTGTAAACCGCACTGATGCTGAATAGCGCGGTATAAAAGAGACTTTAAATAAATAAATAAATAAATTATTGAGGCCACCGTGTAGACCACGCGTTCCGTCTTGGAGTCTCCATTTGGTTTTAGAGGCTTTAGTGCACGAACCGTTGAGCCGTTGTCTCGAGCGTCATTAAAGGATCTTTCGCTCAAGGTAGTTTTTCTTGTAGCTATTTCGTCGGCCCGAAGAATTTCGGAATTGCAAGCATTGTCTTGTAGAAAATCTTTTCTATTATTTTTCAAGAAAAAGGTGGCCTTAAGGCCAGTGCCTTCATTTCTACCCAAGGTGGCGTCGGCTTTTCATATCAATCAGGAAGTTTCATTACCAGTATTTGAAAAAGATACAAAGGAGAATCAATTCAAGAAGTTGCATTTGTTGGATGTTCGTAGGGCGTTAAAGATGTATTTAAATCGAACACAGGAGTTCCGTAAAACAGATAGATTGTTCTCTTTGGAGGTGCAAAGAGAGGTCAGGCAGCTTCTAAGGCTTCTATTGCTAGATGTCTCAAGGAAGCTATAGCTTCAGCTTATTTGTTAAAGGGTAGAACAATTCCTGATGGGCTTAAGGCACGTTCAACGAGGGCACAAGCTGCGTCCTGGGCTGAGTACAGTTTGGTGCCGCCTGTGGACATCTGTAAAGCGGCTACTTGGTCATCATTAAATTCCTTTGTTAAACATTATAGATTAGATATAGAGGCAGAAAGAGATTCCTGTTTTGGTTCGGCAGTGCTTCAGGCTGGCCTAGCAGGACCCACCCGTTAAAGATTTTACTGCTCTGTTATATCCCAGAGATTCTGGGACTGGACTGGAGAGATAAGGAAGGTGAAATTAGACTTACCTGCTAATTGTTGTTCCTTAAGGAACTCCAGTCCAGTCCTGCATTCCTCCCTGCGTTTAGTTGAACTACAGGCCTGAAGTATAGAGATATGGTATGGTCATGATAAGCCTTATGGCTTATATAGGGAGGGTGATACTTTTGGGGATCTTTATAGAGTATTATTCTTCTATAGAGACGGAGGGCAGACTATAATAGGAAAATTTATGGTATTACTTTAAGGGCACATTATGTGTCTTAATTTATAGTTGAAGTATGTTAATGTTTATTATAGTTCGTTAAAGTTTGATAGCTATGTTGGCTACTTAATTGTTGCTCTGGTGAGTCTGCTTTGTCAGTAGGTAAACTGGAGCAAGGAGGCGGTCCCTTGGTTATTTATGCTGGTGACATCAAAGAATGTCATTGTTCAGTCTCTGAGCTGCTGGAGGAACCTATATCCCAGAGATTCCAGGACTGGACTGGAGTTCCTTAAGGAACAACTAGCAGGTAAGTCTAATTTCACCTATTTCTACAGTGTTGTTGTACATTCCAAGTTTGGCTTTTGGGGTTCCCGGTTTAATTATTGTCTTCCTATTTCTAAATTGTGATTCCTTGTTCTTTTTTTGTTGATGGTCTATGTTCTGCATGTGTAACTGAGCTGAGGTATTCTGTTTATGTAGTTTCTATTTGACATTGCCACTTTATTTTTATTTATTTACATTCTCTTATATACCGCGCTATTCTGCGCATCAGTGCGGTTTACATTGAACAAACTGAAATTACATTGAGCAGGGCATTATAACTTGGAGATAACTATTTTACAGAGAACATGGGCTATGGAGGGTTAAGTGGCTTGCCCAAGACCACAAGGAGCACCTGTGGGACTAGAAACCCCAGTCCTTCCGGCCCAAGGTTGCTGTCCTCTAGTGGGATTTGAACCCCCGACCTTCTGGCCTGAAGTACCTTGCCCCAACCACTAGGCCACTCCTCCACTTGTTCTCCTTTCCCAGTAGGTCATGTATTGTTATTCTCTGAAATGTATTGGTTTAATATTCGCAGTGTTGCCTTTTGATAGGTAGAGTATGGTGCTTTGTGAGTCCTGGTAGTGCTGTTACCATACGGCGGGTTTGCTATGTGTTCTAAATGTAGTACTATATTATAGTAATCCTCAAGGAGCCAAAAGAATCAAAAACTAAAATATCAAAAACTCCAAACTAGGCACAAAAAATAATAAAAGAACAAATAAATACTAATAAATAAACCACATGTGAGAGAGAAACAAAAACAAAAAGCCAAACCTATTTGGGTAAAAAAGACCTCAGCCAACCCTCCAACCAATAACAACAAGGAGGAAGAGCCAATCGAGGTTCAATCATGCCACAATAATCAAAAAGACTCTACATACATCAATGGTCAAAAAACCTCTATAAAACACCCAAACAGGCAAGGCGTTCCAAAAAAATTCAGCAGCACGGCACTATAACAGATTGACAGCATGAGCCATCAATGCCACAGAAGACATCAATCTTGGGCCGGAAGGACTAGGGTTTCTAGTCCCACAGCTGCTCCTTGTGGTCTTGGGCAAGCCACTTAACCCTCCATAGCCCATGTTCCCTGTAAATTAGTTATCTCCAAGTTATAATACCCTGTTCAATGTAATTTCAGTTTGTTCAATGTAAACCACACTGATGCAGAATAGCGCGGTATATAAGAGAATATAAATAAAAATAATAATAAATAAAGAAAATAAAAATAAGACAATTTAGAGCACTTATCTGAAGAGCGTGGTCGTAAAGAACAGGAGACCATCAAAGTAATGCACCACAGCAGTCGAGTTCATCATCTGGAGCCCCGATACCAAGTGTTTCGCCTCACGGCTTCCTCAGGGAGCTCAAAAATGTATCATGCTGATCATAGTAACTGAAAAGTGCTGGTCATAAAGTCTGTGCACAAGAGCAAAAGAGAAGTGCTGCATACAGAGGCAGATGAAAAATCCAAAAAATGCCACCTCTTTTTCTTCACCTTTTCAGCCACTTCTTTTGAGAACCATAGTGGCCTCCTTTTTCTTTTACATTTATTTACCTTAACAAAAAGGTTTGTTACCCTTAAAATATCCCCTTTCCGTTTTGCTCATTGCTTTTCTATATCCCCCAGCTATTCCCATTTCTCTAATGACTCCTTGAGGTATTGTCCCATCTTGGCAAAGTTAGTTTTCCTAAAGTCTAAGACCCTCACTTTTGAATGGACTTTATCAGCCCTAGTCCTAATACTGAACCACACCATCTGGTCAGATCACTGGATGCAAGATAATCTCCCACTGTAATATCAGAAACGCTTTTCCCATTGGTAAGCCCCAAGTCCAGTATGGTCCCTTTACGTGTGGATTCTGTTACCAGTTGCTGGAATAGTTCTTCCTGTAGAGAATCCATGATCTCCTTACTTCTAGATGATATCACAGCAGGGATATGCAATATCCGGCATATTGAAATCACCTATCAATAGCACTTCTCCTTTCATGGTAATACTGCATATGTCTTCTATTAGATCTCTGTCCACTTCTTTAGGCGTCATTGTGGATACCATGTTAAAACCCTCGGCCCAGTGTGCAGCGTCGGCCAAGAGAGCAAATAGAATGCTAGGTATGATAAGGAAAGGAACGGAAAATAAAACAAAAGATGATATAATGCCTCTTTCCTCTTCGTCTCTCCGGGCCAGTCCAGGTACAGTTGGGTGTTGTCAATCCCTTCTAGCAGCTGAGGACTGAATGTTGAAACTTTTACTGGCAGTTGCTATAGCTCCCTCTGGTGTGAGGAAGCCAGTCTTCAGTCCTCAGCAGCTGTAGAGGACGTATCTCTGGCAGGCTCCCAGGAGAGACGACTTTGGATGGCAGTAGAATTGTTTTTATTGTTTTATTGATTTGGTGCTACTGGGCAGTATAAAAAGGGACAACTCAGACTTTGCAAAGGGAACCTTGCTCACTGGCTCTAGCAGGGCATCATAGCAGGAGATGTTCCCTTCTTCCTTTCACGGACGTGTAAGTGAATGGAAGTGCAGTACAGAGATCCTCAATTTATTTTAATTTTTGACTTTCACCTTAACGGGGGCAGGGCCTGCTGCCGTAGGATCTGCTGTCTCAAAGGGCGGTTAGGTGCTGGGAGCCCCAGTATCCTCTTCCCGCTGCTGTGCCCTTCGTCTCGGTGCCTCGCTAGCAGCGGGAGCCTGGAGACGGAAACCTAGTGAGGTGTTTTTTGAGGTAAGCTGCCTTTTAGTTATTCTTGCTTCTTTTTTGATTGGCGGCGCGGTTTTGAGGCCCCGCTTCAGATTGTTTCATGGGGTTTTTAGACCGCCGGGGCAGTGGGTCCGCCAGTTTGAGATTCGCCGGTATTTGCAACGACAGTCGTTTTCGGGCAGTACTGAGTTCTTTCGGATTTGTTTCCTTTATTTGTTTTACTTTATTTCACTTGCTGGGATGCAGGGGACCTGGAGAGTTGGCTGGGGGATGTCTTCAGATCTCGTGGCTTAACGCCGGCTCGGCAGCCACGCTCCCTCTGAAACGGCTGATTCTCCCGCATTTTTTTCGGCGAGCGGGAATCAGGGAGTCCAGGTCGCATAAGGCTGCTGCATAAGCAGGAGCTTGTGATTTTCATCCCCTGCTTCCCAGGTCGTGTTTGGATCGGGTTTTCTTCCTGGGTTTTTGTTTTGGATTTGCTTAAAGCCTTCTTATGGAGGCAGTCCCAGCCAGTTGAGCAACCGGCTGCTGTGGTTCCCGAGGTTTTTATTTTGTTTGGCTTTGCTTAAAGCCTTCTTATGGAGGCAGTCCCAGCCAGTTGAGCAACCGGCTGCTGTGGTTCCCGAGGTTTTTATTTTGTTTGGCTTTGCTTAAAGCCTTCTTATGGAGGCAGTCCCAGCCAGTTGAGCAACCGGCTGCTGTGGTTCCCAAGGTTTTTATTTTGTTTGGCTTTGCTTAAAGCCGCCTTATGGAGGCAGTCCCAGCCATTTGAGCAACCGGCTGCTGTGGTTCCCGGGGCTTTTTTTCTTGAGGGAGACCGGACTGTCTGACCGGGGGAAAGCCTCTCATCTAGGCAGCAGAGTGCAGAGGTCTCTTTTCCACTCTGAACACGCTATTTGGTGCTGTGCGTGACTCAGAAAGTGCTTGCTTTTCACCTTCTCTAAGCTTTTGTTTTCATTGAATAGCTCCAGCACTTGGACATTGAATACGTTAAATAAACTATGCAGATTCCATGCTGCACTGTTTTTGGCATATGCAATTGTCACTCTTACACCATCCCTTATGCCTCTGGTCATTGTTTAAGAGAAACAAATTCATTGTCTTATTAAGGTGCTTTGTATAAAACACTTTTTAAAGGCAGTTGTGCATATTCATGAATGGTGTATATGCCGGTTTTGTGTGGGTTGTGTTTACACAACGGCGTTTCAATTTCCTTTCAGACCATTATCTCATGATAGACCTTTGAAGAAACATTCTACATCAGAATGCTCCCGTAAGCCTCGATACCACACCGCTCCATGGTGATGGAATCTGTGATGCATCGCATCATGAGTTCTGAGAATACTTCTTCCATGCCTCTGGGTAAGAGTTCCAGGCCTCTCAATGCTTTTGGCCGTCGGTGCTTTCAGGCAGGCGTGCTCAATTCTAGTATTACATGCTCTATGTGGGCATGTATCTCCAGGGCTATCTCCAGGGATCTAGTGAACCTTTTCTCTATCCTTCCTGATGACAAACGTGATGCATTCTTGGCCTAATGCAAAATCAGAATATGGCCTAATTTCTTACCAGCGCGTCCTTCGATGCCTCTGCGTTCTCGAGCAGGAGCTTCAGCAGTCGGCGTCAGTGCTGACAGAATGGCCTGGCTTCGGGCATCTGGCCTGCAGCAGGGGCTTCAGGATGAATTGCCCAATGTCTTCTGCTCTGGAGAGTAGCTCTGTGGAAAGGTTTGGAGGGAGAAGGCCGGAGTGATTGAGTCAGTTGATCTCCTTCTAAAACGCCTCTCCAGGAAGAGGTCAGACCCCTCATGGGGAAAGACTACTTCTCAGACGTCTTTCTATCCTAAGAAGAAAAGATGTTCTTCTAACCTACCTGCAGCTGTTTCCATCCTCAGCAGCAACAGGTCCATAGCCAGCCCAAAAAAAAAAAAAAAAAAAGCCTAAACATCTCAGTCATAGCCCATTCTTGGTTTTTGACTCCTTTCTAGAGAACATAGCTACTCTGCCTCTGTTGTCCTCTGTGGCTTCCGTTCTTTGGGTATTAGTGATTCTTCGTGTGGGATAGGCCCTGGAGTTCACGGCTCCCCTGTCAGATGCCTTTGTCTTCTGTCCCTGAGGTCCATGCTTCGGAACTACGGCTTAGGTCGATTCTCGTTTCTGGGGTCCCCAGGCGATAGGGATCGTTTCGTCCGCCTCTAGATCTCAAGCATGTGATCCGTTGCTTAAGGGATCCTCCCTTGCGGATGGAAATCCTGCGGTCAGTTAATCGAGCAGTAAAGCCGGGGAGATGGCTTTGTCCATAGATCTCGCGTAGGCTTCCCTGCTTTTTCCGATTTGTCTGGAACATCAGCGTTTTCTGCGTTTGCAGTTCCAATGAGACATTTTCAGTTTCGGGCGTTACCCTTCGACCGGGCATTCGCGCCGCGCACCTGCACCAAGGTGATGGTGGGGGTGGCTGCGGCTCTTTGCAAGGAAGATATTCAGGGTTATCCCTATCTCGACGGTTGGCTATGCCGGGCGAACTCGCTAGGGGAGTCGGCCACGGTGAGGGCTCGGGCCGTGCATGTTCTGAGGCATCTAGTTTGGGTCTTCAGTCACACAAGGCATCGGCGGCGTTCGGTGCAGCGATTGATTACCTTGGAGCTTTGTTTGACACCAGCTGCGGAAGAGGCCTTCTGCCGTCGCTGGAGTTCAGTAGATCTTGGCTCGAATAGAGGCGTTTCTGCTTCGTCCAGCTCCTACGGCCTGGAAAGATTTCGGTTCTTGGACTCGATGGCTGCGGCTTTGGACATGGTATCCTGATCCATGGCTCACATGCCTCCGCGGCAACACGCCTTACTCTCCAGCTGGTCACCTCAGGTTCATCCACTAACTCAACGGCTGCGGGGGACGTCCGCGCCAGTCTGCGGTATTGGCTGTTTCCAGCACATCTGCAGGACGGGAGTCCACTGGAGGATTTGCCATGGGTTCTTGTCACGTCGGCTGCCAGCCTCACTGTTCGGGGGGGAGGGGCTCGCCCTCTCTCTCAAGTGGCGCAAAGACTTGGTCGGTGGCAGAGAGCACCTGGTCTATCCCTCGCTTGGAGATGTGAGCGGTTTGGTTAGCCTTTCTCAATTTTTCAAGGCTTCTCGTAGGGTGAGCAGTTGGAGTATTTTCCGACAGTTTGGTGGCCGGCCTACTTCAACAAGCAGGGTGACAACAATGCCAAGGCGTTCCAATTTTTCGGCAAACGACAGGAGCACATGTCGGAGGATCTGGACAATCTGGTCCGGCCGTGGCCGCAGGAGCAGCTTCTTGGCGTGTTTCCCTCTTGGTCATTGCTAGGTTGGGTCTCCTGAGAATTCCGTGTCAACAGAGCAAGGTGATTCTCATTGCTCCGTATTGGCCCAGGCACCCCTGCAGGTCTGGGGCGGTTCCTGGTGGCTTTCCTCACGGATTGTTCTCTTTTCTCAAGGTCAGGTTTTTGATGCCGCAGGTGGCTCCATTCTTGCTTGCGGCTTGGCTCTTGCGAGGGGTTGCCTCTAGGTTAGTTCCTGGCGGCGTTCTCTGTCCTTAGTGTGGGTTCGCGTTGGCTCCTTTTCGAGGCCTGGTTGGGAGAATGAGTCTTCGCCTCGTTCCGCAGGCTTACCGAATGTTCTGGCGTTTCTTCAAGGAGGTCTGGATAGACGTTTTGCTTAAGCACTCTCTAGGTGCGATTGGCAGCTCTGGCTTGTTTTCGGAATCGCGCGCAGGGCTGTTCCCTTCCATCACATCCGGATGTTCAGAGATTTCTCGGGGCGGCTATGAGTTTTCCGTCCGCCCCTTCGGTTTTTGGTGCCTCCTTGGGGTTTGCATTTGGTTCTCGAGGTTTGCTGGTCCGCCGTTGGAGTGCGACCGTTCCGACACTCTGCGGGTGGTATCTTGGCAGACAGCTTCCTTGTAGTCTTGCGTTCAGCTGGACGGATTACGATTTACAGGCGTTCTCCTGGGGTGCGCCGTATCTGCGTTTCTCTCGGGAGAAAGTAGTTCTACGACCCGTTCCTTTGTGTTTGCCGAAAGTGGTCTTGGAGTTCTCCTAACCAAGCCTGTTTTGCGCTGTCTACCTTTCAGTCGCAGGGTTGTTGCGTCTTCGTCCGCATCTTGTGGAGGTTGGATTGGAGTTGTTTTTTTACAGAGGTTTTTTTTGACATATGAAACCGTTTCGAAAGTCTGTTCCCTTGTTCTGCTTGGAGGGCCGCGCAGGGTGGAGGCGGCTTCCAAGGCTTCTATTGCTCGTTGGGGAACGCGAGCGATAGTGGGGACTTGTGATACAAAGGGATGGACGCCTCCGCGCGAGCTCAGGGTGCTTACCACTAGAGCGCAAGCAGCTTCGTGGGCTTGAATGGCCTTGCTTCTCCAATGGCTCTCTGTCAGGCGGCATTCTGGTCCGCTCTGCATACTTTCATGAAGTATTCTAAGTTAGCTGTGCAGGCGCGCTCAGATGCTAAAGTGGGGGCCTCGGCCTTGTAGCGGGGCTCGCGGGACCCTCCCCAGTTTAGGTACTGCTTTGGTACTGCCCAACTGTACCTGGACTGGCCCGGAGAGACGAAGAGGAAGAAGAAATTAGACCTTACCTGCTAATTGTCTTTCCTTGAGTTCTCTCCGGGCCAGTCCAGGTCCCACCCTCTTAGTCTGCGAGCGTCAGTTTGGTTTCTTCGGATAGTCTGCGTTAATTCTTGGGTCCAATAGTCTTCGCGGGGTTCCGCAGGCTTCTCTGTCGCTCTGGCATAGTATAGAGGATATTGGTGAGTTCTAGCTGGTTTAGAACTCATTATTTCTTTAAAAAAAAAAAAATAAAATAAATAAAAACACAGAAAGGTATCGATTATAGCTTTGACTTCCAGAGGGTTGGTCTGGGGAGTGGTTGTTTAAAGGAGTGTTTCTTGCGGAATGGGGCTTGAGCTTGGTTCCTGTGAAGTTATGAGTTGTTTTTCCATAGATACAAGATGTTTCGGATTATTTCCTTTCTTATTTTGTGGTTTTTCGTCCGCTGCTTTGACATTAGGTGACTGGCTTCCTCACACCAGAGGGAGCTATAGCAACTGCCAGTAAAAGTTTCAACATTCAGTCCTCAGCTGCTAGAAGGGATTGACAACACCCAACTGTACCTGGACTGCCCCGGAGAGAACTCAAGGAAAGACAATTAGCAGGTAAGGTCTAATTTCTTCATATCGTTCCATGGTGAGACCGCACCTTGAATATTGTGTGCAATTCTGGTCGCCGTATCTTAAAAAGGATATAGCGATTTTAGAAAAGGTTCAGAGAAGAGCCACCAAAATGGTAAAGGGGTTGGAAGGATACTCCTATGAAGAAAGGCTAAAAAGGTTAGGGCTCTTTAACCTGGAAAAGAGACGGCTGAGGGGAGATATGATAGAAGTCTATAAATTAATGAACGGAGTGGAACGGGTAAACGTAGATCGATTGTTTACCTTATCAGAATATAGAAAGACTAGGGGACATGCAATGAAGCTACAGGGTAAACTATTTAAGACTAATAAAAGAAAATATTTTTTCACTCAACGTGTAATCAAACTCTGGAATTTGTTACCAGAGGATGTAGTAAAGGCTGTTAATGTAGCTGGGTTTAAAAAAGGTTTGGACAAGTTCCTGGAGGAAAGGTCCATAAACCATTATTAAGACGGGACCCAGGATATCAATGCTTGAACCAATACAAGCATTGTGGAACCTGTGTCCCTTGGGGAAACTGCTAGGTACATATGACCTAGATTGGCCACTGTTGGAAACAGAATACTGGGCTTGATGGACCTTGGTCTGACCCAGTATGGCATATCTTATGTTCTTATGTTCTCCCTGTGAAGGAGCTCTGTATGTCACAATAATGCAAATGGATGTTTCATTCTCTCTTTCTAGTTTAACACACAATGCCTCCTCGCTTCTTTTTAAGCCCTGTAATTCTATAGCTTTAATATTATTATTTTACATATAGTACCATTCCTCCTCCCCTTCTTCCTACCTTGTCTCCTGAATAAAGTATAGCCCGGTATAGTTACATGCTAGTCATGGTTGTCCATGAACCATGTCTCTGTAACCGCCACTAAATCCAAGTCAGCTTCTTCCATTAAAGCTTCAACATCTGGGATATTTATTTACCATACTGCAAGCATTTATGCATACTGCTTTTCAGATGTTGCCCCTTTTATCAAATTCAATAGAGGTATTTAATGTTTTACTTACCTGGGGGATTTCTTCACCCATCCCCAATGAACCTAGTTTAAAGCCCTCTTCAGTAAGTTAGCCAGTCTGCTGTGGAAGACACTTTGACCCTTCTTAGATAGGTGGACAACATCTCTGATCTGCAGCCCTTGGAAAATCATCCCTTGGCCAGGAAATCATGGGAAGGGATTGCTCCTGCCCCCAATGTCCCTGGACTCTGGGGTGATTTGGGGTCCCAGAGAGTGAGGGGTGGAGCTGATCCAAAGTTTTAATGGTTTTAAGGGGCAGGCCTTAAAAGATAAAAGAAGTGTGGCTTTGTAGTTTGTATATATCATTAATGCCCTGTATCTGGACTAGGAGGGTCCTGACATTAAACTATCAGGGCCTTGAAGTTCTCTCAGGGAGAGGGTCTGGGGGACCATTTAATCCATTCTATGCACCATGTCTGGGCTGGGGAGGGGGTTTGTGGGAGCTTCTGGTCTACCAGAGAATGGAAGCCCCTAAGGGAGGGTGTACAGTGGCCTCTGATGCAGATCATTAGGGTCCTTTAATTCATACCAGTGTCTCCAAGTGAAATGGGCTATTTTTTTTTTATACAGATTATTCACATGTTGCCACAGCTGAGAACATGTGAAGTTCACAGTCATGGCCATACACAAAATATGACTTGTAAAATTTGCCTACAGGTGCAGATGGTCTGGGAACTTATTTGTATTTCCTAGTTAAATTTCACAATATGGGTACTAACCAGCAAACATTTTCACAGGTTAGTGCATAAGGCCCATACTCTCACTTTGCTGCACTTAGATGTTATTTTTAAAATGTATTTGCACAGATAAAGCAGTGCTTTACTTGCAGAAAAATACTTTTATAAAATTGCTTGCCAATATGCCATTAGGCTGTCAGACAGCCTATATGTATGCAACTTTTTTTGGACCGATCGGAGGCATTCCTCATGATGAGGTTGCGGAGAGGTTTGCATTTGCTTGCATACTTTTCAAAATTCAACCACATGCATATAAATTAACTCAGGAAATTTGCATGTGCAAAAGAGCATGTATAAATATAAGCACATAATTTCCATGGGCAGGGCTAGATTTAAGATGTTTGCCCATAGGCAGAACTGGAAAATGGAAGCAAGTGGTGCTAAAGCAAGCAGAATAAGGCTCTCACCTATCCCATATATTTGGTGGCCTTTGAAATATGGAACCCCAAGCAGTTGCGTATGTTGCTTATGCCTAAATCCAGTCCTGTTCATGGGGTGCCTTCATATTAACTTTGAAAATTAGGAAAAATCTGCACAGACAAAAAATATGTGTCTACTATTAGGTCCTTTTACTGAAGTGTACTATGCAGTTAATTCAGGTTTTGAATCCGGTAACTGTGCACTGTAGCATGCAGTAAACTGTTAGCATGGGTTCACAATAGTTAGCACAGACCAAATTCTGAGTTGGGGCATGGTGAATGCTGTGCAGTCAGCGAGGGGGTAAACAATGGGCACTAACTGTAATTCTTGCAATTAAAGTGAGTGCAATTACCTCCACTTTAATAGGTGGTGGTCAGTGCCCCTGCAGTAAAAGTGTCCCGTGTTAGGGCACAACGCCATGTATTAACTGTTGGAAAAATGTTGTCCATGCCCCAACAGTCCATGCAATGGCTTTGTATTTAGCATGCATGAATTTTCACGTTATTCATGCTTTAGGTACAAAATTAGAACACACTTTAGTAAAAGGACCCCCTTATGTGTGTACAAAATTAGGAAATTGCTCCTAATTATCCATTTAAATCTCCTGTCTGAATTTTTTTCCACAAATATTTATAGTGGATACAAAATGAAACTCCTTAGTACAAGTAAATAGAGCTTGATGCTAATTACTACTACGATAAAACAGCATGGCATGAATCAACTATTACTTGTGACTTAATTTTTCCAGTTTTTTCTTCTTGTCCAATGATGAAATGCTGGAGATCTTGTCAGAGACTAAAGATCCACTACGAGTTCAGCCTCACTTAAAGAAGTGTTTTGAAGGCATTGCTAAATTAGAATTCCTCCCCAATCTGGATATTAAGGCAATGTACAGCACGGAAGGGGAACAAGTGGAACTGATTCAGATCATTTCAACCTCTGAAGCTCGAGGAGCTGTGGAAAAATGGCTTGTTCAAGTGGAAGATATAATGTTGAAGAGTATACATGATGTTATTGCCTGTTCAAGATTGGTATGTTCCTTAGTATTATTTATATAAAACATATTGTTTCCTGGTTTAATTTGCACCCTGTTTAGGTTAGGGGATACTATTGAGGCAGTCACCTAGGGCACCAGTGGTTCAAAAGCAGCCCATTGCTGCCACTGCTGTCCTCCTCTGGAATCTGCAGCGGTGGCAGTTGCTTCAAACAGCCTTGCAGCGCTTACCTAAACCTCTGGTGCTGTGGGGCTGTTTGAGTGTCCGCCCTCTCTGATGCCCATTGCCGACTTCCTGTTTGCATGGGGATGGAAGTGGCTAATCAGGAGTATGTAGTAAAAGCTGTTAGCGTAACTGGGTTTAAAGAAGTCTTGGACAGGTTCCTAGAGAAAAAGTCCATAAACCATTATTTAAGAGGACCAGGCAAATCCATTGCTTACCCTGAGATAAGCAACGTACGATCTGTGTACCTTTTTGGGAACCTGACAGTTACTTGTGACCTGGACTGGCCACTGTTGGAAGCAGGACACTGGGCCTTATAGACCCTTGATCTTATCCAGCATGGCATATCTTATGTGAGCCTGGGGAAAAGGGAGGATAGTTATTGCTGATTTCTTTCCCTTCTTGCATCCATTAAGAGATTCTTTGTCTGTATTGTAACTGTTCAGCTTGGTGCTCGCTGCCTTTTAACGCTTTCCATCATAGAAAACCTACGGCAAATCTTGTGAATTCCCCTATTTTTGCTGCCTATATTTCATTAATGTAAAAATAATTTTGCCTAATGGATTGGTGTCAATAAAGCATACTTTCCTTTACATCACTCCAGTCCAGTCCCGGAATCTCTGGGATATATAGGTTCCTCCTGCAGCTTGGAGACTGAACAATGACATTCTTCTGATGTCACCAGTATAACCACCCAAGGGACCGCCTCCTTGCTCCAGTTTGTTCAGTCTCCAAACAGTTGGAGTTTGAGGAGCCTAGAGATTTTAGGCTCACTGGAGGGACAATTAAGTCGTTTTTCTTTTAAATTTTAATTTATTTATTCAGTTGAGTGGCAGTAGTTTAGAAATCCAGTGGTGTGCCCTCCCTCTTTCCTTTTTTATTTCTTCTCTGACTGCCAACTGCCTTCCTGCCTAAAGCAACGTTTATTTATTTGCTTTATATTGACGGCTCAAGCTAGTTAAAGGAATTTTTCGTCTCCCGAACCTACTTGTTTTAGGTGAGGAGCGGAAAGAAAGCAGCATCGCTGCGTCTGAGCGCTGTCCTTTAGAGAGTTGCACAGCTGATCGGGCTGCCGGAGCTGCGTTCACTTTTCTTTAAATTCATTGCTGTCCGGCGCTTCCGGTTTCTCCCGTGACGCTGAAACTGCTTAGCGTGGGGAGAATCGGTCATCCTGAGGAGATTTGAAGTTTTTCTCTATAACGCAGCACTCTGATAATCAATTCTCTGCTGCGCAGTTATTCAGAAACGGCAGTTGGCTTCAGTGCAGGCCGCGCTTTTTGCACGTGAACTTTTAAACGGAGAACTGTAAGTGAAATTTATTTGAAAGCAGAAACTGTGTTTTTTGACATTTCTTTTGTAAAGTAATACTTCTATTTTATTTTTATATCATTTGTACTGTTTGCTGAGAGTGTTCATGTTCGGGTTTCTTCAGTTTTCTTAAGAAAAACTTGCTAAAGAATATAAAATTGTGCTTTTAGTTAGTCGTCTTTTCAATTTAAAAAAAAAAAAAAAAAGAAAGAACGAAGAGGGGAGAAAGATAAAGTTTAATATATTTTTTATTTGTACTCTGTTTGAAATTTCATTGCAGTGATGCCTTCTAAACCACAATGTTTAGTGTGTGGTTCTAGAAAGGGGATATTTTCTGACTCAGGGGTCTGTAAGTCCTGTGTTCAGGAAACTTCAGATGTGCAGCACGTTTTGGAATCCACGGCTGAGGGAACTAAACATGCTTCTTCATCTTTAGAGGAGGTTGATTCTCCTCCGCAGCTCTTACCAGAGCCTGTTGCAGGTCCTCCTTCTATTCCTGATGTGTCGCTGACGCCTTCAGTTTTTCTTCTGGTTTGGCAGCATTATTTTCAAAAGATTTTGTTTCTCTGCTTCAACAAACTGTTGGAAATGATAAAAAGGTCTCTCTACCCTCTGTTGTAGCTGATCTTGGGGAGGAGCGCTTGGCTATTCCTTTGGAGGTTGGTAAAGGTTCTGTTCCTGTCAAGAAGGTTAAGATAGGAAAGGATCTGCAGGAGCTTTCTAAAACGTCTGAAGAGATTCACTCGGATCTAGATTTAGATGTTGAGGATGAATTAGAAGAGGGAGAACTCACGGATCAGGAGGATCAGTTCAGAATAATTTGTGTTTTTCGTCGTGAAGAGTTACTGGCATTGATTGTGGAAACTCTTAAAGCACTTAATATGCCAGTGTCAGGACCAGAGGAGGACTCGGTATTGGAGGATCCTTTGTTGCAGACATTTAGGAAAACGCAAAAGGCTTTTCCCGTCCACAAAGTGGTAAGAGAGATGATTCAACAAGAGTGGGACATGCCTGAAGCTGGGTTAAAGGGCTCCAGGGTCATGGCTCATTTATATTCTCTGCTGGATCAGGATCGTGAATTGTTTAAACCACCGAAAGTGGATGCAGCGGTTTCAGCAGTTACTAAAAAGACTGCTATTCCGGTGGAGGGTGGTGCCGCTTTTAAGGATTGGAAGTTGGATACTTTGTTAAAACAGGTGTTTGATATTAATGCTCTGTCTATCCAGGCTTCCATTTGTGGAGCATGGGTAGCCAGGGCATGTCTTCGTTGGTTGCAGAGGATACATGGCGAAAATGTAGAGAACTCTGCGGAAAAAAGCGTCTAAATTAGAAACTGGAGCAGCTTATTTGGCTGACATTCATTATGATCTTATTAGAGGATTATCAAAGAGTATGGGCTCGGTGGTCGCAGCTAGGAGGTATTTATGGTTGCGTAGCTGGGCTGCAGATGCTTTTTCTAAAGCAAGACTTTCTAAGCTCCCTTTCAGGGGTAAACTTCTTTTTGGGGAAGATTAAGACAAGTTAGTAAAGGATTTAGGAGATTCTAAAGGAGGCAGGCTGCCAGAGGACAGGCAGAAAGTTGGGACGACCAATTCAGGCGTCTAGAGGCCTGTACAGGGATTTTCGTCATTTTCGTTCCGTTCGTTTTGATCAGTTTCAGAGAGGCCGTCAGTATTTCAGAAGTCAGGGGTTTCAAGGTTTTCGAGAAGCAGGCAGAGGTTTTGCAGCCTTCTCTTCCTCTGCAAACTCGAGAAAGTCGCAATGAAATGAGACACCCAGGTAGATCTTATTCACGTAGGGGGTCGGCTGCGGGATTTTTATTCAGCCTGGGTTCAAATCACATCCGATCGGTGGGTGTTGGAGATCATTCAAAAAGGGTATGCTCTGGAACTTCAGCGCCCGGTGGTCGATTTGTTCATTCAGTCTCCTTGCAAGGCTTGCATCAAGTTGCAGCAGTACGCAAGACCTTGCAAAGACTTTTGAATCTCAAAGCTGTTGTGCCAGTGCCGCCAAGCCAATGCGGCTTCGGTCGATACTCCATCTATTTTGTGTTCCAAAGAAAGAAGGGTCTTTTCGACCAATTTTGGATCTTCGAGGAGTAAATCGTTACCTTTGGGTAACTCATTTTCGTATGGAAACACTGAAGTCTGTAATAATGGCGGTGAGAAAAGGGGAGTTTCTTACGTCTCTGGATCTAACAGAGGCGTATCTACATATTCCCATTCGTCAGGAGCATCAAAAGTTTTTAAGGTTTGCAGTTCCAATGGGTCATTTCCAGTTTCAAGCATTGCCCTTTGGTTTAGCAACAGCTCTGCAAAGTTTACCAAGTTAATGGTGGTCGTTGCGGCAGCATTGAGAAAAGAAGGAATTCTAGTTCACCCATACCTGGATGATTGGTTGATTCGAGCAAAGTCGGAGAACGAAAGCAAGTTGGCAACAGTCAGAGTACTGGAGTTTTTACAAAGTCTGGGTTGAGTTGTCAACATGGCAAAGAGCAAGTTGATTCCGTCACAGAACATGGAACACCTAGGGGCTCGATTCAATACAAGGATAGGAAAAGTATTCCTTCCTCAATCGCGAGTCCTGGTATTGAGAAATCTGGTACGAAGTTTCTTGACTAGAAAAATATCCCACAGCATGGCATTATTTGCAGTTACTTGGAACCATGGCAGCAACGTTAGACTTAGTTCCATGGGTGAGAGCTCATATGCGACCTCTACAGAGAGCGTTGCTAAGGAGATGGTCGTATCAAAAGGATCCTCTCTCAAGGAAGTTACCATGCCTTTGGGAGACGTGTCAGGCTCTCTGTTGGTGGATAAAGCCGAGGGGTGCTAGAGATAGGAATGCACCTAAAATTACCGGTTTGGATTCCTCTTACAACAGATGCCAGTCTTATGGACTGGGGAGCTCACTTCGAAGGAAAATTCATCCAAGGTCAGTGGACGGAACTGGACAGGCTTTGGTCAATAAACAGATTGGAGTTGAGAGCAGTAACTTTAGCTCTTCAGGCCTTTCAAGATTATCTTCAGGGGAAGGCTGTTTGTGTTCTGTCAGACAACGCAACCACAGTGGCTTACATCAACCGTCAAGGGGGCACAAGCAGTGTTGCTCTGGAGGCCGAATTCGAACAGTTGTTCGTGTGGGCCGAGAGGAACTTGGATGCTTTGTCTGCGAGTCATGTAGTGGGAGTAAGCAATGTGGAAGCTGATTTTTTGAGTCGAGTGAAAGTGGATCCAGGGGAGTGGATTCTGCATCCTCAAGTGTTTCAATTGATAATAAATTGTTGGGGAATTCCAGTGATGGATCTCATGGCAACATTCGAGTCAACAAAGGTTAATCTGTTTTTCAGTCGAAGACAAGAGAGAATGTCGGAAGGTCTGGATGCACTCATTCAAAGTTGGCCGGAGGAACAGCTTCTATACGTTTTCCCTCCGTGGGTGTTGATAGGTCGAGTTCTGCAAAGAGTAGAACGACACAAGGGGATAGTGATATTGATAGCTCCAGATTGGCCAAGACGTCCATGGTATGTGGATCTCATGAGGTTATTGGTAGACCGGCCATGGCGCTTATTGGTGAGACAGGATCTATTGAGTCAGGGGCCGTTACACATGCCTCAAGTGGATCGATTCTCGCTTATGGCTTGGCTCTTGAAAGGGTGAGATTAAGAGCCAGGGGTTACTCTTCAGCAGTGATTTCTACTTTGTTAAAATCAAGGAAGAGATCTACCTCTTTGGCTTATATTTGTACATGGAGAATATTTGAGGCGTGGTGTGAAAACAAGTGTGTTAAATCATTGAAAGCTTCTATTTCTCAGATTCTGTCCTTTTTGCAAGAAGGATTTGAGAAAGGTTTACCACCGGCGTCATTGAAAGTACAATTAGCAGGTCTTTCTTGTTATAGAGGGAAAATAAAAGGTGAAGTGTTAGGAGCTCATCTGGATGTGGAACGTTTTTTGAGAGCGGTTTCGTTATTGAGACCACCATGTAGACCACGCATTCCATCTTGGAGTCTCCATTTTGGTTTTGGAGGCTTTAGTACGCGAACCGTTTGAGCCGTTGTCTCGAGCGTCATTAAAGGATCTTTCGCTCAAGGTAATTTTTCTTGTAGCTATTTCATCGGCCCAAAGGATTTCTGAATTGCAGGCTTTATCTTGTAGAATGCCTTTTCTATTATTTTTCAAGGGAAAGGTCATTTTAAGGCCAGTGCCTTCCTTTCTACCCAAGGTGGTGTCGACTTTTCATATGAATCAGGAAGTTTCATTGCCAGTATTTCAAAAGAATGCCAAGGAAAATCACTTCAACAAGTTGCATTTATTGGATGTTCATAGGGCATTGAAGATATATTTAAAACGAACGCATGAGTTCCGTAAGACAGATTGTTTGTTCTCTTTGGAGGGGCAAAGAAAGGTCAGGCAGCTTCTAAGGCTTCTATCGCTAGATGGCTCAAAGAGGCTATAGCTTCATCGTATTTGTTAAAGGGTAAAACAGTTCCTGATGGGCTTAAGGTACATTCAACGAGAGCTCAAGTTGCGTCTTGGGCTGAGTACAGTTTGGTGCCACCTGTGGACATCTGTATAGCGGCTACTTGGTCATTATTAAATTCCTTTGTCAAACATTATAGATTAGATTTACAAACAGAAACTGATACCTGTTTTGGTTCAGCAGTGCTTCAGGCTGGTATAGCAGGACCCACCCGTTAAAGGTTTTTACCACTCTGTTATATCCCAGAGATTCCGGGACTGGACCGGAGTGACGTAAAGGAAGGTTAAATTAGGCTTACCTGCTAACTGTTGTTCCTTTAGAAACTCCAGTCCAGTCCCGCATCCCTCCCTATTATGCATTTAGTTTAAATTCAGGCCTGAAGTATATAGATACAGTAAATTCATGTTAAGCCTTAGGGTTCATTTAGGGTTGTTGATACTTTTGAGTATTCTTATAAAGCAATATTCCTTTATATAGAGACGGAGGGCAGTATGTAAAAATGAAATTTTAACACTTTCTTTAAAAGCACATTAGGTGTCTTAATTTAATAATTAAAAATGTATTAATGTTTATTAAAGTTGGTTAACTCTGATAGTTACTTAATTGTTGCTCTGGCGAGTATGCTTTGTCAATAGGTAAACTGGAGCAAGGAGACGGTCCCTTGGGTGGTTATACTGGTGACATCAGAAGAATGTCATTGTTTAGTCTCCAAGCTGCAGGAGGAACCTATATATCCCAGAGATTCCGGGACTGGACTGGAGTTTCTAAAGGAACAACAATTAGCAGGTAAGTCTAATTTAAAAAGGTGCAATATGGTTAGTCTTCAGACCATTTGTATCATTTTCACAATCTTCTGTTCACATGGGATATGCACAGTATATTATATAGATAATGCTGTCCAAAAAAAATACAACTCAAAATGCATTTTGAGTTGAAATCTTTTAGACAGCAGAATGTGAAAAAGTACAAGTGAATGAAGACCTACATGAGCCTGGGGAAAAGGGAGGATAGTTACTGCAGATTTATTTCCCTTCTTGCATTCATTAAGAGATTCTTTGTCTGTATTGTAACTGTTCAGCTTGGTGCTCGCTGCCTTTTAATGCTTTCCATCATAGAAAACCTACCCCACATTTGGCAAATCTTGTGAATTCCCCTATTTTTGCTGCCTGTATTTCATTAACGTAAAAATTATTTTGCCTAATGGATTGGTGTCAATAAAGCAGTACTATATTGCACCTTTTTAACGTCTTCAGACCATTTATATCATTTTCACAATCTTCTGTTCACATTGGACATGCACAGTATATTGTATAGATAATGCTGTCTAAAAAAATGCAACTCAAAATGCATTTTGAGTTGAAATTTTTTAGACAGCAGAATGTGAAAATGTACAAGTGAATGAAGACCTACAAGACACTGTAAAATGCCATTTAAAAAATTAAAGGCATAAACATAAAGAGAAAGTGGTACAAATGGAGTCAATCAGATCCTAAATGTACAGACCTTTTCACCTCTGTATTGCTCCATAGTTTGACTGCGCCTTGAGTATTGTGTGCAGTTCTGGTAGCTACATCTAAAAAAAAAAAAGATATCTGTGAATTGGAAAAGGCACAGAGAAGAGTTACCAAAATAAGAGGATGGGAAGATACCCCTATGAGGAAAGGCTTAAAAGGTTAAGGCTCTTCAGCTTGGAGAAGAAATGGCTGAGGGGGAGACATGATACAACACTATAAAATAATGAATGAACTGGACCAAAAAGTACAAAGTCTCGTGGACACGCAATGAAGCTACAAAGTAGTATATTTAACACTAACTGGAGAAAATATTTTTTCACTCAATGTATAATTAAGTTCTGGAATTCATTACCATAACGTAAGAAATGCCATACTGGGTCAGAGCAAGGTCCATCAAACCCAATATCGTGTTTCCAATAGTGGCCAATCTAGGTCACAAGTACTTGGTAGGTTCTCAAAAAGGCACACAGGTTGCACAATGTTTGTTCCAGGGCAAACAGTGGATTTCCAGGGTCCTCTTTAATAATAGTTTATGGACCTTTCCTCCAGGAACTTGTCCAAACCTTTTTTAAACCCAGATTTTATTTTTATTTATTTATTTATTTAACATTGTTTGTATACCGCACTATTTAACATCAGCACGGTTTACAGGAAACATAGATGTCCAAGGGGGGGAAACCTTGGACTTACATTAAACAAGGAATTCAAACTTGGATAACAGATAACAACTATGTACAAACTTTTCAATATAAACTATGTACACAACTCTTCAATCCATCTATGTGTGCTGTGCAAAGGTCGTTGTGGGGGATATGTCAGGGTGGAATAGTGGATATGGATGGGGTGCGGCTACGTGATGTCTTCAGGGTTGGGAAAGCATTGAAGGAAAAGGTAGTGTTTTAAAGCCTTTCTGAACTGGAGAAGGTTGTTTATGGCACGGATATTGGGTGGTAGGTTGTTCCAGCATGATGGTGCAGCTAATACGAAGGCACGGTTTCTAGAGGCATTGGTGCATTTGGTAATGGTCTTCGGGAGTATTAAGGAGTTGGTGGAGACAGATCTTCTGAGTCTGTTGGGAGGGGTAAGCTGGATGAGTTCAGTGAGGGCATTAGCCGTGCATTTGTTGATGGCTTTGAAAGTTATTGTTAGGATTTTGAAGGTGACTCTGTAGCGTATTGGGAGCCAGTGCAGTGTCTTCAGGATAGGGGTGATGTGCTGTCTGCTAGATGCTTGTTGGAGGGTTCGAGCTGCGGTATTCATTGCTAGCTGCAAAGGTTGTAGAGTGCACTTCGGTAGGCCGAGGAGGATGGAGTTCGCGTAGTCGAAGTGGGGCATCACCAGGGACTGAAAGACTGTTCGAAAGTCGTCTGGCTCAAGTAGCGGTCTGATATGACGTAGCATCCGGATTTTATGGTAGATCGCTTTTGAGATGTGTCCTATCTGGGCGTTTAGGTTGAGATGTTGGTCAATCATAACTCCAAGGTAACGGATCGTTGTCTTCGTGAGGAGTTCGGCGTCGCGTACTTTCAATGAAGATGGAGGGGTGAATGCTTGGTCTCTGCTGATGAAAAGCACCTCTGTCTTTTTGAGGTTGATTTTGAGCATCTGAGAGTGAAGCCAGTCTGTGACTGCATTGAAGCATGAAGATAGCCGGGATACGTCTGGGTGATCCATATGTATTGGGGTGAACATGAGGACATCGTCGGCGTAAATTAGGCAGTTTACACCGAAGGACCTGATGATAGTGCAGATAGGCTGCATATAGACGTTGAAGAATAAGGCAGAGAGAGAGGAGCCTTGAGGGATGCCCTTCGTTAGTGGGAATGGTGTGGAGGTTGAGGTACCGGATCGGACGTGTTGCCATCTGTCATTTAGGTATGAGGTGCACCATGCAAGGGCGGTTCCGTGGATGCCCTTTTCGGCTAGGCGGGAGAGCAGTAGATCATGGTTGACGGAGTCAAAAGCAGCCGCAATGTCGAGGAAGATGAGGGCAAATCCCTGTTTGAGGTTGTCCAGCCCTGTTATCAGAGTGCTGAATAGGATTGTTAATAATGTTTCCACGCCATGTTGTTCCCGAAATCCATGCTGACAGGGATCGAGGGGTGAGTTATCCTCGATATGTTGGCTCAATTGGCGGTGGACTATTTTCTCTGCAATTTTCGCCAGGAGGGGTATGCTAGAGATGGGTCTGTATGATTCCATCTTTGTGGGGTCAAGTTTATTGTTTTTGAGCAGCGGTCTAATGGAGGTTTGTTTTAGGCTTCGGGGGAAGACGCCTGTTTGGAATGAGGTCCCAATCAGTTTTGCCAGGAAGGTACTGAGTTCAGTTCGTAGGGTTTTTACATATACATACAGATACATGAAGAGCTTTCACTACATCCTCTGGTAATGAATTCCAGAATTTGATTACACATTGAGTGAAAAAATATTTTCTTCTATTAGTCTTAAATGGGTTACATTGTAGCTTCATTGTATGTCCCCTAGTCTTTTTATTTTTTGATGGCGTAAACATCCGTTCATTAATTTATAGACCTCTATCATATCTTCCCTCAGCCGTCTCTATCTTTTAAGCCTTTCCTCATAGGGGTATCCTTCCATCCCCTGTACCATTTTGTGGTTCTTCTCTGTACCTTTCCTGATTCTGCTATATTCTTTTTAAGATATGGAGACCAGAATTGCACACAGTATTCAAGGTGTGGTTGCATCATGGAACGATACAGAGGCATTATAATATCCTTAGTTTTATTCTCCATTCTTTTCCTTATGATTCCTAGCATTCTATTTGCTTTCTTGGCTGCTTCTGCACACTGGGTGGAAGGTTTCAATATATTATCCACGATGACACCTAAATTGTTTTCCTGAGTGGTGGTTCTTAGTGTGGAACCTTGCATTGTCTAACCATAGTTTGGATTGTTCTTTCCTAGGCGTGTAACTTTGCACTTATCCACACTAAATTTCATCTGCCAGTTGAATGTCCAGTCTTCCAATTTATTGAGGTCCTTTTGCAGTTTTTCACAGTCCTCATGGGTTTTAACAACTTTGAATAATTTTGTGTCATCTGCAAATTTTATCACCTCACTCGTTATTCCCATTTCCAGGTCATTGTGAATATGTTAAAAAGCAGTGGGCCCAGTACAGATCCCATTATTCACCTTTCTTCATTGAGAAAATTGGCCATTTAGCCATACTACCTGCTTTCTATCTTTTAACCAGTTCCTGATCCACAATAGTACACTGCTTCCAATCCCATCGCTTTTTAATTTGGCCAAGAGTCTCATGAGGGACCCTCTCAAAAGCTTTCTGAAAATCCAGATACACTATATCAACTGGCTCACACCTTGGTCTACCTGTTTATTCACACCTTCAAAAAAATATAACAGATTAGTAAAACAAGACTTATCTCCAGGAACAAGCAGGAATGTAGTCTTCACATATGGGTATCATCGGCACCGATGGAACCTGTGCGGGAACGCTCCTCAGCGTCCATTAGGAACGCTTTTGGGAGCATCCCTCAGCACATGCACGCTGCCTTCCCGCCTTTCCAACTGTCCCTCTTCAGTTCTTCGTTTTCCGCGGAGCCGACAGGTCACATACCCTGTCACCGCAGAAAATTTCTTCTTCCTTTACGTCACTCCAGTCCAGTCCCGGAATCTCTGGGATATAGGTTCCTCCTGCAGCTGTTTGGAGACTGAACAATGACATTCTTCTGATGTCACCAGTATAACCACCTAAGGGACCGTCCACTTGCTCCAGTTTTTTCAGTCTCCAAGCAGCTGGAGGTTGTAGAGCCTAGGAATTCTGGGCTCTTTGGAGGGACAATTAAGCATTTTATTAATTAATTTTAATTTTCCTTATGTTTGCTTTGTTTTACTTTATTTTTTTTAAAAAAAGAAGGTTTCTATATCTTTAAAGTCTCTGAGATGCCCTCCCTCTCTTTTAAAGGAATTTATTCAGCCTTTTAAAGCTGCGTTGTTGCTTAAAATATTGGAGAGGAGTGTGTAAGTCTCCCGATCCTACTTGTACTAGGAGAGGAGTACTTAGCAGGCTGGAGTCATCTTTTATTGATTAGTTTTTGAAGTATCTTATTTTTGGTGTCTGCAAGGAAAAGATTCTCCTCCACACAGCACTTCCGGATTTTCTCCGATGCGGAAAAAATCTTAGCATCGGAGACCCGGTAAGGAGAGACAGTATTTTTAATTATTTCTAACCTGGAACCGCAGGTATTCATTGCTGCGCAATTGTTAAGGGTGGCAGTTAGCTTCTTTGAAGGCCGCGCCATTTGGGCGCGTGCACAAATCAACGGCGATCATCGAGGAGATTGAAAACAGCTGATATTTGCCGGTTTAGAGACGCGGCACTTCCGGGTTTCTCCGATGGGCAGAAAAGCTAACTGAGCATACCCTTCTCGAATGATTTCCAACACCCACCGATCGAATGTGATTTGAACTCAGGCCGAATAAAAGTCCCGCAACCGACCTCCTACGGGAATAAAATCCGCCTGGGTGTCTTTCATTTCATTGTGACTTTCTCGAGTATGCAGAGGAAGAGGAGGCTGCAAAACCTCTGCTTGCTCCTCGAAAACCTTGAAACTCCTGAAATATTGACGGCCTCTCTGAAACTGACCAAAACAAGCCGAATGAAAATGACGAAAATCCCTGTACAGGCCTCTAAACGCCTGAACTGGATGCCCTAACCTCTGCCTATCCTCTGGCAGCCTGCCTCCTTTAGAATCTCCAAAGTCCTTTACCAACTTATCTAAGTCTTCCCCAAAAAGAAGTTTACCCCTGAAAGGAAGCTTAGAAAGTCTTGCTTTAGAAGAAGCATCTGCAGCCCAGTTACGCAACCATAAATATCTTCTGGCTGCCACAACTGAGCCCATACTCTTTGATAATCCTCTAATAAGATCATAATGAATGTCAACCAAATAAGCTGCTCCAGTTTCTAATCTAGACGCTTCTTCCGCAGAGTTGTCAACATTCTCACCATGTACCTTCTGCAACCAACGAAGACATACCCTGGCTACCCATGCTCCACAAATAGAAGCCTGGATAGACAGAGCATTAACATCAAACACTTGTTTTAACAAAGTATCCAACTTCCTATCATGGCTATCCTTAAGAGCGGCACCACCTTCCATAGTAATAGTAGTCTTTTTAGTAACGGCTGAAACCGCCGCATCCACTTTCGGAGATTTAAACAATTTACGATCCTGATCCAGTAGAGGATATAAACGAGCCATGACAGTGGACCCCTTTAATGCAGCTTCAGGCATATCCCACTCTTGTTGAATCATCTCTCTAACCACTTTGTGAACGGGAAAGGCCTTTTGCGTCTTCCTAAATGCCTGCAACAAAGGATCCTCCAATACCGAGTCCTCCTCTGGTCCTGACACTGGCATATTAAGTGCTTTAAGAGTTTCCATAATCAATGCAGGTAACTCTTCACGACGAAAAACACAAATTATTCTGGACTGATCCTCTTGATCTGTGAGTTCTCCCTCTTCTAATTCATCCTCAACATCTAAATCTAGATCCGAGTGAATCTCTTCAGACGTTACAGAAAGCTCCTGCAGATCCTTTCCTATCTTAACCTTCTTGACAGGAACAGAACCTTCACTAACCTCCAAAGGAATAGCCGAGCGCTTCTTCCCAAGATCAGCTACAAGAGAGGGTAGAGAGCTCTTTTGACCATTTCCAAAAGTCTGCTGAAGCAGAGATACAAAATCTTTTGAAAATAATGCTGCCAAACCAGATGAAAAAATTGAAGGCACCTGCGGCACATCTGGAATAGAAGAAGGCCCTGCAACAGGCTCTGGAAAGAGCTGCGGAGGAGAATCAGCGTCCCCTACAGATGAGGAAGCACGCTTAGCTCCCTCAGCAGTGGATTCCAAAACGTGCTGCACATCTGAAGTTTCCTGAACACAGGACTTACAGACCCCTGAGTCAGATAATATTCCTCTTCTAGAGCCACAAACCAAACATTGTGGTTTAGAAGGCATCACTGCAATGAAGTCTCAAACCAGACTATTGATAAAATATATTATTTTTTCCTTTTTCTTTCTCTCCTCTTCTTTCTCTTTTTCTTTTTTCAAATGAAAAGACGACTAACTAAAGACACATAATAAAATCTTTATACATATATCTTATACATAAGCTATTTACTGTTTACTGTGGTTTTGATTAACTGTTATCCTTATGATGTACATAGTTTAACTAATGATACCGCTGTTAATTGTACATAGTTTGTTTTTATTTTTATTGCTACTGCTGTTATATGTAACTGCTATTGTTGCAGAACCAATTTGTTAAAATGTAAACCGTGACTGATCGCTGGAAGGAGCGGTATAGAAATATATGCAAATGAAATAAATAAATTAAATAAATAAATATTCTTTAAGCAAAGCTTCTCTTAAGAAAACTAAAGAGAATACACTCACTGTTGGTCGTTTTCAGTTCACTTATTGTTTGGCGTTACTTCGTGCACGCGCGAACGGTGCGGCAGTTCAAAGAAATCACCTGCCACCGTAAGAGCAACTGCGCAGCAGTAAATAAGCCCTTGCTGCAGCGTCCAAAAGAAAAAGATGTTTTGAATGCTCATTAATCTACTGGGTCTCCGATGCTAAGCTTTCATCCGCGCCGGAGAAAACCCGGAAGTACCACCCAAAGAGGAAATCAAAACAGAGAAAACCCCGGCGGATCAAATAAATCTGCTCTCCGCAGAAAGAAAATGCTTTTCAAAAAGGACTGCACCTTCCAAACAACAGGAAAGAGGTGCATTAACTCTGCCAAGTACTCCTCTCCTAATATAATTAGGATCGGGAGACTTACTGAAAGAATTCGAGCCAGATAAAGAAACGTGGCTTTAAATATAACTTCAGTGCCCTATGCACATCCAAAAGATACAACCTATTAAGTTGACTTTCTTTACTTTTCTTATCAAAAACTGGTAATGAGACCTCCTGATTCATATGAAAAGTCGACACCACCTTGGGTAAAAAAAGAAGGGACTGGCCTTAAAACAACTTTACTTTTCAAGAATAACAGAAAAGGTTTCCTACAAGATAAAGCTTGTAATTCAGAAATCCTTCGAGCTGATGCAATAGCCACCAAAAATATTACCTTGAGCGAAAGATCTTTTAACGACGCTCGAAACAATGGTTCAAAAGGCTCATTTACTAAAGCCTCCAAAACCAAATTGAGACTCCAAGAGGGAACCCGTGGTCTACACGGTGGTCTCAGCAAGGTAACCGCTCTCAAAAAGCGTTTCACATCTGGATGTGTTCCAATCGCTTCACCCTTTACCTTCCCTCTATAACAAGAAAGCCCTGCCAGTTGAACCTTTAACCACGCTGGAGCTAAACCTTTCTAAAATACTTCCTGCAAAAAAGATAGAATTTGAGAAATAGACGCTCTCAATGCTTCAACACCCTTGCTTTCACACCACGCCTCAAATATCCTTCATGTGCCGAATGTAAGCTAAAGAAGTAGATTTCCTTCTTGACCTTAACAAAGTAGAAATCACTGCTGAAGAGTACACCCTAGCTCTCAATCTCGCCCTTTCAAGAGCCAAGCCGTAAGCGAGAATCGATCCACTTGAAGCATATGTAAGGGTCCCTAACTTAATAGGTCTTTTCTCACCGGTAAGCGCCAAGGATGGTGTACTAATAGCCTCATGAGATCCGCATACCACAGCCTTCTTGGCCAATCTGGGGCTATTAATATCACTAGTCCTTTGTGACGTTCTACTCTTTGCAGAACTCGACCTATCAACACCCACAGAGGGAAAAAATATAGAAGCTGTTCTTCTGGCCAACTTTGATTTAGAGCATCCAGACCTTCCGACATCCTTTCTCATCTTCGACTGTAAAATCGATTGACCTTTGCCGACTCGAATGTTGCCATGAGATCCATCACCGGCATTCCCCAACGCTTTATTAATAACTGAAACACCTGAGGGTGCAGAATCCACTCCCCTGGGTCCACCCTCACCCAACTCAGAAAATCTGCTTCCACATTTTTTACTCCTGCAACATGACTTGCAGACAAAGCATCCAAGTTCTTCTCGGCCCAGACGAACAATTGCTCTGCCTCGGCCTCCAGAGCAACACTGCTTGTGCCTCCTTGGCGATTGATGTAAGCTACCGCGGTTGCGTTGTCTGATAGTACCCGAATAGCCTTCCCATGAAGGTAACATTGAAATGATTTCCTCCTTTACTGGGGTCAAGACTTCCTGTATGCCTTTCCACCCATTCCCCTAATTCCCAAAACCCTATTCAAGCTTCAGAGAGACAGAGGCCGTATGATTCTCATAGCTCCACATTGGCCACGGCAAGTGTGGTACCCTCTGCTTCTACATCTCTCTCAAGCTCCCTCCCTGGAGTTAGGGTCTGCTCCAGATCTCCTGTCTCAGGAGAGCAGAATGCTATGGCATCCCAATCCCCAGTCTCTGCATCTCAGGGCTTGGTTGCTGAAGGCCTAGATCTTCATGATCTTAACCTTCCTCAGCCAGTAAAGGATATCCTTTATGCTTCCAGGAAGCTTTCCACAAGACTCTCCTATGCTTTCAAGTGGAAAAGGTTTACCATATGGTGTTCGCAGAAGGGTCTTGACCCCCTTGCGATACCTCTGGAATCATTACTGGAGTATCTCCTTCATTTATCCAATGCAGGACTTAAAACTAACTCAGTAAGAGTCCATTTGAGTGCTATTGCAGCTTCTTTCAAGCCTCTAAATGGACAACCTATTTCCTCCCATCCTCTTATAGCAAGATTTATGAGAGGCCGCCTTCTAACTAAGCCTCCCATTAGGTCACCACCGGTGGCATGGGACTTAAACCTGGTTCTTGGTCAGCTCCTGAAGCCACCTTTCGAACCCTTAGCTACTACCTCCTTGAAATTCCTTTCTTGGAAGGTTATCTTTCTCATTGCAGTCACATCAGCACGCCGCATCAGTGAGTTGTAGGCACTAGTAGCTGATCCACCTTATACAAGGTTCCATCATGACAATGTAGTCCTTAGGACTCATCCACACTTTATGCCAAAGGTGGTCTCGCCTTTTCATTTAAACCAAGCAATCTACCTGCCTGTGTTTTTTCCAAGGCCTCATGCATTTAATGCAGAAAGGAATCTTCATACTTTGGACTGTAAAAGAGCTTTAGTCTTTTACTTGCAAAGAACACAGCAACATAGAAAGTCCTCTCAACTCTTTGTTGCTTTTGATCCTTCTCATTTGGTACTTCCAGTCTCCAAGAGAACACTGTCCAGCTGGATTGCACAGTCTATTTCCTTTGCCTATCAGAGTAAGAATCTTCCTCTGGAGGGCCATGTCACAGCTCACAATGTGAGAGCCATGGCAGCTTCAATGGCTCATCTGCACTCTGTGTCTATCGACGACATCTGTCGAGCAGCCACTTGGGCCTCGGTTCATACCTTTACAGCCCATTACTGCTTGGACAAGGACTCCCACCGGGATGCCTTGTTTGGTCAGGCTGTTCTCCAACACCTGTTCCATACCTAATCAACTCCTACCCACCATCCCTGGTTGGATGCCATAGATCCATGGGGGGAAGTGGAGCCCTTTCACAGGGACACACAACTTCTGGGGTCTCTCCCTGGCATCTAAAGCTAGGGAGTCCCCATATGTGAAGACTACATTCCTGCTTGTTCCTGGAGATAGCATAGTTACTCACCTGTAACAGGTGATCTCCGGGAACAGCAGGAATTTAGTCTTCACAGCCCACCCACCTCCCTTAGGAGTTGTATCTCTCTATCTTTCTCTTTCCTCTCCCCCTCTATCCTTTCACTCAGCTACAAACTTACATTCTTGTGGTCTTGGGCAAGCCCCTTAACCCTCCATAGCCCATGTTCCCTGTAAAATAGTTATCTCCAAGTTATAATGCCCTGTTCATTGTAATTTCAGTTTGTTCAATGTAAACCGCACTGATGCAGAATAGCGCGGTATATAAGAGAATGTAAATAAATAAATATAAATAAATAAACTGAAGAGGGACAGTTGGAAAGGCGAGAAGGTAGCGTGCATGTGCTGAGGGATGCTCCCAGAAGCGTTCCCATTGGACACTGGGAAGTGTTCCCGCACAAGTTCTGTCGATGCTGACGATACCCATATGTGAAGATTAAATTCCTGCTGTTCCCGGAGATCACCTGTTACAGGTGAGTAACTACGCTTTCTTTGCTAAAACAAAGCGTAGTTACTGTACATGTAGATAGCCATGGTTTAATGGTTATTTACCATTAAACCATGGCTATCTACATGTACAGTAATTTTATTCTTTATGGTTTCTACTATTTTGCCGGGTACTGATTCAGGCTCACCAGTCTGTAATTTCCTGGATCACCCCTGGAACCCTTCTTAAAAGTTAGTGTTACATTGACCATTCTCCAGTCTTTGAGTACTACACATGATTTTTATGATAGTTTACAGATTACTAATAGCAGGTCTGCAGTCTCATCTTTCAGTTCTTTCAACACCCTGGGATGTATGCCATCTGGTCCAGGTGATTTACTATTCTTCAGTTTATTACATCTTCTCTATTTAGCAATATTTCTGTCAATACTTCCAATATAGCACCTTTAAATACTATTTCAGTCATGGATAACTTCCCTACATCTTCTTCAGTAAAGACCGAAGCAAAGAATTCATTCAATCTCTCCACTACTGCCTTGTCCTCCCTTAGCACCCCTTTTACTCCTCTATCATCCAGTGGTTCAGCTGACTCTCGGAGATCTTTTGCTATGGATGTACTTGAAAAATTAATTGAGAAGGTGCAAGTCTGAAGATTTGCCTAGGTGACATGCACTTATTGCTTCATTAACCTTTTTATTTAGTTCCCTTATTCTCTCCACTTTTCTCTTTTCTCCTTCCCACCTTTGTTTGACATCTAATGTATTGGAAGATGTTACAACTCATTTTCTTTGATTTCATTGAATATTTTTCTTTCATTCTTCTTGGGGTTTCTGTAGCAAGTGGATACTTGTAACAATTCTGTAAAAATGTAACAAAAAAAGGCTTTCCTATGGTGCCTGGCACTCTTGCACTAATCCTGCCTCACACACATCTCCCCCCTCCCAAGTGTTCCCAATATTCTCCTACAGTGCACACCTCTATGCTCCACAAATCAATATACCCTCTGACATTTCCAACTTTACACACAGAGCTGCCGTCTACAGATAAAACCTTCTCACTACTGCTACTACTATTACTTATCATTTGTATAGCACTAAAAGGCGTACGCAGCACTGTACAGAGATATGTAAGAGATTGTAAATTCTAAGAGCAGGGACTATCTAGTCAAGACAGACAATAAACCTGGGGACTAAGATATATCTAGGGGAATGGTAAGGAAACACCTAGGAGGTGAACAGGAGATTAGAGGGATCGGGATCTAAAAGCAGTCTCAAAAAAGTGAGTGTTTAGCCTGGATTTGAACAGGGCCACAGATGGATCCTCAGAAGCACTCTATGTACATCACCCAATCACTAACCCAAACCCCACATTATTTATTTAACAGGTTTTCTGTACTGCTTTATCCTATGGTCAAGGCGGTTTACATTGAAACAAAACTTGATACATATACCACACCCTGAATCTGCAAATGTAGAAAAGGGAAATGTGCCATTATGTCATGTTGTAAGAGTGCAACATGTAATTTTTTAAACATTTTTTACAAGTTTAAATGTTATGTGTATGCATTTTCTTCTTCTACAGGCATATCCTGAAACGTTAAGAAAAAACTGGGTAAGAGAGTGGCCTGGGCAGGTGGTACTCTGTGTTTCTCAGATGTACTGGACACTTGAGGTTACTGAAGCCATTGGTAGTGGATCAGAGGTACTACGTCACTTTCCTGTAATATTTTCATTTTAGTTTATTTTTTATGATAATTGGATTCCAACGTAAGATTTTGTTTTCCTACAATATGCCAACATTTATAATATGGTGTCATGTTGCACAAAGATAAATATCAATGATAACATTATTCTTTGCCCTAGTAACTAATGACCTAGGGCCCCATATTGAAAGAGATTAACGTGGTTAGCAAGCATGTGACTGTGTTAATCTCCTTGGCTGGGATATTCCATGGCACTAACATGGTGCCACTGAATATCCGCGGGTACCGCCAACGCATGCCACTATGCTCACCAGTTAGCATCGGGGCTTTCCAGGGGCAGCAGCGATATTCAGCCACTACCCGGTTATCCCTCGGTGGCGAAAGTCAGGCACAGTAAAGACTGGCTTAACTTTCACTGTTGAAGCTAACCAGGCAGCGGCTGAATATTGCCACTGTCCAGTTAGCTTCCTGGGTATCTGGCTGACCTGGATATTCAATAACGGTGTCTGGATATGGCCCTGGCATTGAATATCTGGGTCCAGAGTTCAGTCGCAACAGCTAGCTGCTGTACTTGCTCTAGCCACTACCGCTGCATATCGGGCCCCTAATATTTAAAAGGACTTGTATGTTTAGCAGTTGCAACTAAACATACAAATCCCATGTCTATTGATTTTTATGTGAAACTATGGAGCATGTTTACTAAACTGCAGTAATGGTTAGTGCGCGGTTTAGCTCATGCCAAGTGTGCTGTAGTAACTGTTACTGTGCACCAAATATGTGGCCACGCTGAGAATCCCATGCTAACCACTTAGCATGGGATTGGGTTGGAGATTGGGAAGTCCAGGGACGGAGCCATGTGCATTGTGGTTAGCACAGGCATCTTTAACACATGCTAGCTGACAGTGTTGCACTTAGCGCGGGTGCACTTACCACCACCTCTGTAGGGTAACATTAAGTGCATCCATGGTAATCATGGCAAACAATGCAGGAACCCATGCTAACTACATGGGGATATGCCAGACACACTTTGTTAGCATGGGTCCAGCGTTACCCTTATGCTAAGTTTTGGGGCTGAACGAACAGTATGCTACTGTATTTTAGTAACATGCCCCTATATGGATAGTTATTACAAAAAATACCAAATGGGTTTGGAAAATTCTTTATAGTAAAAATAATAAAGGATTAAATGGAGATATCAACAGGCATTAGAGAGAATCCATTCCCTCACATCTTCTGCAGCCCAAACCTCATCATTTGTCTCCACTACCTAAAACTGGTAAAGTTTATTTTTTTCTTTATAAATTTTTTGAATGCATTTTATAAAAACAATATTGCTAATGTCTCTTTTCTTTCAATGTGGTTACAATTACAACCACACCAAAAAGTATATGAACAAGAGTCCCCAAAAAACTGAAACCCTTATTTTGTGAAGGCGTCTCTTGTTGAAGCATCCAGAAGGTGACCATAAACTTGTTGCTAAATGAAGCACAGACCTCAATGCCGCTATAGCCTGTAATCAGCAAGGAGGGTTCACAATATTCATATCACTGCTCACAGGTGACCTCAGCAAATGAGGATTTAACAGAAGTCAAACCATATCTCATAGTCCCCATACAAACAGCCAAGGATTGATTTAAACCTGCAATAGCCTCCCATAGTGTATCCATTGTAATAACTGAAGGTTTATCAATCCTACCTCATTACAGACCACTCCAGTTCCCTTCTATAAGGGCCACTTTGGATGTCTTGTCACTGGGAATTGGTGTCAAGGGAGAAGCTACAGACTCCTGGGCTTCCCCTACCAACCAGCAATCGAGATGCCCTCTTCACTCCCATTCCTCGTCATGCCAACAGCTAAACTGGGTGGGAGCACACCTTCCACCACAGCAACACTTCCAGGACAAGCCCTGTTGCTGCTCAGATTGAGACCCAAAATAGAATACCAGTCCACCAAAACTGCTGCCTCTTTTCCCGCTGAGTGGAGCCCACACTTCTCCAATGTAGCTTGCATCATTGTGCCAGATTTCTCCAAGCCCGAGGGTAGGCTCTTTTACTTTTGCTTCTGCTTATATGAAAACTAAACCAACAATACCCTGACTATGATGGAAAATCTCTAAGAGTCACCAATAAACCATCATAAATTGAAACCCAAGAGTGAGTTAATTCTTGTCGAAGCCCACCGAGGGAGGGTTAGAACTGATGACCTAACCCCCCCACCAGGCTGTGGACTGCTTTTATTATTTTTTGTTTCACCCTTGTGAAAATAAAACAATTACTTATCTTATTACTTATTTTCGCCAAAATTTGCAGTTATTCTCCTTTACGTTGCAAATCACATAGGTACACGGTACACGACGTGCACGTTTCGGGTGTGCGCCCTGTGTCAAGTGCCTTCTCCTTTACAACCATGCAACGAAAAAACGCCGTCTTAATGGCCAAAAGGCCATGAAGACGGCGTTTTTTCGTTGCATGGTTGTAAAGGAGAAGGCACTTGACACAGGGCGCACACCCGAAACGTGCACGTCGTGTACCGTGTACCTATGTGATTTGCAACGTAAAGGAGAATAACTGCAAATTTTGGCGAAAATAAGTAATAAGATAAGTAATTGTTTTATTTTCACAAGGGTGAAACAAAAAATAATAAAAGCAGTCCACAGCCTGGTGGGGGTTAGGTCATCAGTTCTAACCCTCCCTCGGTGGGCTTCGACAAGAATTAAGTAACTCTTGGGTTTCAATTTATGATGGTCTGCTTATATGAAGGCATCTCAGGGGAAAACAACAAGTCACCGGCATAAGCAAAATGCCAAGAGGTAAGAGCTCAGTGCAGCACAGCTGCCTCAGATACCATCTTGTCTCCCTAGTCCACATCTATTTAAAAACAAAACAAAAAACAAACAAACTATAGATGTCAACATTTACAGCTGCCCAGAGGCACCCATAAGTGCCTAATGGAAGGGGCAGCAGACAATTTCGAGGTCTGCCGTTGACCTTGATTTCCTCCCCTTATGAACTCCAAGCCATCTGATTTCCCCCTCCTCCCTAGCAAATACCTTCCTGGCATGAAGACCTCTCCCAGCAACAAACAACCCCCCTCCACTCCTTCGATCCTTATCCTTAGCTTTACCAAGGATCGCGGGTGTCTTGTGGGAACAAGGAATGATACTAACTCTCTCCTTTATTTTACAATACTTTTTATCCCGCGGCCAGCAGCTGCCACTAGAGTAGCGGGTGGGAGAAAGTGTGTATATGGGAAAGACTGTCCTCCATCAGCTACTCTATAATAATCCCAATCACTCTTGCTCTTACACTGCCGGGTTCCAAAATGATACCATTGACCCCTAACAGTACTCTCACTGTTCTGACTTCAGCAATTCCATATAACTTTCATTTTTTTAACAATATTTTTGACAGTTGAAATTGCTAGCTGGAAGCATTTAGATATATTTTTTATAGCTTACTCCTGCTTTGCAAGAATGATTTATCTTCATTTACAAATGCTTAACGAGCTTATTAGAGGAACCCATGTTGTTGAAAATAGTGAACAATCTCAAGATGAGAGACTAGAAGGGTCACAATATTTGTTCAGCCTTGAATTGTCTTCAGCTGATTAATTGAAGACTTAATAAGCCATAAAACCTTTTGGCCTTTATTAAAAATGAGTAGAACAAAGTAGCAATGAATCCACTGAAAATGTGTCCAAACCTTTGCACCCACCATATTTGCATTTATATTATTTTCAATCAATTAAAATTAACAAATAATTATGCATTAAAATTTGCAGAAAGATGTCATGTGTAACTTTGTTAATTAAACAATAACCCCGTAAAAATAGAAGTTAAAACTAAAGTATACCAAAAAACAAAAAAAAACTCCCCTCGAAAAGGATAATACCCAAAATACTTAAAAATTGTGAAAGAGTGAAAAACCATCAGAATGAAGTCAGGGATCACCGCTGAAGAGACTTAACTCTAGTATTTAAAGTGCATCACCTGTTACTCCCCTTGTCAATCATTGGCCCAATTTCACTCTGATACTAACTCTCGCCTTTATTTTACAATACTTTTTATTTTCACTATTTTAATTTTGTTTGAAAAATTGTTTTGAAAATATAAAAATCTTTTTTTCTATTTTTTTACTTTGAAATAATAATATAAATATATAAAAATCCTTAATTTTAACATCACTACCACAAAATGTATTCAGTTTAAATGTCCAAGCACACCATTTTAAAAACCAAAGTGCCCAAAATTCATTCAGTCAACCAACACATATAATGGTAGGTGGAAAAACGTCCTTACAAATATCAATAAAACAATGAAAAGATAATGCTACTTAACTGGTAAAAGTAATTTCATTATTACTGCCGATACTCATCAATGTCAAGAAGATTATAAAACAATAGCGCTGTTTAGTTGGTTGAAGGGTTCATTATTGTTGCCCAGCTTCACTCATAACAGCCTCCAGTACATTGTCAGTAATATTCACAACAGCCAAAAAATGCCTACTTGGTTCCGACCTGCCCGCAGGTTCGTTGCACTGCTTCAGGGGCTCAGTGCTTCCGCTATAAAGCAAAACAAAACAAAATGTACATTATCGTGGATGTGAGATGGATCCTTGAAAAGACAAAAGAATACCAAAAGGATATCTATATGTATTTTATTGACTACAGAAAGACTTTTGAATTTGTACCATGAGAAACTCCGGGCCACAGTAAGAAGCATGGGTATACCAGAACACCTGATTGTTCTCTTGCACAAACTTACACTGATCAAAATGCAACAGTTCAAATGGAAGTAGGAGAAACAGAATGGTTTAAAATCAGCAAAGGTGTACTACAAGGCTGCATACTTTCCCCCTACTTTAATTTATATGCAGAACAAATCATCAGAGAAGCAGGACTGTATGAAGACAACAGAGGTGTGAAGATTGGTGGAAGACTGATCAACAACCTTCGCTATGCTGATGATACCACATTACTGTCTGAAAGAGAAGACGATTTGAAACATTTGCTTATCAAGATCAAGAAATACAGTCTTAAAATGGGTTTGCACCTTAATGTTAAGAAGACAAATATCCTGACAACTGGCAAAATGAATAAGTTCATCATTGATGGAGAAGAAATTGAAATAGTTGACAACTTTAACCTACTAGGATCAACTATCAATAAAGAAGCAACAAGCAGTCAAGAAATCTGACAGCCGAATGGCTATGAAGGACCTAGACAAGATTCTCAAGATTCAAAAGATTTGATTTCTTCAAGCCATGGCATTTTCAATAACATCATATGGATGTGAAAGTTTGACTGTAAAAAAGAAAGACAGGAAGAATATTGATGTGTTTGAATTATGGTGCTGGCGACGAATACTGTGTATTCCATGGACTTCCTGAAGAACAAACCAGTCAGTACTAGAGGAGATCAAATCTAAGCTTTCTTTAGAAGCTCAGATGACTTCGACTTTCATACTTTGGACACATCATGCAAAGAGAGAGATCATTAGAGAAAGACGTTCTTAGAGAAAGACATGGTCAACGCAAAAGAGGAAGGCCAGCAATGAGATGGATCGATACAATAACAACAGCTACGGGTGCCATCTGTCAACAATGAGCAGCCTGTCGTTTTAAGTCCAGCTGTTTTCAGTTTGTAAATGAAAGGTCCAATATTATTTTTTTAATTTGATCCAACAAGTGAAATCTGTGGTGGATCAGGCTTTGGAGGTTGGAGCATTAACCAAAGGAGAAACCACATATCTCCAGGAACAAGCAGGAATGCAGTCTTCACATATGGGTGATGTTGGTACTGATGGAGCCCACACAGGAACGCCCCCCAGTGTCCAATTGGAAAGCTTTTGGAAACAATCTACTGCGCCTGCGCATCTACCTTTCCGCTTCCCAATTCCTCTCCTCATTTCTTCGTTTTCCACAGACAGCAGGTTGTTTCTTTCCTGTCACCACTGAAAAATGTTATTTTTTGGTTAAATTCTGTGCTCTGCCTTTCCATCGACACTGGTGCCTTCACTGACACCTGCCCCGATATTTTCTTTTCTTTTTAATGATTATTTCTTTTTTAATTTGTCTTTCAATTTTGGTGGTTTCCACTGCCAGATGGTCTTGGCCTACTATTTCCTCACAACGTTGGAAAAACACATCAGTGGTTTAAAAAAATGTACCAAATCTTCTGGTACTGTATCAGTCATGGATAAACGTGACTGGTGCTTAAAATATTTGGGCCCCGACCATGTACCAAACGATTGTCCTTTGTACCATCAAATAACAAAAAGAGGCTTATAGAACAGGGCCAGACAGTATGGTTTTCTGTTTGCCCCAGACTCAATTTCAGTGGCTTCCAGATTGTCTAGGACATCAATCTCCTCATGGTTCTCGGGTCTCCTCAAAGTTCAAACACAAAACCAAATCTATGTCATTGAAAATCAATACAGATTCCAGAGGTCCCTTTATCGCAGTTGAGACTCACCAAAAGGTGCGTCCGATGCTGACCAGCCTGCCAAACAACCCTGGTGGGAAGCCCTGTCCTCTAAAGCACAAGAGGGGCTCCAGGACGCTCCTGAGGCATTGACCTCCAGAGAGCTACTGGTTCCATGCTATGGGATGGTGGTTCAAAGCCCCATACGGGATTCCACCCAGGTATCTGTCAGCTCCCTCGACCAGTACGTACTGACTATCGAGAAGACTTTGGCCGGTTCTGGGGCCGAAGCTGGTACTCAAACCTGCATCGGGGGATCTCTTCCCTCCGATACCCCCATTGGAACCGATAGACATTGTCGGTACCCAGCAGGATCACTCTACTCGGCTCATTGAGCTAACCCACAAGATAAGAAATCACAGTTGCGTAACAGCTTGAGAAATGCTACGCTTTTTGAGGCACATGGCCTCCACAGTCCATGTAGTCCCCTATGCCCGCCTGCACATGCAATAAGCCTAATGGACTCTTTCGTCTCAATGGACCCAGGCAACCGGTCATCTCTCAGACAAAATAGGCATCACCACTCCACTTCTCAATTCCCTTCATTTGTGGTACTCCCCTCAAAACCTACTTGGGGTTTACCTTTTCGGATGCCTTCACTTTAATGTATCCTGGTAATGGATGCCTCCAAGCTCGGTTGGGGAGCACATCAGAACAATCTCACCACACAGGGACAGTGGACACACCAAGAATCTCTGTTACAGATGAACCTCCTGGAACTACATGCACTTACAAATGCCCTTTGGGTTTTTCAACCCCAACTCTCGGGCCAACAGATATGAGTCAGAACGGAAACTAGGTGGCCATGTTTTATGTGAACAAGCAGAGCGGAACAGGATTCTATTCCTTCCCCTCTGCCAGGATGCACTTTGCCTCTGGTTCTTCTCAATTGCACACCGCATTCACCTTTAGAACGGTGTATCTCCTGGGCGAATTCAATTGCCTTGCAGACAGACTTGGCCCTATCCTACATCCACACGAGTGGACCCTAAATTGAGACATGGCATCCTGGATCTTCCACATGTGGGAGACCCCATTCATCAATCTGTTCGCCAACCAGGAGAACACACATCTTCCACTATTCTGTTCATTTATTTTATTTTTATTTATTTATTTAACAATCATTTATATACCACATCTTCCAAAGATCAGGTGCGGTTCACAATAAACAACAATAACAAATCAAAGTTTGTTTTTACATATAACATCATATAACCAATAACAATAAAGTAGGTAAACAACAATGTTAGGGTTGAACAGCACGGAACAGTGCAAACTATATACAGTATTTACAGATACATATTATGTTGGGCTTTAGCATTGAGCAAATACAGTTTCGGTTATAAGATTGTATGTTTAGGTCATTGGGATATTAGACAAAACTGGTTAGCCTTTATCTAAATCTATTGAGGGATGATTTGTGTTGTTGTAATTGCAGGGGAGGGTTCATGGCTTCCCTCCCTGCACAGACAGGCAACGGATGCTTTCCTTCTCCACTGGGGACACAGTCTGCTCTATGCATTCCCACCCATCCCCTTGATACCCAAGACCCCATTCAAACTACAGGCCAACAAAGGCTCCATGATACCCATAGTGCCTTATTGGTCCTGTCAGCCGTGGTTTCCTCTGCTGCTTTGACTAGCGCAGACTCAACCTCTCAGCCTGGGACATGCTCCTAACCTTCTCTCAGGATTCACGGGATGCTTTTCCATCCCAATCCACAGGCCCTCCACTTCCCCAGGTCAAGGATATCCTACTTGCATCACGCAAACTGTCCACCAGATGTTCATATGTCTTCAAATGGCAAAGGTTCACACTCTGGTGTTCCCCAAAGCAAATTGACCCCTCTACCTGCCCGATGGAATTTCTTCTGCAATATCTCCTCCACTTGTCCTCTGCAGGTCTTAAGACTAACTCAGTCAGAGTTCATCTCAGTGCCATCATGGCTTATCACAAGCCTCTGGTGACGCAACCTATTTCTTCACACCCCTTGGTGCAGTGTTTTATATGTAGTCTCCTGCTGTCCAAGCCACCTATCAAACCACCACTCGTGGCCTGGGACCTTAGTGTAGTTCTAGTGCAACTTCTAAAGCCTCCCTTTGAACCTTTAACCACATCTTCATTCAAGTTTCTGATATGAAAGGAAATCTTCATCACTGACCTCAGCTTGCCACATTTGCGAACTGCAGGCTTTATTGGCGGATCCTTCATACACTCGGTTCTACCACAACAAGGTGGTCCTCCATACCCATCCACACTTCCTCCCGAAAGTCATATCAGCCTTCCACCTGAACCAGTCTGTAATTCTACTGGTCATCTTCCCAAGACCACATGCCTCTTGGGCCAAAGCAGCACTACATACTGTAGACTGCAAACGAGCGCTAGCTTACTACTTGGACAGAAACAAGGCTCACAGGAAATCCTCACAACTATTCATTTCCTTTGATACAAGTCACCTTGGACTTCCAGTGACAAAGCACACTCTATCAAAATGGGTAGCTGACTGCAATTATTTTGCTTATGCACAGACAGGACTCTCCCTCGAGGGTCACATCACTGCACATAACGTGCGAGCCATGACAACCTCAGTTGCCAATCTCCATTCTGTCTCCATTGATGAGATCTGCTGAGCAGCTACCTGGTCCTCCACTCATACCTTTGCTGCACACTACTGCCTAGACAGGGACTCCTGCCAGGATGCTGTCTTTGGCCAGGCTGTTCTCCAGCACTTTTTGGGAGTTAAATGCAATGCCTACCTGCCGTCCAGACTTTTTCATGGCATCAGACTTCCATTAGAGGTGGTCTAGCCAAACTCATCCTTCAGCCTTGAGGATACTAGGACTACCCACTTCCAGTCTGGTACCTGGGAGCCAGTGAATCCCATATGTGAAGATTGCATTCCTTCTTTTTCCTGGAGATAGCATTGTTACTCACTTGTAACAAGTGATCTCCAGGGACAGCAAGTATTAATATTCACTACCCACCCTCCTCCCCTAGGAGTTGTAGGCTTTACTTTTTTCCTCTATCTCTCAACTACAAATTCAGCTGAGGAGAAGAATTGGGAAGGCAGATGCACAGGCACAGTGGACTGCTCTCATAAGCTTTCCAATTGGACACTGGAGAGTGTTCCCATGTGGTCTCCGTCGGTACCGATATCACCCATATGTGAAGGCTGATTCCTCCTATTCCCATAGATCACCTGTTACAGGTGAATAACAAAGCTTTGTTGTGATTACTTAGCCAAAGATCCCTGCTTTATTTAGTTCCTAAAATACACAAGCCAGTCCAAAAACCTCCAGGTTGACTTATAGTATTGTTCTGTGGCACTGTTTTGGAGCCACTCTCCAAATTTGTGGACCGTTTTTTGAAACCTGAAGTGGTGAAAGCACATTCTTACATTAAGGATACGGCAAATTTTTTGAGACCTTGAAATGGCATTACCTGTGTTACAGAAGACATGCTATTGGTGACTATGGATCTGAAGGCCTTATATATCAATATTCCTCAAAGGACAGCATTGATCATAATCCATCATATGTTACTCAATTGTATGGCAGGTCATCGAGTGCATTAGTGGAATTGATCCTGTTAGAGAATTATTTTTGCTATGAGGGCCAGTTTTATTTACAAATCCATGGCATTGCACTGCTATGGCCACCACTGTAGCAAATATATGTCTTTAATTTTGAGGTTACATTTTTATATGGATCACATTGGTTTACCTTTATTCCTGTGTATTTGTTTTATTGATGATGCGTTTTGCTTATTAACATCTACGGAAGAACAACTGATGGCCTTTGTAATATGGCTAAATTCATTAGATGTCAACTTGAACTTTTCATATGTTTGTAATTTACATTTTACTCAAATTTTGGACTGAAGTATGGAAACAAATGCAGACTTTTGAAACCACCCTATATCATAAGGGGGTGGATTGTAACACACTATTGTCTTATCAGAGTCACCATCCGGTGGGTTAAGGTGAGTGCGCCCAATAAGTAAATTTTTGTGCATTCGCAGAGTTTGCTCTATGGTTGATGAGTACAGACATCAAGCAGCAGCATTAAAATTCTGTTAAGACAAAGAAGCTATCCTAGATCCACTATACATCAGGCATATTTACATGCATTATATGCTAATTGAGATCTCTTGTTACAAGATTTATTTATTTATTTATTTATTTAGACCAGGGGTCTCAAACTCAAATTGCTTTGAGGGCCAAATGAGGACTTGTAAAGTAACCCGGGGGCCGCATAAGACGCGGGGCCTCATTTGCATAAGGGGCCTCATTTGCATAAATATTTGCATAATGTTACCATACACTAACTTTTAGTAAACATGCCTCTTTAATGAGTATGGATAAAGAAAGACTAAAAGATTTAGAAACAAGAAGACAATAATTAAACTGGGAACCCCAAAAGCCAAACTTGGAATGTACAACAACACTGTAGAAATAAAACTATAAATTAATTTCCTCTTGTACTAAACAAAGCGCAAACATTAATGATGCACATTTCCCAGAGCTGACATATTCCAGTTAATAAATTCAAAATAAAGAGATATTTTTCTACCTTTTGTGCATTTTTTTCAGTTGCAATTGTTCCAGCCACTTTCTTCTGGTTTCTTCATGTCTTCTGCTAACTCTCCATCGTCTGCTGTCCATTTGCCCTTTCTTCTCTCCTAGTTTTTTTTCCATTCTCTCTCTACATCTGCTTTAACATACTAATCTTTCTCCTTTTTCTCTTTCCTCATTCCTATTTCATCCACTCAAATTTTACCCCTCCATCCTCAATCCCCACTTACTCTCCCAATACCTGGCCAATTGTAGATTTGTCTTCTCTCCCAGACAAAATATTTTTCCCCTCTCCATTTCACTTTCCCAGCTCCATCCCATTCTAATCCTCCCCCAACATCAGCTCCCTTCTAGTTCCAGCCCCACCCAGCATCCGCTCCCTTCTAGTCCCCCCATTAGTCCATTTCCAGTCCTATCCTAGCCTCACCATCAGCCCATTTCCAATCCTAGCCCCCCATCAGCCCATTTCCAATCCTAGCTCCCTCCCCTCACAGCCCATTTCCATTCCAAGCCCCCCTCCCCATCAGCCATTTGCAGTTCAAGCCCCCCTTCCACTCAGCCCATTTCCAGTCCTAGCAACCCCCCCCCCAGCCCATTACCAGTCCTAGACCCCCCATAGCCCATTACCAGTCCTAACCTCCCCATAGCGCACTTCCAGTTTTACCCCCCATCACCCCATTTTCAGTCTTACCCCCCCCATAGCCCATTACCAGTCATAACCCCCCTGCCAATAGCCCACTTCCAGCCCTAACCCCCATTACCCCATTTCAGTCAGCCCTTCCATAGCTCATTACCAGTCCTAACTCCCCCCATCAGCCCACCTCCAGTCCTTCCTAACCCCCACCTGCCCATTTCCAGTCCTAGCCCCCACCATAGCCCATTACCAGTCATAACCCCCCTGCCAATAGCCCATATCCAGTCATAACCCCCCCCCTGCCTAGCCCATCTCCAGTCATAACCCCCCCCCCTGCCAATAGCCCATCTCCAGTCATAACCCCCCCCTGCCAATAGCCCATCTCCAGTCATAACCCCCCCTGCCAATAGCCCATTTCCAGTCATACCCCCCCCCCCGCCAATAGCCCATTTCCAGTCATACCCCCCCCCCCTGCCAATAGCCCCTCTCCATTCATAACCCCTCCTGACAATATCCCATTTCCCGTCATACCCCCCCCCTGCCATTAGCCCATTTCCAGTCTTACCCCCCCCCGCCAATAGCCCATTTCCAGTCATACCCCCCCCTGCCAATAGCCCATTTCCAGTCATACTCCCCCCCCCTGCCAATAGCCCATTTCCAGTCCTACACCCCCCCCCCCCAGGTAAATTAAAAAAAAACCTGGCTTCTGCTGCTCAAGCAGCAAAATCAGCTGTCCTGCGGCCCCTTCCCCTGTGCCCGGAGATCTGAGTCTGCTCTATCAGCGGCGTGCTTTTCAAGCCGCGAGGAGAGTATTCCCCTCTCGCGCGGCTTGAAAACCGCGCGAGAGGGGAATACTCTCTTCGCGGCTTGAAAAGCACGCCGCTGATAGAGCAGACTCGGATCTCCGGGCACAGGGGAAGGGGCCGCAGGACAGCTGATTTTGCTGCTTGAGCAGCAGAAGTAAGTTTTTTAAAAAAATTTGACAATTGATTCTGCCGCTGCCACGGCGGCAACGGCAGAAGCCAGGGTTTTGGGGTTTTTTTGTTTTCCTCCGTCGCGGGCCGCACAAAGTTGTCTCGTGGGCCGCATGCGGCCCGCGGGCCGCGTGTTTGAGACCCCTGATTTAGACAGTTTTGTATACCGCCTTATCCTTCAATCAAAGCGGTCACAACACAATTGGGGGATACATTTGACACATACACTAATACTTACAGAGAACATGGGCAATGGAGGGTTAAGTGGCTTGCCCAAGACCACAAGGAGCATCTGTGGGACTAGAAACCCCAGTCCTTCCGGCCCAAGGTTGCTGTCCTCTAGTGGGATTTGAACTCCCGACCTTCCGGCCTGAAGTACCTTGCCCCAACCACTAGGCTACTCCTCCCCTAAGATATCCTCCAAACTCTGCTGGAGAGACTGGTATGTGTATTACATTATTCAAATTTGGCACCCAAAGTAGCATCTGTCATCAGAAAATATTGGCATTTGGTGACTTTACATAATACATTTGTGGAACTTCCGTGTATGGCTTAGAAACATGGGTCCAATATTTAGGATCGAGTGGTTCACACCCGTTCAAGCTACCAGGCCTTGGATTTAGGCACACAAGGTCATCATCCTTGTCAGGGCTGCAGTTTTTGTAATCAAACATTCAGATGTCTCGTGGGTTAATCCATGTTCGGACAAGGAATATCATCTTAAATATGACATTAACTGTAACTCCATGTTTGTGATATATATTATCCAATGTCCTTGCCTTAAGTTATATTTGGGAAGACTACATGAAGATTTCCAATTCGACTGATGGAGCATAAGAGCCGCCTACATAACAAAGTTGAGACTGCTTCAGTTGTAGCCCATTGCCTTGCTAATCAGCACACATTTGTGGAACTGTAGTGGAGAATTATTGATCATGTGCCTGAACTTCAGTGGGGTGAGATTCGGAGGGCTTTGTTATCACCAAAAGAACAATTTTAGATCTTCCATTTACAAACTGAAAAACCATTGAGTTTACTCCTGGATGTTATGTTCTGCACCAATTTCATATACTGTTCAATTTTAATTTAGTTTCCCCACCCAGTTCAAGTCACGTTGTTTCTTATCTTTGTATTTGTTACCTTTAATGACTACTCATATTAAGCTACTTATGATTGCCTTTGTTACCTGTATTGATTACTCAGTTTGTTACCAATGTTACATGTATTTTGTTCTTGTTCCCTGTAAACCACTTTGATTAATTGATTAAGTGGTATAAAACACCCAAATAAATAAAACAAACGACACAGTTGAGTGGTATTCTTTTATTTGCCGTTATTTTTTGCTGCTTTACCTCACCACGTTTTGTTGATTGGTGGGCGGAGAAGCTCTGATTGGGCTATTTAAACTGCCTTTCAGCATAGAGAACTGATATGTTGTGCTTTAAATATGACCAAAGATTGTGGTAAAGTATATTGAAGTCTGACAAGTATTCAGTATTTTCAGTAGCGCTTACAATGTATCAGAAAAGATTTTCTTTGTTGCCTCTTGTTTCCATTGTACATTTTCTTTTGTTTTATAGCTGAAATGCCAAGCCCCTAAAGCAGTGTAATGAAACCTGCAAGCAGGTTGAGACCAAGTGGGTGTTTTTTGACTGTTGTGGATGTTACCGACTGTGCATTGGAGGCCGTTATGAGTGAAGTTGAGCAACAATAATGAACTACTTCAATAAATTAAGCAGTGCTATTCTTTTATAATCTTCTTGACATCAATGAAATTACTAATACCAACTAAGTAGCACTGACTTCTCTGAGAACAAGCAGGAAGTAAGTCCTCACATATGGGGGACGTCACCGACTAAACCCATGCAGGAACATAGGAAGCTTTTGAGAGGACCACCACACGTGTGCTCGACTTCCCACCCGAAGGAGCCATCTTACCTCAGTCTTCTTTTTTTCTGCAGAGCCCTTCGGACGTCCATCTGATCCTGGAAAGCTGAAGTACCATTACGGTTCACATCTTTTGACTTTCGCTTCATTTTTTCGGAAGTGTGCCTTTTCTCATCTTCCTGCCCATCCTCGGGACCGTTGCTGCCTCAGCGCTGCATTTTTCTCAGGGGCCTCATTTCTTTTCATTTTTTCAGCATGTGGGTCTTTTCTCTCATGCACCCTGGTTGGTTGGGACACTGGTATCCTCTGATTTGGCGGAAGCCATCTTCCCCAATATGAGTAAACTGGCCAGTTGGTTCAAAATGTGTGCCAGGTGTACCCGCAATACCTCTGTGATGGACCACCGTAGTTGGTGCATTCAGTGCCTCAGGCCTGACCACAAACCCTCTACATGCATGTTTTGTATGCAGATGGCTAGAAAAGGGCTGAAGAATCCAGGGAAACAGCAGGAATTGCTGTTTAGATTCTTCAAATTGGCAGCACTGGCATCAACATTGGCATTGACTTCCTCGAAGGCCTCCATCAAGGCTGCAACCCAGCGTGGAGGCTGGGTTCACTCGAAGCCGAGGCTAGACCGGAGGCTATCCTTAGATGAAGATCACCCTCAGATGGATTGCTCCTCTTCCTCATCGATGTCGAGGGGTGATGCCGACAGCCAGGGTAAAGCCCATGGACATTGGAGCCCCCCTCAGTGAGACTCCAAGGGCGAGGTCTGGGAATGGCCCTTGAAGTTGCCCTGGTGGGAGGAGTTGCTGCCCCGAGCCCCAGAAGGCCATCAAGTCTCCTGATGCAGTTATCATCATAGAGCCCTTGGCAAGAGAACTGGCATTGGAGGCCATCGGTACTATGCCAGCTCCTGCCTCTTCAGACACAGCGTTGCTCACTGAGAGGATGCAGGTTCTCAAGTGCAGTTTAGCTGCATTCCATGCTGCACAGGCTGTGAGGGACCGATGCCTTTGGGTACCGCGATGCTGGTGGTGACTCAACAGACAGCAGTGGCCCTGTTGACGGATCTACAGCCTATCCTTGGACTCACGCTCTTCCCAGCAGGGCAGAGGGTTTGACCAGGTGATCATAATTACTATCAGTTACCAGAGGTTCCCCCCCCCCCCCCCCGAGCACCTCCAGATTGGAGGACTGCCGTCAGGAACACCGAGCGCCTCAGACTCTGACTACTCCTCCAGAGCACCGTCAACATTTCAACTTCCCATCAATACTTCAACTTCCTCACCGATTCCTATGACTGGGAGACCGAAGACAAGATCCCGATGTTGGAGCCCCATAGGGATGTACCATATGATCCCTCGCTACCTTATGAATGCTGTAAGTACCTGTTCAAGGACATCTCCTTCCAAGAGTTCATCTGGGACATGGCGAAGGCTTTATCCTTTATTCTCTAGGCAAAGGAAAAACTGAGGGTGGAGGAACTGGAGATCCTCCAGTACCCTTCTCCTCCCAAGGAGACAATCATGGTTCCAGTACACTGGATCCTCGAGAGACTGCTTTTCCACATATGGGAGAACCCCTTACAGTGTACACCCTGTCAGCTGCCACTTGAACTCGATGTAGTGGGTCCATAAGAGCCCTGATTTTGAGAAACCTCAGCTCCCTCACAACTTCATGGTTGTGGAGTCCGCCATAAGGAGGATAAACAGTTCCATAATACATTCCTTGGTTCCACCAGTAGAGAAGCCTGGACTCTGGATGTTGTTGGGAGGAAATGTTATCAGGGCTCTATGCTGGTGGGATGAATCCTCGCTTTCCCACTCTATATGGGGATGTATCTTAAGGATCTTATGGGGTGCTTGGCCGATTTCTTGACCATGTTTTCGGGAGAGTAGCTTGACCACTTCCGCAGCCTCATCTCTAAGGGTAGAGAATGTGCGAAGTACATGAGCAGGGAAGCCTATGACTCCTTCGAGTCAGTGGCTGCCATCGATATCAGGGGTCCGTCGTCTGGCTTGGCTTGGCTTGGCTTCAGTTCTCTGACCTTGAGCAGTGGGTGCAGTATAAGCTTGCAGATGTCTCCTGCCGAGGTCAGAATCTTTTTGCAAGCCCATAGAGGACAAGGCCAGAGAAGTGGAGAGAGAGCAATTTATTTAACCAGTTTTGTATACCACCTTATCCTTCAATCAAAGTGGTTGACAAGACAACAAAGGACTTACATGTTGAGGGCATGGGAAGATCAAATACAATACATTACAATATAAATACAGTACAAACAGTAAATTATAATATTATCTCAGTGAAATTGGATATACAAGTTGATCAATTTGTTATTTGACCAAATGATTCTATGAATAAATAAGTCTTTAAAGATATGCGAAAGTCTTTGATGTCTTCCTGAGCTCTTAATTCTTCAGGAATAGAATTCCATGCCTCTGGTGCCATGAAGGAAAATGCTCTTTTAGAGGTCATCTGTTTTGATCTATTGAAGTTTAAAGGTGTACTAAGCTTATTGGAGTTATGAGATTGTCTAGGTCTTAGGCTCTTGTCTTTGGATATTATATGCTGTAGAATATCTGCTGAAGATTGGTGAAAGATTTTGAAAATAATCATTAGGTTTTTGTATTTTGTTCTTGCAATAATTGGAAGGAAATGTAACTGTTTAAGGACAGGAGTTATGTGATCAAATTTTGCAGAGCCAGTAATTATACGTGTAGCAGTGTTTTGAACTAATTGGAGAGGATGGATAGTGTTTTTAGGAAGACCTTGATACAAGACATTTCCAAAATCAAGTAGGGGTGTTATGACAGCTTGACATACCGTGCAAAAATGATTTGTATTTAATATTGATTTTAGTCAATTAACAATGAACAGGGGAATCCAAGTTGGCGTTAGGTGGGCGTGTTTGCTCTGACCGTTTTGCCTAATGGGGAAGAGGAAAGCTAAAACAGGTAAGAAGCCCTCTGCTGCCACAACAGCTCTCTCTCCTTTACCTGCAGTGGTCTCTGGACCTTTGGATACCTTCTTAATTAGGTCACAGCAGCAGGCAGTACCAGCAGTGGAAAAGAGTCCCACTAGTGGCTCGCTGGAATCGGGAGACTCGGCAATCGATTTGAGTCCAGATATCTCACCACTGAGCCAGTAGAGGCCCCCCATAGTGACAATGCTGGTGTCTAGCCCCGAGAGTCCAGCAGGAGGGTCTTATCTTGATGGCAGTGAGCGTGCTTCTGTGAGAGGATTGGCTCCGGGGCATAGTGGAAAGCTCGGTGAAGCGGTTCCGGGTTATCTCCTCAGCAACCAAGCACTACGGAGGTTGAATGTGAGTGTGGCGGTGGATTTGGCTGCTAGTCAGTCTTTGGCAATGGATCTGCTGACTTCGGAGGAAGGGACTGGAGCAGTTGGAGGTTCGGTGGTGTTTTCATTTGCTCGTCCTGAAGTTTTCACATTAGAAACTATCTGTTCAGCTATTGTGAAATGCGGAGAGACTCTGTGTCTTAAGTTCAAACGCTTGCTGCCCAGACTCAAGGTAACTCTCTTGCAATACAAAAACAAGCTGAAGAAATTTCCTCTTTACAGTCTGCTACATGTGCAGTGCAAGTCAAGGTGTCTTCATTAGAAAACTATGTGGATGCTTTTGTTAAAGACTCTCTTTCCATGAAGACAAAACTGAAGATGTTAGAAAACTCTGTTAGATTTTTAAATCTGCGTTTAATAAATTGTCCTAAATCTTCTTGTATTGGTGCTAGGGAAATGTTTAAATTTTACTTAACACAAGTTATGGGTGTCCTTATGTAATCTCAACCTCCCCCCCCCCTTGACTAAGATTTATTATTTGCCTATGTTAAAAAAAGGCTCAGTGTGATGGGTTAATACTGGGGGTTCAACAAGCAGATGCTTTAAATGTGTCTACTATTTTGGAATCATCTGATGTAGAATCTATTACTTCATCAACCTTACTTGTAATATTTGTGCTTGCTACTGATCGAGAGTGGTTTCTTAAGTTGTTACGTAAAAGGAGTATTTTATTTAAAGGATTGGTAGTACAAGTGTTTCCAGATTTATCTAAAGAAACACAGTAAGAAGGAAGGAATTTCTGTTGCTGCACCCTGGGTTTCAGTAGTTGGGGGCTCTTTTCTTTCTTAAGTTTCCGTGCAAATGCGTGATTAAATTTCAATCAAGTACTTTTCTGACTTTGCGTAGGTCCAGTGATCTGGGGTCGCCCACTCTCTCCACTATATAAATATGCTGCCTGCTTGCGCTTGTTTGTTTTCTTCTTATTGATGGTTGAATTTTCTTTTTTTCTTCATGTGATCCCCTGATTATTGTGAGCTGGAGAAGGGGCTCATTTTTTTTTGTTATTTTTTTTTTTACTTCGTACAAAAACCGCTTATTTCTTATTGTTTTGTTTCCTGTTGTAACCCAGCTCCCTTATTTCCATACAAGTTTTATGCTTAGAATTATTTGCAAAATGATAAATAAAACAAAAACAAAAACACTGAAGTGCTCTCAAGGAAGATGGCAGACCCCTCAAGGAAGAAAGCCTCGGGAAAGAAGGCTTGCTACCCCAAGAAGCGGAAGTATTATGGGGGTTACCTTGCCTATCAACCCTATCAGGGCCCTTAGCAGGGTCAATAGCAGAAGAGATAGGACCAGCATCAACAATGCCGCAGGGAAGTCCCAGATACCCCCAACCTGTGCCCACAGCCAGGTGCGGGTTTTTGACTCCTCCTTGAGGAGCATGGTCTGACTACTTATTCTAAGCACAGTTCTTTCACAAGTGGGGGGCCGCTTGATCCACTATGCCCACCAGTGGGTAACCATAACAGACGCCTGGACACTGAGGATTGTCCAGGATGGATACCTGTTGCATTTCCATCAACTTCCCTCCACATTCTTCCCAGGAGAGTACCCCCTCGATCTTCACCACCGAGAGCTTCTCCAGCTGGAGGTTCACTCTCTTATGGCCAATCTCGCCATCAAACTCGTTCCACCTTCACAGGCCGGGAAGGGGTTCTACTCGCACTACTTCCTAGTGCCCAAAAAGATGGGAGGGTTTTCAGCTCCCACTGGATCTATCGAACCCAAATCAGTTCCTTGTGAGGGAAAAGTTCAAGATGGTCTCTGTGGGAATGTTGTTACCCTAATTCTAATGAAATGACTGTCTATGCTCCTGGATCTCAAAAATACTTATACTCATATTCCCATTCACTCCCTTCATCAACACGATCTCTGCTTCATGCTCATGAAGGCACTACCAGTACTGGATGCTGCCTTTCAACCTAGCCTCTGCCCCAAGGGCCTTCACAAAGTGTCTGGTGGTCGTCGCTGCTTTCCTCCAGACCCTGGGAGCTGGATGACTGGTTGATCAGGGGTGTGTCACCAGATGAGGTCCAGTGGTCCCCAAGGCTCACCATTCAGGTGCTGGAGCATCTCTGCTTTGTGATCAACGATACAGTGTCTCACTTACAATTCTTCCAATGCCTAGACTTTATTGGGACCCTGCTAGATGCTACCCAACTCTGCTAGATACTACTTAGCTCAGGCCTATCTACCCATGGATCGAGCCCAGTGGCTTGTCACACTCTCCCATGAGCTGCAGCAAAGCCCAACCACGACAGCTTTGCAGATGTTTGCATCCTCATCACATGGCTTCCACAATCCATATCATTCCTCTTGCCTGGTTACAGATGAGACAAGCTCAGTGGATCCTCTGCACTCAGTGGTGGCAGGTCACAGGGCATCTCGGAAACAAGGTGGTGGTCACGCCACCACTCAAGGAGTCCCTGTCCTGGTGGATATAGCCACAAAACCTGCTCTTGGGACTTCCCTTTCAAGGCCCTCTACATCAGTGTTTTCTGACCACGATGCCTCCACGATTGGCTGGGGGGCCCATGTTGATGACCTATGCATTCAGGGTCTATGGACAGCTCGGGAGAGCCTGCACCAGATCAACTTTCTAGAGCTCCATGCGCTCCATGCTTTTCAGGTACAGCTGTACAACCAAGTGGTCCTCATCCAAATGGACAACCAGGTAGCAATGTTCTCTTTCAACAAGCAGGGCTGCACGGGCTTGTACCTTCTCTGATGGGAGGCAGTACGTCTTAGAGGTTTGCCATCTCACAGGGCATGTTTCTCAGAGCCATGTATCTGCCTGGAGAGCTGAATGTCTTCGCGGATTGACTGAGCAGAGTCCTTCAACCACACGAGTGGGCCCTCAGCAAGCGAGTAGCCAGCCGCATCTTGCAGATGTGGGGCACATCAAGCATTGACCTTTTCACGTTGCTGGACAATGCCCAGATGCTGCAATTCGGCTCTAGGATTTCATTAACTGCTTGAATAGCCTCTGATGCCTTTTCTACCGGATTGGAGCAAAGGTCTGCTTTATGCCTATCCACCGATCCCTCTGGTGCCCAAGACCCTGTTCAAACATCAGGGAGATCGAGCTATCATGATTCTCATTGCACCATACGAGCCTCGACAACCATGGTTTCCTCTTCTGCTTTGACTGTCTTGGAGGCCACCCCTCTGACTCAACTGCACTTTGAACCTGATTTCTCAGGACAGGGGGGTCTCTTCCTCATCCCAATGTCCGCTCCCTAGTGCTTATGGCCTGGATGCTGAGTGGATAGTCCTTGCGGAGCACCACCTCCTGGCTGATATGGAAAATGTACTCCTTACTTCGCGTAAGGACGCCACATGTCGCTCCTATGCTTTCAAATAGCATAGAGTTTTGGTCTGGTGTGCTGGAAAGGAGCTAGACCCTTTCTCCTGCACTGTGGAGGTGTTGTTGACTTGCCTCCTCCACCTGTCCATTTTGGACCTCAAATCAAACAACATCAGAGTGCATTTGAGTGCGGTGGCAGCCTATCATTGTGGTTCTGATCATAAACCCATCTCTGCACAGTCTCTAGTAGGCCGATTTATGAGAGATCTCCTACTCGCACGTCCTCCGGTCAAGCCCCACCTGTGACTTGTTTTTTTTAACATGGTTCTTGAGCAGATCCTCTCTGCTCCCTTTGATCTGCTTAGCTGCTGCTCACTCAAATTTCTCACCTGGAAGGTGATATTCTTGGTAGCAGTCACCCCTATCTGCAGAGTTAATGAACTGCAGAAGCTGGTGGCACATCCTCCATACACGAGATTTCATCAGAATTGGATTGCCCTCTGGATGCATCTTAAGTTCCTTCCTAAGGTAGTGTCTTCCTTTCATCTCAACCAGTCAGTGGTATTGCCTGCCTTCTTTCCCAGACCTCACGCCAACCGAGCTGAGGCTGTGCTACATATACTGGATTGTAAGAGAGCATTAGCTTTCTGTTTGGAAAAGATGAAAGCCCACCGCCATTCCTTCTAGCTATTTGTCTCTTTTGACCCCAATAGGCTGGGCATAGCGGTTTCCAAGTGCATCCTTTCACTTTGGGTTGCAGACTGCATATGCGCAGGCTGGGCTGGGCTGACCTGACCTGGAACATCATTTCACGGCTCATAATGTCCGAGTTGTGGCAAACTTATGCTTAGTCTCCATGTTGGAAATCTGTAGGGCTGCTATGTGGACATTAGTCTACTCCTTCACTGTCCATTACTCTCTAGATGGAGATTCCCAGCATGACAGCACCTTTGGCCAAGCTGTACTCCAGCATCTGTTTGGGACTTAGATTCAACTTCTCCCACCGGCCCTTCTGTCTGTCCAGGCTACTGTAGAGTTGTACTGATGTTGAGGTCCTTGCTGGATGCTGACTCTCAGAACCTTACAGAGATTGCTCATACTGTTTCTCTTGATTTGGTTTTTCTGGTTGCCCCGTTGGGCCTTTTACAGATTTTTTTTTTCAGTAGTCTGTAGCTGGGGAGTCCCATATGTGAGGACTTACTTCCTGCTTGTTCCCGGAGAAAGCATGTTACTCACTTGTAGCAGGTGTTCTCCAGGAACAGTAGGAATAAATCCTCGCTACCCTCCCTCTTCCCCATGGAGTTGTTTATTTTTTTGGCTTGATTAAGCCATGTCATCATACAGAGATAAGATGGCTCCTTTGGGCAGGAAGTCAAGCCCACATGCGTGGTGGTCCTCTCAGAAGCTTCCTATGGAAGCTGGAGAGTGTTCCCATGTGGGCTTCATCAGTGACATCACCCATATGTGAGGACTTATTCCTGCTGTTTCCGGAGAACACCTGCTAGAGGTGAGTAACTATGCATTTTCATGTTTTATTGCTATCCATAAGGACTTTTTTCCACCTACATTTTATGTGTTGGTTGACTGAATGAATTTTGGGCACATCTGTTGAAATACTGTGCTTGGACATTTAAACTGAATACATTTTGTGGTGGTGGTGATAAAATTAAGGATAGGACTGTGATAAATTTCTTGTTGGGATTTGTCATTCTTTTTTACTTTGAAATAAAAAAAAAAAAAGGATTTTTATATTTTCAAAAATTTTTTTCAAACATAATTAAAATAGTGAAAATAGAGTATTGTAGAATAGCGGAGCGGGTTAGTATCAGAGCCGATGATTGATAAGGGGAGTAACAGATGACGCACTGTTATGTACTAGAGTTAAGTCTCTTCAGTGGTGATCCCTGACTCCATTCTGATTGTTCTTTCGTTCTTTCACAATTTTTAAGTATTTTGGATATTATCCTTTTCAAGGGGAGGTTTTTTGTTTTTAGGTATATGTGTAACTTTGTACCATGTAAAGGCTGAGTCAGTATCTTTTCGTTTAGGGATTCATTTAAACATACAGTTTAACTAGGCGTGCCCAAACCTTTACACACAAATGTAACTTTTCATAAACTTTCTGCATTAGTAAATGTAAATGTTTCCATGTTGTTTTTCTGTATAGGGTTTAAAAGATTACTATGAAGTACTCCAGCTTCAGCTAAATGAAATTGTAGAACTGGTGAGAGGAAAGCTATCCAAGCAAACCCGAATTACCCTGGGTGCTTTGGTCACCATTGATGTGCATGCACGGGATGTTGTCATGGAAATGATTGAATCTGGTATTTGCATTTTTATGTCTAATTTTATATTAGTGTGGACATAGTAGAGGTAATATTCAAAAAAACTGGCCACTACATAAGGCGATGCAGATGATTTATCCCCTTAGCCTTATGCTCAATATTCAGCAGCCCTACCTGTTAAAGTTAGTCTGCTGAATATATAGTCAAAACTTAAAAGGATAACTTATCAATTTAAAGTTAGGACGGCTATTTATGTAGTCCTTCTAAATTGATACATTTATCTGGCTAGTGGCTGACTACCATTACTACATAGATAAGTTTAGGACATGGTCTAGAATGCCTCCGGGTTCTCCTTTTACTAAACAAATGATTTTGGATGGACATTAACTTTGCTTTTGAAATTTATGCAGTTGACTGCCTAGCACTTAAAAAAAAAAAAAAAAAAAAAAAAAAAGCATTTATATCATCCGCTCCTGATTCTGACCAGTATTTCTAATACTGTACTAATGTTAGTGGTAATAGTTAATTATAGTGAGACTGGTAGTCAGAAAATGCTCAGTTCCTAAATTTAGGAACCTAAAAAGCCTGATTTTGTTTTGAGGCTCTACATGAGAAATGGGATATCCAAGTTGGCACATTGATATTTACCCAAGCATTTAAGATCATAAGTTCTCCTTGGACATTGGAGTGGAGGAGTGGCCTAGTGGTTGGGGCAAGGTACTTCAGGCCGGAAGGTCGGTGGTTCAAATCCCACTAGAGGACAGCAACCTTGGGCCGGAAGGACTGGGGTTTCTAGTCCCACAGGTACTCCTTGTGGTCTTGGGCAAGCCACTTAACCCTCCATAGCCCATGTTCCCTGTAAAATAGTTATCTCCAAGTTATAATGCCCTGTTCAATGTAATTTCAGTTTGTTCAATGTAAACCGCACTGATGCAGAATAGCGCGGTATATAAGAGAATGTAAATAAATAAATATCCACACATGGGAGTTGTCATCCTGATGGAATCAGTTCGGATCTGCACTCTCATAGCCCAGAAGAGCTTATGAAGCTCTTTGGGGATGCTCTTGTGCTCCGTGCCCAACCATTGCGCCTTGCTCTCAATTTACTTTATCTGCCAACAATTTAGCAACATATCTGTTCTCTCTTTTTCACTATTATAAGAAAACTAAACCTTTTACAGTTGTGGTCAACATTATTGGCACCCTTGCACTTCAACGTCTTAATGTCCAATATCTCCTAAAAGAATAAAGTGGCTAGTGAAATGGCTTTGGACTATATATTCGCATGTATTTGACACACAAAAGAATCAAATAAAACAAGATCAGTTAAAGAATGAAATAGGAAATAGTATAAATACTGGTATATTGCCAGGACATGATTATTGGTACCCTTATAAACAATTCAAATCAGTTTGAACAGAAGAACCATATTGCCATTGCTGTAAAATTAGATGCACCTGTGATCAATTGTCAGTACTCACATGACTTGAATCAACCAATGAATGATGGTTCTAATGTTTAAATTGGCCACATTCACTCCCTGTTCCAATGATGAATGCAAGAGAGTTGCCCGAGACCATTAGAAAAGCCATTATCACCAAACATTAAACTTCAGAGGGGTACAAGGCCATCTCCAAAAACCTTAGAATGCTTGTGTCTGCAGTTCACAATGTTAAGATGTTTTCTTCTCATGGAACTGTCATGAACTTCCCAGGATGTGGTGGGAAGAGGAAAATGAATCCAAGAAGTCTTCGAAGGTTAGTGCGAACTGTTGGAAAAACACCACGTACAACATCCAAAGAGCTTAAGACTGACCTGGAGCAATCTGGAGTGGTGGTTTCAACCTTCACCATATGCTGTGCACTAAACAAAGAAGGACTTTATGGGTGAAGGCCAAGGAGGACCCCACTGCTCAAAAACACACATAAAAAGGCACACCTGATCTTTGCCCAAACCCACCTTGAGAAACCACAATCCTTCTGGGAAAATGTTTTGTGTATAAATGAAACCAAACTTGAGCCCTTTGGCAATGCAAACCAGCTATACATTTACAGGCGAATAAATGAAGCTTATAAGGAAAACACCCTTCTTTACAGTAAATATGGTGGAGGTTCCATAATGCTGTGGGATTGTTTAGCTGCTTCAGGAATGGGAGGCCTGGAACATATTAAAGGATCAACGAAGTAGGAGGACTACCAAGGTATTTTGGAGCAAAATATGTCAGAAAGCTAGGTCTGAGTCAAAGGTCATGGGTCCTCCAACAGGACAATGACCCAAAACATACATCCAAAAGTACAAAAGAATGGTTGGTTAAAAGGGAACAATGGATTGTTTTAAACTGGCCAGCAATGAGTCCTGATCTCAATCCCATCGAGAACCTTTGGAAAAAGCTGAGATCTGCCATTGGTAAAAGGATTTCTGGAAACATTCATGAGATGGAACAAATCGCAGTTGAAGAGTGGGAGAAACTACCAGCACACAGATGTACGAAACATATAGATGGTTACAAGAAACGTTTGGAGGTTGTCATCACTGCCAAGGGTTGTGCAACCAAATATTAGTGAAAGGTGCCATTAATACTGTCCAGGTCATATTTTATTTTTTTCTACTACATTTAAGTTGCACAGACATCCGTTAACTTCACAATATCTGCAATCCATCTTAACAAAGATCCAGAAAATTGCCAAAGAAGTAATACAGCTAACCTGGTCCTACCCCCCAGCAATGACCAAGAGTAACCAGACAGCCTGCACCCGGTCTTTTTCCCTACATTCCCCTTGTCTTTGAAATACCTTACCAAATCACATCAGAGACACTCATGACCTTGCAACATTCAGAAAAAAGCTGAAAACCCACCTGTTCATGGAACATTTTGAGGGAATTACATGCCCTGGCCCTCATCTGTCACTCCTGCAACTTCCCTACACCTCCCCTTCTGCCCCTAGCCTAAGATAAATTATTGACCGTAGACTACTACAAGTAACCCCATTACTTTGCACATAGTTACACTGTTCTGTGTTCTCTAGTTCCATCCATGTTATGTTGTTAATTGTTCCATGTAAAATTGTTCCCATGTATTGTTAAAGTTCTGTTCCCTTTAAATTGCATTGATCCTTGGAAACACGGTATATAAGAATAAATAAATAAAATAAATAAATAAATATTTTTTTCTGTTCTATATCTTTGAACGTACTACTAAAATATTATGATGACATATAGTTGGAATATTTCTAATTATTTCTCAAGGTATTGTACACAACATACCTAAAATGCAAGGGTGCCGATAATATTGACCACATCTGTAAACAAAGATTTATTTAGACAGTTTTGTATACCACCTTATCCTTCAATCAAAGTGGTCACAACACAATTGGGGGCTACATTTAACATGAGGGGATATGAGACACATACACTAATACTTACAGGGAACATGGGCAATGGAGGGTTAAGTGGCTTGCCCTAGACCACAAGGAGCACCTGTGGGACTAGAAACCCCAGTCCTTCCGGCCCAAGGTTGCTATCCTCTAGTGGGATTTCAACCCCCAACCTTCTGGCCTGAGGTAACTTGCCCCAACCACTAGGCCACTGCTCCCTACAAAGATGTACTAACGACCCTTTTTTTCAGTTTTCCATGGAAATTTACAATGAGCCTCTGCCGCTCCAAGCAGATGTTTTTAGGTACTCGCTGAGATCAATTCAACGAACCATTTCTGAGGCACTTGTGGAATTCAATGGCAGCACAACGTAATGTGACTCTTCCCTCCAGAAAGGGTCATTTCTGGCTTGGGTAGTTTCACTACATCATCTTTAGTAAAGACTGAAGCATATAGTTCATTCAGTCTCTGCTCTATGGCCTTGTCCTCCCTTACTGCCGCTTTTCCCCTTCTGCCAGCTAATGGTCCAGCTGACTTTCACATGTTTTTTTTGCTATGAATGGACTTGAAAATTTTCTATTGTGATTTTTTCCTTCCACGGCATGCTTCTTTTCAAATTCTCTCTTTGCCTACCTTATCAATGCCTTGCATCTAACTTGTCATGCTTATGGTGTTTTCTGTTTTCATCATTTGACTCTTTTTCTTTTTCCATTTTTTGAAAGATGCTTTTTTTGCTAAAACATGGCCTTACCTTTAAACCATGCTGACCGTTGTTTGGCCTCTTTCCATTTTTCTTAAAGCATGGAATATATCTTATCTCCAGGAACAAGCAGGAATGTAGTCTTCACATATGGGTATCGTCGGTACCGACGGAGCCTGCGCGGGAACGCTCCCCAGCGTCCAATTAGAAAGCTTTTGGGAGCATCCTACAGCGTCTGTGTGCTGCCTTCCTGCCTTTCCCAACTGCCTCTCTCCAGTTCTTCATTTTCCATGGAGCCAGCAGGTCATTTTCCTGTCACCGCAAGAAATTATCCCATATTTTTCATTCTTTTTTGTGGTAGCGTCTGCCTTCATCGACACTATACCGGTACCAGCAGTTCTTTCTTTCTTTCTTTAAAAAAAAAAAAAAATTTTCTAATCTTTTCTGAATTTTCCAGCCCTTTTCTCTTGGCTGCCATGCACCATTTTGGGCACTAGGCCCAATTTTTCCTCAACATGAAAAAACCGCGTCTGGTTTTAAAAAGTGTTCCAAGTGTGGCGGTACCATCTCCGTCACCGACACTCACGAGTGGTGCCACAAATGTTTAGGTCCTGACCATCTCGGAGTGTGTTGCCTGTGGGATGATGTCAAAAAGGGGTCGGCAGAACTGAGCTGCTAAGCTTAGCACCCTTTTTCCCTCCGATGTAGCATATGTGGCATCGACGTCTTCTAGGGCTTCGTCTTCCTCTCATGGATCTCAGGTAACCAAACATAAATCTGGCCGGTCCTCAAAGGGTAGATCTCCTTCCAAGCATCGAGATGCCTCTGGCGTTGCTGTTGAGGGACTTGTACCAGCAAAATTGCCCCGGCGGGAGGCTTCGGCTTCCAAAGCACTATCGGGGCTCCAGGATGTTCTCGAGGCCTCAACCTCGGCAGAACTACTGGTGCCATGCTCTGGGGTACCGGCCACTTCGTCCGGTACCGACACCCAGGCATCGGCAGCGTCAATTGACCAGAGATTCCTGGCTATTGAGCGCAGTCTGGCGGCTCTCCTTGCGGCATCGGTGCCTTCGGGACCGCTTCAGACAGTTCAACCGGTATTGACACCGGTTCCGGCACCGATATCTGTACCGGTACAGACAGCATCGACATCGGCGAGTGTGCTTCCAACACCGAGTCATGCTATTTCCTTTGGTGTTGACAGGCCGGCACCGGACCCCTCCGGTACTGACTTTGATCAGTACCGGTATCGTGCTTTACAAGAGCACCCGGACAGAAGATATTTTGAATCCTCCAATGACTCTGAGGACTCTGACAGGTGTGTCGATGCCGGAGTACTTCTCTCTGAGGAGCTGCCTTCTCCTAAACGTAGGATGTCTCCTCCAGAGGATATATCCTTTCAGGATTTCATCAGGGAGGTGGCTAGAGGTCTTTCCATCACAGTGGCTCCTGAAACAGAGCCCAAAGGAAAGGAGTTGGAGATTTTACAATATCCTAAAGCTCCCAAGGAAGCGGCTACTTTGCCTATTCATGAGATCTTGCATGATCTCATGTTAAGAATGTGGGAAAAACCTCTTACCACCTCTCCTCATTCCCGTAGGCTGGATACTATGTATCGAGTGCCTCCTTGTCCTGGGTTTCAGAAAACTCAGTTGCCACACCACTCCATAGTGGTGGAGTCAGCTATGAGAAGGATCAAGAGTGCAAAAAGACATGCATCTAATCCTCCAGGACGTGAATGTAGGACTCTTGATGCCTTTGGGCGTCGAACATTCCAGGCCTCTATGCTTTCTGCCAGGATTAGTTCCTACATCTTATATATGGGAATGTTCCTTAAAGAGGTTACAGGAGATCTAGAGCTTATGAGCCCTCTCCTTCCTGATGATAAGAGGCAGGATTAACTTACACTTGTCAAACATGCCCAGGGTGTTTCCAAGTTTGTTAATCGTGCAGCCTTTGACTGCTTTGCGTGCATAAGCAGAACCTCTGCCATTGCCATAGGTGCTCGTAGGATTGTCTGGCTCCAGGCATCTGACTTAGAACTCTGGGTACAGGACAAACTGGGGAATATCCCTTGTACAAGTGAAAATCTCTTTGGCAAAAATTGGCAAGAGAAAACTAATGAGCTGGATGCTGATAACACCACTGTGGATAGACTATCCAAGGCTACAGCTGATCCTGCAAGGAGAAAATCCTACAATAAACCATTCCTCTCTAAAAAGAAGAGGTTTTACCCCTCCTATAGCCAACAGGTGCATTCTGCAGGTCAGTCCGCCCGAAAGGGACAGCAGCCCCCAAAGCAAAGGAAATCAAAGACTGCTAAGCCTAAACCGGCCCAGCAGGTTCAGCCTCCACAGGGGCTTTGACTCCCATCTAGAGAACTTGGCCTTCCTGGCCCTGAATGGGCCAGAGCCTTCCACCATCCCAGGAAGGTTGTCATTTTGCTCCCAGATGGGGGCAGATAACAGCAGAAGAATGGACTCTTTCCATTGTAAGAGAGGGGTACAAACTTCATTTCTTCAACATGCCCCCTCATACAGTGGTAAGACAGTTCAATTCTCAGGCTTCTCTCAACACTCAGTTGAGTCAAGAGGTCAGTCTACTTCCTGCCCATGGGGCAATAGAAGACGTACCCATTTCCGAACAGGGTACAGAGTTTTACTCCCCTTATTTTCTTATTCCAAAGAAAACAGAGGGACACAGACCCATTTTAGACCTCAGAGAACTGAACAAATTCCTGTTCAAAGAGAAATTCAATATGATTTCTCTGGGAACTCTGCTGCCATACTTTCAGAGTCAGGATTGGCTTTGTTCTCTAGATCTCAAGGATGCATACACTCATGTTCTCATCCATCCAACTCACCGAAGGTTCCTTCGTTTTCTTTTTCAAGGAAAGCACTACCAATACAGGGTGCTTCCTTTTGGCCTGGCCTCAGCACTAAGGATGTTTATGAAATGCATGGCTGTAGTGGCAGCATTTCTTCGCACTCTAGGAATATTCGTCTTCCCCTACTTAGACAACTGGCTCATTCGAGCCCCATCAGAGTCAGAGGCCAGAATTTCCCTATCTTGCACAATGCATATCCTTCAGTATTTGGGCCTGGTCATAAACATCCCAAAATCCAGCTTAACTCCCACTCAGTCTCTAGAGTTTATAGGAGCTCTGCTGGATACCAGAAAAGCAAGGGCCTATCTTCCACAGGCCCACTGCCTTCGCATTGTGCAGTTAGCCTCCCAGGCAGTGTTAAAAACTCATCTCGCTGCTCGGGAAATGTTACAATTACTAGGCCACATGGCATCTACCGTGCACGTGGTTCCCTATGCTCGCCTCCATATGAGAGCAGCCCAATGGACTCCATCCACTCAGTGGACTCAGGCATCAGGCTGCCTATCAGACAAAATAGCAATCTCAAGTCGCCTTATTTTGTCTACAATGGTGTGACAGTCAACCCAAAACCTGTTGGTGGGGTCCCCTTTCCAGCAACCCTACCCCAGGTCACTCTAACAACAGACGCCTCACAGGTGGGTTGGGGAGCTCATCTGCAAGATCTCTCTACCCAAGGCACCTGGACTCCACAGGAGACCCAATTACTTATCAATCTCCTAGAACTCAGAGCAATCTTCCTTGCTCTTTGAGTGTTCCATACCCAGCTCAGCTACAAGACGGTCCTAATTCAAACGGACAATCAAGTAGCTATGTTCTATCTGAACAAGCAGGGAGGAACAGGCTCTCTGTCACTTTGCAACGAAGCTTTGCGACTATGGGCCCTCGCCAGATAGCATCAAATTCATCTCCTTGCCGTGTATCTGCCGGGCATTCAAAACTCCTGGGCAGACAGACTCAGTCGAGTTCTGCTTCCACACGAGTGGTCTCTTCGTGCAAACCAGGTAGCAAAAATTTTTCAAATTTGGGGAACTCCGGACATAGACCTCTTTGCAAATCTGTTGTATGCCACACTTTCCCGGTTCTGTTCCAGAATTCCGGCTCAGGGTTGTCAGGCCAGGGATGCCTTCCTCCTCCATTGGGGTCAGGACTTCCTATATGCCTTTCCACCCATTCCCCTAATTCCCAAGACCCTATTCAAACTTCAGAGAGACAAAGGCCACATGATTCTCATAGCTCCACATTGGCCACGGCAGGTGTGGGGTACCCTCTGCTCTTGCATCTCTCTCAAGCTCCATCTCTGGAGTTAGGATCTGCTCCAGATCTCCTGTCTCAGGAGGACGGGATGTTGTGGCATCCCAATCCCTACTCTCTGCATCTCAGGGCCTGGTTGCTGAGAGCCTAGACCTTCATGGTCTTAACCTTTCTCAACAAGTAAGGGATGTCCTTTGTGCTTCCAGGAAACCTTCCACAAGACGTTCTTATGCTTTCAACTGGAAATGGTTTTCCATATGGTGTTCGCAAAAGGGTCTTCACCCCTCTGTGATACCTCTCGAATCATTACTGGAGTATCTCCTTCATTTATCTAATGCAGGACTTAAGACTAATTAAGTAAGAGTCCATTTAAGTGCTATTTCAGCTTCTTTAAAGCCTTTAAATGGACAACCTATTTCCTCTCATCCTCTCATAGCGAGATTTATGAGGGGCCTTCTTCTAACTAAGCCTCCCATTAGGCCACCTCCAGTGGCATGGGACCTGAATCTGGTTCTTGGGCAGCTCATGAAGCCGCCTTTTGAACCTTTAGCTACTACCTCCTTGAAATTCCTTTCCTGGAAAGTTATCTTTCTCATTGCAATCACATCAGCACGTCGCATCAGTGAATTGCAAGCATTAGTTGCTGATCCTCCTTACACGAGGTTCCATCATGATAAGGTAATCCTTAGGACTCATCCACACTTTATGCCAAAGGTGGTTTCACCTTTTCATTTAAACCAGGCGGTTTATCTGCCTGTATTTTTTCCAAGGCCTCTTGCTTCAAATGAAGAAAGGAATCTTCATACTTTGGACTGTGAAAGAGCACTTGCCTTTTACTTGCAGAGGACACAGCAACATAGAAAGTCCTCACAACTCTTTGTTGCTTTTGATCCTTCTCATTTGGTACTTCCGGTTTCCAAGAGAACATTGTCCAACTGGATTGCACAGTGTATTTCTTTTGCCTATCAGAGTAGGAACCTTAATCTGGAAGGCCATGTCACAGCTCACAATGTGAGAGCCATGGCAGCCTCAATGGCTCATCTACACTCTGTGTCTATTGACGACATCTGTTGTGCTGCTACTTGGGCCTCGGTTCATACCTTCACAGCCCATTACTGCTTAGACAAGGACTCTCGCCTGGATGCCTTGTTTGGTCAGGCTGTTCTTCAACACCTGTTCCATACTTAATCAACTCCTACCCACCTTTCCCGGTAGAATGCCAGAGATCCATGGGGGGAAGTGGAGCCCTTTCACAGGGGCACACAACTTCTGGGGTTTCTCCCTGGCATCTGTAGCTAGGGAGTCCCCATATGTGAAGACTATATTCCTGCTTGTTCCTGGAGATAGCATAGTTACTCACCTGTAACAGGTGATCTCCGGGAACAGCAGGAATTTAATCTTCACAACCCACCCACCTCCCCTAGGAGTTGTATCTCTCTTTTCTTTTCTTTCCCTCTCTCTCTCTTTGTCTCAGCTTTAAAACTCAACTGGAGAGAGGCAGTTGGGAAAAGCGGGAAGGCAGCACGCAGGCGCTGTGGGATGCTCCCAAAAGCTTTCTAATTGGACGCTGGGGAGCGTTCCCGCGCAGGCTCCGTCGGTACCGACGATACCCATATGTGAAGACTAATTTCCTGCTGTTCCCGGAGATCACCTGTTACAGGTGAGTAACTATGCTTTCTGGGCATCCATGATAGTATTTTTACAATGCCCAGGCTTGATGTAAACTGTTAGCCTCTGCAACTGCTCCTTTTAGGTTTTTTTTTAACCATTTTCCTCATTATAGCATAGTCTCCCTTTTGAAAGTTAAATGTTAGCACAGTGGATTTCCTTGCACTCTTCCCTCCATTTATTAAATGAAATGTGTTCATGTTATGATCACTATTGCCAAGGTGCTCCAACACCGTTATCTCTTGACCCAGATCCTGTGTTCTATTAAAGACTAGGTCTAAACTAGCCTCCCCTAATGTTGGTTCCTGAACCAGCTGCTCCATGAAGTAGTTGTATTTAGAAACTTTATCTCCTTAGCATGTCCTGATGTGACATTAGCATAGTTGATATTGGGTAATTGAAATCATTCATTATTACTGTGTTGTAATTTTTGTTAGCTTCCCTAATCTCATAAAGCATTTTGTTGTTCATTTGTTCATTCTGACCAGTCAGATAATAGTACACCCCCACTGCCATTCCCTTCCCCTTTTTACATGGAATTTCTATCCATAGAGATTTTACAATGTATTTTGTTTCCTGCAAAACTTTTATCCTGTTTGACTCAATGTCCTCTTTAATACATAACACAATCCCTCTATACTATAATTGTGATATAAATTTTACCCAGGTATCACAGTGTCCCATTGTTTTTCTTCCTTTCACCAGGTCTGAGATGCCAATTATATCTAACCTTTCAGTATGTATGATATATTCTAACTCCCCCATCAAAGCTTGTTTTTTGTTCATATTAACAATCCTAGTTATCAGCTGACAGAAGTAATTTGGAATCCTTAAACACACTGCCTTTTACTTAAAGGCATCTGAGTTACTTTTACTTTTGTTGGAACCTCTCGACCGGGCTGCCGTAACATCCCTGTTTTGCCTAGTATCCTTCAAATATACACCATTCCAAACCATGAACTCAAGGGTGACTGTCGGTTTTCTCCTATTTTCCATTTTAAAAACTGTGCTGTCCTTTTTAAAGGTTAATGTCAGCAGCCTGGTTCCACCCTGGTTAAGGTGGAGCCCATCCTTTCAGAAAAGCTTCTCCCTCTTCCCTAGAATGTTGTCCAGAATTAAGAAATGGAGGATTAAAGACAATTATCCCCTCAATCCCTCTTTTAAATTCCTGGCTGAAATGAGCACTTTTATGAAAGATAAGCATGGCTTAGAGAGTGCAAAAAAAGATGGAGAAATTTTGAATATACATGCATGTTTGGCAAGTTGAAAGTCAATGCAAAAGAGAAAGGCCAGCAATTAGCCCCTGACTGAAAACCGCTTTGTGTTTTTTACTATAAAGGTGGTATATCAAGTCTAATAAAACCATAAACCATATATAGATGGTCACCGGGAATTGGCACCGATGCAGCAGCATTTAACCAGCATTCCCATTGTAAAATGGGAAATACACATTTTTTTTTGGCCCATTCAAACCATACCCGTGACACATTACTTTGAATCTGTGCATTCCGGCTGCTATTTACACATGTAGAAGCTATGCAAGACTTCTGAAATTACCTCCATAGGTAGATACCTAGGTTAGGTGCCTCTTTTCAGCTGAACTTAGGAACCTAGATTTTAAAAGTTAGCTTCCTATGTTTGCTGAAAATAGGAACTTAACTTTAGGTGACTAAAGCCGAGGCAGCTGAATTTAGGCCTGCTGTTCACTCGCATAATTTTATGTGCCAGATTTAGGTGTCTAGTGTTGGAAGTCAGTGTTCCTCTACCCTTCCCCTCCCCTAATTCTACCTACCTTTTTAGTTTTCTAAATTTGGGTGCCTAGTTTAAAAAAAAAAAGAATAAAATAGGCTTGAAAACTTTCAGTTTGACTATTGGCCTAATATGCCTTAATCTGGTAGAATCTATACCAAACAGTTATGTTTGGGCTAAATTTACTAATGTGTGCTATTCTGTTAACATGTGCTAATTCTGTTAACATGCTTTCTCCAGAAGACAGCAGGGAGAAATGCAGCCATGAAGGACGGTGATGTCATCCAGTGATGGCAGCCTTGCGAATAGTATCAGCACACAACCAATGATAGTCTTTATTTTCCACTTGATGGATCTGGTCATGTATTCAATATCTTAACACAAGTATGTAAAAATATACTGCATAGGCTTCTGTTTGGGAGAAGAAAACAAGAAGAGACTTATGAATCCCGCTATTCCCCAAAAGGCCCACAGGGGAGGCACCATCGCGAGAGAAAGTGTACTCTGCAGACATTTTTATAGTATCCATGGGTGCAGTCAAAAAGGTTCTTAATCCTAATAATATTGCAAATCCCCCAAGCCACCGAAAGGCATCGCGGGGGGCTGCTCAATCAGAGGGTAAATCTCAAGACACTGAAACCCTCTTACTCCACTTTTCCCATTCCTAAGAAGGCTGATTGTGTGTAACAAAAGAAACAGCAGTTCTCCAGGACCAAGCAGGAAGTCAGTCCTCACATATGGGTGACGTCGGCGCCGACGGAGCCCTCGCGGAGCAATTTTCCCCAGCTTTCAAAGAAAGCCTTTGGGAATTGCAGCGCGCATGCGCGGTCCCCTTCCCGCCCAAAGGTGCCATCTTGGCCAGTCTTCTTTTTTCCGCGGAGCCCTACAGACGTTGTCTCATAGTCACCGCCGAAAAGTTGATTTTTTCTTATTATTTTCAGTATTTCTTCGGTTCGACGCCGGTCCTTTTTCCGCCCGGCCTCGCGACACCGGTTGCGAGGCCTCCCCTTCTTTTTCGGTTTTTTCTGTCCTTCGCGACTACTTCGCGCCTTTTTTCATTTTTCCCTGGCGGCCCGTTCGTTCGACCTCGCAGGGGCCCTTTTTCCCCCGATGGCCGCCAGTGGATTTAAGAAGTGTGTTAAGTGTAAGAAACTTATGTCTCTTACCGACACACACGATTGCTGCCTCCGTTGCCTGGGCCCCGATCATGAAGAAATGATCTGTGGGCCCTGTAGCAAGATGTCCGCGAAGTCTTTGCAGAGTCGGCAGCATCAGCGGGAGAGAATCTTCTCTGACCCCAGCCGTACCCGGACCTCGTCAGAAGCTTCGGTGTCCAGAGAATCTGGCTCTGAGCACCGCCGGAGCTCTTCTGAGAGGGGGTCCCCTAACCGGGAACATCAGCGGAAGAAGAAACCCGCGAGGGTGGCGTCGGTGGACGCTCCTGGTTCCTCGAGGGCTAGGTCGCATAGCCCCGACAGCCGTCCCGGGTCTTTGGAGCTGGAGCGGCCGTCCAAACAGCCTCGTCTGGAGATGGACTCCTCTGCTCACGTAAGTGCTGTTGTCTTCGTAGACTCGCCTCCGAGTGGTCCGACGTCGAGCCCGACGCCGTCGGGGCCCGAGTCGGGGGCTGCTGGGTCTCCTGAGTTCGGACTCAGGTTGACGGCCTTGGAGCGCAGCTTGTCTGCCTTCATGGACCAGCAGCGGGCATTGATCGCTGGCCTCGCTGGCGCGTCTGCGCCGGGACGTCGACGTCTAAGTCGACCCCGGAGACCGAGCCGATCCTCGAGTCCATGCGGGCTCGAGTCGATCCTCGGTCGAGGTCACCTTCGGCCTCCCGTTCGGGGCCGAGGTCGTCGACGCCGACTCCCTCGGCGTCGGGGCGGACGGCGTCTGTGCCCGCCTGACCGGAGCCGCTCGACTCCTCCTCCGAGGAGTCGGCCTGGGAATCCGAGGTGGATGAGTCACCTGGTTCTTTTCGGACTCGGTGTGTCCCTTCTGACTCCCCCGAGTCCGAGCCTCGGAGACAGTCCCCCCCGGAGGATGCCCGGTTCTCGGACTTCGTAAGGGATATGGCCAAGGCCTTGGCCTTCCCTGCGGATCCCGAGGAGGAGCCTCGAGCTGAAGAGCTCGATGCCCTCCAGTATGACTCTCCTGCGAAGGAGCACTTTACTGTACCGGTTCCTCCGATGCTGGAACGACTTCTCTTCCGCATGTGGGAGAGTCCGGCGTCGTCGCCGGTCTTAAGCAAACGGGTCGATGCCATATATCGAGTCCGCAAGAGCCCTGGCTTCCAGAAAGCACAGCTGCCGCACCATTCCATGGTGGTGGAATCGGCCATGCATCGGCTCAAGAGCCAGAAGATGCACTCCTCGGTGCCTCCCGGCAGGGAAGCCCGCAGCCTGGATGGCATCGGTAAGAAGTGTTTTCAGGGCTCTATGCTTGCTTGTCGGGTCCAGACTTACCAGCTCTACATGGGCATGTATCTCCGGGACCTGGCTAAAGAGCTAGCCGGATTCTCTGCTGGTCTCGCCGAGGAACCTTTGCGGAGGTTCCTGGCCTTTTCCACTAGTATTCGTGAGTGCTCCAAGTTCATTTCTCGAGCAGCCTATGATGGCTTCGAGGCATCGGCTCGAGTGGCCGCAGCCGGCATCGGAGCCCGCCGCCAGGCTTGGCTCCAGTCATCCGACCTCGAGCCCTGGGTGCAGGACAAGTTGGTCGATGTCCCCTGCAGAGGTGAAAGCCTCTTTGGTAAACCTATGGACGAGAAGGCTGCTCAGCTCGAGACAGAGACTCTCACCAGGACTCGGCTCTCCAGGAAAACCTCTGCCCCTTCCCAAAAGAAGAAGGGCTCGGGAAAGAAGCCCTTTTACCCAAGGAAGGCGGCTGCCTATAAACACTACCCCCATTATCAGGCCTCCGCAGCTCCCCATCAGGGTCAGCAGGCCAAGGGACGGGGTAACGGATCCCGTAGGCAGCAAGCCCCCAAGCCTGCGCCACCGGCCCCTGCTCCGCAGGGTGGGGGTTTTTGACTCGTTCAGCATAGCCTCTCCCCCTCCGCTGGTTTCTCTCAGCACGGGAGGCCGGCTGGTCCACTTTGCCCACAGGTGGTCCAACATCACGTCAGACGCCTGGGTGCTCCACATAGTCCAAGAGGGCTATCTTCTGCACTTCCACCAGGTACCTCCCCCCTACTTTCCAGGGGAGCCTCTGCGACCCCCTCTTCACCGGGACTTACTCCTTCAGGAGTTGGCAAGTCTTATTCGGGAACAGGCAGTGGAGCCGGTGCCCCACCACCTGCAGGGTCATGGCTTTTATTCCCGGTACTTCCTGGTACCAAAGCGGACTGGAGGCCTCAGACCCATCCTAGACTTGCGGAACCTCAACAAGTTCCTGGAGAGGGAAAAGTTCAAGATGCTTACCCTTGGAATCCTGCTGCCCTACCTCCGGCAGGGAGATTGGCTATGCTCCTTGGATCTAAAGGATGCCTACACTCACATCCTCATTCACCCAAGCCACCGCCAATACCTAAGGTTTGTGGTGGCGGGCAATCATTACCAATACAGAGTACTGCCCTTTGGCCTATCCTCCGCACCACGAGTCTTCACAAAATGTCTCGCAGTGGTTGCGGCTTATCTCCGGCTTCAAGGCCTCTTCGTCTTTCCTTACCTGGACGACTGGCTTATCAAGGCCCCGTCCGCCACGGAGGCCACTCACGCCACAAAACGTACTGTAACTCTGCTCCAGTACTTGGGCTTTGTCATAAACTTCGAAAAGTCCACTTTGCTCCCCTCTCAGGACCTCGAGTTCATTGGCGCCAGACTGGACACGCTTCAGGCGCGGGCGTTTCTACCGCTCGACAGGGCTCACCGGCTCATGGCTCTCGCCAGCCGTTTTCGCAGCCATCCCCGGGTCTCGGCCCGGCTCTTCCTGAAACTGCTCGGCCATATGGCGTCCACGGTCCATGTGACCCCCAATGCCCGTCTGAACATGCGGCCCGCTCAGTGGTGCCTTCGCTCTCAATGGCGTCAGGCCTCGGGGAGACTGACGGACTCGGTACGCATCTCCGGCCCGCTAGTCTCTTCCCTACGATGGTGGCTTCACCTACCCAACCTAGTGCTCGGAATGCTTTTCCAGTCTCCTCCGCCGGCCCAGGTTCTGACGACCGACGCTTCTCTCCTGGGTTGGGGAGCACATTGCCAAGGGTCATGTACTCAGGGTCTCTGGACCCCGTGGGAATCTGCCCAGCAGATCAACTTCCTGGAGCTCAGGGCCATTCGCCTGGCTCTGAAGGCCTTCTCCCACCTCACGTCTCACCAGTCTGTGCTGGTCCAGACGGACAATCAAGTTGCTATGTTCTACGTGAACAAGCAGGGGGGCACGGGCTCCTTCCTTCTCTGCCGGGAAGCACAAAAGCTCTGCGCTTGGGCCGTCAGCCGGGGAATCCTCCTCAAAGCGGTCTATCTCCCAGGTCAAGAAAATCACCTGGCAGACAAACTGAGCAGAATTCTCCAACCGCACGAGTGGAGGTTGGACCCGTTGGTGGTCCAACGGATCTTCCTGCGGTGGGGCCTCCCCACGCTGGATCTCTTCGCCAGTCCTCTGAACAGGCAACTTCCTCGATTCTGCTCTCGGGAACCGCACCCCCTCCGAGTAGCGGCGGATGCTTTTCTGCTCTCATGGTCCACGGGCCTTCTGTATGCCTTTCCTCCCATGCCGCTGGTGTCTCGAACTCTTTTCAAGGTTCTCCAGGACAAGGCCTCCGTGATCCTGATCGCTCCCCGGTGGCCCCGGCAACCGTGGTTCCCGCTTCTGATGCAGCTGGCGGTGGATACCCCGTTGCCTCTGGGGTTTCAACCCGATCTCCTGACTCAGGATCAGGGGTCTCTCCTACACCCCAACCTCAGAGCTCTGCATCTGATGGCCTGGCTGCTGAAAGGGTAGTCCTTGCTCCCCTCCTGTTACCTCCGGAGGTGGAGGAAGTCGTACTGGCTTCCAGGCGACCCTCTACCCGGAAATCCTACGCCCTTAAATGGCGTCGCTTTTCCATCTGGTGTACTCAACAGTCTCAAGATCCCTTCTCCTGCTCGGTGTCGGTGGTCTTGCAGTACTTGCTTTCCCTCTCCAACCTTGGGCTCAAGTCCAATTCGGTCAAGGTTCACCTCAGTGCTATTTCGGCGCATCATGTGCCGGTGGAAGGCAGGCCTCTTTCCGGCCACCCCCTCGTGGCTCGGTTCTCCCTGGGCCGCTTTCTCCTCAAACCGCCGTTGCGGCCCCCATTCCCTGACTGGGACCTGAACGTGGTTTTACAGCGGATCACCTGCCCGCCTTTTGAACCCATGGCTACCTGTCCTCTTCGTTTTCTCTCTTGGAAAACCTTATTCCTGGTGGCCCTCACTTCCGCTAGACGCGTTAGTGAACTGCAGGCCCTGGTGTCTGATCCTCCCTACACTCGGTTCTACAAGAACAGGGTAGTCCTGCGGACTCACCCTAAGTTTCTTCCAAAGGTGGTCTCCCCTTTTCACATCAATCAGGAGGTGGTACTTCCGACCTTCTTTCCCAGGCCACACTCCAGCCGTGCTGAGATGGTCTTGCATACCCTGGACTGTAGAAGGGCGCTGAACTTCTACCTTGATCGTACGCGGGAGCACCGTAAGACTGTCCAGCTCTTCCTGTCTTACGACCCTAATAAATTGGGGCTCCCTGTCTCTAAGCGTACTCTGTCCATCTGGGTAGCTGACTGTATCGCTTGGAGTTATGCGGCGGCAGGCCTCTCGCTGGAGAGTCGAGTCACCGCTCATCGGGTTCGGGCGAAGGCTGCGTCAGTGGCTTACCTCCGCTCTGTTCCGTTGGCAGACATCTGCCGGGCCGCTACTTGGTCTTCGGGCCAGACTTTTGCGGCCCATTACTGCCTCGAGAGGGAGTCCCGCAGGGACAGTGCTTTCGGACAGACAGTCCTCCGTAATCTCTTCGAGGTTTAGGCAACTCCTACCCTCCATCCCGGATGTTGGGCTACCGGTTGGAGATTAGTCAGAGAAGATTCCTTACTTCTGTGCTGCTGAGCTAGAGGGAGCTCATTTTTGTGCTTAGGGTCTCCGGTAGCCTTAAGCTGGGGAGTCCCCATATGTGAGGACTGACTTCCTGCTTGGTCCTGGAGAAAGCGTAGTTACTCACCTGTAACAGGTGTTCTCCAGGAGCAGCAGGAATCAGTCCTCACAACCCTCCCTCCTCCCCTTGGAGTTGCAATCCTATGATTTCGTTTTTGCGCTTTTTTGCTGTCTTTTTGCTATGTCATCTGACTGGCCAAGATGGCACCTTTGGGCGGGAAGGGGACCGCGCATGCGCGCTGCAATTCCCAAAGGCTTTCTTTGAAAGCTGGGGAAAATTGCTCCGCGAGGGCTCCGTCGGCGCCGACGTCACCCATATGTGAGGACTGATTCCTGCTGCTCCTGGAGAACACCTGTTACAGGTGAGTAACTACGCTAAGTCTTCCCAAAAGCAGACAGTGGTCTTCTAATAAAGTACAAGGCAAAGGGAAGCTCCCCTCTGAATTCAAGTCTTTTCATAAGCACCATTGCAATTACAAACTTTGATTTCCCTAAACAGGGCTGGTGCAAGGACTAGAGGCACTCTAGGCAGGTCCTCCATCTTGCTGCCCCGCCCCCCCCCCCCCCCCACCATGCCTATTGCCACCACTGGCACCTTTCTCCAGGGCCTACATTGGTGGCAATTGGCCCTGAAATCGTGATGCGGCACTTACTCTCTGTCTCCAGGTTTGCATCGCAGATTCATTCTCTCCAATCTGCCACTTCCGGCCCGGACTTCTAGTTTTGTATAAACTGAAAGTCTGCTTCAGAGGAGGGTGGGGCCGAAGCGGTAGATTGGAGATAATGAAACTGCGACACAGCCCTGGAGACAGGGTAAATGCTGCATCATGGTTTCAGAACCAATTGCTGTTGCTCTGGGCCCTGGAGAAGGGTGTCAGCAGTGGCAATGGATGTAGGGGGACATCCTCGGCAAGTCGGTGCTCTGACTGCCTAGTTTGCCTAATGTTAGCGCCAGCCTTGCCCCTAAAGGGATAGCACATGATAGTGGCTGATAAACAGCTGCACAGCAATTTTCTGTGTCAGACTATGTCTCTGTAGGCAGAAATTCTTGGGGTGAATCTCCCATGTCTGCTTCCTCGCCACCCCTTGCAAAACACTGCCTTTCTGCTCATTCCTTGCCCATTCTACATTTGCAGCACCAAATTCTACAGTACTCTCTTCTCGCTCGATGAAAATCCTTTAATCTCCAGGAACAAGCAGGAATTCAGTCTTCACATACAGTCCTCGATACTGACGGAGCCCGCGTGGGAACACTCCCCAGTGTCCAATAGGAAAACCCTTTGGGAGAAGTCCACTGCACCTGCGCATCTGCCTTCCCGCCTGTCTAACTGCTCTCCTCAGTTCTTCGTTTTCTGTGGAGCCAGCAGGTTGTTCAATTTCTGTCACTGACGAAAAACTTTTTTTTTTTTTGCCTTAATGCTGTGCTCTGCCTTTCTATTGACGCCGGTTCCGTCACTCTGACACTGGCCCCAATATCTCTTTCATTTTACTTTTAAAACTTTTCTGTTTTGCTGTATTCACCACCAACTAGGCCTTTGGCCTACATTTTTCTCTTAATCTCTGAAGAGACCCTTAAACATGGAAAAGCCTGTCATTGGGTTTAAAAAATGTACCAAATACTCTGGTACACTATCAGTCATGGATAAACATGACTGGTGTTTGGAATGTTTGGGTCCAGACCATTTACCAAAGTCTTGACCTTTGTGCCAACAAATGACAAAAAAGAGGCCCACAGAATAAAGCCTGACATCATGGCTCCCTATTCGCCCTGGACTCGATTTTAGTGGCTTCCACATCATCGAGAACATTGGCCTCCTCACATGGGTCTCAGATCGCAGCAAAGTCTAAGCATAAAATTAAGTCCAAGACATCAGCATCGAAGACTGATACCGAGTCAAGAGGGAAGTCCCACCATTAGCACCGGAACTCACCGACGGGTGCTTCTGATGCAGACTGGCCAGACAAACAGACCTGGCGGGAGGGCCAGTCCTCCAAAGCACAAGAGGGGTTCCAGGACACTCCCAAGGAATCGACCTCTGGAGAGCTACCAGTTCCATTTTCTGGGACGGTGGTGCAAAGCCCCTTAGGTGAATCCACCCAGACATTGGCCATCTCCCTGGACCAGCGCATGCTGTCTCTTGAGAGGAGTTTGGCTGCACTCCTAGCAGCCTTCATGCCAATGGATATAGGCTTTGGTACCCTGCTAACAGCCAATAGTATTGGCCCTGATGTTGGCACTGGAGCCGGTATCAGTCGATCTCTTGCTACCGCTGCCTCAATTGGAACTGACTGAAAACACTGGTTCCCAACAGGCTAAAACTGTCAGGACTTCCAATTCTGATATCTCGGAGCAATAGTATCGGCATCGACCCTCAACATTGATGACGTTTCTGGATCAAAAGCACAACTGCTGATACTTTGATTTCTTGTCAATTTCTGACTCCTCTTCATCCGATTCTGATGGGGACTTTCACAATTCCCAAGACCTTCCAGACATTCTTTTGTATCCATCCCCTCCTCAAGAGCAGTGCCGGTCCCCATCAGAGGATATGTCTTTCCAGGAGTTCATCTGAGACATGGCAGCAGGGCTGCAAATCACTGTGGCCTCGGAGAAGGAACTGAGGGTGGAGGAACCAGATATTCTTCAATATGATTCTATGCCTAAAGAAGCGACTACCTTACTGGTGCTTCGCATCTTACAGGATCTCATGCTCCACATTTGGGAGGCTCCTCTCATGGTTTCACCCATCAATAAAAGTCTCAATACCATGTGCCAAATTCCAGACAGTCCAGACTTTCAAAAGCCTCAACTCCCCCATCACTCAATGGTGGTGGAATTGGCCATGCGCCGAATAAAGAGTTCAAAGAATCACTCTTCCATGTTTCCAGGCAGGGACTCGAGGACACTTGATGTCTTTGGACATCGATGTTTTCAGGTATGCATGCTGACCTCGAGGTTTACTTTCTTACATGCTATACATGGGCATATTCCTCAAGGATGTCACCAGGGATCTGGAGACATTTGCTCCTATGCTTCCTGATAAGAGGAGTGCCTTCCAAGCCTCATAATACCTCCAAATTCCTTACCGTGGCATCGATGCTTTTGAATCAACCAGCAGAGCTTCAGCAGTCTGCATTGGGGCTCGAAGGATGGCCTGGTTACAGTCCTCAGATCTTGAACAGTGGGTCCAGGACAAGTTGGCTAATATCCCATGTACTGGAGAGAACCTTTTTGGGAAAGACTGGAGGGAGAAGGCAGGTGAGATTGAGACACATGATCTCACTCTTTAAACGCCACTCCAGGAAGACGGCTCATTCCTCCAAAAGGAAGGTTCTGCCAAAAAAAGCCTTTCTACTCTAAAAAGAAGATACATTATCCTTCTTACACATCTGCAGCTGCTTACCAACCTTAGCAGCAACAGCAGTGCCAGCAGGGCCCTCACCAACCAAAGAAGCCCAAGGCTCCTAAGCCCCAGCCAGCAGCGCAGGGACAACCTGCTCTTAGTTTTTGACTGCTTCCTAGAGAGCATTGCCATTCTGCCTCTGTAGGATCCCCAGCCACTGAACATAGCAGGCAGACTCGGTTCCTATGCCCACAGGTGGCACCTCTTAACTTCAGAACAGTGGATTCTAAACATCATCCAAAAGGAGGTATCTACTTCACTTTCAAGACTTACCCCCCACCTGCTTCATTGGGGGAGGGGGGTGGATAAGCCTTTCTCCATTTTCTTTCTAAAGCTACATTTTGTCTTCAAAGTTAACAATTCTTGTGAAAACCGTGGAAGCAGTTTTTTTAAAATGCAAAATGCTTTTTACGTACAATAGGAACAATATCTCTCACAATGGTGGCAGTGCTTTCTACCTAACTTGCTAAAGACATCAAAGCAGAGTCTTTTTGTAAAAACCCACTACCATTAATCCTACCGATCTTCTTCCCAAGACCACACACGTCTCGAGTGGAAGATTCGCTACACACCTTAGATTGCAAGTGAGCATTGGCTTACTACTTAAATAGAACTAAAGTTCACAGGAAATCCTCTCAGTTATTCATTTCCTTTGATCCAAGTCACCTTTGTTTACTAGTGAGAAAACACACTCTATCTAGATGGATAACACTGTATCTCTTTTGCTTATGCACAAGCTGGACTCTCCCTGGAGGGTCACGCCACTGCTTAAAATATACACATCATGGCAACCTCAGATGCCAATCTCTATCCAATATACGTTGATGAGATCTATTGAGCAGCTACCTGGTCCTCCATTTATACGTTTGCTGCACATTATTGTCTGGACATGGACTCCAGTCGGGACGCTGTCTTTGGCCAAGTTGTACTCCAGCACCTTTTCAGGACTTAATTTTTCGACTCCTATCCTCTGTCCCGGACTTCTGCAACAGACCAGACTTTCATTAGAGATGGTATAGCAGACTAAAATAGAGTCCACTGGGTCACATTGTGTCCATAGTCTTTGTCTCTATCCTTTAGCCTCAGGGATCACACCGCTCTCTCCCATGCCATTTTGGAACCTGGGAGCTAGTGAGTCCCATATGTGAAGACTGCATTCCTGCTTGTTCCTGGAGATAGCGTTGTTACTCACCTGTAACAGGTGATCTCTGGGAACAGCAGGAATCAGTCTTCACAACCTGCCCTCCTCCCCTAAGAGTTGTAGGGTGTTTTATTTTTTTCCTCTATTGCTCAGCTACAAACTCAACTGAAGAGAGGAGTTGGGAAGGTGGGAAGGCAGATGCGCAGGTGCAGCGGACTGCTCCCAAAGGCCTTCCTTTTGGACGCTGCAGAGCGTTTCCACATGGGCTCCATTGGTACCGACGTTATCTATATGTGAAGACCGATTCCTGCTGTTCCCAGAGATCATCTGTTACAGGTGAGTAACAACACTTTCCAGCTTAGTACAGAAATTGTTTTAGGGAAAAAATTGCTTGAACCTCTCACCACTGTTCTGAAAGCTTAAAAAGTGTGTTACTTATGGATGATCAGGACATGAATACAGCATTTTACAACTCTGAAGATTTATCTGCTCAGATTCAGACCCAGAATCAAGTGGCCATGTTATATACATCAACAGGCAGAGAGGATCAGAATTGATGAAACTAGAGAATAGATGAAAATCTGGAACTTTGCTGTTTTAATAGGGGCCAGCCTACAGGCAGCATACCCTTCCCAGTGCTTGTAGTCAAATAGCAGACAAGCTAAGTTGCTAACTAGATCCTCACAAATGGTCACTGAATGCTTTGGTTGCCAGGCAAATATTGCCAGGAGGAGTGGCCTAGTGGTTGGGGCAAGGTACTTCAGGCCGGAAGGTCGGGGGTTCAAATCCCACTAGAGGACAGCAACCTTGGGCCGGAAGGACTGGGGTTTCTAGTCCCACAGGTGCTCCTTGTGGTCTTGGGCAAGCCACTTAACCCTCCATAGCCCATGTTCCCTGTAAAATAGTTATCTCCAAGTTATAATGCCCTGTTCAATGTAATTTCAGTTTGTTCAATGTAAACCGCACTGATGCAGAATAGCGCGGTATATAAGAGAATGTAAATAAATAAATAAAATAAATAAAAAAACAGGATTTTCCACAAATAGTTCTTTGCTGCTCAAAATAGCAGCAAATTTTGGATAACTAGTTCAAGGAGAACAGCACAGAGAATATCACATGATGCCTTCTCCATTTCCTGGAGCTATGGCTTACTGTACATGTTTCTCTTGAGCCACTCCTCTGGAGTTGGGGAGTGCTCCGGATCTTCTGTCCCAGAACAACGGATCCCTACTGCACCCCAGTCCCTTCATCTCAAGGCCTGGCTGCTCAAGGCATAGAATTTCAAGATCTAGGCCTTTCACAACAAGTGAAGGATATTCTTCTAGCTTCCAGAAAACCTTCCACAAGGCGTTCTTACTCTTTTAAATGGAAGAGGTTCTCAGTCTGGTGTTCCCAGAGGGGACTTAATCCCCTATTGGTACCAGTAGAGTCCCTTCTGGACTATCTCCTTCATTTATCAGCTTCTGGTCTCAAGACCAATTCTGTTAAGAGTACATCTTAGTGCTATTGCTGCATCTCGTAAACCCTTCGATGGACAACCAATTTCCTCTCATCCTCTTGTTTCAAGATTTATGAGGGGTCTCCTTTTAACAAAACCTCCTCCGGTGGCATGGGATCTTAATCTTGTTCAGGGTCAACTCATGAAGCCACCCTTTGAACCTTTAGCTACTTCAGAGCTAAAGTTTCTTTCATGGAAAGTCATTTTCCTAATTGCTCACTTCTGCAAGATGCATTAGTGAACTGCAAGCTTTAGTAGCTGACCCGCCTTATACGAGGTTTCATCATGACAAAGTAGTCTTGAGGACTCATCCTCATTTTATGCCAAAGGTGATATCACCTTTTCATTTAAACCAATCCATTTATCTCCCAGTCTTCTTTCCTAGGCCTCATGCCTCCAGCGCGGAAAGAAATCTTCATACCTTAGATTGTAAATGGGCCCTGGCTTTTTATCTTCACAGAACTCAGCCATTTAGAAAGTCTTCTCAGCTTTTTCTGGCTTTTGACTCTAGTCATTTAGGACTTCCAGTCACTAAGAGAACGCTCTCTAAGTGGATTGCAGACTGTATTTCCTTTACCTATCAGAGTAAAGGAATCCCTCTTGAAGGCCATGTCACGGCTCATAATGTTAGAGCCATGGCAGCCTCAACAGCTAATCTTCATTCAGTTGCTATTGATGAGATCTGCAAAGCAGCAACTTGGGCTTCTGCACGTACTTTCATTGCCCACTATTGTTTAGACAAGGACTCCCGTCGGGATGCCTTGTTCGGTCAGGCTGTTCTACAGCATCTCTTCCATTCCTAGATCAACTCCTTCCCACCATCCTCTCTTGGATGCCTGAGGGCCCTGGGAGGAAGTCTGGCCCATCTTATTTAGATCCGCAACATGCTGGGGTCATCCCTAGGCATTTTTAGCTGGGGAGTCCCCATATGTGAAGACTACATTCCTGCTTGTTCCTGGAGATAGCGTAGTTACTCACCTGTAACAGGTGATCTCAGGGAACAGCAGGAATAAGTCTTCACAACTCACCCACCTCCCCTAGGAGTTGTCTTTCTCTCTCTTTCTATTTTTCTTCTACTTCTCTCCTTTGGTCTCAGCTTTCAACTCAACTGAAGTGAGAGAGTTAGTTGGGCGGGAAGGCAGCACGCATGCATGGTGGGATGCTCCCAAAAGCTTTCCTTTTGGACGGTTGGGAGCGTTCCCGCACAGGCTCAGTCTGTGTCGACGGTACCCATATGTGAAGACTTATTCCCGCTGTTCCCGGAGATCACCTGTTACAGGTGAGTAACTACGCTTTACATGGCTAACAGAGCTGCATTGATACAAGACATTGTAAAGCAGCAACCTGGTCTTCAGTTCACACTTACACAACTTGCAGATAGACACTGGATATAGTTTCAAGACTTGACAGTGCCTTTGGACAATCAGTCCTTCATAATTTCTTCAATTAAACTTTTCCCATCCTCCCTATTTCTTATTTCAGGATGTCCTCAATAGTAAAATCAGCAACCCTTAGCTCTAAAATCACCATCCTTCATAGCAGCATTTCTCCCTACTATCCTTCGGAGAAAGCATGGTTGCTTACCTGTAACGGGTATTCTCCAGGACCAAGCAGGAAGTCAGTCCTCACTTATGGGTGACGTCGGCGCCGACGGAGCCCTCGCGGAGCAATTTTCCCCAGCTTTCAAAGAAAGCCTTTGGGAATTGCAGCGCGCATGCGCGGTAGTCTTCCCGCCCGAAGGTGCCATCTTAGCCAGTCTTCTTTTTTCCGCGGAGCCCTACAGACGTCCCCGTCTTGTCCCCGCGAAAAAGTTGATTTTCCTCTGTATTTATCCTTTTTTCTTTCGGTTCGACGCCGGTCGTTTTCCCGCCCGGACTCGCGACGCCGGTCTCGAGTCCTCTAACGGTTTTTCGGTTTTTCTGACTTAGTCAGTTTTCGTTTTCGTTTTTTCCCTGGCAGCCCGGTCCTTTGACCTCGCAGGGGCCCTTTTTCCCCCGATGGCTGCCAGTGGCTTTAAGCGGTGTGGTCGGTGTGACCGAAATATGTCACTCACCGACTCACACGACCTTTGCCTCCGCTGCCTGGGCCCAGATCACGAGGAACTGATCTGTGGGCCCTGCAGCAAACTGTCCTCGAAGGCGTTGAGAAGTCGGCGGCATCAGCGCGAAAGAATCTTCGCTGACCCCAGCCGTACCCGGACCTCGTCGGAGGCCTCACTGTCGAAAGGCTCCAGTTCGGACCGTCGACGGAGCTCCTCCGACCGGGGTTCTCCCTCCGGGGACCATCGACGGAAGGAAAAACCCGCGAGGGCGGCGTCGGTGGACGCTCCTGGCTCCGCGAGGGCCAGGTCGCATAGCCCCGACAGCCGCCCCGGGTCCTTGGAGAAGGATCACCTCCCGAAGCGACCTCGCCTGGAGTCGGAGATGCCTGCCCGGGTAAGTCCTGTTGTCCTTCTGGACTCGCCTCCGCGTCAGCCGACGTCGGGCCCGACGCCGTCGGGGCCCGAGTCGGGGGCTGCTGGGTCGCCTGAGCTCGGACTCAGGTTGACGGCCTTGGAGAGCAGATTGTCTGCCTTCATGGACCAGCAGCGGGCACTGCTCGCTGGCTTCGCTGGCGTCGCTGCCCCGACCACCGGGACGTCGACGTCCAAGTCGACCCCGGAGACCGAGCCGATCCTCGAGTCGATGAGAACTCGAGTCGATCCTCGGTCGAGGTCGCCCTCGGCCTCCCGTTCGGGACCGAGGTCGCCGACGCCGACTCCCTCGGCGTCGGGGCGGCTGGCGCCGCACCCTGCCCGAGCCGACCCCACCGAGTCCTCGTCGGAGTCGGTCTGGGAGTCGGAGGAAGAAGAGTCACCTGATTCTTTCCGGACTCGGTGTGTCCCATCGGACTCTCCGGAGTCCGAGCCTCGGAAGCAGTCCCCCCCGGAGGATGCCCGGTTCTCGGATTTCGTTAGGGATATGGCCAAGGCTTTGGCCTTCCCTGCGGACCCCGAGGAGGAGCCTCGAGCCGAAGAGCTCGACGCCCTCCAGTATGACTCTCCCGCGAGGGAGCACTTTACTGTGCCGGTTCCTCCTATGCTGGAACGACTGCTCTTCCGCATGTGGGAGAGTCCGGCCTCCTCGCCGGTCCTGAGCAAGCGGGTCGATTCTATCTATCGAGTCCGCAAGAGCCCTGGCTTTCAAAAGGCGCAGTTGCCACACCATTCCATGGTAGTGGAATCGGCCATGCATCGTCTTAAGAGCCAGAAGATGCACTCCTCGGTGCCTCCTGGAAGGGAGGCCCGTAACCTGGATGGCCTTGGCAAGAAGTGCTTCCAGGGCTCTATGCTCGCCTGTCGTGTCCAGACTTACCAGCTCTACATGGGCATGTATCTCAGGGATCTGGCTAAAGAGCTAGCCGGCTTCTCCGCTGGTTTGTCCGAGGAACCCTTGCGGAGGTTCCTAGCCTTGTCCACAGGTATTCGGGAATGCTCAAAGTTCATGTCCCGGGCAGCCTATGATGGCTTTGAAGCCTCGGCTCGAGTAGCCGCAGCCGGCATCGGTGCCCGCCGACAGGCTTGGCTTCAGTCATCCGACCTTGAGCCCTGGGTACAGGACAAGTTGGTCGATGTCCCCTGCCGAGGCGAAAACCTCTTTGGCAAGCCCATGGCGGAAAAGGCTGCACAAATTGAGACTGAGACTCTCACCAGGACCAGGCTTTCTAGGAAGACCTCCGCCCCTTCCCAGAAAAAGAAGGGCTCGGGAAAAAAGACCTTTTACCCGAGGAAGGCGGCTGCCTACAAACAATACCCCCATTATCAGGCCCCTGCAGCTCCCCAACAGGGCCAGCAGGCCAAGGGACGGGGTAACGGGTCCCGTAGGCAGCAAGCCCCCAAGCCTGCGCCACCAGCCCCTGCTCAGCAGGGTGGGGGTTTTTGACTCGCTCAGCATAGCCTCTCCCCCCCCCGCTGGTTCCCCCCAGCACCGGAGGCCGGCTGGTTCACTTCGCCGACAGGTGGTCCAGCATCACCGCAGATGCCTGGGTGCTTCAGGTCGTGCGAGAGGGCTACCTTCTCCACTTCCATCAGGTCCCTCCCTCCTATTTTCCGGGAGAGCCTCCGCGCCCCCCTCTGCACAGGGAGTTGCTCCTTCAGGAGTTAGCAGGTCTTCTGCAGGATCGGGCGGTGGAACCGGTGCCACACCACCTGAGAGGTCAGGGCTTCTATTCAAGGTATTTTCTGATACCAAAGAGAACAGGAGGCCTCCGACCCATCCTGGACTTGCGCAACCTCAACAAGTTCCTTGTGCGGGAGAAGTTCAAAATGCTTACCCTTGGAATCCTTCTGCCCTACCTCCAGCAGGGAGATTGGCTATGCTCCTTGGATCTAAAGGATGCTTACACGCACATCCTCATCCACCCAAGCCACCGCCAATACCTAAGGTTTGTGGTGGCAGGAAATCATTACCAGTACAGAGTACTGCCCTTCGGCCTGTCCTCCGCACCGCGAGTCTTCACAAAATGTCTCGCGGTCGTGGCGGCCCATCTCCGGCTTCACGGCCTCTATGTTTTTCCGTACCTCGACGACTGGCTCATCAGAGCAGCGTCCGCTCAGGAGGTCACCACCGCCACGTGCCGCACGGTGACTCTGCTGCAGCACTTGGGCTTTGTCATCAACTTCGCAAAGTCCACTTTGCTCCCCTCTCAGGATCTCGAGTTCATCGGCGCAAGGCTGCACACCCCTCAGGCGCGAGCGTACCTACCGCTCGACAGGGCTCAGCGGCTCATGGACCTAGCCGACCGCTTTCGCAGCCAGCCCCTGGTCTCCGCCAGGCGCTTCCTGAGACTGCTCGGCCATATGGCTTCCACCGTCCATGTGACCCCCAATGCCCGCCTGAATATGCGGCCTGCTCAGTGGTGTCTCCGCCAGCAGTGGCGACAGGCCACGGGCGGCCTAGCAGACCTGGTGCGCGTCTCCGAGCCGCTGGTCTCGTCTATCCGGTGGTGGCTCCGGCAGCCGAACCTGGTATTGGGAATGCCTTTCCAGTCACCTCAGCCGACCCGGGTGCTGACCACCGATGCATCCCTCCTGGGCTGGGGAGCCCATTGCCAAGAGGCACGTACTCAAGGCCTCTGGACCAAGTGGGAGTCTGCTCAGCAGATCAACTTCCTGGAGCTCAGGGCGATCCGCCTAGCTCTCAAGGCCTTCTCCCACCTGACCTCCCAACAGTCCGTCCTTGTCCAGACGGACAATCAAGTTGCCATGTTCTACGTGAACAAGCAGGGGGGCACGGGCTCCTTCCTCCTCTGCCGGGAGGCACAGAAGCTCTGCTCTTGGGCCGTCAGTCACGGCATTCTCCTCAAGGCAGTTTATCTCCCGGGCCAAGAAAATTGCCTGGCGGACAAACTCAGCAGGGTCCTCCAGCCGCACGAGTGGCGTCTGGACCCCTTGATTGTTCAGAAGCTCTTCCTCAGGTGGGGCCTCCCCACAGTGGATCTCTTTGCCAGTCCTCACAACCGGCAGCTTCCTCGCTTCTGCTCTCGTCAGCCTCACCCCCTTCGGGTGGCGGCGGACGCCTTTCTGATCTCATGGTCGGGGAGCCTTCTGTACGCTTTCCCTCCCATCCCGTTAGTCTCTCGGACCCTTTTCAAGGTTCTCCGAGACAAAGCTTTCATGATCCTGGTGGCCCCTCGCTGGCCCAGGCAGCCGTGGTTTCCGCTCTTGCTGCAACTGGCGGTGGAGGATCCAATCCCTCTGGGGGTGCAACCGGATCTCCTCACCCAGGATCAGGGGTCCCTACTGCACCCCAACCTCAGGTCTCTCAACCTCATGGCCTGGCTGCTGAGAGGGTAGTCCTTGCTCCTCTCCTCTTGCCGGCAGAGGTGGAGGAGGTCGTCTTGGCTTCGCGACGGCCTTCTACCCGCAAATGCTACGCCCTTAAATGGCGTCGCTTTGCAGTCTGGTGTACCCAACAGTCTCAGGATCCCTTCTCCTGCCCGGTGTCGGTGATCTTACAGTACTTGCTACACCTCTCTAATCTGGGACTTAAGTCCAACTCCGTCAAAGTTCACCTCAGTGCTCTTTCCGCACATCATGTGCCGGTGGACGGCAGACCTCTCTCCAACGACCCGCTCGTAGCGAGGTTTCTCCGAGGTCTCCTACTACTTAAACCACCTCTGCGCCCGCCAGCGCCTGACTGGGACCTGAATGTGGTTTTACAGCGGATCACCTGTCCGCCTTTTGAACCTATGGCTACCTGCTCTCTCCGTTTTCTGTCTTGGAAAACGCTGTTCTTGATAGCCCTCACTTCCGCTAGGCGCGTAAGTGAATTACAGGCCCTCGTGTCTGATCCCCCCTACACTCGGTTCTACAAGAATAGGGTAGTCCTACGGACTCACCCAAAGTTTCTGCCTAAAGTGGTCTCCCCTTTTCACTTGAATCAGGAGGTGGTACTTCCAACCTTCTTTCCCAGACCACACTCCAGCCGAGCTGAGACGGTCCTCCATACCCTGGACTGTAGAAGGGCGTTGAACTTCTACCTTGACCGTACGCGGGAGCACCGTAAAGCTGCGCAGCTTTTTGTGTCCTTTGACCCCAATAAATTGGGGCTCCCGGTCTCCAAGCGTACTCTGTCCATCTGGGTTGCGGACTGTATCTCTTGGGCTTATGGGGCAGCCGGACTCGCCTTAGAAAGTCGAGTCACGGCTCATTGCGTTCGGGCAAAGGCCACGTCAGTGGCTTACCTCCGCTCTGTTCCGCTGGCAGACATCTGCCGGGCCGCTACTTGGTCTTCGAGCCAGACTTTTGCGGTCCATTACTGTCTCGAGAGGGAGTCCCGTAGGGACAGTGCTTTCGGACAGGCAGTCCTCCGTAATCTCTTTGAGGTCTGAGCAACTCCTACCCTCCATCCCGGATGTGGGCTACCGGTGGGTGATAATTCAGCGAAGATTCTTTCCTTCTGTGCTGCTGAGCTAGAGGGAGCTCATTTTTGTGCTTAGGGTCTCCGGTAGCCTTGAGCTTGGGAGTCCCATAAGTGAGGACTGACTTCCTGCTTGGTCCTGGAGAAAGCGTAGTTACTCACCTGTAACAGGTGTTCTCCAGGAGCAGCAGGAATCAGTCCTCACTACCCTCCCTCCTCCCCTTGGAGTTGCAATCGTCTGCTTATGTTCTTTTTGCAAATTTTTATGCTGTCTTTTTTAGCTATGTCATCTGACTGGCTAAGATGGCACCTTCGGGCGGGAAGACTACCGCGCATGCGCGCTGCAATTCCCAAAGGCTTTCTTTGAAAGCTGGGGAAAATTGCTCCGCGAGGGCTCCGTCGGCGCCGACGTCACCCATAAGTGAGGACTGATTCCTGCTGCTCCTGGAGAACACCTGTTACAGGTGAGTAACTACGCTATCTCCAGGAACAAGCAGGAATGTAGTCTTCACATATGGGTATCGTCGGTACCGACGGAGCCTGCGCGGGAACGCTCCCCAGCGTCCAATTAGAAAGCTTTTGGGAGCATCCCACAGCGCCTGCGTGCTGCCTTCCTGCCTTTCCCAACTGTCTCTCTCCAGTTCTTCATTTTCCGTGGAGCCGGCAGGTCACACTTCCTGTCACCGCAGAAAATATCCCTTTTATTCTTCTTTTTTGTGGTCGCGTCTGCCTTCCTTTGACTCTACACCGGTACCGCCGGTTCTTTTTTTCTTTTTCTTGTAAAAAAAAAAATAAAAAATTTTCCTGGAGTCTTCCAGCTTTTTTCTCCTCTGGTGCCACGCGCCATTTTGGGCACTAGGCCCAACTTTCCTCTGCAATGGAAAAACCCACCTCGGGGTTTAAAAAGTGTTCCAAGTGTGGCGGTACCATCTCCGTCACCGACACCCATGAATGGTGCCTTAAATGTTTAGGTCCTGACCACTCTATCTCCGAGTGTGTTGCCTGTGGGATGATGTCGAAGAGAGGTAACTAAATATAAGTCTAGCTGGCCCTCAAAGGGTAGATCTCCTTCCAAGTATCGAGATGCCTCTGGCGTTGCCCTTGAGGGACTTACACTGGCAAAATTGCCCCGGCAGGAGGCTTCAGCTTCCAAAGCATCATTGGGGCTCCAGGATGTTCTCGAGGCCCCAACCTCAGCAGAACTACTGGTGCCATGCTCTGGGGTACCAGCCGTTTTGCCCGGTCCCGATACCCAGGCATCAGCGGCGTCGATAGACCAGAGATTTTTGGCTATTGAACGCAGTCTGGTGGCTCTTCTCTCGGCATTGATGCCCCTGAAACCGCTTCAGACAATTCATCTGGTACCGACATCAGTACCGGAGGCATCGACATCAGCAGGTGGACTACTGATACTGACAAGTCGGTTCGGACCCTGTCGATACTGACTTCGATCGGTACCGGTATCGTGCAATGCACGATTACCCGGACAGGAGATACTTCGAATCCTCTGACGAGTCTGAAGACTCTGACAGCTCTGTCGATACCAGAGTACTTCTTCCTGAGGATTCTTCCTCTCCTAAACATAGGATGTCTCCTTCTGAGGATATATCCTTCCAGGATTTTATCCAAGATGTGGCTCGAGGTCTTTCCATCACAGTGGCTCCTGAAACAGAGCCTAGGGCGAAGGAATTGGGAGATTTTACAGTATCCTAAAGCTCCCAAAGAGGCAGCTACTTTGCCTATTCATGAGATCTTGCATGATCTCATGCCAAGGATGTGGGAAACACCTCTCACCACTTCTCCTCATTCTCGTAAGCTCGATATCATGTATCGAGTTCCTCCCTGTCCTGGATTTCAAAAAGCTGCCCCACCATTCCATGGTGGTGGAGTCAGCTATGAGAAGGATCAAGAGTGCAAAAAGACATGCATCTAATCCTCCGGGACGTGAATGTAGAACTCTTGATGCCTTTGGGCGTCGAACCTTCCAGGCCTCTATGCTTTCTGCCAGGATTAGTTCCTACATTTTATATATGGGAATGTTCCTTAAGGAAGTTACAGGAGATCTAGAGCTTATGGTAAGACACAAGATTATCTTGCTCTTATCAAACATGCTCAAGATGTTTACAAATTTGTAAATAGTGCAGTTTTTGATTGTTTTGAGTGCATAAGCAGAACTTCTGCTATTGCCATAGGTGCACGTAGGATTGTCTGGCTCCAGGCATCTGACTTGGAACGTTGGGTACAGAACAAATTGGGGAATATTCCTTGCACTGGAGAGAATCTCTTTGGCAAAAATTGGCAAGAGAAAGCTAATGAGCTAGATGCTGATAATCTCACCTTGGATAGATAATCAAAATCTACAGCTGATCCTGCAAGGAAAAAGTGCACCAGACGCACCAACAGATGAACTATAAGTCTGCGACTAAAAAGCTGTTTGATTATTTTCATTTAATTTCCATGTATTTTGGTGTGCTGAAAACAAATAAAATATTGAAAAAACTCCTAGACGTCCTGATTTGCCACAACATGCAAAATTGTTTTCAGATTTATCAAATTTTTTCAAATTACTATTAATTAATTCACATTACTATTAATTAATTCACATAAGTGCATTTAAGATATGAAATGCCAAGAAACCCTTTAAGGGTTGTCCGAGTTATGTAAAAAAGAATATAGCACTGTAAATCTGATGGTCAGCAATATATACATAAGCTAAGCAAGTTTTAAGTCTGTGCTTCTAATGGTAGAAGGGGTTAATCTTTCCTGAAGAATCCAGTGGGAGGGGGAGACACAGGGCAGATAGCAGCAGCTCCGGTCAGTGCAGGGGGGTGTGGCCAGCACTGTGATGTCTCGTGTACAGACACAGAGCTGCTCTCTCCTGCATGCCACACTTGTGCACGAATCATCATCAGGTTCTTGGTTCTAGGCTGTTCACACTTTTTCATCACAATTCGTGTTAGCTCGTCATTCTTCAACCGTTATGTTATGGCTCCGCGAAAGTGTATTAATTCGCCAGACAGTTTCTGTTTCATCTGTGGTGAATATACAGTGTTGAAGCAACAGCAGAATATTACAGACTTTGCGAAAAAAGTATACTTTGCATACTTTGGACTAAAAATTGGAGATCAAGATAAAGTCTGGGCGCCTCATAAAGTGTGCAAACGGTGTGTTGAGGTCCTCCGAAACTGGTTCAAGGGTAAGAAAAAATCTTTCCGTTATGGGATTCCTATGGTATGGCGAGAGCAAAAGAACCATAGTGACGACTGTTACTTTTGTTCATGCGATGTAAAAGGGTTTAATTCCAAATGGAAGCATTCCATTTCATACCTCAATCTTCACTCGGCAATTCGTCCCAACCCCCATGGCACACATATACCAGTACCCAAGCCCCCTGCTACCTTGGAAGAGATACCTAGCTCCGATGAAGGTGAAGTCATACCTGAACCAGATGACGAATCAAGTTCTGACTTTGAAGATGATACAAGACCAAAATTGTTTTCTCAGGAGGAGATGAATGATTTGGTAAGAGACTTGAATCTTCCCAAAGATGCCGCTGAGTTACTCGGATCAAGGCTGAAAAGAAGGAATTTATTGTTGCCAGGAGTGTCATCTTCATGGTTCAGACATCGTGAAAAGGAGTTTGTTCCTTACTTCGCCCAGGAAGACAAGTTGGTTTGTTGCATCGATGTCGAAGGTCTGATGGGTCAATTTAAAATCCAATATGATTCAGAGCAATGGCATCTTTTTATAGATTCTTCAAAAAGAAGTCTCAAAGCAGTTTTACTCCACAACAGTTTTTACGCTTCCATGCCTGTAGGTCATTCCGTATACTTGAAGGAAACCTACGAGAACTTGGAATTGGTTCTTCGTAAACATAAATATGAAGACCATGGTTGGAAAGTGTGTGGGGACTTGAAGGTCTTGTGCATGCTGCTCGGGCACCAAGCTGGGTATACCAAATATCCTTTTTTTTCTGTGTCTATGGGACAGTCGAGACCGACAAAATCACTGGACCAAGAAGAGTTGGCAGCCGAGGGTGCTAACAGTCGGTGAAAAAAAATGTCCTCCGAGAAACTTTGGCACCTTCCCATAAAGTTCTTCTACCACCTCTCCACATAAAATTGGGATTGATGAAGCAATTCGTAAAATTACTTCCAAGAGATGGAGAATGCTTCAAATACTTGGTCACCAAGTTTCCAGGCCTGTCGGAGGCAAAATTGAAGGAAGGTGTGTTCGTCGGACCAGACATTAGAAGGCTTATAGTTGATCAAGAGTTTGTCAATACCATGATGGATCCTCAAAAAGAAGGTTGGATTGCATTTAAAGAATTCGTACAGAAATTTTAGGCAATAACAAAGATCCTCACTAGAAAAAGATGGTCGGACGAATGCTGAAAGCATTTCAAGCTTTTGGTTGCCTGGTGAGTTTGAAAGTGCATTTCCTCCAGTCCCACCTTGACTACTTTCCTGAAAATTTGGGAGCTGTGAGTGAGGAACAAGGTGAACGATTCCACCAAGACATTAAAGAGATGAAAAGGAGATACCAGGGAAAATGGAGCATTACAATGATGGATGCTTCAGAGAGACATTCCAGATGCTACTCACAAGCGTAAATGCACCAAGAGGAGCCTCACAAGGAAGAAGAATCGAGTTTAGTGTGTGTAGGTGAGCTCATTTCAGTTCAAAAAAGGATTTTCATGAAAATATAGTAATAAAAACTTTAATTTTAAGTCTATTTCCATTTATTTTGAGGTATTACCTTATTTAACATAGTTACCTAAATTGTCAGGAAACGTGATGTCCTATGACAAAATGGAGGTCATTTTCGGATTCAGTGCACAAAACAACATAAAGATTACGTGGAATAACCAAAACAGCTCTCGAAAAAAATTTTTTTGCAGATGCGTTGTCATCAATCCTAGAGGCAATATGCACAGTCAAAAACCTACACAAACAACTTCTAATACTTGGAGACTTCAATCTCAGATCTACCAGCAGAAAAGAAGCAGAAGCCTTCCTATCAGCTTTGGACTCCCTCCAATTCACCCAAATGATCAACACCCCCACTCACAGTCTCGGATACTCCCTCGACCTCATCTTTGCTCCGAACAACCTAAGGAAGGAAGCCTCATCTCAGGGCCCTACATCACACCAGTACCCTGGTCAGATCACCACCTAATAAAGATTAAACTACAAGCAACAGATTCAAAGAAGCAAAACGATAACCCACCCCCAACCAGGAGATTCAAAAGCTTCAACAAGGAACAGTTCACACAAGACACACGACCACTCCTCAATGCCGAGGTAATGGACATAGATGATCAAATCTCCAAATGGAACGACATCATTTCTTCTGCTGCCAAGCCACCCGCCAGAAGAACACAACAATCACACAGCACAAAACCCTGCTCCACTCCATGGTACTCCCAAGGATATACGCATAGCAAAAAGAGCACCAGGACGACTTGAACGTCGCTGGAGATGCAACAATCAGCCTCCTTACAGGAACAATACCAGACAAAACAAAAGGAATATATCAACCTCATCAACCATCAGAAGAAAGAATTCCATACAAACCTTATCCTGCAGTCCACTAACAAACCTCGTGAACTCTACGAAGTCGTAAAGACCCTCACCAAAGAACCCTACAACAGAAACGAGCAACAAATAGACCCACAGATCTTTTCAGACCACCTCAAGAACAAATTCACTGCAACACCCAAGAACAGCAACGAGATTGTCAAATACAGGACATCCACACCAAAACAGAGCTGGGGCACATTCAACATGTGGAGTGGAGTGGAGGAGTGGCCTAGTGGTTGGGGCAAGGTACTTCAGGCTGGAAGGTCAGGGGTTCAAATCCCACTAGAGGACAGCAACCTTGGGCCGGAAGGACTGGGGTTTCTAGTCCCACAGGTGCTCCTTGTGGTCTTGGGCAAGCCACTTAACCCTCCATAGCCCATGTTCCCTGTAAATATATGTGTAAATAGTTAATATGGTTATCCAAGTTGAGATCCCTGTTATTTGTAATTATGGTGTAATCCTCCACCGTAAAATACCTTGATGTTCCATGTAAACCGCACTGATATCAAAATAGCGCGGTATATAAGAGAAATAAATAAATAAAAATAAATAAGCATCCCCTCGAATGAACAGCTCTCGAAGATCATCACTGACCTCAACACCAGCACTGCCCCTACAGACCTCTGCCCAGTATCCTGGATTAAAGCAACGAAAGAAGACCTGACACAAGTCATACGGAAAATAGTAGATAGCTCTCTCTCCAAAGGAATAATGCCAAACTTCCTGAAGCTAGCCACAATACGTCTGATCCCTAAGAAAACCACCTTAGCTAAAACTGACCCCGCCGCCTACAGACCCATCTCAAGCTTACCATTCCTATCCAAGATCATCGAGAAAGTAGTCCAACACCAACTCCAACAACACATCGACATCCACAATCCCCTGGACCCCAATCAACATGGCTTCCGACCCAGCCATGGGGTTGAAAAACTACTGATACAGCTATTTGACATACTGTTGAGGACGATGGACAACACCAGAATGGGCGTGCTCATGATATTCCTAGACATCTCCTCAGCATTTGACACTCTGCCCCACAACATTACTAACCAGACTACAGGAGGCGGGCCTACACAACACCACCTTGAGCTGGTTTACATCATACCTCACCACAGACAGCTACAAGTTAAGTTATCTAAATAACCCCACCTAAAAACACCCATTCTTAGTCTTATTACAGTCCCACCCTCCTTCCTGCAGATCAGACACATTCCGTCTTAAAGTAAGCTTCGTGTTGCATATAACTCATCGCAACTAATATTTCATGTATATAGTCCAACCCTGTTATTGAATAGTCCAACCCTGTTATTGAATTTATCCCTCATGTATATAGTTCAACCCTGTTATCCAAGTTGGTATTCCTGTTCTATGTAAAACCAAACAGTTTGTGTTTAGGTTGTTTTTGTTATATTGTAAACCGTGCTGATACCGAATAGTGCGGTATATAAGCAACTGTAATAAATAATAAAAAATAAAATAAATAATAAGTGTGGAATAAAGACCTCTCAACCTTTCAGAGCCACACAGGGAGTACCACAAGGCTCAGCTCTCTCCGCCCTACTCTTCAATCTTTACGTACAACCCATCTGCGCCATCATCAAGGACCACAAGATTCAATACACCATATATGCAGACGACATAATGATATTCACACCAATCAACCTGAACAACCCGGACTACTCTAACATAGCCAACTGCTTCCAACAAATGGCAACCTGGCTTCAGGAAAACAATCTATCAATAAATTACAATAAAACTGAAACACTATTCATCACAAGAAACCAGATATTTTCACCCTCAGCCACCATCAACCTGAATGACACCATCATACCAGTAAGACAAGAAATAAAATACCTGGGAGTAACGCTCGACAAGGACCTTAACCTCTAATCCCACATTGCAAAACTCACAAAGAGCGCTTACATCAAAATGAGGACAGTCAGAAGGCTCAAACCCATCCTCGCTCATGAACATTTCCGAACAGTCTGTCAAGCCATCATCACTCCCACTCTAGACTATTGCAATCACATCTACCAGGGGCTACCAAAAAAGATAATAAAACCACTACAGTTAGCACAAAACACAGCCGCACGACTCATAACAGATTGCACAAATCACGACCACATCACTCCCATACTGTACCACCTACACTGGCTCCCAATCAGCTCTCGAGTCCAATTCAAAGTACTTTACACATATTCAAAATAATACACAACCTCTCAGCTGACAGCCTACAACCACTCATAAAAACCGATGACAGCAAGAGACCAAGAAGAAAAGGAACCTCAGACACCATCAGAACACCTAAGGAATTTGCTAAAACAAAGCAGGCCACATCAAGTAGGGCACTCTCTCTGGCAGCGCCCGCTATATGGAACTCCCTCCCAGACCACCTAAGATCAACCAAAGACCTCAAGGACTTCAGAAAATTTCTTAAGACTGCTCTATTTACAGAACCTTTCAAGGACCTCACATAAATGACTCCTTTTTACTACTTTCAAGACAATACAGGATCATGATCCTAGCGCACCTCTCACATGGCTCCATTATTGTATGTATGTATATTGCTCATTATGTAAATAGCTCACTGATAAAATCTGACACACTGCACCACACACCACTCTTCTTAGTTCTCCCACTGCATGCTACAGGCCACACATTATTATTGATTGTTTGATATTCCAAACCACTTTGATTTAATGATAAAGCGGTATACTAAATCCTTCTAAATAAATAAATAAATAAAAGTCCTACAAAAAAACATTCTTCACTAGAAAGAAGTTGTTCTACCCCTCCTATACCCAACAAGGGCATCGTTCAGGTCAGTCTGCCCAAAAGGGTCAGCAGCAACCTAAACAAAGAAAAACAAAGGCTACTAAGCCTCAACCGGCTCAGCAGACTCAGCCTCCACAGGGGCTTTGACTTCCATCTAGAGAACTTTGTCTTCCTGGCCCTGAATGGGCCAGAGCCTTCCACCATTCCAGGAAGGTTATGTTATTTTGCCCCCAGATGGGGGCAGATAACAGCAGAAAGTTGGACTCTGTCCTTTGTGAGAGAGGGATACAAGCTTCACTTCCTCAGCATGCCCCCTCCTACAATGTTAAGACAGTTCAATTCTCAGACCTCTCTCAACGCCCAGTTAGATCACGAGGTCAGTCTGCTTCTTGCCCAAGGGGCAATAGAAGAAGTATCTGTTCATCAATAGGGTGCAGGGTTCTATTCCCCCTTTTTCCTTATTCCAAAGAAAACAGGAGGGCACAGACCCATTTTAGACCTCAGAGAATTGAACAAATATCTGTTCAAAGAGAAATTCAAATTGATTTCTCTAGGAACTCTACTGCCATACCTTCAGAGTCAGGACTGGCTTTGTTCTCTGGATCTCAAGGATGCGTACACTCATGTTCTCATCCATCCAACTCACCGAAGATTTCTTCGCTTTCTATTTCAAGGGAAGCACTACCAATATAGAGTTCTTCCTTTTGGCCTGGTCTCGGCATCAAGGGTGTTCACAAAATGCATGGCTGTGGTTGCAGCATTTCTCCGCACCCTAAAAATATTCGTCTTCCGTTACTTGGACAATTGGCTCATTCGAGCCCCATCAGAGCCAGAGGCCAGGATTTCCCTATCTCGCACAATGTGTATCCTCCATTATTTGGGACTTGTCATAAACTTCCCAAAATCCATCCTAGCTCCCACTCAGTCTCTAGAGTTCATAGGAGCCCTGCTGGATACCAGACAGACAAGGGCCTATCTTCCACAGTCCTGCTGCCTTCGCATTGTGCAGTTAGCTTCCCAAGCAATGCTAAAGTCTCACCTCACTGCTCGGGAAATGTTACAATTGCTAGGCCACATGGCATCCACCGTGCTTGTGGTCCCTTATGCCCGCCTCCATATGAGGGCAGCCCAGTGGACTCTATCCACTCAATGGACTCAGGCGTCAGGTTGCCTGTCAGACAAAATAGCATCCTCAGATCGTCTCATGTTGTCTCTCTAATGGTGGCAGTCAACCCAGAACCTGTTGGTGGGGTCCCCTTTTCAGCAACCCCCACCCCAAGTAACTCTAACAACAGATGCCTCACAGGTGGCTTGGGCAGGCCATTTGCAAGGCCTCTCTACCCAGGGTACCTGGACTCCACAGTAGACCGATCTACACATCAGTCTTCTAGAGCTCAGAGCAATCTTTCTTGCTCTTCGAGTGTTTCAAACCCAGCTCAGCTACAAAACTGTCCTAATTCAAACAGACAACCAGGTAGCCATGTTCTATGTGAACAAGCAGGGCGGAACAGGCTCTCTGTTGCTCTGCAACGAAGCTTTGCGACTTTGGGCCCTCTCCAGAGAGCATCAGATTCATCTCCTTGCAGTGTATCTTCCAGGCATTCAAAACTCGGGCAGACAGACTCAGTCGAGTTCTGCTTCCACACGAATGGTGTCTCCATGCAGGCCAGGTGGCCAAAATTTTCCAATTTTGAGGAATCCCGGACATTGAACTCTTTGCAAGTCCGCTGAATGCCAAACTTCCCCAGTTCTGTTCCAGAATTTCGGCCCAGGGTTGTCAGGCCAGGGATGCCTTCCTCCTCCATTGGGGTCGGGACTTTCTGTATGCCTTCCCACCCATTCCCCTAATTCCCAGAACTTTATTCAGCTTCAGAGAGACAGAGGCCATATGATTCTCATAGCCCCACATTGGCCACGACAAGTGTGGTACCATCTGCTCTTACATCTTTCTCAAGCTCCATCTCTGGAGTTAGGATCTGCTCCAGATCTCCTATCCCAGGAGGACGGGATGCTGTGACATCCCAACCCCCAGTCTCTACATCTCAGGGCCTGGTTGCTGAAAGCCTAGAACTTCATGGTCTTAACCTTTCTCAGCAAGTAAAGGATATCCTTTATGGTTCCAGGAAACCATCCACAAGACGCTCTTATGCTTTCAAGTGGAAAAGGTTTAACATATGGTGTTCGCAGAAGGGTCTTAACCCTCTTGCAATACCTCTGGAATCATTACTGGAATATCTCCTTCATTTTGTCTAATGCAGGGCTTAAGACCAATTCAGTGAGAGGTCTTTTGAGTGCTATTGCAGCTTCTCTCAAACCTTGAAATGGGCAACCTATTTCCTCTCATCCGATCATAGCGAGATTTATGAGAGGACTTCTCCTAACTAAGCCTTCCGTTAAGCCACCACCGGTGGCATGGGATCTAAATCTGGTTCTTGGCCAGCTCATGAAGCCGCCTTTTGAGCCATTGGCTACTACCTCTTTAAAATTCCTTTCCTGGAAGGTTATTTTTCTTATTGCAATCACATCAGCACGTCGCATCAATGAGTTGCAAGCATTGGTGGCTGATCCTCCTTATACAAGGTTCCATCAAGATAAGGTAGTTCTTAGGACTCATCCTCACTTTATGCAAAAGGTGGTTTCACCTTTTCATCTAAACCAAGCAGTTTACCTTCCTGTTTTTTTCCCAAGGCCTCATGCCTCTAATGCAGAAAGGAATCTTCATAATTTGGATTGTAAAAGAGCTTTGGCCTTTTACTTACAAAGGACGCAGCAACATAGAAAGTCCTCTCAACTTTTTGTTGCTTTTGATCCTAGTCATTTGGGACTTCCAGTCTCCAAGAGAACACTGTCCAACTGGATTGCACAGTGTATTTCTTTTGCCTATGAGAGTAAAAACCTTCCATTGGAAGGTCATGTCACAGCTCACAATGTGAGGGCCATGGCTGCCTCTATGGCTCATCTTCACTCTATGTCTATTGACGACATCTGTCGAGCAGCTACTTGGGCCTCGGTTCATACCTTCACAGCCCATTACTTCTTAGACAAGGACTCCCGCCGGGATGCCTTGTGTGGTCAGGCTGTTCTTCAACACCTGTTCCATACTTAATCAATTCCTACCCACCATCCCTGGTAGGATGCCAGAGATCCATGGGGGGAAGTGGAGCCCTTTCACAAGGGCACACAACTTCTGGGGTTTCTCCCTGGCATCTGCAGCTAGGGAGTCCGCATATGTGAAGACTACATTCCTGCTTGTTCCTGGAGATAGCATAGTTACTCACCTTTAACAGGTGATCTCCGGGAACAGCAGGAATTTAGTCTTCACAACCCACCCACCTCCCCTAGGAATTGTATCTCTCTCTCTTTCTCTCTCTCTTTTTTTCTTTCCCTTTTTCTCTCTCTCTTTGTGTCAGCTTTAAACTCAACTGGAGAGAGACAGTTGGGAAAGGCGGGAAGGCAGCACCCGGAAGCTGTGGGATGCTCCCAAAAGCTTTCTAATTGTACACTGGGGAGCGTTCCCGCGCTGTCTCTGTCGGTACCGACGATACCCATATGTGAAGACTAAATTCCTGCTGTTCCCAGAGATCACCTGTTACAGGTGAGTAACTATGCTTTCTCCATGGACAGCAGGGAAATGCAGCCACACTCTTTCTCCCACTAGCCTACTAATGGAATTCTACAACTTTGATATGGATTGGTGTTGATTGTACTATTCTTGGTGTCAGGATGCTTGTGCATGAGGGAGAGGAAGCTTTACAGTCACATTGCTCTGATACTGTCCATGTGTCACAATCTTTCATGGCTGCATTTCCCTGCTGTTCACTGAGAACATCCACTACAGGTAAGCAACCTTGCTTTATTAGTAAATAGATCCCATTGCATAAAATAGGACCTATACAAATAACATATGTGAATGCTAATTAGTAGGTGCTAACTTAATAGAGCACTTTAGTAAATTTAACCTTTATATTGTAAAAGATTTGTTCTTGCATAACTTTTATTACTTTTTTCACTTAGATGTATCACATGAAACGGATTTCCAATGGCTTGCTCAGCTGCGATATTACTGGGAAAATGAGAATGTCCGTGTTCGTATCATCAATTGTAATGTTAAATATGCTTATGAGTATCTTGGAAATTCCCCTCGACTTGTCATTACTCCTCTCACAGACAGATGTTACCGCACTCTGGTATGTTTTAAATATTCTTCTTATACACAGTTTTCTTCCTCTGTACTAAAATACATGGCAGACTGTCATATCGTGGTACTTGACTTTAATTTCTGAATCAGATTTTCTATCACCAGGAGGCTTAGGGCTGAAAATGGTGCAGGAGAAGTGTTCACATCCCCAAGGAAGAGGGAGTCTGTCATCTTGGAATGGTGGACACCTAGTGATTAGATTTAGGGCCCATAATTGCATGGCTCTGGAAGGAGCCCTGGTGCATTGTTTTATCTGAAGTCTATTGCTGCAACAAGTGGGTGAGATGAATTTAAGGAGATATAAAACAGGGATAACAATCCATAGGTAGTTGCAAATGAAGGCTTATAGGGTTAGATCTCAGTCCTGATATGACTGAACTGGAAGTGTAAAGGAGCAGGAAGAAACAACCATGTTCAAAACTTCCACAGAAGAAAAGAAAAGCTAAAAGATTGAGTGTCCCTTTCCAAAGAATTTTCAGTGATTCCATTTTTAAGTGATCTTATTACCAAAATCATGCTGGATTTCATTTGCTGTTTCTGTAGCAGCAATGATTGTACAGGGTTGGGTTGCTAGCCCCAATCGCACGCAACTCCTTTTTGAATCCAGTTTGGGACTGGCAATATTTATTTCTAATTGTAGCAATAGCAACAAAAAAATGTGTAACATGTTATCTCCAGGAACAAGGAGGAATGAGTCTTCACATATGGGTACGTTGGTACCGACGGAGCCTGCGCGGGAACGCTCCCCAGCGTCCAATCAGAAAGCTTTTGGGAGCATCCCTCAGCACCTGCGTGCTGCCTTCCCGCCTTTCCAACTGTCTCTCCTCAGTTTTTCGTTTTTCCGCGGAGCCGGCAGGACGTCCTCCTGTCACCGCAGAAAATTTTTTCTTTAATTCTTTGTTTTCTTGTGGTTGCGGCTATCTCCCCGACTCCACCGGTACTACCGGTGTTTTTTCTTTATCTTAAATTCAGGGAATTTTTCCCCTCAGTTTCTGTCTTAAACCTTTTTGGGCCTTCTAGGCCTCTCCATCATGGAGCCGCCGCCTTCTTTTCCTAAAAAGTGTCTAAGCTGTGGTGGTACAGTTTTGTTTTTAGACTCCAAGAACTGGTGTCTATCCTGTTTGGGTCCTGACCATTTTCCTCCGGAGCCATTAGGCTGCAATATTGTGAGAAGAGATTTTCCATTTCGAGTTTCCCCCGATACCGAGTTCCCTTCCAGTGTCAGGGCACCGACTATTTCTTCTTCTCCACAAGATCAGGTAACCCACAAACAGTCTGTTAAGACTAGCCAACCCTTGAGTGGTACGTCTCATGCACAGCATGATGACGGCTCCGGCCTTGCCCTCAAGGGTCCATTAGCTTCAAAACCCCGGCGGGAGTCTTCAGCCTCCAAAGCCTATCAGGGGTTTCAGGTTGTTCCTGGGGCTCACCCCTCACAGAACATACCTGAGCCATGCTCGGTGGTGGCATCTGCTTTGAGCGGTACCGATACCCCGGCATCGGCACTGGTGTTGAGCGACTCACTTCTCACCAGGGATCATCATCTGGCTTTCTTGGTACCTTCGGGACCGGTCGATACGCCCCAGATTGACTTTCCAGTATCGGCATCAACGCCGATACTACCACCGACGTCGGTACCCTCTAGACATACATCGATAGACTCGCTTTCTTCAATGCCGAGTCTGGAATCGATCTTTAGTCTGGAAGACTGGGTACCGACACGTCTCGGTACCGACGCTTACCGGTTCCGGATGCTCGGTACTGAGGATGATTACCAAAGGCTTTCGGTTACCTCGGTACCGATTGAGCAGCCACCGATGACTGCTTCGATGTCGGTGTCACCTTCGATTCCGACACAGCTACCGGTATCGGTATCGGTATCGGTGCCGGTACCCGCAGTAACATCAGGGCCAGCTCCTTCCATGCTTCTTTCACTAGGATCGCTCCTTTCTATACCAAGTTTGGAGTCGATACCTGGCATGGACGATGCAGTACTGACTGTCCTCAGGTCATGACCTCCAGTACCAGCATCCATCCCTTAAGGATCCTTTCTTGCACCGTGCAGTATCTTATATTCCTATATTCTCAAGTAGATCCTCCGGTGCCCAGGCTAGTTTTTCAGGTCTAGCCTGCCCAGGGACGGTTCCCTTTGGAGATCCTTCTTTTCAGAATTTTCTCCTGAATATGGCAACATCTCTTGCTATTCCTATCCCTGGCTATGATCCTATACAAGGCTCTCTCTCTACTGGAGAAAAGGAACATATAATGCTTCCTTTACATCCTTCCTTGCAGGATCATCTTCTAAGAATGTGGGAAGCACCTTTAACGGTTCCCTCACCTTCTAGAGCAACTGATCTTCTGTATTAGGTGCCCCCCTCTCCAGGGTTTCAAAAGACTCAACTTCCCCATCATTCCATTGTGGTGGAATCAGCAATGAGGAAGGTGAAAAGTAAGAAGAAACACTCTTCTTACCCACCAGGTCATGAGTCTAGGACACTAGATGCCTTTGGACGTCAAACTAGATATTAGGGGAAAGCCGACAGTCGCCCAAGAGCGGATGGTTCGGAAGTATGTATCCTTGAAGGATACTACCAAAAGCAGAGAGGTTCCGCAAAAGAGTAAAGTAGCCCAAATGCCCTCAAGTATGGAGCAGACAGAGCTTAAAGATCCCAAATTACCCATGTCTAACAATAGCCAAATTAACATGAATAAAATACATTCTCTAAAATGCTTGTATGCAAATGCTAGAAGTCTAAAGAATAAGATGGGAGAGTTAGAATATATAGCACTAAATGAAAGGTTAGATATGATTGGAATATCAGAGACATGGTGGAAGGTGGACAACCAGTGGGACACTGTGATACCTGGGTACAAACTATATCGTAATGATAGAGCTGATCAAATTGGTGGAGGGGTTGCGTTCTATGTTAGAGAGGGCATTGACTCAGAAAGGATTAAAGTTTTGCAGGAAACAAAATCTGCTGTAGAATCTATATGGATTGAAATTCCATATAAAAGGGGTAAGGCGATGGCAGTGGGGGTGTACTATCGAGCACCTGGCCAGAATGACCAAATGGATGATGAAATGCTCAAAGAAATCAAGGAAGCTAACAAAAGTTACAGCGCAGTAATAATAATGGTGATTTCAATTACCCCGGTATCGACTGGGTCAGTGTCACGTCAGGACATGCTAGGGAGATAAAGTTCCTAGATGAAATAAATGACAGCTTCTTGGAGCAGCTGGTTCATGAACCGACCAGAGGGGAAGCCATATTAGACCTAGTCCTTAGTGGAACACCAGATCTAGTGCAAGAGATAAGGGTGTTGGGGCCACTTGGCAATAGTGATCATAGCATGATCGCCTTTGATTTAACCCTCCATAGCCCATGTTCCCTGTAAAATAGTTATCTCCAAGTTATAATGCCCTGTTCAATGTAATTTCAGTTTGTTCAATGTAAACCGCACTGATGCAGAATAGCGCGGTATATAAGAGAATGTAAATAAAATAAAATAAATAAATAAATTAGTGGAGGAGGGATAGTAAGGAAATCCACAGTACTACCTTTTAACTTTCGAAAGGGAGACTATGATAAAATGAGGAAAACAGTTAAGAAAAAACGAAAAGGAGCAGTTGCGAAGGTTAAAGACGTACATCAAGCTTGGGTGTTGTTGAAAAATACTATCTTGGAAACCCAGACCAGCTGTATTCCACGCTTTAAGAAAAGTGGAAGGAAGTCCAAAAAACTGCCAGCATGGTTTAAAGGTGAGGTCAGAGAGGCTGTTGCCAAAAAAGCATCTTTCAGGAAATGGAAAAAAGAACCAAACGACGAAACCTGGAAACAGCACAAGCACTGGCAAGTCAAATGCAAGGCATTGATAAGGCAGGCAAAGAGAGAATTTGAGAAAAAGCTTGCTGCGGAAGCAAAAACGCGAAATAAAGATCTTTTCAAGTACATTCGTAGCAAAAAACCCGTGAGAGAGTCAGTTGGTCCATTAGATGATAAAGGGGTTAAAGGAGTACTAAGAGGCGACAAGGCGATAGCGGAGAGACTGAATGAATTCTTTGCTTCGGTCTTTACTGAAGAAGATGTAGGGATGTTACCCATGACTGAAGTGGTATTTAAAGGTGCGGAAGAATTGAAGGAAATATCGATACATCGGGAAGATGTCTTTATTTATTTAGTATACATTTGTATACCGCTACTTCCAGCGATCAGCAGCGGTTTTGATTACAGATTGGAAATTGTCAAATCATGACAGGAAATTTTTGAGGTATAAACACATTGATTAGACAGGAAAGCACAGCACACAGAGAACTATTTTACTATTTTTTACAGAACTATTTTACAACTATTAGATAAACTGAAGAGTAGCAAATCACCTGGGCCGGATGGTATACATCCAAGGGTGTTGAAAGAACTGAAATATGAGATTGCAGACCTGCTTTCAGTAATCTGTGAACTATCATTAAAATCATCTCTAATACCTGAAGATTGGAGGATCGCCAATGTAACACCAATTTTTGAAAAGGGTTCCAGGGGTGATCCGGGAAACTACAGACCGGTGAGCCTGACGTCAGTACCGGGAAAAATGGTAGAAACCATCATAAAGAATAAAATTACTCAGCATGTAGATAGGCACAACCTAATGGGAGACAGCCAACATGGCTTTAGACAAGGAAGATCTTGTCTTACTAATCTGTTATGTTTTTTTGAAGGAGTGAATAAACAGGTGGACAAAGGTGAGTCGGTTGATATTGTGTATCTGGACTTTCAGAAGCCTTTGACAAGGTCCCTCATGAGAGACTTTTGGCAAAACTAAAGAGTCATGGGATAGGAGGCAGTGTACTATTGTGGATCAGGAACTGGTTAAAGATAGAAAGCAGAGGGTAGGGCTAAATGGCCAATTTTCCCAATGGAGAAAGGTGAATAGTGGTGTACCCCAGGGATCTGTGCTGGGTCCGCTGCTTTTTGACATATTCATAAATGACCTGGAAAGTGGAATAACGAGTGAGGTTATCAAATTTGCAGATGACACAAAACTATTTAAAGTTGTTAAAACCCAAGAGGATTGTGAAAAATTGCAAGAGGATCTTGATAAATTGGAAGACTGGGCATCAAAATGGCAGATGAAATTTAATGTGGACAAGTGCAAGGTTATGCACCTAGGGAAGAACAACCCAAACTATGGTTACACGATGCAAGGTTCCACATTAGGAACCACCACCCAGGAAAAAGATTTAGGCGTCATTGTGGATACCATGTTAAAACCCTTGGCCCAAGAGGTTTATACACCTCGAGCCCTCGAAGAGTGTTTTGTGGCACCTTGGACGTTACTGGGAGTATTACATGGGACCCACCATACCCTTCCTCGTCATGTACTGTGTAGTGAGTTGATTGGTTCTGCTCGGCGTACTTGGAAGTATTTTAATCTTCGCTGGCGCAGCTCGTGGAGGGTTTCTAGTTGGCTCCCTTTACAGGGGAATGCAACATTTGCCCCAGGCTCGGAGACGAAGGTGTTTCGGGAGTGGGCCGCCCGAGGTATTCAGAATATCGGACATGTGGTTGAGCCTTCTGGACACTGCAAATCCTTTTCGACTCTAAGTAGAGAATACGACCTCTCCCCTCGGCATCGTTTTGCCTACCTACAACTAGCACACTACGTGTCGTCCCTTCCCTGCGAGGAGATACAGGTGGACCGCTCGGCGCGGAGTCTAGAGTGTCGTTGTTTGGGGGCGGAAGATCCCCCAACGATTTCGGCTTATAAGAAGCGTTGGGCTAAGTTTTGCTCTGGCCCCGACTATCGGGGTGTTGAGGCTGCTTGGGGTAGGGAATCGGGAGAAGAAGTGCCCATAGGGGCAGTCCTGCAGGCCCTTAAAGGTATAGGGAAGTTGTCCCTGGAGGCCAGATGGAGGGAGATTCAATTCAAATGTATCACTAGGGCGCATTTCTCCCCGCGGAGGGCGTTCCGCAGCCGCTTAACGCTGGACGGGTCTTGCCCGAAATGCTCAGAGCCTATGGCAACTCTATTCCATATGTGGTGGGGGTGTCGGTTGGTGCGCTCTTATTGGGCTAGGATTGGTGCTTTTCTTAACCGCTTATTACAGCGGCGGGTGCGATGGACCGGGGCCCTCGTTGTGCTGGACCGGCTCGACCCCCCCCCTGCCCAGTGGCGGAGGGTGAACGGGTGTTGGTGCGTAAGGCCTGCTTGGTAGGGAAGGGACCCATTCTGCGTCTCTGGCAAGAACGTAGTCCACCTTCATTTGGTGAATGGCGCAATTGTTTCCACCAACTTTTGCTCACCGAGAGATGGAGAGCACGGGGCAGTGTCAAACGCTGGACAGCTTTCATGCGTGTCTGGGAGCCTTATATACAGCAGCTAACTACCAGGTGCCGCAATGAGATTTTACATGTTGGTCATTGAGGAGTCAAGTGATGGGGAGTGATATGAACCATATGCAGCATGGTGAGAGGTGCTGGAGGAGGCTGGGTGGTGTGCTTGGGTGAGGGGGTGGTGGGGGGGGGCGGGGGGAGGGTGGAAGAGGAATGGGGATTAAAGGGAAAAAATCACACCATCTGTTATCTTTGTTCTGTTTATCCTCTGTGAGGGGATCAGAGTACACCCCTCTGAGGATTATTGTTCATGGTATGTTGAATGTGTTGATGGTTACTAAATAAAGTATATAAAAAAAAACCCTTGGCCCAGTGTGCAGCGGCGGCCAAGAGAGCAAATAGAATGCTAGGTATAATAAGGAAAGGAATGGAAAATAAAACAAAAGATATTATAATGCCTCTATATCGTTCCATGGTGAGACCGCACCTTGAATATTGTGTGCAATTCTGGTCGCCGTATCTTAAAAAGGATATAGCGATTTTAGAAAAGGTACAGAGAAGAGCCACCAAAATGGTAAAGGGGATGGAAGGATACTCCTATGAAGAAAGGCTAAAAAGGTTAGGGCTCTTTAACCTGGAAAAGAGACGGCTGAGGGGAGATATGATAGAAGTCTATAAATTAATGAACGGAGTGGAACGGGTAAACGTAGATCGATTGTTTACCTTATCAGAATATAGAAAGACTAGGGGACATGCAATGAAGCTACAGGGTAACTATTTAAGACTAATAAAAGAAAATATTTTTTCACTCAACGTGTAATCAAACTCTGGAATTTGTTACCGGAGGATGTAGTAAAGGCTGTTAGTGTAGCTGGGTTTAAAAAAGGTTTGGACAAGTTCCTGGAGGAAAGGTCCATAAACCATTATTAAGAAGTGACCGAAGATATCAATGCTTGACCAGTACAAGCATTGTGGAACTTGTGTCTCTTGGGGAAACTGCTAGGTACATATGATCTAGATTGGCCACTGTTGGAAACAGAATACTGGGCTTGATGGACCTTGGTCTGACCCAGTATGGCATATCTTATGTTCTTATGTTTTTAAACCTTCCAGACATCCATGCTGTCAACAAGGATTCTCTCATATATTTTTTATATGAGTCTATCCCTTCAGGAGGTCACAAAGAAATTATATCTTTTGACTCCTTTTCTTTCAGAGCCCAAGACTGCAGACTATTCCTTACTACTTAGTCATATTCAAAGTATCTCTTGGTTTCTTACTCGTGCTTCCCTAGACTCCTTTGAGTCTGTTAGCAGAACCTCTGCTATAGCCATAGGGGCCGGACGTAGAGCCTGGCTCCAAGCTTCAGACTTAAGCAGATGGGCACAACAAAGACTGGGTAATACTCCTTGCACTGGGGAAAATCTCTTCAATAAGGAGTCTTTACATCAGGTTGCTCAGTGGTCCACTGACTTCCCTGTTTCTGGAGGCTATTCTAAGCCTTCTCCTTCCCTAGTAGGTAGGAAATGCCCTACCAAACCTTCTTTCCCTAGGACAGAGGTACTCAAATCCAGTCCTGGAGGGTCGCAAACCAGTCAGGTTTTCAGGATATCCCTAATGAATATGCATGAGGTAGTTTCAAATACAATGGAGGTAGCGCATGCAAATATATCTCATGCATATTCATTAGGGATATCCCAAAAACCTGACTGGTTTGCGGCCCTCCAGGACTGGATTTGAGTACCTCTGCCCTAGGAGAAGAAGATTTCACTCTTCTCCTGCCCATCATACAGATGTTCCCAAGCAGGGGAAACCTCGCCCTGGTCTGAAGAATCCAAACTCTAGCCAGGCTGAACAAACCCAGCAACCATAGGGTCCTGAAGTTTACAACCTACAGTTGACTTCTTCTCAGTAGAAGTTTTTTCACTGTTTTTTCATTCAAAACTCTACACATGGATTCCTTTTCTCAGGACATCCATTTGCTCCTAGGTATGCTGAGCTGTCAGGATATTCATGTCTATGGGTCACAGGTTTCTCCTCTTCTTCCTACCAAGAAGAGAGGTTTAACAACTATCCCATGATAGTTTTCTGTTCCAACATGAATTTTTTCCTTCCACAGACTTACCATATGGTAAGTCACCCTTCAGCTCCTGTTTTTCTACCCTCTTATCCAGGGTTTCCCCTGAAAGAGTGGTACCATATCACTTCAGGGCTTCTTTAGCCTTTCTAGTCATTTCTTTCATTCCAGTGTGGAGTTTTTTTCTCTTGAATAAACTCCCTTCTTTTGTCTGGGCAGCTCATCAGACAGGGACAGGAATTTCTCCTCTTATTCTGTCTGTTCTCTCTGTTTTACACAGAAAGATTCTCTCTGCTGTCTTATTCAGCAGCTGCCCATGCAGGAGTTCCAGTGATTGGACTACTGGTACTTTTCCACAAGTTTCCAGTCTTGTCTTCCACTACTTTCTGTCTAGCCTTAGTAGTGATTCCAAGATAGTGCTTTCATCTATCTTGGATAATCCTAATCACTTCAGACTTATCACACTATCTTCTTTTCTTGCCATCTCCAATTCCTTTGGATTTGGCAGCATAGTTGACGTGCAGCTGTTTTTTTCCAACAGCCAGTTTTATTTCCCAATTCTCCTGCATAATGCTTTCTACAATCTTACAGAGAAGCTTTCTACTATGGGCCCTTGCTAGAGAGCATGGGGTTTTGTCTCTAATGACTATCCTATATGGTTGGAAAAGGCTTCCTCAGTCATTTTCCATGACTGTGAGGGTTCTCCATACCCTACTATCTCCTTTTATAATACAGGACATAAGCCTTTTCTACATGAACGTCTAAAGAGTTCTCCAATTCCTACAAGGAATATGCTCTTTTTTCCTTGCAGCTTGTCCTCATGGTATCCTACTCCTTCATGGACAGCACATATTTAACTAATAACGCATGATACCCCTTTGTGTCCCTCCAGTGGGTCAACCTGATATCTCATCCTATGCGTTTTCTGTCCATTTACCATGCGAGAGTTCTACAGGATTCAGGACTTGCTGTTTACAGACTCATATTATCCTCTGTTTTTTCACGCAACCATCCTGGTTATTTCACTGGATAGCATTCCTGCACCATCTTAGCCAGGGGGAATAGATTCTCTATATATCTTCTCAAGTAGGTTCCACCTTCTTGTTATTAGATTAATCTTTCCTCTTCACATCTCCCATGTGAATGTTCTTATGGGCATATCTCTATCTGCTTAATTGCAGACATTTATCTTTAGACATATATATTCATGTATGTATATATCTCTATATACTTCTCTGTAGATACATATGTCTGTAAGCTGCATGTGCATATGTTATGCCCCTCAAGATCTCACTATAGACATATATATATATACCCATATATATATATATATATATATATACACATACACATATATATATATATATATGTGTGTATCTGTCAAGATGCTTCCTTATAGGTAGATATGTATTTACATACTTATCTCTCTAACTGTCTATGCTTATAAAGGTTTTACCTTCCTATAGGTTCCAGACAGTGGGCTTGCATATGTTCATACTGTCCCACAGTATGTCTGGGGTATTATGCACACAACCACTACTGTGGTACTGACAGCTCCTACCTTAACCCTAGGTTTAGGTATCCCTGAAGCTCCATGCTCCAATATCTTTCCGTTCTCTCACCAGTTAGGAAAGACAGGATGGATCTTCAGTAGATCTGAGGTTTCAACCCTTCAGACATCTGTCCTTCTTGGGAATACGGGTTTTTTCCATACCCCTTCTTCCCTCCAGGACTGGGCTAGTTTGTCCAAATCGGTCAGTCTTCCTCTTTTGCTCCTAACTGTGAGTAACTCTGTAGCCAAAAGAGTTCCCAGCTTTTTCCATAAAGCTTTCCACTAAAGACCTACAGTTTTTGTACTACCCGTGTCACCTGGCACTTCCAGATTTGGACCTTCACCTTCACTTCAGTGAGGTCACCTTGAAGATTCCTCTACTGGATCCCCAGTAGACTCAATCAGCCTCTCTACTTCCTGCAATCCAGTAGGTGAGGTCCATATTGTGATTGTTCATTTCAATATTTTTCATGATAATTATCATACATACAAGGACTCCTTACCTGTAGTCCTATTTTAGGTTAGCTGTTTTTCCTACAGCTCCTCTCTTTCAACTCCTACCCTCCATCCTCAGGATGCCTGGCCATATGAGGTGTAGCATGTTCCAATCCCCACCATGCTAGGGCTCCAGGCATCTTAGCTTTGGGGTCCCCATATGTGAAGACTCATTCCTGCTTGTTCCTGGAGATAGCACAGTTACTTACCTGTAACAGGTGATCCCTGGGAACAGCAGGAATAAGTCTTCACAACCCACCCACCTCCCCTAGGAGTTGTATCTCTCTATCTATCTTCCTTTCCTCTCTCTCTCTCTTTGTCTCAGCTATAAAACTCAACTGAGGAGAGACAGTTGGAAAGGCGGGAAGGCAGCACGCAGGCGCTGAGGGATGCTCCCAAAAGCTTTCTGATTGGATGCTGGGGAGCGTTCCCACGCAGGCTCCGTCGGTACCGACGTACCCATATGTGAAGACTTATTCCTGCTGTTCCCAGAGATCACCTGTTACAGGTAAGTAACTGTGCTTTCTGCGGTTCAAGAAGGAATTATCTAATGAAATATGAAGGAAGTGTGAAATAAATTAATATTTTGATTGGAGTTTGTACGTGCCTCCTTGTCATGGTTTTTAATTTTGTTTCTATAGCTCTCTGCTGGCTCAGAAGAGCACTATATTGAGCACTTTCAATCCACCAGGGCAGTTGCTTGAGCATATATTTAGCCTCCTGAAGGAACAGTATTTCCCTGCCAAAATGTGTAGTGTGCATGAGATTTTTTTGTTTTCTTCTGACTTTAACATATATCATATGAGACACTTCTCTACAGTTTATTTATTATCCTTAAAATGCAGGTATTTGCTCACTAAGTGAAAGATTGCTGTTTATCCATTGAATGCTGTGGCGTTTGAACATATTTAAATGAGGCAGAGTGGTAACTGAAATTTAGACACGCATACAGAGATTTTTGCCTTTAGTTTAAACTGACTTCCTAGTAGCAATATTTCCAAATTTTTCAATTTTCCAATATTTCCACTGATTGCAGATGATTATGAGGTCAAGACAGCCATTATTTTGTGATGGGCATTGGCCTAAGATATGTGGGCTAATTCAGTATATTTTGTTAAACACTGAGGCTAATGTACTAAAATGTGAAATTTTTGCACAGATGGCATATTCACCCAAAAACATATACTAAATACCTACAAACATAGTTAAATTTTGGCATTTTGTACAATATTATACATAAATACCCTTTCTGCAAAACAATTTGCAAATTTGGGCGGAAGGATTGGGGTCTCTAGTCCTATAGGCACTCCTTGTGGCCTTGGGCAAGCCACTTAACCCTCCGTTGACTCGGGTACTCATGTAGACTGTGAGCCCTTTGGGGACAAGGGAATATATCCAGTTCCTCCTTGTAGTGTTTGTAAACCGCTCTAACCCCTTTCAACTTGGGCGGTATATCAAGAAATTAAATAAAGATAAAGATAAATTTTCATGTGTAGTCTTGCTATGTCTGAAAGTTTATATAAATTGTTAAATAATGAATTGCTGCAATGCAAAAACATGTAAAGTAACCCATCCTTTATGAATTATTTGAAAATCATGGAAAAACCTGTTCATTAGCCTTTTTTGGACATTTTCATGTAAAATACCTAGTTAGGGGCTTTTCACTAAGGGAAAAGCACCTGTTGTTGAGGTTTCAAAAGCAGGGGAATTATCTGTACACATGTTTATTTGCACATAAGTATATGCAAACAAAAGTGTATGGAGCCAATGTCATGATTCAGCAGCTTCCTTCTCTGCGATCAGTTCTCTGAATGGTGAAGCTGTGCTGGATAGGAAATTTGCACTAATCTCACAGTTTGAGAGATCAGTTTGAACTTCCTACTGCACGCAGCGCCACCATTCAGAGAACTGATTGCAGTGCAGGAAGCCAGAACTGCAGCATTCTCAAGGAGTTGCAGTCACAAAGATTTCGCAAAAGAAGAGAGGGCTTTCGAGGGGGGTGGAGGAGGGTATGAGAGAAAGACAAATACTGAATGAAGCCTGGCGGAGTGGAGAGGTCTTCAGAGAAAGAGAGAGACTGGGTGAAGTCTGGTGGAGTCATGTGAGAGAGAGAGACACTGGGTGAAGCCTGGGGCAGGGCCATTACAAGGATTGGCAGCACCCTAAGCAGGCCTCTCTATCTTTGCCGCCCACATTGCCGCCGCCACTCTGATTCTCCCCCCCTCAACCAAACAGAACCCTAGTGGCTCAATGGCCCCGATTTCTCCCCCCCCCCACCAAACAAAACCCTGGTGGCACAGCAGCCCTGAACCCTTCCACCCACCCCCCCCCCCCCCCAATATCTTAAATGTTAGGGCGGGAGCATTTCCCCCATGGTCCTGCCCGCACGCCACCATCTTGTAAAATGGTAGTGTCTGGCCATGTGTGGTGCCTTATATAGAAACATAGAAATATGATGACAGAAAAAGACCACATGGCCTATCTAGTCTGTCCTTCCATATCAACAACTACAACAGTCCCCTTTTTACCTTTAGAGATCCTCTGTGTTTGTCCCAGGCTTTTTTGAATTCAGTTACTGTCCTCATCTCTACCACCTCCACTGGGAGACTATTCCACGGATCCACTACTCTTTCTGTAAAGAAATATTTCCGCTTATCACTCCTGAATCTATCCCTTCACCCTCATCCCATGTCCCCTCGTAGCAGAACTTCCTTTCAATTGAAAGAGGCTTTCTCCCTGAACATTTATGTCACGGAGGTATTTAAACATCTCAATCATATCACCTCTATCCCGCCTTTCTTCTAAGATGTACATATTAAGATCGTTCAGTCTGTCCTCATATGCTTTATAATGAAGACCACTAATCATTTTAGTAGCCACCCTCTGCACCGACTCCATCCTGTTCACATCCTTTTGAAGGTGCGGTCTCCAGAATTGCACACTATACTCCAAATGAGGTCGCACCAAAGACTTAGAGAGGCATTATCACCTCCTTTTTTCTGCTAGCCATTCCTCTCCGTATGCACCCAAGCATTCTTCTAGCTTTTGCCGTCACCTTTTCTACCTGTTTAGCTACTTTAAGATCATCAGACACAACCACGCCTAGGTCCCGCTCTTCCTTAGTGGACAAAAGTACTTCACCCCCTATACTATATTGCTCCCTTGGATTGCTGCAGCCCAAATGCATGACCTTACATTTTTTAACATTAAATCCCAGCTGCCAAATTCTAGACCATTCTTCAAGCTTAGCTAGATCCCTCCTCATGTTATCTACACCTTCCTGGGTGTCTACTCTATTGCAGATTTTGGTATCATCCGCAAAGAGGCAAACCTTACCCGACAGCCCTTCCGCTATATCACTAACAAAGGATGTTAAAAAGAATCGGACCAAGGACAGATCCCTGGGGCACACCACTGGTAACATCCTTCTCCTCAGAGTGAGCTCCATTTACTTGTACTCTTTGTCGCCTCCCACCCAACCAATTTCTAACCCATGTCGCCTCCCACCCAACCAATTTCTAACCCAAGCAGTAACTTTAGGGTCCATCCCTAGGGTGTTCAGTTTGTTTATAAGTCGCCTGTGAGGAAAAGTGTCAAAGGCTTTACTGAAATCTAAATACACCACATCTAGAGCTTATATGACAGAGTGACCCATCCTGTGTTGCATCCTTGAATGCATGAGCTGTCCCAGGATGGAACATGGGGGAGGGTCATTCTGCCATTTTTTGACATATAATCAATATCAGGACACAGCTATGTGTAACAAAAACAGTCAATTATTATTTTTTGTAGGAACGTCTGACATGTCAGGGGACAAGAAACCCCGTCGAATGAAACAGACTTCTCCCTTTAATCTCATAAATCAACAACACTCTCAAATGAAGGAGAGACCATGAACACCAAGATCCTGTTGAAAACAGGAGGACAGTTCCAAAATATGCCAATGTTTACGCAAGATTTTAACAACCTGAGGAGAGCCAATCATAAAAGGCAGGTGCTATTGATGTTACTCCAACTGTTTTGGATAGGTCCGCTGTTTTTGCTTATACTGATGATCAGATCCAGGCTCTACTTCATAGACTGGCTTTGTGTGATGAACCTATGCATTCTCCTACCAATACGATGTTGGGGGAATTTAAAAATCTGAAGAAGAAAGCTATCAGATTAACATTACACGAAGCAACAATGACTCAATATCTTAAAACCAAGATAATTCCTCGTGGGTTGAGGATGATCAAACCCCCTAAGATGTTTTTGGATGAGAAACCTTTTCTTCATAAATGGAATAGTATTCTCAGTAAATGTAGTTTGGACTTGATTGCTTTGCTGATTGAACGTTTGTCGATGGAGTCGGCTGTGATTACAATTAAATTGACTGAAATGGATGAACAAATTCGTTCGAACAAGGCGGTTGAGACACAATATGAACAAATTCTTCAACAAACTAATTCTTTTCATGACTATTTGAGATCCCTCAAGCTTAACAAATATAATAGGGATAAATTAGATTATGAGAATGATAGGGTTTACACCTGGCGACGACAAACTGCTCGCCCTAAAAAAGTTACTTTTGAAAATTCATCGGACGATACATATTCTAGTTCTTCATCTGTAATCTCTTCAGTGAAACCTTCTAAATCTCAGGATTTTCGGGAGGGCAGGGGACAGGGTGCTTGACCTCCGTCTCGCCCCTGGTTTTCCCACAGACCCCGACGGTGGAACTCTTGGACGCCCCGACATCAGTGGTAGTTAATCTTAGTTCTCATATATTGACACCAATAGAGGAATGTGTTTTAAACAAGGGCTTGTCTTTTGTTCCGACTTCCCCTTTTGATTCGTTTAAATTACGACGATCTTTATATCGTTTTTTTCGTAAATTGCAGATTATTCATTATTTTTCAGATAAACATCTAGATAAGTCGGATGATTCGATCATATGGGGTCCTTCTACATGATTGCCGCCTGTTCCCCCTTCACCTATTTTGCAGACTTTTCAACAGTTGGTTTTAGCGAACCTCACTCGTTTGGAAAGTACAGTCTCTAGATACTCGAACCTACAACGAGAAGAATGGGCAGCTTTGACCACTTTGCGATCTAACCCTAACATAGTGATCCGGAATGCGGATAAAGGTGGTTCTATAGTGATACTTTCCTCTCAATATTACCATCAACAGGTTATGTTGCATCTTTCTGATCCTACGTATTATCGTCCACTTGCCCAGGATCCTTCCATGGAGTTATCATTGGAGATTACACGAATAGTACATCGGGCTAGAGATGCCGGTCATTTGACTTCTAGAGAAATGAATTGCTCTTCATCTTTTGTAGTTTATGTCCTTACATGCCCTTGTAATCTTCATTATATAGGTCGTACGACTCGACCAATTAAGAAACGTCTCACGGAACATAAGTCCCGCATACATACGAAAACTATTACGGCTCCCCTGGTCTCTCATAGTCTTCAGGCTAATCATACGTTCGCTGATTATATCTGGTGTATTTTGGATCATGTCCCTGAGAATCCTCGGGGGGGGGGGGGGGAGGAGATCGTGGGCAGGATCTACAGTTATTGGAGCAACGCTGCATTTTCCTTTTGGACACTGACTCCAGCAGGACTGAATCTGGAATTGGATTGGTGGAGTATTTTACCAACATGTTACTGCATTTTCATTGGATGGAAGGAATACAAATTGGCCATCAGCTCATGCTGACGTCAGACGCTATCTTCTGTTGAGGACATTTGAAGTGATAACGGGAGGTTTTCCCATTACTAAGGAGTATTGATTTAAGCTTTGAACGAATATTCTTTTTCGACTTGAGTGAATATCATATTTTCTGAACCACCTGATGCAGAATTGGGACATTCGAAATGCGGCGCTGTGTTGTGGATCGACGATTGGAGGGAGTGGATCCCAGTTTCTAAAAGATTCTACTACTGCCAAGTCGTTGTGGGACCCAATCGCCAGCTAAGTTTAAACTAAGAAAATTTTTTGGGGTTTATTAATTTTAGCACTGTGGCTTTAGGGGTCCATGTTCATGGTCTCTCCTTCATTTGAGAGTGTTGTTGATTTATGAGATTAAAGGGAGAAGTCTGTTTCATTCGACGGTGTTTCTTGTCCCCTGACATGTCAGACGTTCCTACAAAAAATAATAATTGACTGTTTTTGTTACACATAGCTGTGTCCTGATATTGATCAGATTTTTTGTTTTGATATTTTTGTGCTGATCAAAATATTTTTTTGGCATTATTGTTTGATTTTTTGACATATGGCAGCATGACCCTGCCTGGTGCAACCCACAGTGTACCACGCAGGGCCAAGCACTGCCATTTTACAAAATGATGGCACAGGACAATAGCATGTGGGCAACACCCTCTCCTCATCATTTAAGGTACTGGGGGGACTGGAAGGGTTCAGGGCCACTGGTTGGGTGGGGGTGAGTCAGGATTTTGGGCCGCCAGGTCTTTTGTTTCTGTCACCTCAGATGATGTTTTTGCTCCTGGCTGGATCTTTATACCTGCCCGAAGTAGTGTGAAGATCCAGCGTTAAAAAGAGTGTCAATATGGCTTTGACTTGTAAGCAGATGGTGGCCCCTGCGCTGATGAGATGGTTGGAATGTATGTGGGATCTATATACCATGGAGCGAGGGATTGCTTCTCAATGACTGCACCTGCCCTGCTTTGAGCAGATATGGGTGCCTTTCATGAAGCTGTATGGCCAGCGGGATACTCACTAATGTGACCCAGGAAGTGCTGATATAGGCGGGACCCCGGGTGGAGTTGAGTGTTGAGGTAGTATTAGCTGGATGGGGACTGGAGGAGGGTGGTGGGTAGAGGTTCCAAAGTTGATTGTATGGTTAAAATGAAAACCTTTACAAAGACACGGCTGTAACAGTGCTGCGTTGTGGCTATGCATTTTGTTGTGTGACATTGGCCTGTATTTTGTTTTTTATTTTTGCTACAATAAAGCCTGGATTTCGAAAAAAAAGGTGTTAATAAACTGCACTGTTTCAGCACAGTGTTTTACATCGGGTGCAGTTAAGTATGCAGCGATTTGCATGTCCAGTGTGCTGCAATTTAGCACGGATATTTTTTTGTGTTTTTCCAGTATTAGCTTGCTTTCTGCATCAGAGAGCAAGCCTAGCACAGGAAAAGTGCCAGAAAAATGCCTTGCTAAGGTTTTCTGCATCAACCCCTCTGATAACAAAGTGTTTTGAGCTGGAATTTCTCACAGTTCAGAAGCACATTTCATTCTACGGTTTCTCTTACTTAGTCAGTCTATATAATAAACCACAGCAGTAGTGTGTCCCCACCTATTCTGAAATAGGGGGGCTTGAACCCACTCTTAATTCTGAACGAGTAGGACTTGAACCCACTTTCTTTGCTTGAACTAGTGGAATCCAGGCCAGGCTTTACAAGTATTCTTTGCACAGTGTGTAGCTTTCACCCAGCCCCCCACCCTTGTTGCAGTCTGAAAATGCTTTGTTCTTTAATAACAAAACAGTGAAGCAGTTCAGAGAGATTCTAATCTATAATGAGCTGCCCTGGTTTTAACCAACTCAACTCCTGGTTCCCAAAACCAGGATTTGGGAAAGTGAAAACTTTCCTTTTGCCTTTTCCACATGATGAATAAATAAATGAAGGCTTACCAGCAGCTATTCTCTCAGCTTAAGCCAAATTTCCCTACCTTTCACTAGATGCTTCTTTCTCATTGCTCCTCCTCTCACTCCTCGAGGTGCCTGAGCAGTGCTAAGAACATAAGAAATGCCATACTTGGTCAGACCAAGTTAGAAATGTAGCCATGCTAGAAATGATATTTAAAGATGAAGTATCAGAAGAATTGAAACAAATCGAAGATATAATACAGCTAATTGATAAACTAAAAAACAGCAAATCACCTGGACTGGATGGCATACATCCCAGGGTGCTGAAAGAACTGAAATATGAGATTGCAGAATTACTATTAGTAATCTGGGATCTTTCATTAAAATCATCTCATTGGAGAGTGGCCATTGTAATGCCAGTTTTTACAAAGGGTTCCAGGGGTGATCCAGGAAATTACAGACCAATGAGCCTGACATCAGTACCAGGCAAAATGGTAGAAACCATTATAAAAAAAACCTAAATTACTGAACATGTAGTCAATTATTTTAAATCACCGTATCAACTCTGTTCTATGTAAACCATTTTGACTTGTAGAAAAATGGTGTATCCAAATTTGTTAAATAAATAAATGTAGATAATCATGATTTAATGGCAGAAAGCCAACATGGATTTAGCCAAGGAAAGTCTTGTCTCACCAAATTCTCATAGTTTTTTGAAGGTATGAATAAACAGATAGATAAAGGTAAGTCGGTTAATATAGCATATCTCAATTTTCAGGAAGCCTTTGACAAAGTCTCGACTGAGACTCTTGGGGAAATTTTAAAAAAACATGGGATAGGAGGCAATGTACTATTGTGGATTAAGAACAGTTTGAAAGAAAATAAAGAGTAGGATTAAATGGCCAATTATCTCAATGGAGAACGGTGAATAGTGGAGTACTCCAGGGATCTGTGCTGGACTGGCTGCTTTTAACATATTTATAAATGATCTGAAAAATGGAAATAATGAGTGAGATGATCAAATTTGCAGATGATACCAAAATTATTCAAAGTTGTTAAAACAGAAGAGGATTGTAAACAATTATAAGAGGACCTTGATAAATTGGGAGAATGGGTGTCCAAATGGCAGATGACATTTAATGTGAACAAGTGCAAAGTTATGCACTTAGGCCAAGAAAGCAAATAGAATGCTGGGAATCATAAATAAAGGAATGGAGAATAAAACAAAGGATATTACAATACCTCTGTATCGCTCCATGGTGCAACCACACCTTGAATATTGTGTGCAGTTCTGAACCCCATTTCTCAAAAAGGATGTAGCAGAATTAGAAAAGATAAAGAGAAGAATGACAAAAATAGTAAAGGGTATGGAAGGATATCCCTATGAAGAATGATTTAAAAAGTTAGGGCTCTTCAGTTTGGAAAAGAGACAACCGAGGGGAGATATGATAGAGGTCTATAAAATAATGAATGGAATAGAATGGTAAATGTAGATCGGTTGTTTACTCCTCCAAAAAATAGAGAGACTAGGGGACATGCAATGAAGCTACAAGGTAGCACATTTATGACTCATCTGAGAAAATATTTTTTCACTCAACACGTAATCAAACTCTGGAATTTGTTACCTGACAGGTACAGTACTTGTGACCTGGATTGGCCACTATTTGAAACAGGATACTGGGCTTGATGGATCCTTGGTCTGACCCAGTATGGCATATCTTATTATGTTCATGTGCACATCCTCCAATGCTCCCCATGGCATGCAGACAGGTGCATGCACCTCTTGACACTCCCAATGATACCACCTCCTCCATATGTAGCCCTCAAGAGACATACACATGCGCACAGATGCATACACATGTGCACATACACACACAGAGCTCCTGACACTTCATGTGACACATCCACACACATAACCCGCCTAGTCTGAGATATTGCCAGACCCACATATGAACCCCTCAAATGCCTGTTTTGAAGTGGGAAAACATGCCATTGTTTTTACACTGCTAGTGTACACTTTTCAACTTGTATAAGTTTACTATGGAGCTCATTTGCATCTGTAGCAACTTGCACAAAAATGGACTACTAGCTAATAGACAAACCCATGGATTAGTACTTTGGCTCCACTGGATTTGAATAGCTAAAGTTAATAAATATCTTTTTCAAAACGTTTTTCTAAATCACACATTTTAGTGGATCGAGCTTGTGGTTGCCAGCATGAAATATGCAACAATAAAACCACTATTACATGTGGTAAAAATGAAATATAATTTTGTCCCCATTTTGTAGATTGGAGCCTTTTACTTAAATCTTGGTGGAGCACCAGAAGGCCCTGCAGGTACAGGGAAAACAGAAACCACCAAAGATTTAGCCAAGGCACTTGCTGTGCAGTGTGTTGTCTTCAACTGCTCCGATGGTCTGGATTACATAGCAATGGGAAAGGTAAATATGAGTTTATTACATCAGAGTGGAAATAAGCTGTAGATGATATCTTTGTATCATACTGATGCAGTACATTTGGGACTAACTTTTGAGAACTACACTTTTTTCACTGGGTCAGTGCAAATCAAGGTTTAACAAATCTTGAATGCCAAGTTGCCATGGCACTTATAAATTGCACCCTGGTGCCTGGGATTTCATGCCCCAAATTTTTTCTTTGTCTGCAGCTGCTTAAAAATGCCGTGTTCCCAACTTTCCCACTGCAATTGGATCTCTGCATACTTGAGCCACGTGGTGGAGGCTGATTTCACAGTTTCAAGTCTTGCTTGAACTGTGGTATGGTGATTTTTGTGACACGGGATCTGAAGCTTATTCTGCATCTGGGCAATGTCGTTTGATATGATGTAAACTGCTTTGAATTCTCTTATGGGGGAATAAAGCGATGTATAACTCCCCAAGAAGAGAAATATCAAAAATTCTCAGCTCAAATTGTCTTGTCTTAAGGCATTTTTCTTCATTATTTTGTGGTTGGAATGAAGAAAAACATTGTAACATGCCGTTGAGTAGAGAACCTTTGACATTTGTTTTATGTAGAATAAGCTTTAAAATATGGATATCAAATAAACTATTAGACATGGTAAACTTTTTATGTTGTACTTCCCTTTTTCTCCAAGAACAAGCAGGAAGTCGGTCCTCACCTATGGGTGCGGTCCAAGCTGACGGAGCTCCCATGGAGTCATCTCCCCAGCTTTCAAAGAAAGCCTTTTGGAGATGCCACCATGCATGCGTGGTCCCCTTTGCGCCCAAGAGTGCCATCTTACTCAGTCTCCCTTTTTCCGTGGAGCCCTACAGATGTTCATGTCTCTTCCCCAGAAAAAAAGTTGATTTCCTTGTGGACTTCTGTGTATCATCCGGTTAGCACTGATCCCTTTCCCGCCTCCGAGCCCCGTCGCCTAGGCTTTGTGACTCAGAACTTGTTTAGTTAGGTATTTTTTCTTCCATCGTGGTTTTGCACCTTTTCTCACTGCTGGTCGCGTCGAAGGTCCTCTAGAGCCCCATGCCTCGAGCCGATCCTCAGTGAGGATACCACTTCTGGTCCTCAGGAGCCAAATCCTCCCTGGCAAGCGCTTCTGGATCCGGCCAAGCATCAGCTGCTGTTCATCGAAGTCCGGATCCAATGATGCCCTTAGAGCCATCGGGCCTCGAGTCCTCAATGGACTACTCAGACTGGGAGTCCGAAGACTAGACTTCCCTGGAGACACAAGTTGACCGTGACCTCCCCTCGGATCTGTCCCCACCAGTGTTAAGGCGCCGGTCCCTGCCTAAGGACACCTTGTTCCTCGAGTTTGTCTGGGACATGGCAAAGACTTTGTCCTTCATCACGGTCAGAGGAAGACCCTCACATGGAGAAACACAAAATCCTCCAATACGAGGCCCACCCAAGGAGCAGGCCCTTATGGTCCCCATCCCATCCATCATCGGGCGCTTCCTTCTCTGAATGTGGGAAACACCGGCATCGGTGCCAATTGTTAGCCAGTGTCTGGGCATTATGTACGAGGTCCAGCGAGGACCTGGCTTCAGGAAGGTGCAAATCCCTCATACCTCCATGGTGATCGAGTCAGCCATGCGTCGACAGAAAAGCCTGAAGACTCATTCTTCAGTGCCCTTGGGCCTGGGGTCCCGAACCCTCGATGCCCTCTGGCATAAATGTTAGTAGGGCTTGATGCTGGCTTGCCACATACAAACATATCAGCTGTATATCTACATGTATCTCCAAGACCTAACCAAGGAACTCATAGTTTCTTGGCGGGTCTCAGTGGGACCACCTCCAGTGCTTCCAAACCCTCACAAAGTTTGTTGGGGAGTGTTTGAAGTACCTGTCTCAAGTGGCCTACGACGGCTTCAAGTCTAACGCGAGGTTGGCCGCCACAGGCATCAGTGCTCAACACCTGGCCTGGCTCCAGGCATCGGACCTCAAGCAATGAGTCCAGGAAAAACTCCTTGATGTCCCTTGCCTTGGTGAAAACCTCTTTGGCAAGTCGATGGGGGACAAGGCAACAGAGATCGAGACCGAGTATATCACCAGGACTCTCCAGGAAGACCTCCACTCTTCCCAAGAAGAAACCATTGGGGAAAAGGCCTCCCTTCCACCGGAAAGGCCAGCCTTACCAAGGCTAACCTGATACCAGGGTCACAGACCACTCAGCAGGGTCATCAGGGCAAGGGAGCAGGCCACAGACCACGCAAGTCTAAGGACCCCAGACACCAGCCCCAGCCCAGACTGGGTCAGGGTTTTGACTCCCAGAGCATAGCCTCTCTACCCTTGGGGGACCAGCTACCAGGGGAGGGGGGCATGCCTGATTCATTTTGCCCACCGATGGGCTACCCTCACCACCAACTCCTGGGCACTTCAGGTGGTCAGGGAATGTTACCTCCTTCACCTGGACCAGATGCCTCTCCTTTTCTTCCCAGGAGAGCCCCCCACACTAGGCTCTGCTACTGCAGAAACTTGCAGGTCTTCTCAGAGACAGGGTCGTGGAGCCCATACCACACCACCTAAAAGGAAAGGGATTTTACTCCAGGTACTTTCTGGTCCCAAAAAGAAAGGAGTCCTAAGGCTCATCCTGGATTTGAGAAACCTGAACAAATTCCTGGTGTGGGAGAAGTTCAAAATGCTTTCCCTTGGAAAATTGCTGCCCTACCTCCAGCAGTGAAATTGTCTATGCTCTTTGAATCTAAGGATGCTTATACCCACATCCTGATCCACCTCAACCACAGGCAGTACCTAAGGTTCATGGTCGGGGGTGACCACTACCAGTACAGGGTGCTACCCTTCGGACTAGCCTCAGCACCAAGAGAGTTCACCAGATGCCTGGAAGTGGTGGCTACCTACCTCCGTCTCCAAGAGGCCTTCGTCTTCACATACCTGGATGACTGGCTAGTAAAATGGGACACAGCCACAGAGGTGCAACAGGCCATGGCCCACACCATCAAGATCCTACAATGTTTGGGGTTTGTGATAAATCACCCCAAATCCCACCTCACTATAACAGAGGACCTGGAGTTTATAGGGGTTTGCCTGGACACCCTCCAAGCCAGGGCCTTCCTTCCCCTGGAGAGGGCAGATCACCTCAGGGCCCTGGTGAATGATGTGCAGCACCAGCACGCTATGTCGGCACGTCCATGCTCCACCTGCTAGGCCACATGGCTTCCACAGTCCATGTGGTCCCCAATGCCCTCCTCCACATGCGGGCAGCTCAGTGGTGCCTCCGCTCACAATGGACACAAGCCACGGGCAGGCTCAAGAACAGGGTCTTGGTGTCCCGTCAACTAGCAGAGTCACTCGATTCGTGGCAGGACATACAGCACCTGCGGAAGGGCATGCCCTTTCAACACCCAAACTCCCAGAGGGTCCTAAGGACGCTTCCCTACTGGGCTAGGGTGTGCCCACTTTGAGGAACTGCGCATGCAGGGCAACTGCTCTCTCGAGGTGAGCCAGCAGCAGATCAACCTGCTGGACTCTGAGCTATTTTTCTGTGAATCAGGGCTTTTCAATACTGCCTGCAGCACCAGTCGGTGCTGGTCCAGATGGAAAACCAGGTTGCGATGTTCTACCTGAACAAACAAAAGGGCACAGGTTCTTACCGCCTCAACTAGGGGGAAATGGCCCTCTGCTCATTGGATAATGCCTTAGCAGACAGACTGAGCAGGGTCCTGCAGCCGCATGAGTGGCACCTAGACTGAAGCGTGTCGCAGCGACTATTTAGACTATGGGGAACCCCAATTCTAGACCTCTTTGCCAGCCCAGCCATTGCTCAGCTGCCCCACTTCTGCTGTCCCCAACCGCACCTGTCCCGGATAGCGGCAGACACCTTCCTTATCCCATGGTCAGAGGGCCTTCTGTGTACCCCATGCCACTGATCACCTGGACCAAGGTCTTGCGGACAAGGTGTCCATGATCCTGGTGGCCCCGCAGTGGCCCAGGCAGCCCTGGTTCCCCCTGTTGCTCTGCCTCTTGACGGAGCTCCCGGTCCCTCTGGGGAGTGCCCCAGGACTACTAACCCAGGAGGAGAACTCACTTCTCCACACCAATCTGGGACTCCTGTGGTTGAGGAGGGCATGGCTGCTGAATGGGTCGTCCTAACACCCTTCAACCTCCCCAGGGAGGTGGAAGGAGTCATCCTGGCCTCTCGTAAGAACTCCATGAGACAAGCCTATGCCTTCAAGTGGCACAGATTCTCCATATGGTGTGCGGAGCAACAGGTTAACCAGTTCTCCTGCCAGGTGCACACGATGCTGCAGTATTTGCTCCACCTCTCGCAGACCAGACTCAAGTCCAACTCCACTAGGGTACACTTAAGCATGCTTTCCGCGCACCATCACTCCATAGAGGGCAAACCTCTTTCTGTGCAGCCCCTCATTACCCGATTCATGCTGGGCTTGCTGCTCTCTAAGCCTCCCATCTGGCCGCCTCCGGCAGAATGGAATCTCTGCAGCCTGGTTCTAACGCAGCTTACCAAGCCACCTTTCGAACCTTTGGCTACCTGTCATGTGTGTTATCTTTCTTGGAAAGTTGTCTTCCTTGTAGTGTTCACCTCTGCCCACAGAGTAAGTGAGTGCTAGGCCTTGGTTGCTGAGCCACCATACACTAGCTTGTACAAGAACAGGGTCGTGCTTCGCACCACCCAAAATTCCTCCCGAAGGTGGTATCCGCCTTCCACCTCAACCAGGAGATGATGCTCCCTACCTTTTTTCCACGGCTCTATGCTGACAAGGCGGCGTATGTTTTCCATAATCTGGACTGAAGGAGGGCCCTTTCCTTCTTCCTGCAGTGTACCTAGGACCACCGCAAAGCCTCATAGCTTTTAGCTTTATATGACCCCAATCGACTGGGGGAGGCTGTGCCCAAACAGACCCTGTCCACTGGGGTGGTGGACTGCATCACCATTGCCCATGGCTGGGCTCTTGTTGGAGCTCCGGCTCACGTGCACAATGTCAGGGTTATGGTGACCTTGGTTGCAAGCCTACGCTCTGTCCCTGTGGCAGGCATCTGCCGGGCTGCCACCTGGATCTCAGTTCACACCTTTGCAGTTCACTACTGCCTGGAGAGGGAGTCCCGATGGGACAGTGCCTTCAGCCAGGCTACTCCGTAATCTGTTCAGGGTTTACTGTAGGCAACTCCTGCCCTCCGACCCTTCTTGTTCAGGCTACCGGAGCTATGGTTCTTCCTGGACCCTGGGGTCCTCAGAATCTTTCCACAGATTCACTTGCAGCTGCTCACGGCTGGGCTGTGTTTTTTCTAGGGAGTCTCATATGTGAGGACTGACTTCCTGCTTGTTCCTGAAGAAAGCGTAGCTACTCATCTGTAACAGATGTTCTCCAGGGACAGCAGGAATCAGTCCTCACAACCCTCCCTTCTCCCCTTGGAGTTGCTATACGTTTTTTTTGCCATCTTCTTTTGTCAGCTCTAGCTATGTCATCTGACTGAGTAAGATGGCACCCTTGGGTGGGAAGGGGACCACACGTGTGGTGGCATCTCCCAAAGGCTTTCTATGAAAGCCGGGGAGATGCTTCTGCGGGGACCTTATCAGCATCAATGTCACCCATATGTGAGGACTGATTCCTGCTATCCTTACAGAACACCTGTTACAGGTGAACAGCTGCACTTACAATGCTCTCTTTCCTCTCAATACTTCCTGTTCCCCATTAACATCCGACAGTATGGTCCATCCAGTCTGCCCAGTAAAGTGGTTAGGATTTTAAATGCCATGCCATGCAGATTAATTCCCTCGCTTACCTTTATTAATTACTACAATGATCTCATGTTGTTTATATTATTCTGTGTAGTGTGTGTGTGGGCTCACTATCTTTCCATTGTATCTTGTAGTTTTTCAAAGGGTTGGCTTCTTCAGGTGCTTGGGCCTGTTTTGATGAATTTAATCGGATTGAGCTGGAAGTGCTCTCTGTAGTGGCTCAGCAGATCTTGTGTATTCAGAGAGCCATACAGATGAAGCTGGAAATGTTCAACTTTGAAGGGACGGAATTGAAGCTCAACCCCAACTGCTTTGTTGCTATCACTATGAACCCTGGTTATGCAGGGCGATCTGAATTACCAGACAACCTCAAGGTAAAAAAAAACAGAAGTGATAAGATGCAATTATGAAGCTATTACAGATGGAGAAATAATACCTGAAATTTGAGATTTTGTAGATACTTTTGATACAGTATCTCATAAAAAAACAAGTAGTTTTATATGAGATATAATACAGAAGCCCATTTTGCAAAAATGATTGAGATGGGAATCAAGATATCTCCAGGAACAAGCAGGAATGTAGTCTTCACATATGGGTATCGTCGGTACCGGCGGAGCCCGCGCGGGAATGCTCCCCAGCGTCCAATAGGAAAGCCTTTGGGAGCATCCCACAACGCATGCGTGCTGCCTCTCTCACTTCAGTTCTTTGTTTTCTGTGGAGCCAACAGAAAATCTACCTTTATTTCTTATTTTTTGTGGTCGCGTCTGCCTTCATTCGACGCCTACCGGTACCGCCGGTTCTCTTCTTCTTCCTTCTTTAAAAAAAAACAACTTATATTTTTCTTCAGGGATCTTTCCCTGTTTCTGGTGCTAGGTGCCATTTTGGGCACTAGGCCCATTTTTCTTCAAGCATGGAGAAACCAGCCAGTAGTTTCAAAAAATACTTAAAATGTGGTGGTACCATCTCCGTCACCAACACCCATGATTGGTGTCTAAAATGTTTGGGCCCTGAACATTGTCCAACGGAGTGTCTCTCCTGCATGAGGATGACCAAGAGGGGCCGGCAGAATAGAGCTGCAAAACTCAGAACCCTTTTTGCCTCCGACATGATGTCAGTTGCATTGACGTCTTCCAGGGCTTCATCTTCCTCCCACGGATCTCAGGTAACCAAAAGTAAAACTAGCCAGTCCTCGAAGGGAAAATCTCCTTTGAAGTATCGAGATGCCTTGGGTGTTTCCCTCAAGGACACTTCACCAGCAAAACAGCCCCAGCGGGAGTCTTCAGGCTCCAAAGCATTAACGGGACTCCAGGATGTTCCAGAGGCCTTGACCTCTGCGGAACTACTGGTGCCATGCTCTGGGGTCGTGGCCACATCCACCGGTACCGGCACCCAGGCATCGGCAGGAGCGATGGATCCACAGTATCCTCACAATCGAATGCAATCTAGCGGCCCTCTTAGCAGCCTCGGTACCGCTAAGACCGCAACAGACGGTTCCACAGGTATCGGTACTCTGATGAGTCTACCGGTACCAGAGTGAATCTATTAGAAGATTTGACTCCCTCTCCTCAATGCAAGATGTCTCCTCCAGAAGATATGTCCTTCCAGGACTTCATACGTGATTTAGCAAAAGGCCTTGTAATCACTGTGATTCCAGAAAAAGAACCTAGGGCAGAGGAATTAAGAATTCTACAATATCCTATGGCTCCCAAGGAGGCAGCTATGCTTCTCATTCACAAGATCTTACATGATCTGATGTTGAGAATTTGGGAGACTCCTTTTAACAATATCTTCACATTCCCGACGCCTGGGCACTATGTACCGAGTGCCAAGTTGTCCTGATTTTCAAAAAACTCAGTTACCACACCATTCAATGATAGTGGAATCGGCCATGTGAAGAATCAATAGTGCAAAAACACACTCTTCTAATCCTCCAGGCCGTGAATCCAGGACACTCGATGCCTTTGGCCATCGATGTTTTCAATCCTCGATGCTGGGAGCCAGGATCAGTTCCTACATTCTGTATATGGGAATGTTCCTGGAAGAAGTCACAAAAGACTTGGAGCTCATTAGTCCTTCTGTCTCAGAGGAGAAAAAAACAGACTACCTTATTCTGGTCAAACATGCCCAGAATGTCTCTAAATTTATGAACCGTGCTACCTTTGACTGTTTTGAATATCTTAGCAGAATCTCTGCTATATTCATAGGAGCACGTCGTATTGCTTGGCTTCAAGCATCAGACTTGGAACAATGGGTGCAAGAAAAACTGGGAAACATTCCTTGCACAAGAGAAAATCTCTTTGGTAAGGACTGGCAAGACAAGGCTAATCAGCTTGAATCTGACAATACTATTTTGAACAGATTGTCAAAGGCTACAGCCAACCCAGCAAAAAAGAAATCATTCAAGAAACCCTTTTTCAGTAAGAAAAAGAAGTCTTACCAATCTTACACCCATCAAACGCACTGTCCTCTTCATGTTTCCCAAAAGGGACAACAGAACAGACAACAGAGAAAGCCACAAGCTCAAAAAGCTCAACCGGCTCAACAGACCCAGCCCCCTCAGGGTCTTTGACTTCCACCTAGAAAACTTAGTCATTCTGCCCCTAAAAGGTCCAGAAGCCTTGACCATTCCAGGAAGACTGTCATTTTGTCAAAAGATGGCAACAAATAACATCAGAAAATTGGACTTTGTCCATTGTAAGATTGGGTTATAAGCTATATTTCCTCAACTTGCCCCCACCTACAATTCTGAGACAGTTCAATTCTCAGGGCCCTGCCACCGACCTTTTGTGGCAGGAGGTCACATCACTTCTGGCTCGAGAAGCAATCGAAGAAGTGCCCATATCCCAACAGGGGACAGGCTTCTACTCCCCCTATTTTCTTATTCCAAAGAAGACAGGGGGACACAGGCCTATACTAGACCTCAGAGAATTAAACAAAATCTCCAGGAACAAGCAGGAATGTAGTCCTCACATATGGGTATCGTCGGTACCGACGGAGCCTGCGCGGGAACGCTCCCCAGCGTCCAATAGGAACGCTTTTGGGAGCATCCCTCAGCACATGTGTGCTGCCTTCCCGCCTTTCCAACTGTCCCTCTTCAGTTCTTTGTTTTCCGCGGAGCCGACGGGACCTATTTTCTGTCACCGCAGAAAATTCCGTCTTTAAATTTCTTTTCTTGTCTTAAATTTCTTTTCTTGTGGTCACGCTTGCCTACCGCATGACGCATACCGGTACCGCCAGTTCTTTTCTTTTCTTATTAAAAAAAAACAAAAAAACTAGGGCTTAGACTTTCTTTTCAGAAACTTTTCTCTTGGTGTTAGGCGCCATTTTGGGCACTAGGCCCCATATTCCTAAATCATGGAAAAGCCAACTAGTGGTTTTAAAAAATGTACTAAGTGTGGCGGTACCATTTCCGTCACTGACACCCATGATTGGTGTCTGAAATGTTTAGGACCTGAACATTCTCCAACTGAATGTCTCTCCTGCATGGGGATGACTAAAAGAGGAAGACAGAACCGGGCTGCAAAGCTTGGTACCCTCTTTTCTTCAGATGCCAGATCCATTGCATCAAAAAAACCAAACTAACTATCACTCTACACTATAAACCCCAAACCAAAAATAGAGTAATGTTTATAAATTTATAAGCTAGCGTGTATGCAGTAATGTCGGAAGAGCAGCCATGAGGTTTAATCCGCCTCTTGAAGCTAAACTTCCATTTTGCTCAAATTTTTTATGAGCTCACTACGGAGCTGTATGAATACAGGTGAAGCACCACACATAAGTGCCCCCTACATAAAACCAAACTAATTCTAAACTAATGCAGTTATAAAAAGTACACAGCACTGCGTTTCGGGCAAACACAAATTCGTGCCCTGTCTCAACGCTTGATTTAACTGCAATGTAGAAAAAGTCTCCCGGCTTGTACTTGTCATCAGATCCAATTCCACTACATCTAAAAGAGCCTTCTCATTATATGCATCTTCCCTCTGAAACTCAATCCCACACAAGCTCCTGGCTACAAAGGACCTACTATCATTCAGAAAGGCCCCAAAGACCCATCTATTTACAGCATGCTTCCCTGAAGATGCGACATAACACCACTCTGCACCTACCTCTGTCCCATCCCCCCTCCTCCCCCTGAACACCCTCTTAACCCCCCCCTCCCCATTCCCCCAACCCTTGCTCCCCTATACTAAGTTTTCTCCAAGTTTACTATCCTATTACAATGTATAACGTTCCCTTTGATGTAAAACGCTTTGACCTTAGGATAAAGTGGTATAGAAAAGCTGTTAAATAAATAAATAGATGGATAAAAAGGGAAGGGAAGATGTTGGTGGGAAAGGAAGGGGATATTGCAGAACTGTGGGGCAGGAGTAGAGAAGGGAAAGAGGGATGCCGGGCATGGGGATTAGGAAAAGGAACTGGATTGGAGGGGGGGGGGTGGTGAGTTATGATCTTCCCTGGAGGGGGGTATACAGCTGTAGGGTGTCAGATACCCTTGGGCTAGCGCTAGTGTTTTGGGCATCATTTGGACAGTTCAGAATATATGTACAGTCCCTATTCTGCATGTAAGTGCAAGTATATTTTTTAAAATTTCCCTTTAGGCTTTTGCACCTCCTCTGAAGCGCATATAAAGGTCAGCAAGTTGCTTGTTTCAGTCAGGAGCTTAGAAGAGTGATTGAGACAACAATTGTGCCTAACCCTCTGGTATTTCAACTGTCCTTAAAAGTGTAAAACATTAACTTTAGGAGCTCGGCTCTTTAATTGATGGCTCTTACATGTGGAATTTTGTAGACTATAGCACTTGCATGTGTAAGTAGTGAAAATCACCACCTACATGTATAAGTGCCAGTATTTACACATTCCAGGCACTGAATGATGCTGCTCTTTTTGTACATGTATACTTTTCTAAAATACCTGCTCCTGCTGCACAGTTAGGGAAATGAGGGATCTCCAGGAACAAGCAGGAATGTAGCCTTTACATATAGGTGACGTCGGCACCAATGGAGCCCTTGCGGGAACGCTCCCCAGCGTCCTAAAGGAAAGCTTTTGGGAGCATCCCACTGTGCCTGTGCTGCTGCCTTCCCACCTTTTCAACTCTCCTTCCTCAGTTTTTTGTTTTCCGCAGAGTCGACAGGCAGCAATTCCTATCACCGCAGAAAATCATCATCTTTTGTGGTGCGTCTGCCTTCCTGTCGACGCCAGCATCGGTATCTTCGGTGTCTTTTTCTTTCTTCTATTTTCTTTTTTAAAAAAAAAAAGGTTTTCTTGGAGGGTCTTTGCCCTCTAGATTCTTAGGCGCCATTTTGGGCCTTAGGCCTCTTTGTTCCTCAGAATGGAGAAACCAACTAGTGGTTTCAAAAAGTGTTCCAAATGTAGCAGTACCATTTCTGCTACCGACACCCATGACTGGTGTCTTAAATGTTTGGGACCAGGGGGGGATCACATGATGCAGTGAGCGGGGCAGCAGCTTTCTTGCCTGGCTCCAGGGGCTCCCACCCAATTTAAAATATATGTTTGTTTATACCCGTTAAGAACGCAGATTTTTTGAGACCTGGAGTGGTTGGAGAGCTTCTCTCTTAACTGGTGGAATATCGGAGTGCAAAGTGCTCCATGGCGGCGAAGTTAGCAAGGAAAGAGAGAAGCCGGGTTCCAGAGGATAAAATGGCAGCTAAGCCAACATCTAGCCCATGCCCAGAGCAAGATATAGATATGGTGGAAGAGGTCACGAATGCTGTAGTGGTAGCACTGGAGAGTCTGTTTCAAGGACTGTAGGAGCAGCTGACAAAGGTGGGCCAAGCGGTCAGTGACTTAGGCGCAAGGATGGAACAAAGAATATCAAATGCAGAGGACATACAACAAGAACAGGCCCAGCAAGTGCAACGGCTCGAGGAACTTCTTAGAAAGCAGGAGGAAAAGCTGGATGACTTAGAAAACTGTGGACGTTGAAAAAACTTACGGTTTGTGGGCATACCTGAAGTAATAGCGGATGGGGAGTTGAGAGGATATTTGGAAACATGGCTGGCAACGAACTACCTCCTGGACACCACATTAGGCTCGGTAAAGATAGAAAGAGCCCACTGGCTGGGAGCGCGGAGGGGGATAGGCCCCGAGTGGTGATTGCACGTTTCCTGAATTATGCACAAAAAGATGATGTTATAAGAGCTGCGCGGAAGCAAAGGACACAAAAACAAGGAGGCACAAAAGTTTTGATTTTTCAAGATTATTCTACAATGGTCAGCAAGAAGTGGAAGGAATTTTCAGTAGTGTGCGACACACTGGCCAAGAGGGGAGTGCATTTTGCCTTGTTATACCCAGCGCGATTAACAGTGGAATATAAGAACAGGCAGCACCTTTACGAAACACCAGCAGAGGCTAAAAACTTTGTGACTGAGGTGGTGCAAGGTCTGGGGGGGGGGGGGTGATGTGTCGCTGGAGCAGTGGGAGACTGGTGGTGGCAGCTGAAGGACAGTGTGCTATTAGGTGCCTTTTACTGACAGTGCGCATGGTGGTGCAGATTTGACCTTATTGGAAGGTGAAGCGGATGAGGGATGAGGAATAGAAGATCTGTATTTTGTATAATCGAATTTGGGGAAGGTTGGATATAGGTGGACTGAATAAAAGAATTGCCTATGTATGTGTAGAAAGGAGTGTGGAGGTAAGGGAATGTTTGTTTACTTCTTGTTAAGGGATATGTGGAGGGAAAGAGAATTAAGGGGTATAGTGGGGAACGTGATCTATGTAATAATTGCATACACTTGGAGTAAACAACTGGTTGATAGAGGATGTTGGGATAAGGTTTTTTTTTTGTACCATCTGACTTGGTTTTAGGGAGGGATTGGTGGAGAATTTTGGGTATGTTCTTTATGTATAGGTGGGTAAGGGGGGAGGGGGGAGAACAGATTGAATTTTTTGGACTATGGGGGGAGCCCAATGCATCAGGGAACTCCAATATGGAGGGAGATAGGAGTCATAGGGTGGAGGGAGCAGGGGGAGGGGGTGTGGTCTTGGTATTAATGTTGCTAAGGGGAATATTAAAGCTATCGGGTGGGTAGACTACGGGGACTCAGAAATTTGCATCGTGGGGGGGAATATGGAATGTATGCAAGTGAAATGGATAGGATGGGGACCAGAATGGAGGACGGGAGGAATGGGAAGGTGGGGTGAGCCGTAGGCTGGGGGGGTTCATTCCAATGCAGGAATGCAAGGTGGATATGAGGATTAGTTCAATTAGAGGCAGGCCATAGGGATGGATAATGGTATTTGTTTGATATCATGGAATGTGTGTGGCATAGGGTATCCTGTTAAGAGGCACAAGGTGTTGCGGGTTCTTCGAGATAAGCATGCCGACTTTGCTTTTTTGCAGGAAACACATCAGACCACTGCGGAGCATGATAAGTTGGTGGTGAGTGGGTAATGTTTTTGGAGCTTCCTCGGGGGTGAAGAAAGCGGGGATGGTAATCTTAGTTGGTAAAAAGGTAGGATTGGAGGTGGAGCAGACTATTATGGACCCGGGAGGTCGATATATAATTGTTGTGGGGAAAGTACAGGGATGTTGATTAGGCTTGATCAATATATACGCCCCTAATGTATATGATGCACAGTTCTATGCCCGACTAGGCAAATGCTTGAGTGAAATCAGCCAGATTCCACTTATTGTGGGGGGTGATTTTAACTGTGTTATTGAGGAGTCGATGGATAGATAGGGTACCAGAATGAAGACAAGAAATCAAAGATCTCACGGGTTAGAGACATATGTGAAGGATATGAGTTGGTGGATTATTGGAGAGTGCTACACCCACTAGACAAAGACTATACGCATGTATCTAGGACACATGATACAGGGTCCCGGATAGACTACTTTCTGGGGTCTAGGGTGCTTTTTGACCGAGTGAGTAGAGTTGAGATTGGCCCTGTGCATGTGTCAGATCATGCATATGTATGTATGGATTTGAGGTGGGGGCCACATAAAAAAGGGAGTCTTTGGAGGTACCCTCTTGGGAATAATGCGGATGAACAATTTAAGACCTTCTTGTACACCCATTGGGAGGAATATGCTCAGCACAATGGAGAGCATAAGAATGATCCAACATTATTTTGGGAAGCAGCTAAGGCAGCGTACGAGGGCGGATTATTGAGTTTGTGGCCACGAAGCATAAGGCATATAATAACCGATTGCTGCTTCTTGAAAAGGAATTATGTAAGGCAAGGAGGAATTTGCTATGCGGGGGGGTGGGGGGGGGGAGGGCCATGTTGGACCGTCTACAAAGGGAAGTTAACTCCATATTACAAGAGAGAACAACCCAATCTATGTTATATTATCAATACAAACTATAAGTTCGGGAATAAGACTGGGAGGCTACTATCAGGGCTGGTCAAGGCAAGTAGAGGGCAGACACATGTTGGGGCATTGCATGATGCAAAGGGCTGATTGCAGACTGCTCAGTCTAACATTGAGGGAATTTTTTGAGAATATTATAAGACTTTATATGCTGCAGAGGCAGTTGACAAGGATAAGGTTGAGGAATTTTTGAGCCTGCTCAGTTTGTCTGTAGAACGAGTTCTCCGATTGCTGAATCGGAGGTCTTGGCAGTAATTAAAATGCTACATAATTGCCGGGCTCTGGGACCTGATGGTTTTAGGGGAGAGTTTTATAAATTGATGAATGCTCGGATATCGGGCCCCTTATCAGAGTATTACACTGATTTGGTGAATCATCAGACATTCCCATATGAGGCAAATCGAGCAATACTTACAGTGCTTCCTAAGCTGGATTCTTATAGACCAATTTCCCTTTTAAATGTGGATATCAAAATTTTGGCAAAAGTTATGGCAGAGAGGTTGGCAATGTTTATGCCACAATTGATAAATGAGGATCAGGTTGGCTTTGTGAGGGGACGACATGTGGTCAAAAATGTTCGCAAGATTATTTCGTCCTTATACTTGACGTCTTCAGCTGGTGCGCAGGCGCTTATGATAAGTTTTGACGTGGAAAAAGCGTTTGATAGCATAAACTGGCAGTATATGTACCAGGTGTTGGAAGTTCTAGGTATAGGGGTTTTTTTTTTTTTTTTTTTAGATACGATTAAGCTCTTGTACACAGACCCTAGAGGGCAAGTGCTAGTAAATGGATCCCTCTCGGGGGATTTCCCAATTCGGTGTGGGACAAGGCAGGGTTGTCCCCTTTCTCCACTTCTTTTTGTTTTAACCTTAGAGCCACTACTTGAGAGAATCCGTACACAGACAGGTTTGATAGGGGCAAGGATAGGGAGGGAGGAGTTTTGTATTTCAGCTTTCGCCAATGATATTTTGGTGTATCTAGGGGTTTCTCAAAATACACTGCCAGTGTTGTTAAAGATCTTTGAAGAATTTGGGAAATTTTCAGGGTTGAAACTTAATTTAGATAAGTCAGAGGCATTGCCTTACACCAATCTGTACAGTTAGGATGGGATAGTGATTATCTCCAGGCACAAGAGGGAATGTAGTCTTCACATATGGGTATCGTCGGCACCGATGGAGCCTGCGCGGGAACGCTCCCCAGCATCCAATTAGAAAGCCTTTGGGAGCATCCCACAGCGCCTGCGTGCTGCCTTCCCGCCTTTCCCAACTGTCTCTCTCCAGTTCTTTGTTTTCCGCAGAGCCGGCAGGTCGCACTTCCTGTCACCGCAGAAAATATCCCTTTTATTCTTCTTTTTTGTGGTCGCGTCTGCCTTCCTTCGACGCTACACCAGTACCGCCGGTTCTTTCTTTCTTTTTCTTGTAAAAAAAAAAATTTCCTGGAGTCTTCCAGCTTTTTTCTCCTCTGGTGCCACACGCCATTTTGGGCACTAGGCCCAACTTTCCTCTGCAATGGAAAAACCCGCCTTGGGGTTTAAAAAGTGTTCCAAGCGTGGCGGTACCATCTCCGTCACTGACACCCATGAGTGGTGCCTCAAATGTTTAGGTCCTGACCACTCTATCTCCGAGTGTGTTGCCTGTGGGATGATGTCGAAGAGGGGTCGGCAAAACTGAGCTGCTAAACTTAGCACCCTTTTTCCCTCCAATGCAGCATCTGTGGCATCAACATCTTCCAGGGCTTCGTCTTCTTCCCATGGATCTTAGGTGATTAAACATAAGTCTAGCCGGTCCTCAAAGGGTAGATCTCCTTCTAAGTATCGAGATGCCTCTGGTGTTGCCCTTGAGGGACTTACACCAGCAAAATTGCCCTGGCGGGAGGCTTCGGCTTCCAAAGCATCATCAGGGCTCCAGGATGTTCTCGAGGCCCCAACCTCAGCAGAGCTACTGGTGACATGCTCTGGGGTACCGGCTGTTTCGCCCAGTACCGATACCCAGGCATCGGCGGCGTCAATAGACCAGAGATTTTTGGCTATTGAATGCAGTCTGGCGGCTCTTCTCTCGGCATCGATGCCCCTGAAACCGCTTCAGACAATTGAACTGGTACCGGTATCGGTACCGGAGGCATCGACGTCGGCAGGTGGACTACCAGTACCGACACAGGCTATGCCCTCTGGTACTGACAAGTCTGTTCCGGACCCTGCCGATACCGACTTCGATCGGTACCAGTATCGTGCGATGCACGATTACCCAGACAAGGAGATACTTTGAATCCTCTGACGAGTCTGAAGACTCTGACAGCTCTGTCGATACCAGAGTACTTCTTCCTGAGGATTCTTCCTCTCCTAAACGTAGGATGTCTCCTCCTGAGGATATATCCTTCCAGGATTTTATCGAAGATGTGGCTCGAGGTCTTTCCATCACAGTGGCTCCTGAAACAGAGCCTAGGGCGAAGGAATTGGAGATTTTACAGTATCCTAAAGCTCCCAAAGAGGGAGCTACTTTGCCTATTCATGAGATCTTACATGATCTCATGCTAAGGATGTGGGAAACACCTCTCACCACTTCTCCTCATTCTTGTAGGCTCGATACCATGTATCGAGTTCCTCCCTGTCCTGGTTTTCAAAAAACTAAGCTGCCCCACCATTTCCTGGTGGTGAAGTCAGCTATGAGAATGATCAAGAGTGCAAAAAGACATGCATCTAATCCTCCGGGATATGAATATAGAAATCTTGATGCCTTTGGGCGTCGAACCTTCCAGGCCTCTATGCTTTCTGCCAGGATTAGTTCCTACATTTTATATATGGGAATGTTCCTTAAGGAAGTTACAGGAGATCTAAAGCTTATGAGCCCTCTCCTTCCTGATGATAAGAGACAAGATTTTCTTGCTCTTATCAAACATGCTCAAGATGTTTCCAGATTTGTAAATCGTGCAGCTTTTGATTGTTTTGAGTGCATAAGCAGAACTTCTGTTATTGCCATAGGCAAGGAGGCCTATCCGGAGTCTGGGGGAGGACAAAGAGACAGGGAATTCACCCTAGTAAAGGGTCCCCTTTCACCAAATCAGGGTAGGAAAGCCACAACTACCTCCAGGAATCAGAAAACTTCCATGTGGCCCACATTTCATGCTCCCCCTAGTGGAATGAAGGGGGGAGGATACAGGGCCCAGAACCCCTATGGCAGGGAATTTTCCAAGTACTCAGGTGCCCGAAGTCAGGCTGATTGCCGTCATCTGTGTAGGGAGGAGTTGGAGCTAGAGCCCTGGAAATATAAACCCATGCCATACTATGAGAAAGGGGGAAGAGAAGCAGGAAGCCAGGCTGACACGTGCAGAGGCACAGATACAAGCAAGGGAAGCTTGATTGGTGCTGAGCAGAGTAGAGGAACTGAGCTTCCAGGAGAGGAAAGTGCTAATTGGCATATAGCACGTCTGCAAGAGAGTTTGGGGCCAGGAACAAGAGAGACTCCAAGATCTCCCGGGAGGCTGTTAGCTGAGCACTGTGAGCAAGACGGGGACTCAGAACCCATGCAGCTGGGAGAGCCCGAGGTGAAGCTGAATGATGAGGACACTCCCATGGACTGTTCCTTTTGCCAAGCTTTAAACCTGGGAACATAGAGAAAACAAGCCAGTCTTGAAAGAAAGTCTTCCAGGAAAAAGGTACCCATAGTCCACAAGCAGGGTGGCCGTGATTCCCTCGTGTTTGTAAAGGGGAAGTTTAAGGGGACTAAGGAGCAAGCCTGGAACTGTGATAAGCTTGTTAATCACCTGCTGCTGGAATGAGGACACTGGGGTAAGCTAAAGTAGCTATTAGAACAAAGCTTTCTGTTGCCCCTGAATTATATCTGTTTACTTGGAAGGTAGCCAAGAAAGGTTTGAAGCTGAATAGAAGCTAAACTACCACAGACTTTAAATGTGATTTTGTTTTTGTGCTTTAGCCAGCAAGGCTAAAAAGGGATTCAATATCCTTGCTGTTAAAGACTGTGTATCCTGAAATATAGAGAACCTTTAAACAGCCATTTTTGTGTTTGGGTTTGTTTTCTGGACAATGCTCTACTTCAAAGAGTCCTGAACAAATAATCCTGCATGTAGTATGTTCGAACCATTGTGTACAAAATAAATTTTTGTCATTTGCCTTACTTCGTTGAGCCTGACTACAACTTTCTGCCTGATGCACCCATACAGCTAAACAAAGACTACATTTCCCAGAGGACACTGCGGGGAAATAGTTTGAAAAAAGCTGAAAAAGCGGATAGCGGAAAGTTCCTCTAATAACCACGCCCCTCTAAGATAGAGGCGAGTGGTGATGGCGTGACAAGGCGCACGTAGGATTGCCTGGCTCCAGGCATCTGACTTGGAACTTTGGGTACAGAACAAATTGGGGAATATTCCTTGCACTTGAGAGAATCTGTTTGGCAAAAATTGGCAAGAGAAAGCTAATGATCTAGATCAGGGGTCTCAAACACGCGGCCCACGGGCCGCAGACAACTTTGTGCGGCCCGCGAAAGAGAAAAACAAAAAAACCCCAAAACCCTGACTTCTGCCGTTGCCGCCGTGGCAGCGGCAGAATCAATTGTCAAATTAAAAAAAAAAAGACTTCTGCTGCTCAAGCAGCAATATCACCTGTCCTGCGGCCCCTTCCCCTGTGCCCGGAGATCCGAATCTGCTCATCAGCGGCGTGCTTTTCAAGCCGCGAAGAGTATTCCCCTCTCGCGCGGCTTGAAACCGCGCGAGGGGGGAATACTCTTCGCGGCTTGAAAAGCACGCCGCGGATGAGCAGATTCGGATCTCCGGGCACAGGGGAAGGGGCCGCAGGACAGGTGATATTGCTGCTTGAGCAGCAGAAGTCATTTTTTTTTTAATTTGACAATTGATTCTGCCGCTGCCACGGCGGCAACGGCAGAAGTCAGGGTTTTGGGGTTTTTTGTTTTCCTCTGTCGGGGGGGGGGGGGGTATGACTGGAAGTGGGCAGATGGGGGTTAGGACTGGAAGTGGGCTATTGGCAGGGGGGGGGGTTATGACTGGTAATGGGCTATGGTGGGGGCTAGGACTGGAAATGGGCAGATGGGGGTTAGGACTGGAAGTGGGCTATTGGCAGGGGGGGGTTATGACTGGTAATGGGCTATGGTGGGGGCTAGGACTGGAAATGGGCAGATGGGGGTTAGGACTGGAGGTGGGCTATTGGCAGGGGGGGTTATGACTGGTAATGGGCTATGGTGGGGGCTAGGACTGGAAATGGGCAGATGGGGGTTAGGACTGGAAGTGGGCTATTGGCAGGGGGGGGGGTTATGACTGGTAATGGCCTATGAGGGGAGGTAAGACTGAAAATGGGGTGATGGGGGATACGACTGCAAGTGGGCTATGGGGGGGACTAGGACTGGTAATGGGCTATGGGGGGGGGTAAGACTGAAAATGGGGTGATGGGGGGGTAAGACTGGAAGTGCGCTATGGGGAGGTTAGGACTGGTAATGGGCTATGGGGGGTCTAGGACTGGTAATGGGCTGGGGGGGTTGCTAGGACTGGAAATGGGCTGAGTGGAAGGGGGGCTTGAACTGCAAATGGCTGATGGGGAGGGGGCTTGGAATGGAAATGGGCTGTGAGGGGAGGGAGCTAGGATTGGAAATGGGCTGATGGGGGCTAGGATTGGAAATGGGCTGATGGTGAGGCTAGGATAGGACTGGAAATGGACTGATGCAGGGACTAGAAAGGAGCAGATGCTGGGTGGGGCTGGAACTAGAAGGGAGCTGATGTTGGGGGAGGATTAGAATGGGATGGAGCTGGGAAAGTGAAATGGAGAGGGGAAAAATATTTTGTCTGGAAGAGAAGACAAATCTACAATTGGCCAGGTATTGGGAGAGTAAGTGGGGATTGAGGATGGAGGGGTAAAATTTGAGTGGATGAAATAGGAATGAGGAAAGAGCAAAAGGAGAAAGATTAGTATGTTAAAGCAGATGTAGGGAGAGAGAATGGAAAAAAACTAGAAGAGAGAAGAAAGGACAAATGGACAGCAGACGATGGAGATAGCAGAAGACACGAAGAAACCAGAAGTGGCTGGAGCAATTGCAACTGAAAAAAAATGCACAAAAGGTAGAAAAATAGCTCTTTATTTTGAATTTATTAACTGGAATATGTCAGCTCTGGGAAATGTGCATCATTAATGTTTGCGCTTTGTTTAGTACAAGAGGAAATTAATTTATAGTTTTATTTCTACAGTGTTGTTGTACATTCCAAGTTTGGCTTTTGGGGTTCCCAGTTTAATTATTGTCTTCCTATTTCTGAATCTTTTAGTCTTTCTTTATCCATACTCATTAAGAGGCATGTTTACTAAAAGTTAGTGTATGGTAACATTATGCAAATATTTATGCAAATGAGGCCCCTTATGCAAATGAGGCCCCACGTCTTATGCGGCCCCCGGGTTACTTTACAAGTCCTCATTTGGCCCTCAAAGCAATTTGAGTTTGAGACCCCTGATCTAGATGCTGATAATCTCACCTTGGATAGATTATCAAAATCTACAGCTGATCCTGCAAGGAAAAAGTCCTACAAAAAAACATTCTTCACTAGAAAGAAGAAGTTCTACCCCTCCTATACCCAACAAGAACATCGTTCAGGTCTGTCTGCCCAAAAGGGTCAGAAGCAACCTAAACAAAGAAAAACAAAGGCTGCTAAGCCTCAACCGGCTCAGCAGACTCAGCCTCCACAGGGGCTTTGACTTCTATCTAGAGAACTTTGTCTTCCTGGCCCTGAACAGGCCAGAGCCTTCCACCATTCCAGGAAGGTTATGTTATTTTGCCCAGAGATGGGGGCAGATAACAGCAGAACGTTAGACTCTGTCCATTGTGAGAGAGGGATACAAGCTTCACTTCCTCAGCATGCCCCCTCCTACAATGGTAAGACAGTTCAATTCTCAGACCTCTCTCAACTCCCAGTTAGATCATGAAGATCAGTCTGCTTCTTGCCCAAGAGGCAATAGAAGAAGTATCTGTTCATCAACAGGGTTCAGGGTTCTATTCCCCCTTTTTCCTTATTCCAAAGAAAACAGGAGGGCACAGACCCATTTTAGACCTCAGAGAATTGAACAAATATCTGTTCAAAGAGAAATTCAAAATGATTTCTCTAGGAACTCTACTGCCATACCTTCAGAGTCAGGACTGGCTTTGTTCTCTAGATCTCAAGGATGCGTTCACTCATGTTCTCATCCATCCAACTCACCGAAGATTCCTTTGCTTTCTATTTCAAGGGAAGCACTACCAATACAGAGTTCTTCCTTTTGGCCTGGCCTCGGTACCAAGGGTGTTCACAAAATGCATGGCTGTGGTTGCAGCATTTCTCCGCACCCTAAAAATATTCGTCTTCCCTTACTTGGACGATTGGCTCATTCGAGCCCCATCAGAGTCAGAGGCCAGGATTTCCCTGTCTCACACAATGCGTATCCTTCAATATTTAGGACTTGTCATAAACTTCCCAAAATCCAACCCAGCTCCCACACAGTCTCTAGAGTTCATAGGAGCCCTGCTGGATACCAGACAGACAAGGGCTTATCTTCCACAGTCCTGCTGCCTTCGCATTGTGCAGTTAGCTTCCCAAGCAATGCTAAAGTCTCACCTCACTGCTCAGGAAATGTTACAATTGCTAGGCCACATGGCATCCACCGTGCATGTGGTCCCTTATGCTGGCCTCCATATGAGGGCAGTCCAGTGGACTCTATCCACTCAATGGACTCAGGCGTCAGGTTGCCTGTCAGACAAAATAGCAACCTCAGATCGTCTCATGTTGTCTCTCCAATGGTGGCAGTCACCCCAGAACCTGTTGGTGGGGTCCCCTTTTCAGCAACCCCCACCCAAGTAACTCTAACAACAGATGCCTCACAGGTGGGTTGGGGAGCCCATTTACAAGGGACTCTCTAGAGCTCAGAGCAATCTTTCTTGCTCTTCGAGTGTTTCACACCCAGCTCAGCTACAAAACTGTCCTAATTCAAACGGACAACCAGGTAGCCATGTTCTGTGTGAACAAGCAGGGCAGAACAGGCTCTCTGTCGCTCTGCAACAAAGCTTTGCGACTTTGGGCCCTCGCCAGAGAGCATCAGATTCATCTCCTTGCAGTGTGTCTTCCAGGCATTCAAAACTCTTGGGCAGACAGACTTAGTCGAGTTCTGCTTCCACACGAGTGGTCTCTACATGCAGACCAGGTGACCAGGATATTTCAACTTTGGGGAACCCCGGACATAGACCTCTTTGCAAGTCCGTGGCATGCCAAACTTCCCCGGTTCTGTTCCAGAACCCCAGCTCAGGGGGCTCAGGCCAGGGATGCTTTCCTCCTTTATTGGGGTCAAGACTTCCTGTATGCCTTTCCACCCATTCCCCTAATTCCCAAAACCCTGTTCATGCTTCAGAGAGACAGAGGCCATATGCTCCTCATAGCTCCACATTGGCCATGGCAAGTGTGGTACCCTTTGCTTCTACATCTCTCTCAAGCTCCTTCCCTGGAGTTAGGGTCTGCTCCAGATCTCCTATCCCAGGAGGACGGAATGTTATGGCATCCCAATCCCCAGTCTCAGGGCTTGGTTGCTGAAGGCCTAAATCTCCATGATCTTAATATCCCTCAGCAAGTGAAAGATATTCTTCTTGCTTCCAGGAAACCTTCCACAAGACGCTCGTATGCTTTCAAGTGGAAAAGGTTTACCATATGGTGTTCGCAAAAGGCTCTTAACCCCCTTGTGATACCTCTGGAATCATTGCTGGAGTATCTCCTTTATTTATCCAATGCAGGTCTTAAGACTAATTCAGTAAGAGTCCATTTGAGTGCTATTGCAGCTTCCCTTAAGCCTCTAAATGGACAGCCTATTTCCTCTCATCCTCTTATAGCAAGATTTATGAGAGGACTTCTTCTAACTAAGCCTCCCATTAGGCCACCACCGGTGGCATGGGACTTAAACCTGGTTCTTGGGCAGCTCATGAAGCCACCTTTCGAACCTTTAGCTACTACCTCCTTGAAATTCCTTTCTTGGAAGGTTATCTTTCTTATTGCAATCACATCAGCACGCCGCATTAGTGAGTTGCAAGCGTTAGTAGCTGATCCACCTTACACAAGGTTCCATCAGGACAAGGTAGGACTCATCCACACTTTATGCCAAAGGTGGTCTCGCCTTTTCATCTGAACCAAGCGGTCTACCTACCTGTGTTTTTTCCAAGGCCTCTTGCATCAAATGCAGAGAGGAATCTTCATACCTTGGACTGTAAAAGAGCTTTAGCTTTTTACTTACAAAGAACACAGCAACATAGAAAGTCCTCTCAACTCTTTGTTGCTTTTGATCCTTCTCATTTGGGACTTCCAGTCTCCAAGAGAACACTATCTAACTGGATTGCTCAGTGTATTTCCTTCGCCTATCAGAGTAAGAACCTTTCTCTGGAGGGCCATGTCACACCTCACAATGTGAGAGCCATGGCAGCCTCAATGGCTCATCTGCACTCTGTGTCTATCAACGACATCTGTCGAGCAGCCGCTTGGGCCTCGGTTCATACCTTCACAGCCCATTACTGCTTGGACAAGGACTCCCGCCGGGATGCCTTGTTTGGTCAGGCTGTTCTCCAACACCTGTTCCATACCTATTCAACTCCTACCCACCATCCCTGGTAGGATGCCAGAGATCCATGGGAGAAAGTGGAGCCCTCTTCAGGGACACACAACTTCTGGGGTCTCTCCCTGGCACCTAAAGCTAGGGAGTCCCCATATGTGATGACTACATTCCTGCTTGTTCCTGGAGATAGCATAGTTACTCTCCTGTAACAGGTGATCTCCGGGAACAGCAGGAATTTAGTCCTCACAACCCACCCACCTCCCCTAGGAGCTGTATCTATCTATCTCTTTCCTTTCCCTCTCTCTCTCTTTGTCTCAGCTTTAAAACTCAACTGGAGAGAGGCAGTTGGGAAAGGTGGGAAGGCAGCACGCAAGCGCTGTGGGATGCTCCCAAAAGCTCTCTGATTGGACGCTGGGGAGCGTTCCCGCGCAGGCTCCTTCGGTACCGACGATACCCATATGTGAGGACTAAATTCCTGCTGTTCCCGGAGATCACCTGTTACAGGTGAGTAACTATGCTTTATGGAATGATTTCACCTAGCCAGTATTTTCAGTCTCCAAGCAGAAAGGGGATGAGCCTTGCTTTGCTAGGCTCCTTGTTGAGAATTCCAGGCATTTAAACTAGATAAATAAGGAGTTTAGATTAATTCTAAAGACAGCAGGTTTTTACCTGGAGCCTTATCCTTCTGTCAGTGGCAGTGCAGAAGTCTGCCCCAGAGCTGTGAAGTTTCTCTGACTTGATTGCTGTGTAGCCCGATCCTGTTGAGTCATGGGAGGGCTCTGCCGGGGAGGAGATCATATAAAATTACCTCCATACTATCTAGTGAATTCCCTTGTCTAGGTCAAATGAGACATTGGTTTGTTCTACTCTTGCTCTTTAATTTGTTCTCTATTTTTATAGGAGGAGCATATTCGGTGGCAGTGGTGGCCAGCCCGCGTAAAGTGACTGGCTGTTGCTGCTTTAATTTAAACTTGGATATTCAATGCTGAGGCCATATCCGGCCAAAACATTGAATATTCACTTTGCCCAGATAGTCAATTAGTGGCAATATTCAGCCGTTGGCCGGATAGCTGTACTGGCTAAAGTTAGGGTTAACTGGCTAGTGACTCAGCCATCATTGCTGACTGGCTAACCCCCCCCCTCCCCCCAGTGTTACCCTCTCTCCATCCCAGGAATGTCCTGATCCTAAGCGATTTGTATTGAGGTGTTCAAACTGGGTAGGAGGGGATATTCAGCAGCACTAAATGGTTTAATGCCTCTGAATATCCCGCTGACTGCAGTTTAACTGATTAGCAGGTGTGCTAAGCGGTAAAACCATTTTAAAGATGCCCCCCTTAAAGTTTAGTGATTAAGTTTGCTGAAGAATTTATTTCCACTATAATGTATCTTTCTGAATATTGGGACCATCAGAATTGATCATCATCTGCTTTAAATATTATCAATGATTACTGCTCAAGACTTTAATCATCAGTCTCACATTTTGAACATTTTTGTTAATATATTTAAAATAGTTCATGTTCATATGTTAAACCAATCCCAGTTCCGTGTTCATAAACTATATACTCTACAGCTCAAAATTAGAATGATTCATCAAACCTAACACAAGAATACTTAAGAAAATAAGTTAGTTTCTTCCTATTGCAAAACTGACGCTGTTTGAAACAATACCACTTTATTTTCCCTTTCACACACCGCTGTCTTCAAGCTCAATCTGGCATCTCGGTTTCAGTAACTCTGCATCAGGGACTTTGTAGATAAAAAGCGTTCACCATAGCACCCTGATACAGTACAATGATGCCCCAAATGGCATTCTTCTGATGTTGCATAGGAATGCGCCTTGGCGCATCATTGTACGATATTGCAGTGCTATGGTGAGTGCTTTATCTCCATAAACAAGCAGGAATGTAGTCTTCACATATGGGTGACATCGGCACCGACGGAGCCCACGCGGGAACGCTCCCCAGCATCCAATAGGAAGGCCTTTGGGAGCATCCCACTGCGCCTGCATAGCTGCCTTCCCGTCTTTCCAGCTCCCCCTCCTCAGTTCTTCGTTTTCCGCGGAGTCGACAAGAAGCAATTCCTGTCACCGCAGAAAATTTCTTTTTTTCTTATTTTTTGTGGTCATATCTGCCTTCCCTGTTGATGCCGGTACTGACCCAGTCAGTGCTTACTTTATTCCTTTCTTTCTTCTAAAAAAACCCCCAAAAAAACAAAAACCCTTTTCTGAGGGGAGAAACTTCTTCCCTCAGGGCGCATTGATGCCATCTTAGGCTTAGGCCTTTGTTTCCCAAAATGGACAAACCAGCCAGTGGTTTTAAGAAGTGTTCCAAATGTGGAAATGTGACAGTACAATTTCAGCCATGGACACCCATGACTGGTGTCTAAAATGTTTAGGACCGGTTCATTAACTGTCAGAATGTCTTCTCTGTAGGAAGATGACAAAGAGAAGCCTGCAGAACAGAGCTGCGAAACTCGGCACCCTCTTTGCCACCAATGCAATGTCGGTAGAATCCACGTCTTCGAGAGCTTCATCTTCCTCCCAGGGATCTCAGGTATCAGTACTCAGGTCTTCGTTAAAGACTAGCCGGCCCTCCAAGGGTAGATGATCTAAGCATCGAGATGCCGTAGGCATTGCCCTGGAGGGGGACACACCAGCCAAACAATCCCAGCGGGAGGTCCTTGCCTCCAAAGCCTTAGTGGGGTCCCAGGATGCTCCCGAGGCCTCTACCTCTGGAGACCTCTTGGTGCCATGCTCAGGGATCGTGGCCTGCAACTCCGGTACTGATACCCAAGCATCAGCAAGCTCCATGGATCAACGTATCCTGGCTATTGAGTGGAGCTTAGCAGCCTTACTGGCAGCTTCTGTACCGGTAAAGCCTCTATAGTTGATTCCTCAGCTATTGGTATCGACCATGGTACCGGAAGTGCCTGCATAGACTTTTTTGCCACTTAGCATGCTACCACCCATGCCGGCCCTCAAATCAGTCTCCAGTACCAAGGTTCCGGCGCCGCAACTTTCAGATGCAGGCTTCAAGCGGTATCGAGTACGTGCAGAGCGCGAACACCCTGTCCATCGATACTTCGAGTCTTCCTACTCCGATTCGTCGGATGAAGAATCGGCCGGTACCCGGGAAATGAGAATTCTCCTGGAGGATCCATCTCCGTCTCCACAATGTTGCATATCCCCTTCAGAGGACATGTCTTTTCAAGACTTTATCCGTGATGTTGCTCGGGACCTGTCTACAACGGTGACTTCGGAGAAGGAACCTAGGACTGAGGAACTCGAAATTCTTCATTACCATGCAGCCCCGAAGGAAACTGCTACTCTCCCTATTCATCAAATACTTCACGACTTTATGCTTTGAATGTGGGAGACACCCTTAACCTTCTCTCCACATGCTCAAAGGCTCGATACAATGTACTGGTACCGAAGTGCCCCGGCTTCCAGAAGACACAATTACCACACCATTCCATGGTGGTGGAATCGGCAGTGTGTCGAATTAAGAGTGTTAAGACGCATTCCTCATACCCTCCAGGCAGGGAATCGAGAACCCTCGATGCTTTTGGTCGTCGATATTTTCAGGCCTCCATGTTATTGGTCAGAATCAATTCCTACATATTCTACATGCGTATGTTTCTTAAGGAGGTGGCTAGGGGTTTGGAGCTGATGGCTTCTCTTCTCCCTGACGACAAGAGAACTGACTATCTCACCCTGGTTAAACATCCCAAAATGTTTCAAAATTTGATAACAGGGCAACCTTCAACTATTTTGAATGCATCAGCAGAACTTCAGCTAATGCATTGGTGCACACAGGATTGCTTGGCTCCAAGCCTCTGATCTTGAACAGTGGGTTCAAGATAAGCTGGGTAATATATCTTGCACAGGTGAAAACCTTTTTGGCAAAGACTGGCAGGATAAGGCTTCTCAGCTAGAATCTGAGAACACCACTCTTAATAGACTTTCTAGGTCTACTGCCAACCCAGCTAAGAAAAAGACATTGAAAAACCCTTTTTTCAATAAGAAAATGTAGTACTACCCTTCTTACACCCCTGCGGTGCACTGTCCCATCCATGCTCCCCAAAAAGGGCAGCAACAACCAAAACAGCAAAGAAAGGCTCAGACTCCCAGATCTCAGCCAACCCAACAGGCCCAGCCTCCTCAGGGTCTTTGACGCCTTTCTACTCTGGATATTCCAGATCCCATCTGCATTCCTGGCAGACTGTCACTTTGGCCACAGGTGGCATCTTGTAACAGAACACTGGACTCTCTCCATAGTAAGGGAGGGGTACAAACTTCACTTCCAGAGTCTACTCCCCAGTCTCCTCCAAGAGAGTTCAGTTAACCCCCTCTTACCACTCTGTTATTGCAGGAGGTCACCTCCCTTCTCTCACAGGGTGCAATAGAGGAGGTGCCACTCTCCCAGCCAGTTATGGGCTTCTATTCTCCTTACTTCCTCATTCCAAAGAAGTCAGGGGGATACAGGCCCATCCTGGACCTCAGAGAACTGAACAAGTATCTACTTCGGGAGAAATTCAAGATGATCTCCCTATGTACTCTTCTCCCCTATCTCCAGAGTCAGGATTGGCTCTGTTCTCCAGATCTAAAGGACGCATATACTCACATTCCTGATCGTCTTTCCAGTCTAGTCCCGGACCTCTGGGTTGTCTACCTTAATCAGCAGCTTAGAGACTGAGGAACCTCCTTCTTTTCTGATGTCATCTGTATATCCTCTAGGGAGCCTCCTTCCTCCGCCAGTTACCTCAGTCTCGAAGCAGCTCACTAGGTTGGTGAGTCGGAGGTCCAGGACTCACTGGAGGAACAATTGAGGATAGTGTGTAGTTAGGTCTTGAGTTAGCATTAGACTTTTAAAGAACTTCAGTGCCTTCAAAAATTTTTTTTTTTAAATTCTCTAAAGTTCTCTGCTCTGGAGCCCTCTGATCGCTCTTCATTTGACAGTGCAGCAGGCTCTCCCCCAATCCGGACACTTCCCTACCTTTGTGGAGTTGTCGCCAGCAGCCCAGGGGGAGAAAATAGCTCTCCGGGCTTCGGGGACGCAGGGCAGAGGAAGAGCGCTGAACAGCCGGCATGCTGAAGAAGTTCTGCCTGCGCACACGCCCGGTCTGTCCGCATTGATTCCCCGGGACGGTGAAGTCACGCGGTGAATTGCAGCTTCGCCTGCACTCAGAACCTTAGGTGTGGGGGTGAAGAGCGAGCCCAGCGGTGTTGGAGCCGGGTGGCGTAGCCCGCTGAGGTAAGAAGCCTCGAGGGTTCTGTTTCTTTCTGCAGCGCGCTGAGGCGCGGAAGGAGGTTGAGGCCTAGCCTCGTGGTGTGTGCGCGGGAAGCGCACGTTCTCAGTTTCGTGGCCTGCAGAGGTGCCCGATTAAGGGAAGGGTAGTCTGGGCTCTGCTCCCATTCTATTCCCCTTTGCGGTAGAAGGTGGTTTGAAAAAAAAAAAAAAAAAAAAGGTAGGAAATTAGTGTGTTCTACTTCTGTTTTTGCCACTTGCCTTTACAAAAAAAATAAATAAATATAGCTGGCCTGGTAGGGCCCAAAAGTAGTTTTGGGGACCCTGGGTGGCGCTGCGATGCCCTCTAAGTCCTAGTGCTTTGTCTGTGGGGCGAGGAAGGGATCAGTAGATGGTTCCGGGGTATGTAAGGGCTGCTCCAGGGAAGCCTCGGCCGGAGAGGAGGCTGGAGAAGGCAAAGAAGTACGGCCGGAGGTCGTTCTGGGTCCCACAGTAGGGCAGGCTGCAAGTGGGCCCCCGGGGGAACCAGTGGCAGGACCGTCGTCCGCCCCGGACGTTCCGACGCCTTCTCTGCCTTGGGCCAAAGGGCTGGAGTCCATTTTTTCGTCGGAGTTTGTGGCTCTTCTGCAGCTTGCAGTGGGAGCCTTGCCGCAGAGTCAGGTGAAGGGTCGTCCTGAGACTCGCGAACTGAAAAGGCTCGCAGGGGGGCCCGCGGCGGATGAGCCGGAAGGGAGCAAGAGACCGAGGGCAGAGGACGAATCTAAAGATCAGTCAGTTGCTTCTGAAGGGCAACTGTCAGAGGAGGAAGGCAGGAGTATTGACCTTGAGAAGGAATTGGAAGGAGAGCTTGGATGATAAGGAAGATCAGTCTCGAGTGGTGCGGGTCTTCGCAGGGAAGAGTTGCCTGCTATTATTGCGGAAATGCTAAGTACACTAAATATGCCGGTCCCAGGGTCAGTGGACGATGGGACCCTAGAGGATCCATTATTACAAGTATTCAGAATGACAAAGAGGGCCTTTCCGGTTCACAGAGTTTTCCAGGAACTGATTCAGGAAGAGTGGAACGTTCCTGAGGCTTCGCTGAAAGGGGCCAGCGTGATGAGCCGGCTTTATCCGTTGGTGGACCAAGATAAAGAAGTTTTCAAGGCCCCCAAGGTGGATGCGGCGGTGACGGCTGTGATAAAGAAGACCACCATTCCGGTTGAGGGCAGTTTGGCCCTCAGGGACGCTCAGGACAGGAAGTTGGATGTGTTATTGCATCAGATCTTTGACGTGAATGCCCTATCGCTCCAGGTGGCTATTTGTGGCGCTTGGGTAGCCCGAGCCTGTCTGCGCTGGGCGCAGCGGGTTCGGGGGGAGCAGGAAGACAGGATGGCTGAGGAACATAAGAACATAAGATATGCCATACTGGGTCAGACCAAGGTCCATCAAGCCCAGTATTCTGTTTCCAACAGTGGCCAAACTAGGTCATATGTACCTAGCAGTTTCCCCAAGAGACACAAGTTCCACAATGCTTGTACTGGGTCAAGCATTGATATCTTCGGTCACTTCTTAATAATGGTTTATGGACCTTTCCTCCAGGAACTTGTCCAAACCTTTTTTAAACCCAGCTACACTAACAGCCTTTACTACACCCTCCGGTAACAAATTCCAGAGTTTGATTACACATTGAGTGAAAAAATATTTTATTTTATTAGTCTTAAATAGTTTACCCTGTAGCTTCATTGCATGTCCCCTAGTCTTTCTATATTCTGATAACGTAAACAATCGATCTACGTTTACCCGTTCCACTCCGTTCATTAATTTATAGACTTCTATCATATCTCCCCTCAGCCGTCTCTTTTCCAGTTTAAAGAGCCCTAACCTTTTTAGCCTTTCTTCATAGGCGTATCCTTCCATCCCCTTTACCATTTTGGTGGCTCTTCTCTGTACCTTTTCTAAAATCGCCATATCCTTTTTAAGATACGGCGACCAGAATTGCACACAATATTCAAGGTGCGGTCTCACCATGGAACGATATAGAGGCATTATAATATCTTTTGTTTTATTTTCCATTCCTTTCCTTATCATACCTAGCATTCTGTTTGCTCTCTTGGCCGCCGCTGCACACTGGGCCGAGGGTTTTAACATGGTATCCACAATGACGCCTAAATCTTTTTCCTGGGTGGTGGTTCCTAATGTGGAACCTTGCATCGTGTAACCATAGTTTGGGTTGTTCTTCCCTAGGTGCATAACCTTGCACTTGTCCACATTAAATTTCATCTGCCATTTTGATGCCCAGTCTTCCAATTTATCAAGATCCTCTTGCAATTTTTCACAATCCTCTTGGGTTTTAACAACTTTAAATAGTTTTGTGTCATCTGCAAATTTGATAACCTCACTCGTTATTCCACTTTCCAGGTCATTTATGAATATGTCAAAAAGCAGCAGACCCAGCACAGATCCCTGGGGTACACCACTATTCACCTTTCTCCATTGGGAAAATTGGCCATTTAGCCCTACCCTCTGCTTTCTATCTTTTAACCAGTTCCTGATCCACAATAGTACACTGCCTCCTATCCCATGACTCTTTAGTTTTGCCAAAAGTCTCTGATGAGGGACCTTGTCAAAGGCTTTCTGAAAGTCCAGATACACAATATCAACCGACTCACCTTTGTCCACCTGTTTATTCACTCCTTCAAAAAAACATAACAGATTAGTAAGACAAGATCTTCCTTGTCTAAAGCCATGTTGGCTGTCTCCCATTAGGTTGTGACTATCTACATGCTGAGTAATTTTATTCTTTATGATGGTTTCTACCATTTTTCCCGGTACTGACGTCAGGCTCACCGGTCTGTAGTTTCCCGGATCACCCCTGGAACCCTTTTTAAAAATTGGTGTTACATTGGCGATCCTCCAATCTTCAGGTATTAGAGATGATTTTAATGATAGTTCACAGATTACTGATAGCAGGTCTGCAATCTCATATTTCAGTTCTTTCAACACCCTTGGATGTATACCATCCGGCCCAGGTGATTTGCTACTCTTCAGTTTATCTAATAGTTGTAAGACATCTTCCCGATGTATCGATATTTCCTTCAATTCTTCCACACCTTTAAATACCACTTCCGTCATGGGTAACATCCCTACATCTTCCTCAGTAAAGACCGAAGCAAAGAATTCATTCAGTCTCTCCGCTATCGCCTTATCGCCTCTTAGTGCTCCTTTAACCCCTTTATCATCTAATGGACCAACTGACTCTCTCACAGGTTTTTTGCTACGAATGTACTTGAAAAGGTCTTTATTTCGCGCTTTTGCTTCCGCAGCAAGCTTCTTCTCAAATTCTCTCTTTGCCTGCTTTATCAATGCCTTGCATTTGACTTGCCAGTGCTTGTGCTGTTTCCAGGTTTCGTCGTTTGGCTCTTTTTTTCCATTTCCTGAAAGTTGCTTTTTTGGCAGCAACGGCCTCTCTGACCTCACCTTTAAACCATGCTGGCAGTTTTTTGGACTTCCTTCCACTTTTCTTAAAGCGTGGAATACAGCTGGTCTGGGCTTCCAAGATAGTATTTTTCAACAACACCCAAGCTTGATGTACGTCTTTAACCTTTGCAACTGCTCCTTTTAGTTTTTTCTTAACTGTTTTCCTCATTTTATCATAGTCTCCCTTTCGAAAGTTAAAAGGTAGTACTGTGGATTTCTTTACTATCCCTCCTCCACTAATTAAATCAAAGGCGATCATGCTATGATCACTATTGCCAAGTGGCCCCAACACCCTTATCTCTTGCACTAGATCTGGTGTTCCACTAAGGACTAGGTCTAATATGGCTTCCCCTCTGGTCGGATCATGAACCAGCTGCTCCAAGAAGCAGTCATTTATTTCATCCAGGAACTTTATCTCCCTAGCATGCCCTGACGTGACACTGACCCAGTCGATACCAGGGTAATTGAAATCACCCATTATTATTACTGCACTGTAACGTTTGTTAGCTTCCTTGATTTCTTTGAGCATTTCATCATCCATTTGGTCATTCTGGCCAGGCGCTCGATAGTACACCCCCACTGCCATTGCCTTCCCCCTTTTATATGGAATTTCAATCCATACAGATTCTACAGCAGATTTTGTTTCCTGCAAAACTTTAATCCTTTCTGAGTCAATGCCCTCTCTAACATAGAGCGCAACCCCTCCACCAATTTGATCAGCTCTATCATTACGATATAGTTTGTACCCAGGTATCACAGTGTCCCACTGGTTGTGCTCCTTCCACCATGTCTCTGATATTCCAATCATATCTAACATTTCATTTAGTGCTATATATTCTAACTCTCCCATCTTATTGTTTAGACTTCTAGCATTTGCATACAAGCATTTTAGAGAATGTATTTTGTTCATGTTAATTTGGCTATTGTTAGACATGGGTAAATTGGGATCTTTAAGCTCTGTCTGCTCCATACTTGAGGGCATTTGGGCTACTTTACTCTTTTGTGGAACCTCTCTGCTTTTGGTAGTATCCTTCAAGGATACATTCTTCCGAACCATCTGCTCTTGGGTGACTGTCGGCTTTCCCCTAATATCTAGTTTAAAAGCTGCTCTATCTCCTTTTTAAAGGTTAATGCCAGCAGCCTGGTTCCATCCCGGTTAAGGTGAAGCCCATCCCTTCGGAAGAGCCCCTCCTTTCCCCAGAATGTTCCCCAGTTCCTAACAAATGCAAAACCCTCATCTCTGCACCATTGTCTCATCCACGCATTGAGACTCCGGAGCTCTGCCTGCCTTTTGGGTCCTGCGCGCGGAACAGGAAGCATTTCCGAGAATGCTACCCTGGAAGTTCTTGATTTCAACTTCCTACCTAAAAGCCTAAATTTTGTTTCCAGAACCTCCCTACCACATTTTCCTATGTCATTGGTACCGACATGTACCAAGACAGCAGACTCCTCCCCAGCACTATCTAAGACCTTATCTAGGTGGCGCGTGAGGTCCGCTACCTTCGCACCAGGCAGGCATGTTACCAGGCGATCCTCACGTCCACCAGCCACCCAGCTATCTACATGCCTAATGATCAAATCACCAACTATAACGGCTGTCCTAACCCTTCCCTCATGGGCACATGGCCCTGGAGAAACTTCCTCGGTGCGAGAGGGTTTTACATCACCTGGAGGACAGGTCCTAGTTACAGGATCACTTCCTGCCGCACCGGGGTGATGCTCTCCTGTCACGTGACCTCTCTCCTCCATGGCAACAGGGGTGCTGCCAGACTGGAGGTGGGACTTCAGGACTATATCCCTGTAGGTCTCGTCTATGTACCTCTCTGTCTGTCTTATGTTTTCCAAGTCTGCTACTTTAGCCTCTAGAGAACGGACTTGTTCCCTGAGAGCAAAGAGCTCCTTGCACCTAGTGCACACGTAAGACCTCTCACGAACTGGGAGAAAATCATACATGTGACACTCAATGCAAAAGACTGGAAAGCCCCCATCCCGCTGCTGGACTGCTGTCTGCATCTTAGTTTTAAGTTTGTGTCTAGATCTTTAAGTTCTTACTTACTAGGGGTTGCTATGGGTATTTATACCAATAAAACTGTACCTAATACGTTTAATATACCTTGTTCACCTGAAGCTAAATTAATCTCAGATCCTTAGTGAATGACTGATTTGGGTAATGAGCTTCATCTGAAAGCACCTCCTGTCCTTTAAGATGTGTAAGTACCTATAAAGCTATGATTATCCCAGGGGAGGGTGGGAGTGGGGAGGGAGGGAGGGAAATAACAACACCTATTAAAAGAGGGCTGCTACACAGTACCCTGTCTTGTGTTGCTGAGGTAAGCTAAATTCTGATTTGATTTAAATTATAGCTCTTAGCTGCTGCTGATAGGCTCTAACTTCTTATGAAATGTAAACTACAAGCTCTCTGCTGGATTCTAATTTTAACCAGAAAGCTCTCTTCTGTGTGTTAAATTTAAACTAACACTACTTTGCTGTTACTTGGCCCTGAGTGTCTATTAAATTTAAACTACAAGCTCTCTGCTGGGTATGAAATATAACCAGAAAGTTCTCCTCTGGGTTTTTAAATTCAAACTTTAATTGCTGCTACTAGGCCCTAACTGATCCAACAAAAAAACAGTGGGTTCACAGATTAAGTAGCTTTAATACAAAGAATTCTTTTTAGAAAATTACCAGAAGTATATACTCACAGTTGCAGATTTCTCTCCAGAAGAAACAGCCCCCCTTTCTAGTCCTTCAAGACAAGGATGCGGCGAGGTTGGAATTCGGAGCTGCCTATCTCGCAGACCTTAATTATGATCTGATGCGAGGGATGTCAAACAGCATGGCATCAGCTATAGCGGCTAGGCGTTATCTTTGGCTCCGCAATTGGGCGGCAGATTACTCGAAGGCAAGGTAGGTAAACTTCCTTTTAAAGGAAAGCTGCTGTTTGGCGAAGATCTGGAAAAGCTGGTTAAGGAGCTGGTTGAATCTAAGGGAGGTAGATTGCCCAAGCAAGGACAGGCGGCTCCCGCCGGTATGGGTCCACAGTGGGATTTTCGCCGGTCTCATTTTCACAGGTATGCTCCAGCTCAGCGGGGAAGATTTCCCAGCAGAAACCAGGGCTTTCGGGGGTTTCGAGGAGCAGGAAGGGGCTTCGGTGCGTCCTCTTCCTCCTCCTCGTCCTCCAATCTTAGAAAGTCGCAATGAGATCAGGGGGGTCCAGGCGGGCGTAGTTCCGATAGGAGGGCGGTTGCAGGAGTTCTATGCCGCCTGGGCCCAAATCACCTCCTATCAGTGGGTTCTGGAGGTCATCAGAGAAGGGTATGCTCTGGAGTTGCAGTGCCTGGTGCGCGACTCCTTCGTATTGTCCCCCTGCAAGTCACGGGACAAATGCGTGGCGGTAAGGGAGACAGTGCGAAGGCTCCTAGAGCTCAGGGCAATAGAGCCCGTGCCCCTAGACCAATACGAGTGCGGTTGTTACTCAATCTATTTCGTGGTGCCAAAGAAGGACGGCGGCTTTCGGCCAATCTTAGACCTCAAGGGAGTGAACCGTTGTCTTCGCATTGTTCATTTTCACATGGAGACTCTGCGCTCGGTCATAGTGGCAGTTCGCAGAGGAGAGTTCCTCACGTCTCTCGATCTCTCCGAGGTATATCTGCACATTCCCATTCATCCAGAGCATCACAAGTATCTTCGGTTTGCAGTCCCATTCAGACGGTTTCAGTTCCGGGCATTGCCGTTCGGATTGGCGACGGCGCCATGCACATTTACCAAGATAATGGTGGTGGTGGTAGCGGCGGCCCTGCGCAGGGGCGGGATTTTGGTACACCCCTACTTGGACGATTGACTGATACGAGCAAAATCGGAAAGCGAGAGCAAGAGGACTACGGCCAACGTGGTGACTTTTCTGGAGAGTCTTGGTTGGGTGGTCAATATGACGAAGAGCCAGTTGGTCCCCTCGCAGTGTCTGGAGTACTTAGGGCTCGCTTCGATACGAAGGCAAGTCAAGTATTTCTCCCACGACAGAGGGCGCAGGAGCTCCACAGACTGGTCCGGAGCTTCCTGGACAGCACAGCGCCCACAGCTTGGCGATATCTACAACTGCTAGGCACGATGGCGGCGACAATAGAGTTGGTTCCCTGGGCCAGGGCTCACATGAGATCGTTGCAGAGGGCTTTGCTGAGGCACTGGTCGCACCAGCGCGACCCCCTGTCCCAGAAACTCCTTTGTCCCCTAGAGATGCGAGTCGCTTTGCAGTGGTGGTTGCTTCCTGGGTCGCTGGAGAGTGGGAGGCCGCTGGAGACGCCCGCTTGGGTGCCATTAACGACGGATGCCAGCCTTCTGGGCTGGGGAGCCCTTTTCCAGGGACACTTTGCGCAGGGACAGTGGACTGCTCAGGAGAAGACGTGGTCAATCAACAGGCTAGAATTGAGAGCCATGTTCCTGGCATTGCAGAGTTTCCAGGCCCGTCTAAGCGGGTCTGTGGTACGAGTATTCTCAGACAATGCAACGGCAGTGGCCTACGTCAATCGACAGGGGGGAACCAGCAGCGTGGCACTGGAAACCGAAGCAGAAGCCCTGTGCGGCTGGGCGGAGAAGAATCTCGTAGCGTTGTCGGCGGCGCACGTCGCAGGGGTAGACAATGTAGAGGCCGACTTCTTGAGCCGGGTGAAGGTGGATCCAGGCGAGTGGGTGCTCAACCCGGAGGTGTTCGAGATGATAGCCTGTCGCTGGGGGGCGCCAGTGCGCGATCTCATGGCAACCTTCCAGTCCGCAAAGGCCAGTCGTTTTTACAGCAGGCGACGAGAAAGAATGTCGGAAGGTCTGGATGCGCTCATCCAGGTCTTGCCGGAGGATCAGCTCTTGTATGTCTTCCCTCCGTGGGCTCTGCTAGGCAGAGTAATTCAACGGATAGAGGGCTTCCGGGGACTCGTAATTTTGATCACCCCAGATTGGCCCCGGAGACCATGGTATGTGGATCTCATACGGCTCCTAGCAGCGAAACCGTGGCGCCTTCCGGTGTGGGAGGATCTGTTATCGCAGGGACCCCTGCTCATGCCCCACGTGGATCGGTTCTCGCTTACAGCCTGGCTATTGAGAGGGCGCGGTTGAAGGCGAAGGGTTATTCTTCTGCGGTTATAACCACCCTGCTGAAGGCCAGGAAGCGCTCCACCTCCCTAGCGTATGTCATGGTATGGAGAGTTTTTGAAGCATGGTGTAGCGACCGCAAGTTGGAGGCACTTAGAGACACCATTCCGCAGATCCTGGAATTCCTGCAGAACGGGTATGACAAGGGGTTGGCTGCCTCTTCCCTTAAGGTTCAGGTGGCTGCCCTAGCGTGTTACCGGGGTAGGATCAGGGGCCTTACGCTCGGAGGGCACGCAGATGTTAAGCGTTTCCTGCGAACGATTGCGCTTCTGAGACCCCCAGGTAGACAGTTCCGAAATGGTCTCTTCCATTGGTGCTGGCGGCATTGGAACGGGAACCTTTTGAGCCCCTAGAGCAGGCGTCAGTGAAGGATCTCACGCTGAAAGTTGCCTTCTTGGTAGCAATAGCTTCCACAAGAAGAATTTCGGAGCTGCAGGCGTTGTCATGTAAGGAGCTTTATCTCAGCTTCTTTCACTCTAAGGTAGTTTTGCGACCAGTGCCGGCCTTTTTACCCAAGGTGGTGTCGGCGTTTCATCTGAATCAGGTTATTTCTCTGCCTGTCTTCAGTGGGGGCACTGAGGGCCAACTCTCTAGGAAATTGGATGTTTGACGAGCATTAAAAAAAGTATCTGAGCCGGACTGCGAGTTTCCGCAGATCCGAGCGGCTGTTTGTCCTCTTTGCCGGGCCTAGAAAGGGAGAAGCGGCGTCAAAGGCCTCTATTGCTAGATGGATAAAGGAAGCCATTGCGTCAGCTTACATATTGAAGGGTAAACCAGTTCCGGAGGGGCTTAAAGCCCACTCCACTAGAGCTCAGACGGCGTCTTGGGCAGAGTTTCATTTAGTTCCGCCGGTGGAGATTTGTAAGGCGGCGACTTGGTCCTCATTGAATTCATTCGCGAAGCATTATTGACTGGACGTGCAGGCGGAGCAGGACGCCTGTTTCGGAAAGGTGGTTCTTCAGGCTAGCATCCCGTTAATTTACTGCTCTGGTACATACCCAGAGGTCCGGAATTAGACTGGAGAGACGATCAGAAAGGTGAAATTAGACTTACCTGCTAATTGTATTTCCTGGAGTAAATCCAGTCTAGTCCCGAGCCCCTTCCCAGTGGCTATTTCTTACCGATGGAAATCTCGTAGCCTTCAGGATGACAGGTAAGATTCCAGTCTGTAACATTTCTGAAGGTCCTGGGGAGGGTGTGGGTTTCACTCAAGTCGGTTGCGAGGGGGGGGGGGCTCGGCATGTTTGCAGATGGGGCGCATTGGGCAGAAAGTTGTAGGTTAATGTTATTCAGATTATAGTAGTTGCGTAGAATTCTTACCAATGTAAGAAAATTTGCTATTTTAAAATACTTGTTGCTCCGGGTGAGTCTGCTTTGTCAACAGTGAACTGGCGGAGGAAGGAGGCTCCCTGGAGGATATACAGATGATGTCAGAAAAGAAGGAGGTTCCTTAGTCTCCAAGCTGCTGATTAAGGTAGACAACCCACAGGTCCGGGACTAGACTGGATTTACTCCAGGAAATACAATTAGCAGATAAGTCTAATTCGCGCAGAACAGAGAAGGTTCCTGCGTTTCCTGTTCCAGGGGAGACGTTATCAATACAGAGTCCTGCCTATTGGCCTTGCCTCTGTCCCAAGAGTCTTTACAAAGTGCATGGCAGTGGTAGCTGCATTCCTAAGGACTCTAGGGATAATTGTCTTCCCCTACTTAGACGACTGACTCATTCGAGCAAGCACATCTCTAGAGGCCAATCTTTCACTGCCACACACCATGCAGGTACTGAAACCCTTGGGATTTATAATAAATCTTCCAAAGTCCCAACTCATTCCCTCTCAATCTCTAGAGTTCATAGAAGCTCTCCTAAACAATCAAGCACTTTTCTGCCCCAGGCCCGCTTTGCTCATCTCATTCAGCTTGCATCTCAAGCAAGCCTCAAGACCTTTTTCACTGCTTGAGAAATAAGGCAACTCCTGGGCCATATGGCATCTTCTGTACATGTTGTTCCATACGCTTGTCTGCATATGCGTGCAGTTCAATGTACCCTGGCTTCCCAGTGGTCTCAAGCATCCAGTCGCCTGGGAGACAGAATAATGCTCTCTATACGTCTCATCTCGTCTCTCCAGTGGTGGCAATCCCCAGAAAACCTTCCCGTAGGGTCACCTTTTCAGATGCCTCCACATCAATGTACCCTGATGACGGATGCGTCCAAAATGGGCTGGGGAGCTCATCTGGACAACCTCTCAACTCGGGGTTTTTGGTCTTATCAGGAGTCACAACTCCACATAAATCTGTTGGAACTCAGAGCCATCCACAATACTCTCAAGGTGTTCCACGACCACCTTCGCTTCCGCACAGTTCTAGTCCAGATGGACAATCAGGTAGCCATGTTCTACTCGAACAAGCAGAATGGAACAGGGTCTTGGACACTTTGCAATGAAGCCCTACACCTGTGGTCCTTCGCCATACAGCATCAGATTTACCTACGTGCAGTGTATCTCCCAGGCAAACAGAATCTCTTGGCGTACAAACTCAGTTGAGTGCTGCTACCCCACGCGTGGTCTCTCCATGCGAATAAGGTCGCTCACATTTTTCAGATCTGGGGAACCCCAGATATAGACCTGTTTGCAAGTCCTCAGAATGCCAAACTTCCCCGCTTCTGCTCCAGAACGCCTGCTCAGAACAACCAAGTGGTAGATTCCTTTCACCTTCACTGGGATCAAGGCTTTCTATATGCCTTCCCTCCCATTCCCCTCATCCCCCTCATCCCCAAAACTCTTTTCAAACTCCAGAGAGACAAGGGCTACATGATTCTTATAGCCCTGTGTTGGCCACGACAACCGTGGTATCCTCTGCTTCTGTCTCTCTCAAGTTCAACCAGTAGATTTGGGGTCTGCTCCAGATCTCCTCTCGCAGGAGGACGGGACACTGCTGCATCCCAGTCTACAGTCCCTACATCTTACAGCATGGCTGCTGAAGGCTTAGCATTCCAGGACATCAGTCTCTCTCAACATGAAAAAGCTATCCTTTTGACTTCTAGGAAACCTTCCACAAGGCGCTCCTACACCATCAAGTGGTGTAGATTCTCTCTCTGGTGTTCGAAGAGGGATCTTAACCCCTTTTTAGCTCCGGTGAAAGCATTACTTGAATATCTTCTACACCTCTCTTCTTCTGGACTCAAAACCAATTCTGTAAGAGTCCACGTAAGTGCCATTGTGGCTTCTCACATACCCCTAGATTGTCAACCCATCTCTCAGCCACTTGTAGCACGCTTCATGAGAGGTCTTCTATTAACGAAGCCTCCCATTAAGCCACCCCCAGTGGCAAGGGACCTTAAGGTTGTTTTAGGTCAACTTATGAAGCCGCCCTTTGAACTCCTAGCCACTACTTCTCTAAAGTTTCTTACTTGAAAGGTCTCTGTCCTTATTGCCCTCACTTCAGCAAGGTGCATCAGTGAGCTTCAGGCTTTGGTGGCTGACCCTCCATATACACAATTCCACCATGATAACGTAGTCCTTAGGACTCATCCTCATTTTATGCCAAAGGTGGTCTCGCCTTTTCACTTAAACCAGTCGGTGTACCTCCCTGTTTTTTTTCCTAGACCTCATTCTTCAAGGGCAGAAGGAACCCTTCATACTCTGGATTGCAAACGTGCTTTGGCTTTTTATCTCCAGAGAACTCGGGAGCATAGAAAAGCTTCCCAACTTTTCATCGCTTTTGACTCCAGTCACCTAGGTCTAACAAAATCCAAGCAAACTCTCTCCAGATGGATAGCAGATTGTATCTCTTTTCCTTACGACAGTGCAGGACTCTCTCTTGAGGGTCACATCACTGCACATAATGTTCGGGCAATGGCTACCTCCATGGCAAATCTGCACTCTGTAGCGATTGATGAGATATGCAAAGCAGCAACCTGGTCCTCTGTGCATACTTTCACTGTTCACTATTGCCTGGACAAGGACTCCCGCCAGGATGCCTCATTTGGCCAAACTCTTCTCCAGCATCTCTTTCAGACATAGATCAAATCCTACCCCCCGTCCCGGGTTGCCATACCAGACATCCTTGGAGGATATATGACCTGCTACTGAGGCCTGTGTTCCACAGCTCGCTCTGAGGTCATCTCTCTGGCATCTCCAAGCTAGGGAGTCCCATATGTGAAGACTGCATTCCTGCTTGTTCCTGGAGATAGCGTAGTTACTCACCTGTAACAGATAATCTCCGGGAACAGCAGGAATTGAGTCTTCACAACCCACCCTCCTCCCTTAGGAGTTGTACTTTCCCTCTTCTTCTCCTTCTCTCCTTTTATCTCTGCTACAAACTCAACTGAGGAGGGGGAGCTGGAAAGATGGGAAGGCAGCTACGCAGGCGGAGTGGGATGCTCCCAAAGGCTTTCCTATTGGACGCTGGGGAGCATTCCCGCGTGGGCTCCGTCTGTGCCAACGTCACCTTTATGTGAAGACTCAATTCCTGATGTTCCTGGAGATCATCTGTTAAAGGTGAGTAACTATGCTTTATCTATAAAGTCCTGACAGCAGAGTTGATCAAAATCAAGTGCCAGTTTGGACAAAGATAGCAGTTTGTGCAAAAGAAAAGGAAGTTGTATTGTTTCATCAAGTAACAGCTGTTTAGCAATAATTATTGCTAATATTTAATTCGAGTTGATGCTCAATTTTGATAGCACACCTTTTTGAATATTATAAAGGGGCCATAGTGAAAATAAAGTCTCCCTTATTGTGTGTGGGGTTATTTAAGTGAGTGAACAATTTTTAAACGTAACTTTTACATGTGAAGTAAGACATGAAGATCAGAATTGAGATGTCAAGGTCCGGACCTCGCAATTCTGGTGGTATTCTAGAAACAGCTCTGCTAATCGTGGAATCATTTCTAAAATACACAACCACGTGCAGCGGGAGGAGCCATTTTAGAAATGTACATCTGGGAACATGTATGGAGGAAACCCATCAACTTACACATGTAAGTACCAGCATTTCACACCACATGTGTACTGTAAATGCCAGCTCTTATATATGTATCTAAGACATTTTGCAAATAGAGAGATATAGATGCTGCTATTCAGCTACAGAGGACCCGGTCTTTAGATCATTTCAGTTTGGAGGGGGAAATGAACATTGTGGGATCAAGGGGGATATCTGCCTTGATTCCTTCTCTAAAGGGAGGAGCAAATAGAGTGAGGGAGCAGGTTAAATTTGGGCATGAGCAATTCTGGACTTCCAAATGCATTCCCTATTTTGAATGTGGCATACACATCCCATCCAGGTCACGCCCCTGTCTACTTTTGACATGTTAGGGTCATCCATATATAAAAGGATCCTTTTTAAAATGGCCATTTATACATGGATACGATTTATGTGTTAAGTTGTTGTAATGATGTGTAAGTCACGAATAACCATAGACTAAACATGAATAAGCAATGTGTGCAATGCTAATAAATTCTAAGAAAAAATAAAATCTAAGAAATTTTATTTAAAGTGGTGAAATGTGTTTTTTGAGCAGTCGTAAACATTAATCTCCAGGAACAAGCAGGAATGTAGTCTTCACATATGGGTGACATCAGTACTGACGGATCCCGCGTGGGAATGCTTCCTACCGTCCAATAGGAAAGCTTTTGGGAGCATTTCACTGTGCCTGCGTGGCTGCCTTCTCGATTTCCTCTCTTCAGTTCTTCTTTTTCCATGGAGCCAGCAGAAAGCAAATCCTGTCACCGCAGAAAATTCTCTTTAGTTTTTTGTGGTTAGTGTCTGCCTTCCTGTCAACGCCAGCACCGTCTTCACACCACCGGTTCCCTTATTCTTTCTTTTATTCTTTTTTTACTAGTAAAAAACCCTCTAGTTATATCGATGGATTCTTAGGCCTTAAGCCTACCATCCTGTCCGCTGACGGTGTGAAAAAACCGACTAGTGGTTTCAAAAACTGTTCCAAATGCGGCAGTACCATTTCGGCAACTGACACACATGACTGGTGCTTGAAATGCCTCAGGCCCAACCACCAGCCAACAAAATGTTCCCTTTGTTGCAGAACCAGGCCTCTAAATTTGGAACTCTCTTCGCTTTGGACATGATGTCTTTGGCATCGACATGATCGAGAGCCTTATCCTCCTCCCATGGATCTCGGGTATCAAAAATGTCCAAGCACAAGTCTTCATCAAAGACAGAAAATTCCTAAAGAGGTAGATCTTGTTCCCAGTATCGAGATGCCTCGGGTGTTGCCCTGGAGGTGAATCGACCTGCCAAACAGCCCTGGCAAGAGAACTTGCCCTCCAAAGCCATCGAGGGGCCCCAGGATGCTCCCAAGGCCTCGACGTCAGGAGAGCTGCTGGTACCATGCTCTGGGACGGTGGTGCAAGTATCCATCATTGAAACTCAAGCTTCGGCAACCTCGGTAGACCAGCCATCAAGCGTAGCTTGGCAGCTTTATTGGCATCCTTGGTTCCCATTAAACCTTTGCCCTCAGCCACCGGGCTGTCCATACCAGTACCGGCACTGACATTGACACCGGGGCATGGTGTGTCAGGATATATGGCACTATCGTTACTGCCATCCATGCCTTCCCTTGAGTCCATCACCGATACTGGGGCTCAACCCAAATGGTTCCCCGAGCCCGATACAGACACCCATCAGTATGGGCACCTGGCGGAGGATAAACGCCATCCCCACCGATACTTTGAGTCCTCCGATTCCAACTCCCTTGTTTCGGATGAGGAGTCACTCAACTCCTGGAAACCCCAAGGCCTGCCTTCGGAGCACTCCCCGTCTCCAGAAAGATGCATGTCTCCTCCTGAGAATATGTCCTTCCAGGAATTCATTTGAGACCTAGCTAAGGGTCTCTCCATAACAGTGAAATCCATGAAAGAGCCCAGGGTGGAGGAATTGTGGAGATCCTCCAATACCCAGCAGCTCCCAAGGAGGCGGCCACCCTGCCAGTGCACCACATCCTCCATGATCTGATGCTTCGGATGTGGGAGACTCCCCTTATGATCTCGCCTCATACTCAACTCTTTGATACCATGTATCGAGTACCAGAGTGCCCCAGCTTCCAAAAGCCATGGCTTCTCCACCATTCAATGGTGGTGGACTTGGTAATGCGCCGAATCAAGAGTTCCAAAACTCATTTCTCTAACCCTGGGTAGGGAATCGAGAACCCTTGATACCTTTGGGCATCAGTATTTCCAGGCTTCCATGCTTTCAGCCAAGATTAACTCCAATATACTCTACATGGGTATGTTTCTCAAGGAGGTTACTAGGCACCTCAAGGCCATGGCCCCTCTTCTCCCAGATGATAAGAAAGAAGACTATCTTGCTCTAGTGAAACATACCCAAAATGTATTGAAATTTGTCAATAGGGCAACCTTTGATGCATTTGAATGAACATGCAGAGCCACAGCAATATTCATCGGTACACACAGGATTAAATGGCTTCAGGCCTCAGATCTTGAACAGTGATTTCAAGATAAGCTGGGCAACATATCCTGCACAGGGGAACACTTCTTTGGCAAGGACTGGCAGGATAAGGCTTCTCAGAGTCAGAGGATACCATTCTAAACAGGCTGTTCAGAACAACAGCTAACCTTTCTAGAAGAAAGACAGCTGCAAAGAAGGCTTTCTTCAGTAAGAAGAAGACATTCTACTCTTCTTATCCTCCTGCTTCTCAGTATCAGGCTCAAGGCCCTCAGAAAAGGCAGCAGCCTCCTAAACAACAAAACAAGCCACAGGTGACTAAATCTCAACCAGCTTTGCCGCCATAGTCTGCACCTGGTTTTTGATTTTTTTCTAGAGAATATTGCCACACTGCATCTGGAGGACCCTCACCCCCTCCACATAGCAGGCAGACTGTATCACTACATCTACAGATGGCACCTTATCACCTCAGAGCAGTGGACACTAACCATAGTTTGGGAGGGGTACAGACTTCATCTGCAAACTTTGCCCCCCTCAACTCTCATAGGGGACTATCACAAGCACTCCCTACTCACTGTTCTCCTGCAAGAAGAGGTCTCTTCCCAGGGGGGCCATAGAAGATGTCCTGATATCCCAACAGGGAATGGGATTCTACTCTCCGTATTTTCTCATACCAAAGAAGACTGGAGGGTACAGGCCCATCCTGGACCTCTGAAACCTCAACAAGTTTCTAGTCTGCGAGAAGTTCAAAATGCTCTAGGGACTCTTCTTTCCTACCTCCAGAGTCAGGACTGGCTCTGTCTCTAGATCTAAAAGAAGTGTGCACACATCCACTCAGGACAAAGGAAATATCTATGCTTCATCTTTCAGGGAAGACATTATCAGTACAAAGCCTCTCCCTTTGGACTTGCTTCTGCCCCAAGAGTCTTCACAAAGTGCATGGCAGTCGTAGCTGTATATTTAAGATCTCTGGGTATATTTGTCTTCCCTTGCTTAGACGACTGGCTCATAAGAGCAGACACCTCCCAAGAGGTTCATCTTTCCTTGCATCATATCATCACAGTACTACAACACTTGGGATGTGTCATATACTTTCCAAAATCCCACCTCGCTTCAACGTAGACTAGAGTTCATTGGAGCTTTATTGGACACACAACAGTCCAGGGCATTTCTGCCCCAAATCTGTTGTGCTCGTCTCATCGAGCTAGCATCCCAAGCTCTACTCCGAGACCATCTGACTGCCTGAGAAATGCTGCAGCTTCTGGGGCACATGACCTCAACAGTACATGTCATCCCATATGCCTGTCTAAATATGCAAACAGCCCAGTGGACTCTTGCCTCCCAATGGATGCAGGCCTCAGGCCACCTCAGGGACAGGATCCAAGTCATTGCCCCTCTCACCACATCCCTCCAGTGGATGTGTTCCCCAAAAAATCTCCTCGTCAGGTCACCTTTTTAGATGCCTCAACATCAATGCACCCTGGCGACGGATGCCTCCAAACTGTGTTGGGGAGCTCATTTGGGCACACTCTCTATACAAGGCTTCTGGACAATGCAGGAGTCACAGCTCCCGATCAATATCCTGGAGCTTCGTGCTATCTCATATGCTCTCAGGGTGTTTCAAAATCACCTCTGGGCCCAAAGGCAAAGGGTCCTAGTCAGGACAGACAATCAGATGGCCAATGTTCTATGTGAACAATGGTGGAACAGGCTCTTGGCCCCTCTGTGAGGAGGATCTCAATCTGTGGTCCTTTGACATTTCTCATCAAATACACCTCCAAGTGGTGTATCTCCCAGGGGAGTTCAATGTATTGGCAAGCTGAGTCGGATCCTTCTTCCCCACGAATGGTCTCTCCATCTAGACACAACAACCTACATCTTTCAAACCTGAGGAACTCCAAACATAGATCTGTTTGCCACACCGCAGAATGCCAAGCTTCCCCGCTTCTGCACCAGGACTCTGACGTCTAGCAACCAGCAGGTGGATGCTTTCCACCTGTATTGGGATCAGGGTCTCCTTTATGTTTTCCCTCCGATACCCTTCATTCCCAAGATGCTTTTCAAGCTACAAGCTGACAAAGGCTCCATAATTCTCATGGCTCCTCACTGGCCACGTCAACCATGGTTCCCTCTGCTGGTACATCTGACTCAGACTTGGCATCTACAATTTGAATCTGTGCCTGATCTCCTCTCCCAGGAAGGCAGGACTCCACTTCCTGGGAGAGGAGCATAGCATTACAAGACTTTTAACCTTATACATGAGGTTAAGGAGATCCTTTTAGCTTCCAGGAAGCCATCCACCAGATGTTCCTATGCCTTCAAGTGGTGTAGATTCTCTGTCTAGTGTTTCCAGAAGGATCTCAATCCCTTCTCTGCTCCCGTGGAGGCACTCCTCCAGTATCTCCTCCACCTGTCCTCAAGACCAACTCGGTGAGAGTTTACCTCAGTGCCATTGTAGCCTCTCATCATTTATTGGATGGACAGCCCATCTCCTCACAACCTCTAGTAGGGTGCTTTATGAGAGGGCTTCTGCTGACCAAGCCACTCATAAAGCCACCTGTGGTGGCTTGGGATCTCAATGTCATTCTAGCGCAGCTTCTTAAACCGCCCTTTGAACCATTTGCCATGACCTCACTAAAGTTTCTCTCTTGGAAGGTCATCTTCCTTATTGCCCTCACTTCAGCTGGACGCATTAGTGAGCTTCAGGCTTTGGTGGCGGACACACCCTAAACCAGGTTCCACCATGACAGGACTCACCTGCATTTCATGCCAAAAGTGGTGTCTCCTTTTAAATTAGTCAGTTTATCTTCCTGTATTCTTTCCTAGACCACATGCGTCTAGAGCAGAAGAAACCCTGCTTTTTGACTGCAAGTGTGCATTGGCTTTTTATCTCCAGAAAATTCAAGATCACCATAAAGCCTCACAGTTGTCATTTCCTTTGACCCTAGTATGCTCTCCAGATGGATAGCGGACTGTATTTCATTTGCTTATGACAAAGCAGGACTCTCCCTGGAAGGGCATGTCACTGCTCATAATGTTCGTGCCATGGCTACCTCAATGGCAAATCTACTCTCTGTAGCCATTGATGAAATTTGCAAGGCAGCAACTTGGTCTTCTGTCCATACTTTTTCTGCCCATTATTGTCTGGACAAGTACTTCTGCTGGAATGCCATGTTTGGTCAAGCTGTTCTCCAGCACCTCTTTCAGACTTAGGGGCAACTCTTACCCTTCGTCCTGGACTTTGACGATACCAGACATCCATGTGCTCTTGAGGCCTACTCCAAGGTGAACCTCCACCGATTCTGATGTCACTTCATCTGGGAGCTAGGGAGTCCCATATGTGAAGACTATATTCTTGCTTGTTCCTGGAGATAGCATAGTTACTCATCTGTAACAGGTGATCTTCGGGAACAGCAGGAATTTAGTCTTCACAACCCGCCCTCCTCCCCTAGGAGTTGTAGGGTTTTCTTCTCTTACTCTCCTTTTTCTCAGCTACAAACTCAACTGAAGAGAGGGAGGTGGGAAGGCAGCCATGCAAGCGCAATGGAGTGCTCCCAAAGGCTTTCCTATTGGACGCTGGGGAGAATTCCCACGCGGGCTCTGTCGGTACCGATGTTACCCATGTGTGAAGACTAAATTCCTGCTGTTCCCGGAGATCACCTGTTACAGGTGAATAACTACACTTTGTCTTGCATATTATAGTGTATATTCTATAAAGCTTCATAGACCTTTGCTTTATATTTTTAATATTATGATCAAGGATACTATTTGAATGGGAGGAGATTAAATAGCCAGTTGTCCCCTTTTAGGCCTTTGACCACTGAATCACTAAGATTACATCTGAATTTGTATAAATAGAATCTCTTCTTGAGAAGAGAAAGGCTAGAACAAATAGTGAAAGAGACTTTGCTTAGCAGTTATTAGTAGGGAAAGATTTGAAAGGGGGGGGGGCCACCAGTGATGCTTTTTATTTTGAATCTCAGTAATCATATTCACATCATAGTTCTTTCACATGAATGATTTTATTTCTTCTTTTTTTTTTTGCCAGGTTCTTTTCCGAACAGTTGCCATGATGGTTCCTAACTATGCTCTTATAGCAGAGATCTCTTTATATTCATATGGGTTTCTCCATGCTAAGCCTCTGTCAGTGAAGATAGTAATGACATACAGGCTTTGTTCAGAGCAACTTTCCTCACAGTTCCATTATGACTATGGAATGCGTGCAGTTAAAGCAGTGTTAGTGGCAGCTGGGAACTTGAAACTGAAATTCCCAGAGGAGAATGAAGATATACTTGTGAGTTTCTGTGTTACTGATACAAAAAGTGCAAAAAATTTACCAATCCTTAAAGACTGGTTTAAGGCCTAGATAATTTGAGCATGCTATTGCCTTTGTCACTTTTATAGTTCTTTGTTAGTATTTATGTAGGTTCTGTTCTGAATACATGGCAATATATTTCATATACTTAGGGGTATGTTTACTAAATGGTGGTAAGGGAGCATGTGTGCTGTTAACGCAGGCTATCTGCACCCTTGCTCCCTTAATGCTGAGAAAATGCTGCCTTGAGGAGCGGTAAAGGCACTGGCAGTGTTAAAGGTGCAGGGGCGGAGAGTGGGCATGAACGGGGTGGGGAGTGGGTGGTTACAGTGTGTGCTCCCGTACTGCCAATTGTGCATTGGCCTGAAAAGCCCTTTAATGCTAGAAACCCAATTGGCAAGTAAAACCTCATGGAAAGGGTGTTTGGAGAGGGGAGAGAGACTATTTAAGGGTCGGCAATGTGATGCATTGGCAAGGGAGCCCAAGTAGTGCTCCATTAGAAGCAACAGCATGGTGCTCAAGTAGGAAAGGGCATCATGCTGATGGTGCAAATGGGGCACGGGGGGGGGGGGGGAGGCACAGTGATCATGCAGTGGGGGGGGGGGGGGGTTGGACATGGCAGATTACGCAGCTGCCCAGATAGCACAGAGGGGAATGAGAATATAAGTTCAGAATGTATGCCATACTGTATCAGACCAAGGTCCATCAGGGGCACGGGTACCTAGGTGGGTCCCAAAAGGACACCCATGGTCAAAGAGGCCTGTATTGGGCCATGCAGTCGATCCTCAGTGTCCCCTGAATTAAAGATAAAATGACCTTTCTTCCAGGACTGTGACCAAACCCTCCCCAAGGCTAGCTATACAAGGAGCTGTCACGTCATACACTGCCACTGTGTGCCAGTATTTGCCAATGCATTGAATGACAAACTTTATGCCCCAATGTGTCTGAAATGCGTTACACTGTAGCAGCAGTGTCTGTCCCCTAGTCTCTCCATATGGTGATGGTGTTAACAACCATGAACTTTTCCATGCCATTCAGTATTGTATAGACCCCTATCATATCTCCCCCCAGCTTTTTCACCAACAGGATGCCTAACCTTTGTAACCTCTTCACAGAGGGGAATCCTTCCATCTGCAGCACCATCTGGGATGTCTGTCATGATCACACAATGACAGTGGTAGAACACAGACATGCTGCTGGTGTGGAACGGTGCCACTGAACCCAGCTGTGGAGGAAGAGACCGATAGCACCTGTAACTGTAGCACTCCAGGTAGCTGGAAAATGCAGGTGCCCAGGGAAATACCACAGCAGTGGCTGCCATCCTCCCCCCAAGAACTATCTGTGCAGGCAGTGAAGGGGCCCCTGCATAGGCAGCTGGTGGGGGGGGGGGCTGTGTGGCCATCCATGTCTGCCTTTGCGCCCCCCCCCCCCCCCCCATCTGGCCCTTGTGCCCAAGGCACCCACTGAACCTGCATGTTTAACATGCTGGGACTGCGCACCACCACCATTAACAGTGTGTGGGCATGTCTTCATGGTGGAGTGGTGGTGGCAGTGGTGGCGTGAGAAGTGGCACCATCCTGCAGCAGACAGAAGCCTTGTCCTGGTCATGTGCACCATGTGCATTGCAGCATGTGCCAAAGGCTAGCCGAAAGGGAGCATATCAGCAACAGGGGCTGTTATCCCCATATAGCAGCACTGTGGTGCAACACACCCAGTTGGTGTATGTATATGTGCAGAGGGTCACAGGTTCAAGTCCCTGCTGGGGTTTCAGTATTTGCATGTTCCTGTGGAGAAGGTTTAGCCGACAGTGCAGATACCGCTCCAGCATGTGCAACCCCCAAGGAGGTGGCCAGCAAGGATGGAAACACCCACCAGCAGCACAGAAAGGCTCCACTATCCACAGCTGGTTGGAGGCTAACAGCACACTGAGCGGGCTGTAGCAATATGCAGTGAGGCAAAGGTGTGCTAATAGCACCTGCACAAGGTGAGCACACATTATCAATCCTTGAACTGACATAGAGATAAGAGTGGCAGGCAGGAATGCCAACCATCCCACTTTTGCACAGCCCGTCAGTGAGAGTGTATGCATGTGTGTATGTGTGTGTATGGCTCTCCTTTGTCCTATGGCTTTCTGCACTTCACTTTGGCTCACATTGTCTAAACTGTTCCAAGCGTTTGTTTGAAAATGTGAATGACATGAGGCAGAGGATTGTGGGTATCGCCTGAAACAGTGCAGATTGTCCTGGATATGTGTGCCGCAATGGCTGAGATGTCAATGTGCCTGTCTGCCATGTGCATTGCCTGGGTGGTCACAGCATGTCATGCTGAGATGGCACCTTCACTGTGACCAAAAGGTGACCATGGCACGGCTATGTATCCACATAGAGTTATTATAATGTCTGGCTCCAGTGATGTGGATGCAATCTCCATCTGGGGATGCCAATCACTTAGCATCCCAAAGCCAGGGTGCTTGTGGTCGCTCTAAGCACATTCCATGCACATTGCACAGTTGGTTTGTGCATGGCTGACACAGCTCAGTGAAGGGCAGCAGGGGCAGTCTTAATGTGCGTGCTGTGGTGGATTGTTGGTCTTCAATGGTTGGGGCCTAATCACTGGGGTTGTGGCAGGACAGTAGAAGTAGCCCCACGCCAGTCTATACACCCCCACTGCAGTGGCTGTCCATGGCATCAGCATATTGACACTGGGCACTGATCTCACTGTTATCTGAGAGTTAGTGTCCAAAATGGACTGAACACAGGGCCTAGCTGTTGCTGTCACCTATAGCATGCTATAAGCATGCAGGAAAGACAGAGAAAAGCATAACACACTGCAAACAATACCTGCCACACACTAGCAGTGATGTGGACCTGCAGCACGGCTGGCAGAGACCATCTCTAACAGTGCAGGTTCAGTGGACCAGGTGCTGGGTGCCCATCCTCACCCTCAGGGTGACAACTGAAACCACTCTAGCACGGCTTGCAGTTGTTAAGTGCATGTAGCACATGCAGTCAGTGCGTCTTACTGAGCTGATATGCTGGATTAGTGCATTCTCCATTGGTTCATCAGCTGCAGACTGCTGTTTTGCACAGTGCCTCATGGGTAGTGAAGGGCCCAATCTATACCAGCACACACAGCAAACAGTTTGATCAGAGACCTGCAGCCTCTACACATCTGTGTTGAGCTGTGTGGAGGTGTTGCCTACAGGTTGGTGCAGTGTCTCCATAGTCAATTCCCACTTGTTCACTTTGTGCCTGGCTGCTACTTAGGTCACTTGCCCACCTCACACAGTCCTGGGTCTGCTGTGACATGCAGAAAACCTTCCTTCTACATTTCTGTGCGTTATGGCCACACGTTGGGTAGGCCAACATGACATTCCCCATCATGGACATCTGAGAGTATGGCTTTAGTGGCTCTGCAATGACCCACTGCAGCATGACAGTGATGTATATGCAGCAGATGTCTGGAACAACTAGTATGGATGCGTTTTCTATTGTGTCATCATTGTGACCTCCCAGCTTTACGTAAAGAGGATATATCTTGTACATTTAGGCACATAACACTCTTTGCATAGCCATCCCCTGCATTGTTCTGCCAACATTACTTGCTCCACATGGGGTAAATGGGTTCAACTTGTCCCTTTCTATCATGCCACTCTGTTGGATGTATTATCTTGCACTTGCACAGGCTGAGGCACTAGTCCCACCCATAAAAATGGTGTTTCATGTACCTCATGGCACTGCTACTTTTAGATCACACACACCAAATGCTTTTGGCCAGTAAGAGCCAATATATCCACCCACCACACACATTGCAAACTGCTTAAAAAATCTATGGCACAGCCTGCACCCACCATTTGGCCGTCAGGGGGATTAATGTATTTGCCAGTAAGCTGCCCCACCATGGCCATCAAGGGTCATTTGCAGCAGTTAGCAATATAATGCACACCTCTCCTGTGACTTTTCCACATGAGCACTCATGGACAATCCTCACTTTGCTGCCCACATCCAGAACATGCTGCCTCCACCCAGACACTGTCCTGGCCTATGGAATGCCTCACTGACAGTATTTCTGGATACATGTCCACACCTCACAGACACTGTAATATAGCTTACGGCACGGTGTTGGCTTTCAGGAGCACCTAGGACTGCACACCTGTCACAGTGCCCCCTGCTGCTGCAACCCCTCCGCTGACTCCGATTCCACCACCACACATCCATGACACTGCCAACACCCACACTGACCAGCATCACTAGGCAGCCACCTATCTCGCCTAGTCGACAACACAGGTCTGGTGTTAGGTCAAGCATGCTCATCACACATACTGCCAATAGCCAGGCATCAGTTGAATCAACTCCATCATTTACCAACTGTGCTTGCATCCATACCTTCTCCAGTGGCTTACCTGCCCCCCTTTCAGCATTTCATAGGCTTTCTTGCATTAAGGTGCATGCAAGACACCTTAATGCAGCATGTCCTGTTACCGCCCGTTAAGTGTCCACTACCACCCTTAACGCTGGAATGCTTTTCAATATGCCCAGAACACTTACCGCACTTACTGCCATTACCACTTGGAAAGACAAGCTCCCTTACTGCTGTTTAGTAAACATATCCCTCAGTTTGCTTTGCTTTTCCTCTAGCTTCTTCGATCAATAAAGGATGTGAATGAACCTAAATTCTTGTCCCATGACATTCCCCTCTTCAATGGTATAACAAGTGATTTATTTCCTGGGATTTTTCTACCTGAAGCAGACTATAAAGTGAGTATATTTGTATTGATTGTCCTTATCACTTGTCATAGTTCAGCATCAGCTATTAAAATAACTTGTTTATTTCCCTTTTGTAAAGATGACTAATGAGGAAAGCTATTTTCTGACAGCTGAAGTCAAACTTCAGTCTGTTAAGTTAAAATGTTGTGCCATATATCTTTAGATAACTTTCTCTAAAATTTGGATCTTAGTATGCAGCAGATGCTATTAATTCCGTTTCTCCGGGAACAAGCAGGAAGTCAGTCTTCACATACGGGTGATGGCGCCAACAGAGCCCGCATGGATCCACTCTCCAGCCTTCAAAGAAAGCCTTTGGGGAAATACACCGAGCTTGTGTGGTCACCTTTTCGCTCAAAACTGCTCTTGCCTCCATCTTTCTTTTTCCGCGGAGTGCTGCAGACGTCCCATTTGTGCAATTTTTTTTCAATTCTCTTAATGTTTTCCTTCACGTTACCAAGTGCTCGATTTTATCACCTTCCGTGCCCGAGTCTCACCTCGGTGTCCTTTTTTTTCACTCGGGTGTTTTTTCCTTTAATTTTTTTCAGCACATGGAATTTTTTGAGACATTTGAGTTTGACCTCACGGGCCTCGTTTTTCCAACCATGTCCTCGACCAGTGGTTTTAAGCAGTGTGGAAAGTGCAATCGCACGATGTCCCTCACAAACTGTCACACCACCTGCATAAAGTGCTTCGGGGCAGACAATGACGGGTCCTCCTGCCCACTTTGCCTCCTCATATTGGCTAAAACCCAGAGGGACTGTGAAAGGCATCAGGGGGAGCTGTTTGGCAAGCCTGGCTCTGGCTCAGCATCAGGGGTGGAATCCCTTCCCTCGACACCAGCTACAGACAATGCGGCATCACGTGGCCAAGCTCAGTCAGAGCCCAGGGGGCACAAGATGTCTGTCCTCATCAGACGACCTCCCACATTCGTCAACAGCACCCTCAAAGTCAACGCCGGGAACGACCCAGTGTCGGGGGAAGTCCTCTTCGACTCGGCCTCTGAGACCTCGGCACGACTCGGGGACGATGGATGGGAGTGCCCATCGAAGTAGTCCCGCAGGGATGAGACACCAGCACTCCCAACTCCATTACCATCCGGGACTCCCCGGCAAGGGAGTCGACTCTGGCCCTGATGCCGTTGGGGTCCAGAGCTGCTGCGGAGTCCTCGGTCATCGATGCTCGCATGGCTGCCCTCAAATGTAGCTTTGCTGCTTTCTTTGAGATGCAGCGGGACCTGACTCCTGGTCCCTCCCGGTCATCGGTGCCCCACACAGGAACCTCCTCGCTGAGGTTGTCCCTAGTGGAAGCACTGCCAATCCTAGAGCACCTAGCACGGTCAGTGTCCTCAACAACCGACACACTGCTGTCAGAGCACCAGCATCGGGAGTCCTCAGCACCGAGTCGGTCTGGGGACTGTGGTGTGCCAATCGACTCCTTGGGGTTGAAATCAGACTGGGAGATGGACGAGATGTCACCCAACACTGTACTCTATCTTGACATCCCCTTTGACCTTTCCTTACCACACCACTGGCGGAGGTGTCCCTTGGAGGACTTGGCCTTCCTCGAATTCGTATGGGAGGCCTTCGCTTTCATGGCGGTGCTGGAGAATGAGTCTTGTGCTGAGGATCTGGAGATCCTGCAGTACGAGGCCCCTCTGCGGGAGGCACTGATGGTGCCCGTGCCCCCCATCCTTGAGTGCCTCCTGCTCAGAATGTGAGATAACCCGGTGACCGTGCCAATCGTGAACCGTCGACTCGATTTTCAGTATCAAGTCGGTAAGAGCCCAAGGTTCCAGAAAACACAACTCCCACATAATTCCATGTTGGTGGAGTCGGCTATGCGTTTGATCAAGAGCCAGAAGAGACACTCCTTGATGCCCCTGGGTAGGGAGGTCCACACCATGGATGTGTTTGGGAGAAAGTGCTTCCAGGGTTTGATGCTCACAGCCGGGATCCAGGCCTACCAAGCTGTACATGGGCATGCACCTGAGAGAGCTGGCAGAGGAGCTCACCGAGTTCTCAGCTGGCCTGTCAGATGAGCCCCTTGAGTGCTTTCAGACTCTGGTCTCCTCAGTCAAAGAATGCTCCAAATTTTAAACTCGACAGCCTTTGACAGCTTTGAGTCGGTGGCTTATGTGGCTGCGTTGGGTATTAGTGCCTGCTGCCTTGCCTGGCTACAGTCCTCCAGCTTGGAGCAATGGGTGCAGGACAAACTAGCCGATGTCCCTTGCTGGGGGGATAACCTCTTCGGCAAGCCCATGACCGACAAGGCTGACGAGCTGGAGAAAGGAGTTCATGAGCAGGACCAGGTTGTCCAAGAAGGTATTAGACCCTTCCCACAGGAAGGCTTGGGGTAAAAAGTCCTTCCACCCGAAGACTTAGAAGGCTTACGGAAACTACCCCAAGTTCCAGGCCTACTCCGCTCCCCCTCAGGGGCAGCAGGCTAAAGGACCAGGGCATGGCCCCTGTAAGCCCAAGGCTCCCAAACCATAAACAGTAGCTCAGCCACAGCCTAGGGGGGGGGGAGCTTTTGACTCCTTAGTCATAGCCTCTAGCCTCCCTCCCTCAGGAGGTACCTGGCCTGAGGTTCACGGGGGAGGGGGGGATCGGCTGGTCCATTTCGAAAACAGGTGGGTGGCCATTACGGCAGACACCTGGGGTGCTGCGCGTAGTTGGGGAGGGATACCTCCTTCACTTTGCTCAGCTGCCCCGCCTCACTTTACGGAGGGAATTACCAATGGACCCCTTGTATAGGGCGCTGCTCCAGATGGGGCTCGAGTCGTTGCTCAAAGACTGGTCATTCGAGCCCATCCTGCCCATTCTGCAGGGATGGGGGTTCTACTCCTGCTATTTTCTGGTCCTCAAGAAAACAGGGGGCTTCAGGCCCATACTGGAGCTTCGGGACCTCAGTGGCTTCCTGATCAAGGAAAAGTTCAAAATAGTATCCCTTAGAACCTTGTTGCCTTACCTCCTCCCGGGAGATTGGCTATGCTCATTGGATTTCAAAGATGTGTACACCCACATCCTGATCCACCCACGACACCATCAGTACCTCTGGTTCGTGCTAGGAGGCCATCACTACAAGTATAAGGTGCTTCCCTTCGGTCTCACCTCTGCCCCACGGGTGTTCACAAAATGTCTGGTGGTCGTAGCCACTCACCTCCAACTCCTCTGAGTCTTTATGTTCCTGTACCTTGACGACTGGCTTGTGTGGGCCAGCATGCTAAACGAGGTATGCAATGCGACCCAGCCCATGTTGGTGCTGCTGCAGCATCTAGGGTTCATGGTAAGCTTTCCCAAATCCACCCTTGTCCTAATGCAATCCATGGAGTTCATCGGGGCATTGCTCAACTCCACTCAGACAACGGCTTTCCTGCTCCTGGGTCGGGCTTAGCGTCTTGCCACCTTGGCACAGTAGGTGCAGGCAGCCGCTACCGTGACTGCCCTGCAAATGCTTTGCTCCTCAAGCACATGGCGTCTGTCTGTGATCCCCTTTGCATGCCTGCAGATGCAGCAAGCCCAATGGACCATCAGTGCCCAGTGGGCACAGGCGACGGGCTGCCTGGAAGACCGCATCCAGATCACATCCGCCTTGGCATCCTCCCTGGCCTGGTGGCAGGACCTCCGCAACCTGAGAGCTAGGCTGCTGTTCTAGGCCTGTCCAGTTCAACATGTTCTCACTAAGGACGCCGCCAAGATGGGCTGGGAAGCCCACTGCATTGAACTCCAGTCACAGGGGCCTTGGTCCCCAGAAGTAAGTGCCTTGCAGATCAACTTGCTCAAAATCCATGTGGTTTATTATGCATGGTGGGCCTTCTGGGACCCTCTTGAGGGGCATGTTGTCCAGATCCAGACGGACAACCAGGTTGCAATGTTCTGCATCAACAAGCAGGGGGCCACGGGCTCATATCTCCTATGCTGGGAGACGATCCGCCTCTGAAACTTTGCGGCAGCATGGGGCATAAGCCTATGTACTGGCCGACCACCTGAGCCACATTCTCCAGCCGCATGAGAGGTGACTTAGTCCCTCAGTTCTGGAAAAGGTCTTTCAGTGGTGGGGCACCCTGGAGATCGATCCCTTTGCCAGCCCGGAGAACGTGCAGCTCCCAAGGATCTGCTCCAAGAGACAGGGCCGGGAAGTGGAGGATGCTTTCCTACTTCTGTGGTCCAAGGGCTTCTTGTATGCTTTTCTGACAACACCCCTGATACCGCAGGCACTCTTGAAGATTCGGGTGTAAGTGGCCTCCATGCTCTTTATTATGCCCCTCTGGCCACAACAACCCTGGTTCACCCTGCTGCTGGGGTGTGCCCCGGACCTGCTATCACAGGAGGGGGGCATGTTGTGTCACCCCAATCTCCAGTCATTGGCCATGACAGCCTGGCTGCTGAAAGGGTAGCCATTGCACGCTACCACCTCCCGCGGCCTGTAGAGGATGTCCTCTTGGCCTCGCGTAAGAACATTGATCCCTTTTCTTGCGCTATTACAGAGGTACTGCAGTACCTGCTGCACCTGTCAGTTGCAGGCCTGAAGTCCAACTCTGTTAGAGTGCACTTCTGTGCCATTTCAGCATATCACCATGCCGTGGAGATTCAAATGGTATCTGTCCACCCCTTGGTGGGCTATTTCATGTGGGAGCTTTTCCTTTCATGGCCTCCAGTTCACCCACCACCAGTGGCATGGGACCTCAGTGTCGTTCTGGGGAAGCTCATGCTAGCTCCCTTCGAGCCTCTGGCGATCTACCCGCTGAAGTATCTCTCCTGGAAGGCTGTCTTTCTGGTGGCACTCACCTCTGCCAGGCAAATGAGTGAGTTGCAAGCGCTCATAGCCCATGAGCCCTATAAATAGGTTTTGTAGCAACAGGGTGGTCCTTCAGACGCACCCAAAGTTCTTACCCAAAGTGGTCTCAGCGTTTCTTCTGAACCAGGAGGTGACGCTACCCACCTTCTTTCCCCAGCCTCATGCCTCGAGGGCGGAAGCCTCCTTGCACATCCTGGACTGCAAGCAGGCCCTGGCCTTCTACATCCAGAGAACGCAGCTCCACTGCCAGTCAATACAACTCTTTGTCTTGTTTGATCCCAGCCTCTTGGGGGAGGCAGTCTCCAAGTGTACTCTCTCACGGTGGGTGGCCAACTATATTACGTTTGCCTACCAGCAGGTGGGGCTCTCCCTGGAGCGGCATGTCACAGCGTACAACATGCGGGCCATGGCGGACTCTGTAGCTAGTCTGCAGTCAGTGCCCCTATCTGACATTTGCTGGGTGGCCACCTGGTCCTCTGTGCATACTTTCGCGGTGCACTACTGCCTGGAGAAGACCTCCTGGAGAGATAGTGCCTTTGGCCAGACTGTTCTCAGTCACCTCTTTAGGGAATAATGCAACTCCTTCCCTCCAGCCCTCTGTGTCACAGCTACCAAGGGTAGGATTGCATATTTGTTGCTGCTAACGCAATTTGACAACCAGCCAACCAGCACCCCCTTTTGCCCTTTGCGGTACACTTTTTGGGTTGCCCGTGGCTTTTACAGCTTTTTTTGGAGCCTATAGCTTGGGAGTCCCATATGTGAGAACTGACTTCCTGCTTGTTCCTGGAGAAAGCGTAGTTACTCACCTATAACAGGTGTTCTCTGGGGACAGCAGGAATCAGTCCTCACAACCCTCCTTCTTCCCCTGAGAGTTGTTTTTCTTTTGTTTCATTTTTACCATCTTGTGCTATGGTATTGAACTGAGGCAAGATGGCAGCTTTGAGTGGGAAGGTGACTAGTGTGCGCGATGAATCTCCCAAAGGATTCTTTGGAAGTTGGGGAGTGGATCTGCGTGGGCTCCATCGGCGCTGACATCATCCATATGTGAGGACTGATTCCTGCTGTCCCAGAGAATACCTGTTACAGATGAGTAACTACACTTTCTGTGGTGCTCCTGCCTTCTGATAAGTTTTCTCCAAAAGGTCTAAATTCTTGGAACAGTTCCCCAATACAGGACAGTCAAAGAACACCCTGGGATTAATTTTATAAAGGAATTTTTGCAAATAAAAGGCCTTCTAAAAAATTACCCCAGGATATTGTTGAAGCTTTCCTCTGTGAAAAAAGCTGTTTTTGCATGTAGTAAGCTATACGAGTATGCTGCTACTGAGCATCTATTCTGTTGGTTTTTTATATCTTTATTTTGGGAGTGTGGCCTCTGATGAAAGTTTTGTCACAGAAATTTGGCTAAATCTGGTTTTGACAAAGAAAGTATTTGTATTGGAAGGCCTTGGTCCGATCTCTGCTCTTTGTGTGATGCTTGTATTTTTGCAGAGGTAACATCCCCTCACCTGCTGTGTGTTTGGAAATTTTGTAATTCTTTTGCAGTCAGCTAATCATAACATAGATTCTCCAGGACCAAGCAGGAAGTCAGTCCTCACATATGGGTGACATCGGCGCCGACGGAGCAATTTTCCCCAGCTTTCAAAGAAAGCCTTTGGGAATTGCAGCGCGCATGCGCGGTCCTCTTCCCGCCCAAGGGTGCCATCTTGCTCAGTCTTCTTTTTTCCGCGGAGCCCTACAGACGTTGTTTGTAATTCCCCGCTAGAAAAGTTGATTTTAATTTGTCTTTTTTCTCGGTTCGACGCCGGTTCTTTTCCCGCCCGGATCCGCGACGCCGGTCGCGAGTCCGTTCTTTATTTTTCGTTTTTTTGTCCTTCGTGACAGATTTCGCGCCCTTTTTTTCTTTTTCACTGGCAGCCCTGTCTTTTGACCTCGCAGGGGCCCTTTTTCCCCCGATGGCTGCCAGCGGGTTTAAGAAGTGTGATTGGTGTAAGAAGCTCATGTCTCTTACCGACACACACGACTGCTGCCTCCGCTGCCTCGGACCCGATCATGACCCGATGATCTGTGGTCCGTGTGGCAAGATGTCCTCAAAAGCGTTGAGGAGTCGGCAGTACCAGCGGGAGCGTATCTTCTCTGACTCCGGACGAGCCCTGACCTCGTCAGAGGCTTCGACGTCTCGGGACTCTGGTCCTGAGCATCGTCGAATTTCCTATGAACGGGGGTCTCCTACCCGGGAACATCATCAGAAGAAAAAACCCGCGAGGGCGGCGTCGGTGGACGGCCTCCTGGTTCCTCGAGGGCCAGGTCGCATAGCCCCGATAGCCGTCCCGGGTCCTTGGAGTTGGAGAGGCCTTCCAAACATCCTCGACTCGAGATGGACTCGCCTGCTCACGTGAGTACTGTGGTCCTCGTAGACTCGCCTCCGAAGGAGCCGCCGTCGGGGCCCGAGTCAGGGGCTGCTGGGTCTCCTGAGCTCGGACTCAGGTTGACGGCCTTGGAGAGCAGTCTGACTGCCTTCATGGACCAGCAGCGGGCATTGATCGCTGGCCTCGCCGGTGCTTCTGCCCTGACCACCGGGACGTCGACGTCCAAGTCGACCCCGGAGACCGAGCCGATCCTTGAGTCCATGAGAGCTCGAGTCGATCCTCAGTCACGGTCTCCTTCGGCCTCCCGTTCAGGACCGAGGTCGTCGACGCCGACTCCCTCGGCGTCGGGGCGGACGGCATCGATGCCCGCCCGACCGGAGCCGCTTGACTCCTCCTCCGAGGAGTCCGCCTGGGAATCCGAGAACGAAGAGTCACCTGGTTCTTTTCGGACTCGGTGTGTCCCATCGGACTCCCCCGAGTCCGAACCTCGGAGACGGTCCCCCCCGGAGGACACCTGGTTCTCGGACTTCGTGCGGGATATGGCCAAAGCCTTGGCCTTCCCCGCGGATCCCGAGGAGGAGCCTCGAGCCGAAGAGCTCGATGCCCTCCAGTATGACTCTCCCCCGAAGGAGGCCTTTACTGTACCGGTTCCTCCGATGCTGGAGCGACTTCTCTTCCGCATGTGGGAAAACTCGGCGTTGGCGCCGGTGTTAAGCAAGCGGGTCGATTCCATTTATCGAGTCCGCAAGAGCCCCGGCTTCCAAAAGGCACAACTACCGCACCATTCCATGGTGGTGGAATCGGCCATGCATAGACTTAAAAGTCAAAAAATGCACTCCTCGGTAGGCTCGAAGCCTGGATGCCCTCGGTAGGAAGTGTTTCCAGGGCTCTATGCTTGCTTGTCGAGTCCAGACCTACCAGCTCTATATGGGCATGTATCTTAGAGACCTGGCTAAAGAAATAGCCGGGTTCTCTGCTGGTCTCTCTGAGGAACCTTTGCAGAGGTTCCAAGCCTTGTCAACTGGTATTCGGGAGTGCTCAAAGTTTATCTCTCGAGCAGCCTATGATGGCTTTGAAGCATCGGCTCGAGTAGCCGGAGCCGGCATCGGTGCCCGCCGACAGGCTTGGCTTCAGTCATCCGACCTCGAGCCATGGGTGCAGGACAAGTTGGTCGATGTCCCCTGCAGAGGTGAAAACCTCTTTGGAAAACCCATGGATGAGAAGGCTGCACAAATCGAGACCGAGACTCTCACCAGGACTCGGCTCTCCAGGAAGACCTCTGCCCCTTCTCAGAAGAAGAAGGGCTCGGGGAAAAAGCCCTTTTACCCGAGGAAGGCAGCTGCCTATAAACAATACCCTCATTATCAGGCCTCAGCAGCTCCCCAACAGGGTCAGCAGGCCAAGGGACGGGGTACTGGGTCCCGTAGGCAGCAAGCCCCCAAGCCTGCACCACCGGCCCCTGCTCAGCAGGGTGGGGGTTTTTGACTTCATCAGCATAGCCTCTCCCCCTCGGCTGGTTTCTCTCAGCACAGGAGGCCGGCTGGTCCACTTTGCCCACAGGTAGTCCAACATCACTTCAGATACCTGGGTGCTTCACATAGTCCGAGAAGGCTATCTTCTGCATTTCCACCAGGTACCTCCCTCCTACTTTCCAGGGGAGCCTCTCCGACTCCCTCTGCACAGGGACTTACTCCTTCAGGAGTTAGCAAGTCTTCTTCAGGAACAGGCTGTGGAACCGGTGCCCCACCACCTGAGAGGTCAAGGCTTTTATTCCAGGTACTTTCTGATACCAAAACGAACAGGAGGCCTCAGACCCATCCTAGGCTTGCGAAACCTCAACAAGTTCCTCGCAAGGGAAAAGTTCAAGATGCTTACCCTTGGAATCCTGCTGCCCTACCTCCAGCAGGGAGACTGGCTATGCTCCTTGGATCTAAAGGATGCCTACACTCACATCCTCATCCACCCAAGCCACAGACAATATCTCAGGTTTGTTGTCGGAGGCAATCATTACCAGTACAGAGTACTACCCTTTGGCCTATCCTCCGCACCACGAGTATTCACCAAATGTCTCGCAGTGGTGGCGGCTTATCTCAGACTTCAAGGCCTCTTTGTATTTCCATACCTCGACGACTGGCTCATCAGAGCACAGTCTTCCCAAGAGGCCACTCACGCCACGCACCACACTGTGGCTCTGCTCCAGCACTTGGGCTTTGTCATAAACTTCGCAAAGTCCACTTTGCTCCCCTCTCAGGATCTCGAGTTCATCGGCGCAAGATTAGACACGCTTCAGGCGCGAGCCTTTCTGCCTCTCGACAGGGCACACCGGCTCATGAATCTTGCCAGCCACTTTCACAGCAATTTCCTGGTCTCTGCCAGGCAATTTCTGCGACTGTTCGGCCATATGGCTTCCACAGTCCATGTGACCCCCAATGCCCGCCTAAATATGCGACCTGCTCAGTGGTGCCTTCGCACACAATGGCATCAGGCCACGGGGAGCCTAGCGGACTCAGTACAGATCTCCGGCCCGCTGGTCTCTTCTCTGCAATGGTGGCTTCATCTGCCAAACCTACTGCTCGGAATGGCTTTTCAGTCTCCTCCGCCTTCTCAGATCCTGACGACCGATGGTTCTCTCCTGGGCTGGGGAGCACATTGCCAAGGGACATGTACTCAAGGCCTCTGGACTCCTTGGGAGTCTGCCCAGCAGATCAACTTCCTGGAGCTCAGAGAAATCCGCCTGGCTCTACGGGCCTTCTCCCACCTCACATCTCACCAGTCTGTGCTGGTCCAGACAGACAATCAAGTTGCCATGTTCTACGTGAACAAACAAGGGGGCACAGGCTCCTTCCTTCTCTGTCGGGAAGCACAAAAGCTGTGCTCTTGGGCTGTCAGCCGCGGCATCCTCCTCAAAGCTGTTTATCTCCCAGGTCAAGAAAATTACCTAGCAGACAAATTGAGCAGAATCCTCCAACCACACGAGTGGAGATTGGATCCGTTAGTGGTTCAACGGATCTTTCTAAAGTGGGGCCTCCCCACGATGGATCTCTTTGCCAGTCCTCTAAACTGACAACTTCCCAGATTCTGCTCTCGGGAACCGCATCCCCTCCGAGTAGCGGCGGATGCTTTTCTACTCTCGTGGTCCACAGGCCTCCTGTATGCCTTTCCTCCCATGCCGCTGGTGTCTCGGACGCTTTTCAAGGTTCTCCGGGACAAAGCCTCGATGATCCTGGTAGCTCCCCGATGGCCAAGACAGCCCTGGTTCCCGCTGCTGATGCAACTAGCGGTGGACACTCCGCTACCTCTGGGGTTTCAACCCGATCTCCTGACACAGGATCAGGGGTCTCTCCTGCACCCCAACCTCCGGTCCCTTCATCTGATGGCCTGGCTGCTGAAAGGGTAGTCCTTGCTCCCCTCCTGCTGCCTCCAGATGTGGAGGAAGTCGTCTTGGCCTCCAGGCGACCCTCTACCCGGAAGTCCTACGCTCTTAAGTGGCGTCGGTTCTCCGTCTGGTGTACTCAGCAGTCTCAAGACCCCTTCTCCTGTTCGCTGTCGGTGGTCTTGCAGTACTTGCTTTGTCTCTCCAATCTTGGACTTAAGTCCAACTCGGTCAGGGTCCACCTCAGTGCTCTTTCTGCGCATCACCTGCCGGTGGATGGCAGGCCTCTTTCCAGCCACCCTTTAGAGGCTCGTTTTCTCAGAGGCCTCCTTCTCCTTAAACCACCTTTGCGCCCACCAGCCCCTGACTGGGATCTGAACGTGGTTTTACAGGGGATTAGCTGTCCGCCTTTTGAACCTATGGCTACCTGTCCTCTTCGTTTTCTTTCTTGGAAAACCTTGTTCTTGGTAGCCCTCACTTCTGCTAGACGTGTTAGTGAACTGCAGGCCCTGGTGTCTGATCCCCCTTACACTAGGTTCTACAAGAATAGGGTAGTCCTACGGACTCACCCTAAATTTCTTCCTAAAGTGGTTTCCCCTTTTCACATCAACCAGGAGGTGGTACTTCCGACCTTCTTTCCCAGGCCACACTCCAGCCGAGCTGAAATGGTCCTGCATACCCTGGACTGTAGGAGGGCGTTAACCTTCTACCTTGACCGTACACGGGAGCACCGAAGGGCTGTTCAGCTCTTCGTATCTTATGACCCCAATAAGTTGGGGCTCCCTGTCTCCAAGCGTACTCTGTCCATCTGGGTTGCTGACTGTATCGCTTGGGCTTATGGGGCGGCCGGCCTCTCGTTGGAGAGTCGAGTCACGGCTCATCGTGTTCGAGTGAAGGCTGCGTCAGTGGCTTACCTCCGCTCTGTTCCATTGGCAGACATCTGCCGGGCCGCTACTTGGTCTTCAAGCCAGACTTTTGCGGCCCATTACTGCCTGGAGAGGGAGTCCCGCAGGGACAGTGCTTTCGGACAGGCAGTCCTCTGTAATCTCTTTGAGGTATAGGCAACTCCTACCCTCCATCCCGGATGTTGGGCTACCGGTTGGAGACATATTCAGAGAAGATTCCTTCCTTCTGTGCTACTGAGCTTGAGGGAGCTCCTTTTTTGTGCTTTGGGTCTCCGGTAGCCTTAAGCTTGGGAGTCCCATATGTGAGGACTGACTTCCTGCTTGGTCCTGGAGAAAGAGTAGTTACTCACCTGTAACAGGTGTTCTCCAAAAGCAGCAGGAATCAGTCCTCACAACCCTCCCTCCTCCCCTTGGAGTTGCAGTCCTATGATTTCATTTTTGCTAATTTTTTGCTGTCTTTTAGCTATGTCATCAGACTGAGCAAGATGGCACCCTTGGGCGGGAAGAGGACCGCGCATGCGCGCTGCAATTCCCAAAGGCTTTCTTTGAAAGCTGGGGAAAATTGCTCCGCGAGGGCTCCGTCGGCGCCGATGTCACCCATATGTGAGGACTGATTCCTGCTGCTCCTGGAGAACACCTGTTACAGGTGAGTAACTACTCTTTACTAAACCCACCCATCTAGGTTTGTAATATAATATGGTGAAAAAACCTGTTATGTATATGGAATGTATTTAATGGACTTTTTCACTTGAGCATCTTTATCAGGACTAGATTTACTAAAATATGCTAATTTTAACACACATTAGTAAATAGATCCCATTACTCAAAATGTGACCTGTGGTAAATAACATTAATGGTATTAGCATGTGCTAACACAGTAGCAAAGTTTAGTAAATGTAGCCATAATCTCTTTAATTCCTTTTTCAGGAGTTATTTGTTCCTCCATGCCTATATAGCTTTGATCTGAAAAACTAAAATGATGTATTTTACTTGTCACACCACCACCACCTGCCTCTAGATTAGAGGGGCGTGGATTTTTAGAGGAACTTTCTGCTGTATGCTTTTTCAGTTTTTTTTAAAACTATTTCCCTGCAATGCCCTCTGGGAAATGTAGTCCTTATTCAACTGTATGAGTGCACCATGCAGAAAGCTGTAGTCAGGCTCAAGTAGGTAAGGCAAATGACAGAAATTTATTATTTTTATATACACAATGGTTCGATCATACCACACATAGGATTGTTGGTTCAGAATTTTTTGAAGCAAAAATTGTCCAAAACACATCCAACCACAAAATGCAGTTTTAAAGGTTCTCTGTATTGCAGGATACACAGTCTTTACTAGCAAGCCTAATTGTATTCCCTTCTTAGCTTTGCTGGCTAAAGTACCAAACAAAAAACACATTTAAACTTCCCCTTTATAAACACATGGGATCTCAGCCACCCTGCTTGTGATATAAGGGTACCTTTTTCCTGGGAGACCTTCTTTCAGGACTGGCTTGCTTTTTTCTACGTTTCCAGGTTTACAGCTTGGCACAAGGAACAGACCATGGGAGTGACCTCCTCAATCAGCTTCACCTCAGGCTCTCCCAGCTGCATAGGCTCTGTCTCCCCGTCCTGCTCAGCATGCTCATCTAACAGCCTCCCGAGGGATCTTGGAGTCTCCCTTGTTCCTGGCTCCAAACTCTCCTGCAGCCATGCTACATGCCAAATAGCACTCTCTCCAGCTGGAAGCTTCGTTCCTCTGTTCTGCTCAGCCTGGCTTCCTGCTTCTCCTCTCTGCTAAATCATACTCTACTCTGGGTTTATACTTCCAGGGCTCTAGCTCCAACCCCACCCTACTCAGGTGACGGCAATCAGCCTGACTCCGGGCACCTGAGTGCTTGAAGCATTCACTGCCTAAGGGGTTCTGAGCCTTGTATCCTCTCCCCTTCATTCCACTAGGGGGAGCATGAAATGTTTTCCACGTGGATGTTTTCTGATTCCTGGAGGTGTTTATGGCTTTCCTACCCTGACTTGGTAAAAGGGGGCCCTTTTACTAGGGTGAATTCCCTGTCTCTTTGTCCTCCCCTGGACTCTGGATAGGCCTCCTTGCCACATACTGCATTTTTTATGCCTACAGTGTTTTACTCTAAAATGTTTGAGATACATTTTTATGACAAGTTTTATCTAAAAGTTTGTCATAAGATGATTAAAATGTCTGATATAAGGGGGCATTTTCAAAGAGAGTAACGAGGTTAGCAGACCTGCTAACTGCTTTACTCCTGCTGAGTGGGATATTCAGTAACACATAAGCAGTTTGTACCACTGAATGCCCTCTCAGTGCCACCATATGCTCCAGTACAAACTGCTTAGTGTGAGTATATACCAAGGGCAGAGCTATGGAAGCACTGGAGGTTAACCAGGCAGCAGCGATATTCCGCTGTTGTCCAGTTAATCTAAAGCAACTAAAGTTAGGCCAAAAAAAACTGGTCTAATTTTATCTGGTTTATTTACCTGGCAGGAATGAGTCTTCCAAGTAGGGTAGCTTTCTGTAAAATTGATGTTATGTCTTTAAAATTTTAAAGTTTCCAAGTATTTTGACAACCCAGTTTGTATCAGTCCAAGAGTTTACTATAACGCTGCATAACGGATATACAGCTCTGCCATCCAAAGGATCATTTCTGATGGTTTAGAAGTTTTCTTGTTAGGTTTCAACTGTCAGGGGAAGAAGAACAGCCCTCTGCAGGAACCACAGAAGTCACCAGAACAGCACAAAGAGGAAACGGCCACACCACTTAAAAACAGAGGAACTTTTATTTCATAAAACCTTCAAAGGTAAAGACTCGACTTGGCCAAATTTCGGCTGTCAGCCACTTTTGTTTTCTCAGTAGATGCTGAAGGCATACATGAGAAGCACTTATTGAGCTTTCAGCTACTGGTGGTTGTTTGTTACAATGTCTTGACTGCCATTGGAGTATGTATACAATTGACTTTTAAATGGCTGACAGCCGAAACTTGGCCAAGTCGGGTCTTTACCTTTTGAAGGTTTTATGAAATAAAAGTTCCTCTGTTTTTAAGTGGTGTGGTCATGTCCTCCCTGCGCTGTTCAGGTTTCAACTGTTATCAGAACGAACTTTTCTCCAGGAACAAGCAGAAAGTCAGTCCTCACATATGGGTGACATAGATGCCAACGGAGCCCTCATGGAAGCATCTCTCCAGCTTTCAAAGAAAGCCTTTGGGAGATGCCGCCACGCATGTGTGGTTCCCTTCCTGCCCAAGGGTGCCATCTTGCTCAGTCTCCCTTTTTCTGCAAAGTCCTACAGATGTTTGTCTCCTCCGTAAAAAAACGTTGATTTCCTCGTGCACGTCTGCGCATCCTCTGGTTAGCTCCGGTCCTTTTCCCACCTCTGAGTCCCGTCGCCCCAGCTTCGGGACTCGGAACCTTTTAGTTAGGTTTTTTCCATCCAGCATGGTTTTGCACCCTTCTGGCCACGTCAAATGTCTTTGACCTTGCTGGGGCCCTTTTTACCCCAATGGCCACCTAGTTTAAGAAGTGTGATCGGTGCTATAAGAACATGTCCCTAACTGACACACACAACTGTTGCCTCAGGTGTCTGGGTGCCAACCATGACCCAGAAGTGTGCTCCCTATGTAAAAAGATGTCCGCTAAGGTCATCCAGAGTCACCGGCAGAAGCAGAAGGACATCTTCCACAGGTCAGACTCAGCCCCGATATCTTTGTTAGCCATGCGCTCTAAGGCCCCACATGGATCCTCAGAGTCGCGTAAAGCCTCCATGGTGCCCAAGTGGGCACATGGACACTCTGACCAGGGTTCCTTGGGGGCGAGAGCATAAGAAAAAGAAGAAATCCTCGAGGACCTCTTCCTGGGAAGCAGACACGCATGGCAAATCCTGTGTGCGATCCCACAGCCCCTGGAGGGTATCTGAGGAATTGGAGTGGGAGTGGCCTGTGAAGTACCCAGGACAGATGCCGAGGCCTCCAGCGACTGATCTTGGACTCCTGAGGCCCGTCTTGTTGAGGACTCCCTATTCTCTCCAACACCCAAACTGGTCATCCCAGCATCGGTGTCGAAGGCCGCAATCCCTGCATTCCTCACCTCGCAGCAAGTGTCGATGCCCGGCCCTGCTGGTGCACGTGCTGAGACCACAGGAACCTAGATGTCGAGGACTCCCTGGGCTGCCGAAGAGATCCTTGAGAACTCCATGCCTCGAGCCAATCCTCGGCAAAGGTCTTGATCCCGATCCCTGTCCTTGGGAGTGAAATCTCCCCCAGCTAGTGGCTCTGGCCAAGCCTCAGCCGCGGTTCATCGAAGGCTGGAACTAACGATACCTTTAGAGCAGTCGGGCCTCGAGTCTTCGACGGACTACTTGGACTGGGAGTCTGACGACAAGACTTCTCCAGAGACACAAGCACACTGTGACCCCCCTCGGATCCCTCCCCAACTGTGTCGAGGTGCCAGCCTCCACCCGAGGACACCTCGTTCCTTGAATTTGTCCGAGACATGGCGAAGGCACTGTCCATCACCATGACGTCAGAAGAGGACCCTCGCAAAGAGGAACTCGAAATCCTCCAATATGAGGCCCCACCCAAGGAGGCCCTTATGGTCCCCGTCCCTTCCATTGTCTGGCGCCTCCTCCAAATGTGGGAAACATCAGCATCGGTGCTGGTTGTTAGCCGATACCTGGACGCTATGTACCGGGTCCAGCGAGGGCCTGGTTTCAGGAAGACACAACTCCCTCACATCTCCATGGTGGTTGAGTCGGCCATGTGTCGACAAAAAAGCCCGAAGTTGCACTCCTCAGTGCCCCTGGGCAGGGAGTCCTGAGCTCTCGATGCCCTCGGGTGGAAATATTACCAGGGTTCGATGCTGGCCTGCTGGATACAAGTCATCTGTATATCAGCATATACCTTCAAGATCTAACTAAGGAACCCGGGGGTTTCTCGGTGGGTCTCAGTGGGAACCACCTCCAATGCTTCCAGACCCTCACGAAGTCTGTTGGGGAGTGCTTGAAGTATTTGTCTCGAGCAGCCTATGACAGCTTTGAGTCTAAAGTGAAGGTGGCCATCGCAGGCATTGGTGCTTGACGCCTGGCCTGGCTCCAGGCATCAGACCTTGAGCAATTGGTCCAGGAAAAACTCCTCAACATCCCTTGCCTCGGTGAAAACCTCTTTGGCAAGCTGATGGAGGACAAGGTGGCAGAGATAGAGACAGAGTATGTCACCAGGATTTGACTCTCGAGGAAGACCTCCACTCTTTCCAAGAAGAAATCATCGGGGAAAAGGCCTCCCTTCCACCGGAAAGGCTGACCTTATTGAGGCTATCCCCCACACCAGACCCCTCAGCAGGATCATCAGGGCAAGGGAGAAGGCCAGGGCCCATGTAAGCATAAGGACCCTAAGTCCCAGACACCAGCTCCAGCCCAGACTGGGTCAGGGTTTTGACACCCAGAGCATAGCCTCTCAACCCACGGGGGATCAGTTATCAATGGGGGGCGCCTGATTCATTTTGCCCACCGGTGGGCTGCCATCACCATTGACTCCTGGGAACTTCAGGTGCTCAAGGAAGGTTACCTCCTTCACCTGGACCAGACGCCTCCCCTTTTCTTTCCAGGAGAGCCCCCTCGAACTCCCCTGCACCAGGTCTTGCTACTACAGGAACTTGCAGGCCTTCTCAGGGACAGGGCTGTGGAGCCCGTACCACACCACCTAAAAGGAAAGGGGTTCTACTCCAGGTACACTTTGGTCCCAGAAAGAACAGGAAGCCTAAGGTCCATCCTGGACTGGAAAAACCCGAACAAATTTCTGGTGCGGGAGAAGTTCAAAATGCACTCCCTTGGAATATCATTGCCCTACCCTCCAGCAGGGAGATTGGCTATGCTCCTTGGACCTAAAGGATGCTTATACCCACATTCTGATCCACCCCAACCACAAGCATTACTTAACGTTCATGGATCCGGGGCAACCACTATCAATACAGGGTACTACCCTTTGGCCTGGCCTTTGCCCCAAGAGTCTTCACCAAATGCCTGGCAGTGGTGGTCACCTACCTCTGTCTCCAAGGGGCCTTCATCTTCCCATACCTGGATGACTGGCTAGTAAAAGGAGACACTGCCTCAGAGGTGCAACAGGCCATGGCCTGCACCATCAGGATCCTACAATATCTGGGATTCATGATAAACCATCCTAAATCCCACCTCACTCCAACACAGGACCTGGAGTTCATAGGGGCTCACTTGGACACCCTCCAAGCCAGGGCCTTCCTCCTCCTGGACAGGGAGGACTGCCTCAGAGCCCTGGCAAACGAGGTGAAGCACCAGTATGCTGTGTCGACACAGTCCATGCTCCGCTTGTTAGACCACATGGTTTCCAGAATCCATGTGGTCCCCAACGCCCACCTTCACATGCAGGCAGCTCAGTGGTACCTCCACTCACAGTGGTCTCAGGCCACTGGCAGGCTCTGGGACAGGATCTCAGTGTCCCGTCAACTAGCAGAGTCACTCAGTTGGTGGCAGGATGTACAGCATCTGAAGATGGGCATGCCCTTTCAACACCCAAATCCCCAGAGGGTTCTTACTATGGAGTCCTCCTTATTAGGCTGGGGTGCCCACTGTGAGGAACTGCTCATGCAGGGCAACTGGTCTCTCGAGGAGAGCCAGCTGCAGATCAACCTGCTAGAGCTCAGAGTCATTTTCCTGGTGATCAGGGCCTTTCAATACTGCCTGCAGCACCAGTCGGTGCTGGTCCAAACGGACAACCAGGTTGCGATGTTCTACCTTAAACAAGAGAACACAGGGTCTTACCACCTCTGCCAGTATGCGATCAGTCAGGGGAATGCTCTTCAGGGTGGTATACTTTCTGGGCCAGGACAGTGCCCTGGCGGACAGACTGAGCTGGGTTCTGCAGCCACACAAGTGGCACCTAGACTCCAGGGTGACACAGCAGCTCTTCCGACAATGAGGAACCCCAAGTCTAGACCTCTTCGCCAGCCCAGCCAATGCTCAGCTGCACCCATCTTGGATAGCAGCGGATGCCTTCCTCATCTCGTCAGGGGGCCTTCTATATGCCTTCCCTCCCACGCTACTAATTGCATGGACCCTATTCAAGGTTCAGCGGGACAAGGCTTCCATGATCCTGGTGGCCCAGACAGCCTTGGTTTCCCCTATTTTTCCACCTATCAATGGAGCTCCCGGTTCCTTTGGGGAGTTACCCAGGACGCCTGACCAAGGAGGAGGGCTCACTTCTCCACCCCAACCTGGGGCCTCTGTTGCTAATAGCATGGCTGCTGAATGGGTCGCCCTAGCGCCCTTCAACCTCCCCAGGGAGGTGGAAGACGTTTTCCTGACCCCTCATAAGAACTCTGAGATGAGCTTATGCCTTCAAGTGGCACAGATTCTCAGTATGGTGTGCAAAGCAATGGGTTGACCCATTCTCCTGCCAGGTGCACACAGTGCTGCAATACTTGCTCCACTTCTCACAGACTGGACAAGTCCAACTGTCAGGGTACACCTGAGCGTGCTCTCTGTGCACCATCACTGTATAGAGGGCAAGCCTCTTTCTGTGCAGCCCCTCATTACCCGATTCATGTGGGGTTTGCTGCTCTGTAAGCCACCCATCCAGCTGCCTCTGGCAGAATGGGATCTCAATGTGGTTCTGACGCAACTTACCAAGCTGCCCTTTGAGCATTTGGCTACTTGCCATCTGCGGTACCTATCTTGGAAGGTTGTCTTCCTGGTGGTACTCGCCTCTGCCTGCAGAGTCAGCAAGCTTCAGGCCTTGGTGGCTGAGCCACCCTACACCAGGTTCTACAAGAACAGGGTCATGCTTCGCACCCACCCAATGTTCCTTCCGAAGATGGTATCCCCCTTCCATCTCAACCAAGAGGTGGTGCTCCCTACCTTCTTTCCATGGTCCCACGCCGATAAGGCTGTAGCCGTTCTCCATACTCTGGACTGCAAAAGGGCCCTGTCCTTCGACCTGCAGTGTACTCAGGGCCACTGCAAAGCCTTGCAGCTTTTCATTTCATACAACCCCAGTCAATTGGGGGGAGGCTGTCACCAAGTGGACCTTGTCCATCTGGTGGCAGACTGCATTGCCTTTGCCCTTGATCAGGCTGGGCTATCATTGGATCACCGGGTCATGGCGCACAATGTCAGGGCTATGGCAACCTCAGTTGTGAACCTACGCTCTGTTCCTATGGCAGACATCTGCCGGGCCACCACTTAGTCCTTAGTCCACATCTTTGTAGCTCACTACTGCCTGGAGAGGGAGTCCCAACAGAACAGTGTCTTCGGCCAGGAAATACTCCGTAATCTGTTCAGGGTTTAGACAACTCCTGCCCTCCAACCCTTTTTGTTCAGGCTACCGGAACCATGGTTCTCTCTGGATGCTGGGGTTCTCGAAGTCTGTCCTCGGATTCGCTTGTGGCTGCGCATGGCTGGGCCTTGTTTTTTTCTACAGGTTCTCGGTAGCCTGTAGCTAGGGAATCCCATATGTGAGGACTGATTTCCTGCTTGTTCCTGGAAAAATCATAGTTACTCACCTGTAACAGGTGTTCTCCAGGGACAGCAGGAATTAGTCCTCAAAACCCTCCCTCCTCCCCTGTACAATTATGGCCATCTTCTTTTGTCAACTCTAGCTATGTCATCTGACTGAGCAAGATGGCACTCGGGTGGGAAGGGGACCATGCATGCGTGGTGGCATCCCCCAAAGGCTTTCTTTGAAAGCTGGGGAGATGCTTCTGCAAGGGCTCCGTTGGCGTCCACATTACCCATATGTGAGGACTGATTCCTGCTGTCCCTGGAGAACACCTATTACAGGTGATTAACTACGCTTTACCTCCTGAAGAAGGCAAGTGCCGAAACACATCAGGTTCTTCATAAATAAAGCTGTCTGATATACCAACTGTTTGATATACCTCGCTTCTGTTGTGTTTGTTACATCTATAAACCATACATTTTTCTTTTCTATGACTATGATGTCAAGAGTATTATTATAATTATTATTATTAATAATTGCATTTTTGTTGGTCTCCTCAGAATTTTCTGGAGTGTGCTGAGGAATGCTGCAATAAACATAATGTTCAGCCTGTGACAGTTTTTCTTGCAAAAATGATTCAGACTTATGAAATGATGATTGTAAGGCATGGGTAAGACTGCAGCGACTCCTTTTTATAACCACAATCAGAGCTTTATTTGGCATAAAACTAGATGCTTGATTGTCACTTTGATTTTATGCTTTTCATGAGTGGAATCTATATCCCCTTTTTGATTTATCCTTTTTTGCCTTTGTTACTTTGAGCATCTTGCTTATGTTGTGTCTTTCTGCAGCTCTCTGCACATATGCAGAATTATGTGCATATTGCTTTTATAACTATTATCTAATAATAAAATACTGCATTATAGTAGGAAGGCACCTACTAAACTTTCTTATTCTTGACTTTTGATAACTTTGGAGCTCTTAATTAAAATTTCAGTACTAACACTGTGCATCATACCCTAATCCCAGTTAAGTAGAGCCTGAACTGCTGCTGCTTTTCATGGATGAATATGGTAGGTCAATTGCCTATACTAACAGAGTCTTATTATTATTGGAGTTAATATTCAGCAATTGTAACAACTATATTAAATACGCCACTGTCATTTAAACCATATGGGCACAGACTTAAAGATCTCAATATGTATATAGCTGAGCAAATGTATAAATAGTGTTGAGCTGTCCTCATAACATATGACAGCAAGTTATCTTGTACATAGTTACCCTGTTAACCCTGTATATAATCCCCTGTTTATTGTAAGTCCAGTGTAGGCCTGCCTGCACTGCACTGCACAAATCTGTTACCTGTAAACAGCACTGATTTTTAAAGAGCGTGGTATAGAAGAGACATTAAATAAATAAATGTATACTTTAGAGGAAAGGCAGGATAGAGGAGATATAATAAGAGATGTATAAATACCCCCGTAGTATAAATGTACAGAAGGAGAGCCTCTTTCAATTAAAAGAAAGCTCTGCTGTGAGGGGACACAGGATGAGGATGAAAGGGGATAGATAGGAGAATTATTTCTTTACGGAAAGAGTTGTAGATGCATGGAATCATCTCCCAGTGGAGGTAATAGAGACGAGGACAGAATCCAAATTCAAAAAAGCATGATACAAACACACAAGATTTCTAAAGGGAAAAAAGGGGACTATAGTAGTTGATATGGAAGGGCAGACTAGATAGGCCATATAGTTGTTTTCTGCTGTCAAACTAATAAAAAAGCGCATTCACTGCTATACACAATCAGTGGCTCTGAATATGTGTGTAATAGGTTCATCGTGCCTGCTATTTGGCAGTCCTAAGCTAAACATACATAAATGTATAAGCCAGGCACAGTGAACCCATTACACGTATATTCAGGGCCAGTAATTATGTGTTTAGCAGTGCTGAATATACATACTCATTTAAATGGTGGCAATGGTATTTAATACGGTCATTGCCACTGCTGAATATCACATATAAAGTATCTACTCATTGAACCATTGACTGAATTTTGCCAGTATCCAGATAATTTCCCTGCCTGTCCTTACTCTATCCTCCCTTTGCCCCTTAATTAGACAAAATATATAGCTGTTTTTTGACAGATTTTTGGCCAAAACTATCCATAGAACTTTTGAACATTTATGGATAAGCCAGTTATACATTCATTTCAACCAGTGAACATATAACAGTCCAATTATTATTCATTTGTATATCAATGATCTCCAGGAACAAGCAGGAATGTAGCCTTTACATATAGGTGACATCGAGTACCAACAGAGCTTGCGTGGGAAGCTCCTCAGCTATCAATAGGAAAGCCATTGGGAGCATTCAACTGTGCCTGCGCCACTGCCTTCCTGCTCTCCCGTCTCCCTCTCCTCAGTTCTTCTTTTTTTCATGGAGCCAAAAGATCAAAACCCTGTCACTGGAGAAAACAACCTCAATTCTTCAAAAAGCGCTTCTGCCTCACCGCGTCTGTATCGCTCGATTCCGGTATCATTTTCCTTTTTGATTTTTCTCTAAAATCCAGTTATCTTTTTTGCTTTTTCGTTTTGTCAAAATCTTTTTCCTAAGGGCCTGGTGCCCACCGGGTCTTGTCCTCCATCTTCACGATGGAAAAACCCTCGAGTGAGTTCAAAAAATGTACCAAGTGCTCCAGCACCATTTCGGTAACAGATACACGATTGGATATGTATGTAATGCCTTGATCCCGACCATATGCACCAAACCTGCTCTCGCTGTAGACAGATGATGAAGAGAGGCCTAGGGAACTGGGCCAAAAGGTTTGGGGAACTCTTTCCATCGGACTCTGTCATTAGCCTCAACTTTCCCCTGAGCATCCTCATGCTCTCAGGGCTTTATGCTTTCTAAGGACTCCAAACACTCTGAGAAAAAGAGCAAAAGACCCATGTCTCCCTCAAGGTCTTCCAAGGAAAAGCAAAAGCCCTCGTGAATCCTCAGAGAAGAAGTCGAAGGAATCGAAGGAGAAGTCCAAAGATTCCTCAAGCAAGCCTCTGGAATCGAGGGAAAGACCCTTCTCTAAACACCGGGAGTCTTCCAGGATCTCTTCTGACTCTGGCCATTGGCTAGGCATCCCCGGTAGGAGGACTTGTCCTCCAAAGCCTTGGTGGGGAATCGGGAGATACCCGAGGTCTTGACCTCTGGAGATCCCTAGAAGCCTTGCTCTGGTACGGTGGCGCAAACCTCATCCTTGTATTGGACCAGATGCAGGCAACTTCCTTGGATCAGTACATGCTATCCTTGGAGAGAACTTTAGTGGCCTCCTCGTAGTATCAGTTCCTCTTGCACCAACAGCTGAGGGGCCATACACCGGGGCATTGACATCAGCGACCCCATTGATACTCATCCAGTCATCGACATCTGTACCACCATCGGCACCAATCCAATCTGCCTCGAGATCTGATGCCCTGGTGCCGACACAGACATCAGTCTCGGACACTGAGATCCCATGAGTGAGAACAACAGTTCTAGACCCTGAAGGTATCAAGGAGCATCGACATGGTCAATACTCATCTGTATCAGACTCGGATAGTCTGATTCTGACCACCGCTCCTTTGATTCCATGGATCTCCATGACATTGTCTCCGAGCTCTCACTTCTAACCATGAGCACTCGCAGAAAATCACCACTGTCTTTCCAAGAATTTATCCGAGTCATGGTGGAGGGCTTCATCAGAACCGGAACCAAGGGCAGAGGAGCTGGAAATACTCAAGTACCCTGCAGCACTGAAATAAACTGCGATCCTACTGGAGCATCGCATCCTCCACAAGTTGATGCTCCAAATGTGGGAGACCCCTCTCATGGCATTGCCCATTAGCCAAAGGCTCGCTACTATGTACAGGGTACCGGAGTGTCCTGGTTTTCAAAAACCACAACTTCTACACTGTTCTATGATGGTTGAATCTACAATGTGTGGCATCAAGAACAGTAAGAACCACTCTTCCAAACCTCCAGGAAGGGAATCCAGGAATCTCGATTCCTTTGCTCGCCGATCCTTTCAGGCTTTGATGCTAGCCAGCAGAATCAACTTACATTTTCTATATGGGAATGTTCCTCAAAGAACTTAAGGACTGGGTAGGATTTCTTCCATTTCTTCCTGAGGAAAAGAGACCTGCTTTTCAGGCTGTGCTTGCACACAGTCAAAATGTATCAAAGTTTCTCCAGGAACAAGCAGGAAGTCAGTTCTCACCTATGGGTGACGTCAGCGCCGGCGGAGCCCTCGTGCGAAGCAATTCCCCAGCTTTCAAAGAAAGCCTTTGGGATTGCATCGAGCATGCACAATCCCCTTCCCGCCCAAGGGTGCCATCTTGCTCAGTCTCCCTTTTCCACGGAGCCCAACAGATGTAGTCCAACTTCCCACGCGGAAAAAGTACGTCAAAACTCCAGAAGAATTTTTTCTTCGGCCCAGTTCGACACCGGTTCCCCTTCCTGCCTCTGATTCGGTACACCGGTATCGAGTTCGGTCTTATTTTTCGTTTTTGTCCTTCGGGACTAGTGTTCGCGCTTTTTTTTCTTTTTCACTGGCAGCCCTGTCTTTCGACCTCGCAGGGGCCCTTTTTCCCCCGATGGCTGCCAGCAGGTTTAAAAAGTGTGATCGATGTAAAAAATTAATGTCCCTCACTGACACACATGACTGCTATCTCGGCTGCCTCGGGGCCGGCCATGACCCGAAGGCCTGTGGCCCCTACAGCAAAATGTCTTCTAAGGCACTTAGAAGTAGGCAACAGCAGCATGAAAGGATTTTCTCAGAGTCCGAATCCACCTGGGTCCGGACCTCGTCAGAAGCCTTGACATCTCGGGAGCTGTCTGACTCCGAGCATCGTCATGGGTCTTCTGAGCGGGAGTCTCCCTCGCGGGAACACTGGAGGAAGAAGAAACCTGTGAGGACATCATCATTGGATGCCTCTGATTTGGCCTGGGCCCTCGCGGACCAGGTCGCAGAGTCCTGACCGCCGCCCCGGGTCCTCGGAGCCAGAGCGCCCTGCAAAAGTACCTCACATGGAGCCAGAGACGCTGAGGAAGGTAACTGCTGCTGTTCTCATTGACTCTCCTCCAGGAGAACCGGCATCGGGACCCGAGCCGGAGGCTGCGGAGTCTTCTGAGCTCAGACTCAGGATGACGGCCTTGGAGCGCAGCATGTCCGATCTTTGAGCCCGAGTTGATCCTCTGTCAAGGTCTCCTTCAACCTCCCGTTCGGGACCGAGGTCGTCGACGCCAGTGCCCTCGGCGTCGCGGCGGTCGAGATTGAAGCCTGCACCGCCGGAGCCCATCGATTCCTCTTCGGTGGACTCGGCATGGGAAATGGAAGATGAAGAGTCCCCGGACACCCACCGCACCCGGTGTGTCCCATCGGACTTGCGGGGGCCAAGCCTCGGAGGATACCCAGTTCTCAGACTTCGTCAGGGACATGTCCAAGGCTTTTGCATTCCCGGCGTTCACCAAGGAGGAGCCGAAGAGCTCTAAGCCCTCCAGTATGATTTTCCCCGTTGGGAAGCCCTTATGGTACCGGTTCCTCCGATGTTGGAACGGCTGATGCTCCACATGTGGGAGTCACCGGCCTCGATGCCGGTTCTCAGCAAGTGGGTCGATTCCATATATCGAGTCTGCAAGAGCCCTGGGTTCCAAAAGGCACAACTCCATGGTTGTGGAATCGGCCATGCACAGTCTCAAGAGCCAGAAAATGCACTCCTCGGTGCCCCCTGGCAGGGAGGCCCGGAACCTGGACACCCTCGGCAGGAAGTGCTACCAGGGCTCGATGCTATCATGCAGTGTCCAAACCTACCAGCTGTACATGGGCATGTACTTACGAGACCTGGCAAAGGAGATTGCCAGGTTCTCTGCTGGCCTCTCCGACGAACCCTTGCATCATTTCAAGAACTTGTCCATGGGGATTCGGGAGTGCTCGAAGTTTATGTCTCGAGCAGCCTATGACGGCTTCGAGGCTTCGGCCTGGGTAGCCGCAGCCGGCATCGGTGCCCGACGCCAGGCGTGGCTAATGTCATTGGATTTAGAGCCATGGGCTCAGGACAAGTTGGTCGATGTCCCTTGCCGAGGTGACAACCTTTTTGGCAAACCCATGACTGAGAAGGCTGCTGAAATTGAGACTGAGTACTTGACCTGGACAAGACTCTCCAAAAAGACTTCTGCCCCTTCCAAAAAGAAGGGCCCGGGTAAAAAGTCCTTTTTCCCGAGGAAGGTTACTGCTTACCGCAACTACCCCTCACCAGGCCTCCCCAACAAGGGAAGAGGCCAAGGGACAGGGGCATGGCCAACGTAAGCAGAAGACCCCCAAGCCCCAGGCACTGGCTTCTTCCCAGCTGGTAGGGGGTTTTTGACTGCCACAGCATAGTCTCTCTCCAGCCAGGGGTGAGGCCTTGCACAGGAGGAAGGTTGGCACTGTATGCCCACAGATGGCCTGCAATCACCACCTATGCCTGGGTCTTAGGAATAGTCCAAAAAGGCTATTTGCTTCACTTCAACCCAGGTACCTCCCTCCTACTTTCCAGGAGAGCCTCTCAGACCCCCTCTACACAGGAAACTCCTCTTACAGGTGTTGGCCGGTCTTCTAGAGGATCAGGCGGTGGAGCCGGTGTCCCATAGCCTGCTAGGACAAGACTTTTACTCCAGGTATTTCCTGATACCAAAGAGAACAGGAGGTCTCAAGCCCATCCTCGACCTGCAAAACTTAAACAAGTTCCTGGTGAGGGAAAAGTTCAAGATGCTTTCCCTTGGAATATTGCTGCCTTACCTCCACCAGGGAGACTGGCTGTGCTCTTTAGACCTGAAGGATGCTTATACGCACATCCTCATACATCCAGACCACAGGCAATATCTCAGATTTGTAGTGGGAGGAAACCATTTTCAGTACAGAGTACTTCCATTCGGCCTAGCCTCTGCCCCCAGAGTGTTCACCAAATGTCTGGCAGTAGTGGCGGCCTTCCTCAGGAGCCAGGGAATATTTGTCTTCCCGTACTTGGACGACTGGCTCATCGGGGCCCCCTCGCCTCAAGAAGCCCAACAGGCCACGGCTCGCACTATCAATGTACTGCAGCATCTAGGCTTTGTCATAAATCAAGCAAAGTCCACTTTGCTCCCCACTCAAAACTTAGAGTTCATAGGGGCAAGGTTAGACACCATTCAAGCGAAAGCTTACCTGCCAGAGGGCAGAGCTCAGAGACTTCTGGAGCTGGTACACCACATCAGCCACAAGTCTCAGATATCAGCAAGGCACTTCCTCTGCCTTCTAGGACACATGGCCTCCATGGTTTGTGTCCCCAAACGCCTATCTCCACATGAGAACAGCTCAGTGGTGCCTCAGGGATCAGTGGACACAAGCCACAGGAAAACTCCGAGACAGATCAGAGACAGATCAGAGTGTCTAAACGACTACTGAAGTCGTTGACTTGGTGGCTTCAGCCATCCATCCTGCTTGAGGGAGTGCATTTCCAGCCTCCCTCATACACAAGAGTGCTGATGACAGATGCATCCCTGCTGTGCTGGGGAGCCCATTGCCAGGACTTATGCACTCAAGGGTTGTGGTCTCCTCAAGAGAAGACCCAACAAATCAACCTCTTAGAGCTCCGGGCAATATGCCTAGCTCTTCAAACCTTCTCTCATGTTCTCTCACATCAGTCTATCTTAGTACAGACAGACAACCAGGTGGCTATGTTCTACGTGAACAAGCAGGGAGGCACAGGGTCCCGCATACTGTGTCAGGAGACTCTGGACCTCTGTTCTCTTGCAATCAGACACGGTATGTCTCTCAAAGCAGTTTACTACCGGGTCAGGAGAACTACCTAGCAGACAAGCTAAGCAGAATTCTCCAACCTCACGAGTGGCAACTGAATCCGGAAGTAGCCCAGCAGATCTTCCAGTGCTGAGGACATCCGGACATAGATCTCTTTGCCAGTCCGCAGAATCATCAGTTGCACAACTTTTGCTCCAGACAGCCACACCCCCTAAGGATGGCTGCAGATGCTTTTCTGATCTCCTGGTCAGTGGGCCTCCTCTATGCGTTTACTCCCACGCCTCTGGTAGTCCGGACTTTATTCAAAATCCTTCAAGACAAATCCTCGGTCATACTGGTAGCCCCCAGATGGCCAAGGCAACTTTGGTTTCCGCTTCTCCTCCAGCTGGCGGTGGAAACCCCACTCCCTCTGGGGACGCAGCCCCGACCTCCTGTCCCAGGAGCAGGTCTCTATTTTACACCCCAACCTCATGTCCTTCAACCTGATGGCATGACTGCTGAAAGGGTAGTGCTGGCTTCTCTCCTTTTGCCTAAGAACGTGGAAGAAGTGCTACTAGTCTCAAGGAGGCAGTCCACTAGGAAAACCTATGCCTTCAAGTGGCGTAGGTTTGAAATTTTGGTGTAACCATCACAACGAGAACCCTTTCTGCTGTCTAGTACTGGTGGTATTACAGTACCTGCTTCATCTCTCTGAATTAGGCCTCAAGTCTAATTCTGTCCGGGTCCACCTTAGTAATTTGTGAGCACACCACTCTCCAGTGGAAGGCCAACCTCTTTCGGTTCATCCCTTGGTGTCCAGATTCCTCAGAGGTCTAGTTCTACTAAAACCCCCGGTTCGTCCCCCGGCAACCGAGTGGGATTTGAATGTGGTCTTGCAACAACTTACTCGCCCACCTTTTGAGCCGATGTCTGCATGCCATCTGTGCTTCCTCTACTGGAAGGTGCTTTTCCTGGTGGCACTCACATCTGCTAGACAAGTGAGTGAGCTACAAGCTCTTGTGTCAGAAAGACCGTATACACGGTTTTATAGGAACAGGATGGTTCTGCGCACCCATCCCAAATTTCTTTCAAAAGTGGTCTCTCCATTCCACCTCAACCAAGAGGTGGTTCTATGCCAGACTGCATGCCAGCCGGGCAGAGGCTGTTCTGCATAGCTTTGATTGTAAGAGGGCATTAACCTGGAACGTATGCGGGGACATCGAAGGGCTACCCAGCTCTTCGTCTCTTATGACCCCATTAAACTGGGGCTACCTGTCTCCAAGCACACGTTGTCCATCTGGGTGGTAGACTGCATTCTCCAGGACCAAGCAGGAAGTCAGTCCTCACATATGGGTGACGTCGGCGCCGACGGAGCCCTCGTGCGGAGCATTTCCCCAGCTTTCAAAGAAAGCCTTTGGGAATTGCAGCGCGCATGCGCGGTCCCCTTCCCGCCCAAGGGTGCCATCTTGCTCAGTCTTCTTTTTTCCGCGGAGCCCGACGGACGTAGTTCGTTTTTCCCCGAGGAAAAAGTTGATTTCCCTATTTTTTTGTACTTCTCCTTCGGTTCGACGCCGGATCCTTTTCCCGCCTTGGACCGATACGCCGGTATCGAGTCCACTCTCTCTTTTTCAGTTTTTGTCCTTTGTGACTAGCGTTCGTGCCATTTTTCTTTTTTCACTGGCAGCCCGGTCTTTTGACCTCGCAGGGGCCCTTTTTTCCCCGATGGCTACCAGCGGGTTTAAAAAGTGTGATCGATGTAAGAAACTTATGTCTCTTACCGACACACATGACTGCTGCCTCCGTTGCCTCGGACCCGATCATGACCCGATGATCTGTGGTCCATGTGGCAAAATGTCCTCGAAGGCGTTGAGTCGGCAGCACCAAAAGGATAGGATCTTCTCTGACTCCGCGTCCGAACATGCCCGAACCTCGTCAGAGGCCTCGACGTCTCGGGACTCCGGCCCCGAGCAGCGTCGGGGTTCCTCTGAGCGGGGGTCTCCTTCGCGGGAACATCGCAGTAAGAAGAAACCCGCGAGGGCGTCGTCGGACGCTCCTGGTTCCTCGAGGGCCAGGTCGCATAGCCCCGATAGCCGTCCCGGGTCTTCGGAGTCGGAGAGGCCTGCCAAGCATCCTCGTATCGAGATGGAGTCTCCTGGACACGTAAGTGCTGTAGTCCTCGTGGACTCTCCTCCAGGGGAGCCGACGTCGGGCCCGATGCCGTCGGGGCCCAAGTCGGGGGCTGCTAGGTCTCCTGAGCTCGGACTCAGGTTGACGGCCTTGGAGAGCAGCCTCGCTGCCTTCATGGAACAGCAGCGGGCATTGATCGGCGGTCTCACCGGTGCATCTGCTCCGACCACCGGGACCTCGACATCCAAGTCTACCCTGGAGGCCGAGCCGATCCTCGAATCCATGCGGGCTCAAGTCGATCCTCGGCCACGGTCTCCCTCGGCCTCCCATTCGGGACCGAGGTCATCGACGCTGGTACCCTCGGCGTCGGGACGGATGGCATTGGTGCCCGCCCGACCGGAGCCGCTCGATTCCTCCTCCGAGGAGTTGGGCTGGGAGACGGAGGACGAAGAGTCTCCAGACACTTATCGGACTCGGTGTGTCCCATCAGACTCTCCGGAGTCCGAACCTCGGAGACGATCCCCACCGGAGGATACCCCGTTCTCGGACTTCGTGCGGGATATGGCCAAGGTCTTGGCCTTCCCCGCGGAGGAGCCTCGAGCCAAGGAGCTCGAGGCCCTCCATTATGACTCTCCCCCGAAGGAGGCCTTTACTGTACCGGTTCCTCCGATGCTGGAGCGGCTGCTCTTCCGCATGTGGGAGACCCCGGCCTCGACGCCGGTCTTAAGCAAGCGGGTCGATTTCATCTGTCGAGTCCGCAAGAGCCCCGGGTTCCAAAAGGCACAATTACCGCACCACTCCATGGTTGTGGAATCGGCCATGCATCGACTGAAAAGTCAGAAGATGCACTCCTCGGTGCCTCCCGGCCGGGAGGCCCGGAACCTGGATGCCCTTGGTAAGAAGTGCTTCCAGGGCTCTATGCTTGCTTGCCGTGTCCAGACATACCAGCTCTACATGGGCATGTATCTCCGAGACCTGGCAAAGGAGATTGCCGGGTTCTCTGCTGGTCTCTCCGAGGAACCTTTGCAGAGGTTCCAGGCCTTGTCCACCGGTATTCGAGAGTGCTCGAAGTTTATCTCTCGAGCAGCCTACGATGGCTTCGAGGCTTCAGCCCGAGTAGCCGGGGCTGGCATCGGTGCCCGCCGACAGGCTTGGCTACAGTCATCCGACCTCGAGCCATGGGTACAGGACAAGTTGGTCGATATCCCCTGCCGAGGTGAAAACCTCTTTGGCAAGCCCATGGCTGAAAAGGCTGCAGAACTCGAGAACGAGACTCTGACCAGGACTAGGCTGTCCAGAAAGACCTCTGCCGCTTCTCAGAAGAAGAAGGGCTCGGGAAAAAAGACCTTTTACCCGAGGAAGTCATCTGCCTATAAACAATACCCTCATTATCAGGCCTCTGCAGCTCCCCAACAGGGTCAGCAGGCCAAGGGGCAGGGTCATGGGCCCCATAGGCAGAAGGCCCCCAAGCCACCAACACCGGCCCCTGCTCAGCAGGGTGGGGGTTTTTGACTCAGAAAGCATAGCCTTTTCTCCTCAGCTGGCTTCTCTCAGCACAGGAGGCCGGCTGGCCCACTTTGCCCACAGGTGGTCAGTCGTCACATCAGATACCTGGGTGCTTCACATAGTCCAAAAGGGCTATCTTCTCCATTTTCACCAGGTACCTCCCTCCTATTTTCCAGGGGAGCCTCCAAGACTCCCTCTGCACAGGGACCTACTCCTTCAGGAGTTGGCAAGTCTACTAAAGGAACAGGCTGTGGAACCAGTGCCCCACCACCTGAGAGGTCACGGCTTTTATTCCAAGTACTTCCTGGTACCAAAAAGAACAGGAGGCCTCAGACCCATCCTAGACTTGCGCAACCTCAACAAGTTCCTGGAGAGGGAAAAGTTCAAGATGCTTACCCTTGGAATCCTGCTGCCCTACCTCCAGCAGGGAGATTTGCTATGCTCCTTAGATCTAAAGGATGCTTATACTCACATCCTTATTCATCCAGACCACAGACAATATCTCAGATTTGTTGTGGGAGGAAACCACTATCAGTACAGAGTACTACCCTTTGGCCTGACCTCTTCTCCACGGGTGTTCACCAAGTGCCTGGCAGTGGTGGCGGCCTACCTAAGGCTTCAAGGTCTTTTTGTGTTTCCGTACCTGGACGACTGGCTCATAAGGGGCCAGTCTTCCCAGGAGGCCAATCAAGCCACCCTTCGCACTGTGGCTCTGCTTCAGCACTTGGGGTTTGTCATAAACTTCGCAAAGTCCACTTTGCTCCCGTCCCAGAACTTAGAATTCATAGGAGCAAGGCTGGACACTCTTCAAGCGAAGGCTTTTCTGCCAATGGACAGGGCCCACAGGCTGATGGATCTGGCCCGGCAGTTTCACAGCAATTCCCTGGTCTCTGCCAGGCAATTCCTGTGACTACTCGGCCATATGGCTTCCACGGTTCATGTCACCCCCAATGCCCGCCTGCACATGCGGCCTGCTCAGTGGAGCCTTCACACTCAGTGGCATCAGGCCATAGGGAGCCTAGCGGACTCAGTAAGGATATCCGACCTGCTGGTTTCCTCTCTGCAATGGTGGCTTCATCTTCCGAATCTGGTTCTCGGAGTGGTTTTTCAATCCCCTCCGCATTCTCAAGTGCTGACTACAGATGCTTCTCTACTAGGTTGGGGGCACATTGCCAAGGGACATGGGCTCAGGGTCTCTGGACCCCTTGGGAGGCTGCTCAACAGATAAACTTCCTGGAGCTACGGGCGATACGCCTAGCTCTGAGAGCCTTCTCCCATCTAGTCTCTCACCAGTCTGTACTAGTCCAGACGGACAATCAAGTTGCCATGTTCTACGTGAACAAACAGGGAGGCACAGGCTCCTTCTTTCTATGTTAGGAGGCACAACGACTGTGCTCTTGGGCCGTCAATCACGGAATCCTCCTCAAGGCTGTCTATCTCCCAGGTCAAGAAAATTACCTGGTAGACAAACTGAGCAGGATCCTGCAACCTCACGAATGGAGATTGAACCCGTTGGTGGTTCAGGAGATCTTTCTGAGGTGGGGCCTCCCCACCATGGATCTTTTCGCTAGTCCTCTGAACCGGCAACTCCCGAGATTCTGCTCCAGACAACCGCATCCTCTGAGTATCAGCGGATGCGTTTCTGATCTCGTGGTCCACAGGCCTGCTGTATGCGTTTCCTCCCACGCCACTAGTGTTCAGAACACTGTTCAAAGTCCTCAAGGACGGGGCCTCAATGATCCTGATAGCCCCCAGGTGGCCGAGGCAACCGTGGTTTCCGCTTCTGCTGCAACTGGCGGTGGACACCCCTATTCCTCTGGGATTTCAGCACGATCTTTTGTCTCAGGATCAGGGGACTCTCTTGCACCCCAACCTCCAGTCCCTTCATCTGATGGCCTGGCTGCTGAAAGGTTAGTCCTGGCTCCCCTACTACTGCCTCGTGAGGTGGAGGATGTAGTCTTAGCCTCTAGGCGGCAATCCACCAGGAAATCCAACACTCTTAAGTGGCGTAGATTCTCCGCATGGTGTGCTCAGCACATCGAGAATCCCTTCTCGTGCTTGGTAGTGGTAGTGTTGCAATATTTGCTTTACCTCTCCAATCTAGACCTTAAGTCCAACTCTGTCAGGGGTCACCTCAGTGTTCTCTCAGCGCACCACTCGCTGGTGGACGGACGGCCTCTTTCCAACCACCCTTTGGTGGCTCGTTTTCTCAGAGGCCTCATTCTGCTTAAGCCTCCTTTGCGTCCACCAGCCCCTAAGTGGGATCTGAATCTGGTCTTACAGCGGATTACTTGTCCGCCCTTTGAACCTATGGCTAACTGCCCTCTCCGTTTTCTCTCCTGGAAAACCTTGTTTCTGGTAGCTCTTACCTCTGCTAGGCGAGTGAGTGAACTTCAGGCACTAGTGTCTGATCCTCCTTACACTAGGTTCTACAGGAATAGTGTAGTCTTACGGACTCACCCGAAGTTTCTTCCTAAGGTTGTCTCCCCTTTTCACCTCAATCAGGAGGTGGTTCTTCTGACCTTTTCCCAGACCGCATGCCAACCGGGCTGAGATGGTCCTGCATACCCTGGACTGTAGGAGGGCGTTATCCTTCTACCTTGACCGTACGCGGGAGCATCGGAGGGCTGTTCAGCTCTTCGTTTCTTTTGACCCCAATAAGTTGGGGCTACCTGTCTCCAAGCATACTTTGTCCATATGGGTCGCTGACTGTATCGCCTGGGCTTATGGGGCAGCCGGCCTCTCGTTGGTGGGTCGAGTCACGGCTCATCGTGTCAGGGCGAAGGCTGCATCAGTGGCTCATCTCCGCTCTGTTCCATTGGCAGACATCTGCCGGGCCACTACTTGGTCTTCAATCCAGACTTTTGCGGCCCATTACTGCCTTGAGAGGGAGTCCCGCAGGGACAGTGCTTTTGGACAGGCAGTACTCCATAATCTCTTTGGGGTTTAGGCAACTCCTACCCTCCGACCCTGGTGTTGGGCTACTGGTCGGGGGCGTTCTCAGAGAAGATTCCTTCCTTACGTACTGACGAGCTAGAGGGAGCTCATTTTTTCGGTTTGGGGTCTCCGGTAGCCTTAAGCTGGGGAGTCCCATATGTGAGGACTGACTTTCTGCTTGGTCCTGGAGAAAGAGTAGTTACTCACCTGTAACAGGTGTTCTCCAGGAGCAGCAGGAATCGGTCCTCACAACCCTCCCTCCTCCCCTTGGAGTTGCAGTCATATGATTTCTTTTGCTAATTTTTTGCTGTCTTTTAGCTATGTCATCAGACTGAGCAAGATGGCACCCTTGGACGGGAAGGGGACCGCGCATGCGCGCTGCAATTCCCAAAGGCTTTCTTTGAAAGCTGGGGAAATGCTCCACACGAGGGCTCCGTCGGCGCCGATGTCACCCATATGTGAGGACTGATTCGTGCTGCTCCTGGAGAACACCTGTTACAGGTGAGTAACTACTCTTTATCTGGGTGTACAGGGCGGCCAACCTCCCATTGCAGGTTAGAGTCACGGCCCACCGTGTCAGAGCTAAGGCCACATCAATTGCTCACTTCCGCTATGTTCCGCTGGCAGACATCTGCCGAGCCACAACCTGGTCTTCAAGCCAGACTTTTGCAGCTCATTACTGCTTGGATGGAGAGTCCCGACGGGACAGTGCTTTCGGCCAGGCGGTACTCCTTAACTTATTTGAGGTTTAGGTAGCTCCTACCCTCCGGCCCTCTGGTGTTAGGCTACAAGGGGGTGTGGCTTCTCCGCTGAATTCCTATCACAGCTGCTGCGGCTCTTCTAGAGGGAGCCAATTTTCAGCTAGAGGTTCTCGGTAGCCCATAGCTAGGGAGTCCCATATGTGAGGACGGACTTCCTGCTTGTTCCTGGAGAAAGCGTAGTTACTCAGCTGTAACCGGTGTTTTCCAGGGACTGCAGGAGTCAGTCCTCACGACCCTCCCTCCTCCCCTGGAGTTGCAGTCCTATTGATTTTTATTCATTTTACCATCTTTTTAGCTATGTCATTTGACTGAGCAAGATGGCACCCTTGGGCGGGAAGGGGATCGCGCATGCGCAATGCAATCCCAAAGGCTTTCTTTGAAAGCTGGGGAATTGCTCCTCAGGAAGACTCCGTTGGCGCCGATGTCACCCATATATGAGGACTGATTCCTGCTGTCCCTGGAGAACACCTGTTACAGGTGAGTAACTACGCTTTGTAAACAGGGCAGCATTCGATGCCTTCAAATCCACTAGTGGAGCCTCATCTATTGCCTTAGATGCATGCCAGTTAGCATGGCTTCAAGCATCAGACCTGAACCAATGGGTCCATGACAAGCTTGGGTAATATTCCCTGTACAGGAGAGAACCTCTTCAATTAAAACTAGAGGGAGAAGACTGGAGAGCTGGAGACAGATGAGTCAGTGCTTAAAAGGCTCTCCAGGAAGACTGCAGACCAAACAAAGAAAAAGGCAGCAGCTAAAAGACCCTTCTACCCAAAGAGGAGGAGGTTCTACCCCTCCTATTCACAGCCTGCTTGCCAGCCCCAACAAAAACAACAGGGTCCTAAGCAAGCAAAGAAGTTCAGGATAGCTAAACCACAGCCAGCCACCCAGGTGCTGGCAGCACCCAGGTTTTGATTCCCATTTAAGGAGCACAGCCAACCTGTCCCTGCACTTTCAGGAGCCTACAACCATTTCCGCGAGAGACTGCCATTTTTCACATCGATGGCACTCCATCACCACAGAACAGTAGACCATGTCCATAGTTCAGAAAGGTTACTAATTCAATTTTCAGAAACTTCCCCTTCACCATTTCAGGGGGGATTTTCCCACACAACCTCTCTTTGACACCCTGCTCAAACAGGAGATCAACAATCTTTTTTTCCAAGGAACCATAGAAGCACTTCCTCAAAACCAGCTGCTGAAAGGCTTCTAATCCCCCTACTTCCTCTTTCCAAAGAAATCAGGGGGTTACAGACCCATTCTCAACCTCAGAGAGCTCAACAAATTCCTAGTCCAGGAGAAATTCAAAATGATCTCTCTGGGAACCCTCTTTCCCTACCTGCCGGAACAGGACTGGCTCTGTTCCCTAGACCTCAAAGAGGCTTGCACTCACATCCTGATTCACCCAGACTACAGGCAGCATCTTTGCTTCACCTGTCAGGGCACCCTTTATCAATACAGAGTCCTTCCCTTTGGCCTTGTATCTGCACCAAGAGTCTTCACAAAGTACATGGCTGTAGTGCCAGCATATCTTCAAAGCAACAAAGTCTTCATCTTCCCTTACTTAGACAACTGGCTAATAAAGACAGACTCTCCTGGAGACCTCTGCTCATCTTGTCAACAAACTCTTGCACTATTGCAACATCTGGGATTTGTCATAAACTTCCCAAAGTCGCAGCTCACCCCAACTCAAAGGTTGGAGTTCATCTGCGCCGTATTGAATACTCAACAATCCAGGGCCTTCTTTTCTCTGGACTGCGTTAACAGATTGGTGGACCTAGCCACCCACATTTGCCAGCAGAAGACTGCAATGGCTCGAGCCTTCCTGTACTTGTTAGTGCATGTAATACCTTATGCGAGACTGCATATGTGACTAATGCAGTGGACCCTCTCATCCCAATGGACCCAGGCCACAGGGAATCTATGGGATATCATTCAAGTAATACACCCTCTGGCCCAATCACTCCTCTGGTGATGCACCCCAGCAAATCTTCTTGTAGGGTCACCTTTTTGGATGCCCCATCCTCAACATACCCTGACTACAGATGCATCCAAGCTCGGTTGGGGAGTTCATCTAGATTCCATCTCTACACAAGGACTGTGGACAGCCCAGGAATCAACTCAACAACTCGAACTCCGAGCAATCACGAATGCTCTCTAAGCTTTCCAGCACCACCTTTCCAACAGCCAGATCCTGGTCAGGACAGACAATCAGGTGGCAATGTTTTACATAAACAAACAAGGGGGGACAGGCTCTCTTCCTCTCTGCCAGGAAGCCTGCCGCCTATGGAACTTCGCCATTCTCCATCACATGCACCTCTGTGCAGTCTATATTCCAGGAGAGACCAATCACTTGGCGGACAAACTGAGTCAGATCTTACATCCACATGAGTGGACCTTAGATCCGGAGACAATGGCACAGATCTTCCAAAACAGGGGAACCCCAGTCATAGATCTCTTTGCCATTCCACAGAACTCTGTTTTCAGAGTTCTGCTCCAGGATACCATCCAAATTCAGTCTGGCATCAGATGCTTTCCTGATTCACTGGGGTCGGGGACTGCTTTATGCTTTTCCCTCCATACCCTTGATCCCGAAGACTCTTCTCAAACTCCAAGCAGACAAGGGAACTATGATCCTCATAGCCCCTTGCTGGCCTCATCAGCCTTAGTTTCCCCTACTACTTTGGCTAACACAGACTCCTCCAATTCCATTGGGATCCAAGCCGAGTCTTTTGTCCCAGGACAATGGAACAGTCCTGCATGCCAATCTGCAGTCTCTCTAACTGACAGCGTGGATGCTGAGAGTATGACGTTTCAACATCTACAATTTTCAACAGCCATGAAAGATGTCCTCCTTTCTTCTAGAAAGCCTTCCACCAGGCTAACGTACTCTTTCAAATGGCATAGATATGCTTCATGGTGCTCTCAAAATAACCACAATCCTTTTGAAGCATCAGTTCCCATGCTTCTTCAATACCTTTTCCATTTGTCCTCTTTAGGACTCAAAACAAATTCAGTACATGTGCACCTCGGTGCTATTTCAGCTTTTCATAAACCTGTTGATGGTCAACCCATCGCCACAATTCTTCTAGTGGCACATTTCACCCCTTTGACCATCCCCAGTAGCGTGGGATCTTAATGTGGTATTGGCTGAGCTCCTCAAATCTCCGTCTGAGCCCTTATCAACTACACACCTACAATACTTGTTTTGAAAAGTTTTATTCCTCATCGCCCTGACATCAGCCAGGCGCATCATTGAGCTGCAAGTCTTGGTGGCATATACCAGATTCCATCATGACAAAGTTGTCCTTTGGATACATCCCCACTTTTTACCAAAAGTGATCTTTGCTTTCCACATTAATCAGTCAGTCATCTTGTGCAGAGGCAACCCTGCATACACTTGACTGCAAAAGGGCTCTGGCCTTCTATTTTCAAAGGACACAGGATATCAGAAAATCCTCTCAGTTATTTGTGTCCTTTGACACCAACCGCCTGGGTCTCCCTGTAACGAAATGTATGCTCTCCATATGGATACCAGACTGTATATCACTGGCATATGACAAAGCAGGTCTTATCCTCACCGGGCGCGTTTCTGCTCATAATGTCCGAGCCATGACACCATCGGTAGTGAACCTGCATTCAGTAGTTATTGATGAAATCTGCCGGGCAGCAACATTATCCTCTATCTATACCTTTGCTGGCCAATACTGCTTGGACAAGGACTATCCCCGGGATCACTGTTCCTCTAAGCTGTGTGCGTGTGCGCGCGCACATACCTCGCCGAGCGAGCGCACATACTTTACAACAGAGCGCACAAAAATTACGGCTCTGATTCTGATAGAAAACAACACAGTCGTCTTAAAATTTAAAGTTATGATTGTAATTACTAAAAATTTCCCGCTTCATTTCGTAATCGTCTATTTTCATTTAATTTGATTAAAATCATTGTGGTGTACATACTGTATTCTGATGTGCAGTCAAATTTTAAAGTATATAACTCCGAGTGTCGTTATGTGGCGCCCAAAAATTTAACCTTCCTTCAAAAGCTGCACACAGCTGGTATTTTATGCGCACACAGCCTACAGAAAATTAGAGGGAACATTGCCCGGGATGCAGCATTTGACCAGGCAGTCCTTCAACATCTCTTTGGAACATAAGGACAACTCCTATCCCCTACCCCCCGCCCCAATATTCTTACCAGATCTCCTTGGAGGGGAAGTCTAGGTTAACCTGACCTTGTCTGACTTTCTGATACGGTCTGACTCTTCAGAGACCTGGGAGCTAGGGAGTCCCATATGTGAAGACTACTTTCCTGCTTGTTCTTGGAGATAGCATAATTACTCATCTGTAACAGGTGATCTCTGGGAACAGCAGGAATTTAGTCTTCACAACCCACCCTCCTCCCCTTGGAGTTGGAGGGTTCTATTTTTGTTTTTAACTCCGTCTTTGCAGCTACAAACCCAACTGAGGAGAGGGAGTTGGGAGACCAGAGAAAGGCAGTGGCGCAGGCGCAGTGGAGTGCTCCCAAAGGCTTTCCTATTGGTAGTTGGGGAGCTTCCTGCGCGGGCTCCGTCGGTATCCAGTACCACCCATATGTGGACTAAATTCCTTTTGTTCCTGGAGATCACCTGTTACAGGTGAGTAACTAAGCTTTGCCAAAAGCACTATACAATTGAATTAACAGTGAGGACTTTATTTAGGATATTTATTGCTAGCCTTATTACAGAGATGCCCAGCGCAAGGTAAAAAAACAACAAAATAAAACAACAATAGATAAAATTTCAAAATTACGCACCAACAATAAAATATAATACACATTTTAAAATAATTAGGTGACTCAATCTGGGGACAATAACTTATCCTTTTTTAAAATTTATTATTTACTGAATTTTAAATCAAATATACAAAAAGAAAGGATCAAAACAATAAGCCCAACAAATAATAGCAATGATCAAAATGTTTTTCAAATACAAAATAATATTAACTCAATAATATCTGACTGGATAGCCTTGAATCCTGTCATTGCACTGTCCACAGAATTCCCTGGCACTATCTGGATGGTGCTTTGATGATTAGAGAGAATATTTAATGGCGATGTCTGGATAGCATACCTGAATGTCATGCAAGCTGGCATTTATCCAATTAGGTGATGCTAACCAGACAAGTGTTTTTGAATATCGACTCCTTAGTTCCTATTAGTAAATGGAATTGGTACTTATCTGGTTTTAGTTCATTGTATCTTGAACTCTTTATTTTGCTACAGTACATAAAGATACCATTCTAATATGCAGTTCCTATTCGTCTCTCCGGGCCAGTCCAGGTACATTAGAGTAGTCAACCTCCTTCAGCAGCTGAGGACTGAACACTGAAAACTTTGCTGACAGCCAATCCAGCTCCCTCTGGTGTCAGAACCTCAGTCTTTCAGTCCTCAGCAGCTGAACAGGACGTGTGGCTGACAGGCTCCCAGGAGAAACGAATAGGAACTAGGGAGTAGGTCCTTAGAAGTTGTTAAAAAAAAAAAAAAAAGGGAAAGGAAGAAAAGAAGATATCTTTACTCTATTGCCCTAGCAGGGCAGTATTGCAGAGGACATATACTTAAAGTTAAAAAAAAAAGGGTAAGACAATCGCCAGCTGCCTAACGGTGGTCTTAGCAGCACGAGGGGCAGAGCCTGCCTCAGTTTGGCGGATTCATCACTCCGGGGGATTGGGGAAGGACCTGGGAGCCCCAGGATTCACTTCTTCACCTTCGATCGGCTTCAGCTCTGAGGTCCGCTAGCAGCGGGAAGCCGGAGATCGGGAGCTCCGAGGAACTCGTAGCAGTGAAACAACGTGGCAGGTATGGTGGGCAGGCAGGGAGGCTTTATGCGCTGCCGCGGGGATTAGGACAGCGTGGTTTCAGTGGTTTTGTTGGTAATCGGGGAGTACCGGCGTTGACAGCGGGCTTCTTGGTTTGTAACCGCCGCACTGCTCAGGAGCAGGGTCCAGCCGTTCGTGTGATTCTTGTGGAGACAGGTTAGGCACAGCGTAATGGAGCGCAGACTGACATCGGGTGATGTAGTCGAGAACCCTCAGGGCTCAGTGGAAAAGGTGGGAACGGCAGCCATTTTGACTGAGCCTGCCGTTTCTCCCACGCGGCCGGCCAAGTCAGGAAAGAAGAAGTCAAAATCAGTCAAGGCGCCGCCTTCTGAGGTAAGCGGCCAGCAGCAGTTGCCTGACGTGCAGGGAAACTTAGTCTTTGTTTCCTGCTGACTTTATTTTGGCGATGCATAAGGCTTATTGCTTGAAGATGTCTCAGTCATCAAGCATTCCGTCTGCTCCCAGCTTGATAGAGACACAGAGAGGGACATTACAGGAGTCAGACCCGGGGGAGGGGGTCTCTCAGAAGGACAAGCTTCGATGGCTTCGGGGTGCAAGTCTCTGTTCCGCAGGTAGCGGAAGAAGGAGAGATCCTTTCTGAAGCAGGGTTGGATTCTTGGCCAGGGGAGTTAAAGGAAGGTGAGATTGCGCCGGACGAAGACCCGAATATGTTCAGGGTGTTTCGCAAGGAAGAGCTAGGAGCGCGTATCACTCAGTCCCTCGCGGCATTGAACATTGTTATTCCTGTGGTGCAACAGGAGCCTCTAGAACAGTGGTTCTCAACCTTTTTTGTACGTGACCTCTTTTACCATTGGTCAACTTGTGGTGACCCCCAGTGATAAAATCAAATGCGTCTCTCTTCCTTTACCATTAATGCATTATCGCTGTAATCATTTGTTGAATTATTAATATATTATAGGCCTTTGCAATATGTTTTTATTTATAAAATTTACTTATTTAAACCACAATAATTAATCACAATATAAAGTAACAATATTTGATTTCAAAATTATGATGATTTTGTAGTCAAATCACTAATATGAAATAAAATTATTTTTTCTACCTTTGTTGTCTGACCAATTTATTCTCTGATCATGCTGGTCCTGAACTGAGGCTTCTGCTTTCCTGTCTTCTCTTAGCTCTCTTTCTGTGGTCTATGGTCTATCTGCCATTTCTTATCTCTTCTTTCATTTTCTTCACTTCTTTCCATCAGCCTATTTCCAGTCCCAGTAACCCTCCCCAGTATCAGCCCCTTTCCAGTCCTCACTCTCAGTACCTTCCAATGTCAGCTTGCATTCCCATAACTGCCACTGGTGTCCATTCCCTTCCAGTCCCCCTCCTTCCCCACTGACCAGTCCCTTCTAGTACAAATACCATGGCAGCGCCTCTCAGATCCACTCCCAGTTCCATTCTCCCATCCCCTCGTATCAGCCCATTTGTAGCCTTAGCCCCCAGTTTTCTTCCAGGGCCAGCAGCTCTATCCTCCCCTCCTGACAATTGGCCCATTCCCAGTCGAAGCCCCCCAATCAGATCAGCTTGTTTCCAGTGCTAGTCCCCCCTAATCAGCCCAATACCAGTCCTACCCCCCATGAGCTCACCAGTCCTAGCCTTCCCTAATCAGCTCATTTCCAGGACTAGTCCCTCCTCAACCCCATTACCAATGCTAGCCTCCCCTAATCAGCTCATTTCCAGTGCTAGTCTCTCCTCAACCCCATTACCAGTGCTAGGCTCCCCTAATCAGCCCATTACCAGTCCTACCCCCCCCCATCAACCCATTACCAGTCCTAGCCTCCTCTAATCAGCCCATTTCCAGTCCTAACCTCCCCGATCAGCTCATTTCCAATGCTAGCCCCCCATCAGTTCATTACCAGTCCTACCCCCCCTATCAGCACATTACCAGTCCCAACCCCCCTTGATCAGTCCATTCCCAGTCCTAGCCTTCCCTAATCAACCCATCACCAGTTCTAGTCCCCCCATCTGCCCATTATAATCCTAACCCACACTGTCTCTCCCCTCTGTCCAGCATTTATCCCCCGTCTGTCCAGTATATCCCCCTGTCTCTTCCCTTTGTCCATGTCAACCCCCCTCCCTTCCTCCATCCATGTCAGCCCCCCTCTGTCCATGTCAGCCTCCCTCCCTCCATCCATCCATCAATGTCAGCCACCCCTCCCTCCATCTCTCCATGTCAGCCCTCCCCTTCCTCCCTCCCTCCATCCATGTCAGCCCCCCCCCCCTCTATCCATGTCATCCCCCCTCTCTCCATGTCAGCCCCCCTCTGTCCGTCAGCCCTCCTTCCCTCCATGTCAACCCCCCTGTCCATGTCAGCCCCCCTCCCTCCATCCATCCCTCCATGTCAGCCACCCTCTCTCTCCATGTCAGCCCCCCCTCCATGTCAGCCCCCTCCCTCTCTCCATCCATCCATGTCAGCCCTCCCCTCCCTCCCGCCATGTCAGTCCCCCTGTCCATGTCAGCATCCATCCCTCCATGTCAGCCCCCTCCCTCATGTCAACCCTGTTGCAGGTTCCCTGACCCCTCCTCCCCTCTCCCTGTCTGCCTGCTACTGCCCTGTTCTTCTAATGCAGCCGTGGCTCCCTGTCTCTTAGGGAACCGCGGCTCTGCCTGTGAAACCGTTGCGGAGCCTTCCCGTCTCTCGACGGGCTCCGTGCAGCATTATCCCGCCTCCAAAGGAAGTGGTAAACAACTTCCTTTGGAGGTGGGACAATGCTGCACGGAGCCTGTCGAGAGACTCGACGGCTCCGCAACGGTTTCACAGGCTCAGCTGTGGTTCCCTAAGAGACAGGGAGCCGCGGCTGCATTAGAAGGGAAGCGGTGAGTTTGCCGCTGCTAAGAAGCGGACGCGGCAGCAACTTGTGCACTTTTTTTTTTTTTAACAGCGGAGTGAGGCGACCCCCGCTAAATCCTGTGGCGACCCACAGGTTGAGAACCGCTGCTCTAGAAGATTCCTTGTTGCAGGGGTTTAAAGCAGAACAGCGCTGTTTCCCAGTTCACAGGGTGATTAAACAGATGATAGATTCTGAATGGCAATGTGAGTAGGCTACCCTGAGAGGGAGCCGCACCATGGGGTGCCTTTACCCGGTGCTGCAGGAGGAGAAGGAGTTGTTGCGAATGCCAAAAGTAGATGCGCTGGTTTTGATGGTCACCAAGAAGACGACTATCCCGGTAGAAGGGGGTACAGCGCTTAAAGATCTTCAGGATCGCAGGTTAGAGGCGGTTTTGAAGCAGGCCTTTGACTCCAGTGTTCTGGCTCTGCAGGCCTCTATTTGTGGAGCATATGTTTCGAGAGCCTCTATCTGTTGGCTACAGGGGGAACTAGGCCCGGATAAGGTGAAGGACTCTTTCTCGGAAGGAGCGAAGCTTGAGTCTGCGGCAGCTTATTTAGCGGACACCTTCTATGATTTGGTGAGGATATCGGCAAAGGCCATGGCATCAGTGATTGCCGCTAGAAGGTTTCTCTGGCTAAGGAATTGGGCGGCGGACGCCTCCTCTAAGTCTCGTCTCAGTAAGCTTCCCTACAAGGGCAAGTTGCTCTTTGGGGAGGCATTGGAGAAAATTGTGAAGGACCTGGGAGATTCCAAGAGAGGCCAGCTTCCAGAGGACCAACCGAGAGCTGCAAAGCTGGGGCCTGTGCAGAGAGGTCAAGGTAGAGATTTTCGCAGGTTCCGCGGGTCTCAGTTTGCGCCTTATCAAAGAGGTCGTTTCGTAGCCAGAGGGCAGTCCTTTCGAGGAGCTAGGGGGTTCGGCAGGGGCTATTTTACCACCCAGCAGAACTCCTCTAAGAAACCACAATGAAGGTTGGCGGGTCCAGGCGGAGATCCCAGTAGGAGAGAGGTTATGGGAGTTTCTCTCCGCCTGGGCCGCCATAATAATGGAACAGTGGGTACTGGAGATTATTCGCAAGGGCTATGCTTTGGAGTTCGTCCATCCGGTGGCGGAAGCTTTTGTGGGGTCCCCGTGTGGTCCTCAAGAAAAGCGGATAGCGGTAAACGACACGCTGCAGCGTTTGTTGCAGCTTCAAGCGATAGTGCCAGTGCCCCGAGACCAGTACGGCTTAGGTCGATACTCGATTTATTTTGTAGTCCCCAAGAAAGAAGGTTCTTTTCTACCAATTTTGGACCTCAAGTATGTCAACCGCTGTTTGAGGGTGCCTCATTTTCTAATGGAAACTCTAAGGTTGGTTGTTAGGGCGGTAAAGCCGGGAGAAGTGCTTTCCTCCATAGATCTAACAGAGGCTTATCTCCGTAATCTCCAGGAACAAGCAGAAATGTAGTCTTCACATATGGATATCGTCGGTACCGGCGGAGCTTGCGCGGGAACCCTCCCCAGCGTCCAATAGGAACGCTTTTGGGAGCATCCCTCAGCACATGTGCGCTGCCTTCTCGTCTTTCCAACTGTCCCTCTTCAGTTCTTAGTTTTCTGCGGAGCCGACAGGATCCATTCCCTGTCACTGCAGAAAATTCTGTCTTTAAAATTGTTTTCTTGTGGTCGCGTTTGCCTGCCGCACGACGCTTACCGGTACTGCCGGTTCTTTTCTTTTCTTTTCAAAAAAAACAAAAAAAAAACAACCTTATACTTTAAGCTGTTTCTCTTCAGAAACGTTTTTTTTTTGGTGCTAGGCGCCATTTTGGGCACTAGGCCCCATATTCCTAAAACTTGGAAAAACCAACTAGTGGTTTTAAAGAATGTACTAAGTGTGGCGGTACTATTTCTGTCACTGTCACCCATGATTGGTGTCTTAAATGTTTAGGGCCTGAACATTCTCCATCTGAATGTCTCTCCTGTATGGGGATGACTAAAAGAGGAAGACAGAATACCCTCTTCTCTTCGGATGCCTGATCCATTGCATCGACATCTTCAAGGGCCTCCTCTTCCTCCCATGGATCTCAGGTAACTAAACATAAAACCCGGTCCTCAAAGGGTAGCTCTCCTGCTAAGCATCAAGAGGCCATTGGCATTGCCCTTGAGGGGAACCACACTGGCAAAGCAGCTCCGGCTTCAGCTTCCAAAGCATCAATGGGGCTTCAGGATGTTCTCGAGGCCCCGACCTCGCAAGAACTGCCTGTGCCATGCTCAGGGGTTCTGGCCGTTTTCACTGTTACCAATACCCAGGCATCGGCAGTGTCGATAGACCAGAAGTTCCTCGCTATCGAACGCAGCATCGCAGCTCTTCTCTCAGCTGCGGTACCGTTGGTCCAACGGGCACCGGTACCGACATCGACACCAATGCCGGTACCTACTCCGGTGCAGACACCGGTACTGGCACCGGTGGGAATTCTTCCCACGCCATCTTTGGCTGGAATCGACAGATCAGTACCAGATCAACTCAGTACCGACTTCAATCGATACCGGGACCGTGCTTTGCATGAACATCGTGGTCAGGAATACTTCGAATCCCCTGATTCCGAAGACTCTTAGAATTCTGCTGGTACTAGAGGGTTTCTCCCAGAGGATCTCTCTTCTCCCCAACGCAGAATGTCACCTCCAGAGGACATGTCTTTTCAGGATTTTATTCGTGATATGGCCAAGGGCCTTTCAATCACGGTGGCTCCTGAGGAGGAACCCAGAGCAAAGGAATTGGAAATTCTCCAATATCCTAAAGCTCCTAAGGAGGCAGCCACTCTGCCCATCCATGAAATTTTGCATAACTTGATGCTCAGAATGTGGGAGACACCTCTGACTACATCTCCTCATTCTAGGAGACTTGATACTATGTATCGAGTTCCGCCATGTCCTGAATTTCAAAAGACTCAGCTGCCACACCATTCAATGGTGGTGGAGTCAGCCATGTGTAGGATGAAAAATGCAAAGAGACATGCATCCAATCCTCCAGGTCGTCAATGCAGGACTCTGGATGCTTTTGGACACCAAACGTTTCAGGCTTCCATGCTTTCAGCTAGGATCAGTTCATATATACTTTACATTGGAATGTTCCTCAAGGAAGTTACAGGAGATTTGGAGCTTATGAGCCCATTTCTCCCAGATGACAAGAGACAAGACTTTCTTGCTCTAGTTAAGCATGCTCAAGATGTCTCCAAGTTTGTAAATCGTGCAGCCTTTGACTGCTTTGAATGCATCATCAGAACCTCTGCTATTGCCATTGGCGCACGACGGGATTGCCTGGCTTCAGGCATCAGACTTGGAGTCTTGGGTACAGGACAAGTTAGGCAACATTCCTTGCACGGGAGAGAATCTCTTTGGCAAGAACTGGCAGGAAAAGGCTAACGAGTTAGATGCTGACAGTACTACTCTTGATAGATTGTCGAAATCTACAGCCACTCCAGCCAAAATGAAGTCTTATAAAAAACCCTCTTTCAGCAAAAAGAGGAAATTTTATCCTTCCTATACCCAGCAGAGTCAATCTCAGGGTCAGGTTGCCCAAAAGGGACAAACTAGACAGCAAAAGAAGCCAAAAGGCCCCAGAGTCCAACCAGCTCTGCAGGTTCAGCCCCCTCAAGGGCTTTGACGCCTTCCTAGAGAGCTTAGCCTTCCTGCCTCTGAGGGGTCCCCAACTCCCCAATATCCCAGGCAGGTTATGCCACTTTGCCAACAGATGACATCAGATAACAGCAGAAGATTGGACTTTGTCCTTTGTAGGAGAAGGGTACAAGCTTAATTTTCACAGCAATGCCCCCTCCTACAATTCTAAAGCAATTCAATTCTCAAACCTCCGCAAACAATCTGTTAGATCACGAGATCTCAACACTTCTTGCCCAAGGGGCAATAGAGGAGGTACCCATTCTTCAACAGGGTGCAGGGTTCTACTCCCCCTATTTGCTTATTCCAAAGAAAACAGGAGGACACAGACCCATCTTAGACCTCAGAGAATTGAACAAATACCTGTTTCGAGAGAAGTTCAAAATGATTTCTCTAGGAACTCTTCTGCCATACCTTCAAAGCCAGGATTGGCTTTGCTCTCTAGACATAAAGGATGCATATACTCACATTCTGATCCATCCAGATCACAGGAAATTCTTACGGTTCCTTTACAGGGGAAAACATTTCCAGTAAAGGGTTCTTCCCTTTGGTCTAGCTGCAGCACCAAGGGTATTCACGAAATGCATGGCAGTAGTAGCTGCATTTCTACGAACCCTGGGGATATTCGTCTTCCCTTACTTAGACAACTGGCTCATTCGAGCACTGCACTGTCTCGCACAATGCGAATCCTCCAATACTTGGGGTTGGTAATAAACTTCCCAAAATCCCAGCTTGTTCCTCCCAAATGCCTGGAATTCATAGGAGCCTGTCTAGATACCAGACAGGCAAGGCCTTTCCTTCCATAGGCCCGGTGTCTTCACATAATGCAACTAGCTTCTCAAGCAGCAGGGAAATCCTCCGTAACTGCTCGAGAGCTACTACAGTTGCTGGGACATATGGCATCCACGGTTCATGTAGTCCCATATGCTCGCCTCCACATGCGAGCAGCTCAGTGGGACCCATTCCACACAGTGGACACAGGCCACAGGTCATTTATCGGACAAAATAATAAACTGTCAACGACTAATTTTGTCCCTCCAATGGTGGCAATCCCTAGAAAATCTGACAATAGAGTCTCCTTTTCATCAACCCCTTTTTCAGGCCACCCTAACAAATGCATCACAAGTGGATTGGGGAACACACCTGAATCATCTCTCTACCCAGGGAACCTGAACTCCCACAGGAGGCTGGTCTACACATAAACCTCCTGGAATTAAGAGCAATCTATTTAGTTCTTCGAGTATTCCACGCCCAGCTCAGCTACAAGACAGTCCTAGTCCAGATGGACAATCAAGTAGCAATGTTCTGTATGAACAAGCCAGGCGGGACATGCTCTCTGTTATGCAGCGAAGCTTTACGACTGTGGGCCCTCGCCAGAGAGTATCAAATTCACCTTCTAGTGGTATATCTTCCAGGCATTCAAAACGTTTCAGCAGACAAACTCAGTCGAGTACTACTGCCTCACGAGTGGTCCCTCCACCTGGACCAGGTGGCAAAGATATTTCATCTCTGGGGCACTCCAGACATAGACCTCTTTGCAAGTCCACTGAATGCCAAACTTCCCCGGTTCTGTTCCAGGATTCCGGCTCACAATTGTCAGACAAGGGATGCCTTCCTCCTTCACTGGGGTCAGGGCTTCCTCTATGCCTTCCCACCCATTCCCCTCATCCCCAAAACACTCTTCAAGCTTCAGAGAGACAGGGGTCGCATGTTTCTCATAGCGCCACGATGGCCATGCCAAGCATGGTATCCCCTGCTTCTATATCTCTCTCAATCTGCACCTCTGGAGTTAGGGCATGCTCCAGATCTCCTTTCCCAAGAGAATGGGACCCTATGGCACCCGAATCCCCAGTCCCTGCATCTCACGGCCTGGTTGCTGAAGGCTTAGACCTCCAGGATTTCAACCTGTCCCAACAGGTAAAGGATATCCTTCAGGCTTCTAGGAACTTGCCACAAGAAGATCTTATGCCTTCAAGTGGAAACGTTTTACTGTATGGTACTCCAAGAAGGGATTAAAGCCCCTTGGCATACCCTTAGAATCGATACTAGAGTATCTCCTTCACTTATCGAATTCTGGTCTAAAGACCAATTCGGTAAGAGTCCATTTTAGTGCAATTGCAGCTTCTTATAAGCCTCTGAATTGACAACCAATTTCCTCTCATCCACTCATATCCAGATTTATGAGAGGTCTTCTATTAACTAGATCTCCCATCAAGCCTTTTGAGCCTTTAGCCACTACAACCCTTAAGGTTTTGACCTGGAAGGTCATCTCTCTAATTGCAATCACCTCTGCACATCGCATTTGTGAACTGCAAGCTTTAGTGGCTAATCCTCCTTATACTAGGTTTCACCATGATAAGGTTGTTCTTAGAACTCATCCACACTTTATGCTAAAGGTGGTTTCGCCTTTTTATTTAAATCAATCAATTTATCTTCCTATATTTTTTCTGAGGCCTCACGCCTCTAATGCAGAAAGAAACCTTCATACTTTGGATTGTAAAAGAGCCTTAGCCTTCAACCTACAGAGAACACAGCAACATAGAAAGTCCTTGCAACCTTTTATAGCTTTTGACCCTATTCATTTGGGACAACCGGTCTCCAAAAGAACTTTATGTAAATGGATTGCCCAATGCATATCCTTTGCTTATGAGAGTAAGGGTCTTCCTCTTCAGGACCATGTCACAGCTCATAACGTGAGAGCCATGGCAACTTCCATGACTAATCTCCAATCTGTGTCTATCAATGACATTTGTCGAGCAGCCACCTGGGCTTCGGTACACACCTTCACAGCCCACTACTGCCTGGATAAAGCCTCCCATCGGGATGCCTTACTTGGCCAAGCTGTTCTTCAAAATCTCTTTCAGACCTAATTCAACTCCTACCCACCAACCCTGGTGGAATGCCAGAGATCCATGGGAGGAAGGATTCCCACCTTTGTAGGGTGGCACCTTCCTGGGGCTATCTCCCTGGCATTTTCAGCTAGGGAGTCCCCATATGTGAAGACTACATTCCTGCTTGTTCCTGGAGATAGCGTAGTTACTCACCTGTAACAGGTGATCTCCGGGAACAGCAGGAATTTAGTCTTCACAACCCACCCACCTCCCCTAGGAGTTGTCTCTCTATCTCTTTGTCTTTCCTCTCTCCCTCTGTCCTTTCACTCAGCTACAAACCTAACTGAAGAGGGACAGTTGGAAAGGCGGGAAGGCAGCACGCATGTGCTGAGGGATGCTACCAAAAGCGTTCCGATTGGACGCTGGGGAGCGTTCCCGCGCAGGCTCTATCGGTACCGACGATACCCATATGTGAAGACTAAATTCCTGCTGTTCCCGGAGATCACCGGTTACAGTTGAGTAACTACGCTTTCCAATCAGGGGGGATTATCAAAGGTTTTTGCGCTTTGCTGTTCCCATGGGCCATTTTCAGTTTCCATTCGTTGCCATTCGGACTGGCCATGGCGCCTCGGACCTTCACCAAGGTGATGGTAGTAGTAGCGGCGGCCCTGCGGAAGGAAGGAATTCAGGTGTATCCTTACCTGGTTCATTGGTTGATCTGTGCTGGGTCTCGAGCTGAGTCGGTTGCAGCAACCGCACGAGTAGTGGAGTTCTTGGAACAGCTGGGTTGGGTCATGGAGCGAGGAAAGAGTCAGTTGCAACCCACGCAGCGACTGACGTACCTCGGAGCCTTGTTCGGCACGGAGATAGGGTCGGTGTTCCTACCCGAGGTCAGGGTGTGGAAGATTTTGGCTCAAGTGGGGGCGTTCTTGCAGATGAAGGTGCCAGCAGCTTGGAGGTACATGCAGTTGTTGGGTTCCATGGCAGCTTTGGATCTGATTCTGTGGGCCAGGACTCATATGCGTTCTCTCCAGCAAGTGTTGCTTTCCAGATGGTCTCCGCAAGATCATCCTTTGTCACGGAGGCTGGTATGTCCGGAGGAAGTGCGCGACAGTCTACAGTGGTGATTGGTTCCACGGCATCTTCAGGCAGGGGTGCCACTGGAACACCCAGAATGGGTATTGGTCACAACGGATGCCAGCCTTTCTGGCTGGGGGGCTCATTGTCTGTCACAGGTGACGCAGGGGACCTGGTCGGCGGAGGAGAGCACTTGGTCGATCAGTTGGTTGTAACTGAGGGCGGTGCGTTTCACACTGTACAATTTCATCAGTCTGCTCAAAGGGCGAGCGGTTCAAGTGTTCTCCGACAATCTGGTGATGGTTTCCTACATCAACAGGCAAGGAGGCACAGGCAGTGTGTTTTTGCTGGTAGAGAGTTAGCAATTGTTTCAGTGGGCAGTGGCCCATCTCGAGGCACTCTCTGCGGCACATGTAGCTGGGAAGGACAATGTGCAGGCCGACTATCTCATTCGGAACATTCTGGGTCCCAGAGAATGGGAGCTGAACATGGCAGTCTTTCCCCATCCAATACAGAATTAAATTTAAGGTTCTTACTCTTACACATAAAATTATTTCCAAAGAATCTGCCCATGCCTCTCCCCCCTCCTTCTTTCATCCAATAACACAAGACCACACCGCTCTATTACCAAAAACTTACTGACCATCCCTATAGACAAGAGAACCTGCAAACAATCTACTAATAACAGGGCCTTCTCCCTCTATGCCCCTTCCTTATGGAATACCCTTCCTCCTGAACTTCGGAACTGTTCATCCCACTCTGAGTTCCGTAAGAAGTTAAAAACCCATCTTTTCCTGGAACATTATTCCCTCCCACCTTAGCATTTCACTTGTTACACCCCCTCTTTCTCCTCCTCCATCACTTAAACTCTATTACACTACAGATGTCCCCTCATAATTTTCATATGTAAATAGTTGATCTTTGATCACTGTACATAGTTATTCTTGTTACTATATGTATCCAATGCTATGTTCCATGTATATAGTTATTCTTGTTACTATATGTATCCAATGTTATGTTACATGTAAACAGTTGAAACACACTGCTATAAATTGTTCTATGTAAACCGTCTTGACTTGTAGAAAGACGGTATATAAAAATTGTTAAATAAAATAAATAAATAAAATGACATCACAGTGCGGTGGGGTCAGCCAGTCATGGATCTCATGGCTACCCTAGCCAATACCAATGTGGCCCGGTTTTATAGCAGATGCAGAGAGCACATGTCGGAAGGTCTCGACGGCCTGGTGCAGCCCTGGCCATCAGGCAAGCTGCTTTACGTATTTCCCCCAGGCCGCTGATAGGGCGGATCATTCGAAGAGTTGCAGGATACGATGGAAGGGTGATTCTCATTGCTTTGGATTGGCCCAGACGTCCTTGGTACGCGGATCTGGTGAGGCTTCTAGTGGAACCTCAATGGAGGCTGCCCACTCGAGGCAACTTGTTGAGCCACTGTCCAGTGCAGGTGGATCAGTTCTTGCTTACGGCCTGGCTCTTGAAAAGGAACGGTTACGATGGCGGGAGTACTTGGTGTCAGTGATAGCCACCATGCTAAGGTCCAGGAAAAGATCGACGTCCCTGGTGTATGTGCGCGTTTGGCGTATATTTGAATCGTGGTGTGAAGAGCATACCATTAAGCCTTGTGCCGTGGGTTTGCCAGATATCCTGTCGTTCCTGCAAGGGGGTCTGGAGAAGGGGTTAGTCCTCAGCACTCTCAAGGTTCACCTGGCTGCTCTAGCATGTTATAGAGGAAGAGTGCGGGGCAGTGCTCTCTCGTTGCACCCAGATGTTCAACGGTTTATTAGAGCAGCTAGGAACATTAGACCTCCGGTTAGGCAGGTAGTGCTTTCTTGGGATTTGAACTTAGTTCTGGAGGCTTTGACACGGCCTCACTTTGAGTCAACGTCGGCAGGGAATCTAAGAGAATTATCGTGGAAAACTGCTTTCCTCGTGGCCTTGTGTTCCGAAAGGAGGGTTTCAGATCTGCGAGCTCTCTCTTGTAGTCCACCAAGGGGACTAAATTAAATCCGGATATTCAGCAACAGTATCCAGATAGTGGCCAGAGCTGAATACCTCCAGTTTACAGCGGAGAAGGTGGTGTTACAGCTGGTGCCGTCCTTTCTGCCTAAGGTGGTGTCCGGTTTTCACATGAATCAATCAGTCTCGCTTCCGACCTTTACTGGGCAGGAAGGGAGTAATACGGATTGAGCGCTTAGGAAGTTGGATCTCGGTCGAGTGCTGCGTCGATACCTCAGGGAAACGGAGCCATTTCGGAAGTCGGATAGGTTGTTCGTGCTTTTTAGTGGAGCTCGTAAAGGGAGAGCGGCTACCAAGGCTTCTATTGCCCGTTGGGTAAAGCAGGCTATAGGGGCGGCTTATGAAGCACAGGGGAAGTCACCTCCGGAAGTGCTCAGAGTGCATTCTACTAGAGGCCAGGCAGCGTCATGGGCGGAGTTTGCGTTGGTTCTGCCGGTGGATATCTGTCGAGCGGCAACGTGGTCCTCGATTCATACATTCGCAAAGCATTATAGGTTGGATGTTCAGGCAAGGGGGGATGTTAAGGTGGGGGCCTCAGCCATTGTGGCGGGGCTCACAGGACCCTCCCGAATTTAGGTACTGCTTTGGTACTTCCCTAATGTACCTGGACTGGCCCGGAGAGACAAATAGGAAGAAGAAATTAGACCTTACCTGCTAATTGTCTTTCCTTGAGTTCTCTCCGGGCCAGTCCAGGTCCCACCCAGTTCGTCTGCGAGTGTTGGGCATGCCTAGCAGCACGGCCATTAAATCAGAAATAGAGTGGGGTTCATGCCCTAGTGGCCGGAGCTGGAGACGGTTTGGAGGTGAAATCAAGGTGGATCTTGGGGGTTCCTCTGGGGTTAAGAGGGTTCCATCCGAGTTTAAAAAAAAACAACAAAAAAACCTGAAAGAGAGAATTAATTTTAGGCATGTAGGAAATGTTTTTAGGTTGTTATGTGGCGGGGTTATAGTAGAGTTCCGCTGCATTGACAATAGAAGACTGAGGCTCTGACACCAGAGGGAGCTGGATTGGCTGTCAGCAAAGTTTTCAGTGTTCAGTCCTCAGCTGCTGAAGGAGGTTGACTACCCTAATGTACCTGGAATGTCCTGGAGAGAACTCAAGGAAAGACAACATAAGAACATAAGATATGCCATACTGGGTCAGACCAAGGTCCATCAAGCCCAGTATCCTGTTTCCAACAGTGGCCAATCTAGGTCATACGTACCTAGCAGTTTCCCCAAAAGACACAGGTTCCGCAATGCTTGTACTGGGTCAAGCATTGATATCCTGGGTCCCTTCTTAATAATGGTTTATGGACCTTTCCTCCAGGAACTTGTCCAAATCTTTTTTAAACCCAGCTACACTAACAGCCTTTACTACATACTCCGGTAACAAATTCCAGAGTTTGATTACACGTTGAGTGAAAAAATATTTTCTTTTATTAGTCTTAAATAGTTTACCCTGTAGCTTCATTAGCAGGTAAGGTCTAATTTCTTCATTCCATTTGTCACTTGCTTTGTAATACTATGGGGCTTGTTTACAAAGCCGCGGTAGCGGTTCGCGGTCGTTATCGGAGTCGCGGCCCCATTGAAATCAGTGGGGTTGCGGCTCCGATAACGATCGCGAACCGCTACCGCAGCTTTGTAAACAAGCCCGTATGTGTTCTTTTACATTAACATTGGTTCTTTTGTCTGGTAGCTTTATGCTGGTAGGTGAGCCATTTTCTGGAAAGACAAAAGTTTTACATGTACTGGCTGATACTTTGTGCCTAATGAATGAACTTGAATGTGATGAAGAAAGAGTTATCTTCAGGACTGTGAATCCCAAATCTATCACCATGGGCCAACTTTTTGGTCAGTTTGATCCAGTGTCTCATGAGGTATTGTTACTTTTTTTACCTGTTAGTTTTCACCTACTCCTTTGAAGCAAACAGCTCAGCTGGAAGCAGGGCTGAGATCCTGGCTTTATGTGCTTTCATTTTATGATAAATTTTCCCAATTTTATATCCTTCCCTAACATACCAAAGGGCTGATGTACTAACCTGCGAGAAGTCCTAAGGTTTTTGCCTTTCTTCTTGAAATTAAATACTCATGTAAATAAGCTAGGTAATCAACTTGCGCATGAACATTTGCTACTGCCAAAGTGGTAAAGTTGCCTTAGTTTGCAAAAACTGTTTCACCAAGGGGACTAAATTAAATCCGGATATTCAGCAACAGTATCCAGATAGTGGCCAGAGCTGAATGTTTGTATTCACTGGTGACTGGAGTCACTATCCAGATAATGGTGATATTTAATTGAGCCCACTAACATGTTTTTGCACACTGATTTTCAAAAGTAATCATAATGAAGTGTTCTACATATTTTAGCATTTGCAACAGCTCATTTTTTATGAATTTAAATAACTTTTGCATGTAATGGGCTATGGACTAGATTTACTAAAGTGCACCACAGTATTAGCATATGCTAATGTAGTTGACACATTATTAGTAAATCGGTCTTATTGCATAAAATGAGACCAGCAGTAAATAGAGTGCATTACTACATGTTAGCGCCTTGTAATAAATCTAGCCCTAAGTGTGAAAGTTTACTACAGAAACCTTTTTAGCAAGAGGGTGCAATGCTTGAAATACGGCAAATGTTGAGATCCTGGCAGCTTTGATATTTGAGCACACTTTCTCATGCATTGCATCCTTTTGATAAAAATATTCACACTTTAGTAAATTGGCCTCCCATCTAGTCATTACAGTGATGGCCCTTTGGCCAGAGGCTATGCTCCTTCTGGAGCCCTACAATCATGGAACTAAATTCAGCCATGAAAACACAAATTCCTGTCCTTCAGGGTCTTTACGTACTGCCTTCATGGCATCTTCAGCCCCAGTATTACTTTTTTAAAGATAAATATACAAATACCCAGAAATAATTAACAGGATAGTAAAGTATATACAAAAATGAAAGCAAAAATATCTTCTGTATGCATCTTTTGTTTATTTTCTATTTTACATATGTCTCTCAATTTGAAGTATTCATTTAAATTGGTGGTTCCCAAATTGTGGGTTGGGATCCCAAATGGGATCACATTGTCAATAGCTGGAGTCACAGAAAAAGGGTTACTCCCCCTTGTTCTCTTGACCTCTATTGTGATCTATGCCCAGTAATGAAAGTCAGTATGGGGCCTGTGAGTCAGCCAGCGTTCACAGGTCCTGCCCTCACTTCCTATTAGACTTGGTAACACATGAACACTGGACCTGTACACATATGCTGACACATAGGATCCTGTGCTGGCTGCTGCTACTGTTGCCATTGCTGTTGCTACTACTGACTTCAGGCTTTGGATAAGTGGAGAAAAGGACAAAGTGAACAGCGGTGGGAAATTTGGAGGGGCGGCATTTTGTCTGCATCATCTGGGGTCATGTGAATTTTTAAACATTGTTGTTGTTAAGTGCCGTCGAGTCGGAGTCGACTCATGGCGACCCTCTGGATAGCTATCCTAAATTGTGTTTGGTCTTCAGTCAGGCGGCTCATTGTTGACAGACTGGTACCCGTAGCTGCTGTTATTGTATCAATTCATCTCATTGCTGGCCTTCCTCTTTTGCGTTGACCTTCTATCTTGCCAAGCATAATGTCTTTCTCTAATGATTTCTCTCTTCGCATGATGTGTCCAAAGTATGAAAGTCGAAGTCTTGTCATTGGAGCTTCTAAAGAAAGCTTAGGTTTGATGATCTCTAGTACCGACTGATTTGTTCTTCGGGCAGTCCATGGTATACACAGTATTCGCTGCCAGCACCATAATTCAAAGGCATCAATTTTCTTCCTATCTGTCTTTTTCACTGTCCAGCTTTCACATCCATATGATGTTATTGAAAATACCATGGCTTGAACAAGTCGAATCTTTGTATGGAGAGAGACATCTCTGCTCTTGAGAATCTTATCTAGGTCTTTCATAGCCATTCTGCCAAGAGCAATGCGTCGTCTGATTTCTTGACTGCTTATTGCTTCTTTATTGATAGTTGATCCAAGTAGGTTAAGGTTGTTCACAATTTCAATTTCTTCTCCTTCAACTATTAACCTGTTGATTATGCCAGTTGTCATGATCTTTGTCTTCTTTACATTAAGGTGCAGGCCCATTTTGAGACTATGTTCTTTGATTGTGAGAAGCAAATGTTTCAGATCATCTTCACTTTCAGCCAGTAATGTGGTATCATCAGAATAGCGAAGGTTGTTGATGAGTCTTACACCAATCTTCACACCTCTGTTGTCTTCATACAATCCTGCTTCTCTGATGATTTGTTCTGCATATAAATTAAACAGGTAGGGGGAAAGTATGCAGCCTTGTCTTACACCTTTGCTTATTTTAAACCATTCTGTTTCTCCTTGTTCCGTTCGAACTGTTGCTTCTTGATCAATGTACAGATTGCGCAAGAGAACGATCAGGTGTTCTGGTATACCCATGCTGCTTAATGTGGTCCAGAGTTTCTCATGGTTTACACAGTCAAAAGCCTTGCTATAGTCGATAAAGCGCAAATAGATATCCTTTTGCAAATTCTTTAGTCTTTTCAAGGATCAATCTCACATCTGCAATGATGTCTTTCGTTCCTCGCCCTTTCCTGAACCCTGCTTGCACTTCAGGTAGTTCTTGTTCCAGGTATGGTTGTAGTCTCTTTTGAATAATCTTCAGTAGAATCTTCCTGGCATGTGGGATCAGAGTGATTGTGCGATAATTTCCACAGTCAGTTGGATCACCTTTCTTTAGTATTGGTATAAACACAGATCTTTTCCAGTCAGTTGGCCATGATGTTGTCTTCCATATTTCTTGGCAGAGCCTTGTGAGTACGGTAACAGCTGCATCAGATTGCTGCAATACTTCTATGGGAATGCTATCAGTGCCTGGTGCTTTGTTCTTTGATAAGGCTTTCAATGCTGCTTCAACTTCTTCTTTCATCACCAATGGTTCCCAATCATAAGGTACAGGTTGAAACGGTTGTTGGTCCACTTGATCTTTATCATATAAAAACTCTGTATATTCCTTCCACCTTTTCTTGATCTTCTCAGCATCATTCAACATAGAACCTTGAGCATCTTGTAACATTCCAATTCGAGGCTGGAACTTTTTCTTTAACTCTCGTAGCTTTAGGAAAGCCGATCTTGTTCTTCCTCTAATAGTTTCTGCTTCTATTTCCTTGCAAGTGTCATTGTAGTACTTTTCCTTGTCCTGTCTTGCTGCACGTTGGAAATCTCTGTTGAGTTCTGCGATTGTCTTCCTTTCTCCTCTGGCTTTAGCTTCTCTGCGTTTCTGGGCAATTTTCAGAGTTTCTTCCATCATCCATTTTGGCCGTTTTTGCTTTTTCACCTTTTGTAGAGACTTCTCGCTTTCTTCCAACACAACCTTCTTGATGTCATTCCATAACTCTTCTGGAGCTCTGTCATTTGTATCTAAAGCAGCAAATCGATTTTGCAGGCAGTCTTTAAATTCCAGTGGTATATTCTCAAGGTCCTATTTTGCTGCATTCATGAGTGGTTTGCTCTTTTTCAACTTTAGCTTGAGTTTGCATACTAGTAGTTGATAATCTGTACCACAGTCAGCTCCAGGTTTTGTCTTTGTTGACGTTACAGAGCTTTTCCATCGTTGACTTCCACAGATGTAGTCTATTTGATTTTTATACAATCCATTGGGTGAAGTCCATGTGTACAGTCGCCGCTTGTGTTGCTGAAAGAAGGTGTTTGAGATGAATAGATCATTGGTCTTGCAGAATTCTATCAGTCTTTCTCCAGCTTCATTTCTGTTGCCAAGTCCATATTTTCCAACTACTTTGCCTTCTTCTTTGTTGCCAACTTTTGCGTTCCTATCCTGTTTGCATGTTCTGTCAATTTCAGCTTGTACTTGTTCATAGAACTCTTCAATTTCATTCTCTTCTGCAGCTGTTGTTGGGGCATATACTTGAATTATAGTTGTGTTGATAGGCAGTCCTCGTAGACGAATAGAGATTAAGTGTTCGCTGACTGCATTGTATTTCATTACAGTTCTTGCAAGTTTCTTCTTTATTATAAATGCAACACCATTTCTTCTATGTCTTTCTTTTCCAGCATAGTAGACCATGTGATCATCTGATGCAAAGTGCCCCATGCCAGTCCATTTCAGTTCGCTGACACCCAACAGATCAAGTTGTACACGTTCCATTTCATTCTTGACCACCTCCAACTTCCCTTGGTTCATGCTTCGTACGTTCCATGTTCCAATGTGTAAGACATCTTTACAGCTTCTGACTCTCATTTCATGCGCAGCTACATCAGCAGTCAGACTTCCTGAGGGCTTTGATCCAACCACATCATAAATGCTGGCTTTACTCTGAAAAGTCTTCAGCTCTTCCCCAGTAGCTAGTTGAGTGCCTTCCGACCTGGGTATCCATTGGGTTTTCATGACAAGATACAGAAGTAGATTGCCGGGCCTTTCTTCAGCGCAGTTTAAGTTTGGTGGTGTTGCCGTTGTCACAAAAATGTGATCCTCCGCCGTCAACACTGTCCCATTCTGCTGCTGCCCAGATGGGTGGTTTGTCTTGGTCTGGCACCTCAGCTGAGACCTGTCCATCTTGGGAGACCCTGCCAGTAGTTAAACTACCGATAGTTTAGCTCTCAGCATCACTGATGCACGCAAGCCCTCACAGCACGACAAGCTGCAAACCAAGTGAGGGTTTAAACATTATGGGGGTTATTTTAAAAATGCTAGTGGTGCTTTGAACATCTGCAAATGGGCATGTGGACATCCAAATCACAATAATGTCTTCAGAGACGTTTTAGAAGCCAGGTCTGTGAACATTCTCAAAGTGAGGATGTCCAAGTTTGAACGGGAGTGTGGTGGAGGCATGGCCATAGTGCAGGGTCAATGTTAGATATGCAGGTATCCAGGGCAGAAATTGGTGAGCAGGCCCCAAAACGTGCCTGCAGGCATGTCTCCTTCAGTTTGAAGCAGGCTTGGGGCCACCTATGGCACTGGGACTCAGGGCAATTGACCTATTTGCCACCCTCTAATGCCGGCGCTGCAGGAGCATTCCCCAAGAACTTCGACATCCCTGCCTGATCTCAAAAATATCCTGGACATCCAGAGTCATGTCTAAAGTTATACCTGCTCTAAGCATGAACAGGCATCTAAAAAGTGACCATATTATCAGGCAAATGTCTGGAGAGTGTGGAGGAGGACAATCTGTCAACAAATACCGATAGAGAAAGGGGGATCATGTTTGTGTTCTGCTGCTATGTGGTCTATTCTAGCTTGCCTGAGATGGATGTCCCTGCTCCATGCTTTCCTAAGATGGACATCTATGTGGCTGCCTGCGTGGACGTCTACTTTGGGGATGTCTATGTTACTAAAATCATTTGGAAACATCCCTGGAGTTTTTCTGAACATTCTGCCCTGGACAGTCCCGATTTCACTTGGGTGTCCTCTCTAATATCCTCTTCTAAATACTGTAGCGTCATATTGGACAGACATTTGGGAAACAATGATTTAAATATTATTATAAGCTAAACTGAATGTTATATTCAATTCCTACATATCTGCTTGGGCACAGGATAGTAAATAATGCTATTTAAAAATGTTGTTAAATAAATGATGTAAACAAGTAAAGCTTAAGCAGTAAGAGTAATTCCTTATTCCTCCAGTTTAGTCCTCTTCCTGCAGCTTGGAGACTGGGCATGTCAAAGTCGTGACATCACTGGATATAGCCTGCTGGTATCTCCCCTCAGCCTCCAGTGTGTCCAGTCTCCATGCAGCAGGAGGACATAATGAGCCTAGCTTCTGGGCTCACTTGGGGGGAACAGATAAGGAGCATTTAGTGTGACAAATTCTATTCTGATTTTACTTTTGATTTTTACCTTTAATTTACTTTTGATTTTACTTTTAATTCAGTTACCTTTGGTTAATTGGCAATCAGGGATTAGTTCCCTTTAGTTAGGAGCAAATTTCCTTATTTACAGTAATTTTAAATTTGAGCCTGGCTCTTTAAATTAGTAGCAGCTCTCGCCTTCCCTCCTTGTCAGTTATTTTCACTTGCTGCAGGCATTCGCCGGTGCGGATCTCTCTCCCTTGACTGTACGGGAGAGAGCTCCGGGACCCGTACAGCCACACTGAAGCTGTGTGAGACGGAGCCTCTCCGTTGCTGCGGGATTTTAATTTTACTCTGTGGAACCGGCTGAGCGATCCTCGCTGCGGCTGCCAGGCGCATCAGCGCGGCTTGAGGATCAGAGGAATTCAAGGTGGTAAGAGCAGGCTGTGTGGCTTTCTGCCCTGCAGGTAAGGCCTTTGGGCTCTGTCGGTCTGCTGAGGCCTCCTATTTGCAGCGGCTGCTGTTCTTGGCACCAAAATTCATTGGCGAAGGGGCGGCCATTTTCTCTCTAGGTATTTGGACCGCATGGCGAGAGTTGCAGTGAGCTGCCTGTGTGAGGAAAACAACAGGCAGAATAGCTAGATTTTTGGGCCTAGTGTTTGTTTCTTTCTTTTGTTTGTAGGGTTTTTTTGAGGCTCGGGGGGTTCCTCAGCCTTAAGGGGGGCTGTTGTCAATCCTCTTTATTTTTAAGTTTATTCTTAGTTTTATAGGACAGCAGTTTTGGCATTGATCCCTGATACCACATGTTCTTTCCCTCCTAATCATGTCTCTGAGGAGCATCTGTTAATTCCCAGGATACTAGGCAAATTGCCAGCTTTTAGGTTCAAGAGCAGAGCCCTAACTTGTAGTTGGAAGGAGGGACAGCCTGGAAGTGTGCTTTTATGTATTCTGTAGTGAAAGTTGACCAAAATTCACAGGGCCAGGTTTAGGAAACCTTAGGATATTAAAAAAAATAGACTGACAGTTAAACTGTCAACCAAGAAGTGCCTGTGTTACGGTCTATGGCCACCAGAGGGCAGCTGGTACACTCAATAGTGCCTTTCTATGACTGTGTGTATGCAGTCATTATCAAATTGATTTATCTCCAGGAACAAGCAGAAATGAGTCTTCACATACGGGTACGTCGGTACCGACGGAGCTTGCGCGGGAACGCTCCCCAGCTTCCCAAAAAGGAAAGCTTTTGGGAGCATCCCACAGCACCTGTGCGCTGCCTTCCCGCCTTTCCTAACCGCCTCTCCTCAGTTCTTCTTTGCCGCGGAGCCAGCAGGGCGTGTTCCTGTCACCGCTGAAGAAGTTCTTTATTTTATTTTATTTCTTTGGTCGCGCGTCTGCCTTCCCCGACGCCGGACCGGTACCGCCGGTCTTTCTTTCTTTTCTTTAAAAAAAAAAAAAAAATAATAATATAATACTTTTTTCCCTCACTTAGTGTGTTTTTCCTCTTGGGCCTTAGGCCTCACGAGTATTTTTCCTCATGGAGAAATCAGCTTCCGGGTTTAAAAAGTGTAGCGGTACTATTTCTATCACCGACACCCATGATGAATGGTGTCTTAAATGTTTGGGTCCCAACCATTCCATTTCTGAATGTCCATCCTGCTCCTTAATGTCTAAACGGGGTTTACAGAACCGAGCAGCTAAGCTCCATGTACTGTTTCCCTCTGATGCAGCTTCAGTGGCATCGACATCTTCCATGGCTTCTACTTCCTCTCACGGATCTCAGATAACCAAACATAAATCCAGCCGGTCCTCGAAGGGTAGATCTCCCTCTCAGCATCGAGATGCCTCCGGGCTTGCCCTCGAGGATCCTGCACTGGCAAAACAACCCTGGCAGGAAGCTCCGGCTTCCAAAGCTCCACCTATGGAGTTAAAGGTTGACATCGATGACACGGCCTCGACCGATCACCTGTTAGAATACTCTGGGGTACCGGCGCAATCTTCCGGTACCGAATTCCAGGCATTCATTGTGTCGATGGATCAGAATGTTCTATCCATGCAGCAGGCTATCGCGGCCTTCATTCAAGCTGCGATGCCGCTGATACCACAACAAACTCCGTTGTCGGTATCGGCTCCGGTACCGGTACCGACTGCATCGGCATCGACCAGGATACCGACTGCAGCGGTTCCCTGTCCAGGGTTGCTCATCGGTACCGACCCGGTACCGATGACGCCCGATGTCGATACCTCTCGATAGAGCACCCTGACAGGCGGTATTTTGATTCCTCTGATGATTCAGATACATCAGAGGAGTCTCCTGAAGTATCCATAGCCCTTCCTGAAGAGCCTTCTTCTCCAAAAAGAAGAATGTCTCCTCCAGAGGACTTGTCCATTCAAGACTTCATAAGAGAAGTAGCTAAAGGACTTTCTATTTCAGTAACCTCTGAATCAGAGCCTAGAGCAAAAAAATAGATATTTTAGGTTATTCTAAGGCTCCTAAAGAGGCAGTCACCTTACCAATTCATGAGATTCTTTCTGAACACATGATTGACTTATGGGAGACTCCTCTCACTATCTCTCCTCATTCTCGCAGATTGGACACTATGTATCGTGTCCCTCCTTGTCCTGGTTTTCATAAAACACAGCTTCCTCACCATTCTATTGTGGTGCAGTTAGCAATGAAGAGGATAAAGAGTGCAAAAAGACACTCTTCTGCTCCTCCAGGAAGAGAATGCAGGACCTTGGATGCTTTTGGTAGGAAAATCTTCCAAGCCAGTATGCTCATTGCCAGAATCAACTCCTATAGTCTCTATATGAGTATGTTTCTAAAAGAAGTTGCAGATAAACTGCACACTTTCCTCCCTCTTCTTCCAGAGGATAAGAGGGAAGAATTCCTTCTTTGGCTTAAGCATACTCAGGACATTTCAAAGTTTTCCATCCGTGCAGCTTTTGACTCCTTTGAGGGTGCCAGCAGAGCTTCGGCCATTGCCATAGCTGCTCGCAGGATTGCTTTGCTCCAAGCTTCTGATTTAGAACCTTGGGTCCAAGATGGTTTAGGGAATCTTCCCTGTACCGGCAAAAACCTGTTTGGCAAAGAATGGCAAATTAAAGCCACCCAAATGGATGCAGAAAATTCTGCTCTGGATAGACTTTCAAAGTCAACCTCCATTCCTGCCAAGAAAAAACCTTTCAAGAAGTCTTTTTTCAAAAAGGGCAAATTCCCTTCTGCTTCTGGCCAACAATCTTCTACAGGTCGCTTTGCTACTAAACGTCAGCAACCTAAACAGGCCAGGCCTAAGTCTACAGGGGCTGCTGCAACTCAGCAGACCCAACCTCCTCAGGGTTTTTGACTTGATGCTAGAGAACTTAGCCTTTCTGGCTCTAAAACAGCCAGAACCTCTCACCATTCCAGGAAGGTTGGCTCATTTTGCTCCCAGATGGGAACAAATTACATCAGAGCAGTGGACCCTCTCCATCATAAGGGAGGGCTACAAACTTCATTTCTCAGACCTTCCTCCCCACACCATGGTGAGACACTTCAATTCTCCAACATCTCTTCTCGACCTTCTAGGTCAGGAGGTGGCTACCCTTCTTGCCCAAGGGGCAATAGAGGAAGTTCCTCCTCTTCAACAAGGGTCAGGATTTTACTCCCCCTATTTTCTGATTCCAAAGAAAACAGGGGGATACAGACCCATATTAGATCTCAGGGAATTGAACAAATTTCTATGCAAGGAGAAGTTCAAGATGCTTTCTCTAGGCACTCTCCTTCCATACCTTCAAAGTCAGGATTGGCTTTGTTCTCTAGATCTCAAGGATGCGTACACACATGTCCTCATCCATCCATCTCACAGAAGATTCCTCCGTTTTCTTTTCCAAGGAAAACATTATCAATACAGGGTGCTTCCTTTTGGTCTGGCCTCTGCTCCAAGAGTGTTCACCAAATGCATGGCAACAGTGGCTGCATTTCTACGCACTCTGGGAATATTTGTATTCCCATACCTGGACGACTGGCTCATACGAGCTCCATCTCAGTCAGAGGCCCAGATTTCCCTGAACCGCACAAGACGCATCCTGCAGTATGTGGGACTTGTGGTAAACCTCCCAAAGTCTCAGCTCACCCCTACTCAGTCCCTAGAATTCATAGGGGCCTGGTTGGATACTACCACTGCAAGGACCTACCTTCCTCAGGCCCGTTGCCAACATCTAGTACAGTTAGCCTCCCAGATTCAGTCAAAGAACCACTTAACTGCCCGGGAGATGCTACAACTGCTAGGCCACATGGCTTCCACAGTGCATGTGGTACCCTATGCTCGCCTACACATGAGAGCAGCTCAATGGACTTTGTCCACCCAGTGGACTCAAGCATCAGGAGCTCTCTCAGACCAAAGAGCAACCTCCAAACGTCTCTTTTGGTCTCTCCAATGGTAGATGTCCACTCAAAATCTGTTGCTGGGGTCCCCCTTCCAACAGTTGTTGCCCCAAGCAACCCTCACAACAGATGCCTCCCAAACAGGTTGGGGAGCTCATCTACAAGACCTCTCCACTCAAGGCACTTGGTCCCCACAGGAGACCTCCCTTCATATCAACCACTTGGAGCTTTGAGCAGTTTTTCTAGTTCTCAAGGTCTTTCATACCCTGCTCAGCTACAAGACAGTCCTCATTCATACGGACAATCAAGTAGCCATGTTTTACATAAACAAGCAAGGAGGAACTGGCTCTCTGTCGCTTTGCAACGAAGCTTTAAGATTGTGGGCCTTCGCCAGAGAGCATCAAATCCATCTCCTGGCAGTATACCTCCCAGGAATCCAAAACTCTTGGGCAGACAGACTCAGTCGAGTTCTGCTTCCACACGAATGGTCCTTGCACATGGATCAGGTACTCAGAATCTTCCAAGAATTGGGGACCCCGGACATAGACCTCTTTGCAAGTCCGTGGAATGCCAAACTTCCCCGATTCTGTTCCAGAATTCCGTGTCAGGGAGTTCAGGCCAAGGATGCCTTCCTCCTTCATTGGGGTCAAGGCTTCCTGTATGCCTTTCCACCCATTCCCTTGATTCCCAAGACTCTGTTCAAACTCCAGAGGGATCAAGGATCTATGATCCTCATAGCTCCACGCTGGCCACGCCAAGTGTGGTACCCTCTTTTTCTACATCTCTCCCAAGCCCCCTCTCTGGACTTGGGAGCTGCTCCAGACCTTCTGTCCCAGGAGGAGGGGACTTTGTGGCACCCAAACTCCAAGTCCCTTCACCTCAGGGCTTGGTTACTGAAGGCCTAGACCTTCAAGGCTGGAATCTTTCTCAGCAAGTGAAAGATATCCTCCATGCTTCCAGAAAACCTTCTACCAGACGTTCCTATGCTTTCAAATGGAAAAGGTTTTCCATTTGGTGTACTGAAAAAGGGTCTTGACCCTCTAGCACTACCTTTGAATTCTCTATTAGAATATCTCCTGCATCTTTCCAAAGCAGGCCTTAAGACGAATTCAGTAAGGGTCCATTTGAGTGCTATTGCAGCATCCCTTAAGCCTATCAATGGACACCCTATTTCCTCTCATCCTCTTATTGCAAGATTCATGAGAGGCCTCACTTTAACTAAACCTCCCATTAGGCCTCCTCCGGTGGCATGGGACTTAAATCTGGTTCTTGGTCAGCTCATGAAGCCACCTTTTGAACCCTTAGCCACCACCTCCTTGAAATTTCTTTCCTGGAAGGTTATTTTCCTCATTGCAGTCACCTCAGCTCGCCGCATCAGTGAACTGCAGGCCTCAGTGGCTAATCCACCTTATACAAGGTTCCATCATGATAAGGTAGTCCTCAGGACCAATCCACACTTTATGCCCAAAGTGGTCTCGCCTTTTCATCTGAACCAGGAGGTATACTTACCTGTCTTTTTTCCAGGACCTCATGCATCAAGTGCAGAGAGGAATCTTCATACTCTGGATTGTAAGAGAGCTCTTGCTTTTTACTTGCAAAGGACACAGCAACATAGAAAGTCTTCCCAACTCTTTGTTGCTTTTGATCCCTCTCATCTGGGACTTCCAATCTCTAAAAGAACACTGTCCAATTGGATTGCTCAGTGTATTTCTTTCGCCTACCAGAGTAAGAACCTTTCTCTGGAGAGCCATGTCACAGCTCATAATGCGAGGTCCATGGCAGCCTCTATGGCTCATCTAAATTCTGTGTCCATCGACCAAATCTGTCGAGCGGCCACCTGGGCCTTGGTTCATACCTTCACAGCCCATTACTGCTTGGACAGGGACTCCCGCCGGGATGCCTTGTTTGGTCAGGCTGTTCTCAAACACCTGTTCCATTCTTAATCAACTCCTACCCTCCTTCCCTGGATGGATGCCTGAGATCCATAGGAGGAGGTAGAGCCCTTCCCAGGGTCTCATAACCTTGGGGATCTCCCAGGCATCTTTAGCTAGGGAGTCCCCATATGTGAAGACTCATTCCTGCTTGTTCCTGGAGATAGCACAGTTAATTGTAACAGGTGATCTCTGGGAACAGCAGGAATAAGTCTTCACAACCCACCCACCTCCCCTAGGAGTTGTATCTCTCTATCTATCTTTCCTTTCCCCTCTCTCTCTTTGTCTCAGCTTTAAAACTCGAACTGAGGAGAGGCGGTTAGGAAAGGCGGGAAGGCAGCGCGCAGGCGCTGTGGGATGCTCCCAAAAGCTTTCCTTTTTGGGAAGCTGGGGAGCGTTCCCGCGCAGGCTCCGTCGGTACCGACGTACCCATATGTGAAGACTTATTTCTGCTGTTCCCAGAGATCACCTGTTACAGGTAAGTAACTGTGCTTTCTCTGCAAGTCAGGAAAGAAATCACCACAGAGCCACAGAGCAGCTGTAATGTAATGTTCTGCAAATCAAGATTATATGACCAAGATTTAAAGCTCTTAACTTCTGTATCGTTTGTCGGGCTCTGGTGCCCTAAAGGCCACCGGATGGCAGCGCTGCTCATGAATCACATATAGTATTCAGTGCCCCCATACCTGGGGGAGGGGGGGTGGTAAAATACAAAATTGTATTACTTATCAGGTTCACACAGGCAGCAACCTCTAAGACCTCCATTTGCAAGGTTGTCGGTGTATCCCACTGCTGTTTCTCTGACTGCAGGAAGGCCAGGGGTGTGCTTGTGTATTTCATAGCTCCACTTAGCATGCCCTTCCCAGGAAATTCTCATCTATTTCTAGAGCAGGGTTTCATTTCATTTCATTTCTCTGGTTGTGGTTAATGCACAGCGTTAGGGGCTGTGTTCGAAAGCTTGGGTCCCACGGACTTCAGTGGGATTTTAAAAAGAAAAAGAAACTCTCATTAGTGAGAGATAGCATTGTTCATTTTTAGCTAACACTGTTGATTTATTCAGTGGCCTTTTGTGTCCTGAACCCCAAAGTCGGGACACTGTTTGCTTCCAGGGGTTCTACTTTCTATTTTGCTCTTCAGCTCCCTGGCAGACGCAGCAGGCTGGCAGGGGGTGCGCAACGCGTCCTGCAATGCTGAATCCCCCCAGGATAAGGGGGGAAGGAAAACTGGGTGCAGCGGGGGCTGGTAGCTTCTTGCAAACCTATAGGAGCAGTACAGGTAATTTTAGCTGATCTGCTTTGATTTCATTGGAGTTGGCGGAAACTTGGTTTTTGGAGTCCTATACTTAAAAAAAAAAAAAAGAAAAAGGGGCATAGCTATGTTGATTTACAAGAATCTCCTTCCGCTATCCATAGATGTTCCTATAAAGCGTTAAAGTTGGTTTATATGGCAGGGTAATATTTTGGCTTAGCTGCTATGATATAGCGCTATGATCCGCTGTAAACATATTCAAGTCAAAAGGAATTATGGGGATAACTCTCTTGTACAGTTGTAACAGGTGCTTGGGTGAGCGCCATGGCCAGTTCACAGATGTGGAATGCTCTGCCATAAGCATTATGTCATGAGAGGGGTTTTATAGTGTTTTATAGGCGTGGAGGAGTGGCCTAGTGGTTGGAGTAAGGTACTTCAGGCTGGAAGGTCGGGGATTCAAATCCCACTTAGAGGACAGCAACCTTGGGCCGGAAGGACTGGGGTTTCTAGTCCCACAGGTGCTCCTTGTGGTCTTGGGCAGGCCACTTAACCCTCCATAGCCCATGTTCCCTGTAAAATAGTTATCTCCAAGTTATAATGCCCTGTTCAATGTAATTTCAGTTTGTTCAATGTAAACCGCACTGATGCAGAATAGCGTGGTATATAAGAGAATGTAAATAAATAAATAAATAAATATAGTTGTGTGGTTTCTTAATGGAAAATGTTCCCGTTTAGTTTGGCTTTGCCCAAATTATAAGATTTTACGGTAGATTTGTAATGTCTTAATTTTGGCTATATGTGGTTTAATTTTACATATGGAAAAGGCAGCTCAGCGGAGAGAGGTTGCAAAATAGAACTCTGGCCTTTGAAGCTATCTATGCTTCCATTCCATTTATCAGAGGTTCTCCAGTACAGGGAGTCTCTGCTAGTGTTCAGCGAATGCCTTAATGGGGGGCCAGAAGCACGCAGCCAGGCTAGTTCTCTAGCAGCAATGGCAGCAGCTCAGATTCTAGTAGGCATACATCATAGTTTAAAAACACTGTTCCAGCTAACGTATAAAAGTATGTTCCCTGTAATAAAACTTGTATATAGTTAAAACCATGTTCAATGTAAAGTATACAGAAGTATACAAATCTTTGTTCACTGTTCAATGTAAACCGCCCTTGATCTCTGGAAGGGGCAGTATAGAAGAAACTGTTAAAATAAAATAAAATAAAAAAATATGCTGGGCTTACAAGATGGCTTCCGCGCTGATCAGCATCAGCCAAGATGGCTGCCAGTTTAGACTGTGAATGTGGAGTCAGCCTGGATGAGGGGCCTTGCGTTCTCTGGAAAATGCCCTGCATACACTGAATCACTTCAATTCGATCAGCTACTGGCAGGACACAAGGCACTCTCGCATGCTTTTTTGCTTCAGTGGTCTAAAAGTGGAGTCTTTACCAGGTGGTATAATGGGAACTTGTCTGCAGTTTCTCGGCTTCTTCATTGCTGACTCATTTGCCACTACGGAATGAGAAAGCTGTATTTCCTATCACCAGGTGCTAGTTGAACTTAAAATATAAAGTCCATCTTTGTGCAGTCAAACGGAATGGGGCGTTACTCTAGCAGGAAGGCCGTGGATTAGTATGCCTGTGTTTGGGAGTTCTTTCTACTTCATATTGTTGGCACGGAAAGAGCGTCTCTTAACATATGCTGAAGGAATTTTTGGTTAAGAGATGTCTTTGTAAAAAAAAAAAAAAAAAGTATTCAGCTGTCCTGAATTCGCCTGTTCTTGATTGACATTTTGAAGCTAAGCAGGGGCAGGCCTGGGTATTACGTGGGTGGGTGCACACCTTGCACTACCAGGGGGTGTGGACTCACTGTATAGAAGAGAGCCCTAGCAATCTTCTATAGCGGAAAATAGGAAAGTAGATGGTTCACTGAAGCGATCGTTGGGGGCAATGCTCTGTCCTTACAAGCTCCCATTTGTGGAGCCTGGGGAGGCGAGAGCATGCTTCAGGTGGTCGCAGTGTTTACGGCAGTCTACTCGCCTGTAACAGGAAAGGATCAGGGAGTTGAATCGACTAGAGCCTGATTTGCTTTATGGGGCAAATGTGCATTATGGCTTAATTCGAGCTAATATTATTGACTTCCTTGGGGTTCACTTGGAGGTCTCTCTGGTGGAGAAATGGGGCGGCTGATGGTTCGTCCAAGTCGAGGCTCAGTAAGCTCCCAGTTAAGTCTTTGTCTTGTCCTTTCCCCGTGGGCTCTCATAGGGCAACCAGTTGGCATATCGAGGCTTTCGGGGAAAGGTACTCTTGGTAGCGCCCGGTTGGACGAGACGGCCGTACTAGGCTGATCTCATTCGCCTACTCGACAGGCTTTTCCTTGAAGTTGCCTGTAGCGGACATTCTGCTGCGGCTAGGTCCGCGACAAATGTCTCAGGTGGATCGGTGCCCGCCTACGGTTTGGCCTTTGAATGGGTGGGGCTGAAGAAGAAGGGTTATTCTGCGGCAGTCTTCGCCACCTTGTTGAGAGCAAGGAGGCAGGCTGCTTCTGGTACATAGGTCCGTGCTTAGCGCCTTTTTGAAGGCTGCTGTTCATGGCGGCAAGTCCGAGCGACAAAGGTGTCTGTATCCTTGGTCTGAGTTCTCTGCAGGACAGTGTCTGAAGGAACTAGCGGCCAGTTCCTTAGAGGGTTCAGCGGGCGACTGTTTCCGGCTGGAGGGAATAGCGCTAGGTGTTCAGATCGATGTGTAGCATTTCCTTAAGTTGAGACCCGACTGCGCTCCTCAAGGAGAGTTCGGGTGCTGCCGGGGGATCCCGATTGGGCCTTAGAGGCGTTAACTAAAGAGCCCGTTGATTCTTTACTCCAGGCATCGGTAAAGGATTGGTGTTATAGACAGTGGCTTTGATAGCTCTTTGTTCGGCGCAACGAGTTTCGGAGTTTTAGGCGTTGTCATGTAATGAGCCGTTTTCACCCTTTCTGGATAGAGGGTGGTGTTTGCGAGCAGTCCCGTCATCCTTCCAAAAGGTGGTATCTGATTTTTCTCCTGAGCCTATTGGTTTCTCTTCCAGTTCTCGGTTTTTCTGAAAGGGGCAGTTTTTATTCGTAGCTTACGCCGATAGGAAACATAAAATGCAGGGTGCTGCGTTCATTTCTTTGTTTTTGTGTGTTGGTTGGAGGTCCCCGCAAAGGGGAAGCAGCAGCGAAGGCGGCCATTTCACACTGGGTTAAGGCGGTGGTTGCCTCAGCTTTCTGGTGGTGAGGTTGTATGATTCCGGGGGGCTTTCTGACTCTTGCTACCAGGGCACAAGCAGCTTCATGGGTGAATCACTGTGTCATTCCACCAGGGGGGATTGGTAGAGCAGCTTCCAGGTCATCTCTTAGTTTCCTCAGTAACCACTACTGCCTAAATGTTTTGGCAGTAAAGGATGCCTGTTCTGGGTCAACGGTGTGGTGAGTTGGCTGGATAGGTCCCTCCCACTGATTACTGCTCTGTTACATCCCAGAGGCGGAGGACTAAACTGGAGGAACAATAAGGAAATAGAAATTGCACTTACCTGGTAATTGTCATTCCTTGAGTGACGAATACAAACAAACAATGGTCTATTATTTACGAGAGTAAAAAGGAAGTCCAAATACAATCAAAAAAATACTCTCAATTAGTTGCAAAAAGTGAAAATGAGAAATTAGTTATATTATCTTATTTATCTTAAACCCTATGTTATCTCCTGATATATCAAACAATGTACTGGTGGTATTGGCAAGCGTGAGGTCTCAGAACTTGCGGGCTGTCAGCGGCTATTTTTTTTTTTTATGCTCACTGAACAGAACCCCTTGCATACATCACCGACCTCCGACCGTCCTTTCCACTATTAATTTTTTATAAAATTTTATCCAAACAAATGTGAATAACTTGTGCAGTCCATAGAAAACAAACAAAGCTGGCAATTTCTTGAATGAAGGTAACAACTCTGTTACTTAGCTTTTTCTGAAACGGCTTAATAGTTGATTCCTTGAGTGATGACAGTTTAGTCCTCATTCCCGCCCAGGAGTGTGATTTCTTCAGAGTTTATTTTCAGGTGGAGTGGAGCATCAATCTCAAGGAGTAGACAGATCCTTTCAGTTTCTATATCGCAGTGAGTATCCCTCTCTGTTGTTTCTTCCTTTTCTCTTATTTAAACGAAGGGATGGTATAGAAAACATGTTTGCATAGGGGAGACGTGAATGTAAAGTTAAAAAAAGGAAAAAATGAAAATATAAGACGGATACGGTTAAAAAGGTTCCTCAGGTTGAGGAATGGGGAGTTATTTAAAGTTATGGTATAGTTACTTATTTGTTGTTCCTTTGAGTTTGCTTTGTCAATAGTACACTGGAGGCTGAGGGGAGATACCAGCAGGCTATATCCAGTGATGTCACGACTTTGACATGCCCAGTCTCCAAGCTGCAGGAAGAGGTGCACAACCCAGAGGGGGAGGACTAAACTGTCGTCACTCAAGGGCGACAATTACCAGGTAAGTGTAATTTCTATTTCTCTGTCAACAAGGAAGGAAATGCAGTCAGACTCTATGATGGAGCCTGTGTGCCTGGAGCCCTCCTCCAGCTAAAATAAGTTATTTGGATTTCTTTATGCCTTTGTAACTGGTTCCTGCTTCCCTTGATGAGTATTCCTTCAGCCGGTCTTTTTCATCTGCACTTTAGTTCCGACAAACCCTCTTCCCTCCCCTTACAGCCTCACCAGATTTTAAAACAAAAACAAACAACAAAGCAACAAACGGAGAAAGAAATGAAGCCCTCCAGCATAACCAAAGACTACTTAAATAAGAGGTACCTCCGACAATTCTCCTGAGTACTTTTAAAGCTTTCCCCTCCACTTTTCTTTGGTGCCACCAGCAGGGGCGGCTCAAAACAATCTGCTGCCTGAGGCGAAGGATGAGATGGCGCCCCCCCCAAACCCCTGTAGAGGTGGGCGGGGCTTTTTTAGAGCTCCAATCAGGGACTGAACCAAACCAAAAAGCTGATTCGATTATATGGAGGAAATGCAAGATGTTTGCACACTAAGGAACTAAAAGAGAGCGAGAACCAACAGCACAGTTTATAAAACCAAATTCCTTATCGCTTCTCCGGGCCAGTCCAGGGAATGTTAGGGTTGTCAATCCCCTTTAGCAGCTGAGGACTGAAGACTTCAAGTTTTCTTGACAGCTTAAGCCACTCCCCCTGACGTCCACAAGCCAGTCTTTCAGTCCTCAGCAGCTTAAGAGGATCGATCTGCCTCTCTCCCTCAGAAGGAATTCAGTTTTTTGTTTTGGATTTATAGTTTCTGGCATCCAAGTTGGCTCTAGCAGGGCTGATATTGATTTATATTACTCGGAACTCTTAGTAATCTGGACTGCATAGCGGGAAGTCAGAGACGTTGAGTATAGAGTGCTGATTTGCGGGAGTAAGGTAGAGCCTACCTTCGGGTCCGTCTCTGGTAAAGCAGATTGAAGCTGGGAGCCCCAGTTGTTCCTCTGCCTCTAAGCACCGCGCCCCAGCACGTCCCGCTAGCGGCGGGATAGCGTTTGGCCGCTCGCGCGCTCCGCTCCTCTTCCAGGTGAGCCGGTTCGGGGGGGCGCGTTTTACTGTGCGGTCTCATTTTTACCGTCGGGGTATTGCGGCGGCCCTTCCTATTTCCCGCTCCGTACCGCGGCGATCAGGAGGTGTTACCCCTGACACGCGGCAGCGCAGCGCGCAGATTCCATGGAGGAAGCAATTATGGCAGAATCTGAGAGGGCTTCCTTACCCGCGGGAAAGTCGGCCATTTTGTGTGCGCCGGCCAGCGTGCCCGCAGAACATCACAGGCCGGGGAAAAGAAAATCTAAATTCAGCAAGGATGTTTTGGATCGCGGGCAGTCCTCACAGGCACCAGCTGCAGCTCCGGAAGGGGTTTCAGCATTTTTTTCACCTGAATTCATTTTAGCGATGCACAAGGCTTTTCTGCTGCAAGCCTCTCAGTCATCAGCTCCGGTACCCCTTCCTGGCTCTTTACCCGGTTCGGTGGTCTCTCCACTGGCGGAGGACCCTGGGGAGGGGTCGTCTCAGCGCGCTGGAGCGTCCCAGACTCCGGTGGATCCCTTTGGGCCTCTGGTTTCAGAGCCCCTGGGTCAGGAGGAGAGGGAACTTGTTTCCAATGAGCTTCTTTCCCAGGCTGGTTTGGACCTCGGTACGGAGGAGCTCGAGGAGGGGGAAATAGTGCCCGGCGAAGACCCGAATGTGTTTCGGGTCTTTCGCAAGGAGGAACTAGGTGCTCTCATTGCGCAGTCCTTATCAGCCTTGCACCTCCTCCTTCCCTCCGTTTCTCAGGAACCTTTAGAGGATCCATTGTTACAGGGGTTTAAGGCAGAGCAGCGCTGTTTTCCTATGCACCGCGTAATTAAACAGATGATTGAGTCTGAGTGGGAGTGTCCCGAAGCTACTCTCCGGGGGAGTCGGACCTTGGCTCGGCTTTACCCTCTGCCGCAGGAGGAGAAAGAATTATTGCGCATGCCCAAGGTGGATGCCATTGTGTCGGCGGTGACCAAAAAGACTACCATTCCGGTGGAAGGAGCAGCGGTGCTTAAAGATCTTCAAGATCGGAAGTTAGAAATTCTGCTCAAACAGGCCTTTGATTCTAGCGCTCTGGCGCTACAGGCTTCTGTGTGTGGAGCATACGTCTCGAGGGCGTCCATTCGGTGGATGCAGGGAGACGCTTCAGTGGATTCCGCGTCGGTTTCTGGAGCAGATGGGGCGAAGTTGGAATTGGCGGCGGCCTATATGGCAGACGCCTTTTATGATTTGCTGCAGATTGCTGCAAAGACCATGGCTTCGCTTGTAGCTGCCCGGCGTTTTCTCTGGTTGCGGAACTGGTCAGCGGATGTTTCCTCTAAGTTACGTCTTAGTAAATTGCCCTATAAAGGCCGCTTGCTTTTTGGTGAAGCATTGGAGAAGATTGTTAAGGATCTCGGTGACTCCAAAGGCGGCCGCTTGCCAGAGGATAGGCCCAAGCCAGTTAGGGGATCGGGGGGTCTGTCGGGACGTAAGTCGGGATGCCCGAAGATTCCGGGAAGCGCGCTTTGCTCCCTATTCCAGGGGCCGTGCCGGGTTTCGCGGGCAGTCCTTTCGAGGGGCCAGAGGTTATGGTAAGTCCTACTTCCAGGCTCCTCAGCCCACCACTAAGAAACCGCAATGAAGGTTTGCTGGTCCAGGCGTTGATTCCTGTGGGAGGACGCTTACAGGAGTTCCTTCCTGCCTGGACCGCTATAACCACGGACCAATGGGTGTTGGAGGTAGTTCAGAAGGGGTATGCGCTGGACTTTGCTTACCCTTTGAAAGACGCCTTTTTGATGTCTCCCTGTGCTCAGGGTCCGAAATCACAAGCAATCTCCGACACACTTTCCCGCCTCTTGCAGCTCCGCGCGGTAATTCCCGTTCCTCGCGACCAATACGGCTGCGGTCGATACTCGATTTATTTCGTAGTTCCCAAAAAGGAAGGTTCTTTTCGTCCGGTACTAGATCTCAAAAGCGTCAACCGGGCCTTGCGGGTGCCTCATTTTCGCATGGAGACACTACGGGCGGTTATTCGGTCGGTTCAGCCGGGGGAGTTTCTCTCCTCCATAGATCTCACGGAAGCGTATCTGCACATTCCCATCAGACAGTCTCATCAGCAATTTTTGCGATTTGCCCTGCCCATGGGGCACTTCCAGTTTCGAGCGTTGCCGTTCGGTCTTGCCACGGCTCCACGTACTTTCACGAAGCTGATGGTGGTAGTAGCAGTGGCGCTGCGGAAGGAAGGTATCCGAGTTCATCCGTATCTCGACGATTGGCTAATCAGAGCGGATTCTCGCGTGGCCGCAGTGGAGGCGACGGCTCGAGTGGTTCAGTTTCTGGAGCAACTCGGTTGGGTCCTCAATCGGACCAAGAGTCGCTTACAGCCGGTTACGCAACTGACTTATCTTGGGGCCTTCTTCGACACATCCCGAGGGGTGGTCTTATTGCCCGAGGTCAGAGTGCTCAAGATCTTGCAGCAGGTGAGAGCGTTTTTGCAGAGGTCGGCTCCGTCGGCCTGGACATACTTGCAGCTCTTGGGATCCATGGCGGTGACCTTGGATCTAGTGCCGTGGGCCAGGGCTCACATGCGACCCTTACAGCAAGCCTTGCTTTCCCGGTGGTCGCCTCAGCTTCACCCTCTTTCGCAGAAACTGCTTTGCCCGGAGGTGGTTCGACAAGATCTGGAGTGGTGGTTAGACCCCAATCATCTGAGAGCAGGGATGCCCTTACAGGATCCGACTTGGGTGTTAGTGACCACGGACGCCAGTCTCGCGGGCTGGGGAGCTCATTGTCAGTCACAAGTGACTCAGGGGTGTTGGAACACGGAAGAGAGCTCGTGGTCGATCAACAGGCTGGAGCTTCGCGCGGCTCGGCTCGTCCTGCAGAGCTTTGAAAGCTTTCTCAGAGGGAAGGCTGTTCGGATTTTTTCCCGACAATGCGGTAACAGTTGCCTATATAAATCGGCAGGGGGCACCAAGAGTCTGCCTCTGCTTCTCGAATGCCAAGAATTGATGGCGTGGGCAGAGAGCCGTCTCCTGGCCCTATCCGCGGCACGTGGCAGGTAAGGACAACGTGCAGGCCGATTATCTCAGTCGCAATGTTCTCGATCCCGGAGAATGGGAACTGAACGTTGCGGATTTTCGCGAGCTGACGTTACATTGGGGGGCAGCCCAGCATGGATCTAATGGCTACCTTCCGCAATGCGAAGGCGAGCTGGTTTTTCAGCAGACGAAGAGAGCACAAGTCAGAGAGCTTGGATGCTCTCGTTCAGCCGTGGCCAGTGGAATATCTCTTATACATTTTCCCTCCTTGGCCGATGTTGACTCGGATTATTCGTCGGATAGCGGGACACCGCGGTACCGTGATACTGATAGCGCCGGATTGGCCTCGACGTCCTTGGTATGCCGACCTCGTAAGGTTGTTGATAGATTCGCTTTGGCGTCTTCCGGTTAGGAGCAATCTCTTGTGTCAGGGACCGGTTCTCATGCCGCAGGTGGATCGCTTCTTGCTTATGGCTTGGCTCTTGAGAGGGATCGCTTGAAACTCAAAGGTTACGCGAGTTCCGTTATTTCTACCTTGCTTCGCTCTAAAAGGTCGGGCACTTCCCTGGCTTATGTGCGGGTGTGGCAGCTCTTTGAGGATTGGTGTGGACAACGAAAGTTTATTCCTCGGTCGTCTACCTTACCGCAATTGCTTTTATTTCTCCAGGAGGGCTTAGATAAAGGTTTGGCTCTCAGTACGCTTAAGGTTCATTTGGCAGCGCTGACATGTTTTCGGGGTCCAGTGCAAACACGCCGGCTATCGGCTCACTCAGATGTGCAATGCTTTTTTCGAGCGGCTCGGCTCATCCGGCCGCCGGTTCGTCCGATCGTACCTGCGTGGGATTTAAATGTTGTTTTGGAGGCCTTGTCACGCGCGCCGTTTGCATCGGCTTCCTCGAGTAATTTGCGAGAGTATTCATTGAAAACAGCGTTTTTAGTGGCTTTGTGCTCGGCGAGACGAATTTCAGATTTACAGGCCTTGTCCTGTCAGGAGCCTTATCTTCAGTTCTTGCCTGGACGCGTGTTACTACGCATGGTGCCTTCTTTTCTTCCTAAGGTGGTATCCGCATTTCATGTTAATCAGTCCGTAGCCTTACCAGTTTTTTCTGATTTATCGGATTCTCGGATGGATCGTGCACTCCGCAGGTTGGATCTGGGTCGAGTTTTGAAGTCATACCTTAAGATCACTAAGCCTTTTCGGAAGACGGATCGGTTATTTGTCCAGTATGCAGGATTCAAGAAAGGTCACGCAACGGCTAAGTCCTCCATTGCTCGATGGGTACGAGGTGCCATTGCAGCGGCTTATGAAGCCAGTGGACGGACTCCGCCGGATGGTCTCAAAGCTCATTCCACTCGGGCTCAGGCGGCTTCCTGGGCGGAGTTTGCCTTTGTTCCTCCAGTGGATATCTGTAGAGCGGCGACATGGTCTTCCTTACATACTTTTGCCAAACATTACCGATTGGATGTTCAGGCCGCGGAGGATGCGAAAGTTGGGGCTTCGGCGCTTATCGCGGGGCTTGCGGGTCCCTCCCGAGTTTAGGTACTGGTTTGGTACTGCCCTAACATTCCCTGGACTGGCCCAGAGAAGGCGATAAGGAAGGTGAAATTAGGTCTTACCTGCTAATTGTCTTTCCTTGAGCTTTCTCCGGGCCAGTCCAGGGTCCCACCCTTTCTGTTTCGGTTGTCTTCACCGAAGTAAACATAGGATATCAGCTTAATTGGCTTCGTGCAGAGCGAACAGTTTGGGGCTTCTACGTTTCTGTCTGTGGAGAAGTCAAAGTTTGAAAAAAAAAAAAAGAAAAAAAATCTAATTATGTATCTGGGTCCTTTCATGACCATGTAGGCAAGAACGGTTTCTTTTTCTTGCTTGTTCCGACGGAATATAGAGCTGTATCAGTTACTAACGGGTTCCTTGTGTTTCAGATTGTTTTCTGGTTAACTGCTTTGTCAGAAGAAGACTGGCTTGTGGTCGTCAGGGGGAGTGGCTTAAGCTGTCAAGAAAACTTGAAGTCTTCAGTCCTCAGCTGCTAAAGGGGATTGACAACCCTAACATTCCCTGGACTGGCCCGGAGAAAGCTCAAGGAAAGACAATTAGCAGGTAAGACCTAATTTCACCTTATAACTCATTTTTATTTTGTTGTTATAAACTTGTGTTATGGTTCTTGCTTTTTCTTTTTCAACATATATTTTGCATCCACAGTGGGTGCAGAGCAGAACCAGGACATTAATCCATAGAACTCAACATCTTAAAAAAAATAAAACAATCTGATTCTGATCATCTCACTAACAACAAACGTTCTTCAGTACCAGGCATATTGTGAACTAATACAAAACCCTACAAAAAAGAGCACATCTACCATACCATACTGAACCATACCATACCATATCAGCACCAACTTCCAAAACTCACATAAGGAGCCCATGTTAAAAAAAAAAAGTCACTGTAAATACTTCAGTGGGCCCTGGAACATCCATACACCTATTTGAAAAGCTGAACAAGTCAAATTAATACAGTACAGTATAGATCTTTATGTACAAATTCCATGTTAACAGAACACCTGGCCTCAGTCACACACTCAGAACACAGACCCTCACTAAGTACAGAATAAGTAACCACAATCTAAAGTAAAAATAAAAATATGTAGACAAAATTTAAACTGAAACCCCAAGAAGCCAGACTCCGCATGCAGTGCAACATGAGATAAATAAGAGATGCAGTTCCCCAATACTGTGTAAAATATAAAGATAGCACAAAGTCCAATCATTAAAATTAAATACAATTATTTTTTCAACCTTTTGTTGTCTGACCATTTTATTCTCTGATCATGCTGGTCCCGATCTGAGGCTTCTACTTTCCTGTCTTCTCTTATCTTTTTTTCTGTGTTCTATGGTCCATCTGCCATTTCTTATCTCTTCTTTTGTTTTCTTCACTTCCTTCCATCAGCTCATTTCCACTTCCAGTAACCCTCCCAGTATTCACCCTCTTTCCAGTCCTCCCCTCCCAGTTCCCTCCAATGTCAACCGCCTTGCATTCCCATGACTGCCACTGGTGTCCATTCCTTTCCAGTCCCCCTCCTCCACTGTCCAGCCCCTTCTAGTCAAAATACCATCCCAGGTATCAGCTCACGTCTACTCTGTGCCCCCCCCAGTCAGCTCCCTTCCAGTCATCCTACCCTCTGTCCATCCCCCTTCCAGTTCCATTTGCATAAGTCAGCTCCCTTTCAGCCTCCACCCCATTACCCAGCCACCTACCACTCCCATCCCCAAGTGTCAGCTCTCTTCCAGTCCCCCTTCAGTATATCCCAGGTGTCAGCTCCATTCCAGCCCCATCCTTCCCCCATGTCAGTTCCCTTCTTGTCCCCTTCTTCTACTGGCAGACCCTCTCAGTATCTGCTCTCTTCCAGTCCTATACTCCCATCCCCCCGCATCAGCCCATTTGTAGCCCTAGCCCCTAGTTTTCTTCCAGGGCCAGCAGCACTCTCCTTCCCTCTCCCATTTGCCCATTTCCAGTCCCAGCCTATTTCCAGTCCTATCCCCCTTATCAGCCCACTCCAGTCCTAGCCCCCCATCAGCCCATTACCAGTCCTAACCCCCCAATCAGCCCATTTTCAGTACTAGCCCCCAATCAGCCCATTTCCTGTCCTAGCCCTCCTAATCAGCCCATTTCCAGGCCTAACCCCACCAATCAGCCCATTACCAGTCTTAACCCCCCTCCCAATCAGCCTATTTCCATTCTTAACCCCCCATCAGACCATTTCCAGTTCTAACCCTCTCGATAGCCCATTACCAGTCCTAGCCCCCCTCTCGATCAACCTATTTCCAGTTCTGATCCCCCCATCAGCCCATTTTCATTCCTAGCCCCCCCCAGCCCATTTCCAGTCCTAGTCCCCCTCCTGATCAGCCCATTTCCAGTTCTAACCCTCCCATTAGCCCAGTTCTAGTCCTAGCCCCCCCATCAGCCCATTTCCAGTCCTAACCCCCCATCAACCCATTACAGTACTATTCCCTCCCCCCCCCAGCGCAGCCCACCCCAGCCCGACCTTCAAAGGGAAATTTAAAAAACAAAAAAAAACTATCGGAGCCGCTGCCACCGCAGCAGCAGCAGAATAAAGTGCCCCACTGTCCCCCTACCTCCCCCGGCAGAGCCCTCCTGTCAGCGCCGCAAAGAGAGTGTTTTTCCCTTTCTCGCGGCTCTGTTATTTGAGCCCCCCGGCGCTGATGGGAAATGCCAAGGATAAGCAGTGGATTTCCTCAGTCCTCTTTAATAATGGTTTATGGACTTTCCTCCAGGAATGCGTCCAAACCTGTTTTGAACGCAGCTACACTTTTACGACATCTTCCAGTAATACATTTCAGAGTTTGATTATACGCTGAGTGAAAACGTATTTTTTCCGATTAGTCTTAAATGTGCCACATTGTAGGCTCCTGTGTTGTCGCTGTAGTGTGCCTGCATTTCCCTGATGTCTATAGAGAACCCCCCCCCGTTTGAGGTAAGAAACATTGCATTATCTCTGATGGATAGTATCTTCTATTAAGACAGTCTCTCTATGTTTCCAGACAGAGCAGTAATTGTAGCAACACAAACAAGCAAACTGTTAGTAAAGATTGCTGCTGAAATCATGTACAGCAAACAGAAACCAAGAACTTTGATAAACAGCAATGGCATTGCAAGTTTATGATTTATGTGTTTGTCATTTTATGCTCTATTTTCCTCATCTAGTGGACGGATGGTATTGTTGCCAACACATTCCGTGAATTTGCTCTAGCTGAAACACCTGAGCGCAAATGGGTAGTGTTTGATGGCCCAATTGACACTTTGTGGATAGAAAGCATGAATACAGTTCTAGATGACAACAAAAAGGTATGTTATGTTTGAATTAAGGTATAAGCATCCGATGAGCCATAGAGCACTCTGGAGTGCTCCCTTGTTTAGAAGACTGACCCCTAGCCATATATTAAAATTTACCATTTGGTCAGGCATCCCCTTTTTTGCACAATGATGGCATGAGAGCAGGAATAAGTAGAGGATTGCTTCTGACCCCTATGTGGGGTTTGCTTGGGGGTGCAGTAAGTGAGGGCTTGGAGGAGTAGGGGCATTAGTGTTAGGGCCAGTCCCAGAGTTTGTTAAAAGTGCTGTCACTCTTGCAAACCTTAAGCCTTATGCTCCTCCAGACTGTGAGAATCTCTTGTTTAGCTTTGAAGGCCCTGCTCTTTGTGGCTCTCCCTGAGAAGCTGACACCCTAGGTGATTGCCTAGTTTGCCTAGTGGTTGATCCAGCCCTGATTAGAGAATCCTTGAAATTGGAAAATTTTTGAAGGTGAGTGGCTTGGCAAAGGCCACTATTTTGTTTTTTTTAATTTTCACTCTGGTCAAGGCTGGGAGAGCTCACTGGGCCACCAGGGTCTCAAGGTTACCTCCAGAAGGAGGCCCTTGGATGCCAGGACAAGCAGTTACTACAGTAATATACATAAACTTATGTACTTCATGTGAAAATTTACTGCTGCAAAGGGCGTTTTGAAGTGTGCTTCACTTGAAAGCAAGCGCAAAATACCAACATTTTGGCATTTCTGTGTTTTTGCACTTTTTTGTATGAAGCATACTTTTGAAATGTAGCTTTGAAGCTTAGTACATTTGGGCCTTTGATAGCAAGCTTGATATTAGGTGCTGTACTAGAACCTCAAAACTATGTAAGCTAATATTTTGAAAATACTTCAGTAGGGGAATCACTCAATTGCAGTTCAATGGAGTTTCTTTTGGCTAACTGTTGCATAGGTAGTGTATCCCTGTGCTTAGGAATCTAGTTAGAAAATGCCATATGTAGATTCCCTAGAGGCAAGCACATTATGGGGATAATTTTAAAAATCATTTCCTTAAATGTGCAGAAATAGCCTTTTATAAATTTGGCATATATACAAGTAAAATTGTGCACATCAGCTTGAATGAACATATGTTTATCTGACCTGAGGGGAGAAATCAGTGCTTACACGCATACTTTATGAAGTATGAGTGTGTGTTTGCAAATAAACCATGAAATATATACATAGGGGGTCATTCCAATGTGCCTATTCCGAAGACAGAGCTCCCCGCAAGTACAGCGGCTTTGTGCAGGGAGTTCTGGATAGGAGCAGGAGGGGAGGAGTCTGGGCAGAGCGGGGACAGGCCGCACAACCTGGACGTACAGGGCCGATACAGGTCACGGCCCTGTACGTCTGGCGAGGCAGGTTGGATGGGGAATTTATTCCACCTTGGAGGTGGAATAAGTTCCCCTGACGATGGTGGGCAGCGATGGAGAACCCCCCGAAGAGGTGAGCCACAGCAGGAGGTTCCCCATAGCCTGATCCTGTCCCTGGCAGGCCTCTCTGGGGGTCGGGTGGTGGGAAAAAACAATCTTATGGGGAATCAAGGCTCCTGCATAGCATCCCGGTGCCATGGTGACAGGATGCGACGGTACTGGCACTCCAGCAGGAGCATGGGAAGGGTTAGCTGGGGAGAACGCTGCTCAACCCGGCTCGCTGAATCGGGGCCCATCCGGCCCGTCCAAGTGTCCCAATTCTGCTCCCGCAGGGACCTCTAATTCCCGTGGCTGCAGAATCGGGGCCAAATCCAGCCCATCCAGATTTTGTACGTCCAGACAGGCCAGATATGCCCCGATCAGAATGGGCCTTGTATTAAATAGTTGCAAATATGTGCATGCACTTTATGTGAGGTAATTTTCAAAGAGAAAATATGCTTATATGTTTTTTTTTTTTAAAAAACGGTATAAGTTATGGACATATATGCTACACAAATTAGATGCATTTTATATAATGCATCTAATGCAATAAAAAGCTATCCTAAGTGCTCTTCAGAGAGGTTATCTGGATAACAGCTGAATACTGCTGCTAACCCATTAGTTACTGGCACTGATTAATCTGGATAGTCAGCACTGACCACTATCTAGATACCAGTACTGACTATCCAGATTTTTTGTAATGCCATGGTCTGTGCTGATCAGGGTTTAATTTTTGTAGGCAAAAAGGAAGTGGAACTGTGAAGCTGAGGGAGGGAAGTAGGCAAGTCTGGGGCAGAAGCAACAGAAGAAGAGGGGCTGGATTAGACAATAGAGTGATTGTTCTCTGCTCTGTTTCATGTTTCATTCCCTCCCCTCCTCTTCCCTGAAGACTGCTTTGAAGGGGGGGAATAGAGCAGAACATCCTTATTGGTTTGGAGTCTGAAAAGAAGTGGCGGAACTGTGCTCCAGGCTATACCTCCAGAAATTAAGCCCTAGTGCTAATACTTCTATATACTGTATTGGTCCTTTTGAATATTGGTCCCATAATTTTTTAGAATATGCTTTGTTGTCTGAATATTCTGAACTTTCCTTTTAATGAATCTCTGCTACATGTTTTTCTAGCTCTGCTTGATGAGTGGGGAAATAATTCAGATGTCATCTCAGATGAGCCTTATCTTTGAAACCATGGACCTTTCCCAGGCTTCAGTAAGATAATTATTGTCCTATAATGTGCAATAGAAACATGATGGCCGAAAAAGACCACATGACCTATCTAGTCTGCCCTTCCATATCAACCACTACAACAGTACCCCTTTTTCCTTTAGAGATCATCTGTGTTTGTCCCATGCTTTTTGGAATTAAGATACTGTCTTCATCTCTACCACCTCCACTGGGAGACTATTCCATGCATCTACCACTCTTACCGTAAAGAAATATTTCCGCATATTACTCCTGAGTCTATCCCCTTTCACCCTCATCCTATCTACCCTCATAGCAGAGCTTGGTTTCAATGGAAAGAGGCTCTCCTCCTGTGCAATAGAAACAATAGAAATGTAATCCATAATTCCTTTTTGTCTCTCCGGGCCAGTCCAGGCACATGAGGTTGTTAACCTTCTCCAGCAGCTGAGGACTGAATTCTGAAGTTTTACTGGCATGCTATCTGGCTCCCCCTGCTGGCAGGACCTCAGTCTTTCAGTCCTCAGCAGCTGGAAGGACATGAAGCTGGCTGGCTCCCAGGGAAACCAAGGAAATTTTCGTCGGCAAGCTGCTTTTCTTTTCTTTTGATTGTTTTTACAGTTTTCATGTTAATTTTGAAAGGCAAGCAGTTTTTATTAGTTGGACCCTAGCAGGGTTCGGCTCTGTGGGCAAGGAGTGCTTTCTTGCGGCTGACAGCCTTTGTAGTACACGGAGCAAGGGAGGTAGAGCCTGCCTCAATCCACAGCTCAGACGCCCGGGGGACAGCGGTGCAAGGTGCTGGGAGCCCCAGAGACCATTGGGCCACCTCCAGAGCCAAGTTCACCCTACCGCTAGCAGCGGGTGAGAGTGACTTGAAGGTGCATACAGCCACGGATTGTTGAGGCAGGTACGTGGAGCGCGGGTTAGACAGCGTGCCTGAGGCTGCACCGCCGACCCGGGCAGGGGAACTCTGTTAATTTTTGTCTGTGTTTTTCTTGGTCCCGAGATTTGGTCGACAGCGGCATGGAAGGTAAGCCGGAATCGTGCGTTTCTTTAGGGGGTCTGCAAAGTACCTCAGAAATGGCGGGAAATGCGGCCATGACAGGTACAGCTCTGGTTTTGAGTGCAGCTCAAGAAAAGCCCGCAAAATGAAAATCCAAATCAAAAAGGCCTGTACAAGTGGAGGAAGCTCCTTCACATTTGTTGCTTTCAGCGCAGGGGGGCTTACAGTCTGTGTTTTCAGCGAACTTTATTTTTGCTTTGCATCAGGCTTACTGTTTGAAGTGGCAGCAGGCCCAAGACAAAAGCCTTCCTCCCCTGTCATTGCACAGGACAGGACAGGACCCCTCACCCCTAGATCCAGGGGAAGGGCCTTCCAAATCGGACCCGGGAGCGGGAATGGGTTCCGATAGCATCGGGCAACATATCTCGGGGCTCCAGGGAATGGAAGAAGGGGAAATCCTGTCAGAGTCAGGTATGGACTGGGCCACAGATCTGGAAGAGGCTGACTGGGGCCCAGTGAGGATCTTAATCTGTTTAGGGTGTTTAGGAAAGAGGAATTGGGGGCACTGATTGCTCAGACCTTGGCAGCCTTGAATATTACTCTGCCAGCAGCGCAAGAAGAGCCTTTGGAGGATCCTCTGCTCCAAGGCTTTAAAACAGAACACAAATGTTTTCCTGTTCATAGAGTCATGAAACAGATGGAGTCTGAATGGGAATGTGCGGAGGCTACCCTACGGGGCGCACGGGCTATAGGCCGCTTATATCCGTTGCCGCAAGAGGAGCAGGATTTACTGAAGCTACCTAAGGTAGATGCCTTAGTCTCAGCAGTCACTAAGAAAACCACTATTCCGGTGGAGGGCGGTGCGGCCCTGAAAGATTTGCAGGATAGGAAATTGGAGTCTCTCCTGAAGCAAACTTTTGAGACTTGTGCGCTGTTGCTGAGGGCTGCTATCTGTGGAGCGTATGTCTCCAGAGCCTCCATTCATTGGATCCAAGGCGGTACTCGCCCCTGCGGTGAGGAGGACGAAGGAGCAAAGCTAGAGTCCGCGGTGGCTTACTTAGCAGACACTTTCTATGATCTTGTGAGAATTTCAGCGAAGTCCATGGCTACGATAATTGCAGCCCAGAGATTTCTATGGTTGAGGAATTGGGCGGTGGACGTGTCATCCAAGGCACTACTCAGTAAGCTTCCGTACAAAGGTATGCTGCTTTTTGGAGCAGCCTTAGAGAAGATTGTGAAGGATCTTGGGGACTCTAAAGGTGGATGCCTCCTAGAGGACCGGCCGAAGAATCAGAAACCTAACAGTTTGGCCAAAGGTCCTTCTCGTGAATTCCGTAGGTTCAGAGGATCCCGATTTGCCCCGTATCAGAGAGGACGCTCGGGAACCCGGAGTCAGTCCTTTCAAGGGGCGCGCAAGTTCAGCAGAGGTTATTTTGGAACTCAGCAAGTCTCTGGTAAGAAACCACAATGAAAGGCGGTTGGTCCAGCAGAACCCCTAGTGGGAGGATGCCTACAAGGCTTCCTTTCTGTCTGGACCACCATAACAACCGACCAATGGGTATTAGAAATTATTCGGGACAGCTACGCTCTCGAGTTTGCTCGACCGTTAGCGGAAGCTTTCGTGGTGTCTCCATGTGGTTCGTCGGAAAAGGAAAAGGCGGTAGCAGAAACACTTCAGCGGTTATTGCGTCTTTGGGCGGTGGTGCCGGTACCGCACGACCAGTTAGGATCCGGTTGGTACTCAATTTATTTCGTGGTACCCAAAAAGGAAGGATCTTTTCGGCCAATTTTGGATCTCAAAAACGTGAATCGCTGCTTGAGAGTTCCGCATTTCTGCATGGAGACACTTCGCTCGGTGATTCGGTCGGTGTGACCATCGGAGCTACTTATCTCCATAGATCTTATGGAGACCTATCTTCACATTCCAATCAGGCCAGAGCATCAGAAGTTCCTACGCTTTGCAGTACCCATGAGTCACTTTCAGTTCCAAGCCTTGCCGTTTGGCTTGGCGACAGCGCCGCGGACCTTCACAAAGGTGATGGTAGTGGTGGTGGCGGCGTTGAGATGCGAAGGGATCCTGGTGCACCCGTACCTCGACAACTGGCTGATTCGCGCTCCTTCCGTGTCTGAGTCGCAGAACGCTACAGCGTGAGTGGTAACTCTACTAGAAAGGCTTGTCTGGGTTATAAACCAGGCCAAGAGTCAGCTGCAGCCGGTTCAGCAGCTCCTTTATTTGGGAGCGGTGTTTGATACGGAGATAGGTGCGGTTTTTCTCCCAGAGTTCTGGGTGCAAAAGATTTTGGCTCAAGTGGCAGTGTTTTTGCATCTAAAAGCTCTGTCAGCGTGGTGTTATTTGCAGCTCCTGGGTTCCATGGCGGCAACCTTGGATCTGGTGCCCTGGGCAAGGGCACATATGCGTCCGTTGCAACAGGCGTTGCTGTCAAGGTGGTCGCCTCAGGAACATCCTCTGGATCGGAAATTGCCCACTCCACAGGTCGTAAGCGACAGTCTGCAGTGGTGGTTGGATCACGCTCATCTTCGGGCTGGAGTTCCCTTACTACAAACGGAGTGGGTGCTCCTTACTATGGATGCCAGTCTCTTGGGCTGGGGGGCGCATTGTCAGGGGTCCATAGCCCAAGGCTGTTGGCCGCCAGAAGTGAAGGATTTTTCCATCAATTTCTTGGAGCTCAGAGCGGTCCGCCTGGCTCTTGCCGAGTTTTTACATCTCATGCAGGGCAAAGTGGTCCGAGTATTCTCGTACAATGCGGTGACAGTATCCTATATAAATCGGCAAGGGGGAACGAGGAATGCTCTCTTGTTGGAGGAGAGTCAGCGATTGATGAACTGGGCGGAGGCTCATCTCGTAGCCCTCTTAGCGGCGCCTGTGGCAGGAAGAGACAATATACAGGCCGATTATCTCAGCCGGCATGTAGTCGATCCGGGAGAATGGGAGTTGAACACGGCGGTGTTCCACGACCTGACCCGGAGGTGGGGTCAGCCAGTGATGAATCTGGATGGCCACCTTCAACAATGCCAAAGCAAATCGTTTTTTCAGCAGGCACAGGGAGCGCATGTCGGAAGGGCTCGACGGCCTGACGCAGCCGTGGCGGGCCAAGGGGCTACTATATGTCTTCCCTCCATGGCCAATGATAGGGAGAGTCATTCGGCAGATAGAGCGTCACAACGGACGAGTCATTCTGGTTGCTCCAGACTGGCCCAGGAGAGCTTGGTATGCGGATTTAGTGCGCCTCTTGATAGACAGTCCTTGGAAACTGCCGGCTCGAGCGAACCTGGTACGTCAGGGCCCGCTTCTCATGCCGGACGTGGATCGCTTCTCACTTATGGCTTGGCTCTTGAGCGGCAAAGGTTAGAGCGTAGAGGTTATTCGGCTTCGGTGGTAGCCACTCTGTTACACGCCAGAAGACAATCTACTTTCCTAGCGTATGTTCGCGTTTGGCGTATCTTTGAGCGTTGGTGCAAGCACTGGGGTCTACATCCGGGCAACGCTTTGGTTCCAGAGGTTTTATCATTTCTGCAGGACGGGCTGGATAAGGGTTTAGCCCTTAGTACCATCAAGGTTCATTTGGCAGTTCTATCGTGCTTTTGGGGTAACGTCAGGGGAATTAGGCTGTCTATTCATCTGGACGTTCTCCTGTTCTTGCGGGCCGTACGAAACATTCGTCCACCAGTGCGGGCTGTAGTCCCGGCATGGGATCTGAATCTAGTGCTCGAGGCTTTGGCTAAGCCTGCCTTTGAACCAGCTAGGAGAGTGTCACTCAAGGAGCTCTCGTGGAAGGTCACTTTCTTGGTGGCGTTGTGTTCAGCTAGGGGAATTTTGGACCTCCAGGCGCTTTCGTGTAGAGAGCCGTATCTTCAATTTTCGGAAGAGAAGGTGACATTGCGGACGGTTCCCTCTTTTCTCCCGAAGGTGGTGTCGAAGTTTCATGTGAATCAGGCTATCTTGCTTCCAACCTTTCGGACACAAGGAGAACTTCCCATTGATGGGGTTCTGGAGAAGTTGGATTTGGGTAGAGTGCTCAGACGATATCTTAAACGGACGAAGCCCTTTCGGAAAACGGACAGGTTATTTGTGCTGTTTGGTGGGCCGCTAAAGGGGGAAGCAGCCTCCAAGGCCTCAATTGTTAGATGGGTAAAACACGCCATAGTGGCAGCGTATCATGCAAGCGGAAAATTGCTTCCGGAGGGGCTCCGCGCTCATTCTACTCACAGCCAGGCGGCGTCCTGGGCTGAGTTTGCCTTAATTCCGCCGGCGGATATTTGCCAGGCAGCTACTTGGTCTTCTCTTCACACTTTCGCAAAACATTACAGATTGGATGTGCAGGCACGAGCGGATGCGAAGGTTGGAGCGGCGGCCATCATAGTGGGCCTGGCGGGTCCCTCCCGAGGTTAGGTACTGCTTTGGTACTTCCCTCGTGCCTGGACTGGCCCGGAGAGACGAAAAGGAAGAAGAAATTAGACCTTACCTGCTAATTGTCTTTCCTTGAGATCTCTCCAGGCCAGTCCAGGACCCACCCAAGGTTTTTTCCAGGGGTCCGCAGTTGGGCTCTGCCTTCGATTATGTCCGTCCGTCCAGTGGCTTGCAAAGCGTTGGGGCATATGGTTAATGAGCAAGAGAGTCCGAAAGGCTATGGTTGATTTTCTGCTCAGAGTTTTGGTCCACATGGTCTATGGGGCTTCATCAGGTTCCCTTGGTCACTACAGCATTTAAAAAAAACAAAAAAAACAGCCATATGCTACAAGCAGAACAGATGGATAGAGCTGTTGGCTGGTTGGTAGGTTCCTAATTCTTTGTTCCATTATTTGAGGTTGTTCAGATAGTTTCGGTCTTGGGGATATTGTTTTTCTTTCTCCTCTGGGACTGCTTGGTTACGAATAGACTGAGGTCCTGCCAGCAGGGGGAGCCAGATAGCATGCCAGTAAAACTTCAGAATTCAGTCCTCAGCTGCTGGAGTAGGTTGACAACCTCATGTGCCTGGACGGAGAGATCTCAAGGAAAGACAATTAGCAGGTAAGGTCTAATTTCTTCTTTCTTCCTTAGGATATGGAATTCCCTCCCTTCCTCTATCCGGCTCGAATCAGAACATACCACTTTCAAGAACAGCCTCAAACCCCATTTCTTTGCCCTTGCCTTCGACCTCCCTGACCCCTTCGCAGGATTTTGTCCTGTCTCTGCCCTGTCTGGCCTCCCCACATGTTACTGCCTTTCCCCTTTCCCTCTCTTTCTCTTCTCTCTACTGTCCTGTTGTATGAATCTGCCTGGTTTGCTTTCCTATCTGCCATTGTAACTTCTTTTCCTTTTTCTTCTCTTTATTGATTTGTAATGTGTAAACCGCTAAGATGTTTTTTTCGTTTAGCGGTATATTAAGCCAATAAACATAAACATAAACATACACTGTATTCATTTCATTTCTCCTCAGCCTGCTACTGTCAGTCGTTGTGGCATGATTTACTTAGAGCCGCTGCAGCTTGGCTGGATGCCTATTGTAACATCTTGGCTAAAAACACTGCCTGAACCTTTGAAGGTTAAGGATAGTCGAGATCTATTGCAAGAACTTTTTCAGTGGCTAATACCACCAGCTTTGAGGTTTCTTCGAAAACAATGCAAGGTATCAGCTTATTAAGTTGTCTTTAATTTTTTTGTGTAATCTTTCATAGTGTTCCATGTGGTTTGGATTTTTATTGGTTTACAATTGGCAAATGGCTTAAAGGTAAGTTTTAGCTATAGAAATACATTATGATTAAGGAATATATTTGTCATATTTGGCAAATTTTTCAAATTTATCAAATAAATTTAAATGACATTTCCTGGTTAATGCACACCTAAAATCTTACTTTGAGGGTAATTTTATAACAGGCTGATTATGCATTAAGGACAATAGGTACTAATTTCAAGCCTATGGGAGTCATTTTAAAAGCCTTGGTCATGATTTGGACATCCAAAAACATGCATGCAGACATCCAAATCATAGAGACGTCCCCAGAGCAATTTTACAAGCAGCTTTTAAAGATGTCTCTCATGTAGCGTGCCCAAGTAGGCAAGGGGCATGGCAAAGTTGTGTCCAGGGCTGTGCAATAACTTAGACGTCCCTGCTTGATCTCAGAAACCTTGGGGATGTCTGTTACTCTGTCCAGGTTTAGACCTGCTGCAGGCATGAATAGGCATTGGGAATGTGCTTATTGTGGCTGTCAAACATCCAAAGGGTGTAGAAAAGATAGTACTCCTCCATTCCTAGTATTCTGAACAATCACAATGTTAGCAGCAATGGGATTTGAACCCTGGCTTCCCTGGTTCTAGCCCACTATTCTAATTATAAGGCTATTTTAAGACGTCCACGGTCTGGAATAATACTCTAGGGATGTCTGTATAAATGCCCCTGCAGACATCCATATTGGACATGTCCACTTTTGTGAAATCGTGCCTAAACTTGGACATGCCTGCTTTTTTTTTTCCAGATGTTCTGGCTTGGACGTCATTTGTAAAATGTACCTTCATATGTCTTTATTAAATTACCCTACCAAACTCACAGAAACCATGGCTAAAATAAAGCTGCAGATATTTATGCTTTTTCAGGAGCAAATGTAAGAGTTTGTACTTAAAGTACTTACTGAAATCATGACTCTGATCATGCTTCATCCCAGACTCCATCCCTGAACATGCCCACACCTAATTTGTTTACAAGTATGCATGCTCTTCTCATTGCGTGGTATAATTTTATTAGTGTGGCATTTTACATATGTGTAGTTGCATATACACTATTCTCCAGGACCAAGCAGAAAGTCAGTCCTCACATATGGGTGACGTCGGCGCCGACGGAGCCCTCGTGCGGAGCATTTCCCCAGCTTTCAAAGAAAGCCTTTGGGAATTGCAACGCGCATGCACGGTCCCCTTCCCGCCCAAGGGTGCCATCTTGCTCAGTCTTCTTTTTTCCGCGGAGCCCGATGGACGTAGTTTGTTTTTCCCCGAGGAAAAAGTTGATTTTCCCTGTTTTTCTCTTTTTTCTCCGGTTCGACGCCGGATCCTTTTCCCGCTCGGACCGATACGCCGGTATCGAGTCCTTTTTTCTCTTTTTCGGTTTTTGTCCTTTGTGACTGGCGTTCGTGCCTTTTTTCTTTTTCCCTGGCAGCCCGGTCTTTTGACCTAGCAGGGGCCCTTTTTCCCCCGATGGCTACCAGCGGGTTTAAGAAATGTGATCGGTGTAAGAAACTTATGTCTCTTACCGACACTTATGACTGCTGCCTCCGCTGCCTCGGACCCGATGATCTGTGGTCCGTGTGGCAAGATGTCCTCGAAGGCGTTGAGGAGTCGGCAGCATCAAAAGGATAGGATCTTTTCTGACTCCACGTCCGGCCGGGCCCGGACCTCGTCAGAGGCCTCGACGTCTCGGGACTCCGGCCCCGAGCAGCGTCGGGGTTCCTCTGAGCGGGGGTCTCCTTCGCGGGAGCATCGCAGGAAGAAGAAACCCGCAGGGCGGCGTCGGTGGACGCTCCTGGTTCCTCGAGGGCCAGGTTACATAGCCCCGATAGCCGTCCCGGGACTTCGGAGTCGGAGAGGCCTGCCAAATATCCTCGTGTCGAGATGGAGTCTCCTGGACACGTCAGTGCTGTTGTCCTCGTGGACTCGCCTCCGAGGGAGCCGACGTCGGGCCCAACACCGTCGGGGCCCGAGTTGGGGGCTGCTGGGTCTCCTGAGCTCGGACTCACGTTGACGGCCTTGGAGAGCAGCTTTGCTGCCTTCATGGAACAGCAGCAGGCATTGATCACCGGTCTCGCTGGTGCATCTGCCCCGACCACCGGGACCTCGACGTCCAAGTCGACCCCAGAGGCCGAGCCGATCCTCGAGTCCATGCGGGCGAGTCGGTCCTCGGCCACGGTCTCCCTCGACCTCCCGTTCGGGGCTGAGGTCGTCGACGCCGATACCCTCGGCGTCGGGGCAGAGGGCATCGTTGCCTGCCCGACCGGAGCCACTCGATTCCTCCTCCGAGGAGTCGGGCTGGGAGACGGAGGACGAAGAGTCACCCGACACCCATCGGACTCGGTGAGTCCTATCGGACTCGCCCGAGTCCAAACCTCGGAGACGATCCCCACCGGAGGATACCCGGTTCTCGGACTTCGTGCAGGATATGGCCAAGGCCTTGGCCTTCCCAGCGGATCCCGAGGAGGAGCCGAAGAGCCGAAGAGCTCGAGGCCCTCCAGTATGACTCTCCCCCGAAGGAGGCCTTTACTGTTCCGGTTCCTCCGATGCTGTAGCGGCTGCTCTTCCGCATGTGGGAGACCCCGGCCTCGACGCTGGTGTTAAGCAAGTGGGTCGATTCAATCTATCGAGTCCACAAGAGCCCCGGGTTCCAAAAGGCGCAATTACCGCACCACTCCATGGTTGTGGAATCGGCCATGCATCGACTGAAAAGTCAGAAGATGCAGTCGTCGGTGCCTCCCGGCCGGGAGGCCCGGAACCTGGATGCCCTCGGTAAGAAGTGCTTCCAGGGCTCTATGCTTGCTTGCCGTGTCCAGACATACCAGCTCTACATGGGCATGTACCTCCGAGACCTGGCAAAGGAGATTGCCGGGTTCTCTGCTGGTCTCTCCGAGGAACCTTTGCAGAGGTTCCAGGCCTTGTCCACTCGTATTCGGGAGTGCTCGAAGTTTATCTCTCAAGCAGCCTACGATGGCTTTGAGGCTTCGGCCCGAGTAGCTGGGGCCGGCATCGGTGCCCGCCGACAGACTTGGCTACAGTCATCCGACCTCGAGTCTTGGGTTCAGGACAAGTTGGTCGATGTCCCCTGCTGGGGTGAAAACCTTTTTGGTGAACCCATGGCTGAAAAGGCTGCTGAGCTCGAGACAGAGACTCTCACCAGGACTAGGCTGTCCAGAAAAACCTCTGCCCCTTCTCAGAAAAAAAAGGGTTCGGGAAAAAAGACCTTTTACCCGAGGAAGTCGTCTGCCTATAAACAATACCCTTATTATCAGGCCTCTGCAGCTCCCCAACAGGGTCAGCAGGCCAAGGGGCAGGGTCAAGGGCCCCGTAGGCAGAAGGCCCCCAAGCCACCTACACCGGCCCCTGCTCAGCAGGGTGGGGGTTTTTGACTCAGAAAGCATAGCCTCTCCTCCTCAGCTGGCTTCTCTCAGCACAGGAGGCCGGCTGGTCCACTTTGCCCACAGGTGGTCAGCCGTCACATCAGATACCTGGGTTCTTCATATAGTCCAAAAGGGCTATCTTCTCCATTTTCACCAGGTCCCTCCTTCCTATTTTCCAGGGGAGCCTCCAAGACTCCCTCTGCACAGGGACCTACTCCTTCAGGAGTTAGCAAGTCTGCTAAAGGATCAGGCTGTGGAACCGGTGCCCCACCACCTGAGAGGTCACGTGTTTTATTCCAGGTACTTTCTAGTACTAAAAAGAACAGGAGGCCTCAGACCCATCCTAGACTTGCGCAACCTCAACAAGTTCCTGGAGAGGGAAAAGTTCAAGATGCTTACCCTTGGAATCCTGCTGCCCTACCTCCAGCAGGGAGACTGGCTATGCTCCTTAGATCTAAAGGATGCGTATACTCACATCTTTATTCATCCAGACCACAGACAATATCTCAGATTTGTTGTGGGGGGAAACCACTATCAGTACAGAGTACTACCCTTTGGCCTGTCCTCCGCTCCCAGGGTGTTCACCAAGTGCCTGGCAGTGGTGGCGGCCTACCTGAGGCTTCAGGGTCTTTTTGTGTTTCCGTACCTGGACGACTGACTCATCAGGGGCCAATCCTCCCAGGAGGCCAATCAAGCCACCCTTCGCACTGTGGCTCTACTTCAGCACTTGGGGTTTGTCATAAACTTCGCAAAGTCCACTTTGCTCCCGTCCCAGAACTTAGAATTTATAGGGGCCAGACTGGACACTCTTCAAGCAAAGGCTTTTCTGCCTATGGACAGAGCCCACAGGCTGATGGATCTGGCCAGGCAGTTTCGCAGCAAGTCCCTGGTCTCTGCCAGGCAATTCCTGAGACTACTCGGCCATATGGCTTCCACGGTTCATGTCACCCCCAATGCCCGCCTGCCCAGTGGAGCCTTCGCACTCAGTGGCATCAGGCCACGGGGAGCCTAGCGGACTCAGTAAAGATATCAGACCTGCTAGTCTCCTCTGCAATGGTGGCTTCATCTTCCGAATCTGGTACTCGGAGTGGTTTTTCAATCCCCTCCGCATTCTCAAGTGCTGACAACAGATGCTTCTCTTCTCGGTTGGGGAGCACATTGCCAGGGGGCATGTACTCAGGGTCTCTGGACCCCTTGGGAGGCTGCTCAACAGATCAACTTCCTGGAGCTACGGGCGATACGCCTAGCTCTGAGAGCCTTCTCCCACCTCGCCTCTCACCAGTCTGTACTGGTCCAGACGGACAATCAGGTTGCCATGTTCTACGTGAACAAGCAAGGCGGCACAGGCTCCCTCCTTCTCTGTCAGGAGGCACAACGACTGTGCTCTTGGGACGTCACTCACGGCATCCTCCTAAAGGCTGTCTACCTCCCAGGTCAAGAAGATTACCTGGCGGACAGACTGAGCAGGATCCTGCAACCACACGAATGGAGGTTGAACCCGTTGGTGGTTCAGCAGGTCTTTCTCAGGTGGGGCCTCCCCACCATGGATCTTTTTGCCAGTCCTCTGAACCGGCAACTCCCGAGATTCTGCTCCAGACAACCGCATCCTCTCAGAGTAGCAGCGGATGCGTTTCTGATCTCGTGGTCCACAGGCCTACTGTATGCGTTTCCTCCCACGCCACTAGTGTCCAGAACGCTGTTCAAAGTCCTCAAGGACGGGGCTTCATTGATCCTGATAGCCCCCAGGTGGCCGAGGCAACCGTGGTTCCCGCTTCTGCTGCAGCTAGCAGTGGACACCCCTCTTCCTCTGGGATTTCAACACGATCTCCTGTCTCAGGATCAGGGGACTCTCTTGCACCCCAACCTCCAGTCCCTTCATCTGATGGCCTGGCTGCTGAAAGGGTAGTCCTGGCTCCCCTGCTACTGCCTCGAGAGATGGAAGATGTGTTCTTGGCCTCTAGGCGACAATCCACCAGGAAATCCTACGCTCTTAAGTGGCGTAGATTCTCCGCATGGTGTGCTCAGCACAGCGAGAATCCCTTCTCGTGCTTGGTAGCGGTAGTGTTGCAATATTTGCTTTACCTCTCCAATCTGGGCCTTAAGTCTAACTCTGTCAGAGTTCACCTTAGTGCTCTCTTAGCGCACCACTCGCCGGTGGACGGTAGGCCTCTTTCCAACCACCCCTTGGTGACTCGTTTTCTCAGGGGCCTCCTTCTGCTTAAGCCTCCTTTGCGTCCACCGGCCCCTGAGTGGGATCTGAATGTGGTCTTGCAGCGGATTACTTGTCCGCCTTTTAAACCTATGGCTACCTGCCCTCTCCGTTTTCTCTCCTGGAAAACCTTGTTTCTGGTAGCTCTTACCTCTGCTAGGCGAGTGAGTGAACTTCAGGCACTAGTGTCTGATCCTCCTTACACTAGGTTCTACCGGAATAGGGTAGTCTTACGGACTCACCCTAAGTTTCTTCCTAAGGTTGTCTCACCTTTTCACCTCTATCAGGAGGTGGTTCTTCCGACCTTCTTTCCCAGGCTGCATGCTAACCGGGCTGAGATGGTCCTGCATACCCTGGACTGTAGGAGGGCGTTGTCCTTCTACCTTGAGCGTACACGGGAGCACCGGAGGGCTGTTCAGCTCTTCGTTTCTTTTGACCCCAATAAGTTGGGGCTCCCTGTCTCCAAGCGTACTTTGTCCATCTGGGTAGCTGACTGTATCGCCTGGGCTTATGGGGCAGCCGGCCTCTCGTTGGAGGGTCGAGTCACGGCTCATCGTGTCAGGGCGAAGGCTGCGTCAGTGGCTTATCTCCGCTCTGTTCCGTTGGCAGACATCTGCCGGGCCGCTACTTGGTCTTCAAGCCAGACGTTTGCGGCCCATTACTGCCTTGAGAGGGAGTCCCACAGGGACAGTGCTTTCGGACAGGCAGTACTCCATAATCTCTTTGGGGTTTAGGCAACTCCTACCCTCCGGCCCTGGTGTTGGGCTACCGGTCGGGGGCGTTCTCAGAGAAGATTCCTTCCTTACGTGCTGACGAGCTGGAGCTCATTTTTTCCGCTTGAGGTCTCCGGTAGCCGTAAGCTGGGGAGTCCCATATGTGAGGACTGACTTCCTGCTTGGTCCTGGAGAAAGAGTAGTTACTCACCTGTAACAGGTGTTCTCCAGGAGCAGCAGGAATCAGTCCTCACAACCCTCCCTCCTCCCCTTGGAGTTGCAGTCATATGATTTATTTTTGCTAATTTTTTTTCTGTCTTTTAGCTATGTCATCAGAGTGAGCAAGATGGCACCCTTGGGCGGGAAGGGGACCGCGCATGTGCGCTGCAATTCCTAAAGGCTTTCTTTGAATGCTGGGGAAATGTTCCGCACGAGGGCTCCGTCGGGGCCGACGTCAACCATATGTGAGGACTGATTCCTGCTGCTCCTGGAGAACACCTGTTACAGGTGAGTAACTACTCTGAATAAGCCTTTTTAAAATTGACCCCTTCCATAGTGTCCCTCCAGTCGTCCATACTACTGGGTGTTCTCCCGTTTCCAGCAGATGGAGCCTGAGAATTCCAGGCTATTGGTGATTTCACTCTATAAATGAGCCCTAACTCTACCTGCCAAGCCAGTATCCTTAGTCTCCAGCAGATGAGGAAGAGCTCCATGTAGCCTGGACTCAGGGCCGGCCTGTTCATTGAGCGAGAATGTTTTTTGCACAGGGCCCCGCGTTTCAGGGGGCCCCGCGCAAAAAACATTCAGATCTAAAAGTAAAATTTAAAATAAAAAAAAAAACTGTCTGCGCCTGGGGTTGGGGCCGGGGCCGCGGCCGCCGCGGCAGAATCGAGTGTGCCGCGGGGCCCACCCCTGCCCGGCAGAGCATGCCCTCCCCTGCATCAGCTCCCTCTTTGCAGCTGCAGTCACACACGCTGGCTTTCAGAGCACGAGCGGAGAGTTTCTGCCTTGCGGCTCTGTTAAGCCCGCGGGGGCTGATGGGAAGTTCCCATCAGCCCCCGCGGGCTTAACAGAGCCGCGAAAGGGAAACTCTCTCCCTTCGCGCTCTGAAAGCCGGCGTGTGTGACTGCAGCTGCAAAGAGGGAGCTGATGCAGGGGAGGGCAGGCTCTGCCGGGCAGGGGGGCCCCACGGCACACTCGATTCTGCCCCGGTCCCGGCAGCGGCAGCAGACAGTTTTTTTTTATTTTAAATTTTCCCTGGGTTGGTGCTGGGGGGGTGGGGGGTTAGGAGTGGTGATGGGCTATGGGGGAGCTAAGTCTGGATATGGGCTGATGGGATTAGGACTGATAATGGGCTATGGGGGGCTTAAACTGAAAATTGGGTGATGGTGGGTTTGGCCTAGGAAGGGGCGGAGGGGGTTGGGACTGGGAGTGGGCTGATGGGGAGGTTAGGACTGGTAATGGGCTATGGGGGGGCTTAAACTGAAAATTGGGTGATGGGGGGTTAGGACTGGAAATGGGCTGGTGGGATTAGGACTGGGAGTGGACTGATGGGGGCTTAGGATTGGTAATAGGCTATGGGGGGCTAGGACTGGTAATGGGTTGGGGGGGTTGCTAGGACTGGAAATGGGCTGAGTGGAAGAGAAGGCTTGAACTACAAATAGCTGATGGGGAGGGGGGCTTGGAATGGAAATGGGCTGTGTGGAAGGGGGCTTGAACTGTAAATAGCTGATGGGGACAGGGCTTGGAATGGAAATGGGCTGAGGGGAAGTGGGGGGCTTGAACTGCAAATAGCTGATGGGGAGGGGGGCTTGGAATGGGCTCTTATGGGAGGGAGCTAGGACAGGAAATGGGCTGATGGAGGGGCTAGGATAGGACTGGGAATTGGGTGTTGGGGGGAGCTAAGATTGGAAATGGGCTGTGGTGGGGGCTTGAATTGAAATGGACTCATGGAGGGGCTAGAACTGGAAGTAGGTTCATGGGGGGCTTGGATTGGAAATGGGCTGAGTGGAGGGGAGCTAGGATTTGACATGGGCTGATGGTGGGGCTAGGAAAGGACTAGAAATGGGCTGATGGGAGGCTGGTATTGGAAATGAGCTGATGAAGGGACTTGTATAGGACTGGAAATGGATGGGGGAGCTAGGACTGGAAATGGGCTAATGGGGGGACTAGAAGGGAGCGGATACTGGGTGGGGCTGGAACTAGAAGGGAGCTGATGTTGGGGGAGATTAGAAGAGGATGAGGCTGGGAGAGTGAAATGGAGAGGGAAAAAATATTTTGTGTGGGAGGGAAGAAAAATCTACAATTGGCCGGGTGTTGGGAGAGTAAGTGGGGATTGAGGATGGAGGGGTAAAATTTGAGTGGATGAAATAGGAATGAGGAAAGAACAAAAGGAGAAAGATTAGTATGTTAAAACAGATGTAGAGGTAGAATGGAAAAAAACTAGGACAAATGGACAGCAGACGATGGAGAGTTAGCAGAAGACACAAATAAACCAGAAGAAAGTGGCTGGAACAATTGCAACTGAAAAAAAATGCACAAAAGGTACAAAGATATCTCTTTATTTTGAATTTATTAACTGGAATATGTCAGCTCTGGGAAATGTGCATCATTAACGTCGGTGCCTTGTTTAGTACAAGAGGAAATTAATTTATAGTTTTATTTCTACAGTGTTGTACATTCCAAGTTTGGCTTTTGGGGTTCCCAGTTTAATTTGTCTTCCTGTTTCTAAATTGTGATTCCTTGTTTGGTGATGGTCTATGTTCTGCATGTGTAACTGAGCTGAGGTATTCTGTTTATGTAATTCCTATTTGACATTGCCACTTGTTCTCTTTCCCCAGTAGGTCATGTATTGTTATTCTCTGAAATGTATTGGTTTAATATTTGCAGTGTTGCCTTTTGATAGGTATGGTATGGTGTTTTATGAGTCCTTGTAGTGCTGTTAGGATACGGCAGGTTTGCTATGGGTTTAAATGGGCAGTGTTTGTAGTAGTTCCTAATGTGCCTGGCGGTTGGCACTGTATTATAGTAATGTAGAAATCTTTTAGTCTTTCTTTATCCATACACTCATGAAGAAGCATGTTTACTAAAAGTTAGTGTATGGTAACATTATGCAAATATTTATGCAAATGAGGCCCCTTATGCAAATGAGGCCCCGCACCGAGTCTCCGCACATGGCACCGCACCCCCCTTGGGCCGCCCCTGCCTGGACTACACTAAAGGGAATTCTATTATTTAAAAAAAAAAGTAATTCAGTTTATTAGTTAGGACAGAGAATCAGGTAGAGCTGCAATGAGAGGGCCTGGACATTGTGGGAGCCCAAGCCTGTTTGGTCTGGGGAGGACTGAGGCCCGGGATCATACCTGGTGGGACAGAGTCCCTGCTCTCTTCATTTTCAGGGAGTTGAGCTGTCAAGCAGGACTCTGTCACTGTAGCAGAGTTTGAGGCAGTAACGATTTAATTAATAGCGGCTGGCTCTATAAGTCTCACATCTCCTCTTTCGTCATCGGAGGCAGCGGCTGTGGGGGCAGGTTCTTCTATTGATCCTTTGCTGTGAGTTGCTCATTGTTCTGAGTTAATTTCACCATTGTTCCGGCTGCAGGGGGAACGTTTGGGCTCTGTTGGGTTTTCGTGCATGTTCCCGCCTTTGCAGCCATGCCGTCGGGGAGAGTTAAGGCCACCTGCATGGGCTACAGTCTAAGGAGAGTGTGTCTCTATGCAGTTGGCCTCTGTTGTCTGTGCGAGAAGGTTGACTGTGACCCAGGGGATTGTCTGTGGGGTTCCCAAGCACTCGGGGGAAGAGTGGCAGACAAAGCCCTGCCAACAACAGTAGAGGCAAGGAATTCAGCTGGGTTGGTGGTTCCCACAGTTTCGGTGGGAAGCACTGTAATTGTTTCCTTGGAACTGCAGGCTTTGGGGGAGGTCTCAGAAAGGCGAGACGTGGCCCTGTTAGGGTAGAATTCACTGCAAGCTTCATCCTTGGAGTCAGAGGAGACTCCCTTTTTGCTCAGTTTTGTCCTTTTGATGTCCTTTTGTCATGAAGAGGGGCCATGGTGCACAGCAGATTACTCCTGCATCCCCCCGGGGGGTCCATTTGAAATATTCTTTAGTTGGGTCCTCCAGGGGCACGCTGGAGTCATATGTAGACACAGTCCCAGCAGAGCCCAAGCCTGATCGAACCTCATATCACTCAGGGGGCTTGGATGACCTTTTGGAGGGTCCATCAGGGCTGGATCATATGGGGTCAAAAGAAGACCCTGAGATTGTAAGGGTCTTCCGGCATGAGGATCTTGGAATGCTGATCTCTCATTTCCTGGGGCCTCTCAGTATTACTTATGAACCCCATAGGCTCTGGATCCTCCACTGGAGGATCCCTTGCTTCAAGGGATCTGGGGGTATGAAACTGCCTTCCTGGTCCACTGAGCCATAAAGAAGATGATTGAGGAGGAGTGGGAGGTGCTGGAGGCTGGGCTCTGCGGAGGATGAGCGATGACCTGTCTTTACCCCATGCCAGCAGGGGTGAGAGAGTTCCTTCATTTGCCAGAAGTGGATGCCCTAGTCTCTGTCATCACCAAAAATACCACCATTCCAGTAGAAGGTGGTATGGTGCTAAAGGATCAGCTGAATAAGAGGCTAGAGACAATACTGAGGCAGGTGTTTGAGGTTAATGCCTTATCTCTGCAAGCTGTGGTCTGCGGGGCTTACATAGCCAAGGTGTGTCTCCGCTGCGCGCAGGCCCTTCCAGATATCGCAACCTCTGATGCGAAACAGGTGGCTGGAGTCAAGGGCAGCATACCTGGCAGATGCGCACTATGATTTGGTCAGAGCATCCACACTATCGGCCTCCAACCATGGCCTCCACACTGTTGGCTTACCCACCACCTGTACATCAGATCCTATCCCCACCCATCTCCTACGTTCCATCTCCCTCATCATTGTCCCCTCCATCACTCATATCCTCAACCTTTCACTGTCCACTGCAACTGTCCCCGTTGACTTCAAACATGCTGTTGTCACACCTTTCCTCAAAAAACCCTCACTCGATCCCACGTGCCCTTCTAACTATTGACCCATCTCCCTCCTTCCCTTCATATCCAAGCTATTAGAACGAGCAGTCCACCGTCGCTGCCTCGACTTCCTCACCTCCCAGGCCCTCCTGGACCCACTACAATCCGGCTCCCGTCCCCTGCACTCCACTGAAACGACACTCACAAAAGTCACCAATGACCTGTTTCTAGCTAAATCTAAGGGCCTCTATTCTATCCTCATCCTTCTTGACCTTTCTGCTGCCTTTGACACCGTTGACCACAGCCCTCTCCTCGCCACCCTCTCCTCGCTTGGCTTCAAGAACTCCATACTATCCTGGTTCTCCTCCCACCTCTCCCATCGCTCATTCAGTGGATGCTCTGGTGGCTTCTCCTCCTCCCCTACCCCCTTCCATGTAGGTGTACCCCAGGGATTTGTCTTGGGCCCCCTCCTCTCTCTATACCCAAGGCCTTGGTGCGCTTATCTCCTCCCATGGCTTTCAGTACCATCTCTATGCCGATGACTCCCAGATCTACCTCTCTACACCTGATATTTTTCCGGCAACCCAGTCCAAGATCTCTGACTGTTTCTTCGGACAGCGCCGCCTGGATGTCTCATCGCCGATTGAAACTGAACATGGCCAAGACTGAACTCCTTGTCTTTCCACCCAACTCCTCCCCCCCCCCACTTCCCCCTCTCTCAGTCCATGTGGATGGATCTACTATCCTTCCTGTTCCCTCTACCCGCAATCTAGGGGTCATCTTGCATCATCTATGTACTATGACACCTCTCTCTCCTTCTCCGCTCATATCCACCTTGTAGCTAAGACCTGCCGCTTCTTTCTCTACAACGTCAGCAAAATCCACCCCTTCCTCTCTGAACACACTACCAAAACGCTTATCTACTCCTTAATCTCCTCTCGCCTCGATTACTGCAACCTACTCCTCGCTGGTCTCCCCGTGAGCCACCTCTTCCCCTTCAATCCATACAAAATCACGCGGCTCGACTGATCTTTTGCCAGCCTCGCCATGCCCACATTACTCCTCTCCTCAAGTCGCTTCACTGGCTCCCTGTCCAATTCCGCATCCAATTCAAGCTTCTCCTACTGACCTATAAATGCATTCACTCTATGGCCCCTCAATACCTCTTATCTCTTATCTCTCCCTACGTCCCCTCTCGAAATTTGCGCTCCGCTAACAAATTACTTCTCTCAATGCCTTTCACCCGCACCGCGAACTCCCGACTGCGCTCCTTTCACCTTGCTGTACCATACGCCTGGAACAGCCTACCTGCGTCTGTGCGCCAGGCATCCTCCTGGCCCTCTTCAAATCCAGGTTGAAAACGCACCTTTTCACTGTTGCATTCAGATCCTGACTCCATCCTCATCTTACCCTAATCCCCGTCAACGTTTATGACCAAACTATAGACCAGACTGTACCACATCGTACCTTGCACAGAACTAACTAACTAATGCTCTGTACTGTTTTATCTAGATCTGGGGTCACCAACCTCCAGAGGACCGCGGGCCGCACAGCCGACTACCGGGAGCCTCGCGGGCCGCACCCCCCTTCTCCCCAACCCCGCAAAAAAAAACAACAAACGCAAAATTATGAAAACAATGGCTGATCACCTTTATTGAATTTAACGAGATGGCTGATGATTCATGCTAGCAGACAAACGGTTAAAGTCCGGCTTCACAGATGACACTGACAGGAGAAGGGACGCTTGCAGGTGGTCGTCGGTGAGCTGCGAGCGCGTGGATGACTTTATCAATTTCATTCGGCTGAACAGCTGTTCGCAGCAGTAGGTTGAGCCGAAGAGAGCAGCGACCTTGCGTGCGTTGGCGGCCATGGACGGGTGGGTGGCCGCCTGTGTCTTCCAAAATGCGACAGGGCCCATAGCCATGAAGCGCGACTTCTGTGCGTCGTCACACTGCAGTTCGATCAAGTCCATTTGAAGGTCAGAGGGCACGTCGGTGGGGTTCATCTGACAGATGACACACAGCGCACGATCCTTGTGCAGCGTGAAGAAGAGCTTGTTCCACTCAGGGTTGAAGCCGCGGTTCTCATCGCTGAGCTTGTGCTTCTTGTTCATGGGGGAAGCCATGGGGAAAAAAGAGAGCAGGAATTCTATCGATAGCTGCAAAAACAGAATCAAAGTTTAAGCCTTTTTGCTGATTGGTCCTCTAATTTATTTATTTATTTTATTTATTTATTTAATTTATTTAACTGTATTTATATCCCGCTTTTCACCGGGTCAAAGCGGTGTAACACATAACAAGGGAGGGGGGGGCCATCACCGGTGTCGTGGTCTGTTAGCCAGGTTTCCGTTACACAGAGGATGTCAATCTTATCTGTTGTGATCAGGTCCTGGAGCATGTGATATTTATTCCTAACTGAACGGGCGTTTATGAGTGAAATGGAGAGGTGGTGGTGGTTTGTGGGGTCAGTGGTGCAGGTTGGTGTGCAAGGTGAGTGTGTGTGCTTGTGTGCATGATTGTGGGTGCTCGTGGGTTGAGCTGTTGTGGTGTCTGGGCAGAGGGGGTTGCAGGATTTGGCTGAGTGGGGGTGGAGGATTAGGAGGGGTGTTAGGAGATAGATGGGGGCTAGGAGTGGTGGCATGCTGTGTGGGAGTACCTGGGTTCTTCAAGCGGTGTGGTCGTTTTCTTTGCGGGGTGCGCCAACGAGCGGTCGAGATGATCTTTAACCATGAAGGAAGGCTGCGCACAACGAGAAGGGAAAAGGGCAGCGCAAGTAACTCACTCAAACCTCCGCCTGTAATGTCAGGAGCGCGGGGCCGCGGGAAGTCGGAGGGAGCCGGTTACTCGCCGGCCGCTGTGAGGCTCCCAGATGCAAGAGGAGGGGGGTGAAATTGAGGGAAGAAAAATCTACCTGCAAACGCTGCTGAAAAGAGCAAAGGGGGGAGGCGTCTTTCAGGCACTGACAACCGCCCACACCAGCGACTTTCCTAATGCAGTGGGGCATTATCCCACGTTCCCCTCTTGCTCCGTCTTCATATCCTTCGTTCCCCACCCTCCGCTACCATCCAGAATGGAGAGGCTGCCAGTTCTAGAGCATCCTGGAAGAATGACCAATCAGAGGGCGCCTGGCGTCAACGAACCGCCTCCATAGGTCCAATCGGCACGGTTTGCCCCACCTTTCTCGGTAGCTCTCCACCTGCAGGCAGGTCCTTAAAATAGGTTGGTGCAGCTGGTGGAAAAAAAGTGCAGTGTGTGGCATTGCGGAGATGCTGCAGTTGTGTACTTTTCAAAAATAGGCTATTGGTCGCGTTGTAAAAGTTCCTAAATGCAGATATTTTGTGCACAAAGTGCACTTTTGCAAAGTCACTTCACAGTCATGCCGCGGGCCACAGATACAATGACGGGAATCCTTGGCGGGCCGCACGTAATGTTAACCGGGGTAGAGCCTCGCGGGCCGCACAAAGGGACCTCGTGGGCCGCAGGTTGGTGACCCCTGATCTAGATTGTAAGCTCTGATGAGCATGACTCTGACGGACAGGGACTATCTCTTTTATGTTGGCTACATCTTGTAGGTTAGCTGTACAGCTCTGCGTGCGTGGCGCTTTATAAGTGCTGAATAGTAGTAGTAGTAGTAGTGGCTAGGCAGCTGCTCTGGTTATGAAACTGGTTAGCGGACGTATCCTCCAAGGCATGGCTGGCTAAGCTCCCTTTTCGGGGAAAGCTCCTGTTTGGAGAGGACTTTGAAAAGCTGGTAAAGGACTTGGGGGGGGAGTCCAAAGATGTTAGGTTTCCAGAGGATAAGCCCAATGCACTAGGGGTAGTGAAGGGCGCTGCTTGAAATTGTTGTCTTTTTTGAGCGACTGATTTTGCGCCCTACCAACGGGCAAGATATCTGGCATGAGGTCAGCCCTTTTGGGGGGGGGGACTGAGGAGCAGGTTGCGACTTCGGCCCCGACACCGGTTCCGAGCCCAAGAAGACCCAATGAATTGTATCAGGCCCAGGCTGAGGTGGTTCTGGTAGGCAGTCGCCTGTGACAGTTCTACTCCACATGGGTCCACATAACATCTGACCAATAGGTGCTAGAAGTAGTTCATGAGGGATATGCCCTGGAGTTCACACAGCCACTCAAGGACACTTTTCTGTGGTTGCCGTGCAAGGCAGCGAGTGAGCGATAGTCAAAGGGCACCTTTAGCGATGACTCGAACTTCAGGCAATTGTTCCTGTCCTGGCTGGCAAATTAGGTTCCGGTCGATACTCCATCTATTTCATGGTCCCAAAGAAAGAAGGGTCCTTTCAGTCCATTTTGAATCTCAAGTACGTCCATCACATGTTGAGAGTGCTGCACTTTTGAATAGAGACTGCTGTCCGTGATTTTGGCGGGAAGGACAGTCGAATACCTGACCTCACTGGATCTCACAGAGGAGCACCTCCATGTACCAGTTCGGGCAGAGCACCAGCAGTTCCTATGCTTTGCGGTTCCGATGGGGCACTTCCAATTTCAGGCCTTGCCCTTTGGACTCACCACAGCTCTGCAGAGTTTTACAAAGATTTTGGTGATTGTGGTGACGGCGCTCCGGCAGGAAGGCATCTTGGGTCCATCCGTATCTGGACGATTGGATGATCCAGGTGAAGTCAGTCTCACGACTGCCCGGGTGCTTGATGTCTTGCAGGGTCTTGGATGGGTGGTCAACTCAGCCAAGAGTCATCTGATTCCTTATCAGAATCTCTTGTACCTGGGAGCACCCTTCAAAACTCAGGCGGGAAGAGTCTTCCTACCCAAGAAGAGAGCCCACAAGCTGCAGGGCCAGATATGGCTGTTCTTGTGTTGGTGGGCTCCGATGGCCTTTTCCTTTCTCCAGGTGCTAGGGTTGATGACTGCAACTTTAGAACTGGTCCCCTGGGATTGAGCGCTCATACATCCACTTCGAGTGTTGCTCTCACATTGGTCGCCACAATGTCACCTGTTATTGCGCAAGTTGTCTTGCATGTCAGAGGTACGCAGCAATCTGGAGTGGTGACTGAGTCCAGAGCATGTGCTGACGGGCATGCCATTGGATCTGTCGGAGTTGGATGGTAGTCACAATGGATGCCAGCCTATTGGGCTGGGGGGGCAAGTTGTGAGACAAGGATCACTCAGGGCTACTGGTCGCAGAAACAGCAGGTGTGGTTAATCAGTTGGCTGGAAAAGTGAGCCATCTTCCTGGTGCTCCAGGAGTTCAGTGAGTTGCTGAAAGGGAAGGCAGTATGAGTTTCCTCAGACAACACGACCACTGTGGCATACATAAATCGTCAGAGAGGCACAGGGAATCCCACGCTGGTCGAGGAGATTGCCCTGCTACTTAATTGGGCGGAGTTGCATCTCCTGATGATATTGGCTGTCCATGTGGTAGGCAAGGAAAATGTAAAGGCTGACTTTCTCGGTCGACATCGAGTCAGTCTGAGAGAATGGACATTAGAGGACTCCATGTTCTGATGAATAGCACAGTGCTGGAAAACACCAGTGATGGATCTGATGCAACCACCCTCAACACGAAGACTCCGCAGTTCTTTAGTCATTTCCACAAGCGGATGTCCAGGGTCTCGATGCTCTAGCGCAGCCCTGGCCTCATGTATTACTAATTAAAGATTTATTTGGATCAGCAAGGAATATTGAACTTTGCAAGGAAATTGTACTTTTGAGCCATTCTGCATGTGAGAAATCAACTGAGAAATCATGCTGCGCCAGCTTGCTAGCCCAGAGACCAAAGCTGTATTTGCAGTCTGGTGAGAAACGTCTTACACATCTAGTCTGAGGGATACTGAAAGACCAGGGAGGAGTTCTTCTCCCAGCAAATGGAGATCCATTAACCCTATCAAGGCTCCCTTTAAATTTCTAATTCACATTCTGCAGCCGGGTTAATTTTTCCATATCTCAGGAAAATTGTACCTGTCTTATTCAATATGTTATAACAGTGATTTTCTTTCTGCTGTGGTCATGTATTATATACCATTTGATAGAAGAATGAGACAGCAACACAAATATGTATAACCGAAGGCTCAAAAACATGAAAATAGGTGCACTTTATTTATAAAAGCAATCGTTATTAGTTGCATACATTCAATTTAATTTTAACTGATCATAAAAATTACAAGTTATTTAAGATCTTCATTATTATGAAAAGATGCAAAACATGGTGCAGCACAGAGGGGTACATTTCCACAGTCAGCACAGTGATATTTAGTTTCAACACGTTTACGATTGTCACCAGCAACATGACAATGTCCGAGACTCTCATTGCACACGCGACACTGTCGAAATACGGTAGTTCTCAGTTGGTGGAATGAGACTAGGGAAATGTCTAGCAGTCAAATGAAATGGGGAAACACCAGTACTTGGTCGGCCACCAGCATCACATGCACTAGCATCAGGACCAACTGCTTCAATGATAGCCAAGATAAGCTTCATACGGATGTCAAGTCCTGTCACTTTCTCCTCTGGGTGGGACTTGCTCCAGAGTATCTGAGCATTGAGTACTGCTATGTCCAACAGATGAAAGCCAACTTTCTTGTACCACTTTACAGTTTTGCGCAGAAAAGCATAATACTCCAATAATTGATCTGTTCTGTCTACCCCGCCCATTATGTTGTTGTAGTCAACGATAACTTGTGCCTTTCAAATTGGCTGATCATTACGATCTCTTTTTCCAGTGTCAACTACAGAGCCATCATGACAGCTGGACAACATTGTTACATAATTCTTATCATACCAGCAAAGTGCTAGCAGTTTATCTGTTGTACGATATGTGACATCTCCTTGTTTCAATTTGCTTCCATCTACATTTAGACGCAGGTCATTAGGCATACCAACTCGATTGGATCGTACTGTTCCAAAGCAGGATGTTGCTCGGTCATACAGATCCATACAGAGTTCTGGACTGTTGTAGTAGTTATCCACAGCCAATCGATAGCCTTGATCAAGCAGTCCATCCATCAGATTCAGCACAATACAGTAGCTACTGCCATGTAAACCGTCACTTAGAACTGCATCTTGACCTGAGTATAGCATATACTTCCAGGTGTATCCACTACGTGACTCAAACAGCTCATATGATTTGATGCCAAATCTTGAGCGTTTTGTAGGTATGTATTGTTTGAAATATAACCTTCCTTTGAAAAGCAGTAGAGATTCATCAATTGAAATGTCTTGTTCCGGGATATAAACAATTTGGAATCGCTTTGTGATAATGTCATAGAATGGACGAAGCTTCCAAATGCGATCACCCTCGGGTTTCTGTGTTGCATTGTTTTGAAAGTGAAGGGCCTGTAATATTCGCTTATATGTATTTTGGCTCATTACTGATGGAAAGAATGGAGTTTCTAACAGTTGTTGACCTGACCAGTACAAGTCGATCATAGGGCTTCTTGATTATTCCCATAGCCATCGTCAACGCCAACATTCTCCATATAGCATTATGGTCAACATCTTGCCATTTTCTCATTCGGGCATGAGGCTTGTCAGCTGGTATTTTAGCACACAGTTCTGCTGCATAGCGATTTGTCTCAAGAATAATCATTGAAATTAGCTCGTAGAAGTCCAATTTAGTTGCATTGACACCCATACGTTTGGTTATGCCTGGTTGTGCAATGAAAGGAAACTGACGGACATCTTTTGGAGTTGTTTTCCATGGAAGACTACTTCTTCTTGTCCGTACTTGTGATGTAGTTGCACTATCACCACGGTCTGCAGTACAACGGCAAAGCTTCCCTCTGCCAAGAGGGTTTGTATTTACAGATGGTTCAGCCGTGGCCACAACTGTAAATGAAAATGTTTTATTATAGTTTACATTTTTCAAACGGAACAATTTATCAATATAAATGTGACATTTAGTGTTTTGTTATACCTAAAGACATAGCTGATATATAGGTGACATAAATGACTGCAAATAATTGCTAACCTGAAGGTTCAGCTGCGGCCGCTACTGAATCTGGGTCACTGTCATCCAAGCATTCAAAGTCCACATTTTTTGTGAAAACTTCTTCAGTTTCATTATCAATGACATCTTCGCCACTGCTATTACTGTTACCATCACTTTCTGTGAGAAACCTAATCACTTCGGCAGCTTTATATCGTTCTTTACGCATTCGTTTACCTGCTGACTCCATCTTGTTTACTTTGCTTTTAATTCTAAATGACCTATTGCTAATGACCTATTTGCAGGTTATTTTCTGGCTGTTTTGGCCTGGTGTATAAATAGAAACACTAGTACAACTCTCTTTTCATTAGTCAAAATGTGTGTTGTCATTAGCTTCCGGTATTTCGCTCATTAATATTTAGTATTTGCGTCATTGCGCCGATCCCGAATATTTCAGGCTCGGCCATTTGGTCAGAATTTTGGGTCCCGAGTATTTCGGGACTGGCCTGGAAAGGGTTAAAGAGAACAAGAGAACAATTGCCCTAGCCTTCGAAACAATTCTCTTAGCCAATAATAGAAACATTTACCTAACCAATGTAGACAGGATAAGAATTCATCAGTTATAATTGTAGAGGTTTTGAGCTTTGTGGGGCCCTGTATCCCACAACACATGTTTGCTAGATATCACCAATTAGCAACAAATCACTCAGACTGCAAATTGCTCGAATACACTGCTCTTTATTCGGGTACCAGAACAAACAAACAGCAACTGCTTTGAGCAAAGTCTCTGTCTGAGAAAGGTGGTGGACAGTCCACTTCCCTCACCGGAATTGGGGAGCAGACTGCCCACTGAGTTATGGAGCCGTCCCCTTATATAGATATTCTCCGTCACCAAAAGTTCTAGAAGTCTGATGTCATTCTGTAAAAGTCAGAGTTACTTGCAAAGAAAGAAAACTTTGCTAGAACTCCTTCTCTGAGGCCCCCTCCCATGAATAATGCCAATTATGCCTTAGGGCTACCCTCCCTTGCAGATGGTGCTCTCAAGGTCTTTGCTTAATTGTGCTCCTTATCTGTGCTGTGGAGCAAATCTTTCCTGCATTCCTTGGCCTGTTTTATGGTCTTTCATCTCCTGGTGCTAAATTGCATTTTCTTCTCTTCAAGGCTGAAAGTATGTTTTCTGCTAATTATTTCTCTGAGTTGACCTGTATTCTCTCTCTGAGCCTGACTCTGCGTACTTCTACTCAAAGCAAGGCCTCCAGACTACAGCAGGCCGCAAAGCATATACTTTCTTAGCCCACAGGACATTTTCTTTTCTTCATCGTGCAAACTGCAGGCAGGCCATGATTACAGTCACAGATAGCAGCTGAAAGAGCAAAACTATCCCTAAACCGAAATATAAAAATATAAACCCAAAATATCCCAACAGCTTCTAAAACCATGGGGGGGTGTTTCCCTTGAGCATTCTCAGATGTCTGACCAGCCTCTTGATTGTGTACTATGTGTATGTCACCTGAAGGCTGGGAGCAAACAAAGGCTGGAGAAGGACTGGTCAAACTACTATTAGCAAAGGTGTATGGGGTGGAGAATAACTGTAGAGATAAGCTCATGTGAGGAATCATGTGATGGCCAGCTGCAACACACAGCCTATATATATAGAGAGAAAACCCATAACAGAGAGAGAGTAGATCTGCTTGGCCAGGCGCATGCCAACGCATGAAGAATCACAGATGTTTCTCCAGCCTTCGCTGAGCTCTCCCAGCTGATGTGTAAAGGGCTGCCATGATGCAGTTTGGTGATGTATTATTCTCCTATAAATAATTGCTTTCTAGTTATCTTTTCTAACTACTCATGTGTAACTAAGGGAATTACTTGCCTTTCTAAATAAGTCAAATAAGTGATTGATTTATAAATAAACTACCTGTCTTCATTACAAGGTGTTCTAGCCTTTGTTGTAGCAAGACACCTCAGGAGGGGCTGCTGTATGCCTTTCCACTGTGGCTGCTGATCAGTCATGTAGTTCAGCGGATAGAGGCACACCATGGGACTGTCACCCAGGAAAAAGATTTAGACGTCATCGTGGAAAGCATGTTGAAACCCTCTGCCCAGTGTGCAACGATAGCCAACAAAGCAAATAGAATGCTAGGAATCATAAGGATAGGAATGGAGAATAAAACAAAGGATATTATAATGCATCTGTATCGTTCCATCGTATGACCGCATATTGAATATTGTATGCAGTTCTGGTTGCCGTATGTTAAAAAGGATATAGCATTATTAGAAAAGGTACAGAAAAGAGCCATCAAAATGGTAAAGGGGATGGAAGGATACCCCTATGAAGAGAGGCAAAAAAGGTTAGGGCCTTTCAACCTGGAAAAGAGACGGCTGAGGGGAGATATGATAGAGGTTTATTTATTTATTTATTTATTTATTTATTAACAATTCTTATATACCGCACTATTAGACATCAGCGCGGTTTACATTGAACATGAATTAATGAATGGAGTGGAATGGGTAAACGTAGATTGATTGTTTACACCATAAAATATAGAAAGACTAGGGGACATGCAATGAAGCTACAATGTAACCTATTTAAGACTAATAAGAGAAAATATTTTTTCACTCAACACATAATCAAACTCTGGAATTCATTACCGGAGGATGTAGTAAAAGCTGTTAATGTAGCTGGGTTTAAGAAAAGTTTGGATAAGTTCCTGGAAGAAAGGTCCATAAACTATTATTAAAGGGGACCTGTGAAATTCATTGCTTGCCACAATACAAGCATTGTGGAACCTGTGTCCTTTGGGGAAACTGCTAGGTACTTGTGACCTAGATTGGTCACTGTTGGAAACAGGATACTGGGCTTGATGGACCTTGGTCTGACCCATTATGGCATATCTTTATTTTATTTATTTATTTACATTCTCTTATATACCGCGCTATTCTGCATCAGTGCGGTTTACATTGAACAAACTGAAATTACATTGAACAGGGCATTATAACTTGGAGATAACTATTTTACAGGGAACATGGGCTATGGAGGGTTAAGTGGCTTGCCCAAGACTACATATCTTATGTTCTTATGTGAACCACGTCAGGCTGTTGGTGGCCCAACTATGGGGGTTGCTGGCACGAGATGACCTACTGTCTCAGAGGTCAGTACACATTCCTCAGGTGGGTCGGTTTTCGTGTACAGCCTGGTTCTTGAAAGGGCGAGGCTGAGAAAGAGGGGATATTCACCGGCGGTGATTGCCACCCTCTTTCAGGTGCACAAACGTTCCACATCCTTGGCTTTTGTCAGAGTGTGGCGAGTGTTTGAGGTCTGGTGTGACAACAGGAGCATGTTGGCATCACAAGCCTCCATCCTAGAAATTCTGGCGTTTTTGCAGTCAGGCATCGACAAAGGCCTGACGTTGATCTCACTTCAGGTTCAGATAGCGGCCTTGACATGTTACCAAGGGCTAATTCAGGATCTTCTTTTGGCATCTCACACCATTGTTGCTTGATTTCTGCGGGTGGTGCAGTATATTCACCAACCTTTACACACTCTAGTTCCCAGTTGGAATCTGAACTTGGTCCTATCAGTGTTGACAGAAGCTCCCTTTGAGCCCTTGGGGCTGCTACTTTAATGGATCTCACTCTGAAAGTCATGTTTCTCGTGGCACTCTGTTCAGCTAGATGAGTGTCTGAGCTGGAGGCTTTGTCTTGTAGGGAGCCCTTTCTCTTGGGGCAGTTTCTCCATATGGGTTGGGTCCTTTCTCTTGCTCTAAGGAAAAGGTGGTGTTGCAGCTGGTGCCCTCTTTTCTGTCTAAGGTGGTGTCTGTGTTTCATCTGAATCAAATGGTGATGTTGCCAGAGTTCCTGGATACAGCGGATTGGGAATTGCATTGCTTGGACATGAGTTGAGTGCTTAGTCATTATCTGAAGCAATCTCAGTCGTTTTGAAAATCAGATCGATTGTTCATCCTCTTTGGGGGGGCCTCGTAAGGAAGAGGCTGCCTCCAAAGCTTCTGTTGCGTGCAGGATCAAGGAAACGATTGCCCCAGCATACCTTTTAAAAAACAAGGCCTTGCCGGAGGGGTTGCATGCCCATTCAGCCAGGACACAAGCCACCTCGTGGGCAGAGTCTAGTGTCAATGGTGGAAAAGTGCTGAATGGCAACTTTTGTCATTGTTGCATTCCTTTGTGAAGCATTGGTTGGACAAACAGGCGAGATCGGATGCTCGTTTTGGGGCATGGGTCCTGGAGGCTGGTCTTGCAGGTCCCGCCCACTTCTGAGTACTGCTCTGGTACATCCCAGTAGTCTGGACTGGAAGGATGCTATGGAAGGTGAAATTAAGGCTTACCTGCTAATTTTCTTTCCTTTAGTCCCTCCAGTCCAGTCCAGTCCAGTCCACAAGTTTACACAAGCCTGGTTCAAGTGGTCAGAATATGGGTTTGTGTGTGTCGATGTGTATTAGGAGGATTCTTCTCCCGCGTTGCAACTTTCTGGGAGAGTGAGTGTCCTGGGGTTCCCACAGGATTCGGATCCTCCACTCAGTAGTTTATGTTGAGGTGGATCTCCATGTACATACTTTAGTAGTTTGGGCATGTTTCTGGGGTGTTTCTGGTGGGTGCCCGTCTCATCTGCTTTGTCATTAGGATACTTTCTTGGTGGGTGGAGTTAGGGCTCCTTTATGGAATGACATCACCAAAAGCCTGGAATTCTCCATCTCCATCTGCTGGAAGGAGGAGAAGACCCGGTAGTCTGAACTGGACTGGAGGGACTAAAGGAAAGAAAATTAGCAGGTAAGCCCTAATTTCACCTTTGTGGTTAGACCCCAGATCTCCCAGTTTGGTATTGCAAAAGATTTCAGTGCTTGGTTGCAGAATGAGGTTGAGAGACTTATATATAAGCAAGGATATGCATGATCATTTCATGATGCTTAGTTTCCTTCTTTGATACCAAAATGTGCCTGTGATTATATGACTACTAAGGGTAGGGCATCTTACAAAATCCTTAATTCCAACCCAAGGGTAAGATAGCTGTGGCTATATAACTTCTTGGTAACATTACAATATGCTCAAATCCAAGGCCATCCCAACCATTATGCAAGGGTTGGAGTCATCTAATGCAGCAGCTTCTGATGGGTGGCAAAGAGCAACAGCAGTCAAAGCAAAATAGTAGACCCGAAGAATCAGACAAACTCATAGAGCTATCAGCACATTCTATTACCTGCATGGAGAGTGAGTGCACAAATACATATAAAGCAAAGTTTAATAATTAAAAGTATGATGTCCATGTCTAGTTATGAACTTTTATAGGATTGTTGTGGGAGGAATGGTGCTTCAATGATCGTGATTGTTGAGTTTAATGATCAAAATCTTGGGAAGGGGGCCGGTAAGGCTGAAGATTCACCTATGCTGCCCAATACCCTTGCACCGGCCCTATTCAGACCTCCCTCAGATTTCAACTTCTCTTCTTTTTTCTTTAGAGAAAGTTGAATTGCAGGGCATATTGTGTATTTCAGACCGTGATCAGGGATTTATAGGCCCCTTACAAGAGCAGGGCAGCTCAGTGACCCAGCATGCTGGATTCAGACATCATGTGGAATCACATGTTACAGAATTCTCTAATAAAAGTTCTCCTTAAATCACTGAGATATATAAAAGCTATGATCATCCCAACATTGCATGATTCTAATGATAATAATCACACCTCTGACAGCAATAAAATCTTTATGAAAAGCTCTTGCCTCAGTGGCAGTGTTGTGCAGAAACCGTCCTAGCAACAGGATAATTTCTTCCCTGTATCATAGGCTCTAAATCTACCTACTAGCTGTCATGATTAATGATGACCATCACCCCCCATTCCCCAGGGATTGTGAACTCAGTTTCTGCAGTATCCCTAGCCAACCCAGAGTGCAGAAAACCCAACTCGGGGATCAAACCAGGGACCTTCCACAAAGCACTGAGTCATGAACCAGCCAGGTGTTTTAATCCATCAGCTTCCATCATGCGTGTAAAAATGTTATTATTGTCAGAGGAATTGTGGTTATTATTATCATATGTTTAGTGCTACATTGTGATGATCATAAATTTTATAGAGCTCTATGACAACAGGGTAATTACTGCAATGAACAGGCCAGGAACAGTAGGAGGGAGCAATGGTCAGTACCACACATTGATGGCATGGCTGCTAATGCAGACTTAGAGCTTACTACATCAATGCTATCTGCCATGTTATCAGTCACATTAGCAGTTAAACATACAGTAATGACCCCATGTTAACCCCAAGGTGCAGATCCTACCTAGTCCACATCTCCTAATACAAATTTCCACATTAGATGTTTAAAGAGGCATTTAGCATGTGCTAACTGTTATTCCTTATCGTCTCTCCAGTCCAGTCCCGGAATCTCTGGGGATTAAGGTACCTCCAGCAGCTTGGAGACTGAACAATGACACTCTTTGATGTCACTGGTATAAATACCCGAGGGACCGCCTCCTTGCTCCAGTTTGTTCAGTCTCCAAGAGATTCTGGGCTGACTAGAGGGACAATTAGGCCATATTCTGGTTGAATTTATTTATTTAAATTTATTTAGATTTATTTATTTGAACTTATTTAATTATATATATTTGAGCTACAGGTGCTTAGAAGTCCTGAGGTGTGCCCCCCCTCTCTCCTTTTATCTTCTACTCTGCCTGTTTAGAGCCGGGATTATTTTTCTGTGTTGAGTCGTCTGGCTCAATTAATTTAGCAGGTTTTCCTCTCCCAAACCTACCTACTTTTAGGTGAGGAGCGGAGAATGGCAGGGCCACTGCAGCTGAGAGGTGCTCCCTGAGAAGCGCACATTCAGACGAGCCGCCGGAGCTGGAAACAGTTTGTTTTTCAGCAACGTTGCTGTACGGTGGTTCCGGATTCTCCTCCGACGCTGAAGCCGTCTTTACGGCTTAGCGTGAGGGAACCGGGTTGATCTAAAGAAATCAAAGGTTTTTCTCCTGGCTGCAGCACAGAGGTAAGAGTACTTTGCTGCGCAGTTAGAGTGCAATGGCAGTTGGTTTCTGTGCAGGCCGCGCCATTTGGCGCGTTCACGGGAAAATGGCAGATCAGTAGAAGAAGGTTTTTGATACCGGAGAAGTCTCGTTTGAAGGGGGAACCTCCGTTTTTGACATTTTTTAAAAGGAATAGATTTTAATCTCATTTTAATCTGATTTAAACTGTTTGGTGAGTGTGCTGATGTTCATGTAAAAAAATAAAGAAAAAGAATATAAAGGAAATATAATAATAAGGCAAGAAAGTATTACCAGGTATCTGGTTGTTTTTTCAGCACTATAGCGAAGTAATGCCTCTTAGACCACAGTGTTTGGTTTGTGGCTCTAGGAAAGGAGCTTTATCTGACACAGGAGGCTGCAGATATGGAGCAGGTTTTAGAAACCAGTGCAGAAGGTGCTAAACGTATCAAAAGTGACTTCATGGCTCTGGGACAGAGGGTGAAGCAGTTAGGTGCACAGATGGTGTTCTCTTCAATCCTCCCTGTTGAGGGTAAAGGCCAAGGCACAGAGGCTCGCATCCTGGAGATGAATGCATGGCTGCGTGGATGGTGTCATCGAGAGCGTTTTGGTTTTCTAGACCATGGGATGCTGTTCCAAGGGTTGCAGAGCAGAGATGGCATCCATCTGTCCAAGAAAGGTCAATGCATCTTCGATAGTAGACTGGCTAATCTACTGAAGAGGGCTTTAAACTAGATTCGTTGGGGATAGGTGAAGAAAGCCCCCAGGTAAGTGAAAGCCCCCAGGTAGGTGATACATTAAATACCTTTATGGAAATGGGTAACAGGGGTAACATATGGAAAGCAGTGTGTATAAATGCCCGTAGCATGGGGAATAAGATCCCTGATGTTGAAGCTTTGGTGGGAGTGGCTGTCTTGGATTTAGTGGCAGTTACAGAAACATGGTTCACAGAAAACCATGATTGGGATGTAACTATACCTGGCTATACTTTATTCAGAAAGGACAGGGTAGGAAGAAGGGGAAGAGGAGTGGCACTATATGTAAAAACTACTATTAAAGCTTTGGAATTACAGAGCTTAAAAGGGAGAGAGGAGGCATTGTGGGTTAAACTAGAAAGAGGGAAAGAAAAATCTGTTTGCATTGGTGTGATATACAGACCTCCCTCACAAGAGGAAGAGGTGGACAGAGTTTAATTGAAGACATACGCAGCATTGCTAGGAAAGGGGAAGTGCTACTGATAGGAGATTTCAATATGCCAGATGTTGATTGGCACATTCCTGCTGCAGTATCATCTAGAAGTAAGGAGATCCTGGATTCTCTACAGGGAGAACTAGTCAGGCAATTGGTAACAGACCCCACACGTGAAGGGACCATACTGGACTTGGTGCTTACCAATGGTGAAAGTGTTTCTGATGTTGTAGTGGGAGATCATTTTGCATCCAGTGATCACCAGATGGTGTGGTTCAGTATTAGGACTAGGGCTGTTAGAATCCATTCCAAGGTGAGGATCTTAGACTTTAGGAAGACTAACTTTGCGAAGATGGGCCAATACCTCAGGGAGTCGTTAGTGGAATGGGAAGAGCTGGGGGATGTAGAAAAACAGTGGGCAAAACTGAAAGGGGATATTTTAAGGGCAACCAACCTTTTTGTTAAAATGGTAAATAAAGGCAAAAGGAAAAGGAGACCTCTATGGTTTTCTAAGGAAGTAGCTGAAAAAGTGAAGAAAAAGAGGGAGGCCTTCATGAAATACAAGAGATCACAGAGAGAGGAAGACAGGCATCTGTATTTGGAAAAACTTAGAGAAGCTAGCAAAGTAGTCAAGAAGGCAAAAATTCAAAAGGAGGAGGAAATAGCCAATGCAATAAAATGGGGGGATAAGACATTTTTCAGATATATTAGTGAGAAGAGGAAGGACAAAAGTGGTATTGTCAGACTCAAGGGTGCAGGGGGGGAATGCCAACACGGATTCAGAGAAGCTCATGGAGTTGAAACACTCATGACCTCGCTAATTAACAAACTCATCTGTGGAATGGACAACATAAAGACGGCCTTCGCTTTGATTTTCCTCAACATATCAGCTGTGTTCGATTCAGTTGATCATAAGATCCTCCTATCGAGACTCCAGGAAAAGGGCATCCAAGGCCTTGCTTGGGACTGGTGCAAATCATACCTTGAAGATCGTTGGCAACAGGTTCGCATAGGCAACAATACTTCTGAGCCCTTCCGACAAAAGCAAGGAGTACCCCAAGGCTCATCATTATCTGCGCTGCTCTTTAATATATATATGCAGCCAATTTGTCAAATCACCAGAGTCTTTGGTGTATCCTGCTTATTATATGCAGACGACGTGCTGATCTACATACCGATTAACATCTCAAATCCTGACTACTCTGCGCTAATCAATTGCTTCAATGCAATAACTGACTAGCTCATCAATCAGAACATGAAAATAAACTTCAAAAAAACCGAAGCCTTGATAGTCACAAGAAACACATCTTTTTCTCCCCCAAAGACCCTTAAAGTAAGAGACGCGGAGCTTCCAATTAAGTCCACTATAAGATATCTGGGTGTGTTACTCGATCAACATCTCAACCTCAAGGAGCACATAAAAAGCACTGTAAAACAAATCTACTACAAGATCAAAACACTACGTCATCTTAGACCCATGCTTGAGACCAAAGATTTCCGTACAATCTTCCAAGCAATAGTCACACCTCACTTTGACTATGCGAATATCATTCTTCATGGTCTCCCTAAGAATACATTAAGTCCACTACAAATGGCTATGAATGCTGCGGCCCGCATCTTATACGGAGCTTCAAAGAGAGATCATATAACTCCGATACTAATGGACTTACACTGGCTCCCGATGAACTGCAGAATACTATACAAAACCCTCCTCATCACTTTTAAGGCCATTAATAAAATTTACCCTGCATCAATATCAATGCTCCTCACCAGTGCACCAAACAACAGATCCAGAAGATTAGTATCCGAAAATACACTAGCTACTCCCAGCAACTCCACAAAATGGACCCAGTTAACCACTAACAGAGCTTTTGTATCTTACGCCCCCAGGTGCTGGAACAATCTCCCCCCCAGTATTAGATCAATTAGGGACATCAGTCAATTCAGAAAGGCCATTAAGCACCACTTATTCACTCTGCACTTCCACCTACCTTAGCACCACAGCTATTTCTATCAATGCACTCTCTAACTATGAACATCCTTAATCTGCATTATTGTAAATAATAAGTTATGTAAATGTATATAGTTTTCCCCAGTTCAAACCTAGTTCATACTTCCTGTTATCTGTAAACCTATTTCAGTTTTTCTGTCTAGGTAATTTATGTTCAATGTAAACCGCACTGATGATAAATAGCGCAGTATATAAAAACTGTTAAATAAATAAATAAATATGTAGAAGCTGATAAGGATAAAGCGGAATTGCTTAACAAATATTTTTGTTCTGTGTTCACAGATGAAGAACCAGGAGCAGGACCTCAGAAAACACCCACAAATAGGAACAGAAGCGAGGGACATCTTGAACAATTTTCAGAAGACTGTGTTCGTGAGAAACTAGCTCAACTTAAAGTAGACAAAGCGATGGGACCGGATGGGATACACCCTAGAATACTGAGGGAACTTGGGGACGTTCTAGCAGCTCCACTGACTGACCTTTTCAATGCCTCGTTGGAGTCGGGAGTGGTGCCAAAGGACTGGAGAGAGGCTCATGTGGTGCCTTTACACAAATGCGGAAGTAAGGATGTGGTTGAAAACTACAGGCCGGTTAGTTTAACTTCGGTGGTGAGTAAATTATTGGAAACGCTGCTGAAAGAGAAAATAGTGAGGTTTCTGGAGTCCAGCGGATTACAGGATCCGAGGCAGCATGGATTCACCAGAGGCAGGTCTTGTCAGACAAATCTGATTGATTTCTTTGACTGGGTGACCAGGGAGTTGGACCGAGGGAGAGCTCTAGATGTGGTGTATTTAGATTTCAGTAAAGTCTTTGACACTGTTCCTCACAGGCGACTTATAAACAAACTGAGCACCCTAGGGATGGACCCTAAAGTTACTGCTTGGGTTAGAAATTGGTTGGGTGGGAGGCGACAAAGAGTACAAGTAAATGGAGCTCACTCTGAGGAGAAGGATGTTACCAGTGGTGTGCCCCAGGGATCTGTCCTTGATCCGATTCTTTTTAACATCTTTGTTAGTGATATAGCGGAAGGGCTGTCGGGTAAGGTTTGCCTCTTTGCGGATGATACCAAAATCTGCAATAGAGTAGACACCCAGGAAGGTGTAGATAACATGAGGAGGGATCTAGCTAAGCTTGAAGAATGGTCTAGAATTTGGCAGCTGGGATTTAATGTTAAAAAATGTAAGGTCATGCATTTGGACTGCAGCAATCCAAGGGAGCAATACAGTATAGGAGGTGAAGTACTTTTGTCCACTAAATAAGAGCGGGACCTAGGCGTGGTTGTGTCTAATGATCTTAAAGTAGCTAAACAGGTAGAAAAGGCGACGGCAAAAGCTAGAAGGATGCTTGGGTACATACGGAGAGGAATGGCTAGCAGAAAAAAGGAGGTGATAATGCCTCTGTATAAGTCTTTGGTGCGACCTCATTTGGAGTATAATGTGCAATTCTGGAGACCGCACCTTCAAAAGGATGTGAACAGGATGGAGTCGGTGCAGAGGGTGGCTACTAAAATGATTAGTGGGCTTCATTATAAAGCATATGAGGACAGACTTAAGGATCTTAATATGTACACCTTAGAGGAAAGGCGGGATAGAGGTGATATGATTGAGATGTTTAAATACCTCCGTGGCATAAATGTTCAGGGAGAGAGCCTCTTTCAATTGAAAGCAAGTTCTGCTACGAGGGGACATGGGATGAGGGTGAAGGGAGCTAGATTCAGGAGTGATATGCGGAAATATTTCTTTACGGAAAGAGTAGTGGATCCATGGAATAGTCTCCCAGTGGAGGTGGCAGAGATGAGGACAGTAACTGAATTCAAAAAAGCATGGGACCAACACAGAGGATCTCTAAAGGTAAAAAGTGGACTGTTGTAGTTGATATGGAAGGACAGACTAGAGGGGCCATGTGGTCTTTTTCTGTCATCATGTTTCTATGGTTCTATGTTAAACTTGCTTCCTTATCTTTGTCGGATGCTAATTCACCTCCACAGCTTCTGCCAGAGCCTGTTGCAGGGCCTTCTTCCATTCCTGATGTGCCTCAGGTACCATAAATATTTTCGGCAGGTTTGGCGGTGTCGTTTTCTCAGGATTTTGTATCTCTGTTTCAGCAGACATTTGGAAATGGACAAAAGGGTCCACTATCCTCTGCCGGAGGGGATCTCGGAAGGAAGCGGCTGGGTATCCCTCTGGAACTTGCTGAGGGTGCTGCTCCTGTTAAAAAAGGTTAAAACAGGGAAGGATCCACAGGAGCATTCGGTAACCTCTGAAGAGATTCACTCGGAGGCGTTAGATCCGGATTTGGAAGTTGAAGACGAATTAGAAGAAGGAGAACTCATGGAACAGGAGGACCAGGCGAGAGTAGTTTGTGTTTTCCGTCGAGATGAGTTACCAGCGTTGATTTTGGAAACACTTAAAGCCCTTAATATGCCAATTTCTGAGCCAGAGGAGGATTCCTCATTGGAGGATCCTTTGTTGCAGGCATTTAGGAAAACGCAAAGGGCTTTTCCTGTACACAGAGTTGTAAGGGAGATGATTCAACAAGAATGGGATATGCCTGAGGCTGGACTAAAGGGGTCCAGGGTCATGGCTCGATTATATCCTCTACTGGATCAGGATCGGGAGGAGTTTAAGTCTCCCAAAGTAGATGCAGCGGTATCGGCTGTTACCAAAAAGACTACAATTCCGGTGGAAGGTGGTGCCGCTCTTAAGGATAGCCATGATAGAAAGTTGGATACGTTGTTAAAACAGGTGTTTGATGTCAATGTCTTATCCATTCAGGCTTCAATTTGTGGAGCATGGGTAGCCAGAGCCTGTCTTTGTTGGTCTCAGCGAGTACAAGGAGATAACGTGGAAGACTCTGCGACAGAAGCGTCCCGATTAGAGACTGGGGCAGCTTATTTAGCTGATATTCATTATGACCTTATTAGGGGTTTGTCTACGATTATGGTCTCAGTTGTTGCAGCTAGAAGATATCTATGGGCGGTAGATGCTTCTTCTAAAGCTTGGCTCACTAAGCTTCCTTTCAGGGGTAAGCTACTTTTTGGTGAGGACTTAGATAAGTTGGTAAAAGACTTATTTATTTATTTATTTCAATTTTTTATATACCACACTATTTATAATCAGCGCGGTTTACAGAGAACATAAAGACCAGAACAACAGGCTGTTCGGTATTACATAAAACAGGAAGATAAACTTGGATAATATGGGAGAACTATATACAAAGAATATTGATCTGTTAATTCGATAACATGAAAGAAATATTTACATAAAATTAGCAGTAGTGCTAGGGTCAGGAGGGGAATGTGGTTAAGTTTGTGGTGAAGCTCATATTTTGCTCTTTATGTAGGGTAGTATTTGATGAATAGGTTATATTTGAGGGCCTTTCTGAATTGGGCTAAGTCGGTTATGGCACGTATGTCGGGTGGTAGGGAGTTCCAGTGTTTTGGGGCGCAAAACATGAAGGCTCTGTTCGCTGTTGATCGGCTACATGTTGTTATGGCCTTTGGCATTATTAGAGTGTTTAGCGCTGTTTGTCTTCTGGATCTAGTTGGTGGTACTGTTTGTGTGAGATCTGTCAGTGAGTTGGCTGACAAACCGTGGATGGCCTTGTATGTGAGAATCAAGGTTTTGAATATGAGCCTGCCTTGTATCGGGAGCCAGTGAAGCTGCTTGAGGATTGGTGTTACATGATCACTCCTGGACGCTCCTTGTAGAACCCTTGCAGCAGTATTCATGGCAAGTTGTAGAGAACTTAGGGTGGATTGTGGGAGACCTTGTAGAATTGAATTGGCGAAATCGAAATGCGGTAAGATGAGTGCTTGGAAGATGGTTCTGAAATCAACTGGATCCAGTAGGGAGCGTAAATGCCTGAGTGTGCGTATCTTGAAGTATACAGCTTTTACAATATTGTTTACGTGTGATTTCATGTTGAGACGGTGGTCCAGCGTGACTCCGAGGTATCTTATTGTTTCTTTGGTGGATAGATCAGCTCCTTTAACACTTATATGTGATGGTGGAATGAAGTTGGGGTCTCTCGTAACAAAGAGAACCTCAGTTTTCTTGTGCTGGATGCGGAGGTTCTGTGAGAGAAGCCACTCTGATACTGCATTGAAGCAATTTATTATGGGCAGTAAATCTATTTGCATTGTGGAAAATGGCATATAAAGTAGGATATCATCTGCGTATATCATACATTTCACATTGAAAGATCTGATGATATTGCAGATAGGCTGCATGCAGATGTTAAACATGAGAGATGAAAGAGAAGACCCTTGTGGTATGCCTTGTTTTTGATGGAGGAGATTTGATTCTCCTGTTGCAGATTTTACATATTGCATTCTGGTGTCCAGGTAAGATTTACACCATTCCAGTGCTGAACTACCGATGCCTTTTTCCTTCAATCGTGTAATGAGTATCTCATGATTTACCGAATCAAACGCTGCTGCTATATCTAAGAAGATTAGCACAACGCCTTGTCGGATGTTGTCTATGCTGGTGAGTATATTATTGAAGAGGGTGGTGATGAGTGTTTCAACTCCATGATGTTCTCTGAAGCCATGTTGAAAGTAGTCAAGAGGGGCTGCGGAATCTATGTGGTCTTGAATTTGCCGTTGCACCTCTTTTTCAAAACTTTTTGCTAGAAGGGGAATGCTAGCAATAGGCCTGTATGAGTCGGCCCTTTTTGGGTCTAGTTTGGGGTTTTTTAATAGTGGTCTAATGGATGTGAGCTTTAGAGAAGATGGGAAAGATCCAGTTGTAAATGAGAGGTTCATGATTCTTGCAATGAACGGGCTAAATGCACTTCTAAGGTCCTTTCTCCAGAAGGCTGGGCAAGGATCGGTTTGAGCGGTGGTTTTATTGAGTGAAGTGATTGTGTCTTCAATTTGTTTAGCTGAGGGTGCGGTAAGTGAAGATAAGGAGTTTTGGCAGGTTGTTTCTTGAACATCTGTTTTCAGTAGCTCATCCGTCTGTAGAAGTTTAGATTGCAAGTAATCAGCAAATTCTTGTGGGTGAATATCATATTTTTGTTCTGATGATGGTTCCTTTGATAGTGATTTTACTAGGTTGAAAAGATCACGAGGTTTGTTCAATGATCTTTTGAGCATATCCGTGTGATATTGCTTCCTCTTGGTTGTGATTGCTTCGCGGTGAGTTGCTAAATAGAGATTGTAGGCTGTATGGTCATCACTGGCCAGTGATCGGCGCCAGCGTTTTTCGAGTCTTCTAAGGTGCATAAGAGAAGATCGCAGATCGGGAGAGAACCATGGAGTGGAGGTTCTTTTCCTTGATGTGTTCATTTTGTGTGGTAGAAGAGCAATGGCATTGAGGCTGTTATTCCAGGCTTCAATTGCCTCGTCAAGGTTAGGGGAGTCTTAGGGGAGTCCAAAGGCGGCAGACTGCCAGAGGACAGGCAGAAGCTAAGACGTCCATCTCAGGCGACTAGGGGCCAGTACAAGAGACTTTCGTCGTTTTTGTTCCACACGTTTCGGACAATTTCAGAGGGCGTCAATATTTCAGAAGTCAGGGTTTTTGAGGAGCGAGCAGGGGATTTGCAACCTCCTCTTCTTCGAACCCTAGAAAATCACAAAGAAGTAAGGAGGACACAGGTGGATTTTATACCCGTGGGAGGTCGTCTACAGGATTTTTATCTAGCCTGGGTTCAGATCACATCCGATCTGTGGGTGTTGGAGATCATTAGAGAAGGATATGCTCTGGAGCTTGAACGCCCAGTGGTCGATTTGTTCATTCAATCTCCTTGCAAGGCACACATCAAGTGTATAGCGGTGCGCGAGACCTTGCGAAGACTTTTGAATCTCAAAGCTGTCATTCCGGTACCCCAGATCAACACGGTTCCGGTCGATATTCCATCTACTTTGTGGTTCCAAAAAAGGAAGGGTCTTTTCATCCAATTTTGGATCTTCAAAAGGTAAATCATTGTCTTCGGGTGACTCATTTTCGTATGGAGACACTGAAGTCTGTAATAATGGCAGTAAGGAAAGGAGAATTTCTTACGTCTCTGGATTGGTCAGAGGCGTATCTACACATTCCCATTCGTCTGGAGCATCAGAAATTTCTAAGATTTGCAGTTCCCATGGGTCATTTCCAGTTTCGGGCGTTACCGTTCGGTTTAGCAATGGCTCCGCAAATGTTTACCAAGGTAATGGTGGTAGTTGTGGCAGCATTGAGAAAGGAAGGAGTTCTAGTTCCCCCATATCTGGACGACTGGTTGATTCGGGCAAAGTCCAAAAAAGGAAAGCCAATTGGCAACAGCCAGAGTAGTGGAATTTTTACAAAGTCTTGATTGGGTTGTCATTGTGGAAAAGAGCAAGTTGATTCCATCACAGAATCTAGAACAACTGGGAGCTCGATTCAAAACAAGAATAGGAAGGGTATTTCTTCCTCAGACGCGAGTGCTAGCATTGAGAAATCTGGTGCACAGTTTCTTGAACAGAAAGGATCCCACTGCATGGCATTATTTACAGTTGCTCGGAACCATGGCAGCAACGTTAGACTTAGTTCCATGGGCAAGAGCTCATATGCGACCATTACAGAGAGTGTTACTAGGGAGGTGGTCGCATCAGAAAGATCCTCTCTCAAGGAGGCTACCCTGCCTTCTGGAGATGCGTCAAGCTCTGCAGTGGTGGTTATTCTAGAGGTGGGAATACAGCTAGAATCTCCTGTTTGGATTCCTCTTATGACAGATGCCAGTCTAGTAGGCTGGGGAGCTCACTTCGAAGGAAGGTTTGTTCAAGGTCAATGGACCGATCAGGAGAAAGTTTGGTCAATCAACAGATTGGAATTGAGGGCGGTAACCTTAGCTCTAAAAGCATTTCAATGTTGTCTTCAGGGGAAGGCTGTTCGCATTCTGACAGACAACGCAACCGCAATTGCTTACATCAGCCATCAAGGGGGCACAAGCAGTGTCTCTCTGGAAGCCGAAGCTGAGCAGTTCGTATGGGCCGAGAGGAATTTAAAAGCTTTGTCTGCGACTCATGTAGCAAGGGTGGACAATGTGGAGGCCGATTTTTTGAGTCGGGTCAAAGTAGATCCAGGAGAGTGGGTTCTGCATCCGCAGGTGTTCCAATTGATAATAAATCGTTGGGGAGCTCCAGTGATGTATCTCATGGCAACCTTCAAGTTGACAAAAGTCAATCGGTTTTTCAGTCAAAGGCAGGAGAGAATGTCAGAGGGCCTAGACGCTCTTTCAAAGGTGGCCAGAGGAGCAACTTCTGTACGTCTTCCCTCCGTGGGTATTGATAAGGCGTGTTCTACAAAGAGCAGAATGGCAGAAGGGACTAGTAATATTGATAGCGCTGGATTGGCCAAAATGACCATGGTACGCAGATCTCATAAGGTTATTAGTAGACCGTTCATGGCTCTTACAGATGAGAGAAGATCTGTTGCGCCAGGGTCCATTATGCATGCCACAGGTAGCTCGATTCTCGCTTACGGCTTGGCTCTTGAAAGGGTGAGGTTAAAGGCCAGAGGTTACTCTTCGGTGGTGATTTCCACTTTGTTGAAAGCAAGGAAAAGATCTACCTCTTTGGCGTATATTCGAATTTGGAGAATATTCGAAGCATGGTATGAAGACAAGGGTTTTAAAGCATTAAAAGCTTCTATTTCTTAAATTCTATCTTTTTTGCAAGATGGGTTTGAGAAAGGATTAGCAGTTGTGTCTTTGAAAGTGCAGTTGGCAGGTCTCTCTTGTTATAGAGGTAAAATAAATGGTGAAGTGCTAGGAGCACATCCGGATGTGAAGCATTTTTTGAGAGCAGTTTCACTTGGCCGTGTAGACCAAGTGTTCCGTCTTGGAATCTCCATTTGGTGTTGGAGGCTTTGGTACGTGAACTGTTTGAACCGTTGTCACGAGCGTCATTAAAGGATCTTTCGCTCAAGGTAGTTTTTCTAGTAGCTATATCGTCCGCACGAAGAATTTCGGAATTACAGGCATTGTCTTGTAGAAAGCCTTTTCTATTATTTTACGAAAAGAAGGTGGTTTTGAGACCAGTACCTTCGTTTCTACCCAAAGTGGTGTCGGCTTTTCATGTTAATCAAGACGTTTTTTACCAGTATTTAAAAATAGTGCCAAAGAGATTCATTTCAGAAGATTACATCTTTTAGATATCCGTAGAGCATTAAAGACGTATTTAAAGCGAACACAGGAATTCCGTAAGACAGATAGGCTGTTTGTTCTTTCTGGAGGTGCAAGAAGAGGCCATGCAGCTTCCAAAGCGTCTATTGCCAGGTTGCTCAAGGAAGCTATAGCTTCAGCGTATTTGTTTGTTGAAAGGTAGGACAATACCTGATGGGCTTAAAGCGCATTCAACAAGAGCGCAAGCTGCGTCCTGGGCTGAGTACAGTTTGGAACACAGTCAGGAGATGTGGCAGGTAAATAGGCCTTTATTATCCCACGGATCAAGCGTGCCAACCCGACACTGGCCGTGTTTCGTATTACACTTCCTCACGGCCAGTGTCGGGTTGGCACGCTTGATCCGTGGGATAATAAAGGCCTATTTACCTGCCACGTCTCCTGACTGTGTTCTTTGGTTGCCTATGTGGCAGAGTGCTGTTTTTTGGTGGTACCTGAGTACAGTTTGGTACCGCCTGTGGACATCTGTAAGGCGGCTACTTGGTAATCGTTAAATTCCTTTGTAAAACATTATCGATTAGATATACAGGCAGAAAAAGATACCTGTTTTGGATCAGCAGTGCTTCAGGCTGGCCTAGCGGGTCCCACCCATTAAAGGTTTTACTGTTACATCCCCAGAGATTCCGGGACTGGACTGGAGAGACGATAAGGAAGGTGAAATTAGACTTACCTGCTAATTGTTGTTCCTTGAGGAACTCCAGCCCAGTCCCGCATCCCTCCCTGATATGCTTTTGTCTGGACTACGGCCTGAAGCAAAGAGGGTATAGTATTGTCATGGTAAGCCTATAAGACAAGTATATGTCTTACAGTCCATATGGGGAGGGTGAAATTTTTGGGAATCTTTTAAAGTTTTATTCCTCTATCGAAACGGAGGGCAGACTATAATAGGACAATTATAGTGTTACGTTTAAGGGTACATTTTGTGTCATAGTTTATAGTTGAAATTTGTTAATGTTTATTAAGGTTCGTTAAAGTTTAATAGCAATGTTATCTACTTAATTGTTGCTCTGGTGAGTCTGTTTTGTCAATAGGTAAACTGGAGCAAGGAGGCGGTCCCTAGGGTATTTATACCAGTGACATCAAAGAGTGTCATTGTTCAGTCTCCAAGCTACTGGGGAGGTACCTTAATCCCCAGAGATTCCGGGACTGGACTGGAGTTCCTCAAGGAACAACAATTAGCAGGTAAGTCTAATTTCACCATATGTGTTAAAGACCTAGAGGGTCATTTACTCTCTTGGTTTTAGCATGTGCTATCTGCTATTCTCCAGGACCAAGCAGGAAGTCAGTCCTCACTTATGGGTGTCATCGACGCCGATGAAGCCCCAGCAGAGCACTACCCCAGGTTTCCCTGAAAGCCTTTGGGAATGCTGGCACGCATGCGCGGTTCTCTTCCCACCTAAAGGTGCCATCTTACCTCAGTCTCTTTTTTTCCGTGAAGCCCATCGGATGTGTGTCCTTTTTTTCCCGGAAAAGAGAAGTTTTTTCTTGGCGTTATTTCGCTTTTTTCCTCGGATTCGACGTCGGTTCCCCTCCCGCCGGGTTCGGTACACCGGTATCAAATCCCTTTTTTCCTTTTTCATTTTTTGCCCTTAGTGGCTAGGCGCTCGCGCCAAATCTTTTTCTTTTTCCCTGGAAGGCCGGTCCTTTAACCTCGCGGGGACCCTTTTCTCCCCGATGGCTTCCAGCGGTTTCAAAAAGTGTGATCGGTGTAAGAAGATAATGTCTCTCACCAACACACACGACTGCTGCCTTCGGTGCCTTGGCCCGGACCACGATTCTAAAACGTGCGGGCCATGTGGAAAAATGTCTTACAAGGCCCTCCGAAGTCGTCAGCAACAAAGTGAAAGGCTTTTCTCGGACTCGGCCTCTGCCCGGGCCCGGACCTCGTCTGAGGCCTCGACATCTCGGGATTCCGATCCCAAGAGGCGTCGGAGCTCCTCGGACAGGGGGTCCCCCGACCGGGAACGTAAGAGGAAGAAGCAGCTCGCGAGGGTGGCGTCGGAGGAGGTCCCTGAGCCCTCGAGGGCCAGGTCTAAGACCCCGACCGTCGTCCCGGGCCCGTGGACCAGGAGAAGCCAACTAAAGTTCCTCACATGGAGCCGGAGTCTGCTGGACACGTAAGTCCTGTTGTCCTCATGGACTCACCTCCCCGAGTACCGACGTCGGGCCCGGCGCCACCGGGGCCCGAGTCGGAGGCTGCTGCATCACCCGAGCTGAGTCTCAGGTTGACAGCCTTGGAGAGCAGAATGTCTGCCTTCATGGATCAGCAGCGGGCACTGATGGCCAGCCTGTCTGGCGCATCTGCCCCGACCACTGGGACATCGACTTCGAAGTCGACCCCGGAGACCGAGCCGATACTCGAGTCCTTTGCGGCTCGAAGTCGTCCTCGGTCGAGGTCTCCCTCGACCTCCTGTTCGGGACCGAGGGTCTCCGACGCCGGTGCCACCGGCATTGGGGCGGGTGCCTAGAGGCCCCGCGGGGTCGGACCTCGACTCAACATCGGACGAGTCTGCTTGGGAGACCGAAGACGAGGAGTCTCCTGACACCTTCAAGACTCGTCGTGTCCCTTCGGACTCACCAGAGTCTGAGCCCCGGAGTAGATCCCCTCCGGAGGATACTAGGTTCTCGGAGTTTGTCCGGGATATGGTCGCTGCCCTGGCTATCTCAGCTGACCCCGAGGAAGAGCCTCGAGCTGAAGAGCTCGATGCTCTACAGTATGACTCTCCTCCGAAGGAGGCCTTTACTGTCCCGGTTCTTCCAATACTGGAACGGCTCCTCTTCCAGATGTGGGAGGCACCGGCCTCGGCGCCGGTTTTGAGCAAGCGAGTCGATTCCATCTATCGGCTCCGGAAGAGTCCTGGCTTCCAGAAAGCACAGCTACCACACCATTCCATGGTTGTGGAATCGGCCATACATCGTCTGAAGAATCAGAAGATGCACTCCGCGGTGCCTCCTGGTAGGGAAGCCCGAAGCCTTGATGGCGTCGGTAGAAAGTGCTTTCAGGGCTCGATGCTTGCTTGCCGTGTCCAGACTTACCAGCTGTACATGGGCATGTATTTACGAGACCTGGCCAAAGAGTTGGCTGGATTCTCTGCTGGTCTCTCCGGGGAACCCTTGCAGAGTTTTAAGTCCTTGTCTTCGAGGATCCGGGAATGCTCTAAGTTCATGTCCCGCACCGCCTACGATGGCTTCGAGGCTTCGGCCCGAGTAGCGGCAGCCAGCATCGCGGCCCGACGCCAGGCATGGCTGCAGTCATCGGACCTCGAGCCATGGGTTCAGGACAAGTTGGTCGATGTCCCTTGCCGAGGTGAAAACCTTTTTGGCAAGCCTGTGGCCGAGAAGGCCGCTCAGCTCGAGACAGAGCACCTCACGAGGACAAGGCTGTCGAGGAAGACCTCTGCCCCTTCTCATAAGAAGAAGGGCTTGGGTAAAAAGTCCTTTTACCCGAGGAAGGGCACTGCCTACAAACAATACCCACAATATCCGGCTGCCCAACCTGCCCCCCAGGGTCAGCAAGCCAAGGGCCAGGGTAATGGGCCCCGTAGGCAGAGGACCCCCAAGCTTACAGCCCCTGCTTCCACTCAGCAGGGTGGGGGTTTTTGATTCCTTGAGTATAGCCATAGCTCCCTTGCAGACCCAGCCCTGCACAGGAGGCCGCCTAGCCTTGTTCGCCCACCAGTGGCCCTTGATAACCCAGGACAGTTGGGTGCTGGACATAGTCCGTCGAGGCTATGCCCTGCATTTTCACCAACTACCTCCGCCACACTTCCCAGGGGAACCTTTCCGGCCTCCCCTGCATACAGCCCTTCTCCTCCAGGAGCTGAAAGGTCTGTTGCTGGACAAGGCGGTGGAGCCTGTGCCTCCCCACTTCCAAGGTCACGGATTTTACTCCAGGTATTTCCTGGTGCCAAAAAGAACCGGTGGTCTTCGACCCATTTTGGATCTCAGAAACCTCAACAAGTTTCTAGTGAAAGAAAAGTTCAAGATGCTTACTCTTGGAACACTTCTGCCCTACCTCCAGCAGGGAGATTGGCTATGCTCTTTAGATCTAAAGGATGCTTACACTCACATCCTTATTCATCCAGACCACAGAAAGTACCTCAGGTTCATTGTGGGAGGAAACCATTATCAGTACAGAGTACTGCCTTTTGGACTGACCTCCGCTCCCAGGGTGTTTACCAAGTGCCTGGCAGTGGTGGCAGCCTACCTGAGAAATCAGGACATCTTTGTGTTTCCTTACCTAGACGACTGGCTCATCAGAGGCCAGACTTCCCTAGAAGTTCAGCAGGCCACCAACAGGACCATAGAACTGCTCCAGAAGGTGGGCTTTGTCATCAACTTCGCAAAGTCCACTTTGCTCCCCTCCCAGAACTTGGAGTTCATAGGAGCAAGGTTGGATTCTCAGCTGGCAAGAGCATTCTTACCAGTGCACCGAGCACAAAGGCTCATGGACCTCGCCAGCAAGTTTCTGCACAGGTCCCTGGTTTCCGCCAGACTCTGTCTCAGGCTTCTGGGCCACATGGCGTCGACAGTACAGGTGACCCCAAATGCCAGGCTCAATATGAGACCTGCCCAGTGGTGCCTTCGGATTCAGTGGTCACAAGCCTCAGGCAGTCTCAGAGACAGGATCAGTGTGTCCCACCGTTTCCTGGCCTCCCTCAACTGGTGGTTACACACCCCCCCCAATCTGCTGGTGGGGGTGCCCTTTCAGATCCCACCTCATACAGTGGTACTGACCACTGATGCCTCTCTGCAGGGTTGGGGAGCACACTGCCTAGACAAGTGCACCCAGGGCCTGTGGTCTCATTGGGAGGCATCCCAGCAGATCAGTCTACTGGAACTCAGAGCTATCCGCTTGGCCCTCAAGGCCTTTACTGCTTCCCTGGCACAACAGTCTGTCTTGATCCAGACAGACAACCAGGTAGCCATGTTCTATGTAAACAAACAGGGTGGAACTGGTTCCCAGCCCCTTTGCCAGGAGGCCCAGGACCTCTGTTCCTTTGCCCTGAAACACAACATGCTCCTCAAAGCAGTCTTATCTTCCGGGCCAGAAGAATTCCCTGGCCGACAGATTGAGCAGGATTCTGCAACCACACGAGTGGCAGCTACATCCTTTAGTGGTTCAAAAGATTTTCTTGAGATGGGGGCTTCCCTCCATAGACCTGTTTGCCAGTCCACTGAACAACCAGCTGCCAAGGTTCTACTCCAGGCAACCGCATCCTCTGAGAGTAGCAGCAGATGCTTTTCTGATTCCCTGGACTCAGGGCCTACTCTATGCGTTTCCTCCCACCCCTCTGGTGGCACGAACACTGTTCAAGATTCTCCGAGACAGGGCCTCTGTCCTCCTGGTGGCCAAGGCAGCCTTGGTTCCCCCTCCTGCTTCAACTGACGGTGGATCTGCCTCTGCCTCTGGGATTGCAACCCGACCTTCTCTCTCAGGATCAGGGCTCCTTGCTACATCCCAATCTCAAAGCGCTCAATCTGATGGCATGGAGGCTGCAAGGCTAGTGTTGGCTCCCTGGGGCCTGCCTCCCGAGGTTGAGGAAGTTGTCCTAACCTCCAGAAAACAATCCACTAGGAAGACCTATGCTCTCAAGTGGAAAAGGTTCTCTGTGTGGTATCAGCTACGTGCTGAGGATCCTTTCTCCTGTACTGTGTCAGTAGTGCTTCAGTACCTGCTGCACTTGTCCAATCAGGGTCTCAAGTCCAACTCTGTTTGGGTCCACCTCTCTGCTTTGGCAGCTCACCACTCTCTAGTTGAGGGCCATTCCTTGTCTGTGCACCCTTTGGTGTCTAGGTTTCTCAGAGGCTTGCTCCTGCTCAAACATCCCATACGTCGTCCTGCTCCTGAGTGGGAGCTGAATGTAGTCTTGCAGCAGCTGACTCGCCCACCTTTTGAGCCTATGGCTACTTGCCCTCTACGCTTCCTTTCCTGGAAGACTTTCTTTCTGATAGCCCTTACTTCGGCTAGGAGAGTGAGTGAGCTTCAGGCCTTGGTCTGTGATAGACCTTACACCAGGTTCTGTAAAAACAGACTGGTCCTCAGGACTCACCCTAAGTTCCTTCCTAAGGTTGTCTCCTCTTTCCACCTCAACCAGGAGGTGGTTCTTCCTACTTTCTTCCCTAGGCCTCATGCAAGTCAGGCTGAAACAGTTCTCCATACCTTGGACTGTAGGAGGGCCTTATCCTTCTACCTTTAACGTACGCAAGGTCACAGGAAGGCTTCTCAGCTCTTCCTTTCTTTTGACCCCAATAACTTGGGGAGGCCTGTGTCCAAGCATACCTTGTCCATCTGGGTGGCTGACTGTATCACCTGGGCTTACAAGGCGGCTGACCTTCCTTTGCAGGGTAGGGTCACGGCCCACCGTGTGAGGGCAATGGCTGCATCAGTGGCTCACCTCCGCTCTGTCCCATTGCAAGACATCTGCAGGGATGCTACTTGGTCTTCAAGCCAGACATTTGCAGCCCACTACTGTCTGGAGAGGGAGTCCCGTAGGGACAGTGCTTTTGGCCAAGCAGTACTCCGGAATCTCTTTGAGGTCTAGGCAACTCCTGCCCTCTGGTTGGGCTACCTGTGGAGGGTGTGTCCTTGCAAAGCCTTTACTGTGTTGCTGAGACTAGAGGGAGTTCTCTTGTTCAGCCTGGGTTCCTGGTAGCCCAGAGCTGGGGAGTCGCCCATAAGTGAGGACTGACTTCCTGCTTGGTCCTGGAGAAAGAGTAGTTACTCACCTGTAACAGGTGTTCTCCAGGAGCAGCAGGAATCAGTCCTCACTACCCTCCCTCCTCCCCTTGGAGTTGCAGTTGTACATAGTTTAATTTTTACATTTTTGTGTGCTGTTCTTAGCTATGTCATTTGACAGGTAAGATGGCACCTTTAGGCGGGAAGGGAACCACGCATGCGTGCCAGCATTCCCAAAGGCTTTCATGGAAAGCTGGGGAAATGCTCCGCTGGGGCTTCATCGGCATCGATGACACCCATGAGTGAGGACTGATTCCTGCTGCTCCTGGAGAACACCTGTTACAGGTGTAACTACTCTCTATGCTCATTTTATTTCTATGGGACTTGCACTCATTAGTGTGTACACACTAATGTTAGTGAATGATTCCCCTAGCACTGCTTAGAAAGTAGGCTTGGTACTGTTTTACCTAATTTATAAAACATTATATTATATATAGGGCAAATTTGGTAATATTTGGATAGCATTGTAAACAAGCATTTATTTCTCTGTATTTTTTTTCTTTTAGGAATTGGTTTCAACAAATAATAGCAACACGCTGGTATCACTCACTCGCCTCTTTGAAATGCTGCTTTTTGATGTTGTACAATGTGATCCAGCAAATAAAAATATACGCATATGGATTATGGTCAGTCTATCAAACCTCATGAAAAAATGAATCTGCTATAGTTCAGGTTTTATCAGTCTGTAGTGACTTATGTGAAATTTTTACACTTTAAACACAGTAACCTTAATAACAATCAGTTTAACAAAACAACAGTTTTAATTACTTACACTTTTCCAGCAGATTGATTGCTTCTTCCCCAGCCCTCTGCACAGAAAGTTCTTGTGTAAACCTACTTAGATTGTTTAAATTGACAGACCTACATAGGTTTTACAAATCTCATGTCATGTGCAAGCAATTGTCAATTTTTGCTTTTAAATTAATTTTCCAACACATTTTCTTTTTTTCCTTGTAAATTGTACAATTTATCCAGTAAATCATAGTGAAAGATTAAATAGTCATTTGCTGATTTCTCACATGAAGAATTACCAGCAAAACTTGAATTTTTCTTCATTGAATTTCTTATGTTTTCTTGTGTTTTTAGGCATGCTTTGCTTTCTCTATGATTTGGTCCATTGGAGGAAGTTGTGACACTGATAGCCGAATTAAATTTGACGCATTTATAAAAGAGATTGTAGCAGGGAAATCTGAGAACCACCCGGTGCCAGCAGCTATAGGAAAATGGGAATGCCATTTTGATGAGAAAGGATTGGTTTATGACTATATGTATGAGGTATGCAATTAAAGATTTCATAGTTCAAATGCCTTGAAGCTAATGTATAACTACAAATTAATGTGTGTGCGATTGATTTTGCACTTAAAATAGTTCTAGTGCACATATAGGGGGTTATTTTAGAAGCCCTGTTTGCAGTTTACACGTGTATAATTGAGCATATACACATGTAAATTACATCCATATATAAATGGTTGCCTTAGAAAAGGTCTGAAATACACATGGATGTCCTTAGTAAGTAGACGTTTCAACAGTGTGTCAAGCATATAGTCTAGGCATGACCTGGGTGAGACAAAAATCTACATGTGCATTCCCCGTTCTCTGGCAAATGTGTGTCCTTTAAAAAAAAAAAAAAAAGTGCATTCCTAAGCATCCCTCCAGTCCAGTCCCTTTCCTCTGGGTTGGGCCCCCCTTCCAGCAGCGAGGAGACTGAGCATGTCATCTTCTTTTGATGTAGGGAGTCAGTAACCCAGAGCAATACTGTAGGTTACTGGAGAGACTTAGCTTAGTGGTCTATTTTTTTCTTTAATTTGGGTTTCCTATACCCTGGTTTTTACTTTTATTTCCTTTATTCTGAGCTAGTAAGGCTTCTCAGGGGTTTTTCCTCCCTGCCTCATTGTCCCTCAAGGGGTGGGGGAGGAGGAGCTGTGGGCACCGACCTTGGAAGGAAGCAGTCCTTGCCGTCTCTTCTTCCTCCGTGGTTAATCGGTTCTCAAGGACCAAGCAGGAAGTCAGTCCTCACATATGGGTGACATTGGCGCCAATGGAGCCCCCCGTGTGGAGCATTTTCCCAGCTTTCAAGGGTGCTATCTTGCTCAGACTTCCTTTTTCCATGGAGCCTGACGGACGTGAGTTCGTGTCACCCGGGAAAAGTTGATTTTTTTCTGCGATTTTCGCGTTATCTTATCCGGTTCGACGCTGGTTCCCTTTCCCGCCTGGGCTCGGTACACCGGTATTGAGTCCGGAGTTGTAATTTTCGGTTTTTGTCCTTCATGACTAGCGTTCGCGTGCTTTTTGTGTTTTCACTGGCAGCCTGGTCTTTTGACCTCTCAGGGGCCCTTTTCCCCCCGATGGCTGCCAGCTGGTTCAAAAAGTATGATAGGTGTAAGAAACTTATGTCTCTCACCGACACACATGACTGCTGCCTCCGATGCCTCGGGCCTGACCATAACCCGCTGGCCTATGGCCCATGCAGCAAAATGTCGTCGAAGACGCTTCAGAACCGTCAGCATCAACGTGAGAGAATCTTCTCTGATTCCGCATCCATCCGGGCTCGGATTTCATCAGAGGCCTCGACATCTCGGGAGTCCGACCCCGAGCGCCGTCGGGGTTCCTCTGAAAGGGAGTCTCCCTCCTGGGAGCACCGAAGGAAGAAAAATCTTGCGAGGGCGTCGTCGGTGGAGGCTCCTGGTTCCTTGAGGGCCAGGTCGCGTAGCCCTGACCGCCGCCCCGAGCTCTCTGAGTCGGAGAGGCCTTCCAAGCTACCTCGTGTGGAGCCAGAGTCCCCGAGTCACGTAAGTGCAGTTGTCCTCATAGACTGGAGCCCGAGTCGGGGGCTCCTGAGTCTCCTGAGTTTGGACTCAGGTTGACGGCCTTGGAGCTTGGCTGCCTTCATGGAACAGCAGCGGGTGCTGATCGCCGGTCTGACCGGTGCATCTTACCCGACCACCAGGACCTCAACGTCTAAGTTGACCCCAGAGACCGAGCCGATCCTCGAGTCGATGAAGTCTCGAGTCGATCCTCGGTCAAGGTCCCCCTCGACCTCCCGTATGGAGCCGAGGTCGTCGACACCGATACCCTCGGCATCGAGGTGGGTGGCACCAAGGCCCACACGGCCGGAGCCACTCGATTCCTCCTTGGAGGAGTCGGAGTGGGACACAGAGGACGAGGAGTCCCCAGACACCTTCCGGACTCACCGGAGTCCGAGCCTCGGAGACGGTCCCCCCCGGAGGATACCCGGTTCTCGGACTTTGTGAGGGACATGGCCAAGGCCTTGGCCTTCCCTGCGGACGCCGAGGAGGAGCCTCGAGCCGAGGAGCTTGATGCCCTCCAGTATGATTTTCCTCCGAAGGAAGCCTTTACTGTACCGGTTCCTCCAATGCTGGAACGGCTGCTCTTCCGTATGTGGGAGGCACCGGCCTCAACGTTGGTTCTTAGCAAACGGGTCAATTCCATTTATCAAGTCCATAAGAGCTCTGGGTTCCAAAAGGTGCAGCTACCGCACCACTCCATGGTTGTGGAATTGGCCATGCACCGTTTGAAGAGTCAGAAGATGCACTCCTTGGTGCCCCCCGGCCGGGAGGCCCGGAACCTGGATGCCCTCGGTAGAAAGTGCTTCCAGGGCTCTATGCTGTCTTGCCGTGTCCAGACCTACCCAGCTGTACATGGGCATGTACCTATGAGACCTGGCAAAGGAGCTTGCCAGGTTCTCAGCTGGCCTCTGAGGAACCTTTGCAAAAGTTCAAGGCTTTGTCAACAGGGATTCGAGAGTGCTCGAAGTTTATCTCTTGAGCAGCCCATGATGACTTTGAGGCTTCGGCCCGGGTAGCCGCGGCCGGCATCGGTGCATGCCGTCAGGCCTGGCTACAGTCATCAGACCTGGAGCCATGGATGCAGGACAAGTTCGATGTCCCTTGCCGAGGTGAAAACCTCTTTGGTAAGCCCATGACTGAAAAGGTTGCGGAAATCGAGACTGAGACTCTAACTAGGACAAGGCTGTCCAGGAAGACTTCTGCCCCTTCTCAGAAAAAGAAGGGCTTGGGGAAGAAGCCCTTTTTCCCGAGGAAGGGTGCTGCCTACAAATCCTACCCTCAATATCAGGCCTCTCCAGTTCCCCAACATGGTCAGCAGGCCAAGGGGCAGGGGCATGGGCCCCGTAGGCAGAAGACTCCCAAGCCGCCAGCTCCGTCTCCTGCACAGCAGGGAGCGGGGTTTTGACTCCCACAGCATAGCCTCTTCTCCACAGCTGGCTCCACTCAGCACAGGAGGTCGGCTGACCTTGTACGCCTACAGGTGACCAGCCATCACAGGGGATACTTGGGTCCTGAGCATAGTCAAAAAGGGCTACATGCTCCACTTCCACCAGATACCACCCTCCTACTTTCCAGGGGAGCCTCCAAGACTCCCTCTGCACAGAAACCTCCTCTTTCAGGAGTTGGCAAGTCTTCTAAAGGAACAGGCGGTGAAACCGGTGCCTCACCACCTGAAAGGGCAAGGCTTCTACTCCAGTTACTTTCTGGTACCAAAAAGGACAGGAGGCCTCTGGCCTATCCTAGACTTGCGAAACCTAAACAAGTTTCTGGAGAGGGAAAAGTTCAAGATGCTTACCCTTGGGATACTGCTGCCCTACCACTAGCAGGGAGACTGGCTATGCTCCTTAGACCTAAAGGATGCTTATACTCACATCCTCATTCATCCAGACCACAGACAATACCTCAGATCTGTGGTGGGAGGAAACCATTTCCAGTACAGAGTACTTCCCTTTGGCCTAACCTCCGCCCCCAGGGTTTTCACCAAATGCCTGGCAGTGGTGGCGGCCTTTCTCAGAAATCAGGGAATTTTTGTCTTCCCATACCTGGACAACTGGCTCAGAGGTCAGTCTCTCCAGGAGGCCAGACAAGCCACTCTTCGCACTGTCTCTCTTCTTCAGCATCTGGGCTTTGTCATAAACTACATAAAGTCCACTTTGCTCCCCTCACAGAACCTAGAGTTTATAGGGGCAAGATTAGACACCCTGCAGGCAAGAGCTTACTTGCCTGAGAACAGGGCCCACAGACTGATGGACTTGGCCAACCAGTTCCAAAGTAATTCTCAGGTCTCCGCCAGACACTTCCTGCGGCTCCTGGGCCACATGGCATCCACGGTACATGTGACCCCGAATGCCCGGCTGCACATGCGGGTGGCTCAGTGGTGCTTCAGAGCTCAGTGGGCACAAGCCACAGGCGACCTCCGAGACAGAGTAAAGGTGTCCAAATCACTCTTGGACTCCCTTGCAGTGGTGGCTACATCTCCCAAACCTTCTCAGGGGGGGTACCCTTTCAGGCCCCAGCACACACCAGGGTGCTGACGACCGATGCTTCCTTAAAGGGCACGTACACTCAAGGTCTCTGGTCTCCTCGGGAGGCCACACAGCAGATCAATCTTTTGGAGCTGCGAGCAATTTGCTTGGCTCTACAGACTTTTTCTCATGCCCTCTCTCACCAGTTTGTCTTAGTTCAGACAGACAATCAGGTGGCAATGTTCTATGTGAACAAGCAAGGGGGCACAGGGTCCAGACTCCTATGTCAGGAGGCGCAGGCCCTTTGCTCCTCTGCAGTCAAACAAGACATGTTTCTCAAAGCAGTTTATCTACCTGGTCAGGAGAACTTTTTGGCAGACAAACTAAGCAGGATTCTCCAGCCTCACGAATGGCAGTTGAATCCACTGGTGGTTCAGCAGATTTTTCTACGATGGGGACTTCCATCCATCAATCTCTTTGCAAGTCCACTGAACAGTCAGCTGCCCAGGTTTTGCCCCAGACAGCCACATCCCCTGAGAGTGGCAGCAGATGCGTTTCTGATCTCTTGGTCTACAGGCCTCCTGTATGCGTTTCCTCCCACACCCCTGCTGGTCCGAACTCTGTTCAAGATTCTACGGGACAAGGCCTCGGTGATTCAGGTAGCCCCCAGATGGCCGAGGCAACTGTGGTTTCCACTTCTTCTGCAGTTGACAGTGGAATCTCCATTCCCTCTGGGGTTGCAACCCGATCTCCTGTCTCAGGATCAAGGTTCCCTTCTGCACCCCAATCTCAGATCTCTCAATCTGATGGCCTCGCTGCTGAAAGGATAGTGCTAGCTCCCTTGCTTCTACCTAGGGAAGTTGAGGAGGTGGTCTTGGCCTCGAGGAGGCAATCCACCAGAAAGTCCTATGCACTCAAGTGGCGCAGGTTCTCAGTCTGGTATGCTCAGCACAATGAAGATCCTTTCTTCTGCCTGATGCCAGTAGTGCTACAATACCTACTTCACCTGTCAGACCTAGGCCTTAAGTCCAACTCTGTTCGGGTCCACCTCAGTGCTCTTTCAGCACACCACTCACCGGTGGAGGGACAGTCGCTGTCGGTTCACCCCTTGGTGTCCCGCTTCCTCAGAGGCCTGCTTTTGCTCAAACCTCCGATTCGTCCACCTGCCACTGAGTGGGACTTGAACGTGGTCTTGCAACAACTTACTCGCCCACCGTTTGAGCCGATGGCTACTTGCCATTTATGCTTCCTTTCTTGGAAGGCGCTCTTCCTGGTAGCTCTTACCTCGGCCAGACGTGTGAGTGAACTACAATCTCTGGTTTCTGATAGACCGTACACAAGGTTCTATAGGAACAGGGTGGTCCTTCGTACTCATCCGAAGTTCCTTCCAAAAGTTGTCTTCTCTTTCCACATCAACCAGAAGGTGGTTCTTCTGACATTCTTTCCCAAGCGGCATACTAGCCGGGCTGAGACAGTCTTGCGTACTCTGGACTGTAAGAGGGCGTTGTCCTTTTACATTGAACATACGCGGGGGCATCGAAGGGCTACTCAGCTCTTCGTCTCCTTTGACCCTAATTAATTGGGGTTACCTGTCTCCAAGCGTACGTTGTCCACTTGGGTAGCAAATTGTATCGCCTGGGCGTACAAGGCAGCCGACCTTCCCTTGCAGGGTCGAGTCACAGCCCACCGTGTCAGGGCGAAAGCCGCGTCAGTAGTTCATCTCCGCTCTGTTCCGTTGGCAGACATCTGCCAGGCCGCTACTTGGTCTTCAAGCCAGACTTTCGCAGCCCACTACTGCCTTGACAGAGAGTCCCGAAGGGACAGTGCTTTCGGACAGGCAGTACTCCGTAATCTCTTTGAGGTTTAGGCAACTCCTACCCTCCGGCCCTTGTGTTGGGCTACCGTTCGGGGGCGTTCTCAGAGGATATTCTTATCACAGATGCCGAGGCTCTTGAGAGGGAGCCATTTTTTCAGCTTTGGATTCCCGGTAGCCTAGAGCTGGGGAGTCCCATATGTGAGGACTGACTTCCTGCTTGGTCCTGGAGAAAGAGTAGTTACTCACCTGTAACAGGTGTTCTCCAGGAGCAGCAGGAATCAGTCCTCACGACCCTCCCCTGGGGTTGCAGTCATATACTTTATTTTGATTTTTGCTGTCTTTTAGCTATGTCATCAGACTGAGCAAGATGGCACCCTTGGGCGGGAAGGGGACCGTGCAGGTGCACTGCAGTCCCAAAGGCTTTCTTTGAAAGCTGGGGAAATGCTCCGCACGGGGGCTTCATTGGCGCCGACGTCACCCATATGTGAGGACTGATTCCTGCTGCTCCTGGAGAACACCTGTTACAGGTGAGTAACTACTCTAACAGCGGAGGAAGCTTTCCCTGCAGCCTGCAGTCGGTCTTGCGAGGCCCTTGAGCATCTTCCTGCCTCACTGCCAAGGCCTTCCCAGCGGCTGAGCGCGAGGGCGGGAAGACGCCTACATCCGCGGCAGGAGCAAGACAGAGAAAGCTGTGAGGAGAGAGTGCAGGCTTGCAGCTCAGCCGAAGGGGGCCAGAATGCGGCGGCGAACCGTGTGGTGATGTGGCGTGCGGCGGAGGAGCCTGGCTGCTTCTTGGAGAAGAGAGAGTGCCGGTAAGGTAGGCCTTCCTCCTTTATGCGCACTTTCTTTTGGCGCCCATTTGCCTCAATACTATTATTATAGAGGTGCAGCAGGCCTGGGGTTCACTGAAATTTCGGGTATCTGTTTTGTGGGAGCCTTCTAGGTCATTGGTTTCTAGGAAATATTTATTTGTATAGCTGGAGGACACCATTATGCCTGCTAGACCCCAGTGTTTGGTCTGTGGCACTCGCAGGCGGACTGTTTCAGAGACCGGGGTCTGTAGAGGCTGCGCAGCAGAGGCAGCTCGGTGGAACAGGGGATTCAGGTGGGTAGTTCGCAGGATCCTCTGCCTCCTTTCTCTCAGGAATCCGTGGACCCTCTGGATGTTTTTCAGTCTGCACCTGTCCTTCCCTCTCCTCCGGAGCAGTCCGCTATTCCCTTACCACAGCCCAGTCCCTCCACCTCTTTGGGAGGCCTGGAGGCTGTCAGCGGAGGGGACATTTCCCCTGAATTTGTCCTGCTAATGCATAAGGCTTTTTTCCTGCGCAAGCAAGGACCACAGAAGTAGGTAACGGCACAGGGAAGCGCCATAGTGCCTTGCTTGGACCCTAGGGATCATGAGGAAGCAGGGGTCCCGCCGAAGCAGGCTAGGCTCTCCCACGAGGAGGTTCTCCGTCCCTCACTGTCTGAGAACCTGGAAGGTGAGTCCTCAAACAGAGAGTTGGGGGAGGACGAGGAAGAACTAGAGGAAGGTGAGATCCCAGAGCATGAACAAGCTAGGATTGTTCGGGTCTTTTGCCAGGAGGAGTTGCCGGCCTTGATAGGTGAATCCCTGAAGGTTGTTAATATGGCAGCAGGCGTACCAGCAGAGGAAGAAGTACTGGAGGACCCGCTGATCCAGGCGGTCAGGAAATCACAGAAGGTGTTCCCGGTGCACCGGGAAGTTAAGCAGATGATTCAAGAGGAATGGGATCAACTGGAATCAGGGCTGAGAGGGGTACAGTCTATGGCTCGATTGTATCCATTATCGGAAGGGGAGAAGGAATTGCTACGTTCCCCCAGAGTAGATGCTGCAGTGTCGGCAGTTACAAAGAAGACCATGATTCCGGTAGAGGGCAGTGCTGCCCTCAAGGATACCCAAGATAGGAAGCTGGATGCACTATTGAAGCAGGCTTTTGACATTAGTGCCCTGGCACTCCAGGCATCTGTTTGTGGCACCTGGGTAGCCCGTGCTTGTTTGCAGCGGTCTCAGCAGCTTCAACTGACTGGTGACCCTCCAGCGGAATCGTCTGGGGAGGCGGCTAGGATTGAATCTGGAGCTGCCTACTTGGCCGATAGTCAGTATGATCTCGTTAGGAGCTTGGCTAAGAATATGGCGTCGGTGATGGCGGCCCGCCGCTATCTTTGGCTCCGCAACTGGGCCGCAGATGGTTCTTTAAAGGCCCGACTCAGCAGGCTCCGATTTAAGGGAAAGCTTCTCTTTGGGGAAGACTTAGATAAGCTGGTGAAGAATCTGGGAGAGTCTAGGGGGGGTAGACTTCCCGAAGATAGGCTTAAGTAGAGCCGCCTTCCCGCTCCGTCGCGACCTCAACCTAGGGGAGTCGCGGAGGTTTTGGGCTTCCAGTCTGCGCCCTTTTAAAGAGGTTGCTTCCCCTCTAGGGGGCAGGGTGTTCAGGGGGGGCTGGGAAGGGGTTTGGTGCCTCTTCCGCTGCGTCGGGTCCTAGAAAGCTACAATGAAACAACGGGGGCCCAGCAGGGAGGGTTGCCGGTAGGAGGGGGCACCTTCAGCAGTTCTTCCCAGCTTGGGCCCAGGTCACGTCCGATCAATGGGTCTTGGAAGTGGTGCGAGAGGGTTACGCTCTCAAATTCGCAAGGCCCATTCCTCCTTCCTTTGTTCTCTCCCCGTGCAAGTCTCCAGCCAAGCGGGCCACGGTAAGGGAGACATTGGCGCGGCTGCGGTGTTTAGGTGCGGTCGTGGCGGTGCCCTCGGACCAACGCGGCTGCGGTCAATACTCTATTTATTTTGTGGTGCCCAAAAAGGAGGGGGCCTTTTGGTTGATCCTCGACTTGAAGGGAGTCAGTCGTTGTCTCAGGGTGCCTCATTTTCGGATGGAAATGCTGTAGTCGGTCTTGGTAGCTGTAAGGCAAGGAGAGTTTCTGACTTCTCTAGACCTTACAGAGGCGTACTTGCATATTCCCGTCCACGAGGCTCATCAGCAATTCCTGTGCTTTGCGATACCAGATGGTCACTTCCAGTTTCGAGCATTGCCCTTCGGCCTGGCGACTGCTCCGCACACCTTCACCAAATTCATGGTGGTGGTGGCGGTGGCTCTGCGCAAGGAGGGGATTTTAGTCCATCCTTACCTCGACGACTGGTTGATCCGGGCAAAATCCGAAGAAGAGAGTCGGAAGGCAACGGCCAAGGTGGTCGCCTTCCTTCAGAGTCTTGGTTGTGTGATCAACATTGCAAAAAGCAAGTTGCAGCCCTCGCAAGAGATTGAGTATCTGGGGACAAGGTTCGATACGAAAAAAGGCAGGGTGTTCTTGCCAGCCTGCAGGGCAAGGGAGCTAAGACAGCTGATTCATCAGTTTCTCTAGCCATGGAGGCTCCCTTAGCCTGGTATTACCTGCAGATTCTGGGTACCATGGCGGCGACGATAGAGCTGATGCCTTGGGCCAGGGCACACATGCAGCCCCTTCAATGGGCCTTGCTGAGGTGCTGGTCCCATCAGCGTCAGCCCATGTCCGTGATGCTCTCCTGTCCGATAGTGACCAGGGATGCCTTACAGTGGTGGCTCCACCCAGGGAGCCTGGAGCGCGGCATGCCCCTCGACTCCCCATAGTGGGTACAGTTGATGACGGATGCCTCCCTTTCCGGCTGGGGGGGCGCATTGCGAGAGTCAGTTCGCCCAGGGCATCTGGGATGCTCAGGAATCCCAGTGGTCAATCAACAGGCTGGAGTTGCGGGCAGTAGCTCTGGCCCTCAGAGCATTCCAACCATTAATCCTCCAAAGGGCGATCCGGGTACTGTCCGACAACATGATGGCAGTAGCATACATCAACCGCCAAGGCGTCACGAGCAGTCCCTCCTTAGAGGAGGAACAGAGGGCCTATTGGAGTGGGCCGAGGCTCATCTAATGGCCTTGTTGGTGCAGCATGTGGCCGGAGTGGAAAACGTGACGGCGGATTTCTTAAGCAGAAACAGAGTGGACCACGGGGAGTGGGAGCTCTGCCAGGAAGTGTACGAGTGGATAGTGCGCCGTTGGGGGACCCCGGTGATGGATCTCATGGCACTGTGCGAATCGTCCAAGGCAAGTCGATTCTTCAGCCGAAGAAAGGAAAGGATGTCAGAGGTCTTGGACGCTCTAGTTCAGAGGTGGCTGTCCGAGTGCCTGCTATATGTTTCCCTCCTTGGGCGCTCATAGGTAGGGTCCTTCATTGGATAGAGGCTCACCCAGGTCCGGTGGTTCTCATTTCCCCAGATTGGCCTCGGCGCCCTTGGTACACCGATCTGATGTGACTGCTGGCCCGACCGTCTGTGGCGCCTCCCAGTACGGGAGGATCTTCTGGTGCAGGGGCTAGTGTGCATGCCGCAGGTGGATTGGTTCTCGCTTACGGCCTGGCTATTGAAAGTGCACGGCTGCTGAACCGGGGTTATTCTAGGGCAGTTATTGCCACCTTGCTGAGTTCCCGTAAACGGTCAACCTGTCTTTCCTATGTAAGGGTCTGGCGTGTGTTTGAAGCATGGTGTGTAGACCAGCGAAAGAGACCCCTTTTGGTTTCGGTGCCGGAGGTTTTGGATTTCTTGCAAGCAGGTTTCGATAAGGGCTTGGCAGCCAGTTCTCTGCGAGTGCAGGTGGCGGCAATTTCTTGTTACAGGGGCAAGATTCAGGGCAAGTCCTTGGGTGAACATGTGGATGTAAGTCAGTTTCTGAGAGCGGTGAGGCGTCTGCGGCCTCAACTGAGGTCGCTGGTCCCTCCTTGGGATCTCAACCTGGTTTTGGATGCCTTGGCCGGGGATCCTTTCGAGCCGATGCAGCGGGCTTCTTTGAAGGATGCGACTCGTAAGACAGTATTTTTGGTAGCCATTTGTTCGGCCAAACGTATTTCCGAGCTTCAGGCTCTCTTGTCGTCCACTTTTTCTGTCTTTAAAGAGAAAGTAGTTCTCCGAACCGTTCCTTCCTTTTTGCCCAAGGTGGGGTATTGTCCTTTCATGTGCATCAGACGGTTCCTTCCTCGGGGACAGGGCAGGAGGGAAATGATGCTCGCTTAAGTTTGTTGGATGTGCGCAGAGTACTGAAGCGTTACCTGAAGCGGACAGCCTCCTTTCGCAAGTCCGAGAGGTGGTTCATTTTGTTTGTGGGACCGCGTAAAGGTGAGTCAGCTTCCAAGGCATCCATCTCAAGATGGGTCAAGGAAGCCATCTCTTCGGCATATATCCTTAAGGGAAAACAGGTGCCGGTCGGGCTCCGGGCTCATTCCACTCGAGCACAAGCACCCTCGTGGGCGGAACTCAGTCTCGTTCCCCTGCTAGACATATGCAGGGCAGCCTCTTGGTCTTCTCTGCACACTTTTGCCAAGCATTACAGGTTGGACGTTCACGCCGCTGGGGATGCGGGTTTTGGAGGTTCGGTGCTTCAGGCCGGCCTTGCAGGCCCCTCCCAGGCTTTTGAACTGCTCTGTTACATCTCAGAGGAAAGGGACTGGACTGGAGGGACACTTAGGAAAGAGTAATTAGGCCTTACCTGCTAATTAGCGTTCCTGAAGGAACACCAGTCCAGTCCCTGATCCCTCCCAGTTTCCGTTTGTTGTTTCCTAACAGGCTTCAATGGCCCGAAGTGGCAATTGAGCCACGCAAGATAAAAGCGGGAAGATGGCCTACGGGAGGCTCTGGTGATGGGGCGGTGTGATGAGCAAGGTGCCTAGGTGATGGCAGTGGCAGGCTCAGGTAAGCTTCCCCCTCTTGAGGGAAGTGGGATATCCCTTCCCAGGGAGGTGGGAGTGCGTGCTTTACAGTTATAGTTCTTTGTTGAGTTGCATAATTGGTCTCTCCGTTAAGTTTGCTTTATCAATAGGATGCTGAAGCTGGTGGGTGGTGCCAGTACTATATATATCCTAGGGTCATCAAAAGAAGATGACATGCTCAGTCTCCTCGCTGCTGGAAGGGAGGCACTACCCAGAGGAAAGGGATTGGACTGGAGTTCCTTCAGGAACGCTAATTAGCAGGTAAAGCCTAATTATACTTTTTGGTCAGCCCCTCACATGCAAATCAAGAACTTTAGTCAACTGCAGCTTATTATCTGAATAAAGTTATCATGTTAAAATTTGCCATTTAACTTTGCCACTCAGCAGCTCTTTGAAAGATGTACCTTCAGGAATTTAGCTGAATTGAAAATGTTGAAAACAGAGCTTCTAAATTGTATCTATAATTTTATTCATATTCAGAAAATTTGCTTTAAATAAAAATAAATCAACTAATTCAAAATTTTCTGAGCAGAATTTGCTTGAATTGGAGGTAAATGTGCAGTAAGAAAATAGTTACGTGTGCACCATCAAGTCAATGTCTTAGATGCCATTTAAGGAAAGGAATTGAACTTTGCTGTTTGAGAGAACTTGAAATAAAGAATTAGAACTGTTCGTGCATTTTTCCTAGAAACAGAGGTACCAGTATTCATATGCAGGACTCATTCATTAATACATGAGGACCATGGGTCAGTTTAAGCAGGCAATAAAATGGTGCCGGTACTCCGTACCACTACATACACCCTCAAGAAAATTCCTGGAACTGTTCACTTTTAGAAACAGATAGTTTTTCAAGTTCAGTCCTTTCATTCAAGTTTCAAATACAGCAAAATGATGTTTCTAGTAAAGTTAAAAAGCTAAGGAACTCCTTTTCGCACAATAGGTTAACATACATTGTTGTCTTCATGTACATTGTAACTAAATAGGCTCCATTAATCTCATTTGGGCTTATTTCCTAACAATGTCTAACAAAGTGAATTTCTATTTTTGTAACTAAGCCTCTAAACGAGGGGTTGGATGTTTTTTTCCAGTTAAAAGGCCGTGGACGCTGGGTTCATTGGAATGAGGCCATTAAAAGCACTAATTTGGGTACTAAAGACACAAAGATTCAAGATATCATAGTTCCAACAATGGATACAATCAGATATACCTTTCTCTTGGACTTGTGCATCAAGCATGCACGGTAAGTAAGAAATATGTATTGTACTGTCAATCTTTATCAGTAAAAATACCAATATTTCCAGTTCCATGTTGCATTGTTATTTTATTGTTTTTTAATTGTGTTTTTCTTGTTTGGTGGCTAATATATCAGTTTTGCTTTTAAAAAGACCACTTCTATTTGTGGGGCCAACTGGTACTGGGAAATCTATTTATGTGAAGGACAAATTAATGAACAACTTAGATAAGGAAATGTATCTTCCATTCTTCATCAACTTCTCTGCACGGACCAGCGCCAATCAGACCCAGGTAATTCCAAACTGCTGCTTATGGCAGTTCACTAAAGTTGAGACCAATAAAGCAAAATAAAGAAAATATCTGTTTTTGACTTGTTCCATACAATAATTGCAAATGTTTTTTGGGGGCAGAAAGCTATATTATTTTTGAATTCTTATAATTGCTTCAACTTAAATAAAACCAACAGGTTTGATATTCAGCAGTGGCTGCCACCACTGAACATCAGACCTGGATATTCATTGCCAGGATCATATCCAAGTCCTGGTATTGAATATCTGTGTTGCCTGGATTGCTATGAAGCTAACTGGGTAGCGGCGATATTCATTCTCTGTATGGTTAGCTTCAGCAGCAAAAGCTAAGCTAGCCTTTCCTGCACCTGACTTTTGTTATATTGCGATAACCAGGCAGCGGCTCAATATTGCCACTGTCCAGTTATCGCTGGATGCTGTTCTCGGAATGCCCCGATGCTAGCCAGCTAGCGCATTGGAGTGTGCAGCGGTAGCACCCAGGGATATTCGGCTGCACTAACCGTGTTAGTGCTGCTGAATATTATGGTCAAGGGGATTAATGTGCTTAGCAAGTTTGCTAACCCAAAACCATGTTTATCCCTTTCAGTATCGGCCCCAACTTTTTTATCTGTGTGAAAATAATTTTTCAACGTTTTTAATTATGAGGTCTGTTTTGAAACTGCTTGCATTGCTGCAAAATCTGTGGGTACTTTTTACTCCTGATCTTTGTACCAATTTTCTAAAGGATGACTTCTAAGAGTTGCTGCTCTTGCTGGGAAGCATTTTGCACTGGTAAGAATTTACCTGTTGAGAATTTCTCAGATTTTTTGGGTTAAAGGGAATTATTTGGGTTTAAACTGATAACATCTCTTTCTATTTTAAAGTTCTGTGTTTTATAAAGTCATTCAAGGCACTGTGTAGCAAGCCAGCTTTTACTTAAAACAAGCTCTAAAGGTCAGGGCACTGTGTAGCCAACTAACTTTTATTAAGGGGTATGTTTACTAAATAGCGGTAAAGGAGCAAGTGTTCCGTTAGTGGGTGCTAACTGTGCATGTGCACACTTGAAACCGCGTGCAAAAAGGCAATTTAGTGGGTGCTAATGGCACCAGCAGCATAAAGTGCCCTGTGGGTAGAGAGAAGGCGTGCACAGGGCGGAGAGTGGGGATCAGTGGGTGGGGAGTGGGCAGGAACAAGGCTTGCTCCCTTAACCTAGGCACCTTAACGGCAGGAACCTTAATGCAATTCAAAACCTGGCGGAAAGGGTGTTTTTTGAGGAGAGAGAATCTATTTTACATCTGCAATGTGATGCACAGAGAGGGGAGCCCAAAAGAGTGATGATAGGGCTCCATTAGCAGCAATAGCATAGTGTCCAAGTATGAAAGGGCACTATGTTGATGGTGCAAATGGGGGCAAAGGAGGTGGCACATGGGTCTTGCAGTGGGGGCTGCTGGTGGACAGGGGAGACCAGACAGCTACCTAGATGGCACATAAGAACATAAGACTACAAAATATGCCAAACTGTGTCAGACCAAGTATCCTGCCCAGTATCCTGTGTCCAACAGTGCACAATCTAGGTCACAAGTACCTAGCAGTTTCCCCAAAAGACACAGGATCCCCAATAACTCTAATGGGGCAAGCAGTGCATAGCTTGGATCCTGTTTATCAGTGGTTTATGGACCATTACCCAGGAACCTGTCCAAACCTTTTTAAACCCAGCTACACTGACAGCTTTTACCACGTCCTCCGGTAATGGATTGCAGGGTTTGATTATGCATTGACTGAAAAAATATTTCCACCTAGAAAACCCAAATGGGTTATACTGTAGCCGCATTGCAGGTCCCCTAGTCTGTCCACAGTGTGATGGCATAAAAAAGTGACCTATGTTTACCTGTTCCACTCCAGTCAATAATCTATAGACCTCTATCATATCTCACCTCGGCTGTCTCATCCCCAGGTTGATGAGCCCAAACATTTTTGGTCTCTCCACAAAGGGGTATTCTGCCATCCGCAGAACCATCTGTGATATTTGTCATGATCCCACAGTGACAGTGGCAGCACACAGTCCTGCTAAGGCTGCGGAAAGGCAACGTGCTACATGGGGTGGTCCAAGGGTCCTGGCACCCCAGGCAGAGATCCAGGCTGCTTCCTTCCCTCCCCCACCCCCACTGCTGCAGAATCCAGCTGGGGAAAGAGGCCGATAGTGCCAGACACTGTAGCCCTCCAGGTAGCTGGAAAATGCAGGTGCCCGGGGAAATACTACAGCAGTGGCTGGTCGTCCATGTGTGCCCCTGTCTCCCCCCCCCCCCATCCGGACCTTTTGCCCAAGGTGCCCGCCAAACCCGCATTTTTAACATGCTGGGACTGCGACCACCACCACTGACAGTGCATGAACATGTCTGCATGGTGGGGTGTTGGTGGTGGCGTGGGAAGTGGCACCAGCCTTCAGCAGACATAAGCCTTGTCCTGGTCATGTGCACCATGTGCATTGCAGCATGTGCCAAATTGTTGAAGAGAAGCATGTCAGCAACAGGAGCTGCTATCCCAATAAGGCAGCACTGTGGTGCAACACACACAGTTGTGTATATGTGTGGAGGGTCACAGGTTCAGGTCCCCACTGGGGTTTCTGTATTGCATTTTCCTGTGGACAACGTTTAGCTGATAATGTAAGTACAGCTCCAGCATGTGCAATCCTCAAGGAGATGGCCAGCAAGCACTGACAGGCTCCATTATCCACAGCTGGTTGGAGGCTAATAGAACATGGTAATACAGCAAGTGCAAACAGTGCGCACGTTATCAATCTATGGTGAGGGCAAGGCACGGTAATATAGCACATGCAAACAGAGCACACGTTATCAATCCTTGAGCTGACATTGAAACAGGATCGTCAAGCAGGAATGCCAACCATCTCCACTTTTGCTCTGTACACCAATGTGAGTGTATACATGTGTGTATGGCTCCCCTTTGTCCTTGGCTTTCTGCAGATGAAATTTAATGTGGACAAGTGCAAAGTTATGCACTTAGGGAAGAACAGCCCAAACTAGTTACATGATGCAAGGTTCCACATTAGGAACCACTACCCAGGAAAAGGATTTAGGCGTCATTGTAGATAGTACATTGAAACCCTCTGCCCAGTGTGCAGCAGCGGCCAAGAAGGCAAATAGAATACCAGGAATCATAACTAAGGGAATGGAGAATAAAAAAGGATTTTATAATGCCTCTGTATTGTTCTGTATTGAATATTGTCTGCAATTCTGGTTGCCATATCTTAAAAAAAATATAGCAGAATTAGAAAAATTACAGAGAAGAGCCATTAAAATGGAAATGGGATGGAAGGACACCACTATGAGGAAAGGCTTAAAAGGTTAGTGCTCTTCAACTTGGAAAATGATGGCTGAGGGGGAGATATGATAGAGGTCTATAAATTAATGAGTGGAATGGGTAAACGTAGATCGGTGGTTTACTCCTTCAAAAAGTAGAAAGACTAGGGGCCATGCAATAAAGCTACAATGTAACCAATTTAATTCTAATAAAAGAAAATATTTTTTTCACTCAATGAGTAATGGAGCTCTGGAATTCGTTACCAGAGGATGTAGTAAAAGCTAATCTCCAGGAACAAGCAGGAACGAGTCTTCACATATGGGTACGTCGGCACCGATGGAGCCCGCGCGGGAACGCTCCCCAGCTTCCCAAAAAGGAAAGCCTTTGGGAGCATCCCACAGCGCCTGCGCGCTGCCTTCCCACCTTTCCTAACCGCCTCTCCTCAGTTCTTCTTTGCCGCGGAGCCAGCAGGTCGTGTTCCTGCCACCGCTGAAGAAGTTCTTTATTTTATTTTATTTCTTTGGTCACGCGTCTGCCTTCCTCGACGTCGGACCGGTACCGCCGGTCTTTCTTTCTTTTTTCTTTCAAAAAAAAAAAAAATATTAATACTCCCTCACTTAGTGTGTTTTTTCCTCTTTGGGCCTTAGGCCTCACGAGTAATTTCCTCATGGAAAAATCAGCCTCCGGGTTCAAAAAATGCACTAAGTGTAGCGGTACTATTTCTATCACCGACACCCATGAATGGTGTCTTAAATGTTTGGGTCCTGACCATTCTGTTTCTGAATGTCCATCCTGTTCCTTGATGTCTAAACGGGGTTTACAGAATCGAGCAGCTAAGCTCCATGTGCTGTTTCCCTCTGATGCAGTTTCAGTGGCATCGACATCTTCCATGGCTTCCACTTCCTCTCATGGATCTCAGGTAACCAAACATAAATCCAGCCGGTCCTCGAAGGGCAAATCTCCTTCTAAGCATCGAGATGCCTCCGGGCTTGTCCTCGAGGATCCTGCACCGGCAAAACAACCCCGGTGGGAAGCTCCGGCTTCCAAAGCTCCTCCTATGGGGTTACAGGTTGACATCGATGGCACGGCCTCGACCGATCACCTGTTAGAATGCTCTGGGGTACCGGTGCAACCTTCCGGTACCGATTTCCAGACATTCATGGCGTCGATGGATCACAATGTCCTCTCCATGCAGCAGGCTAATACAGCCTTCATTCAAGCTGTGACGCCGCTGATACCACAACGAAACCCGTACTGGTACCGACTGCATCGACATCAACCAGGATGCCGACTACAGCGGTTCCCTGTTCAGGGATGCTCATCGGCACCGAACCGGCACTGATGTCGATACCGCTTGATACGCTTATCGAGCTTTAGAAGAACACCCTGACAGGCGATACTTTGAATCCTCTGAAGATTCCTCAGAGGAGTCTCCTGAAGTATCTATACCTCTTCCTGAGGAACCTTCTTCTCCAAAAAGGATATCTCCTCCAGAGGACTTGTCCTTTCAAGACTTCATAAGAGAAGTAGCTAAAGGACTCTCTATTTCAGTTACCTCTGAGTCAGAGCCTAGAGCAAAAAAATTGGACATTTTAGGTTATTCTAAGGCTCCTAAGGAGGCAGTCACCTTGCCAATCCATGAGATTCTTTATGAACACATGATTGACTTATGGGAGACTCCTCTCACTATCTCTCCTCATTCTCGAAGATTGGACACTATATATCGTGTCCCTCCTTGTCCTGGTTTTCATAAAACACAGCTTCCTCACCATTCTATTGTGGTGCAGTCAGCTATGAAGAGGATAAAGAGTGCAAAAAGACACTCCTCTGCCCCTCCAGGAAGAGAATGTAGGACTTTGGATGCTTTTGGTAGGAAAATCTTCCAAGCCAGTATGCTTATTGCCAGAATCAACTCCTATAGTCTCTATATGGGTATGTTTCTAAAAGAAGTTGCAGATAAACTGCACACTTTCCTCCCTCTCCTTCCAGAGGATAAGAGGGAAGAATTCCTTCTTTGGCTTAAGCATACTCAAGACATTTCAAAGTTTTCCAACCGTGCAGCTTTTGACTCCTTTGAGGGTGCCAGCAGAGCTTCGGCCATTGCCATAGCTGCTCGCAGGATTGCTTTGCTCCAAGCTTCTGATTTAGAACCTTGGGTCCAAGATGGCTTAGGGAATCTTCCCTGTACAGGTGAAAACCTGTTTGGCAAAGAATGGCAAATTAAGGCCACCCAAATGGATGCTGAAAATTCTGCTCTGGATAGACTTTCAAAGTCAACCTCCATTCCTGCCAAGAAAAAGCCTTTCAAGAAGTCTTTTTACAAAAAGGGCAGATTCTCTTCTGCTTCTGGCCAACAATCTTCTACAGGTCGCTTTGCTACTAAGCGTCAGCAGCCTAAACAGGCCAGGCCTAAGTCTACAGGGGCTGCTGCAACTCAGCAGAACCAACCCCCTCAGGGTTTTTGACTTGATGCTAGAGAACTTAGCCTTTCTGGCTTTAAAACAGCCAGAACCTCTCACCATTCCAGGAAGGCTAGCTCATTTTGCTCCAGGTGGGAGCAAATTACATCAGAGCAGTGGACCCTCTCCATCATAAGGGAGGGCTACAAGCTTCATTTCTCAAACCTTCCTCCTTACACCATGGTGAGACACTTCAATTCTCCAACATCTCTTCTCGACCTTCTAGGTCAGGAGGTGGCTACCCTTCTTGCCCAAGGGGCAATAGAGGAAGTTCCTCTTCTTCAACAAGGGTCAGGGTTTTACTCCCCCTATTTTCTGATTCCAAAGAAAATGGGGGGATACAGACCCATATTAGATCTCGGGGAATTGAACACATTTCTATGCAAGGAGAAGTTCAAGATGCTTTCTCTGGGCACTCTCCTTCCATACCTTCAGAGTCAGGATTGGCTTTGTTCTCTAGATCTCAAGGATGCGTACACACATGTCCTCATCCATCCATCTCACAGAAGGTTCCTCCGTTTTCTTTTCCAAGGAAAGCATTACCAATACAGGGTGCTTCCTTTTGGTCTGGCCTCTGCTCCAAGAGTGTTTACCAAATGCATGGCAGTAGTAGCTGCATTTCTACGCACTCTGGGAATATTTGTATTCCCATACCTGGACGACTGGCTCATCCGAGTTCCATCTCAGTCAGAGGCCCAGATTTCCCTGAACCGCACAAGGAACATTCTGCAGTATCTGGGACTTGTGGTAAACCTACCAAAGTCTCAACTCACCCCCACTCAGTCCCTAGAGTTCATAGGGGCCTGGTTGGATACTACCACTGCAAGGGCCTACCTTCCCCAGGCCCGTTGCCAACGTCTAGCACAGTTAGCCTCCCAGGTTCAGTCATGCTACAACTGCTAGGCCACATGGCATCCACAGTGCATGTGGTGCCTTATGCTCGCCTTCACATGAGAGCAGCTCAATGGACTTTGTCCAACCAGTGGACTCAAGCATCAGGAGCTCTCTCAGACCAAATAGCAACCTCCAGGCGTCTCTTTTGGTCTCTCCAGTGGTGGATGTCCACCGAAAATCTGTTGCTGGGGTCTCCCTTCCAACAGTTGTTGCCCCAGGCAACCCTCACAACAGATGCCTCCCAAACAGGTTGGGTGAGCTCATCTACAAGACCTCTCCACTTAAGGCACTTGGTCTCCACAGGAGACCTCTCTTCATATCAACCACTTGGAGCTTCGAGCAGTTTTTCTTGCTCTCAAGGTCTTTCATACCCTCCTCAGCTACAAGACAGTCCTCATTCATACGGACAATCAAGTAGCCATGTTTTACATAAACAAGCAAGGAGGAACTGGCTCTCTGTCGCTTTGCAACGAAGCTCTAAGATTGTGGGCCTTCGCCAGAGAGCACCAAATCCATCTCCTGGCTGTATACCTTCCAGGAATTCAAAACTCTTGGGCAGACAGACTCAGTCGAGTTCTGCTTCCACACGAATGGTCCCTGCACATGGACCAGGTACTCAGAATCTTCCAAGAATGGGGAAACCCGGACATAGACCTCTTTGCAAGTCCGTGGAATGCCAAACTTCCCCGGTTCTGTTCCAGAATTCCGTGTCAGGGAGTTCAGGCCAAGGATGCCTTCCTCCTTCATTGGGGTCAAGATTTCCTGTATGCCTTTCCACCCATTCCCTTGATTCCCAAGACTCTCTTCAAACTCCAGAGGGATCAAGGATCTATGATCCTCATAGCTCCACGCTGGCCACGCCAAGTGTGGTACCCTCTACTTCTGCATCTCTCCCAAGCCCCCTCCCTGGACTTGGGAGCTGCTCCAGACCTTCTGTCCCAGGAGGAAGGGACTTTATGGCACCCAAACCCCAAGTCACTTCACCTCAGAGCTTGGTTATTGAAGGCCTAGACCTTCAAGGTTGGAATCTTTCTCAACAGGTGAAGGATATCCTCCATGCTTCCAGAAAACCTTCTACCAGGCGTTCCTATGCTTTCAAATGGAAAAGGTTTTCCATTTGGTGTACTGAAAAGGGTCTTGACCCTCTAGCACTGCCTTTGAATTCTCTATTGGAATATCTCCTGCATCTTTCCACTGCAGGCCTTAAGACGAATTCAGTAAGGGTCCATTTGAGTGCTATTGCAGCATCCCTTAAGCCTATCAATGGACAGCCTATTTCCTCTCATCCTCTTATTGCAAGATTCATGAGAGGCCTAACTTTAACTAAACCTCCCATTAGGCCTTCCCCGGTGGCATGGGACTTAAATCTGGTTCTTGGTCAGCTCATGAAGCCACCTTTTGAACCCTTAGCCACCACCTCCTTGAAATTTCTTTCCTGGAAGGTTATTTTCCTCATTGCAGTCACCTCAGCTCGCCGCATCAGTGAACTGCAGGCTTTAGTGGCTAATCCGCCTTACACAAGGTTCCACCATGATAAGGTAGTCCTTAGGACCAATCCACACTTTATGCCTAAAGTGGTCTCACCTTTTCATCTTAATCAAGAGGTATATTTACCTGTTTTTTTTCCAGCTCCTCATGCATCAAGTGCAGAGAGAAATCTTCATACTCTGGATTGTAAGAGAGCTCTTGCTTTTTACTTGCAAAGGACACAGCAACATAGAAAGTCTTCCCAACTCTTTGTTGCTTTTGATCCCTCTCATCTTGGACTTCCAGTCTCTAAAAGAACACTGTCCAATTGGATTGCTCAGTGTATTTCTTTCGCCTACCAGAGTAAGAACCTTTCTCTGGAGAGCCATGTCACAGCTCATAATGTGAGGGCCATGGCAACCTCTATGGCTCATCTAAATTCTGTGTCCATCGACCAAATCTGTCGAGCGGCCACCTGGGCCTCGGTTCATACCTTCACAGCCCATTACTGCTTGGACAAGGACTCCCGCCGGGATGCTTTGTTTGGTCAGGCTGTTCTCAAACACCTGTTCCATTCTTAATCAACTCCTACCCCCCTTCCCTGGATGGATGCCTGAGATCCATAAGAGGAGGTAGAGCCCTTCCCAGGGTCTCATAACCTTGGGGATCTCCCAGGCATCTTAGCTAGGGAGTCCCCATATGTGAAGACTCATTCCTGCTTGTTCTTGGAGATAGCACAGTTACTTACCTGTAACAGGTGATCTCTGGGAACATCAGGAATAAGTCTTCACAACCCACCCACCTCCCCTAGGAGTTGTATCTCTCCATCTATCTTTCCTTTCCTCTCTCTCTCTCTCTTTGTCTCAGCTTTAAAACTCGAACTGAGGAGAGGCGGTTAGGAAAGGGGAAGGCAGCGCGCAGGCGCTGTGGGATGCTCCCAAAGGCTTTCCTTTTTGGGAAGCTGGGGAGCGTTCCCGCGCAGGCTCCGTCGGTGCCGACGTACCCATATGTGAAGACTTATTCCTGCTGTTCCCAGAGATCACCTGTTACAGGTAAGTAACTGTGCTTTAGTGTAGCTGGGTTTAAAAAAGGTTTGGACAAGTTTCCTGTATGAAAGGTCCATAAACCATTATTAAAAAGGACCCAGGAAATCCACTGCTTACCCCGTGACAAGCATTGTGGAACCTGTGTACCTTTTTGTGAATCTGCCAGGTACTTGTGACCTGAATTGGCCACTGTTGGAAACAGGATACTGGGCTTGATTGACCTTGATCTGACCCAGTATGGCCTTTCTTATGTTCTTATATTCAATTGAAATTTCACTTTGAAAATTGTCAAAGGTAAAAGGACTGACACTTGTTTTGTCTGCGGATGGGTTTTTGGTGAAAACAATAGGCATAGCTTTGAAAATCCAGAACTACGCATTCTCCAGGACCAAGGAAGAAGTCAGTCCTCACTTATGGGTGATGTTGGCACCGACAGAGACTGCGTGGAGCAATTCCCCAGCTTTCAAAGAAGGCCTTTGGGATTGCTGCCACGCATGCGTGGTCCTCTTCCTGCCCAAGGGTGCCATCTTGCTCAGTCTCCCTTTTTCCGCGGAGCCCTTCAGATGCATGTCCTCGTCCCTCAGAAAAAGTGTTTCTTTTTCAACCCCAGGGTCATGGTTTTTTTCCAGTTGCACCGGTCCTTTTCCATCCCCCTTTTGCTCTCCTTTTTTCCTCGAGCAAGAGGATATTCTTCTTAAAAGTTTTTTTCCCTGTTGCGGGCTTCGCGCACTTTTTTCTTCCAACCGCTGGCCATGAAGGTCTTTGACCTCGTGGGGTCCTTTTTGCCCCTATGGCCATCGGTTTTCAAAAATGCGACAGATGCTCCAAGAACATGTCTCTCACGGACACCCAAGATTGTTGTCTTCAGTGTCTTAGGGCAGACCATGACCTGGAGCTCTGCTCTCTTTTTAAGAAAATGTCCTTCAAGGCCTTGCTCAGCCATAAGCAGAAGTCCGATGATATTTTCCAGAAGGTGGCCCCGGAATCCTCGGTGGCACCCTCGGTCGCCCCTCTGCTGGTGGGATCCCCCACTTTGGTTTCACGTTGTCAGCGGCACTCTGACCAAGGATCCTCTGAGGTGGAGCGGCATAAGAAGAAGGCCTTGAAGTCGCTGTCGGGGGCTCCAGATAAGCAAGGGGGTTCCCGCGGGCGGTCGCTCAGTCCCCTGCGGCATTCCCGAAAGTCAGACAAGGAGCGGCCTCGAAAGGTACCTCGTATGGATACAGAGGCCTCCGGCAATGGCGCCTGGTCTCCTGAGGGCTGTCCTGGTGAGGACCTCTCCTCCTCCATGCCAGACCCGGTAACCCCGGTGTTGGCGTCACAAGGTTCCGCGCCTGCATGGGAATCCCATCTGCTGGCACTAGAGCGTAGCGTTTCTGCCTTTCTAGCTGCCCAGCAGGCACTCATGCCCAGCATGGCTGGACTGCGCCTCGAGACAGAGGTTCCCTTGAGAGGGATACCAAAATCCGCCCTGGAAACCCCCGAGAGCCACAGGCCTTGTGAGCACTGTTCCCTCTAAGCTGTGCATGTGTGCGCGCGCACACACCTCGCCGAGCGAGCGCACATACTTTACAACAGAACGCACAAAAATTACGGCTCTGATTCTGATAGAAAACACAGACGTCTTAAAATTTAAAAGTTATGATTGTAATTACTAGAAATTTCCCGCTTCATTTAGTAATCTATTTTCATTTAATTTGATTAAAATCAATGTGGTGTACATACTGTATTCTGACATGTAGTCAAATTTTTAAGTATATAACTACGAGTGTCGTTATGTGGCGCACAAAAATTTAACCTTCCTTCAAAAGCTGCACACAGCTGATATTTTATGCGCACACAGCCTACAGAAAATTAGAGGAACATTGCTTGTGAGGGTCCTCAGTGTCAGCCTCGCTCGTCCTCCCGGTCCTCAGGAGTGCAATCCTCCAAGGCCTCTGGCTCCAAATGGACCTCGGCCTCTGGACGGGGCGACCTGCTCGACTCAGACTCCTCCTTGGACCTCTCAGGCTGGGAGTTGGACGGGGATACTTCCCTGGAGACCCATGCCCTCAGGGACCTCCTTTCGGACCCGTCCCCGCCCGCCTATCAAAAGCGTTCGCCACCCAAGGACACGTTGTTCTTGGTGTTCATGCGGGACATGACATGGGCCCTCAGCCTGGCTACCCAGACTGAAGAGGAACCGCGAGCTGAGGAGCTTGATATTTTACAGTACGATTCCCACCTCTGGAATCTCTTACTGTCCCGGTTCCCCCCATATTGTCAAGGCTGCTCCTCCGCATGTGGGAGACACCTGCTTCAGTCCCCATTGTAAGCAAGCTCCTTGACACCATGTATAGAGTTCAGCGTGGCCCAGGGTTCCGGAAGACCCAGGTCCCGCACACCACCTTGGTTGTGAAATCAGCAATGCGGAAGCAAAAGAGTCTGGAGTCTCACTCTTCGGTCCCTCCAGGTAGGGAGTCGAGGGCCTTCGACGCCTTGGGGTGTAAGGCCTATCAGGGATCCATGCTCGCCTGCTGTATCCAGGCTTATCAACTCTATATGGGCAAGTTCCTACGAGACCTTGCCAAGGAGCTTGGCGGTTTCACCGCAGGCCTCGGGGGTGAACCCCTCCTAAGGTTCCAAACCCTCCTTAAATCCATTGTGGAGTGTTTGAAATACCTCTCCCGTGCAGCATATGATGGGTTTGAGTCCTCCGCACAGGTGGCGGCGGCCGGCATCAGGGCCCGGCGACGGGCATGGCTCCAATCTTCGGACCTCGAGCAGTGAGTCCAAGAGAAGCTCCTTGACGTCCCTTGCCTTGGTGAACAACTGTTCGGTAAACCTATGGAGGATAAGGCCGCTGAGATAGAAACAGAGCACGTGACTTGAACTCATCTCTTGTGCAAAACCTCCTCCCTCCCTAGGAAGAAACAGCAGCCCAAAAAGCCATTCTTCCAAAGGAAGGTGCTCCCTTACTTGGGGTTACCCGCCTTTCCTGCCCACCTCTGCACCGGCTCCCAGCACACGGGGCAAGGGAGGTGCGCATGGCCATCATAAGCCTAAAGGGTCTAAAGCCCAACCACCGGTGCCGCCCCAGCCTACACAGGGGTCTTCTGCCGATGGGGGGACGCCTGTCCCTGTTCTCCCCGGAGTGGATGTTGATCACATCGGACACCTGGGTCCTCCAGATAATCCGAGGAGGATACCATCCCACCTGGACAGGCACCCTCCTCCCTTCTCCCCAGCGGAGCCTACTCGACTCCTCAACCATCAGACCTTCTTGTAACAGGAGCTATCCAACCTCCTCGCCCAATGAGCAGTCGAGAAGGTACCATGGGCAGGGGTTCTACTCCTGCTACTTTCTTATCCCAAAAAAGATGCGGGGCCTGCGCCCCATCTCGACCTCAGAAACCTCAACAGGTTCCTGGTGCAGGAGAAGTTCAAAATATTATCGCTTGGCATCCTGCTGCCCTTCCTTCAGCAGGGCAATTGGCTATGCTCCTTGGACCTCAAGGATGCTTACATTCACATCCTGGTTCACCCCCAGCACAGGCAATACCTGCGCTTCAGGGTGCAGGGGGAACACTACTAGTACTGGGTGCTCCTTTTCGGGCTTGCATCTGCACCGCGGATTTTCACAAAGTGCCTCTCCATGTCTGCCACCTCCCTCAGGCAGCAGGCCATACGTGTCTTCCCCTACCTCGACGACTGGCTTGTCATGGGGTCCTCAGTTGGCGAAGCCCATCTGGCGGTGTCGCGCACGATCTTTCTCCTCGAGGGCCTCGGCTTCCTGGTCAAATACTCCAAGTCCCACCTCGAGCCGGTGCAGACCCTGGAGTTCATTGGCGCATGCCTCGACATGGTGCGGGCAACCGCCTTCCTTCCCCCGGACTGAGCAGACCACCTTCGGGCCGTGGCGTCCCACGTCCAAAACAGAGCTTGGGTTACGGCGCGGGAGATGCTGCACCTCCTTGGGCACATGACCTCCACCGTCCATGTGGTCCCCCACACCTGCATGCACATGCAGAGAGCCCAATGGTGCCTCAGGGCACAATGGAGCCAGGCCTTCGACTGTCTCAGAGACCCTATCCGTGTCTCCCGCAGTCTCCACGACTACCTGGGTTGGTGGCAAGACCCCCGAAGTCTCCTTCGGCGAATGCCCTTCCAGACCCCACAGCACAAGTTCATCCTAATGATGGATACTTCCCTGCTGGGATGGGGAGCCCACTGCGGTGCATTGTGCACCTAGGGTCAGTGGTCGACCAAGGAGTCTCGGTGGCAGATCAACCTGCTCGAGCTCCAGGTGGTCCGATGGGTCCTGAGGTCCTTCGAAGACCATCTGAGGGGGAAGTTAATACTCGTGCAGACCGACAACAGGGTAGCCATGTTCTACATCAACAAGGAGGGAGGAACAGGATCGTGCCCCCTCTGTCGAGAGGCGATCCTTCTTTGTTCCTTAGCATCTCGCCGGGGGATGACACTGCGAGCAGTCTACCTCCCAGGCCAGGAGAATGTCCTCACAGACAAACTCAGCAGGATTCTCTGCCCACACAAGTGGCACCTGCATCCGGAGGTCGCCAGCATCTTGTTCCATTCGTGGGGACCACATCCATGGACCTGTTTGCCAGTCTGGTGAACGTGCAGCTTCCCCGCTTCTGCGGATCAGTTCTGCACCCGAGCAGGGTGGCTCCGGATGCGTTCCTCTTGAGCTGGACCTCCGGCCTTTTTTACGCATTCCTTCCCACTCCTCTCATTGCGAGGACCCACCACAAGGCTCAGCGGGACCGAGCTTCAGTGATCCTCGTGGCCCTGACAGCCTTGGTTCCCGCTCCTGCTCCGGCTCGTGTCCGAGCCCCCTGGGCTGTGCCCCAGGCCTGTAGACGTAGGAGGTGGGTTGGGTGTTCCGCCTGAGCCTGGCCTCGCTGTCCCTCGCAGCTTGGTGGCTGAATGGGTCGCCTTAGCTCCCCTGCGTCTCCCAGAGGATGTTAAGGAGATCCTCCTCACGTCTAGGAAGGACTCAGTGAGACAGGCGTACGCCTTTAAGTGGCGACGTTTCTCGACCTGGTGCTCTGAGTTTCAGATCGACCCGTTCTCCTGCCCTACCAAGTGGATCCTCCAGTACCTCCTCCACCTCTCAAAGGCAGGGCTGAAATCCATTTCGGTCAGGGTACACGTGAGCGCCATTTCAGCGAATCACCTCCCCGTCAAGGGAAAACCCCTCTCGGGGCAGTCCTTGGTCTCTCGCTTCATGCGAGGTCTACTGCTTTCCAAGCCTCCCATTGGCCTCCGCCGGCGGAGTGGGACCTCAGCGTGGTTCTGATGCAGCTCACGTGGGCACCCTTCGAACCGATGGCGATGTGCTTGCTTCGGCATCTCTCCTGGAAGGTGGTCTTCCTGGTGGCTTTGACATCAGCTCACCGAGTCAGCGAACTTCAGGCCCTCATGGCTGAGGCTCCATATACCAGGTTCTATGAGAACAGGGTGGTCCTCCGCACCCATCCCAAGTTCCTACCGAAGGTGGTCTCGGACTTCCATCTCAGCAAGGAGATAGTCTTACCAACCTTCTTCCCGAGACCACATGCCGACCAGGCATCGGCGGTGTTACATACACTCGACTGCAAGAGGGCTCTTGCCTTCTACCTGCAGCGTACCCAGGATCATCGCAAGTCCGATTGGCTTTTTGTCGCCTACGATCCCAATTGCCTGGGGCAGGCAGTCAACAAGCACATCATCTTCATCTGGGTGGTGGACTGCATCGCCTTCACCCAGGCAAAGGCGGGCGCCCCACTGGATCAACGGGTCATCGCACACAACGTCCAAGCCAAGGCGGCTTCAATGGCTTCACTGCACTCAGTGCCTCTAACGGACATCTGCTGGGCTGTGATTTGGTCTTCAGCAAACACTTTTGCTGTCCACTTCTGCTTGGAGAGGGAGTCCCGCCAGGACAGCACCTTCAGCCAGGCTGTATTCCATAATCTGTTCGGGGTATAAGCAACTCCTGCCCTCTGACCTTTCTTAGATGGCTACCGAGAGCTTTGCCCCGGGTACCCGAAGACTCTGGCTCCTCCGGGCATCAACTTCTGCTCACGGCCTTGCGAAGGCGTTTTTAGGTTACAGGCTCGGTAGCCTGCAGCTGAGGAGTCCCATAAGTGAGGACTGACTTCCTGCTTGTTCCTGGAGAAAGCGTAGTTACTCACCTTTAACAGGTGTTCTCCAAGGACAGCAGGAATCAGAACTCACTACCCTCCCACCTCCCCTGAAGAATTGCTATTTTTGTCCTTCCCTTGCCATCTGCTTAGTAAGGCTCTAGCTAGGGGACCTGACTGAGCAAGATGGCACCCTTGGGTGGGAAGAGGTCCAGGCATGCGTGGAAGCAATCCCAAAGGCTTTCTTTGAAAGCTGGGGAATTGCTCTGCGTGGGCTCCATCGGTGCCGTGTCACCCATAAGTGAGGACTGATTCCTGCTGTCCCTGGAGAACACCTGTTACAATTGAGTAACTACACTTTTTGTTTTCCCCATGCCATCTCAGGGATGGATCCACTACAACATAGCACTAGACACATACTTTTACCCAGAGTGAGCAATTTTCAGGCACGTTTTTGTGTGTAAAACCAATTGTTCTCCCCACAACAGATTAGTTTATATTGTTGTGAATTGTTCATATTTTAATTTTTGGAATCTGCTATCTCCAGGAACAAGCAGGAATGTAGTCTTCACATATGGGAATTGTCGGTACCAACGGAGCCTGCGCGGGAACGCTCCCCAGCGTCCAATAGGAACGCTTTTGGGAGCATCCCTCAGCACGTGCGCGCTGCCTTCCTGCCTTTCCAACTGTTCCTCTTCAGTTCTTCGTTTTCTGCGGAGCCGACAGGATCTATTCCCTGTCACCGTAGAAAATTCCGTCTTTAAATTTATTTTCTTGTGGTCGCGTTTGCCTACTGCACGACGCCTACCGGTACCGCCGGGTCTTTTCTTTTCTTTTCTTTTCATTAAAAAAAAAAAAAACTTAGGCTTTAGAATGTTTCTTTTCAGAAATTTTTCTCTTTGGTGCTAGGCGCCATTTTGGGCACTAGGCCCCATATTCCTAAATCATGGAAAAACCAGCTAGTGGTTTTTAAAAATATACTAAGTGTGGCGGTACCATTTCCGTCACTGACACCCATGACTGGTGTCTGAAATGTTTAGGACCTGAACATTCTCCAACTGAATCTCCTGCATGGGGATGACTAAAAGAGGAAGACAGAACCGGGCTTTAAAGCTCGGTACCCTCTTCTCTTCAGATGCCAGATCCATTGCATCGACATCGTCAAGGGCCTCTTCTTCCTCCCATGGATCTCAGGTAACTAAACATAAAAGCCGGTCCTCAAAGGGTAGCTTTCCTGCTAAGCATGAGAGGCCATTGGCATTGCCCTTGAGGGGAACCACACCGGCAAAACAGCCCCGGCGGGAGGCTTCGGCTTCCAAAGCATCGATGGGGCTTCAGGATGTTTGAGGCCTCAACCTCGCAAGAATTACCTGTGCCATGCTCAGGGGTTCCGGCCATCCTTACCGGTACTGACACCCAGGCATCAGCAGCGTCGATAGACCAGAGGTTCCTCGCTATCGAGCGCAGCATCGCAGCTCTTCTTTCACCTTCGGTACCGGTGGTCCCACGGGCACCGGTACTGACATCGGCACCGATGCTGGTACAGACACCAGTACCGACACTGACGATACCGGTACTGACAGTACCGGCACTGGTGGGAACTCTTCCCATGCCATCTCTGGCTGGAATTGACAAAGCGGTACCGGGTCAGCTCGGTACCGGGATTGTGCTTTGCAAGAGCATCGGGGTCAGGAATACTTTGATTCCTCCGTTTCCGAAGACTCTGACAATTCTGCTGGCACTAGAGGGTTTCTCCTAGAAGATCCCTCTTCTCCCCAATGCAGAATGTCACCTCCAGAGGACATGTCATTTCAGGATTTTATCCATGATATGGCCAAAGGTCTTTCAATCACAGTAGCTCCTGAAGACGAACCCAGAGCAAAGGAATTGGAAATTCTCCAATATCCTAAAGCTCCTAAGGAGGCAGCCACTCTGCCTATCCATGAAATTCTGCATAGCTTGATGCTCAGAATGTGGGATACACCTCTGACTACTACTCCTCACTCTAGGAGACTTGATACTATGTATCGAGTTCCGCCATGTCCTGGATTTCAGAAAACTCAGCTGCCACACCATTCAATGGTAGTGGAATCAGCCATGCGTAGGATGAAAAGTGCAAAGAGGCATACATCCAATCCTCCAGGTCGTGAATGCAGGATTCTGGATGCTTTTGGACGCAGGACCTTTCAAGCTTCTATGCTTTCAGCTAGGATCAGTTCATAAATCCTATATATGGGAATGTTCCTCAAGGAAGTCACAGGCGACTTGGAACTTATGAGCCTATTTCTCCCAGATGATAAGAGACAAGATTTTCTTGCTCTAGTTAAGCATGCTCAGGATGTCTCCAAGTTTGTCAATCGTGCAGTCTTTGACTGCTTCGAATACATCAGCAGAACCTCTGCTATTGCCATTGGCGCACAACGGATTGCCTGGCTACAGGCATCAGACTTGGAGACTTGGGTACAGGACAAGTTAGGCAACATTCCTTGCATGGGGGAGAATCTCTTCGGCAAGAACTGGCAGGAAAAGGCTAACGAGTTAGATGCTGACAGTTCTACCTTAGATAGATTGTCAAAATCTACAGCTACTCCAGCCAAAAGGAAGCCTTATAAAAAAAACCCTCTTTTAGCAAAAAGAGGAAGTTTTATCCTTCCTATACCCAGCAGAGTCAAACTCCAGGTCAGGTTGCCCAAAAGGGACAAATTAGACAGCAAAAGAAGCCAAAAGGCCCGAGAGCCCAACCAACTCTTCAGGTTCAGCCCCCTCATGGGCTTTGACTCCTTCTCAGAGAGCTTTGCCTCCCTGCCTCTGAAGGGACCCCAACCCCCCAATATTCTGGGCAGGTTATGCCACTTTGTCAACAGATGGCATCAGATAACAGCAGAAGATTGGACTTTGTCCATCGTAGGAGAGGGGTACAAGCTTCATTTTCACAGCATGCCCCCTCCTACAATTCTAAAGCAATTCAATTCACAATCCTCTGCAGACAATCTGCTAGATCACGAGGTCTCAACACTTCTTGCCCAAGGGGCAATAGAGGAAGTGCCCATTCTTCAACAGGGTGCAGGGTTCTACTCCCCCTATTTTCTTATCCCAAAGAAAACAGGAGGACACAGACCCATTCTAGACCTCAGAGAATTGAACAAATATCTGTTTTGAGAGAAATTCAAAATGATTTCTCTAGGAACTCTTCTGTCATACCATCAAAGCCAGGATTGGACTTTGCTCTCTAGACTTAAAGGATGCATACACTCACATTCTCATCCATCCAGATCACAGGAAATTTTTATGTTTCCTTTTCAGGGGAAGACATTTCCAGTACAGGGTTCTTCCTTTTGGTCTGGCTTCAGCACCAAGGGTATTCACGAAATGCATGGCAGTAGTAGCTACCTTTCTACGAACCCTAGGGATTTCCTTCTTCCCCTACTTAGACGACTGGCTCATTCAAGCCCCTACAGTTGCAGAGGCCAGCACTGCACTGTCCCATACAATGCAAATCCTCCAATACTTGGGATTGGTAATAAACTTCCCAAAATCTCAACTAGTTCCTTCCCAATGCTTAGAATTCATAGGAGCCTGTCTGGATACCAGACAGGCAAGGGCTTTCCTTCCACAAGCCCGGTGTCTTTGCATAATGCAACTAGCTTCTCAAGTAGCAGGCAAATCCTCCCTCACTGCTCGGGAGCTACTGCAGTTACTGGGACATATGGCATCCACAGTTCATGTAGTCCCATATGCTCGCCTCCACATGCGAGCAGCTCAGTGGACCCTCTCCACACAGTGGACACAGGCCATGGGTCATTTGTCCGACAAAATAACAATCTCTCAACAACTAATTTTGTCCCTCCAATGGTGGCAATCACTAAAATATCTGACAGTGGGGTCTCCTTTCCATCAACCCCTCTTTCAGGCCACCCTAACAACAGATGCATCACAGGTGGGTTGGGGAGCACACCTGAATCATCTCTCTACCCAGGGCACCTGGACTCCACAGGAGGTTGGTTTACACATAAACCTGGAATTAAGAGCAATCTATTTAGCTCGTCGAGTGCTCCACGCCCAGCTCAGCTACAAGACAGTCCTAGTCCAGACGGACAATCAAGTAGCCATGTTCTATGTGAACAAGCAGGGCGGAACAGGCTCTCTGTCGTTATGCAACGAAGCTTTATGACTGTGGGCCCTCGCCAGAGAGCATCAAATTCACCTTCTAGTGGTATATCTTCCAGGCATTCAAAACCTTTGGGCAGACAAACTCAGTTGAGTACTGCTGCCTCACGAGCTGTCCCTCCACCTAGACCAGGTGGCAAAGATATTTCATCTCTGGGGCACTCCAGACATAGACCTCTTTGCAAGTCCCTTGAATGCCAAACTTCCCGTGTTCTGTTCCAGGATTCCGGCTCACAGCTGTCAGGCAAGGGATGCCTTCCTCCTTCACTGAGGTCAGGACTTCCTTTATGTCTTCTCACCCATTCCCCTCATCCCCAAAACAGTCTTCAAGCTTCAGAGAGACAGGGGTCGCATGATTCTCATAGCACCACGATGGCCACGCCAAGCATGGTATTCCCTGCTTCTACATCTCTCTCAAGCGGCACCTCTGGAGTTAGGGCACGCTCCAGATCTCCTTTCCCAGGAGAACGGGACGCTATGGCACCCGAATCCCCAGTCCCTGCACCTCACGGCCTGGTTGCTGAAGGCTTAGACCTCCAAGATTTCAACCTGTCCCAGCAGGTAAAAGAGATCCTTCAGGTTTCTAGGAAACTTTCCACAAAAAGATCTTATGCCTTCAAGTGGAAACGTTTTACTATATGGTGCTCCAGGAAGGGCTTAAACTCCCTGGCCATACCCTTAGAATCGATACTAGAGTATCTTCTTCACTTATCGAATTCTGGTTTAAAGACCAATTCGGTAAGAGTCTATCTTAGTGCAATTGCGGCTTCTTATAAGCCTCTAAATGGACAACCAATTTCCTCTCATCCACTCCTATCAAGATTTATGAGAGGCCTTTTATTAACTAAACCTCCCATCAAGCCACCACCGGTGGCATAGGATCTAAATCTAGTTCTCGGGCAGCTGATGAAGCCGCCTTTTGAACCTTTGGCCACTACAGCCCTTAAGTTTGTGACCTGGAAGGTCATCTTCCTAATTGCAATCACCTCTGCTCGTCGCATTAGTGAATTGCAAGCTTTAGTGTCTGATCCTCCTTATACTAGTTTTCATCATGATAAGGTTGTTCTTCGAACTCACCCACACTTTATGCCAATGGTGGTTTTGCCTTTTCATTTAAACCAATCAATTTATCTTCCTGTATTTTTTCTGAGGCCTCACGCCTCTAATGCAGAAAGAAACCTTCATACTTTGGATTGTAAATGGGCCTTAGCCTTTTACATACAAAGAACACAGCAACATAGAAAGTCCTCATAACATTTTATAGCTTTTGACCCTAGTCATTTGGGACTTCCAGTCTCTAAAAGAACTTTATCTAAATGGATTGCCCAATGCATATCCTTTGCTCATGAGAGTAAGGGTCTTCCTCTTCAGGACCATGTCACAGCTCATAATGTGAGAGCCATGGCAGCTTCTATGGCTAATCTCCACTCTGTGTCTATGTGAGAGCCATGGCAGCTTCTATGGCTAATCTCCACTCTGTGTCTATCGATGACATTTGTCGAGCAGCCACCTGGGCTTCGGTACACACCTTCACAGCCCACTATTGCCTGGATAAAGCCTCCCATTGGGATGCCTTCTTTGGCCAAGCTGTTCTTCAAAATCTCTTTCAGACCTAATTCAACTCCTACCCACCAACCCTGGTGGAATGCCAGAGATCCATGGGAGGAAGGATGCCTATCTTTCTAGGGTGGCACCTTCCTGGGGCTATCTCCCTGGCATCTTCAACTAGGGAGTCCCCATATGTGAAGACTACATTCCTGCTTGTTCCTGGAAATAGCGTAGTTACTCACCTGTAACAGGTGATCTCCGGGAACAGCAGGAATTTAGTCTTCACAACCCACCCACCTCCCCTAGGAGTTGTCTCTCTCTCTCTCTCTCTCTCTCTCTCTCTCTGTCTCTTTCCTCTCTCCCTCTATCCTTTCACTCAGCTACAAACTTAACTGAAGAGGGACAGTTGGAAAGGCGGGAAGGCAGTATACATGTGCTGAGGGATGCTCCCAAAAGCATTCCTATTGGATGCTGAGGAACGTTCCCGACGATACCTATATGTGAAGACTACATTCCTGCTGTTCCCGGAGATCACTTGTTACAGGTGAGTAACTACGCTTTCTTCGTCTTTGGATTGTAAAAGCAGATTATAAATGCTGCTGTTAAATTAAATTAGTAATGTGTATACTTTTATGACTAGATGGTCAGACTGTAACTTATCTGGCAGGATAAATTAGTAGGGGGGGAATCTCAGTTTTAAGTGGCAGTAGAATGCTGTAATTGCTCTGTTTATGGTTATTGTGCAAATTATTGCATTATGTAGAGAATTTGGGCCCAATATTTAAAAGCATTAACATGGTTTACAGACCTGTAAACCATATAAGTGCCACTACAGAGGAATATTCAGCGGCACTATTACTGTTAGTGCCGTTGAATATCCACTGGTTCCGCTGCTACGCACCCCAATGCTAAACGTGGAATCGGGTCATGTCGACATTCCTGTGTGGAGGAGAGGCATCACCCATCACTAACCGGGCAATGGTGGTATTGAACCGTTGCCCATTTAGTGACCCACGGGTAAAGATAGGCGTTGGAAAAGTTGGGCTGTCTTTACCCATGGGAGCTAACCAGGCTGCAGCTCAATATCGCCGCTGCCCAGTTAGCTTCTGTGCTGTGCGGCGCATTGTGGCAGACCCGGATATTCAATTCCAGTGGCCGGATATGGCTTTATTGACGCAAAGCCATCATCGATGAATATTGGGCCCTTATTAGGAAAAGGGGATATTTCATGGGATTTTGTATGTGAATGGGGCTTGAAGAAAGATGGGACTTAACAGAAAAAATACTTTTCCTCTTCGGCTCTCCGGGCCAGTCCAGGAACATGAGGGTTGTCAACCTTCTCCAGCAGCTGAGGACTGAATTCTAAAGCTTTGCTGAGTGAATATCTGGCTCCCCCTGCTGGACAAACCTCAGTCTATTCAGTCCTCAGCAGCTGAAGGTCGCATTCTCATGAATGGCTCCTGGGAAACAGAAGTTTCAGCAGTTTTTTACGGACAACTTCTTTTTTGTTTTATTTCCTATTGCCTACCTCTAAGGGGAGTGGATCTCTAGCAGGGTTCTACTCGGAGTTAGCATTGCTGTTTAGTCTGAGAGCGTTGGTGCACCAGCGGAGCGAGAGAGGCAGAGCCTGCCTCAGGCAACAGCTCCAGTTTCCGGGGGGACAGGCGAAGTGGTGCTGGGAGCCCCAGAGACCATCGGGCCGCCTCTGAAGGCATGTCCACACTTCTGCTAGTGGCGGAATTGAGTAGCTTGCAGTAGGAAGCGCCGTTCTCTCGTTCGGTATCAGGTACGTGGGTTTTGGTTCTTTTAGCCTTCCAGCGTGCCGTTGGTCGCGGCGGTTTCGGTGCCGGTTTAACGACTTAAAGGAGCTGCAGCGTGTTATTGGCGCTTGAGCGTTGTAGCAGTACTATTCGCTTGTTTTTTCTGTTTTTTTGAGGCGGTTTCACGCCTCCTTTATTTCATGGAAGGCAAGCCGACGGTAGCGGGCCTGTAGGGAGCCTCCAGAGCAGCGCAGAAAAGGCGGGAACGTTGGGCTTAGCTGCTTCAGCTACAGGGCTGGTTTCCAGTCAGGAAAAGCCTGCGAAAAAGAAATGCAAATCAAAATGTACAGGGCAGGTGGAGGAAGCTCCCCCACAGCCTTTGAATGTGGTACAGGCAGGCTTGGAATCTGTATTCTCTGCAGATTTTATTCTAGCTTTACATCAAGCTTATTGCTTGAAATGGCAGCAAACTCAGGACAAGGGATCTGTTCTCCTTTCAGAGCATCCTTTGGGAAAACAGCCTCCTTCGTCGGACCTTGGGGAGGGGTCCTCCAGGGTGCCCTCCGGAGTTGGGATGGGAGCTTAGAGCTTCAGCCAGTCCATCTCGGAGCTCCAGGACATGGAGGAGGGGGAGATTCTGGCAGAGTCTGGTATAGACTGGCCTGTGGAGTAGGAAGAGGTTGACCAAGATGGTGGTGAGGATCCTAATATGTTTAGGAAAGAGGAGCTGGGAGCTCTCATCGCCCAAACTTTGGCAGTTTTAAATATTGCCTTGCCAGCGGCTCAGGAGGAGCCTTTAGAGGACCCTCTTCTGCAGGGGTTCAAAGGAGAGTAGAGGTGTTTCCCTGTACACCGAGTCATGAAGCAGATGGTAGAATCTGAGTGGGAATTTCCAGAGGCTACCTTAAGAGGGGCTCGGATGATCAGCCGGTTATACCCTTTGCCGCAGGAGGAACAGGAGTTGTTAAAAATGCCTAAGGTGGATGCCTTGGTTTCGGCTGTCACAAAGAAAACGACTATTCCTGTGGAGGGTGCTATGGCCCTGAAAGATTTGCAGGATAGAAGACTGGAATCCCTCCTAAAGCAGACTTTTGAGTCTTGCGCGCTGTCGCTACGGGCTGCTATTTGTGGGACGTATGTTTCTCGAGCTTCCATTCGATGGATTCAGAGCAGCGCTCTCTCTCGCAAGGAGGAAGACGAGGGCGCGAAACCGGAATCTGCGTCTGCTTACTTGGCGGATGCCTTTTATGATCTCGTGAGGATTTCAGCGAAGTCCATGGCAACGGTGATTGCAGCTCGAAGATTTCTTTTGTTGCGCAATTGGTCGGCGGACGCCGCTTCCAAGGCTCGGCTGAGTAAGCTTCCGTACAAGGGCTCCCTGCTATTTGGAGTGGCCTTGGAGAAGATTGTTAAGGATCTCGACGACTCCAAGGGCGGTAAACGTCCGGAGGATCGTCCCAAACCTCCGAAGCCGGGCGTTGTGCACAGGGGTCCTTTGCGTGAGTTTCGCAGATTCAGAGGGGCGCGTTTTGCCCCATATCCGAGGGGATGCTTTCTGGCCAGGGGTCAGTCCTTTCGGGGAGCTAGAGGTTTTGGTAGAGGATATTTTGGAGCCCAGCAAGTTGTCCAGAAAAAACCACAATGAGATGAGGTTGGTCCAGGCAGACCTCCCGGTGGGGGGATGGCTTCAGAGCTTTCTTTCTGTCTGGGCCACCATAACGTCCGACCAATGGGTTCTGGAAATTGTTTGCAACGGCTATGTCCTGGAGTTCGCCCGGCCGTTGGCAGAAGCATTCGTGTTGTCTCCATGTGGATCTGCGGAGACTCTGCATCGCTTGTTGTACCTTCAAGCGGTAGTTCCGGTTCCGGCAGATCAGTTAGGCTTAGGTCGATACTCGATTTATTTCGTGGTTCCCAAAAAGGAAGGGTCTTTTCAGCCTATTTTGGATCTCAAACACGTGAACCGCTGCTTGCGGGTTCCTCATTTCCGCATGAAGACACTTCACTCGGTCATAAGATCAGTGTGTCCGACAGAGTTCCTTACGTCCATAGACCTTTCCGAGGCCTATCTGCATATCCCTATCAGGCCAGACCATCAACGGTTTCTCCGGTTTGCGGTGCACAAGGGTCATTTTCAGTTCCGAGCCTTGCCGTTTGGTCTGGCAACGGCGCTGCGCACCTTCACAAAAGTGATGGTGGTGGTGGCGGCAGCCTTGAGACGAGAAGGCATCTTGGTGCATCCATACCTCGACGACTGGCTGATTCGAGCGCTGTCTGTGTCAGAGTCTCTTTCGGCAACGGCGCGGGTGGTGCATCTTCTGGAACGGCTGGGTTGGGTGGTGAACCAATCCAAGAGTCGGTTGCAACCGGTACAGCGTCTCCTATTCTTGGGGGCAGTCTTCGATACCGAGGTCAGCGGGGTTTTTCTCCCCGAAGTAAGTGCAGAAGATTGTAGGTCAAGTGGCAGAGTTCTTGCGTCTGAAAGAGCCAACGGCGTGGTGTTACTTACAGCTCCTAGGTTCTATTGCGGCGGCGTTGGATTTGGTGCCTTGGGTGAGAGCCCATATGCGTCCATTACAGCAGGCATTGCTGTCCAGGTGGTCGCCTGAAGAGCCTCCTCTCACTTGGAGGTTAGCCAGGACGCCGGAGGTGAGCGCCAGCCTTTAGTGGTGGTTGGATCCGGTCCATCTAAGAGCGGGAATGCCCTTACTGCAACCGGACTGGATACTGGTCATGACGGATGCCAGTCTCTTGGGCTGGGGGGCGCATTGTCAAGCCTCCATCGTTCAAGGCCTCTGGCCCCTGGAGGTGCAGGGGGCTTCCATCAATTTTTTGGAGCTCAGAGCGGTTTTCCTGGCTCTTCGCGAGTTTCGGCATCTGGTGGAGAACAAGGCGGTGCGAGTGTTTTCGGACAATGCGGTAACGGTGTCCTACATCAATCGCCAGGGTGGAACCAGGAGTGCGCTTTTGTTGGAGGAGTGTCTGCGGTTCATGGATTGGGCAGAGGCGCATCTGGTAGCCATCTCGGCGGCGCACGTGGCAGGAAAAGACAATGTGCAAGCCGATTACCTCAGCCGGCACGTAGTCGATCCCGGGGAATGGGAATTGAATGCGGCAGTGTTTCGCGACCTGACCCAGAGATGGGGTCCTCCGGAGATGGATTTGATGGCCACTTTCGCCAATGCCAAAGCCAGGTGGTTTTTCAGCAGACGCAGGGAGCGTATGTCCGAGGGGCTCGATGGCCTCGCTCAGCCATGGCCGATTGGACTGTTGCTGTATGTCTTCCCCCCCATGGCCGATGATAGGGAGAGTCCTTCGGCGGATGGCAAGTCACGCCGGCCGGGTGATTCTCATCACTCCAGATTGGCCCCGGAGAGCGTGGTATGCAGATTTAGTTCATCTGTTAGTAGACGATCCCTGGGGCCTTTACTCATGCCCAATGTCGATCGATTCTCGCTTACGGCTTGGCTATTGAACGGAAAAAGTTAGAGGGTCTGGGGTATTCGCCGGCAGTCGTCGCCACCCTTTTGCAGGCCCGGAGGAGTTTGACTTCGGTCGCATATATTCGCATTTGGCGGATTTTTGAGAGCTGGTACGAGCAGCGGGATCTCCGTCCACTCAACGCCTTGGTGCCTCAGATATTGGATTTTTTACAGGATGGGCTAGATAAGGGTTTGGCCCTTAGTACTCTTCGGGTGCATTTGGCTGCTGTTGCTTGTTTCCAAGGTTCCGTCAGGGGTCTTCGACTGTCTCATCATCCAGATGTCATTAGGTTTTTAGGGCGGTCAAGAACATTCGTCCTCCTTTTCAGGCGGTTGTCCTGGCCTGGGATCTGAATCTGGTGCTTGAGGCATTGGTAAGACCTCCATTTGAACCAGTTGCGGAGATTTCTCTGCGAGAACTTTCCTGGAAAGTGGCTTTCTTGGTCGCTTTGTATTCTGCGCGGCGAATTTCGGATCTCCAGGCTCTTTCGTGTCGGGCACCATATCTTCAGTTTTCGTCAGAAAAGGTGATGTTGCGGGCGGTGCCTTCGTTTCTTCCGAAGGTGGTGTCGAAGTTTCACATGAATCAATCTATTTCCCTTCCGACTTTCCGGACAGAGGGCCAGCTTCCTATTGATAGGGTGCTGGAGAAGTTGGATTTAGGTAGAATGCTCAAGAAGTACCTGCATAGGACTAAGTCCTTTCGTAAGTCGGAACATTTGTTGTGCTATTTGGGGGACCTAAAAAGGGCGAAGCAGCGTCTAAGGCCTCCATTGCTAGATGGGTGAAGCAGGCCATAGTGGCAGCATATCAGGCTGCTGGGAAGTTGCCTCCACAGGGGCTTCGTGCTCATTCCACTCGTAGCCAGGCGGCGTCCTGGGCCGAGTTGGCCTTCATGCCACCTGCAGATATTTGCCGGGCGGCTACGTGGTCGTCGCTTCACACGTTCGCTAAGCATTACCGATTGGATGTTCAGGCCAGGGGAGATGCAAAGGTGGGTGCTTCGGCCATCATAGCGGGCCTGGCGGGTCCCTCCTGAGGTTAGATACTGCTTTGGTACTTCCCTCATGTTCCTGGACTGGCCCGGAGAGCCGAAGAGGAAGAAGAAATTAGACCTTACCTGCTAATTGTCTTTCCTTGAGGACTGTCTGGGCCAGTCCAGGGCCCACCCGTGTCATTTGCATTATTGGTGAACTGTCTGTCAAGGATGATCGGGAGCACGTAAGGGGGTTCCCGGTGGTGGCTCCTTCAGGAACGATGGTCTATGGGGCTGCCTTGTTTGCCAAAGCCATTGGCAAACTAAGTTTAAAGATATATTAAAAAATATATATATATAAACAACCAAAAAAGGTTATATATTTTAACTGAATGGCTACGTCTCATCCTAGTACTACTGTGGGGTAGAGATGGCGCGTAGCGGCTGCTTGTCTGGTGGCTGGTTGCTCTGTTTTTGTTTGCTTGCTATGTGTTTTGAGTAGTTGGTTATTTTTGGTTCTTTGGTTTGGTGTTCGGTCTTTTGTTCATAGACTGCTTGGTTAGGGAACGACTGAGGTTTGTCCAGCAGGGGGAGCCAGATATTCACTCAGCAAAGCTTTAGAATTCAGTCCTCAGCTGCTGGAGAAGGTTGACAACCTAAAAGTCCTTTACACAAAACACTTGCAAAAACTAAACAAATTGAAAGTTCAAAGTACTTTTCAGGTCTGTAAGCTCTTGGGAAGGTGAAAAATTGACCTCTAATAGGTGAATTTTCATCTGAAAGATTGGCTGAAAATAGGCACGTAACTTGGTTGCTAAAATTTAGAAACTTAGCTTTTTTTTAAAAATCACCCTCTAGATGTTTGTAGTTTTCCAGGATTACAGTTATCAACTTGTGCTCTGTCATGATGTGGGAGTTTGATACTAAGAATAATTTTGTTATCAGGCAATGTTTATAAGCCGATTGTTTCCTGGAATTGTATATCTATCTGTATAAATTGTCTCACTGTTTAGTGTCTGATACTATTACTTCGTATTGTTCTGTATGAAATGGCAAACCTTCAAATATACAATATTGTATTGCTCTTAACCAGAAGTTGTGTCTGGAGAACTTTGTTTAGAAAGCCCTTGTTCTTTATTTCAGAACATAATTATGGCCAGGCTTGATAAAAGGCGTAAAGGAATATATGGACCTCCTATGGGAAAAAAGTGTATCATCTTTGTTGATGATATGAACATGCCTGCATTAGAAAAATATGGAGCTCAGCCGCCTATTGAATTATTAAGGCAATTTTTTGATCATGGAAATTGGTAAGCCTTTAAAACATGAGTTTAAATATTTGAACAATGGCTAAACATAAAATCACCTATATTTTTTATGTGCCTTCGAAAGAATTACATTTGAGTTGCAGATGTCTAATTTTATTTATTTTTATTTATTTAATGGTATTTATATACCGCCTTATCCTTCAATCAAAGCGGTCACAACACAAGTGGGGGATACATTTAACACGTGGGGATTTGAGACACATACACTGATACTTACAGGGAACATGGGCAATGGAGGGTTAAGTGGCTTGCCCAAGACCACAAGGAGCATCTGCTAATGAATGTTTGGGCACGTTTACTAAGTCCCACATTGGTAACGCGTGTGTGGGTCACTTTACTAGCTGTAGTCAACGAGCTAACTGCAGGGAGGCAAGTACATCTGTCCCCCTGCAGTTATCATGATAAAAATGCTATTGAGGTGGCATTAGTTGCATGCTTGCTACTTGTGCTGAGTGCAGGTAGCACAAGCTACAAATGCCTATGCTAGCTGCGCCACCATGGGAACACCTCTGTTTCACTAGCACATGACCCCATGCTATTTTATAGCACAGTGCCTGAACTGCAAAGGAGTAGCCTAGTGGTTAGGGAAGCATCCTGGGACCAGAGAGACCAAGGTTTAAATTCCACTGGTACTCCTTGTGGCTTTGGACAAGTCACTTAACCTCTCTCCTGCCTCAGGTACAAACTTAGATTGTAAGTCCTCCAGGGACAGGGAAGTGCCAACTGTACCTGGTTGTAACTCGATTTGAACTACTACTGGAAAGCAGTGAGCTAAATACTAATAAATAAACTTCATGCTGAAATGCGTTACAGGGTAGTGCACTTTAGTAAACATCTGCAGTTTCCTGATCTTCAGTCAAGGGTTGTCATCGCCGCAATGTAAAATTGTAGAGCATGCAACTGCCATGAATATGTCACATACCCTGGCATGGCTGTAGAGCAGTTCACCCCCCAGATCTGTCAAGACACCTGAAACATCTCGTAAGATGGCCAAAGGTTCTCTCTAAATTTGTTTGTATGTGCATGTGGGCCCTGTTGTAGTGTTCCTCTGACTGTCAGTGGTACCAAAATGGGAGTCAGGAGCCAAGATTGTCAATAGATAGGCTTTATCACCTGCATTGAAGGGGTGTAGAACCTGAATGCTTAATGTGGTTGGTGCACAGTATAGGCCTGGCCTCTGCCTTCAAGGTGCTGCATCTCTCAGGGCGTCTTCATACTTGTGCATATCTGGTTGAGAGATTGGGTGTGGGGTACATGACTTAGCAGCCATCCACTGGTTATTTTGCCACTCTCAAATCTCTAATAGATTCAGGAGTGAGTGAAGATATAGACATCTTGGCAGCAGCCTGGAAATCTGGGAAAAAACATCTGTTATCTCACCCAACTTTTATATTGAGGAAGTGGAATGCCTTTCTGTCCCAGTGAATGGCCTCCTTCCCTCATGTGTGCAATAAATCAACTCCAGCCACCTCATGGAATTGTATCATGGTTTGTTTGACTCTGTTGCAGCCTATGGGGAGGCTACATATTCAGTGGTGTGGGTTAGGAATGCCCTTAGCAACTGAGAGATACATTGTGATACAGCTGATTAGCTGAGGCCTGCAGTGGCAGTCAAAACAGATTAGAAACTGCCAGTGGCTAGGAAGGCAAGGCCATGGTGATCTTGAGGTAGATAGGCATTGGTTGGCCTTTGTGGTAGAGTGGAGGAGTGGCTCTGGTTTCTGGCAGAAATAGTGGATGTGAGCCTTATCAAAGTGGAAACTGGTGAAGCACTGCAATTGTATGCAATTCTGGTTGCCATATCTTAAAAAGGATATAGCAGAATTAGAAAAGGTACAGAGAAGAACAATAAAGTGATAAAGAGGATGAAAGGATACCCCAGTGAGGAGAGGCTTAAACGGTTGCGGCTCTTCAACTTGGAAAAGAGACGGCTGAGGGGGAATATGATAGAGGTCTATAAATTAATGAATGGAGTGGCACAGGTAAATGTAGATCAGTTGTTCATGCCATCAAAAGTAGAAAGACTAGAGGGCATGCAATGAAGCTACAATGTAACCCATTTAAAACTAATAAGAGAAAATATTTTTTTACTCAATGCGTAATTAAACTCTGGAATTCGTTAACACAGGATGTAGTCAAAGCTGTTAGTGTAGTTTTAAAAAAAGGTTTGGACAAGTTCCTGGAGGAAAAGTCCATAAACCATTATTAAAGAGGACCCGGGACCCTGGGATGAGCATTGTGGAACCTGTGTGCCTTTTTGGGAACCTGCCAAGTACTTTTGTGAACTTGATTAGCCATTATTGGAAACAGAATACTGGGCTTGATGGACCTTGGTCTAACCCAGTATGGCATTTCTTATGTTCTTATCTGTGAGGTCCATGAATTGGATTCTGGGCCTGTAGACTTTGTGATATATATTTACTGATGGCCTCCCTGCTGTCTAAGTGGTTCTCATACAGCAAGGCCAGCACAAACAATGTGTTCATTTCATCCATGGCTGCTGCCATCAACCACCGGCATCCAGTGACTTTCACCTCCAGCATCCAAAGCACTTCAAAGACACCTCAACACACTCCTACACACATTCATAGTAACAAACATAGTAACACGGTATATGACAGCAGATAAAGAGCAGTATAGTCCATCTAGTCTGCCCAGCAATGCGGCAAGAGTTGGTGCACCTGCTGCTCCATGCAGGTCACTCCTCCCCATGCCTTTGTTTAGGGGTGTATGCACTGCACCATGTAGGTCACCCCTATTTGTTCAGATATAAGAGATAGTTATTCTTATTTTGATCTTATCTTGTTGCTATAAAGGGATCCACTGTGTCTGTCCCATGCCATTTTGAATTCTGTCACTGTGTTTGCCCCCGCCACTTCATTCGGAAGGCCATTGCAAGCATCCACCACACTTTTAGTGAAAAAGTATTTCCTGACATTGCCTTTCATTTTACCCCCTTGCAGCTTCGTGTTATGCCCTCCAATTTTACAGTTTCCTCATCTTTGGAAGAGGTTTGTTTGTTCATTAATACTCTAAGTATTCAAAGGTCTGAATCATATCTCCCCTGTCCCTCCTCTCCTCCGGAGTGTACATATTTAGGTCTTCAAGTCTCTTCTCATAAGTCTTCTGACGCAGGCTCCAAATCATTTTGGTTGTCTTCCTCTGAACCGCTTCTAGCCTTTTTGTATCCTTTGCGAGATATGAATTGAACATTAAGGGGACCGCATTGTGTAGTATAAAAAGAATACAGAAACATGAATGTAAGACCATAATATGTGATATGTAAAGTGATATCTCCAGGAACAAGCAGGAATGAGTCTTCACATATGGGTACGTCGGTACCGACGGAGCCTGCACGGGGATGCTGCCCAGCTTCCAATCAGAAAGCTTTTGGCAGCCTCCCTCGCGCCTGCGCGCTGAGTTCCCGCCCTCTCCAGAGCCTCTCTTCAGTTTTCGTTTTTCCGCGGAGCCGGCAGGACGTCCTCCTGTCACCGCAGAAACTTACTTATTTACTTACTTTAATACTTTAGTTTTTGTTTTTGTTTTCTTGTGGTCGCGGCTGTATTTCCCGCTCCCACCGGTACCGCTGGTGGATTTTTGACTTAATTCTGAGAAACTTTTTTCTTCAGTTTTTGCCTTAACTTGTTGGGCCTACCAGGCCTCTTCATTATGGAGCCTTCTTTTCCTAAGAAGAGCCTTCGGTGTGGAAACACCTGTTTCTTTTTAGATACCAATGCTTGGTGTCTCAACTGTGTGGGTCCTGACCCTTTTTCCCCTGGCAAGTCGGGGAATATTTCTGTGAAGAAACCTTCAACTTTTAGAATTTCCCTCGATACCGTTTTTTTCCTCGGCAGTGAGGGTACCAGGTTTCTCTACTTCACAGCATCAGGTAACCCAAAAACAGTCTGTTAAGACTAGTCAATGTTTGAGTGGTATGTCCCATGCCCAGCATGGTGACGGTTCCGGCCTTACCCTCAAGAATCCATTGGCATTACCCCTGCGGGAGTCTATGGGCTCCAAAGCGTTAAAGGGGTTTCAGGTTGTTCCTGGGGCTCACCCCTCACAGAACATACCTGAGCCATGCGCGGAGGTGGTATCCGCTTCGAGCTGTACCGAGCCTCCGGCATCGGCACCGGTGTCGAGTAGCCTACTCTTCACCAAGGATTGTCATCGGGCATCCTCGGTACCTTCGGGCCCGATCGATTCGCACCGCATTGACTTCCTTCAACCTCAGCCATGCTCCGGGCCGGTACCGGCGTCGATCGGTTCCGATACCCTGGCATCGGCATCGAGGTGGACCACCTTTCCCTTTGAAAAAGGTGTTCATCGGGTATCCTCAGTACCGTCGGTATCGGTCGATGTGACCCAGTCTGCCTTAGGGGTATCGGCATCGCCGATACTGTCATGGGCGTCGGCGCCTTCGCGACACGCATCGATAGTATCACTTACTTCGATGCCGAGTCTTGAGTCCATATCTAGTCTCGATGACTCCGTACCGACGTGCCCTGGAACCGACTCGAATCGATTCCAGATCGGCAGTTTCAAAGATCATAGTCATAACTCTCTCATGATCTCGCTACCACTGCAGCAGTTCCCGATGGCTGCTTCATCTGCTACTCCTGTATCAGTATCCATGCCTCTTCTGGCACCCATGCCTACTTTAGAACCGATACCTGGCATTGGTGTAGTCCCCTGTGCCTCCTCTGGAGCTCCGGCTTTTTCTTTAGCCGGGCCAGGGATGGTTCCCATAGGAGATCAGTCTTTTCAGGCTTTTCTCCGGGACATGGCAACCTTTCTCAATATATCTATCCCTGGTAGTGGTCCTACTCAGGGCTCACAAGCACAGATGGAAAATATACAATTTCCTTTACATCCTGCTCTGCAGGATCTCCTTCTCAGGGTCTGGAAATCACCCTTACGACTTCCTCCAGTTTCTACAAACATTGAGGTTCGGTACTGGGTGCCACCCTCTCCAGGGTTCCAGAAGCCTCAACTTTCTCATCGTTCCCTTGTAGTGGAATCGGCTCTGAGAAAAGTTAAGAGCAAGAAGAAGCATTCTTCTTATCCACCTGGTCGTTCTTCAAGAACACTCGATGCTTTTGGTCGTCAAGCCTTCCAAAACTCTATGTTGGCCTCCAGAGTTCTCTCATATATTTTTCACATGAGTCTAACACTCTAGGAAGTCACAGAGAAATTGTCTCTTTTGACCCCTTTTTTACCAGAGCCCAAGGCTACTGATTATTCCTTACTCATCAATCACAGCCGGAATATATCTTGGTTCCTATCTCGTGCTTCTATAGACTCTTTTGAGTCTGTTAGCAGATCCTCTGCTATTGCCATAGCAGCACGTCGCAGAGCCTGGCTTGAAGCTTCAGACTTGAGTAGATGGGCACAAACTATACTGGCTCATTCTCCTTGTACAGGAGAGGGTCTCTTCAATAAGGAGGCTTTAAGTCAGGTTGCTCAATGCTTCACTGACTCTCCTTCCACTAAGGACCTTTCTAAGCCACCTCCTTCTTCGAGAGGTAGGAAATGTCCTACCAAACCTTCTTTCCCTAAGAGAAGAAAGTTTCATTCCTCTCCTGCCCATCAATCGGCTGTACCTAAACAGGAGACACCTCAGCCTAGTCTGAACTCCTCCAGCTCTAACCAGTCTCAGCATTCCCAGCAACTATAGGAGCTGGGACTTATACTCTATACTTTCCTTCTAATTAATTAGAAGTTTATACACTGTGTTTCTTTCAGTGTACTAACTTGTGAAACATTTTATGTTCAGGGACTGCTAACTTCTCCTCTTCTTATCCTCTAGAAGAGCAGTTGCACCTATCCCATGATGGTTTTGTCCCAATTGAACATTCTTCTTTCTGTTGACTTACCCTATGGGTATGTCACCCTCTAATTACTTGCTCTACCCTCTCCATTGGGGTTTTTTCCCTAACGGAGGGGTACCATACTAAAAAGTTTTTACCAAGCTTATTCCACAGACAGGGAGAAGTTATATCTCCTCCCTCTTTATCTGTTTTTCTTTATGGGGCACAGGGCAATCTTTCTGCTGTTTCTGTCAGCTGCTGTGCCTGCAGGAGTTACAGTGATTGTATTACTGGTACTTTTGCCAAGTTCCAGTCTTTTGTTCAATTTCTGTCTAGCCTTAGTAGTGTTTCCAAGCTATTCGTTAGCTACCTTGGATCCTCCTACTCCCTTAGGCTTTCTCACGTTATTCTATCCATCTCCTCTCCTAGGATATGGTAACAAACCTGACTTCAGTCAGTTTATCTCTCCTGCACAATGCTCTCTACAATCTTCAGAGCAGCTTTCTACTATGAGGGCCTGCTATAGAGCATTGACCTTGTCTCTGAAGCTTCGCTATTAGTAGGAAAAAGCTTGTTCACCCTTCCCATGCCTGTGAAGGTTCTCCACACCCTTTAACCTGGGGTGTTAGCACGAGATATATTCTTCTGCGTGAAGATCCGAGCCTGACATTCATGCATGCTACCTCTGGGTCCCTCTAATAGGTCCCTCTGATATCTTCCCCTGCTTTTTGCACCTCTGCCGTGTCAGTGTTCGGTGGAACTCCCGCCTTGTTCCTTACAGATTCATCTTATAATCTGTTCTCACGCAATCATCATGGTTATTTTGTTGGATTGCCTTCCTGCATCCCTCAATTCATAGAAATAGATTCTCTCTACATATCCCAAGTGGCTTTACCGTCTGGTAGTATGCAGAATCTTTTTCTTTTTTATTTCCCATGTAACAATCATGGGGCTGGGTGCTAGACATGTTCTTCAACCTGTCATCTTGTATGTAGCATCTCTATATATGTCTACATACCTATATCATTTCTCTGGTGGTGCAATTCCATGCCCCACAAAGATATCTATAATTACGTATTTCATATCTATATTATATATATATAAATATATATATATATATATATATATATATATATATATATTGATATATTGATATATATTGATATATCTCTCCACCCATGTCCCGATTTCTGCATCTGGACATATCGATTCAGGTTTAGATCCCCCCACATATATATATAAACGTCTGTATATATATATGTGTCTCTTGGGCGGTTTCTTAAGGATTCATATCTCTATACTCTCACCCTTACTGTCTATACTAAATGTTACCTCCTAGAGGATTTAGACAGTCCATCGCCCTATTTCGCATACCATATTACCATGCAGAAACTGTTAGACACCACTACCATTGTGGTGCTAACTTCTCTATTTTTTCTTAAACCCTTGAAGCATCGAGCTTCAATATTTTTTCCTATTTCTCGCCAGTTAGGGAAAACGGTGTACATCTTTATCTTTGAGTACACAGCTCTTCTCCTTGGGAATAGGGATTTTTTCCACTTTCCCTCTCCCCGTCAGGACTGGACTAGTTCTCCAACTCCGTCAGTCTTCTTCCTTAGTCCTCCCTGTTAATAACATTATGACTAAAGGAATTTTTCAGCTTTTTCTCATAAAGCTCTCCATTGAAGACATGACGTCCCATCCTACCCAGTTGACACCTGGATCGTCTACTACCTCCAGGTCTGGACCTTCATCCTCACTGCTGGGAGGTCCCTTCAAGATTCCGCCACTGCTTCTCCAGCAGACTACATCAGGCGTTCTACTTCCTACAGTGCAGGAGGTAAGTGACATATCTAATGGTACGTTACATGTGTTTCATGTGACTCCTCATATACACCAAGGACTCCTACAACCTGTACGGACCTCTAGTCCTTGGCTATGCTGTTCTTCCTCACAGCTCCTTTATTGTCAACTCCTACCCTCCATCCCACATCGGATGCCAGGGATTTCTGGAAACAAAATGCACCCCTGGTCCAGGCTGCTGCATTTTTATGGGCTCTCCCCCTGGCATCTCCAGCTAGGGAGTCCCCATATGTGAAGACTCATTCCTGCTTGTTCCTGGAGATAGCACAGTTACTTACCTGTAACAGGTGATTTCTGAGGAGTTGCATCTCTTATCTTCTTCTCCTTTCTCTCCTCGCCTTTGTCTCAGCTTTGAAACTCAACTGAAGAGAGGCTCTGGAGAGGGCGGGAACTCAGCACGCAGGCGCGAGGGAGGCTGCCAAAAGCTTTCTGATTGGAAGCTGGGCAGCATCCCCGTGCAGGCTCCGTCGGTACCGACGTACCCATATGTGAAGACTAATTCCTGCTGTTCCCAGAGATCACCTGTTACAGGTAAGTAACTGTGCTATGTGAAAGGGGAGGGTTTCAACATGTTATCCACAATGACGCCTAAATCTTTTTCCTGGGTGGTGGTTTCTAAGGTAGTATCTTGCATCCTGTAACCAAGTTTCGGCTGTTATGGTTCATATGATGGAACAATTTTGCGGTACGTGCACATTTTATTTAGAAAGGCATACTGCATTTAGCCATCCATACAAGAATAACGGTAATCTAATTTAGCAAATACGTGGGTATATAATTGCTTCAGTCACTCAATATGTATTAGTATAACAGCCTAGATAAATTTCTCTGTAGTCCCTTTCATTCACATTGGCTGTCCCTAGTAGTCCATTTTTTGTGGCCCTATTGATTTGCTATATGCAATATAATTTCTGTTCACGGTAATAACTTCACCACTTCCCTCCCACTTCTGCTCTAGCATTGATGAATCACATTATTATGATATCCCTTTATTTTATAAACACGAATACAGCACATACGGCTTAGCCACATATCTCTTTAAAGATTAGAGAATGTGTCATGTTTCCTAATATACATCAAGATGATTTTTATGACCATCCTATATGAGTAATTGTCAACTTGGGGTACTTACCACCAGATCCCATTATGGTTCATATGACAGAACAATTTTGCGGTATTGGTACATTATATTTAGAAAGGCATACTGCATTTAGCCATCCATACGAGAATAACGGTAATCTAATCTAGCATGTTGGTAATTTATTATGGTGAGGATACAGGTTTATTTCATCCAGTTTGGACCACAGTGGTGCAATTCAGAGACCATGAACAGCTAACAGCACCTGCTGTGTTACATAGGGTATGACATCAGATTTGTCTCGATTTTTATTTTGCGCCGAAAGCCAATGATTTGCTTGTTTGTTTTATTCGTGCTAGAAGTTTGTTGGTGAGAACTCTATTTTACACCTGTCTATTCAAAATAATTGCTGTCAAATTATTTGTCCTAAAGATTTTTCCTCTTCTTTCACAATTGATCGATTGGATGATACTACACTTATTTGTTGAACACAATAGGAAGTTTAGGGTTCAGCTGGCCCGAGTCAGTGAACAGGGTTTCAAAAATAAAAATAAAGGCAAACGATCAAATACATGCATATATGGGTGGACTACATCCCCGTGTCAATTCTTCATTGGCAATATGGGATCCTCTGTTTTAGACAAGCGTCTAGTTTGAATTGACTTTTGACATAATTTAGAATCTCTTATACATAGTATTCAATTACCATTACTGCTTATTTTGTTGCTGGAATTAGATAGCTTTGTTGTATGTTCTTAGCATACATCCTCTAAGGTGGACACTAATGATTACATAATATTAATGATGTCTTATGATTAACACATTTTTGCTCTAGGTCTTGTTTCATTAGTAAATGCTCAGAATACATCCATTGGTAAGTTACCCCATGGGCAATACGTTGCTTTCATATAATCCAGGTTTGGTGTTTTATATGTTGTTTTTGACTTTTATAGCTCTGTTTTCTTTTATTAATATGTACTATTTATGTTCTTATATACATTAGTTTTATACATGTTAAATTGTATTAGTTTGGTTTTTACCTTTGGTTTTAATTTATTATATTTTAATGTTTTTATGGTCTCACATATTCAGTATAAGTTTTAATCTCCAGGAACAAGCAGGAATAAGTCTTCACATATGAGTATCGTCGGTACCGACGGAGCCTGCGCGGGAACGCTCCCCAGCGTCCAATAAGAAAGCTTTTGGGAGCATCCCACAGCGCCTGCGTGCTGCCTTCCCGCCTTTCCCAACCGCCTCTCTCCAGTTCTTCTTTTCCGCGGAGCCAGCAGGTCGTGTTCCTGTCACTGCAGAAGAAGTTCTTTATTTTTTCTTTATTCTTTTGTGTCGCGTCTGCCTTCTTCGACGTCGGACCAGTACCGCCGGTCTTTCTTTTCTTTCTTTCAAAAAAAAAACAACCCACTTTATCTTTACTGTGCATTTTCAGTTTTTGTGCCCTAGGCCTAAAAATATTTTCCTCCTGGAGAAGCACCCTTCTGGGTTTAAAAAATGCACAAAATGTGGCGGTATTATTTCTGTCACCGACACCCATGACTGGTGTCTAAAGTGTTTGGGACCTGACCATTCCATCACGGATTGTATGTCCTGTACCATGATGTCTAAAAGAGGTCGGCAGAACCGAGCAGCCAAGCTCAGTACCCTGTTTTCCTCTGATGCAGCTTCGGTGGCATCGACGTCTTCCAGGGCTGCTTCTTCCTCCCATGGATCTCAGGTAACCAAGCATAAATCTGGCCGGTCCTCGAAGGGCAGATCTCCCTCCAAGCATCGAGATGCCTCCGGGCTTGCCCTCGAGCATTCCGCACCGGCAAAATTAGCCCGGCGGGAAGCTCCGGCTTCCAAAGCATTATCTATGGGGTCACAGGTTGACATCGATGGCTCGGCCTTGACAGATCACTTGTTGCCGTGTTCTGGGGTACCGGTGGCTCCCACTGGTACAGACATCCAGACTTTGGTGGCGTCGATGGATCAGAAGATTCTGACCATGCAGCGCACCTTAACAGCTTTCATACAGGCTGCAACGCCTCCGGTACCGCAACAATCCTCATTGCTGGTACCGGCTCCGGTACCGGCATCGGTACCGATTGCACCGACATCGGCTTCGGTGTCGACTGCAACGGTACCCTGTCCTATGATGCCTTCGGTACCAAACCGGTACCGATTACTCCCGATGTCGATCCCACTCGATACGGTTATGGGGCTTCACAGGAGCATCCAGACAGGCGATACTTCGATTCCTCTGAGGACTCTGATGAGTCTGAGGGTTCTGTAGAAGCATCGATACTTCTTCCTCAGGAGTCTTATTCACCTAAACGAAGAATGTCTCCTCCAGAAGACTTGTCTTTTCAAGACTTCATTAGGGAAGTGGCTAGGGGCCTCTCTATCACAGTGGCCCCTGAGTCACAACCCAGAGCCAAGGAGTTGGATATTTTACAATATCCTAAAACTCCTAAGGAGGCAGCCACTTTGCCTGTTCATGAGATTCTGTATGATCTCATGTTGAGGATGTGGGAGACACCTCTCACCACCTCTCCTCATTTTCGCAGGTTAGACACCATGTATCGTGTCCCTCCTTGTCCTGGCTTCCACAAGACTCAGCTTCCTCACCACTCTATTGTGGTAGAGTCTGCCATGAGGAAGATAAAGAGTGCAAAAAGACACTTATCTAATCCTCCAGGGCGTGAATGCAGGACCCTGGATGCTTTTGGCTGAAGGGCTTTCCAAGCTGCTATGCTAGCTGCTAGGATCAATTCCTATAGTCTCTATATAGGAATGTTTCTAAAAGAAGTCACAGATCATCTGCAGACTTTAACCCCTTTCATTTCAGAGGATAAAAGACAGGAGTTTCTCACTTGGCTCAAACATGCCCAAGATGTCTCCAAATTTTCCAACCATGCAGCCTTCGACTCTTTTGAGTGTGTAAGCAGAGCTTCGGCTATTGCCATAGGGGCACGCAGAATTGCTTGGCTACAAGCTTCTGATTTGGAGCTCTGGGTCCAAGATGAATTGGGAAATCTCCCTTGTACAGGTGAAAACCTTTTTGGTAAGGATTGGCAAGCAAAGGCCACTCAGATGGATGCTGAAAACTCTGCTTTGGATCGACTTTCAAAGTCTACCTCTGCTCCTGTTAAGAAAAGATTGTTTAAAAAGACATCTTTTTCTAAAAAGGGAAGATACTATCCTGCTTATGGTCAGCAGGCATCTTCTGCAGGTCGTTTTGCTGCAAAGCGTCAGCAACCACCTAAACAGGCCAAGTCAAAGGCTGCTAGGCCTTCCACGGCCCAGCAGCCTCAGCCTCCTCAGGGCCTTTGACTTGCAACTAGAGAACTTAGCCTTTCTAGCTCTGGAAGGACCAGAGCCCCTTACCATCCCAGGAAGGTTAACTTACTTTGCTCCCAGATGGGATCAAATCACAGCAGAGCAATGGACACTCTCCATCATAAGGGAAGGGTACAAGCTTCATTTCTTAAACCTTCTCCCTCCCACCATGGTGAAACAGTTCAATTCTCCAACATCTCTCCTCAACCTTCTAGGTCAGGAGATTGCCATCCTTCTTGCCCAAGGGGCAATAGAAGAAGTACCTCTTCTTCAACAATGCACTGGGCTTTACTCCCCTTATTTTCTTATTCCAAAGAAAACAGGGGGCTACAGACCCATCTTAGATCTCTGAGAATTGAACAAATTTCTATTCAAGGAGAAATTCAAGATGATTTCTCTCGGTGCTCTGCTTCCATACCTTCAGAGTCAGGACTGGCTTTGTTCTCTAGATCTCAAGGATGCGTACACTCATGTCCTCATCCATCCAACTCACAGAAGGTTCCTTCAGTTCCTTTTTCAAGGAAAGCACTACGAATACAGGGTGCTTCCTTTTGGTCTGGCCTCTGCACCAAGGGTGTTCACGAAATGCATGGCAGCAGTAGCTGCATTTCTACGCACTCTAGGAATATTCGTCTTCCCATATCTGGACGACTGGCTCATTCGAGCTCCATCTCAAGCAGAGGCCAAGACTTGTCTACCTGCACAATGCGTATCCTTCAGTATTTGGGACTAGTAATAAACATCCCAAAATCCAATCTCACCCCTACTCAATCCCTCGAGTTATAGGGGCTTGGTTGGATACCACAACTGCAAGGGCCTATCTTCCTCAGGCCCGTTGCCTACGTTTGGTGCAGTTAGCCTCCCAGATACAGTTAAAGCCCCATTTAACTGCTCGAGAAATGTTACAACTCTTAGGCCACATGGCATCCACTGTGCATGTGGTTTCATATGCTCATCTTCACATGAGGGCAGCTCAATGGACTTTGTCCACCCAATGGACTCAGGCATCAGGTTGCCTGTCAGACAAAATAGCAAACTCCAGTCGCCTCTTTTGGTCTCTCCAGTGGTGGAAGTCCTCTCCAAACCTGTTGTTGGGGTCCCCTTTTCAACCGTGACCACCCCAAGCAACCCTCACAACAGATGGTTCTCCAATAGGTTGGGGAGCTCATCTCCAAGATCTCTCCACCCAGGGCATCTGGTCTCCACAGGAGACTTCTTTCCACATCAATCTCTTGGAGCTCAGAGCAATTTTCTTAGCTCTCAGATTGTTCCATTCCCTGCTCAGCTACAGGACAGTCCTCATTCACACGGACAACCAAGTAGCCATGTTCTATGTAAACAAGCAGGGGGGAACTGGCTCTGTCGCTTTCCAACGAAGCTTTGCGACTGTGGGCCTTCGCCAGAGAGCATCACATTCATCTTCTGGCAGTATATCTTCCAGGCGTTCAAAACTCTTGGGCAGACAGACTCAGTCGAGTTCTGCTTCCACACGAATGGTCCCTCCACAGGGACCAGGTAGCCAGGATTTTTCGAATTTGGGGAACCCCGGACATAGACCTATTTGCAAGTCCGTGGAATGCCAAACTTCCCCGGTTCTGTTCCAGGATTCCGTGTCAGGGAGTTCAGGCCAAGGATGCCTTCCTCCTTCACTGGGGTCAAGACTTCCTTTATGCCTTTCCACCCATTCCCCTAATTCCCAAAACACTATTCAAGCTTCAGAGAGACCGAGATTCTATGATCCTCATAGCATCACATTGGCCACGCCAAGTGTGGTACCCTCTACTTCTGCATCTCTCTCAAGCTCCGTCCCTGGAGTTGGGCTCTGCTCCAAATCTTCTTTCCCAGGAAGACGGAACATTGTGGCACACAAACCCCCAGTCTCTCCATCTCAGGGCCTGGTTGCTGAAGGCCTAGACCTTCAAGTTTTCCATCTCTCTCAGCAAGTCAGAGATATTATTCATGCTTCTAGAAAGCCTTCCACTAGACGTTCCTATGCTTTCAAATGGAAAAGATTTACCATTTAGTGTTCAGAGAAGGGTCTTAACCCTCTTGCAATACCTTTGAATTCTTTACTAGAGTATCTTCTGCATCTATCCCATGCAGGCCTTAAAACAAATTCAGTAAGAGTCCATTTGAGTGCTATTGCAGCGCCCCTCAAGCCTCTCAATGGACAGCCTATTTCCTCTCATCCTCTTATAGCAAGATTCATGAGAGGCCTACTTTTAACTAAACCTCCCATTAGACCACCTCCAGTGGCATGGGACTTGAATCTGGTTCTTGGCCAGCTTATGAAGCCACCCTTTGAACCTTTAGCCACCACCTCCTTGAAATTTCTTTCTTGGAAGGATATCTTTCTCATTGCAGTCACCTCAGCACGTCGCATCAGTGAGTTGCAAGCCTTGGTGGCTTATCCTCCTTATACAAGGTTCCATCATGATAAAGTAGTCCTCAGGACCAATCCACACTTTATTCCCAAAGTGGTCTCGCCTTTTCATCTGAACCAAGAGGTATACTTACCTGTCTTTTTTCCAGGACCTCATGCATCAAGTGCAGAGAGGAATCTTCATACTTTGGATTGTAAAAGAGCTCTCTCCTTTGACTTACAAAGATCACAACATAGAAAGTCTCAACTCTTTGTTGCTTTTGATCCTTCCCATTTAGGAATTCCAGTTTCTAAGAGAACACTGTCCAACTGGATTGCTCAGTGTATTTCTTTCGCCTACTAGAGTAGAAACCTTTCTCTGGAAGGCCATGTCGCAGCTCACAATGTGTGAGGGCCATGGCAACCTCAATGGCTCATCTAAACTCTGTGTCCATCGACCAAATCTGTCGAGCGGCCACCTGGTCCTCGGTTCATACCTTCACAGCCCATTACTGTTTGGACAAGGACTCACGCCGGGATGCCTCGTTTGGTCAGACTGTTCTCAAACACCTATTCCATTCCTAATCAACTCCTACCCACCTACCCTGGTTGGATGCCAGAGATCCATGGGGGAAGGTGGAGCCCTTTTCAAAGACACACAACCCTGGGGTCTCTCCCTGGCATCTGCAGCTAGGGAGTCCCCATATGTGAAGACTCATTCCTGCTTGTTCCTGGAGATAGCACAGTTACTTACCTGTAACAGGTGATCTCTGGGAACAGCAGGAATAAGTCTTCACAACCCACCCACCTCCCCTAGGAGTTGTATCTATCTATCTTTCCTTCCCTTTCTCTCTCTCTTTGTCTCAGCTTTAAAACTCGAACTGGAGAGAGGCGGTTGGGAAAGGCGGGAAGGCAGCACACAGGCGCTGTGGGATGCTCCCAAAAGCTTTCTTATTGGACGCTGGGGAGCGTTCCCGCGCAGGCTCCGTCGGTACCGAAGATACCCATATGTGAAGATTTATTCCTGCTGTTCCCAGAGATCACCTGTTACAGGTAAGTAACTGCTTTATTTGGATTTTTATGTTTTTATCTATTTTTAGAGGTCTTCGTCTCCTGAAGATGGCACCCGTCCAAAACACGTGACCTCTTTGTTTGGTAAATAAAATGTTCCTTCTACGATGGTTAGGTGTCCTCCTTTTGTTCCTGTTGACACTGCAGGAGGGATGTTCCCTTTGGTCTGCACCATGGAGCAATACAGAGGCATTATAATATCCTTGTTTTTATTTTCTATTCCTTTCCTTATGATTTCTAGCATTCTATGTGCTTCCTTAGTCGCGGCTGCAGGCTAGGCAGAGGGTTTCAACGTACTATCATGATGACTCCCAGATCCTTTTCCTGAGTAGTGATTCCTAATGTGGAGTCTTGCGCTCTGTAACTGTAGTTTGGATTGTTTTTCCCTAAATGCATAACTTTGCACTTGTCCACATTAGATATCATCTGCCATTTGGATGCCCAGTCTCAAAATTTGCAAGAGGACCTTCAGGTGTGTTTCACAGTTTCTTGGGTTTTAACAACTTTGAATAATCTTGTGTCATCTGCAAATTTAATCACCTCACTCATTATTCTCATTTCCAGGTCATTTATGAATATGTTAAAAAAACAGCGGGCCCAGCACAGATCCCTGGGGTACTCTACTATTTAGCTTTCTCCATTGAGAAAATTGTCCATATAACCTTACTCTGTTTTCTATCTTTTAACCAGTGCCTAATCCACAATATTACACTGCCTCCTAACCCATGACTTTTTAATTTCTGCAAGAGTCTCTCATGGAGGACCTTGTCAAAGGCTTTCTGAAAATTCAGTTACACTATATCAACCAGCTCACCTTTATCTACCTTTTTATTCACACCTTTGAAAAAATATGAGATTGGTGAGACAATACTTTTCTTGGCTAAATCCATGTTGGTTTCCTGCCATTAAACCATGACTATCCACGTGTTCAGTAATTTTGTTCTTTATAATGGTTTTACCATTTTGACTGGTTCAGATGTCAAGCTCACTGGTCTGTAGTTTTCTGAATCACCCCTACATTACATTGCCCACTCTCCAATCCTCAGGTATTATAGATAATTTTAAGGATAGTTCACAGATTGCTAAAAGTAGGTCTATAGTCTCATATTTCAGTTCTTTTAGCACTCCTTTATCAAGATTTCTTTCAATTACTCTGATACATCACCTTTAAATATAATTTCTGGCATGGGTAAGTTTCCTACTTCTTCAGTAAAGGCTGAAGCAAGAATTCATTCAATCCGCCCGCTATGGTCTTTTTCTCTCTTAGTGCCTCTTTTATCCCACTATCAACTATTGATCCAACTGGCTCTCTCACAGAAGGGAGCAACTATGTTATGAGACTTGAATGTCCCAGCCAGCCATTTCAGATAATCAGATTTGTGGCAGTGGGCCTGTAATATGTTTGGCATATGTATCTTCATTCAGGTTTCTTTTGTCAGGAAATATTAACTGTGATGATGATAGTGCATTTTGCTCTTCCACCTGGAAGCATTGCAGTAATGAATTGAGCACTTCTTTACACCTTATTTAGCAGATATAAGTAGGGATACCTCAACAGCCAGGGCCAGGGCCAGTTGTGCTTGTGCATCTCCATTGCCCCACCCATGCTACCACCATGCTCCGCACTACATGGACATGCTTGTGCTGGGGACATCGGTATACCTGGCTTTCTAAAATGGGTTTGTGGAGATCTCATTGATTTGCACATCTGAATACCCTTTTCAGACGTCCAACTCATGAACAGAGCTGCTAAAATGGACTTCCATGGCGTGTACTTTCACTGTGGGTGTGCACATGGGCAGAGTTTGGGTGGACTGTGAGCAGAGTGCCCAAGTGCACACATAGTTTATAAAATATAATAATTTACACATGTTCTTCAAAGATCTAGGCATGGGCATTTACAGCTCTAGGGCTGTGCTTTAACTTAAAGCGCATTTTCAACCACTTGCACTGGTATTTTATAAAGAAAAGCAGGTGCCTATTTTTCCTTGTAAGATAGGCAGGTTTAAGGTACCCTCATGACCTTCCTCTGGACAAAAAGCCATCCCGGTCCAAGTTTGTTTGCATGCACTTGGACAGTGTCCAAATGCATAAAGGACAAATAAGCGATCAAAACTGTACAGATCTTTGTCTCTTCTAACAGAGTAAATAATAGTTTTAGTTTCCTTGGTTGAAGATTAGCAGTATTGTTAGCTTTAGACTCGCTATCAGTTGGCACAGTTATGCATTTTTATGTGTCTGTTAGAGAGAAAAGCTGTGCCGACAAAGATCTGACCTGGATGAAGCTAAATGAAACCTTCCTAAACAAACAGTGGTTTTGTTTGAACAGGTAATTTTTTCAGTATAGTACTAAACAGCTGTAGGAATGGCATTTACCACAATTGAGCTATTGCAGTAAATACTGATTCTCCAGGACCAAGCAGGAAGTCAGTCCTCACTTATGGGTGACATCGGCACCGAGGGAGCCCCCGTGCAGAGCATTTCCCCAGCTTTCTATGAAAGCCTTTGGGAATACTACACGCTTGCGCGATCCCCTTCTCGCCTAAAGGTGCCATCTTGGCCAGTCTCTCTTTTTCCGTGGAGCCCATCGGACGTCTGTCCTAGTCACCCGGAAAAGTTGACATTTTTTCAAAGATTTCTTCGTCGTTTTTCTCCGAGTTCGATGCCGGTTCCCCTTCCTGCCGGGTTCGGTACACCGGTATCTAGCCCGTTTTCTATTTTTTGGTTTTTGCCCTTCGTGGCTGGCATTCGCGCCTTTTTGCCTTTTTCCCTGGAAGGCCGGTCCTTTGACCTCGCGGGGGCTCTTTTTTCCCCGATGGCTTCCAGTGGTTTCAAGAAGTGTGATCAGTGCAAGAAACTAATGTCTCTCACCGACACACATGACTGCTGCCTTCGGTGCCTCGGCCCGAATCATGACCCCATGATCTGTGGCCCATGTGGTAAAATGTCCACCAAGGCACTTCAAAGCCGTCAGCACCAGAAGGAAAGGATTTTCTCCAATTCTGCCTCCGGCTGGGCCCAGACCTCGTCTGAGGCCTCGACGTCTCGAGAGTCTGATCCCGAGCATCGCCGGGGTTCCTCAGACAGGGGGGTCCCCCGACCGGGAACGCAAGAGGAAGAAGCGGCTCGTGAGGGCGGTGTTGGAAGAGGTACCTGGTTCCTCGAGGGCCAGGTCTAAGACCCCCGACCGCCGCCCCGGGCCTTCGGAGCAGGAGAAGTCGTCCAAAGTACCTCGTGTAGAGCCGGAAACCGTCGGACACGTAAGTCCTGTAGTCCTCGTGGACTCGCCTCCGAGGGAGCCGATGTCGGGTCCGGCACCGCCGCAGCCCGAGTCGGTGGCTGCTGAGACTCCTGAGCTTGGTCTCAGGCTGACAGCCTTGGAGTGCAAATTGTCTGCCTTCATGGATCAGCAGCGGGTACTGATGGCCAGCCTCGCTGGTGCATCTGCCCCGACCACCGGGACATCGACATCGAAGTCGACCCCGGAGACTGAGCCGATGCTCGAGGCCATGAAGGCTCGAAGTCGTCCTCGGTCACGGTCACCCTCGACCTCCCGCTCGGAACCGAGGGCGTCGACGCCGGTGCCTTCAGCATCAGGGCGGGTGCCACCTCGACCCGCGCGGTCAGAGCCCCTCGACTCCTCTTCGGATGACTCAGCGTGGGAGACGGAGGACGAGGATTCCCCCGACACCTTCGGATGCACCGCACGAGGATACCTGGTTCTCGGAGTTGGTGCGGGACATGGCCAAGGTGTTGGCAATTCCCGTGGACCCCGAGGAGGAGCCTCTAGCCGAGGAGCTCGAGGCCCTCCAGTATGACTCTCCTCCAAAGGAGGCCTTTACTGTTCCGGTTCCTCCGATGCTGGAACGGCTCCTCTTCCGGATGTGGGAGGCACGAGCCTTGGCACCGGTCTTGAGGAAGCGGGTCGATTCCATTTATCGACTTTGTAAGAGCCCTGGCTTCTAAAAGGCGCAGCTGCCGCACCATTCCATGGTGGTGGAATCGGCCATGCATCGTCTGAAGAGCCAGAAGATGCACTCTGCAGTGCCACCCGGCAGGGAGGCCCGGAACCTGGATGCTTTCAGCAGAAAGTGCTTCCAGGGCTCGATGCTTGCTTGCCATGTCCAGTCCTACCAGCTGTACATGGGCATGTACCTCCGGGACCTAGCAAAAGAGCTTGCTGGGTTCTCTGCTGGCCTCTCCGGGGAACCTTTGCAGAGGTTCCAGTCTTTGTCTTCAGGAATCCGGGACTGTTCCAAGTTCATGTCCCGAGCGGCCTATGATGGCTTCGAGGCTTCAGCTCGAGTAGTGGCAGCCGGCATCGGAGCGCGAAGCCAGGCGTGGCTGCAGTTTTTGGACCTCGAGCCCTGGGTGCAGGACAAGTTTGTCGATGTCCCTTGCCGAGGTGAAAACCTTTTTGGCAAGCCCATGGCCGAGAAGGCGGCTGAGCTCGAGACCGAGCACCTGACCAGGACAAGGCTGTCCAGGAAGACTTCTGCCCCTTCTCACAAGAAGAAGGGCTCGGGGAAAAAGCCCTTCTACCCGAGAAAGGTGTCTGCCTACAAACCTTTCCCTCATACCAGGCCTCCCCAGCTCTCCAACAGGGGCAGCAGGCCAAGGGGCAGGGATATGGGCCCCGTAGGCAGAAGACCCCCAAGCCTCCGGCTCCTGCTCCTACCCAGCAGGGAGGGTTTTTTGGCTCCCACAGCATAGCCTCTCCACCTCTGCTGCCCCATTCCTGCACAGGAGGTCGCTTAGCCCTGTTTGCCCACAGGTGGTCACCCATTACAGGGGATGCTTGGGTATTAAGCATCATCCATCAGGGCTATATGCTTTATTTCCAACAGTTACCTCCTGCCTATTTTCCAGGAGAGCCTCTAAGTCCTCTCCTGCACACCAACCTCCTCCTCCAGGAACTCCAGGGTCTGCTTTTGGACAAGGCGGTGGAGCCTGTACCTCCTTGCCTGCAAGGGTACGGTTTCTACTCCAGGTATTTTCTGGTGCCAAAGAAAACCGGAGGCCTAAGGCCTATCCTAGACCTCAGGACCCCTCAACAAGTTCTTGGAGAAATAGAAGTTCAAGATGCTTACTCTTGGAACACTTCTGCCCTACCTCCAGCAGGGAAATTGGCTATGCTCCTTAGATCTAAAGGATGCGTACACTCACATCCTCATTCATCCAGACCACAGAAAGTACCTCAGGTTCATGGTGGGAGGAAACCATTACCAGTACAGAGTGCTGCCTTTTGGCCTAACTTCCGCCCCACGGGTCTTTACAAAGTGCCTAGCGGTGGTGGCGGCCTACTTGAGGACTCAAGGGGTTTTTGTCTTCCCCTATCTGGACGAATGGCTCATCCGGGGTCAGACTTACCAGGAGGTCAGGCAGGCCACCTTCAGGACTGTCACATTCCTTCAAGACCTAGGCTTTGTCATAAACTTCGCAAAGTCCACTTTGCTCCCCTCCCAGAATCTAGAGTTCATAGGAGCAAGGTTGGACTCTCTGCAAGCAAAGGCTTACTTGCCAGAGGACAGAGCTCAAAGGCTCATGGAGTTGGCATCCCGATTTCTCAGCCTGCCAAGGGTTCCTGCCAGGCTCTGTCTGCAGCTTCTAGGACACATGGCCTCGACTGTACATGTGACTCCCAATGCCCGACTCCACATGAGACCTGCACAGTGGTGACTCCGGACTCAGTGGAAGCAAGCCACAGGGAGCCTAGCAGACAAAGTCAGGGTGTCCAAACCCTTCCTGAGTTCTCTTCAGTGGTGGCTACACCCCCCCAACTTGCTTCAGGGGGTGCCATTTCAAGCCCCTGTCCCCACAGTGGTATTGACAACCGATGCCTCCTTACAGGGCTGGGGTGCCCACTGCCAAGAGAGCTGCACTCAAGGCCTCTGGTCCCCATGGGAAGCCACGCAACAGATCAACCTACTGGAACTGCGGGCTATTCGCCTAGCTCTCAAGGCTTTTTCTCACACTTTGGCTCATCAGTCTGTTCTAGTTCAGACGGACAACCAAATGGCCATGTTCTATGTGAACAAGCAGGGCGGCACTGGATCTAGGCCTCTATGTCTGGAGGCACAGGCCCTTTGCTCTTTTGCCCTCAGGCACCAGATGTTGCTGAGGGCTGTTTATCTTCCTGGGCAGGAGAACTTTCTGGCAGACCGATTAAGCAGAATTCTGCAGCCCCACAAATGGCAGCTGCACCCCTTGGTGGTTCAACAGATTTTCCTGAAAATGGGGACTTCCATCCATGGACCTCTTTGCCAGTCCCCTAAATCACCAACTGCCCAGGTTTTGTTCCAGGCAACCGCATCCCCTAAGGGTGGCGGCGGATGCCTTCCTGATTTCTTGGTCCTAGGGCCTGCTGTATGCGTTTCCTCCCACGCCTCTGGTGGCCCGAACCTTGTTCAAGATTCTCAGGGACAAGGCCTCAGTCCTTCTGGTTGCTCCCAAGTGGCAGAGGCATCCCTGGTTCTCACTGCTGTTTCAACTGGCAGTGGAGACACCTCTGCCTCTGGGGTTCCAACCCGAGCTTCTCTCTCAGGATCAGGGTTCGCTTCTGCACCTCAATCTCAAATCTCTCAATTTGATGGCCTGGAGGCTGCAAGGGTAGTGTTGGCTCCCTGGGGCCTGCCCCAAGAAGTGGAGGAAGTGGTCTTGGCCTCTAGAAAGCAATCCACCAGGAAAACCTATGCTCTAAAGTGGAGAAGGTTCTCCTTGTGATGTCAGCAACGCAAGGAAGACCCTTTCGCCTGCACTGTGCCACTGGTGCTTCAATACCTACTGCACTTGTCCAATCAGGGCCTTAAGTCCAATTCTGTTCAGGTTCACCTCTCTGCTCTAGCAGCTCACTACTTACTGGTGGAAGGACACTCTCTGTCGGTTCACCCCCTGGTGTCCCGCTTTCTCAGAGGCTTGCTCTTGCTCAAGCCTCCTCTCCGTCCACCAGCACCTGAGTGGGAGTTGAATGTGATCTTGCAGCAACTGACTCGCCCACCTTTTGAGCCGATGGCTACATGTCCTCTGCGCTTCATTTCCTGGAAGACTCTATTCCTAGTGGCCTCGGCCAGGCAAGTGAGTGAACCTCAAGCCCTGGTCTGTGACAGGCCATACACGCGCTTCTATAAGAACAGAGTAGTCCTTAGGACTCATCCTAAGTTCCTTCCAAAGGTTGTCTCCTCTTTCCATCTCAACCAGGAGGTGGTTCTTCCAACGTTCTTCCCTAGGCCCCATGCCAGCCGGGCTGAGACAGTCCTGCATACCCTGGACTGTAGGAGGGCCTTATCCTTCTACCTTGAGCGTACGCAGGGGCATAGGAGGGCTACTCAGCTCTTCGTATCTTTTGACCCCAATAACTTGGGGGTACCTGTCTCCAAGCGTACCTTGCCCATCTGGGTGGCTGACTGTATCACCTGGGCTTACAGGGCAGCTGACCTTCCTTTGCAGGGTCGGGTCATGGCCCACCGTGTCAGGGCAGTGGCTGCCTTAATAGCTCATCTCCGCTCTGTACTGTTGGCAGACATCTGCAGGGCTGCAACTTGGTCCTCAAGCCAGACCTTTGCGGCCCATTACTGCCTGGAGAGGGAGTCCCGTAGGGACAGTGCTTTCGGTCAGGCAGTACTCTGGAATCTCTTTGAGGTTTGAGCAACTCCTACCCTCCAGCCCTCTGGTTGGGCTACCGGTTGGGGTGTGTTTCAGTGGAAATCCTTTCTCTGCTGCTGAGGCTAGAGGGAGCTAATTTTTCAGCTCTGGGTCCCCGGTAGCCTGAAGCTGGGGAGTCCCATAAGTGAGGACTGACTTCCTGCTTGGTCCTGGAGAAAGAGTAGTTGCTCACCTGTAACAGGTGTTCTCCAGGAGCAGCAGGAATCAGTCCTCACAACCCTCCCTCCTCCCTTGGGAGTTGCAGTTGTACATAGTTCATTTTTACATTTTTGTGTGCTGTTTTTTAGCTATGTCATTTGACTGGCCAAGATGGCACCTTTAGGCGGGAAGGGGACCGCGCATGCGTGTAGTATTCCCAAAGGCTTTCATAGAAAGCTGGGGAAATGCTCCGCACTGGGGCTCCCTCGGCGCCGATGTCACCCATAAGTGAGGACTGATTCCTGCTGCTCCTGGAGAACACCTGTTATAGGTGAGTAACTACTTTAATATTGCAATAACCAGGATTGTTAAAATTCTTACATCTTTAGCTTACCTTTTAAGCATTTTCATTGAAACTGCTATTCATGTTGCTGTTTTGAAGGTATGATCTGAAGGACACATCTAAAATTACATTAGTTGATGTACAGTTGATTGCAGCAATGGGACCTCCAGGTGGTGGGAGGAATGCAGTCACTCCTCGATTTCTGCGGCACTTCAGCATTTGCAGCATCAATTCTTTTAGTGATGAAACCATGATCCGTATATTCTCAGCTATTGTAGCATTCTATCTAAGGATGAATGAATTCCCCCCTGACTTCTTCACAGTTGGAAACCAAATTGTCAGTGGTACAATGGAGGTGAGACTGATTACTGTGCAAATGTCAAGATTCCTGTTATCAGTTGCAGCATTCATTGAGTTCACTAATATCTTAAATCTGTTCAGTTGAAAAACATGAATTAGTATAAAGGTAAGAAGTCCTTATACTGTACATGCATCTATTGTACTTAGGTATTTTGATAAGATTTTTAGAGGTATGAGATGTTATTTGATAAAGGAAGATTTAAGGTTAGTCTTACAAATTGTTTGCACTGATTTCATTGTTATAAGTTGCCTTAAATGAACCATTAAAATATAATTTCAGCATTTTCAAAACATTTTTCCTATGGATGCAAAAAATATATGATGAAGTCAAACCTTGTGGGTGGTTTTTATCCATGGGGTTGGCTGTGATGGGGAAAAACTTCATGAGTAGTTTTGCTTAGGTTATTGTCTATGGAAAAGCATCCATGAAATTTGTGCCTGCTATTTATACCTTTTTTTTTATGAATGCAAGTTTTGATGTTTGTCGCTCTCAAACTTCCCCTTCCCCTGGAATATTTCCTAAATTCCACAGATAAGTGTTGTTGCCATAAGCATATACTTTCTCCAAGGATAAGCAGGATATCAAGTCCTCACAAGTGGGTGAGGTCATGTCGGAAGGCTTCCCCTAGCTTTTTTGTGTTGAACTTTTAGTTTTTATGGTACATATTGTACAACAGATCCATGCTGTGTAGTAGTATGGGGCCACTGCACTACTGTTTTTTTTCATGGAGTGACAAGACCTCATCTCCTCAGTAGTTCAGGACTATTTCAAAGTTTGTTCCAAGTATCTTTAAAACTTGCCTATGGGTCATCACCTCTCCCTTTTCTTATAGCTCCTTAGGATTTTTGATTGTTTTTAAGTGTTGGGTTTTTTTCACATTCTGTTTATTTTTCACATTGCGGTGTTCTTGGCAGCTTGGTCAGACGCTTTTAGTCAAGGTTGAATTGTTTGATTTAGCCTATCCTGAGCGGAAAAAGAAAAAGTCCTTGAAGTCTGTCGAGGCTGTGCCAAAGAAACCTGGTAAGACCGCATGGAGGGACTTGGGTGATTCCGAGAAACATCCTCCTAAGGACCCAAAAGGATTCCTTGGCTAGGGGAGACCATGCGAGGATTCTTGAGGCTGTGGTCCTTGTCAAGGATGCACTTGCAAGAGTGCTGGCGCCGGGCCGGAGACCGTTGGTGTGGAGCCTTCTGGCTTAGAGTCCAGAATGGACACCATGGAGCAGAACATCACTGTGATCCTGGCTATGCAGCAGGCAATGATGGCACATTTGTCTGCATCTGCCCCGACGACCAGACCCCCGACTGTTGGGGAGTCCACTGTTCATCAAGCCGAGATCTGAGTGCCACCGCCCTCAGCCCTGGTCGAGGTCCCGGTCCTGCTCCTCGGGAATCCAGTCCTCACCGGCCAGTTTCCAAGACTCTGACCCCAGCTCCTCGGGAGGGCCTTGGCCCTTCAGGGTGGGCCTCAAGCCAGGGAGTCACAGGGTCTTGGACTCGTCATCCCCTCTTGGCTCCGAGTGGGAGACTGACAACGGAGGCCTCCCTGGAAACCAGATGGCACCGAGACATCCCCTCAGATCCATCTCCCCTAGCTCCCCAGTGCCATTCTCCTTCAGCGCCATTCTTCTCTGGAGAAAGTGGCCTTCCACGACTTTGTCAGGGATATGGCCAGGGACCTCTCTGTGCAAACCAAGGCAGAGGAGGACTTATGCACCGAGGAGCTGAAGATCCTTCAGTTCAAGTCTCCACCTAAGGAGACTCTCACAGTGCCGGTACAGCTGGTCCTCAAGTGGCTACTACCGAGAATGTGGGAGACCCTGGCATTGGTGCTGATGGTCAGCCTCAGCACCATATACCACATCAGGAAGGGGCTGGGGTTCCACAAGCCCCAACTCCCACACAACTCCATGGTTGTTGAGTCAACCATGCAGAAACTCGGGAGCCAGAAGACTTACTCTTCTGTCCTCCCAGGCAGGGATGCTAGAGCCCTTGACGCCCTGGGGTGTAAGTGCTTCCAGGACTCGATGTTGAGGTGTCAAATCCAGGCCTATGAGCTATACATAGGCATGTATCTAAAGGCCCTGACCCAGGAACTGTCAGGGTTTTTGGTGGGGCTGGCCGGAGAACCCCTCAGTCGGTTCCAGGCTCTCACCTCCAGGATCAAGGACTGTTCATAGTTCCTCTCCCAGACGGCTTACGATGGATTCGAGTTCGAAGCTCGAGTAGGAGCAGCTGGCATCGGAGCCTGATGCCAAGCCTGGCTACAGTTCTCAGACCTCAAGCTGTGGGTTCAGGGCAAGCTGCTTGATGTCCCCTGCACTGGTGAGAACCTGTTTGGAAAACCAATGGCCAACAAAGCGGCAGAGATAGAGGACAATGTGGTGACCCACCTAAGGCTCTCGAAGAAGACCTCTTCCTTTCCCCGTAAAAAACCTTCGGAGAAAAGACCCCTGCTCTCTAGAAAAAAGAGGCACCTCCAGCAGGGTCACCAGTACCAGGTCTTCTTGGATCAACAACAGGGTTCTCACCCCAAAAGGCAGGGCCAAGGAGCTCAGAAGCCCCAGGCTCAGAAGCCCCAAGCCCTGGCTCCAGCCCAACAAGTGGGGAGCTTTTGACTCTCAGGGCAGGGCTCCCCCCCCCCCCCCAACACCGGGAGTCCCTTACCAACCCACAGTGGGCCACCTGGCACTCTTTGCCCAGAAGTGGGCCAAGGTCACCTCAGACTAGTGGGAGCTGCAGATAGTAAAGGAGAGATACCTCCTCCACTTAAAACAAGTACCACCCAGGTTATTTCCAGGAGATCCAGTGCAACCTCTCCTTCACCAGACCCTCCTGCTCTCAGATTTTGCCTGTCTGATCAGGGACAACACTGTGGAGCCTATACCCAGACATCTGTGGGGGAAGGGCTTCTACTCAAGATATTTCCTTGTTCCCAAAAGAACAGGGGGCCACGGGCCCATGCTCGACCTGCGAAACTTGAAGAGGTTTCTGGTGAGGGAGAAGTTCAAGATGCTCTCCCTTGGAACACTGCTGCCCTACCTCCACCAGGGAGATTGGCTGTGCTCCTTGGACCTAAAGGATGCATATACTCACATCCTGATCCACCCCTCCCACAGGCAGTACTTACGGTTCATGGAGAGAGGAGGGCACTACCAGTACAGGATGCTGCCCTTCAGCTTGGCCTCATCCCCAAGGCTCTTTACCAAGTGGTTGGCGGTGGTAGCAACTCACTTGTGCCTTCAAGGGGCCGTTGTCTTATCCTACCTGGATGACTGGCTAATCAGGGGTGGTATGGCCTCAAAGGTCAAGTAGGCCGCAGAGTGTAGAATCCTCTTGTGCAACACCTGGGTTTCATCATCAACTACTAAAGTCTGGAGTTCATAGAGGTACAGCTGGACACGCTACAGGTCAAGGCTATCCTGCCAAGAGAAAGGGCGGACCGCCTCATGCAACTGGAAAGGGAGGTACAGTGCCACCAGTCAGTACCGGCTTGCCTCCTCCGCCTGTTGGGCCACATGGCCTAAACAGTCCATGTCACACCACTAGCCCACCTACATATGTGGACAGCCCAATGGTGCTTCCGCTCTCAGTGGACTTAGGCCACAGGCAGGCTACAAGACAGGGTCAGAGTCAAGCCAGCTGGTGGACTCCCTTACCTGGTGGCAAAATTTGCACCACCTCCGGGCACTTGCACTACAGCGGACCCTGACGATGGATGCCTCCCTCCTGGGTTGGGGGGTGCACTGCGGAAACCGCTGCATGCAAGGTGGCTGGTTCCAGGAGGAGTCACTCTTGCAGATCAATCTCCTCAGACTCAGGGCTATCTTCTTGACCCTGCAGGCATTCCACCTCTTCCTACGGCACCAGCCTGTCCTGATCTAGATGGACAACCAGGTGGCCATGTTTTTTATCAACAAGCAGGGGAGTATGGGTTTGTATTCCCTCTGTCAGGAAGTTGTGGCTCTCCTCTCCTTTGCATGTGCAATTACATGCTCCTGCAAGTGGTATACCTACCAGGTCAGGACAGCTGCTTGGCAGACAGACTGAGCAGAGTCCTTCGCCCACTTGAGTGGTCTTGAATCCCAGGGTGCTGAAGCAAATCTTCCACCACTGGACTTGTTTGCCTCCCCAGACAATGCACAGCTACCATGCTTCTGCTTGTGTCAAATGCACCCAGAAAGAGTGGCAGCAGATGCCTTCCTAATCTTGTGGTCAGAGAGGGCCTGCTATATGCGTTCCCACCGATTCCCCACCCCCCCCCCCCCCCCCCCCCCCCCCCCGGTCGCCAAGATCCTCTTCGAGGTCCAGAGTAAGGGGGCATCAGTCATACCAATCTCACCCTGGTGGCCCAGGCAACCCTGGTTCCTCCTGCTGCAATCCCTGTCGGTAGCACTCCCAGTCTCACTAGGCTGAGCCCCAGTCCTCCTATCCCTGGAGGATGGCTCCTTTCTGCACCCCAACCTGTCGCTAATGGCGTGACTGCTGAAAGGGTAGCGCTGGCCCCCTTCAGCCTGCCAGAGGAAGTTGAGGAGGTCCTATTGGCCTCTCGGAAACCCTCCACCAGGCAGTCCTACGCCTTAAGAGGAGACGGTTGCCATGTGCAACTGGTTCTCCTGTACCTATTACACCTGTTGCACACTGGACTGAAATCCAACTCTGTGAGGGTGCCTCTAAGCGCCATAGCCACACACCACCACCCTATCAAGTGAAAACCCCTCACTAACCAGACCCTGGTTTCTAGGTTCCTCCGAGGCCTCCTGCTGTCCAAGCCCCCCCTCAGCCAGCAGAATGGGACCTCAGTGTGGTGCTCTCCCAGCTCACTAGAAACATAGAAACATGATGGCAGAAAAAGACCATATGGCCTATCTAATCTGCCCTTCCATATCAACTACTACAACAGTCCCCTTTTTCCCTTTAAATATCCTCTGTTTGTCCCATGCTTTTTTGAATTCAGATACCACCTCCATTGGGAGACTATTCCACGCATCTAGCACTCTTTCCATAAAGAAATATTACTGCATATTACTCCTATCCCCTTTCATTCTCATCCTATGTCCCCTCATAACAGAACTTGCTTTCAATCAAAAGAGGCTCTCCTCCTGTGCATTTATGCCATGGGGGTATTTAAATGTCTCAATCATATCACCTCTGTCCTGCCTTTCCTCTAAAGTATACATATTAAGATCCTTAAGTCTGTCCTCATATGCTTTATAATGAAGGCCACTAACCATTTTAGTAGTCACCCTCTGTACCTACTCCAACGTGTTTATACTCTTTTAAAAGTGCGGTCTCCAGAATTGCACACAATACTCCAAATGAGGTCGCACCAAAGACTTATACAGAGGCACTATCTCCCCCTTTCTTCTGCTAGCCATTCCTCTCCCTGTGCACCCAAGCATCCTTCTAGCTTTCGCCATTGCCTTTTCTACCTGTTTAGCTACTTTAAGATCATCAGATGCAATCACGCCTAGGTCCCGCTCTTCTTTTGTGGGCAAAAGTACTTCACCCCCTATACTGTATTGCTCCCTTGGATTGCTGCAGCCCAAATGCATGACTTTGCATTTTTTAACATTAAATCTCAGCAGCCAAATTCTAGACCATTCTTCAAGCTTAGCTAGATCCCTCCTCATGTTATCTCCACTTTCCTGGGTGTCTACTGTATTTCAGATTTTGATATCATCCGCAAAGAGGCAAATCTTACCCAACAGCCCTTCTGCAATGTCACTAACAAAGACCAAGGGCAGATTCCTGCGGCACACTACTGGTAACCTCCTCCTCCTCCTCCTCCTCCTCCTCCTCCTCAGAGTGAGCTCCATTTACCTGTACCCTTTGTCGCCTCCCACTCAACCAATTTCTAACCCAAGCAGTAACTTTAGGGTCCATCCCTAGGGTGCTCAGTTTATTTATAAGTCGCCTGTATGGAATGGTGTCAAAGACTTTATTGAAATCTAAAATCACCACATCTAGGGCTCTCCCTCGGTCCAACTCCTTAGTCAACCAGTCAAAGAAATCAATCAGATTTATCTGACAAGACCTGCCTCTGGTGAGTCCATGCTATCTCGGATACGGTAATCTGTTGGACTCTAGAAACCTCACTATTTTCTCCTTCAGCAGCGCTTCCAATAATTTACTCTCCACCGAGGTTAAACTAATCGGCCTGTAGTTTTCAACCACATCCTTACTTCTGCTTTTGTGTAAAGGGACCACATGTGCCTCTCTCCAGTCCTCTGGCACTACTCCCAACTTCAGCAAGACATTGAAAAATTCAGTGGAGCTGCTAGAACATCCCCAAGTTCCCTCAGTATTCTCGGGTGTATTCCATCTGGTCCTATCGCTTTGTCTACTTTAAGTTTAGCTAGTTTCTGAAAATTGTTCAAGATGTCCCTCGCTTCTGTTTCTGTTTGTGGTGTTTTCTGAGGTTCTGCTCCTGGTTCTTCATCTGTGAACACAGAACAGAAATATTTGTTAAGCAATTCCGTTTTATCTGCATCAGCTTCTGCATATTCCTCCCCTTCACCCTTGAGTCTGACAGTACCACTTTTGCCCTCTCTCTTTGCACTAACATATCTGAAAAAATGTCTTATCCCCCCATTTTATTGCATTGGCTATTTCCTCCTCTTTTTGAATCATTGCTTTCCTGACTACTTTACTAGCTTCTCTAAGTTTTTCCAAATATAGATGCCTGTCTTCCTCTCTTTGTGATCTCTTGTGTCTCTAAATCGCCATTTGAGCCCTTGGCCATTTGCCACCTGAGATATCTCTGGGGACAGCAATCTCAGGCCAGAGGGACTGGGGTTTCTAGTCTTATAGGCACTCCTTGTGGCCTTGGGCAAGCCACTTAACCCTCCATTGCCTCAGGTAGACATAGATTGTGAGCCCTTTGGGGGGACAAGTGAAGGTATCTAGTACCTATTTGTAGTGATTACATAATGTAAACCACTTTGATTGAAGGATAAGGCGGTATAGAAAATGGTTAAATAAATAAATAAATCTCTCTTGGAAAGTGGCCTTCCTGGTGGCCCTCATGTCCACTCAAAGAATGAGCGAACTCCAGGCCCTGGTGGTGGATCCATCATATAGAGGCTCTTTAAGAACATGATGGTGCTCCACACACACCAAATTTCTCCTGAAGGTGGCCTCTCCTTTCCACCTCAACTAAGAGGTTGTCCTCCCCACCACCTTCCCACCGCCTCATGCTCACAGGGAAGAACAGTTACTTCACACACTAGATTGCAAGCGGGCCTTTTCCTTCTACTTGCAATGGACTCAGGCCCATTGGAAAGCTCCACAGCTTTTTGTGTCTTATGACCCCAGCAGACTGGGGTTCTCCATGACCAAGCAAACTCTGTCCACTTGGATGGCGGACTCTATTGCCCTCGCCCAATGTTCCCTCTAATTTTCTGTAGGCTGTGTGCACATAAAATATCAGCTGTGCAGCTTTTGAAGGAAGGTTACATTTTTGTGCGCCACATAATGACACTCGGCATTATATACTTTAAAATTTGACTACACGTCAGAATATAGTATGTACACCACATTGATTGCACTAGAAAATATTGTAGAACTTGTGAAAACCATAAATACACAACAACTTTTAAATTTTAAGATGTCGGGGTTGTTTTCTATCAGAATCAGAGCCATAATTTTTGTGCACTCTGTTGTAAGGTATGTGCGCTCGCTCGGTGAGGTGTGTGCACAGCTTAGAGGGAACAGTGCCCTCGCCTCTGAACAAGCTGGTCTCTCCCTTGAGCACTGGATCACAGCACATCACGTGAGGGCGATGGTCATATCAGTGTCCAACTCAGCTCAGTGCCGGTGACTGAGATCTGTAAGGCCGCCACATGGTCTTCAATTCATATGTTTGCAATTCACTACTGCCTGGAGATCGAGTCCAACAGGGACAGTGCCTTTGGCCAGGCGGTACTCCGTAATATTCTCAGGGTGAAGGCAACTCTTGCCCTCCGACCCATCTGGTTTAGGCTACTGGAGTGATAGTGTTGCTGAGCTTAGATCTTGCAGAGTCTCTCAGTGGGGACTCACTTTCTCCAGGACCAAGCAGGAAGTCAGTCCTCACATATGGGTGACGTTGGCGCCGACGGAGCCCTCGTGCGGAGCATTTCTCCAGCTTTCACAGAAGCCTTTGGGAATGCAGCGCGCATGCACGGTCCCCTTCCCGCCCAAGGGTGCCATCTTGCTCAGTCTTCTTTTTTCCGCGGAGCCCGACGGACGTGTTTTGTTTTCACCCGAGAAAAAAGTTGATTTTCTACGTGTTTTTCTTTGGTTCGACGCCGGTTTCCCTTTCTCACCTGGGCCCGGTACACCGGTATCGAGCCCGGACTGTATTTTTCGGTTTTTGTTCTTCGTGACTAGCGTTCGCATTTTTCTATTTTTCCCTGGCAGCCCTGTCTTTTGACCTAGCAGGGGTCCTTTTTCCCCCGCTGGCTGCCAGCGGGTTTAAGAAGTGTGATCAGTGTAAGAAACTTATGTCTCTCACCGACACACATGACTGCTGCCTCTGCTGCCTCGGACCCGATCATGACCCGATGATCTCTGATCCATGTGGGAAAATGTCCTCGAAGGCGTTGAAGAGCCGTCAGCACCAGAAGGAAAGAATCTTCTCTGACTCCGCGTCCGGCCGGGCCCAGACTTCGTCAGAGGCCTCGATGTCTCGGGACTCCGGTCCCGAGCATCGCCAGGGTTCCTGTGAGAGGGAGTCTCCCTCGCGGGAGCACCGCAAGAAGAAGAAACCCGCGGGGGTGGCGTTGGTGGATGCACTTGGCTCCTCGAGGGCCAGGTCACATAGCCCCGAACGCTGTCCCGGGTCTTCGGAGTCGGAGAGGCCTGCTAAACAACGTCGTGTAGAGACTGAGTCCCCGGGTCACGTGAGTACTGTCGTCCTCGTGGACCCTCCTCCGGGGGAGCCGACGTTGGGCCCGATGCCATCGGGGCCTGAGTCCGGGGCTGCTGAGTCTCCTGAGCTCGGACTCAGGTTGACGGCCTTGGAGAGCAGTTTGGCTGCCTTCATGGAGCAGCAGCGGGCACTTATCGCCGGTCTCACCAGTGCTTCTGCCCCGACCACCAGGACATCGACGTCCAAGTTGACCCCGGAGGCCGAGCCGATCCTCGAGTCCATGCGATCTCGAGTTGATCCCCGGCCAAGGTCTCCCTCGGCCTCCCATTCGGGATCAAGGTCGTCGACACCGGTACCCTCGGTGTCGGGGCGGATGGCATCGGTGTCTGCCCGACCGGAGCCGATCGATTCCTCCTCCGAGGGGTCGGGCTGGGAAATGGAGGACGAGGAGTCCCCGGACACTTTTCGGACCCGGTGTGTCCCTTCGGACTCACCGGAGTCTGAGCCTCGGAGAAGGTCCCCCCCCCGGAGGATACCCAGTTCTCAAACTTTGTGCAGGACATGGCCAAGGCCTTGGCCTTCCCCGCGGACCCCGAGGAGGAGCCTTGAGCCGAGGAGCTCGAGGCCCTCCAGTATGACTCTCCTCCCAGGGAGGCCTTTACGGTACTGGTTCCTCCGATGCTGGAATGGTTGCTCTTCCGCATGTGGGAGGCGCCGGCCTCGACGCCGGTTTTGAGCAAGCGGGTCGATTCCGTCTATCGAGTCCGCAAGAGCCCAGGGTTCCAGAAGGTACAGCTACCGCACCATTCCATGGTTGTGGAATCGGCCATGCATCGACTGAAGAGTCAGAAGATGCACTCCTCAGTGCCTCCCGGCCGGGAGGCCAGGAACCTGGATGCTCTCGGTAGAAAGTGCTTCCAGGGCTCTATGCTGTCTTGCCGTGTCCAGACCTACCAGCTGTGCATGGGCATGTACCTTCGAGACCTGGCAAAGGAGATTGCCGGGTTCTCTGCTAGTCTCTCCGAGGAACCTTTGCAGAGGTTCACAGCCTTGTCAACTGGAATCCGAGAATGCTTGAAGTTTATGTCTCAAGCAGCTTATGATGGCTTTGAGGCTTTGGCCTGAGTAGCAGCGGCTGGCATCGGTGCACGCCATCAGGCCTGGCTACAGTCATTGGACCTCGAGCCATGGGTGCAAGACAAGTTGGTCGATGTCCCCTACCGAGGTGAAAACCTCTTTGGCAAGCCCATGGCTGAAAAAGCTGCAGAACTCGAGTCCGAGACTCTCACCAGGACAAGGCTGTCCAGGAAAACCTCTGCCCCTTCTCAAAAGAAGAAGGGCTCGGGGATCGGGGGGACTACCCAAGGAAGTCATCTGCCTACAAAACTTACCCTCAGTACCAGGCCTCCACAGCTCCCCAACAGGGTCAGCAGGCCAAGGGGCAGGGTTATGGGCCCCGTAGGCAGAAAACCCCCAAGCCACAAGCTCCGGCTCCTGCACAGCAGGGAGCGGGGTTTTGACTCCAGTGGCATAGCCTCTCCTCCTCAGCTGGCCCCTCTCAGCACAGGAGGCCGGTTGACCCTGTTCGCCCACAGTTGGTCGGCCGTAACAAGGGATACCTGGGTGCTAAGCATAGTCCAGAAGGACTATCTGCTCCATTTTCACCAGGTATCCCCCTCCTACTTTCCAGGGGAGCCTCTAAGACTCCCCCTCCACAGGAACCTACTCCTGCAGTAGTTAGCAAGTCTTCTACAGGAACAGACGGTGGAACCGGTGCCCCAACACCTGAGAGGTCAAGGCTTCTATTCCAGGTACTTTCTGGTACCAAAAAGGACAGGAGGCCTCCGGCCCATCCTAGACTTGTGAAATTTAAACAAGTTCCTGGAGAGGGAAAAGTTCAAGATGCTTACCCTTGGAATACTGCTGCCCTACCTCCAGCAGGGAGATTGGCTATGCTCCTTAGACCTAAAGGATGCTTATACTCACATCCTTATTCTTCCAGACCACAGACAATATCTCAGATTTGTGGTGGGAGGAAACCATTTTCAGTACAGGGTACTCCCTTTTGGCCTAACCTCCGCCCCCAGGGTTTTCACCAAGTGCCTGGCAGTGGTAGCGGCCTACCTCAGGGTTCAAGGGATCTTTGTCTTTCCATACCTGGACGACTGGCTCATCAGGGGTCAGTCTCCATAGGAGACCAACCAAGCAACCCTCCGCACTATTTCTCTTCTCCAGCATCTGGGGTTTGTCATAAACTTCGCAAAGTCCACTTTGCGCCCCTCACAGAGCCTGGAGTTCATAGGAGCAAAACTGGACACCCTGGCCACAGGAAACCTGACGGACAAAGTGAGGGTCTCCAATCTACTGGCAGATTCTCTGCAGTGGTGGCTTCATCTTCCGAATCTACTGCAAGGGGTGCCTTTTCAAGCACCTCCACACTCTCAAGTGCTGACAACCGATGCTTCTCTTCAAGGTTGGGGGTGAACATTGCCAAGGAGCATGCACTCAGGGCCTGTGGTCTCCTTGGTAGGCCACACAGCCAATCAATTTCCTAGAGCTCAGAGCAATCCGCTTTGCCCTGCGGACTTTCTCTCATGTTCTCTCTCACCAGTCTGTCTTAGTTCAGACGGACAATCAAGTTGCTATGTTCTATGTGAACAAGCAAGGAGGCACAGGGTCCCGACCTCTTTGTCAGGAAGCACAGGACCTTTGCTCCTGGGCAGTCAAGCATGGCATACTTCTCAAGGCGGTCTATCTCCCTGGACAGGAGAATTACCTGGCAGACAAGTTGAGCAGAATCCTACAGCCCCACGAATGGCAGTTGAATCCTCTGGTGGTTCAACAAATCTTCCTACGATGGGGTCTTCCAAACATGGATCTCTTTGCCAGTCCACTGAACCGTCAACTGCCCAGGTTCTGCTCCAGACAACCGCATCCTCTCAGAGTAGCAGCGGATGCATTTCTCATTCCATGGTCTACAGGCCTCCTATATGCGTTTCCTCCCATGCCTCTAGTGCCCAAGACACTGTTCAAAATGATCCGGGATAAGGCCTTGGTGATCCTGGTGGCCCCCAGATGGCCAAGGCAACCATGGTTCCTACTTCTTTTGCAACTAGCGGTGGACACTCCTTTTCCTCTGGGGATGCAACCAGATCTCCTGTCTCAGGAGCAGGGATCTCTCTTACACCCCAACCTCCAGTCCCTCAATCTGATGGCCTAGCTGCTGAAAGAGTAGTTCTAGCACCCTTACTGCTGCCTAGGGAAGTGGAGGATGTGGTCTTGGCTTCCAGGAGGCAGTCCAACCAGAAATCTTATGCCTTCAAGTGGCGTAGATTCTCCACATGGTGTGCTCAACACAAGGAGGATCCTTTTTCATGCCTGGTTCCAGTGGTGCTGCAATATTTGCTTCACCTTTCCAACCTGGGCCTTAAATCCAACTCTGTTAGGGTCCATCTCGGTGCTCTTTCAGCGCGCCACACACCAGTGGAGGGCCAGTCTCTCTCAAGCCATCCTTTGATGACTCGCTTCCTCAGAGGCCTGCTTTTGCTTAAGCCTCCAGTTCGTCCACCTGCCCCTGAGTGTGATTTGAATGTGGTCTTACAACAGCTTACTTGCCCACGTTTTGAGCCTATGGCTACTTGTCCTTTGCGCTTTCTCTCCTGGAAAGCGTTTTTGGTGGCTCTTACCTCAGCAAGGCGAGTGAGCGAGCTTCAAGCTCTGATGTCAGATGCACCATACACTAGGTTCTATAGGAACAGAGTAGTCTTGCGGACTCACCCTAAGTTCCTTCCAAAGGTTGTCTCCTCTTTCCACCTCAATCAGGAGGTGGTTCTTCCGACTTTCTTTCCCAGGCCGCATGCCAGCCGGGCTGAGATGGTCTTGCATACCCTGGACTGTAGGAGGGCATTGTCCTTCTACCTTGATCGTACGCAGGGACACCGAAGGGCTGTTCAGCTCTTCGTCTCTTTTGACCCTAATAAGTTGGGGTTGCCCGTCTCCAAGCGTACCTTGTCCATCTGGGTGACAGACTGTATCGCCTGGGCGTACAGGGCAGCCGGCCTCTCGTTGCAGGGTCGAGTCACGGCCCACCGTGTCAGGGCGAAGGCTGCGTCAGTGGCTCATCTCCGCTCTGTTCCGTTGGCAGACATCTGCAGGGCCGCTACTTGGTCTTCAAGCCAGACTTTTACGGCCCATTACTGCCTTGAGAGGGAGTCCCGCAGGGACAGTGCTTTTGGGCAGGCTGTAATCTCTTTGAAGTATAGGCAACTCCTACCATCCGGCCCTGGTGTTGAGCTACCGTATGGGGGCAATATCAGAGAAGATTCTTTTCGCACATGTTGAGGTTCTAGAGGGAGCTCATTTTTCAGCTTTGGGTCCCCGGTAGCCTTAAGCTGGGGAGTCCCATATGTGAGGACTGACTTCCTGCTTGGTCCTGGAGAAAGCGTAGTTGCTCACCTGTAACAGGTGTTCTCCAGGAGCAGCAAGAATCAGTTCCTCACAACCCTCCCTCCTCCCCTTGGAGTTGCAGTCATATCTATATTTCATTTTTGGTTTTTGCTGTCTTAGCTATGTCATCAGACTGAGCAAGATGGCACCCTTGGGTGGGAAGGGGACTGCGCATGCGTGCTGCATTCCCAAAGGCTTTCTGTGAAAGCTGGGGAAATGCTCCGCATGAGGGCTCCGTCGGTGCCGACGTCACTCATATGTGAGGACTGATTCCTGCTGCTCCTGGAGAACACCTGTTATAGGTGAGTAAATACGCTTTCTGCAACTCAGTTACCTAATTGCCATTGGTGCAATCTTGGTTCGGTCCTCGGCAGCCTGGAGCTAGGGAGTCCCATATGTGAGGATTGACTTATAATAGGTGTTCTTCGGGAACAGCAGGAATCAGTCCTCACAACCCTCCCTCCTCCTCTGGGCGCTGTCTTCCTACCTTGTTTTAGTTTTTTACTGTCGTCCTAGTTATGTCATCTGACTGAGCAGAATGATACCCTTGGGCAGGAAGGGGACCACACATGCGTGGTAGCATTCACAAAGGCTTTCTTTGAAAGCTGGGGAAATGCTCTGCGTGGGCTCCATTGGTGCCGATGTCACCCATATGTGAGGACTGATTCCTGCTGTTCCCAGAGAACACCTGTTACAGGTGAGTAACTACGCTTTCTTTGTGGCAAGCAGAGAAAATGCAGGCACTCTTGATGGCGTTGTTCTCCTGATGGATCATATGTGTTGTGTTCTCTTCCAGCTCAGACACACTTTTTTTTTTTTTTGTTTAACTCTGAGAGTATGTGAGTGTTCCCACGCTGGCTGACACTCCCCCTTCCTCTCCAGTTAGTTTTTCTCTGCCAGACCTATCACACATGCAATTCCTCTCCTCTCCTCTCCTAACACTCCCACAGCAAAACAGTAAACAACCAGAAAACAGCTAAGGAAATTGCCTCATTGCATTTCTCTTTTTTTGTGGATGGAGGCTCTTGTTTTCTGGATAATCCTAAGAACATAAGATATGCCATACTGGGTCAGACCAAGGTCCATCAAGCCCAGTATCCTGTTTCCAACAGTGGCCAATCTAGGTCATAAGTACCTAGCAGTCTCCCCAAAAGACACAGGATCCTCAATGCTTGTATAGAGTCAAGCAGTGATATTCCGGGTCCCTTTTAATAATGGTTTATGGACCTTTCCTCCAGGAACTTGTCCAAACCTTTTTTAAATCCAGCTACACTTACAGCTTTTACTACATCCTCTGGTGACAAATTCCAGAGTTTGATTACACGTTAAGTGAAAAAAAAAAAGTCTTACTAGCCTTAAATAGGTTACCCTGTAGCTTCATTGCATGTCCCCTAGTCTTTTTATATTCTGACGATGTAAACAATCGATCTACGTTTACCCGTTCCATTCTATTCATTAATTTATAGACCTCTATCATATCTCCCCTCAGCCGTCTCTTTTCCAGGTTGAAGAGCCCTAACCTTTTTAGCCTCTCTTCATAGGAGTATCCTACCATCCCCCTTACCATTTTGGTGGCGCTTCTCTGTACCTTTTCTAATAATGCTATATCCTTTTTAAGATACGGCGACCAGAATTGCACACAATATTCAAGGTGCAGTCGCACCATGGAATGATACAGAAGCATTATAATGTCCTTTGTTTTATTTTCCATTCCTTTCCTGATGTCCCTGGCTCCTTTCTTGCTCCCTCACAGCTGGAAAAAGCTTGTGCCTCCTTGTTGAACCCTTGCTTGGGAACCAAGAGACCAGGGTTCAATTTCCACTAGCATTCCTTGTGGCCTTGGGCAAGCCACTTAACCCTTCATTGCCACAGAAGAAACCAAGTTATCAGTGTCCCTGTTTTTCATGTAAGTTGCAATGTAAACCGCTTTCACTAAATAATAAAGTGGTATAAAAAAACCCCGTGAAATAAATTTCACTGGCAGGGAGCATAACCACCGCAAATACAAACACTCTGCCTAATGGGATGAAACCACCATATTGGTGGCAGACAGTGATTCGGGAGCTTCTCCAGGACCAAGCAGGAAGTCAGTCCTCACATATGGGTGACGTCGGCGCCTACGGAGCCCTCGCGGAGCAATTTTCCCCAGCTTTCAAAGAAAGCCTTTGGGAATTGCAGCGTGCATGCGCGGTCCTCTTCCCGCCCAAGGGTGCCATCTTGCTCAGTCTTCTTTTTTCCGCGGAGCCCTACAGACGTTGCTGTGAATCCCCGCAGAAAAGTTGATTTTTTCTCTATTTTTCTCTTTTTTCTTCGGCCGGTTCTTTTCCCGCCCGGACTCGCGACGCCGGTTGCGAGTCCGTCCCTTATTTTTCGTTTTTTTGTCCTTCGTGACAGATTTCGCGCCTTTTTCCTTTTTCCCTGGCAGCCCGGTCATTCGACCTCGCAGGGGCCCTTTTTCCCCCGATGGCTGCCAGCGGCTTTAAAAAGTGTGACCTCTGTAAGAAACTCATGTCTCTTACAGACACTCATGACTTCTGCCTCCGCTGCCTCGGCCCAGATCATGACTCCATGATCTGTGGGCCATGCGGCAAAATGTCCTCAAAAGCGTTGAGGAGTCGGCAGCACCAGCGGGAGCGTATCTTCTCTGACTCCGGCCGGGCTCGGACCTCGTCAGAGGCTTCGACGTCTCGGGACTCTGGTCCTGAGCATCGTCGGAGTTCCTCTGAAAGGGGGTCTCCTACCCGGGAACATCATCGGAAGAAGAAACCCGCGAGGGCAGGATCGGTGGACGCTCCTGGTTCCTCGAGGGCCAGGTCGCATAGCCCCGATTCCCTTCCCGGGTCCTCGGAGACGGAGAGGCCGTCAAAACATCCTCGACTCGAGGTTGACTTGCCCGCTCACGTGAGTACTGTTGTCCTCGTTGACTCGCCTCCGAAGGACCCGACGTCGGGCCCGACACCGTCGGGGCCCGAGTCGGGGGCTGCTGGGTCTCCTGAGCTCGGACTCAGGTTGACGGCCTTGGAGAGCAGTCTGACTGCCTTTTTGGACCAGCAGCGGGTATTGATCGCTGGCCTCGCCGGTGCTTCTGCCCTGACTGCTGGGACGTCGACCTCCAAATCGACCCCGGAGACCGAGCCGATCCTCGAGTCCATGAGGGCTCGAGTCGATCCTCGGTCGAGGTCTCCTTCGGCCTCCCGTTCGGGACCGAGGTCGTCGACGCCGACTCCCTCGGCGTCGGAGCGGATAGCATCAGTGCCCGCCCGACCAGAGCCGATCGACTCCTCCTCCGAGGAGTCGGCCTGGGAATCTGAGGACGAAGAGTCACCTGGTTCCTTTCGGACTCGGTGTGTCCCTTCGGACTCCCCCGAGTCCGAACCTCGGAGACGGTCCCCCCCGAGGATACCCGGTTCTCGGACTTCGTGAGGGATATGGCCAAGGCCTTGGCCTTCCCTGCGGATCCTGAGGAGGAGCCTCAAGTCGAAGAACTCGATGCCCTCCAATATGACTCTCCCCCGAAGGAGGCCTTTATTGTACCGGTTCCTCCGATGCTGGAACGACTTCTCTTCCGCATGTGGGAGAGCCCGTCGTCGCCGGTGTTAAGCAAGCGGGTCGATTCCATTTATCGAGTCCGCAAGAGCCCCGGCTTCCAAAAGGCACAACTACCGCACCATTCCATGGTGGTGGAATCGGCCATGCATAGACTAAAGAGTCAAAAAATGCACTCCTCGGTGCCCCCTGGTAGGGAAGCCCGAAGCCTGGATGCCCTCGGTAGGAAGTGCTTCCAGGGCTCTATGCTTGCTTGTCGAGTCCAGACATACCAGCTCTACATGGGCATGTATCTCCGAGACCTGGCTAAGGAAATAGCCGGGTTCTCTGCTGGTCTCTCCGACGAACTTTTGCAGAGGTTCCAGTCCTTGTCTACTGGTATTCGAGAGTGCTCCAAGTTTATCTCTCGAGCAGCCTACGATGGTTTTGAGGCGTCGGCTCGAGTAGCTGCGGCCGGCATCGGTGGACGCCGCCAGGCTTGGCTTCAGACGTCCGACCTCGAGCCCTGGGTACAGGACAAGTTGGTCGATGTCCCCTGCCGAGGTGATAACCTCTTTGGCAAGCCCATGGATGAGAAGGCTGCACAAATCGAGACGGAGACTCTCACCAGGACTCGTCTCTCGAGGAAGACCTCTGCCCCTTCTCAGAAGAAGAAGGCCTCAGGGAAAAAGCCCTTTTACCCGAGGAAAGGTGCTGCCTATAAATACTACCCTCACTATCAGGCCTCAGCGGCTCCCCCACAGGGAAAGCAGGCCAAGGGACGGGGTAATGGGTCCCGTAGGCAGCAAGCCCCCAAGCCTGCACCACCGGCCCCTGCTCAGCAGGGTGGGGGTTTTTGACTTCCTCAGCATAGCCTCTCCCCCTCAGCTGGTTTCTCTCAGCCCCAGAGGCAGGTTGGTCCACTTTGCCCAACGGTGGTCCAACATCACCACAGATACCTGGGTACTTCACATAGTTCCAAAGGGTTATCTTCTTCACTTTCACCAGGTACCTCCCTCCTGCTTTCCAGGGGAGCCTCCCCGACTGCCTTTGCACAGGGACTTCCTACTTCAGGAGTTCGCAAGTCTCCTTCAGGAACAAGCCGTGGAACTGGTGCCCCACCACCTGAAGGGCCAGGGGTTTTACTCCAGGTACTTCCTGATTCCAAAACGAACAGGAGGCCTCAGACCCATCCTGGACTTGCGAAACCTCAACAAGTTCCTTGCGAAGGAAAAGTTCAAGATGCTTACCCTTGGAATCCTGCTGCCCTACCTCCAGCAGGGAGACTGGCTATGCTCCTTGGATCTGAAAGATGCATATACTCATATCCTCATTCATCCGGACCACAGACAATATCTCAGATTTGTTGTGGGAGGAAATCATTACCAGTACAGAGTACTGCCCTTTGGCCTATCCTCCGCACCCAGGGTGTTCACCAAATGCTTCGCAGTGGTGGCGGCTTATCTCAGACTTCAAGGTCTGTTTGTGTTCCCATACCTGGACGACTGGCTCATCAGAGCCCAGTCTTCCCACGAAGCCACTCAAGCCACTCATCGCACGGTGGCTCTGCTCCAGCACTTGGGTTTTGTCATAAACTTCGCAAAGTCCACTTTGCTCCCCTCTCAAAATCTCGAGTTCATCGGCGCCCGGTTGGACACACTTCAGGCGCGGGCCTTCCTCCCTCTGGACAGGGCCAAGCGGCTCATGGATCTCGCCGGCTACTTTCACAGCAATGCGCTGGTCTCCGCCAGGCACTTTCTGCGACTGCTCGGCCATATGGCTTCCACGGTCCATGTGACCCCCAATGCCCGACTGAACATGCGTCCTGCTCAGTGGTGCCTTCGCAATCAATGGCATCAGGCCACGGGGAGCCTAGCGGACTCCGTACAGATCTCCGACCAGCTGGTCTCTTCTCTGCAATGGTGGCTTCATCTACCAAACCTGGTACTAGGAGTGACTTTTCAGCCCCCTACGCATTCTCAGGTCCTAACGACCGATGCTTCTCTCCTGGGTTGGGGAGCGCATTGCCAAGGGACATGTACTCAAGGCCTCTGGACTCCTTGGGAGTCTGCTCATCAGATAAACTTCCTGGAGCTCAGAGCCATCCGCCTAGCGCTCAAAGCATTCTCTCACCTGGTTTCTCACCATTCGGTGCTGATACAGACAGACAATCAGGTTGCAATGTTCTACGTGAACAAACAAGGCGGAACAGGCTCCTTCCTTCTCTGTCAGGAGGCACAAAAACTATGCTCTTGGGCAGTCCGCTACGGCATCATCCTCAAGGCTGTCTATCTCCCAGGTCCAGAAAATTACCTGGCCGACAAGCTAAGCAGGATCCTCCAGCCACACGAGTGGAGGTTGGATCCGCTGGTGGTTCAGCGGATCTTTCTCAAGTGGGGCCTCCCCACCATGGATCTGTTTGCCAGTCCTCGGAACAGACAGCTGCCCAGATTCTGCTCTCGACAGCCGCATCCTCTCCGGGTATCGGCGGATGCTTTTCTAATTCCATGGTCCACCGGCCTCTTGTATGCCTTTCCTCCCATGCCGCTGGTTTCTCGGACGCTCTTCAAGGTTCTCAGAGACAAAGCATCGATGATCCTAGTGGCTCCCCGGTGGCCGAGACAGCCTTGGTTCCCGCTTCTGATGCAGCTAGCGGTAGACACTCCTCTTCCACTGGGATTTCAGCCCGACCTCCTGTCGCAGGATCAGGGGACTCTCCTACACCCCAAACTCCGGTCCCTTCATCTGATGGCCTGGCTGCTGAAAGGGTAGTCCTTGCCCCTCTGCAGCTACCTCCAGATGTGGAGGAGGTCGTCTTGGCCTCCAGGAGGCCCTCCACCCGAAAGGCCTACGCTCTCAAGTGGCGTCGGTTCTCCGTCTGGTGTACTCAGCAGTCTCAAGATCCTTTCTCCTGTTCAGCATCAGTGGTCTTGCAGTACTTGCCCTCTCTCTCCAACCTTGGACTAAAGTCCAACTCGGTAAAGGTCCACCTCAGTGCTCTTTCTGCGCATCACATGCCGGTGGATGGTAGATCTCTTTCCAGCCACCCTCTGGTGGCTCGGTTTCTCAGAGGCCTCCTTCTCCTTAAGCCACCTTTGCGCCCGCCAGCCCCGGACTGGGATCTTAATGTGGTTTTGCAGCGGCTTACCTGTCCGCCGTTTGAGCCTATGGCTACCTGTCTGCTACGTTTTCTTTCCTGGAAAACCTTGTTCTTGGTGGCCCTCACTTCGGCTAGATGCGTTAGTGAGCTGCAGGCCCTGGTTTCTGATCCTCCTTACACTAGGTTCTACAAGAACCGGGTAGTCCTACGGACTCACCCTAAATTTCTTCCCAAAGTGGTTTCCCCTTTTCACATCAACCAGGAGGTGGTACTTCCGACCTACTTTCCCAGGCCACACTCCAGCCGAGCTGAAATGGTCCTGCATACCCTGGACTGTAGAAGGGCGTTGACCTTCTACCTTGACCGTATGCGGGAGCACCGAAAGGCTGTTCAGCTCTTCATGTCTTATGACCCCAACAAGTTGGGGCTCCCTGTCTCCAAGCGTACTCTGTCCATATGGATGATTGCGGACTGTATCGCTTGGGCTTACGAGGCTGCCGGCCTCGTGCTGGAAGGTAGAGTCACAGCTCATCGTGTTCGGGCGAAGGCTACGTCGGTAGCTTACCTCCGCTCTGTTCCATTGGCAGACATCTGCCGGGCCGCTACTTGGTCTTCAAGCCAGACTTTTGCAGCCCATTACTGCCTGGAGAGGGAGTCCCGCAGGGACAGTGCTTTCGGACAGGCAGTCCTCCGTAACCTCTTCGAGGTATAGGCAACTCCTACCCTCCGTCCCGGATGTTGGGCTACCGGTTGGAGACATATTCAGAGAAGATTCCTTCCTTCTGTGCTACTGACCTCGAGGGAGCTCATTTTTGTGCTTAGGGTCTCCGGTAGCCTTAAGCTTGGGAGTCCCATATGTGAGGGCTGACTTCCTGCTTGGTCCTGGAGAAAGCGTAGTTACTCACCTGTAACAGGTGTTCTCCAGGAGCAGCAGGAATCAGTCCTCACAACCCTCCCTCCTCCCCTTGGAGTTGCAGTTATATGCTTTCGTTTTGCTAATTTTTGCTGTCTTTTAGCTATGTCATCTGACTGAGCAAGATGGCACCCTTGGGCGGGAAGAGGACCGCGCATGCGCGCTGCAATTCCCAAAGGCTTTCTTTGAAAGCTGGAGAAAATTGCTCCGCGAGGTCTCCGTCGGCGCCGACGTCACCCATATGTGAGGACTGATTCCTGCTGCTCCTGGAGAACACCTGTTACAGGTGAGTAACTACGCTTTCTGGCTGTATAAAACTGGAGTGCTACTCCACACTGATACTCTCCTCATGGACTTGCAGCCATAATAATAATCAGACCATGCCTCCGCAATGACACCTTATTTACTTGCTTTAAAAAAAGAAAGAAAGAAACAGGACTCAAGGCATTCCCCAAAAGACACCAAAGTGGTACTAGCAGGATTCACAATTTCAGCCCTCAGCTGATCATTAAATCCAAGAGATTGTTAGTACCCTTAAGTTCCAGTGCCATAGAAAATTTATGTGCTGATTCCCCAAGAGCCAGTTTCATGGTTCCAGAGGGCTCAAAGAAGTGGGCTTCATGGCTGTGAAGAGTAGAAAGAAAAAAAAATTCTTTGAAAAACCAAAGAATGATCCAAGATCATAAGTACTGGAGGCATTGTGTCCAAAGGACCCAGGAGCTGCACCATATCAACACTGAGGTGACCCATAAGCTCCTTCGGCAACAAGTTTTCATAGAAACCTTCAGAATTGGTTGTCCATTGATGCTTGCTTCAAAGAAGGATCTACTTTCTTCAACATTCACATAGAATGTAACCAGTGTCAAGCGTCAAGCATCAAGTGAGGTGAAGAAACATCAACATCAGTCCTCATTGGGGCATAATGTTGAGAGCACTTGGATATTGGTAGCTACCATATCTGCCAAGCATTACGAAATGGAGGTCTGCTCAACCTTCTTGATGTCAGAGGGGGCAAATCGCACTCCAAGCCACCTATCCCCCGCGATTATGTGGCTGCAGGAAAACCAGGATTATATAGCCTCTCCTACTGTGCCCTCTTCAGTATTGACATCGGCAATATTTAAGGAAAAGCTGAACAGGAGGATCTAGGATTGGTTCACTCAAAACCTGACTTAATTCCATGTTCCAGCACTGGCAACATTGGCATCAAGTCTGATGGAGCTGACAGTGGTTCTTGAGATCTATAAAGTGTGGCACCAATGCTGAGACATCAAAGAACTTTGAAACCTTTGCTGACCACCTCAATGACATAACTCCCAACTCTAAAGGAGAGCATCTCAGCTATGCCCATGCCTAAAGGCCAAAGGGCACTTAGACGTGACCCTTGGAGTAGACCCGCAGGAACACCAGCAAACATTAGAGGCTCAATAATCCCAAGGTAAGAGCACTTTCACTCAGCAACTGTGCTCATTACACCCTCATTGCACAATAACCAGTGCAAATTTCATCATCGAATGAACAACCTCTGATTCAAACCATGTACAAACGCAATCTCTGATAGCCCGCTGCATCCCATGGCAAAATCTCCACGGGTAACTGCCTAACAGCCAAACGGAAGCTATCTTAGCATAAATTATTTTATCCTCAACAACCCCCCTCAAATTACTTCTGATACCACTACTACTTCTAATCCATTCCGAATCATCACCCATGCAACATGGTCTAACCCAAATCCAAATAACTCAAGGATTAAAACACACAGCACCTTGGCCCACCTCATACAAGCCAACAAACAAAGGACCTTGTAAGCTTATAAAAATTAAACTCACTCCATCAGAATTCTCTAACCAGTTAGACCCGCACCACGACCAATCACTGAAATGTTCACTGATCAATACATGATTGGTCCACAACAAGATACCGACCCTAACTAACTATATCGATGAGCACAAAATAGATATAATGTGTGTGACCAAATCTTAGAAACATAGAAAAATGACGACAGAAAAAGACCACATGGCCTATGTAGTCTGTCCTTCCATATCGACAACTACAACAGCCCCCTTTTTTCCTTTAGAGCTCCCCTGTGTTTATCCCATGCTTTTTTGAATTCAGATACTGTCCTCATTTCTACCACCTCCACTGGGAGACTATTCCATGGATCCATCACTCTTTCCGTAAAGAAATATTTCCGCATATCATTCCTGAATCTATCCCCTTTCACCCTCAACCCAGACACTTACATGCAGGGGCGGCTCAAGGCAATCTGCTGCCTGAGGCGAGGGATGAGATGGCGCCCCCCCCCCCCCATTCCACCCCTGCAACCTCCCACCCCCACCAAAACAGCTTTCTCAAAGCTCCAGTCAAGGACTGAACCAAACCAAAAAGTGTATTATATAATGTGGAGGAAATGCAAGATGTGAGCTCACAAAGGTGAAAGTGTTCCCGGCACAGCCAGGGGAAATTGTTTGTGCTGGACTATGTACAATCCATATAATCTGACTTCTGTTCCCCTCTCCATCCTTACTCCCCCAGCTTCTTTTTTTCTCCCCCCAGCCCCAACCTTGGCCCTATCCCCACCCCCAGACCTATCCCCACCCCCACCCCCTTCTAGTCCTCCCCCATTTTCAGCTCCCTGTAAATTCCAGCCCCTCCCAGCATACACTTCTTCCAGTCCCATTCTCCCCATCCCCTAGCATCAGCCCATTTCCAGTCCTAGCCCCCCAGTAGCAGTTCCCCTTCAGTCCCAGTCCTTCCCAGCATTGTCTTCCTTTCAATCACAGTCTCCCCACCCCCCAACATTAGCTCATTTCCTGTTCGAGCCCCAGTAGCAGTCCACTCCCAGTGCTAGCGGCTCCCCCTCCTCTCACTCACATGCACACACGCATGCACACACACATACATATCCACCGGAGCGTTTTCCTTTTTATCCACCATCTTGGGTCCTCAGAACAATGCTTGTATGTTATGAGGTTAGGTTTTATTAAATCATTGACCTAGGCATATTTTTCAGGCAATAGCCTAAAGACCCACAGAACTGCTGTATGGCATGATCAGAATGTAACCTGCTGGCAAAAGAAAAGGAGGAAAAAAAAATAAGGTACCTGTCGGGCACCTGAAGATGGCTGCTGAAGCAGTTGTATTTTGTTTTTCTTGTTTTGCTTTGTGTTGTTGCTCTGGGAGTCTGGGGCTGCAGGGAGCAATTAAGAAGGGTTTTTTTCCCCTTCTCTGTAGCCGTGGGGAAGGTAGAACAAGCCAGCATGTTTTTAAATAAAATGGCATTGGGGGTTTGCCAGTGCTCCTGTGGCTGTGATTTGCAGCCTCTTTTTTTTTTTTACTTCACATATAAAAGAAAAAAAGAGAAAAATTGATGTGAGGCCTTGGGCCTATGGAAAGACTCGTGTTGTGGTGGCATGCTCTGAGGCTTTAATGGAAGTCATTGAGAGGTATGGAGCTGTGATCGGGAACATCGCTACTGACCCCAATCACAGTAGGGAGAGCAGTAGATCATCAGAGAAGGCCGTGGATGTAATGGTTCTTCCTGGTGCAGGGCGGGGGGAGTGGAAATGGAGTCAGGCATGTTAGAGACCCCTTCCCTAATGCTCTACTGTTGTCCCTGCTGTGATTGAGGTCAGCCGTGATGTTCCTGATCACATTCCCAGACCTTCTGATGACTTCCAGTCATAAGAACATAAGATATGCCATACTAGATCAGTCCAAGGCCAGTATCCTGTTTCCAACAGTTGCCAATCCAGGTCACAAGTATCTGTCAAGTTCCCAAAAGATATACAGATTCCATGCTGCTTCTCCAATGGGTAAGCAGTGAATTTCTCTAGTTCTGTTTAACAATGGTTTATGGAGTTATCCTCTGGGAATTTGACCAAGCCTCTTTTAAATCCAGCTACACCAACAGCTGTTACTACATACTCTGAAATGAATTCCAAAGTTTGCTTGTGGGTTAAATGAAAACATATTTTCTCCAATTAGTCTTAAATGTGCTACATTGTAGCTTCATTGCTTCATTGCATGTCCCGTAGTCGTCTTTTTGAAGGAGTAAACAACCAATCTACATCTACCCATTCCACTCCACTCACTACCTTATAGACCTCTATCATATCTCCCTTCAGCCATCTCTTTTCCAAGTTCAAGAGCTTTGCCAGGTTGAACATCATATTATCTTTGTAGTAAATCACAGCAGAAGATGAGCAAATTAGCTCATTCAGTCTGCCCAGCTGAGATTCTGCTGGTTCTCCATTTACCTAGGCAAACCAACTATAATTCCTCCTCTCCCCACCTCCCTGTCTTCCACACCAGATCTTCAGCACTACTTGTGGAACTTGGGGATGGGCAGTAAAACAAAAAGTAATTATAAGCTAAAGAGAATCATGTTTACCACGAACGATGACGCAGATACTGTCACAGCCCCTCCCGGTGGCAGCGTGCTGAAGGGTCAGGGCGGACATTTATTATTTGTTGAAGTAGGAAATTCTAACTCAGACCAGGTGCATTATGGTCCTTGTAGTTCCCTTCTTCATAAAGAATAGTTGTGTGAGCCTTGTGCAGGGTTAAATATAAGGTTTTATTCCCTTGATGCGCTAAGGTTCTCCAAGAAGACAACAGAATTTATTTATTTATTTATTTACATACTCTTATATACCGCGCTATTCTGCATCAGTGCGGTTTACATTGAACAAACTGAAATTACATTGAACAGGGCATTATAACTTGGAGATAACTATTTTACAGGGAAGGCTATGGAGGGTTAAGTGGCTTGCCCAAGACCACAAGGAGCACCTGTGGGACTAGAAACCCCAGTCCTTCCGGCCCAAGGTTGCTGTCCTCTAGTGAGATTTGAACCCCCGACCTTCCGGCCTGAAGTACCTTGCCCCAACCACTAGGCCACTCCTCCACTCAATGAATTCACCTTCATTCAGGGTTTCTACCAAAGTATTCTACCAAAGTATTCTACCAAAGTAATCTGTTCCCTGTAAAATGACTAGGACATGATTAACCATGTACCTTGAATTTTCTCTGTTCATTGTAAACCGCACTTGATACTTGGGAAAGAGCAGTATATAAATGTGTGCTAAATAAATAAATAATAAATAATAATAAAATTTACAAAGTCCAAAACTGTTATAAGAGTTTCACAGTCTTTTCCATTCAAGCAGGATTTTTCAACACAAACAGGTTAAATAAACACAAAAAGCTTCTTCTTTTCAGCTCAACAAAGCAGTGGCATTCTAGAGCAGGTCTTATGCTATAACTCTGTGAGAGATTCTATACTCTCAGCTACACAGAGTGTACAGTCCATGGGGTATTCAGGCAGCACTGGTTCTGGTTCTACCAGCTCTATTTGCATATCCTCTTCTTCAGATATGTTGTCTGCTAAACCTGAGCTTTCCCTAGGCAAAACTGATTGTACTTCAGTAGTTCTCTCCAAGACTTTCCAGCGTGGCTGGACCTGGTCTGGTAAGTAATTAATATAGTTTTATCTAGGACCTTCTGCACAGGTTTGCAAAGCTTTTCCCAGCTTTGTTTCTTATCACTATGGCTCTCGGGTTTACAAGCCTTTCTAGGACCTGGCTCACATTTAGGAAAGGAAGTGTGAATGTACCTTTGTTCTCTGAGATGTGCGTTGCTGGTATTCCCTCTATCAGGCACTCTCCTGCTTACTCTGTCTTCGCTGAAGACTTCTTTCTGGAGCTTTTTAGCATGGGCTTGTCCTTCCTGGAAGTTGTCCCTTCCCTGTAAGGATTCCAAGCTTAACTGCCTTTCCTTCCGTAGTTGAAGCTTTCCCCTTTCTCTCTCCTTAGTAGCAGGGGCTTCTGTTCCTCTCTGTATCTGTGATCCTCTCTGTATCTGTGATCCTCTTTGTATTTGTGGACCTCTCTGGATTTGTGGTCCTCCTTGTACTCTCCTAACCGAGCACTGCTTATAAAGCCATTTCTCTAGTGAACTTTTTGGGCCTCTACTCAGGTGCGTTTGATTAACTATTGCATCATTACAATCTGGGTGTGTCAGCCTACCTTCTGCAGCCTCATGTCTGCTCCCTCTAGCTGCACTTCTTGGTAACTGCCTTCTCTGTAAATCAGTTTCTTTAAAAGAAACAGAGTTTTCTCCTAACTCCATAGCTTCAGTAGTGTCAGCTCCATCACAATACCGCATCTCATTGCTCGCCCTGGATTATAAATGCAGCACCCCGGGAGTAGGCTCCTTTCTCCAGGAACAAGCAGGAAGTCAGTCTTCACTTATGGATGACGTTGGCACCGACGGAGCCCACGCAGAGCAATACCCCAGCTTTCAAAGAAAGCCTTTGGGATTGCTGCCACGCATGCGTGGTTCTCTTCCCACCCAAAGGTGCCATCTTGCTCAGTCTCCCTTTTTCCGCGGAGCCCTTCGGACGCATGTCCTCGTCCCTTGGAAAAAGTGTTTTGGTCTACGGCCTTTTGGCCTCTTTTCCAGTTGCACCAGTTCTCTCCTGTCCTCCTCTACACCTCTGCCTTGGCAGTGGGCTAGAGGACTCTATTTTTTTCCCTTTCTTTTAATTTTTTCCCTTCGGGCCCTTTTCATGCCCTTTCCCTAACTGCTGGCCTCAAGGATCTTCAACCTCGCAGGGGCTCTTTTTGCCCCCATAGCCACCAGTTTCAAAAAATGTGACAGATGCTCCAAGAATATGTCATTCACGGACACCCATACACCCATGACTGTTGTCTGCGGTGTCTGGGGGCTGACCACAACCCGGAGCTCTGCTCTCTCTGTAAGAAAATGTCCGCTAAGGCCTTGTTAAGCCATAAGCAAAAGTCAGATAACATTTTCCATAAGGCAGCCCCTGGGTCCCCGGTGGCTCCCCACTCTGCCGATCCACCGCTTGTGGGATCCCCTGTGGTGATCCCGCACCCCAGGCATCATTCCAATCAGGATTCGCCCGAGCTGGAGCGGCAAAAGAAGAAGAAGGCCTCGAAGTCGCTGTCGGGGGCTTCAGGCAAGCGCGACCGGTCTCATGCTCGTTCCCTCAGCCCTTCCTGACGTTCCCAAAAGTCGGATAAGGAGAGGCCTTAAAAGGTACCTTGTATGGATACGGAGGCCTTCGGCGATGGCGCCCGGTCTCCAGAGGGTTATCGCAGCGAGGACCCCCTCTCTTCCTCCACACCAGACCCGGTCACATCGGCATCGCAGGGCCCCACTACTGAGTGGGAGGCCTGTATGCTGTCACTGGAGCACAGCGTTTCTGCCTTCCTAGCTGCCCAGCAGGTGCTATTGCCCAGTATGGCTGGCCCACGCCTCAAGGCCCGAGGGTCTCCAAACGAGGGTACCGAAAACTACCTTGGAAACCCCCGAGAGCCATGGGCCTAGTGAGGGTACTTGTCACTGGTCTGGCTTGCCATCCTGTTCCTCGGGGGTGAGGTCTTCCAGAGTCAGTGCCTCTAGCTCCAAGCAGGCCTTGGCCACTGAACATGGGGGTCAGCCTGATTCCGAGTCCTTCTCGGATGTCTCAGGCTGGGAGTCAGATGGGGACACCTCCCCAGAGACCCACGCCCAAAGGGTCCTTCCCTCTGACTCATCCCAGCCCTCCGCGCGAAGGCGGTCGCCTCCCGAGGACACCTCTTTTTTGGTGTTCATGTGGGATATGGCGCGGGCCCTCAATCTGCCCACGCAGATAGAGGAGGAACCGAGGGCAGAGGAACTTGACATTTTGCAGTATAAGTCTCCACATAAGGAGTCTCTTACGGTCCCGGTACCACCCATCCTGTCCCAGCTGCTCCTCCGCATGTGGGAAGCACCTGCCTTGGTCCCCATAGTCAGCAAAAGGCTCGATGCCATGTACAGGGTCCAGCGTGACCCGGGGTTTCGGAAGACTCAACTTCCTCATACCTCCAGCCATGCGGAAGCAGAAGAGCCTGAAGTCACACTATTTGGTCCCGCCTGGCAGGGAATCCCGTGCCCTCGATGCCCTCGGTTGCAAGGCTTACCAGGAATCCATGCTGGCTTGCCGTATCCAGGCATATCAGCTGTATAAGGGGATGTTTCTTCGCGACCTCGCCAAAGAGCTCGGTGGTTTCTCTGCAGGCCTTGGGGGCAAATACCTACTCAGGTTCCAGACCCCTCCTGAGGTCGGTCGCAGACTGCTCAAACTACCTTTCCCGTGCCGCATATGACTGGTTTGAGTCCTCTGCCTGCGTGGCAGTGGCTGGCATCGGGGCTCGACGCAAAGTGTGGCTCCAGTCTTTGGACCTGGAACAGTGGGTCCAGGAGAAGCTCCTGGATATCTCCTGCCTCGTTGAGCAGCTGTTTGGCAAGCCCATGGAGGACAAGGCAGCCGAGATCGAGATGAAGTTCGTGACTCGCACCCGTCTCTCTCGTAAAACCTCTTCCACGGAAGAAGCAGCACAACAAAAAGCCTTTCTTCCAGAGGAAGGGGCTTCCTTACCGGGGATACCCACCCTACCTGCCTACACCGGCGCCGACGTCCAGCGCTCAGGGCAAAGGGGGAGCTGAGGGTCATCGGAAACCGAAAGGGCCCAAGACCCAACCGCCGGCACCACCCCACCCAGCTCCAGGGTTTTAATGCCGAATGCATAGCCTCTCGCACCCTGGTGGCACTTCCACCCATGGGAGGATGCCTGTCCCTTTTTGCCCCCGACTGAGCGGCCATTACATCGGACACCTGGGTCCTCCAGGTGATCTGGGATGGTTATCGTCTTCATCTGGACAGGCTCTGTGACGTGGTAGCATCCCCAGAAGCCATGGAAACAGATGGTGACCCGGTGGAAAGTATTGGTACTGCAGGTGAATGCAGGATTTTCTCTGCTCAGAACAAGAAACACATGGCTAATCAGCTAACACAGCTCACCTCGGGGGAGGGGAGAAGCAGAGTTACTGATTGGGCACGCCCTAGCAGGAGGCGGGCTGTCCAAAGCAGAGGCAGCTTGTTAAGCAGACAAGACGGGAAGCAAGAGAGAGCAAAGCAAGGGCAAGCGAAGCAGGAAGGAGAAAGAAAGAAGCAGAAAGAAAGGCAGGAAGCAGCCTTTGACTCAGAAAGCCTTGACTTGGAAAGAGAAACACTGCCCAGCTGTAATCCAAGGAGAAGGGATTCAGACCCAAGAAGCAGGTACCAGGGATACTCAGAGGCTGATAGAATCTTCTGTGAACAGGAGAGGTTTGAAGCACTGAGAGACCCAGGGATAAAGCCCAGGCTTCTGGAGGGGAGAGCTGACCCGTGGAAAGGAAGGCAGAGTGGCAAGGAATTCTCAGACAAGCCTCAATACAAGGTACATGGTGTGTTTAACACAGATGACAAGTTTTATAAGGAGAAGCCAGAAAGAGTGAATGCTGATTTTAAAACTCAGGACAGACTCAGTCAATATGAAGGCAGTTGGCTGCAGCCTGAAAATCGTTTAAACATTCCCAGCTATTCTCACCAGACAGCTGAAAGCTTTAGCAAGCAAGCTAATAGAAAGAAAACAGCTGACCTGTATGGCAGAGAAATAAGCCAGGAGAAGTTAGACGGGCATGCGTTTGAAGCACTCTTTAGAAGCACTCCTCATACAACTGAAGTTGGTAACCCGACACTTACTTTCAGAGACAAGTGGGGGAGGGGTAACTCCAGCACATTGAATGATTGTATTAACAGAGACGGCATTACTAGCTATCCTGAAATAAGGACTGCAAACAAATGCTTACCTAAGGAAGGAGCAGATCCTCAGCTTAGCCCAGTTAGAAAGCAGGCACAACCAGAAAATAGTCCTGAAGCAGAAATGCCTTTGGCTTGTCCTTTGCCAATGATAGAAGTAGACCAACCAATGGACTGTTCAACCTGTCTTATTGACAGAGATAAGTGAAGCAAAGCTTGAATGGTCATATGCTATAATATACTAAATGTATCCTATAGGAGTACCTTGCTGAAGAGCTTATGAAGAAGTAAAAATAAGCTAAAGCATATCTTGTTCACAACTCAGGAACATTCTTGTTTTGCCAGTGTTTGTTCGATTTAAAAGCAGAGGTCACATGACTGAATGTGAACCCTAGCGTTAAAGGACATTTGAGCACAGCATTGAAGAGCCTGTTTTGCTTTATTCTTACTTTGGCTAAAATATTCCTTTACGTCTGTTCCATTCCACCGCGGAGCGGGAGAAATAAATCCTTATGTAAAAAAATATTCTTTTGCCTGCCTTATCACTCGACCTTTCACAACTACAACCTCAACCTCAAGGCCAACCCCTCCTTAAACCCTCAAGGTTAGGGAGCGGGTGGGTGGCAGCTCCCTCCTCTCTTCTCCCCAGCGGAGCCTTCTCGGCTTCCCTCGCACCAGGCTTGCTTGCAACAAGAGGTTGACAACCTCCTCAGCAGGCGGTCAAAAGGGTCCTACTGCACCTCCGAAGTTGGGGGTTTTACTCCCGGTACTTCCTCATTCTGAAAAATACAGGGGTCCTGCGCCCTATCCTCAGTCTCAGGAACCTGAACAAGTTTCTAGTGTGGGAGAAGTTCAAAATGCTATCGCTTGGTGTCCTGCTGCCCTTCCTACGGCAGGGCGATTGGCTATGCTCCTTGGATCTCAGAGACGCTTATGCCCAGTTCACCCCAAGCACAGGCAATACCTGAGTTTCAGGGTGCAAAGGGAGCATTATCAGTACAGGGTGCAAGGGGAGCATTATCAGTACAGGGTGCTCCCCTTCAGGCTTGCGTCTGCCCCGCGAGTCTTCACAAAGTGCCTGTCAGTGGCCGCTGCTCACCTCCGACTGCAGGGCATACCCGTTTACCCGTACTTAGACGACTGGCTCATCACGGGCACATCGGTGGAGGAGGCTCGCCTTTTGGTGTCGTGCACAGCCCTCCTCCTCGAGTGCCTTGGCTTCCTGATCAACTACTCCAAGTCCACCTCAAACTGGTGCAGACCCTGGAGTTCATCGGCATCCTTCTCGACACAGACCGGGCAACCGCCTTTCTCCCTCGAGCCTGTGCGGAGCGACTCCGCGCCCTGGCTGCCAAGGTCCAAGGCCTGACAAGGTCTCAGCGCGGGCCATGCTGTGCCTCCTGGGGCACATGGCTTCGGCTGTCCACGTCAGCTCCCACACCCGCATGCACATGTGGGCAGCGCAACGGTGCCTCAGGACACAATGGGCCCAAACATTGGGACTCCCCCGGGACCCCGTCTGGGTCTCCCGCAGCCTATTCCATTCCTTGGCTTGGTGGCAAAATCCCCAAAGCCTCCTTCGGGGCATGCCCTTCCAGACTCAGCAGCATGAGCTTGTCTTGATGACAAATGCCTTGCTGTTGGGCTGGGGTGCCCACTGTGGCAGTCTACGCACCCAGGGGCAGTGGTCGCCCAAGGAGTCCCTGCAGCAGATCAACGTGCTTGAGCTCCGAGCGGTCAGGTTGGACCTGAAGGTCTTCGAGTACCACCTGAAAGGCAAGGCGGTGCTTGTGCAGACCATTAACAAAGTTGCAGTGTTCTACATAAACAAGGAAGGGGGCACAGGCTCCTGCCTTCTTTGTCAGGAGGCAGTCCTCCTCTGCTCCTTTGCAGTATGCCAGGGCATGACCTTACGGGCTGTCTACCTCCCGGGCCAGGACAACTTCCTTGCGGACAGACTTAGAAGATTTCTTTGCCCACATGAGTGGCGCCTGAGTCCAGAGGTGGCTCTCCACCTATTCCGCCACTGGGGGACTCTGTCCATAGACCTGTTTGCCAGCCCGGTGAACGTGCAGCTTCCCTTCTTTTGCAGGCTGATGCCGCACCCAAGCAAGGTGGCCCCGGATGCGTTCCTCCTGGACTGGACTTCCGGGTTTCTGTATGCGTTCCCTCCCACTCCTCACATTGCGAGGACTCTCCACAAGATTCAGTGGGACCGAGCTTCAATGATCCTCGTGGCCTTGTCATGGCCCCGACAGCCCTGGTTCCTGCTTCTGCTCCGACTTTCGGTGAAGCCTCCGGTTCCTCTGGGCAGTGCCCTAGGCCTGCTGACGCAGGAGGAGGGACGGGTGCTTCACCTGAACTTGGCCTCGCTATCCTTGATGGCCTGGCGGCTGAACGGGTCTCTTTAACCTCACTGCATCTTCCGGAGGAGATTGAAGAAGTCCTCCTCGCGTCAAGGAAGGACTCGACGAGACAGGCCTATGCCCTGAAGTGGCAGCACTTTTCAACCTGGTTCTCCGAGCTCCAGATCAACCCGTTCTCCTGCTCCACCTGGTGGGTTCTCCAGTACTTCCTCCACCTCTCGCTGGTGGGGCTGAAATCCAACTTGGTCAGGGTTCACCTGAGTACCATTTTGGTCAAACATTTCTCCATCAGGGGTAAACCCCTCTTGGGCCAGCCTCTGGTCTCCTGCTTCATGCGAGGCCTCTTGCTTTCCAGGCCCACCATCTGGCCCCCCACTGGCAGAGTGGGACCTGAACATCTTGCTCATGCAGCTGACGCAGCCGCCCTTTGAGCCGATGGCGACGTGCTCGCTCTGGCATCTCTCCTGGAAGGTGATCTTCCTGGTGATGCTGACCTCGGCACTGTGAGTCAGTGAACTTCAAGCCCTCATGGCAGAGGCCCCCTACACCAGGTTCTATGGGAAGAGGGTGGTCCTTCGTTGCCACCCCAAGTTCCTACCAAAAGTGGTCTTGGATTTCCATCTTAATCTGGAGATAGTCTTGCCGTCTTTCTTTCCCGAGACCTCATGCCAACTGGGTATCGGCGATCCTGTATACTTTCGACTGCAAGAGGGCTCTCGCCTTCTATCTGCAGCGCACCTGGGATCATCGCAAGTCCAACTGACTCTTCGTCATCTACGATCCCAACCACCTGGGGCTGGCAGTTACCAAGTGCACCCTCTCCATCTGGGTGGCAGACTGCATTGCCTTTACCCAGGCAAAGGCTGGGGCCCCGCTGGATCGACGGGTCACCGCGCATGGCATCTATGCCAATGTGGCGTCGGTGGCTTTGCTGCACTCAGTACCTCTGGCAGACATCTGCTGGGCTGCGACCTGGTCTTGTCAGACGGCTGCCTAGGGTGAGAACTTACACAATCTTGACGATGCATATATTCATATGATTCTTGCAAGGTATTGTGGGTATTGTAGTTCATTCACTCCCCAAACACAGCTGATGACAATAATTTGAGTTGTGAAACCAAGTGGTAAGATCAATAAAATACTTCTTTATTGATGGGGTTTAATTCACCCAGCACATGTATGCTTGATAGCACTATAAATGAGGTTACTTGCTTGCAGTGTTTAAAATGGATAACAAAAAGTCACAAAGTAAACCAGAAACAGCCTTCAGCTTGTCAGGCAATTAGCTAATGTTTTCTTAGCAAATAATTACCAAATACAAAGGCACAAAGAAAAGAATAAACTTTGCTGGTTAGGTTAACTTCTGCTTATTTTCCATGCAGATCTCAGCAGTGATTCTCCCTTGCTCACACACACAATCAGGTGCAGCTTTAATTACTATCAATTGACCAGCTGTAAGCCTTTAGCTGGCTGGCTGTTACTGTGTGAACCCAAATCCTGCTTTAAGAGCTGTTTGCAGTGGAAATAAAGAACAAAGTTAGGTTTCTTTGTGATGGCTGATGTGTTTGCTCATAGAAAACTAGCAATAGCATTTAGATAAAGAACAGTCCATGTAAATAGTTTCATCTGCTGTATTTCCCCCTGCATCAACAATCATAGGGTCAATATCATACATTGGCACAGATGAGTCTTTCATTAAGGCACTATCATGAGAATGCTTATTCCCTTGCTGCCATTCTCTATTATAGATAGGGTCTGGATCAGTGTTCATACCTGAGCCTCTCCTGCTATCATTATTCCTCTCTGTATAGCCTGGCCAATATGTAATCCAATTCTGATGTCCAGCCTTCCAATCTTGATCCCTGGACGCTGGATCTTCTCTCACATACCTTCTGGCCTTGGTCTGAAAGTCCCTTCCACATGCAGTCTTCTCTCTTCCAGGTAGCCACTGGTGATTCCTATCTCTGCCACTCCATTCCTCTGGCTGAATCCAGTCCAATGGACTCTGCTGGCTTTTGGAATACCTCCCAGTATGAGTACTGCCTTGGAATCTCCCAGACCTTCCAATGGCCTTTCTTCTCTTCCTTCCAGAGAGTTTCCTTCTCTCTCTATCTGCTTGGCTTGGCTTCTGTTTCTCCAGGTGATACTGGTGCTTGTAGCCGTTGCTGTCTCTGTATCTCTTCCTCCCTCTGTAGCTGTTATCTGAAGAATAAGCTCTATTCTTATTCTTTCCTAATGTGTGCTGCTCCCTAACACAGCGCAGCTGTCTTGAATCAGGCCCTGCCCTTTGAGATGAGTGCTTAGGGATTACCTCATAGCTCTCTTGATTGCACACACATTCTCTCACTTCAGCCCCTCTCATGGCTGCTGGAAACCTGGTGCATTCTGGGACTGGTAGTCTTTTATGTGAAAACTCTGTTTTCTTGCTTCTACCAGAACTGACAGGTTGCTTGTTCAGAGTCACCTCATCTTTTCTATAGCTCCTACCTGAGCTATGATAAGCTTCCTTATCACAGTCTTCAGTGAACACTTTTGCTTTGCATTACTGCCTGGAGAGGGAGTCCTGCCGGGAAAGTGTCTTCAGCCATGTTGTACTCCGTAATCTGTTCGGGGTATAAGCAACTCCTGCCCTCTGACCCTTCTTCTGCGGCTACTGAGAGCTTAGCCCCAGGGACCTGAAGACTCGGGTTCCTTTAGGCATCGGCTTCTGCTCACAGCGGCGTTTTTGGATTGCAGGTTCGGTAGCCTGTAGCTGGGGAGTTCCATAAGTGAGGACTGACATCCTGCTTGTTCCTGGAGAAAGCGTAGTTACTCACCTATAACAGGTGTTCTTCAGGGACAGCAGGAATCCGTCCTCACTACCCTCCCACTTCCCTTGAAGAGTTGCTTTCTTTTTATCCTTCCCTTGCCATCTGCTTAGTAGGGCTCTTGCTCTGGGACATGACCGAGCAAAATGGCACCTTTGGGTGGGAAGAGGACCACACATGCGTGGCAGCAATCCCAAAGGCTTTCTTTGAAAGCTGGGAAATTGCTCCGCGCAGGCTCCATTGATGCCGACGTCACCCATAAGTGAGGACCGATTCCTGCTTTCCCTGGAGAACACCTGTTACAGGTGAGTAATATGCTTTTCTGTCCCTCCTCTCCAGCGAGAATGGGAGATAGCAGGTAAATATGGGGAACAGGCACCAGGCAACATCCGCTTTGCTGCTCCTACCTTCCCACATTACCGGTCAGCTTTCTCAGTGTCTCTCCCCATGTATGTAACAAGGCCTCAGACCCCCGGGAAGTGTACAAACCACCCTGCAATAAAGTAGACACCCCCTGCCCATATAAAATGAGATAACGAGTAAGACTCATGGTAGGAAAAAGAGGAAGATTTTGGAAACTTGTTTCTGGCACCCAGCCTTTTACTCCTCACTCCACGCTGATTCGTCCCGAGCTTGAGCGGGGAAAGGGGGGGGGAGGAAGGACGGCACTCCGGCAGTCGCAGCTGTGTTTGTTTTTGATTTTGCCGCCCCTGACCCGCCACTGCCTTCCCGTTGCTTTTTTCTCTCTCAGATGAGCTTGAGCGGGAAGAATAGCAACTGGAAAACAGTGGTAGACCAGAGGTGGCAAAATCAAAAACAAATACAGCCGCGACTGCCGGAGTCCCGCCCCCCTTGAAAATGTGGCCTAATGATAGAACCGCCCCTGCTTACGTGCTACTAAACCAACTTATAACACAAACACACACCTTGCAAACTGCCCAAGAGAAATAGAAGGAACAAAGGTGTACTTATACTTTCTCCAGGACCAAGCAGGAAGTCAGTCCTCACATATGGGTGACGTCGGCGCTGACGGAGCCCTCGTGCGGAGCATTTCCCCAGCTTTTAAAGAAAGCCTTTGGGAATTGCAGCGCACATGCGCGGTCCCCTTCCTGCCCAAGGGTGCCATCTTGCTCAGTCTTCTTTTTTCCGCAGAGCCCGATGGACGTAGTTCGTTTTTCGCCGAGGAAAAAGTTGATTTCCCTGTTTTTTGTACTTCTCCTTCGGTTCGACACCGGATCCTTTTCCCGCCTGGGCCCGATACGCCGGTATTGAGCCCACTCTCCCTTTTTCTGTTTTTGTCAATCGTGACTAGCGTTAGCGCCATTTTTCTTTTTTCACTGGCAGCCCTGTCTTTTGACCTCGCAGGGGCCCTTTTTCCCCCGATGACTGCCAGCGGGTTTAAAAAGTGTGATCGGTGTAAGAAACTTATGTCTCTTACCGACACACATGACTGCTGCCTCCGCTGCCTCGGACCCGATCATGACCCGATGATATGTGGTCCGTGTGGCAAAATGTCCGCGAAGGCATTGAGGAGTTGGCAGCACCAGAAGGATAGGATCTTCTCTGACTCCGCGTCCGGACGGGCCCGGACCTCGTCAGAGGTCTCGATGTCTTGGGACTCCGGCCCCGAGCAGCGTCGGGGCTCCTCTGAGCAGGGGTCTCCTTCGCGGGAACAACGCAGGAAGAAGAAACCCGCGAGGGCAGCGTCGGTGGACACTCCTGGATCCTTGAAAGCCAGGTCGCATAGCCTCGATAGCCGTCCCAGGTCTTCGGAGTCGGAGAGGCCTGCCAAGCAACCTCGTCTCGAGATGGAGTCTCCTGGACACGTGAGTGCTGTTGTCCTCGTGGACTCTCCTCCAAGGGAGCTGCCGTCGGGGCCCGAGTCGGGGGCTGCTGGGTCTCCTGAGCTCGGACTCAGGTTGACGGCCTTGGAGAGCAGCCTCGCTGCCTTCATGGAACAGCAGTAGGCATTGATCGCCGGTCTCACCGATGCATCTGCCCTGACCACCGGGACATCGACGTCCAAGTCGACCCCAGAGGCCGAGCCGATCCTCGGTCGCAGTCTCCCTTGGCCTCCCGTTCGGGACCGAGGTCGTCGACACCGGTACTCTCGGCGTCGGGGCGGAGGGCATCAGTGCCCGCCCGACCGGAGTCGCTCGACACCTCCTCTGAGGAGTCGGGCTGGGAGATGGAGGACGAAGAGTCACCCAACACCTATTGGACTCGGTGTGTCCCATCGGACTTGCCGGAGTCCGAACCTTGGAGACGATCCTCACCGGAGGATACCCGGTTCTCGGACTTTGTGCGGGATATGGCCAAGGAGCTCGAGGCCCTCCAGTATGACTCTCCCCCGAAGGAGGCCTTTACTGTACCGGTGCCTCCGATGCTGGAGCGGCTGCTCTTCCGCATGTGGGAGACCCCGGCCTCGACGCCGGTGTTAAGCAAGCGGGTCAATTCCATCTATCGAGTCCGCAAGAGCCCCGGGTTCCAAAAGGCACAATTACCGTACCACTCCATGGTTGTGGAATCGGCCATGCATTGACTGAAAAGTCAGAAGATGCACTCCTTGGTGCCTCCCGGCCAGGAGGCCCGGAACCTGGATGCCCTCGGTAAGAAGTGCTTCCAGGGCTCTATGCTTGCTTGCCGTGTCCAGACATACCAGCTCTACATGGGCATGTATCTCCGAGACCTGGCAAAGGAGATTGCCGGGTTCTCTGCTGGTCTCTCCGAGGAACCTTTGCAGAGGTTCCAGGCCTTGTCCACCGGTATTCGAGAGTGCTCAAAGTTTATCTCTCGAGCAGCCTACGATGGCTTTGAGGCTTCGGCCCGAGTAGCCGGGGCCGGCAGGCTTGGCTACAGTCATCCGACCTCGAGCCATGAGTACAGGACAAGTTGGTCGATGTCCCCTGCCGAGGTGAAAACCTCTTTGGCAAGCCCATGGCTGAAAAGGCTGCAGAACTCGAGACCGAGACTCTGACCAGGACTAGGCTGTCCAGAAAAACCTCTGCCCCTTCTCAGAAAAAGAAGGGCTCGGGAAAAAAGACCTTTTACCGAGGAAGTCCACTGCCTATAAACAATACCCTCATTATCAGGCCTCTGCAGCTCCCCAACAGGGTCAGCAGGCCAAGGGGTAGGGTCATGGGCCCCGTAGGCAGAAGGCCCCCAAGCCACCAACACCGGCCCCTGCTCAGTAGGGTGGGGGTTTTTGACTCAGAAAGCATAGCCTCTTCTCCTCAGCTGGCTTCTCTCAGCACAGGAGGCCGGCTGGCCCACTTTGCCCACAGGTGGTCAGCCGTCACATCAGATGCCTGGGTGCTTCATATAGTCCAAAAGGGCTATCTTCTCCATTTTCACCAGGTCCCTTCTTCCTATTTTCCAGGGGAGCCTCCAACACTCCCTCTGCACAGGGACCTACTCCTTCAGGAGTTAGCAAGTCTGCTAAAGGAACAGGCTGTGGAACCGGTGCCCCACCACTTTAGAGGTCAAGGCTTTTATTCTAGGTACTTTCTGGTACCAAAAAGAACAGGAGGCCTCAGACCCATCCTAGACTTGCGCAACCTCAACAAGTTCCTGGAGAGGGAAAAGTTCAAGATGCTTACCTTTGGAATCCTGCTGCCCTACCTCCAGCAGGGAGATTGGCTATGCTCCTTAGATCTCAAGGATGCTTATGCTCACATCCTTATTCATCCAGACCACAGATAATATCTCAGATTTGTTGTGGGAGGCATCCACTATCAGTACAGAGTACTACCTTTTGGCCTGACCTCCGCTCCCAGGGTGTTCACCAAGTGCCTGGCAGTGGTGGCGGCCTACCTAAGGCTTCAAGATCTTTTTGTGTTTCCATACCTGGACGACTGGCTCATAAGGGGCCAGTCACGCCACCCTTCGCACTGTGGCTCTGCTTCAGCACTTGGGGTTTGTCATAAACTTCGCAAAGTCCACTTTGCTCCCGTCCCAGAACTTAGAATTCATAGGAGCAAGGCTGGACACTCTTCAGGCGAAGGCTTTTCTGCCACTGGACAGATCCCACAGGCTGATGGATCTAGCCAGGCAGTTTCACAACAATTCCCTGGCCTCTGCCAGGCAATTCCTGAGACTTCTCGGCCATATGGCTTCCACGGTTCATGTAACCCCCAATGCCCGCCTGCACATGCGGCCTGCTCAGTGGAGCCTTCGAACTCAGTGGCATCAAGCCACAGGGAGCCTAGCGGACTCAGTAAGAATATCCGCCCTACTCGTCTCCTCTCTGCAATGGTGGCTTCAACTTCCGAATCTGGTACTCGGAGGGTTTTTCAATCCCCTCCGCATTCTCATATGCTGACGACAGATGCTTCTCTTCTAGGATGGGGAGCACATTGCCAAGGGACATGTACTCAGGGTCTCTGGACCCCTTGGGAGGCTGCTCAACAGATAAACTTCCTGGAGCTACGGGCGATACGCCTAGCTCTGAGAGCCTTCTCCCACCTCACATCTCACCAGTCTGTACTGGTCCAGACGGACAATCAAGTTGCCATGTTCTACGTGAACAAACAAGGAGGCACGGGCTCCTTCCTTCTCTGTCAGGAGGCACAACGGCTGTGCTCTTGGGCCGTCAGTCACGGGATCCTCCTCAAGGCTGTCTACCTCCCAGGTCAGGAAAATTACCTGGCGGACAGACTGAGCAGGATCCTGCAACCACACGAATGGAGATTGAATCCGTTGGTGGTTCAGCAGATCTTTCTCAGGTGGGGCCTCCCCACCATGGATCTTTTCGCCAGTCCTCTGAACCGGCAACTCCCGAGATTCTGCTCCAGACAACCGCATCCTCTCAGAGTAGCAGCGGATGCGTTTCTGGTCTCGTGATCCACAGGCCTACTGTATGCGTTTCCTCCCACGCCACTAGTGTCCAGAACACTGTTCAAAGTCCTCAAGGATGGGGCCTCATTGATCCTGATAGCCCCCAGGTGGCCGAGGCAACCGTGGCTCCCGCTTCTACTGCAACTGGCGGTGGACACTCCTCTTCCTCTGGGGTTTCAGCACGATCTCCTGTCTCAGTACCAGGGGACTCTCTTGCACCCCAACCTCCAGTCCCTTCATCTGATGGCCTGGCTGCTGAAAGGGTAGTCCTGGCTCCCCTACTACTGCTTCGAGAGGTGGAAGACGTAGTCTTAGCCTCTAGGCGGCAATCCACCAGGAAATCCTACGCTCTTAAGTGGCGTAGATTCTCCGCATGGTGTGCTCAGCATAGCGAGAATCCCTTCTCGTGCTTGGAAGCGGTAGTATTGCAATATTTGCTTTACCTCTCCAATATAGGCCTTAAGTCCAACTCTGTCAGGGTTCACCTCAGTGCTCTCTCAGCACACCACTCGCCGGTGGATGGGCGGCCTCTTTCCAACCACCCTTTGGTGACTCGTTTTCTCAGAGGCCGCCTCCTGCTTAAGCCTCCTTTACGTCCACCGGCCCCTGAGTGGGATCTGAATGTGGTCTTACAGCGGATTACTTGTCCGCCATTTGAACCTATGGCTACCTGCCCTCTCCGTTTTCTCTCCTGGAAAACCTTGTTTCTGGTAGCTCTTACCTCTGCTAGGCGAGTAAGTGAACTTCAGGCACTAGTGTCTGATCCTCCTTACACTAGGTTTTGCAGGAATAGGGTAGTCTTACGGACTCACCCTAAGTTTCTTCCTAAGGTTGTCTCCCCTTTTCACCTCAATTAGGAGGTGGTTCTTCTGACCTTCTTTCCCAGGCCGCATGCCAACCGGGCTGAGATGGTCCTGCATACCCTGGACTGTAGGAGGGCATTATCCTTCTACCTCGACCGTACGCGGGAGCACCGGAGGGCTGTTCATCTCTTCGTTTCTTTTGACCCCAATAAGTTGGGGCTACCTGTCTCCAAGCGTACTTTGTCCATATGGGTCGCTGACTGTATCACCTGGGCTTATGGGGCAGCTGGCTTCTCGTTGGAGGGTTGAGTCACGGCTCATCGTGTCAGGGCGAAGGCTGCATCAGTGGCTCATCTCCGCTCTGTTCCGTTGGCAGACATCTGCCGGGACGCTACTTGGTCTTCAAGCCAGACTTTTGCGGCCCATTACTGTCTTGAGAGGGAGTCCCGCAGGGACAGTGCTTTCGGACAGGCAGTACTCCATAATCTCTTTGGGGTTTAGGCAACTCCTACCCTCCGGCCCTGGTGTTGGGCTTCCGGTCGAGGGCATTCTCAGAGAAGATTCCTTCCTTACGTACTGACGAGCTAGAGGGAGCTCATTTTTTCGGCTTGAGGTCTCCGGTAGCCTTAAGCTGGGGAGTCCCATATGTGAGGACTGACTTCCTGCTTGGTCCTGGAGAAAGAGTAGTTACTCACCTGTAACAGGTGTTCTCCAGGAGCAGCAGGAATCAGTCCTCACAACCCTCCCTCCTCCCCTTGGAGTTGCAGTCATATGATTTATTTTGCTAATTATTTTTTGCTGTCTTTTCGCTATGTCATCAGACTGAGCAAGATGGCACCCTTGGGCGGGAAGGGGACCGCGCATGTGCGCTGCAATTTCCAAAGGCTTTCTTTGAAAGCTGGGGAAATGCTCCGCACGAGGGCTCTGTCGGCACCAACGTCACCCATATGTGAGGACTGATTCCTGCTGCTCCTGGAGAACACCTTTTACAGGTGAGTAACTACTCTAACCAAGAACCACCTGAAATTCAACATCATTGCTTCTATCAGCACAGACATCATCAATTTACTCACAGTTGCAAACAAAGATATAACAATATGTCTACTATACAGAGCACCAAACACATGAGCCGAGGAATTATCAGTCATCCTGGACGCAACACACACTCTCACTCACTCACTCACTCTCTCAGTCTCACTCTCTCACTCTCACACACTCACTCTCACACATTTGAAACTCGACACAGTGGACCTAGAAACCCTCATCAATTACAGGAACACGACTCTATCCTCTGCAGCAGTAGCACCTCAAAACAAAACTCCATGAGCAGGAAACACTATGCACCCATGGTACTCCAACTCAATCAAGGAACTAAAAACAGAGCTGCTGGCCCTGGAAGAAAACTGGGGGCTAAGGCTACAAATGGGCTGATACGAGGGGCTGGGAGAATGGAACTGGAAGGGAGTGGATCTGAGAGGGGCTGCCATGGTATTTGTACTAGAAGGGACTGGTCAGTGGGGAAGGAGGGGGACTGGATTGGAATGGACACCAGTGGCAGTCATGGGAATGCAAGTTGACATTGGAAGGTACTGGGAGTGAGGATTGGAAAGGGGCTGATACTGGGGAGGGTTATTGGGACTGGAAATAGACTAATGGAAAGAAGTGAAGAAAATGAAAGAAGAGATAAGAAATGGCAGATGGACCATAGACCACAGAAAGAGAGCTAAGAGAAGACAGGAAAGCAGAAGCCTCAGATTGGGATCAGCATGATCAGAGAATAAATTGGTCAGACAACAAAGGTAGAAAGAATAATTTTATTTCATATTAGTGATTTGACTACAAAATCATCATAATTTTGAAAGCAAATATTGTTACGTGTTATTGTGATTAATTATTGTGGTTTAAATAAGTAAATTTTATTAATAAAAACATATTGCAAAGGCCTATAATATATTAATAATTCAACAAATGATTACAGCGACAATGCGTTAATGGTAAAGGAAGAGAGACGCATTTGATTTTATCATTGGGGGTCAAATCAAATGCGTCTCTCTTCCTTTACCATTAACGCATTGTCGCTGTAATCATTTGTTGAATTATTAATATATTATAGGCCTTTGCAATATGTTTTTATTAATAAAATTTACTTATTTAAACCACAATAATTAATCACAATAACACGTATGTTGACCAATGGTAAAAGGGCCAACCAAAGAGAGCGGTAGGTACCTGCACACTATCGAGGAAGACCAAAACAAGCAGGTACAAAAGAGACTGGCGAGTATTCAGTTCAGGTTTCGGCTCAAAAACCTTCTTCAGGGGGTCTTTAGAGAGAGCAAACCTTTAGTGTCTTGTGGTATATACAGACCACATCTAATGCAGCATTCAATGTTCACTGCTGTAGAGGACACTAAAGGTTTGAATTGAATACTCGCCAGTCTCTTTTTGTACCCAATGGTAAAAGGGGTCACGGTATAAAAAGGTTTGAGAACCACTGCTCTAAGCCCTCCTCCCCTCTTCCTCCCTTCTCTATCTCTGAAGATAACACTCTTCTACTTCCTGATTCCTCAGCCTGCAACCTTGGGGTCATCTTTGACTCCTCCCTCTTCTTCTTCACACACATCCAACTGATTGCTAAAACCTGTCATTTCTTTCTTTGCAACATTAACAAAAGTCATCCCTTCCTTTCTGAACACACTACTAAAACATTTATCCGCTCTTTAGTCACTTCCCGTCTAGATTATTGCAACCTGCTCCTTGCTGGTCTCTCTCTGAGCCATCTCTTTTTCCTTCAGTCTGTTCAGAACACTGTTGTGCGGCTAATTTTCTGCCAGCCACGATATACTCATATAACCCCTTTTCTCAAGTCACTTCATTGGCCCCCCTTCCATTTCCGTATCCATTCCAAACTTCTCCTTCTAACCTATCAATCCATTCATTCTACTGCTCCTCATGACCTTTCCTCTCTCTCTATACACCTTCTCGTGAATTCTGCTCTTAAACTGTTTTGATTCTCTCTATGTCCCTTTCTTCCACTGGCAACTCCAGACTTCAATCCTTTCACCTTGCTGCTCCTTATGCCTGGAACAAACTACTTGAGTCTGTACGTCTGGCTTCATCTCTGGCCCTTTTCAAATCCATACTAAAAATTCACCTTTTTGAAGTTGTTTTTGGGTCCTGTTCTGTTTAGTCTCCTTTCTGCTTCCTTATCATTCCCTGGATATATCCTTGTCCTCAGCTGTTGTATTGTCAGTCTTGACTAGATTGTAAGCTTTAAGAGCAGGGACCGTCTTTTATATCTATCTGTACAGCACTGCATATGCCTTGTAGCACTATAAAAAAGTAATAGCACTTTTTCTCCCTTTAAAAAGCTATGCCTTTGCTTTATTATTTGATGTTTTTTCCTTGCCACAGGTATACAAGCAAGCCATGGAAAACCTCCTGCCTACACCAGCCAAATCTCATTATACCTTCAACTTGCGTGATTTTTCACGCGTAATACAAGGCTGCTTACTTATTAAGAAAGAATCCATTGAGAATAAGCGTGTAATGATCCGTCTATTTGTGCATGAAGTTCTTCGGGTATTTTATGACCGCCTTGTGGATGATGCTGACAGATCTTGGTTATACCACTTGACTAGGAATGTTGTCAAAGAACATTTCAAAGATAATTTTGACTTAGTCTTTGAACATTTGAAGCATGAGCATGCATCAGTAAGTTCTAAATTTACTACTACAAATGGAAACTGCCATTTCATTTGCAGAGCGATGTTAGAATTTTGCCTGGAGTTTTATTTTTATATTATTTGTGAAACTTATCATGGGACTGATCATAGGCAGTGGAATGGAGTGGGCCACAGGAGCCATGGCCCCATAAATATTTTTTTTCCACCAAGTGATACCATTAACCAATAAATCTTAAATATTCTGTTTCTTAGGCCTTTTCAAAATCTAGCCCAGTTTCAAGTTTCAGCTAGTAAGCAAATTTTGGTTCTTTTACTTTATTTAATTAAAATTATGCAGAAGAATCCTATTCTATCTACAATTTGTTCCTAGAGCTTTAGATTATCATCCCACCAATATTTTGCCAAACACAGCATCGGTGCCTAGAAAACATGGGAGCATGACTGGAGATTAATCTGTTTGGCCCCTCCAACCAAAAAGGTGTTCCACTGTCCCTGGGACTGACTGCAGCATTTTTGCAACTGTATTTCAATTTAATCAATTCTTGTTTTTCTGATGACTTAAACCCTGTTATTCAGTTATATTTTGGTTTTCTAATATAATTAAATCAGATCTTCTGTATACATTTTAATCTCCAGGAACAAGCAGGAATGTTGTCTTCATATAATGGGTATCGTCAGTACTGACGGAGCCTGCGGGGAACGCTCCCCCACATCCAATAGGAAAGCTTTTGGGAGCATCCCACAGCGCCTTTCCACTGCCTTCCTGCCTTTCCAACTATCCCTCTTCAGTTTTTCGTTTTCCGCGGAGCCAACAGGACGCATACCCTGTCACCGCAGAAAAATTTATCCTTATACTTTTGTTTTTTGTGGTCGCGTCTGCCTTCCTTCGACGCCTACCGGTACCACCGGTTCTCTTTTCTTCTTTTTCAAAAAAACAGACAGACTAGTTTTCTAAAAGATTTTCTTTCAGGAGCCTTTCCCCTCCTGGGGTTAGGCACCATTTTGGGCACTAGGCCCATTTTTCTTCAAACATGGAGAAACCAGCTAGTGGTTTCAAGAAATGTTCTAAATGTGGCAGTACCATTTCCGTCACCGACACACATGAATGGTTTCTTAAGTGCTTAGGTCCTGACCATTCTCCATCGGAGTGTCTCTCCTGCAGAAAGATGACCAAGAGGGCCTGTAGAATAGAGCTGCAAAACTCGGTACCCTTTTTGCCGCAGATACGTTGTCAGTTGCATCGACGTCTTCCAGGGCTTCATCTTCCTCCCATGGATCTCAGGTAACTAAACCTAAGTCTTCTAAGACTGGCCGGTCCTCAAAGGGTAGATCTCCTTCCAAGTATCGAGATGCCACTGGCGTTGCCTTTGAGGAAAGTTCACCAGCAAAGCATCCCCAGCGGGAGGCCTCTGTCTCCAAAGCATTAACGGGGCTCCAGAATGTTCCAGAGGCTTCCACCTCTGCAGAACTACTGGTGCCATGTACTGGGGTCGTAGCCGCTTCCACCGTACCGACACCCAGGCATCGGCAGGAACGATGGATCACAGAATCCTCGCTATCGAATGCAGTCTTGATTGTTTTGAAAGGCGGTTTTTGGTCGGAGTGTCACGTGACGCATGAGCGAGTAGGACGTGATTCTGCTCGCTCCGGGGCTGTCCCACTATTAATCTGCAAATTTAGCAAATTTCATCGGTGTAAGGAGCTGGTCCTCAAACGAAACTGTTGAGGGGAACAGAGAGACGCATTTACAGAGTTTTTGAGCCCTTACCATGCCTCCTCCGTTGCGCCGAGAGCGGGAGAAGACGCCGAAAATTGGGGCCTCCTCGGCTGTGGGCTCAGCCTCCGGTTTGCCGCAGCAGCGTTCCCCGGGAGGAGAGAGCTCAGAGTCGGGGGCAGAGGAGCTCGCCCGGGACGTAGCGAGGTTCTTAGAGCCTAAGTTTGATCTCATTTTGAGCCGATTAGAGACAATGGGAGAAACGCTTACTGAGTATAGCCAGAGGCTGGATGAAGTTGAGCACCGCGTGTCGGTGTTGGAGGAGGAGGAAGGCCAGCGAACACGTGGAACGGACTTGATGCGCAAACAGTTGGATGCGCTGTTGGAAAAGGTGGATGACCTGGAAAATCGTTCCCGGCGCAATAACGTGCGCATCGTGGGGATCCCAGAGTCTAAAACGGATGCCATGCTGGTGTCCCTGGTGGAATCTTGGCTGCCCAAAGAGTTGGGCCTGGACGGCCTAGTAGGGCAGCTTAAAGTGGAGCGTGTGCACCGTTTGGGGCCACGGCCGGAGCATCAACACAAGCCCAGAGTCCTTGCGAGGATCCTGAATTTCCAGCACAAGTGGCAACTATTGCAAGCGTTTCGGCGGCAAAGGGATCTGCATTTGGACAACCAGAAAGTGCTGTTATTTCAAGATTATTCAGCACCTGTGGCAGCGCAGAGGAAAGAATTTTCATCAATCTGTGCAACTCTATTTAAAAAGGGGATTCGATTCACCTTGGCGTTTCCCGCTATCCTGCGTGTTACGCACATCGGGAAGACCCAGGTGTTTAAAACGGTGGAAGCGGCGCAGAACTTTTTGGCGGGACTGCCTAGTGCGGCGGAGAGTTCCTCGGAAGTGCCTGGCCTAGCGCCCTGAGGAGGTAGCAGTTGGTTCCTGTTTGAATATATTGCTGGAGCCGACAGCGTTACGTATGGGTCCTGTGGAGTGAAGTTTTGTTCTGGGACGTTGTGAGCTCTGGAGTGGGACACTATCGTTGTCATGCTTATGTGTATTATGCTGTACCCCAATATGTTTCACCTGATGTTAACTTCTCTTCTCGGTTGTTACTTCTCCTTGCTCTCTTTTTCTTCCCTCCCCTACTTGCTTATGATGTTTACTGTTGATGATGGGTTATGGGGAGTAAGTGGTGGGAGGGGGGCCGTTTCTGGGAGGTTGGGAGGTATACTGCGTGGGAGGGGGGGATCAGTGTGGATGGTACCGGGCTGCCAGCTTACTGGGGGGGGCTACATCTTATGTGGTCCCTATGTATTGTCGTTGTTCATTTAACACCGGTCTGTGGCATCATGGTCGACCATGTGGAGTGCATGGGGTTTTTCATGGGGGGTTGGGCGGGACAGCCCTGTTGCGCCTGTAATGGCACTCCAGCCTGGCGTAATGGGCCAGGGAGTGGATGAGTGGCAGTTTTCTGGGTGGAGGGTAAGGGAATGCTATGGGGGGAAGGGTGGGAGAGAACTATTTCTGTTCGGGTGTGTGAGGGGGAGGGGGGGGGTTTGGGTTAGGGACGGGGAGGGTGGGCTGGTAGGAGGAGAGGGGTGGGTAGGGAGAGGGGTGGCTGGGATGCATGAATCGGGTTCCCTGGGAGATTTGGGGATTGACATTGGCTTACAGTACGTGTGGAGAACACAGCGATGGAGGCAAGTGTGTGAGTATGTAGAGGAGGGGGGGAGCTCCAGGCTGGGAGAGCTCTCTCCATGTTTGTATGTTGTAGTCTGTCAAGGTCTGAATAGCGGATTGGTGGAAGGTCATGGGTGATGACTTGCGAGTGGTGACGTGGAATGTATGTGGTTTAGGGTCCCCAGTGAAACGTTATAAGATTTTGCGTGCTCTCAGGGATCAAAAGGCTGACGTGGCCTTCCTACAGGAGACCCATCAGAGTGCCCTGGAGCATAGTAAGCTTGCAAAGGGGTGGGTGGGGAGTGTCTATGGTGCTTCCTCAGGTGGGAAGAAAGCGGGTGTAGTGATACTCATCCGGCGGGGAGTGGACTTGGTAGTCGAGCGTACCATCTGTGACCCGGGAGGGCGATTCGTTCTCATAGTAGGGGACCTTAAAGGGGTTAAATTGGGCCTGGTGAATATCTATGCTCCCAATATCTATGACGCTAGCTTTTGTGCCAGGTTGAATAAATGTCTGAATTCCCTTGGTTCCACTCCCTTTATCTTGGGGGGAGACTTCAATTGTGTGTTAGATGACACGGTTGACCGCTCTGGGCGACGAGGGCTGACCAGGGATCGGAAGGCTCAGTGGATTCGGGGAGTATGTGAGGGTTTCAATCTCTTGGACTATTGGCGGGTACTACACCCACTGGATAGGGATTATACCCACGTCTCCCGGGCACATGACACGGGATCCCGGTTGGATTATTTTCTGGGTTCCCGAGATTTGTTTACTAAAGTGACCGATGTCGAGATAGGGCCGATAGCGGTGTCGGACCATGCTTATGTTAGGTTGGATGTGCGATGGGGGACCCGACAGGGGGGTTATTTATGGCGTTATCCGCTCAATTATACCCGGGGAGCCCAATATGAAGCCTTTTTATGCACGCAGTGGGATGAGTTTACGGAATTTAATGGGCAACATCAGGGGGACCCCACTCTCTTTTGGGAAACTGCTAAGGTAGTATTGCGTGGGCGAATCATCGAATACGGCGCTCGGCAGAGGAGAATTTATATGTCTCGTTTAATTGGCTTGGAACGACAGTTGTGCCGAGCGCGGAGGAAGGTGACGCAATACCCCACACAAAGCCACAAAAGGGAATATCATCGATTGCAGCAGGAAGTGAGTTCGCTTTTGCAGGAGCGGGCACAGCAATCTCTACTCTACTATCGGTATAAACTCTATCGGTACGGTAGTCGAGCCGGGCGTATGCTAGCCCGGCTAGTGAAGACTAGCCGTGGTCAGACCACTGTTGGGGCGTTGCGGGACGCTCGGGGTGTGGTTCGGTCTGGCCAGGACTACATTGAAGACCGCTTCCGTGAGTACTACCAGGCTTTATATAGTTCGGGTAATGCAGACCTGACGCAAGCTGCAAGGTTTCTTGCTAAGGTGGAGGTGCCTTGTCTTTCCGTGGAGGAGTGTGCAATTCTCAATGGTCCCATCACGGACGAGGAGATTAGGGGGGCCATAAAGAAATTACATTCCTGTAGGGCCCCGGGTCCCGATGGCTACCGAGGTGAATTTTATAAAATGTTGGGGGATCGGGTGGTGGGGCCACTGCGTAGATATTTCTCTGATTTAATTGACCGTCAGGTTTTCCCTTATGAGAAAAATAGTGCAGTGATTACTTTGATTCCGAAGCCTGGTCGGGATCGCTTACTGGCCGAATCGTATAGACCGATTTCACTCTTAAATGTGGATATTAAACTTTTAGCTAAGATCATGGCTGACCGACTGGCGGAGTATCTCCCGCAGTTGATCAAAGAGGACCAGGTGGGTTTTGTGCGGGGCAGACATTCGGTGAAAAACCTACGCAGGATCATTTCGTCCTTGTATATGTCCGCAGTAGCGGGGGAGCAGGCCTTGTTGATTAGCTTTGACGCTGAGAAGGCGTTTGATCGGGTCGACTGGTCCTATATGTATCACTTGCTTGAGGTGATAGGAATTGGCGGGTTCTTTCTAAATGCGGTTAAACTTTTATACTCTGACCCACGTGGACGAATTTTGGTTAATGGCTCCCTCTCCCAAGATTTTTCGATTCGAAGGGGGACCCGGCAGGGCTGCCCCCTATCCCCCCTTCTGTTTGTCTTAACCCTGGAGCCTCTTTTGGAACGCATACGGACACACAAAGGTTTGTTGGGAGCTCGAGTGGGCTCGCACGAGTTCCGGGTCTCGGCCTTTGCGGATGACCTTTTAGTGTATTTGGGTGCACCTAAACAGACATTACCGGTTCTGTTGCGGGTGGTTACAGAATTTGGACAATTTTCCGGTCTCAAGTTGAATTTGGATAAGTCAGAGGCCTTAGATCTGCGGCAGGAACTGTTTGGAGACTGGGCTGCCTTTCCATTGAGGTGGGCAGGGACGAGCCTGCACTATTTGGGGTTATATCTGCCTGTGGATATCACGACACTGCAAGTGGTTAATTTGGAGGTCTTGAGCTTGCAGACCGCGGAGCGGTTGTATGGGTGGCGTGACCTGCCACTTTCTCTGAGCGCCAGGGTAGCCTTGTACAAGATGGTTGTCTTCCCCAAATGGCTTTATGTGTTGCAGAGTCTACCTCTTTTGCTGACGGGCAGGGACCTAACTGGGGTGGAGAAATGCTTAAACCGCTTTTACTGGAGGGGGAAGAGGCCGCGGCTGCGCCTTCAGACTCTGCAGCGGCCCTGGGGCAGTGGGGGGATCGGAGCGCCTGATCTAAGGAGCTATAATGTGGCATGCCTCCTACGGCACTTACGCGACTGGTTGGCGACTTCTGGAGATTATACACCTTTGGCTTATGAACAGGAGGTGGCGAAACCTTTGGCGTTACGCTATGTCCTGCATGCGAGGGCGACTGCTTTGTCTCCCCTGTTGGGGAGACACCCTGTTTTTCGGGTGATGCGGCGGATTTGGCGTCGGTTATGTTCTTTGTATTTGTGGGATTTTAGGACGACCCCCTTTTTCCCGCTATATGGCAATGGGGCATTTGAGCCGGGAATACTGGGGGGAGCATTTCGAGATTGGGAGACTAAAGGGATTGTGGCATTGGAGCAAGTAGTGGATGAGCGGGGGGAGATTCGGAGTTTTGCTGACCTGCAGAGTGACTATGCTCTGGTGTCTAGGGACTGGTTCCCCTATCTACAGCTTCGTAGCTATGTTCGGAAATTGGATCGGGGGAGCCTTTGTATGACTATTTGTTCCCGATTTGAGGAGTTGTTATATGCTGGGAGTATGCAACGGGCCCGGGTGACTGACCTGCATAAGGAATACCTCACCCTTAAAGGACCCTCTACGGAGCGAGTCTTGGCTGAGTCTTGGGCGCATGACTTGGGGGTAGAGCTCAGGGGGGCTGATATGCTGTCTCTGTTAGCGGAGATCCCCCGGCGCTTTCCATCGGTGGAGTTTAGAGACTTGCAATACCGTATTTTACGTCGGTGTCACTTTGCTCCTTGTAGGGCGTTTAGGGCAGGATGTGGGGCTACCGCCAGCTGTCCACGCTGTGGAGTGGCCCGAGCCGATCTGGGACATATGTGGTGGCAATGCTCGGCGGTGGCTCGCTTCTGGAAGGCCCTGGTCGGTTGGCTTAACACAGCTCTGGGTTGTTCCATTCACTGGGATCCTGGGGTGTTGGTGCTTGGTATAACTGGTGGGGTGGCTGGTTTAGGGGGCGGCCCGAGGCGTTGGCTTAATAAGGTCCTCTTGGTGGCACGGAGGGTGATTTTGTTAAATTGGCTGCTCCCCTGTGGTCCAACACTGGGTCAGTGGATAAGAGAGGTGCACCAGTTGTTGCTGCTGGAGCAGCAGGGGGCTAAACATGGGTTTGTGAGCACTGCTCGGTTTTTGGGAGAGTGGGGTCCATATTTACACACTTTGTCTCCGCGAGAGCGGAGCCGAATCCTAAACGTGCTGGGATATTGAAGCTGTGCGTGAGTTGGTAGGGGTGGGGGGAGGGGGAGGGGAGGGGGGTGGGGTTGGGCATGGGGGGGTTAATGGCTGTGTGTAGTATTCCCTGAGCAAATGTTTATGGGGCACTGGCGGGTGTAAGAGTACCACCCCGCCGTGCGAAACTGCTGGGGTATTGTTGCTATATGGGTAGACAGTCTACTCTGGCTACTGGTTAGGGGGTAAAGGGGAGGAGGGACTATGGGATTGGGGTGGGGAGAAAATATAAAATGTTTTATATGTACACCTGCGTATTGTATGGTTGTTTGTTTTTCTTGCAAAGTTGTTTTCTTGGTGTATTGCTGACGTTGTATTTGTTTACCTAATAAAACAGATTTACACATGAAAGGCGGTTTTTATCAAATAATTAAACCTTAAACCTTAAACCTCAGTCTAGCGGCCCTCTTAGCTGCTTTGGTACCACTAAAACCGCTACAGACGGTTCCACAGGTATTGGTACTGGTACCAAGTGCCTCGGCGGGTATCCTTCCCCCCATGCCGAGCCTTGAGTCTATCTCAGGTATCAACGGATCGGTACCGAGACACCCTGATACCGACTTCGAGCGATACCGGTACTGTGCATTGCAAGAACACCCGGCGCAGAGATACTTCAAATCATCTGATTTCGATGATTCTGATGTCTCTGACGGAGGATCCATCTCCTTCTCCTCAACGAAGAATGTCTCCTCCAGAAGACATGTCCTTCCAGGATTTTATACATGATTTAGCTCGAGGTCTTGCAATCACCGTGACTCCAGAGAAGGAACCTAGAGAAGAAGAATTAGAAATTCTTCAGTACCCTAAGGCTCCTAAAGAGGCAGCTACTCTGCCTATTCCCAAAATCTTGCATGATATTATGCTAAGAATGTGGGAAACGCCTTTAACGGTGTCTCCACGCTCTCGACGACGCGATACCATGTACCGAGTTCCAAGATGTCCTGGCTTTCAAAAAACTCAGTTACAACACCATTCAAAGATAGTGAAATCGGCGATGAGTAGGATTAAGAGTGCTAAAACACATTCTTCCAATCCTCCGGGCCGTGAATCGAGGACTCTCGTTTCCTTTGGGCGTCGATGTTTCCATTCCTCCATGTTTGCAGCCAGGATTAGCTTCTACATTTTCTATATGGGAATGTTCCTCAAAGAAGTTACAGGTGACTTGGAGCTCATGAGCCCTCTTCTCCCTGAGGAAAAAGGGGGGAAATTCCTTACTCTGGTCAAACATGCCCAGGATGTCTCAAAATTTGTAAACCGTGCAACTTTTGATTGCTTTGAATGCATTAGCAGAACATCTGCTATTTCCATCGGTGCACGTCATATTGCCTGGCTTCAGGCCATCAGACTTAGAACAATGGGTGCAAGATAAACTGGGAAATATTCCTTGCACAGGAGAAAATCTCTTTGGCAAGGATTGGCAAGACAAGGCTAATCAGATTGAATCTGAAAATACTACCTTGAACAGACTATCAAAGTCTACAGCCAACCCAGCAAATAAAAAGTCAGTCAAGAAGCCCTTTTTCAACAAGAAAAAGAAATTTTACCCATCTTACACCCATCAAGGACACTGTCCAGTTCATGTTCCCCAAAGGGGGCAACAACTGAACAGACAGCAGAGGAAGCCACAAGTTCCAAGAGCTCAACCGGCTCAACAGACTCAGCCTCCTCAGGGGCTTTGACTCCTTCCTAGAGAATTTAGTTTTTCTGCCACTGAAAGGTCCAGAACCCCTTACTATCCCAGGCAGGTTATGCCATTTTGCCAGAAGATGACAACAAATAACATCAGAAAACTGGACTCTGTCCATTGTACGAGAGGGGTACAGACTTCATTTTCACAGTATGCCCCCTCCTACAATGATAAGACAGTTCAATTCTCAGGTCCCTGCCACCAATCTCTTGGGTCAGGAGGTCGCATCACTTCTTGCTCAAAGTACCCATACCCCAACAGGGTATGGAATTCTACTCCCCCTACTTTCTCATACCAAAGAAAACAGAGGGATACAGGCCTATACTAGACCTCGGAGAATTAAACAAGTATCTGTTCCGGGAAAAATTAAAAATGTTCTCCCTCGGAACACTCTTGCCATACCTTCAGAGTCAGGACTGGCTATGTTCTCTAGATCTAAAAGATGCATATATACATATTCTCATCCATACAGATCACAGGAAATTCCTTCGATTCCTTTTTCACGGAAGATACTTCCAATACAGAGTTCTTCCCTTCGGTCTGGCTTCTGCCCCAAGAGTCTTCACGAAATGCATGACAGTAATAGCAGTATTCCTGAGAACTCAAGGAATATTCGTCTTCTCTTACTTAGATGACGGGCTCATTCGAGCATCAACAGCTCCAGAAGTCAGCTTCGCTCTTTCTCGCACCATGCGAATCCTTCGATACTTGGGACTGGTCATAAACCTCCCAAAATCTCATCTCACCCCTTCTCATTCTCTAGAATTCATAGGGTCTCGTCTAGACACAAGGCAGTCAAGGGCTTTCCTACCACAGCCACGGTGTCTTCATATAGTACAGCTGGCCTTCCAAGCAGCTATGAAGGTCGTCCTGACTGCTTGGGAGATGCTTCAGCTTCTGGGGCATATGGCATCCACGTCCATGTGGTTCCCTATGCTCGCCTTCATATGCGAGCAGGCCAGTGGACCCTATCCTCTCAGTGGACACAGGTCTCGGGTCAGTTAACGGACAAAATCAGAAACTCCACACGTCTCATTTTGTCCCTACAATGGTGGCAGTCACTGGAAAACCTTCTCATGGGTTCTCCTTTCCAGCAGCCTCTATGCCAAACCACCCTAACAGATGCGTCCAAGTTGGTTTGGGGGGCTCACTTGCACGATCTATCAACTCAGGGTCTCTGGACCCCACAGGAGGCTTGTCTTCACATAAACCTCCTAGAGCTCAGAGCCATCTTCCATGCTGTCCAAGTTTTTCAGGCCCATCTCAGCTACAAGACAGTTCTGGTCCAGACCGACAATCAAGTAGCCATGTTCTATGTGAACAAGCAAGGCGGAACAGGCTCTCTGTCGTTATGCAACGAAGCTTTGCAACTGTGGGTCCTCGCCAGAGAGCTTCAAATCCACCTTCTAGTGGTATATCTTCCGGGCATTCAAAATATTTGGGCAAACTCAGTCGAATACTGCTGCCACACGAATGGTCTCTGCCCTCAGACCAGCTTGCTCGAGTGTTTCGAATCTGGGGAACGCCAGATATAGACCTCTTTGCAAGTTCACAGAATGCCAAACTTCCCCGATTGTGTTCCAGAATTCCGTCTCAGAACTGTCAGGCAAGGGATGCTTTCCTCATCCATTGGGGTCGGGACTTCCTCTATGCCTTCCCACCCATTTCCCTCATTCTCAAAACTTTTTTCAAGCTTCAGAGAGACAGAGGTCATAGGATACTCATATTTCCACGTTGGCCACGGCAGGCATGGTATCCTCTGCTTCTGCGTCTCTCTCAAGATCTTCTTTCCCAGGAGAACGGGACACTATTGCACCCGAATCCCCAGTCCTTGTACCTCAGGGCCTGGTTACTGAAAGCCTAGGATTCCCGGATATCAACCTATATCAGCAGGTAAAGGATATCCTTGTGGCTTCCAGGACGCCTTCCACAAGGCGCTCCTACGCCTTTAAGTGGAAGAGATTCTCTGTATGGTATTCTCAAAGGGAATATAACCACTACTGCTACTAAGCATTTATAAAGCGCTACCAGGCGCACGCAGTGCTGTACAATGAAAACATACAAGATACAGTCCCTGCTCAAAAGAGCTTACAATCTAAAAAAGACAAAGCAAGAAAAGGAGAGGAATAAGAACAGCAAAATCAAGAGCCAGAGGCACAGGTGAAAAGATGAGCTTTTAACTTAAGTTTGAAGAGGGACAAAGAAGATGCCTGGCATAAAGACAAAGGAAGTTTATTCCAAGCGTAAGGTGCAGCAAGGTGAAATGAACGGAATCTGGAGTTGGCAATAAAGGAGAAGGGCATATTAAGAAGCAACTGGGTAGAAGAACAGAGTTCATGAGGGGGAAAGTAGGGAGAAATGAGAGAAGAAAGCTACTGAGGAGCCACAGAGTGAATGCACTTCTAGGTCAGAAGGAGAAGCTTAAAGTGAATACAGAAACGGATATGTAGCCAGTGAAGAGATCTGAGGAGAGGAGTGATGTGGGCAAAACGAGACTGACGGAAAATCAAACGGGCAGCAGAGTGCTGAATAGACTGAGGGGGGAAGAGATGAGACTGAGGGAGACCAGCAAGAAGCAGGTTGCAATAATCAAGACAGGAGGTGATTAGGGAATGGATGAGGGTTTTAGTAGTGAGCTCAGAGAGAAAGGGGGTGGATTTTGCCCATGTTGAAGAGAAAGAAGTGACAGGTCTTGGCAATGAGTAGGATATGAGAGGAGAAAGAGTGAAGAGTCAAAAATAACACCCAGATTGCGAGCAGATGAAACAGGTTGGAGAACAGAGCCATCAACAGAGACTGAAAAAAAAGAAGGAGAAAGGGAAATTTTAGGAGAAAAAACGAGAAGTTCAGTCTTGGCCATGTTCAATTTCAGGCGACGATGGAACATCCAAGCAGCAATGGCAGAGAGACACAAGAGATCCGGGACTGCAAAGCAGGAGAAAGATCAGGAGTAGAGAGAGAAATCTGGGAGTCATCAGCATAGAAATGGTACTGAAAACCATGAGAGGAAATAAGCGCACCAAGTGATTGGGTATGGAGAGAAAAAAGAAGGGGACCCAAGACAGAGCCTTGGGGGACACCAACAGAGAGCAGGATAACAGAGGAGGAGGAACCACCAGAACATACACTAAAGGAGCAATGGGAAAGATATGAGGAGAACCAGGAAAGAACAGAGTCCCTATAGCCAAGTGAGGACAAAGTGTCAAGGAGAAGATCATGGTCAGCAGTATCAAAAGCAGCAGAAAGGTCAAGGAGGATAAGGACAGAGTAAAGGCCTTTAGATTTAGCCAGGAACAAGTCACTGGAGACTTTTACAAGAGCAGTTTCAGTAGGGACGAAAACCGGATTGTAAGGGATCGAGAAGAGCATGGGAAGAGAGGAAGTCAAGGCAATGGCGGTAAACCGCATGTTCGAGCAGTTTAGAAATAAAAGGAATTAGAGAAATGGGGCGATAATTAGAAGGACAAGAGGGATCAAGTGAGGGTTTCTTAAGGAGAGACATGACCACAGCATGTTTAAAGTCAGCCGGGACAGTAGCAGTGGAGAGCGAGAGGTTAAGAATATGAGAAATGGAGGGGATAACGGGAGAGGAGATGGGAGGAGATAGGATCAGAGGAGCAAGTGGTGAGCTTGGAGGAGGAGAGAAGAAGAGCAGTCTAATCAATAGAAATCATAAGAAAGGAAGAGAGGGTAGGATGAGAAGGGGGGGGAGAGATTGAGAACAGGAAGGGGAAATCGGAGATTTAGAGGGAAATTGGAGAGTGATCTTATGGATTTTATCATGGAAGTAATCAGCCAGGGTTTGGGCAGAAAGGGAAGGAGGGATCAGAGGCGGAGGCCATTTGAGGAGAGAATTGAGAGCATTGAAGAGACGGCGAGGATCAGAGGCATGAGAATTAGGCGAACAAAGTAATCTTGTTTGGCAAGAGCTAAAGCAGATTTGAAAGAGAAGAGCATGAATTTGAAATGAAGGAAATCTTTAGGGGAGCGTCATTTGAGCCAGGCACGCTCAGCAGAGCAAGTACAGGAACGAAGAAAGCGAATAGTGGGAGAGAGCCAGGGCTGAGTTAAGGAATGCCTCACAGGACGAGGGATGAGAGGAGCGAGAACATCCAGAGCTGAGAAGAGCGCAGCATTATAGGACATCACTGCCTATCTCAAAACCTCCGTATTCAACATAAAAAAACGGAGGCACTCTTCATCACGAAAAATCCAAATTTTACCCCGCCACCTCATATAAAAGTGAAAGAAGCCGAACTCCAAACAAAACCGGCAATTCGTTACTTAGGAATCACATTGGATCAATGCTTAGACATGAAAGTACACATCTCCCACATTGTCAAAGCCGTATATTTCAAGATCCGGTCACTCAAACACCTACGAACATTACTGGACCCAAGTGATTTCCGAACTGTATATCAAGCCCTTATCCTACTCCATTTTGATTTCGCCAATGCCATTCTCCAAGGACTCCCACAATCGTCACTGGCACCCTTACAACTTGCCATGAATGCCGCTGCTAGAGTTCTTTTTGGAGCAGCGAGGTATGACCACATCACACCCATCTTATTGCAGCTCCACTGGCTCCCTACACACGGAAGAATCCTATTCAAGACCCTGGTACTTACCTTTAAAGCCATCCACGGCATAACTGCTGAAACATTAGTCAATCTACTTCAGCCCACTCCGCCCAACAGATCCAGAAGATCCACAACAGCAAACACCCTAATTATACCAAATTCATCAACAAAATGCACATTAACAACATCCAACAGAGCATTCAGTTTTTATGCCCCCAAGTATTGGAATTCACTACCTCCAGAAATTCGAGCCATTACTGATCTCATGCAATTCAGGAGGGAACTCAAGCACCACTTATTTATACAATACTACAAGATAAATCATAATCCACCATAGCTGCACATAATGCCTACTTTTAATACCTATCCGTAGATTGATTACTGTTACATATGTAAATAGCTGTTTTGCATGTCCCCTAAGTTATCCAAGTTGTATTTCCCTGTTCTATGTAAAAACCAATATTTGTTATTTATGGTTTCTTGTTCCATGTAAACCGCGCTGATACTAAAGAGTGCGGTATATAAGAAAATAAAATAAATAAATAAATATCAACGGAGGACAAAACAGAAAGAAGAGAGAGAAGGTGAAACGGTAGAGGAGAGAACCAGGGGATCAATGGCAAGAAGGTTCCTAAATAGGGTGGAGGAAGATAGGATGAGGCAGGGGCGGTGGGAGGAGAAGATTAAAGGAGAGAAGGTGATGATCAGATAAAGGAAGAACAGTATTACTGAAGTTAGAGGGAGAGGCGCAAGAAAAGAAAACCAGATCCAGACAATGGCCATGAAGGTGAGTGGGGGCAGAGGAACAAAGTTGAAGGCCAAATGAGGAGGTAAGAGAGAGAAGCTTTAGAGTAAGAGGGTCAGAGGGGTTATCAACATGGATATTAAAATCACCAAGAATAAGAGTAGGGGATGTATGGTTAAGAAAGAGGGAAAGCCAAGAGTCAAAGTCGGAGAGAAAAGAAGAAACAGCCTTGTCAGGAGGACGATAGACAACAGCAACCCAGAGAGGAAGAGTGGCAAAGAGGTGAATAGAGTGGACCTCAAAAGAGAGGAAGGAATGGGACTGAGGCAAGGGAAGAGATTGGAAATGACAGGAGGGGGAGAGAAGAAGGCCAACCCCACCACCACGTCCTGTGGGATGAGGAGTATGGGAGAACTGCAGGCCACCAAAGCAAAGGGCAGCAACAGAAGCGGTATTGTCAGGGAGGAGCCAGGTCTCGGTTAAGGCAAGAAGATGAAAAGCGTTGGAGAGGAAAAGATCATGTGTAAAAGAGAGTTTATTGGAGACAGAATGTGCGTTCCAAAGAGCACAAGAGATAGGAAAGGGAAAGGAGGGGGATATGAATAAGATTGGACAAGTTGCATGAGAAACACAGTACAGAATGAGACAAATGTCTAGGAGGGGAAGGAATAGGGGTGAAATCACCAGAAGAGGGAGGTGGAGGAGAAGGAGAAGCTAGAGAAAGATGGATGAGATTAGCCAGGTTGCGCATCACAAAGGAAGGCAGAAGTAAAAGGAGCAGCAATAGGGAAGGAGGAAGACAAACCTAGAGTGGAGCCAAGGTAAGGACAAGAAAGGAGAAGCAATTGGGGTAGGAGAGGAGAGTAGATTAATAAAAGGTAAGAGGAATCAAAGGATACAATAAGTACAACAGGCAGTAAAATATTAAACAATTAAGAGGCAAAGGGAGCAGACAGTCAGTGATGCAGCGGAGGATCCCAGGAGAGGATGACAATAGCAGAGGGAACAGATATTGATGCAGCAGGAGAAGGCCAAGGTGCAGAAAGCCACAGATCCAGAGCAGAAAGACCGCCTTGCGGGCCTGCGCCCAAGGGCCTTCTGGTGAGGCCCGAAGGCGCAGGCCCGCCTAACGGCGACAGCTGTTTAACGGCACGAGAGGCTCCTTCCCCAGCCCCGATTGGAGCAGCGAAACTGAGCTTGCGATCGGGCAAGGGAGCTGCTTAAATCAAAAGAAATCAGCTGGGCAGATGTCAGTCAGTTCCGTCCTCCAACAGCAGCTGTTTAATGGTACCAGAGGCTCCTCCCCTAGCCCCGATTGGAGCAGGGAAGTTGAGCTTGCGATCGGGCAAGGGAGCTGCTTAAATCAAAATAAATCAGCTGGGTAGATGTCAGGCAGTTCAGTCCTCCAGCAGCAGCTGTTTAAAGGCACCAGAGGCGGCTCCTCCCCCAGCCCCGATTGGAGCAGGGAAGCTTAGCTTGCGATCGGGCAAGGGAGCTGCTTAACCCCCATACAGTGCTTGTCGAATCACTTCTGGAGTACCTACTCCATCTATCAGATTCTGGTCTTAAGACCAATTCAGTAAGGGTCCATCTTGGTGCCATTGCTGCTTCTTGAGAACCTCTGGATGGACAACCTATTTCCTTTCATCTACTCGTAGCGAGATTTATGAGAGGTTTACTTTGAACAAAACCTCCCATTAAGCCGCCGCCGGTGGCATGGGATCTGAATCTTGTTCTCGGGCAGCTTGTGAAACCACCCTTCAAGCCTTAAGCCACTACAGCTCTAAAGTTTCTTTCTTGGAAGGTCATCTTCCTAGATGCACTCACTTCTGCAAGACGCATCAGTGAGTTACAGGCTTTAGTGGCGGATCCTCCTTATACAAGATTTCACCATAATAAGGTAGTTCTTAGGACTGATCCTCACTTTATGCCAAAGGTGGTTTCGCCTTTTCATTTAAACCAAGCAGTTTACCTTCATGTATTCTTCCCTAGGCCTCATGCCTCTAATGCAGAAAGGAATCTTCATACCTTAGATTGTAAAAGAGCCTTAGCTTTTTACCCTCAAAGAACTAAGCAACATAGAAAATCTTCTCAGCTTTTTGTTGCTTTTGATTCTAGTCATTTGGGACTTCATTTTTCCAAAAGAACTCTCTCTAGGTGGATTGCAAATTGCATATCCATTGCATATGAGAGTAAGGGACTTTCTCTCGAAGGCTCACAGCTCACAATGTGAGAGCAATGACAGCCTCAACGGCTAATCTTCGTTCTGTGTCCATTGATGACATCTGTAGAGCAGCCACTTGGGCTTCGGTGCACACCTTTACAGCCCACTATTGCTTAGACAAGGACTCCCGTCGGGATGCCTCGTCTGGCCAGGCTGTGCTCCAGCATCTCTTTCAGACTTAGTACAACTCCTACCCACCGTCCTGGGTTTCGATACCAGAGATCCATGGGAGGAAGCATGACCCATATCACCTGGGGTTCGCAGCTTGCTGGGGTCATCCTCCTGGCATCTCTCAGCTGGGGAGTCCCCATATGTGAAGACATTCCTGCTTGTTCCTGGAGATAGCGTAGTTACTCACCTGTAACAGGTGATCTCCGGGAACAGCAGGAATAAGTCTTCACAACCCACCCACCTCCCCTAGGAGTTGTCTCTCTCTCTTTGTCTACTCTCTCTTTTGGTCTCAGCTATAAACTCAACTGAAGAAGGAGAGTTGGAAAGGCAGGAAGGCAGCACACAGGCTCTGTGGGATGCTCCCAAAAGCTTTCCTATTGGACGCTAGGGAGCGTTCCCGCACAGGCTGCGTCGGTACCGACGATACCCATATGTGAAGACTTATTCCTATTGTTCTTGGAGATCACCTGTTACAGGTGAGTAACTACGCTTTGTTGAATAATTAATTTAGATTAGTTATTTGTTACATTATACTTTTATGAGTAACTTATATGAAACTATTACATTCCAGGATAAAATCTGTCTGTGTTGACATGTGAAACTGCACACTTTGAGAATAATTTTATGAGCTGAGCACCTAGTTTTAGGCACCGAGAACGTGAAATGCTATCTGTAATGGAGGTTCTTCATGGGCAGTAGGATAAATCAGCCACATAGATGGGTGGTGTCTTCCCTGATGGTGCTGGGTCATACCTGTTCCTTATCGTTCCTCCAGTTTAGTCCTCTACCTCTGGGTTGTGCACCTCTTCCTGCAGCTAGGAGACTGGACATGTCAAAGTCGTGACATCACTGGATATAGCTTGCTGGTATCTCCCATCAGCCTCCAATGTGTCCAGTCTCCTTGCAGCAGGAGGACATAGTGAGCCTAGCTTCTGGGCTCACTTGGGGGGAACAGATAAGGAGCATTTAGTGTGACAAATTCTCTTCTGATTTTAATTTTGATTTTTACACTTTAATTTACTTTTGATTTTACTTTTAATTCGGTTACCTTTGGTTAATTGACAATCAGGGATTAGTTCCCTTTAGTTAGGAGCAAATTTCCTTCTTTACAGTAATTTTAAATTTGAGCCTGGCTCTTTAAATTAGTAGCAGCTCTCGCCTTCCCTCCTTCTCAGTTATTTTCACTTGCTGCAGGCATTTGCCGGTGCGGATCTCTCTCCCTTGACTGTACGGGAGAGAGCTCCAGGACCCGTACAGCCACACTGAAGCTGTATGAGACGGAGCCTCTCCGTTGCTGCGGGATTTTAATTTTACTCTGTGGAACCGGCTGAGCGGTCCTCGCTGCGGCTGCCAGGCGCATCAGCGCGGCTTGAGGATCGGAGGAATTCAAGGTGGTAGGAGCAGGCTGTGTGGCTTTCTGCCCTGCAGGTAAGGCCTTCGGGCTCTGTTGGTCTGCTGAGGCCTACTTTTTGCAGCGGCTGTTGTTCTTGGCTCCAAAATTCATTGGCGAAGGGGCAGCCATTTCCTCTCTAGGTATTTGGACCGCATGGCGAGAGTTGCAGTGAGCTGCCTGTGTGAGGAAAACAACAGGCAGAATAGCTAGATTTTTGGGCCTAGTGTTTGTTTCTTTCTTTTGTTTGTAGGTTGTTTTTTTTTGAGGCTCAGGGGGTTCCTCAGTCTTAAGGGGGACTGTTGTCAATCCTCTTTATAAAATAAATAAGAATAAACTTAAAATTAGGACAGCAGTTTTGGCATTGATCCCTGATACCACATGTCCTTTCCCTCCTAATCATGTCTCTGAGGAGCATGTTAATTCCCAGGATATTAGGCAAATTTTCAGTTTTTAGGTTCAAGAGCAGAGCCCTAACTTGTAGTTGGAAGGAGGGACAGCCTGGAAGTGTGCTTTTATGTATTCTATAGTGAAAGTTGCCCAAAATTCACAGGGACAGGTTTAGGAAACCTTAGGATATAAAAAAATAGACTGGCAGTTAAACTGTCAACAAAGAAGTGCCTGTTCTACAGTCTATGGCCACCAGAGGGCAGCTGGTACACTCAATAGTGCTTTTCTATGACTGTGTGCATGCAGCCATTATCTGCAAGTCAGGAAAGAAATGCCACAGAGCAGCTGTAATGTTCTGAAAATCAGGATTATATGACCGAGATTTAAAGCTCTTAACTTCTGTATCGTTGGTCGGGCTCTGTTGCCCTAAAGGCCGCCGAATGGCAGTGCTGCTCATGAATCACATATAGTATTCAGTGCCCCCATCCCTGGGGGGGGGGGGGTAAAATACAAAATCATATTACTCATCAGGTTCACACAGGCAGCAACCTCTAAGACCTCCATTTGCAAGGTGGTCGGTGTATTCCACTGCTATTTCTCTGACTGCAGGAAGGCCGGCGGAGGTGCCTGTGTGTTTCATAGCAACACTTAGCATGCCCTTCCCAGGAAATTCTCATCTATTACTAGAGCAGGGTTTCATTTCATTTCATTTCTCTGGTTGTGGTTAATGCACAGCGTTAGGGGCTGTGTTGGAAAGCTTGGGTCCCACGGACTTCGGTGGGATTTCAAAAAGAAAAAGAAACTCGCTTTAGTGAGAGATAGCCTTGTTCATTTTTAGCTAAAACTGTTGATTTTACTTTTGTTTTTTACCTTTTGTGTCCTGAATCCCAAGGACGGGACACTGTTTGCTTCCAGGGGTTCTACTTTCTATTTAGCTCTTCAGCTCCCTGGCAGACGCAGCAGGCTGGTAGGGGGTGTGCAATGCCTCCTGCAATGCAGAATCCCCCAGGATAAGGGGGGAAGGACAACTGGGTGCAGTGGGGGCTAGTAGCTTCTTGCAAAGCTATAGGAGCAGTTCGGGTAATTTTAGCTGATCTGCTTTGATTTCATTGGAGTTGGCGGAAACTTGGTTTTTGGAGTCCTATACTTTAAAAAAAAAAAAGGGGCATAGTTATGTTGATTTACAAGAATCTCCTTCTGCTATCCATAGAAGGTTCTATAAAGCGTTAGTCGGTTTATATGGCAGGGTAATATTTTGGCTTAGCTGCTGTGATATAGCGCTATGATCCGCTGTAAACATATTCAAGTCAAAAGGAATTATGGTGATAACTCTCTTGGATGGTGTAACAGGTGCTTGGGTGAGCGCCATGGCCAGTCCACAGATGTGGAATGCTCTGCCATAAGCATTATGTCATGAGAGGGGTTTTTATAGTTGTGTGGTTTCTCAATGGAAAATTGTTCCTGTTTAGTTTGGCTTTGCCCAAATTATAAGATTTTACGGTAGATTTGTAATGTCTTAATTTTGGCTATATGTGGTTTAATTTTACATATGGAAAAGGCAGCTCAGCGGAGAGACGTTGCAAAATAGAACTCTGGCCTTTGAAGCTATCTATGCTCCCATTCCATTTATCAGAGGTTCTCCAGTATGGAGAGTCTCTGCTAGTGTTCAGCGAATGCCTTAATGGGGGGCCAGAAGCACGCAGCCAGGCTAGTTCTCTAGCGGCAATGGCAGCGGCTCAGACTCTAGTAGGCATACTTCATATGCTGGGCTTACAAGATGGCTTCCGCGCTGATCGGTATCAGCCAAGGTGACTGCCGGTTTAGACTGTGAATGTGGAATCAGCCTGGAGGAGGGGCCTTGCGTTCTCTGGACAATGCCCTGCATACACTGAATCACTTCAATTCGATCAGCTACTGGCAGGACACAAGGCACTCTCGCATGTTTTTTTGCTTCAGTGGTCTAAAAGTGGAGTCTTTACCAGGTGGTATAATGGGAACTGGTCTGCAGTTTCTCGGCTTCTTCACTGCTGACTCAATTGCCACTGCGGAATGAGAGCTGTATTTCATATCACCAGGTGCTAGTTGAACTTAAAATATAAAGTCCATCTTTGTGCAGTCAGACGGAATGGGGTGTTACTCTAGCAGGAAGGCCGTGGATTAGTATGCCTGTGTTTGGGAGTTCTTTCTACTTCATATTGTTGGCACGGAAAGAGCGTCTCTTAACATATGCTGAAGAAATTTTTGGTTAAGAGGTATCTTTGTAAAAAAAAAAAAAATGTATTCAGCTGTCCTGAATTCGCCTGTTCTTGATTGACATTTTGAGGCTAAGCAGGGGAAGGCCTGGGTACTACGTGGGTTGGGTGCACACCTTGCATTACCAGGGGGTGTGGACTCACTGTATGGAAGAGAGCCCTAGCAATCTTCTTTATCGCAAGATAGGAAAGTAGATGGTTCACTGAAGCAATCGTTGGGGGCAATGCTCTGGCCTTACAAGCTCCCATTTGTGGAGCCTGGGGTGGCGAGAGCATGCTTCAGGTGGTCACAGTGTTTACGGCAGTCTACTCGCCTGTAACAGGAAAGGATCAGGGAGTTGAATCGACTAGAGCCTGATTTGCTTTATGGGGCAAATGTGCATTATGGCTTAATTCAAGCGCTAGCTAATATTATTGGCTTCCTTGGGGTTCACCCGGAGGTCTCTCTGGTGGAGGAATGGGGCAGCTGATGGTTCGTCCAGGTCGAGGCTCAGTAAGCTCCCAGTTAAAAGTCTTTGTCTTGTCCTTTCCCCGTGGGCTCTCATAGGGCAACTAGTTGGCGTATCGAGGCTTTCGGAGAAAGGTACTCTTGGTAACGCCCGTTTGGACGAGACGGCCGTACTAGGCTTTTCTCATTCGCCTACTCAACAGGCTTTTCCTAGAAGTTGTCGGTAGCGGACGTTCTGCTGCGGCTAGGTCCGCGACGAATGTCTCAGGTGGATCGGTGCCCGCCTACAGTTTGGCCTTTGAATGGGCGGGGCTGAAGAAGAAGGGTTATTCTGCGGCAGTCTTCGCCACCTTGTTGAGAGCAAGGAAGCAGGCTGCTTCTGCTACATAGGTCCGTGCTTAGCGCCTTTTGGAAGGCTGCTGTTCACGGCGGCAAGTCCGGGCGACAAAGGTGTCTGTATCCTTGGTCTGAGTTCTCTGCAGGACAGTGTCTGAAGGAACTAGCGGCCAGTTCCTTAAAGGATCCAGCGGGCGACTGTTTCCGGCTGTAGAGGTTCTGTGAAGGGAATAGCGCTAGGTGTTCAGATCGATGTATAGCGTTTCCTTAAGTTGGGATCTGACTGCGCTCCTCAAGGAGAGTTCGGGTGCCGCCGGGGGATCCCGATTGGGCCTTAGAGGCATTAGCTAAAGAGCCCTTTGATTCTTTACTCCAGGCGTCGGTAAAGGATTTGCTGTTATAGACAGTGGCTTGATAGCTCGTTGTTCGGCGCGACGAGTTTCGGAGTTTTAGGCGTTGTCATGTCTTGAGCCATTTTCACCCTTTCTGGATAGAGGGTGGTGTTTGCGAGCAGTCCTGTCGTCCTTCCAAAAGGTGGTATCTGATTTTTCTCCTGAGCCTATTGGTTTCTCTTCCAGTTCTCGGTTTTTCTGGAAGGGGAGGTTTTTATTCGTAGCTTACGCCGATAGGAAACATTAAATGCAGGGTGCGGCGTTCGTTTCTTTGTTTTTGTGTGCTGGTTGGAGGTCCCCACAAAGGGGAAGCAGCAGCGAAGGCGGCCATTTCACACTGGGTTAAGGTGGTGGTTGCCTCAGCTTTCTGGTGGCGAGGTATGATTCCGGGGGGCTTTCTGACTCTTGCTACCAGGGCACAAGCAGCTTCATGGGTGAATCACTGTGTCATTCCACCAGGAGGGATTGGTAGAGCAGCTTCCAGGTCGTCTCTTCATTTCCTCAGTAACCACTACTGCCTAAATGTTTTGGCAGTAAAGGATGCCTGTTCCGGGTCGACGGTGTGGTGAGTTGGCTGGATAGGTCCCTCCCAATGATTACTGCTCTGTTACATCCCAGAGGTAGAGGACTAAACTGGAGGAACGATAAGGAAATAGAAATTACACTTACTTGGTAATTGTCGTTCCTTGAGTGACGACAGTTTAGTCCTCATTCCCGCCCAGGGGTGTGATTTCTTCAGAGTTTATTTTCAGGCGGAGTGGAGCATCAATCTCAAGGAGAGTAGACAGATCCTTTCAGTTTCTAGATCGCAGTGAGTATCCCTCTCTGTTCTTTCTTCCTTTTCTCTTATTTAAACGGGGTGATGGTATAGGAAACGTGTTTGCATAGGGGGGACATGAATGTAAAGTTTAAAAAAAAAAAAAAGAGAAAAGAAAATATAAGACGGATACGGTTAAAAAGGCTCCTCCGGTTGAGGAATGGGGAGTTATTTAAAGTTATGGTATAGTTACTTATTTGTTGTTCTTTTGAGTTTGCTTTGTCAGTAGTACACTGGAGGCTGATGGGAGATACCAGCAGGCTATATCCAGTGATGTCACGACTTTGACATGCCCAGTCTCCTAGCTGCAGGAAGAGGTGCACAACCCAGAGGTAGAGGACTAAACTGTCGTCACTCAAGGAATGACAATTACCAGGTAAGTGTAATTTCTATTTCTTTCAGAGCCCAGAAGAATCTAGAAAAACTCTCTGGGCATATGCTGTGGATCCCTCCTGTGTAACCGTTACTCCTCTTCACCTAGTCCATTCCTCAGCTTAGTCAAAAAAGGATATGAGAGCTTCAGCTGGAAGATGGGTGGGAATGTGTAGCTGATTTATTGTAGTGTTCCTAGTGAACCCTGCTACAGGAAAGTGACCTCACTTTTTCCATGAACAAGCAGTATATAATCATCCACACAGATGGGTGATTCCCAAGCTGAAAGTGCAAGGGACATATCCATCAAATTGCTAAAGGATGGCCCTGGCCATCCATGGTTTTCCGCTATGGTAGGTTGAAGCAGGTATTGGTTGCTAGGTGTAAAAAGAATTACTGTGGTCCCAGTTGATGCTGAGAGGAACATTTTAACCAGACAGCTGTGGAAGGGAGAGCTAGGAGTTCTTGGAATAGGGTTGACCAATTGTGACATATGTTGTAGATTGAACCTACAAAGGTACTCTTTTAAAATGGGAATGGTAGGGCATCCAAGACTGGATGAGACAGCATATGGGTTTATGGATCTAATCTATCCTATGAGGCAGGGGCAGGCTGGCCCTCCACTAGGCAGGCTAGGCAGCCGCCTTGGGCAGGAGACCTCTGTGGGTGGCATAGCACACATGGCCTGCTGCCCTCCCCCTGCTGAGCCGTGCTGCCGTCCTCCGCTGTTGCTGATTCTGGCGGCGGGGTCGGGGACAGTTCCACGGCAGTGACAGGTCACATGGTTTGGCACACATGGCCTAGCGCTTCTGACCCCTCCGACACAACTTCAGGGGGTCAGAAGCGATAGGCCATTTGTGCCAAAGCACATCGCCTGCCACTGAGCCACCTCCAACCCTGCTATTAGAATCAGCGGCAGTGGGGCAGGGCTCAGCATGGGGAGGAGGGAAGGTGGCATGGCTTGGCATGCAGGGGGAGCAGCTTGGTATGCGGGAGGGAGTCCGGTACAGCTAGGGCATCTGCCCAGTGTATCAGAAACCCTTGGGTCAGCCCTGGGCTGGGATGATTTCAACGTTCACCTACAGGGTCATATACTTTTCCCACAGCACAGGCCAGTAGCCATTTCCCTCAGAGGGAGCAAAATGAAAAGGAATGCCTGCTCATTGCCTTTTCCCTTTGTTTTAACATGGCAACTCCAGAAACTGTGGTTCTGAAATGGGGGGAGAGGTGTTATTTGTTCTTGAATGTATCTTAGTGACATATTTGAGCCCCCCTCCCTTTTTTATTTTTATTTTTTTAAAATTCAACAGACGTTGAGAAGCTGAGAGGTGTTGATAGAGGGGAATACAATGCTTCATGAAGGGCTAGAGAGATAGACAGAGTCTTTAGATCATCTTTATGCATCTGGTACAAGGATGAGTGAGCACCTGGTGATGCACATTTGTATGTGGATGAATGGCTCTGATATTTTAAGGCTCTGATTAGATTCCTTGATCATCTGAGGAACAATGATTAAATGTGGATGAACCATCAAAGGTAAAAGGGACTTGTACTGAGGTGGGTGCAACTACTCACTTCCTACTTTCTGTATGTCCCTATTGAATGATAATCCATGCACTGGCCAAGAATCAAATAATCGCGTGCAATTTATTTATTTATTTTATTTATTTATTTATTTACATTCTCTTATATACCGCGCTATTCTGCATCAGTGCGGTTTACATTGAACAGGGCATTATAACTTGGAGATAACTATTTTACAAGGAACATGGGCTATGGAGGGTTAAGTGGCTTGCCCAAGACCACAAGGAGCACCTGTGGGACTAGAAACCCCAGTCCTTCCGGCCCAAGGTTGCTGTCCTCTAGTGGGATGATGTTGACGGAACATATCCTCCTATAGGAAGGATGTAACTGATGGCCCAGATTGAGATTGTGATCCATAAAGCTATGCATGATAGCTGAGTCATAAATTCAGATTTGTGCCCATCCTATTCTCTTTTCTTTTGAAATACAACTAGAAGGGTTGCTGCCTGGCCCAATTAGCTGCTGTGTTTCCAGTTTGCACAGGACACATAGCAGGATGCTTGGCAAGGCAGTGGCTGTTGGCGTCAGCTTCTTTGGAGAAGTCCCATGCTGACTGGCAGCATCTGTTAAGGCAAAACTTGTTGGAAACTTGACGATAAGGAGAATGGTTCACCTTGAACAGCAACCCAGTAGCCACCGGATGGGTTTGGATCCTTGAGAGTTATGGACATTTAGAAACAATAGCCACAGGGAGTGGACAGAACAGAGCTTGTGTCCTGAGACCTCTAAGGTGTCCTTGGCCAGCTCTGATTCTGCCCCTCATCTTATGGGACAGAGCTGATAACATTGCTGTCTTTGAATCAAGTTTACATTGTAACTGTCATGTCAGGGGATTATGCTGCTGATGGGGATAGTGCCCTAGCAGAATGTGAAAGAGCAACAATGAATTCTGTTTTACTTTGTGCAAATGTGCATGAGTACTTTTGACAGTGGCTCGTGTATTTTTTTGCATCCAGATATGCTTAAAGAAACAATCTGAGGTGTGACAACCCCCTTACAGATCCTATCCTTTGACTGAGAGGTTAGGTCCAGACTACAGAGGAGAAGGAGCATGTATTCATAATGTTTGCATTAGAAAAGATTTAGATGACCTGAGTCTCCGACTGGCGATGTGAGCCAGGGATCACACATCAATATCAGACCATGGCTGCCAAGATTTCAAAAGAAAATTACTTACTTTGCTGTCTCTTTTTTAATGTTTAAGATGTATCTGTGGAGTGGAAGAGTAGCCTAGTGGTTAGAGCAACTGCCTAGTACCCAGAAGATCAAGGGTTCAAGTCTCATTGGCATTCCTTGTGACCTTGGGCAAGTCACTTTACCCTCCATTGCCTCGGAAGAAAAGACCTGGCAATCTACTTCCGGTGATACATTGTCAAGAAAACCCAGAGGCAGCTGAGTCACCAGGATAGCACTAAAAAATAAAAAAATTTACCTGGATAGATAAAAGACCTTGCTAATAAGTGAGAGTTGAGAGTATGATGCTGAATACATCCCCCCTTGACTCCTACCTGGTCAGCTGGATCAAAGCCACCAAATTGGAACTCTCCCCATTCCTCACAAAACTCACACAAAGCTCCCTACTACATGGCGTCTTACCAACTTGCCTAAAAACCTCCTCAGTCCCGCCCTCTGTTAAACAAAAAAGAAAAACCCGCCTTGACCCTTCCAACCCCTCCTCCTACAGACCCATAACAAGCCTACCATTCATATCCAAAATAATCAAGAAGACTGTCCAAATCCAACTGCAAGAACACCTCGACACCCATGCCCTGCTTGACCCACAGCAACATGGATTCCGACCGCACCACAAAATGGAAACCCTCCTAACATTCGTCATGAACAACCTTATAAAAGGAATTTAGGACATTCACCAAGGCTTCATCCTCGTATTCCTCGATATTTCAGAAGCCTTCGACACCATCAACCACAACATCTGCCTTCAGTAATTTCAGTCAATAGGAATACAAGACACGCATTAAAATGGTTCCAAGCTTACCTTCCCAACAGACTGCAGCAGATAAGAATCAGATCACTATCATCAACTTCATGCACTCAGACTCAAGGTGTCTCCAAGGATCTACTCTCTCAGCTCTCCTCTTCAGTATCTACATACAACCCTTCTGCAACATCATCCAATTGCACAACATCAGCTACCACATCTATGTAGAGAACATCATGCTATTTGCACTATTCAACCAGAATAAACCCTCATACCATGAACTCCAACAATGCTTCTCAGACATCTCACAATGGCTATCTGCGAACCACTTATCCATAAACCTCAAGAAAACTGAATCTTTATTCGTCACCAAAAATGAATCCTTCACCCCTCCATCATACATCAACCTCCTTAGCACAGAAATCCAAGTCAAACCGGAAGTAAAATACCTGGGCATTACCCGACTGTCTCCTCACCTTAAAGACACAAATAATGAATATAGCAAGATCAATCTACTACAGAACCCGAAACCTCCAGCACCCCGCCCTCTCCTTGCCCCACCAGACTTCTGCTTGACTCTACAGGCTCTCATCATACTACACGCAGACTACTGCAACTCAGTATACCATGGACTCCCTAAATCTACACTCCTTCCTCTACAAACAGCCCTCCACATGACAGCCCAGATTATCCAAGGCACCTCCAGACACGACCACATCACCCTCTTCCTCAAGCACCTTCACTGGCTTATTTATTTAAAAGAATTTATAGCTCGCACAAACACCGAGGCGGGTAACAAAAAACATACACAGTACATAATAACATACTAATAAAATAACACAGTATAAAATTAAAACTAAACAACCCTGAAAAACTAAAAACAAAAATGTCTGCCATCTGAAAACCACACTGGATTAATTTTACCATAAATATATTTGTCCACAGCATTTCTTCTACTAATCAAACAAATCCAGGAAAAGCCTGCTGAAATAAATAAGTTTTCAGCTTCAGCATGTAACTCATTCAGAAGAGAGTTCCAAATAGATGGAGCACTCGTAGAAAAAAATCCTCTTACGTATTGACTTAAGATGAATCTTTTTAAAAGGAGGAACTACTAGCCAAATAGCACCAGATCATGCAGGCCCACCTCTGTAGACCTCCTAAACATCCCAATGCAAAAGATAAAGAGCAAACAATCCACCTGCAATTGATCCTTCTCCCTCTTCGCCCCCACAGAATGGAACGCCTTTCCATCTGACTTACCAGGCTGCTCCGATCACGCAGCGTTCTACAAGAAGCTCAAAACCTTCCTCTTCCAGGAACACTTTAGCACTACCTCTCCAAGCCACAATCAGTCTAGTATAACCCAGTCCTCTTAACCCTCTTTCTCAATAGGCATGCTGTCTGAATCCCCTCTCCCTAAGTGATCCTCTGCGCTCCCATTCCAATACCTCATCCTTCCCCCTACCCCCCCTTTTTTGTACATGGTTGCTTTATTCGGTTTTATACTAAAACTGTAAAAAGTTCATTGTTGTTTAATGCTTTCATATTAAGTTTTTGTTCTCTGTACAACAGCTGTCTCCACACTGTTACAAGTTGAGTTCTATGTAAACGGTCTTGAATTGTAGAAAGACAGTATGTAAAAAAGTTTAAATAAATAATAAGTGTGCATCCTGAGATCATAACGGATGAGAAAACAGAAGCCACATTATGCAAGCATATGTGGCTTCCTCTCCAAAGCAGAATACTATACAAAATTCTCCTAATGATACACAAAACCCTCAACCACATATCATCCCCCCACCTTCACTCCCTTATTGCCCCACTACAGACAGACCGCTCAGATCCTCCACAAGGAATATTCTAACCAATCCCCCAAGCAATAACAAAAAGCACTCAACAGGCATGTGCCAGATCCTTTGAGCTTTATGCTCCTTCATCCTGGAACTCCCTTCCCGACTCCATAAGAAACACCACAGACATCCCCATCTTCCGCAAGCTCCTCGATCCACCTGTTCACGCTCCACTTCGGACCCACCACCACCTAACCCCCCATCTGAAAATCCCCCCCCCACCATGAAGAACACACTGTATGTATATAGTTAAAGGCAGCAAACCCTGCCCAAACATTTGACATCAATCTTCTTTTCGTTAATCTTTATTGTGTAAAGTTTCTCATTCAATGTAAACATTGTTTGACCTGTTCAAAGTTCCATGTAAACTGCTTTGACCTTGTGAAAAGTGGTATATAAGTCCTGCCAAATAAATAAATAAATGTAGACTTGATAGATCATTTTGGTAATAGCAGAGAGAAACAGAAAGCTCCATATCCATGAGGCAATTTTCAAGAATTGGTGTATGCCAAGACTGTACATCCCTAGAGCTGAAGGAGGGCTAGATCTCATAGGTATTAATTATACATAAAGAGCTACTGTCATAGGCCTCAAGACCTATCTAACAGCATCATTGGATCCAAACATGCAAAAAGTGCTTAAATAGGAAAGTTACTGTAAACATCCAGAATCTGTCTCCATCATCAAACTTGGACAAGCGCTCCGACAACTAGAAGGGGTGAGTGAGAATCCACAAACACACAGAAGGAAGGAAGCAACAGAACTTGCAAAACAAGAGAATAAAATCTTCAAAGAATTAGATCAGCAAATGAGGAAAAAGAACTGGCAAATACACAAATACAGTGGGAAATACAGAATGCTACTCTAGGAGCCCTTTGTCGATCAAGAATGGATATATGAATGACTAAGAAGGGGTGAACAGAAACCGAAGTTTCAGCCAAGGACAGTGGATTACAGATGAAATGGTTTACAGCAAGCATTGAAAACAATGGCAAAACAGACATATGTAGAGTCTGTAAGAAAGTGTTGGAAACAGAGACTCTCCTCATAGCTCGTTGTGAAGTTCTGATGGCAAAAAATTTCTATACAGAAAGGCACAATAAAGTAGCACGCCTCATCCATTGGAAATCCTGCAAATGCTATAACATCACTGTGGCTGAAAAGTACTGGGATCAAGACTCTAAGAGAATTACAGAGAATGAAGAGGTTATGATCACCTGGGATACTCACATTCTGATTGATAAAAAGCTGGATGCAAGGAAGCTGAACATAGTGGTAAAGAAGAACAACAGAGCGACATTGATTATAGAGATGTTAGGCCCAAGCGACTATTCTGTGAATTGTGTTGAGAGGGAGAAGATCTTCAAGTACCAAGAAATGCAGTCAGAGACCAAAAAATGTGGCAGAAAGATAGTTATTTTCCATTGTGTTGGAAGGATATAGCGTTATTAGAAAAGGTACAGAGAAGAGCCACCAAGATGGTAAAGGGGATGGAAGGGTTCTCCTATGAAGAGAGGCCTAAAAAGGTTAGGGCTCTTCAACCTGGAAAAGAGACGGCTGAGGGGAGATATGATAGAGGTCTATAAATTAATGAATGGAGTGGAATGGGTAAACGTAGCTTGATTGTTTACGCCATCAAATATAGAAAGATTAGGGGACATGCAATGATGCTACAGGGTAACCTATTTAAGACTAATAAGAGTAAATATTTTTTCACTCAATGTGTAATCAAACTCTGGAATTCGTTACCGGAGCATGTAGTAAAAGCTGTTAGTGTAGCCGGGTTTAAAAAAAGGTTTGGACAAGTTCCTGGAGGAAAGGTCCATAAACCATTATTAAAAGGGACCCAGAATATCCACTGTTTACCCCAATACAAGCATTGTGAAACCTGTGTCTTTTGGGGAACTGCTAGATTGGCCACTGTTGGAAACAGGATACTGGGCTTGATGGACCATGGTCTGACCCAGTATGGCATATGTTATGTTCTTATGAATGCCACAGGCTTGATTAAGAAGAATTTCAAAGCAGACCTTGATAAATTACTACAAAATTACCCACCTCTTTGACACGATGCAAGTACTATGCTGAGCTTAACAGTAAATTTGAGATATTGAGATCATACTGAACATACCCTGGCTTAAAAGTGAGGTTCTTGACTCTCATGATAGGCACAAAACTAACCCATTTGGAGAAATTGCCCTTAAAAACAGTTTATCCTGGCAGATACTTAATCTTATTCTGGCTTTTGGAAGGATGCGATGGCTATCCTGGTGAGTAGAATGTCAGAGTGGTGTTCTCCAGGACCAAGCAGGAAGTCAGTCCTCACATATGGGTGTCATCGGTGCCAATGAAGCCCCAGCGGAGCATTTCCCCAGCTTTCCATGAAAGCCTTTGGGAATGCTGGCACGCATGCGCGGTTCCCTTCCCGCCTAAAGGTGCCATCTTACCTCAGTCTCTTTTTTTTTTTCCGAGAAGCTCATCGGACGTGTGTCTTGTTCTCCCGGATAAGTGATTTTTTTCTTCGGCGATTTTTCGCTATTTTTCTCCGGTTCGACGCCGGTTCCCCTCCCGCCGGGTTCGGTACACCGGTATCGAGCCCGTTTATTTCTTTTTCGGTTTTTGCCCTTTGTGGCTGGCGTTCGCGCCCTTTTTTCATTTTTTCCTTGGAAGGCCGGACTTTTGACCTCGCAGGGGCTGTTTTTTCCCCGATGGCTTCCAGTGGTTTCAAAAAGTGTGATCGGTGTAAGAAACTTATGTCTCTCACTGACACACACGACTGCTGCCTTCGGTGCCTCGGCCCTGACCACGACCCCAAGTCGTGTGTGCCATGTGGGAAGATGTCTTCCAAGGCACTCAAAAGTCGACAGCATCAGAAGGAAAGGTTTTTCTCGGACTCTGCCTCCGGCCGAGCCCGGACCTCGTCTGAGGCCTCAACATCTCGGGATTCCGATCCCGAGCGCCGTCGAAGCTCCTTGGACAGGGGGACCCCGACCGGGAACGCAAGAGGAAGAAGAGGCTCGCGAGGGCGGCATCGGAGGAGGTCCCTGGACCCTCGAGGGCCAGGTCTAAGACCCCCGAGCGCCGTCCCGGGCCCTTGGACCAAGAGAAGCCTGCCAAAGTTCCTCGCGTGGAGCCGGAGTCTGCTGGACACGTAAGCCCCGTAGTCCTCGTGGACTCTCCTCCCAGAGAGCCGACGTCGGGCCCGGCGCCCGAGTCGGTGGCTGCTGCGTCTCCCGAGCTGAGTCTCAGGATGACAGCCTTGGAGTGCAGATTGTCTGCCTTCATGGAGCAGCAGCGGGCACTGATGGCCAGCCTGTCTGGCGCATCTGCCCCGACCACCGGGACGTCGACTTCGAAGTCAACCCCGGAGACCGAGCCGATACTCGAGACTCTCGCGGCTCGAAGACGTCCTCGGTCGAGGTCTCCCTTGACCTCCCGTTAGGGACCGAGGGTGTCGATGCGGTGCCCCCGGTGTCGGGGCGGGTGCCTCGGGGCCCCGCGGGGTCGGACCCTGACTCCTCCTCGGATGAGTCCGCCTGGGAGACGGAAGACTGGGAGACGGAAGACTAGGAGTCTCCCGATAATTTTAAGACTCGGTGCGTCCCGTCGGACTCACCACAGTCTGAGCCCCGGAGTAGATCCCCTCCGGAGGACACTAGGTTCTCGGAGTTTCTCCGGGATATGGCCACCGCGTTGGCTATCCCTGCCGATCCTGAGGAAGAGCCTCAAGCCGAGGAGCTTGATGCTCTACAGTACGACTCTCCTCCGAAGGAGGCCTTTACTCTCCCGGTTCCTCCGATGCTGGAACGGCTCCTCTTCCGGATGTGGGAGGCACCGGCCTCGGCGCCGGTTCTGAGGAAGCGAGTCGATTCCATCTATCGACGCCGCAAAAGCCCTGGTTTCCAGAAAGCACAGCTACCACACACCATTCCATGGTTGTGGAATTGGCCATGCATCGTCTGAAGAGTCAGAAGATGCACTCCGCGGTGCCCCCGGCAGGGAGGCCCGCAACCTCGATGGCGTCGGTAGAAAGTGCTTCCAGGGGTCTATGCTTGCTTGCCGTGTCCAGTCGTACCAGCTGTACATGGGCATGTACTTGCGGTACCTGGCCAAGGAGTTGGCCGGGTTCTCTGCTGGTCTCTCCGGGGAACCCTTGCAGAGATTTAAGATCTTGTCCTCGGGGATTCGGGAATGCTCAAAGTTCATTTCCCGCGCCGCCTACGATGGCTTCGAGGCTTCGGCCCGAGTTGCGGCTGCCGGCATCGCGGCTCGACGCCAGGCGTGGCTGCAGTCATCGGACCTCGAGCCATGGGTTCAGGACAAGTTGGTCGATGTCCCCTGCCGAGGTGAGAACCTTTTTGGCAAACCCGTGACCGAGAAGGCCGCTCAGCTCGAGACCGAGCACCTTACCTGGACAAGGCTGTCGAGGAAGACCTCTGCCCCTTCACATAAAAAGAAGGGCTCGGGTAAAAAGTCCTTTTACCCGAGGAAGGGCACTGCCTACAAACACAAAATCAGGCTGCCCAAGCTACCCCCCAGGGTCAGCAAGCCAAGGGTAATGGGCCCCGTAGGCAGAGGACCCCCAAGCCTCAGGCACCTGCTACCACTCAGCAGGGTGGGGGTTTTTGACTCCTTGAGCGTAGCCTCTCCTCCACTGCTCTCCCAACCCTGCACAGGAGGTCGCCTCGCCTTCTTTGCCCACCAGTGGCTCCTTATCACCGGGGACAGTTGGGTGCTGGAGATAGTCCACAAGGGCTATGCCCTCCATTTTCACCAACTGCCTCCACCATATTTTCCAGGGGAGCCTCCAAGGCCTCCCCTGCACACAGACCTTCTTCTACAAGAGATTCATGGTCTGTTGGTGGACAGGGCGGTGGAGCCTGTGCCTCCCCACTTGCGAGGTCACGGATTCTACTCCAGGTATTTCCTGGTACTCAAAAGAACCGGTGGCCTTCGACCCATTCTGGACCTCAGGAACCTCAACAAGTTCCTAGAGAAAGAAAAGTTCAAGATGCTTACTCTTGGAACACGTCTGCCCTACCTCCAGCAGGGAGATTGGCTATGCTCCTTAGATCTAAAAGATGCGTACACTCGCATCCTCATTCATCCTGACCACAGAAAGTACCTCAGGTTCATTGTGGGAGGAAACCATTATCAGTACAGAGTACTACCTTTTGGCTTGACCTCCGCTCCCAGGGTCTTTACCAAGTGCCTGGCAGTTGTGGCGGCCTACCTGAGAAATCAGGGCATCATTGTCTTTCCCCTATCTGGACGACTGGCTCATCAGGGGTCAAACGTCCCTGGAGGCCAGACAAGCCCCCCTCAGGACCATTGCTGTGCTTCAAAACGTGGGCTTTGTCATAAACTTTGCAAAGTCCACTTTGCTCCCCTCCCAGAACTTGGAGTTCATAGGGGCAAGGTTGGATTCTCAACTGTCAAAGGCATTCTTGCCAGAAGACAGGGCCCAAAGACTGATGGACGTGGCCAAACAGTTTCTGAACAAGCCCCTGGTCTCCGCCAGACTCTGCCTCAGACTTCTGGGCCACATGGCTTCGACAGTGCATGTGACTCCCAATGCCAGGCTCCATATGAGGCCTGCACGGTGGTGCCTTCGGACTCGGTGGTCTCAGGCCACAGGCCACCTAAGAGACAGGATAAAGGTGTCCAGACCCCTTTTGGCCTCCCTCAGCTGGTGGCTACATCCACCCAATCTGCTGAAGGGGATGCCCTTCCAAATGCCAGAATGCTCGGTGGTCCTCACCACCGACGCCTCTCTGTGGGGCTGGGGTGCTCATTGTCTGGACAAGTGCACTCAAGGCCTCTGGTCTCCCTGGGAGGCAGCCCAACAGATCAATCTCCTGGAACTTCGAGCTATCCGCTTAGCTCTCAAGGTTTTTTCTCCGGCCCTGGCTCACCGCTCAGCCCTGATTCAAACAGACAACCAGGTAGCCATGTTTTATGTGAACAAGCAGGGTGGGACTGGGTCCCAGTTCCTTTGTCGAGAGACTCAGGACCTTTGTTCCTTTGCCCTGAAGCACAACATGCTTCTCAAGGCGGTGTACCTTCCAGGCCAGGAGAACTGCCTGGCCGACCTGTTGAGCAGAATTCTGCAGCCCCACGAGTGGCAGCTGCATCCCTTGGTGGTTCAGAAGATCTTCCTGAAGTGGGGTCTCCCTTGGATAGATCTGTTTGCTAGTCCGCTGAACAAGTAACTGCCCAAGTTCTGCTCCAGGCAACCGCATCCTTTGAGGATAGCACCAGATGCTTTTCTGATGTCCTGGTCTCAGGGCCTCCTGTATGCGTTTCCTCCCACGCCCTTGGTGGCCCGAACTCTTTTCAAGACTCTTCAGGACAAGGCCTCGGTCCTGCTGGTAGCTCCCAGGTGGCCGAGGCAGCCTTGGTTTCCACTTCTACTTCAGCTGGCAGTGGATTCCCCACTACCTCTGGGGTTGCAGCCTGACCTTCTCTCACAGGAGCAGGGTTCCCTTCTGCACCCCGATCTCAAAGCTCTCAATTTGATGGCCTGGAGGCTGCAAGGGTAGTTTTGGCTCCCTGGGGCCTGCCTCATGAAGTTAAGGAGGTTGTCCTAGCCTCTAGGAAACAGTCCACTAGGAAAACCTATGCCCTCAAATGGAAGAGGTTTTCTGTGTGGTGTCAGCTTCGTACAGAGGATCCTTTCTCCTGTACTGTGCCAGTAGTGCTTCAGTACTTACTGCACTTATCAAATCAGGGACTTAAGTCCAATTCTGTTCAGGTCCACCTCTCAGCTCTAGCAGCTCACCACTCACTGGTGGAGGGACATTCTCTGTCAGGTCACCCCTTGGTGTCCCGCTTTCTCAGGGGCTTGCTTTTGCTCAAGCCTCCCATCCGTCCTCCTGCTCCTGAGTGGGAGCTGAATGTGGTCTTGCAGCATCTGACTCGCCCACCCTTTGAGCCGATGGCTACTTGCCCTCTACGCTTCCTTTCCTGGAAGACTCTCTTCTGATAGCCCTCACCTCAGCTAGGCGAGTGAGTGAGCTTCAGGCACTGGTCTGTGATAGACCTTACACCAGGATTTATAGGAACAGGGTAGTCCTTAGGACTCATCCAAAGTTCCTCCCTAAAGTTGTCTCCTCTTTCCACCTCAACCAGGAGGTGGTTCTTCCAACATTCTTCCCTAGGCCTCATGCTAGCCAGGCTGAAGCAGTCCCTGCATACCCTGGACTGTAGGAGGGCCTTATCCTTCTACCTTGACCGTACGCAGGGACATCAAAGGGCTACTCAGCTCTTCATCTCCTTTGACCCCAATAAGTTGGGGTTGGCTGTGTCCAAGCGTACCTTGTCCATCTGGGTGGCTGACTGTATCACCTGGGCTTACAAGGCGGCTGACTTTCCTTTGCAGGGTAGGGTCACGGCCCATCGTGTCAGGGCAATGGCTGCCTCAGTGGCTCATCTCCGCTCTGTGCCCTTGGTAGACCATCTGCAGGGCTGCAACTTGGTCTTCAAGCCAGACTTTTGCGGCCCATTACTGTCTGGAGAGGGAGTCCCGTAGGGACAGTGCTTTTGGCCAAGCAGTACTCCGGAATCTCTTTGAGGTCTAGGCAACTCCTGCCCTCCTGCCCTCTGTTTGGGCTACCGGTGGAGGTTGTGTCCTTGAAAAGCCTTTCTTTGATGCTGTGACTAGAGGGAGTTCTCTTGTTCAGCCTGGGTTCCTGGTAGCCCAGAGCTAGGGAGTCACCCATATGTGAGGACTGACTTCCTGCTTGGTCCTGGAGAAAGAGTAGTTACTCACCTGTAACAGGTGTTCTCCAGGAGCAGTAGGAATCAGTCCTCACAACCCTCCCTCCTCCCCTTGGAGTTGCAGTTGTACATAGATTTGTTTTACATTTTTGTGTGCTGTTCTTAGCTATGTCATTTGACTGAGGTAAGATGGCACCCTTTTAGGCGGGAAGGGAACCGCGCATGCGTGCCAGCATTCCCAAAGGCTTTCATGGAAAGCTGGGGAAATGCTCCGCTGGGGCTTCATCGGCGCTGATGACACCCATATGTGAGGACTGATTCCTGCTGCTCCTGGAGAACACCTGTTACAGGTGAGTAACTACTCTTTGTCAGAGCACCAGTAGCTGTGGTGGCTAGGGAATTGCAGCATGTATTCTGGGCAATGGAGGACAAACCAAAGTTTTCCAGGTTTCAAGAAGAAGGCAGGGTCCAAATTCTTTATGTTCTGGAACTTTCTTATTTAAGGGTAATTGGTGATCTCTCTAAAACCCTCTATTGAGATACTCTGGATAAACCTCAAGAGGTTTGACAGATAAACAGTGATGGAGAAAAATGACACCGTAAGGGTCTAAATCTCATACATTCCAAAGTAGAAACTGTAAGAAGGAAACGTTCCAGTTAGTTTCACTGGCTGGGAGACCATGAATCACTCACTGAGTCAGTAGGCCTAGTGAAGAGGTGATTCCCTATGGGGAAGCATCTGTATGTGGGATACAAAGAGATCCTTTATGAATCAATGTGTTCCAGGACAGACATTTCAGAGATTATCTAGTGGTTTTACCTACATTATGTTACAGCATTCACATTGAGTTTTAGAGGTTTGTGTTTTTTTGGACAGGTTTCCCTAACAGCAGAACGCTATGGCAACCTACCTAAAGGGATGGAAAGACTTAACGTTTTTCACCCCATATTTCCACCCGAAACTACTGTTGTGGGTTTTTTTTTTAAAGTAACAGGAACCCCATTTAACTATGACAGGGAGAGACTAGAATATTGCTTCTGAATCAGAAAGGAACATGAGAGAAGATAGGCATCCTGGAAGAGCAGGTATCTGGAATATCTGATCCCTTGCCTTTCTACCCCTTGACTTCCTTTTTTTTTTTTTTTTTTGCATAACTATAGCATAGTTACACAAAAGGAAATGCCTTCAAAGGCTTTTAAGATCCAAGGGAAGCAACTTTTATGACTGCTATGGCTAATGAAAACTATGAGACTAGCTTTAGACCAGTGGTTTGATTTAAAACATTACACTTTGGCATATCAAATGCTCACTTGATGGTGAAGTGTGATCTCCCAGAATGAATCGTGACCTAATGGCTTTCCCGTTTTTTAGTTAGTGGATCAAACTTAGAGCCAGCAGCTTTCATTGCCCAGAGTTCCATGAACTGATGGAGAGGCAGAGGGTCCAGAGTGGTGCCATTAGAGGGCCTTTTTGTGGAGCCGAATGACCGGTATTCAAGAATTTATTGCAGCATTAATTCCTCAGCTAACTGGAGTAAGAACAATTGCTATAGCAGGTGTGGGCTTTCCTTGTTCCTGATCTCCCATTGGGATCTGCGCTTCCATGGCTCAGTGAAGCTGCTGTCATCTGTGAGGCAGGACTTTTATTTAAGAAGTATTGTCTGATTTCCTGTGGGCCTTTTGTTTCCTCAGGGCTGTGAAGAGGAGGACTAAGATATTTTTCTTTTGTGCTTGTGTTTATGGTAGCCTCCTCCAGCCTCTGCCTGGGGCTGAGCAGGTGTGGAAGGAGCAGGTTTTTTTGGCTTTTATTTTTTTGCTTGTGTGGTACCTGCAGTCTTCACTGGGGGTATGGTCAGAGTTGCTGAGACTTTCGTGTTCACGCTGTAACAGGATCAGAGAACTATTTTCTTTATTAAAGCCGATGAGGGTTAGAACAATTGGTCCCATTGCTAAGACCCGCACATTCCTTGTCCTATTTGCTGCTGACAAGAGTGAACTCTTTTGTACAGCATCTTTGGTGGGATCCCCTGCTGGTATCAAGCCTAGCCTTTCAATGGCAGGGGTCAGATTTCCTGAGCTTGCACAGCTTCAGCACTGTGGTAATGAGGAAGATGCTGAATCCCGCAATGCTGGAATAATTGAAGAAAGAAATACTGTTTTGGATTGTTGCTTTATTTAAAAAGTGGTTCTCGGGTGATCCGGGAAACTACAGACTGGTGAGCCTACCAGTCGATTAACCAAGGAAAAATGTTAGACAACCATCATAAAGAACAAAATTACTGAAAATGTTGATATTCCTGGCTTAATGGGAGGACGGCCAACGTGGCTTTAGACAAGGAAGATCTTGTCTTACTAATCTGTTACATTTTTTTGAAGGTGTGTATCAACAGGTAGACAATGGTGAGTTGGTTGATATATTGTAATCGGGACTTTCAGAAAGCTTTTCACAATGTCCCTCATCATAGACGTGTAGGCAAAACTAAAAAAGTTATCGGACAGGAGGCAGTGTATTATTGTGAGATCAGGAACTGGTTAAGAATATAGAAAACAGAGGGTAGGTCTAAATGGCCAGTTGTTCCCCAAAGGAGAAAGTTGAATAGTGGAGTACCCCAGGGGTCTGTGCCTGGGTCCAATACTTTTTAACATATTCTAAAAATGACCTGGAAAAGGGTATAACGAGTGAGGTTATCAAATTTGCAGATGCCACAACCTAATTAAAGTTGTTAAAACCCTTGCAGGTTTGTGGAAACTGGCAAGAGGCTCTTGAATAACTGGAATACTGGGCATCCAAATGGCAGATGCAATTTCTGTGGACCAAGTGCAAAGTTATACACCTAGGAAAGAACAATCAAAACTATTGTTACATGATGCAGGTTCCCCATGTAGAAACCACACCCCAGGAACAAGATTTAGGCGTCATTGTGGATGACATTTTAAACACTCGGCCAGTGTGCAGCTGCAAGCCAAGATGAGCACAATAGAAGGCTAGGGTATCATACGCGAAAGGAATGGAAAATAAAACAAAGGATATTATAATGCCTCGTTTGTATTGTTCCATGGTGCGACTGCACCTTGAATATTGTGTGCAATTCTGGTCGCTGTATCTTAAAAAAGGTTGCAGAGAAGAGCAACCAAAATGGTAAAGGGGATGGAAAGATACCCTTATGAAAAGTTCTACAGTAGGTTAGGTCTCTTCA